>JAUCMO010000499.1:2935922-5871844 GCA_032399605.1 Melipona beecheii | reverse complement strand
GATTGTATTACTTACGATTAGATACATTTGTGTTCTTGGGGTTTAAACGTTATTTATACGATATTGATTATACATAATGTATGCTTGATCCCATTACTATCTCAAGTGGATTCTACTCGTTCCAAGATTCAATACCATTGCAAATTAACATCTTTACGATAAATGCGTTTAGTTTGGACGGTGGTTTCTTAATCTCTGTCTATTTCGCTTTCTTACTTTTCTTTATCATTAATACAAAATTACGTTTGAAACTAGTATTTGAAACTCCATGGACGAAATTCTATTGTTGAATATTGAATTTTGACTCGTCTGATGTATGTTGACTGGATCCCATCAGTATGTGTAGTATCTTTTGTTAGCTGAACGGACCACGCCAGAACGAGCGTACAAGCCGCTCCTCTTATGTGAGCCCGTGAGCAAGACTTTTACGAAAGTCCAGCACGACGCGAGAAAGTAAAAAGCGTATCGAGTTTGCCTTCGGCCAGCTATCTGCTCCATTTCCCAACCTCGTCGTGGCCATGCCGCGTACGATGTCATATCGGCTGTCGGCGTATCCGCCTGCCTGTGCAAATAACCTCCTTTTTCCATGGGTGCATGTCCCTTTCCCGAGGCGGCCGAACGGTAATGGAGAGTGAAGTTACCGATTTCTATGTTGTTCTTCGATAAATCTCAGCCCGCCCCTGAGTTGTAACGAAGGAAGCAATTTACCACGTTCATTACCATTATTTAACGTTTCTCATATGTTCGCCGATGGTTCTACTGCAGTCTCGCGAATACGAGAGCCATGGAAAGACGGCTAGAAACCACGAAACGTTCTTCTCCGTAATTAGGTTACGCGTAGGATTCGAATATTCTCTTTATGGAAGAGAAAATGTGAAGTATCGTTATGTATGTAGAATAAAGCAGATCCCGATTGAGAGTTGAATGGAATGCATGCCTGGTGTGAAAATCTAATTGACAGGAGAAAATTGTATTTACCAAATTCATTACCAATGATTCGAAAGTTGATGTAAGACGCAAATTTAAAAAGAAACCTTAACATTTGATAAATTGTCCCTTTATAATATAAAATTAATATAAAATAATATAAAATTAAAGTTGTATTTACGTGTCTTTAGCAGGAAACACAGTCGACTGAAACCGTTTTTCTTCGTTGCTGTTTTACAGCGTCGCAAGGTTTACAAGGTTGCTTGAACGACAGGTGTAAGCACTTGTATTGACAAGCTAAGACAAATTATACCAGCAGGTTATTAAAGACTCTTTTGAAACTATCTTCCTCTTTTTAAGAACATGAAAGTATCCATCCTGTTATTTCACTCAGTATTATAAAATTTAGAAACGCGTATGTGATACTTCTTATAAAATTCAATTATAAGTGAAAATTGTTAAATGAAATATTCGTTTTTAAAAATACATTTATTTTCTCATTGTTTGATAAAATAAGTAAATGATAATAGGTAAAACAAAAATAATCATGTTTAAAAACCCATACGTGAGAGAAATTACTAGAAATAATTAGACTGCGGATTTTTTATGCAAATTCGTATTTTTGAAAATATAATTAAAAAAATAAGACTTCGATAGAAAAGCGTTTGTGACAAATATTACGAGAAGGATATCGAATATTTTATGTGACGTGTATTCTGCAATTTTGTACTCTTAAATTTTCTATAAATGCATAAAAAACTCGCAGTCTTATTATGACAGAGAGAACAATCAAGATAATAGTCGAGAATACTGACCATTATCCGAGTCCAGCCATTAATTGAAAAGTTTCAAAACTATACTCGCTTGCCAATTTATTCCATTCATTTTCTGCGATTATCGGAGGGAAAAAGGCGCGCAATGTAATTTCACATATTTTCTTGAAAGATCATAGATTGCATCTAACCTTCGTGCACGCAATGACGGTACACGTAAATCCCACCTTAGTATTTTTTTTCCTTTCCAGAAACAATGGTTGAGAGACCATTGCTTTGCGAGTTTCCTGGTTTCAATTAAGCTTTCGCTTTCCAAGTAACTCTCGTGCTAATTACAACCATGTGATGTATACTGCGCGTATGCTTTAGACGAAATTTCATTCCGTTATTTTCTTTGAAAAAATTCCTGCAGTCATTTCGCTTCGAGAGTTTAAAAGCAACGTGTGAAAAATTAAATTCTAGCAATTGTAGCAGAATTGTTGTTCGAAGAGATTAACTTTAATAAAGCTGTATGATAAATATGTATGTCGAAATAAAACATTTTATAGCAATTTTTAGATAAAATAATTTTTATAGCAATTTGAACTGGAACATTTATTAATAAACATAACATGCGATTTTAATATTAAATTTCTAATTCTATAACAGTTGTGTTAATATCTAATTTATAGTTATTCTATAAATAATCTCTAGTTATTCTAGTAGCAAGAGTACATTTAAATTATATAATTAAATATGTAACGTTAAATTATATTGACAAAGAACTCATTTAGAATATTATAATATTTCTAATTTATCTTAATGCATTGATTTTTATTTTTACTAAATAAACATAAAGAAAAAGCCCGTTGCATAAAACATCCACTGCTTAGGTATATACCAGACACAAATCATCATATATTGTATAAGTATTATACTTCTACAATAAGCGTATATCTATTTACGACTAATCAAATTATTAATTAAAAATCACGAAATTTGGAAAAAAATGTTTTTATATGAACTAAAAAATAAAATTACTTATTAAAATACATAATAATATAAAAAACTACACGATTTGTACCTCAGTACGATTCGTCTCACTAAAGGCCCAGAAGCAATTGTTCTGACTAAGAAATGAAGACGACTTTTTTGCCATAAAATTTTATTAATATGTAAACATTTGAATCGATATAAAACAAATTACAGGCGCGATCGCTCAGTACCAGACAACGCCACTCCTACTTGAGGTCTACCGCACGCCCCCTCACGAATCACGTGACCCAAATCAACCAATCGCTAATTTTCGTTGCATTAGCGTTGCACCTGAAGAGACTCGATTTTCTAGGTTACCTCTGCTAGAATTACTTTCAGTGATAAAAATAACAAACTAACGAAGTAGTAAATGTGTTAAATTATCAGCATATGGCAAAAATATTCTGCAAATGATTGTATTGATGATTATATTTTTCAAAGGAATGAAATATTTAATATAAAATTTTGAAAAAATGATCATAGAATAAAAATAGCACGAACACCGACAAACGTGTTAAATTCTCATAAATGATATTCCATAACAATCGTATACTTTCCAAAAAGAATAAATTATAATTATCAAATGCAAAGTTTCAAAAAAAAAAAAAAAAAAAAAAAAAGAGCGATAGAACAGCGAATAACAGAATGGAGTTCGAATTCAATTGCAAGCGTTTGAATTTTGGTCATTCATAGATAAAGATTTCCTGTCGAGTAGAACCTGTTGGCGCATGCATACCGATAGATTTCCTGTTAATTCGAAAAGGTGATCTCTCTAAAAAACAAGGCTCAAAGTACGAGTATCAGAATGACATGGAAACCAAACCAGAAAAACCAGGCGAAGACCAGTCCAAATATTTTTCAGTTCTCTTTCCTCGATTTCTTTTTTATAGTTTCCTATAAAATAGAATTTATACGAGCCTGTATGTGGTTGAAATCTTTCTTTTTGTACAGAGAAGAAAAGATGTTTGATCTGTTGAGCGTCCTTGTCCACCTACAATATTTCTCTCTCTTTTTCTCTCGTTTCCTTTCTCTTCTTTCGAAATTCACGACACCGATCTAAAACAAGCTGTGATCCCTTGATCGCAGCAGTTTCACCAGAGGGAAACAAATTTAAAAAAAGCGATCTCGAACGATTCCTACCGTCATTTACTTTCCTTGAAACCTGTTGTTCCATTTCGTTGTTTTTTTTTTTTTTCTTTGCGTTTTCTTTTCTGTTTCTCCCATTCCTCCTTTCCTTGTCGTTCATTACATTTTGAAAATAAATATTTGACAGACTATAATTTTTTAAGTTAGTTTTTAATATGATTTTAACAAGTTTTAATATAGTTTTTCAATAACAATATATTATAATATTTTATAATTTACAGTTCATTTAATTTATACACGGCGCATTTATTACAGTAATAAATGTAGTTATTATTGTAATATAAAGTCATGCAATGCACATATGTATATATATTATATGTATTATGTGTTTATGTTTTTGATTTTATTTTATTACGATTATTATTTCGGTTATTTCTACTCTTATTTATTAAAAGTATGTTAAGATGAATTAACATCAAGCTTGTTAAGTATAATATTTTTTTTCTTTCGAATAACGATATTGGAAAATAAGGCTCTAATATTTCTTTTTATTTAATATTTGCTATAGTAGTTTTCATTTTATAAGTACTTGTAAATTATGTAGATCTAAATCAAACTTACATACAAAAATTTGTATACACTAAATATCTTGATAAATTTTATTTCTCTTATATCGATAATTTGAATAATTCTTTAATTAGATAATAACAATGATCGATAATTATTTAATTAAATTTTATTATGACAATGTATATTTGACAAGCAAAGTTTTAGCTTAAAGCTCAAACTGATCTACTTAAAAACATAATTTTTATATTATTCATATTTTTTTTTATTTTTACATTTATTTATATTTCTTGAAACTTTTCCCATCGTTACTATATTAATAAAAGATTCTCACATAGCGCTTTACTAATGAAAGATAATCATTTTTTACTTTCAGCCCATGTCTTTTTCTGACAACGAGATTGAAAGTTCCCAGAGGTCTTATATAGATATAAAATTGAAAGTGTTAATATTTAGAGTTGCACTGTAATAAAAGTCATTAAAAATTCCGACTCAGGATATCCTATTGAAAACGAAAGCTTCACGTATACGTTCTCTCTTTCGACTGTCAATAGTAATAACAGCTATTATTCGCGATAAATACGTGCATTGAATATTAATGACACCACCAAAGAAGGAGATGCATATTAGAAAATTCATTTCCATGTAATAAATTTAAAATAACCTCACAGTTACAAATAAAAAAAAAGAAGAAAGTTTATTCATTAAAAATTTTTTTAAAGTTAAAAATTTAAAATAAAGTTTTCAAATTTTAATTCTAGTATAAAATAAATTTTACAATCAATTGAATGAAATTTAATTATCTATTTCTATCTCTATTTGTGAAAATTTAAATCTAATATAAAAAACAGAATTAAATAACTTCAAATTTTTTTCAATTGATTTAATTTAATATTTGATTTCATATTTAATAATGTAATATCTAATTTAATATTTTAGTTTTTACATATAAATCTACAAAGGAATAATTGAAAAATCAGTATTTTACAAAATATTTTCTAAATCATTTCTGTAAAATTATAATATTTTATTCAATATAATTGTATAATATAATATGATATATTTGATAAAATTATTATTTTAACAATATGATATAACAATTAATTAATACAATAATATTTTGCATAATTATCCATAATATAAATTAATTATTATAATCACATCGAAATTACAAAATTACAAAAATCAGCATAGAGAGACATTTAAAGAAATTTACACATTTCTTGCCTATTTTCTTTTAAAAAAGAACTTGCACAAAAAATATTTGCTCTTTTCTAACTAAAGAAACGTTGTATAACGTTGTAACGTTGCTTTACATATTTACATATACCTATGTTAATATTTAAGCAAACTATAATTTTTGTTTCCCAATATTCAGGTGAGTACTACGTAATACGTCACTTGTGAATGCTGATATTGCACTAACATTATGCTAATTATTAACGCATTGACACCTGTGATATAATAATGCAACACAACAGTTAAAACTTTGTTACTTTGAAGCGATCCAAAGAGATTAAAAGAAAAATCTCTAGACTTATTAGCAAACGAGGAATATTAATTTAACACTAATTTATGGACAAAAAGTTTTACTTTTCATTGATTGCAAGTACATGTAAAATATTTAAATATATTGATTCTTTAAAAACAGTAGTAAAGGAAGTAATTTAATAAATATAAACTATTATAGGAAGTATACACTATCGTATATAAATATTAATTGGACACTTTCAATAAATAAAATAATTTATATAATAATATCTTCATCAAGAGATTGATATTTTTATTTCATTTTTATATCTACGATGAATCCACTCTGCCGAATTTAATCTGCAAGAAATATATTTGTATCATTCAAATTCCATATTTCATACATATTTCAATTTTTCTAATACTTCAATATAGAAAGGACACATCTAATTAAGATAATTACGAATTAACCTTTAATCACCTTCAATTATTATCTTTTTATTTAATTGATTGCGGTTAAATTTAAAAGATTCATTCGAATCTTTTAATAGATCTGCAATAATTTAGAACTCTCCAAATACTTATGCACGATAGTGTACCTATTTTAGCAAATGAGAACCCGTAACTAATAAATAAGGATCGATGTAAAGTAACCTTAAAAAAAATAATTGAAAGTGACCTCCAAGAAACGTAATATAATAAGTATGAATTATTATATAAACATAGGAAGTACTCATTTTACAAAATAAGTACCTACATCTACAAATAAGTATCGACGTAAAGTAATTACACAGTACTAGTAGTTTTACTAAAATTCACGGATACTTATTATTGCTACTTAATGTTATGGAATTCTATAGAAAATGCAAGTCACATTATGCTTCGAGGCGCATCGATCACTTTTACCGCAACTACCGGAAGAGAAAACAATCACTTTGAGAATTTATTGTAGTCTTAGATACCAGTAATATTAGTCATTGATATTATCAACAATTTCCTTCCACGCATTTCTCTCACGCACATACTTCTATAAGTTCTTCTTCATTCTGGTTCATGAAAAACGATCCGGGTACTTTTATCTCGTATAAATCTCTCCGAAAAAGAACATGCTATACGTCTTAGTTGAACATTATCGCATAATCAGCGAAAATTTAGATCTAATATCTAAAAATTTCTAATAATTGTATCTTATATTTGAAAAAAGTATAATATCTATGTGCTATTTATATTAGAACATTGATACTATTTGATGAGTTCGATAGAATTCTCTAAAATTTCTCTATTAATTAATATTAATTTTATATGCATGTACATATATTTTTATTTCTTCTATTATGTTATGTTATATATTCTCCTATTTATTATTTATTCTTCTTTTGAAATTATTTGTGTTTTTTTATTCTATTATGAATCTTCTACTCGAATTTAGATATTATTTGAATAAAATACTTGGAAAATTGTTATTTATATATTATATTTATAATTATATCGTCTTATTCGACTAAATTTTGTTTTCCAATAATTATACGCTAGTTTATTTTAACAAATGATTTTTTTCTAATTATTTCATTATTTATCTATCAAACGAAGTAACATTTCAGTTCATTTGGAATTTTACATTTGAATAAATGTTTTTTTGAAATAATATCTCAAATAATAAAATGTCACGTATAAATATCAATATGTAGTATTATGTAAATATGAATAATTATTGTTTATTATGTAGCAGTGTTAGAGAACAGATAAACAAAAAAATTAAAGTGTTTGCTTCAACAGTGGTAACTGAAATAAAAATTTGTTCAAAAATATCTTATCTAATTTCGACGTTCTAAACAAAACGTACTTTTTAATAATACTCATTCCTTAAATAAAAAAAATAAAATAAAATATATAAAGAAGAACAAGTTATTCTTTGTCTTCTGTTTATCTTCTCAAACAAATAATCCTGCTTCCACTCACAATTTTATTTCCATTCAGATTTCAGACCAAAAAGAAAAGATTGAACAAAACCTGGAAAGTTCGTAATTAAACTTAACTAAATGTGATCCACGACGATTCAATCTGTTTCAGAATTACGACACGCTGAGCAAAGGAAAGAAGTCGTGGAGTGTTCGATTGGGGCTATCGCGGCAGAATCAAGGCACCGATGATCCCAGCAAAGGGTGGGGAACAATAAGCGGCGGTAGCGGGATTTCGCGTCAAATGATCTACGGGGATCCATGGCTCTATGGTACGGTTCGGTCTTCGAGGCCTTGCCACGAGGCGCGAGGCTTCATGACACCACCGCCCCCGCCGCCTCCGGGAGCACCAATATTGGTAGTATGTTCCTGCCCGGAATTTCTCAGCGGGACCACACGAAAATTCGGCAACTGCCGCAAGTGCGGTGGTCACCGATTGGCTGGTGTACCTTTAGGAGGAACATGCCGGCTACCGGCGGTTTCGTCGAGATCGAGGCCCAGTCTCGCGGGTAAGTATCACTGTCGACGAAAGGATCTCGCGGTTACGGTATCGATTACTGATCTTTTGTACTTTGTGCTCGCAGGAAATGTGAGCAAGAGAAAGATAGGTTTAACGATTAACACCCGTGATCGGTTGCCGTTCGTTAACACGCGTTAAGTAGCTACGTTAGTGAGTTGCTAAGTCTGTTAATAAAATTTCTCGCGTGACACACTTGAGCGAAGATTCGAAATGTATATACATAGTTTCGCTTTACGCAGCATTTATTTCACTTGTCATGCGAAGTATATGAATTTATTTTATTAACTTCCTTCATTTTTAAATGAGCTTTATATTGCTACAAACTTACGCTGCTACACTCTTAATATTTAATGCATTATCACGTCGAATACAGATCAAATTCAATTGTTCGTGCTTTACGTGTTAAGAACAAAGTTACATATTAATAACAAAAGAATTTCGAATATGTATCGAGAAATATAAAATAACGCAAAGCAAATTAAAACAAAACTGGGAGCGATCTCGCGGTTAATCTATGGTACTTGAAAGTTAAAAAAATATTTCATACAATTATAAATTCGAAACAAATTGCACACCGTATTCGAACTTTGGAGAAGGATTTGGTTATTGACGAGACTGTGTACTTAGTTTATATCTTTTATTTAAAGATGAACTTGTACAAACAAGTTGACGATGAGCTTAACGAGAGAGCGGGCTATTTCGAACTTCGCACTACTTCTTGGTTAACACTCGCGGACTGCTCTACGTGTTCTGTCTGCGCTCGAGCTCGCGTCGTCGCTCGAAGATTTTTGGATCTGCTTTTTCTTCCCCAATTGGCCAAGCGTTTTTGGATCTGGCCAATTAGGTGTCAGAGGTGATTGCGCCTCCTACTCTTCCTGGAGTGGGGCTGCAATTTCTCCGAAGACACTTCTCCGAATTTCTAAATGACGTAGCGGGATTTCTCTGGGTCTTGCACGTCGCCATCTGGTTTATGTTAGGCCCGCTGGCCTGAGTGCTTACCCTTCGTAATCGTAGAATTTACGACGCTCGCGATTGCTGTCCTGGCCGTTCTAGTATTACCGAGTGTGGACTTTGTTGTCCTACGCACTTTAGGAATAAAAACTTGGCCTTCGTCTTTCGACAGCTCGTATATCCTGAGAGTCGTAAAGTCTCCTAGCTTTTGTAGTGCTAGAACTTTCTCTACGTTCGCTAGCCGCTACAGAACAATTCCCTTTTATAACCAACTTAGAACCAAATAACAATTCACTTTTATCGTTAATGAAAATCTTCGTGAAAATCAACAGGAGTGCTGAGGTCGTCGATAGACGATCCCTACGACCAGATGCGCCGGAATCGGCTAGTGGAGCCGAGAACGCGAGCGCGGAGCATCTCGCCGTACCGACCGTTGTCACAGCGCGACTCTCGAAGCCAAAGTACGGCGCGGAACGGGAGAGAGCGGAAGGGCTCGATCGAAGGTACTTCCTCGAAGTCCGAATGGTTCGACAAAGAGGCGAGCGCGAGCTACGAGGACGCGGGGCACAAGCAACGAGCGAGTTTCACTGGTGGTGCGTCCACGAACGAGTGGCTCGAAGAGACGCCGTTGGCGTCGGATCCGCGAAATCACTCGGCCACGACGGCCACCACCGCCAGGCTGGCCCGGATTCCGAAAAAGGTGAAAAGCGCGAGGAACGACTGGTCGGATTGCGCGGCGATGAAAACGCCAGAAGCCAGTCAGACGAAGGGCAATCATCATCAGGATGGAGAGAATCAAGAAACTGTCAAATGTTCTGAAAAATCAGGCTTGATAATGATTTATATATAAATTAATTAATGTACTAGATATATTCCATACCTATATATGATTATTTCTTAAATTTGAATAATAATTAACAGTATTTTTTATGGCGTCTAACACACAAACTAGAAATTGTACATTGTATTATAATTTTATTTGAGACCTGAGCCATACGATTTGTATATAAATGTACTTATATTGTATTTATATTGAGATTGGTTTTAAACACATAATTGTTATCTTAAATCCATCATTCAATAAAAATCAAATACACTCATTTGCGTACTATATTTTACAATATAATCAACATTGTTCCTCATTTACCATATTCATTACTTATGTTAGATACATATGTTAGTAGAGTTACTTATGTCAGATAGAACTACATAATGACAAATATGAACAAATTTGTTTTAAAAAGAAATAATTCTTATTTTTAAATAACAATATATGGAATTAGTATTTTTCGTATATAATTATTAAAAAGTTGTATTCAAATAATGATGTACACACGCACATACAACATAATAAAAGAAACATTGTAATTAAATACAAATTTAAAAATATACAATCCAAAATAATTTAATATAAAAAGTTTTCAGTACTACGAAATTAAAAATTAATAGTTGAAATAAATGATTAATAAATTTAAAACATAATGCAACATTTTAATTTATATTAAAGTATAAAAATTGAAAATATATTCATTTTTTGTATTTCAAGTTAAACAAAAAATTTCTACAATGTTATAAAAGTTTTTAAGCATAGTCGACTGGAATATAAATAATATAATTTATATATAAGTAATTTATAAATTAGTATAAATTTCGAAATTTATACTAATTAAACGTTATCAATAATCTTATCTAATTTCTCACGTAACGTAACAGAAAAATGCAAACATATATACATGAATATATAGATAGATACGTACATGTATTAAATATCAATTTGTCAAACCCATAAATAATATTTAAAAAGTATTTATACATATATACATGCACACATAGATACGTACACATATTAAATATCAATTTGTCAGATCCATAAATAATATTTAAAAAGTATTTATACCATACAAACTGTTTCAAATACCTATACTCGGATAAAAATTCATCAAAAATCAACTAATTAATTATTATTTATAAATAATTAACCAATAATATCAATAAAAGAAAAATATTTCAATAATAAGCAAAAATCATCAGGTTTTCGACCCGTCGAAAGTAAAGTCGATCGAGAGGATACCGAACAGGATCGCGGCGGTGGCGATCGGTGGCCAGAGAATAAGGTTGTTCAACGAGCCACGCGAGATCTCGGACGACGAGGACGACGTCCGCCGGTTACGAGGATCCCCATACTAACGGTTCTGCCGAAGCGACCGCAGAAAGCTGAAGGAAGCCAAACAAACGCTGAAGAGCATCCTGAAGCGGGGCAAGGTGCTCGAGACCCGAAGGAAGAACGTTCTGTTCAACGTCGACAACGTTATATTCGCGCCTGAGAAACCATCGGAGGTGACACGATTGTCATGGAGCAGGATCGGGAGGATGGCCAACTGCACCTCTTCCAGAGAGCAGCCTCTCCCGAGTAACGACGAGTCAGAGGAGGACGAGGAGGAGGAAGAGGAGGTGCATGTGCCGGTAATTGCATCGCAGGAGCAGAGAGAAAAGTATAATTTCATCACAATTCCGAATATTAGGGATCCAAAGGTGACCAGAGTTCGACCGAAAGAGTCTAGAATCACGCAAGATATGTGCCAAAGCTCCGTCAACTACGTGGAAGAAACCAAAGTGGATAAATTCGTTCCCTCTGTTAACGCGGATCGCGTTGTCTCGAAGAAAAAGGAGAACGCCGAGATGCGGCGGCAAGGCGAAGACGTCTTCCCGCGAAACTTCGCCGATCAAACGATTCACTCGTTGAAACGCGAAAACGCGAGGAAAGTGAACGAAGAAAGAAAGAGAATAGAAGAGACGAACGAGATCGGAACTAAGGAAGACACCGATTTGCAGATCGAGAAATGCGAGGATCGTATTCCAGGCATCGCTGTAGACGAAAAGGACCTGATACTGAAATCTGAGGGTAATCGCTTATTTTTTCTATCATCAACATCGTTTTTTAGAATAGTCAATCATTTCAAAATCAAGATTACTCATAAACTATTTGTCACATAAAAATAGTTCAGATAATAAATGAATGGTTTTGAATCACAATTTAGTGTCAGCTCTTCTGTAGATGAACGTGTGGAGATTATATGAAAGTCATCTCCACTTTTTGAAAATAGATTGATACATTTTTTAATGGTCGACATAAAAAGAAGTTGATCTATGTCGAGAAACTATTAGTTTAGATTAACTTTAATTTTATTTCTAAGCAAAAGATACGTGTTTATATTTTGAAAAATGATAGTGACCTTCGTATGTTCTCCATGCGTTCATCTACGATTTATATAGATAATAACTCTCTCGAAACTATTGAATTATTGAACTAATAGTACAAGATCCCTATTAAACTATTTTCTTTCTTTGTATGACAGATTGTTTATAGATACTTTGCACTTATAGATTAATCTATAATATATACGGGGTGGTTCAGAACATGTCGGAAAGTAAATGAACGTAGAGAAAAAATCACTGATGTTGTCTACTTTTTGTGCAACGCAACGTTTAGATTTATTTTGTAGATATATCAGTGCTCGTGTCACCGTCAGGGTACATGAGAATTCTTTCATTTTGCAAAATGCGCATTGCTAAATGTTCATTAGCCACCGTATGTTCAAATGACTTTTGTTTTCTCAAGTAGTAACTTTCAGAATTGCTTCTTTTTGCACAAGCAGCAATTATTGCCTTCTTTCATTAACCTATCGCTATATTCATTTCGTTGCAAAAAAAAAATAATATAAAAAATTGTCTTAATTATTTGAAAATATATCCAATTCGTTTATATTTATTTTCTAAATTATCACGTACTTGCATATTCTAGATTGTGATATTACTCAGCTTATATCTTGTAGACTGCGAATCTTTTATGCATTTATGCGAAATTTAAAAGCGAGTAGGATGCATATGATATGTAAAAGTAATATATATAGTAGAACACTCGCCATTTTTAATAAGTGAGACAAAACTCCAGTTCGATTTTGTTGTAGAGATACAAAAAGTATCCACTTGAAAGTGTTATAAAGAAAGCAAATAAAGTTAATTTTCACGTTAGACAAACAAAACGAAACAAACTAAAACGAAAAATAAAATTATTTGTGATTCTATTTCTAATTGTTACTCACTATTATAAATATTTTCTGAAATAATTTGTTTAACCATTGAAAATCATTCTTAGCGTGATATCATATAACAATGATAATTCCTTACAAAATTTCCCCAATTTAAAATCATAAGTCTTCAGACAATTTATAGAATAATTCTCCTTTCTCTCAGTATCACGAGCGTGTAATTATGCTTTTTAAATATCTCAGGCGTTTTCTCTTCCTTTCATAACTATTCACTACTTCACACTTGCATTTGATTAGGTATATCTTACTCAATAATTGTATTTATTTATCGAAGAATAAGTTCGTTCATTTTTCATTATATATTTGTTGGTATCTTGTTTTTTATTTGTATAATTTTATGCAACATTCTGTACATTATATTACAATATTATTAATATTGAATATTTATTAATAATTTTTTTATATTACTAAATATAAATATTATTAATAATATTTTTATAGTACATCTCAAACAGTTTCTTAAATTATAATTCTGAAATAATTATAAATCTTATAATTAGCTAATTTATTAGCTATAAATTATTATCATGATTTAGTGATAATAATTTAATGAATTTTCATAAGTACTTAATCATAAATAATAATTTTAAATTCGTATTGTTTACTTGTTTTACCTTCATTTTAATTGTAATTAGTTATTACATATTATTTACAATAAAATACTCGAATATTACAGTAAATTACTTTACTCGAGTATGTTTTATTAATTAAGAAACGTAAATTATAAAATACTAAAATAGAGAAAATCTGTAACACGTAAAGAGAATATTAAAGTTTGTAAAATGAATATTCATATTTTTATAAAGAAAATGTGCTTGCGAAAATTTTCTCCTTTGCCATTCATTTTTTTCTTCTAAGGAGATGCTTTATTCCAATTATGTAAGTCACCTTGTTAATAATTGTTAGCAATGTCAAGTCTTTCAATCTATTAAATAAAGGAAACCTAAAAGTAACAAATAGAAAAATCCTATAATTTTATTTTCATATAAGTTTCATTTTAAATTTTTATTTAATGGAAATATAATTTATTTTCAATTAATTATATTTGAAATATCCTATACTTTAATATTTAATAGCACGTTTAAATTGTCACAATAGATTTTCAAATTCCACGAAATTTTATACTTTACAGTACTTAAACAAAATATATCATAAAAATTCTATGATTGTTTTAATTATTTAAAATTGTTTTAATTATTTCTTTATTTAAGTTTTTCAATTATTAATTGTTTTAATTACATAACACTTGACACTTAACAACAATTGTAATTAATTTTTTATTGTAATATACGTTTTAGGTAGATTTTATAACACTTTTCATAAATTTACAGAGAACTTCAAAAAATCATCTTTATCGCGCAGTCAAAGCGAACGATCATTCAACAGACCAGAGGTATCAGCTGGAAACGTGCTTTTTATGGACACTATGCGCCTCAGCTTGTGCAGAAAAATGAAAGAATCGAACGAACAAACAATTCGACGAAGAGATTCCATCGAATCCACCACGGAAACGATTGGAAGCTCAGACTTCATGAAAGACACTGACTCGATTAAAATAGAATTGTCAAATGGGAAAGAAGCCGAAGAAGATCCTGCTGAAAACATAATCAAACCAGAAACAGGACCATCAACAGAAATACGTAACAACTTCGAAACGAAGGGCGATCATTTTCGAGGGATGAGACCAACAAGTTGGTCTCCTCCGCCTGGAAAACAGAAACACCGTTACAAAGTCAGCAGCTCCGATATGAAAGGGAAAATTGCGAATCACTCCGAATCGGAACGAAACAGTCCAATGTTAAAGACCACTTGGAGCACGTCGAATTCTTATGGATTATCAAAAATCGAAATCGGATCGTCGACCACCGAGAACAACGTGTATAAAATCGCAGTCAGTCCTCGAGCTTCGCCTCTCGTTCATCGATTGCAGATAGGGCCAGATACCGCTGGATCAAGAAGAACGTCGATTTTGATCAACGGTGACGCAACGCCCACCACCGAGATATCGCCAAACAACAACAAAGTGACAATCAGCGTCGGTGGAGAAGATAGCGTTTATAATCCGACGGTGATTTCAGTGAATTCGGATAATCTACCGCGAATAAAAAGCTCGAGCGAAAATCGTACACTCGTGATTCTGGACAACTACAAATCAAACATCGTAGTCGAATCCGGTAAGGAAGGTGACAAAGAAGATGTGAAATCAGAACCGTCAAAGATCAGTGAGTCAGAGCTTATCGAAGAGGTTGAATGTTCTAGAAGAAAAAACGAGGTCTCATCGGAGAAAAAAATGGTGTTAAGCGCTCCAGAAACGTCCGCGGAATCTGAGAAACAGACGAAGCCGACGAACGCCGAGAGTAAACCTTCCGTGACAGAGAAAAGCGCCAAGTTTTATATAACGAACGATCGAGTAACACGAACGGAACAGACGAGTAACAGTCATCAAAAAGACGGGGAACATCCATCGAAACTTTCGGGACTGTCGAAGGAGGCGTTGATCTCGAAACTGTTAGAGGATTCTTTGAGAAAGGCAAGAGAGAATGGCGAGATACTCGACGAAGACAGCGGCGAGGCTATTTTGAAGATACTAAAGCAAAGTTTGTTGAAAAGTAAGGAGTACGAGAGTTCTGAGTCGACTCTCGAGGCGAATTACTCAAGAGCGTCCAGTTTAAATTCGGACGGCGACTTCATTTCGACGAATCTTTTCCTCGAGGAGAATCCCTACGAAGTGATCAAGGAGCCCATTTACGAGGAGATTCCTGACGAACCTCCGCCTCTGCCGCTGAGTCCGCCGCCCACGGAGGATTACATAAAAGACAGAATATATTTCGGTGACATCGATTACTACAGAAAAGGCAATTCCGATCAGTTCTTTGGATCTTACTTGACGGAAAATGTTTTCAAAAAATCCGTGGATCTCGCTGAAACATATTTGTCGAAGAGTCCCGAGGACTTTTTCAAGAAAATGTCCACCTCGCCGGAGGAAGAGAATATTTCAAGTAAATTCGAATTGCTCAACTTTCTTATGGACTCGAAGGACCGGGCGATATCTATCGAAGAGGAAGATGACGACGACGATGAGGACGAAGAAGACACGGAAGGAGATTTGGAAGCACTGTATGAGCAAAAGGAGACTAGCCTCGGCGATCTCAGTTCGAAAAGCTCGCAGATATCCAATGTCTCCGACAGTAGCGAGGAATGCAATATTATACTGACGAGTTCATCGGAAGCGTCAAAAGTAAGATTATTAGAACTATTAGAGCTTTTTCATTTTCATCTTTTTATTCTTTTTCTTTTATTCTTTTCTCTTTTCGCATAATGCAGACAAGTCCAGTCAAATTAAAAACTAGTATATATTCATGACTTCTTATACAACTTTTATGTAACTTCCACATGTTTCGATTGAACTCTATGAGAAGAAGTTAAATTTGAACAAATTTAATAATTTATTTTATATGTGTAAATATTATAAATTGTTTATCTTTATTTTGTTGTAAGGTCAAATCGTCTAATATCTTTTCTAACATGAGATCCTAACTTACCTTCGTTTTAGAATTATCGTGGTCGATTTTATCAGTTGTTTCGTGTGCACGTTGACGTTAGAAACGTTAGTGTTAAACGTCACGAAGAAACACGTTAGTAAAGTGAAAAAGATTCTTATTCAATTTTAAGTATCTCACAGTAGGTATTTAATTACTTTAATTACTTTCTTAAGTACTATTTTATAGCGCAACCAAGAAAGATTAAGATTTACTGGTCGTATGTTACAAAATAATGAATAAATTGATCATTAAACTGTTAAATAGATATCGTGCCATTGTTTCCTATTGTATATCATGAGACAAGTTTATAAAAGACGGAAAGAATAAAAAATCAGGTGACATTGACAATTAAAGCAACTGAAGGAGATAATACGGATTATAAAATGGCAGCGAAATTTTTCAATGCCCCTAAAGGAACTCTAAATGGTGATATACAAAATACTGACGTCTCTCCTGAAGAATTGGTATCAAAGCCTCTCTAAGCCAGGAAATCGAAAGTTGAATAATTATTATAAATTGTCTTGATATGAATAATAGATATTTTGATTTACGGAGATCAGACGTAACCTTCGTCGTCCGTTTCGATCGAACGAAAAACCGCGGGGAAAAAATCGAAGTTCTTTCCAGCGACTTTCACTGCTTTCTTTAAAGTCACCTAAAGTTATTCCTAAATCAAATGCAGAAAGAAATTGAAAAAATAAGCTTCGGAAAAAAAAAATGAGATCTCTCGTTAGGAACCAGTTTTCCTTTTCTGCTAATTTCCATAATTTTTATTCTGAATTAAATATGAAGATACTGATTTCTTTTTAGTTTGTTTTTCAGCAGATTGTAAAAGAAGAGATCGTAGTTTTAAAATGTGTAAAAAGAAGTTTAAGAAAAATGCTTTTAATCGGGTGTTCCTTTAAAAAAATGGGTCTCATAGGCTTATCCTGTATACTAACTTCATAACAACACAGTTGTATGAAGAGCCTTGAACAAATATCCGGCTTTTTATGCTTTAATTAATTCATATTTAGTTGTTTTATTTATTTATTAATACTAGAAATAACAAAATTTGTTAACTTCGTACGCTAATATAAAATATTAGTACATGAGTTGTATTCAGAAAATAGTATAAATATTACATTCAGGAAAATTGTTTCTGTCACTTAAAATTAAATTAAACCTTCTAAATTTTAGAACCCGAAATCTTTATTTTCCATACAATATATCATTTTTGTTCGCAAAAATTACGCACATTTTTGTACATTTTTTAGAAACAGTCGTGTTTTTCAAAAGTTGAAAATAATAGAGCAAACCAGTTTCTGGATTAGTATTTTACATTAGCGAGGCGGAATAAATAAATGGCGGTTTATAGCAATTATAACAAGTTGTATGAAAAATGTGAGGATTAAAATCGTAGTATATGTAACGTTTAATTGTTTGACAGAAATGAAGAACATTAAAACCATTAAAACGTATAGCACCATCTGTGTAAAAATTCTTAAGTCCATGGTGTGAATCGTTTGAAAGAGAACAATTTTATATAAAAAAATAATTCGAAAATAAGCTTTCCCGATTAATTCCTGACTAGATATAAAAAAATAATCAGCAGAAGATTATTTTATAATTTTTAAAATTTTTCCGTTTATGTTTTTATTTTCGACAAAAAAAGGAGTTACTAAATAATTGACTTAACCATGAGTTTCTTTTTAATTGGTTGTAAGTTATGTTATAAATATTACAGATTGAATTTTCTCAAAAATGAAATACCTAATTAATACATATAAATCTATATATTAAAGATTATTATTCTATATTTTTAACTTTCCACATTTTCACACGTAGAGTATCCACGTATCAGTTATTTTCCTCGAAATTTACTCTTTGAGTGCTTAAAATTATAAGAAGTTTAAAAGTTTAATATTGAATAACAAATTAAAAATGCACTTATCATAAATTAAAAATGTACTTATCAAACGTGCCGATATATTTATTCAATATGTATATATATACTGTAATGTGTTATTTTCCGTGAACCTTCAATCAATTAATTATTTTTATTGCTAATTATAAAATTATGCGTACAATACTGCAGTTCTGATTAAGCATTTAAAGGATAAATATATCTGATAAGTAAACAGTATTTATGCACCTCTGCCACCTTTAAATACAAAAAATACAGAAAATATCTAAGGTAGTGTCACAATTTTTCTTAAGTAAAAAAAATCTCTAGTTAGATTTTATTTAGTTATTTCTTTAGTAGCGTTAAAAATATAAAAAATTATAAAAAATTATAAAAAATTATAAAATCTATAAATGAACTTTCTATTTGTAAAATAAAAATCTTTATAAAGAAAAATAAAATAATAATAAAAATCTTTCAAATTTTGTCGTCTTACTTCATTGTCGATTTTCTTATAAAAAAAGATATGAGGAAATATTATTTTTTCTTTTCAAATTATTTTCGTCCTTTATATTGGTTATGCTACAATTTCATTCTCCGTAATTTCTTAATGATTCTTTAATATAAACAGATAACTTGTATTCTGTTTTCGTGATAATGTTACATTGATTGTTTCTTCAACCAAACATTTGCACACTTATAAATACGACAGCATCGCTAATATACCGATAGTTTGGATAAGAAAAACATAATGAGAATTGTAACTTTTAAAAGGTACGAGCTGTAGATATAGAAAGAACTGACAGCGGGGTGGGATCAGAGAGCAGTCAAGCCAGCAGCACTCGAGGCATGCCAAGACGTTGGAGAGCAGGAAATGTCTCTTCGGGACCAGGAAGTCTCCTCAGTGGAATCCCACAAGTGATTTCCGGTGATTCAAAGCACTGTGAGGACTGTGAACAACGTTTGGATCCTTTAATAACAGATAGGTAAATGATAATATTATAATAATATTAATCATAATAATATTAATTAATATGCAATAGGAAAAGTATCTGATAATATAAATATTGTATTCCACATGAAAGATATTATAGAACATAAGATTAAAATTGATCTTCACTTTAACATACTGTTCATAAATAATTCTATTATTTTTTAATAAGAGAATGTAAACATCAAAGTATATAAATTAATGATAAATTATTAATCAAAAGAAACACTTATTATATTTTTACGATATCATTAAACTGTCTATGAAATTAAATTATTATAGTCGTATTACTACATATATATTTTATTATTTATTATTATAATACTGTCAGATGGTGTACTATGTAACAATTACTGTTTAAACATGATTGATTATACATCAACATAAAAAAATTTTTAGGCACGAACTTAAAAATCAAATACTCTCACAAGGTGCAACTACAAATGTTAGTTTACATCTAATTTTAAGCAATTATAATCAGGTTACAATATGTTATCGTAGGTAACTAAGGTGATAAGAAATAAAATATAGGTATTTTTTAATGATGTAATAATATACATTATTAATATGTGTTGTTGTGTATTAACGTATGTATATTTCATGTATACATATATACATACACACATACATACATACATACACATATATATACACACACATACATACACATACATATATATATATATAAATTATGTATACGTATACATATAATTAACTCATTAATTCATCATAAGAATACATCAGTTTAGTGTGAAAATGAAATTTTATACGTAATATACGTATAAAATAATAATATACGTAATATTTTAATGCAAGAAAAATACTAATATTAATATTTCCAGACTTTACTGTTGTAATTTTGCAAAAATATGATATGTAGATATCTGATTAAGTTAACTCATTAAATACGTTGTATTAATACATTTTACATTCTGATCTATACTATAAAATTTTATGTTATTTATAATCTTATTTTATAAATTTGCAAATTCTTTGGTGTAAAAGATGAATTACAATACAAATGTTTCATTATTTGTAAAATCATTTTTTTTCAAAGAAATCCTATAAAGATTTCAATATCATCAGTAATTTAATTAGAATTGTATGGTTCTTTATATATTACGAACATTTTTAACAAATAACGAATGTTTAATTATTATTTGAATCTTTGAATAGTTTCATAAGTGATTCTTAATCTATGCGTCTTGAATTTAATTTCAATTAAATGTAATATTTGATTTTACTTAAGAATCTTAGAAATACTCTAATGAGTATAATACTGCAAATATGATGCAAAATGCGAGTTTAAAAAATTGAATGGTCACCTCTTGATATTGAATATCAGCACTGACGAGTTTGAGACGAATATGTTGTCGAGTTCTGCTCAGTTTAATACGAGTATGATGAATGTAACGTTGAGTTCAGCACTAAATATAAAAATCTTTTAAGTTTCCTACGTTTTATATAAATTTTAAAAACGAAGGGTAACGAAGGGCAGCAAATGACTATTGAAGTTCGTTTGAACGGTTGATTATCCCCAAAACAATACAAACAATAGACATCGGCCGGATAATCGTCGCCGATCAGTAGCTTCGAAACAATAGGCATAACAATAGTCAAAACAGACTCGCAAGTCAGCGACCAACATTTCAAAAACAATAGGTTTTTAGAATATTTTAAACTATAGATAGGTCATCATTTTTTTCAAATATAAAATGCTACATGTTAAAATATAAATGTATAAAATAGCAAATACGAAATTCTGACTTAATTTTTAGTTCAAAGCGGAAAATATTAAATTAGCCAGTTATTAAAATATGAATTTTCACCCCTGGACATGTATAACACAGTAGAGTCTCTGATATCTGAACTATTAATAAAATGTTTGGTTAATGAAATTTTGGGATAACAAAATAGTCATTTCTTTGATCTTAAACTACATGTTTCCATATAGAGATCACGAAATTATCAATTCATTTAAAGAATTCAAGAATATTTTTTTTTTTTTTTTACTATTAAATTACCTATGTATATAAGTATGTAGTAATTTTTTTATTCTTGAAGCAATTTTCTAGACACCTCGAATGTTTTAGCAGAGAGATACATCCTGTTTTAATTTAGCACCCTATATTATAGCCAAAAATAGCTTTATCATAAATGATTTATCTCAAAATTAAATATAATATATACATGATATCTTATATGTATGTTCCACAGTGCTTTTTTGATAAAATCTTCTATCTTGCATTTTAGCAATTATGAAAAATATATATATCTCTTTCATAATTGCTAAAATGTACAAAATTTACACATGTAATAATATATAACATGAAACCGTACAAGAAAAATACAAGAAAAGCAATCTGTAACTAGGAAATATTCTGTTCTGTTAATAGAATATTCGAACAGTAGAACGTTTAGACATCTGAGTATTGGAATGAAAAAAAAAAGTTTGAATATGGAAAGCTCTATTATATTTATAATTTGTGTGTATTTATACATTATAAAATATTTTTCTGCAGCCAAATGCAGAGGATCTAGAATTTAACGATGATTCTCTCTTTCCGAGACACATTGGTATTAAGGAAGCCACGTTATTACTAGTTAAAGAAAAACTTGGACGTTATTCATTACTGCGCGTAAGCTATTTACACGATTCTGAATCAAATCGCTTGAATCAATCGAATTTTTTGTTAATATAATTTTATTTATTTCAGGAACCATTGTATCTCGATAAGTGTATAGTATGTTGTGAAACAGACCTCGAAGATTATTTCGAAGTTCAAGAGTTATCATCGAAGGAAACATTTATATTTAAGGTGACGACGATACTTAATTTAATACTATTATACAGAAATATCTACTATTACATGGAATAAAAAAACGATATTATTTAATATAATTTACATTATTTCAAATATTTTTAATGAAATCTATTTTCATCACTATATTCTAACAAATTTGTTTTCAATTTTCTTACTTCATTGTTGTATTATCTATAAAACATACAGATAAAATTTTTGTATATACACTTAATGATATGAAACACTTAATATTTTTTGTACAATTTTTTCTTCAATTACAATAAATAATATGTTGTAGGCCGAAGATGGCGCAAGAACAAAGAGATGGTGTAGGACGTTACAGGCGCACGCACAATCTCTTGGTGCATGGCGCAAACGTCGTGGAGCGCTGCCAAATATCATGATATGCGGTGTAGCAAGAAATTGATGAAAACACGACACGATTAGATATAAAATAGAACCTAAATTTGCTGCTATTATTTAAAGGTTACTATGATTCCTAAACATGGACGAATAAGTTCGTCCAAACAGTTAAACTGACGTATGATCTCCAGATGGATTAGTAGTGATTTATCAAGGAGAATGTATATGTTGGACCAAAAGATTTCCTCTGCTCATTGATGATACGTGTCAATGAGTAATGTGAAAATTTATTTTCTATCGTGCGCAAATTATTTTGCGTTCGGTTACAGTACGTTGCAGAAACATAAGTTTCCTACGTCGCTGTAGTTAACGTCGTTGTACAATATGATGTACCGTCAAAAAATTGTTCTCTTTTTCTCTTCTCCTAGATACCACAACTACATCTATACCGGATGAATAATTGTCCACTCATAGCACTATTTAATTTAATAATCACATTGAAATTGAAAGAGCAGAAAGTAGCTGTGATACTGACCGGTATAGTATTGGGTAGTTTTTATCAGATTATATGAAATACCTTCACGAATCGAGCTTTTATTCTTATATATTTTCATGAAAAACATTTAACTTTCACGAAAATAAAAATTGATAATAATGTACATAATATTAAAATAATACAGGTAATAGGGTTGTTATGCTTTGTACCCTTATGATTTACGAGAATCAAGAAACTGTCAAATGTTCTGTAAAATCAGGCTTGATAATGACTTATATATAAATTAATTAATGTACTAGATATATTCCATACCTATATATGATTATTTCTTAAATTTGAATAATAATTAACAGTATTTTATGGCGTCTAACACACAAACTAGAAATTGTACATTGTATTATAATTTTATTTGAGACCTGAGCCATACGATTTGTATATAAATGTACTTATATTGTATTTATATTGAGATTGGTTTTAAACACATAATTGTTATCTTAAATCCATCATTCAATAAAAATCAAATACACTCATTTGCGTACTATATTTTACAATATAATCAACATTGTTCCTCATTTACCATATTCATTACTTATGTTAGATACATATGTTAGTAGAGTTACTTATGTCAGATAGAACTACATAATGACAAATATGAACAAATTTGTTTTAAAAAGAAATAATTCTTATTTTTAAATAACAATATATGGAATTAGTATTTTTCGTATATAATTATTAAAAAGTTGTATTCAAATAATGATGTACACACGCACATATAAACATAATAAAAAAAAAGAAACATTGTAATTAAATACAAATTTAAAAAATATACAATCCAAAAATAATTTAATATAAAAAGTTTTCAGTACTACGAAATTAAAAATTAATAGTTGAAATAAATGATTAATAAATTTAAAACATAATGCAACATTTTAATTTATATTAAAGTATAAAAATTGAAAATATATTCATTTTTTTGTATTTCAAGTTAAACAAAAAATTTCTACAATGTTATAAAAGTTTTTAAGCATAGTCGACTGGAATATAAATAATATAATTTATATATAAGTAATTTATAAATTAGTATAAATTTCGAAATTTATACTAATTAAACGTTATCAATAATCTTATCTAATTTCTCACGTAACGTAACAGAAAAATGCAAACATATATACATGAATATATAGATAGATACGTACATGTATTAAATATCAATTTGTCAAACCCATAAATAATATTTAAAAAGTATTTATACATATATACATGCACACATAGATACGTACACATATTAAATATCAATTTGTCAGATCCATAAATAATATTTAAAAAGTATTTATACATATATACATGCATACATAGATACGTACATATATTAAATGTCAATTTGTCAGACCTATAAATAATAATTAAAAAATATTTATACCATACAAACTGTTTCAAATACCTATACTCGGATAAAAATTCATCAAAAATCAACTAATTAATTATTATTTATAAATAATTAACCAATAATATCAATAAAAGAAAAATATTTTAATAATAAGCAAAAATCATCAGGTTAAAATTCTAAGGATTGAATCCTTATTACAATCTATGCCTGTAATCTATATATTGGAACTATAGATATATGTATTACTGAATAGGAACTTTCGCAGTGCGAAGTAAGTAGTGGATGTAAGGGGTTCTCAAACATCGAGTTATTTGTATTTAGAATTTAGAACCCCTGAAATGTCATAAACAACAAAGGTGGTTTACGGTCGACACGTTCTGTTAACTGTACAACAAATACTGACATGATGTATATTTCTATTCATAAGATTTCTATTTATAAAATTTTTGATCTTATTCAATGAAGAATTAAACTTTATTTGGAATTATGGCTCAAGCAAAACTTAACTCGCAAGAAGAAACAAGTAGCACGCGTAATGATAAAGAGAAAGAAACTGATGAGAAGGAAGGTATGTTTCGCAATATGAGACAGTCATCCTTATTATTGTTTAAGCTACTGTATAGGCTAGTACTAATTAATTTTATAGCAATTGATGCAAAGTATTTTGTTCAGTATTACATATATTGCTCAAACAACAATTGTTTTTATTATCATAACATTATTTACAATTGAATTTTTCTAGGTTTAACAACAGTCCTTGAGTGTGCAGTTTGTCTTCAACCATGTATATATCCTGCAAGATTACCTTGCAATCATATATATTGTTACCTGTGTGTCAAAGGTGTTGCAAATCAAAGCAAAAGATGTCCTATGTGTCGTCAAGAAATTCCTCCTGATTTCCTTAATAGACCACAACTGGTAGAGGTAGATGAAGCACAGAAGGAATCAGAACATTTTGAAGAAGAATATCAATGGTTTTATGAAGGCAGAAATGGTAGAGTATCTTTTACTATACAAATTTTTTTAGCTACAAATAGTTTTTTAAATACTAGTTCACTAGATATAAATGTATCTGTAAATAAAAATACATGTGTATTATAAATGTTATAAACAAATGTATAAAAACAAATTAAAGAAGTAAATTAAAAATTAATATATTTTAAATTGAACAAAATCAATGTTACTAGAACATTAAAGGTAAAAAGTAAAACTTCATTGTTTGTTAAAAACATGTGATGAAGTATATAGTTTATGTCATACCCCTTCATAGGTTGGTGGAAATATGATTCAAGGACCAGCCAGGATTTGGAGGCTATTTACAACTTAGGTAGCGCCCAATGTGAAATTTTAATTTGCGGCATGCTTTATGTAATTGACTTTAAAAATAATTGTCAATATAGGAAACATCAACCATATTATAAACGTAATATTAAGCGCGATAGAAAAAATGCACCGTGCAAAGGTGTTTCAGGAATAAAATAACTTGTACTTGCATATTTTATACCTTTTTAAATATAATTGGCATAAAGTGTTTTTGATTGTATTCGTACCTTATATAACTATTTAGAAAATTATGTATAGTATTATACAACATATTATAAACTTTCATGTAAAACATTGTATGGCATAAAAAGTATAAGAATTTCTATTATTTTGTTATGAAAAGATTAAAATTTAATTTCCATGTATATTTGTAATAAAACTTCTGTATTCCAGAATATAAGTTATTTTTCTTTGTGGATTCCCCAGCTGAAACACTTAGTATTTACATAATTATCCTGACTTCTCTGCATCGTGGACAACGTAATTTGTGTAATTTTAAATTGCATTGTTACAGGTTGGTGGCAATATGATCAACGTACAAGTCATGAATTAGAAACTGCATATAAACAAGGCAAACGAAATTGTGAATTATTAATCGCAGGATTTCTTTATATTGCTGACTTTGGTTCCATGCTTCAATTACGTAGAAATGATCCGTCTAGGCGGAGAAAAATTAAACGTGATTTATATAATGTACCAAAAAAGGGAGTTGCAGGTTTAAGATTAAATAATCAAGATGAAGAAATCACTAGAGAAGTAAGGGGAGCAGAAAGGCCAGCTAGTCCTGCGAGTGATGATATGGGTATAATGATTACTAATTACAAATAACTAATTATCTGTTGAAGTTTTAATTCCACTTGTAACAACTTTGTAATGTCTGTTAACATTATATATATGGGTAATATAATTTTATGTTCAAAGGCACAGGAGATGGTACAAATACTCCAGTACCTCCAAGTAATACACCACAAACACCAGCTGGTGGAACAGCAAGTGGTGATGCTACACCTTTAAATGATAGAATGGAACAAAGAGACTCTTTACATCAGGTATTAGAACAAATGCGTTCATTAGTTCTGAGAGAACATTTATCTTCAGATACAGATGATGAATTAGAGGAAGATGAAGAAAGTGAATCACCTTCCACTCATCCTACATTATAATGACTACAAACATCTAATAATTCCTATTCATCAGATGAAGATCATTTTTAAAAAGTTTTATTTATTCAAATAAATGTGGCATTTCATTAAATGAAAAATATAGTATAATAAAATTGTGTACATGTTCAAAAGTGCAGAACATTTATATATGTGATGTACTGACATAATCTGTACATTGCTCTGTGATGCTTATTAAACAATTAAGTACAATTAAGTCTTTCACAACAACAATATTTGATGAATGATTATTTTAAATATTCTTTCGCATATTACGAATGTTCAAGCTTTATAGATGTGTATATTTGTAATTTTACACTCCTTAAAAAAATGTTCTCCAGAAAAAAAATATCATTCCATATTCCTGTATTTTAATATTAATTCTACTTAATTCATACTTATGTAATTTTCATCATTATTGTAGTTTAAATTCGTAACTTTAAATCATTAACAGTAATTAATAATATTAAAAATTTTTTTATTTTCTAAAAAAACAATAATTTATTGTTTTTGCATAAAATGTAATATGTTCAAAAATTTAGTAATATATTTTTGTTCACATATTCGGCATAACTAGCGCACTGCCGTTTTCTTGCATTTATTAAATATCAGTATTTCTTGTATTAATATTTTTCAAATTGATACACGTCGAAAAACGTGATTTTTATTCAATTTGTTATAATATCAAATTTAAATTTGATACTTGTTAAAAAGTCATAGCTTTTTGTCACACGTTGTAAATAATTTTATGATTGTAATAATTCTATTGATACAAAATTATTTTGGACCGAATCAATTATTTAAAAACTAACTATAAAAAGAGATTATAAATACTAAAATAGTTATGCAAACCTTTATCTCAATATTTTTACAAATGTTATAAACATCAATGGTTCAAAATATATGATGGTTTCTTAATAAAAAAAAAATCATATTAAAAAAAGCACTTTAAACTTTTATTGTAAAATTAAAAAAGTAACGTTGGCAGTTTCTTGCCATTTTTGAATGTATTTGTAAAACTCATTTTATGTTTATGTATATTTTTCGAAAAAATAATAAATTACTATTTTCTTTTATAGTATTTTATTTGAAATTCTAACTTCTTTAAATAAAATAAAATAAAATTATTTGTTTTAAGATAAAACATAGCACGTCAAGTTTCATTTAAAATTAAGTTGATGTTCATTATAAATCTAAATCAGTAACTATTTTATTATTTGATATAATATTTTATTTAAATTTATTGTTTTCAAATGCAATTACTATTAAGAGAAATAATTGAAATTTATGTTTTTCATTGTTGCAATAATTCGACAATCATAAACTTAATCATAACTCTCAAGTTGTAAAACGTAACGAGTGATTCAAGAGATTGTTTCCGTTTTTATTTTACATTCAATAATTAATGATAAGTAAAGAATATCAAATATGATATGATCCGAAATCGTGATATCTCAACTCTGTTTCACTCGTTTTTTTTTTAAATAAAATTTAATGAATATTCTAACTGCTTTTCTCTGTTATAATGTTATTTCAACACCTAGCAGGATCACGTCGCTGTGCAACAGTCTCATCTCAGGAGGAATATAGTACGAAACTGCTGATTCGACTAATATAATCTCACATACGCAAACATCTTATTGTTAGCATGATCAAATATAAACACAATGTTCCGTTTTTAAACCAATTGTGCCGAAAATTGCGACAAGCAAAAAAAAATTTTTTTACCGATCTTAAGAGAAATAAAAATAAGATTTATACTTTTTAATATTAGCTAATATTAAGCATACTAAGTATCTCATTTGGATTTGTAAAGAATGATTTTAATTTTTACTACTTCATATTTATGTTAATCTGTATAATCTATATAATATTTATAAATCAATGACGTTTAATATATTCTAATTTATATACCTTATATGCATTAACATTTAAATCAACATCAATTTGATTAAATTTGATTAAATTTCTACATTAATATACATTTTTAGAGATTAAAAGAATTTTGTTTGTCTGGTATAGTTATAATTAATTATTGTCTGGAATAACTAATGTTATTAAAAAAAATATATTTTGATATTGTTGCGAAATTATTCAAAATATAAAAGAATTCAATTTTTTATTGAATATATTTTATGAAAAAATTATATAGATATGTATTTGTTATATATATGAATATCCGAAAAAATATTGTAATGCTTATAAGAATGGGAACTATATGTGTATACATATATTATATATGCAGTTGTATATTATGGCTGTTAGCACATTATTTATATATGATAAAATTTAAAAATTTTATTTTAATAACGAAATTGGTGACATACTTAAAGATGTAATGAAAAATATGAACATCATTTTCTTTTTATTATTATTTTATTATTTTTAATTCATTAGTTTATATATTTAAAAAATGAAAAAAATGTACATTGATATACATGCAAAATTTAAATAAGAGATTTTTAACTAAGATATTTATTAAATTTTATTACGCATGTAAAAGAAGTATTGAATTAAAATTTATTTACATTTTTTTTAACAATATGTATTAAATAGAATATATCTTTCATAAGATATAAATTAAATTTTCGCGCCATTTGCGTGTCAAAATTGAGATCAAAGAAACTTCCATGTGAGTAATAAAAAGCCGGGTAACCGTCAGATTCTGACGTTATAAGAAAAAGAGCAATTCTCTTGAAAAACTACTGGATCATTAACTTCTAATGAAACAGTTTAAAACAATTGTGTTTGATATCTTATTCATAAGGTTTGTGTTACATCTAGTTGGAATGTTGACATACTTTTTTTTTATACGCAATATCGTATGAAGAATATCAGCTATAGGTATATATGTTTGCATCTGCAGTGTATACATTTAACGTTAACGGAGCAAGAGTTGCATATGCCAAAAAGTTTTATGTAAGTTTTTATTATAAATCTATTGCATTATGTTCGAATGAGTAAGGGGTTAAATAAGTTTTATTAATCAAGTATGAAACAGTTCCGTGATATCTTTCGCTGCAATGAGATAGAAATTAAAAGATTTATTTATATCGATAGTTACTAAAGACAAGATTATCGCAATTAAAAGAGAAAAAAAAATCATAGTCGCATGATCTGATCGTAATGTTTAATGTGACGATTAAATTATTCTAATTTCGGTTAAGATTGAATAAACTTATTTTTGTGATATCAGCAACAAAAATTTGATATTTCAGATTACGAGTTCATATGTAGTCAAGTAGAAATTAGTATCTCATATAAAAAAAAAAACATAACACAATGAACATACAACAAAGTACAGACTTGATTATATTTGTGACCCATGTCGAAGCAGAGGATATATTTCTCAAAATCTGGGGTCAAGTTGATAAGAATTCTGCAACATGTGTAGAACGTATGATTTTACCTCTTGTTGAACAATTTGCTAGAAGTCCAGGCTGCGTTGGACCTCAATTAGCCAAACTGGGCATAAATGCCCTTTGCTGTGCTAGATTTCAAAATGAAGGGTATTACCGAGCAAAAGTCATTAATATACGTGCTGATGGTATGGTGGTTTTGCAGTTTATTGACTATGGTAATATCGAAGTATTACCACCAAAAGAAGTACATTTATTGGAAAATATATCTGGCTCTGAGTCCTTGCAATCTTTTCCACCTGTGGCATTTGATTTTACATTAATGCATGTATTACCTATAAATAATGTTTGGGATAACAAAGTAATTGAATCAATCAAAAAGACTCTATGGTACAATGAATATAAAATTTTAATTCATTCTGTGGTCAATAACCATCGCCTTATTAAACTTTGGTATAACAATGAGGACTTCAGTGAATTGTTAATTAAAAGACACATGGCAGTAAGAACAACGATACAAGAAATGTTTAGGTATTTATTTTAGATCAATTTGTCAAAAATTCATTCCACTTGGATTTCAATGGGACTTTGGCTTTGTTATAACATAAAAAAAAAAAAATAAAATGAAAGGTCGGTTGAACTGCAATGATTTAAAAAAGATGACATGAAGTATAATTTATGGGTAAACTAGTTTTCTTTGTGGAGTGTATTAGGATTTTTTCTAATCACTTTATTATGACATACAAAACCAAACAAGCAATTCTAAACTATAAACATAAAAAATATAAAAATTAGATTCGGGTTAGTATTAATTTTACCCGTCGTAAGTGTATGCTGACATACTGTAAATTCCATTCATATACATATGCTTACAATTGTAATTCGTATCAGTGTATGCTTACGACAGATAAAATTAATATCAATTCGAATCTAATTTTTATCTTTTTTATGTTTATAATTTATAGTTGCTTTTTTTGTATATTACAATAAAATCAGTAGAAAAAATTCTAATAGAATATACAAAGAAAAATAGGTCATTGCGGTTCGACTGATCTTTTTTTTATTTTTACTGTTATGTTGAAACAAAATCATTAAAAAAAGCCTCATCAAAATTCAAAGTAAAATGGATATTTTTCAGCAAGTTAACTTTATTTTATTTTGATATTTATATTTTTCTTTATTCGGGAAAAAATAAAATATTATTTTGTTTCTAAATTGGTTTTATAATTATTTATAATTTCATATTTGTCAATTTTATATTTTATTTAATTCTAAGATTAAAACATCAGTTTTCATAATGTTTATGAGATGATATTAAAAATACTGCTATGAATTTTAATTTTTTATATATCAAATATCGTTATAATTTGATTTATAAATTATTTATTAATTTAATAAATTAAATTTTTCAAAATTTAAATCCATAATAACAAAAATATCTTTTTTACTTTAAGCAAATATTATGAATATTAATTTTATTATAACTCATATTATTTCATATCAATGTATTTTTATAGATCAAAATGCGTACAACAATCTCAAGTGCCAATATATCAACAAAGTAAATGTCTTATTAGTAATACTTGTGCAATGACACCAGTGCATGATGAAAATGAAATGCATGGATTTCCACGTAATGTTCCTTTATGTTGTGCAGCTCAAAAACATATGATGCAATCTTCTCTTCAAGAAGCTCTTGTATTTAAATCTCGCGTTTTGGATGTTCCATCGAAACATGATGTATATGTTTCATTTGTAGAAGATGGTCCACATAAGTTTTCTGTACAACTTCAAAGTACTTCTCAGATATTAAGCATGCTCATGAGAGAAATTAATAGTCATCCTCTTGAACCATTACAAGAACCTCCTTTACCTGGTTCAGTATGTCTAGGTCGTTACACACAGGATAAAGTGTTATGTAGAGCTGTTGTAATGTCTGTTATGGAAAACAAATGTAAACTTTACTATGTTGATTTTGGTCATACAGAAATATTACCATACACAGATATTTTCCAGTTACCACCTCATTTTATCAATCCTAGAGTGCTTTCTATTCGATTCACATTAAGTGGTGTGCATGAATTAAATGTTACGGATAAAATGAAAGAATATTTTAAACAAATAGTATCAGGAAAACTACTTGTTTTACACGTTCGCCCACCAGAAGGGCCACCTTTAGTGCAATATGGAGATTTATATGATAATGGAAAAAATATAAAAGACATTCTTAGAGAAGCATTTCCAACTCTAACTATAGTATCATCTGTACATTCATCTTTTGCATATCAAGAACCAAAAGAATTATTAAAAGGTGTAACAGAAATTGTTTACATTTCATTTGTGGAATCATGTAGAAAATTTTTTGTACAAATTGAGAACTATATATCATCTCTTGAATTAATAATGAATAGTTTAGCAGATTTTTGTACAACTGCACCCACTTTAAGCTTAGCACAGCTAAAGATTGGTCTTCCTTGTGCTGCTTTATATGATAATCAATGGTGAGTTGTATAAATAACTATTTATATTAATATATATTAGTTATGGTTATATAATATTATATTTTCTTATAATTACTAGGTATAGAGCACAAATTCTAGATGTAAATGCAGATAATATAAAGGTTTTATATGTTGATTATGGTAATGAAGAAATAGTAACTTTAATGTCTCTTCGTTTGATTCGTGATGACTTGGTTAAAAAATTACCAGCTCAAGCTATAAAATGTACTTTAAATGATTGGGAACTACTTCCATGTACTGAAGAAATTCAGAATCAATTTGAATTGTTGACTTTGGAGAAACGTTTACATTTAAGAGTTGTAGATGTAACTTTAGATGGCATAGTGGTAGATTTGTATGGACCCGAGCAGAACAAGAATATTAAGTCTCAAATGTTGAATCTAATTGAAAATGAAAAGAAAATAATAAGAAAATCATTAAATTATCAAAATGTAGAGAATCAACATTCTACTAAAATGGCTTCAAAAATTGATCAGAGGTATCTATTTTTTTTTATTTATAATAATTCACCTCGTTTATAATAATTCAACAAAAATTTATCCATTTTATACATATATTTCAAATATATTAAAAGACACTTTACTGCGTCACAGGTCTTATATAAAACTGCCAATGAATTTGGTTCAACAATGGAAAAACGAAATAAATATAAAAGCAATACGGTAAAGTTAATAACGCTAAAGTTAAAAAAGCTTTAAAACAGTTGAATTTTTTATACATTAAATAATTATTTTGAAAAGAAAAAACATAATTTTATATTAATTTGTCAAGTTAAATTAAATTAATTAATTCTGTTTTCTTAAATCTGTGATTATTTGAGTTGCAAGAATGCAATTTTATTTATAACGCTTTTATATTTAATGTATCATAAACAAATTCCCCAACCTGCGAACAGCTGATCACAAATAACAACATGCAGACCAAAGTCAGAATATCAAAGTCTTTTATCTATTCTGCATCAAATTTTTAAGTACTAAGAATTTAAGAATGCTTATAATATTATAACTGTATGAACATCTATACGTCACAGTGACTGCATTCCCTGAGCAAGAGTTAATTATATGATATATATACTAAAATTTTCATACTACAATCTCATGTTTCATTTTAGATTTATACTTTTTTTATTTTCACAGTTGCTTATAAAAATTAACTCATTTTACATTTTAAAAGTTTTGTTAGTGTTTAATGTAGTGTTTAAGTTAATAATCATGTAAATATAATAATATTAATATGATTATATTTATTGTTTTCATATCTGGTGGAAAAAATAACAATAATTGATGAGTTATTTTTAAATTTATATGTATGTGGAAGATATAAATATATTTTTCATGCTAATTAATTTTTACTTTTTAAACTAAGATATTTATATTTTAGTGAAGATACAAATAAATGGCATAAAAAAAATCAATCAGAGTTGAAATGGGCTCAAACGCATGATAATAGTACTATTCAAGAAAAGAATAAGTTTAAAACTTGGAAAAATGAATCAAATGAAAGTAACAATTGGAATGCAAAATGGAATGATAAACATGATTATAATGACTCATTTAAAACTGGAAAAGGTATTAAAGGTAGTAAAAATAAAATATGGGGATCAGTTAAAAGTCATTCTTTTGATAAAAGTTGGAGCGATAGAGATTCAGATACGTCATCTAAAGATAGTGGCAAACATGGAAAAAGTAGTATCAATCGCGGTAGTTCTAAGCATGAAAGTATTTCTGGGAGAACGCAAAATAACAAATTTAATGATAGAAATAATGATGGAAATTATAAGAGCGGGAAAAGAGAAACAAATAGTAAGTCTTTTTTAAAGCAGGTTATGAAAAATATTTTGTTTATACATATACCTTTCTATTTAATTTTTTTTTTTTAATATACTAATTATTAATAGGTAACTCTTATCATGGCAATAAAATTAAAGAAAGAAAAGGACAAGGATACAGGTTAACACAAAACAAGGTAAAGTAGACTAGTATTAATATTTGTGTACTTCATTTTCAAAATTAAATATGACATAAATAAGATTGATTAATTTTTAAAGTATAAATGATAGAAATAAGTAATGTTCAAATGTTTCTAATGCTCAGATAAGTAAATAATACTCTGGGAAATAAAAAATATTTGTCAAATATGATAAATAATCAATTTAGATATAGTTTAATTTAATGCATAGGAATTTATTTTAAATTATAATTATAATTTGTCAGGCAGAAATATTTAATCTTTTCGCTATGATGGTGCTGTGCGAATGCGCTACCGCGGTACAGAGCAATCTTAATTTATTTTTGTAGCTTTTACAGCTTATTTTTATCAAAGTTAAGAATAAATATAAAATTTTATTGAATGACCAAAATCTCCAGTAGTATACAGCAAGCATCAGACGTTGACTGACTATAGTCAATCGGTAGTACCCAATGAGCATCAGTCGTTTGTTGAATATAGTGACCAATAGTACACAATGAGTGTACACAGCGTCAGACTATACTATGACGCTATTAGTTTAGCGTCAGTTTAGTTGCAAACGGCGGATAATACACAAGTGAGAAGGTTAAAAATATTTTATTATAAATTTTTTAGGTCTTATAATATTAATATTAATTAGTATTAATGTATAAAATATAAATTATGTACTATGAACATATTATTAAATATTTCATTGATAGTTTATAAGCTAAAGCTTATTAATTTTAAGGAATTATCATTTTTGTCTTTCGTTTTGTTATTTTGTTATTTCTCTTTTTAATTATTATACTGTGAGTTAAAAAATTACATTTATATTCAATATCAGTATTATGATAGTAAGGATTTTTTTGTAGTAAACTTAAGGAAGTTTTTAAATTCAATATTAAAATTGTTTAATATATGAATAACATTATATTAAATCTTTATAAAAAATTTATTTTTATAAAAGTATTTGGTCTAATATGATCTCTAGAGAAAAAAATATTTGAAAAAAGCTTAATAAAGTTTTAATTTTTGATACAGAACTGTAAGATTAATTAATTGTTAATTAAATTATGAAATTTTTTTTAATTTTTAGTCAATCGTCAATTTTGTCTTTGGTGAAGAAGAACAAAAACATAATACAATGAAAAGTAAAACTGAATTTCATATTCCATGCCATGACATAACTATTGGAACTAGAAAAACTTGTGAAGTAGTTTTTACAAATAGTCTGTCCGACTTCTTTATACAATTTAATGATTATACTGCTTTAGATTCTATGATGGAACGTATTGCATCAATATATGAAACTGGTGGAGAATTAATAAAAAAATCTGATATATTATGTGGCACTTATTGTATTGCTCAATATTCAGATCTAAAATGGTATAGAGCTGTGATCAAATCTAATACAGAAAATAATGCAACTATACAATTTATAGATTATGGCAATACGGAAACAGTTGAATTGAATAAAATTAAATCTATACAGAAAGAATTTTTGGAACTTCCAATACAAGCTGTGAATTGTAAACTATTTGGAATAAAAAATAATCTTGACACATATAAAACAAGAATTTTTGAACATGCAGTTTTTCGCAAAATATTACAAGCTGAATTTATAACAGAAGAAAATGGTATATACAGTGTTTTATTAAGAGTAGCTATTGATCCAACAAATACTTATATAAATCAAGAATTTTGCGAAGATATCGATTTATTAAAAGCAAAGGAAGAAATAATGTCTAATAAAATAACTACTTTTAATATAACACAATTTAACAAATCTGATTATATATCTTTGGATGCTAAGTGGACTACAATTTCATATACACCTGAAACTATAAAAGATGTGATTATTACATGGTTTATAAATCCCAATAACTTTTATTGTCAAATACTTGATAACGAAAATGAATTTAGAACTATGATGAATGAAATTCAAAAGATATATGTTGGTAGAGAACCAGTTTCACATACATTACAGGTAATTACTTAATTTAGATGATTATATATAAGTTTCTATGCACTAAATATATCATAAAGAAATTGTTATAATTACTTTTAGGTTGGGTCTCCAGTAATAGCAATATTCTCTGATGATGGAGCTCTTTATCGTGCAGAAGTTATTGAATTAAATAAATTAAATGGTCATCTTATTCAGTACATAGATTTTGGAAATAGTGCTATAGTTGATCCTCAAAATATTTATCTAGTAGAAAAAAAATTTATGCATCTTCCAAAACAAGCTTTCCAGTGTTCGTTGTTTGATATTGCTCCATTGAATGGTTTAGATTGGTCTGAAGTAAATACAGAAGCGATTGATAATTGTTTTAATGCTGAAAACTATGAATGTGTTTTTCACAATATAAAAAATAATAAATACTTAATATCATTAATTACTAATGGAGAAGATGTAGCTAATATGTTAGTTAAACAAAATCTAGCATTATTCAATTCAAAAACTCAAATAAATGCTGACATTGAAGGTGAGATAATTTTATGTAACTGTTTTTAATAATTGTTTTTAATTTTTTAAAATAATATTAAATAATTAATTAAAGCACAAAAGAATTTTAAGTGAAAAATACTAAATGAATTGTTTTGTTTTATTTAATAAAAATACAATTTATTATACTTTATAATTTTGTATTATAATTTTATATATATTACAAAAATAATATATGAATGTTAATAATACAAATATCACAAAAATTACAAAACATATAATTCTATCTTAAGTTGTTTTTGGAAAAAAGTGCATATAGATGGAGAATTTATGTTTCAAAAAAATATATTATAAAAAATGATTAAACATATTTGAATATGGTTAATTTTAATAATAATTTAAAAATATATAATGTATGGTATTATTTTATTTTCAGAAAATAATACTTCAATACCAATTTCATATGATGTAGAAAGGGTGGATATAAATCTTTTAAAAAATCAAACACTTAGAGTAAAACTTTCAAGTATTGATCTAAGTGCATCAAAATTCTATATTCAAATACCTTCAGCTACTAAATGTGAAAATATAATTAATACATATATGGCTGACAAAAATCCTGAGGTACGTTTCATACACATACAAATATATTTAATTATATTACTAAATAAAAATATCATGTCTAGTAATTGTGCTATCTATAATTACATCTACAGTATAATATAAAAATAAATAGGTTTAATTCTATTCTTCATACATAGAGATTGCTAATATATAAAAATTATCATATAATAAATTTAATTTATAAAATATTGAAATATTAAATTTAATGCAAATTTTTATTTATATATAACCATAATATTAACCATATCAGTAAAAAATGTGATCTTTTTAAATTCAGTCAAAATACTAAAAATTGTAAAAAAATAATTAAATAGAAAATATTATTTTATATAAAATTATATTAAATACTTAATTAATTTAAATAATATTTTAATGCTTGATGTAATATAATTAAGTAATTTAAAAATATCTTAATGCATGAATTACAATTCATAAATGTATTGATACATTTTATATATGATTATTAATATTTACGATAATAATTGATTAATTGTAATAGTTCAATTACTATTGCAATTACTTTTTTTATTATATACCTTTAATAATATCATGATAGTAATTCTCCAACTAACTAACGGTTGTTATAAAAAAGTGAGACAGTTAAAATAGTAATGCAATACTAATCTTCATTCTAATTATATGTATGTTTCATGCATTTCATTGCACGATGTATGGTATTAATAACTTAAAGTAAAATCTTTCCTGTGTCTGTATCGTTCTACTATTGAATTATATATTGAGTATATTTAATAACTTTATCATAAATAATAATCTCTGCCATTTTGCATTTTGATTATAAGTTCTGAATAAATTTTATAAAATAATAGTGGTAAATTTATGTATTTTGTATTGTATTGTAATCATAATATTTCATTATATTCATTATTTATTATTAGAATATTTAAGAGAAATAAATACATAAAATAATATATAAAAGATATATAAAAATATATAAAGTACAAAATTTATTTAGAAAATTTTATTCTATCTTCTAACATTTTGTTTATCTTTAAAATTTTTATATTCTTTTATAAAAATAAATATTTAGATATCTAAATATTTTCATTATTATTTTTTATTTCTAATTAAATGATTAATCTACCTATTGTGTAATACATTTGCAATTTATTATATTAATAAAATCAAATGTATCATTCCTTTTTATTATATCTAACTTTGCATGCTGCGTTCTGTAATATTTCTTATAAATTGAATATGTGTATTTAATAATTCAAAAAATTTGCAGTATTTTGATACTAATCAAAATAAGATTATTTAACGAATAATTTAAATATAAATTTTTAGTTTCTATAAAAAATTAGTCCAAAAATTATTTTTATTAAAAATCACCAAAAGCAATATGAATCTAATAACACTATAATAATTTGTAAAATTAAACTTTCTTATACATAAAATAAATTAAATAAATTTACAACATTGGATAAGGATAAGTATGACAATGGCAGGTGATGCAACGATTATCAATCCATGAGATATGCCTAGGCATAGGTTGTTTGGTTTGTTCAAATGGAGTTTGGAGACGAGCAGTAATCAGTAGCCATTCACAATCCACAGGCTGTTATGTAAAATTCATTGATACTGGAGCATGTGATGAAATTTTCTCAAATAGTGTGAGTTTTTCAAAAAAAAGAAAAAGTGAGATCATTTAAGTGCTAGATTCAATTTATACATATATAGTGTAATATTGCTAGGAGTAGTAGTTACTTAATACCATACTTGCTGCATTGAAGAATATTAATGCAATGATTCAATTCATTTTAGTGAATTAAAAAATTCTAGTAGAATTAAATACTTTTTATTCATATTAAGAGATTATTAATTTCTTAAGCACAAATCTAAATTAATATTGTATTGCTTGAGTACAGAGTACTTATTTAAATAATTTAATACAATACATTACTTACTATAATAAAAACGTCTTTATTTGCTTTTACGTCATTCTTATTTAATAAAAATTTTCAGTTATTAATATAACTAATTAATTTAGATACTAGCTTTACCAGGAGAGCTTTCAGTAATGCAAAATCAGGCAATTGAATGCACCCTTTTAGACAAGACAAATTATTCAGCACTAGAATGTTATGTGGGAGAAGAACTAATTATATACGTGGATGAAATTGACAATAATAGGTAAATTTAATTTTCAGTTTTTTTATAAATTGTTATTCAAATATTCTTCTAGTAATGAACAGAATATACTTTTATTTCATATTTTCTTAAAATTCCAAGAAATTAATTATGCGAATGTAAAAAGTACCATAAGATAATACTACTTTAATAAGTGAAAATGAAATCTTTTGTATTTTCAGTCAAAATTTGTATTAGCAAATAATTGATGTGTTATTAATGTAAATAGTACTAATACTAATGGTTCTGTAAAATTTTTATTGAGAAAACTATTTACTTAATTACTTAACTAAGTGGATTAAGATTCACTTAATTGACTAGTATTAAAATATGGTCTCAAAACTAGCTTAATTATATAATTTTATTAATTTTCTTTTTTTATTTTTATTTTTTCAGACTTATTGTAAAAGTATTTCACAAAGATGGTATTGAAATAGATATCGTTGATGAGTTCTTCTATGATAAAACGTCGCCATTATGTCCAATGCCTATTCTATGTTCTACTCATAAAGTATCAGTATCATATGCAGATCATTTTGGTATCTGGTTAAAACGTAATACAAACGCAGAACATATTTTAGAGAAGCATTTAATAGAAGCGCTTGATCAGTATTATTCTAATCCCGAAAGTTATTACAACCAAAAGTTATTGAATCCGAAACAGGATAATTTATGCGCAGTTAAAGGTATAGATGGTCACTGGTATCGAGCTAAGATCCTAGAATTTACTGAAACTGATGAAGTTTGTATAAATTTCATTGATTATGGCTATAATGAAGAAGTTAATGATGACACATTAAGACAGTTAGCTCCACAATTTTATGTACCATATCAGTTAGCTATTAATGTATCATTACCGGTACAGCTTAAACACTCTATTACAATAGATGAACAAGCAAATGTATTACAAAATTATTTATATAACAAAGATTTTACCGCCGTTTTTTATTATGACGACAGAAACTGGATAGTAGAATTATTACATGATGGAGAAAAAATTAGTGATAAGTTCCGTTCTCTTAATTTAATAGAAGAAGATATAGAACAGGAGATATCTGGAATGAGAAGAGAACCTCAAATTCATAATATGACAATAGGTTGTAAATATAATGTATCTGTATCTCACATGGATTCACCTAGTCAGTTCTGGCTTCAATATGCAGATGATGCCACAGACCTTTTTAATAAACAAAATGAACTTCAGGATCAAGTATCTACATTTTTAGAAATAGATGGAATATTGGAAGAAGGAAGTTTGTGTGTAGCTGTGTACACTATAGATAATTTATGGTATAGGGCACAGGTGCTCGATGCTGATGAAGATATTACAACTGTTCGATTTATCGATTATGGAAATACAGATGTCATAGACAATAAATCTGGAAATATTCGACAAATACCAGATTCATGGAGAGAAATGAAAGAATATGCAGTTAAATGCAGATTAGATGTTATTCCTGTAGACTCAGAAGATTGGAATGTTACAACTTGTGAAAAGTTTGAAAACTTAGTAACATCTGCTAAATCTTTACAAGCCCTGGTAATAGCAAACAGTGTTCCAAAACGAGTAGATTTGTTAATAGATGATAAAAGTGTTAGTGAAACGTTAGTTGAAAACTGTCATGCAGTAAAGATTCATACCGAGGAAGAATTAATCGATGAAATAATTGATCTTGAATTGGATCCCTATTCTGCTTTTGTAAGCCATATTAACTCTCCAAATGAGTTTTGGGTTCAAGAAGAAAAGTCTGTCGGTGATTTAGAAATTATGACTGATAGATTTATTGTGGCGCATATGTTTCCTAAAGTAGATGAAATTAAAGAAAATTTATTATGTGTTGCTAAATATCCTGAAGATGAATGTTGGTATAGGGCACGCGTTGTATCACACAGTGATAATGCTATACGAGTTATATATATCGATTATGGAAATTCAGCTACCTCAAACGAAATACGTGCTATACCGCCAGATCTTGCAGATATACCTCCTCTATCGAGGAAATGTCGCTTAGTTATGCCAGAGGGAATTACAGAATGGTCAGAAAAGGCTTGTGAAGAATTTATAACATTAGCAGCTGATGGAGCAACTATATTTTTGTTAGATGTAATCGAAGAAGATGAAACATCGTTGGTGAAATTAACATTAGATGGTAAAAATGTGACGGATATACTTGCAAACTTCTGTGAACGTTACCTACCAATCATAGAAGAACGATTACCTCCTTTGGGTGAAGAAAATTCACCAAATGTATTTGTTAGTCGTATCAATTCACCTGAGGAATTCTGGATTCAAACAGAAACTAGCGAAACAGATTTAGATACAATGTTCGAAAGATTAGAAGCAGCACCCAGTTTCCTTCCATTAAGTACATTTGAAATTGGCACTATTTGTGCTGCAAATTATTCGGAAGATGGTCAATGGTATAGAGCACAAATTCTTTCACATTCTGAAGAAGGTACTGAAGTTCTGTATATAGATTATGGCAATACAGAGATTACAAATGAAACACGAATGTTACCAACAGATATTATAAATATTCCTCCTTTAGCGAAATGTTGCGCTCTGCAAAAGCCAGGTAGTATAATTTTTTGGCCTTCGAGTGCTTGCAAATTATTCAAAGAACTTGCTACTGAAGAAACAATGTTTCAGTTTGAGATTCTTGATGATACCAGTTACCCTGTTTATGTTAAATTAAGTCTTAATGGAAAAGATGTTGTTGATACTTTAATGGAAAATATATCAGAAGATGCTGAAATAGAAGAAGAAAATCTGCATAATGGCATTAATGATGAAAGTAATGCAAAAACAGAAGAAACAAAAGTAAACGAAACCAAGAAAGAAGAACAAGACGAAGATATGAACAGATTTAAAGAATATACGGAAAATCAAAATCAAGAAATAAAAGAAAACACAGATAATTCATATCTGGATACTAATTTTGTTGTAGAACTTACTGTAGATGAAATAGTTCAAAATATGAAAGTGGATGAACAAGAAGAAGATGAAGATACATTTAATAGCCATAATCACACTATTGAAATGTGTGACAAAAATAACAGTGACGAAACAATAGGAAGTTTTAATGAATTAGAAATGCAAACTGAAATAGAGACATTTAGTGATAAGAATGAAATAAAAAATTCTAAAATTGATACAGGCGAAAATAAAACACACACTGAAATAAAAGATGTGAACGACGAAGTTTCACCAACTACAATAAAAGAAGTAACAAAAGATTTTAAACAATTGGAAACACAAGCGAAAACAGAGATATATAGTGATAAAAATGAAATGCAAGATGCTGAAATTGATACAGAAAAAAATAAAAATGAAATGGAAGATATCAAAATTGTTACAGAAAAAAATAAAATACATGCTGAAATAAAAGACGTGAACGAAGAAATTTTATCAATGACAATAAAAGAAGTAGTAGAAAATTTCGAACAATTGAAAATACAAGTTGAAACTAAGTATAATTATGAAAATGAAATGCGAGATATTGAAGTAGATACAGAAAAGAATAAAATAAAAGGTGAAATAGAAAATGCAAATGAAAAGGTTTCATTAAATACAACAGAAGAAGTACCATTGAATACAATTTTAGATTCTCCAGATATTAAAAATGAGTTAAAAAAACGAGATATGGATGAAATGGAAACATATGAATCAAGTACTGATGAAAACAAAGAATATGATAAAGACTGTATTACACAAGATACTAATGAAGCAAATGCTGATGTAACGGATCCTAAAAGCTGTTCTGATATAAACAGTGTGAATGAAAAGGTATCTTCAAATTTAAAATCTACAGAAATAATAAGCAACGAATCTAAGGTTACTGATAGAAAAAATGATAATCCAATTATTACTGTGACAGTTTATGAAGAGAGTAAAAGAAGCGACGATGTAAAAAATTCCTTACAGCTTGAAATTACTCCTACATCAGAATAATTATATATAAAGACTGATCTTGTATTTCAATGTTATTTGTAAATGACACTAAAATTATTACTTCAAAACGTCACTTGTTTTTCTAAAGAGATCTGTAATTAATTTAATACTTTGTGTGAATATTTCGCTTACAAAATATAAAAATTTATTAGAAAAAGAACACAGAGAACAATATTAAAATGTGCTTTTATTTTAAAAAAGAATTTATCAGTAAAGAAGAGACAACATTCCTAAACATATATTGCAGCTTTAAATATAAAATATAAAAAGAATTAAAGTATAAAACATTGTTTTTATTTTTTATCTTTTTATTGCATAATTACAGTAATTTGTATTGCTTGATTATATTAAATTTTTTTATATTATTATGAAATAAATTACTCTTATAAAAAGTTATGGAACAATTAATAATTACAATACATTGCTTTTTAATTGCTTTTTAATTACAGTATAATTTTGTGGTGCTTTGCCAAAAAATAGTAAAAGATATACTTAATGTATAATAATCAAAATTGTTTTTCTGTTTCAATGTAACATATTCTAACATAAAATAAAAAGCAGGTCAATAGAATCTCAAAAATATATTTAGTTATATTAATTAAATATATATAGTTACCAAATAATTATTTAAAAATTCATAAACAATTTTAATGTAACATGTCAAAATTACATCAATTTATATACTTTAAAATATATTCATTCTGATTTCAATTATTACTAGATATTTATGTAATCTTTATATTTTTACTTATATAATTGTCTTATTTTCAGTTTAATAAATTAAGTACCAATTTTGTAATAATTTAATAAATTGATTTTAAAATATATTTTTCATATTGATAATTAAGTTAGCATATATACTGATTTTAAAAAATTATAACATACTAAAATTATTAGAACTTATATAAAAATAAAAAAGGTATTACTATTGCTATCATCAAGTTATTAATTATAAACTTAAAAACTAAAAAAAATTTTGCTTTATAAGATTATAATAAATTTATAATAAAAAAGTAAGATTTCAAAAATTCAAAATTTACTATTTTTCGAGACATTTTTTTAAAATTAAATTCATTGTTTATAGATTTAGTTTTTATTGAAATAGAAATAAATAATAATTATAAAACTATTATATAATATTCCTCATTTTTCTTAATAGTTATAAACATAATATAAAATATTACAATATTGTTGATAAAAAATAAATAGATTATGGAAATATTATTGCAATAATAATAATTTAGTTTCTATTTTTTTCAGTAAGTATATTAGTATGCATTTATTAAGTTATTTCACAAAAGAACAAAAAAGCCAAATTCTAATTAGTTATTTCATTCATACATACGCTGATAATTTTTTCCAACAAAGTACGATTTTTTTATTTAAATAATGTTTAATAATCAACATCAAATGCCTTTACAAGTGATATTGTTAACATATTTGGTAGTTGATACATAAGTATAATATAATGATATTGATAACGATGTCTTAAATTATTTCTTACAATAAAATAACATGGCGTCTATATATTCTAAATCTAAACATTACTTTTATACTGCATTTAAAAAACTAATCGTATATATATCCAATCAATACATATTAGCATTTAAGAAATAATAAAAAATACAGATGAGATTCAAACTTACATCTCCTGCATCTTAAATTTTAATAAACCATGCTCTTATAAAGTAGTGTATATATATGTGTATATATATGTGTGTGTGTGTGCATGCGTGCGCGCGCGTATGTGGTTGTATGTGTAAAGTGTATACATATACTACTTTATAAACAATTTTAATTAACATATGTAGTGAAATAAACGAAAAAAAAAAATTTAATTGAAATAATCACTAAAATAATCATTTAATTTATTTTTTATTTCATATACATATATATAAACATTTGTGATTTTGAAAGTTACTGGAACATTGAAAGAAATCAATTTCACATAATCAATTTCATGCATAATATATTTACAATCAATTATTCTTTACATGAGATTATGTAATCATTTCTATTGTAATAAAATATGTTTTCTAATACGAATGTAAAGATGTTTATTATTTTAAGAATGTAATAATGATAATACAAGAAAACAAATTGAGAAAATAATTTTGGATAAAAATCTTTTGATCTTTAACAGCGATATCTTATTAAATTCTTTCTTTTTTATTTAAATATTTTATATTATATTTTTCAATTCGTCGTAATGTACATCTTCCTTAGGTGTGCCTTTGAGTTTATCTTCATATTTGCTAAATTTTTTTTTCTTCTTTTGTCGTCTTTTCTTTTCTATTTTATAGAAATTCATACTTTAATATTTTTTTATATTATATATAATGAAAAATGTTTTATGAGTGACGTATATATAAGAAATAAAATTGCTTTTAGAATTTAATTTGCTAAAATCAAATGATAATAATATAAATAAATATAAAAATTGTATAATATATTAAAATTTAATTTTCTTCAATGTTCTTTTTGAAAGATTTTAATAAGTCTAACGATAATAGATGTAAAAAATTTTGTGTAAAAAAGAAATGAATGACTAAATTTTTATTATAAAAAGGATTTATTATCAATAAATTTATTGTATTCTTTACATTAATTAAAAAGAAAATAAAAATAAATTGGTCATCTTATTCTAGTGTTTCTATATTTAAAAATAATTATACAGAAATTTAATTATGTGATAATTCACTTGTATGATTAAGGTGAATCATATACCTTTTTTTTTAGCAAGTTTGATGTTTTTTTCCATTTCTGCATTGTATATTTTTTGCTTTTTTTTCATCATAATATCACAAGCAGCTGCTATTTCATCTTCTAAATACCATCGAAGTGGTCCCCTACATCGTTTACATATCATTAGTTCAACTGAAGGTTCAATGATTTTACCTTTTTTGTCTCTCGAAGTAAAGGGGATTCGTTGTCTACGGCGACCATACGTTTGATCGCTCCAAATAACTTGTTGACCACTTCGACTTCGATATCTAGTTCGAAGTCCACTTCGAGCATTTCGTTGACTGGGAGGTTCAATATCGTTATGTTCTTCAATGCGGAATTTAATATTAGGTCCTCCTTCGGTTGGACCGTTTGAAGGAAAAAGTACTTCTGGCTCTTTCGATACGAATAATCTTGGATCATAGTCTTTAATATCGCAACAAAATCCATAAGGCTTTACTGAAAAATCATTCTGTGATGTACCGATATTAAGCTGCTTCACTCGATCCTTTTTCATGTTTCGTTTAAAAATTTAATATTAATGTACTTTAAATTAAAACAAAGAATATGTTAAACGGAAGTAAGAAAGAAATCATATTGGATCTTTTGTTAGAAATAGATTCGAAAATTTTGAAAGAACTATCTAGAAAAGTCATTGTTTCCATGGCAAATATGGTATAAAGATTAAAAAAAAAACACAACTTTTGTCGCTTTTAATTATTTGTAGTAATTAACTCAAGTTAAATATTTAATATAAGTTACAAATGGAATATGTCAGTGATTATTAATAACGTATTTATATACAGAATTTTTTATCTTAATTATATTGGAAATTCGTTATTTTTATTACGTCTATAATTTTAAAAAAATTTTTTTCTCCTGTTACGATTTTTAATTAAAGTAGGATCACTTAAACGTTAATATTGCAAAAAGTTTGTTCGCACATATATCTATATAGAAACACGTGCGTTTATGTACAGTAAATGGTGTTGTTATAAATTGATGCTATCATTTCAACAAAAGATTATTAAACAATGCGCGTGATTTCGAAACATTCGTAACACGTTATTTATGAAATAATGAATTCCTCGACTTTGTCGTCTGGAACGTTGAGTCATTCACCAGGACAAAGAGCTTCGGAATCTCAGGATTCAGAACTAACCTCTGTTGGAAATCAAACCTCAAAGATCTTGAATCAAAAAAAATCTGAATTGCAAGAGCAAAAGCAGCAGGATCGTTTACTTCGGGAGTTGCATTTAAAACGTGTTCAGTCATTAAGAAAAGAATTGGATTATATTAAAGCAACAGAGTGGAGATATCAGTCAATCGATCGGTATATTTTAATTATTGTATTTGCTCTTTATGCGTAATGTTTACTTGAATTCTGATTAAAAAAAGGAATATTCGTAGGTACATGGACAGAAATAACAGAAACTAAATATGTTGTCGTTTATACGTACCCTTATAAAATATACTATAGGATATAAGTCGTCCAGCAAAGATGAATCAGACGAAATAAACAGTGTCATAGCTCGTATTGAAAATGCGTATGAAGAGGAAATACGAAGAGGTGAACGTTTTAATGAGGACACAAGTTATTATAAAAGAGGGATTATTACTTTGATCACCACGGATTATTTAGTGGTTGATGAGTTTTATGTTTGCGATGTAGCAAACATTTCAGTAAGTAACTTAAAAGTAGGTGACAAAGTCTGTTACTCGCTCTCAATAGGGCGAGACAACCACGAGCAAAAACACAAAATAAAAATTATTTCTGTGATAAACGAATCGTGGGATGACGATGCAGAGAATTCTGATGTAGATATTGTCAAACCGCAAACATTAACAAGGTGTATAGTTGGAAAAGTTATGGAACGTAAAAATCGACTGTTAGTTATAGAACCTAACAATGTCACTATTGACTTAAACAAAGTAGAATCTGAGTTTATTCCCGTGATCGGAGACTGGTTACAATTAGAGACAGAAGTAGAAATTGATGAAGTTTCTTATAATCTAAATGGAGAAATTTTAGAAATAAAAAAAATACAGCCCCTACGATCTAGATTAGATGTTGGAACTGTAACTAGTTTTGATCTAACTAAAGAAATTGGTGTTATTGGAAAAGATACTGTATTTAATAAAAGGATATGTGAGTCTGGTTACATTCCTTGTGTTGGCGATAAAGTAATAAGTGACAGTATTGAAAGTGATCAAGGATTTTATACATGGAGATCACTGACAGTGGTTCCTGTGCTTCAGGTAAGTTTTACTTAAATAATTGTTTTATAATCAATTTTAGAAAATAAATTACATTTTCTATGTTACTTAATAATAAAAAACATTATTTTTTAAATATAGAGAATAATATAATAACAATAATATATATATATTTTACATTATCTACAAAAATGTTTCTTATTTAATTTTAATTTATAAGGACTATATCAACGTATTTTATTTACAATTATTTCTTTTATTCTCTAAATTTAATTTATTTAATGTATAATTTAAAAATATTGAAATATTCATCATATTATGATAGCAGGTTAATGATATCTTTGCAATATAATTGTATAATATAGTATAAATTATCAAATATTTTTGATAATATTTCTTCTAAAATATTTTTAATAATAATAAGTTATTATTTTGTATTTATAATTATATTTGTATGTAATTATATAATTAAAAAAATTAATTTCAAAAATATTTTTTTGGTGTAATAAATTATATTGCGTAAAAAGTCAAAATCGAAATGTAATTTTGTTCAAAGTAAATTAATTTTTTTTAGGTCTCTAAAGAAGTTAAGTTACCAGTATTGCATAATATTTCATATGCATCAAAAAAAGATTTAAACGATCTTATGAAAAATAAACATGGTATTGTTATAAGTGATGATTTAAACATTGATTTAAATGTGCAAGAAGAAAAAAATATAACAATTACTATAAACAACTTGAGTAATACTACTCATGTATTGCGCAGAAGTTGTTTCATGATAAAAAAAAGTAACTCTCAACTAACATTAGTAGAACCAAGTGTTCCTAATATAGTTTCAATATTAAATCCTTTTGATAAATTAACTTACGTATTTAAATGTACAGCAACATTTATTGGTATAAGCAAGGAATTATTTGTTTTTCATTTCGAAGACTTCGAAATTGGACGAATTTTTAATATTACTGTCAAACCTAAAATTATACAAAAAAAATCGTACTATAAAAATAATAATACTAAAATTAATTATATACTAGACTTGGATGAATGGAATGAAGCTACATACATTCCAGGCATTCGACCATGTAGACCACCATCATTTATTAAAGTACGAAATATGGTATACAAAGTTCCTAAACATTATTGGGATATAATATCAAAATGCATAAATGAAAGAAAATCTCAAACTGAGTGTAAATATGATATAGAAAATGCTGTACCCTGTTTATCAAAGAGACTTTCTTTTGAGTCGTACAAAGATCGGTTTCACGCTTTATTATACTTAGAAGAAATTGCTCAAATAATAAATATGCAACAATATAATATAAATAGCACAGTTATGAGACATTGTGGTGAATATTTAGTTATGGAAGTGCCAGGACTTGCAGAGAAACGTCCCTCTCTCCTTATTGGTGATAGAGCTATAGTATCTTTCAAATGGGATAACTCTCAAGGTATGTTGTAAAAATTAAAATGAAATTATATTATAAAATTTTATACTATAATTTTATATATATACTAGTAAATAATATTATAATTTTATTAATTTTAAAAAAGTATTTTAAATTATTAATTATTAAGAAATGTTTGATATAAGATGTAAAACCCTTTTTATATAAAATTAAAATTTTAATGATGTTTGAAATAGGAAAATTAAAATATGAAGGATTTATTCATAAAGTAACAAATTTGGAAATTTTTTTGAAATTCAATTGCAAATTTCATCAAGAATATAATTATGAAGATTGTCAAGTAACATTTAAATGTTCACAATCAGTCATACAACGTTGTCATAATGCAATTGATATGGCTGTAGGTCGTTTGGGTCAGAATTTTTTGTTTCCTACTCATGTAATTGAGAAGGAATCTCAATTAGAGCTTGAAGAAATTGAAGCAAAAGATACATCAGTTTATAAACAATTAACTTCTCAGTGGACTGATTCTATGGATTCACCGGAATCTTCTGCTAGCACATCCATAAGTAATAAATCTGATAATATGTCAAAGTCATTTACAAAAATGTCAGTTGTACAACGATTATTTAATGTTGAACCTATTGAGAAAAATAGAGAAATTACAATAAAACCTAATGCAAAAGACGGGCCATATATTGAAACAAAAAATGAAATAAATGTTATTAAAAATTTGACAAATACAGTAATACAAGATTCGAAAGAAACATCAATTTCTTCCTGTAATATTGAATTGCAACCAGTTATTTCACAAGTACGAAAACGAAAGTTGCTTTGGTTTAATAAAGATTTAAATTATTATCAAAAGGAAGCTGTAAAAAATATCTTGAAAGGACATGCACGACCATTACCTTATGTAATATTTGGACCACCTGGTACAGGAAAAACTGTTACTCTTTGCGAAACAGTTCTGCAAATTTTATCAACTATACCTGAAAGTCGTTTATTAATTGCTACACCATCTAATAGCTCAGCAAATCTTATAACAGAAAGACTTCTAGATAGTGGTATACTTAAACCTGGTGACATGGTACATACTAGATTTATATAATCTCACTTTATAATAATTTAATGTGAATTTCATCAAAATTTTTAATAAACAATAATAATAGAATAAAAGTTTCATGTTTAAAAATAATTAAAATGGATTTTATCATTTTCTCATTTTAAGCAACTATCGTATATTAGTTCTATTATATAATTTTATTGCAATAAAAATATAGATTATAATTATATAAATATATATTATAATATAATTAAAATACTTCTTTTTTTTTAGGTACGACTCATAGCTTATCACTGTTTGAATAATGATTCTATACCCAGTAAATTATTGCCATATTGTGCTACTGCAGAATTAGCAGATGAAACAACAATTGAAAAATTAAAATATAATGAAGTAGGACCAAAATTGAATTGTACTATGAGTGTACTTGGACGTCATAGAATTACGATTGGTACTTGTGTTGCACTCGGAATATTAAATAATATGGGCTTTCCTCGTGGACATTTTTCACATGTATTAGTTGATGAGGCTGGTCAAGCGACCGAACCAGAGATTATGATTCCGCTCAATTTTATTCATTCTGATTATGGGCAAGTAATTCTTTCAGGCGATCCACTACAACTCGGTCCAGTTGTAGAAAGTGGTATAGCAAAGAATTTTGGTTTAGACGAATCATTTTTATCAAGATTGCTACGTCATTTTCCTTACCAGAAAGATTCTAATGGCTCTGAAACATGTTATGATCCTCGACTTGTTACAAAGCTTCTTATAAATTATCGAAGTTTACCAGAAATACTTGAATTATCAAGTTCACTCTTTTATGATTCTGAATTGAAAGCACAGGTATATTTATTTATGCCATTAACAACTAATTTTTTAAACTTATATCGTGATAATAAAAAAAAATATTTTTAGATATCTTCTAAAACAAGCAAAGAAGCCAAACTTTTACAAACATTAGCTACAGAATTACCAAAGAGAAAGGATATTCCACCAGCTATAATTTTTCATGGTGTAAATGGGGAAAATTGTAAAGATAATGATAGTCCTAGTTGGTATAATCCCGAAGAAGCAACTCAAGTGTACCTTTACTTATTAAAATTATATGATTGTGGTCTTTCACCTGATGATATTGGGATTATAACTCCTTATCAAAAACAAGTAAAATAATTAAATATAATCTGTTATTAAAACATGTATGAAATTATTTTGTATTATATTAAGTATCTAACAGGTTCTTCAAGTTCGTGAATTACTCGTGGAATTAAATGTGGAATTACCAAAAATTAGTAGTGTTGAAGGATTTCAAGGTCAAGAGCGTAATGTCATCATTATTTCAACTGTGCGATCTTCATCCAATTTTATAAATGAAGATATTAAACATTCTCTTGGGTTTGTTGCATGTCCTCGAAGACTTAATGTTGCAATTACTCGAGGTCGTGCTTTAGTTATTATTTTAGGAAATCCTACTCTTCTAGTCCAAGATCCTTACTGGAGAAGTGTTTTAATATATTGCATCAATCAAGATTCTTATACCGGATGTAGTTTTGGTTTTCCTGATATAGAAAATTCTTGTATAGAAGAAAATGACTCTTTTGCTAGTGACAAAATTAATAACTCACGATGATTCACATGACAATTGTCCATCAATAAAATCTCTTTTATTTATCGAAATATTTGTTATTAAATTATAAAATTACATTTTTCCTAATATACAGTATTTTATTATGTCCATATATGTTTTCATGAAGAAATAAATGATATTGTTAATATTACTAAAATATACGTTGAAAATTTATATTTTTGTACAAATCAATAGAAATTTTTAATATAAAATACCTATCTATAACATTCAGCTTTTTTAAAATGATAAGTTCATAGTTTTTAACTTTGATTTATTTTTATAAGTTTGATTTCTAATTTCTTCAGATTATTATGTGGTGTGATATGAATAATATATTTATTTTTCAAGTTAGATAAGAATCTTTCTTACTTGGAATGAAAAAAAAAATGAAAAAAATTGTATTATATTTCTTTTTAATACATTTCTTATAATGAAATGTGTCAATACATATTATAAAAAGTACAATAGTTTTTATTGTAATATACACACGTATATTTATACAATGTTTTCATAAATATATTTTTATTCATTCAATTTAATTCTCTTTACAAAAATGTATGAATAAAAATATATCCATTTTGTGATAGAGCTCTGCTTCAGTTTACGCACATAGAATTGAATTATTTCATTTCGAGATAAGTCGCTTATAGCGAAATGAATTAAATATCTTTTTAGATAATGTCCCTGCATATTGCATCGTGATGTCATAAGTCCAGGTTCCATGAAGTTTGATACTGTAAAAAATAAAGCGCTTTACTATGATGTGTACAAGACAAGAAAAATGAATTACGTTTAAAAGAAGAAAATTTTTGTGCTTTTGATTTATGCATATATGAATGATTTGATGAATGGATAATACCTTGGATATTGTATAAGATATGAGTCAATTACAGTATAATTCATAATGTAATAGCTTAATTTGAAAAAAATTAATGAACAAACATTAGTATAATGACTCTCCTTTTATTCTCATTATACAAAAATGAAATGTATATTACATAATGATGTAATTGGTGAAAAAACAATCGTGTAATAGTTAAAAAAATTTAGTAAAAAAATGAGTAATATTTAGATAAATTTTTTAATGTAAAGTGTGATATCTTGATGGATAGAATCTTAATCATTTTGAATTAATCAGGTGACTGAAAAGAGGGAAAAAAGTACTGATGCATGAAAAATGATTGTGAATGATACTGACCTTAATTAGTTCCACACTATACTTACAGGGTCTTGATTTTTAGCTTTTAGTTTCCGTTCAATTAAATTTTCTAATGCTTCACTACGGACACTTAAGGTTTCAATTTTCTCAACCAGTTGTTGATATGGGGATGCAGGTTGCCCACCCATTACAACGTGTCCTAATTTGCTATCTATTTTGGCATCTAGTCGTGCATTACGGATCAGATTAACAATCCAACATTCTGCTACATCTGCTTTCATATTAAGTTTTTCTGCAAGCATTCTGCAATTGTAAAAATATATTAAGAAAGTATGAAAACATATTCTATTATTTAAATGTGCATTAAAAATAGCGTTATATACCCAATACTTATACATTGATGTATTCTACAGAATGTTTCAAAGATCATTAAACGCGCATTTTCTACGAATTCAGTCAGCAATGCAATTAAGAAAAAGTCATTAAATACAACAGTTTGACATTCTTGTAGCTTTTGTCTTGCTCCATCAAAATCAAAATTGACATATAAATGTTCTAGAAACTCTGTAATGGGATCACGGTATGTATAAGATTCCTATAAATAATAAAGAGAAGTACTTAATAAATCTTATATATATAATTTGCAAATATTTTAGTAAGAATTTGATAACGAACCTGCTGTATTACTTTTACAAGATCTTTTAATATAGATCGTCTAGAACGATTGACAATGACAGCAGCTGCTAAATATCTCAATATGTGAGGACACATTGTTTGAATTGCATTTAGATAGCTGTAAAATAATAAAAGTATAATCTTAAGTTTTTTTTATCATACTTAGTGCATTATCTTAATACTTATAAAAATATTGACATACTGAGGTCTATAGAGAAACATTTCTACGATTAAATCTCTTCCTTTCACGTGATTAAAAAATACAAACAAACTCCAATGAATAAGCCATGTCCTTTGTTGTAATACTTGAAGAGAATTTCCTATGACATTGCTATCAATGTATTCTCTTAATTTGTTTACATCTTCCAGTGCGGTTTCCCAATTTTGCACTAGAATTTCCGATGCTAATTTACCCCAAAGCACATTTAAGTAATTCTAAAAATTATATATCCTTTATTATTTTAAAAATAAATTATAAGTCAATTTATTATATATTTATCAAACTTATAATATTAACACCTTATCTGTCGGTGGCATTATAAGCATGTAGAAATATAAATACGATGTAGAAACAGAATAATTGCCACATTCGTAACGGTATTTTGCTAATTTCACAAAACTGTCCATCATTTCCACTCTGAACTATAAAAATATAATATATAAAAATTAATATAATTTCAAAAATCTACATTATTAATGTAAATGATTGTTCATATGCTCTAACATTTTATAATTATAACATCTATAATGTCTATAATAATAATTATAAATATTACTTAATATATATAGCATGTTTGAAACATAAATATTGTTTTACTATTCTCCATATTAATTAATACTATTAATTTATTATATTAGTAACAAATATTGCTTAATTAAGCGTATATATGCATATTTATATAAGAATAGCATTATTCTTGATCTTATTTTATTTACCTCAGACTCTTGAGTAAGGTAATTATTCAATGCTTTAGAATCTCGCATATTTTCCATTTTTTTCATGACTTCTTCGTTATTCATAAGTTGTACAACAACGGACACGTTATTTTGTAAAATACCAAGTTCTTGTAATACATCTGCACGACGGGCTTTTAATTCCTGGAATTGAAGATTTGAAATCACGTTTGTATAAACATATGTATACCATCACTCATTAAATTCGTTTGTACCTCTGGCACCTCCAAATTAGGGTAAAGTTGTTTTCGAATGTCAATTGTATAATCTATCATGTTTGTTTTGCTAAGAATATCGAGCTTAGCTTGAAGTAATTCGTCCTCATCGTAAATCTAAAAAAACACAAGTACATCATAACCAAACTGTCCGGAGCAGAAATATTTCCCTCTTTTATTGTATACCTGTTTTGCAGATAAGAATTCCAAAAGTGGAAATACTAAATGCCGATCGAGATATTGACCTATACGTGATGTCAAGTCGAATTTTGCCATTTCGTTTCTTAAGAAATACCGAATAATAGCAATCCTAACCAATCTACAGACAAAAGGGAGCTGACCACACTCCACGTTAATGTCAGAGAACATAGAATAGATTGAACGGTAAGTTTCTATAGAAGTAGGTAAATTTTAGCTGTACTATTTTCCGAATGATGTTTAATATGTATTGTACATATTAAACATTTTTAATTATTTTATGTTAATATATCATGTAACAACGTTGATAGGCTAAATAAATAAATATTACAATAAATACTCCGTTTGAACATCAATTTATGTTATAAAGTACTCACTATGAAACGAACAAAAGATAAAATCAAATACAATAAAATAGAAATACCTTTAACACGATTTTATCATGAAATTTTATTACGGTAGATACTATATATATATACAATATATACAATAATCTGACACATACAATAATAAACGTTTTAATAAAGTAAGTTTCGTTTAAGAAACTGAAATTTATTTTTATTTTCTCGGATACTATTTTTCTTTTTTATATATATGTAATTATATTTATGTTATTTATAATGTTTGTCATTTCTGATATATTATAAAATAAGTAATTTTGTATAAATTGTATAATAAAATATAAATCATTATTTTTCATTGCGTATAAATTTTTATCTTAGATGCTTTGATAATTAACAAAGTAGTTTAAAATATTATCCATTAGTGTATTTCTTAAAAGACAAATATTTTTTATCTGTGTAAATTCTTTATTTTTATAAATAATCATTAAATAATAATATATCATAATTATTATTAATAAAACCGAGATTTCGAGATTAAAAGGAATATTTCTAGATTAAAATCTACGAATAGATAGATTTATATAAATAGAAGAATTTATTGAATAAAACGATATAATATAAGCTCGTTTACTATCGTTTACGCTCTCTTATACAGAATATGCACTTTATGGTCCATTTCTTTACTATCCATTTACGTGTAGAATTTATATGTATATGAATTGTTCCATGGTCGGAAGTAAATTCCTATTCATTTATAACTTCTGTTATTAGATTTCCTGTATTTGACATCTGTAAATACTGGAAAGTGAATGAAATGCCACCTAAAAAGGCACCTGCTCCCAGCAAAAAGGCGGAGCAGAAGAAGAAAGAGAAAGTTATCGAGGTATTTAAATACGAAGATTTATAACCTTAAAATATCGTATTCATTATTTTGAACATGTATATTTACCGAGAGATTTATTATACTTTTCATTTCAAAGTGATTTTTTTTTTTTCGTAGGATAAGACTTTTGGTATAAAGAACAAGAAAGGTGCCAAACAACAGAAATTTATTCAACAAGTAGAGAAGCAGGTAAAATCAGGTGGTGTTAATCCACGGAAATTAGAAGATCCTAATATTAAAAAGCTTGAAAAAGAAAAAAAATTAAAGGAGCAGAAAGAATTAGCTCTCATATTTAAACCTGTGCAAACACAAAAAATAGATAAAGGTATTAACTGAGTAAGGTTATTGCACCATCTAGTTAAAAGATATTCATGATTGTCAAAAATTATTTAAACATATCACATTAGTATAAAGTGTAATTTTAATGGCTCTTTTATCGTTATTATTATTATTTTTGTTTCATTATAGAGAGGTAGATATAAAAAAACATAGAATTTAAAATAATAATTATTTAACTCTTTTTTATAGGAACTGATCCCAAATCGGTAGTATGTGCATTCTTTAAACAAGGACAATGTACCAAAGGTGATAAATGTAAATTTTCTCACGATTTAAGTGTAGAAAGGAAAGCAGAGAAACGTTCGTTATACTGTGATATGAGAGATGATGATAAAGAAACTGATACAATGGATAAATGGGATGAGGACAAATTAAAAGAAGTTGTTGAGAAAAAGCATGGCAGTGGTAATCGTCCAACTACAGATATTGTAAGTACAGTTTCATAATATTTTGGTGTTTAGTTACTTTCAGAAAAAGAGAATAATCGTACTTCCTTAATTTTAGATTTGTAAACATTTCCTAGAAGCAGTTGAAAAATCAAAATATGGTTGGTTTTGGGAATGCCCATCGGGACAAAAATGTATCTATAGGCATGCATTACCATCTGGTTTTGTTCTTAAAAAGGATAAAAAGAAGGAAGATAAAAAAGATGAAATTTCCTTAGAAGACTTAATCGAAACAGAGCGAGCCAATTTGGGACCAAATCAAGTAGGAACATACTTTAATTAATCTTACATAAAAGTGTATTATAAATACTATATCATAAATATATTTTCTCAAAGTGTACAATAACTTAATCAATATATTTTGATAGACGAAAATAACATTAGAGACATTCTTGGCGTGGAAAAAGAGAAAACTAAAAGAGAAGAAAGAACAAGCACTGAAAGACGAAGAAAAAAGACGGAATGATTATAAAGCTGGCCGTCAAGTTGGTATATCTGGCAGAGAAATGTTTTACTTTAATCCGGAGCTTGCAGCTGGAGATGGTATTTTTTGTTGTTGTTTTTGTTTCATCTGTTGTATATTTTATGGTTTTGGTATATAAAATTTATTTTTAAACTATTTTTAGGTATTGATGATGGAGACGAAGCAATATCTAGTTATGTCCGCGAAGAAGATGAGGCTGAAGAGAAAGTTGAATATAGGGAACTTGACATGGATAGACTTGCACTTGAAGCTAGTGAAATTGATACTTCTGGAATAACTGTAGCTGGCGCGGATCGATTGAAAAATAATAAAGATATAAATAATGAAAGTTCCACAGGTATGTAAAAAATATATTCGTTGTTTTAAAATAATGTTTTAAAATTAATTTTATTAATCTTATATTTTTATGACAGTTACTGTTGGTGAAGGTGCAGCTGCATTAGCAATTAATGAAAATCTATTTAAAGAGGAAGATTTAGAAGGCTTAGAAGAAGAATTAGAAGATTTAGATTTAGAAGAGTGATTTAAATATTTTGTTCAAATTCTTCCTTTTACTCAATGTATTCATTTACAATATATGTATCGATATATTATACGTACATTTACTAGCTCGAAATGTAATATCTTGTATATTATTACTTACATATTTTCAAACAATATACTTACACAAAAAGTACATGTAAAGAGCTGGTCTCGTGCAAGTTACTTGAAATTGAAGTTAATGTATTTTAATGTAATTATGTTTTACAATTTTTTACGATGAAAAATATAGTCGAATTCTTTGTTATTGCATTCATAAGTTATTTAACATCTCTGTGAATTTGAAAGATATAAAATTGTTACAATCGTAATGGTATTTAAAGTAACAGTTTTTAAATTACTTTTAATTATTGTAAAGTTAAAGCAGATAACTTAAATTGTAACTAGAATTAAAATTTGATGTGATAACGAGACTGGCAAATAAAACAAATAAATTTTTCAAAAATATTTACGACATATATAATTACTAACAACGGTATAAATATTAAATGATTTATAAAGTCTTTTGATTTATTAGGATTGAAACATTCATGAAGATGTGAATAAAAGTGCGCATGAAAAAAATATAACACATATTGTTGTTTATGTTTATTTTAGATAAAAATTTTAACTAAAAATAGTATAGATTTTTATTAATTTTTAACGATTCAATATAAAGCAGGAACAACCTTTATTAATTGTATAAATTCATTGCTATTACAAAAAGAGTTATCCAAATATTCCATTGTTTACACTATAAAATTATAGACTATTTATTGCATTTTGAAAATTTATAAACAATTTTCACAATATTTAAACAACCATTATATGAAATAAGAAAAAAAAGCGTGATGCTCGGATATTAGTTGCATATACATATACATATACATATACATATATTTCATGCAGTGTTACAAAGTGTTTTCTCTAAAACAGATGGCAGGTGTAGACTTGAAATGATGCGAAAAGACTAATATTTCAGGGTGGTTGCAGAAAATAGTTGCAGAAGTAAATTTTTTAGCGATGTAGAAGATAAAAATAGAATGGTATAGTAATTTCGATATTTGGAAACATATCGAGTTGATGATACATAATTTTTTTTAGAAATACGGGCGAATTTTATAAAAAAGTGAAAATTTAAAATTAAAATAATTTAGAAATTAATAATTTTAGATAATTTCATGAAATATATTTGCAAAAAATATATATTAAATAAAAACTTTATATTTTAAAGATTTTAAACTTTTATGTTTCACAATTTAGAATATACATATATATATATATATATATATATATATATATATATAATATAAATTTATTTTAACTGTTATTAAAATTTTGTTAACTGTTATTTTATGACACAATATCCATTATACATTTTAAATGGAAATTTTATTCAAATTTTAATTTGTTCTACAACTTCTATGTTTTTTGTTTGAGATAATGATACTATATGGCGAGACGTACGATATTCATAAAACTTTAGATTTGGATATTTTTCTAGTAAATATTTATATGCACTAACAAGACTATCAATATCCTCTACTGTAAGTGTCATTGGTCTTGTTTGAGGATCCAAATCAGCCAGTTTATATATCATTTGTCCCAATTCAGTTCGATATTCTGCAGGAAATAATGTTCTAAAATGTAAATAAATGTAAATAAAAATTTTAGAATTTTGTAATTTTGCTAACTATTTCCTACTATTTATTATCAACATAGTTTTATATAAATTTTACTTACTCAATACCTCGTATACTGTATTTTTGGCGAAAACTAAAAATATGTCGTGTTATTTTTTCAAAAATTGGAAATTCATGTTTTGTTCGTGGAACAGTTAAGGGTACAAATGTTACAAGCCCAACATCAACATCTGGTTTGGGAAGAAAGGCTGTACCTATTTTTAGCGAAAAAAACAGAACAAATATTTTATGAATTATACAATTTAAGAACAAAAATTAAATAATATACCAGGTATAATAAAATGTAATATTGGTTTTGTCCAAGCTTGTGCCATTACAGATAATCTACATCTTTGTGCATCTAGTGGTTCAGCTATTAAGCGTTCAGCAACTTCTTTCTGAAATGTTAATGTCATTCTAGTTCTTCCAAATTTCCAAGGGCCTGTTTTTTCACTAATTGCATGTAACCATTTTATTATGAGAGGCGTTGATACATTAAATGGTAGATTACCAATTATTTTAATCTTTGGACATTTATCTGTCCAAGTTTTTGTTTCAGTTGATGGTAGAACATTTTCCATATGAAATGTCATGATATCATCAAAGATGATTTCCATTTTACCATTAACAGCTGCAAAAGCATCTGCCAACATTTCTAATGATGGTTCAAATCTTTTGTCTTTTTCTATAACAATTAATTTTTTTGGTTCACGTTTTATAATAGATCGAGTTAATCCACCAGGACCAGGACCCACTTCTATTACGTGACAATCAGAGAGAATTCCTGCTCTTTTTATTATTTTATCTGTCAAATTTTCATTTAAGATAAAGTTCTGAGAAAGCTGTTTCATGGCTCTCAAATGATACATTTTTAAAACTTCTCTTATGTTTGGTAAAGGTGGTAATCTTAAAATTGGCATGTTTTTTCTTTATTTATATTTAGATAATAAGTAGAAGTAATATATATTGTTTGATAAAAATAAAAATACAAATTATTTTAAGCTCTATTAATCTTCTTTTCAATTATTATTTCAGGTTCATTCAGATCATTCAGAAAGGTTTCCTGTTTTACGGCATATATGGTATACAGATAAATTCCTAAAGATAAACCAGCTAAAGCAAAACCTGCTATGGCACAATTATTACGTCTTTTTCTATATATGGATGCTCTCTGAATAGCTACTTCTTCAGCTTGTTTCATATATATTAAATCACTGTATTTTAGTTTGTTTTTATCTTTTATGAGATCCAACTTTTCCATAAAGTCAGTATTCTTTACATAATCTTTCTCTGAAAATAAATCAACAAATAGACATAACTCATATGAAATAATACTTAATAAATATTATTCTTGCCATTCACCAGATTGCATTTTATAAATTTCTTCCTCTTCTGATAAACAACTGCACTATTGTCGTTATTACTTCTGCATGCCACGTTCGTTTCTGTTAAAAGAAATGATTATATAACTATGAAATGTAATTTCATAACCTTCATTAGCTCAACTATCTTTACTTGTTACACATGATGATACATATGATATGTACGATTTTTTTATTTCCTCATGTAATTATATTAATAATCTTTTATCTTACTTAATAATACAATGTTTTTTATATAATTTTTTTGGTAAAAACTACATTAAGATTATAATGTAAATTCAAGCATTTTTTAATATTATTTATTACATGTATTTAGAAAATGTAAAAATATACATATAGAATAAATTTCCTGGGACATAAATTGAATAATCATATTGATAAAATACATCATATTTTCATTTTTAGATCTTGCTTTGACAAACTTACCTTCGATTACGTTGTTCTATTTCACAGCGCATGCGTTGTAATTCATATACACATACATACGTGTATATTATTGGACTATATGTGTATAAGAATAACAAGATTGTTAGAAAAACTTTTCCTTCAAAATATTACTTTAATTATCTATGATTATAAAATGTGAAAAGCCTAAAGTATAATTTAATTAACAAATTTTCCATTAATTAAATATAATATGTATACGAATATACTGTATTTCTAAAATATTTTCTTTACGTAATATTGTTGATAATAAGAAAATTATGAAAGAATAATGAAAGAATTAATATAAGACTGAGAATATAATAAAATTCGTTCTTTAAAAATGAAAAAGAGTTAAATATTTTAATTTATTTAAGAAATATTTGTACGAATAGTTCAACATATAATTCAATACATAATTAGGTTTTTATTTACATTATTAAATTAATGTCATGATCTTTTTATGTATTTATGCACTTTTTACGAAAGAATTATCCAGTGCAAAATATTTAGTATTATACAGTAGCGCTATCGCCTACTGTATAATACTTTGCGAGGCGATTTCAGAGATTTTCATAATTACATAGCTCAATTTCTGTAATAATCTTTCTTAGTTACTATAAATTGCAGTTGACATCAGTTTCAAACTCGCATATGACAATTAGAACACACAACTTTTTTCTTTGTAAATTCTTTTTGATTTAAAATATCGATTAATATAAAAAATGCAAAATATACATTCTCTGGTTAATTTTAGTTTAATCGCATATTGAAGAGAAATATAAACAAAATGAATATATGTATATTGTCTTTAAAGGTTAATGTTTTTTAATTATATTTAATTAAGATTTTTAATGATATGTTTGTTTATTTGTGTGATATAAATTATTATGAAAAAGTTAGCATAAATAAATATAGATAGTTCGTAATGCAATAATTTATGATTTATGAAAAAAGTAATAGCGATAATGTTATTTTTACTTTTTTTTAAATTACTTTTATTAAATAATAATTTTAAGATAAAATTATCGCTATTTTATATTTTTAAACGCTTATATAAGGATATAAAGATTTATCATTTTTATAATTTCTACGAGATTGAATGAATTATACGATTTACGTATATGACGTACATGACGAAATATACATACATAACATTAATAAATATTTCATGCTAATGATAATTATCACAAGCTATATATAGAATGATAGAATAGAATAGATTTTAATGTATAAATACAAATTACTCGTGAGCTAATTGTATAAAAAGATAATTCAGATAAGAAATTATTTTTTTGTGGAAGAGGAGGGGTGAAGGAAAGAGGATATTTTAATTTGGTGTAAGCAGTTTCTTCGTAGACGAATGAGTAAAAGTCATATTAAATTACAATTATATGAAAATTACACATTCTTAAATAAGGGTTTTTTAAAAAAAATGAAATTATATATTTTTTAATGCACTAATTGATACGGTTTAACATTTTCTGCAAAAAAATAATAACTTATGTATGTCGAAAAATTATTAGTTCAGAAAAAAAATATTTCAACTTCCCTACACATGATTTTTATCTATTAATTTTCGAATTAATTTTTAAATATTTATTTTTAATATGTACTTATTCATTTCCGAATTAATTTTTTATTTTGACCATTGATTTGAAACTGACGTTTTAGGTATGATAGATTCCGTTTCCACTGGTTGGTAAGACCAGTATTTGGTCGGCCCAATCCGTCATCAATCCGACAGATAAATAATGTTTCAAATAAGTACTTCTAACAGTAAGAATGCGTGAAAGACGTTGCATTGTAAAGCTTGTTTTTGATATATACATACGTTATCGTAATCCGTTATTGCTATAGAAAAATCACAATTTGTTTCTAGGATAAATAATTGGCCTGTTGAAATGGAACTGGATAAGAGAGAATCTACTGTAAGTACCAGCAGATTATCATTAATTTGAATTAATATTTGGATATATTATTTTGAATATATTATATCATTATTTTGATGTGTTATAATATCCAAGAAGCAAAACTTTGGATCTAAATTTGTCATTTCGGGATCATCTTGAATTGCTTCAACAATTCAAAAGTAAGGTTCAGAGAAATGAACACTTTTCGGTATTATGTATTACAATGAATTCTGCCAATATATATACTTATAATTGTGCATTTATGGCAATATATATCATGCGACCGGATAAAATGAAATCTAACCTTTTTTTTTTGTTTTTAGTTATATACAAATTTTATTAATTTTTAATATTAATTTAATATTAAATGCGAATATTTCGAAAACTGTTCATTTCCGTGAATAATGATCTTGATTTTCAACTTCAGCCACCCATTGTTTATTATAATCGCAATAATACATTCATACATATCTATCCAATGAAAAAATAATACAAAATTAATAGTTTAACTAATTAGTAAATAAATAATTTTATTTTAATAAATAATATTTATGTAGCGGCCCTACGATTCCTCGACTACGAGTTTCGAACACTCGACTTGCACAAGCCGCAAGTGGCTGCGCGCCTAGCGTCGAGGTCCTACCGATCTCCGATGTTAAGTAAGCAAGCAGCAGCATGCGGAACCCCGCTAGGAGAGGGTGGGGTGCCGGGCCCAGCCTAGCGGGTAGTTATAACAACAAGCGTCTGGGGTAAGGAGTCGCTGCCATCAGCCCACTGGATGAGTCTAGGCAGTGACTCCGAGACGAAACGCAATCGCCTTTCTTCTCACTTTCTGTCTCTCATTCCTTCTCTCCTTCCAGCAGCAGCATCCTGGGTCTTAAAATTCTTTACAGATCCCTAAAATTTACATTGATACCCAACAAAAATATATGAGTAAAGTTTATATTTCATAATTTACTAATTAATTTAAAACAATGCAATAATTCGAGAGGACAAAAATATTCATTCGTACGGTAATAATATTGCTAACAAATCTGTTGGTATGAATATTTTTGTCCATGAATATTTTTTTTGTAATAAAACATTATATCATCTTGAATTTTTATTTAAATTAATTAATAGATCGCGGAATGTAAAATTTCTATGTATTTATTACTGTTGAATATCAATGTAGGTATTATATATTATTTTATATTATTATATATTATTTTCTAAAATTTAACATTATTTACTTACTAGTTACAATGAAATTTTTATTATTTCCTCATTGTATGAATATTTTTGTTTGTTATTATATGTTAATTATATCTTTTAAATTATAATACCTATATAAATTCGAAATGTTTTATTTTTTTAAATTTACAATCATAATACGTGTTTGTCTTCCGTCCTTTTATTTTAGTTTTTTTTAAATAAATTTTTGTTATGTTATTTCGTCAACGCTTCAGATTAGAATGACATTTTGCTAATAGTAACAGTAACTGATTAAATATTTCAAACTTCATCAATACCTGCCTTCTCAAATTATTATTAGTCGTATTACTATTACATGATAAAGTAATGTATATTATGATATTTAAGTTTTTACCGAATATTTAAACATTTAAATATTTTTACATGTTTAAAGCAATTTTGTAAGAAACTACATTTTTAATTACGATATTAATCTTCGTACGATGGATATTAATCTTCGTTTAACAAACCGTCCCAAGGACGAATCCAAGATCCATTCTGACCCATATGGAGAAGTTATAGTTTATATTATTGAAAATGAAATTGACGGCACAAATTGGCTAGTTACACTTCTCAAACAGTGGTTCTCGTTTCACTCTCGTCGAACGGGAATCATGTGTCTAGATCTTAATCCGCCAAGCGAGAGTTAAACTTCAACAATAATATTACAAGTGATAATATTTATTCGATGTTGTGAAATTCGCGGGTCATTTTGATATTAATTTCACTTGAAACAAACGTCAGTGAAACTTTTGTTTCAACGCAACAGTTTGTATTCAATTCTAGGAAATAGTCAGGAAAATTTACAAAAACAATAAATTCTAATAAAACGCACCAAGCGAGATTTTTTTTTAGGCGAATGGTACAAGATTCAACGTGCAACAATATATAATTTATATAAAGTGTATAGAATGTTTCCAATCTGGTGATACAACTGGCCAGGGGATGATTCTACATGAAAAAGATGGAAAGTCGGAGAAAAGGAATAAAATCTTTTCATTTAACACACTCGAGATGGATTTCCCAGCTTTAAGAACTAAAGTTTTCTGTTTCTATAGTTTTAGTATCGATATATCATACATTTCTAGTCGTTATGAGCATCAGAACACGTTTAATGATAGAAAATAACATTTTTATTGTATTTTTAAATATGGGAGCTTGATGATTTCCATCCGTTTTGAATGTGTTAAAATTTCGTTATTAAGAAAACCAAGTTTGAAAATTTATCAAATATACTTACTCACTCTTGGGCAAAAATGAGTAATCAGTAGAAAATTATTCTATTTGTGAAAATAAGTAAAAAATGTAGAATAGAACATTTTCATTTAAAGTTTCATTTTTGGTAAAATAGAGCTTGAACATGTTTAGTTAAAAATTGGCGCGTAAGTAGTCGTGTAAATTAACAAATTTTGAAATTTGATTTCGAAGTATCGAAATATTCGCTTTTAACTTGGTCTCGCAAATTATTTATTTTTAATCAGTCCAGTGTTAGCTCAATTTAACTATTAATTACATAATTGATAAATTTTCAAATTTTTTCGGAAATAAAATAAAAAATGAAATAAAACCTTAAAATAAATAAAAATAAATAAAATAAAGTCTTAAAAATTCTTTTCTTTCTCTTCGACTTTTCTTTTAACGCAGAATAAATTGCTTTCTGATTGTACCATCAGATCGGGAACACGCTGTATATATATTTTTTTAAACGAAACGTTTCGCTCGTTAGATCAAGCAAAGCGAGTCTGTGGAAGCGTGGCTCGTGTACTCGCAAGTCTGATGAAACCTGAATATTTGATAACATTGCGTTAGATTAACAGCGTTGCTTATCTGGCATTTTAATGGATTATAAAGTAAATTAAAATACCCGACTTTGTGTACAAACGTTGCGTGGCAAATGCCGAGGCTGGTATTAATAGTAATTTTTTTGATTCTGCGGCGAAACACTCGCGACCGCGTTCACCGGGAGCAAAAACCAGTGGAACGGAAAGGGAAAAGAAAAAAAAAAGACAAAATGGAATAAAAAGTGAAAAACGAAAAAAAAAAAAAATTGGAAGTTGAAGGGAACAAAACTTTTCACGCGTACTGTTTTTTCCCCACGATAAAAAGCCGTCACGTGTGTCAACTGTTTACACAAAATTGATCGATATATCGCGCAGAAGAGAAACTTTTCTACGTGTGCGAAATGTATCGGTTTACAAAATGGGTCACCAACGATCTCTGCGTATTATATAGTCATGAGCTTTTTATTTTCGGCGAGTAACAAGCGCATCGTTTCTGGAAATTTCATTTCGAGCGCCGCGTTTTCCACGTTACCTTCATCCAGTTCCATTGCCCGAATTTTCCGACCAATTAATCCCCGAGATGCAAGCTTCTGTCTCCTCCGACCCGGTGTGTGTGTGTGTATCGTCTCCTCTTGGACGTTTCTTGAGGAATCACGGGGAAAAAGAAGTCGATGCGATGAAAATGCATCAAAGCGCGAATAGTTTTCTCCTTTCATCAATTTTTCTCAAACTGGAAATATCGATAGAGCGCAGCCGTGAATTCAGGTTAAGCCTTCGTTAGAAAATTTTACTTCGAGAGGGGGATGAACGCGAATCGATTGCTGGTCTCGTAATGTCTATCGGCGATACCGCATACTTCTTAAAATTATTATTCATTTCTTAGTGTGAAAAGTGTGATATATTTCAAGTGTGTTTTCGCATCACGTACTAGCTCTCTCTCTCTCTCTCGATCAGTTTTTTCATGTTCTCGTAGAAACAACAGCCGAACTCTATCGGAGGATTGCGAGTCCCGGTTCTATTTTTTTTTTTGCGAACTTCATCGACTCGTCTGTCAGAAAGAAAGTTTCGAAAGATCCTTCGGAATCGTGATTGTCTATCCGTGGAGAACGCGGACCCTTGATTCAACCCCGGTACGCTCTCGGTCCACGTGTGTGAAAACGCGCGCAAATAAGGAAGGCGCGCCTCGTCGGATCCCTTGGGTACTCCCGAGGATATTTCTCCTGGTGGTTGCCCGATGGTGTCTTTTTCCCTTCTCTCATCCGGGAGAGAAGGACGAGCTTGCGCCTTGAGCTGACGCTCGCGGTGGGACGTGAGAATGGTAAGAAAGAGGGAGAGGTGGAGCAAGGACGAGGGACACAGAAAAAGAGAAAGAGAGAAAGGCGCATCGTGTTCGGTGTTCAGAGTTCGCGAGTCGAAGTCGCGGCTGGTAGAACTGTTCGCCGAAAACGGGGAGGGGGTGGGGACGGGGTTGAAGGAGCGAAAAGGACGATCATTGGGGGAGTAAGAGCGGAGAAGAGAGGGCAAAAGGGGGCGAGAGGTGGAGTATAGAATAGACGAGCTTTTTCGGCAAGCGCCGTTCGCAGTGGCGGGGGTTGATGAAACGGGGGTGTAAGGAGAGCGCCAGGGAGAAGACAGGAGAGGAAGGAGAGGAAGGAGAGGAAGGAGAGGAAGGAGAGGAAGGAGAGGCAGGAGAGAGCCGGGAGAGATGGGAATCGGAGGGGCGAATGGTTCGCTCGGTGGGAGAAACAGGAGACCCGGGCAGTGCAAGCCGGGCAGCCTGCCCGACGATATCGTCGCTCTAGATATTACGGTGATTCAATTTTTTTTGTTTGTCCATTCTCCGTCAAGTCGGTCCGCTCGCCGCGAGTTTTCCTTTGCGCGTCTAATAAAACACGGGCATGCGCGTCGTTGCTTTTTTTCCAGCCACGGAGAACCGCGTAACAGGCACACCTTGTACTTAGAACTGACGTACACGCATGAATATAGATACACGCATACACATATCATATATAATATATATATATATATATATATATATATATATATGTACACAGACACACACATACACACACAGGTACGTACATAGAGCAAGTACACGCACAGCGCGTGAAACATATGTGCCCGCGCGCACGCATCAGCCACGCATAGACGCAGAGTCAACCGCGTGAGATACGAGTCAAAACGTCGTTCGTTGAAAATACACACGTATCGTTAATTACGTGGCAACGTACATACGTTCGTAGAGTATATATACGGGAGAGGAGCACGTGTATCCATCCGGAGGGGCAGCTGAACGCGAGAGCGCGGCTGAAAGAACGCACGCACTTCCCCGCTACGGAAGCTTCCGCAGCTTTCAAGTAACAGGTTGGTCATTCCGGCTCTTCTCTCAAAACCATTTTCGCGCGTTTCCATCGATCTCTCGGATCGCGATTACCCTCTATGTTTTCTTGTCTCGCGTATTTTGCTATCGGATTATTCGGTGTATTTCGCAAGATACATACGCGCGTACGTACACGCACGATTCGTTCTCAGTTTGCATTTCGATCAAAGGTCACGCTCGATCCATTGATTGGACTAGAAATCGTTTTCGACGGAACGGAAACGTTTCCGCGTGGTATAATTGCAAATGGTTCCGGTTAATTGCTCGCCGGCCCATGTATTTTTCGTCGTGACCGATTCCTGAACGACTAAACTGGCGACACATTGGCGAATTAACGGGCTAACGGTTCTTTTGAACGGTCGCGCTACGATTCTGCCGGCTTGTGGCTTTCCGTGGAAACCAAGCGATGCAATCGTAATTTCGAGATGGATTTAATCCCGTTTCAATCGACCGATTTCCGCTCCCATTTCCCCCAATTCCTCGGGAACGCGTCCCATTCCGTCGACGATCTTTCGCGCTTTTAGTCTCTTATCGTAGCGGTTCTGTTTGCCTCGGATGTGCTTCCCTTGCCGATCGAACACGTTCGTCGGAAAGAAAAAAGAACAGCTGCTTCTTAATTACTTTGTAACGATACTCCAACGTTCTCGCCGTTTCGATTCGTTGATTCGATTCCTCCCATAATTGCGAACGAGGGCACGATGGAACGTTGGCGAGAGAGAAAGAGCGAAAATGCATATTTACTTTTAATGTTAACATTAGGTAACGTTCGCGAGCGTCGCGACGCGCGCACTGATTGCACGCGACGCGTGTAACAGGTCGTGCTAGCAAACGAATACCGAATAAATTAATAATCCAGCTTGCGGACTACAGGCGTTTTATTCATTTCGTTTGACAACGTTTATTGTTCATAACGTTGGTAAATGAAATGCATCTCGCGCGATTTAAGGTTGAAGTTATGTAGTCTTAACTATAAATCATCGGACACTCATTAATGTTCGATAGAATTTTTATTACAATGATTTTATGATAAGGTCTTCACAATTTAATCTTTTTTTTATAGTACGTACGGTTAATAAGTGACTTATTTCGTAATCACAACTTATATATTCCTATTTTAAATGTATCTGAACGAAAGTGTAGATAGAATTACACTTTTAGCCAAATAGAGAACTTTAGAATTTAATAATAATGACACTTTCATAACGTAAATATAGTTTCTATCGTGTAAAAAATTCTGCTGTTTTATTTTGCGATTTTAGTTCGAGAATTAGTATGAATACACGTTGGTGAAAGAAGGCGAATCGTGAATTTATTTAGACTTTTAATCACGACGCACGTAAATCAAATGAAGAGATTTCACCGTAACTGCGAGCAATTTTTTATTTCAGTATCATAAATTCTTTGTTGACCTCGGTACATTTATTTCTCGTTTTACAAAACAAGAAGAACTATTAGAGACTGCATAGGACTGTTTATTTTACGATACTATGTTATTTATATTTTTCTCCAGAGAAAATTCACGGCGTAAATTTATTACGGAAAAATAATAATCGGTTGATTTTACCTGAAACAGTAGTTTGTCAAATTGTAAATTTCTAGATTGTTTTTCTTTTTTTTTACTGTAGAAACATTTATATCTACGGATAAGCACACAATATTGTAACTTTTATATTCATAATTTCATAAAATTTCATAGAATGAACGTACAACAGTTTGAAAGAAGCTTCTGACGATCTGACAGTTGATTCTGATAGTTGTTATTAAATTGAGTTATTAAAAAATTCGAAGTCAAGAAGTTACATAGATTAATTAATTAGCAAACGTCGCGGTAATTTTCCGCGCGGATTTTCTTCGATTTTATCGTCGGTGAAATCGTGTGCTGAGTTCGCGCGCTAAGCGTCTAGATTCCTCGATGGAAATTTTCCTACGTTTTATCGTCACGTAGGAAAGTTTATGACAGATCAGGGTTAACGCCAAGATTAAGTTTTTCGCTTGAATTTTTCAACACGATTTATGATCGATCCAATTTAAATTTTCGAAGCATTTATGACGTTATCTGTCAGTCTGTTCGCGAAAGAGAATTCTACATAGGTCGCGATTTCATGACGATTTCTCTTTAAATTTTGGTATGTATATTCCCCATGATGACTCTCGTATCAACAAACATATTTGGAGTGCACGTATTTTAACAATCAGTGATGAAAGTGAATACTTTTCTGTGACTTTTACCGTAATTATTTGTGATCTTTCAAATAGATAATAGTTAAATATTTTTACATTTGATGAAGTATACCCATGTTTTGAAAATCTACGATTAAGTGCACAAGTGATTAAAGAAGAAACTTTATAAAAAAATTAATTTGTTCGCGAAAATAACGAATTTCGAAGAAAACTGTTATACTTTAGTCTAAATTTAATTGTAATATTTACAATTTGCAGAGTGAATGTCGACTAAGAGTAACTAAAATTTTATAAAAGATCAATGCGTTTGTGAAAATAACGAGTTTCAAAGAAAATTAATTTTGCAAAATCTGATTGCAATGTTTAAAACTTGCAGAGTGAATTATGATAGATAATAAAAGAGGAATAAATGACCTGAAAAACTTATCGAATAAATGTGAGAATTTAGTTATAAAAGCTGTAAATTCAAAATTTACAAATTGGAATGTAAGAAATTAATAAAAATAACATTCAGGAAATAAGAATACTCTATATATTACATAAAGAAGATGTTATATATATAGACTAAGAAATAACCATTAAAAGTTTGATTCGGAAAGGTTTATTTGTAATTTAAGGATCGTCTGCAACGTTTCTGAACTCATTAACGACCAACATTGCGTTAAAACAACATTTCATGTGTAATTCTCTTTAATCAGTTTATATTATCAAATTTTATTTTTAAATACTGGAGTTATAAAAAAAGATTCCAAGAATTCATTCAATATATTTGTCATTACTATTTTCTATTTTTATTTTGGTAAGTTTGATAAACTTACCATACAAATAATTTTTGTGCGTTGTATAAAATATTAACATCTTAATGAAAAATGACTATTATAATAGACAAAATTTGAAACTAATCTGAAAATGTATACAAAAGTTAAGATATTTGTTGTAAACATATTTAGAAAAAAATTAGTGCACAGCGTAAACAATAATCTTGAGCAAAATTAACAGTGTTAGTATGATCGGTTCCACTAAATATTGAGATTTATTAAAAGTGAGTGTTTATTAAAATTGACTGTTCTTCAAATACTTCTGCAATATTTGTCAAATATACACTTGCATTAAATCAACATCTTACAATTTTAGATTAGCTCCAAACTTAAATTATCATCCTGACAGTCGGATCTTGCCTTGTGTTAATGAAATGTCAGAATATAACATATTCGTAAAATGAATACTTTCGTGAACCAGCAGTTGCAAATATACAATATTATATATTTATTAAAAAAAATTAAGAAAGTAGTTAAAAAATCGTAAAGTTGTCCGAATACTTTGCGCGTTGGAACGTAGTGGCAGAAAGAAGCAAGTGATCCAGTTCAGGGATTTGTTCTTTGTTTCCCTCCTTCTCTCTCCCTTTTCATTCTCGAAGCTCTACGGTTAACGCGTTGTTGAAAAAGTACGATGGAAATGCGGTCGGTTGGTGCAAGGAGATTAGTCCGACACCGACGCCGAGACCGGTCGTTTTCTCCGTTGCGACGGACAGATATTTAAGCAGAGTTACGAAACAACTTGGACTTTACAATTTCGAAAACGCAAATTAATCCAAGCCCGGAGTTGCACGCGGAGACAAGGCAAACCCTCAGTTGCACGGTTTCCCCTTGCACTTTGCTGGAGAATCTGTTCTCCTTTGCTCCTTTTGTTCGCGGGAGTTCGCGGCTCCGGAGTTGGCGAGGAACCTCTCGGTAAACACAGTGAGTCTTTCGAGCCTTTCCCTCTTCGCTTGCTCCTTTTGCGCGAGAAATAATCGTGACATAAACCGCGAACACTTCTGTTCTTCCGAGCAATTTTTTTTCAAGAGCGTGGAACACCGATGACACAGCTGACATGTGCTGAGTGTGTGCAAAGAATCTCGCGTACATGTTCACAGCATCTCTTCTTACTTTTCACCCTTCTTAATAACGCGCTCGCTCGTGGATGGCGTCCTTTTCGTCTCTTGCCTTTTCCTTTCTCCGTTTCTTTTCGACGAGAAGTACTAGACTCACGGCCATTTTCTCTCTCTTTCTTCTTCGGGCGTCCGCCCGGCAATATCGCGACTCTACATGGCAGACACGATCGTTCGTGAGCTCCTTCGGAATCCATCTTTGACCTCTGGCTTCGGAATCTCGCGTGGGAGGACCCGAACACACGATCTCTCCGATATTTTTAGCCCGCTGAATGATCGGTGGCCTAACATTCGACTAGACGTAAGCTCTCCTCTGCAACTACTTACGCAACACGTCGGTGTACGCGAGTTTTCACCCCCCGTTATCCGTAATCCGAGAGTTTAATTAATGGCGCGGCCGTTTCGCTGGATTTAAGACATCGGAAGGGGTGAACTCGATTCGAGCGAGTTGCACGATACTTGCCGAGAAATTCTCGGTTCGCGATCCTTTGCGAGAAATTAACGTTCCCGCGAGGAAATTTATCGTACGATTCGTTCCTCCCCGGCTTTACCTGCTCGTGTGGAGATCAGGGGAAAAAGGAATTGTTTGGCAAATTGAAAGATATATATCTCACACGCGTTTCGATCGAGCTTGCTCGGTTATTGTTGGGTTCTCATATTGCTCGTGTCGCCGATCGGTGATTGGATGTTTACGATCAACTTTTAAAACGTCAGACAAATATTTCTGTTCATCAGCTTGTAGGTCTGAAGGCTACGTGGTGGAAAATGTTTGTGAAAGAAGGAAACTGTATCGGTTGTGTATTATAGGAAGTAAAATAAAATGGATAAATCGTTTCCGTGGAATGTGAAAAAGACAAGACTCAGTCGAATGACTCGGCGAAGGAATAGAAATGGATCTCGTTTTTTTTCAAAAACGAGATAAGTACAAGATTTTGTAATGAATTTCTAAGCCTTTGTCAGCAGGTGTAACGAAGTATATTAAAGTTTGAAAGTGCAAGCGATCTTTTTATTTATAGCCTTTCTCAAATTAAACATTTTTCTTCCTGCGCACTTGAATTATTTTTAAATACGTTCTACGTAGATTTACATACTCTAAATTTTACATCCACTAAATTTTCTAAATTCGAGTTGAAATTAGGAAGTTTGAAATCTAATTAGTGTAAGTCAGTTTTTTTTAAAAAGTACATAATTCTCTTGTGAAAATTCTCAGTTGATGAAATAGTTTAGTTACAACATCGAAATAGTTTAGTTACAATAATTATTTTACAATAATCCAATTATTTTACCAATGCATTGAGAACCGAGCAATTTATCGTAATATTATAAATATTTCAAATTGAAATTTCATAGAATTATAAAACACCTAATGATAAAAACGCATCAAGCGAGTTCTTGGAATATTGTTTCATAATTCTGATTAAAAAGAATTGCAAAAGAAACGTTACGTTGATGCAACGTTGGTCTTTAACGAGTTAAAATGACAAGACTGTTCTTCCGATCGATGATTTCAACAACAAAAGGATATTTATGTTGCACAAGTTGTTTTCAATAAAAGTGACTGATATCAATTATAAAACGACGATATGTAGGAAGTTTCTGCAGTTAAAAATTTTTCATCAATCTTTTATGTACATTGTTTACAAATTATACCATATGTGTATTTCAGGTTTTATTTTATTTGTTCGCTCGCAAATAACTGTGCGATACAGTGTTAATTTCTAGTTTGTGAATTAAATTGGAAAGTTACAATTAAATTTATGAATTTAATTAAATTTTATTTAATTACAATCTCTCTTTTTACAAGTAAATCAAATTACGAACGATTAATTCAGCCTTGCAATTTCTTCCTGGATGAAACAAATAGTAATGAAAAAAAAAAAAAATTAAGCGAGTAACCTTAATTGAACTGAATTAAAAAACAAAACTGAATAATTTAAATTGATTGAAAAATATTGCAAATGTTAACATGAACAATGCTATTGTCATTTAATGGGTTGATTTGGATAATTTTTATTTTATAATATTAAATTAAAATATTTGTTCTTCTTGCCCGTAGAATATTACATCCTCTTCTGTAAATTCAATGTAATTGGAATATTTACATAAGGCAGATAATTGGAAATTTTATTAATTTAATTAAATCTATTTAGCAACGTTTTCTTTTTTTGCATGTAAATAAAATTCGAATTACACTGTCACAGGCGTAATAAAAATAAAACAAAATAAATAAAATTCGAATATATTATTGCATACAATAAAATTCGATTAAATTAATTCTCATTTTTGTAAAATTAAAGTATTCGTTCCCGTTGTTGGTAGAATATTACAACTTTAACAAATTTAACATATAATAACAATAAATTTAACATATTGACAAATGAAAATTTTAAATTTATTAATTTAATTAAATCTTTTTCTTGCAAGTAAATAATATTTGAATTACACGCGATTAATGTAACTTTAATTTTGTTAAAGTTGTTCTTATCATTAAAGTAGAATATTAAAATCTTAAATTTCATAAATTTAATTATTTAATATAATTGGAAATTCATATTTACTGATTTAAACAAATCTACTTATTTACAAACTTTTCTCTCACAAGTGAAAATTTAAATTACACGCGACCAACTTCATTTTCTGAAATCAAAGTGTTCTTCCTCGTTGTTCCAACAACATTAAAATTTCTAAATTTCACAAATTTAATACATTTGGAATATTTATACGGCATACAGCGCTCGGTATTTTCTATTTTCACTTCGCAAACGTTTGGAAAGAAGCGGCTCCCAGGATCTCGAGACTCTCAAAGGGATAACACAAAGGAGCATTACTTTCTACGGTGAAGTTAACTTCCGTATCGTTAACGAGATGTTTCGAGATAATCGGGATGCCCCGATAATCTTATTCGAGCGTATCGCGAACAGCATCTTGCGAAGCTTTTTCACAAATTGAACTATAATTACCCGGGTATTCCTGGTATTATACGTCAGGCTGGATAATTAAGAGGATTTTTAGCCTTCAGAGGGTTTAAAAGTCAGATTTCAGCGTTTGATAATGTAATACCCTGACGTGCTGACAGATTGACACTTTCTCATTTTCGTAAATTAACGCAAGTTACAGTATTGCTCTCGAACGCCCATTCCAGGTATAAAGCTCGAACAAGCGCGCGTAACAATGTCGACGCCGTTGACATATTGACATCTTAACGCATTGATATCATGACATTTTAGCACGGGCTACGGTATCACACCTTTGGTGTCAAGTGTGCGTTCGCTGATCGAACGAGAAACCGCGACGTTGAACTACTACGAGAAGCACGCGTGTTCGTTAACGGGGAAAATGTTCTTTACGAACGAAAGCGTTTTATTAGGACGTTAAAGTAATCTCCGATTTCATTTCCGCTGAAGACGAAAGTACAGCTAGTAATATTTTAATTATTTAGAAAATGTCTTTCGATTTCGTTAGTTGTTTCTTTTGTTCTCTCATATTTACTTCTTTCTTCCTTCAAAATTAAGTTACGGTAAATTTCTAGTTTAGCGGCTTTTCCCAATTTTGGCTATTTCGTTATAATTTTTTGAATATGATCTTTTTTTTTTAAAACTGTGATTTGTTTGCTTTTTATTAAAAAAAAAAAAAAAAATTGGGAAAAGTCGCTAAACTAGATATTTTTGTTAAATTTTTATGAAATTAGACGACTTTCGACGTATTCTAAACATATGGAAAGGAAAAGGAAAAGAAATTTTCCAATAATTTAATGCACGCATACAGTAGAGTCTCTTTTGATATTGTTTGAATACATTGAATACAGAACTACCAACAACTAAAGTATAAAAATTGTATCAGAGAAATTAGAATGCAAGAAATAGGAAAAAGTTTGCAATAAAAAAAGAACAAAATTTTATTTTTAAAAAATCATGCAAATCTTTAAAAATGTGACATTGTAAATTTATAAAACTACTATAAAAAAGATTACAAATTGATCATTTTGATTTGGTAGTATTGATATTTATACAATTCGAGTGTCATCATATCACTAGGATAGAATAACGAGCAGACATTTTATGCAGATAAATAAAACATTCGAATATTAAGCTATGTGAAAAATAGAGAGTTCTACTGTGTTACATTTAAGATGGCAAACCAAGTGGAAAAACAAAGCAAGAAAACGTAGAAACATTGTCGTGCCATCATCCAGCTATTCATAAATGTTCATTTTGAGTACCACGAGGAATTGTTGTCACATTGAAGAGATATAAGCGTTTACATAAAGCAATATTTTTAGACGCCGTCAGAGTACAAAAGGTTAAGGGATAAAAAGAGAATAAAAAAAAAGATGAGGGAGCATAATATTAACTTGTTACGGTTAAAATAACTGAACTCTTGATAAAACATCCAATGTTTGCGATTTTATTGACTTTGATTAAAGAATAATTCCATACGTATTGTTTATCATTAAAAAAGGCTATAAGTATTGCGACTAAAATATTTAGGTGGTAGTTTTCAATAATTTTTTAATTTGTTTTATTCGCGTTTAATTCTTTTTTTAATAAAGTCTTTTATTTAGTAAAAGAATTTTATGAAAAAATTTAATGTTAATATATTTATTAAATTTTTAATAAATTTAAATTTTATACTCAAAATTTCTTGTTTCAGTGAATTATTATTATTATATTAATATAACTCTTCATCCATGTTAAACAGACAAAAGTCTACATCTTTCGTCTCATTACATGTTATTCAAAATAAATCTATCTGTTACCTATATACAAAAATTGAAATCATAAGAATGAAATATAAAATGAAGATGTATAGTCAATCATGGAAATCTATATATATATATATCTGCTATATCCATACATCAAATATTTTAAATAGAAAAAGAATAGTGTGGAACATATAATGATTGTAAATTTTAATTAATTTGTTAGTTAAAATTAGACTATTTCTAAAATGTTGACAATGTTTCTTACATTTATATTCGTTTCGAAAACACGATGTTATAAATATATAATTTTATATACAATATAAAGCGAATGAGTAATAATATTATATAATTAATAATAATAATAATTTGTATGCTTTAATGAATATAATAGTAACACATTTTGTATACTTTTATGTATCAATAATAATTATATAGTAGGTGTATTTCATAATTTTTTATTCCAATTTATTCATATTATGCAGTAAACAAATGTAAGAAACATTGTCATTCTTTCGAGATCGAAATAATACATATTAACTAATAAACAAATCAGTATTTTTTTCTAAAGTACAGTGTCGCCCAAAAGTATCCAGAACATTGTTTATTTTCATTTTTAATAATCGTAGATAATACCTAATTTTTAAATTGCATGTTGCATTTTACAATACAGTTGTTAGTGAATTAATACCTTACAAAGAATAATTTTAATTTTTTCAATTTTGAAACAAATATACATATATAACATTTGTACATACTTTAACTTTTGAATATGTGCGTAGATACGAATGATTGTATTCCATTTAGAGATTATTAAATAATCTTCCATTTCCTTCAAAGGAAATCGAACGATTATCGAAAGAAAAAAGAAAAAAACACATCAGATACAGTGTTTAACAATCGATCGATTTTTAAACGACACAAATATACATACATACTTAGCGGGCTGTATTGTTCAGCTTTGCAAGGTTAACGACCAATCGGTTCTTCCTCTCGTTAACGATTCTTGATGAATATTTCAACGAGCTTCTTGGAGAATTGCCGTTATAATTTTCCACGGTGCTGTGTATCACCTTGGTTACTTATTTGCAAGAAGGTCGTCGGTTGGCCTAGTTTCTTGTCGAGGGCCACGCGATCTGTTCAACATCCTCTCTCTCGTCCATTTTCTGTCGTTCTGTTTCGTTTCCATCTCTGATGCGCTTTCCCCCTTTCCCGGTTCATGCAGTATTATTTCTACTTACAGTTACTTTCAGGATAATGGTAATAATTGGAACAGAACGAACTGAGAAGTCTTAAGGGCTTGTTAACAGGAGGAAACTGTCCAACCTTGAAATCCTCCGAGCTTTGATTTCGAAATGCTGATCCTACGTTTATTTATGAGTGTCGTGTTTATGATACTGGGAGTTTATCCGTGTTAAGCTTGATGGTGAATTATCGTCTACGCTTCTGTCAAGAAATTTTCAATTAAACGCAAGTATTCGTAAGTATGAAAAAAAAAACATGGAAGCATTCGAGGGTATAAAATATTATTGTATTTATTTAAAATAGAAATAATGATTCTAATTAAATTCGCGAATATAATTTGAATGTTTTCGAATTTACTTGTGTATGGTTGAAAATTTCTTGCCATTATTTGAATAAAACAAGTAATTGACTATTTAAATAATGATATAATTATAATAATTATATATAATATTGTATAATAATATATAATAATTTCGATATATTCTTGAAATAACGTTAATTTATTTGAAGAAGAAAATTATTTTATCATTTGGGCATCAAATAGAATAATTTTTTATTTTATTTTATATTGTATTTATTTCGTTTCTATAAATCATTTTTCAAAAAGTTTCTAATTCTCTTGTATAAACGTTGTCGGACAAATTACTTTGCGTAATTAGGACACGATATTTTATTCCAATGAATTAATTCAAATAGAGGATTATTTGCAAAGTAAAGTTGTTTTTCAAATAAAAAAAATAAATCAGGGGAAATAATTGGTCATTCCAAATTGAAAGGAATTTTATTCAAAGCTGCTTTGGAAGCAGGATCGGGCAGATTTTATTTGATATAAAGATAAAAAAAAATAACAAGTTGAAACAACGAATCATTTCAACTGATTTATTATTCTTATTTGAGAAATAAATTGGGAAAAGTAACTTTACTTTTTGTCCAAATCAAATATACTCGCAAATAGTCTTTTATTTGAGTTAATTCATTGGAATAAAATATTATATAATTTCTAGGTAATTTGTCCGACATTGTTTCAATCAGAAATCACAACAGAATCAGAATTATTACTAAAAACAAATATAAAATACAAAATGAAATAAAAGTTATTTAATAATTATTTAATAGCCAAACAATTAAATAACTTGAAGAAACACCATTCCCTAGTCAATAAAGAAATAAAATTGTTTCAAAATAACATCGAGTCAAATAAGTTTATTTGAAAGTATATATCTATGTATATATATTCGTGATTTAACTTTAATTCTCAAATTTGCAGAAAACTAGAGAAACCTTATAATAGTTCGAGTTAAATTATTAATTTTTTAAAACTACTTAATAAATCGTAAACAGTTTAATTAATAAATAAATTTATTTTTCTTAATCTTGTGAATTTTACGTATTATATAAAATATATATGTATGTAAAACCTAAACCATAAAGAATATCTGCTAATTGTAAATAATCTGTTAGCTTGTAACATCGTTCTTTTAATTTTTATTAATTTTACGGTCATAAATGTTCTATGTCATTTTGAACGTTACATTTTCACGATTATTTTGATAAAAATTCGCTGTGATCGATGAGCCCGTGAAAATGTATTTAAACACGTGAAAAAATAAAAAATATTTTCATTGTATTATGCTTTTTTATTATCAGTAAGTGGAAAGATTAAAAGCAAATTCCGTAAAATTGTACAATTATTATATAACATAACTAGATAAATACATTAATATTAATATTATTAATATACTATTATTTGCTCATAATTCTATTGTGCACTCCCTCCCCCTACCCCTTTCTTCGTAATGATGTAACAAAAAAGTTCTCTATTTTCTTACTGTTTAAAATTTCGCAGAAAACGCTAATTTTGATATATTACTATAAATTTTCATCAAAATAACCGTCAAGATATAATTTTTAAGTTGATCCATGAGCCATCAAGTTGAAAGCCATGATATATTACGAAATGGAGAAACTAAAAAGAATATTTACATGTTACAATTTAGCAATTTAAATTATTGTGATTACTTATAATGCAATAATATTACTCTATTTGAGGGTTAATATACCATTAGATATCCAAAGCCATAAAAATTTATATTTTGCTTAATTTTGGGATTTTGGTTAACTTAATTTTATTATTATTATCTATCAGAAAAAATATAAAATACAAAATAAAATTAAATAACTTTTAATTTTTATAACATATAAATTACTGTAGTTATCTGTGACATCATAATATCATTTAAGGGTTAAATTTGCTCAAATGCGATTGGATACTTTAAAATTATATTTACTATTTGTTAACATTATAATTAATAAAATAAAATATTGAATGTTAATTATGTTGAGTAATATTGAATTAGATATTAAATATTGTATTCGATCAAAGTTTTGTTTATATGTATTGTAATGTTTATATATATGTGTAAATATATTAAATATATTTTTATCGAATTTACAATCTGAAATTATTATACTTTTGCAGTTTTTCTTAAGAAATAATTTATGCAGAAATATCAAGAAATTAAATTTTTGTTTTACCATTAAGTGTAGTTTATAAATAAAATTAATAAATAATTTAAAGTAATATCTTTAAAATCATATTAACTAATATTGTTCGTTAATGAAAGCTCGTGTTTCAGACAATAGAAAGCAATTGTTTTATGTCTAAGAAACATATAAAAATTAGAAGGAATAAAATGAAAGTTCACCGGGTAATAAACTATAGAATTAATTATAATACAAAGTGTTAATAATGTACAGAAATAAAACATATCGATTTTGCTTGTGAAATAGAGACATTTTCCTCTTTCTCTTTCTAATTTTGGCATACTAAAAAGAAAAAGAAATTGGATGTCCCATACTATTTTGTATAGAACATCTTCGATTTCAAGTTCGAATCTTAACGTAGTGATTATTTTTCTTTTTGCTACAAATATCGCTGAACTGGGAGGAGAAAAGAGAGAGATATCGATTTCTGTACTGCGAAATTAGTGCATTCTTTCTCAGGAATATCGGTGAATAAATGCAAAGTTTCTCTTTTTGCGTTTATTTACAACGTGTAGGATATTGGTATGTATTTTGTACAATAAGTATTAATAATATACATGTGCGTATGTACATGCATGCGCGTACGAGAATTTAATAATTAAAAACTAACTTTTTAACATTCATTAAAAAATGAATCATATTGATGTTCATTAAAAAATAATCATATTAAAACTGGAACGTTTATTATGCTAATCATTTTCTTCTTTCTTCTTTGCATGATATTGTATTTACCTCGCTTGTTTGTGTGTTTCATTATATGTGAATATTTTTATTTGTACCAATTTTCTACATATTATAGAAATAATATGTAGAATAGAAATCAAAAATGACAAATGTCGGAAATAAAATGTTAAGTAATTTCAAAATGCATTATAGACATTTTGGAAATGCTAACAATGGAAATGCTATTTTATATATTTTATAAAAAAGTACCTGCACCTTTTAAGTCTGTATTTTACTTGTATATTAATTGTAAAAAAGGAAAATCTGAAATTAGCCATATTGATGGTTAAATACGTAGATGTATGTAAAATGATTTTTTAGAATTTAAATAAATTTCCTTGAAAATATACAATAATTATAATATTAATTAATATAATGATATAATACAATGGCTTTGTTTTTGTACTTTAGCGCCTACTTTTATATTTTTATACTTTAACGTGTTAATTTGCAATATTGAAATCAACAGAGAGAGATAATTATTCTATTTAGAGTATTTTAAACTAATTATTTATCACTAGAAGAAAGTAAATTATTTATAAATTAAATTATTTATAAATCTCTTTTGTTATTAAATCGCATGAACATGTGATAAGTTGTTTTTAACAGCATTTTTGTTTATGCTGTAATCACTCAAACGATATTTTACATGGTTTTTTATCTCGTAAATGGTTTGGAAAGAAAATGTCTTTAATGGTGTACATTTTTACGACTTTTGTAGTAGTTCGATCGTTTTTTAATATTTAGAAAGTATCTTACGTTTTAATTGTTGGTATTTATTATTATGTTTTTCTTCTTGCCATTTCACAAAAGGTATTATACATGTGTATTAACTTAATAGTATTTGACATATATAATACCGTTTCATATTAAAGTAATAAAGGAAATATCGAATAATAGAAGAAGAGAATGTTTGAATAATAAAACGTGGAGATAGCAGAATCTTTGCATAATGGATGTTCAAATAATTATGTTAATGTAGATACATAGTATTAGTAAACTGAGATATTAGTGAATTTGTGTTCAATTCTTTTTTTTAGTTTAGATTAAGTAGAAAAAGAATTTTGTTTATGTTAATACTATACTATTATATTAGAGTCAAAATGACTCGCATCAGATTTTTTAAATACTAAAAATAGTATCTTCAGTATTAATGTATATAAACATATAATTTTACATATTTATTATTTAATTTCGATACATTGTTTTAATTTTAATTAACTACATTAGTTAATCCATCCAAAACTTCGGAAAATCCATCCTATCAATTTTGAATAATAAAACAATTTCTGGTAGATAAGATTTGTTACTGAAGATATTGATATTTATTTATAAATTGTTACTATTTAAATTATATTTATGTTTATATAAAACGACGCAGCATTTATATATCTGAAATTAATCGATATTCCAAACTTTTGTGCGATAAACGTATGCGTGTACACTATGAATCAGATATAAAAAGTCGATAATTTTAATATTGAATTAAATCTTAAATCTATCCCTCTACAAGAGATAAAACTTAACGATTCATATTATTTGCTAATTGTCACACGTAGCAAACTAACGAGACACTTAAATCGCAATCCAACGTTCTTGATAAGCATAAAACGTCCGTATAATGAGGTTTCTAATAATCTCAAAGCCGATCAGCCATTGATATACAGTATGTTTCATAAGAGCGTGGACACGATATCATTGAAACTTGGTATCGAATGAGCCGGAGATCATGGTGCTATAAAAATATGAATCAGTCTGTAATGCGCATTAGCTTTCAGGATCTTAGTATCCTCGATTTTGTCGAGCAACATAGTCCTCCTTGTGATAAGTACAAAATATGCTAAACGCTTCGAAGCGGTGTTCTTGTGCTATCATCCGATAGGTCCTAAAATGACTGAAAGAACTACAGAAAAATATTTGCGTAAGTCCCCTCAATTCGTTGACAAGTGGGTGCAACGTTACAAAAAGATAAAATGTGTGGACGAATTTCCCGATTGAGGCTCGAAGCAAGTTACGATGAAAGGTGAAGATAGAGAGATTATGCGGCTTTATTTAAAAAATTTAAACCTCTCCTTGCGTAAAGGGCAAGCTCTAAAAGGGGAATAGACGTTAGTATTTTAACACTGAAACGTCGTTTGAAGGAGAATAATGTTGCATGGCATAGCACAGTGTCAAAACCGCTGCTTTCGGTGAAGCACATTGAAAATCGTCTTGCGTGGATACACGAAAATGTTGATCGTGATTGGAGTGATATTGCATTTACTGACGAATCTTCTTTTTAAGGCTTTAATTCCCATAAAGCGAACACGGTCTGCTTATGGAAAACTCAAACGATGGTTTAAAAATACTGAACACGAATGATAATTTCTTCAAGAAGATAACGATCCGAAGTCGACTTTGCACCGAGTGGAAAACAAGAAACGGTATCAGAGTATTGGACTGGCCATCCCAATCCCCCGATGCAAACCCAATCGAAAATGTATGGTCCATCATGAAGTATAAACTTCAAGGAAAATGTATTTTAAGCCTGAAAGCTCTTGTTCGGCGTGTGCGAGAAATATGGAGGACGTTATCTGTCACATATGCAGAAAAACTAGTTGAAAGTATGCCTAGACGGTGTTAAGCTATAATCGATAACGGTGGAGATTGGACACACTATTAATTGAGTGCGCGTTAGTGTTTTGAACTTACTTTCGGATTATAAACAATTTTTTACAAAAAAAGTTAATTTTTAAAGAGATATCGCGTCCACGCTCTTGTGAAACATACTGTACTTCAATTCCATTTCTCCTAATGATAGTCAATTAATGAGTCCGCGTGCGCAATAACGTAACGGCTGCACGATATCAGGATGCAAATCAACACCGACTGTTATCGTGATTGGTTGTCGATGACAGAACAACAATTTCGCCGAGTGATTACTCGATTGGAAAAGCTGTTCAAGGATTCACCGTCTTTCTCGTGTTCCGTCGGAAGGATACGGTGATCGATGAAAGAACGAGCTTGCGTTTCCTATTTCTCCGTGATATGGACACCAACATGATGATCGGGTGACCCAGTTCCCTCCGATTTCAGCATCAGCCTCTGGAAATTAGGCTGCAAACAGCCGTGAAGGGGATGTGTCCAGCGAGGCTAACGACGCGAGCAGAACAAACAGCCGGCGTGCTGGATTTCCGGATGTATGCGATGTTTCCGACCGGAAAGGTTGTGTTATCACTCTCTGAAAGGGGTTATTCAACATGAAAAAATAAGTGGAAGATTTTTCCATTCAAGGCTAATATCCTTCAATTTGGCTAATTTCGCGAATTTTTATACATGCAATTTTGAAGCGTAACATTGTATAATATAATGTAAAGAAGTATATAAAATATCCTAAGTACAGTATTTTTTTTTTTTAAATTTGGTACGTGGAACCATGTTTTTAATTATTATACATTCTCAAAGATATGATTGTGCATAGAAATTCGCAGTCTCGAAGTAAGTAATTAACCGCGTCGGTGATCATGTCACTAGTGATCATTTAAAGATATTCTGAATTGTCATGTCACTAGTAATCCATTTTGAAGATATTCTGAATTCTGAATATTCTTTTTGTTTACGTGCAATACGATACGAGTAATAAATTTGCAGAGATGATGAGAATGTAATGTTTATTTTATGCGTGCTTCACTACATCTACTGTACAAGATTGTATGTTTTTGAATACAATGAGAATTTCACAGTTATTACATCTCGAACTATATTATTTCGAATACAAATGTAGTATCTGAAACATTTGTTTTTCTTGACTAGTTTTTATAATTTTTTGCTTAGTTGTTTTCATTCTATTTGTCGCGAACAAGAAGAATTTTAGCAATTAATTATTGATAAATCCAACTGGTGATTATAATTGAAAGCAACTCGATCATTAGCAACAATTAATGATTAAACTAAGAATTTAATCTTCAATCGCAATTAACGATTAAAAAGTATTTAGTCCTTCATTGCAGCTAATGATTAAACTAGGAATTTAGTCGTAATTTATAATTAATTACCAAAGTTGGAATGTTTTGAATCAATTGCGATTAAAAATCATTGGAAAGATTTAATCGTTGATTAATTTTTTGTCCAGCATTGGAACTTGTAGGTATTCGAATACAATGTTGATTGATAGATCGCTTCGATGCGTAATTTATCTTTTTAACGAGAAAACTCGACGAAGCATTAATTATATTATAAGCTTTGCATTAATCATTGAACAAGACTTTTAACTTCTAAATTTTACGTAATTTTATACGTTTGTGAAAACTTATCTTTTGAGGTTTCTTTCGTTCGCTATTACATTTATGTATTTATCGAGTGACCTAGGTGTACTATAAAATCACCAGCAGTGCTCCTCCGTCTGAGTAACAAGTGCCATTTTATTAGAAGTTCACGTGCGCGTCGCTAAATCTCTTTCACTATGGCTGCTCGCCTCTTACGTTACTTTCGCGTGGCCGTCGTGGAAACACATTTCTTCACCGGCTTGAAAGCTAATATTTATGCGACTTTTCTCGATCATAAATTGCAAAGGGAAGAAAGAGGAGTTGCGCAAAAGAAAGGCGAATGCAAGTCGCAGCGTTTCGGATCGACAGAGAAGCAGAAAGCTTTTGATGGTATCAAAGAAGCCATTATGCATTTTCGTATATTCCTCGCGTCGAAAATATAATGTATATTTTGTAAGGAGAGATCAAAAAACGTCAATCTTGGAATTGAATTTAGTGCCAAACTTGTGGTTAGGCATCGGTCACAGCAAGTGTTCCTAGTTGTTTCGATGATTCTATATTATACACAGTTACTCACATTAATATTTGAAGATTATTATATAAATCTATATCAATTGTACAACAATAAAACTCAATTCATTTTTAAAGCTTGAAGCTTTTACTTCCAAAATGTATTATTTATTATTATTCAAAGATGTTTTTATAATACATTGGGCAGCGGGTGGGAAAGTGAGGACACTTTTCTTCTTGAAAATGTTATAAATTATCATGTAAAGGTATGTAAAAGCATCGAAAAACTTTACAATGGATCTGAAGATTAAAACTTGATGCATAATTCTTTTTACTGAACTTTGAATATTGGGCTCAGAAAATTCAAAAAATCATAATATTTTCATCTGATAAAATTCAGTAAACGTTGTTCGATTTCTTTTTTTACATTAACATGAGTAATTATGTGTAAAAAAATTCTTGAATTAGAACAAGGATATATTCGTTACACGTACATCTTTAACACACGTTTCAGATTATGATCTCTGGTCGTGTGAATTGCTTTGTCTAAATCTACGCTCCCCTAAAATGCAGTGGTAAATTGTTGTGGTAGCGAATTTGCCACAAACAGTTCGTCTGCACCGAAACCAAAGGTTAATGTTGCTTAGACGAAATTCTTCGTCGATGTGTGTAAGTGTTTGCAGCGAAAATGTTGGGGCAGCCTTTATTAGAGCAAATTTATCGCCAGCACTTTGGGCTGCAATGTAGGTGCCGTTAGTCGGTTTACTATGTGTTGATTGCTACCGGTTTCCGCCAAATATTACTTCCCACTAGGGACATTCACGATGAGATGTAGTGTGTCTAATTGTTTCTAGTTGTTGAAACGGACTATGAACAATTACGAGGAAATGATAAAACAAATGGGAATGGTTTTATAGGATCAATTGTGATTATTGTTTCTGGAAGTTACTGTTAGATTAGATTAGACTGTGGATGTACAGTTAGTTCAGAAAATTTCTGTACATTATATAAAAATTGACTTAGCGTTGGAAAATTTTAATAGAGTTTATTATATAAACGAATGTAAATTGTTTTTCTTATATAGTGTATAGCATATTCTTATATACTGGATAATATATTTGATATGCTATCTTTTAATATTTAATTAATATATTACTATAGAAAAAAATGTGGCTTAGTTTATTTTTATTTTCAGTGTTTCACATCAGAAGATATAATCGAACAGATTCTTTTGAAGAATTTCTTTTTCAGAATTTCTCAGTAAGTTAAAATATCACATGTGATTATTAAATTATTATTTTTGAAAACTCTTTAATGAAAAATATGTGTTATTACCAGAAAAATAGTATGTATTAACCTTCATTGTTCTCGAAAGAAGGGTTCGTAACAAAAAGTTATCTTTACATCTCATTTTCTTTATGAACCATTCTAATCAAGAGTTCCTCTCATATTGCTAATGTCAAAGAGGATAATCAGACTTTCTGTTTTGAATGCCACCTGTGTGTGATGTAGTTGATCTAATGTCATGGATAATGACAAAACAAAGCGGAAAGTTCAATTAAGGTAAATTTTTGTTAATTAAAGAAATTGAATCTAAACGGAAACTCGTTTTACATAGGAAGTATATATATAATATTTTATATATTTTCGTGCGTTGTATGTATTTTGTGCATTTTTATGTTCTTAAATTTATAAGGATTCTTGAAGTTCTTAAATTTATAAGGATTTACAGTCTAAATATTTCTAACTAAACTGTACATTTTTGAAGATGCAAAATTCTGTACTAGAATAATTAGAATATGTAAGAATATGACATATTTATCAGAATTTCAATGTTGCTTTGATAAGAGTACACATATTATATGTTAAAAACAATAAAAAAGTAATAAGAAATCACTATATATTCTTATGTATTTATGATATAAACTAATGGGTTTGTAATAGGATTAAAATATAATTATAATATACATACATGTAATATATACATATACATATATACACAATGTAATATAAATCACAATTATGTTACACTCTTTACTTGATTCACGAATATCCGTTGTTTTGCTGTTTCTTTTTATATTTAGTTGTGAATTTCCAGAATTGGTCGATTTAGCCATTAGTGTCTTTCGCATAAAGAGGACGTTTAATAAATTTTTATTCAAGTCTCATTCCGTTCATAAAAATATAAATAAGGGAATTAGCTCATTAATAAACAAAATTAAATAAAATTAAAGAAAAATTCGTAAACTACAGTGCAACAGAAGTTGGTTTATTCGAACACATTTCGGGGAACAAGATTATTCGGATAATCGAGAAGTTCGCTGAAGTCTCATTTGTTTGGATAATTAAAGGTAATGAGACAGTAATAACAAAAGTTGATTAATATCCGTGACTCAACATTAACTGATCTGTATAAATGAAGTTCTATTATACTCATAGTAAATATAAAACATAATAAATAATAAATATAAAATACAATACTTAATTTATAAAATTTATAAAATTAATACTTAATTTATAAAATTTATAAAATTAATACTTAATTTATAAAATTTATAAAATTAATTGTTGTTAAAATGTAAAAACGCAATTTTTAACAAAACAGCTAACATGTATCCGTGTTGTGTAGTAGCCGGTTCTTTAATTAAATTTCATGTTCCATATTCACTGATCAAAAGACTGTTGGACGTATTCTCTTTGATAGAACAAAGCTTAATAAGCATTCTTCAAATTTCTTTTAATATTACGTACGTCCACTTGTTTCATGCTTTTTGCGAGACGCAACAAGTTTCAAAGGATCAAAAGGAAGTTTCGTTTCGCGGAAGCATTCCCCGGGCTTTGACATTTGAGCAATTACGTTCGATTAATCATAACTTGGGTATAATTGCAAGGTTCATAACTATTGGAGGACGTAATATTCTCGACAACGATTTAAGATTAACGCGATTCGTCGTGTAATTGAATTGCTCCCTTTCTTTATTCAATTTTCTCCTTTTTTTTTTTTTAACGAGTTTCAATATCTCGCCAATTATAGGACACCTTGTGCAAATCTTGCCATTGTGCACCAGAAAGAAATGGTGTACTATACGTATCATTATCTTTTTATTTTTGAATTTAAAATTTGGAGCGAGATTGTCGCAATAATATTTAGTACATACAGTATTTCGAGTAAGTTACAAGAATACGCTTTATGATAATTTAAAAATTATCGATTTTAAATAGTACGAGGCATCGGACGAAATTGACATATCCTTTAATTTTTAATTTTTGCAATTTCTCTGCGAATTTTTATTTAATAAAAAATATTCTAAAGTAGCTGTTCTTTCTTTTTTGAGAGAAAAACAGACAAAATAAGTTAGGCACTATTTATTTGGTAAAGTCAAAATGTAACAATTTCGCCGTAAAAAATTCTGCAACAAGTTGATCTGTAAAATAATATCTTGATGTGACCATTAATAGATATTTTTAATTACTTACAATATATGTCATTTCAATTATGTCAATTGTGAATTGTAAATGATGAGAAGAATTTAGTTGACAGAGTGAACAATAAATATCATTTTCAAAATTTGTGTAACAATTTATTTATACATATATATGGCGAAGAGCATAACTGCATCTATGACAATGAAAAATTATTGACAATTTAAACTGACATAACTTCGTAAAAAAAGGTTATATGACAATCCACTGGTTTCATTTTAAAGCGTGAAACTTTGATAGTCGTGAGTTCGTTTTTTTTTCGAAAATGATTTTACGTCACGTAGCGGATGGGAAAGTGAGGATACTTCTTTCTCGAAAATTGTAAAAATTTAAACTCATGTAAGGCATTAAAAAATATTTTTCATGTACTAAATTTACTACGGTCTTGAAGATTGAAATTTTCTCTTTACAACGACTTCTTAAAACTTACTGTACGATGTCTTCTTATCATTTTATTGAACTTTGAATATTAAGATTAAATGACAAAATGAATTTCTTTGAATTTTCATCCCCATTTACTCCTAATATTCAAAGTTTAATAAAATGGTGAAAAAAGATTGTGCAACAAGTTTTAGCAAGTAGTTATAAAAGGAAGACTTTAATCTTCAAAATGAATTTAATTATGAAAAAAGTGTTTTAATGTTTTTAAAAACACGTTTGAATTTTTAAGAAAAAGATATCCTTATTTTCCCATCCATTACTTGATTTTTTTTCATCTTATCGGAAAAAAGCGAATCGGGAAAATAGAACTTTTATGCTTTAAAATAAATTACATGATCTTTTTTTACGAAGTTACGTCAATTTAAATGATCAATAATTATACTCTTCACTGTATATAGTCTGAAATATTTTTGCTGGAATATTTTGTGTATATCTTACGTGAGCTACACCACCATATCATATCATGTGTGTGACATAATGTCTCGTCTCATCTTATGTGAACTACCATGAATATCATGTGTGTGACATAATGTCTTGTCCCATTGTACTTGAAAATACACATTAAATGAAAATATACTGCTTCGATTGAAATTGGAAATTTATACTTTTTTGCCCATCCATCAGAGATATAATTGAAATAACAAAATGTAACTACTTTACTTTTGAAATGATTCAGTGAGAAGACTAATTTAAGATATAAAGTTTAAAATTTAAGAGAAATAGTATATCTATATAGCTAATATAGTATATAGATATACTATTTCTCCTGCCTAAGGATGGAAATAATTGAATAACTAATATCAACATTATAAATAGTTAAACAACAGACTTCGTACATCTCACCCACACACATACGTCTACATAATTTCACTGTATCAACTCGGCTCGGTCTCTCTTAAATACAAATATATATGGACCTATTCTGTGGCCTATTAGATATTGGACATAGGACATTAGATATTAGACATTGGACATCCAATGAAAATTAATAAAAATAATATTATTGCTGAGATATCTTTTATAAATCTGTGTTGCAGGATCATTTTATTCCACTTGATAAACTGAAAATAATCCTCCAGAAGGAAAGATGTAACTATTTATTATAACTAAAATTAATAATTATTATAAATTAGAAATTGTTTAGTAGTTTTGTAATATTTTATACTGTATTAATGAATCTCAACAAGCAGATAAAATAAAATTTTTGAGATATGTATGGATATGACACATTTGAGTTACATAATATTATGTTATATGTATATAACGTAATTTTTTTATTAATAAAATGATAATTATTTCTTCTGCTTTCGCTTCAGGTTTTGGTATTATTTGTAATTGTTTAAATAATATCTACATCACCTCATTTGATTTATTGTTATTTGGAAATAATCTTGTATCAGTTTATTTGGGCAAGTAAATGATTTGAGTATTTGGTTATCAAATAAAATAACTTTTTATTTTATTTTCTATTCAATAATTCCTTACAAGTAGTTTTTTATTCTGTTACGTAGACATTGTCAACAAAAATAATGCAAAATTATAATTATTAAAATTAGAATAGATAAACAAAACGAAATAAATACAAAATTTTTCATAATGTCTACACGTGTAAACTCTGATATCCAAAACTAAATATGTAAAGGATTTATCATAGCAATAACTACTCTATGTCACTAATAATTAGTTTATTGCTTGCTTCAGTTAATATTACACATAAAAAAGAATAAAATAAACTTACTTTTTTCTAAATAAAAATAAGAAATTAATAGAAACAATTCACTATTTCAGTTACTTTTTATATTGTTTATTATTTCTTTTGCCCAATCTTGGAAATGGATACGTAGCTTTTAAATTATAGAGACTTACTTTCTTCTTATTATGAGAACAAATACCTCTTTCTGCTTTTATTCTTATTTTTTTATTTTTATTCGTATTATAAATAATTTACATCGAACAATTGACAGATAGATTTGAAGTTTGCAATATTACCTGCAAAGCGAGATATTTTTTTTATTTTTATAATATTTTCAATGTTGAAAATCATGGGACTGATTCTTTTTCTGACACGCGCGGCAACGATAGCAAACCTTAAAATTTATGTTTCGTTATAGCGTATCGTATATCTTTTTTCACGAGCAACAAAACTATTACAACGCAAGCAGAAAGTGTATAAAATATTTGAAACTCGTCGCGTATTCACATTGATTGGGAAAGCGAAAAAGGACGTTTGTGTTTTGGACGTTTTCAAGTATCATCGGTTGGCGGACAGAAAAAAAAAAATGCTCGATGAAGCTAAAAGTGCAATTTGCGGCATGACGAATACGGGCAACGAAAACTGCAATCGAATATTTTTATCTCGTCGAGTACGAGAGCCTGCTCTTTTAAACAAAATTTAAATGGTCATAGGTAATTTGTTTCAGTTTCAATTCATTAAGCAGATAGTGAAATAGTGTGAGATTACATGCATTAACGAAAATATTCGTTAAACGTTAAAACGAAAGGTAAATTTTAAATAAAGTTTACGATATTTAATGTTTTACATTTTAAATTATGTAAAAATATATAATATAAGTGTGTAATTAAATAAATATATAAAAAAGAGAGTTTTTAGTATAATGTACGGTAAAAATAAAAATAAATTTATATCTGATTTTCATTTCTTTAATTGTGTTTATAAAAATATAAAAACACGTGAAAATCCATTTGGTGATAAATATGTAAATGTTTAGTGTCTCTAGTTAGATACTTATATCACCACGAAATTTTTATCCATTATGGAAATTTCAGAACATGAAACTCTTTAAAAGTCATTATAACTATCAATTTATAACAGCTAATATTACAAAACTCATGAAGTGTTTTCTTCTAGAAAATTCTTCAATTCCATTAAAAGTAAAAAAGAATTCTATATTTTTAGTTTCACAATCTAATATTTCACATTGAAATCTCTTGTATTGCACACTGTAGTGTCTACAGCGTTTGTATTTCATTTCTAAAATGTCGTGTATCATTTAGTAAGAGAATGTACATAATGTATAAAGAAAAATATATAGAAACAAATATATATAACAGATGAAAAATAAAGAACTTGGTGAGTGAGAAAAGAAAAAAGTCTCTTCTTGACTTCGCTTTTAAGCTTTGGGTAAAGTGAAAAAAAAGATGTTTGGGTTCTCGCAACCCAGAGAAACGGAGAGAAACAAAGAGAATTTGAAGCAGAAAACACAAGTTTGCACAAACCTGACGAGATCTGGAGAATGCGCACAAAAGTTGTAACCGACTATCAAATTATGAGATAAGTCTACGGGAGTCAAAGTGCAAGTATCCGAAGTGAGAGTTTTCAGGGGCGTTGGTGCCGCTCTTGAAAACGCAGAGTTTCGCGAAACGATAAAGACCATTCAGAGTTGCAGAAAGTCAAAGTCGGACTTGCACAAAGCCGAAGAACAGTCAAGACTGGTCGCAGTTTTAAAGTGGCAAGATAAATTCAAAACGCCGAAGGTTGCACCGGGTTGAAGAATGAACACTGCGCGAATGAACCGCCATAAATCTCCGTCCGAAACCACCACCAATGGCAGCTCGTCGCGTCGGTGCAATTGCTATTTAAAATTTATGTTTATCCATCTGTTATTTTGAACGTACGAGAAGTTTAAATGAGCTTCGAGACCGATCGGCAAAACTGTCTATCCACTGATACATTTCTGAACCACTCTGTGCGCCATTGCTCATAAGCGAGTGGACATCTTGTCCGATACGTGACATCCTCCTGTCCTTGGTTTAAACGTTTCATCATTCCGAGACCATTCCGAGACATAGTTTTATTCTTCGAAAAGAAACTGTAGTTTTATTCTTCTTTTTTTTGTGCTTTGCTATTTGTTTCTTGCCTTTTAAGTTACATTACGAAACAGTGACTAAGTATTTTAAATAAAAAGAAAGCTAAAAACAGCTTGAATAGTTTTAATACATTTCGAAAAATGAAAAAGTTCTGATTAGGAGATTTTTTGTTTAAAAAAAGAAGTGTTGATATGTATTTTTCAGAAGAAGGTATTTGGAAAGAATGAGAGTGTGTGATTAATTATTTTTTTAATAGATTTTTAAGATCTGTGTATATCTTGCGGATATGTATTAACCAAAAATCTCGTATCTATAAGTAAGAAAATATTTATCGTAATATATTACTTGATAGTGTATATTAATATCGCGTGATAATGAATGAGGGAGGGGAATATTTTTAAACTATCTAATGTTATTTTTTGAGCACCAACAGTGTTTAGTTAACTATGTAATTTTGCCAAAAAAAACAAATTAATGATGAATTGATAATTAAGAGTAATACCTATTTAAAATATAAATTGTAAAAAACAGTTTAAGTATTTAAATATATCTTGCATAAGGTTAATGTAATTTTGAATTTCAAATTTCGCAGGTGAATCCTGCTAATTGCTTGCAACGATCATTCATTTTTTGAGTTTAGAGGAACAATGAAAATAGATTTGTGTAGTATTTCTGATCTGCTTGATGTACAATAATATAATGAGTATAATAATCATGATAACAATCAATGTGACTAATGATACGCAGTTAAATGATATGATCGTGTTTGATTTTTAGTTAAAATCCTATTGCAGAATCTGACAGAATTTATTGTGTTCTGTTTTAATAAATTTAAATTTATATTCCTAGATTTTATGGTTTTTTTTATTGCTTGTTATGCAAGATTAAGAATGGAAGTTGATGGTTGAAATGATAGAAAAAGAATTTTGCAAGAAGAATTATTCATCTAAGCAAATCTCGTGCAGTTGTTTTAAACTTTTTTAGAATTTTTAAGCAATCTTCTCCTTCATACATCACGCATAGTCATAAATTATTTCGCTTATCTGATAATATTAATTCTTGATATAGAATATTTGGAAATTATATATTACAATTAAACAGATAAATCATGATTTATTGATGAACTTATCATTTTATCAATTAAAATAATAATGGTAATTTTATCTGTTTAGAGAAATCTTTATTTGATTCACAAGTTATAAATAGATGAATATTTATGTGTTTATGGAAAATATTCTATAAACGCATAAAATGTATAGAATGCTTATAATAAATAAACATATATAGAATATCCAAAGTAAGATAATTTATTATTATATTTAATAAATGAAACAAATTTGTACCTTCATTTTCTTATAATTAGTTTACACGCGAATCTACTTAAACATTTACATTTACAGTCTATATGTATGAAATGAATTCTTTACATATCAGTTTGAAACGATCAGTATTCTTTTCCAAAAGATGTATACTGTCACTTCCATATCACGTGTCACTCTATTATATTTTTAAGAATATTTCCATTAAATCTAAGGAAAGCACCACTAATAATTGTAAATTTTATTTGTTTATTTAAATTTTACTTTTATTCTCTACATAATTCAGAGTAAGGAAAATGCATTCTATTTCAGTCTCTGATTTATTCAAGTGTACATATTCAGTTTCAGTTAGTGAAAGAAGCAAATAAATATGTAGAAGAAGCTTGATATGTAATTTACAAGGCTTTCTAGATTCTTTGTGTTGTGTTTGTGTTGAATACCTTATGTTAGTATTGTATAGATTATTTCTTTATTTTATCAACAAATTTGTACTAATGATACATGAGTATTATTAAAATATACATACATACGTATCAAATAATAGTAAACTAATGATCAAAAGCAGCATCATTTCCTACATTATCTCCTTGTAAAATCAAGAGACACATCGTATGAAATTTAATGTTGAAAATGAAATTATTATTAAATTAGATTAATTGTCACATTTCATACGAAATATAAATGCATACATAACAAAATCAGATCTTAAATTTAATTTCAGAAACGAAATGAAAAATTATTATTTTCTATTAAAAAAGCGATTAGAAGGAAATAAAAATTATTATCTTACAATTGAAGAAATAATTAATGAATATATATAATTAAAAATTCTGATTTCAATCATATATTTGTTTATTATATTAAATATTGTTATTTATCTTTTATTAATTTTTATTTAATCATTAGACTACCGACGTTTATACATTTTCGAGAAATTTAAGACTCTAAAAATGTACAGAACGCATGTACATAATGTGCAAACATACCTAAAATTTATGTTCATTAGGTGGAACAAATTTTTGCTTAGATTCCATTTCTTCACAAAGATACACAAAAACATAAAACTGAATAAATATCCGCTATTACAGATAAATGAATAAATTAATTATGAATTATTATTTATTATTATATATTATACAATTATAAATTATTATTTATTATTATTAATTACCATTTTACATTTATTCTTACATAAATATCAGCCTGCTCGATATTTCCGATCGACGCTACAGATCCCTTTATTTCTTAATTCTGGTGCTTCTCCGTAAAAGACACGCGGCCGCCCGAATACTTTCGAGACGATAAAAACAGAGAGTGGCGGAGGAGCATAACGACACGGGCTTTGCAGCGTTGCTCGAGACAGCTCGTTCGAGATATTCCGGTGACAAGCGGAGAACGTACTTCGAACACCTGTAGCTAGATCGATCGAAGAAGCCTTGCCGCAAAACGCAACACCCCGTCCGTGTGCGCGTGCACGTTCACGTGCGTGTTTCTATTCTGCTAATGCTCCAGGAGTACGTACATAATTCTAAAAACTTACACACGTGGCGAACGGGTTAGAACAACGACAGTTTGATTGGTGTGACAGACTGTCGTGGTGGAAACTACTCATAAACACACTTACTCAGGTCATTTTTTTCTTTTTTTTCTTTTTGCCGACGGCAGTCCAGAACGGATAGGGTTTCGGACACCTGTAGCTATATCGATCGGTCGAGGTCGGTCGACAGCCCTCGACCTCGAAACCACCCCTTTGCCGGTGGCACTCGAGAGAGAGAGAGAGAGAGAGAGAGAGGAGGAGGGGAAGTTAAATTCAATCCTCTTTCCCCGCTGCTCGACCGCATCGACAGCCAGCGACTCCGTCTTTTCCGCCTAGTACACCCGAGAAATTTAATGTTTCTGCGGCTGCTGCATTAGTAGACGCGGACGAATGTGTCCGAGCTTGGATTCAAATCGAAGGAGGATTTTAGGAAAGGAGGAAAGAGTTTCGTTAGGGGAAAGAAGTTTCGTTTTGTTGGATTATGTATATTACTGTTAGGATAAATAGCTACTTATTGTTAGAGTAGAGCTTCCCTAGAGCTAGAGAAAAATAGTTCCTTATATTCGAATTTTCTTTAGCCGAATATCTTTTCTTTAGTTTAATATTCGAATATTTTATTATATCTGAACGTTCTATTATCCGAATAGAATATTTACTAATAATGGATTTTTTTGTACTGTGTATTTTGGATGTTTTTTCTTGTCTTCCAATGGGATATAAAAAAAGCATCGTAAGACTAAGAACTTAGTATTTTATTACGTTGATTACTGCTATTCACCAAAATGTTTTCATGAAAAGTGTGTCAACCTATTATTTTTGTTTATTACATTTAACTTTCTCAATTCCAGTGGAGGACGCATACATGCATATTTTCAAAGTAAATTCTTCAAAATTTGCGCAGATAACTTTGTTAACTTCAGTCGAAATTTCAAATTTCCAATGTGAATGTATTTCTATTAAACAGTTTGTGTTTAAAATACATGTAATGACCTATCTGGTTACAAGAATGTTATTTGCAATTATTATCGTTATTTCACTGTGTAAAAATTGTTTTACATCTTGCTAGATTTAAATATTGAAATTTTTTATTTTGTATATATTTTGTGTGTTCTTAGTATTTTGTCACTGTCTTTCAATACTAGTATCAAGAGGATACTATTTAAGAGGATCTGTATTCCATTTTCCAGTTCTCAACTTTTTGTCTTTAAACACACTTTTCAATTCCATACATTTAAAATAAAATTTCGAAATTAAATTCCTCAACAAAAATAAGAAAAAATGGGATTGAAAGAATTAATTTATTTTATATGTTACATTATATATTTGTTATGCGTTTTCGTAATTGCAAGAAAAGTTTATTGAAATATAAGATACAAGATTTTACTAAAAAAAATAATGTTCGTAGCGTCATATGACGCTGTGTTTAATTTTATAAGAAATTGACGTTTGTTGTTAGGCATAATTTTTCCACAAAATATACACTGAAACATTTGAAAGAAATTTCGATAGTTCGAAGCACAAAAAAAATGTAACTCTACACGCTTATTTCTTATAAGTAATTAAGTAAAAGTTAAGTAATTCAGTTGAAAAGCAACATTCTTATATCGAAAAATAAATGGACATCTTTCTTAATCTGCATTGGATATATATATAGTGTATATTTAGCATCAGACAAATCTTTTGTTATTCGAAAATTCTCATTCTATTGTACTATTTACTAACTCTACCCTATTTCGAAATTGAAAGAAGAAAGTAACATTTCGCACAAGAAAGAAATTAGCGTGTTAAAATGTCACCAATTGTATATTAAGCAAAATGTGCAGTTAAAGAATTTAAATATCGAAAAATGACGAATATTAAAAATAAAACATATTCACAAACTTTTGAAGTACACACACACACACATATATATATATATATATATACTTCTTGAATAACGCATCGCTGTATGTACTCTTCGGATCGGGATTTCCCATGCTCAGTTTGAATGATTGGTTGGTTGCGTAAGAGTAATTAATTTGTTGCGAAGTTGCACCGTAGTTGGAACGTACGTTTGTGTTATTTCTCATTAGAGCATATCGATTTAGCGTCGAGTGAAATTGAACTTTAAATATTCTGTAAGGTGATAGAGTACCTATTGAAATATTTACTCCGATGAAGATCTATGGAACAATTAATCCTTTTATTAGCCAGTGCTAATAAATTCACAAAGTGCTAGAAAGAAATTCTATAATAAAAAAAAATGTTATAAATATTAATAAATAAAAATGATAAATGTTATAAATGTTGATTAAATAAATGTTAGGAGAAATACAAAAAATCAACGTAGATTTTAAAAGAAGAAAAATTAGATTCTAAAAATTAATCGTTTAGTATATCGTAAAATGAGTTATGTAGTATATATTGCATAACAATAATATTATAATATATATATTGTACGAGAGCAAGTGAAAATTTAAAATAATATTTGATCTCAATTTCAAAACATTGTACACATTGTACTTCCTAGTGTACACACAATTTCACATTACTGAATGAGTTATTTTTTAAAAGCTTTTAAAGCAAGAGGAGAAGAAAACAATAGAGAGGTCCTGAATAGAGGGTGATATAAAAATGGGTAGAAAAATTTAAGGGTGTATATTGTTCGTAAAAATAAACAGAAAGTGCATAGGGTAGGTGAGTTGGCGACAAAGCTCGATAAAACTGAGGTGACATAAAGGCGAGTGTTTTTGTTTCAAGTTAGATTTTCATACAGATTTTTTAAAAGGCACTCTAAAAGGTATTTATCTTCTATCTGATATAAATTTGAGATTTTCGTGTGATGGAATATTGTATGATCCTATTTGTAACGAAATTTTAAATAAATAAAAAACAAAATAATGACGGTGACTTTTATTAATTTTCGGACAACACAGTGTTTCAAATAAAAGTTTATATTTGTTATCGAATTAATTGTTGTCTAATATATTAAAACAGATATTAAGAAACATCAATCTTATTTATTTAATGCACGTAGTTTCTAGCAGAAGAAACTAGATAATGACAAAATTTGAGATTGCAAGAAAATTCGAATACTAAACAAATAACATGTGTTGAAATAAATACATGTATAATCTGTATATCTGAAATAATAATGAATTTTAGATAATAATAATAATTTTTATAAATTTGCTATAACTTACATTACATTTGCATAACTTACGTTTTTTTAGCATCTTAAATTTTGTCATTATATAATTCTTATACAAAAAACTAAGTAAATCAAATATTGAAATTTTTAATAAATAAAATACATTAATAAGAACTATTATATTATAAGAAATATTATTAATATTGATATATTAATAATAATAAAAACTATTAATTCAATAAGATTATATAAAATAAATAAATCTCTCGAATACTATCTATCCAAATATTAATAAGAGTCATTGTATTTTTTGCGACAATTCTTCGTACAAATAAAAATTTAAAATAAAAATTTGTATACTCAAATTCTATCTGAAAATACAATATTCAGATAGTGAATATATAGACACTTCTCGTTTTTTATTTCTCTTCCATATTTGTATTTATGAATATTCTATTATTTCAGAAATCTTTTTTTTAATAAATTGTGCGTGTAGTAGGTGAGGTACAAATATCATCATATACATATGTAACATAATAATTGAACAATGCAAATAAAAAAATTTGTTGATTCCATTTTTGAATCAACAGTTGGAGAAAATTCAATATGTAGGTATTACCATGCAATATTTTGGAATTTAACGGACCAGCGAAAAGTTTAAATTTTGAAATGAAAATATTTATTCAAAATATAAAATTTTATATAAATTTTACATTATAAAAAATTAATATTGCATAAAATTCATATAAAATACGAAGATATTGAAAAAGATTAATATTGCAGAAAATTCATAAAAATATAGGTATGTTTTATTAGAATAATTCGCAGCAGTAATTTGTTTTCATTTCTCTTTTTTTACATTGTTTGTCAAAGGAAAACGGGAAAGAAATAAGAAGAAACAAGAGATATATTGACATGCTGTTTGACGAATGGTTGTAATAAACAGTTCTATTTCAGTTATATTCCAATTTTTTGTTTTTCAACCTGTTGAAGTCCAGAAATAATATTTCCTCTAATTTAATAGAAAAGACATTTTCATTAAATATATTTATTTTTGTCAAATATAAACTTACAAAATTAAAGAGTAATACTTTTTAAAAATTGACAATAAAATACGATATTTTTCATATTTTAATCAATTGAATTTGATGTTACATTTTTATTATAGAAAATCTAATGAATATACACGACAGAATTTTTTGTATCATGTTACGTAATATTTACAAAGCATAATATTTTCTCGAAAATTAAACCGTGAACAAGTTTCAGTTGAAAATGTTGTCACTTGAATAATAAGTACCATCAATAATATCGTATTAGTAGAACGGTAGCTCTTTCGTTCTTTTTACCTTCGCACAAAGAACGTGCAAAACAAGGAGGCGTTAATTTATAACGTAATTGAAATTTGTGCAAAACATGGTGCGAGTTTTCATAAATAACGTCTAGTTAAATGTTCGTTGAAGCGCGATTCAATTTTTTGTTAGACCTTATTTTAGATGCTTCTATAAAAGATTCTATAAATGAAAGTATATTTATTCACACTTTGAACGTATTTGTTACTAAACATAGATAACGTATCAAAGAAATATTTATATTTGCGAAGTATATAATCATGATTTAAGTTTGTTTCATCTTTTCATTTATATGGAATTTGCCTTCGAGGAAGTATTATTTAAGCATAGTACTTAACATTGATTGAATTTCTTAAGTACATTTAAAAGTGACAAATTACCGTTAATTAAATTAATAATAAATTATTTAAATAAACTTTTAAACGAACAATTATTATTTGAATAAATCTTTTCTGAATTAATAACATTAGAATAACATTAGAATAAAATAATAACTTAATAATAATAAAAGATAAATTGTTTGTCATTGATATTTCCATTTATTTTAATTTATCGATGTTCATTTATTCATATTTTCGCTAAGACATTGTTCATTGTTTCATGTCGTATCGCGAAAAATTAATGTTGGAAACAAATGTGAGGGAAGTATGAGACTATAGTAAAGTAACCTTCATATTACTGCTTTTCATCTCGGAAATGTTATGTAGCGTTATCGATTTATTATTTTAAATATAAATTTTTTTTAAAAGCCAGGAAAGAAAGTAAATTAATTACATCTTGTGAGATTAATTAATGTTTGTAATGGGATTTGATTCATATTATAGTGACACCGTAATATTGTTATTAGCAACATTGTATTTTCGATAAAGAAAGTTGAGATGGACTATTTTCTTAAAAGGTTGAATTAATTCAACAAAGAGTAGAGAATCTTTCTTAATTGAACAATTATGTAATACAATGCAATGAAATTATTATATATAATTAAGGCTGCTGTGTACGTAACTGTGACAAGCTACATTTTTTTATTAATTCAAATTAATGAAAAATTTCAGAGAAAGAAATGCATTTCACACCGACGATCATATCTTTTTGCAAATGCAATAATGCAGTTGCACTATTTTTTAAAAATAAAAATGTATGTTTCCTTTTGCACACATCGAATCTTTATTTTTACGTAAAAAAATATTGGGATCAAGAAATCATAGCTTTGAATTTTGTAAAATTTGTTTTATGTGAAATAATAATAATTATGTGAAATTTATTTTATGTAGAATAATAATAACAATTATAAAATTTATTTTATTTTATGAGAAACGAGGACGAGGATGTAATAATGAACGATTCTTGAACTTGTTTTTCTTGTCTACAATACATCTTCTAAATTCATCAATTTTCCATCATATTTTAAATTCGTCAATTTTTGACTGTGTTACCCTAATATTACTTTATGTAGAACGACGAAAAGAAAAGGTCTCTATTTAGAAATATAATATAAACACAATGTATTAAATAGTGTTTGTGCATGTTTTTTCTAATTTCAACTAACAAAAAATATATTATTTGTTGTGTGAATCACTTGCGCATTATACAATTATAAATTATGATTGTGTTAACTTTTACCAGTTAATCATAGAACAATAAGTTCAGAAATCATGACCCCGTTAAATATTCTTTACGCAATTTTGATACAAATACAAGTAAATTCGTATAGCTTATAATTCCATGTCACAGTCAGTCAAAAATTGCCTATCAAATAGCACGAGAACGAGGAAGTAAAATCAAGTCCCTTCTTTAACAGCAACATTGAAACAAAGCCTGTACACTGTTTGCTATTACAGCATCCGGTCGCAAACCTGATCGAAACCGCTTTATCAAAGTTCAGTTTCAGCTAACGAAGGCCAAAAATCACCGATACCAAGCGTGTTCGATTTCGCACATTCAAAATCCGTAGATTCGACGCATCGATTTTCGACGAGCAGTTCCGCGGACTCCGGGAGGAAACGTTTTCACGATCGGAATATTCGTCTATGCTATATAACGAAACTGCAGTCATGCACCGACAACACGAGAGCACGTAGCCCCGGCTTGGCTTACAAATAACCGCGCACGGTAAGCGTGTCAAGAAGCGGAATAACTTTCTGGCCTGGGACCGGCGAAGCGATCGACTACGAAAACGCAGCTTGATTATGCATACAGGAAACTTCGAGCCGAGTTCCCGCGATCGGGTACACGCTCAAATACCCGATAACTTGCCGTAGATATACATCTATCGACGATATTCGGCCGGATATCCGTGCCGTTGGATCGATTGCGCCAAGACGTCGCGCCTAATTTGCCCCGTATCATCCACCGTGTTTCTTAGTAAAGTACATATCATACATAGTTAGTGCTGCTTCACTCAGTACAGACGTCCACGAACTTCGCCCATAACGAGATTAGTATGGGGGAATTGAACAAGATCTAGACGAATTTTCTTTTTTTTGCGGTGCGTCTGACGAACATTGATGATGTTAGTGTTCAAATTTCACGGTGTATTGTATTTATTGTTATTAGCCGATCGGGATATGCGTGTACACAGAAAGGAGAAAAAAGAATCGCAGTTTCAAAGTATCGATGTTCTGAAATAGGAGATTTTTTAAATTTTTAGTTGGGACACCAAAAATCTCTATATAACCTTAGAGAGAGGAAAGGAAATGAAATTTTTATATGTGAGAAAGTTTAAGAAAGTTTGAGAAAGTTTATTGCGTAAATGATAATTGAACATACGTGACATAAGATTATAAGAGTGTTAGAAGATTTGTCATAGAACTTTTAAATTATAATAATTTATACATATCATAATTTATGTATACAATATATAAAAATATTTTGAAATTTCATTAAAAATATAACACAATGAAATACTACTGTCATGCTTAGACTGCAGATTTTCATGCACTTTTGTACTTTTTATCACTGAAAGTGATTTTAGCAGGAGTAACTCAGAAAATCGGGCCTCCTCAGGTGCAAAGCTAATGCAACGAAAATTAGCGATTGGTTGATTTGAGTCACGTGATTCGTGAGGGTAGTATAGGCGTGGGGTAGATCTCGAGTAGAAATGGCGTTGTCTGGTACTGTGCGATTGCGCCTGTAATTTGTTTTTTATCGACTCAAATGTTTGCATATCAATAAAATTTTATGGCAAAACAGTCGTTTTCATTTCCTCAGAACAGTTGCTTCTGGGCTTTTCAGTGAGACGAATCGTACTGGGGTACAAGTCGTGCAGTTTTTTATATAAAATGTTGACTAAATTTTTTTGCACCTTCATATTTCTTATAAATAATTTCTTCCAATCCAAACAATTTATATATGATGAATGTTTATATTTTGAGATACATGTGTATTTTTGGCATTTTAATGACTGGTCTGAGCGAATTACTTTCGTGCAAATTTCATTTATTTACCATGACTATTAAAAGAAAAAGAATGACGCTGAAATCAAAAGATAAGGTGAAATATATGTTATACATGTCTAATAAAATAAAATGTATTATAGAGCCTTACCTCTGTATCGGGACTCACACGCTACAAAACAATATTACATTGTATAAAAAAAGAAATATGTCTCAAGGGACGAATGAGGGTTAAAATCGAGTGAGTATTCTTCGAGGATTCCGACGTTCACGGAATAATTCGCTTGTAAATGTTCGTTTAGATTTAAATTTCGTTGAGTTTGTTCTAAACGCACTACGGTTCGCTTTTCTATGACGCACGGATCACGCGAGGTCGCTTCGTTACACTTTCGTACGAGAGCACACCTCCGCGCGACCATAACTTTTCAATGAGTTTAAGTAAACGTGGCCGCGTTACTCACTGTCAGGCTACAAAGCACGTGAATTTGCCTTATCGGACACGAATCGGACCTTCGACCCTCCATCGAGTCTGTCTCCTAACGATCGTTCCTAACATTTTTATGACGGTCTTATCGTAGCCAAAACCATCTCCCCTCGCCATCCCTCGTTCCTTTCGATTTTATCTCGCTCGCTTGTATTCCAAGCCGCCCTTCGATTTTTGATACGCTTGTCGCCGGTCCCCTTTGCCCTTGGAAAGCAACACTTTCCTCGATTGCGATAGCTCCGATAATGGAGCCGTATCAGGCACGTTAACCGACTCATTAATTCTCTGACGCGCTCGCTGATCCTCGAGGATTACTCGATATAACGTTCGAGGATCTTCGTCAGAGGATCGGAAAGTTTCCACCCTGAAATTCGAATCGCTTTCAGCCGCGATTTTTCGCGGCAGCATACAGTGAAGAATATAACTGTACTGTTAAAAACGTATTTGGAAACATTTTTCATTGCTGTTGTATATTAAGGTATATGTAAAATACACGCTATGGAAGCATTTTGCACAGTTGACATTAAAACTACCACATTTTGGAGTGGCCAAAATGACCAATTTATAATTTTCCACAGAAATTTTATATATTTATACAGTAGTATGTTTTTGGAGATTCGAATGATGGTGTTTTTTTAATTGTATTATAAATTCTTTTCTGTTGACTGCACCTCAATTTCTTTGCTGCGAATTTATACTTTATACTTTAATTATCTATAGTTTTAATGTTTATGTTTAGGAAATGTTTTATTATCTGAACATTCAGAACAGATAGAATATTTCTTTTTTTTCTACTAAATTATTTTACATGTTTAACTATTTTTATCTATTAAAATATTGTTACATTGTTGACGTATTTTCTATATTGTAATTGCATAAAACATTCTTTACGTTATTTCTTTATCTTGAATAAATGCATTAAATAATAAATTATACAGTTTTGAGAAATAATTGTTTAAATCGCGAAATAACAATTCTATTTACTCACTTTTTCAAATAAAAAGTTATGAATTTCCTGTTTTCTTTTTTAATTAAATATTTGATAGAAAAGTATTTGGAAAGTTTTAAAACTTTTGGCAGAATTCACAACAAAGAACAAGCTTCAAAACATGAAACTGACGTTTTAATCTAACAGAAACAGTGCAAAAAATGTGTGTCCATTATCAACGATATCGCAAACACAATAATTCTTTGAAAACTAGAAAATCTACGGAATCTTTTATCAAAACATACGAGAGGAGAATATTTGAGATTTCGAAGCATCGAAGGGGATGCAGTATGCTATAAAAATTGACTTCTTAGACCCTTTGAACGATAAAACTCCCTCAAAATATGCGACGGTTTATTTGTAGAATATCTTAGCGATCGTCCTTCGTGAAACTTTCGAGGTGAAACGGATGTCTTGCGTCATTCTTTGAGAAATAATGATAAAAATAAATGCGGCATTGCTCCGAAAAATGTGTTTTTCATTGCTTTAACTCTTTACAGGGCAATATTATACGGCAAAATATTTTCAATGGAAAATTGAAATATAAAAAAACCCCACTTCTTTTGAATTTTGACCAACTAAAGACTAAACAATAATTTACCATTGTAATATTGTGGATATTTCAATTTTTCAAAATTTCATAAAATCATAGAATTTAGATTGCGGCATAAATTTCAAACTGTTGTAACTTCGTGAAAGAAGATCGTATAACAATAAAGTTGGTCTCACTTTAAAGCGTAAAGCATCAAATTTGACTGCTTGAATTCGTTCATATAAAGTTGTATTTTTAACGAAAAGGGTTAAATTTTATTGCGAAAAATATTGTGTTGAAACGAATCAACGAATAAATTTCTAATTTAGCGGCTTTCTCACGTTTTTATCACGGCTATTTCGCCACACTCTCTTTTTCTTTTCGTTTTATTCCAGATGGTTCCATACGTTTTTCCCATTTCTTCATCATATTGAGAAATATAAAATCTAGCACTTCTTTTTCATGTTTTGTTAAAATACAGAACATCGAAAGTCAAAATTGGGAAAAGCCGTTAAATTCATCATTTTTTGTTACAGACGATTGAAAAGACATTAAAAAATTATTTGCATTAGCTTTGATAAACAAAATGATTCTATTATATTTATTCCCTTAATATTAACGGTATAATAAAAAAGAATTCCTCCTACGTTTTTACATGCAGTGTAGATCAATATAATAAATAATAAATAAATAAGTATATATCAGCAACCTATAGAAATGTTGAACGATCAGACATGCGCGCGATTACGAACAACGTCGACATTAAATTTTCATCAATTGAATTTGCTTTTCTTCCTCTCGCCATGTTTGAATAGAGCAGGGTGGGCAGGAAAGCAGAGCCTTCGTTGTAATTCCATCCACGGTTGACCCAGGGGATCTGTTTTCCGAAATGCCAAAAAACAAACAGCTTCGCGAACGTTGAAACCCTTCCCGCATACGAAAAGGAAACTTTCACGACAAGCGACGATTCCCAAATAAAAATTGGGCAAATGTATACCATTTCCTTTTCTTTTCGCTCCCTCATCAAGATGTCACGCAACTTTAATTGTTCTCCTTTCTCGCTTTTAATTCATATCTGTTTCATTAGATTTCTCTTTCGGAAGTAATGTCTCTACAGGTGCAACGCTAATGCAACGAAAATTAGCGACTGGTTGATTTGGGTCACATGATTCGCGAAGGGGCGTGGAGTAAACCTAGAATAGGAGTGGCGTTGTCTGGTACTGAGCAATCGCGCCTGTAATTTGTTTTGTATCGATTTAAATGTTTGCATATCAATAAAATTTTATGGCAAAAAAGTCGTTCATTTCCTTGTCAAAACAGTTGCTTCTGAGCCTTTCAGTGAGACGAATCGTACTGGGGTAGTGAAGTTTTTTATGATATTTGCTTATTTCTTAAATTTAAAATTGAATTCTACATAAAATTCAAGGTAGCGAAGTAATCAAAATTCGTAGCTAACTGACGCGACATGGTAAACATTTTGTTAATGTTTGGCTTTATTATAAAAAGATGAAACAAATTTTGTTTTAAATCCTGTATTCATTACAATATTCACCATTTCACGATTTAATTCAATACACTTCTTTCATAATTTAAGTATCGATACATTTATAACAATTGAGTCATATCATACCTCAGTTTTCCTGTATTTTTTATAAACTTTTAATAAATCGCACATGAAGTGACTTGAATATTTTTGAATTGTTTAGATAATAATTGTATCCATCCTACAGTTATATAAATTTTACAAAAAATTAAATAATCATCAATCAATTGTCGAAAAAATACATTACACGATTTAGAATACAGATTAATAGGAACATTTCTACATTCGCAAATTTATTCTTTTATCAAGATTAAATTCATACATTTCAAGCATAAATAAACTTGTGACAACACTATATTACAATCTGTTGATTTTAGAGATAAAACAAATTAACATTAAGCCACGCATGTTGATTACTATGCGAAACTTACACGTTTTGTCTATGGGACAAAATATTCAATTTTTGTAAGATATTATATTGCAATAAAGTACAACGAAAGCATATTTTTCATTTTGTAACATTACCTAATTATTTATACTATTTAAAACTCTTTGTTAATGATATTCATCTCATTTTAATTATTCTAAGTTATTTATGATGCTTCATCAGTGTCCGTCGTAGCAGCCAGGATGGCAACATAATGTTCTATTATTGAATATTCCGTCCATACATATTCGTTTTAAATTCTCTAAATTCTAGCTTGCTTGCTAGCTAAAACTTCATTCTCATGGCACATTTGACTCTTCTTAAGAACATTCAGTCCTACATATGTACGGGTGTTCACCCTTATGTACGTATTACATACACGTATCACATTGTCGTCACTCTCCTGCACGCACGAATTCCCAGAATCCTAACTTTTTCGACCGTCATCCATATCAAACGCTCGGGACCGCTTTCATTTTCGTGTTATTGTTAAAAGTCGCTGTTGTTTTTTGACTTTTGATCTAGCGGAGCAATTGCCTGATATTCGCGTCTAAGTTCAACAAACAATTCGGTTTATTTAGTCCTTTGACCTAGTGGATCTACTCTGTGACATCGCTTCATTTCATTTTCCTTGCTAGTTCTCTAGATTTTGAAGCAAAATTGTACCGTAGTTGTTTTCTTCTGGATCTTTGACGACATGACTTTTATTCAATAATTGTTGTACTTTGATGTATGTAGAATATTATTGGTACCATTTTCATTGTTCACGTTTTCATTACCGTGTGTGTCTTATTTCCGTAATTGTGGACAAAATTGTAGAAATAAAAAAACAAGCAAAGACTCGTTTCACATTATTGCGATTGTAACAAATAATTTGAGTATTTCATATGTGTATTCTGCGCATTTTTGTACCTTTGAATTATCCATCAGTGCATAAAGTTGTAGCGAAAGGAAATTATTTTATTAATTATTTTATTCAAATTATTATAATTGCTTTAATTATTATTTCGATAAAATTAGACGACGATAATTCTGTAAATTCATTAACCTATTTTAAATAAAACAGTATTGTATAAATGTAGCTTCTAAAATTTTCAGAGATAGGAAGAAGATAGGAATAAAATATTTTCACTAGTGTCTAATGAATTAATAAGCATCCAAGAAAGTTTTTTATAATAATGACAAATTTGGCATCAATAAATATTTTTGCCCTTTTCCAACAAAATAGTTTGATCGAAAACGTAATCTTGAAAGGATTAAGTGATCTTTCACTTGTAATTGCTATTGGACATTGGGAACTATAAAACTTTACATTGCTTAATTTTGGAGTTTTTAATTTGTTCATCTTGCTACTGATGTATTATCAAAGAGAATAATAAAATACAAAATGAACTTAAATACCTTAAATTTTTGACAAGTTACTACAGTCATCTGTGACTTCATAATACCACTTGGAATTAACCTCGTAAAAGATGTTGCAGCAAATTCTAACTTTGAACGATAAATTTAAATTTTTAAATTTAAAAATTGAAATTAAAATTAAATCTTCTTTTTATTAAAAACACACAGAGAATTTCTATTAAAAGTATCCATCTATGTGGACGTCGCTTGTTGTAAATTGAATTCGTAGAAGGTGAACTCTGGCTGACAGAACTTACACAACAAGCTAACTGTTTTACATCGGCTCCTTTGAGTCACCGAGTTTTTCCCGATCAAAGGAAAAACTCGCAGTTCGACTTTCATTCAGTAGATTTAGCGACTTCTAGTCGAAGTAGCTTTTAAATGGCTCCCGATGAAAGGGGTCGTTTGAATACTTTCGTATCGCGTCAAACATATTGATGACTTTTCCCAACCTATGAATAATTCACGGATATTAGATCCGCGAAACTGCGCGAAGTCCACTGAAGCGGCGCATCCCAAGAATTCATCGGGGATTTGGAAATTCTTTTGCTACAACGCGTTATTACCATTTATTACATAACCTATTTTCCCATTTTCTCTATGTGTACGCTCGTTGAATAATTCACACCCCGGCAAGGGATTCCATCTCTGTATTCAAATTATTTCCGCTTTATCTGTGCACGCATTAGTATCCTTCGTACTACACTTGATGAAAAAACAATTTCGTCGTATGTTATTTTCACGTGAGATCGTTTAAACGTAATCGCAAGTGTAATAAATATTATTTAATCTTCCAATGAAATTAATTTGGTTGTTCCACCTTGGGACAGAAAATATGTATTAATATTTGTAATAAAATGGGAGATGAGAGATGAATTATGTTTGACTTGACAGTGTCTACTCTTGTATTTGTACTGCATAATTAAAATCATAAATGAACCTTCCTTAACATGTGATTATAAAGCAAGTTCAAAAATTTAACAAGCAATGAACATAGAATGTTGCAGAAATGTTTGTTCATTAATTTATTTGCATATTCAATTATTGATTATTAAATGTATTTAAACTCGATTTAAATGACGGTCGAACAAATAATAATGAAAATAATTATTTAAATTAATAATTTAATAATAATAATAAATGAAGATTTCAGTTAAATGGATTTGTATGTATAATGTAATTTATATCTTATTTATTTAATTAATGTTTTTATAATTCCCATTTTTATTTAATTAAAATGAAATATTTTCGATTCTTTGTCTGTAATAACTTAAAAATTATCAAGAAATTATGTTGCTACATTTTAGTATTATTTCTAACAAAACTTTGTATAAATTTCACATCTTCCAGCTGTGCTATTATTTAAAAATAGCCTAATGTTTCTTCAATTTGATGCAATTTGATTAAGGAATTATAGATAATATAGCCTTTATTTAAACATTTATGATCATTATAGTAGAATATATTAATGTAGTAAATGTACTAAGCGAAACTAAGAAATTATTAAATCAGTTTTCACGATTCTCAAACTCTACAGAAACTTTTCGTGTTTGAGATACTTTTACCATCAAGTTGTTTGATTTCTGAACTACATTTCAAATAAAGGAGCTTTCTCTAAATCAATCGACGAATTACCGCTACTAATTCAAGTGTAATGATTTTTGCAATTATTATATATCTCGATGCATCATTTAATTGATATTAAATACTACCGATAAATCTTTGATCAATAATTTAAACCTTTATTGATTTCGTAGCTACTATTGTTACTGTCCAATTGTCATCAATTAATTTATTATTTAATTTTATTTAACAACGTTAAAAATAGTATAGAAAAATATAGCGTAGAACATACTATATTTATACTAGTTATACTATATTAGAATATATTTTATAATATAATTTATAATATGATAGCACAGAAAAAGAAAATACGATAAAAGCATAAAAAATAAATGATAGGATGAAAGAAAAATGTAAAATAAAAGAAACGAGAGATTGAGATAGAATTATAGTATATGTATGAATGCAAACTAACAAGTCCAAAACAAAGAATTATCTCATCTTATAAAAAATTCTCAACAAAAAACCATATTATGTAAATTTCCATTAACGTGAACGACTCTTTATTATTATATATTAAAAATTATCTTATCTTATTCAAAATTCTCAACAAAAAAAAACCGTATTGTGTAAATCTCCATTAATTTGAAAGACACGCGTATCGACAACATTTTCGCTTTCACTTCGTTCACAATAATCACCGTTGTTTAGAAAAATTCCCTTTTATGTATCCGAAGCTTCCTGTCCTTTCTACGCTGGTTTTCATAAAAACGACCGCATCACGGTCGGTCCCTTCAATCAAAAGCGTCACGTCATTTCCGCGTCGGCTGAACCAGATCATGAGTCGGAGGAAGCTCCGCGGGAAAATGGCCCCACGGAATAAGAATTTATGCCCTCCACATTTTCACTGTGAACGCGTCTTTTTTTTTTGGTAAAAACAAATTTTCTCATCGAATTTACTCGCTTCTAAAACGACGTGTATTATTTCCACTGCATGGAGCAATCTCTATTCCCACGTTAACAGTCTGGATAATGCATACGACGAAACGATATTAGTGCTGCGACGCACGAACCCGGGACCGAGTTAATTGGAAGCGGTATTGTTAGTCGCGTGGACAAACGGAGCTAACGAAAGTAATCGATTTTTTTTCCCCTCCTCTTGTTCTCTCTCGGTCTCGGTGCACAGTGATTCACGAGGGAAAACCTGGTGGAAATCGAATTTTTAATTTACTAATCATACACAAATGTTTACCTCGTGATCTACCTAATTGCCAGACTGCGGATCTTTGCGCGGATCCTAACACCGTGTGTTTTAAATTTTAAACTTTAATTGTATTTTGATTAAATTATATTATAAATTTAATTAAATTATAAACTTTGGAATTTAAATCGTTAAAAAGAAATGTTAATATACATTCTAAATATATAATCATCGTTTTTGAAAGTGATTCTTAACTGATTCTTAATTAAATTTTCAATTGCTTCTTGAAATGATTTTGGGATGTAATTTCGGATGGCTAGCCCGATCGAGATGAAATTTGAAGAGAATTCATCTGCTACGAAGACAGATCCTTTTTCATTTTACGAAATCTACTACATACCAGATAAGAACAGCTAGTTTCAGATCCGATGAAAACGAACGATTTGTGGCAAATTTACTTACACATGTTTACGCGCGATCACACTGTTGACTTGTACTACTTGCTTGTAACCAGCTAATACGTTGACCATACTACTACTTGACCGCCAAAACAAGAGACACGAAAAAACCTTTGCAAATATTATAGATATTGTAGATAAATCTCGGCATCAGGAAAGGTCGAACGACACGCTTTTCACGCGGAACACCTGGCTATTAAGCGAAATCGTAATCGCGTTCCCGTCAATTCTCTCTGAAAACATGGCAAACGAATCTTTGTTCCCCCCGAATGCCGGTGATTTCGTTCGGAGATTTGCGACGGACGTTCGAACGCGCGGTTCGAATCGAGTCCGCGATATTTTCACTCACGCGAGCTCGTTTCAACGAATTCCGTTTTGATAACCTTTGGATTTTTCGTTCGTCCATGATATATTCACGCTTTCGCTCGGGGTTTTGCGATACCGAGCTGTAGCGTATGTACAGTGTTGGACAAAAATTTGACTACAATTTTTACTGTACTTTCTACTTCGGAGCCATCAAGGACGTTTCATTTGCTACATTTTTTTCGATGTTATTATAAAATTCTAATTCTGCGTGTGTGAAGAAATTCCAAAGATTCGCTTAATTTGTTTTCGCTTAATTGTGCCTTCCGCTGGGATTCTATAAAATTTTAAGAAGTTGAAGTACTTGTAATATCGTAAAACTCTGCTCATATGAATTTGTTAGAGTTTTATAAAATTCCTTACGTGAACTTCGATTTTCCAAATATCTTAATATTCGTATGCTGTATTATCAGAACAGAATGTTTGCTACTGACAGACGTTCTATTCTGGTGATATAATATTCCAACATTAAAATAATCCAAAAGGGAGGGTCTATTGTAATTTACATAATTGGAGTTTATATAATAGAAGTCTATTGATTCTCCTTTCTATTAGTAATTTTTCGTTCATACAATAAGAGTTCAGTTTTAAACACGTGAATTCAGTTTCATTTAATCGAGCACAATATAATTGACTACAATTTGGTTTGAATAAATCAAGATTATATAAACTTCTATTAACTTACTAAATACGATAGATATTAGTTTGGTCCATAGTGAGTTAAATAATATAATCAATTGTTAGATTTTATACTATAATAATTTAGTAATGTTAGATTATTAAAATTTTAGATGCTCCATTGTATTTTATATTCTCTGTAACAGAGATTAATAATAAAATTAAACTCAATTAAAAATTCTACATTAATGAGTAATTATTATGTAGTCTCTAACGATCAATGCTGTTATATATTTAAGAGTTAATATTTCACTACATGAGATGGAAAGTTCATAAAATACATTCGACTTCTATTAAATAAATCTTATTAATATGTTAACTGTTATATTTTCGCACAATAAAATGGAATAACAATAAACTTGGGCTTATTTTAAAGTACGAAGCCTCTACTTTCAAAACGCACTATCCATTTTATTCTAAGATATTTTTATCTCATGTAGATAAAGACACTTTTCTTCTTGAAAATGCTATAAATTATCATAATATGTAAAAACATTGAAAATTTTTTCTCGTGACTGAATCTATAATGCATTTGAAAATTGAAACTTATCCAAAAACTTTATGTGATCTCTTTTTTGATATTCGTCGAGTTAACGATGACTATTATATACCGAGTATAATGACTATTTCAATGATAATAATTTGGATATAAATGGATGAGAATTAAATTAAATAATTTTTAGTTCATGTTCGTATCTTGTTTTTAACTTCTGAAACTTATATATATATTTCACACACGTTTTGACAAAATGTATTTCCAAACTTTTGACCGATAGTGTATGTAGATGTTTCGGATGACGATTCGGTTTTCGGGGAATTTCAGATGGAGTTCTGGGAATTGTTTCGTTGGTGATTTTGTCTTGAAAGTGTTTTATTTTGAAAATTTAAATTTCAAGCGATAGTTATAAAGAGAAGACTTCAATCTTCAAAAATAATGTTGGCTCTAATTACGAAACAAATTTTTTAATGTTTCTACACATATTTTCATTTTTATAAAAAGTATCCTCACTTTTTATGCTTTAACGTGATTAAATGGATCGTAACATACAAAGTTATGTCATCATACGTATAACAGTTATATCATCGACAATTTTTCATCGTTATTGATTCAGTTACGCTCTTCACTGCAGTTCAATTATTCGGTATATTTAATCCGACGCCTACGAATGTATACTGAACAATCGAAATTCTGCTATAATGTGAATTATAATTATTTAAACATATTGGAAAAATACAACGTAGAATATTTATTACAAGATCAAAATATTAACATTACAGTATTTTGCAATGTGTTTACAACAATATTTCTATCTTGAACAATACTTTGATTAAAAAATAAATTGATTATAATTTTGTATTTATAATTTATATATTTATATATATTTATACATTTATAATTTATATTTTTATATATATTTATATATTTATAATGTATAAATTTCCTTGTCTATTCTCAGTTCAATTATTTTCAATGTGGGAATGAGGAACTACGAAATGATACCAAGTTTGATGTAGCTCCACAAAGTAAAACTTGTGAAGGAAGTGGAACTTGTTACTTAATGTTGATTCTTACGAAATTTCGTGGATTCGTGAAATGAACAAGAGAAAGACGTGTTTTTTTTTAAACTACGATAATGTAAGTTTAAATGCTGAAAATTACTCTTTCGCTGAGATTGCCTTGGAAATAATCTATTTGAAACAAAGTTTTATGGTTCTCGACGAGAAACAACGCATTACTTTATGTGAAACAATTCAGTAAGAAATTCGAAGTCCTATTTTTTATATTCATTTCGAACCTATTAATAGGCTGTTTGCACAATTTTTCAATGTAAAAATACATAAAAATCCATAGTTTACTTATAAGTGTTGGTTCCTAGTCTTATAAACGTTAATTATTTTTAATCTTATTGTTGACTAATTTTGAAAGTGTTCCTCGTTCAATAAATTCGCGCGAATGTTTTAAAATATATCGTCCCGAATATTTGCGATACGTGCTATATAATCGATATTCTTTCAATTTCGTTTCGAAGTGCATTTTTGCATCTTTAAATTTTGCATATACGCAACCTAATTTATCAATAATAACTATTTGGAATCTAATAAATACGTTACTTCGTTTTAGTAAATTTACTCTGGTATCATCTTCTTTAAACAATAATGAATGGACAGTAATAAATGCGAAACGTGCGTGAAATTATTTGTACGGATCGTCATACAGATTCTCGTAGTCTAATAAATAATTACGAGAATAATTATTGCAATTATTACTAATTAGGTGAAATCGTTTATTTCAATTGTTAATAAAAGGCAAACACACATTACGAAGCAGAACGAATATTAATTTGATGAACGATGTTAGTTCACGGTCGATTCTGTTTTGTACGTAAAATATTTTGTTTTTAATCAGTATTAATGATACACACGTTTACTTTTTTCAATTTATCAATTTGTTTTATTTATTGATTTTGAAGTGACAAAAGATAATTCTCATATTTTTTCAACATTATTAATTGACTCTAAGTGGGCGATTGTATTCAAAATATATGTAATTATGTCGTGTAAGTTCAATTCTACTCAAGGTGATTGATTAATTTCAAAATTAAAAGGAAAAAATTTAATAATTTGCAAGAGAATAGTAAAAATTCTTTCTAAAAACAATGTTATATGTACGTTTTTACTCAAAAAATTTTGAAACATCCTTCGCTTTTTGGACGAAATAAAATTCTTTGTACGTTTTTTTAAGAAATGTGACTTTCATTACAGTTTCAAGTGTATAAAAAAACAGAATAATAGAAAACAAAATAATTTGTAACAACGTAAAATAGCTTAAAACCAGATAACAATGTAAAATAGTTAGGTTATTATTACAGATAGTGATTTTAAATACCGAATTTTGTTTAATAATCTTGCTGTGATACTTTTTAAAACTTCCAGGTAAATGGAATAATATTTGACATTATTTGCATTATCGGTAAACACTTCATTCTTCATTTACTTAGAAAAAAAATGACTAATACAGAAGAATACTATGTATTACGAATAGAAAGAAATTAGTATGCCATTATAAAGAGAATATTCGAAATAAATCGAGTTTTATGAGACATTGTAATGGATTACGCGTTAAAGAAATTATACATTAAAGAACAATAAATTCAGTAACGCTGTTACAAACAAATGTACGAAGTAACAGTAGTAAGAATTATAAATCAAAAAAATAAAATTTATTACGTTCTCTCGCCAAATGTAACAAGATTTCTAATATATTAATAAAGAATACATTCAACGATACTTTGTTGTAAATAAATACACGAAGCGACAATAGTTTCAACGAAAATCATTTAGAATTAAATTCAACACAATTTAAAGCATCGAGGTTTAAATTGAACGATTTCGTTCGATAAACGAAACGCAGGAATAAGTACTGTTTCCATCAATTCCACTTTAATCAATCATTCTCGTTCGCGCTGCGTCCTGTTTCATTTTTGGCTGGCATTGTAAGCTTCGGTTACAAAATACCCGCGTGGACAATGCGCACGACTGAAAGGAAAGTATGTGTAGCTGGAAAGAAGCCAAGCGGAGGAAACCAGCCGAGCAAGCGTGTAATTGCAACCGGATGAATATCGACCAGATATCGTTGCGTGAAACTTTAGACATTCCTGTAAATTAACAGCCAGAATCCGATGTTAGTTCCGTTTTGACAGAGTGGTGCTTCAGAGCCTGTTATCAGAAGCCGAAAAACGTTGCGAGAGACGTGAAATAAAAGAACTACACGACTTGTACGATTCGTCTCACTGAAAGACCCAGAAGCAATTGTTCTGACTAAAAAATGAAGACGATTCTTTTGCCATAAAATTTTATTGATATGCAAACATTTGAATCGATACAAAACAAATTGCAGGCACGATCGCTCAGTACCAGACAACGCCACTCCTACTCGAGGTTTATCCCACGCCCCACGCGAATCACATGACCTAAATCAACCAATCGCTAATTTTCGTTGCATTAGCGTCGTTGCATCTGAAGAGGTCCGATTTTCTGGGTTATCCCCGCTAAAATCACTTTTAGTGATAAAATATGCGGACAATATTTTCTAATTGTACAGAAAAATATGTAGAAGAATTTCGATCTTTCTTATACTAAATTTTTCTTATTTTCTATAATATCAATATATACAACTGAAACATTATGCGATAAATAAAAAATATATTAACCTCTCGAATTTTTACAGTAGTAGAGCCTTCGTTTATTGGAACTTTAAATGTACGAAATCATACTTAATAAATTTTTCTTACTCTTATTTACCGTTTATTTTGCGTTATTATCCAAACAAATAGGATACGAGACGTTTATTTTGAAAATTAGGCATTAGTCACTTTTGTCTTTAGATCGAGATATTCAAGGATTTGCATTTTGTCTTTAAGAAGATTTACTTGCGTTTGTTATCTTGAATACTTATATTTTTCTCAGTTAATGAGTCGCCATTTTTCATTACTGTAAGGTGCCATTTTCAGAATAAACATACGAAGAAAGCTAGTATTGTTTGAACAGTTTTTTCTCCCGATGTATCCGATTAGACGAAATTTTACTATAGTAATATTTGATCTTATCACGAATAAAGTCAATATTCAATTAATTTTCAAGTCTATTAGGTGTTCTTCACTTGGTACGTAAATATTAATTAAAATTGGTAATTGTTGAATTAGGAATACTGATGACGAATAAAACGAATACTAATTACTCTTAAAAATTTACATTAATATTGATGTTTCTCATCCCTGATAGAACGTATTATCATCGGGATAAACATGACGACGACTGGAAATAACTCGTAAGTTATCTGCTGTACGAAAAAATGTTTCAAATAAAAAAGGGATATAAACTGTAAATACTGTAATCATTTTATTATTATTTTGCTTCTTTATCGAGATATGAAAGTTGTGCTCAGTTTTTTTAAATGAAATAATATATCTTTTTGCATTCATTAATCGACGCAGTTCAAGATTTTCTATAAAAATATAAGAAACTATTAATAATATAAATAATGTAAATATAATAAAGATATAAGAAACTATTAATTTAGGAGATATTCTATTGAAAGACAGGGACAATGTATGAAATACAAAGATTCCGAATTTCTTCATTACATATTCTCGTATACATATTTCTATATTTGATTATATTATGTGCTATTCTTACGATATGTTATTTTTCTTAATGTACGCATGCATCATTTCAATTCGTGCATAATTTTAATTTATTTCATTAATACTTTCGTAATAATTTGCAAATTCGTTTCTTTTATATATAATATTATGCGATTCATATGTTTTTTTTTACACGGGAAAATATGAATTGCAGTGAACAATTATGAATGAGAAATTAATGATACGAAGAAGATGATTTCTGCGTGCCAGTACAATTTTTTTAATGTATCGCGGCTGAAAAATCTCTTTCTTGATTGCAATAAAAGAAAGGGAAAAATAAAAGAAAAAGTTTAAGATGAGAGATAAACGATGAAAGAAGAATTACATTTCCAGGATTATGTCTTTCACAAGAGTAATAATCTATATGCATACACATAGAGAATATAAAATTATATATTTTTCTTTAAACACATCTTGTTTTCTCTATGTTCCACGTTAAACACGTGTGCGATAAAAATAATATCTTGAGAAATATCATTTGCCGGTTTTTTCTAACTTCAACAAATAAAAAAAGATATAACTTGTTTATATGGATTATTTTTCTATGTCTAATAAATGTTTGTATTTTTCTTCCGTACAACAGGATTATTTTTATCTCATTAGAATTTAACGAATGTTTCAAAATTTATCATACGCGCGATTATTTATTGCTTTCTAGAATTAAAGATTAACTGCGGAAAATATCAAAAAATCTATAATATACAAAAAGGTTGTTTATGACAGATTAAAGATAGTATCTAATTAAAAAGATATATTTGAAGAATGATTAGTAACAGACATGATTTTTTAATAACGCATTTCTAAAATTAAGCAGTAAATGTCACACTTCAGTTTTATTCGTTACTGGAAAAAAAAAAAAAAAAGATTTCCATAAAAGCAATAACGAAGTTGTCCAAAAAACGCTAGAAAATGACTGGAGAAAGGGCGATGCATTCGTTGTCCAATAAAATGCTAATTCTATAAAAAATACATTGCCTCTGAATTTTTCTGAAATTTCGTTAAATAAGCTTATGCAACAGTCTAATATTAATCTATATCGTTACAAATTTGTTGAAATTTGCTCAACTTGTTAATTGGTTCGTCACTTGATCAGGAACTTTTGATAGTTTTAATATTTTTTAGTGTTTGCAATTGTAATAGATGTGAAGTAACTCTCGATGCTTCAGTAATTTTTTAATAATTATTCAGGTTTAGCTAATTTTTGTACGTATTCTGACACTGTAAAATAATTTTGTATAAAATAATATTAAAAGCAAAAATGTCTTTTATGCAATAAAAAGTTGTTTTCTTTTGTGAGCTTTAAAATTTGTAATCATCAAAGTTAAATGATTATTTAGTAATTTTTAAATAATTATTTGGATAATTTTTAACTTTAGTAATTACTAAATTATTTAGGTTTATATAATTTTCGCAAATATCCTAATGCTATATAATATAATACCATGTAACAGAATATTGTAAAATATTTCTTTCTATGAAATAGCAATAAAACCAAAAACATCAACAAAAATATATCTGTCTGACTCCTCTTGTAATCATACAATATAGAAATAGTAATACAAAAAGATTATAGAAATTTTCTAATAATAACTTAAGCTCACCTAATTGTCGTGAACGTCCTAATATTATACAATACGATTAATTATCGCGATATTGTGAAACATTCCTTCTTTTAAAATAACATTAAATCTAAAAGGATCAACAAAAATTTTCTCCTTCCGTGATCTTCAATTGCAGATATACCAATTCTAAAAGTCGGAAATTTTCTAATAATTACTCAAATTTACTTAAATCTATCCAAATACTTGTGAATATACTGCATTTGTGGAAAATTTTGCGCAATGCACGGATCGTGCAAAAATATATAAAATATAAAAAAAAATATTTTATATATTATAGATGTATAAAATATATATAAAAAGAGTATCAATTGTAATACGGAAGAAACGATCTTTCATCTAGATTTTATTTCGTTAATGGTGGTTTCGTAAAAACACCCGCAGTTTGGTCACGAATGTGCCGTATATTTCTGCACAACTGGCGCGAAGTGCGTTAATTCGTCACGGATACAAATATTTCTCCCGATATCTCATCGCAGAGAGACTCTATACTCGTAGTCTGGGGCAACGAATCTAGTCGCTTCCGACTGCATCTTTGGGTTTGTGCAAACTGTCTACGTCTAACGAGAGTGCGATGCCGCGTCATTGTTGCACGCGGATTGTTACCGAGTGGATTCTCCTAAGTTCTATTTGTTTTCTTAGCTTCTTCCATGTAACATTCGCGTACAGCTGCGACACGACGAGTGTTATTGCAGGTACTAAAAGTGTTCCGTGCGACTGTGCAGCGAAGCGCGTTGATGAAGCAGATATGAAAGTTAAATTTTCCAGGGGAATACCGGGTCGAAGCTGGGATACCGTGGGGCGCGAGTGGTAATGAAATTGAGAATGGTGGAGTAATGTTTGCTTAATTGGAAGAAAGATGAGTGAGAGAGAGAGAGAGAGAGAGAGAGAGAGAGAGAGAGAGAGAGAGAGAGAGAGAGAGAGAGAGAGAGAGAGGTTGAAAGGATGGCTGAAACATTGAAATTGAAGCATCCAATTGGTGCAAAAACTGAACTTGGAATAAGAAATTCGGATTTATTGAAATCTTGGTTTTGTTATGGTTGTATTAAAAATACTTTCAAAATTTGTTGTATATCTTAATCTTTACTGTATTATCCGTTCGTCTTTATTTTAATTATTTTTAGAAGATACATTTTTGTTGTTTCTGTTTTGGAAAGATTGTTCGGCAATTCAGAGATTTGAATGTGTTTGAACTTGTGGTTATACTTCAACCATTTAAACTCTGTATTTTGTTTGAAAAAACTACATTAGCAATAGTTTCTACCATTCAACCATTCTTGGAAATTCCAATATCTTTTTCTCAAAACTATTTCTTTGCTAATGATTTTCACTTGTTTTCGAAAAGAAACAGCTAAAGAACCAACATGTCCATGTCTGCATTGAAAAGATTTTCTCACGAATGAATTCTAAAATTTAGTTGGCGGTAATTAATAAAATAATATTGTTTTATAAAAGCGTATCTTCTCGTTCACGTTCTTAATTTAAACGAAGCTCATTTTGATTCATCTGCCTTATGACTAATGCCCGAATCCAAATACCCCAGGTATTTTCAAATTTATTCGTTCATTTATCCTTTTGAACCTAATTTACCCAATTCTATATCTGATAGATATGAACAGATACCGAAAGAAAAAACAAAAAAAAAATTATATTTGAATACTGAATCAATAAAATCCAATCGTAAGGGGACCCCATTGCAATTCATACAAGCGAACCAATCTTGTTGTGCGAACAAGTTGTCAACCTAGTTACGATGTAAGTCGTGTCTTATAGTCTAATGGAATTTGTACTCTGCAGCTCTGGTTTGAGTCTGCATTGATTCGCTATTTCTGTCATGATCCAACTAAATATAACATAACGTGTGGCGATACGATAATAAATTTTACACACCTTTATAGTAAGTTGAAATAAATATTTCTTTTTTTATTGAAACCGCAATAATGAGATTATTATTTTCTCGTGTTTTTTTTTATCGAAATGTGCAACACAATTTATTCCGATTTCATTTAATCCATTACTAAACAGGAGCCATGGTTTGTTACATCAAAATACTAATTGAAATAATAATTAAATACTCATTGTTAAACACTGTAACTGAGTCACGGTTTATCGCATCGAAATACAAACCAGTAATTAAATATTAATCGTCAAACGTTAGAAGCAAAAGCTATAATTAATTTTTAGCGCTACATTGATTATATTGTCAAGTTAATTTTATTGCTATGAAATTAAATTATAGCGATAAATTCAAAAAGTCTGAAATAAAAGTAATAATTAATAATGGCATGTAACGTTCGAATGTATAACCATGATAATTTTTCGTTTTTTAAATAAGTTTCATTGCTAAATAAATAACAGTAATAATAAATATATATGGGTAATAGTACATAGATAATAAATAATAATAGGTAAATTATACTAGTTTAAATAAGATAAATTAATATACAATATTTTCAAACAGCAGTTTTTATTCCTTCACACAATGTGTAGTATCAATAAAGAAAAGAAATTAAAATTAAAATTAAATTAAAAATCAAATAATCTAATTTCTAAACCCAAGCATAAACTTGATTGTGTATTATATTATATAATACTGTTTCATCAACATATCTTCTACAATTTTGTGAAGTTTAAAAGAACTGAAATATTTATAAACACTTCGATCCTTCATGAATTAAGCATCTCAAATTGTTTGTACGATACATTCAGAGGATTAAATTGTTCTGATACATTCCTATTCTTCATTAATTATAACTTTTTAAGAAGACAAAATTCTTTAGAGAATAGTAATTCTATTTTTGACATTTTAATGATATTCATTCTAAATATTATTATAATTTCTAAATACATTTTTCAGCTTGGTGTACTTAACATCTAAATACGTTCTCACTGAAATTGCAATAAAAACGTTGATCTATCTTTCAACGTGTGTTTATTTCGCAGTTTCCCAGTTATTCCATTATTAACGAATTTCTTTAAAATTTACATTGTCAGTCAATGTAAAATTTACATTAACTGCGACGGGAGGAATTCTTTTTTTTTTTTTTTCAGATGAAAATATGACACCGAAAGTCAGCGAGAAAATATAATTTAACTGGACCGTTAGCTTTGAGAATGAACAATGTATGAGATAAAGATTTCCCATTTGTTTTGACGTCAATCCACTTTGATGCTTTATAAAATGCCTTTTCCCGACGTGTGCTGCGTTGTTTTAGATTCGTTCCTTTTCTTTTTTCTACGAGTATAGATCTCGATCTCAGTTGTATGAAAATGTGATAATAAACAAAGCGGTCGATTTCAATTACACCCTGTTCGTTCATTTCACTTCGTAGAATACACGATCGTGGTAATTGTGCTTTTTTTATAGAATATGAACACTGAGAATTCGTTTGCAGATACTGACGTACAAAGTTAACAGAATAGAACTACTCAGAGTAGTTCGACTATTATTAGGGTAGAACGACTAATTATTCATAGGACGACGTAATATTTCATAAAAATTTTATAGAATTAATTGGACAAAGGTTCGCTATCGGTTTTATGGTCTTAAGGAGGAAATTGTGGTCGTATATTATACTTATTACTATTCGAGTTAGATACACAGGCACAGAAGAAAAATTAAATGTGTTTAAATAAATTAGTTATACAAGTTATTTATACAAGTGTGTCAGTATATACTACTGAATTTTTATTTTATAGTAAAATTTTTATTTTTAAGTAAATTTTAAATTCAAAAAAAAAATTTTCTTTTTAAATAAATTTGTATAAAGTGTTAATATTTTAAAACAGAAAACGATTTAGATTTTTTTATTTGAAGGAGAGCATGACTGTCGCACATTCAGAGAATTCATAAAATTTGGAGTTTTAAAATATATTTTGTTCCCTGTGTACGGTTCCGTACGTATATTGCTTCACATTACGAGGATTAATACTAATTTCATATTAAAATAACGAAGGAAACTTGCATTCGAGACATTTGTGTATAGTGCAATATTATGTACTTCCATAGTACAATATTTGAATGAAATATTTAAGTAGAAGGGAGAACATTAGAACGTTTGGAGTTTGGATAGTGGGTATTTGAATAAAGGGAACCCCTTTCTGTAATACTTTGTACAACAAATATAACAGAAATTCCCCAGACGTTCCCCAGAGAACTGAATCTTGAGACAAAGTTTCTCACTTCTATGAATTAAATTATTATCTACGTAGAATTTCCCGGAAAGGCGAATTAGTAAATTAAAATCGTGCGTCAGACTCGAGATTTCGTTATCTCCTGCGGAAATTTACTACTCTCTATGGTAAAGAGTTTCATAAAGTTTATAAATATGTAGATTAGTCTGTAATTTCGTAATTGTAATTTTTGACTCGAAGTTTTGAAGTCTCGCGCGACATCGTTCCATTTTACAACACAATCGATCTTAAGTTAACAAATATGTTGCATTACGAATTTTATTCTTATTTAGTACGTTGTACAGCTAAATTCAATGAAATTTTAAAGATTAAAAGATAAGATTAAGACAAATTTTCAATTTTAGATACCGAATTAATTTTGGTACTTCTGTTACGTCTAGAATTGAAGTTAAATTCAAGTATAATTGACAGACAATGTTTTTCGTCGGAAACAAAACGTCGTATGGACAAATTTTATTCTCTTTTTTTTTCTACTTAGGATATTTAGGATATTTTCTACATAGGATATTTGCACAGAGATGCAAGACAAACAGGAGTCGATAATAAATAAAAGGAATTCGACCGCCGCAATTCACTCGCTTTAATCACTTTGGTTTACTTTAATCACTTTCACTTTCGCGATCAGAACGCGTAAGCAAGCTGAATAAGCGAGCCATAAATTTCCTTTGCGCGCGAGTTGTTCAACGTCGCTGAGGATTCGTCGAGAGGTTTGCAAGCGCTGCGTTCGCAAAGAAAAATTCCACTTTCCATCGGGCAACGAAGCTGTTAAATCAAATCCGTTCTATTGGGATTGTATCTCGCGAGAGCGAACGCGGCTGGAAGCCCGCTTCCTCTCCTGAAACGAACCTGAACCCATTTGCGCGTCCGGCTCGATTATTTCGTCGCGCACGTGTCGATCTCCCTGCGAGCGTAAACACATCGCCTCCCCACGGACGACAGGCCGAATCGCCGTGTACAAATCGAGCAGGCTGCGGTCACGTGGAAACTCGAACGGTTCTGAATGCATTAATTAAAATGGAAATGCAATTACGAACCGCGGCCGAGAACAATACGGAGCTTGTTCACGGTCGCGAGTCCGCGGACACGATTGCACTCGCACGAAGATTCGCCGGTTTCGACGATTCAAAAATTCTGGACACCGTGGGAAGTCCATCGAGGATCAACCAATCGAATTTATAATGACTAGGCTGCGGATTTTTGCGCATTTTAAAGTGCACAAAATGCGCATAGCGCTCGAAAAGATATATGAAATGTTATAAAGACTAAATGTAAATAATATTTATATAATAACAATGCTGATGATTGAACAATAAACAGTTAAACTCTCTTTTTAACGACTCAATCAACTCTTTTCAATCGACGCTTTTTCACAATTCAAATCGACTCTGTTTTTTTTTTCACTCGACTCTCTCTCCTTTTTAAAAAGAGCTTTCAAAAAGCGCGTCGCGCTTTTGCTACCATATTCAAACATTACAGGCCATCTAGTATAATTAAACGCAACTAAAGATACAATAACTACAACTACAGGTTATATTATAATTTAACAACGACCTCCGATAATGACCTACGATATTACAATACAATGTTCCGTTCTTTTTTTTTTAAATTCATTATTTAAAGTCGCATCAACCGCTTGCGTGGGTTGTGAGTTATTAACAACTTGAACCTAAGTCTTACAATTTACTAAACAGGTTAGACTGTTTTAGAAGGATTCTTTATCCTTTAGATTGTCGTTCAGACCACAATGCTTTTTGTAATATTAGTTTTGTTATATTTATCATGCCGAGTTTCTACTTTTTCATCCTTTGCTCTCGAAAACTTTTTTCTGTATCATCTAGCAATTTATTTTTAAAACAGTGACTCAAGTGTCAGTTCGAATAAAATGATCTAATTTCTAGAAACCTAAACGAGTCTGTCATCAACTTGCTGGACCCTTTTTACTCTCTGTGATCGGTCTATTGTTATTTTGAAAATCGAACAATTATGACAATATCAAAGTGACATGACTCGGCGAAAAAATGTTTAACAGAGGTAGAATATTGAGAGAGAAAAACTTTTCCTTCGTTTGTCTTCGCCTTGGAATTGTTGGAGAGGAAAAATAATTATAAAGAGTCCATCAGGATATCAATGGACCAGATGAAGCAAAGAAGAGCATACATTTGGGATCTCAGGAGTCAGCTCGCTTCGACCAATTCTCACTATCCACTATACGACAGTTTACGTCGTATCGAAAAACTACTGCTGGATTTATAGTAACGATCGTGTTATTAGAACATAAGAAATCTTCGAATCGAAATTAACGAACCAGTACAAAATCCAATTGGATTAAAAATTTTAGGTGATTCAACTCTAAATTTTTATGGTTTCCAATGATCCATTGTTACCAGTCAGAGAAGGCAAGAAAAAATAGGAGTTTCATAATATAAAAGGGGTGGGTTTCTATTAACATATTTCGGCGAAAAATATTCGCAAAAGTTGCGAATATATAAAATTTCGATGAAAAATTACGAATTGCTAATTTTGACAATGAATCTGTGGATTTCCATGTTAAAAACGGAATATAATGAACGGAAGTGTGACTTGCGTTGTGCGTCACATCATCAAAACTTATAATAAAATTTAACAAATTACATACCACGCTGTTAAATTAGTAATAGGTTGAAAACAAATCACTGATAATCAAATAACACTCTACGATAAAACAAAGAGTTATGAATTAAGTGAAACGACATCAAACGGAACGTTCTAAAATTAAAGATGAAACAATTCTCGAGATTCACCCCCCGAAAATTTCCCCCGGGCGACCAATATATACCAGGAGTTTAGTGTATAAAAATATAAGCTTTCGCCGAGATATTCCGCCTCCGAAGTAGTTTCGAAACTTTCCAGTCAGATTCGAACGAATTTCCAATATATTTGATCGCATCGCGCAGTTACGATACATCGAGCATGTTCAGCCGCGGGGAAAAAGCTAGCAAACGATCCGAAAGTTGGTCGGCGGGTTCGCCGGAGCAAACAGGAGGGGTCACGAGCCCATACCGGCGAGGAAATAGAAACGCGACGAGACGGGGACAACGGCTCGTAACGGATGTAAGCTTACAACAGTTTTTCTGGTAAAGCTCGAGGCGACCGGGCGCTAAGGGAAGAGGCGGAGGAGGAGCAGGAGGACACGACGACTATGGGTAACTACGCTACACACGCACCTCGGTTTCACTCTACCGATCAATAGCTACAGGTGGCAGCCATTTCCTAGCCAACGGCTGCTTCCACCCTCCCGCTAACGCTCCGTGTTTCCTTTTAACTGTATCATTTGCTCCTTGCCGTTCTTTTCCCTCCTCTTCCCTCTCTTGTCGCGTTTCCGAGGAGGTGACGTTTGCAAGAATTTTTTCTGGATGCAAATTTAACTCTTTGCCGTCGGCAAACTTTTTTCGTATCAACTGTCAGCAATTTATTGTACGAAGCTTCAAATTACGAAATGACAGAGCATTGGAAATAATAATAATTCGAATGGTATTAACGAAGTTTTGTTGGTTATACGTATCTTCCTAACGTGTGATATTATTGTTTAAATTTAAAGCAATCGTCAACGTGCATTACGGGTTTGATAAGAACAATAGTACACGAGAGTTTCAATCTCTGGTAAAATAATATCCTTCGCCATTTTTTAAACTTTCGTAAGAAGCAATGAGAAGTTCAAGTTTATGTGAATTATTGAGCGTCAATTGACTCGGGACTGTCTTCTCAAATTCTTTTGTTCTTCCTATATTGATATTATAGCTTTCATTTTTCTCTAGGCGTCTGTTCAGACATTGTACTATTGTATATCGCATCGTACACGTTCGTTATATAATTATCAACCAATTATAAAAAGAGGAAGTCCGAGCTGTTAGCTGGATTTAAGTACGATGTCCCCCACAGAAGAGATAGTCGAGTTCAAAGGATTAATGACTGCTTTTCGAGTTTAGGGGACCATTTAGACTTGGTATTTTAGCGATTTTTTCACTTGTATAGAGTGGACGTAAGGATCGAAGAGATCGTGGATTATCTTAACGCAGGGGATGTCGATGATTGCTTTGACTTTAGAGAATTCCACCGGTCTCTCATTTCTCCTTCTTACGTTGTAGCGTTTCGAAGAATCGTTCTGGATTGTAAATTTGACGATTGCTTCGATTTTAGATACCTTGGTTTTACGGTCCGTTGGATTAATTTGTTTCTCTTGCTGGGGAATTTCTCCAAACGTAAAGTCGATTGATTTTGCAGTATCTTTCATTTATTGGAAGCGAATGTAAGAAATATCAAAGAAATTGTTGGGATGTTACGAAGAGTTTTAAACAAGCAGGGGAATTTCATGATTACTTTGATTTTAAAAAGGGGGAGAAACCGCCTTTTCCTTTTCCAAGAAACCATTGGATTTTCCTGAATATGAATTCGACGACTGCTTTAATCTTAAAGTTCTTGGTTTTACAGTCACCTGGTTTCTCAAACTTTTTTTTTCATTTATTTGAATGCGAGAAGTATCGAAAAAATTGTAGAGAATTGTAGGTATTCTTATCCAAAATAGGAAAGTTTTTTTGATCGTGAATTTTGATTGCTTTGATTCTAGCTTTGGAATTCGCTGGTTTCTCTCTCTTTTGTTTGTTTAAAATAAGAAATAAAGAAAAAAGAAAAATATTATAGATAATCTTTTGCAAGGGAATTTGCTTCGACGAAGAATTTTTCTTTGATTTCAGAAAATTTCAGATTGTACGGGAATTTTTCCAAACGTAAATTTAACGATTGCTTTGATTTTGGAGAATCTTAGTTTTTGGTATTTTTTATTTAGTAATCTTAATACAGTAGAAATCCGATTATATTTTGTAATTTTAAAATAAAATTTCGATTATTCGAATTAATTCTGTTCGGATCGATCGGATAATGGATAATCATAATCGAATCATTCAGCAAAACTAACAAATGCTTGCAATATACTGTAGTAAAAGTTGGAACTTGAGTTTCGCAAACATAGTTCGACAATTTCCGACTTTTCTAATAGATATTTCAATTTCGTGAAACACTTCCTGTTTCTTAATGTATGTAGCAATTGATACTGCCGGCTTCAGATCAATTACCGATTTCCTATCGTAATCGAATCGAAATGGAGTTTTCCGAATAATTTCGTTATGAACGAGTTATATATGAAAAATTGTAATTTCTTACGTAATGTATGTATTTTTTAATCATTTTTGTTCTTCCAATCTTTTTGAACTGTTAAATTGCATATTTTTTTTAAAGCACATACTAGATACTTACTGGAATATTTATCCGGGTAACCAATGTTCGGATAATGGAGGTTCTACTGTCTTCCATAATTTGCAATTTCGAGAAAATTGTAGGGAAATTATGGATAATCCTTTCATACGAGAATTTCTCCATGATTGCTTTGATTCCAGAGAATGGCTTAGTTTTGGAATTCGCTGGTTTCCACCACCGTTTTCGTTTGTTTTAAATAGATATGGAAAATAAGAAAGAAAAAAAGGAAAAATATTCTAGATGATCTGATTTCAAAGAATTTTAGCTTCAAAGTCGGTTGGCTTTTAGAATTTTTCATTTGTTTCAAGTGTATATTGGGAAGATTGTACGTAAATTTGACGATTTGATTTCGGAGAATCTTAATTTTGCTATCGGTTGATTGTTCATTTTCAAGTGAATTGAGTTGAAAAGTAACTTCGATTTTTATTCTGATTTTAGGGGATTTTGGTTTTAAAGTCGATTGGTCTTCAATATTTTTCATTCGTTTGGAGTGGATGTGAAAAATGTCTGAGAGATTGCGGGGGTGTTGCGGATAATCTTCTCGTGGTAGAATTTTTCCCGACGAGTTGAGGATTCGAAGATTACTCTGAATATAGAGTCTTAGTTTTACAATTGCTTAGTTTTTACTTCATATTATAATATATTCCAACATGTTCTCTGTTATAATGTTATTGTATATTATAAATTCAAAATCACTGTAGAAGAATTGTGGATAATCCTTTCGTAAGAGAGGTTTTAAAGAGAGTCTCGATTCCGGAATTGCTTTCTAGCTTTTTCATTTGTTTGAACTAGGTGCGAGCATTGCAAGAGAATTGTGGATAATCTGTTTGTAGAGGAATTCTTTCTGACGTGAACTCGATTTCTACCCTGACTTTTGTGAGTTTTGTTTATTTAGAGAAATTGCAGAAAATGATACATATCGTTTTGAAAATAAATATCGCTATATTGTCAGAGTATTGAGAGAGATTTACAAGAAATGAAATAAATTCGAAAGAAATTTTACACGATTATAAAAGCTTTAAAACTCTATCTCATTTTGTCGGTGATCCTTTTATATTTTATCTTTTATATTTTTCTGATATCTCTAAAGATATCATGAATTCAAAAACTGGCATGTTTTCTCGTTTCAACTACAGCAGAGTTTCGATTACCGAAACATTATTTGAAGTCTCTGTTATGAGAATGTTCTTTTATTCTACGTTCGTAATTTTTGGAAAAGAGACTCAAATAGCACAAAAAAACTGAAACTTTATGCAATAACTTGCGCTAAAACTATATATTGATGTTTCATTGCTTGTTTTAAAATGCAAGAAATTTAATATAAAGAAAGTTGTCACTTTGAATTGTTATAAATTATTACAATATATGTAGATTATTGTACAAGTTTTAGATGGTAACCTGATATTGATGAACAGACGTGATAATTATACAAGTATTAATGAAACAATTTGTAGGATACGAATATTTGTTCACAAATTATAATTCGAAAACTCGAGAGATTTCGAAGATTGGCATAAATGCGGAACACTTCTATTTGAATTATAAATGTTTAAATATTTTATTATCTGATTACGAGTATCTAAGATGTGCTATGTTCTATGTTTATCTAAAAACATTTGCAAACATTCTCTAAATATTTATACACACAGTTTAGCTTGTATGTACATAGAAATAACAGAATAGCTTGCGCTCTATGGAAAGGATAATCCCGCTCGCAATTAGAAAATTGTTTTGCGCTGTAATAATGAAAATGTCTCATTTTCAAACTGTAATAATGAAAAGAAGAAAAAGAAAAATAGAATTAAGATGGTTAAAATTATAAAGTTGGACGTAATATTTAATATATTTAATTATGCGAATGAAACGCATAATTACTATAGGTCGAAAAACTTGTCCAATTTATTCAACAGAAAAAATATCTTCTTAGTTTTCTTTATTTGTGGTTATTATTTAATGTATATGCACAACTTAGTATAAATACAATACATAAAGTTGATAAGTCAATAATAATTTATTATTTTTGGTTAATAACTCAGTATATATATATATATAATGTTCAAAGTTTATTATTTTTCTTTCATTTGAAAAAAAAATAATTTTAATTTTCCATTTAGATTGTTTAATTATTTATTAAATTATATCTGTAGTATTATTTTTATTGTTTTTCAATATTTATAATATCGTGTCACTAAACGGTTATTTTATTTATCTTTAAACATAATGAGGGAAAAATACACGCTGCAATATTCTGTAACATCCATTTCACATTCAAAAACTATTTTTCAGCAGATTGAAAAACATCGAAAGAAGTATGTAGAACATTTACATTTTTCCAATATCCACTCTGTAATTAACAAAAGTTGTACGGATTCATATTAGAGTGTTTTGTTATTAAAATGAGAAAAAAGAAACCTTCATGGAATATTTTACAGCTATTTATCAAAAAGTTGCACACTACGGAATTAATTTTCGTGGCAAAATGAGCTTTAACTTTTATTATTATCGGAGAGTTGTGCACTATTTCCACGTTACATACAATGTATTAGAAAGTGAAAATAATTTGGAATAATCCATAATTAAATCTGTGGACAAGTACTTGGATATTGTCAACTTTAATCCCAATAATTGACAACAGGAAGGATACACAGTGAAGAATAATTGAACCAATAAACTGCAGATTTCTTGCAAATCATTCTTCGTTACCGTTGACATTAAGGTACAGATGAAATATTTACGTACAAAAACATTTTAAATAATTTCATTCCGTTAATTTTTATTTAAACAATTTTTCAAAATAGCCAATGTTTTTTTCACTTTCCTGTAACAAGAATTATTTGTTGATTTCTAATTTTGAATTGTTACTATATCGAATGTTTCGAATGAATTGATTAGTTTGAAAAACAATTTGAAAAGAATTAAGAATATTATAAATTTATTTATTAATTATGATTCATTATAATTTGTATCGTTTTTCTATATTTATTACATTGTTCTTATTTTATCGTAGTAATTGTTTAACGTAAATTTTTTAATCGAAAATCTGAAGAACATTTCTATTTTTCTAATATTCATTTTGTAATCAACGAAAGTTATATGAATGAGAATATTTTTTGTTAAAATAAGAAAAAGACATTTCATGGACTGTTTTACTAATTTAGGCTCAATTAAATTAAGTTGATTAACTAAAATAAAAATTTAAACAATTTCGTGGCAATGGATTTTGGAAAAGAAACTATTACTTATGCAGTAAAATTCCATTTACACGAATTTGTCAAGGAACAAATTATTTAATTGGAATCAACTGATTTTCCCCTTTACTAATGAGTTTTTGTTCATGCGATAGGAGTACAAGTTCGAATAAGTGGATTCAATTTGCAAGAATTCACTTAATCGAATATTGATTGAAATTTGATTTAAATAAATAGAATTTTAATGTACTTTGGCACTGTAATATAATGGATATCTACACAACAAAAAATACATAAAATTAGCTCGGAACGTTAAAATTTAGTTTTTTTAATTTTTGTATTAATATCATTCGCACAGAGCTTCTGTGCTCCTCTCAATTCTATTTCTTTCTTTTTTTTTTTTAGTAGGGATTCTTAAAACGAAAAATGTGCGGTTCTTAATATTGTCATTGACAGTAGAATGATTAGATAAATTTGAAATAAAAATTGGATGTTTTAATTGCCGAAAACATTGCAACCGCTTAAAAGAATATTTGCAATATTGAAAGATTTTAATTGCTTGAAATTTTTCTATTGTGTTTATCTCGTGTGTATCTTGATGTTAACGGTAATAAACAGATCGTGGAATTTTATGCAAATTTGTATTTTTGAGAATATAATTAAAAAAATTAGAATCTCGATAAGATATATTGTTTTAGATATTTCATGTATTTAATTATATGCATTTTGTGCAATTTTGCATTTTAAAATTTCCTACAAATGTACAAGAATCTGCAGTATGGTGGAAAAAAATTACAACTGTAAAACTTGCAATTAATGATACAGTTATGCTCTTCACTGTCTAAAGTGTAAATCTTATATATATATATATATATATACACTTACTTCTGTATTAGATATGTGTTCATATGTGAGATAATAACATATCTTTGTTGATATCATAAATATCAATTTGTATACATTTCGAGAAATTTTGTGATAAATCTTCGTTAAGAAATCTCGGTATTTCATCAGTTGATTTCAGTTTTCATCTCGGTGCAGTGTGATTTCGAGTAAACAAGGATTTCTCATACGTGATTTCGGATTATACAGATACATGGATCGGGTGTATTCGCGTGTATGCGAATCAAAGAACGTTTGAGAAACGTGAAAGCGACGCCAGTGATATAATCTCCATGGTTTTAATTAAAATGGGCTGAGTTGTTCAAACTCGTACGAATCGCTACAATCACAATGCGCCCGAAAATTTCATTTGTTCACAACGAACATTTACGTAACGAACATATCTGTTTCTTAATGTGCAAAGATTTTCGCTATGCAATAAAATTGTAAGAAATAAACAGAAAAATATTTATTGCTTAAATATATTTCAAGACGTCTGAAAATCGATGTGAGAAAGAAGAATAGCATTCCTTTTCCAGTTGAAATAAATCATTAAAGTATTTAAACTGAGCATCATTGCGCATTTACGTTAAAAAGTTTGAAATATCATATATTAAGTAAAATATAGTTTTAGAATTAAAAATATATGTAAAATATATTTATATTTGTATTTTTGTTTCGTAAAAACAAATAAACAGTGCATTATATTATACATATGTGCCTAAATATATATTATATTTTATATTTCTATCAATATATTATACATTATTATTAATATTATTATATTACATATAAAATTTCTAAATATTTATATGAAAGTTATATAAGTCACTTATATAAAAATAAAATTGTATTTTTCCCCGGGATTGTTTAAACGTTATAAATATGAAATTTATTTATAACGTTTAGTGTATTAAATTTTTCAGACGTTTATCAGTTTATTTTATCTCTGTGTTATTACAAGCGAAAATTGCACGATTATGTTGAGAATTTCAATATGTAAACTTGCGACAACAACCGCGATTCAGCATTATAGTTGAATCCTTCTTTCTCCCAAGAGATTTTTCTGAATATATTGCTGCTCCAAGCATAAATAATTTGAAAATGCGGAAATATGAATGAAAGAAATTCTGTTCACGATTTCGAATAGAGATTCTAAGACACGGAATGTTTATACTTCACATTGCGTGTTGCGTAACAGCTGAAACAAAATGGCAACTTCGTGTTGCTGTTAAATCTTGCATAAACAAATGCACACAGTGGAAAATTTACAACAGGAAAAAATTAATATACGTGTGTTTTACTTTTACTATTTGATGCATGATTATTTTTTTCAAAAGTAATATTCTTTCTCTTTTCCTTTTCCTCTTTAATTCGGGGTGAATTTGTTGTACGTTTCACAAGAAAAATAAAGCCATGATTAACTCTCGGATTTTAAAATAAAAATTACTTTAAATATATATTTTACAAACAATGAAATGTAATATTGCTGTTCACTTTTGAAATAAAAATTACTTTAAATATATTTTTTATAAACGAAGAAATACAGTATTCTGATAATAATTCTTTGTTGAAAAAATATAAAATGAATACAAATTATTATATTTTGTTGTTTGTTGATGAATTTCATGTTGCTGAAGAACAGATAAATATACTAAGGAATAAATGCATGAATATATATTAAAAACCGAATAACTTAAATCATAAATTTAAATACAAACAGCATTAAATTATATTTATCAGATGGAATTTTCCTTTGCGAGGGTTTCTTTTTGAGATGGATAAATATTCAGTAAAAAACTATGCAGAATGAGGATTTTTGTTCATATGTTTAAACATTGCTGATATTTTGGAAAATTGAAAATTTTTCATTCCTCATTTTTTTTCTGCAACATTCGATATTTGCTTATAAATATAAAAATATAATACAATAATTACAATAAAAATAATATAATATGACAATAGTAAAAATTATAATAAAATTAAAATAAAAACACTGCGTATTGAAACGTTGCTTCGCAGAATTTTTCGACATTTTGAAATTTACAAAATTTAAAGCTTAAAAAATATTTTTTTTAAGAAAGAAGGTTTCAGAGAAATGAATAATATTGAGGTAAGTTCCAAAGACGAATTAAAACAAGTGACACACGTGAAATACACTCATCTCTGAATGTTGAATAGAAATAACGTGATGCAATTATGAAAGAAATTAAATTTGAAGAAACAAAAAAATTATCTTACTGTTAGTCTGATTAAATTTAACACCGTTAACATAGTTTTGCTTACATAATTTTATATAATTTAATATTCATTGACCTCTTCAAACATACTACGTGCATCTGACATTGTTATTCCAAATGTTTTCTTACGCCAGTCGATCATTCAATTTCTCCAAATTTCCACGTAAAATCGATGCCTATTTTTCTTTTTTTGGGGGGCACGGGGAGGTGCAAATTAGTGCACATCCCATGTCCTTAGATAGGCGCACCCTCGCAACCAATTCGTCGTTTTTCATCGGACAAAAAGCCAATATTTGGTTCGTTGACCACTGTTGTTAAAGAAAAAAAAGTATATACATGCACGTATGCACGGGCATGTATCATATATACATACGTAGGAAAGAGGAATTTGCGGTCAGAGTCAATACTTCGTCGATGATATCGGGGGCTTTTGTGTGCAGGATAGAAGCCTATATTCGCGAAACAGAAGAGAAGTTTCCCTCTTTCATACACATATGTAGATCAGAGAGGAGAGTTCTTCCGCTAACGTTATTACCCGAATACGTCGAAACGAGCATGTGTCCTGTGTGAGTTATCGGCAATGTTGTTAACGGTACCGATAACCCAAAATTACAAGTAGGCGGAATTGAAAATGCATTGATTATCAACCCTCTGTAGTTTACGTAAGCAATTTATTCACGAAAACCAATTTCACGTCATGAACTAGTTGGCTCGGGGAACTTGAGCTGGCTTCGTACTACCAATTTACGTTGCGTTGAAATATCGTTATACAGTTTCGCTTTCTTCTTTTTTTTTTTTTTTTATTTTATTGCTTCGCGTGAATTTATAACTTGTCGATCAATTTGAATAAAGTAGAATTTCTTAGACATTTAAGGTTCATTATCTTGAAATTCAAGGTTGAATTACGAACACTTGTTACTCAGTACTTTAGATCTGGCAGGACAGAAGATATCTAAATGAAGAAGCAATGAAGCCTTGTATATATGGCAACTAGTAAAATAGCTAAATGTTAGTTATCAACAATAATATAACACAGTAGCTAAATGTTAATTATAACATTATCTAATATCGATAATTAATTAATTATAATATTATTAGTAAATTATAGTTAACGTCATTTATTCATGCATTTAATATTCATTCATAATATTAATTACATCGTATGAATATTTAGTGAAGTTATAACTACCACTGAGCATTAACGTTAGTCGAATAAATTTCTTGTCGATGGTTAAAAGTTATATTTTAACGAGGAAATATTTTGTTTACCAAGGAAATATATTAAAATGAATAGGTAACGAAGTCTTGTATAATAACTAATAAAATAGACAACAAAATAACTTTCAGAAATAAATTAAACTTCACATGTTGAATTATGATAATTACCTACCACTGAGAACATTAACGTTAGTCGAATAGAAGTTACATGTTAATGAGAAAATATTTTGTCTGCCAAGGGAAAATATATCAAAAGTGAGAAAATGAACAGACAATGAAGTCTTGTATAAGAACTAGTAAAATAAAATAAAATAAAACTAACAAAATAAAAATAGCTTTCAGAAATGAATTAAACTTTAGATATTGAATTGTGATAATTACCACTAAAAACATATTAGTTGAATAAATTTCTTGTTGGTGAGTTGTTAATAAAGACGATATATTTTATCGTGTATTTCAAAGATTGTACAAATCAAGATTGTAAAAAATCTAGCTTGTCTTGTATGTAATTTTTGATAAATAAGTTTAGATAAATACAGAAAAAATCGGAATAATTGTAAGCAGAGACGTAATTTAAATGTGATTATTATAAGTAGTAGTAAATAATGGCACTGACTTTTTAGTGTGTTTCCAAGTAATAATTTTACAATAATCGTAAAACAAGAAAGTAATAGGAAATACTTCTTCAAAAGCTAATAATCATTGTATTTTAATGTAACTTGGACCAGAGAAACATCGTTTAACATATACAATCCTTCTATGACACAGCTATTTCTCACGCTCATTAATTTTCATTATCTTTCCAGCATTGAATACTCTTCGGAACCGTGAGATGAAATTTTACACATTCCATTTGTAACAGGACTCCGTTTATGCGAACAAAATTTCAGCAGTGCCTGATTATTTGAATTCTAGCAGAGCTCTTCGTTGTACGTCCATTCACTTGTGTGAACGTGTATATCCACGTATATCCAACAAACGTTTCGTGAAATCCTCTTATACGTGTGTGTGTGTGTGAGCTCCTATTAATTCAATAGAAAATCACAGGTGGTGTACTTTTACTATACGAACAACGCTGGTTGAATGAACCACCCTGTCTCCCAATAGATTCATACAAACCAGGAGTTCCACTGTAAATAATTTAAAGTGAATCCACGTATCTCGACGAAACGGGAGAAGTAACAAATGTCTGGTTTACAACGTCGATGCATTATTCTTGATACCATTCTTCTGTTTCCGATATTTTCTCATACAACTGTACAGTTCCACCAGTAATTTAATATGGTCGAGTTAAGCGAATCGCTTTGTACAACGCGTTACGCTGTATCGTTATATATTGCAGATGCAGTTTTAACAAGCTCCCTACATTCGCAATCACCATTCTTTCCAATATCGGAAACAACGTCCTATTATGAATCTAACCTTTTTCCTTTATTTAGTTTTCTCGATTCGATTTATTCAACGTACTGGAAGTCTGTTGGTGAGAACATGTTATGTGACTTTTACGATTTGTCGTAAGATTTTTCGAACAAGTGGCGATGTACGGTGTTTTAATTTTCAAAGAGACGATTTTACGTGGAAAAATAAAGTGAAGATACAGTATGAAATTTTTCCACGTGGAAAAGTCAACTTTGAATGTTTCTTAAGTAGGCTTGAATTAAGTTGAATAATCGACATAAGTCAAAAACGTATAATACAATATTTTTTATGTATAATACATATATTATATAATATATAATACAATTATAAATATTAATATTTTTAATTAATATACTGATTTTTAATTAATATACTGATTTTAATTAATATACTGATTTTTTTATAAGTATATTATAAGTATATAGTAATATGATACAATTGTATTATAATACAATATTTTTTATAAGTATATAATATATGCATATACAATATTTTTTATAAGATTTATTTATAATTTTAATTATATAATTAGTTACTTATAATTTTCTTAATTATATAATTAGAGCTATATATTTATATAATCCTAATTAATTATTAACTTAATTAATCTAAGTTATTATAATTCATATTGTTACATAACATAAGTTATTGTAACATTTGTCTCCCAGGAAATTACATTTAAAACATTTATCAAGTACACACGCGCCAAGCTAATTCTTAACAAAATAACATATTCAAAATCTACTTTCTTAAAAGCTTTTAAAGCTTTGAAGAACGTTTCGTCGATTTTTACTTATTTTTGCACATTTCAATTTCAATTGTCCTACACGAAATGCACGTATAATTCTCGAACTCGGAAACGAAGTCTCAAAAAGGAAAATACATTGTTAAGGTAAAATAATAAAATAAATATACGAAGCAGTGAAATAATAACAACATATCTTTCCGATTTACTTTTGAGTCAACTCTTAAGCTACGAAGTTAGCTTTAAACTTTAAAAATTTTAAGTAGGACTGTAACATCTTGCCCCATTCGCTCGCACGATTTCCTTTTAAAATTTCAAACTCTATCATTCTCGAGAACGTGGAACGCCATTACAATCCTTCGTTGGCTCGTATTTACAATATCCGCGTATCCTTACGAACGAAACGAACGGTATAATGAATTTACCACTTAATACCTACACGCGAAACATTCCTTAACGGGGATCGTAATTTATCGTGAAATTCCATTTAATTTCCGGGGTTATGAGACGGCTGGGACGACGATAATTTAATATAAAATTTCATTTAATTTCGGGATTACGGGAGGCATTTCTGTTCGCTAACGAAGGGCACACATACGTGCCATGCGTTCGCGTTGCTTCGCGTTTTTCGTCGTTTTCACGAACGTTTTCACGTGTGTGCAGTCGCGTTTTAATTCCGTTAATTCCTTGGATTTCTCAAATGAAATACGATATTTAATCTGCGCTCGACCTACAGACGCGTGCACAAAATGCAGCAGAATTATTTAAATAGCGTGGCGTGCAGATTTGTACGAAAAAGGCGTGTCTTGAATCAGATCGAGTCGAAATGGATTGAAAAAACGAGCAGAGCGTTACACGAAGATTAACGTGTTCACCGAAACCTCCTCCCCCGACGATAATCCTTTACATTCTCCGTTTTTCTTTACACGTATGTACATACGTTCTGTTGTTTGCTTTCAATACATTCTCTCCTGGTGTTCGTTTTGACTATTACAACCAGAATGAAAAATGTTACGCGAGATAACAATTACTTTTTTAAAAAATGTTTTCAATTGCAAGGTAACGATCGCAAGTTTTGAGAAAAGATTTTTCGTTGCCAGTAACTATTATCGATGAGAGAAATTTGCTTCGATTCTCGACGAGGGAAGTTCTCTTTCGATTGTTATTATAATATTATCGACGAGGGAGATTTATTTCTTCGTTCGTTTCCATGGTCTTTAAACTGTTTTGATGCTTGTTAAGGAAGATTATTTCGGTCGAAAAAAACGCGAAACAATACGTCAATAACAATTACAAGCAATCGAAATAAATTTGCTTATCTACTGCAAGCGATTGGAACAGAATTCCGCTCGCCAATAATTATTGTCGGTAGCGAACAAAATTTTCGAACGCTTACAATTGTTATACCAAAACGTTCAATTTTAGTTTAGTCTTTTGAAAAATTTTCTTTGCATTTTGAGATTAATGTCATCAACGTAAATAACAAGTAAGTTTCAGTTTCTGGTTTTTTTTCTCATAGAATATTTTGTGACAACTGTTACTTTTGATCCCTGATCTTTTGAATTTATAATCGCGTCGAAATAATTCAAGTGAACTTTTTGCTTTATTTATTAGGTTTTACATGGGATTTTCTTTCTCAAACCTTTCTTTCTTCAAACGTTTTTTTTTTTTTTTAAATTGTAATTGTTTAAAATATCGTCCGTCAGGAAGGTTTTTGACTGCTATCGTAAGCATAGCAATATTTGAAAGCTTCAAACAATACGTGATTACTGGTCACGAATTTCACTGATAAGGACAACTGACAAATTTAGTCGTTAAAAGCTAAACGAATTGTTAAACCGATACCTCTACATACTGATTTTTCGCATAACAAACCGCTGGCGAATTGAAATATTCGAACAATCAAATAAATTCTTTTTGTTCGCGAGCCTTTAAATTGATTGTTTAACTGCAGTTCAATGAAATTCTAAATAACGCGAAAACAGAGTACGAGTTCGTGAAAGCAATTTAACTTTGCAAAAGTTGCACCACGAATAAAACGACCAATTAAATAATTGGTTGACGATGCAATCCTGATTTTCTCAGGATTATCGCATCTTACTAATTACTGATAAACTTTTTATAAATCATTTAATGATTCGTTAACTTTGATTGCATACGATCTTTTGCGTTATACATGATTCTAAAACATTATTAATAAGTCGAATTCTTAATCAATTATTAATTGAACATTCAGTCTGTTCCTCTGCGAAGAGGAAAATTTTAGTTTTTCCAAATTTTCTGTACAATCCTGTTATTGTATTAATTTCTTAAATTACATCCAACAATCTGTTTTCTTTAGTTATACAAGGATGTCCCAAATTTAAATGTCAAAATTTCGGGAGCATGTAGATGGCCGATAAACTAAGGAAAAAAAATCTTTTAGAAGGTTTTTGCTCCCTGTTGGAGAAAATCACGAACAAAAGTTTTTATTTTTCCGCTTATTTACACTAATTCATATTGTCATAATATGAATAATATACTATTATTATTATACTATGGATAATATATTATTATTAATATATTATATAATTGTATAATATACTATTATTTTATATCACCTATTATCATCTATATTATCCATATCATCTGTTTAATGAGGATATGTGTTCAAAACAGACATGATTTTTCGCAAACATTATACCTAACATTGACCCCTCTGCTTGAGATGAACACTGTTCTAGTAGCATCGAATAAACTTACTGAATAACTAAAAAAATGAAAATTCTTTGTTTCTTTTTTTACGATTTTCTCTAAACTCCGTTCATCTCACCTTCTATATACTTTCAAAGTCTTGACATTCAAATTTATCGCAAAAATTTGTTCAATGTTTTCATATATCGTAACAATTTATAACAGAGATGGCTAACCTTTGCCACTACCCCATCCACTGCATCGATCTCTCCATTTGCTTGGTAGAGAAATCAACAGATTAAGAGAGTGGGGGACGCGGCGAGGAAATTTCAGTGTAGCGGAGAGATCGATGTGTGAAGAGATCGATGCAGTGGAGAAGGTGATAGCATTAGCGACCAAGAAAGTTAGGCACCTCTGATTTATATTTCCGAGAAAAAATAGTGTCTTCACTTTCTCACCTACGTGATGTAAAAACATCTTACTGTTAGAATGAAACATTGGAGCATCTTGAAATAAAAATGTCAAAACATCTTGGAATAAAATTTTGAAAGCAGAATCTTCGAAACCTCGAAACCAGGTTTATTGTTGTACGCGATTGTACAGATTTCTAGGTATCAACGTAACTTTCAACAAATTACACGAGGTTGCAGAGGCTTAAATGGAATTACCAAAATATACACGTGTCCGTGTCAATTGCGCTTTTCCTCTAACTGATTCCTCGGAGACATCATCCATTCGATAAATCTCACTTACACTGACTGGGTCGGACGCCTACGACGAGAAAAACCATATTTTATTATTTCTGTCAGGAAGACAAATTCTTGATGTCGTTAAGTCGACCCTTCTCAAGCTGCTTTCATCACATACACACACACACACACACACACACACACACACACACACACACACACACACATGTGTTAGGAGAAAATGACGGTTAACATGTCGGAGACTTGTCAAGAGTGTGTGTATGGATATGCATGTGTGTGTAAGCAGGACTCCTTGTTTCGACCGAACAGCGAGTGTAACGGTTAAACAGTGTTCATAGAGTTCGAGAAGATAACATTAGAGTATTAACAGAGAGTTCGTGAAGATAACAGTATAGAGGGAGTATTCTTAGAGATAACATTAGAGAGAATTATAGAGAGTGAATATAGAGATCACAGAGAATAGAAAGATAGAGAGACAAGGACGAGTAAACGTATGTGTGAAGATATAATTATTGTTCGTTAATGTTTTCTTTTGTAGCGTATTCTAATTATTAAATACATTGTAAGTTAATATTACTTTACTCGACATCACTCATCATTATATCATTGAAAGTGATTTTAGCAGGGGAAAATCGGGCTTCTTCAGGTGCAACGCCAATGCAACGAAAATTAGCGATTGGTTGATTTGGGTCACGTGATTCGTGAAGGGGCGTGGGGTAGACCTCGAGTAGGAGTGGCGTTGTCTGGTACTGAGCAATCGCGCCTGTAATTTTTGTATCGATTCAAATGTTTGCATATCAATAAAATTTTATGGCAAAAAAGTCGTCTTTCAGTGAGACGAATCGTACTGGAGTACAAGTCGTGCAGTTTTTTCCCAACAATATATATAATATATATCGTTAAACTGTGTTCCTTCTGCGCGATCTCTGACATTGTGGTCGTAATTTTAACACGATTCTTTCTTTCGTGTCTCGTATCGCTTGTTTCGATATCAACGTTGGTGACTGATTAAATCGCGAAGGACTATCTTGATTTTGAGTGTACCTCGGACTTGATTACGACGTTCGATCCGAGTTGGTAGTTTCTAATCGAGTCGTCGATCGATTGCTCGCGGTGCGCAAAAGCTTCTCAGAATGCGAAGGAAGAAGAGCTTTGACGATACCGGTAATACGACCAGAATTCCAGGAATTACCCATTTGGAGCATTTTCAAACATTTCTCTCGCTGAAATGTTAATCCTTTCCAAGAAGGATCTCTGTGATGCGCTTGAGAAATAAAATTGTACGTCTAATAATTTCGATTGCAATAATATTCAACTGTGGAAGAAATATTTTAGAAGATTTAGAATATTTTTCAAAATATTAGAATATTTTTAGAATATTGGAATATTATATTAGAACTTAGAATATTGGAATATTTTTCAAACTAAATTTTTTCCGGTATTAGAATGTAAATCATGGTGCAGAGAGGTGATTTAAAATAAGACAAAAATGACAAAAGTGTGTTACTTGGAAATATGGTTTTCGAAAAGAATTCGTTTGAAAATTAATCGAATTGTTGCGTGCCAGGCTCGAGTACTATACAAATAAAATATTTAGAAAATGATTATTTAAATTACACATTGTTTCATTTAATTCGATGTATCATTATGAAATGATCTTGGTTTATTCGAACAAGCAAGTGATTTTTCTCGAAATGATTTCATTGTTTGGCGTAAAAGTAAAATCATCTTTATTCGCGATTGATATAATTATTTTAATATTTGTCTCTATAAATAATTTCTCAAATAGCTTCTGATTCTATTGTCACAAGAATGTTTCACGCGTACAAATTCAAACATATCTAAGAATAAATACATATGTATGTTGTAAATAATTTATCGTCGGAGTAACATCGTGCAACTTATCGCGAGAATGATAACACAGTAATCCATATAATACTCCGTATTAATAATAAGTAATTTATTGCTCAATTTATTCAACACTGTATATAAAAATGCAATAAACTGCCGTTTAATTCCTGGGTAAATTCACCTTGTACTGAGATTAATCGATGAATCAACTTAAATTTGCAAATGATTTATTTGATCTCAAGGTGACGTCAGTCAGTTTTTTCGTGTTACTTTTGAAACAAAAAATAATAAATTAGTGGAAATGCTTCGTTATTTTAAATTGTTATTTTCAATCTTTATTTCAAATAAAATTTTGTCAATCCTGATTGATACTGTGGATTTCATCAAATATCGTTACTGTGATCATCTTTACATGCGATGCATCGTCAACAATGTTTATCTGTTATGGACGATGAATTAAACGTAAATCATTAACGTAAATGCATACATAAAACGAACATTGTATCTTTAATCGTGCTTAATATTTATTTACAATCTTCAGTCACAACATAATGTTCGAAATGTCGACCACTGTGTGCATGTAAAATTTTATCGAACTGAATTAAATCACGATGCCATTGCTTGCAGCGTACATTTTTATTTCTCCGAAAAAAATTCTTCATTTCAATTGTTCACGACTAATGATTTTATTTTCGGAACTAACTGATCTCGATAGTAAGCTAAACTCTCGTATTATTCGCGATGGAATCCATCACAGTGCCGATCATTAGTTACGTACATTTATACTCGATTCCTTTTTCAAACGCGTTCGTAGGATTTTGAATTTTGAAGAATATTGTTGAAGCGAATTGATTTATTAATAAAAGTAAAGACCTTATAATCAAAGGAGATGATCTAACTCTCTCTCTCTCTCTCTCTTCCACGCTCGACTCCGAATCTCTGCCATTTTTTAACTCTCGTACTTTTCATACGTTTTTTATTTTGCAGATTTATTATCAACGTATTGAAAACAAAGTCTACAATTTCGTAAATACCTTATTTGTATCACGATTTACGGCTCCACAATAGATTCCTAGTCTTTTAGAATAGAATATCACCTGACAGGATTTTGATAGACAAAATTATGCACGTAAATTTTATTTGTCGAATATTTTTAGATAGTCTAATGCTGCGAACAATTCGGCAACAGCAGAGTGAACATCTCAGGTCAGAACAAGTATAAGCGGTTGAGCGGTACATCAAAGAATCTGTTCGCGAACTCAAAGTGTGTATGGGGACTACAAGTACTAAATAGACGAGAGCTTGGAACTGCTCGTCGATAACGCCGATTAGTTAGACTGGCAGAACTGTTCGCGAACAGGGGAAACAGCATTGCATCCACCACTTCGAGCTTCGCAAAGGAGCTCGCGAGCAGCTCTCTTCAGTTTCAGGCCTACTCGCTCAGTGCTTGCGGCTCTCAATCTGTCCACGCTATGCTTTGAGCTCGCAGACGGATCGTTTGATCGTCTGACTGCCTCCCGAGTGAACACTGTTCGCTAAACTGTTCACACTGTCTGAACGCAGATTTATTGTCAGTGAACAGCCCGCGAGCAGTTCTGTCCAGTGTTGGATCCAGCGTAACACATCTTTTCCTTCGGTTTATCGAATCAAATGCACGCGACCCTAATCAATTTCTATTTTATAATCTTTTATACGAGGAATATTTTAAACCGAACTTTGTTTGTTTATATTTAGCCAATATTGGCGTGAAATACGCTCAATAAAAACAATACATCTCAATAAACGTTGAAACGGTTATGGTATATCTCCATAGTCTTTAAGGGGTTGAAATTTCTTCTTTTTTTTTTATGGTTGGTTCGATTGACGATAATAGGATTATCAAATTGATCGTAAGGAAAGAATTAAAGCCGCGCCTACGAAGCTTTTACATTCGATTCCGCTGATTAACCATTCGCGGCGTTCATCCTACCGTGATCATGTCGAATCAATGGAGACACGGCATGCATTATTCATTCCAATTACGGGAACTTCTTTTGCTCTTTAATATTAATACGATCTTCCTTTTCTTCTTATTCCACATATTTCGCGCACGGGGATATCTGGGTCACTGTAATATTTATTCTCATTATCGACGTCGCTTTATTTAGATTTGCTTGTTAGATTTTACGACCTTTACGGCTGGGAGAATCTCGAGTCAGAATCGGGTGAATAATATCTCATATTTTTCGCGAGGTTCTCGTCCCTTAACGTGAGATTATGATTCCAAGTTTAATGGTCTGAAATGTCGGGTAATAAAAAGCGAGTGAAGTTGATGTAAATGTGTATGCTGTAGTGTTAGTTACAACAAACGAAGCGTCATGATTGGCCATAAAAATATGCATATGAGCCTCGAAAACGCTTAAAAAACATTATTAACTCAAATTATAAAAATCTGGACGTACACCATTATGATTTTCAGCTTTTCATTTTGGGTAATGGCTTATAAATTATCTCGTGACAGGTTCGCATAAATGAGCAGAAGTTTATTGTGCAGAATTTGCGCGATTAATATGTAGTTTCACCTAACACTGAATAATTAGTGCACTACAAAAATTCATTCTCAAGCAGACGTTTTTTTCTTTCAAAAATCAAAAGATGACAGTAAAACTCTATTTATGTGAATTTACCAAGGATCAATTTTTTTCATTCACATTAAAAAATTTTGTTTAGATAAGCGAATTCAACGTTCCAGAGAAAATTTAATTAATACCTTGTTTGCGATCAATATATTTTTCTCTTGTGGGATAAAGTATTAAAAAAATTCAATGGAAATGTTCTTTTATTTATTTTATAGTATTATCTAGTTATTTGTGTTCTTTTGATATTAATTTCATTTTAGTCATTCGAAATTATAGCGAGGTACCTGTAACGAACGAATGCTATAATAATTAGTTCTTCTCATTAAATTAAAATGCTTACAATGAGTCTCTCCTATTTTTTATAATTTTTTAATAAATTTATGTAGTACGTGTGAAATGTATATATAAAATTTGCATGTAATAAATTAAATTTATAATACCTGTATTTGTACGTTTCTATTTTATATTACATTAACTGTTTTTAAAATTTGAACGAATTATTAGGGTATTTGTAGTCCCTTGTAATTATAAATTAATAATCACGTTATACGTTGATGTTCCCATTTGAAGATTTATGTAATTCTCTAACGATGAAGGACAAATTTTATTTTCATTCGCTTTGGTATAAATTAAACATAAACTCTAGCTATTAAACTAGAATTAAAAGTCCGATTTGTCTCACTGGAAGGCCGAAAGCAACTGTTCCGACTAGGAAATGAAGACGACTTTTTTGCCATAAAATTTTATCGATATGCAAACATTTGAATACAAACATTTGATACAAAATAAATTACAGGCGCGATCGCTCAGTACCAGACAACGCCACTCCTACTCGAGGTCTACCCCACGCTCTCTCACGAATCACGTGACCCAAATCAACCAATCGTTAATTTTCGTTGCATTAGCGGTGCACCTAAAGAGACCCGATTTTCTAGGTTACTTCAGCTGAAATTACTTTCAGTGATAACATGAAAATAACCAACGTGTTGATCGAACATTAACTGATATTTACACTCCACCAAGTAAAGTTTCATTCTACATAAACGAAGTTCAGCATGAACTAAAAAATTCATTTCTGCATGCTATTCTGAATTTTAAATTCCAATCATTTCATACAAAGTGTGAAGGTAAAGTTCGTGTCATGTTCGTTATGACGTTGTTCTTCATTGACCAAGCTGGTGCTGGGAATTTCTACAAGATCGTAAAGCGATCGTTTTCCCTTATGAGGAGCCATTCATGTCACCAGGTTAAGCGGCGGTTCAAAGGGGAGATTAAATGACTTGCGGGTAATCTTGACAAAAGCAATTTCCTTGGCACGCTGGCTCGGCCAGAGTGTACTTCTTCGAGGAATCGTTTCCCGGATGCGAAACGCGAAAGTGGTCTTCGGCCAGTCGTTCCACGACTCGTAATCCCGACATATTGATTAAACCGCATATATCGCGGATCCATTTCTCTTCGTTCAACTGGAGCAGCAGCCTGCCAGGTTAGTGGAACGAATCCTTTCCACTGAATATTTCCGGAGGAACGCGCGCGCGCACATTACACCGTCGCTCGAACATCCGTTGGGACGTTGAACATTTATTTTATTTTTCCATTTTGAACTTTACACGAATACACCAGGCTGATTCGTACCTCGGTAACAAACCCGATCTTTTTCTTTTTTTTTTAAATTTGGGCAAAGACGTTGGAAGAAGATGGAATACAGGGCAGTTTTCGTTGATTGAAATTTCTTTTGAAGAAAAGAAATGAGGAAGAAAAAGATGAATGCGATTCGAGGTGAACTACGTATTCAACGATCATGTACATTTTACAAATGGAAATTTGCCATTCTCTTTGCATGCATCAAATCCTCTTGAAAGACAATGTTGATGAATTTAAAGAATATTAACAGTTTAAAAAGTATAGAGAAAAGAATAATGAATTGAAAAATTTCGTAGAATTTTTCGTGTGAGAAACGAGAAGAACAAACTCAAGATTTTATATTTCACAAAATAATTTTAATAAAATGACATTAAAATATCTTCCTAGCTAGACACTTTTCGATTATTATTATATTACTTTTTCACGTAGAACGACGGAAAGATTCGATATATGTAAAAAAAAAGAACAAAAATGATAGAGTACCTGTAAATGAGTCAATTATCAATTATACTCATAAATCTCCAAAGGCATTTGCTATAGGTTTACGACAATTACTCGTTACACATCTTTTCTGAGCGTTTGCAATACGTTTGTCTTGCGACTTCTACATGAATTTCCAGATTGGTTTTGAATTTCATCGTTGTGACTATGACAGTCGTGTTTCATACTTCGACGTCATAAAAATAAAATTTCGAAATGTACAAGTGTTTTCAGTCGATAAGTGATCGAATACTTTCGCAAGCCAATATACTTTTCGTGAAGGTCGTGCGTTAAAAATTTTGTATTCTCCCGAGCAAGTGTTACGAGTTTTCGCAGTCTTAAGACCTTGCTTTAACACCCAGCGTGTTCATATTCGCGTTTCATATTCGAAGCACTCGCGAGCGAGCATCTTCGTGGCTTCGCTCAATTGAATTTTCATGAGGATGAAACGAAAAGTGTCTAATGCTTTTTCTTTTCATTTTGTCTTGATATTTCGTTTCAGATATCTAGTTACGTTCTAAATTACACGTGACGACGAAGATAGTTTATAACAGTTTGTAATTAATTATCAACTTTCATCGCAACAAGATCGAAGTAGGCGATGCTTGCACATTTTTCTAAGAATTTGTACAATAAATTTTCTAATAATTTTTAATTTTGAAATAAAACGTAATTTACAATTGTTTATGTAAATAATCATGTGTAAAAGTTAAACAGAACTGTGAAAGATGATAATTGAACGAGGGATAGTAAAAATCTAAAAATCTCTCCGAAAATACAGAGTACCGTTTGATTCATAATATCATTTGTTTGTGTCCAAAGTTACGGAAACTTGCTTAATAAAGCATCCATTTCGCGTGCGTAACTTTTAATAGAAATTAATTGCAACTGATGGAGTTGGAAAAAAAGAGAATGGAATTAAAAGTAGGAAATAAAAGAAAAGAATGACGATAATTTTGTTACTCTGGTATACGGAACAGTTTGACTTTGAATAAAAATGTATATCTATAACAGCGACCACGCAATTTTGTTCAAAGCTTACTTGTAACTGGAACTATCATTCATTTAATAACGCAGTAGATGACTGATTGATACATTCAAATTATATACAATAAATATGCGCTTGCTTATTACTGTCATTTTGATCGCGATAATATTCTGAACATTTCTGAATGTTTTACTGACGAGGCAACAATGGCGTGCCGATTGTAAGCTGATAACGAGGTATTGTATTGTTTCCTCCGTACATACGGAATATACGGAATTAAATGCTGTAAAATTTTATTCGCCATAATAAAAATGAGATATAGCAGATTATAGTTTTTCATTTTAATCTGAAATAATCTAAGAATTAGTAATTTTTGTGAAGAGATATGATACGATAGAGTCTAGAGGGCAACAGTATAGTTTTTCTTTATAATACGATTATATGTAGTGGCGATGATACATAGTAGCTAAATAAAGAAAAATTGCAGAATTTATATATTTTTCTTTAAAATTAATGCAACAAAACTAACTTAAATTTATATTTGTATATATATTTTAGTTTTGTATATATAAATTGTATAATATATATATAATATATATATGATAATATCATTATATTATATTATAATTTACAATATAAATTGTAATTTAATCATTATACATTATTATAGTAAATGGGTTACATAAAATACTATATACTAGATCGTAGATTTTTATGTATTTAAGAGAAATTTAATTATAATAATTTTTCCTCAAAAAATTAGCACGCAGCGTAACACATGTAAATACATAATGAAAAGTGAAGCTTTTATCATTTAAAAATACGAGGTGATAGAAGAACGACGGAGATAAAAACTGATATAATTTATTCAACTTTTGGTTGTACTTATCTTTGATAATTAATTGTGTTGTACTCTCGCACACGAACATGGCCGAGATTAAAGAAAAGCTAGCACCTGTAGCGTGTTAAAGGATTTAATTTCACCAGATCAGAGTAAATTTTGCGTGAAAATTTATTACTTTCCTCTTATTCCTCGTAATTATACTTTGTTGGTTAACTTTGGACCCTCTTCTGTTATATCTCTTGTCTAATCGTGGTTCTTTTATCTTTTTAATTAAAAAAATGGAATTATTATATCGCAACTTTGAAGGCTTCGAAGTTCATGTATTTGATGTCACTTTTATCTTTATTGCGCTTTTATATTTATCGTATGACAACAACTGTACAATCGATTCTCACGAATGATTCGATAAGAGTTTAACCTCTTTGCATTTATGGACAAAATATCTGGTCATGAAATACCGTTCAAGATTTTACGTTTAGATTAGGTACAGAGACTCTTGTTAATCTTTTGCAAGTCGAAACCCTTTTTTAAAAGTTTCAAGAATGGTGACTCTAATGTTTAATTTCGGTTCGCTAACTGTTTGTCATGCATCGATTAATATCTTCTTTCGTTTATCTATTATCGAAGTATTTTTTATCAAGAATATTTTCTTTATCTGTTTTCATGTAAAATGATGGCCGCTAGTATAAGACAAAACAATTTGAAAGTGGCTGAAATATTTACTAAAACGAGTTATAATGCATGACATATAATAAATAACTTATATATATTTTCAAAAAGATAATGCATTGAATGCATAATTTATGGTATAATAATTAATTATAAAGCCAAGAACGACAGACATATATTACAATATAATAATATATATAATATAATAATTTATTGCCTTGAAATTAATTATTATAATGTATATTATGTTATATAAATTGTACGTACATGTTCTAATATTATAATACAATAATATATCATCTTATAATTATTATAATACATTTTATAATGTGTATTGTATATCATATTTAATTATTACATTAATGTATAATAATTAATTACAAGGCAATGTATTATTACATATTATTATAATCTTATAATTAATTATTATACCACACAATATATATTATCTACATGTATCAATTACTATAATATATAAGAAGAATATTGTTTGTAATTCTGGTAACATCCTGTCGTCAAAAATATCAAAAATGTTGAAAAATGTTGGAAAAGTAAATATCACCGAGCTTCACCTGTGTACTTGAACATTCGTGTTACAAAATAACATTTTATGAGAAAAATATAAAATTGACAAAAGGGACAGCCGTTGAGTTATCGTTAAATTTGTAACGGAGGTAATTAAAAATAAATCATATATGGATATAAAAATGAGTTAAAACAGAATAATTACACATAGTTTATTTGTACAAAATCTCCCTCTAATTGCAAATGTTCTCATAGCGCTAATCTGCGGCACGGATATTAACAAATGCACACAGATGGAAATGCTACTTGACACTTGTTTAAGCGAGCACCATTCGCGAAATGGCGTCATTCTCTATGAATGTATTTTTTATTAATCCGAAGAGCTTTTATTAATCCAAGAACGTGATCATATTCATTTGATGTCAAGTCAACTCTTGCTCGGTCATGGCGGTTATTTAAGATCTAAATAATTACACACCTGCTTTGCAACGATAACGCGGAGAATATTGAACAGAGGAATTCCGTCTTGAACGAATTTCACAAGAATAATTTATATAAGATATAAGTTTCGCTTTTGTATTTTTTGCAGTTCTACGCTTTTTTAATTTTTATTACGCAAAACTTACATTACACATTGCATGTAAAATGTAAGTTTCACGATATATGTAGCTTTTGTGTTTTTCGTACAGTTTTGTACGATAATTCTCTAGCTTTTATCACGAAACATAATTCCCAGAAACGCGCTGAAATAATGTAGTTTATAGCTTTATGAGCTTTATATCGTATTTATTAGCTTCGTATTATATATTTTAATTAAAGTTTATATTGTATTTAGCTTTATGGCTTTGTTAGCCTTCGTGAGAATTAGGCTGATATTTGGGTACATCGACGTGTTAGTGTACCACATGTTTCAGCAAATGCATAGATTTTCATCCAGAACTATGCTACTTTAAAATATTATATTAGAATTAAAAATTGATCATGATTAAAAATGTTGTTATTAAATTCAGATTAGTAAAAAAATGATAGACTGAATATAAACTTTTGAATATAAAGTAATAAGTATTTTCCATATTATTATTATTATTATCAATTTAATACTGTATTTTATCTATTCGATTTCACGATTATAATAACACTACTACGGAGTTTTATGCAATTTATGTTATTACGAACACAAGTAAAGGGATAGGAATTAGATAGAAATTTGTTTTCTTTCTCTAAAAATTGTAACACTACTTTGAATATTTCTGAATATTTTTACATCTTTTCGCATAAATGTATAAAGATATGCAGTTTAGTTGCAAAATATGTAAAATACTTTTATTACATATTCCTAGAATTGCAACTTTCAAATCCCAAATGTACACATGTACACATTATTACATGTAGATTAACACAATATTTATATTTAACATTATATAAAATTTAGTATGAAAAATAAACTAAAATAAGATAGAAACAATGTTGTTCAGACATTTGAACTGAATTACAGTTTTAAAAGACGCGAGTCTAATTGCTATTTATTTTACTTCGTTTCGAACCTTACTCCAAAAGAAGGGAAAATCAATATCGATGATGGCACTGTACGTTACGAGAAAATCAATACGAAGATATCTTGATGTAATGACAACCTTGAGAGTGTTTATAGGAATGGCTATAGCGCCGCGTTTTATTAGGTTCTAAAATAGACATTATTAGTTTAATAGTCATAAAGGGATTCGGTGACGACATGACACAGTGACGATGCTTGAATTTGCAATACGTGCATAAAACTAGCGTAATGGTGGCAGAAACGTCGAGCATGCATTAAGATCTAGTTTCTTAGACGTATACGACCTAAAGTGAAATTATGTATGCCCATATTTTTCACATCCTTGCATAAAGGAACATAAATTCAACGACTTGGAATACACGTGCAATATACCTCTCTTGACTGTGATAAACGAACTACAGAAACATAAGTTTTAATGCGAAAAACTTTTGAAATGCGACGACGAAATATCTCAGTCCACGTCGAATTAAATAGTATTTCTTTCACTTGAACAGTTATTTTTATTAATAATTAATTTATTAATTTTTTATTTACATTTAACCTTTGAAAATTCGTAAATTTCAAATACTCTTCGTAGGATATGAAATGAACATTACAAATAAGATTATCTTGCGTGAAGAGAGAATTCATTGCGTTAAGAGATATTTCGTTAAAGTTAATATTATTAATTTTCTATTTACAAAAATACTTGTAAATTTCATTAATTTCAAGTGCGCAACGAAAACTGTAAATTGGGTTATTTTGTCGGAGTGGAGGATTGATTTATTGTGTTTAAGAATATCCTAGTTGACGTCAAAATAAACAAATGATCTCTATGAAGAGCGATATCATTTTGAATTTCATTAATTTTGCTCTCTAGATCTTGAATTAATTTGAGATATTTGTAAATATTTGTAAATGTTAACCCACGCAACGAAAATTGCAAATAAAATTATTTTGCCCTGTGAAACATTTGATCGTGAAGCTATATGAAGTTACATTTGCAATGTTTATATATAATAACGTGAAATTGGCTTAGAATGATCTTTTGAGCACAAAAGAGAAAAAGATCTCAAAGTAACCATCTATTGATATTTGTTACTAATAATTTGTCACTGAGTTTCGAAATTTATTCAATATTCACTCGATTTCAAATGTAGATAAAAAACAATAAATTAATTTTCTCTGTTAACGAGGTTTTATGATTAAATTCAGTTTTTCAGTGTTGCAATAGTTTCAATATCTTAGTTTCAATCTTAGCAGAATTTTTTAATTTCCTTTTTAATAGAATTAGTTTTTCTTGCAATTAATTTCGATCGAATATAGTACGAGATAAGTTACTTTATTTATGGACGAATTTATGTTGCATCAACGCAACATTTCGTTTCGTAATTTTTTTCGATCAATTTATATTACTAAATTTTATTGTTTTCTTAAGCATTGGAGATATAGATTCATTTAACTTGTTCTTTCATCATTATATTTTCCATCCAGATTTTATGATTTTATAAAATTTTAAGAAATCGAAGTATCTGTAGTATTACTGCGATTAGGTCGCGCGATGAAAGTACAAATTTACATTTTTGTAAAACTGATTGAAAAAGTAGTTTCAAAGGTTTGTTTCAGATCCGATTCGATCAAGAAAGGTTTGTTTTATCGATTAAAATCTAAAGCAGACTTTGTTGTGAAACAAATTTTGCAACAACCGTAGGAAGATTTGAACTTATAAAATCTTCGAGAAGAAAAAGTACGTTCACTTTTTCACCTGTTGTATAATGCACAACTATCGTAGAGAGGAAACTATGGATTGTGAAAGTAGAGGTGTATCACACTATGTTATACGATTCTTTTTCACAAAGTTGCAATAGTTTGAATATGGACAATTTTCACTGAAAATTAAGTGATTCGTTAATTTTACACTTTTTTTGTACTTTTCATATACTTTTTATATTAATTTTTCTTTATTGTACGCATCTTTTGCAATTTTGCACTTTAACTTTCATTTTTCCACCTAAATTTGTCCTTTAGTACCACAATAATAAGAAACTAATGTAATAAAAAGAATGTGCAAATTCTTTCATCAACAATAAATAAATTAACTTTTTGAAGTTCAATCGCTTATGAAATTCACGTTCTAAGTGTTTCATTTCATATCATCACTTATCTTTGGTGGTTTAGTTGTTTCGTCCAACGTTATGATCATTTTTCACTTGTTACAACTACATACAAGGTGTCCTAGCTTTTTCTGCAAAACTTTACCTCTCTTAAATGATCGACAATTTTTCATGGTTATTGATAAAGCTGTGTTCTCCATCGTACATCAATCACGCTTCGTTATCGAAAATACGCGCAGTAAAATAGTACAACATTTTATAAGAAAAATTGTGACACAAAGGAGACGCACGAAGGTTAATATTTTCTATAAAAATCCACAGTCTGGTTATCAAGTACTACATCGTGATACTACTGCGTTTGGATAGCAATCGGAATTGTTGTTTGACGAAAGCACACCGTTTGTCGGATGTTTCCGAACACTGGAAGAAAACTTCCGCTACTTCGCTTTTCTTCGCGAAAGAGGAGAGCTTCGCATCGAGACAGGGTAATCTCGGAAACCGTGGGGCGTCCCATTTGTTCCGTGAATGAGGACGAGGGCATCGATAAAACAAGGACAATCCTTAGTATGGTAGAACGTCGGACGTCCGCAACAAGTAGTAACAGTTGGTGCCTGGGCAGCCGCCAAGTACATAATTCCAAAGCATCAGACGACGGGGAAGCAGCATTGTTGGATGTCTGTCGGCGAGTGACATCATCCAAGTGTTTGGCATTGATTTTGTTCTTCTTGAAAAACGTTCTCGAGGACTAAAATCTTGTTTTTTCTTCGTCGAAATCAGATTGAAGTGGTAGAGAAACTTGTTTCTCGAGAATTATCGCAGTGGAACTATGTATTAGTAAGGAGGTACGATCACGCAATTAGCAAGGAGATGGGGAAAATTTTTATTTGGAGAGAATTTTTTTCAAATTTATTATATCTTATTTAATTATATTAAGAGTATAAACGTTTGATTTCCAGATTTTGTTACAGATTTATTTCAATCCAAACTTCTATACTGTAGATAATTTAAAAAGTTAATGTCGTTCTATCATAGGTAATATAAAAAAAATTTATATACCCATAATAGATTACATTTATATCACAACTTATCCTTAAGATATTATTTCTCGCAAAAAATAAAATAATCGGTACAAATTTTTCTAAATAAAAAATTCCCTTCAAGTTAGAAGTTGTGATATAAGTGTAATATAAAATTTTAATTTATAAGAGTCATTATTCGAGAGTGATCATTATTAATTATTATTAATTAAGATACATTATTATTATTAATAATTAAGATATATTTAAAACAATTTTTTTCAAATTTTTCTTTGCGAATGTGTCTATTTTGTACGTGCAAATATTTATATTTGTTTTAGCAAGTGTAAAAATTACAATATAGAATAATACTGGTCAATATTGGGGATAGAGATACGTATTCTACAGATTTGGATATTCTTATTTGTAGATTATTATTACATTATTATGATCCAATACAATCAGAGAATATTGCGTATAAAAAAGTTAGTAGGTAATATTACTATTGCGTTCATAAAAATGTACAATAAGATTCTAATTTCTAATACTTATCTACGTTTTTTGATTTTTTAAACAAAAATAGTAGTAAGAAAATATCAATTCATATAATTTTAAAATACGTGTGGAAAGGAAAAAGAGAAAAAAGACAATCTGATACCGGCAAAATTTGATATGAAAATATCATATTAATTTAAATACACGATTCAATCGTACAGTACAGATCAAAGTACAAACAAGAGAATAATCAACATTTTTTGTCAATATTTGATATTCGATATTGTCAATGCTCGGCACGTGCAGCGCAATTCTATCTTTCGAAATTGAATTATCTAAAATTATCTTTCGAGCCAATGAAAACAATTACAAAACGCGTTTTAATACCATCACAAAAGATGGGATCCATTTTCACGATCACTGTGATTAATCTAGAATGCCGTAATAGTCCCTCTTAACAGGAAAATGAAAAAGATTTGTCTTCTCTTTGCGAACATCGTAATCCCTGTGTACAAGCTAGTGCTCGATTCACGGTACGTCGATCTTCTAACCGCAATTTATCACGATTGGTTTCAAGATACATCAATTGAGAACAGTTATAAGCCTTCTTCTTTCACGTTAAAAGGATTAAAAAATCCGTCTTGTTACTTTATACTTGTGCGCTTGATCCCTGACCTCTTTTTCGGTTTCTTTCTTTTTTCCCCTTATCGGTATTAGCAGAATTTTATCGATTAATTCCTATTATGCTCTTCTCCTTTCCCTTACAATTATTTTCTTATTAAATGTATTTTTACATAGTATTTGTCTAATGATATTTAGAGATAGCAGTGACATTAGGAAGAAAGAATTATAATTATAGAGCGTACATACAGTATTAAATTATTTTAAATATACAGAGTACTCTTTAACATAAATATTTCTAGAATTATTTATTCCATATTTATTTTTATAATTATATTTATATATAATATATTATTATATTATTATTATATATTTATAATTATTTAATCCATGTATATTTTATTTGCAAGTTCTTTTTAATTAATTCTTATCGTTGAATTTTATTCCAACATTAGATTTTATTGAAATTTATTCATTGAATTAACAAGTTCTTTTTATAGTCAATTCATTTCATTGAATTCTAAGTTTGTATCGCAATTTTAAAACGAAATTCCGAAAATTTTCTTAATAGTTTTGTACTGTCTCTTTGTCTATCTTTAGATTGTATAATTTTTCACAGTTTAAAAATTTGATGTATGTTGCAACACTATTGTAAATTTCTTTTTTCAATTATACAACTTCTTTTTGTTCTCAATTTGTAGTCCTGCAATTTATTTATTATTCTAATACACTTCTTAAAGTTGGAGAAAGTAATTTCCTTTTTTTTTGGTAATGTTGCTAGATCTACAATTCGATCAAATAGATTCCACAAATAACATTTTAATGTATATTTATTTTAAACAAATGTTTACATCGTGTTAATTAAACATGTATATTTGATTATTTATGAAGATAGTAATTTGATACATTGTATTTTTGAATATCACTGTATATTGAAAAAGAACAAAATTTGAGAAATTTGTTTTTTATCATTGAGACTATTATTTATGGTACCTATTTAAAATTTAAAGCAAAGTTCCGCGTATATTGAGGCAATTCAAAAGAATGTATTTAACATTCTAATTTATATTGCTCCGTGTTATTTATACCTCGCAGTATTATTGTTTTTTACTATTTGTACTTTATAATATTATTATCAATTATACTTTAATATTATTATTTACATTATTTCCTTTTGTTTGTCACACTCTTATCAAGCATAATATATAACGTGTGAAAACGACTCTTTCAAATTATAAAATTCATTTTGCCGGAAACTTACGCGCAATGGTATACAAACACGGAGTATTAATCCCACTTAAATTGGAATATTATCGATATTTCGAGCATGAAATAACAGATTTCATATGAAATTATTTCGAGATATTTTCAAAAATTCGCCGAGAGAATTTTCTATTATATACGAATCTGCAACTGAAAATATCCGGCGGACCAATTTCACATTTCATTTTAAGTATCCGTTCACGTCGCAAGATTATCGTAAGAAAAAAATCGACATTTTTTTTCCGCTTTCCCCGCCCTCCTGCTCGAACAAAAATGCTTCGGATTTCCATTTGAAAAGAAATTAGATTTAAATACCGTCTCTATCGTGTTCGCTTAGCTACGGTTCGAATTGCATTTACGTTATTACGTTATCGATATCGAGCACCGTTGTTCCTCCGAGCAACTTCATTTTACAGGCGCTTCGCCATTAATAATATGATCTTTGATGATTTTCTGTGTCAGAGGGGCCTTGGTTATAAGGTTCCGCTTCTACACCGTGATAACCCGCGGATAAGTAGATTCACCTTCGCGATAGAAAGACATTGATCCAAGGGGCGGAAAATGTCACAAAGCGTAGAGGAAGGAAAGTTTTTTTTTTTCTTTATTTTTCATTGAGGTCGAGAGATCAATTTCTTCCGTGGCTTGAAGAAACCCGAACGGTTAAACGAACCGTAATTAAGTTTTTGTACTCCACTGGCGTTCCTACAGACAATTTTGTCGTGTATCTTTTTCTTTTCTTACTCGTTAATAAAAGAAGAAAATTGTAAATTATATTTACGTTTATTTTTGTACGACAGATTTTGTACGATAGATTTTCAGAAACAGTGTAAAAATGCCCGTGGAAAAATAGGAGATTGGTTACGATCCTCAAAATTTATACTGGATTGCGGATTTCTGGGAAATGTATTTTTAGGAAATATAGTAGAGAAAAAAATATGTATAATATGTAATATTATAGGGTACTTTTTAAGTTCTATATTCTGGAAAATACGAATAAAACTAGGAAAAGAGCATAAAATTTTATAGAATGGGCATACTACATAAAATACAATAGCACCCATAGGCAAGATACATAAAACACCCAAAATATTCTTAAAAATATGAATAAAAGTAGAAAATTTTTAGACTCAGAATTGCGCAGAATGAATACAGTGCAAGATAGATGTACAAAATATCCAGAATATAGTGTTTTTTGTAACATTTAATACATAAAACAATTTTCCACCGAGTTCCTACTTTTTTAAATTATATCCTTAAAAATATAAATAAAAGTGCGAAATTTTTCACAGAATGCATAGAATGCACAATTCAAAAATATTTGTAATAGAGAGTTCAATTCTTAAATTACACCCTCAAAAATGTGAATTTGTAAAGAAAAAAATCGCAATTCACTCATTACAAATGAATTATTTACAAATTACATCAAATTTCTGATTAAACATTTGTTTAATTTAGCATGCTTTAAGTATTAAAATTTGCGAGTAAGATTTTCAAATATTAGGATTTTTTTTTTTTATAATATATTTAAGAAAAGACAAAATTTAATGTAATTCTCGAGTGCAACAGATTTTGTACAATTTTTCTGTAAAAAAAAAAAAGCCAGAAAAATAAGAAAGACAACTCTGACAGTGACTAAATTCCAGTGAATAAGTATAAACTAAAATTGGAGTACATATCCAAGAAAAATATTACAAAAAACGTTTCCAGCGTAGAGAGAAAAAAATTCAAATGGAAAAATTTCAAAACACATTTTATACCGTGTTGCTCACGTACGAGAGAAATACGAAGACATAGAAATTCATATATCTTTCAATGTGTATTGGATAAAATGAAATAAATGAAAAATAAAATTTAATATGTAGAATGACAGAAAAGTGATTTAATGACAAGAAACGAAACAGAAAAATGTTTGTGCAACATGACAGATTTAAATAAAACACTTTCGCAGAGGATGTGCTAAAAACTGTCTTTTAAACTATATCACATGAAATTAAATCGTGTAAAAGCATAACATGTTTTTTTTTCCTTACTTTATTAGCAAAAAATCGAAGCAAAAACAAAATCAGGTGTTAATAAAGTCACAGTTTATGATAACCTGTTTCTGAGACAACTAAAAACAAATCTTTTTGGTTTTAAATTGGTTCTAAATTTGTTTTTACTATAATAAAATAAAATTGTAATAGAACGCACATGCAACATATATGTGTAAATTTTTGAAATGTAAAATATTAAAATTTGCAAAAAACATTCATTTTTTTATTTTATTTCGTTTCTTTTCTTTCTATGATTTTCGCGTTGAAGAAAATGCAAAATGTAAAGAGATTTGATAGATCAAACTAAATTAATTTCTAATGAAACGTATTTGTATAAACCATTATAAAATTCATTCATCTGTTATTTTCATATTTGTGTTTGACAAAAATATGTTTATATTAAAATTACGGATAAGAAATAATGATTCTATTCTTAATTATCACGAGAGCAATATTATTATAATAACAATATTGTTTAGTGTATTTGTGCAAAATTATTTGTAGTATGTAACAATAATATTATATAGTAATAATTATTTATAATGCAACAATAATATTTGTATTATTTACTATATTATTACTAGTATTATGTATTAATACTTTAGTGTTTTAAGATCTTTATTTCACTAACAAGATAATTACAGGAATAACAATTGGTAACAATAAAAGTAACAGCGATGATCACGATGATACCGTGATCTCTTCGAAATATAAAAGTGTACTAAAGTAATTATAACTTTTTAACTTGAGTTACGTAGGAAACGCGGCCAACTGCACACTGACCCGACGTGGACTATTTAGCGCACTAGATCTTCAGGGAACTGAGAGCTTAACAAGTCAAAGTCAGTTTTTTTATACTGTGGGTCTAGGTATGTCCTTTTTCCTCAAGAGATTGGAAAGCGGATATTGTTTACAGTCAGGCCCATATGAGGCTATTTGACAATTACCACATGGTCCTGCCGATACTACGAACTTGGGGTGCTTCCTGAAGTCTGGACTGTGTTCCCTACATCACCCCCTTACCAGTGACAACGCTATTCAGTCTGTGGATAATTAATTGCGGGAGCTGTTTATTTTCCAGCTTGAAAACGGTCCGGAATCCTTACGCATCTGCCGGATCGTGTTCTTATTGTTTCTTCTGTTTTGTCCGACGGTGGTATAAGTACGTCCGTCTGTTCGTCGAGTGGTTCGTTGGGTGGTCCCTTTTGCGAAAAATTCTCACCGTCAGTTAATATGAATGCAGGTTTTAGTCTATCTATGGAAACCTTGGAGTTCTTGCCATAGATGTCGATTATAAAGGTTTTGTCGCCACGTTCGACTACCCTGAAGGGGTACGGGTTGTACGTGGGTTGTAGAGAACTCCTGACGGTATCGTGTCAGAAGAAAGAAATACCCACGGTGTTGTATTCAATTCTTTATAAACAAATGGTTTACGCGACCCATGTCGAGTTCCCGGTACCGGTTTAATTTTTTTAATATTATCACGTAGCCTCTTTGTAAAATCCGTATGGGCTAGTTTGCAGTTATTCGTAAAAAATTCACCGGGTAAACGAATTCCTTTGCCGTAGACGATTTCTGCGGCAGAAGTTTTCAAATCTTCTTTCACCGCGGTGCGGATACCGAGTAGAATGAGAGGTAACGTCTCTACCCAGTTTTCCGTCTCGTGGCATTTAATTGCTGCTTTTAACTGACGGTGAAATCTTTCGACCATACCGTTCGCTTGTGGATGGTACGCGGTTGTTTTAAGATGAGAAACGCCAATTAGTCGCGTTAATTCATTAAAGAGTTGCGATTCGAATTGACGACCTCGATCTGTTGTAACTCGGAGAGGTACTCCGTAACGCGCGATCCACGTAGACAAGAACGTTGTTGCAATAGTTTCCGCATCGATTTCTTTAATAGGGACTGCCTCGGCCCAGCGCGAGTAGCGGTCAACGCAGATTAAACAATACTTGTGACCTTTTGAGACTGGTAAGGGTCCGACCAGGTCTATGTGGACATGGTCGAATCTCGCCGCTTCGCCGAATTCTCCCAAACGGTGCCGCTCCATGCCTCGATATCTTCGCACGTTGACATGGAACGCAGTGTTTCGCCCATTGGCGAAATCTTTATTTATTTATTGATGGCCATACGTACCGGTGAGTGATTAATTTCTGCGTTGCACGTATTCCTGGATGGGAGAGACCGTGCAATGAGTTAAAAATTGGGCGACGTAAACTCTCCGAGACATATGGCCGTACAGTGTCATTGTTTGTATCCCAGTACAGATATACATTTACCGCAGGAAAATGAACTTTCCTGAGTTGCAACGCGCATGGCTGAGATTCCAGGAGATTTTTCAGCTCCTGGTCCTGTTCCTGTGCCTTCTTTAAAGCAGAGTGATCGGGGGGGTGCGATATTGCACCCCCGTGACAAGGCATCTGCTACCTTGTTTTCTTCACCCTGAATGTGTCTAATATCGACAGTATACTGACTAATAAAATCTAGATAGCGGAATTGACGCGGTGAGCATTTATCTAGTTTTTGTTTGAGTGCAAATGTAAATGGTTTATGGTCAGTATACAATGTAAAGTTCCGTCCTTCGATGAAGTGTCGGAAATGTTTTATGGCACAGTACGCAGCCAGTAGCTCTCGGTCACACGCGCTGTCTTTACGTTGTGTGGCGGAAAGAGTTCTCGTGTAAAAGGCAAGAGGCTGATAGGTATTTCTTATTACCTGTTGTAAAACTGCGCCGATTGCGTAATCTGATGCATCGACTGTTATGTTAACCGGGGCGCCCGGCTTGGGATGCGCCAACAATGTCGCCTTTGCAAGCCCTTCCTTTGTTTCAACCAAAGCCCTTTCCGCAGTTTCAATCCATTTTACAGGTGTGTTGCCTTTGTTCGAGCCCTTGAGCAGTTCATTCAACGGCATCATAATCTTCGCGGAGTGTGGGATAAATTTTCGATAAAAATTAACCATACCGAGGAATTTCCTAAGCTCCCGTATGACGGTAGGTTTAGGGAATTTTCGGATGGCTTCAACACGATCCGCGAGAGGTTTAATTCCGTCTTTATTGACGATGTATCCTAAAAAGGTGATCTCGGGGACGCCGAAAATGCATTTCGCGGGATTAATTACGATGCCGTATTGGTTCAACCGCTCGAACAATAACTTCAGATGCTCCTTATGCTCGGCCTCGGTGGCTGATGCGATAAGGAAATCATCTATATAGGCGTAAACGAAATCTAACCCACGTATTACTTGGTCTACGAAACGCTGGCAAGTTTGCGCCGCGTTCCGCAGGCCAAAGGGCATAAAATTGAATTCGAATAGCCCGAACGGCGTCGTGATTGCCGTTTTTGCTCGGTCATTCGGTGCGACTGGTATCTGATTGTACGCGCGTACTAGATCTATTTTAGAAAAGATACTCTTATCGTACAGCGCGTGCGCGAAATCCGCGATATGTGGTGGTGAATACCTGTCAGGTACGGTACGGGCGTTAAGTGCCCGGTAGTCGCCGCAGGGTCGAACTTTCCCGTCTGTCTTGGGTACCAGATGTAGAGGCGACGCCCATGGACTCTTCGACGGACGGATGATGCCTTGCTGTAGCATGAATTCTATCTCGTCCTTCGCTGCTTTGTAGCGGTCCGGCGCCAATCTTCTGGTCTTGCAACATACGGGTGGTCCTGGTATCGTCTCGATGTGATGCTCGACCTGGTGCTTCGGTGTTTCCTTCCTAAATACGGCTGGCCTTGTAATTGCTGGATATTGCGACAGTAATTTATTGAACGGAGTATCGTCCGCGATCGTGCGAACGGACTCGATGACTCTGTTCACGACCTGTCCCTCAGCCGACATGTGAGTTACGGCGTCGAGCAGGCGTCGGTTTCGCGGGTCCACCAGGAGATTATAATGGGATAAGAAATCTATCCCAATGATAGGGCCCTCGACGTCTGCTATTACAAAACGCCACACAAATTCTCGGCTAAGTTGTAAGTCCAGCTTCTTCATGATAGTGCCGTATGTTGGGATTCATGTTCCGTTCGCTGCATGTAGCACGTATTCACTTTTATACAACCGTCCCTTCACACGCGAACGGGGACACACACACAAATCCGCACCAATGTCCACCAGATACCTAGCGTTCGTTTGACGGTCCGTGATAAAAATGCGGCCGGTTCGGGGACCGTCGAATGATGCCGCGTTTTCTTGCGACGGTTCTACTCGTTTCCCTTCGACCACGTGCATGGAGGTATACACCTATGCGCTCTTTCCTTAAATTGTTCATGGTAGAAACACAAGCTCGATGATGAAGCTTGTTTACTTCTCGATTTCGAACGCTGTTTTCTGTCGATCGGGATCTGCTTCTTCTATTCAGGGGGCTTATCTGCTGTTCTAACCGATTCACCTGCTGTTGTAACTGATTTATCTGCTGTTGTATCAGCTCCCGTTGTGCAATTTCGGACCCTTCCGTTACCGAACTTACCGCCGGCCCAGTCTCGCTGATGTCCAAAATCGCATCGGCCAGATCTGCTAATTCCTCAAGGGAACCTTTTTGCGCCAAGAGGACGGGTTTTATTCTATCTGGCATTCTCCGTAGAAAACAGCTTTTTTAGCAGGTCCCTGTCGAAAATTTTTGCTTTGTCTCCCAATAGTTGTAGGAGTCTCCGAAGGAACTGCGATGGCTTCCTATCTCCCAACTCTTCCTGGTTCAACAGCTGCTGGATTTTCTGCCTACTGGAATCCGTTGTTCTTTCGATGATCGCTTTCTTCAACCAGTCGTACGAGTCTGCCGCGGGTGGATCTTCCAGTATGTCGATTACCTCCATCGCGGTTTTCGAGTCTATCATCCTGGCGACATACTCGAATTTCGTTTCTTGTTTTGTTATCCCGTGCGCCTTAAATTGCAAGTCCATTTGTACGAACCATGTTTTTGGATGTTCTTTAAAGAACGGGAGTACTTTTATACGTGTGCCCCTGTTCTCCCCATCCATGTCGCTGGTTTTGTCACGTGGCTCTTGGTAGTCTTTGTTGCTCCTTGTGTTCATTTTTTTCTTCTTTTGCACTCGGGGTCACCAATTTAGTGTTTTAAGATCTTTATTTCACTAACAAGATAATTACAGGAATAACAATAAAAGTAACAGCGATGATCACGGTGATACCGTGATCTCTTCGAAATATAAAAGTGTACTAAAGTAATTATAACTCTTTAACTTGAGTTACGTAGGAAACGCGGCCAATTGCACACTGACCCGACGTGGACTATTTAGCGCACTAGACCTTCAGGGAACTGAGAGCTTAACAAGTCAAAGTCAGTTCTTTTATACTGTGGGTCTAGGTATGTCCTTTTTCCTCAAGAGATTGGAAAGCGGATATTGTCTACGGTCAGGCCCATGTGAGGCTATTTGACAATTACTACATGGTCCTGCCGAACTTGGGTTCACGTCGTGGAGTGCTTCCTGCAGTCTGGACTGTGTCCCCTACAAATACTATTAATATTATTTGATTGTACATTACTTTCAGGGCAATAAAGAATAAAATCATGGAAATCACTTATAAACATACTTATCGTATCGAAAGTGAAAATCCTCTGTGTTCTTTTACACAGATTTTAATACGAAGCGAATAAATGCAGATTCTGAAATTATTTGTAAACGTTCGCGAGAGTTCTCAGTTTTCCGTCACCGACCCCCGCTGCCTAGGTCGGCGTATGGAACCAGTGCGAACCAGGATTGCGTCAGCCACAAATAGACCGCCGTAACGTCTTTCGTGGCTCGGCGTAAAAACAAAGGCTGGACATAACCGTCTTTTTGCCCATATGCGTGCACGGCGTACGACGTTTACCCCAGCCTTCGACCTGCCACGTGACCGGCCTGGAGTAGGGGCAACGAGGAGATATATACTTCTCCCTCGGTCCCGGAAGCGTCTTACTCGTTAACGCCTCGTCATTAAAGGTCGAAAGAAGTGTCGAGAATACATAAGCGTACACGAATCCGAACCGAGCAAACACGACATCCTCCACAAAGCGATACCGAGAACTAACGCCCCATCGATACTAGCGCGCGAATAATAAAAAATATACAGTCCACTCAACAATTACAATTAGGATCTCGTCACGCATCCGGGCGTGCTAACAAACATACTTGTTGTATCGAAAAGATGTATTTGCATTTTATAGAATGAATTATATAATTTCTTCTATATCTTTTTTACACGAATTTTTATATGAAACGAATAAAATGGAACTTACATCTGATATTTTTAATTTCTACGCGATACGTTGCACGTAATTTGAGAAAATATTATCTCGATAAGTAATGGTAAATTTGCTGGGAAGTTTTTTAACAATCAACAAATTATATGTCGTGTTAAAAGCAGTTAATCAAGGTAAAATATTGTCTCTTGAGAATATATCGATGGTTATGGCGCCATTATGTTCTCTGAATGAAGTAATTAGGATGTCTATAAACTATCAACACAAAATAACTATTAAAATAGCTTTCAATATATGTGAATAATGTTCGTTCTTTGACATCTATCGTTGAAGTTTTTATTAATTTAAAGTAATTTTATTTGAAGACCATTGTTTATGATATTATTGTGATTTAATAAAATCTGTGCTTGAATGTAACACAAATTTAGGAGGGAAAAAGAACATTTCATTCAAATAAAATTACAACTTTTGTTTAATTGCTGCTACAAATACTGACAGTTAAAAACCTATTGAAATTTATAAATATTACTATTTGTTATTCTATTTAATTATTAACGTTACTACAAATTTATTAATGTCGCTATACACGACTAAAATCATTTTTCAAAATACGTATAATAATATAATTATTAAAAACTACTTACTTCAATTAATTTCTTGTTGAATAAGAAAATTTAAAAAAAATTCCAAGAGGGCAGATACATTTTTCTGTTTCTATTACAAACTAAATTACGTGAAATTAAAAGTTTATGCACGACTCGAATAAATATTCTAATCACAATGGAACGACGTTCGGAATCTTCGTCGTTCAGCCATGCTCGAACGTCCCCCGAAAATTTTTACGCAAATTTCACGGCGTTCAAGTTTTATTTCACCGCAATATCGATTCGAGCCGCGCACCATCCACGATTCCTCGCCTGTCATTGAAATTTTTATCGACATTCGGCAAAGTTTCGTCGGCAAGAAAGCCGGCCACGTCGTGGAGAAAAGTCCCGTGAACCCTCTCGGTTCTCGTCTCATCTCGTGAGCCGAAGCTGCCCGTCGAATATTCTGACGAATGGATAGATTTCTCGGATATGTGACTTTTACAGGATAAAGGCTGAACAAACTACCACGAGAGCGTCGATAGCCGGTGCAGATGTTACAAAAGACGAAACTGCGAAAATCTGAATAGAGGCTTATTTCTTTACCCTTCAGTCATAAAATCAGAGAGAGAGAGAGAGGCAGGGGAAGGGAGAATATTCGATATGCCGATTACGTTTCCCGAAATGGCACTCGAGAGCGTGAGAGGGTGCTCGATCGACTCTAATCATTCCAGTCGTTCAATATTTTCTTATCGACTTGAATTAAGAGTTTGATGGATTTCAGTTCTTTACGGTATTTTATTTTATTTTTTGATTGTTTTTGTGTCTAAGTAATTTAAGTAGTTTTTTTTTTTTAAATTGCTGAAAGCTCTGTTGCTGGTAACGGTGGTAGAAATATAATATATAGAAAAAGGTACGAGATAAAGGAATTAGTTCAAAAGTTTAAACTTTACGGAAAGGTGATTTTTTTTTAATAAATTTAGGAATTCTTGTTGCATTGCTGTTTTTGTTGGATTGGCTCATTGAGAATCAAGTAATAATATATTATAATATTATAAATACTTCAGTTTCTTTAAATTTCGTGAGATTATAGAATTTACATAGAAGATATAACGATGAAAAATCACTACGAGAATATTAAAAAGCAGGATTTGATGATTTGAATTCATTCATAATAAGGCAATGTTGATTTTTAATGAATCAATATTAGTGGCATAACTACAAATATATTTAAAAGTTCAAATAACCCAACAATATCACAGAACATTTTTCCTTGAACAATATCTACAAGTCTTTGCTTAACCTCTTGCGCTAAGTAACTAGTTCACGGACCAAATTATAATATATACAACAATTCGTCTTCTTTTTGAATTCATCGGTATATCACTGGATAGAAATTACTAAGAAGTAATAAATTTATTATTTGTTTCGCCTTATAGGTTATATCTCAATATACTTAAAACTGAGAAAATATTGTAATTTTTGGCCAAATATTCTCGACGTGCGTAGCACGTCATTCCAGCGCAAAAGGTTAAAATTTCTTTTTATCAAAAATAATAAAAATCAAGATCAATATATATATATATACAAATAACTACATGTGACGTACTACGTCAAAAAATTTATATTTTTCTCCTGTTTTCATAGTCACTACGAACAAATATTTTTCTATCATTAATTTTCTACATCTTGCGATAACTAAGATTAAATAATTCTGCTAAAAGTAATATGTTGAAAGCCCCGCTTTATTACGACGCTGATGTTCCATTATTGTTGCAAGTTCTTTTTTTATATCTTCTGCATACATGTATTAATAAATTATTTAAGAATTATTATATTTAAGAATAACTTGAAACATCAGAATATATAGCTGTGTCGAGTTTCACATTCATTACTAATAAATGGCTAACGTTTCATAAAATTTATACTTTACTTTATATATATTAAGTATTTAATTATTTATATTTTAATTTACATCGTAATAACATTTTTAATGTGACTAAAAACATATATTTCAATCTTTCTATCTCAAATTACTCAATTTAGATGTCTCTGCATAATTGATCTTTAGTCAGCTTCAATTATCGTTTTCCTATTTTTGTTCCTAATTGACATTAACTATTCTGAATTATATCTTATGTATCTGCGACAATTTAGAACTGTCCAAATACTATTAACCTCCTGTCTTAAAATATCGTCACGCTCGTGGTCACGAATTATGGTATCGATTTGAAGAAAAAAAAAAAAAATTACAGTGCCACAATTCGAATTTAAATTCTTCAATTTGAAAATTAGAAAGTACAAATAATCACATAGAATGTTTTGATACTTCACACCTTACGTAATGTTACGATATAATGATTATTGCTTTTGTCGAGAAAATTCAAAAAGAAAATCGTAAGGCAAGGAGTTGATTATTCTGAAAATACTAATTGATATTTTATGTATTTGCAATAATTTAGAACTATCCAAATACTTATCCGCACTATAATGTTTAATAATATTTAATATTTAATATATTAATGAGTATGTAATAATGATAATAATAATAACAATAATGATAAAAGTATGTAATATATTAATAAGTACATAATAGTAATAATAATAATAATTTGGACAATGATGTATGTAACGTGACGTAACTGCAAGTAGTCTTAATTCGATGGCCCAAGGGCTGTAAATTCTGCGTCATCAGCATCATTGTACACCTTTATTGATTTCGATAATTAATTTTGAGCGGCGTTCGCTGCTCGCTCTTCGAGGAACATCGAGAAAACGAATTCCTCGAAGCACGCAGCCGTCGTAGTAAGGAATTGCTAAGGAGTTGGAAGCTTCTTCGTTCGGATCATTACGAGATAAACTAATATGTGCCGGACCATTATGAGCGTGCTTGAAATTCCGCACCGCCTCCGTTTTCACTTTAATCCAGCTTCTTTCTCTGTTCGGAGGACGGTCGAATCTCGTCTACGCCTTTTATTCTAACCCCTTTCTCTCCCCGTCGTCTCATGGAACGTTCGACGTTCGAATTTCTTTTTTTATCACTGAAAGTGACTTTAGCGGGGGTAACCCAGAAAATCGGGCCTCTTCAGGTGCAACGCCAATGCAACGAAAATTAGCGATTGGTCGATTTGGGTCACATGATTCGTGAGGGAGCGACCTAGAGTAGGAGTGGCGTTGTCTGGTACTGAGCGATCGCGCTTGTAATTTGTTTTTTTTTTTTCAAGCAATTCGCGTAAAAATAATTTTATCCTGCGCTTGTGTTTTCAATTAATCGAGATATGGAGTTCAAGTTTTGTTAAAGAGTCAAAGAAATAAGTAATTTTTTAATTTAGTAAAACGAACGAAGAGTTAAAAAATATTCTAGATAGAGATGATTGTTATTAAATCACCGATTTTCATTTCATTTCATTTTATCTTTCACTTCGATATTTTACTCTTTGATATTCGAAGAGTAATCTTTTCGTTCGTTCATTCAGAAAAGGTTGTACAGCGTGTGCTTTACTCTAAAACATTGATTGTTGATTGGAATTGTTTTATTTTTCCTCTTTCGACAACACTTTCCCGTACTCGTGGAATACGAACACGTTTCATTTTGTCAGTGTAATCTGATACTTTTACGAAATTGGCTATATTACACTTGGCTGGCCAAAGTGTAATTGATTTGTTGCAGCTCCGTATTGATCGCTTTCTCAGATTTCGATAGTTTAACAGTGCGCAATAACTCTGCGATCAACGGTAAACCCATAGAACGATTTCTCGTGAATAGAAATCTAACTTCGAGATATTGAAAAGCTTTCTTCCCTGTACAAAGCGATCCTTTCCTATTCTACTTTTATAAAATATCCCATTCGTCATTTTTTTTTTCTCGTGAAAGTCGCTACAAAATATATTTCTAGACGTTTATATCATTGTAAATTTATCATTATCTCGAAGTAATTAATTTTTAATTTCGTCGTTAAAACAAAAAAATTCTTTTTAATTTTCTAAATAAATTGTCAATGATCATTTATCTCTTCTGCAGTTCGTATGTTTTAATAATTTGTTAATTTATCAAATTTAAAAGCCTCGGGACAGTCAAACTAGTTCACAATTTTCAAAAAATCAGAAAGATCCGCCATATATAGAAATTGGATTACAATTTTATTTTTTAAATTATCATTAAATATTTGTTTCATCTGCGACGTATTTTTTAATAGTTTATAGATTTATAAAATTTAAGAGTATAAATTTAATTGAAATAATTAAAAAAAAACAGAAAAATGAGAAAGAGATATAAAGAAACTACTACTTTATATACAAAATTGAACAAAATATTTTTCCTCAGTAATTCTCTGATTAAAATGTCATTAAACGAATCGGAATAAATATAACTCTTCCGTATTTCATATTTTTTCATAATTTAATACGTTAATAATTATCAATTAAATTCAGATTTCTTTTAGATTCGACAATTATTAATTTCTAGTGAAATACAGGTATCGCTATTATATATATAGATAGCTGTGTAATTATTATTATATGTAAAAATTTGAAAATTTGAAACGAAGTTGCACAATTTTAATGTAAATTATCTGTATGTTAATAAATAAATAATTCAATAATTACAATCTTTCATAGTTTTACGTATTAAATATCGTCTGAACTCTGCAAAGATCAAACATAAATATTATAAAACATTTGTTGCAATATTCGATAATTAAACATTATAAATTTTAAATCATATATAGTTATTTACAAACAAAATTTCAATTAGAAATTACTTATACTTTAATAAACAGGTAGTTGTAATCTCGTACAAAAAATTATACTTTGAAAGTGGTGCTAGTCCATTTTCTTTCACTTTGTGATGCATGTGTCTCTGCGTTTGCATCAATTATGCAACTCCATTAAACAACGAAATTTTAATTTGTCAAGACTGAAGGATATTTACGAAGGATATTTAAGAGTTAAATCTTCATTAATTAACTAATTCGTTTATAAATAGTTTAAATTAAATTAATACACGTAAATTTCTTTCGTTTCCTCAGTTTTGTCGAAACAGACACATAAACGGTTCACATGTTGAGCACAATTACAAGTAGTAAACCATAGTTACGTTCTTCGAGAAGTGAGGGGAACAATATCGCGAAATATCAATAAACGTAATCTAAAGCCAGCTTAATATATCTGTCGATTGTAAAGAAAGCAATGAAAGCTATTGAATTTCAGTCGTTCCTTTAGTCCGATTTCCGATATTTCGACCATACATTAAATTCGTCCTCTGCGCTCCCCGACCTTATACCAATTGTAGACATAATACTTTTTCCGTTCCTTTCCTTTCGACGTCTCAATATTGAATCGCTTGTACTCGCTTATGCCATTTTGCAGATGGGTATGTATGACAGTCATATTTTGGTCGTCTTCAGAGGATTTGCATAAAACACGCCGAAAGAGAGAATTTCTGTTTTAAATGTTCAATGTTATACCAGCGATCACGTGGACCTCCCGATCCCTGCTCTCGAGAGCCAAAAATAAATGTAAATTTCATTTTACGTGAAACCTTCTTACGTCACGTACTGACCGAACACACACATATGTACATACACGTACACGCGTGGGTTTTCATTTTCTCTTTGCATTCGTAATGAGAGCAAACGAGAATTTATAATTGATTATCTAACTAGAATTAGGTAATTCTAATCCTAAACTGCTTAACCGGAGATGGAAACTGATTAGGTGATGTTACGTGATGTGAATAAACGAAGATTTGAAACAAATGTTAACGCGTTTCATTATGAAATCAATCTTTCATTAACTCTCTGCCTTGCAATTATTTTAATCTGCGTGATGCATACTCTCTCACTTAAAAAGTCTTTAAATGTGTTGTTGATATTTGTTTCAAAATTGAAAAAAATGGAAGGGTAAATATTTACAAAAAAGATATCACTCTTCGGAATCACATGTGCAAGCGGGTGATTTTTCATACACATACAAAAAAAAAAAAAAAAGATTATAGAATAAAATTTGTTTGAGGTTTCATTTCCGAGAAAGACGAGTGTGATGATTTATCAAGCTGGCTTGAAGTTAATTAATTCTGGACATAATCAAATAAAGTAACAAAAAGTTAATCTACGTGTAAAAATAAGTAATTTTTGACGCACCTTATATTGTCAAAATTATCATCGTGAATAATTACGAAGATTTTATTTGTTAAAATGTTATTATACACATAAAAATTTTTTCGAAATGAAACAAACAAATTTCTGATTAAATTGCGATAAAATTTAAGAGCATATTTGGTTTGGGCTCGTTATATACCTTTTTAACTTCATAATAATTTCACTTTATAGTAAAACCCACACGTTTGGTTCAAATATAATGAGAAATATGATCGTACATAATTTTCGGAGTTCTATTTGTTAAATTTCTATTTTATTTTCTTTGCTAAACTGAATTTATAGAGCATCTTTCAATCTGAAAGATTCAATAAAATCCCTATTACTTAACTATTATACTTAACTATATTATACTTAACTATTACTTAACTATATCTTAATTATTAATAATAATTTTCAGTATATATTAAAAATTCAAACTACAGTTAGAATTAATCTTTTAGAGGTACAATTTCCTCTATTGTCATCCAGTTGAATGATAATTTATGATAATTTATGCCAGGTGTGTGATTTAATACAACAGGAGGTTGAAGAGAGAGTAATTTGAATAATTAATTATTTCACTAAATTTGAATTTACCTTGCGTATTAATTTAAATTACTGAATTAGGTTTACTATTCGAAGATTATTCTATTACAAAAAGTAATATGTTTGTTATAATTGCGTTGATGTATGTGAAATGTTGCCTTTTTTATTTAATTAAATATTACATCAAGGAAGAAGAAATTCGCTATTAGGAATTAAAAATATTTAACTGAATTATAAATATAATTAAATATAAATAATAACATTAATATTATTAACACAACGAATGTCAGAACATTTTCTTATATAAATTCATATTCTTATATAAATTCATATAAAATGAGAATCCTTCAATCCCCAAAATTGTTGGGACATCTTCCATTCAATCCGAACAGTTTTCTAATGCATAAATTAATTAAAAGAGACTGCGGATGAAAGACACTGTAGTAACTCCATTTCAAGAACTTTTGATTTCCTAAATTGATAACTTTTGTAACGATAGAACTTATTAATTAAGGACGAAGAAATAATTTATCAATTTCTTTCAATTTAATAAAAGAGAACAGAATCTGAGTAGACGATACGATGATGAAAGAATATCAAGCGAGACCTTCAAATGTACTATCGTAACAAATAGAATTTGATAATGTAAATTAATTGAAAAGAATTACGAATGAAACGTCGTTAACGCAATTATGATCCTTCATGAAAGAAATAATTACTTTCTAGCTGAAGGAGAAATTCGTTTTCACCACTAAACATTGTGACAAAAAATGTACAATATTTCCGAGTCTTCAATTTTAATTTAAATTCGACAAATACATAAACATAGATTGTGTGTATCGAATCAAATAGAAATAATTAAATATTCCAATTAAATATTAAATTAAATATTTTAAAATTATATTTGAAACACGGTCTTTCATACGCATCAAATTGTTATCTTAATCAATAATCAATTTTATACAAAAGTATATAAGTTTCGAATCGTACTTTAAAAATACTTCTGCCTAAAATATGGAAGTGAATTTCAGAGAAATAGCACGCATACCGTGAACTATCGTAATATCTCAGAAATTACAAGCACTTAACTGAGATGAAATATCGTCACTCCGAGGCACATCGGTGATTACGTCGCTATATTGAAACGAAGTGTCTTGAATGACAGTCAAGCATCAACGTAAAATTATTAAATTGTTACTTTTGACGCGGATAGAGGATGCTTATCATAGACTTGATTAACGTTTGAACCTAAACTAAAGTAGTTTCATACGTTTATTCGACGATAGAGGATGAACTTGAACGACGAACTTTGTTTCAGTTTCAGTTTCGTTTAAGTAGCAAAATTTTGGATTTCTTCGTGTTATCGTACTAGCGAGATTATTGTTTGCGTAATTATGTGACATTATTTTAGTTTATCTAGTTTAAGAATTTAGCAATAAATTAATATTAAATTTTAAATAAAGCGATTAAATTAATACTTAAATTTAAAGTAATACTTTTGCTTAAAATGTTGGGGCATCTTTTGCTTTTGGATGAAACGAACTTTTTCGCGCACTTTTCTAAGAAATAATGTTATTATAATCAAAAGTTTTAAATACAATTGATTAGGATTTAAACATATATAAATGAATAGTGTTTAAAAACATTTGTTTAGCTAAAAAATGTAATTGTATCTTTTGAAACTGTAACGCGCTCAGAATTTTCGAACATATGTATAAATCTTCAAATGAATTGTAAGTTTAGATTCTATTATTTAAGTTAATAAATATAACACGGGGTAATTCACATAACTTGTACACTCGGAATAACTTTTAAATTATGCGTCCCATGGAAAATTGTTTAATACAAAAGTTGTGTGGTACAAAAAGGAAGGCAAAATATAGCAAAATACATAAAACTGAAATAATTATTAATATAATCACATAACAGAGATAAGAACACTATTTTGAGTAAAATTAACATTACTCTCTCAATAAAAAATTACTAATTAAATCAATAAAAGAATATAAAATATACACAAACAGTAATAGGAAAATAGAATGATTGTTAGAATATATTACGCAGATTACGCAAATAAACTTATTAATTTCGATTACCAAATTTGGTTAAAAAAATTATAAATAATGACATTGAAATCATTTTTCATGTATAATTTACTAAGAAATGTTATTTTCTTTTATATCTACTCTATATAGTAAATTCATTGTTCGATTCAATATAACAATTACTGTTAATAACCAGCTACGTTTGCAATTTGTTACATTTCAGTTGCAAATTATATTCTGCGCAAATATGAAAACAATTTATATTCACATATCTATTGAAACTATGCATAAATTATAAATTTAATAGAGGAATACCACACAGTTAGGATCATAAAATTGTTGTTATTATTTTTATATATATTATAGATTGTATTAAAGATTCATCTTATTTTCATTATACTTTGTATATTGTTATATTATTGTAATCGATAAATTAAAAGAAATAAATTTAACTAACTATTAAGTTCATTTCACAAATATGTGTAATATATTTTATTTATTTCATAATTAAAAGTAGATCATTAAATTAAAACCAAAAAATGTTAAATTTTATTATCAAATTTAGCTTGAGTTTGATAAATTGACATGTTCATTAACTTTAAATTTAAAACGTATGCAGGTAAAAATCTAATACACAGAAGAAAGATGTTGATCTCAATGATCACAAAGTGACAATTAAAAGTCATTAACTTTAAATATTCAAATAATATCCAAAAGCAATCTATAAGTTAATATATTTTGGAACTTTCAACTGACATTAAGATCAATTTATAGATTAATTACATGATATGCGGCAGTATAAATGTGTTTAATCGTAATTCATCAAAATGTCCAATAGTAGGAATAATGTTAAATTAAACAATATAACATTGTAATACTAATGTAATTATTTCTGAAATGTTGGATCTACTTCAAGCCATTTCAACCTTTGCTTTGGAATAAATTATTCAATAGAATTTTGGTTACCATGAAACGTACCATATTTTCCTTTCAAATGCTGGAAGTATCATTGTCTAAAGGTTAATCTGCTATTATATTTCAAACATAAGATAAAAATAGATTAAGAGAAATAATAGTGTTTCATCGAGAAGTTTGATTAGATCAAAATAATAATTACAATTGTTATTATTGTTCGGGAGAGTTTCCATGCTACAATACCTACGGTTTGGGTACAGGCACGTACGGGAAAATTTATTGTTTTTAAGTACCCTTAGCAGGCCTGTGTCGCCAGAAACCTTGGCCACATGGCTGGACTTGTTCTAAGAAGACAAGATCCTCGACCGTGGATTGAAGCGTGGCACCAGCTTTCCCGAACACGTGAGAAACACGCGAGATCACCCAAGACCGCAAGACGGGTATCTGGCCCCACCCTGGATCCGCGATTTTCCGAAGCCGAAGGAAGGGGAACCGAGAAGACGTTCGGGCTTTCAATCGGGCTTCGGCTTGCAATTCAGAATCATTTCGACTTTCAGATAGCAAAGTTCACTCTTTCGCGACACAAAGTTACCACGAGGGGACAACCCCCCTGATACTCAGCACGCGAATACACAGTCTTATCACATTCTTTACTGAACACGATCTCGTCTCGCTACACACGCGCACGAACAATTATAAACCTAATTTTCACTTATTAATTATAAATCTTATAATTATTATTTATGTACCACTCACAATCTACTCAGAAATAATTGTCTATTTCACTTTAATCGTATTACTTTTTAAGGTTTGGCAAAATTGGCTCAGTAGTCAGAATTGTCAATTAAAAACTTTTGTTTGAAAAAATATTAACCTGGTGTGTTAAAAGAAGTTTGTTATATTTTAATAGATCAGAATGATCAATTCGTAACTTTTTCTAGAAATTTTATAGATACGCGACAATGTATTTTTGGAGATTTAAATTTTTCCTAAAATGTGTAAATAAAAATTTGTATACTCATTATATATATATCTTATAGCTTTTTCTATTTCTTCCATTTCTTTCACAGAAATTTTATTGTAGGTATTATAAATATTATACATTATACATACATCTACAATATTTATAATGTCTATTGTGTTTGTCATTTATTATATCTATCACGCATTATAAAATATCTTTTGTTCGTTTAAATTAAATGAAAATAGATGTTTAGACTGCGTCTGCCATTACAGGAAATCTTAGGACAGAAAGTTTCACAGAGTGGACATAACGAAGAAAAGTGTATATTTAATAATTAGCAACACCGAATTTTTGTTCGTTTAATTAGGTATATTCCCAAAAATATGAATTCGCAAAAAGATCCGCAGTCTATTTATTACTGAAAGCAATAATAACATCGTCAACTTATCAACCGATCAACCGTATTATTTTTTACTTTTCTATTATGATTATTAAATTTCTCCGTTAAAATCACCGTGACAAGGATACGCCCTCGAATACTATACGAAAAACATTGTGTTTGTTTCAGATCATTTGCCGTTGTATTTCCCATGACAGTCGACGCAAAACAAGTGAAAGTTCGTGGGAATGCCTTTCTGGCAAAAGGGTGAGCCGAGTGGCTCCGCGTTCTACCGATTTTTGTTGCGACGACCCTGTTTTCGGTACATCGACAACTTATTGTGAAACAAGGACGCGCGGAACATTGCTGATATTTGGCCCGAGAACAACTTTATGTCGGTAACCAGAGCCGGTGAGCAAAACGCCAGAAAAGGCGCAACAGGGAGTTAAGAGAAAGAGCATTTCTGTTCTTGTCGATTGAAACCAAGCTACGTCACTACTTCCAAGATGCTGCCTGCCAACGTGGTATCCTTTGTGAAGAAGGTAATTATTTATACTTTTTATTTTAATTGTTTCTTCTAACGTGACTATCGCGTGAGTTTTGTACGTACGTACGTAGACAATATTTGTCTCATTCGATTTTGACATTTAGATTTACATCGATATTATTACTCGTGGTGAAAAATGTTTCGCTGAAGTTGAATGGAGAGGGAAACATTGCGATATTATCTGTTTTATGGAGACATGTACTTGTTTAAATGGAGTCATATATTTTTCATACGAATTGTATATTTTTCAATGCGTTATAATTACTTTGACATTACGTTAATACCAGCATTACATTAAGATTCTTATCTACCTAAAATAAGATTTTATCATATTTTCATAGGATTGTCACACTTTTGTCATAATTTTTTTATGGATCATATATTGATATTTTAGTCTATACTTTCATGTGTAGAATGCAAAGTTTAGATATTACAATTTGGAATGCTCTGTATAGTAATAACGAAGCGAAAACTGTACTTAGAAATATTATCAAATAATGAGCTATTTAGTATTGGTTATAAACTCTCTCACGATTCACGTTTTACTTCATGCAGAAGTGCTGTAGATTCTTACAAACATTTTAAAAAATGTCCCTTTAACAAATTTATTTAAGGCACGTTGCATTTGCGAAACTTGTCAGACTCGAAGAAATTTTTATCGTAAACAATGCTTACATTGTGGGAAATAGATAAATCTGAGAAATCGCGGAAGATTTAGATCACTTTTACATCCACGCAAAGAATTATTCATTGGATAGATAAAACTTGCTTCGAGGAGAAACAAAGTATTATACGTAAATCCTCCGAAACTTTCTGCGTTTCTCTTCTCAGGTGCACGAATTTTTTTCAATTTATAAATTCAGAATTAATAACGCAGAATTTTTAAAATTATATGCATTTCGTTTATAAATTCAAACGAAACAATTAAGGAGATTGGAGACGTCTTGCTAAATCTTCTAATTGGTCTCGTTAATTCTCTTACAAATTTATAAATTGAGAAGACAGTAGACTGCAATTTTGTTTTTTATCACTGAAAGTGATTTTAGCCGGGGTAATCCAGAAAATCGGGCCTCTTCAGATGCAACGACGCTTAATGCAACGAAAATTAGCGATTGATTGATTTGGGTCACGTGATTCGTGAGAGGGCGTGGGGTAGATCTCGAGTAGGAGTGGCGTTGTCTGGTACTGAGCGATCGCGCTTGTAATTGTTTTGTATCGATTCAAATGTTTGCACATCGATAAAATTTTATGGCAAAAGGTCGTCTTCATTTCCTAGTCAGAACAGTTGCTTCTGGGCCTTTTAGTGAGACGAATCGTACTGAGGTACAAGTCGTGCAGTTTTTTTTTTTTTGCGAAAATTCATATTTTTATAAACACGATCGAAGAAACCGCTGAACTCGAACATTTGATACATTCTTGCGTACACTGTAGTAAATTCCACGCATTACTACATTTTTAAATGCATAAAAATCCGCTTCAGTTGAAATAATAAGGAACTTATTGACTGACAAGAGGAGAAGAAACGATCGCCCTTCAAATTAACAGCGACAAAACGAGACGGTTTTATCTCGCACTTTTTTTTTCGCCAAGGCAATGAAATCTATTTATCGAAGCAATTTCGCGAGAAGGTGTATTCGCAGGTGTCGTAAAACGGACAGGCGTACATATTCGAGCGAGCGGGCAACATTTCGCTCTTTAGAAACCCGACCCCCTGTCAGGATTTACAACGTCTACTTACACGTGAGTGAGCTTGAACGTGGCCTTGTTTCTTTGTATCACAGCAATCTGACGTGAGTTAGTACCAACTGACAATGAATTATATTCCATCGTACGCTGGCAGCTCGAGTGTGGTATTAAATGGCATTGTTTCGAGATCGTGTCAAGATCTTGCGATTGAGACGAGAGGATTAAACGGGTTACGGTTTAGGACAGTCCTCCGGGGACGCTCTTCTTCGACGTCCAATTTGTTACGTCTCAATGCGACAGAGATTTTGTCGCACCACGGAGAGAAGAAGCTGCGCGATGCACGGCGAGCACGTCACGAATTTATTTGTTGGATACCTCGCTATAAATACGACGAAGCCGATCGATGATATCGGGGTTTATTTCTGACGGAGGAGTATTGGCCTGTTCCGTGAGTTCGTAGCGGTTCGATAGTCAGCTACGAAACTACCGAGTTTGCGATCGTGGCAACTATCAGTCCTTGGAATTGCTCGCGCAGTAATAAAGGACTAGTTACGACTGTCATCGATCCTTTTGTTACCAACGGCGACTATAGTTGTCCAATATTTAATCGGCTCGATGTGTCCTATCGGTCAGAGTTGGGTAGTAATCGATTGTTGTTGAAATAAATCAGTAGTCACGATTGATTTTTGTATCAGGTAATTGATTTATTACACGTTTTATTTGTATTAACTTATGTTTTTTGTTTCTTCGCATAGCTATAATCACGTAGAGTAGTGTTATTCGATGTAAATAAACCGCTTGCAGTTTGAATAGATCCACTAGACCATGACTAGAGAGAATATTTAGGCGTATTCTTTGCTGTGCAGTACTGTTATTGTTAAATTTAGAATTTAATTTTTAAAATCTTTTACTGTTTACAATTCTCTGATATACTGATATACTGGCATGTATAAGAATGATTCTTCATTGTGATGTGCAATGAAGAATCATTTTGAAAATTTTATAAATAAAATCGAAAACACGATCTGAAATATGAAAAATTACACATTTTGAATACTTCACTCTGCTATATGATAATTGTAGAATATTTAATTTTGCGGTATTTTTCGATAAAATAGATATAAGAAATTCTTATTTTTTTTTTTTTAATAGAGAAAAATTCTCGTTGTGGCATTGAGGCTACGAAAATTACTATTTGATTTTGTTCCTGTCGATGAAAGTACAAAGAAAGAGCAAAGGATACTGTGTAAATAAATTAGATTCTATCCGTCGGGCAATGGGATAGCCATTCGATAAAAAAGATCAAAGAGACAAACTTCATCTAACGAAAGAAGTTTTCCATTGGATCTTTGTGAACGCTTTTGGTGAACGATACGATGGCAAGTTGACGTTCAATTCATCGAATAGAGGATAACACGTTGATTTGCTGTACGGACGAAAGTTTAGGCGCTAGAAACTTTCGTTCGAGGAACACTATGCCTGCAAATAAATTCTGTAAGTTTTCTTTTCCTCTTAGAACAAAACTTCTGGTTTCGATTAGCTTTGAGTTAGGTTTGAAAAGTTTCATTGCAAAAGTATATTGGAGTTTATTAGTCAGTTGCGTAGAGTATGATCAAAAGTAGGAGTGAATCTTCATTAAGAAGGTAAGAGAAAATCTTTTTTCTTTGAAGTTTTCTTTCTTTTTAGAAAATTGAACTTGGAGATTTGTTTAGTACGTGCAAACTATCGACAGTGTTGAAATAAATAAGCGTGAAATTGTTTCAAATATGCGTGAAAAAGATAGATAAAAACTGTAAAAAATAAAATTTCTTTGTTTAAATCCTATCTTTTTTATTTTTACGATAAATTATATACAAATTATACATACGATAGGAATTATTATTTTTCTGAATAAATTGAAAACAGCATGATACTAACAATAAGAGTCAATTATCAATTTCCATCGTAATAAGGTAATATTTGCATATTATTTTATCAATTATCTTTCATAAATTATTAATTTCAGTAATTTATTTCTTATAAATTTTTATGACCTGTCATTTATAAATTCTTAATTTTTTATCATTAATTACATTGATTATTAATCATTAATTATATGTTGTGACGCACATAAAAGTTGCGTAGAATTGTAAAAGATAATGCAGAAAATACTGAATATTGTCTAAGATTCTTCTGAAAAAATACAGTACACTCTAGTTCATACCATCGTTTGTTTAAAAATTATGGTCATTTGCTTAGTAAAGCTATTTCTAAGTGTGTATTTTATGCAACTTTTGATAGAAATTAACCGCAAATGTTGCAATCAAAATGAAATTAAAATCAGGAAGTGAAAATAAAAAAAAAAAATAACGATGACAATTTTATTACTCTGCAGATGTAGCAGTTTGTCAAATAAAAATGTATCATCGTGTATTCCTCTGACAGGATAAATTTTCCCGTAGCTTAGTTAAAATCAGGTTTCATTATTAAATCAATTCTAAATTCTTTTTAATTTATTATCAAGATTTATTTTTATTACCACGTATGTATCGAAATATGTAATAAAATAAAAAATAAAAAAAAATATTGCTTTACAAAGCAGATTATATAAATCGTAACATCTTGTGTTTGCAGAACGAACAGAATATCAGGAATTAAGTAAATTTTATATATTTAATAACTTTGGTCGATTTTCGGTTTATATTTGTACAACTCATGTACACGAATAATAAAATTTGCTAGTCGACGTATGCAGTTAAGCGATTACCTGTTAAATTTATACCATCAATATTTTAAAAGTTATATATGCGTACAAATTGCAAGTATAAATGGTCGACAGAAATCTCACATTATACAATACGGAATGGTCTTGGCATTTAGTAGTGATTTTAAAATAAAATTTGCTTAATGATTACCTGTTAAATTTGTACTACCAATATTTTAAATGTTATGCACATACATTATCGTGCACAAATAACTGGATACTTTCCATGCAATTTCATTAAGAGCTTGATATTTTTATTACGCTTCGACTTAATAAATGTCTGATGTTTCGAGAAATCCGTATAAACCTTTTCAATATGATTAGAAACGCTTATTTCAATCGTTGTAAATTTTCAAGAGTGAACATAATTAAAGTCACCCTGCAAAGTCTTTCAGTTACCTAATTATTATATTTGTTTGCTCTTTGTTTTGTCAATATCTGTTAAATGTGCACGTTAAGATTAAATTTGAATTCTATTCTACATTTCAAAAATTTAGAAGTGTTCGAATACTTAGTCGACAGAAGTCTTACGTTGTATCGCATAATTACATTTGAGATAATAAATCAGAAAAAATAAGACACAGTAGTGTATAAGGCAAGAATATTGAGATATTCTAACGCTTACAAATATTCATAAATGTTCAATTTACATGTCATTTTAAGTTTAAGTTTAATCATAAGGAGTTATTATCATATTAAAAAGAATATAATAATCAATAAAATAATAAATAAACGATATAGATATTATATACTAAAATTTGATTCATATAAATGAAATTCTACAGTACATGTTTCATAAACAGTGTACGTTTACGTGACTTGTGTAACAGAACATTGTCAAATGTTCGCAAATTCGTACTGTTTGGTCAAGCAAATGTACGACCAAGTAGATAAACAGCAACAGTGGAAATGTTGGTTTCCACTGTGATTCTACATAGAATTTTCACTTAAAGCGGTTTCCATTACGCTCTCTGATCGACCTATCTAGCCGCAACCATGGACGACTCATATTAATTAGACGATCGACAGTTGAAGATCTTCTTACCAATTTCCTGTTTCCCACTTCTTGACTCTAATTTCTTCTGGAGACTGTTCTATTTCCTCTTACAATTAGTCGAAGGTTATATGATTTGAACTTTTTTTTAGACAACAATCACACTGTGAAGAAATAAAAATAACTCTGGAAAATGTTGAAAGTTTTAATGAAGAATTCGTATCGCATCAGTCTAATTTTTAACTAACAGAGAATTCAACAGTAGCGAGCACATAAAATCAATAACGAATGAGATCTTTTTTTTCAAAACTTTTTTAACATAGCATGAAAAAGTTAATTGAGAAGTGGTGAAAGTCATAGATGTTTCAAAATTGCAATTAAAATCAGACAAACATTAGTTGTGGGATATCTTTGTAATTAAATAATTGAGATACTAAAAAAATTGCGCGGTATATTTTAGACAATATATTTTTATTTGTAGATTGGCTAGAATTCCTTTCATCAGATGTTGCATATTTCTTTGCAATGATGGTGGTCAGTTGCAACTATGGATTTTTGAAAAATTTGTAATGCACAAAATGGACATAATATGTAAAAATGTATAAAATATATGAATTAGAGTACTTATTATAATACTTAGATAAAATATTATTTATTTAGTTATATTAAATTATTTTTTTTATCTTGAAATTGGAAACAATCAATTTCATAACATTTTTACTTAGAAAAATTGATGAAACATAAAGCCGAGAGTCACACTTATATACTTCAAAAACATTTTAACTCTTTGATGTTTCATCTATTTTCGATTTACCAAGAGTAATCTTGTTTTAAACGTAAAACGAGTGGTTTTCTAATGGTCTCCACTTGTTAGTTTCGTTTTAGTTCACGGGAGGAAACGGCAAATAAATTCAATAAAGGATTTCGGTCAAACGAATGGGAACTATCTCAACAAAGCGGTGCATTGCGTTAGTAACTGATATCCAGGTTTTGTTTGATCAAAACTGTGGACTCACAGTGACCTGTTTCGCGAAAGATTCATGAGGGTTGCGTTAAATCTGTCACGAGCCCGTTACCGAATAAATTGCGTTTGACATACAATTTGGTTTTCCAGTTGTTTTCTCCATTCTGCACGAATCTAACGGGATTAATGCTCTCTAACCTGTTAACTCGGCTGAAATTAAGAGACGAATTGTCAATCTATACTCTAGTAAAACACTGCCTATTAATAAATTGAATTCAATTTGAGAAATACAGAATGTATAAAGGAAAAATTAGAAATTAGACATTTCATCTGTTTCTGTTTTTGTCGCAACAGTGATCAGAGAATATTATCGAATTAAATAAATATTCTAAAATCACAATTTTACAGAGTACAATATTCTTTGTTTTTGCTTTGTTTTATTTTTTTTTAATTTGTTTATTTCGTTGTGCTTTTGAAAACATTCCAAAAACATTTTACGTATATTTTTCAGCTTTTTTGAAATTTTTATTTCAACAATGAAATATGCACGACGAATATACTCGTTAGACATTAATAAATTGACGTTAAAAACAAGGCATTTTAAACATGAATGTTTTAAACACAAATATGTTTTTTCAAATTGTTTTTATCTAGAATGAAAATTTATTCCCAGTGAAAAGGAGCTAATACAAGTTTTTATAATTTTTTCTCAGCGTTCTTATTTTCTATTTACAGAAATTTTAAAAAAATATTTGTAAAACTAATATTATTTCGATAAAAATATAGGTAACAGAACTTGAAGCGAAAATTGCTCGTTCTATTGTTATTTACATTTCGACATATTGGAATTTAATTTCAGATTACAATAAAATTGTTGAGAAATGCATTATATGAGATAATTTAACATGTCGTTCATTATTTTCATATTATATCGTTTTATATCGTCATGAATTAAAATATATTCGTATTTTTTCAATAATATTTCTCTAGTTTCATTATTTTCTGATTTGTGCATATGGGTCTGAAATTTAAACCACAACATATTTTATCTGCTCATGCTACTAGCAGACATTTCTTATTCTGCTAAACGTAAAGTTCAGATAAGATATTCGATGTACAAGGAAGACAGTGATATATATTTTCATTTTACACATTTTGTCACATGAAAATAATTAATCAAATTTTCTATAAATACGTAAGAATCCGCAATCTATTTATTAGTTATCATTATAATTTTTGAGTGTAATTAAATTAAATGTATATTATTTACATAATTATAGATAACTATAAATAATTATATGTATATATAATATACATATAATTGCAATCATCGCAATCAACACACTATCAAGAATACGTAATTAATTATACATTTATTTACTTAAAAAGAATCGGAACATACTAAAGAGTAATAAATAAAATGTCCAAATTTAAAGTTAAATTAAATTAAACTAAAAGCATAGGATTTACATCTGCTTTTAACATCTGTTCCCATTTCGTACGAGCAAATCGTTCAAACTCGTGGTTCTGATTTTCGATCATCCGCAACGTCCATCCGTCCTGCAATTTTCTCGTTAACAATTCGTACTAACACTGTGCGATTTAAAACGAAAGAAAAAAAAAAAAAGTAGCGATACACAATGGGGCGACAACGAAAATACCGTCGATTGAATGTGATCGTCAACGAGCGAAAGGCTGCGCCATTCACTTGGTCGTACCACTTGGAGACACGTAGAGGAACGCACACGTGCCAGCGTTATTCGACGTATGTGCACGCAGTATGCATAGACGTTTCGACTCGGTTACAGTTCAACCGCGTTTTCGTTTTCCAGACTGCCTAACAAAAGCTCGCGGCACGCGGTTATGGCCAAGCCGAACGTCGGCTATGTGTTGCCGCCGGAAGGTCACTGTAGAATATCGGTCGTTTAATATTCCCCTCTCCGCCATCACTCCTATCTCCCTCACCCCCTGTCGAATTTGCATTCCGGAATTCCATCGCTCACTCGGATTACGATAGCGCGCGTTCCTCTTGGCCTCTTTGGAATCCTCCCAAAAGCCGAGCCTGCGTTCTATTCTGCCCGGCGGATCGAAGGTCGAAGGACAGAACACGCTAGCGTTCCGCCTCCGTGAACTTGTATGCATGTATCATCGGCCTAGCTTACAATGCTGTTCATAATTGCTCTCTCTCTCTCCGAAATCATGGATCGTGCGATAGTGAGTTCTGCACGGTGCATTAGAATGTCTGTTACTATTAATGTAGTAATAACACTAGTATTATATCAATTACAATTATATTTTTACATATATTCTATATATATATATATATTATAGTTTCAGATTATTTATTTTGTAGAATGCTACTTTTGTCAGTAATAATAACAAATAATGCTATCGATAATATTGTGCATAATTATGAAAATATTAATATATTAAAATAAATGATAAAATAATTTACACCATTTTCTATTACATATTATTTTATATCTATTAGTACTATGATACAGTAATAATATAGTAATAGAACAGTATATAACAGTAAGTATAATAATTATTACACTATAATACTATAGTAATATATATTATTACAGTATGATATATTAACTAGTAAAACTAGTATCTAGTGGTAATAGTTTATTTGCTAATTTACTAAACAATACTAACAGATTTAAGGAGTAAGTTACGCAATATTGCATAATCATTAATATTTTTAATATTGTGACCGTTTGCATAACAGAAATGTATGTCTTTGTATATCGGTTTATGTAGTAACTTTCTTCTCAGATGTACCGAAGTATATTTATATGCATATTTCCATGTAGACAATATATAACATATTTGTACAATACAATATATTTGGACAAACTAAATTCGTGAAGATAAATGATTAAAATAAACTAAATATATATGGTGATTGTATCATTGTATGATCGATTATATTCCAGGCAGTGTGGATATTTCTGTATTAAGTGATTAAGTTTTTGAGTGCTCGCTAAACTTGCCATAAAATTTAATATCAAATGAAGAGCATGTAACGAATCTTTAATTTCCATCCGTCTCTCGTGTCAGTTTGATACATTTTTTAAATGAAATGTCTTATTGTACGGATATTTTTAACATTTAACATTTTCAATCTTTTCTGATAAAGAAGTGTACTGTCAGAGTATTATACAGGTATTTCCAACATGTAACATAATATTTTCGATATTTTTAAATATATGTATGACATATGATATATATTTTTAATATTCAAAATATATTTTCAGTAAATATATCAGATCATATGTTGTGAGAAAATATATTATTATAATATTTGTTTTTATCTTCCTCGACGGATAATATATTGTCTTCTAATTATTACTGTTGTATCATAATTGTGCATTTAGTGTACACATCTTTTCAAAGGACGTGTATAGACATTTACAGTTTTGGAACAATAATCGCATCAACGCCAAAACAAATTATCATAACGTTGAATAAAATTGGAAAGAGTAAGGTCACGACGTAGATTCACATATACGTAAGCATAGGACTTACACACAGTTGAATCTAAAAATCTACTCAATAAAAAATATTGGCAGATTTAACTTATTTTACTTATTTTTTCATTGTATATATTAATTTTTTGCCACTGCGTCAATCTGACGCTAATAACGGACAAATTAAATTAGGAAAATGAGAGACCTTTCTTATATTCAGTATCTTGTATACAATATTTTAAAGGTGTCCTTTTAATTTGCAAGTTATTTCAAGTTATTTTAAGTTATTTCAAGCATGTCAGATTATCGGTACGACATTTTGCATTTAAAGAATCAGAGAGATATAATCAAATATTACAAACTTGTACAAATAATAGAATTATAATTCCTTAGAGATAACGTTTTCGAATTCAATGCTCAATACCAAAGGAAAACACTCGCTCCGTTCAAATTATACAGGCAGACGTACATAGTCGAGCGAAGCATCCTTCTATTTTCCGCTTGACGCAGTTCAATTTATGGCAGGTAGTGTATACGACACACGCAGCGTGTATACGTGCTAGCTAAGTATTCGGCATGGAGAATCGAAGACCAGACAGAGAGAGAGAGAGAAACGAAGACGAAGAGAAGAAGAGAATGGATGATAGCATGCCAAAGAAGCGGCAATTTCGATTACTAGATTGCCTCTCAACTTGCCCGATGTTCAATTTTATTCAGCCGCAACGCAGTGAATACCGTCGAGGGTCAAGAAGTCAATCTCCGCGTGGATTGTGCAGCGTTAACTCTCCATTCCTCGTTCTTCCAACTTAATTCATCTCTTGATATCAAATTGATGTAATGGCAAAAAAAAAAAAAAAGAAAAAAAAAATTAACATAATAAAAGGATAAATGATCAAATTTGCGAATCTTATTTTATTAGCAGTAAATAAACTTATTCAATTGCATGTCAAATTCACGTCAATCTCATGTATATGTAGATATTTACATGTTGATCTCATTTTCAGTAGTTTTGTCTAAAATTACTATCACTTGTTTAGGATTCTGTGATTTGTTACAACATTCGTGATATTTTTCTTGTCATCTTCACTCTGAATACTTAATAATGGATAACACTTACAATTATATACTACTCCAAAATTTTTCGATCAAATTCCAAGCATTTGAAAAAATTCGAAAACATTCATTTCCACGAATTAAATTGAAGTCGCTGATTTCGTCTTTTCATATACTCGAAACAAACATCATAGTATTTGCATCTATTGTTTTTTTATAGAAGTCACAATGTTTTTAAATATTTATATTTATTTATATGATATATAATGTTGTATATTATATTTATTATTATATATTATTATTTATATTAAATATTTATATTTTTGTCAAGGTAGCATTATATGGTGATTATTGTATTAGGTATTATATTCCTTTAACCCTTTTGGGACTATTGGCCCGATAAGTCCAAATGTAACTTTTCATATGTTTGTCGGGATATGTTCAAATGATATTGGCACACAAAATATGTTTTAGAACAAATATTATTTACAACTCTAGCGACGTACGTTGTTATCTAAAAATGTTAAAAATATATTCCACACGTTAGAAAAAAATAAATGTCACGAAATCCCGTATGTTTATATGACGTATAAATATATATGTAGTAAAATCGTATCAATTTTCCTAAGGAGAATGCATCGAATCGACAGAAGGGACAAATGAGGGTTAATAAAAGATATAAACGCCCGCACGAGATAAGGTTGACAAAAATATTGATTACCTCTCGCTCCCTCGCTATTTGACAATGCCCGGACCGTGTCTTATAAGCTTCTTCTATTTACTGTGATAATGGCAGAGAAAAAGTTACTGTAAATACAGATCAGAGTGTTGACTTTTCAGTTGGCTGTACTTTCGTCGCTTCGAGGTGTCCGTGCCGGAAAGGGAGTCACCTAACAGCTCGTCGCGTGTTTTATTTACACGCCTGTGCGATATTTCGATGAAAAATGATATCCAGTCGAGGCTAAGTTTCGTTAATAAATAACCAGTGAAATAGAATCGTCTGGTGACATTCTAAGTTGGTTGACATCGTACTGATCTACAGATTTTCTTTGGAGATTGATTTATGGATGAATTGGAATTTTTGAATTAACGAAATTTTATAATTAAATTAATTAAATTAGAAGATTGATAAAAATCAGTAGAAAAGTTTTCAAACGTAAAGTAGTGAAAGAGCTCTTTAATTTAAATTAATACTGCATTAAGTTTTATTTTGGCGTAGGTAGAAATTCATTGATAAAAATGTGCAACGACATAGAAATTTTATAAAACACGAGTCAGTCCATAGAAAATAACTATCGTTTCCTAGTGATTTTATAAAAAAATGTTTGAAATGAATTTATTGCGTTCGAGGAGATATAAATGTATTTTAATTTTTGGATATCTTATATATTTCGGAAATTGCATAAAAATTTATATATATATATATATATTATTTGAAATTCTTTTCTTTTCTTTGTAATTATTTGTAAAACTAAAAAGCTCAATTTTTTAATTAATTGAAACTTTATTTTTATTTATACAAGGTGAAAAAATATGACAAACTTATTACAGAAATTTACTAATAAACAGAACATATTTTGATGATGATGAAAATCTCAGTAAGAAACGTGCATAATTTTATTCTGATTTTTCAAGTACAGACTTTATCCATACTATACTTTATAACTATACTTTTTCAAGTATATTGGAATTTCCGTTTTTCCGATGTTTCTATTTCAAACTAACAACGTTCGTACGAAACATTTTTTGTCGAATTTTTTTTCAATTGAGAAAATACGAAACAATTCATCCTGGTTGTGCGTCAATAATTGACTATAACGATGTTAGCATCAATTGATCAACGTTTACAATTGTTTCGGCAACGTTCCAAAAATTGACCGACACGGTTTTCAACTTACATCACTCGTATGTTCCTCTTCTTTCGAAAAAAAACTGAAATATTTATTAAAGTGTTAAAGTAAAAAAATTATTGCAAGAGTCCTTACAGTTAAATATCTTCCCCTTGATTCTTATTATTTTATACTATGAATAATATTAATTTGTTGATATTTAGATTAATGCGTATTTTATAAATCAAATTCAAGTTTTACATAATTCTTTTTTAAAGTTCCTCATTTACAATAATTACAAAATGTATTGGCACAGACTTTTATTTTTTTAAAGTAAAATTTGTCTCATTGAATGATACGAAATTTTATATACTTGAACTGAATTAGAATTAGACCGAACCAATTAAAATGTAAATAAATAAAATTGTTTATGAATATTTTTTCTATCCATTTATTACAAGTATCGAATTCATCGATGATCATTCTGGAAACCAAGAACGTATAATTCGTAATTTCGTGATTTTTGCAAATAAATTATTACAAACTAGTGCAATTTATAAATTATAACCATATATTATCATAGAACTGTTACAGTTTGTCTAAACTGTTATACACGAAAAAAATTCTGTTTCATTAAACGTTTCTCTGAGAATCTAGGTCAGTTATCATATTCTGCCCGAACGGGTGTCTAAAATTACACTACGTATTCACACTCAAATGTACATGTACCATCACCGTCTCAAAATTCTAGGATTTGAAAAATCATATCACGTACTCAGATCCCCGAGTCGCGTCTATAACGAGGATATCGCGACACGCGTGGAAAAGAGGAAGCATCGTGAGTTTCGAAAATGTGAAACCGACGATCTTTCTCGATTCAATTACGTTTTCTACTCCAGCTGTAATAACGCCGCGAGTGCGTCTAATTTTTTTTTGTGGCGGCAAAGTTTCGTCTTGAGAAACATTGCACTTAGGGAGGAAATTATTATTTCTGTCGTAGATAGTGACGACGCAATCAGATTCCGGAACAACCGGATCGGTTACGCCGGACGAAGGCACTTTCAGCAAATGGAGGCAGCTGGGAAGCGGCGTGATACGGGACGGTGAGTTTCACATTGTTATTTCTTTCGCGCAACGAGACGATTAATTTTGCGTTTGGAGAACTGTGACGCTTCTTCTCCTTCTTATGTTCTTGTTTCCTTCTATCTCCTATTTTAACATTCTTATATTTCTGATGTTATTCTATTATTTTATCGTTTATTCTATTATATTATTCTTACATCATTACTATTGTAAGAATGTGATGATATAGTGACTGACGATAGTATTCGAACAGGTAGTACTTTTATGTATACGCATGCGTATTATACAAATTATTTAAAAATTTCATCGACACTATGATGGGAAACAGCTATTATGATTGTATTAGTAAAATTTGAAATCAATCAATATCGTTTGAAATCATAGAACTGTCAAAGTTTTATTTACTTTTTAAAATAAATTATACAATAATCAATCGGGGCTCATTTTAAACCGTGAAGCTCTATTTTCACGATATATTGTTCATTATTATTCTGAGATATTTTTATAACACGTAACGAATACGAATACGATACTGTCTTCTCGAAGACGTTGTAAATTATCGTAATATAAATTTTTTCATGATTGAATCTAAATTGCAAATTTAAAGATTGAAGTCTCTACAACGAACCTCCAAGATTTGAACGTACGATTCTTTTCAACTGTTTTATCAATCACAAATAGGACAGAATGAGAGATCAAATGTGTAATTATTAGATTTTTATCCGACACATTTTTGCTGAAAAAAAAAATAGTTTAAAAAGTAGTACATAGAAAGTAGATTCGTTTATTTATTATCAGAATGTATGTGTTACGTACATTCTATGCTTTTTTATACATCCAATTTTCCAAAATGCATAAAAATTTAGTAATTACATATTATTGTACTTTATCGTACTTTATTGTATTGCCTGCGTAGAATACGAGAATATACTTTGAAACTTTATTTTCAATGTTTAGAATCGAAATTAATTGTACATACTTCTCGCACGTATATCTGTAATTGTAAACGAATGAAGTATGAAACTTGTATCAGGAAAGTTGCAAGAAATAGGAGAAAGTTTATAACACAATAAAAAATACAAGCTTTTATTTATATATGTTATAAAAAAAGTCACTCGAATACTTAAAAATGCATCATTGTACTTTTATAAAATTTCGATGAAAAATTACAAATTAATTATAATATTTTGGCAGTTAAATATGGTGATATTAATGTAACGTAATGTTGGTAATGTTAAATATGGTAAATATTTTGTCTTCGAATTTCACAGCGTGTAATTTTACATTTAATTTGGGAAGTCTTGTCTTGTGATTATTATAAGTAGTTGTAAGAAACTCGTTTTAATTTAACAAGTTATTGTTAAATTAAAATCCCAATTACAGCCGACTTACTTGTAATTCAGAGTCTTGTCCTTCGACTTTTGCTACCTTCTTACTCTAAAATTAGATTGCCCTATTCTTAGTACTCTTTTTAACTCACTCTTGCTTCGACTGTGCACTTCTAAGAGTACAAATTAGATATAAAAATTAAAAATGCACTAAATCGTTATTCCGAATTATTATCATAACAATTATTAATTTGGCCTTGGTACCATAAGTGCGACAGCTGTTGAAAGTTGTTGATTAACAATTTATGAGACTGCTCGGTAATTTTTCAGGCTATATTGTCAAAATTCAAAATCAAATCAAATCAAATCAAAATCAGGCTAGACTTTGAGTAATTTTTCTATATGCATGACTATCTATCTATCTTATACGTATCACTAACTATTACTGAGATATCGTACGATTTATGTGTATCGTGTTATACAGGGTGTTCGCGTTATTCATGTTTAGTGTTTTTCTCGCAAATGGTAAACGATATATGTATATGTATATGTACAATTGTATTTTAAATATCCTCAAGATATAAAGTGTTAAAAATCGACACTATTCGCCATTAAAAAACCGTCAGATTTCCGTGCCTCATTCTGTACAATTATCTACTGTACTTAAACTACTGTTGTTTAAAATTATTTTAAAATCGATGATATTCATCTTATTTCAATAATTTCCAAGAAAGAAAATGTCGGTCACCAGTGGTTGTTCTTTGCGATCGATCTACACCAGCGAACAAAAACCAGCAAAAAGATCAAAAATTCATTTGATTCGAGGGCAGATTTGTTTTACGAGCTGGCGAGAACAACCGTCGTCATTAACAAGCCCTAGCACACCTTTTCCTCGCCGACTTGTTATCTTCATTGTAGCTGCATTTCGACGAGCCTCGTTGAAACGAAAGCGACGAGAAACGAGAACGCTACGGCGTGTTGCGCGGTTAACGCGCGCGAACAGAAAAAAAAAAACCTAAACAAATAACGCGCTCGTTTTTCACTTAATTACTGTCGGGTCGCGTTCAAACGGACGGGAAAGAGAAAAAAAAAAAAAAAAAAAAAAAAGGAACGCGACGTCGAGCAGAAAACTGAGAGCCCGAGGACAATCGCGAAATGACGGATTTCTTCCTGCCTATCCTCTCTTTCGCTATAACTCTCCTCCTTCTCTTTCTGTTTCTCCTCTTCAGTTTTGTCAAGATTTTTTCTTTCTCTCTTGTCTTGCGTCATAGGATAGTATGACGATACTACAAGCGAAAATTACTGTGACTTTTTTTTTTATTTCTTATACGAAAGGGACAATATTTTAGGATTTTACATATTTTAAAAACAAATACAATAATATAATGTATTATCTTACAATGTTAGATATTTTCGAAAGAAAAATAATGTTTAATTAGAAACTTTACTGTTAGTAAATTGGCCATTTTGCTTGACCAAGATGATTCTCTCGAGTCAGTGAATACAATTCCGGCATGTAATTTTTAAATTCTTGTGCTTCTTTTTAAAGTAGTTCGCTGAATATTGTATTTTGTTGAAACAAGTTAACAAAGTTTGTCTTGCGACAAAACGTATCTGCTTAGTTTTTTTGAAATAATTCTCTAGGATTGTAAAATTACATGTAAAATAAATACAAATTATATTTCACTTTTATCATTCGTACAAATAATAATATTTAATAATAATATCAATGGATGTATTAATATAATTACAAGTAGTTATAATTACAATTTACAATGTAATTGTAATGTGTAATTAATACCAACAATTAATGTTACATTAACATTGCATTATAGTAGGATGAATTTAACATTATTATTTATGTTATATTAATATATAAATTGTATTTAAAAGTAACGTATATAAATTATAAAAAAATTTTTCCTCTTTGCTTGTTTTTCTCTTCTTTTTTTAATTTCATTTACAGTGAAAATAATTCGCTGAAAGTCATTTTTCTTACGGAAATTTCCTTCTTACGTTCCGATGTTTCCCTTCTTATCTCTTCTATTTGCTCGTTCTTCTCTTCATCTATTTTTTTCTTCTTCTTTCTATTTCATTTTCATTCAGAGCCAAAATAATTTGCTAAAAAAAAAATTACACGACGGACAAGTATAAATCAAGACGACGAAAATTAACACTGGTCATTTTATTCCGATCTCTTCCATTTGTTTCCCTTCTTCTCTCTTCCGTTTGCTAGTTCTCCTCTTCATTTCGTTTCCTTCCTTCTTGTTCTTTCTATTTTAATTTCATTCAAAGGCAAAATAATAATTTGCTGGGAATTACGCGACGGCCCAGTATAATTCATTCGGCGTTCGCCGACACGCGAAACGCATTTGTAATTTCAACGCACATAGTTCCTACCGCGGATATATCACGCGCCGCTCGTCGACGTTGTTCCCGTTGTTTCCGTGGCCGCGGGTTTCGCGTTCTTTCCTTTGTTTCCAGCGCGCGATGCGAGTTTCGGAATTCGTGCTCTCTAGAATGGAGGAAACGCTGATACGTGTCTCCTCCGTGTGATGAACACGATGTGCCGGCACAATGCTTTGTAAGTCTGCTTCGCATGGTTGGCTGCTGTAACGCGGTAGCTTGGAGCCGCTTTCAAGGAACAACACACTAATTTTTATGACAGACCGTTGCCTCAGAATGATGATCGTTACGTGTCAAAAGAAGCGTTATAGTCGCTTTACATACTCCGAGTAACTTTCACAAACAGACTGGGAGTTTCAGAAAGGAATATTTTAGGTTTAACCCTGTCCATTATATTTTCTAGTAGCCTTTAGTTATTCTCGTTTAAGAATCTTTCAGATTTTTAGATTTTTAGAATCTTTTAGATTTTCCTGATTAAAGAATCGTGGTGAAACATTTTATTTCAGAGATATATCCATACGTATATTTTGGAATATTACTGAGTATTAACATGCCATTGAGAGAAGCAAGTTTATTTTAATATTACAACAGTTTATTTCAATATGAATGGAATCTCATTTATCCGAGGGTGGTTAATTTCTTTATTATGTTATTCTTATTGATTCGGATAATGAGAGATAATAGAAGTTGATCTGACGAGTTCGCATATTAGAGGCACTGGTTCATAAAAACAAATTAAAAAAGAAAAAACAGTAAATTTTTTGAATTTTATAAAATTGTAGAATTGTAGAACAAAATATTGAGCGAATCTTTGGAATTGCTTTATATATCATGTAGCTGCAGAATTTTATAATGTATATTGATTTAAAAAAAATTGCAAGCAAAATGTTGCTTCTGTATTCTATCGTATTACAAAGTTTCTCTATTTTCTTTTATTTCAATTTGGTGCACTAATCATTGATAAAAATTAATTAAAAATCAAGAGTACAACTATTAACCATAATTTTCTGTCTCTTTCGACAAACTATCCTCGATGATTCAGTTCGAAAAGGAAACTATGTCAGCTGAACAGTTTCCTATTCATTTTTGAAAACCAGAAAAATATAAGATAGTATTCGATATCAAAGCCCTTTCCACTTTCGAGAAAATTGCTTCTGCAACTTTTTTCACCTATTTTCGCCAGATGATGCAACACTTTACGTTGTTTCAGACGATATTATTCCACGAAGAATTATCAATTATATTACGAATTTTTATGCAAGTTTATATTTTAATAAAATATTAGGTGTACGAATTAATTCATGACACCTCACAATTCAACAATTGTGACTTTATTTTGTTACCACTGCGTTCGAGTTTTAATAGGATTTTTAAGAAAGATAGAAATTGATAGTTTTATTAAGAACTCGGCCATTTCAACTGCTAGTAATTTAACGATAATAAGTAAATTGCAGATTTTTATATATATATATGTTTAGGAAAAATTTAAATTAATATTTTCGAATATTTTAATAGTTAAATATTATATTACCAAAATAGAACATCTAGTAATATTTAGTAATAAATGATCTTCTAGTTGTTAGACCTTCTAGTCTGATAATATAATTCAAATATAAGGATATTCGAAAAATAAAGGTTCACACGAGGAAGTTTTTAGTACACCAAAATGAATAACACACAGTAAGTAAAAATATGGAGTGCACTGCACTTCCTAGATAATCGTCACGTAAAAATTACTTCGAAAAGAAAGGACAAAATTTTTTCGTTCAAAACTCTAATATAAAACTCTACAAATAGAGAATTACAATAGAACATAAATAAAATAGATATAACAATATAATATAAAACAAAATATTAAAAATAGAGTACTTGTTACAATATTTAGTTGCAGAGAGGAATTTTCACTGAAGACATTAACGTAAAAATGTAGAAAAACTTCAAAATACAATCGAGCGCACAATCTTTATTTATATCATAAAATGCACTGCTTTACAAAATTTCCAGCGAAAAATTATAAATTTGCATCATTTTGCGTACTTTCATTGTCAACTACGCGCGCAAAATTGTTAAGGTACATAAAAATCCGCGGTCTAATAATAAGGGACACGTCGCCCGAAAGCATTGCCGTGATGTTAATCCAATTGTGAAGAAAAGGATGATATCGGATCTCTAGTAGATACCCGATCCAATTTGTATGGGGGGTGAAAAGAAAAGGAATCCCATTGAAAAATTTGCTCCCGGAGCCTGACAGATATTTGCAATTTCGAAGTGGATGCTCGTTTCTTCTTCGACGCAGCCGGCTAACCTACTTTCCGTCGGATACTCGCTCTCTTCGTTACAGTCTTTCTCATCGAATTTACCAAATGAAATAAAGTCCAACTCCCCCGTTGTCGAGGAAACAGTTTTCTTTCGCGACACGGCGTATTCTCCTCGCCACCTCCTCCCCCCTATTCCCACCCTCATATCCGCGCCATTTTCCTACCGCCGCGCCGCTCTTACAACACGGATCCGCTTCGAAACCTGTCGATTAAACGGCCAAGTTTTTCTTCCTTCTTTCTAGTTCGTTCGAATTTCTCGTTTTCCTTTCTTTTTTCTTTCTTCTTTCTCCTCGACGCGTTACCGGATACGATCCCTCGTTAAATTACGAGTTTTGATGTAACTTTAACGTTATTTCAGGTTCCACGTTAGAGTGAAGTTGTGGAAAAATAACAAAAGTAACAGAAAGAGGAAGGAACACGGAATTGATATATGATCTTATTACGCCGAGTTACTGTATTAATTGTGTTCACTGCATTAATTTTTGCTTTAATGCAACTTTCCCTTGTTCCAAGTTTTCAAGATTTTTGAAGATTTTTTTTTTTTTATAAGACAAGATCTTCTCTCAAATTCCGTAATAAATATGTAGATATTTCAGTCGTTTACGGTCTTGAGTTAATTATGTCATCTATAATACGTAAGCCAATAATATTAATGTTTTTCCTGGCCATAAATTGCAAATAACATTGTACGCACTGCCATAATAAAATAAAATTAGAACATTTACTGTTCTAAAGAAAGAAATACAAAAGAAATATATAAAGACTAAGAATGTAAAATGTTGGTGTTACTTGCTTCAAAAATTATTGATTGCAAGAAGATGAAGCTTCAATTAATCAAGAAAATTTAAGAAGAACATTGCTTGAAATTTAATATTATTAAAAATTTAATAGATTCTATATTTACTAAATTTTTCCTAAATATCTCCCAATATTTTATAGGATATGAACTTATTGTGAAACATTTATCCTTTTCACTTTGTGTTGACGGAACTGCGTGTCAATAAACATATGTCCAAAATCATCGATTTCTGCAGATTGATAAATGTTATCAATTTATATTTGTCATTATTATATTATTATTATTGCATATGAAATCAAATGATTTTAGTAACTTAGAAATGTTAGCTCAATAACTTGGTTATACACACCGTTGTTGCTTGCTGATTTATTTGAATACTTGATTATTGATCAACACTGCGGTGTTTCTAGATCATGAATATTTAAAAGTTTGAACTGAGCTACGAGTAACTGCTATTAATTATTAGTTAAAGTTGCTGAACAATTTCTAGATATACTGTGGATTTCTATATACTTATGGGAGATCAAAAATGCAAAATTCACTTCAACATTTAGTTAACATGAAACAAATTTCTATTTAGGTTCTACTTCTTTTTTAATTATGTTTATAAAAACATAAAAATTGTTTAATTAATTATTCATTAGATCATGGGTTTAGAAGTCTAGAAACAAATTAAAGTTTATACGTTGATAAAAGAAACAAGAGAACGAAATTGTATGTGTGGTGCGTTGTAATAGTTTATAATATTTTTATCAAAGAGAGATGATATAAAATGAATAAATTTTACACATCTATGTGATTACTTGTGATTACAAATTAAATGAAGTTCAAAATTTTTCAACTTTGAAAGTACAGAATTTTATATCTTCTTTGTGTACATCGTAAACATTTTAGTAGTGGAACTTGTCTTGCACAGATAATCGCTTTGAAACTGTAGCTGGAACATGTATTCATATATGCATGCATCTACGTATATAGATATATACTCTACGCTCTTAACGTGTGTTTAAACACTATGAATGACAGTGAAATTTACTACAGAATGAAATTAAGCCGGATATAGCTGAGTTAGATATCCATATGAAATGTCGCGTAAATACTTATCATAGTTCTGAATTTCTATTTCGCTGTTAATATCGATGAATTTCAGCATTGAATTTCTGCACGCAGATTTTTATTTGTCTCAAATATATTGAGACACATGTAGTAAATTCGTGAGAATTTGTAAATGCAAAAGTGCTACATTGATCATTGCTATACCAAATTTGATAAATTTCTAGTTTAACAGCTTTTCTCCATTTTGGCTTTTAATGTTTTGTGTTTTTTAATAAAACGTTAATGAAAAGAAATACTAGATCTTATATTGTTCAATATGGAAGATCGGTAGAACGGAGCCGTACAACTATAATAACACATGTAACTATAATTTACGAGTATGATTTGATAATGATTTTTAAATTATTAGGTATAAAATGATAAATATTACTTGTAGGTAATTGTATTTTGTATTTATATTATCCATCACAAAGATTGGTAATGGAATAAAATTAAAATTATGTAACTTAATTCTAAATTATTACGATATTAGTTCAATTTCTATAATATTATCAGTTAATGTAAAGTAACTGTATTATCGAGATAAATGTGAATGATAATTCTGTTTCCACTTTATTCGATTTCCAAATATTGCCTGATTCAAATTGGAGTAGCTCCAAATTAAACCCGTCGATTGTTCAATTTTAGTTCATTTGTATTTATGAAAATTTTGTCAATTATGTCGTACGTATTGTAAGCAAATGCAAAACTTTATAAATCGTTTTTCTTAATTTTTTAAAATTTTAATATTTTAATTATATATATTTTAAACACTTTCGAATCTACGATGATTAATAGCAACAATAATTGGCTGAGATAGAAACATATATATATATATTACATAATACATAACAAAAATAATTTATGCTTTAATTAAATAACCCAATTCTAATTAAAACTGTAAAGTTTCCACGTTTCAAAGGAATTCCAAAGATAGAATCTATCAAACTATCAAATCTATCAAACTAGAAAATAAAATAAAATGTCTTTTATATATATAGTTTGTTTAAAAAGAAGATATTTATTAGATATCGTTGAAAAAAATAATTACTGAATTGAAAAAAGAACGTAGGGGGGATGTGTTAATCATTTGTATTTCAAAAATCTATTGTCGAAAATCCTTTATTCAGCTTTATGCCAGAATTAGAGCAGAATAACGTTCTTCAAATAGTACTCATTCAAGCAAATCTTATGATTCTTTTTCAATTTACTTCCGGCAAGTGAATCTCAATAAATCGGTTTTTCTTCATCCAATTTGTTCTCGAAATAAACTATTTTTATATTGCGATCTCTTCTCATGTTTAATAAATTGAACAAAAAATAAATCGTACGATAACGTAACGCTGAAAGTATTTCTGATCAGTACCTCTTTTTGCGCTTGGTAGGGCAAATAAATTTAATCAGAAACCCAATTTCAAATTTCATTCTCACGGATACACACTGTGACCTATAAATGTGTAAATTTTCAACATAAAAATAAAAAATAAGACTATCTCTTTATTGCGATTTAATGATAAATCAGTAATATTTATCTATATTTACAATTTAATAAATCGTCGGGAACGTTATATCTTGTCTGCTTTAAATAATTTCGAAGTTATTATAATTACAACTCAAAGACAAGTAGTAATATGAAATAATAATTATTGAACGTATTATACTGCGTCTGTATTAAATAACTTTGAACTACTCGAACTTACTGTAATTACAATTACAAAGACAACATATTATAAAATTTTATAGAGTAATTGCATAATATTATATTCAATTACGTCATAAAATAATAATTATAATAATATTATTATAATTGAATGATTGTAATAATATTAAAAAAATAATTTAAACAGTTCAACATGTGCAAATATAAAATAACAATAATATTGTAATTATAACACTATAAAACAAGTTTGTTAATATTTAATATGAAGTATGATCGTAATTATTAGGTTTCTTTTAGCATCTAAAACACACCACTGCAAATTTGCAACGTCTTATTAATTATTAATTATTATTCGAAATTTAAGGATTAAATTAAATTCACGATGTAGTAAGACAGAGTATTCTCACTGTGCTCAAAATTATTAGTTTTCAATGTAGTAAATATAATAGTCAAAAGTAATACTATTATAATCAATGTAACACTGTAATTGAAATACAATATAATTCGTGCTTTTGTTTTATTAGCAGATTGTGGATCTTTATGAAATTGAAAAGACTAAAAACGAAAATTTCTTTCCCGTATTAAATATTTTAACAAATATTTCATTTTCGATATTTTACGCGCTTTTACGCATCGCGCGTGCATTTTTCTATATTTTTACGTGAAATGCGTAAAAATCCGCAGTCCATTTTTATTGCATCTACCTGTCGACAAACGTGAAATTACACAGCAATTTTTGTCGACGAATTTTCAAGCAAACAGTTAAATGACGAATTCAATCAATCTCAGCGAGACTTCGACATTCAATATTACGCGTACGGTCACAATCGCTAGATCTCCTTTAAATAGTTCACGGTGACTGAGAAACTTGATTTAAAAATACACGCTGCATTGCACCCTGTCGATACGTGTCGACTGATTGCTGTATCGCTCGGTGTAAACGTGACTCAACAAATTGCGAAATAAAATCGCGCCCACGTCACAGACGTTGATGATGCGTTTCGAAGGGGTCGATAGGTATATACCTACGTGTGCATGTACATACGTACTTCGCGAACGCGTCACACAGAAATTGTAAATTGTCGTTATATTCTCGCTGGGAAATTTTCTGCCAGGCTCTAACCTTCTGATGGATTCGCGACGTGAAAGGCTAACGTTTCGCAATTTGTATTCATTATTTGCGCGTTATTACTTTTCCATCGATAAACGGGAACAAAGAATACACACGGTATAAAAGTAAAATATCTCTGGCGGCCGATAACCAGAGATATTCGTTGTCGAGGCGGACAATTGAAACAGACGACTGATTAAACCGGTCAATCATATCTGCGCGCTACGCAGAATATCCATTGTCTCTGAGCCAGCTGTCGCGCAGAAACGTTACAAGTTATTTCACAAACATGTTTAACACTACCAACTATGTATCCTTAAGTTTGTTGCAATCGAAACGAAGAAAATGGAAATTTAAAATAAAATAAAGAAACAAAACGAAGCAACGAAATGGTAGAACAATTGTAATTATAAAATTATAAAACGATAAAACAATCATAATTACAGTGATAGTTTTGCAACTGTAAAATTATAATTATATTTTGCGATTCTATCATTTTATAATTTTCCATTTTATTTTCGAATTTCTATCTCAGACTCCTTTATTTTCACACTTTTGTCGTTTGCATTAAGATTTAATGGATCATTTCTAAATAATTTTTTATTTTAATTAACTGCTTTATTACATTGTTATTATCATTACATTAATATTGATTTTGAATTTGAATTTTAAACGTCCTTTATTCTGTACACATTTAAGTCGAATCATATTAGCGATATTTGCTTTCAGAATTGTTTCCAGTTTACTCTTAAATAACATGTATTTGAATTGAAATACCATTATGAAGAAATTGGTAAATTTCTCGAGCAATTAAGGATGTTCTGTTTCATTGTCGAATTATTGGAGATACATAGACATAATTTCAGGGACATTTATTCAAACATAAAATACGAAAGAAGCAAGTTATTTCATTTGGTGGCTACATAATGAAATCAGTCGAAGAAAAATCATTTCTTTATTCGAATAAATTAACACACACCTACTTATTTTAGAACAATATTTAACCGAATTAAATCTGATCTGTAGCGTTAAACAATTATTTTTTATACATTCCGTTTATTTTCAAACCAAATAATTTTTAAAATTATCGATCGTGTAATAGTCTAAATCTAAATTGCTTTAAAAAACGCTGAGTAAGTATATAAAATAATTGAAATTTTGTGCGGTTCGTTTCTACTTTTTCAACAGTTTGAAAATCCTTTTATTACATTTTCTTTTCCTTTTTCTTTTTTTTTTTTTGCCATTTTCCCTCTTTTCACGTTACTTCGAAAATATAACCTTCTCTGTAAGAGAAATCTTTAAAGTAATCTCGCTCTTTTCCTGGCTTCAGTATAATCCCATACGTATTCTGCGATATCCAGGTCAAGACGTTATTTATTGCAAAAGTTTCAAAAAATTGCAAAAAAGTCAGGCAAAAACGTACAAATGAGCAATGAGGGATGAAGGGAATATTTGAAAATTCATTTTCATGCAATAATATTCGAGAAGCTTTCCCGGGCGATATCAATCCCTGTCGCGAGATTAATAAACACGAATACTCGGAAACTTTCGTTTGGTATTACATTTGGATTTTGGTATCCGACATTTAATTGAAAAATTTCTCGAAAATAAAATACGTGTGTTTTTAGACACAGGCAATCTATAACTGATATTTTTTTTGCCTGACAAAAGTCATTTGAGAAGTTAAATATAAGCTGTCTGTCCAGCTTTTAATATAATTTGAAACAGAGAGATGTGTATTATTTAATAAAGATTACGAATGCAGCGTTACATTATTTATTACTATTTATATTAAAAAATACGTACGCTATAAAAATCCTCTTCTCTTTCTTTCTTTCTTTCTTTCTTTCTTTTTTTAAGCTCAATATTTGTCAAATTAAAATTCGTACCTGGGGGGGAAAAATACATGATCAATTAATTTTTTTATTTTTGGGAATTTTGGATTATGTATATTTTAAAATTTCCATCGGTATAACGTATGTACATTGTACATATAATTCTGTTATAATATGTATTTTCTATAGATGGATGTAGATTTATTATAATATTATTATTTATAGATATAGATAGCTTTCAAGCTTATTATAATAAGCATTTTTTACAGATAGTTATTTTTCATTAGAATTAATTGCAAACATATAAATATAATTGAGTTAAAAATCATTCACCACTAATTATTGAGAGATGTATCTGTTATTTCGTGATAAATTAGAATAAAGCTGTTTTTCTATCATACGTGAAACCTACACTTATATCAAACTAATTTTAACCTTGTATTATATACGATAATTAAATACTTCAATAAAATAAAAATAACAATTATAAATTACAATAATAAATTATACATGCAATTTATTATATATTGTATTATATCATTCTAATGTTCTTCAAAACAATACTCAATTGAAGTTATGTAATAATTGTAAAACAGAAAGATAAATTACATGTAACAATGTGCAATATGCAATACTAAATTAACTGAAATTAATCGGAAGCGAAGAAAATAATCAGAAAATGCAGGTATGCAGGTATAAAAACGTTAAATATTATACGAAAACTGTATCTGATGTATCACCATTGGTAAACAATGTAATAAGTAATTTGCCACAACGAATGTTTCTCTTCATCCTAAATCAACACTTAGGGATCAAGAGCAAATAATTACACACACATACACGCAAACACGAGTTTTTTCAAACAGCTGCAACCTTGTTGTCCGTCTCTCTCACTTTTTCCCTCTCTCTAGACACGATGTTCGTTCAACGTGCACGCAGAGATTTCGCTCGCAGCCAACCAGAGGCCTGTTTCATTGTAATCTACCACGATTGGATTCAGCTTGCTTACCGACTGTTTGATATCAAGGAGGCCATTGCTATAATTGATCTCGAAATGCAATCGCATTGTTAATTATCGTGGTAATTAATGGAACACGGTTATGAGCAAGTCGAAGGTCGGATAAACCGAGAACACGCAGGATAGATACCTTGGTATGCGTTCGCGGAGAAATCAAGAGGCACACGATGTTATTTGCCCCTCCTCTTCACGAACGAACGCAAATTTCACCCTCCTCGTGCCATTTTCATACACGACGCAATTACTGCGCGTTTGGGAGGAAATAATCTGTCAAACTAAATTTTTGGAAATTTTCTCTGTTGTTCTTTTGCACGTGCGTGTCAAAATGAGAAATAGGTAAATAGCTGTTTACTTGAATGTAGGATTTTGATCCCTTATGGGTTAGTATACCGTGGGGCAATCGAGAGGAAACGACGATTTTTCAAAAATTTCGTTACGTCCATAGCAAGTGTATTTGAATTGCAGCTATCGATTAAATCTTTAAGAATTCATCGAATTTTAAGAAACAGTGTCAGAAAGAAACAACTTCTTTTATTTTAGTATTCTACTTTCTTATTAACGAGGATAAGCTGAAAAATTTTGCCTTTATCTAGATAGAAAATGTTCCGTACTTATTTTTCAACACAATCATTATTTCATTATTGTAATATATTTCCATTAATGTTGCATCAGCTCTTACAACTCGTTCGTGAGAAATTCAAAATCATTCGTGCAATACGGACTTTATGCATGATGCAACGAAGAGGACGTTGACATCTTCATGAGCGGATTATAAAAACTCATGCAACATTGGCGGAAATATTATAGTTACGACTATGTAGCTTTAAAAATAAAGAATCAAGATTTATCTTTATTGCTGTTTCATAAAGATATAGCCTCACATTCGTTTCTTATTTAAATGAAGGTGAAACTTCTCAGCTTGCGCTCGCATATTAAAGTTCTTTTCATTCTATTTACAAACGTTTATAAATTTTTATGAAACGCTATTTCTCAGAAAAGAACCTGCATTTTGTACGTACAAGAAATTACATCTTTGCAAACGTACTGCATTGCGTAAACGTAACGTTACGGAAATGGACGTTAAGCTTTTGTATTGTACTGTTTATTATACTCATTCACGACTCCAGCTGGATTCTAACGTTATCTAATAAATCACTAACAGACAACAGTGGTTGCACTAATGGCATTTGCAAGTCGATGTAACTTGAAATAGTAGATTTATAATGTTGTTGCACATGTTCGATTTCACAAACACGTAGAACTATTTAGAATTTAATGACTGAAAATAATATCAATTTAAAGCTCGAGATAAACCAAACATAACATAATTGATGTTTTGTGATTATATTATTACAAATTACGCATCGAAGCGATTCATAGGTATTCAATATCAAATAGCAAAACATTTTTTAGAAAACTTTAAGCGTGGTTGTAATATTAATAATAAATTCCAAACAAAACATGAATTGCTATTGATGTGAAGGAAAACACATTGATTTTCGGGAAAAAATACCAGTCAAAGTTTACAATAATTACAATTTAGATGTATATGTTGAATATAACGAATCATAATGTGATTACTATTATTTTCAAAGAAAGTTTAAATTTACTAAAAATTGAAAGTTTACAAAGAAATTAGTTTAATAAATTTAAAAAAATTACTAAAGAAAATTACAAAAGAAAATTATGTTGGAATCATTTTTTTAGAAAGATAACAAACATATGTATGTTAAAAGCAACATATGTATGTTGTTGGATGAAATGCAAACAATGAATTATTTTATGATATTTCCTCTTCTTGGATCTAATGAAAATATTTCTTTAAATACACTGTTCGTAAATCATAATATATTTCTTTCATTACTTTTATTATAACTTGTGAAAGAAGCGATTATTTATTCATTCGCTGTTGTCTTTTCATTAATTTTTCTCTCGCAGTAAGAAAAGTTGTTTCGCGATTCTTTGTTTCATTGTCGTTTCGTCGGACTTTTTGTTCACTTTTACAAGTGATGATGCAATTTTTCATTGCATCTGTTACATAAATATATTACATATTATTTTAAATCGGGAAATTTTGGTAGACATGTTTTTCACTTTCTGTAATATTTAAAACAGTTTTGAAACAGTCGTGTTATTTATTATTTACAAAATAAAAAAGTTTTCTCGTTAATATTCTTTACGTTATGATTGCAGAGTATAATGATGTCAGTTACAAAAATAGTAAAAAATTTTATTGTTAAATACAGTAGAGAGATCAGTCTTTTATAAATATTTAAAATATTTAATATTATATATTTTATATATCTACCTTACATATTTATTATAATAAAATACGTAAATAATTAATAGTTCCAATCGATTAATTTATAAAACTAGATTTATAATGGATTTCATATTATTAGAGATTTCTCTTAAATGCAATTTAAAATCTTTTTCAATAGAACATATTCGTTTTTGTTTAATATTCAAAATTTAGTAAGTTGGCGAAAAAAAGTCGTACAGCAAGTTTATTTAATATTCGAATATTTAAATGTCTAGATATTAATCAGATTCACTGCATATATCAGCGATGATGCGATTTTATGATTGTTCGAAAGCAGATAGCTCGTCGCTATTCAGTTACAACCGAACCTGGCTCCCAATAAACTTGGAAAAGTCCAATGTCTGTTTGTGACTCACTTTATTTCCGCAGAGAATATTATCACTGAAAGTGATTTTAGCGGGGGTAACCCAGAAAATCGGGCCTCTTCAGGTGCAACGCTAATGCAACGAAAATTAGCGATTGGTTGATTTGGGTCACGTGATTCGTAAAGGGGCGTGGGGTAGAGGAGTAGGAGTGGCGTTGTCTGGTATTGAGCGATCGCGCCTGTAATTTGTTTTGTATCGTTTCAAATGTTGCATATCAATAAAATTTTATGGCAAAAAAGTCGTCTTCATTTCCTAGTCAAAACAATTGCTTCTGGGCCTTTCAGTACGACGAATCGTACTGGGGTCGTACAAGTCGTGCAGTTTTTATAATAGAAGAAATATCGGACCACGAAGATGAGAAATCTTTTAGTAAGATCGTGTTTGAGTCACTTACACCAGAATCGTTGAATCTGAAAGCTTGAGATTTTTCCGGAATCTACCTTTAACAATTTCTAACATATACAATACTCTAGTACAACCTCTCCCCTTGATTAGGTTTTTCATTTATGAATAAATCCTCACCCATCCCTCAAAAAATTTGTTCTTTTCTAATTTTTTTATTATAAGTTAGCGAAATTATCAAACCACTCAAATTAACCCAATGATATTTCAAATCAAAACTCTGTAACTTTGTTTTCGCGTTTTTATTTTAACTTCTTTTTTTTTCTGCCATATTTTCGCATACTCCCGTACCACTATATATTGCTTTCGTACGTGCTAAAGATCGTGAATTTCTCGCAACACTCAAAGTTATGAGTACTTTTTAATAATCTTGGGACGATGAAACAGTCTTCTTCACCGATCGAAGAATTTGATCGTTGGGAATTTCTCTTTTCTCACGAGATTTGATAAGTTTTATTACTCCGAGCTCTACTTTTATAGATTTAATATTGTTTTAAGCCCCGAGGTAATTATAGGAACGGATTCCGTAGAACAAATCGAAATATAATCCGCGGTATTATGAAAAGCTGCGGTTACCAGCAGATGGAATATGGAAATATCGTGCAGTGTGAAATATACGAGGAAATAACGCGGCCTTTATGATTTTCAAATAATCAAGTTCTTAAGCGATTTTCACGTTAATTAAGGAGAACAAAATTTCGCCTAAAATCCGGGAAATTTGTCGAGAATTTCGCGAATTAACAACGACGAAAATTGCTTTGCAAGCTCCACGGCAAGGGAAAAGGAAATATTGAAGGCTAGATGAATTTTATCGTTCATGTATAATGCAACGTTTGTACTATATTCTTTGAAAGAAAAAATATGTCGAGACGAATCGTGAAAATGATGTCACAGAAAGTATTATGAAGTGTTTAGTCGTTATTGTGCTCTTTGTTTTAATAAGAAAATAATTTGTTCTCGAAAATGTTTGGAAAAACTTTACTTTAAAAATGAAATTTTGGTAAACGAACTTGGAAACAAAGTTTATTATGGTATTTTAATTGCCACAAAAATATTTATTTATTTACGTTACTTATCTGTTAATTATCTTAATTTACGTTAATTATCTTTGTAAAAATATAGAAATGCATAAATGTTCGCAATTGTAATACTATTTCACTATCAAAATTAAATACCAAAACGCATCGAATCTGACGAGTCGAAATTTAATTAATATTGAAATTTATATTAAAAAATTTGTCTATTTTACATTATAGGCAACAGCCTAACATTTAAAACTTCCAAACAGAAAATTCTACTAACATATTTTTTTACTTATAATGTAAGATATATTTCATACGTTAAATAATAATGTATAGTTATTTGTGTCCATTAAATGTTATATATATTATATATAGTAATATAATAAGTTTAATTGTGTGAATTATCTAATGAATAACAGTATCATCATGTAACAGATCATTAGCGAATATTATTCTAGGAATATATATTCTGTGCAGGATAATTTTGTATTATTCAATTATCACGCTGATTATATTAAAATATATCAAGTCGAGATAAAAGGAAGGTCTCGAAATATCAATTATCATTAATTATATCGCAGTGTTCGTTATTGTGGAACGTTTAAATGCTATAAACTTCACTCACACGAACGTTTCGAGCATTACTGAACACATGTACGATTAAAATCATTTAATAATTTTGACGTTTAATCTTGAAAGATCATATTTTTTCACTATATATACGTTGTACAAACAAACATAAATGCAATCTATGATTGAACTATAATTAATTTAACAACGAAATGCCGGTAATTAAATTTCCAGATAATTATATCTTTAACAATGTATTCGTATTAAGCTGTATTAAGTTGTGTTTTTCTGAGGGGGCAGTGTTTGTGAGTTAATTTAAAGGAAAGTATTATTATATTTATAAGTATTTTAAAAGAAACAGAGAACATTTTTAAAAAGTTAGGAAACTAACGTTTCTTCTTCTTTCTTTTAACTTTTCTTTGTTTATTTAAATCTTAACTGCAATTATTGTTGTTATTGGAAATTTGAAAAATATTTGGAAATTGAAAATTATCGTTGGAGAGTAACTCATTTAGTTTTGGAATTTTTAATTTAATTTTATTATGATATAAAATATAATATTGTAAATATGATAATACGAAGTGCCTATACCTTTGAATCATTGGATACCATTACAAACCTTTATTAAATTACTCAATATTGGATTTTTTTAAATTTCATTCAACATTATTACAAAATAATAATATACTATTGGACACTATAACAATTTTTGGCTACTATAAACAAACTATAAAATAAAATAAAGTGAAATTATAAATTTCAGTAGTCTAACATAGGTTACTGTAGTCATGTTCTAAATTAATTAAAAAATTAACATTTCCTCCTGTGTCATTGATCTTTTTCCATTTAATTAATATTTCTCTTTCAACAAGTTCCGTTTTACGTCGAACTCCGTCTTCTTTGAAGAACACTTGAATGAAGGATCATCGAGGTAACCAAAATAGGCGAGAACTATTAAAAGCCATCGTCGAAACGTTAGAATACTCGAGTGTTATACAATCCCTGAAGTGATCCGGCGAAAGTCGCCTTCTTTAGCATTAGATTATCCTCTTTTTTCCTTCGTCTGCCGTAATTAAGCCGCGTGGTCACGAGGGAATCGTTTCTTTCATTCATTTCTTACCAGAGCGATTGCATTTCTCTTTTATTGTCGTGAATTTTCAGTGAACCCTCCCCGTTGCCTCGTCAGGAAGTTTTAATTAAAAATTGTGCGTCGAATAGAACATGCAATAAAAAATATAGATTGTAAAGTGATCAACTCTTTAGTCTAGTCTTTGAATTTTTTAAAATCTTAACGTTTCGTTTATATTTCGTTTTTTGTATTTAAAATAAATTTATATTTAACAAGTAATACGTATATATATATTATTATATATGATGATCAATATATCAATGAATATATTGTAGTTATACTTATAGCATACTATAGTCATGTTATAGTTAATACAATTAAATAATATATAACAAATTTCCTTAGTAATTAGAACGAAATGATGAAAATGTTTTGGTACGCGGAATAATTTATTTCAGGAGCAAACGTAATTATTCGAGGATGTACGGTTTTATACTTCTTAAATGTTGTTAGGTAAAAATCAACGCCTGCAACAATATATATTTATTCGAGTATAAATTTTTTAGAAGAATTTAAAAATAATACATATGTATATACTATTTTATCAATTTATTTTTATCATGTTTTTTTTCCTTTTTTTGATAATATTGAATTTTGATTGCATAGCCATTAAAAGATATTAATAATATTAATAACGTCTAGAGTGTATCACATATTTGCCATGAGGACTGTATATCAATTTTTGACAAGAAAAGTAAATGAAGTCTGACTCTGTGTTTTTATCAGAAATCTGCAATGACAAACTACTTCTCAATTATTTTAATTGTAAATACCGTAATACCACCTTCTCTTCTAAAATATAAAATATTATTATTTATAAGATATAAATACTCTCACTGAGTTATTATATACCGTAGAAATTCTAGATTAGATTATTCAATAGATTTTGGACTTTTTAACTAATTTAATTTCCATAAAAAATAGAATGTAAATATTGAAGGAATATTTTTGATAATAATAAATTTGTAATATACGACGTGCCATAAAGGAATTGAAAAAATTGGGTCAAATAAAATCCTTGAAAGTAAAATAAAGTGAAATAAAAAGGCACGAGATGAATTTCAGCAAACGCGACGGTAATACCTGCATAAAATATATCATTCAGCCAATTTGAAGACACCGATGACTCTACTCTGTCTATCTTCGACAGCAATCTTCTCAAACTTTCCCTTCTTTATTTTCCCATCGGCCGATCGGCATAATCTCGATCAGTGACGCAAATCGAAACCGCGCGATCCCGATATACTTTAACGTGACAATTACACGGAGGAGGGACGCGCGCGCACGGAGGTGGAACGTTTTCGAACGATGGGACGACGTCTCGCATAAAAGTAAGGGAAGCGATGGATCGTGAAATAGAGTCGAGGCAGTTAAGCCTGGCGATAAATTCCCGCCCCGCGTGAAAAAAAAAAAAAAAAAAAAAAAGAAAAAACGAAGGAAGACCCGGGGATGGTCGGATCATTTTTAGGTTAATCAGACGTTCGTTCTCGCGGCGAAGACCACCGGTTGTTCCATTTGTTCCACGCGAGGTCGCGAATATTCGAAGGTCGATAACAACCGCTCCTGCGAGTCCCAAGACGGCACTCTTCTCACCAAGGATTTTCACTCTACTTTCCGCCGAGTCCTTCGCCTATCCTCTCGTAATCCGGGCTTGTTTGCGCTCTGTTTGAGCAACCGCCCGTCGCCGGCTTCATTCGCGAACTACCACGCGTTCGAATAAATTTCTCCGGGATCAATCCGAGCTTATGGATTCGTTGCTTGCATTCGAACGAACTGTAACTCCTCGAGAAGTAGGTATAAACGAAGAATTTTCTGTACTAGTTAACACTCCACGGTGAGAACTTTGTTTGAACTCGAGAGGAGAAATGATTTTGTTTGATCGGAGATTTTCGCTTCATTCGGAAATCCGGGAGTTAAAAATGCAACAAAGAATTTCATTTCTTTTTACAGTTTCAAAATTATACGGATGATCGTTACTTTCTTAAATTATTACTGATTGCATGAATTAGTTGTTATTTCATGCATTCATAAAATTTTCTCAATATAAAGAGACGTAAAAGTTTTGTTTGCATATAATTTGCAACATTTGTAATTTTCTATGCAAGTACGAATATTTCTATCGAAGTTGTTGAAAAAGTAAAAAATCTAAACGGAAGTTTATTTTATCTATTAAACATTACAACAATATTTATTAACTGTCACGTTACGCAATAAAACATTAGTTGCATATAATTCCTTCAAAACATTGTATGTTTGATAAAAGTAATTTCCTTATAATTCTACTATTTTACTTTCTACTATTTCATTTAATTACATCAGATTTGAAAAAATTATGGATATTAGAATTTGAAAAATTTTAGAACACAACACAAATTATTATATAATATTTTGTTACATTATTACGATAATATATTTTTTTGTTTATAAATTTTTTTATAAATAACCGATGCGTTAAAATATTGCTTAAAATAACGAAAAGAAACGAAAAGTTTAACTTTACGTAAGAAAATTGGACGATCATTCTAATTAATCCTGCAATAATCAAGTTTTACAATTTCTGGATTTCATACTAATTAAATAATATAATTGATATTTCTGGAAAATTACAATTTGCAGTAAATTTGTTTAACGTAATTGATAAATAATGATTTAATTTAGCGCGTCAATTTTAAATTTCAAAGAAACAACACTTTATTAATACACTTTATTAATTAGCAAATTATTGCGCAAAGAAATCCTCAGTTCAAACTTGTCATTAAACAATCACTTGATTAGAACGCGTCACGTTGAAACAAAAATACTCCATCGTCATACGTATATAGATATAAAATTCGTTTTATAATCACAACTACGAAAAATATTTGATGTATGATATAAGAACTATAACGTGGTATAATTTAATTCGGCGATCGTTGATGAGTAGATATTATCAAGTTGGATGGATACTATGTGTTTGGGAAAATACTCATCTGATATTGCAATATGATCGACGTAACATCGGATTCAATAGACTGGCCACGTGCTATCTATAATTAATAGCTATTTAATCACATTCAGAATTATACTGGCTCGGAATTGATAATGTACTCAACAGTTTCGTTTCGTAATGGGGATATTAACATATTATTATTATAGCATGTTTAGAAATATTAATATATTTTATATTTCAGTATTAACGCAATTCTCTTCAATTGTTGAATCTATCGATATTCAATTCAATTTTTTATTTAAATCAAAATTGAAATAAACTTAATAATATTTTGAAGAAATTGAAATGAATTTAATAATAAAAGGAATCAATTTGGTGAAATAGAAAATAATAATAACAATTCGTAAAAATCTTTTTTATTTCATAATGAAATGTAGTAAATTATTTACAACTGATAAATTAAGAAATTGTAAAGTATATAAAATAAACTAGTTTGAAATTTTAAACGTTCTACATGATGAAGTTAATTTAGTTTATGTATGTCTTGTTTGCTCGTTAATTCGATCTACGAAAAAGAATGATTTTAATTTTAAAAAATACTAAGAGAACACCAAGAAATTTCTATATAGTTTCACATTTATATTTCTTCAGTTTTATTACTTTCACGTTTATAAGATTTATCTTAGCACGGTTCAAAATTGAAATTTTTATGATTTTTGTGTATTTTTATAAACATGACTAGAAAAATGACGTCTAAATAAATAAAATTAATTTCTTTCGCTTACTAAATGTAACGATAAATATTTTACTTTGGATATTCTTTGATTCTACATATTCTCTTCACTTTTTCACCTCAAAAGTTTCCATAAATGCAATCTAAAAACCCGCAATCTAATTACAAATAGCAAAATTCTTTTTATTTGCTTTCACGACTTTAGTATAGAAAAATAATTCACCAACGGAATGTTCTTCGTTCGTTGAGTAGCAACTACAAATTCAGGTTCACTCAAACATAATAGCAATAAAGTCTTTACTAATCCACCAACAAGAACTTCACTCGACACTGAACCTACATATATACTATTTCCAGCGCAATTGCTTCAGGACAAGCATCACCACTCACGATATTAAAACCCCGCCGCTACATGCACGTAAAAGTTACACAATGTACTTTCAACAAAATGTAATTTCCTAAAAACAATGCATTAAACCTTGAACAATGTTGTTCTTTGCACGCATCCATGCAGGAATGTTCGACACACAAAAATGTTATATAGTTTCGTATTCTAATTTTCGCGAGAGATAATTAAGTTATCGCGTCAGAACCAATTAAAGAGCAATTAGGGACCAACGCGACGCTGGATTTAAGCGTATAGACGCTGATAAAATGTTATCAAACTTTGTATAAATATTTATGTTATTTAAACTTTTTTATCTACGCCATATGTTGAAATTTTAAGTTTTAATTTTTTTATCAAAAGCTGTTATGTGTTTTCAGTAATTAATCTACGAACAGTTGACGATAAAGCGATTCGTAACAAAGTCTTCATTGTATCTACTTTGAAATTAAGTATCAAATGTCACTTTTAATATTAATGTCACTTTAATACAAATTACAAGACTAAATGTCACTTTTTAAATGCTAAATGTCACTTAATAATAATTAGAGTATAAAGACGAAAATATATATGATTTATAGTTGTATTGTGTAATACTACGTTATGTTATTTTATACTGTGTCGCAAAAAGTGATCCAGTTTCGTTCGCTGAATTTGAAATTCGCAAGACAAATTCGACGATCTTAGTTAGCATATTATGTCGCTTCGAACCAAGATCTCTTCATCGTAACGAGGAAGATTAAGACAAGGTGACAAGGTGACAAGGTGACATTGACGAGAATTCAGATAATGAAACTTGAATAATTCATTTTAGACTCGTGGTTAGAATCTCTTAATTTTGTCAATTATTATAACATTTGCAAATTTTTAATTTATTCTTGATTTATCTATTTATACTCACAAACTTTTTAAATATGATTCGTCACTCACACTTAGAACTATTTTGTTTTCAATCATTCGTGCTTGAAACTTTTGATCAGCAAATTCAAACTCCTTTGGAATAAATTGTTATTTATTCCTTTTCTCAAAATATATATTTTATGTTTTAATCACATTCAAATAATAAAACAGTTTTCGTATAATTCATATTCGTGTCATTAGAAGCTTCTTTCTAATTTTATTAAATATGATAATATCCCTGAAAGATGAAAGTGATGAAAGAACAAAAAAATTCAAAAGTCGAATTTCAGTTAAAATAACATGGGTTACCATTAAAAAAATTATATATATTTTGAAATCTAATGGAAAGAAACATACTTATGTTATCAACCTTCGCGAATCAAAATTTAACGCGCCCTTTGCCTTTGCCATTAGAGATTTGTAATTTATTAAACGCAATGTAATTTTGATACACCTATTTACATTCATAAACTCCTCCAAACTCTCCCAACATGATTTATCATTCACATTTGGACTGGCCAATTTGTTTTTAATAATTCTTGCTTGAAATTTTTAATCACCGACCTGAAACGAAAATCCTCTGGGATATTAATTTCTCGCAAAATTGAACCACTTCCCTGTTTTAACGATATTTAAAAAATGAAACACAACTGAATGCTACATTTTCATCAGTATTTACTAATATTTGCAAATTTCGAATTCAATCTCGATTTATCCATTTCTACTCATAAATTCTTCGAACGCTCTTTCAACGTAAATCATTATTCACGTTTGGATCAACCAATTTTTTTTTTTTATCATTCTTGCTTCGTATTCTTAATCAGCAACCTGAAAAACCCTCTGGCGTGTTAATTTTTCTGAAAATTAAAGTATGTTTTGCTCACATTTACGAGATTTATGGCCATTTTTCATCGCGGTAGTAGCTTAGTCAGCGACGACTATCCCCAACCCTTTATGGTCAACTTTTTAACAAGTATGCTCCAGGAACGACCGTGCCCAGCGGCGGTAATTACGGGCCTAACTCTCCGTCAGTTGAAAGATTTACACTACACGAACGCTAGCTTCGATTCCGCCGCTTTTCCAGCTACGCTCTTTCGCGCTCTCGAGTGGCCCGGACCACGGTAATAATGAGTTTAAGCTTCTATTGGCTCGAGAGCTTAGCTAACCGAGACTCATTCATAAATAATCCGTAGATAAAGGCATTATAAGGAATGCGTTTTCCTTCTCTCTCTCTCTCTCTCTCTCTATATATATATATATATATATATATATATATGTCTCTTTTTTTTTTTTCTTTTCTTTCCTTTTTTTTTAATTCAAAATGGAAGGAGAAACCTTTTCACCTACCATCAATGCAAGGAAAAAGATAAATTAATATTACCGTATACCTTTGAGACTTCTCTCTTGCTGATGAGGTTTGTAATTTGGAGTGAATGGTGGTAAATGGGGTGTAATTTCATATCTCACTGCTTAGGAGTTTTCCACGTTGTTGCACGCTACGTTTTAACGAATGTATTTTATTTCTTTCTCGATACGAAATAAATAACGAGGGTTTCATTCATGTTGCGAATGTGAAACTATTCGAGGTTTAATGGTTGAATTTATAAACTGCTTGCAATTATGAACAATTGTTCGTAATTATGAATAATAAGAATACATGTTGTATACACGCGAAGAATACAATGATAAAAAAAGCTGCACTTGTACCTCAGTACGATTCGTCTCACTGAAAGGCCCAGAAGTCGTCTTCATTTCCTGTTCTGACTAGGAAATGAAGATGACTTTTTTGCCATAAAATTTTATTGATGTGCAAACATTTGAATCGATACAAAACAAATTACAGGCGCGATCGCTCAGTACCAGACAACGCCACTCCTACTCGAGGTCTAGCCCACGTCCCCTCACGAATCACGTGACCCAAATCAACCAATCGCTAATATTCGTTGCATTAGCGTTGCACCTGAAGAGGCCCGATTTTCTGGGTTACCTCCGCTAAAATCACTTTCAGCGATAATAAAAATAAATTGTTAAAATTTTCCAATGCTTTGAATTGCATTTTCTAGAGAAAACACTTTCACGATATAATTGTGTAATAACATTTCTGTGAAAAATGTGTCAAGCATTGTGAAGGTAGAATTTCTTTAAAAATTAGCTCAGATTCATTGTTCAACAGTTAAAATATCGACAACTTTTCGAAACGTTGAAAATTTTGACGTACGTACAAAGTACGTGTAGTATGACGCTGTATGTTTGAGATATTAGATCAACGAGTCCAATTTTATACGCGTAATTGTTAAAATTTATGGATACCGGTGTACGATATTCACTTTGAAATTAAAATCGAGTTGCGTCTGTCTTGCAAAGAAACGGTTTTACTTGCATCTGCAAGTTTAGTTTTTCCCTGTTCAGAAAATTTGCAAGTCTCTTTATCGGTGTAGCCTTCTTGCATTTTCAGCAGTAATCTCACAAAGCAAGTTCCAGTATAACTTGCGTTGCCAGTTCACGCTGGCTGGCTGGCTGGCTGGCTGGTGTTTTGTTTTCGGACCTTATTGCAGCGTACGATCCGATAGAGATTGCGAAACAAAGGATTATTAATCGGTGTAAATATTGTATCTGTCATAATACGCGAATAAAGCGCGGCGCTTTGTTTCATTCAGTTCTGTGAAGGATCCACCTCGAAGTTCTAAATAGTTAATAACTTGCAGTACGCTTTTACTTCGTTCGTATTCTTTTCTACGAATTTAACTTTGTGGATTTGAACGATGTATGAATATGGAAATTTGAAAAATTCACAAACAATTTCTTTTTCATTGTACCATATGTTTGTAGTTATTTTAGTTTTCGATATATTCGTACATATATTCTGATACGTAATACATTAAAATTTGTAGCTTTTATATATTGTTTGTTTTAATTCTACTACATTATGTAGTTTCAATACATTAAATCGTAGTCTTTAAAATATTCATTAATATTTACACATTATCTATTTATTGCTTAATTTTTTCATTTACTACTTTATTTATTGATTTATGTATTATTATTTATTTTTATTATTTTATTTATTTATATTTCATACGCGTAAAATTGTAGTAACAAATTGTTTGAATTATGTTAACTTCTTCTGGCGGTTACAATGTCATATGACAAAATATTTCTAATTTTATGATTAATCTTTTAGAAAATAAGAGTATATTCAAACTGTAAAAGAAGAAACGAGTGTCATGATACTTTTGTGTTCAGAATAAAAACTGCAAGGACAAATCATACTAGGATCATTAATTATTATGAATTATTCAAACGACGATTGTTCATAGCTTTTTGTAGAATTATGAATAACAGAGACATTTTTAGCTATTCCCACTTAAATGCTGTACAAATAAAAATTGTACTTACTGATAAATTAATTACATAAATGGTGTGTCATTTTTTTTACAGTCACAAAATTTGGTCCAGCTAAAGTCACACCGGTCGAGGAGACTCAACCTAAGGAAGAGACGACGACGGAATCAACAAAGACGTAAGTAACTTCAGTAGTACATACTAAAATTTAGATGACCTGAACACAAGAAATTGAACAATTTAAAATATCAACTGAATACTCTAGATAAAATATACAAAAGCATTCGAATTAAATTATATTTTCAAAAAATATATATATTAAACTCTTTGTTGTTGTTATACTAAACAATTAACTATTTCAAGGATAGAAGTTCATAATTCATTGGAGAAGTTTATTCTTTATTTATTAATAAATCACGAATATCAAAATTATACATAGTTTCCAAAACTATTGTTACTTTACAAAATGCAAAAGAAATCGTTTAAAACGTTTAAATTTTTACGCAAAAATTGACAATTTCAAATTAATATGCTTGAAATGTAATACGCGAGTATTCTTTTTTTTTCAAGATTATATTAGAATGTGACTCTTCGTTAAATGGTATTTAATTTTTAAAATGAATTGTGGTAATTATATGAATCGCATACATACATGAATACGTAAAAAATTCGTTACATTAGTAAAGCTTTAATTATGCTTCCTACATTCATCATGCGACAAATGCGATTTTAAGTATAGCATGTAGGAAATCTAATGAATATCTGTAACAGTTTAATGTATTATACGCGAAATTACGACGCGTATTAATAAATGAACAATTACATTTTAAAGGAAAAGTAATTATTATTATATTAGTTCAATAAAAAAAATTAAGAATTTGATATTAAAAATTGAAAGCAATTTTACGTAAGTTTAAATTGTACAATGTGAATTGATATATTTAATATGGAAGAAAACATTATACGTTTATTTTTGGTATGACTTCATGTGACAAAATTAAAATTTTTTCTTTAGCTTCATGCTTGAAAATGAAGTATTTTTTCTCATACAAAAGAATTCAGAATAAAATTAAAAATTAGAACTTAATATAAAGTCATTTATAATACTTATTGTACTTATAAAATAATGTATGATAATAAAATATTGATATATTTGTAGTATACTGATATATTAATATGGCGTATATACATATTATGAAGCAAAATATGATCAATTATTTGTTGGCACAATTTTCATAAAAATATTTGTTCATTGGAAAATTTTTGAATGTTTATACATAAATTAAAACTGAGACAAGAAAACAATTTTAATAATTTTTTTATGTCCTTCTCAAAATTGAAAATTTCTTGATGACAAAAATGGTCTTTGGAGTCAAAACTGGAGATCAAAGGGACATAATAGAGTTATTAGAGAATAGTAATATTCCTATTAATAGGAATTTTTTACTCATAATATATAGGGTGTCTTGAATTTTGCTGTTCAAAATTTGAATTAAATATCAAACTCCGAGACTAAAATATCATATAATGAAAAACCTAAGAATGCTTCGTTAAGAAGTTCAGCAAAGATACGAAGTGTGATGTCAATACGATCAATTTTAATGATGGATTGATCGAGAAGATCAAGTCTCCTGATCTCTTAGGTTAGTATTATTTTTAAATTTCCGTTCATTATCTTTGGAAAAATATTCATTATCTTTCAATAAAAAACAAATTACAATATAGAAATATTAAAAAAAAAAAAAAAAATCAACTGCATGTGACAAAATGTAAAAAAAATTCAGTCCATAATAAATTCAACAGAGCTTCAATATCAATTTTGTATTGATAAAAAAGGGTAATATTTCGAAATATACACATAACACGCACATGTAGCTTTACGTTTTTGTTACAATTTTTCCATGAAACTTTGTGCAATACTTTATCTATAGAACACACTGGCAAAATTTGAACATTAAAATTCAGAATATCCTATGTAGAGCATATTTTCTCATTTAAAAACACAAAGTTTGACTGAAACCAGGGATTGAAAAAGTTAAGGAACTTTTAAATAGGTTCTATTTGAAACATGGATCGTGCAACTTTTTCGAAAAATGCTCGTTTCGAAAAATTTCAAAAAATGAATAGAACTTGATTATGAAAACGCAATTTTTTAACTAAATATTCTAAAATATCTGTTCCGTTCACTATTCAATAGTGTCCCTAGTATAATGCTTCTCTCTATAAAAATTTCACGAAGGACAAATATTTTTTCTTACAAAATATACAAGTTTGAACAGAATTAATTTTTTTCTTTTTTTTTTTTTTTTAACGAAAAGAATCCATTAATTTTTAATGACGGATAACAAATTACTAGTAAAATAAATATCGGTATTAAAGTTCAATTTCTATTGTATGATTTTTTAATAAAGATAAATTAAAAAATTTATTAAATGCAATAATAACAATCGAAAAGAAAATATAATGTTAATGGAATAATTGTAATTATAAATAATATAATAAAATTATGAAATGAAATGAATATTAATGTATTTCATGTTGCAATTTAATCGAAATTTTATTATTTCGATTCCTGGCTTATAAAACTTATAAAACTGAGAATTTGAAAGAAACCAGCGATACCTTAGCAGAGAAAGTCGGGAAGTTCGCAGAATTGGACGACTCTTCGTTTTTAAACGATAATAGTTCGTTTGGTATCGAAGGGATTCGTCTCAAAGCGTCTTCACGAACGTGAAACTTTAACCATCTCTTCACTCGGACGTTTCAGGAAGTCGAAAACCGGGGACGATTGCAGAGTGTGTCGGAAGTCGTTCGCGCCGGAAGAAGCCTCGAGAATCTGCTGCGAGTGTCAACACAAAGTTTGCGAGGACTGCGCTTGCTATTCGACGACGACGAATTCCGACGATCCGGTGAGCGTTTCGAATCTCTGTGTTGCGTTATAGCCAATGTCTATTTTCGGACAATCAATCGATAATTCCGGTAATTAATTTCGGGTATCTGCACTCTGGTAATTTCGTTTCCGCCTACGACGAAAGTGGGTGCTGCGCGTTCGAAATATTTCATGGAACACGTGGGACACAATATGAATTAGAAAATTAATGAGTTCAAGTCGTGTCTCATCTTTGTAACTAACTAGTAATACTAGTAATACTAAGATTATTATAGATCTTTGTGGTTGTAAATAGTTAAATAGTCAAATGGTTAAATAGTAGCACATTCAGTGGTTTTTAGCTGTTGGAAATACGTGGTAATAAACGTAAGAATCTATATTTCTTTTTGTCCAAGTGCAATGTTTTCGCATCTCGTTCAAAATTTTTATAAATCGATTTGTTCGAAAAACTGTAATATACATTCATAAATTCATTTCTTGCTCATGTAAAAAATAATCTTAATAATATCTAACAGTCGAGCATATTTAGGTAAAAAATTCAACTTTATCTGTCACTAAATTGCAAATGACATTTCAATTTAATTTTACTATTTTTTACATCGTTTGTTTTCATCTTTTCAATTTCAATATATACAAAAAAATATTGAAATTGACGAAAACGTGCAGACATCACTCGCAATTACGAATATCTCAACTTAAACAATGTATAATTAATTTACAAATTAAACGGCAGCATCGAAATTAATAAACTTGTAATGAAAGTGGCACGAAGGAGGGAATCATTTATTAAAAACGATGGATACAATTCGCACATCGCAGGAAATAGAGGCTAAGATAGGAAACGAGAATTCTCCGCAGCGGCGTATGCATGACTTTAAATTTTTTACAAGAGACACTATCAACAACGTTCATTGCTGCATATTTATTTAATTAGGAGAGGCAAGACGTGCTAAAGTTCACTTTGTTTTTCTAAATATTACATAGCTTGTTGTATCTCATACCTTTTTGTATTTTCATAAGTGCAAATTAACATTTTAACAAATTTAATATGAAAATTATACTCGAGTGTATATTTAGGAATACATTATACAGAGTATTTCAACTTCGATTTACATTACTATTCATAGATTCATATATGCAATATTGACAAAATAATACTGTTTTACATACCGAACATTATGTGCATTCTATGCAATTTTGCATTTTGAAATTTTTGATAAATGCATAAAAATCCGAAATCTACTAATCTTTTTTACGAGTGGACGCGTAAAGGCTTGCGAAGGCTAGTTTTAATCTTTTTTCAGCGGAATCATTCATGTTTCTCAACGCAACTTGATATTCTTGATCAAAAGGCATTAAATAATGCAACGCACATCGAAAAATTATTTTTAAGAGATATTTTAAATTCAATTTTTTGTACAAAATAATATATAATATATATTTAATATATCTATAATATTATAAAAAATGTAAGTTATTATTTTATATAATTTAATTATATTCATTACTTTGAATTATTATGAATATTAAATTATTTATATAAATGTTTATATTATATTTACATAAATGTTTGAATTCACGTGAATTTCACAAAATGATGAACATCGCTTGCCTGTATCAACGATAGCTACGCCATTGCATTGACTCGCCGCCATTTTTAATTATCGTTATCCCCGTTCTCGTCTATATCGAACATCTGGAAGATTTTAAAAAAACGAGCTAATAGTCTAATGGACGGACAATGCAATTTATTCTAATCTTGCTTCATCCTTCATCTATTTTCATTTTTATATTCACCTCGCCGTTGCCATTATTTTCTCTACGATTTCATTTTACGTTTTGGATATTCTCATTGAATATTCAACGTTCGAATTTTCACGTCTCGTTATTACTTCTCCTGTTTTCGTGATTTTAATTTAACATTATTTGCTCCCGGGTTCTATTTATATTCGTTTGTTTTATTCCTTACAACACTTTTCGCAGCAACTTTTCTTTCATTTCTCTTATTTTCCAGACCTAATTACATCCCAAATTCTTTTTCCCGCTTTTAACCTATCGCATAAAAGAATTTCAAGATCAACGCTTCATTGAAAAACAATTTCAAGATGGAAAACATTTTATTATTCAAGTTCCGTTTTCTTACAATCATTAAGGACCAAATAATAATCTATCACGGTACTCAACGAATTTAAAACGAAGACATAATGATGAAAAAATATCAAACAATTTTTGGAATTTTCTTCTATAAATACAGAGTGAAAAAAATAATAAAATTTTTATAATACAAATTTGTTGAAAAAAACTGCCAATGAAATATTGTTTAAATTTATTGAATAATATAAACAGTAAAATCTCGATTATTCGGAACAAAATATAAATCGAGTAACTTTGTTTTTTGTTTTTTGTTTGAAAGAAGACTATTTATTGTGAAATATTTTATACATTCATATTTAGAGACGAAAACTTTTTAATCAAAATTTCTAAACTTTCTTCAGTATCTATTTTTTCAGCTGCCAATCGGACGATTTTTTTTAATATTACTATTTCAGTGACGATATTCTCTCTCTCTCTCTCTCTCTCTCTCTCTCTCTCTCTATGCTTCGTATTATTCAATTCCATAAACTGTTCACACTGTCTCTGATTTCGCGTCATACCACAAATAGTTTATCTAATTCCATATTTATCAGCCAATTTAGTTCAGTTTCAATCTCTAATATTTATTTATGTAGGTGTATATATAATACAACTACATAAAACATATATGCATATTGAGTATGTGAACACGTATATATTTCTCATCTTTTTTCTTAGATAACAATACCATTCAAATAATCGAAAGTTCCGATAATCGATTTTCCCGTTAATCGACGTTCTGATGATCGATCGTTCCATTAATAAGGGTGCCAATAATCGAGCTTCTACCGTATAAGAGTACAGAAGCACTGATTGTCGCTAATAACTAGATCGCGAATTTTTACGCTTGTGGGAAATTTAAACTTTCACAAAAAAGCGAAATAATTCATCTCCACGTCTAACTTTTCTACTGTCTCAAGGTTACTTAACGAAATCTTTATTTTAGGTCAAATCTTTCAAAAATTAAAAAAAAGAAAAAAAGAGAAACTCGAAGAAACTTGCTAATGAAATTTCGCTTGGAACGACCCAGATTTTGTATGGAGAGTTAAATATGCGAAACTACAGAAAATGCAAACACACATATAATGTTTAGTGCAGAAAACAAATTTTTACTTAGGTTTCATTTCTTCAATTATGTTCACAAAAATGTAAAATTGCACAGAATCTGAGCAGCTGGCACAGTGACGTGGCTAAAAATATACATATATTAAAAAAAAAAAGAGAAAACAGAAAAAAAAAGAAGAGATTTATACATACAGTGGTAACAGTTTTTGAAAATAAAAAAATAATCATTCGCAAATATAACATGCTCTGCATTTTACGGAAGTCAATATCGTAAAATTTTTGCAAAAAGAATCTGATTAACTTAGACTGAAATTGAATTCTATTCTGTTTTTCTAGGATGTGATTATTAGCGATGATAATAAAATTTTAAAAAGTATTACGAAGATTAAATTTTATACGTAATAAAATTTAATCTTCATTGCGTTTTCCAACAAGAAAAGGGAAACTTTTGAAATTTTCATTTACAGTTTCTTTTTAATTTAAATAGATTTCAATTTTATTTAACGTATATTGAATTAGTTTTATGCGACCGAACGATCTTAAAATTAAATATTAGTAACTTGAGTATTGCATTACGTTTAATTGCCAGGGATAATTTGTTTAAAACATTCATCTTCTTAGTCATGAATTTTAAATTACTTTACTCGCTTACGAGCAAGTTTACTAAAGCGATCGATTATATTCTGAATGTTTATGCAAATTGACACTTTTTTAAACAAAGCTGAATAAACAGATTAATAACTCTATTTATTTTTATAGTCACTCGTCCGTTTCTTTCCCCTTAATTTCAAGAAATAAAAAGATATTGCTCGTTACAGTCGCAAAAATCATCCCGCATGAATAATGTAAATGAATTAAAAGAATCGAATGTAGACCGACAATCTTAACTCGACAAACAATCACTCTTTAGACGAAACGTATTCCGATTGAATATCGGAATGTCTAAATGAAATGAAACGAAACGAAACGAAACGAAACGAAACGACGTTGAAAATTCGTTTCGGTTGGCGAGAAAAAGCTCGTCTGACTTTCCTCCTTCGGGATCGATCGGTCAGCGTGTGAAAATTTAACGAAGAATCTTTTTCAGTCGTCGTGGCGGTGCAGCGTGTGTCGGCGGAAACTCGCGTCTCGGGACCAGCCGATCGTGACGCAGGAATCAACCGATTCCTTGCTCGAGGTGCCAGTTCTGGAGGCTCTGCAGAGGAGACACAGTGACGCGAGACTCGGCTGTCAGAGCGGCAGTCAAATCATAAATCTTGGCTCTGGATTGGCGCCGCCGAGGAGCCCGGAACTCAGGAGACACTCGGATGTGTCACCTGCCAGTCTAAAGGAACTCGAGAAGGTAAGTTTGTTCCCCTTTCTGACGTGACGTTCTCAAGTGTACGCTTCTCAAAAACAATCGTGCTTCGACGAAACGGAATACATTGTTGCATCTGTTTTGCGCATCGTATTCATCATCTCGATTGGGAAACGACGACGCGACGCTTGACAAAGGATGCACGCTGTCGATTGCAGGTTTATTAACATTAAATATTCTTAATGTATATAGTAGCTTAATTAAAAGCTTTCTTATTTCTATTACCGTTACTACTGCGTTTGGATAACGAAGACGTATGTTACGTGGATTTTTATGTAAATTCACACTTTTGAGAGTAAAATTAACATTAAAGCTACCAACTATAAAAGTTGCATTGTATGAAATCGCGTGAAATGTAGAAAAAAGTTTATAATGTAACACAAGTTTTCCTTTAAAATTATTATCCCTTAAATCTATAAAATTTCTCTGAAAGACTCATTTTTGAGCAGTTTGACAATTATGCTGTTAAAAAAAATAGAATTTTGGTTGAAGATTGTTTTGTGCACAAAATATTAGAGAAAACACTATACACTGAATATTTTTTATATACTGTTTCTTCATATATTATGTGCATTCTATGAAATTCTATATAAATACATAAAAGTTTGCAATCTATTTTGATACACAGAGGAAATATTTAAGTTTAAAGTATGCAAGTTTAATACAGGTTTAATTTAATTGTAAATATAATTTTTCGAAATTTCTATATAATCAGGATTAGTGAATAGATGTTTTCTAAATCGGAATTATTAATAAGAAATGATTAATTAGAAGTGACAGAGCCAAGGTATTACAACGCACATTGGATTATAATTGATAATAGTCATATAGTAAATATATCTAAAATATAACTTGCATGTATTATTTTAGGATAATAATATTTCAAATTCTAAAATCTTCCTTCAGTCAATATTTATATCCCTTGCATCATACAGTATATCAAAATTAATTTTTCAATGAAGGTGTATAGCCTGGTAAACAAACAGCTATTGAACATGAATGATCACCGACATAAATTATTAATACATCATCTGCAACGAATTAATTTGAATTAATTCGAATTTCTCTGTTGATAAATTAAATTCATTAGTGTATTTTAATTGTATTACTATTATAACAATATGATAGTGTACGGATGAATAAGTGACGACAGGTTGATAATCTTTATTGGTACCATTAATTTCTGTGTCATCATTACTAGTTTATTACAAGATTTCTTTAGTGATTTTCTAAATACAGTAAAAAAAATGTAAAGGTATTACAATTATCTTCTATTGAAAATTGAATGAAACTTATGTTAGGAATAGAATATATTGTTATATGAATATAAATATTAGGTACAGAAATAAATTTTATGCATTCTTTTTAAGTAACTATTCATTTATTCGTTTCAATACAACTGAAACAACTCCTAGGTGCTATTCATAATTACAAAATTAGCACTTGTTAATTTTAAGTTAATTTTAAGTTAATTTTGGAGTTTTTATTTGGAAACTGTTCAAATTTTTCGTTTCCACCTAAAATTTCTGATACTATTTATAAATTTTGCATAAAGCAAAACGAACTGTCTTCTTTAAATGTAGCTTTGATAATTTGAAATATTTTTTTACTTGAAATTGGAAAGTGTATAATATTGAAAAATAAGTCTTATCAAGCATATTGTGTTTATTAATGACTTTTCAAGATTATATAATTTATTTTCGACTTTTGTATTATCTTTTTTAAACATCTTGAAATTGAAACTTTGAAATCTCCAGATGGTAGAAAAATGGTATTTAAATTTAAAATGTAATTCGTACAATGTAAATGTTATTTCAATTATAAAAAAAACAGTAAACAGAATGATATTAATAATTCTAAATAGGAATACTTTTTGTTTTAATCGAGCAGTGAAATAACTTAACTTCATAATTACACATTTGGTCTATTCAAAAATTATCTATTATCATTATCTATGTATTACTATCTATTAGAAGTGGATAAACATTCACATAACATTGCAAAAATAACGAAAATTATATTAATAGTTATAAAATTTTTCTTTCGATTCAACAATAACATAACTTATTATTTATTATTACACTTATTTCATTCAAAAACAATTCATTGCTATTTTTTTCTGCCAAGAAATTGAACAAACATTCACATATCGGAAAAGCAACGAAAGGAACTGTGTTAATAGTTGGTGCAATTGTTGCTTAAAACAAAGTAAAGAAATGAAACGACTACTAATGACAATTCCTAATTATATTATAGTATTCATAAATAATACATTGTAATTATTATTATTATGAAATACATAATATAAAATAAAGAACAGAAATCTAAATAATAAAATAAACAATATAAATAGTATAGATAGTATAAATCTTTCTTTCTAACGACAAAGTGCCTCAATTTTCTAATTACCCAAACCACGAATAACGAATAATTTGCTTTTGCTTGGTACAAAGCAAAGTTATCTCGCACCGAATAATCTCGTACTTGCAATCGATGGCGTATTAATCCTACTATTATCCTCAATAATCAGACTGGAGGAAACGTTAACCCTTTACTAGCTAGATTGTAAGTATGTGACTGTTTGCGGTCGAAAACTGAACATTCCCAACAGCTGTGCTTTGATCGCTTGGCGGTACGCCAGTGACTATCTAGCACGCTCGCCTCCAGCAATTTTATTTAATCTGGATGTCAGCGCGGGCTATTTGTCTTGCAATATGGTGCCCCGTGGCTAGATGCATGTTTGTATATACGTTGCGACGCGTCTTACGCTTCGAGAGTATGCTTCGTTCTGTTCTCGATCGCAAAATCATAACCCGGCAGTCGTCTCTCGACGTTACTGCATCCTCGAATATCTCGGTTCGGAAAAATTTCTCTTATTTATTTCGTCTCGTATAAATTTATCTTACACTTTGTATCTTGAGCTTTCTTTTATATAAAAATTTTTTTGTTTATTCCATAGAAATTTCTCTGTTATTTACAGTGGAAACTATAACTGACGCAGCTGTGAAGGGTTGATCGTTTCATTAAGATTGATGATAGATTAGATAGAATAATTACATATCATGATTTTGGTGAATGCGTTATTTACTCGAGATACGTTTTCTGCAGTAATTTGTTTAATACATGGTCATTACGTAAATAGAATTTACGCAGAGTTGAAATATTTTGTACTGAGGAAAAATTAAGTGATCAGAGATTGAGTTTATTGAAACATATTAACATATCTCTTTAGGATCCATTGATAATAACCGAAATGAATCTACTCTCTGGTTACTGATTTTCTGACTTTCATGTCATTTGTTGTTAGTAGTTGGAAAGAAGTGTCTTAATATGAAACAGTTGAAGGAGAGAAACTAATTTGATAGGTTCAAAAATATAATATTATAATATTTAGGGTTAATGACGAATCTACAATGTTTTGTAAAAAAATAAATAAATAATATTAGTTTAACTGTTATGTCAAATTTACTTTTAATTTACTTTACTTAATTGATATTTATCTGTATTACTAATATTATTAATATTTTTATTATATATATATATAAGGTTTAAAAAAGATATGTATAATCTTGAAACCAAATGAAAAAATAGTTCTGATTGACAAGATATATTATAACTATCTATGTCATATGATCGTTATGTATTTCTAAACATAGAATTGTTTAATTCTACTATCTATTAAATCCATTTCTAAATTATGTCTAAATATTTCATTCTCGTTTTAAAAACAGGAGTACTATTACATAACATTTAGAAAAAGACTTTAGCATAAAATTGGAAAGGAAAATGATACATGCGACAACTTAAAGTTAAATTACTCAATTTAAAAATTTGTAATATTTATCATTAATCATGATAAATATATTATATAAATGTATTCTATTTTATTTTTGTATTTTGTATTTTTGTATTTTTGTATACAAATACATTTTGTATTTTTATCAGAATACAAAAAATATAATGTAAACTCAAATACTCCAAATTAAAGAAATTATTACCTCCCTAATAAATAAAATCTCTCAAGTAAATAAAAAATAAACGATTAAATATTTGGTACGCTATAAGTGTTTTCTGAGTTTTTGAGAAATGAAATAGGTGCAAAAAGTGGAGCTACTTTCTCACTGAAAACTTTCTGATTGAACTTTTAATAATCCAACATATGTCAATCTGTAATTCAATTATAATTATTCTACAATTCCTTCACATTTCCCTCAAATGTTGAAACAACTTTTTAATGGTTAAAAGTGCGTGAATTATAACTTCAAACGTTGATGCAGAATTAACGAGAGTTTTTACAGAATTTGTAGTTGTTTGCAATTACTTCAAGATGCCTCGTAAATTCAAAGTTTTCGAGAGGTAAGTTTGGTGGTAATGGCCTGACGAGCGAACTTCGTTAACGTTCACTATTATAGGGATCGTTTCCCTACCATTTTGAAAGAGTATACGCAAAATCGACGGATAACGCTCGTTAGACAAGCTCATTGATTAATGAATAATCAGAGTCTATCTTCGTTAAGCCATTAAGGGGGTAGATCACTCTAAAAAATCCAAAAGTCCAAAGTTTTGCGAATTTTTTTCATTGGTAAGTGACACAAGACCGTGGACTTTTATGCATTTATGAGAAATTTGTAAAAATGCACGCAACGTACAATTACAATGATATAAAATGTTTAAAGTTACAACACTTCTTTTAATATTTAACAGACAAGTTAATATTCTACCTAGGTTTTACATTTGTCGAATTATTTTCAGAAAAATATAAACTCGCATGAACACCTGCAATGTTCTCGTGTCAACGCAACTTTCAGCTTTGAAATTCAATTTTCTTTCGAGTGGAAATGATGCGGAAATTATTCATTCGACTATCAACATCGGATTGATGGAATCCGATTCTTACAGAAGCTAGAAAGATTAAATGATACTTTAGACGAAGAATTTATAATTTGAAAATATTAAATAAATATTATTTACGATAAACACTGGATATTAAAAATAAAAAGAACTTGAACTGTTGAACACGAGTGTACATTGTACCATACAGCCTTGTCAACTAATAATTATTCAAACTTCAAAGGGTATATGTATTTTTAACAAATTGATTTGTTCTGTATTTAATTAAAAAATTGCGTCGCAGATTCATTTCACTCGTGATTGACATTTATAATAAATAAATGAATGAAAGTTATGATTCATTATAAATAACAAATAACTTTTTTTTACCACACGACACGTATTTCACGTTATAAATATAAATATAAATATAAATATAATTCAACTGATATTTCAAACGAAGCAAGTAATCGAATTCCCTGGCAAAAGAGAACAAAATCAAGTCGTTTAATTTTCCTAGAAAATTAAGCCGTTTAATTTTCCAGACGCGACGAAACTTTAAACGAATACTTTAGTAAACAAATATTCCCCGATGAAAGAAAGCAAAATGAGAAGCTTTTCAACTTTTCTAAAAAACGGAGAGATATCTTCTCGTGGAGAGTCAAGGTGTTTAATTTTCCAGAGGTAACAGACGCAACCAGATCTTTCACCTGAATCATTAGCTAAATGGCGCTGCTTAACGAGTACCGTGATAGCGTGAAAGCGTAAAAGATATCTCCACTGACTAATTCCACCCTCGTGTACGACGGACATTTTACTATCCACGATCTTTCGCAACAGTCATTAACGAACTTTCGAAACGAGTTTGAGGTCCGAGTTGAACAAAAATTCGCAAAGACCTTGGACCAAAGAGCACGTGATAAAAAAATCGTTCTGCAAAGGTCGCGTTTAGAAATTGTATTACATCGTGCAACATCGTCCAAGTCGCGCGCGGTGTAACGAATTAAAACTTGGAAGTGTGCGGCTTTCTTTTTTGGTTCGCACGGATATATTCCGGTTGAAACTGTAACTGCAAGTCGGAGATGCTCTCGTCGCAAGAAACGGGACGCAAAAGCTCTGTGTGTAGCTTTGAAACAACTGCTTTGGACTTTGCGTGAAATCACGCGTCTCGAATGTATCGCGGGAACTTCTCTTGTTTAATTAATTATCTATAATCCTCTATAACGCGAACAATAAACGTTTACGCGTTATTTAATACAGTTGATCTTTGCTAGAAATGTTCAATCTTTTGGGAATTTCTTTTTATTTTGCGAGCGGAACTATTCTTTTTTTTTTTCGTTTTCAGGACGAGCAAGATTTTATCTACAGTTCGTTTTCTCTTTCTTATTGAAATTAACGTGTTATTTGCCACGATACTCATCGGTTAGCGGTGTTTTTATTTCTGTAAATATTTTAATGTTATATCTTACAATTTGGTGGCGAAGAAAAGTAGAATTAAATTAATTCTATAGTAATTTTTATAAATTATCTTTTCGATTTGACTCAAGCTACGTTTTAAAGTTTGAATTTGATAATAAAGAAAAAGAAGAAATCTATTTATGTAGAATCTTATAATAACATGGAAAAGAACACGCGTTATCAATTTTATATTCACTTATTATTTGCAGATAACAGAACTTTTGTTTTATCGGAAATGTAATTACAATAGTCGCATAATTGCATTTTTTAACATTTTGACCATAATCTTCCGAATTAATACTAAGACTAATGTGTTAAAAAATTCTATACAATCGTTACTGTCTTTCCCTATTTACTATGAACTGTGATTTAAGCTAATCTAAAGTACTAGAAATATTTTCACGAATATCACGAAAAGTAAAACCACATAGTACAATACAAAATACTATAGGTGAAAATAAGTGCCATGCAACACGTAAGGGCAAAATAACATATAAAGGAAATTATTTAGGATATTAATCTTGAGAATATATCTGAAAACCATCGATTTTGATAAAATACACCCTTTTATGAGTAATTTTGTATTGTTATAAAAAAATGTATTATTTAACAGAGATTTTTCATTTTCATTTTACAGTAAAAGGGAAGCCAGTATAAAACTTATACACTGAAGATTTTGACTCTGTAACTTTTTTATTCATCAAGCAAACTTTATGGAATGTTGGAAATTTACTCGTGTATTTATTAACTCTTATATTATATAGTTTCGAGTTTGCAAGAAAAACGAATTTGAATTTTCAATTTTAATTTTTCAAACTGAAGATCAACAGAGACATACAAGTTATATACATATAGTGCTTTCAGTGTCCTACATTTATAATAACACGATGTAACATGTTGCAACAACTACGTGATGTTCATTGAAGACTGAGAGAAAGGCAGAGGGTTAAGTGTCTTCACAATCAGCGTAAAAGTACCAAAGAAATAGAATTCAAATGTCAAAATGAAGTACCGAGCCAATTATCAGAAGAGGCACTCTGTGTATTAAAATCTCGCGAAGAGAAATATTCGACGTACGAAAGAAAAATGAAGAAAGTTCGGCAGGGAGTTGGTATTTGCGTCATTCTCCCGTTTTTCGAACAGCAAAGTTTCTTTATTCCGCGGAACTTCATCGCGGCCCACGTAATGCCAAACAGTAATGATGACGCAGTTTGCGAGAGAATGACGGAGGAGTCTAGGACTTGATAATATTTAACTGCATTAGGTAATTATGCGCTGCGCCACGAGAATTGTATTTACGAAGAATTATTAAACGAGCGTGTCGACGTTAATAATTACGTTTTGAATGTTGACACTGAAGGTGGAATTACGAAACTAGCGCAGTTTCTTTCTGATGTAATTACGTGTTTAAAATTGTACAAAATTGTTACTACGTATACACATAAATTTCTTTAATTTTCATTGTTTAATCCTGACATTCAAAGTTTAATAAAAATCGCACGGCAAATTCTAAGACACCCTTGTAAATGAGAGACTTTAATCTTCAAATAATGATAGTGAGTGTACTTAGGAAAAAAATTTTCCAACGTTCTTAGACATGTTTGAATCTTTTCTATTCTCATTTTATCACTGAAAGTGATTTTAGCTGGGGGTAACCCAGAGCAACGAAAATTAGCGATTGGTTGATTTGGGTCACGTGATTCGTGAGGGGGCGTGGCGTAAACCTCGAGTAGGAGTGGCGTTGTCTGATACAAGCGATCGCGCCTGTAATTTGTTTTCCATCGATTCAAATGTTTGCATATCGATAAAATTTTATGACAAAAATGTCGTCTTCGTTTCCTAGTCAGAACAGTTGCTTCTGGGCCTTTCAGTGAGACGAATCGTACTGGGATACAAATCGTGCAGTTTTTTTTTTCACTCACCGTGTAATGTAAAATCATTTTTCAGGAAAAATAAACTCAGGACTGCCAGGATTATCAAGACTATCAATCTTGATCATCAACCATTCTTCATCGTTATTGGTTCGATTGCGCCCTCCACTGCATGTACAATGACTGATTCTCACTTTTTAAAAATATTCTACTAACTCTTCAGAGAAGAATTGACAGCTAATAAGTTCGCTCGGCAATCACAATGCAATTTATAGATGTTCTACATGCAGAGGAACGTGGATAATGAGGAGCTGGTACAAAGCTAGCAAATTGAAGGGGGAAAGGGGGGGGGGCAGAGCAGGAGAATAAGGGAACGGCCCGCTCTTTCGATTCTAAGAATTTATTGGAAATCGTTTTTGTCAGCTGAGAGAAGAATCGGTAGAATCTCATTTCATTGGAAACGACTGCGGAAACGAAAGAAAGTGGAATGAAATTGAAATCAGGGAGGAAAAGAGGGGAGGAGGGAGGCTGGGCGGCACGAATCGAGGGAGTCGAGTTAGGGAAAATCCGGAAATCGGTCGAAAAAAAGGAGGAAAAATGGAAGAAGAAAGTGAAAAGAGTGCTGCGAATCAGAGATTTTGCTTCTTTAAATCTTTGCTTGGCATGCGGACGGAAATTAGCGATTGGCAACAAAAGACCGAATTCCGTGCGCAACAAGAGAATTAGAATAAAATGTATTTCTTTCTTTTTTTTTTTTTTGCAACTATTTTTCTCTAATTTTCGACTCGCGTTCCTCGTGCAGACGTTTCTGAAAATTCTTTGGATCTCGCTCTTCAAAGGTTATATCCATGAATCTTTTGTGGATCATTAGGGTGTACATGAATCACGTTTCCATTATAGTTTTAAATTTCCCTCTCCTTATTATACGTTCATACACAAATTATATTTATATGTGTTTTTATTTATTTCGTATTTATTTTATTCATATTTATTTTAACTGTCACGTCGAGTGGGATTCTCTTTCGGTTTAATTGTTATTTTACGTAGTTTAATTACTTTATGTCTAATATTTATTATACAGAAGCAATAATGTACTTGTTAGAATAATTCACTGAAACAAAATGTTTTTATCAGAATAAATTCTTTTTTAATTGTTTCATGTGAAAATAGTTACATAGTCACAGAAGTCTATGTACATCTGTGCATGTTATTAAATAGAATATTTAAATACAAACTATGAAAAAAAGTGTTTTGAATACGTTATTTCTAACAAACTGATTAAGTATTAAATCTAATAAACTCATTTTTAATCAATCAGATCATTTTTAAAATACTGACAATGTTTTCTACGTTCGTTTTAAAGAATACGTAAGTAAATCGAAAACATTAGTTTTAGAAAAATATATAGTGGTAGCAACAAATTTACGTGTACGTAAATTTCCAGTGTTTCGAAAAATTGACGATATTTAAACTACTATAACAAGAAAACGAATTCAGTAACGAATTTGAGTTCATTTTAAAGCATGAAGTTTTTAATGAGAAGATGAAAAAATATTGAAAAATTCTTTTCTGAATTAGATTCTCGACTGAATCTATCATGAATTTGAAAACTGAAGTTTCTTCATTACTGTAACCTCTTAAAATTTGCTATAAAATTTCTGTTCGCGAAGTTAGTAAACTTTGAATATGTCCGAAAATGAAGAAAATTCGACGAAGTCTTGGAATTTCTTGGATTTTTTTGTCATTTGATTCTAACATCACATAATGTTGTATAACTTTAATACTGTGGCGAAATGATAACAGTTTTGAAAATTTACAATTTACTATCCTGTACATTCTAATGTATAATATCTATGGTAACGGTATAGTATATTTCGTGTTCTCGTTCACTTATATTTTCCAACAAACAAATTCTTCTTTCAGAATCTAACTTTGGCAAATAAATTTGTGCCTTTAAAATGCTCAAAATTTTTCTTCGTGTATTATAAATTATATTTTATATAAATTAGCAAATTTAAAGAATCATAAATTGACGAAAATTTTATAAAAGCTAGTAAATGTACGCAGATTTTCATGTCTGACATTACTGAACATTACCGACCATAATTATTGGAACGTTAAGCGCTTGTTACACATCTAGATTAAGAAGTATTTAAGGAAGATTAAAAATTGTAAAAGTGCACACATGTCGCGCGTGAATGTATCTTTTGTTGTTTAATTTGTGTATCTTTTTCTGCAAAGGGATAATTAAAAGAAACATTGGTATTTGCGAGACGTGGAAATATTATCCTTTGCTTTTTGTTACTGTACGTGGAAAGATACGATTGTGTTATACTTAGTGTCTGCAAAAACATTAAGTACGATAACAATAATATTTTTAAAGCAAAAATTCGATAATCGTGTAATTAAAATAAAGTGAATTTATTTATTCTTTATTAATTATTAATTATTACATATTCATTATTTATTTGTAACCTATCATCAGCTGATTTTTTGTACTTCGAAATCGAAATAAGAACGAAATATAAATTCGTAAAATTATTGAGTCAAGTTTAAGTTAATTTTAAATTAATGTAATTTTGCTATTAATTAATAAAATAATATTAATTGATTAAATTTTCAAAATTTTTAATTTCAAACGAAAATTTAATAATTGTATAAATTTATGGGTCACGCTGTACGATAACATTTCTCGTGCATTTTTAAGAATACGCTATTCATAAAAATTTTCCTGCTTCTTACAGAGGCAGGAATCGTACGTTCGTACGATATCACGCATTTTCCTTCAATACGACGCAATAACCTGAAAATTAATATTTTTGTGAAAGAAAATTCGCATCGCGTTTTTTCTCGTACTCGTATTACTTCCATTGCACTGTATTCTACTACGATAACTAAAAGATACTTGCTCCAGAATGCGAACCTAGCGACTGAATTATTTCGTGAACGAAGAATGTCGCATCAAATAAACGAGAAATAGAAAAAAATAGGACAAACGTTGGCGTTTGTTAAAAATTAAATTCAATGAAAGCCAGAGTTGCAATTATGACTCGGCGAGTGTTTGCGAAATTTGCGAAAAGCAAAATAAACGACTTTTATTTAAATTCTGAAATATCATACTGCAAACACAATACAAACGAGGCTCTATGCTCTTTCAACATTTCTATACGTTTTCGAAGTATCGATTGTTACTATTGTTACGTTGGCTCTTTACAAATGTCATTAGTGTTTTTACGATCTATGATAGAAAATATTTTGAATCCTAGAAAAGTCACTATATTTATATACTCTAACGATATTAAACAATCAAACTTTTAAACGACATGAACTCGATGTGAAATGATGTCGTCCACTCTTGAAAAGATTTATCGTAGTTCAAAGGTCAACAAACAAAACACGTTGTTGCAGAGGAAAGCCGCGCAACCAGAGTTGCAATTTTTAACGTGTGACGGCTATGACAGAAACGAAAGGTAAAGTTTTCATTGCGGAGAGGAAGCTGTTCTGTTATTTATTTTTGCTAGGGAAACACGTGTGAAAGAAGAGCGAAGTGTCAAGAATTCAGACCTACTACTATTTTTGTATTGTTACTCGAATACATCGTATTGTTCTAGATTTGTTTCCAAGTATAAATGACACTAGATTGGATTGTTTGCGTTATTTACTAGCAAATGATATATTGATGAACAACATCTTTGGATATATTGATGCAGGGATCACGTTGCAACAGCCACTGTATTTTGGATATTTTGTACGTTCTTGCGTATTTTGTGCATTCTAAGCATTATTGTAGCAGTTGAAATTTCTCACAAATGGATTACAAGCTACTCTGATACTAGATTGTTGTATGTGAAGAGGGTGACGGATTTCACAAGCGTGTAAAAAATTATTCAGAATTTCGTGATCAAAAGCGTTGTTAAATATTTAAATATTTATTCAAATATTTAGTCAAAGTGGGAGACGAACGAGCGCACTGTTACAAAAAGATAGAATATATGTCGAAACAAAACCATGAGTGTTCATCAAATTTCAGTGAATTTGTTTGTAGCAAAAGTTGCTCATGACAGTGATACAGATTCTCGAAAAGCTACGTTGAAGGAACGAATTACCTGTTTATTATGCGAAGAATTTAAATTAAATTCGATAATGGATCACTTAATAATATTAAGATATTCTTAAGAACGTATATCATGTATGGTGATATTATTTATATATATATTTATTACTTATAAAAGGATTTATAATTTCTAGAATAAGATAGTATTCGCCAAATAACGAAAACAAATTTTAAAAGTTACGAATCCTTTCCTTTATCACCCAGCATCAAGAATTTTCTCATTTCATCTGCAACAATCTAATATTTCTTGTAAAATTGTCCGACATATATTCTCATTCTAACAGATTCAAATTCTAAATATCGTGTGTAATACAAATCACTGAAATATTCATAGTGAAATAATATTTCAGATAACATGTGTATAATTAATATAATAAAGAACGTAATTATTACACAAATACATTGTACGTAATATTGATGAATGTATTATATAGATAATATTTGTGGTAACAAACGATGTTAATTATTAAGAAACGATACTCAATATTTGCAGTCAAAGTTTCAATCCAATTTTTGTGTGTAAATTTATTCATATCTAGCAAAACGTAAATTTTAAATAACGCAATCAATTTCACCATTTCATCCGTAATAATCTAACGTTTCTACATTGATCGGTGAAAAAACAATACCATTCTTTTATTAATAATTTTTCAACGTTTCCCCCCTCTTTTGTTTACCACTTTTAATGGCCGACTGATATCTGTTTGATTTCGCGTTTCATTATATCGACTGACATTCACAATAAATAATTCTCCTCCATACCGTTCAGATATATAAACCAGAACGTAATATCCGAATTGTCAGAAACGCCATCAACTCTCCACACAAACTAATACTCGACGTATCGGGACAACCTCGCTTTCCCCGCGCAATTCTCATCGCGCAATCGATGAAACTATTCGTGTATTTGCTGAAACGTGTGTATCTGCATGCATCAATGCCAGCTGCAAATAAAGAGTGCACGTTGGGGATCGTTAGTTTACAAATTAACGGTCTGCCGATTTTATGAATAACGTACCAATCCACCGTCGTATCCTCGATCGAAACGATCGGTTGATGACGCAAACACGAGAAATCACAGAGGGAACAACTCTGCGGCGCACTGGGCTCGCGACGAATTTATCGTCGTCGATATTGACGACGAGTTGATCTGAAAATTAGATCCGGCGATTCCGTTAAAATTTGACGCAATTTCCTCGATTACACCTGCAATTGGAACAGCCGTTCCGCCGGCTGCCGTGGCTTCGGCCGCCGAAATCCGAAAATCGATTCGAACGGAGAGTCTCGCGGAGAAACGTCAGCGCCAATTAATTGGTCGTTGATAAACAATAATTTCTTCGATAAATCGAACGGTATGGAATGTAAGAGTAAAGAGAATAAGTCGATGTACATTATTGTAACACGAATAAAGATAAACACACCTGTTTTACTTCACTTGTATAAAAGAACAGTATTGTAGGAAAACTGTCTTTCATATTCTAGAAATAAAATTAATTCTGTATACTGTGTTGACTTCTGCGTAACTTTCATAGGAAGTAATTTCAACAGTATTAAATTTCATAATTATCAAGTATAAAAATTAATTCGGTGTCTTGAATCGTCACATTTATGAAATATGTAAATCATAAAAAGAGAAACAATATATTCTTTTTGATTTTCAATTAAAAATTCCTCAATAGTGATTCAGATGTAATGTTTGACCAAGAATGTTGCGATATGAACATTCGAAAATTGAAGAATCGAAGAATATGAAATAATCATAGAATTACAACAAGAAGATCTTGTCTCGCAAGAAATTATAAGAAAAATCATTTGCACTAAAATTATTTCAAAGTAAAATCAATATTTTATTTATAAAATAAATAATATAAATACACATATATAAAATATCATCATTTACTGTCGTCATTTAAAGTCATAAACATTATTATTAAATCTAATCACTAGATCTAATCATTAGGTCTAAAATATGAATCATCAATGTCAGATGTCGTCCCTGAAGAGTTAAAAATTAATTTTTCAACAAACTATCTATTTCACCTGACTATCGGATAAGATGGTTTGCAATTTGCATACTGGGATAATGTATTCAGACATATGAACGAACCGAGTCTTGAATATTTAATGCAAGATTCATTCCACCAGTTTAAGCATTCACGAAACAATATCCGGCCTTCATTAGCACGAGCTAATATGTCCTTTTTGTAAAAAAAAGTACTGACTTGTAATTCCAATCTTGTAATGTTTAATCTACATTTAGAAAAAATATCTTTTTACAAGTACTGGAAACAAGTACTTTAAACTATTAAATACATAATAGAGCTAAGGAAAATTCCTCATAAAAAATTAACAAGAGTTATTTGTGTGAGGTTATTTCCTTAAATAATATTGGACAGTACTAATTAATAAATGAATAATAAATAATAATAATATTATAAGTAGATTAAGCATTGGAATCGCGGATAATGTCGATAATCTTTTAATACTCGAATTTTTATACTTTTTGTATTATTAATGTATGTATGCTTTATTATATATCTTTTTGGCCATCGAAATGCGAAAATCGATCGGCAGACAAACTTTCGGAAAAAATGTCAGCAGTCAATCGAAGGACTAAGAAAGCATAGTGGTGTTAAGTCATTCTTATGATGTTTCTCGTAAAATTATGTTTTCTATTTACTGTTATTGCCTTTTATCACTAAAAGTGATTTTAGCGAAAGTAACCCAAAAAATCGGGCCTCTTCAGGTGCAACGCTAATGCAACGAAAATTAGCGATTGGTTGATTCGTGAGGGGGCGTGGGGTAGACACCTCGAGTAGGAGTGGCGTTGTCTGGTATTGAGCAATCGCGCCTGTAATTTGTTTTGTATCGATTCAAATGTTTGCACATCAATAAAATTTTTTGGCAAAAAAGTCGTCTTCATTTCCTAGTCAGAACAGTTGCTTCTGAGCCTTTCGGTGAAACGAATCGTACTGTAGTGCAAGTCGTGCAGTTTTTAGTTAAGTGCATTTCTCAGTAGCAAATGAAATTACAACAATGGTTGGCTATGGAACTAAATAGTCTTCGACACTTGGAAAACGTCATTAACTCAAATTCTACTGCTGATTGATTCTCAGCCCTTCAATTTTATTAATTGATCGGTGACAAACAATAGTTCCTTGGACAAATTGGCCAACACGAGTCAGCAAGAGTCGTAATAGAATAGGAACGTAAATAAAGAATTCTACTCGATTTCGTAAAACGATCGTGTGTACTTGTTCGGACACGGTGACACAGACGTGGCCGTTGGAAAACGGATTTTCTATATTTTCCCCTCGCTTCGATTGGTTCTCCCTTTTCCATCGTGGCCTTTCAATCTCGTCGCGGTAACGTCAGTAATTTTCTCCCCTAACTGACGTTTCCTGACAACAAGTTACGAATTTGAAGAGTTTCGATCTGCTAGGAAAGATCTCACTGCAGCCGTTATGGGATCTGGTTTCCGGCGCTCGATACATGACGAACGCACACTTCCAACTAGAAATAATAAATTGGTTCGAAATGAATAGCTGATCCGGCGCTTACACACATACATCAGTCACGTTCTATTTTGCATTCGTTTTACAACAAAAAAATATTTATTTATTTTTATGTATGCTTATTGATGACACACATCGATGGCAATTTATCTTGCTTCTATTTCTGTTTTTTCAAGTGATATTTCTTGAAAAGATAGAATATAATTGCAATTGTTTCGACTGTGTAGAAAGTTGTTTAATTATTATTTCACTTTGAAGTGTATGATTTCTTTTGAGTACAAGAAATGATTCATGTGTTGCAAATGTGATGAAAAATATTGTATTATTGTTTCGAATTTTAGATACAATCATAGATAGAATTTTAGATATAGAAAATATGAAGCAAACATACAAAAATGTATTTGATTAAAAAATACCTATCCCATTGATTTGTACTTTTTACAAAGATATAGAATGTAAGTACAAATAAGTAATTAAAAGTATCCATCTCACTCTTTTATATTTTTTTTTTCGACGAAAAAATTCGTATAAATATTCGTATTATATCTATGAAAAATAACAGAATATTTCAAAAAAGATAAGTAAAATAAATATTTTATTCGATTATTGAATTATTTATTGCGTTGTATGTTAATAATGTTAAAACTATTGATAATTACGGTTTAAAGATTTTCAAGATGAAATTTGATAGATAAATGTTAAACACCAAAGTATATGAAAATATGTAAAAAAAAAGAGTAGATTTCTATTTCAAAGAAAAAGTTGACCTCCAAATAATTTTGAAAATATCCAAAAAATAAAAATAAATATTACAGTGTTTTCTTGCTACTTAATATGCAAAAACGCATTATTTAGTTATTTTCGAATTATTTAGATGGAAAGTTTTGAAACGAGCACGGGGAATTTTAAGTATTAAGAAAATGTAGTAGTACTTAAACTTCAGTTATTCTGTTCGAAGAAAATGTAAAAATAATGGATGAAAATATTTTTCAATTATTGAACGCCAACGTGACGAGAGTGGAAGTAATCTTACATGTAATCTAAAGTAGAAAGTTCAGTTACTGTTGAACTTTTAGTCAAAGTAAGAATTTCACTGCTCACAAGTCTTGATTATGGAATATAAACGAGATTAACATGAATCTTTGTTAGTTTATGGTCCACGGTTTAATGAAAATTGTATGGATTTTTATAGTACTTGAGAATAATATTCGAGAATAATTTATTCGTTAAATAATAAATCTGGCTTTCTTCTGAGAACCAACTTATCATATAATTTACATGCAGAATAGAATCTGACATAATTATTTCTGTTAAATGAGATTTTTAAATTTCAATCGAAAATGAAATTGTATTTTATCATGTTTTACATAATTTTCTCGAAGATCCAAGGAATTCATACCACAAATTAATTCATTTATTTATATCCTGTAATATTTACATGATTCTTAAGATAAGTATAATTATAATTGCAACATATACATAATTACAATTGCAATTACATTTTTAAGACATTTTATGTTGCAACAATTATAAAAACATTTATTTAGTTTTAAGTTTTCGTATAAGATGACAAAATTATTGTTACGTGCAATTTAGACAATAGCAGAATGTTTTCAAACAAGCGAAAAAGAAAAAGTTATATATTTTTAAAAATGTGTCAATTTAAGATTTTTTATGCAATTTTATATTTTTATTGTTGAAAGAAATAGAATTCTTTTTCACTACTAAATATTGTAACACATACTCTAATTTCACATTAATCTAATTTGTATTATGAAATTTATATTATCAAATTTCCTATAAATGTATAAAAATCCACAATCTAGCCATTAATGAATATGAATACTTTTCCGCAAAAGTAATTTTGAAATAAGAAAGTACGGGTGCTTGGTTTTCATCGTATTGGTTGCAAACTGTGTCTGACAGGGAGTGACCTATTTTCCTTTAATTACTCTTCGTTTTTTTCACTTCAGTTTTTTACTTTAATTAAGTATTGCTGATCTCTTATTATATTTTTCGCATACTCATTAGTTTATAAATGGGACTGATTGAAAATGTCTTAAATTTGTTGCAAATACAGCGAAAGAATATTAATCAATATGATACTTTCCTAAAATTTTTAATATTAATAATAAAGGAGTGCAATTAGTAACAATTCAATTTTACAATGAAATTTAAGAAATTAAATTATATTAAGTAATATATCTTGTGTTTTCGTAATTTTTCATAATAATTCACTCATTCTTTCTTTAGAACTTTGAAGTTTTCATAAAATCAATTTAAACCCTTACTGCTAATGATGCTTGTAATAAAGTACAATAAAAACCAGTAACATTTTTCCAATAACATTATTTTCTCATGCTCGTAATGTGCCATAAATACGTTAATTGTATGATACTTGATAATTGTACGATCAAGTATCGATTAGTTATATTTATAAACGGCTACACTTCATGTAATGAAGTGAACTTCAACAATAAACACTTCAACAATAAAGTTAATACATTTTCAAAACAAAGTAGACGTTTTAATTTAAAATATTTATTTGTTGCAATCGTTTGAATTTCTTTTTTTTATGAAAGATCAACATACTGTTATTATTAAACATTTTGTTTTTACGAAATTTTGTTTTGGAAATTTCAATCAATGCGTCTAATTTTGATGTGAAAGCTTGTCCAGTTATTAGATAATAAAAATTTATTAGATAATAAAAATACGAAATAACGAAGGAAAACTGAAAATATTGAAATAATTTAATATTCGCATAAAATTTAAATTGTTTGAAAGACTTAAAATTGAATTTCAAGATTAAGATCGTTTAATATAAATAACATTACATATATTAGGAAGTATCTGCTCGTAATCATTATTAAACCATCGACTGTTTTATTTGGAATATCGTACAAATAATCCGAGATGTTTCAAATAATTAGTTCACTCAGAGATTAAGGAAAGAATAATATTTAACATAATATGTTAAATAGACATATCCAATTGATGAATACATATTCAATTTGTTACATATGCCTCGCTTTTTAATTAAACATTTCAGACTTTCGGTGAGACAAATCATATGAGATATTTGTACACGATTGTAGAATCACTTAAATTTCAAAAATATTACAACTCACTCAAGCTATTATAATTTAAGTGACTAATTTTTTCATAGTCACTACTGAATTGAACAACCTACAATACATATAGGATCAATTAGTCAATGATTATTACGACTCATTTAATCAATAAACCTTCTTACAATCTCTACTAAATCGTCAATCAGATCTGGAAAACGTATCTCGACAGTAAAAACAATGAAACTAATGGAAAAGGACCGAAAGAAGTAGAGAAAGAAAATAATGATACAGACACGTGTCGTAACTGTTTCAATCAGTCATTCAATATTTTCCAGACATATCAGTCCCACGCGTATTCATAGCTTCTCGTATCAGTGTACGATACATCCCCCGATGTGAGCATTGTCACGCCAACAGTCATAACTCCTTCACGCAATGGTGTCACTCCCTGCGAGACTCTAATCTATGTGTCGTAATGTTATAGTTTCGAAAGGTTGCAGGGGAACGCCGCGACGAGCTCAGATGGGAAAGGGACCTGGATCGCAACATCAGGTCTAGAGCGACCTCGCCGGATCGCCACCAGGTCGATAGGGGAAGAGCCACCAGTCCCCAGAGGGTTGTGCCGTCTTCTGTCGCCGGTAAGGATTTTTATTCACAATATAGATTTTTCTCCTTTTTCTTTTTCTCTCTTTGAGTTGCTTTTTTAGTCCACGCTCACCTCTACCTATCGGCTCTCTTCATTCCGAAATAAACAGCTATTTCCAGTTTCATCAGGTGATCTTCAATCTTAGGTTTCGAGAAATCTTTATCTCTTTGTCGTACATTCGGTCACGAGATTCCACGTTTTTAATTTCACATACTTAAAGAAAAATGCGGATGTCAAACGTTTTGTGGTATTTATTGGACGATTTTGTGTATTTGTTCAATTGGAAACTCTGGATAAATCGAAACCTAATAAAATCAACTATATTATTATTTCTATCGAAATCAAAGTTAGTCAAATTAATATACTTTGAAAAACTTTCAAATTCGATTTTCTAAAAAAAAAAAAAAAAACGGAGCGTTAAACGAAGAAAACTTTATTCTTTTCTTTCACGTAAAATCTCTTACGCGATTTTATCTATTAAAGCTTAAAGCTTAGTCTTTCTAGGATTAATACGGTATATTGGGTTAATTGTTGATTAAACTTATTCAAACTCAATTTCTCCAAAATGCGATTATAAAGGAAACGATTTCGCTCTATTTATATTTTTGACATTTTTACACGTATAATAACTTCTTGCCAATTTTCAACCTTCATTTAGTTGGAAATTAGCCTAGTTTACGTATACCTGACAAGTTTCCAAACTCGATTTTCTCGAAGATGACGCCTCCGAAACAACTTCATCATTCTTGCTTTTTGTCTCCGAATCACCCTAATTTCACTCGTACCACGAACTATGACGTGTATTATTATATTTCAACACGATTCTACAAAATTTTGGTAAATTCTCTACATTATTCAAAATGTTTTGTCATTGTACTGTGTGTATATATATAATAGAGATTTGAATTTCATTTGTGCTTTAAACGCGTTTAAATAACTAATATATATATACGTTATTCATAGTTTTAACAGACCATATCGACGATTGAAATACACGACTACACATTTATAAATATATTCACGTTTTACTTCGTATGATTATTGAAAATTTACGTGAATATTGGGAAATTATATTTATTTACGTAATTATATTATCTTGTGTACTTGGATATTACAAACTGCACAGAGATTAAAAAACGTAAAATGTATTACACGAAATTCATTATATACAAGATACGTACGTATATGTGAAATTTAGTACGTACAGGAAAAATTATTCTATTATTCAAATACATTTGTCAAATATTAAATATTTTTCGAGAAAACCCTATAATCAAATTTAATAAAAAAAAAAAAAGAATAATAATTTTAGAAATGCACAACTGATTGAATCTTAAATTAACCCTCTAAGGCATTACATTACAAGTATATTTAAATTATTCCAGTTGTTTGTAACTTGGATGATAAAATCAAGTTATATCAGAAATTCGAAAATCAAGCAATGTAAAAACATATATTTCTACAGCTTCGAATAATACTCGAACGATACTAAACAGCTAGAAGTTAAAATAGCTTTGGAAATAAACGAAAAATATGAATTGTTACGTGGCTTGTTACGTGTAAAATCTCTCTTCTGTCCAACGTAACGTTCAAAAAACTGAAATGATCATTCGTTCTGTTAGCGGAGCCACCGGATGTACCATTAAACGCGGATGAGGAGGAAGAACGGCGGAGACACGTACGTCGTCCTAGCACGGTTCGTAGAATGACCAGGCAGAGGTCGTACGACGACGAAATGAAGAGCGTTGCCGCGATGTCCGGAGGTGGAGGACAACACGCGCATCCAGAGCCTGGTTTAGGGCTTCCGGTGCAGCTGCCAAGACGAGCGTCAGCCTACGACGTGTACGCCACGCCAGGAGCCGGTGGACTTAATGCCATGGCCATCGCGGCTGCCCAGCAAAGGGCATCGATCTCGGCGCAAGGTACAGCCTAAAGTATAAAACTTGCATCGGAGAAATGAAAGTGCGCGGAATGGGAGAGAAAGTATCAGGCATATTTTACGGAAAATCATTTCCATCTCTGTGAAATTTATTCTACGTACTCTTCATTTTGACGTTAGTTTTAATATTTACAATTAAAGTGTAACAATTAAAGTACAAAGTATGAAAGTTTAGTGTATAACGTAAGTGACTTACTGCTAAAGATGGTTTCACTGAATGCTGAAGCTTATCAACATAATCGATAACTGATTGTTAGTTATCTCAATTGTATACTTTCATTAAATATCTTGTAGTTTTATTTCAAAATTTTCAATGTAGTTAACAATAGTTTTGTCTTACTAAAATGTCGATGAAATTTTAAAGTTATTTATAACGTATTTATAAAATGTTTCTGCAACTATTCGAATAACACGGTACAGTAGTTCCGTTAGTTTTGTAAACCATTTTAGAAAGAATCAGAAAAATTACTCCGTCCTATGTTAGATTCTATATAGTGACTATATAGTGTAGATATGTTTCGAAACGTTTTTAATCTTAAATTTTCGGATAAAATTTTCGTGTACTTCGCTTCTGTCAAATCTGTCGAGTGTGGTCATTTGTTTAGTCTATTGGTAAATCAGTGGTAGTTTGATCCTCTTGAAAGTTCATGTAGTCCAAGGGGGAATTTCATGTCCATTGATTGCCGATGCATTCAAGTGCTAAGCTGGTTTATGACACGTTGCTGTGCAGAAACCGAGGATTTGCCAACTCGTCTGACTCGTAAATATGAAGTTTGATTGTCACACGGTAATTTCTAATTCTCGGTTTCTATCTTACGACCAGACGAGCAAAAAATAACTCAAATAAGGAATTAAAGGTTAAGTAATGAAAAATAATTAAATAAATTAAGCAAAGAATTGAAATAGCAAAGAAATGTTTCTTAACCTCTGTAGCTAAAACAAGCGTCTTTTCTTTCATTTCGGCAGTTAATACCACACGTCTATTTTTAGTTATTATTTAGAAGTCATTAATATGTTTGACATCAGTTTCGCAATAAAAATACATGGAAACGTAGGCGTCAGTGTTATAACGGTTGCAGCGCGCACGCATGCTATTGATCTGTAATTAATAAACTTCGTTCATTTACGTGATCATAAAATGAAAAATTACCACTGTCACGCATATATGACGTCATTCTCCCATGAGAAATCGATACGTTACACGTATCAGACAAGTAATAACGACAGTGTTGAAAAATTGATAACGGACGTATGACTTATAACGTTTTACTGGAAAAATGTGTATCTGAGAATATTAATCATTAAGGACATTATTTAATTTGTAATTTTTCCAAATTAAATATTTCTTTCAAATTAATTTGTACTATTAAACTCTATTTCTTCTTTCACTGTTGGAGCGATTGAAGTTGATAATAATAAAAAATACTTTGCTTTTCCAGTCCAATACAACAACAATAATGAAAAAGTAATAAATAATAATAAATAATTTACATTTTTTCACTGTAGATTTCACAATTTTACGAAATCGAGATATTTAATATTAATATTGTGGGAAATTATTGCTCGATTCTCAACAGATTAATATTGTTCGTTAAAATTTCTATATTATTGGAACGTATATAATAATAGTTACATTGAAAGTTATTTAATAACAGTTATTTGATCATGTGATTACACACGTAATTGACTCTAAAATTGACTCTAAAAAATATTTCTAAATTTTGGATCGATACAGATCATTAATCGCGACCCATGAAAATTGAAGTTTGAAAATTTCTTCTAAATAATAATTGTTGCCATGCTGTTAGATGATCAAATGCCTCTGTGTGATTAATTGTCCTCTGAATTATTTTAGAAGGAATTAACGACGATAATAAATGATAGTAAATTCTATCGGAGCTCTTGTACGATCTTTCAAAAGACAAACGTCGGGAGAACATTTATTATATTATATTTCTGTTTATGATTAAGGAAATATTACGTAACCAGATTTCATACGATTAATCGATTTTAGAGTAATAATAAAATATAACTCATCATTATGTTAAAAATTATTAATATTGATTTCTTATGAGAAATCTAAAGTATCTTTTCTGATATCAAAAATACATAAAATGAGAATTATCTTTTCTGAAGAAAAGAACGAATTATCTTCTACACCGTTCGTTTTAAAACTTTCGTCAGTATATTACACTGTCAAAGATAATAGCATCCTTAATACAGAACAATATTTTACTACGACACACACACACACCCACACACACACACACACTTAACGAGCTCTCGAAAATTTAATCCTAATTCATATTATTCGTATTAATATGTATATCTACTGTGACGCGCATCGTTAACTAAAAATGTAAAGTAATAACATGAAAACAGCACAAACACAGAAATATCATAACATGGAAATGTTATCACGGTCGCAACGCGGAATAATGGGATCGCGATTTCGTCAACTGTGGAATGTCGTCAATTGTGAAACAGGAAACGGGTCGCATCATGTCGATCTCGTAATTGAGTGTTATTTGGGTAATTTTTCATCGTGTATTCGATGCTACGGAACCAAAAATCGCGCGAAATTCACGACACAGTGGTTGCGTTAATTAATTCCCGTTTTAATTAAAAGGTGTCACATGTAAGTAGTTGATGAATTGCAGTTTTCCATTTCCGATGCAACGCACTCGGCCGATTATCGACAAAATGCCGATTATTAACCGCATTACGCGCCGCGCGTCTTTGTCATCACATCCGCGGGACAACGATGCCGACGAAATTAAATTCAGTGAAACGAAGTATGAAAATTCGATAATTATCCCGCTTGATACTCGTACATCATGCATTTAAATACTAATATCGTTTGATGTTAATACGTTGGACAGATATTATATATATTCGAAATGACGGTGGATAGTTACGTGCAGTGTAATCAATCGTGAAAATCATCTGGAATAATGGAGGATTTATTTTTGGAACGATATTCATGTCGGAATATTTTACGATGTTTTCGATTAACCGGTTGACTGAGTCGTTGTTAATTTTCGCGTCAGCAGAAAAATGAACAAAGTTGGTAAATACTCGAGTAGTGAGGTTCGTCTTTGTTCCAGGTTTCAATAATAAAAGGAAACGTAACGTTTGGACAACAAAACGTTTAGGACACGAACAAGAGACAAAAGTAAAGACAAACACACTGTATCTTTGTTCCCCGAACAAATAATTCCTCGCATTCGCTGTTTCAAAGCATGTTGTTCCATTAAATCGACACAATCTGATGCTCGAATCGCAAGAGACCAAAAATAATAACGAACACATTGTGTCTTTGTTCTCCAAATTACAATCTGTCGTATTCGCTGTTTCAAGTCACTCACCAAGTATTGGATAAATTTATACACGAACTTGATCTGTCCACGTTTAAATTGCAATTTGTAAGTTGTGAGACGTAATATTTGTCGTGGTGAGTAGGACATGAGAGGAGAACATTGCCCTTTGACCGTAAGGATCGCCGTAGGATAGTTACAAAAGGACAGGGCCATTCGATTATCTCGCTGCCTTTCGCGATCCTTACCAGACCGGACGAAAGTCCTGCGGACATGTAATCGAGTTTAACTTCCTTCGCGAAGTACCGCTCGTAGTTAGTCACATCTATGTATGTCCACAAGTTGGCCCGGGCCTAGTTTCATCTAATTTTGGTCGGATCTCTAACTCAAACTTTAATCTCTAACAGTCGAAATACTTTGTAACGAGGTGAACGTCGTTCTAATTAATTTACGCGCTTGTTACGCGGTATTTAGGGGGCTTAATTTGATTGGAAAGCCTTCGCGGAAGCAAGCAGATTAAGAAGATCCGACCGTAATTACGGAAATTATCGTACACGACTGTTGAAATGAAACACTGTGCACGTTTGATTGCGAGCTGACTATGGACTTTTATGCAAATTTGTATCTTTGCGAATGTAATTTGCATAAAAATGTAAAAAAGTAATCTCTGGATAAAAAATGTGCATTTGGATATTTTACGCGCGATTTCGTGTGCAATTTCGTAATTTAAAATTTTCTACAAATGCAGTCTAGTTATGACATTATTAGTTAAAAACTTACACCAACAATGATAGTTAAAAATACACTTAAATGGTAAAACCATCTTTGATTTTTGTCAATTTCTAATCTTTAAATCTGCCAATTTTTAAATATTTTTACCATTCTGCGAAATAATATACTAGTGTTAAATGTTTTGTAATTTCTATTTGTAAAATATAAGTTTTAAATTTATTTCAAACTTGACCAGTCTTACTAATTGCCAATTTTTACAAGATTAATGAAATTTTAGAACGTCACTTGTATGACACAAATGATACATTCGTGAGAAGTTTCCATAAATGTTCGAATTATTTTGTAGCAAACATATTTTTACAAATTTTTGTTTTGAAATATTCTATATAGAGTGAACTTATTAATAGAAATCATTTAAATTTTATTTATTATTAGAAATAGGAATTTCTCGTGCGAAAAAACACCAATCTGTTTTGAACGATGAAACAAATATACCAATAAAATAACTTTAAATCATTAATAGCTGAAAAGTTGTTCCTGACATAGCAAACATTACAGATTAATCCTTAAGTAATACCTTTGAGCCATAAGTAACCACGACACTTTGGATTACATTTGAAACAGGATGCATAATCCCAGGGAATTTAGAGTATTCAGAGAATGTAATTCTACCATAAATATTACGAAGCGATATTATAAAGTTGGAATTATAATATTATACAAAGATTCGAAATTTTGGTTTTAATATTATAAATAATATACTATCGTTATAAATTAATTAAAAAAGCTTCAGACAGTGTTAATTGCAACTCGAGGAAAAAAAAAATATAGTGTTGTGGCACAATGTTGATTCTCAATTGCTATCGTCAAATCGTGATGACTCAAAAGAGTTAGAGATCATTTGATTTCAAATTATTTTATTTCAATCTGTAATATAGAGAAATAACGTCAGACAAGTGATGCAGAGGAATAAAATTTGTCTTTGTGACAAATGATAAAATGATAAAAAGTACTGAAATAGACAGAAAAGAAAAAATAAAATAAAATATAAAAATTGAACACATAATAACAATTATTATTATAAAAAGTATAAATTAATGAATCAAATAAATATAATTATAAAAAGTACGAACAAATATTATTATTGAACGTATTATTTAAAAGTGTAAGCACTATTATGAATTGATGAAAGAGGGATATTACATTGACTTATTAAAATATACCCAATCTCTTTTTAATCGATTCGACATAATCGACTGATTAATTTAAAAGTGTACTTCATTTGTACAACATGTACATACAATATTAAAAATAATATTGGATAATATTGGATATTTATTCATATAAGAAATCAATAACTTTTATTTCTCTTTTCTCTTTTTATTTAAATTCATCTGACAAAGCAATTTCAGTCTCCTTTCTTTACATTATTGGCAGTTGAATTATCGTATTGTTCAATATATTTTATCGTAGTTCCAAGTGCTCTTTCGCTTTCCGAATGGCTTATCCTTCTTTCATTTTTATCTCCACTCGGAGCTATTGTATTTTTTAGATCTTAATTTACTGAGGCTTTCCTTTGACTAGCTCCCTCAATAGAGAAAATGGCAAAAACAAAAGTATCTTTCGAAAGTATCTTTATTTGAAAATATTCTCAAATATAAACAAATTATTTATTAATAAAGTTTCTTTTTTTAATATCCTATCACGACAGAATACTACATTTTAATTAACATCTACATCTTTAAATGATGGCGAAAAAAATTAGATCACGATTGAATAATGAAATCTCTAAAATTGAGAATTCTTTAAATCAATTCTTTACTTTTAATTCAATAGTAATTGAATTAAAAATTCTTTAATAAAGAGTTTGTTTCTTTACACTTCTACAGAAGAATGAGAACAAAAATGTTTTACTTCGGAATTAAACTCAGAGACTCTTTCGACAAGGGAAATTTTCTTCTATTAATTTTCTTTGTTTTCTTTAATATATTTCCTTATTTATTCAATATATTTGCATTTAAAATGTAATCAGTTAAAGCGAAAACTGACTAAGAAAAAATTTAAGAAACAAATACTTATATTTCTTTTGAAATTTTATAAAATTGTGGAATAAATTGAAAGAATATTAGACAAATTCATAATCACGGTACTGAAAATCAAGATTCGATAACATAAAAAGAAATTATCTTAATAATAATTCAAATAATATCGTTTTACATATTGTCGTAATTTACATGTTGTATTTAATTCAAGATTTTTACATTTTACTTCTATTTCATATTCTTTGTAACAGAAATTAGTATTGAAATTTAATTAAATTGAGAACTCCAAAACTAAATAATTAATTAATAATAAATAAATCGTAAATTGTTAATAATTTTCAATGTTCAATGACATTTAATAACAATATATTCCTAGTTTCGTTAGTCGTTTAGTATATAAATTAAAAGAACGTGGATGATTGTACGAATGGGAAATTTCTTTTTGCCAGGTGGCAGGAAACCAGAGGAAAGACCGACCGTTCGTAGATCATCGTTTCGAGCAGTGAAGCCGGTGATGCCCTACGAAGTCGGTGCCGAAGATGAAAGTATGATGAACTTGGAAGCATCCCCTGTGCCAGTGGTTCCACCAAAAGTGGTGCCTCCATCTGTTTTGGGCCCTGACGAAGAACGACGCACCAGACGAAGGGGCTCTCAACTGTGAGTATTGACATAAATCAGCTTTCTTCGAATAATTTTATCTGAAGACAACACTGAATTATCCGTCAACTATTGTAACTGTTGGAAACAAGTAGTGAGTTTGTGGTTTATATTGAGGATTATTGGTACGCCACACTATTTTCAAGTATATGAATTTACGCAATTATTTATTTCAGACAAATTTTTTTTTCAAATTTGAAAAAATGAAATATCATCTTCTGTCCGAATTTTAAGTTGTTTTTACTGATAGTAGGAATTTCAACGTGAACTTCAATTCAACTCTTTCTAGTTCTAGTGTGTAACTTTCGAATAAGTTTAAATACTCGAGAGTGAATTAGATTTTATTGGCACATTTCTCTTTTTCTAAAATAAATATATTTACACGTCTTCTCTTATACAAATCTTTCTTCACATATTTTTCCAAAAATATTGAGTTTACTCTTACCAAAGAATAGTATATTATAGTATTTATAAACACAATAGTATAATAAAATAGTTAAATTGTATTTTTGTTTTACTTATTTACGAATTTTTGTGAACCGAATTGGGTTCCAAAAATATTTAACCAACACTGAAATACAGTGATGGAAATGTCACAATTTGGAGATGTCCAAAGAGAACGAAGATGTGTTGCGAGAGAATTCATTATAAATTGCAATTAAATTAGGTATAAGTGAAACATTCGTTTCCAAAATAACAATAATTTCAATACACTATGTAATGCCCTCCACCGAGATTTTATTATATTTTCAAAAATATGAATTTGCTATTCTAATAATTAAGTATATATGTACATACGTTGGATCATGTTTTTTCTCCTAATATTTTCATCTAATTTCAATAAGAAAAATAGATAATTATTACAGTTACAACAACGCTATATTTCGACTTGTTAAATCACAAATTTTAACGAATTTTATTTGTGAAATTCATTTTCTATATTATCGTACGCGTACGATTATACAATGTAACAATTACAACATTTCCTTGAGCAAGAAATTGTAAAATACTGTTCAAATATTTACGAACGATTATTTTCATTTGTTAAACTAACGAACAACGTGGGAAGCGTGGGAATTTCCCTGATTAGTTCTAATCAAAACTTACGTTAGTTTACGAAATAAGTTACAAAACAAACAAGAAACTAGAGATCATAGAGTGTTTATAAATCTGTATTTAATCCTGTTGTGCTTTATATCTTTCGTGGTGTAGGTGGAAATCAAATTTAATCAATCTGACTTTACGTCATACGACCGTCAAATATTCGAAAAATATTCAAAACATTCCTTTCTTTCAATTTAATTCAAACGCTAAGTTATTTTTTATATGAACGATTCGCAAGATTTTAATTCAAACGCACGATTTTAATTAAATTCTTTTCGTGAAAATGACTAATATACGTATAATAATAATATAATAGTTTCGTTAAAAAGTTAAAAATGCACGAAATATAAGAAACGATAATAGATGATAATTAATGCTTTTTTAAAATTTTTAACTTTCTTTTTCTCAGATAAACTAATTTATTTCACATACATTTATAATATAATAATACAATACCGTGAATAATATTTGTATATCCTCAATCTAGTTTATCGCATTTAATTAATAAATATTAACTGAGAACACAGCTATTTGATAAAGTACAATACGTGTATATCCTGTACGTTGATTCATTTATTTTATCAAATGTGAAGGTTCAATCGATATTGACATAATTTCGCACAACAAGCAATACGTACTGCGCATAATTAATACGTTGAATTCATCTATCTAAATCAAAATTCTCTTTTTAAAAGTAAAAATAAAAAAAAAAAAACACTAGGTCGATCTCCTCTTGGATTGATTTTTTGTTTTAGTGAGAAAGTAAACCTCTTATCAAAGAAACGCTGCTAAACTAGAAATTTACCTTGCAAAATTTTTCCATAATACAAGTTTATAAACAAAAGGTGTAATTGTAAGAACTGACAGTTGTTAATAACTTCTTCATCATTTATCATAATTATTTCCATCTCAATAGCTGAAGGACTCGGAAAGTGACGATGATACAAGTTAACCGAGAGGCTAAACCAAACAAGAAGTAGATCCCTGATTGTTTGCACGTTACACACATTGTGTGACACGGTTTGTGCGACACGAGCGCTAATGAGATCGCAATCTTAAATTAACAGTAACATAACCTTGATTTTTGATACCAGTGCATAATTACAGCAAAGTAAAATCGTTAATTGAGATTCGTTTTAAAGATACGATATCACTGGTGCTAATAATATTACGATATAATTTACATATACTCTTATAAATATGAAACAAATAATAAAATATCTTTTATTAGAAAATATATACTTTACTTGACTCGATTTTATTGAAAATGGTCTTGAATAAAAAAATATTCCACTTTTTCTTATTTTCTTCTTCTTAAACTCTTCGATCGGTTGTATATAAATAAAAGATAAATATATCGATATACGTGTGTAGAAATTGAATACAAAATTTATATTTTTTTTTAATATTGATCATTTGTAAAAGATTTGTTTCCTAATTTATGAGAACGTAATATATATCCTTGTATTTGGCAGTAAAAACGAAATAGTAACAAATTCTTTGTAATTCAATCTTTCAATAGTTTGATTTTCAAAGTCTCTGGAGTTCGACTCTGTTCGAATAAGCCTGTCCATAAATATTACATCACAAAATACTCGCATACAGCTTCCGCCCCTCCCTCTTCTCTCCCTTTCTATTTGTACATGATGAAACAGAAACTTTTGCTTCGTCTATGTTCAGGCTCAACTCCTTTTCTACATCCACGGAGATTTCCTTTCCACGAACGAAATATATTTTCTCTTTGAAGAAACAAGATTTATTTTTAAGGAACATCAACTCGGAGGGGAGTGAATTTCATTTTCGAATCGAATAACGTTCTCCGAATTATACTTCGAATCTATCAATTTTCGAGAATATTGCATTTATTTATTTATAGTTTACATGCATTTTTTGCGTATAATTAAATTTTTTCTGCGCTCTGTAAAATTTTCATAAAATTTGCATCGAATAATATGAAAAAATATCGTTCATTTCTTTATAGATTGTTAATTCATATCCTATTTGCGTTTTTTTTCACTGAAAAGTTTCGAATATCATTTTATTTCTTAAATTAAACAAATTTTTTCTGAGGAACGAAAATATCACAACTATAACTTTGATTTTTAACTTTGAAAAGTTTCGGTGATATAAAAAAATAATATACCATGAAAAAATATTTATTCATTCAAATTATTATTTATTTATAGTATCGAATAATTTGTATTATTTTACAATAATTCAATAATATAAATTCTGTTTATATTAAATTATATTTGATATATAAATATATAAATATCATTGAAATTATTATTTGTTTGTTATTTCTTCCGAAATCTTGATCTAATTTTTGCTCCAAATTTTCAAATCTTTAGTGGTATTCATTTATTTACTCTCTCACATATTTTATAGAACGTTATAAATTATATTTTGTTACACGCTTTCAAATGTGTATAGTTTGAAGATCCCAACGTCTTCGAGATTTCTATTTCTTCTTGATACAAGAACGCAGGGAAGTTCAAAGACAAAACCTATTTGAAAAGAAATATGTTCCAGAAAGATACTTGTAGTGACAAATGTGTGGAGTGTCTTTACAAAAGAGCATTCTGTGTTTTCTTCTTTCATCCTAGGAACGTGGAACAGAGATTCCGGAAACAGATTGAAAATTTATAATCCCATTTATTCCGTACGAACGAAAAATATTAAATTCTTTTATAAAAATTAAGAAACCATAATACGATATCTTATATTTTACAAATATTCTGCAAATTTTTATCATTTCTTTTTTAGATCATTTTTTTCTTCCCATTTAATTCCAGCTTTTTTTTTTTTATAAAAGACACGTTTACTCTAATTACATTGTCAGTCAATATTTGATTACAAGATGATGATTTATTTATGAAAAATAAACTTCTCCAATTTTTTATAGCTGGAATTTCTATGCTTTAAAAATATCACGTTTTTATATGAAATTATCATATCGTAGCGTGAGACGGTGAGCAGTATATTGTCACAAAGATACACTGCACGTGTTTGAAATGTTAGCTCAAGAACTGTATCGTGCTAAGGTCAATAAATTACAAAATGGAGAGTAATAAAATTCCACGTGGCGCGCTAAAAACATATCCGAGTGAAACGACATTTCCCACTCTTTCCAACGCCGGTTTCTTTTTTTTTTTTAATTTAAATTTAAAAAGTTGTAGAAATAAAAACCAAAAACGTATGAAACAACAATTTTTAATCCTCAAAAGAAAATTTTATCAGTTGAACTTAAAATTCCATTAATATGTTTTTATTCACTATTACGTTTAATTTAATTTACTTTATTGCAAGTAGAAGATTACATTATTAGACTGTGGATTTTATTTTATTTGCTGTTCTATTTATTCAAGTTTATATTTTTATGAATATAACTACGGAAGTAAATGCAGATTTTATTTCTTGATTAAAAATTACAACAAACTTACTTTATTTTGGATGCCTCGTGCATCTTTGTATACCAATGTCCATTTTCTGATTCCAAAATTCTTTAATTTCGTAATTTGGCCGATTTGTGAAAAAGTTATCAAAGTAAAATAAAATCTTCTGTGGTACATAACTCGATATAGTGAACATATTGCTTTAAATTTCATTTGTCCCACAAATAACTTGATTATTTGTGAACTATCAACTAACGGTAGAAAAATTATATTTTTGATATAGTTTTAATTTTGATAACAATGATTAATAATTTCATATTAACGTACAATTAAATTAATGACTATAATTAAACAAAGCGGTAAACAAAGATAAAAGTAAATTTCGTTGTTTAGACAAAATTAAATGACTTTAAAGATACACTTGTTCAAGAAATCTAGGGACGTTTTGAAAATTGAAACTTTTTAATATTGAGTTATACGTTTTTTTTATATACAGCAAGATATATTTAGCAAAATAACAGTTTATTTGTTGATAGTGTAAAATTCATATAAATATTCGACCTCGTACAGGTAGTACGTCCTATTTTCACTTATCTTAGAATAACAATTTATGATAAACAAGAGTAATTAACTGTAAACTGGTATAATTAATTTTCTATAATTATACTGCCGATTAAACATTTAAAAACAATACCTCTAACTTTTAAAAAATGGACTATTGCAAAATTAAGTTAAATATTTTCAATAATGAACGTAAATTCGTTTGATTTCACGAAATACACGTGTAAAACATTACTCAAGCAATGTTACGTAAAGTTAGAATTAACTAATGAATTAATGATGCAATTATCTTGTATTTATTAGTTGTTGGAAATAATAAATTGATCAGAATATATAAATGTATCTAGAGAGCTTTTACATTTATCGCTAAAGAAATATTTGTGAGATAAATTACAAATGAGGAAAAGTACCTTTACAAACAAACAATAACAAAAGGCAATTGTGAAATTGTTTATAAGAATCATTAATGAGAGATATTGTTACGCGATAATAATTCTGTAGAAAAATTAGGTTAGAGTATAATTTCTTCAAGTAACTGTGATATTAAGAGGAACACAACAATACAGTTTTTTTAAATTATAAAATAATTAAATTATTACGCTATATTATATTAATTACACTTTTTAATGATAATTACATCAAATTTTTATGAATTTATATTACTTAGATTATTATATCAAATATTTTGATTTTTTTTTGTTAATACTACAATGAGGTACAATTGCTATCATTGTATTGTAACATGTAGGTATTATTAGATGAAAAAAGGCATTATGCAATGTATAGCGAAAAATTATTATCAAAATATTATTTAACCTTTATTCTGTAAAATCATCGTTAGGATTGAAAAAGCAGAGACAGCGTTCTTAAATTTTATAAAATTAAAATTAAAAACATATCTTGAACCAATCATTTCTCGACTTGTATAGATCAACACTGTTTCAAAGAGAATACGTCGGGCTGTATCGATTATAATGGCTCAAAAGAAGACGTATGTCACTCCACTTGAGAAAAGTGGAGAGAAGCTTGAAATCTTTAAAATTCCCCCTACAAAAAAACTGCACGACTTGCACCTCAGTACGATTCGTCTCACTGAAAGGCCCAGGAGCAACCGTTCTGACTAGGAAACGAAGACGACCTTTTTGCCAAAAAATTTCATTGATATGCAAACATTTGGTATCAAATTCTCGTCATATCTCCAGAAACAACGGAGATATTTAAAGGGACGCTCTGGTACACTATTTCATTTTAAAACCGGCAGTTGAATACACGTTGCGCCCGAAAACGCTGGGCAAACCCGTATCTTGTAATTGTTACTCCCGCAAGGGGGAAGACTAAGAAGCGGCGCAAACGTCGGACGATTAAAGTGGTTAAAAAGCGGTCTAATTCCCGGCGGAGGGATTCGTCCGAGGATCTGTCCGTGAGTGGAAAATTACCAGCATTTCCGCCCTTTTCCTCCCTCTTACGTAAGTGCACACAGCCGGAGTTCGCGGAACTGGCAAAAAGTCGAGTAGATCGCAAACACAGTGACGTTCCCGCCACTAGACGAATAATTAATGCCACACCTATGCAATCTCCCACGAATACCCTTCCACCCTACCCTTCGCAGCCTCGTTTCCTCCGTGAACGGTTTATCACTGTTCCGCACATCCCCCATTCGGAGATCTCTGCGAATTCTCAGCCGCCCCGTCCCTGGCAACCGGAGCTCTCGTTATTAATATCCGAGGACCGAGAGGCTGTTTCTCGATTTTCATTAGGTTTGCCCACTTACGAATTACGCCCGGGAATTACATTATCCTGGAAGATGAAGGCTGCTTCGTTTTCGGGAGGTTGACACGATCCTGAAAGTGGGTTAACTGACGTTATGGTTGCACTTTGGTACACAGAGTCAGGCACGGTCGTTTCGTTCGTCAAACGTGGGGCGAAATTCCGTGCTTCTGTTAATTGTAAGAGAATGTGAAATTCTCTCGAATCGACTGCCTATTTTGGTGAATTTCTAGTTTAGCGGCTTTTCCCCGAGTTAGAACGAGAAATCAATCGGGAAAAGTCGAAAATGTTGTATAGTTCTTGTTACATTTTTTAAGGGAGAAGCGTTACACATATTGAAAGAAAAATTATAACAGACAGTCTCTTTTAGTGTTGTTTGGGAAAAGCTCAATTTGGGAAAAATTAGAAATTTACCATCTATTTTGATAAAGTTCGTAATTAATTTGAATTAAAATTAATTGGAGAAGATTTGTAATTAATTTAAATCTAGAAATCTTTTCAATTACAATTACAGATTTATTAGTACTAAGATTTATAATTTTTATCAATGAAAATGTTAGGCTTTAAATGAATTAATTAGGCTTATTTATTTCAAAATACATCGTTGATGAAAATGTCCAAAATGAATATGTCCACAATATATATTATAATTGTAGCTAATATATCGTGATACGAATATTTCTGTTATATTTAACATCGTGTATATTGGAGTATTTTTAACTACAGATTAGTACCAAAACTGAAAAATTATTAACTCGCTATCAGTTATGATAAATTCGGTTCGTTATTTTTTCTTATTTTACTAACTCGAGAATACTTTAACATAACATTGTTGAGAAAGCTTCCAAGTTAAAAATTAAATTATAAATCCTATTAAAATAGACGATAAATCAACAATTTTCTATATAAAAAAAAAAAAAAAGAATCAGGAGTCTAATTTTAATTAGATGACAATATATTTCGGCATATTCGATATTTTTGAAAATTTGTATTTTATATTAAACTAATTGACAACTAAAGTATAAAGCTTGTATTAAAGTGCAAGGAGTAGTGGAAAATTTGTAAAAATATAACAAGCACAAGCACATATATGTAATATCACATGTATGTAATATGTGATATTTATTTATCACATATATATAATACCTTATATTGAAAATTCAAACATACATATATGTATATATTATATTACATTGAGAACTAAAAATATATCGGTGTAAATCTATAAAATTTTTGCGAGATATCAAATGCCGATAGTTTAAGTTGAGCTAAAAAGACGACTGATTGATGGTATATTTTGAATTTTGAAATTACTTTCTTGCCTTTCACGTTAAAAAAATTAGAATCCTTTCCTTAGAATCTATATATAATACAGAAAAGAAATTCTATCTTTAGTAAAAATTCTTTTACAATTTACATTTTTTCTATTATTATCTGGAGAAACGTTTCAGACTACATCATCTCCGAAATCTATTCAGCACGTTTATTACGTTGAACATTCGTCGCTTTAAACATCACGTCGTTCAACGTTTTGTCAGAGAATGATTTCAAATAATCGATAAAGTATCGCGCATATCTGGCGTAGGCATTATTGGTGAACGTACTAGCAAAAACTCGAAGTATAGTTCAAATAGTTCGCGTATTTAAATATAAAATCGAAATCGATGGCAACTTTTCTACGTAATTGTTTATCTCTGTGATGTGTGGGTAGTAGAAAGAGAGAAAGGACGGCCGAAAATATGCGGAAAATATGTCTGAATATATACAGAACGATTGTCACGAGGATTGCCGCGATTAGTCATGGAAATATATCGCGAATAGAAAATCATTAATCCACAAAAAAATTCCAGTATAAAACCAAAAGTTGTGAAGAACTAAAAAGTTTGCAAAGCTACAGAACCATCTCCGGTTTTTTTTTAAATGTCACGTACGTACAATAAATCGCAACAGCCAACGCGAACTCTAATTCTAAAAAAAAAAAAAAAAAACAAATGCATTTTGTCATTCGCGTATCCATAAAAAATAATTTTGAATTTACGGAGAATATTGATATATTTTTAAAAGAAATTTGAAAAAAAAACATACAAAGCGTTTGGTCGAAGAATTACAAAATCTTTCATTGAATTGAAAAATGTTTCAAGTTAAATGTTTTATTATTTTAATTGTTATCTATATATCTCATACGTTTTTCTTTCACTTCAATGTGTCTAATGATAATGACAATAATAATAACAATAATAATAATAATATCGATGGACGACTACCGCGGTAATTACTTTTAATTAAAATACTTTTAAAGGAACATCTGAACGTTTCGAAAGGCGATTTCACTTGATAAATGACGTTACAGATAACGGCAAGCTGGAGAAAAATTTTAATCGATTTTAATATTTCATTAAATTCGTAATACAAAGAAGCTTACACTCTCAGCAGAATTTTATCCCGCGAATTCTCTAAGAAGATATTCGAGCAAGTTATTTTTCTGGCCGATAAATCCGTTCCTTCTCTCATAATTTCTCTGTCGTGGAAAAAGATACTACAGAAACTTTCTTAATTAAGCCGAAAACTATCTGCAAAAGTTTCGGAAAAACATTGTAGTACCTGACCAACAAGGATAGATACGAACGAAAACAAACGAAACTATGAATTATGACTTTTAGTTCTTGACATTAGTTGACAAATAAATAACGTGTACACGGTTAATTGGCCAACGAGTGTCTCATATTTTCTCATAATTCATAGCAATTGATAATAAATAATCCCGTCATTTCTCTCTTGAATTTCTTCAAAGTAAATTTTTACCTTTGATGATAGATCGTTCCTTCAAATATTTGATCCAAGGACTGATTGTGCTAAAGCAGAGATATTTTACTAAGTTTTTTTTCATATCTTTTTCAGAATTTTTTCACAGTCAAAAATAGTAAAAAAAGAAGCTAGCCGTGACCATGAACAGCATTCTAATTAATCAATAACTTTTTTGTTAATCAAATTCATCACTGTTCTCGTCATTTTCAGTTGGCAACACTGAGAAATCTGTTTTTAGCAAAACTCTCGAAAGCCTGTACATATCTTTTTATACACACGATATATTACAATGTATGACATATGGACAGCGTGTATTTTAATGCGCGTGAAATTTCACTGAAAAGATTTCATCTCTCAAATTTCCATTTCTATCCAACTGTTTATGGAACGCGATATCTGAAAAATCCAGTATTAAAATCCGCGATGTACCACGACCGTACAGCATTTTAGCAAAGAGCTGGCAAGTTGGAAAATCAGCCAATCAGAGCCGAACCGGGAATTAAAATCACTGACCGACGCGCTTTGTTCTCTTTAAAGAGAAACATTTCGACGAGTTCCGCGATATCAGAAGCGTTCCAGCTGGCGGAGGTTTCTCGAAACGATTAAAACTTCCGCCGAAGATATTTCACGTGGTGTATTTTTCCCGTTGAATTTCCCTTCTCGTTGTTGTTGAAAAAGGTTCGCGCGATTATACCGGGAGGATTCACAATGATTCGCGACAACCGTGTGCCAGGCGACTTTCTAGCAGTTTTACCTTTTCTCGCTCTCTTCTTTCTTTCGTTTTTCCCTTTTTTTCTGCTCGTTTCTCTCAACGAAACGCTTAACCATCGTCGCCGTCCCGGATTTCTTTCCATCCGTGGTATACATTCAAATCGATCGTATCGATTGTTCGAATCTCAAGCAGGTCGAGCAGAAGCCAAGAGAAATACCCGCGTTTCACTTAATTCAGCGCTTTTCGAGCATGAACCCACGCTTAAAGCCACTCTCTTCTCGAGCGTGGCGAAAGCATTCGAAAGTAGCTGCGTCGTTTAAAGTAGCCCCGCTCGGGATGTAGATTAATTAAATCGGTCGAGAAACGACGCACAGTTACAAAATTAGCAACTTTGGAAAAATGTTTGAACTGAAGTGTAAATGCTTCGAGACGAATAATAGTATCGACAGGAGCAAAGTTCAGTGTGCATGTTCTCGTCGGGATTATTTGAAACAAATAACGGATCGTTTCAACTAATTTGCTAATTTTATTCGAAAAAAAAAAAAAAAAAAACGTAAGAGAGGTTTACCTTGAGTCAATAAATCAAATTGAAATAAAATAAGCAGAATGTGAAAGAATTGTTTGAGAAATTATTATATACACAGAAAAATGAAACGAAAAGTTATTTTATTATTATTTGATAGTGAAATAATCAAATCATTTGGAGTCAATGAAACGTGTGAATTAACATAAAATTATTTCAAGATAACATCGAGTCAGATAATGCGATATGTTATTCGAATCACTTTTATAATCATTTTTTTAGATATCTTATTCGAGACTAGTGTTCTCATAAGTCCGATTGAAATTTAATATCGAAAGTTATAAAAATATCGCTCTGTAACGTTCAAATACTGTTCATACAACATTACAACAGTTTATTCAACACTCGCAAAGCATTCCATTTTTACAATCATGCCTGCAAGTTTCGAAAATTTTCATTCGAACATGTACTTCGATATTGGAAACAGTAATCGAGAACCATGAGAATTAGGAAGTCACATAAATTTTATTGTAACGTTTGCATTTACAGTATTTGTAATATTTTTAATTCGTTGTAACAGTGGATTTTAATAATAAACAAGAAAACTGATTTAAAATGATTTAAAATGATGCCAGTGTGATCAGAAGTTTAGTCTTCAAATAACGAAACTAAAGTGTCATGTAGCGGAAAGTCCATAAATGCTTCGTTAAAAAATTTAAAAATTTAAAAGAGGAATTTTATTCTGGTAGAATAGACATGTGTAAAAAATAGATTCTAGGTATTCGACCAAATGTTTTTAGAGTATCTCTTTCATTTCTTAGAATATACTCACAGATAGAACATTTGTCAATGCAAATTTAATATCAATGTAATAATATTTAATATCGGTTTAATATCAATATGGCGGTGTGTAAAGAATTAATTCATCTCGCTTAGATATCTTTACATTGTAAATTTCTGCTTGCAAATTTGCAGTTACAGTGGTACAGTTTACAATAATAATAGATAATAAATATGCTTTACGTATTAGGGTGTCCCATAAGTTTCTTCCCTTTTTTTGATGCGAAGTGAATACACGATATTTTTTGTTTAAGATGGATTTATTATGTTATATATGAACCGTTCTGTTCTATAACCTTCTTCCATCTCTCAGGAAGCCTCATTATGCCCTCTTTCCAAAATTGTTTAAGTTTACTTGTAAAATATTCATCTAGGTGCGTTTTTATTTCGCTTATGGATTTGAAAGATTTACCACGGAGAGAATTTTTTAAGGAGAGGAACAAGTAGTAATCGGATGGAGCAAGGTCTGGGGGGAGTATGGAGGATGAGGTAGAACGTCCCAATCAAACTGTAATAATTTTTTGCCTTACGGCTAACGCAACATGCGGTCTTGCGTTGTCGTGATGGAAAACGACGCCTCGTCGGTTCGCCAATTCTGGCCGTTTTTCTGCTTGCTTTCAATTGATCCAGTTGATTGCAATATTTGTCAGCATTGATCGTATCATCTTGAGGAAGGAGCTCGTAGTACACTACACCTTTCCAGTCCCACCAACTTCGGATGAAGTCCAGGCTTCGCAACAGTTGAAGGTCTATTTTCCTTGGACCAAGTGCGTTTTCGATGCACATTTTGGTATAAAATCCAAGTCTCGTCTCCAATGACAAGCCTCTTTAAGAAAAGATCCCTTTCATGTCGCTGGAGAAGCAAATCGCACGTAGAGACGCGGTTCATAAGGCCGGTCTCCGTCAGGTGTGGAACTCAAACTTCATGTCGATTCGCATATCCTATCTTGATTAAATGCTTATGTACCGTTGTCTTGGGAATATTAGTGGCATCCACTATCTCACGCACACTATATCGTGGATTTTCAGTGAGCATAGTCTTGATAATGTCCGTATTGATCAGTCGTTGCTGGGCGGCCGCTGCGGTCTTCATCTTTCAACTCGAAATTGCCAGCTCTAAATTTCTTGCCAACTTGCGGACGGCCCTAATAGTGGTAGTACCACTCCCGTAAACGGTGAAAATCTCGTCTGCAGTGTCCTTTGCACTATTGCCTTGTTTAAAGCAATGAAGCATAACATGCCGCAAATGCATCTTTTGGCTCTCCATGTTGAACGGTGGAGAAAAAATTTTAAAAGAGACTTTGTCACCAACGAAACGTACTTTGAAAGAGCTCTGGGACGACTGAAACCGATGCCATAAACGGCTAAGAAATAAGCCTGCATGTTTAATTAACACAGCCACTTGGAGTCACTTATAGCGTGGCGCGGAAGAAACTTATGGGACAACCTAATAGTACATACCATGACTTATCTCGTATTAAACTAAGAGAAAATTAACAATATTAACAAACATATATCTATAACAAAATTCTATAACAAACTCACGTTAAAATTTAATCACAAATAGTACACGTAGTAAGTACGAATATTCATCTGTTCAGCACACGATTGCACTTGAATCAGAATAGCACTGTAAAGACTAAAAAAAAGTCATCCTTTCAAACATCTCAAAACGCAGTTTTCGAAAACATGTAATGCTGTTAAATTCGCCGATTCAATTAGGATCTCTGAGAAATAAGAGAGGAATGAAGAGTGTAAATTTTCCCCATAAATTGGTATGTTTTTTCGATGCTAATTCGAACTGACGATGATGGTATTGCTAAGCGAGGCAGAATTTTAAGGGGATACGATTGGAATTACGGTTGTTTTGGTACGCGGAAATTCAGGGGAATGGAATTTGTTGTCGCTGTATCTCGACTAGTCGAGAACGATGTTGGCTCCGGTTCCGTTCAATTCAGTTCGTTAGACCCGTATGTTCTAACGGTTGTTATTGGTCGTAGAAACCTGAAGTTAATTGATTTGTAATATTACGAGTTTGCGTTTCTCGCTCCGACGGGATGGAACTCGTTACAGTTTCAGACTTTTTTTCTCGCGATGTTTAAGAAAAGAAAAGTCAACGTGGTTTAATAACGCGATTAATTATTGTTGAAAGAAAGTACACCGTATATTCTATCCGTAAAGCATCAAAATTGTTTATCTTTCCATCGACACGTGCGATTAAACTCAGTTCAAAGAGATCGAAGCCAACGCACTTCTCGTGCAAATCATGATTGTTCTCGTAATTTCGAATCGTTTCAATTTACCCAAATTGATCGATTTGTGCTACACGCGATTAATTATTGAAACCGAGGCGAAACGAAACGGGCAAATCGGAAACTAAATTTAGTAACGTTCCGCGTTATATTCCGATTCGACTATGTGACTAATGTGACGCAATTATTAATAATTCTGTGCGATAGAAACAAACAGTGACGCGGTATATATTATTATTGTAATATCGTAAACGTATGTATTTTTTCATGACAAGATTATTATACATACTGATAGATTATTATAGTCAACATGTAATATTTAACCTTTTCGAGATTATTTTCGGGACGATATGTAACTGTATGTGTCTGTTGGAGTGCATAAATAAATTTTTTTCTCACATATAGGAATATATAATTTTCCCACTGAGACTTGGAATAAATACATAAAAGACTGATGGAACGATATATCCCATTTTCAATATATATATATATATATAATTCTTATGGTCCAATATGGTATTTAATTTTTAATTATTTGCTTATTTGGTATTATTTTTAATTATTATTTGCTGTTCAACAAATAATGTAATAAATAATATCACGATATACAATACAAAATCCTACTAGGAATACATTATGTCTCTTATACAAAATATTTTATTTTAAAACAAAATTAAGTTAATCAAAAATATTGTGAAATTTCTTACTATTATATAATAAGACACGACTTATGTAGAATTATTAGATAAAAATTATACTACACAAATATTACACAATAATACATAATATTTATTGTATATGTATAATATATATATATGCAGTAATACGTAATAATTATCACATATAATATATTATTTATATTGTACATCTACTAATTTTTTATCAAATGTTACATCTTTTAATCGATCTGAAATTTCATGACCATGACAGTCATTGCAGCGTTAATAAAATTTCGAAATACATTTCGTACAACGTATGTAACATACACACGAAAATTCTTCTATAGGTATTCTATAGGCTTTTATAATTATTCGTACATTTTTCCTGAGCCACCGTGTTACATGCGTGTGTAACAGAGACATGACATTTGGTTCTTTTTCTTTTTCCGTTCATCTTTCGCCCGTTCATCAATGTTCCCGCATCTCTCTGTAAAAATCGACTTGCGACACTTTGATTTCAGACCGGATATAAACGCGATAAAGGGATTGGCGTCTGCGAGTTCTTCAGGTGCGACGAAAGTGGTTCCCCCATCGGCAGTGAATAGGGTTGCAGCCGAAGATCGTGAGCTAGCGCGACAAGGAAGCCTCGTCGATGGAGAAAGTATCAAGATCGTTATCCATCACGCAGACAATGACATGAGTAAGTATCTTTCAGTAGAATCTCTCATTAAACTGCGCTTGCTCTATTATCCGGAAGCTGTGTCACGAAACTCTCATTGCTCTCTTCACTCTGCCCGAGGCGCGTTATCCACTAACAATAACTTCGACATTTATCTCGTTGCTTCGATATCTTCCGCGAGAACCTTGCTACCTAACATAGTTGACGCAACGAAAATCAAAGGTATAACGTTTCCTTGATATTATGAGAGATCGTTAAATAGAAGGATAAAACAGGGTACGAAAGCAAGATCAAGGCACGATCGAGTATTTCTTCTTTCCTTTATAACGTATGTTACAACAATCGTTTCATTTTTAAATCATCTTCAATTTTTAAATTAATTTGTAGGAATTTTAAAATTTGTTATTTCATTTTTATTCATCGTTTAATTAATTCTTTATTTTAAGACTTTTTTATTTTATTTCCCGTTAGCTACGTTTTTATTTTGTTTCCTGTTAATAACGCGTATAACTTCTCGTTTCAACTTTCTGTTGAGAAATTTTCTCAAAAATTTCCTGTCTGTTAAAATGAGAGTTAAAGAAATATAAAGCAAAGTTAAAGCCACGATCGCATGGCAGATAAATCTTGTTCGAACAATATTCGGGAAAGAAGGAAAATACTGCTTCGAAAATGTTCGAAGCAGTAGTCTTGCTACTTAAGATGATTACGGAGACGGAAATCAAAGGTGTAACACTCCACTAATATTAACGTTGAACGAAGATTGTTAAACAGTAAGGTAAATAGGGTGTAATCGAATATTCAAATTTCGAATCTGGGTCAACGAAGTTTCTTATTGGAACGAAAGAGCGATTCGTGGATGTAATTAGAAAAGCGGATAACGCGATAATGAAGTTTCTCTTTCTCTATATCCTCTTCCCGACGAGAATCTTTCGAGCTGAATTCGTTTCGATGTTCGCAATTTTTCGCGTTGATTATTCTTGTACTTGCAAGTTGTTTTCTTCTTTCTTCTCTCACTGAACTTACATTTTTGTTCTAATTATTACTTTGTTATCGTTCTCTTTTTCTTTTGTCCTGCGCTGTCGTTTCATTTTTTCAAACTCAACAAAGACGATACTCGTTACTTTTAAAGTGAAGATTACGTTTTAATTAGAGTGAAATTTTCGTTTAGATTATATCTCGACGAATTATAATTCTCTATATCTCACAAGTCTTTAGTAGAGTTAAACAGTCTGACCGCAATTTCGTCAATTTTATTAACATTTCATGTACATATTGTAGAATTGTAAACATACACATTAATATTAATAGTTTGAGTATTATAATAATAGTTTCATTGCAATGCGTATATCTTTTTCAGTTTTCAGCTCCTTGCTTTCTCTTTCAATTTTTCTTCTCATAATACACTTTTGAAAGTTCAAATTCTCTCAGTCGTTTTTACAAGAAATGTAAGTCAAATTGACAGTAATAATAAGCAATAACGCATAGTTATATATATACACTATGCATGTACTTTAGTGGTTGATATAAGAATTGTAGTTAAATTTCATTCAATTTTGCTCAAAATTGAAGACCTGTTCAGAAATCTGAAAGATCATAATTCAATTCATTTGATCTGTGGAACAAATGAGAATAAAAATCTTACTGACTTTTAACATACAGAGTATCAAAAGTATTGTAGTATCATAACCTGTGGTTGTATTTAATTATAACAGATAGCCTGTAGTGTGAAAAAATGCGTGAAAGAGAAAGAAGTGAGGCCTTTTTGTTTTTTGAAAAAGGAGATAGTCAAAGAAGAGTCGATTTGAGTTGTAAAAAAGAGTTGATTGAGCTGTTAAAAGAAAGTTCATTTGAGTCGTGAGCGCGTATATTAATTGTTAATCTGTTTAATTACCTATTGTTTCATCGCCAGCATTATCATTAAATAAATATTATTTATATTTAATCTCTAGTCGGTATTGTCATGTTTTAAAGAATTACGAAATAAATAAATAATGGATAGAATTAACGATTACAAGTGTAAGAATAGAAGAATAGAATTGCCAGGTTCAATTATGTTTTGACGCGAAATCTTTATACACGGCAAAGATAGAAAATAAAGGAAAACGTTGATCCAAACAAATTTCCCAGCATGAACTCCGTTCAAAAGGATTTCCTCCCGTGCTGGTAATTAAATTCTTTTAATTAGAAATCGGAAATTCAATTTGTCGGACAATGCAAATGCGAACTTTCCCAAAAGCAAGCTCGGTAAAAAAAAAAATGTCCTTGTCTGTTAACGTGACGTGAAAAAGTAGAATGCTAACCAATTAAGCTCATTCGTTAGAATATAAAACCGCTTTGTGGAAGAGCGGGAGTGACATTTGCAAAAACTGTTTAATAAGTGAGTAAAACTTGAAAAAGACGCGGCGCGCTGATTTTATGAATCTGGAGTAAGAGGAGAGGCAGAGATAAACTCTCTGCGCGCAGGTATCGGACTAATGGGGTGTAAGAAATCGTAAAATCGTCGAGTGATAACGATCGAAAGAAGTTTTGACAAAAACTTCACGATAAAAAGTAACAATGGCTGTTTTACGATATCACTCGTTACCCTCTTCCACCGCGTTCGAGAATGTATGTAAAATTATTTGGTCCAGTTTCAATGCTTTTCTCCCCTTGCCATAATGAGAAGGGAAATTTTATAAATTACTTCAACACAGAAATTCGCGTTTTTCACTGGACAGAGCGGTTTTTTTGAATTCGTTAATTAAAACTGTAGAATTCCGTTCAGTTGATACAATTTTTTCAACGTAGTTAACTTTGAAACTTGATTAAATGTAGATTTTTATTTTACACTGTATACGCATATATTAAAATATGAAGTTATTTCACGATAATGTTGTTCGCGTATATGATTTTAAAACATCGAGGAAGTATTTGTCAATGAATGGTATGGCAACTGTAATATTCAACAAATTTCAATGTCTAATTTTTTGAACTTCCTTTGTTCTTTTTTCATTAATTTTCGCAATTTTAATACATTTGGTTATTTCTTTAGGATTTTCCATTCTGTGAAATTCTCTACTTTTCATATACATTTCAATGACTGGAATAAATAAAGATCTATTGGAAAACTAAAACTTAAAAGGAAATAATAAAGATAATATTATAATTTATCGTGGAATTGAGAAATAACATCTTTTCGTTGAAAGTAAAATACATTGTAAGAAAGATTATGACCGTGTAAAGTACGAAAAGGATTTCCTTTTTCTTTAACTTTTTATATCCCTGCCTGGTACTTATCCCAGCCAAGCACCACTTTATACGAACTTGCATCATTTTAACGTGTCATTAATTTCACGTAACACTGGAAAAAATAGACAAATTGAACATTTGCGAGTCGTTGGATTAATTTAAACTTTCTTACTTTCTGTAATCTGTAAGACTATGTTTCATTTATTTTCTTTTCCTCTTTATCTTTACTCGTTCCATTTTATTTTTTCGATTTATAAACATAATACAGTAGTCTCCCTGTGACTCCCTATTTTTTAAATGTCTTACTACTCAAATATTGCATTATCAAATCTGATCTGTTACGTAAACGTTTCATTTGTAACAACCACTCGAATATTAATCCTTGGTGGGACATATACGTCTTACCAAATATTTCTAATCTTCTTTATATTAGTAGATATGTGTCATAACAATAGAAATATTGTTTTTATAACTTACAAAAATTTGTCATTTTCAAAATGCCTACTCAAATTCAGCTTGTTGGCGAAACTACCAATTTTTCTAAAAGAAAAAAGGAATAAAATCCAAATAGAAAACAGTGACTCAAATAAGAGAGGCTCTGTTGCACGTGAAATTATTAGAAAATTAATTTTCCTGTGTTCACAATACGTCGGAAATAATCCAATGACACAAGAATTTAAAAAAACTATTGTATGTAGATAACTTGATGCCGAAGATTAAAGTATTGTTGGATATAAATATTTTTAAAACGATGAAAATATCTATATATATTCGGAACAAAGTTGTCCGAATAAAAAGATTAAAAAAAAAAGATGTTTCAAATAAAAGATAAAGCAAGATGAAGATTATCTGAGAAGATAAAGCTGATTTTTCGATGCAATTTCTAACGGATCTAGGGAGGATATGAAATTTTATCAGTTTAGAAATTCCTGCGAGGGCTGTCGTAAAAAGGATATGAGAAGCTTTTCTGGGATAGTTTCTCGAAAACTTCAATTTTGGCTAACGGCAGGAATATCTCCGTTTTAGATACTTCGATACACGTCAAAGAATAACAAATTTTATAAAAGTCTCACGAAGACAGAATATTTGTGTTTAACCTTCATCCATCCTTCTTTTTTTTTAACTTCATTTGTCTCTTGATGTTAGATTAATGCAATACTAAAAACGATAAATAGTTAAATTTGTAAGTACTTTTATCAACAATAATTAAAATTTCATATCGATCCTTTCTTCTTAAGATCAACTAATTTTCTTTTCTTCAGATTGTCCATTGTTACGATCGTTTGTTTTAAACTCTCGCTTGTGGCGATATATATTATACGTACTCACGAGTTTGACAAATCTTTACTTTACTTTGATTAATAAATAATAATCAACGAATAAACAACAATTAAAATTGTATTCGCAAATAACAATTTTATTATTTTAATTAATCCACATAGATATGTTTCATAATTTTGTATTTAAATAATGCTCGACAATGCTACGAACACATGTTTAAAACTATAAATTGCATATCTACGTGAGCTTTTGAAGAGATGGTAAATATACATAATTGATCTGACAAAGTACTTCAAAATATGTGAGAAGTATTATATAACACACAAGTTCAAATATTGTGACAAATATTATTCAAAATTCTAGCGATATATTTTGTCATTAGCAACAATGTTAAAAATATATATTCTATATCTAAAAAATGACCAAAATTATAAAAAATGGCTGAAATATGTACATATACACTTATAATAAAAAACCTTTATGTATGTATTAGGTGTGTTTTATAAAATATTTTAATGTTTCGTTAACGATATAACAAAATGAAAGTTTGACAATGTAATACATAAATTATAAGATATTCATTGCAAACATATATTTAATAAAATGTCGGTATAAATTGCGTATAACAATCTGAATTATGCGTTAATATTTTGAGTGCTTAAAATTACTAGAAGTCTAAAAGTCAAATATTGAATGAGCGTATATTAAGAATGTATTCATTTTTAAACATACAGATTTGATATATTTATGCTATAACTAACAAATAGATTATTGATTATAAAATTATCCCTACAGTGCTCTACGTATTTAAATGTTAACTCAAACATTTAAATCTTAAATGTTGACTTCGCTGAATATTGAGATTTATTGATATAAATAATTTATCGTGGGTGTTTAAATATTTTTATGATTTCTACGAAATATATAGTTATACTAAATATTTCTATATATACTTTCAAAAATCATTAAAAATTTTATCAATATAACCATGATAGTTTGGTTGGCAAATGAAGTTTTCAAATGTTGTATAATATATCAGTTAATACGCTATATAAAAAATATCGACAAATAAACGAATATTCACTTGATTCAATCACTGTACGTGTAGCAGAATAACTCAACTTTTCGTAAGAAAAATATATAGCAAATTAACAGGACTCGATCCTTCCACTGAAACTGGCTTCAGCAATAAAATAATTTTCAGTCGTTTCACTTCCCTCGAACTTGGTTTATCAGTTTTTCCGCGTGACAGAATCCTTTTGTAGATTGATGTTTACTTCCGTTTCGCGGTTTCCTCCTGCCCCCAACGAAAAATAGCAAGAACTGGCAAAAAGACTAGGAGACATCAAATCAATTTCTGCAAGAATGAGCATCGATCAGCACTAGAATTCGGGGTATAAACGAAATCGCTTTTACGCTACATCGAGTGGAAGTCATTTTTACAACGCGTCTGAAAACTAGCGTGATCTTCTTCCACCCATCGATGGTTCCTTCTTTTCTTAAGATTCGACTGTTGGAATTAGGAGAAACACTCTTTTTTCTACAGGCTACAACACATAGACAAACAGTTTGATCGGTACGAAAATAATTTTTTAAAATTTTATTTTGCCAAAAGAATTAATTTCCTGTTAAATCCGCTGTATTTTTACAAACGAAATTGTACGCGTTGTATTTTTGTTCAATGTATATCTTTCGTTGAATTTTTCGCACGAGAATAGAATTTCATTGAAATTTCGGAATTTATCGTCAAAAATATTTGCTCGTATGGAATTAATTGTATTTATGAGATTCTCCACAGCTATCATAGAGACAAATGATTTATGACGTGTTCACAATACCCTACAAAAATTGTAATACTCGCGATTTATGGTAATTTAAATTTCGTTTAATTTATATTTACAACAGCATTTATATTTGAAATTCGTAAAATTGTAACACTTGTGATTATTTGTGGTAATTTAAATTTAATTTCGAGATTTCGTTTAATTTACATTTAAATCATATTTGACAATATTACAGTATTAGATGATGTTCAAGCTGATTTAACAATAATTAAAATCCATTTATTAGTGTCTTGGAGAAAAATAATTTTTTGTATTTATTCCAGTAATAAGAAATGATTTAATACGTTTAGAATCGAATTTTTTAACCGCAAAATTTCGCGATTATATTTTAGAATTTCGATGATGAATGCGTTAAATAAATATTTATTCCATTTAGTATCACAGAATTTTATAAATGTTAAGTTTCTCAGCGTTTCTCAGAGAAAATTCATTTCTCAATGTATAACGTTACACCTTTATATATTCTCACATATAATAAATGTAAAACTCGAAAAATTTTAATTCGCAACGTGACATAGCCAGTGACGATGAATTCAAGATTTTATAATAAATAAAAATTGACATTTTTCTCGTGGATCCTTCAATATTTTTTAAAACTAAGATTGAAAAATAAATATCTACATTTTATTTTATTGTTCGTTGCAGCGCCATGGGTGAACGCAAAGAGAAGAATAAAATTGAGAAGAGATCCAACTTTGGACAAAGGGCATAGATGTAAGTACTTGATTATTTAATCGATTTAACACTACAACTATCGACGATTAAAGTACAAAATTCCCATCAGAGGTGGAAAGTAAAAAAAAAAGAGTGGAAAAGCTTTATATCACAATGGAGCGCACAAATTTTTATTTATACATTTTATGAAAAATCATTCAAATTCTATAAAAATAAAACACGTTGTTTCACATCTATGAAAATATCTGACAAAAATTATAAATTGGTCATTCTGATCGCTTTGATAGTTCTAGTGTTAAAATTATTTATCTATTTTATCAGTTAAGATATTTTTTCGTGCTTTGTATCATACAATACATATCATACACTTAACTTTGTAATAATTTTAACAAACTTAAAAGTATAGCTAATTTCATCATCTGTTTCATTGTTTCTTGAAGTATTTTGACAAAACATGAAAATGAAATATCTTTCGATAGACAATAATCTCTCTAAAAGATATAGTATGGAAAATGAAATAAAATAACAAATTTGTCATTAACGTACAATAATATTGGAAATGCACATTCAGGGATTATACTTGTTAGAAATACTCTACATGTTGATATATTCATAAAAATGCAAATACGTCGATAATCAGTGATAAAATAAATCTGAACATCAAATGAGATATCTTCATTTTCTTCATTTTTATTAAAATAGAAAATCTGTCGAATTTTCTATGCTTTTCACAGTGGAAGATATTTATAAATATTTTTATAACGAGGAGTAAGTCTAGAACTAGAGAGGAGAATTTTATATTGACCTTTTTTCTCCCATTATAGAGAAAAACTCGAAAACGTATTCATTCCGAAAATTGAAAGTTAAAACACATAAAATCACTTTACGACTTTTCTTGTCCACGACATTTAGTTGCTATTTTTCCGAACCTTTGAAACGTTTCATTTTTATTTTGATTTTTTAGTTTCAAAATTCTGCCAGAATTTTTGGAAACTATTCCAGAGCTTTCACGTTCGAAATCAGTCTAAATTTCATTTGGAAAACTTTTCACATCGAGAAAAATTTCAGTTTTCAACAAAAATTCAAACGCAAACTTCACGTTGAAAAATCGTAAATAAACGTAAGTAAACTATCATACAGTAATATTCGCAATACTCGCGAATAACATATTTTCTTTGCGTCGATACACTGATTATTACTATTGTTGTCAAATTCCATTGCTAACAATCTATTTCCAATTTACTAACAAATGTTATTTGTGGTACACATTTTGATAATTACCATTTTTTTATTCCAATTGTACATTTGTTCAAAATTTTGCGTAGAACAAACTTTCTTCTAAAATATACAAATATTTTCTCATTTCGATCTTTGATCTTTGAAGTTAATTTGCAAGATTTCAGATTTACAAGAAATTGGTTCAAAAAAGAATTTCAATAAATTCTTGGACTTATTTTCTTAGATGAAGAATTAGAGATCCCAAGTACATGCCAGATAAAATTAATTGGCTTATAAATGATTGTAACAATTTATGTCAAATGCCTGATTTTATTTTGTATTTCATATTCTCCGTGATAGAGATTAGCGAGAAAGTAAAATTAAATTAAAAATTCGGGAACCAACGACAAGTAATTTAATTCTAACTTGTTATCGTTCCTAGTGGCCCAATAATACCAGTTAAGCGTTAAATAAATTTTAAACTCGCAAATTTTCCTCCAGTAAAATTAAGACGTGGTCTCTTCTCATAAGCTAATTATTTCGTATATAAGCCGCGTATCCGGAAGAAAATTTTTCTCAACGTTTCACCGAGATTGTAGCTAGTTTTCTCAAGATTCTGAGGATGCTTCAGAAACTGTTTCAGTGTTACTGACAGATCCCTGAAGAAGCTACAACGTTGGCGAAATATTGGGAAGAATTTCTGTTCATCAATAATGCTATGCGATTCAGCAGGTTTATTTTCTTACATGAAACGTGCAATCCTATCAAAGTGTCACAACTGACAAAACGATGTCACAATGGTGTAGCACCAGCAGTTATTTTCTGCCATTTTCTTTGACAAAATTTATTAATGTAATAAATGCAAAATTTTGGCAATATATATTATATTGTGTATATATAATTATATAATATAAAAGTAATATATATTATACTCATAATAATGATACATATACAGTAATAGCATAATGATATAATGTAGAATATATATATCGTGAAAAATCATAATATAATTATTTTTTGGTTAAGAGGGAAATATTATAAGAAAAAGATGGACGGTCTTAAAATCATTATTGATCGTATTTCTTGTGCAAGTTTAATAATGCATATGCAATATTTTTCAAAATGGAAATCTTCTCTTTTCCTTTCTTTTGCGCATGTCAAATTTTCCCATTACTCTGTGTAAAAAGGTGTCAAGGTAACATTGAAAATTGATCCAATTATTTCAACTTCAATTTTAATTTGTATGAAAGACGATTTTAGTTGTACGAAAGACAAACGAAATAAATTTAAGAGTACATACGTATGTATGTATGTTACGTTGTTCTAAATTTAAGTTTATATATAATTAATCACAGTTTCAGTATTGCAAAAATATTACAAATAAGATATTGATTTACTCGAAAAGGTTGTTTAGTACTTTTGAAATTTTAGCATGTTCAAAATTTTTGAGCGTGTATCCATTGTATTTCGTGTTGACAATATGAAATACACAGTTCCATGTTAAAACTGAACTATTGTTCGGAGATACGTTCAAATTTATAACACACTTGATTCATTCAATCAATTCATTATTTATTTATTCATTATTCATTAAAATTTAAAAATTATGAAATTAAACTCTAACTCTTTCTTTTGCAAATTTTTTCTGTCTACCTCGAGTTTCCTTTCTTTTCCTGTATTGTCTTGCTTTCTCGTTTCCCCATCAATTATCATGTTTAGATACGAGACAGATAGATGTCCTAACACGCATGGAGCGAGAGTGTTAAATTATGTTCAATGTAGATGACATTTTTCTATTTTTATTTCAAATAAAACTGTTCGAACTGTATCGAATGTCCGATGAACGTGCAAATATTCAGACCTACAGAACGCGGTCAACTAGCTGGGCAAACGAGATAAAACGCGGTCATAAACGTTGATAAAGAGCGAAAGCAATGAAAACAATTAGCTCTTGCAGCTATGCACGTGACGTTTAATTACTCGTTGGGCTTTCAAATATACACTTCGCGACAAGAAGATGGCACTCTAGAAATTTTATGTTTCTGCAGTTTGTACGTAATAAATGCAATTCTAATGCTCAGTTTTCTCTACATTACTATGTACATACGATTTATTGATGGAAAGGTTGAACAAACCATTTTGTTAATTAAATACATAACTGAATAACTGATAATCAGTGCAACGATAAAAATAATATGATCTGCGTAATTGATACATTTTATTTCTAATATATGTTAAATAATAGGGTTTTCTCTTTTTCAATTTTTCGTAACAATAGATTATATTATATAAATATATACTTAATAAGCAGGCGGGTTTTTATGTAAATTCATATTTTTATAAATATAAATGTAATTATAAAAGTCAAGCTGAAGTAGAAATTTAATTATCTATTTAATAATATAACACCGTTGTATAATATAACATATAATACAATATTTAGCAATATTATAGTTGTATATTTTCATATGTTTATTTTGTTCGTTATTGACTTTATGAATTTCGCGTAAAATGCATAAAAATCTTTGTGCGCAAACACAGACATATCTGTCACGTGCTAGCTATAAAAATATGAAATACTTGTCGCATAATATAAACTTGCCCACCTTTCATTCTTCTAAAATACTACAGTAATGAACTGAATTGATCAATAACTGACGGAATAAATGGATACCGTAATAGTACATGCATATGCAAATAAATTAAAATTATCTGTTGCGATCGTCGCTCATAGGCGACCCAGTAAATCAATGAATTTCGCAAGTAACTCGAACGAGAATATTGCACAAACGCATCGAAATGATCAATTGTGCTCGGAAGAATTAAGGTTTGTTTCAGTGAGACCAATGATGCATACAGGAGTCTATTGTGACGAAACTTTATTCGCGGATATGAGCGATGATCGATACCAGCGATTATTTCCAGTTTAATACCTCTAATGTTTTGTTCGAGACAATAGAAAAAGATATATCCGTTAACTCCGTTTGGTTTCCTTTGTTTTTCACGTAAGCTTCACGTTGTTGGACAAAAAAACTGTGAAAGAAGGATGACGAAAAAAAGATTTTCTTTAAATTGATACTTCACTCGTGAGAAATATCAATTACTTTTTGGAATATAACAACGATTTATTGGAAAATTATAAATTTTCCAAAAGCATGCTATTATATTAAACGTATAATATCAAATACATGATAAAATTTATGATACAATTTAATATATAATTTACGATATTTATTTACGTCGAATGTTAAGTAGAAAATTCTCTGAATGTTGAAAATTTTCATTTTTGAAACAAAAATCGAACACGCAATTTGAGTAACTGAGTGAGCAACATCTTACTTGTTGAAGTTCAAAGTTCAACGGTCCTATTTAAGCTTAACAATCTAGCAACGAACGAATGATTCAAGAAAGACTATTCTTGAAGGATTTAAGAAAATATTAACGTTCCATTATAATATTTTTTATCGTCACTGTGTAAAGTCACGTAATTGAATTTTTTATTTCTACGTTTAATTGCACGTATACACTTTTTTAATTTATCTCTGAATAAATAATTTATTTTCACTTCAGATGTGTACCTACATCTATTGATGTACAATATCTTTACGTAAACTAAAAAGTTACGAGTAGAACGTAATGCGTCGTGGCAGTTTATAATCAAAGAAAAATATCGAAGTAAATATAAAGTGATAAATAATTTTCTTTTTATTTTATTCTTGTTGTATTCTATTAAAAGTTTCCGCGGTAAAGTTTTACAAGTTAAACATTTAACGCGAGCTACTTACTTTTAATTATTTTACGAAGAGTGGAATTTCGCGTTCTTAAGGAACAATATCTTTTTAAATTTGAGTTTATCAATAATTGAGTTTTATTACCGCAAAAAGATATGTATAGAAACGAAGAGAATGAATAAAATTAATTGCAGTTACTTTAGCCATCTTTAAATAATTTTTTATTATTGCGGATCACCGAGACGAATTTTATAAATATTATATATACACGAATAATATATTTCAAATATGCTTGAATTAAATATTATCTTATCCAGCTACATATTATTTGAAACAAATAACGTAAAACATTTTGACATTTTATTGATACTGTAACGAAACTCAACTATCATATTATATGATTATATTACTATATTGTTCAACAAATTATTGAAACAAATATGTACATAGATATTACAAGATATTCAATATTATAGAAATATATATTTCTCTGACATTGTGAAATTACTCGATACTATAATAATTATGAAGTTAAAGTAAATATTTTCTGCTTCACTTTTAATTTGAATTCTTCAAGAATTATGTTCCTTTCATCTGAATTAAATCTAAAAAATTCTATACAAATTAAAGTTTCTGTTAATTAATTTGATTATTTAATTCAATTAATGCATTTAGATAAAATTTTATTTTAAAAAAAACTTCACAACTGACATTTGTATAGAAACTAGTAACATCAAAATACTAATATAATCTACGTTTAATGTATGTTACACATTCAGTTGTAATATAATTAAAAAAGTAAAGTAAAGTAAAATGAAAATAATTTTTAAACATTTTCAAGCTTTTGATTATATGTGTATGTACATAAAATTAAATTCTTCTTACAATTTCTATTCAAAAATGTGAAGATATTAATTTTCAATTTCAAAATATATGTACATTTCTGATTTGTCTTCTAATTACTTTACAGTACAATTACACTAATTGTAACAAACATAAGTTTTATTTCTTTTCCTCAATTTCTCCACGAAAAATGCGTTACATTTTTATCACTATAGAAGCAATATATGCAAGTTAAACCAGCACAAAAGCAGTCAAAAGTGATAACCAACAGTAGTACACAGTAGTGTGTTTCCAGTGTTATTTAAAAATTAAAAGGATCGCGTGCCCAGAAAGAATTACGTTCCCAATCTCTCCGTACATTTTCATTACCGCTACAATTTTGCCTCATCTTTGAATTGAATTATCCTTCCGCGTGAAATCTCATTTGAGAGGAAATTGATTCCATTGAACTTTGATGTAGCGCGCGATTTTAAACCAACTTTCCATTTTCATGGAAACGAACAAACAGCTTTCATCCGCAGCTACTTATTTTCTCTCATTTCGATCTTTTTTTTTTTCTTTTTTTCTTTTTTTACGTGACTACGTAAATAAATAGGCTTCAATGGAACGTTCGAACCAAGCGAGATTATAATTTCTTTCGAGGCGGCCTGTTGCTTTGAAATTCAATTTTCTCACTTCTGCTGAATTCCTCGTTCGTTTCAGTGAATCTATTCAATAACGATTTTCTTTCATAAAAATTCTTCCTTTCTTTCTTCTTCTTTTTTTCTGTTTTCATTCTCGCCTTGCTTCAGCGCGAGATCGCGATCCTTTTCAAACGACCTGCTACGACTTTTATTCATTATTGTTTACCAAACGAGGTCCTGCGCGAATACAACCCAACAGTTTGATAGAATCTCGCATTGTACGCGAATAATTTATTCAGGCAATTTGTTTCTCTGTCACTTTTACGCGTTGATTCTCGTTCTTTGCAATTGTAGCGAAATTCACGATTTACAACGAATATGAATGTTACAGAAATTTCGTATTTAAAGAGAAGATGTTGCGATGGAGAAAATTTTAATACTGTATATTCTATGCTTTATATATTTTATATTATCGTATAGAAAATGTATTTTCTAAAATACTTTGTATTTTAGATTAATTATTTGCAGTGAGAAAGAAAGATCTTTATATAATTTTGAATAAAATTTTTGAAACTAGAACTCTTAGAAAACCAATGAGTTTTTATATTTTTATATTTTACATTTACATGAATGTTATGAGATTTTATTAAATTTTTTTAAATTGGTTATTAATATTATTAGTTATTAATATTACTATTATACTGATTTAAGGCAATAACTACTTCAATTTTTTGAATTGTTCTTTTAAACAATTCTTCTGATCATATTTTAGAAATGAATTTAAACATGATAGAAAAAGTAGACATGATATGAAAGAAATATATGAAATATTCAAATGTAAATATTCAAGTGCTTTTTATATTTAGCATGTAAAATAATTTTCTATTCAAGTCTTTTTAATTATATTTCGAAATGTACAATTTTGCATAAAAATTGACAGAAAAGTTTTCACTTTTCATATTAATCTAATACTAATACTATCTGCAAATCTTAAATGTTAGTACATGTGAATTGTTTCTTCCAGGTACAAATTTAAATTTTCGACAATGCATTCTTTAACAAACAGTAAGATCAAGAGAAAATGTAGATTGCAACAACTGATCTTACTTTTTGTTCCTTTTATCTACTTTTAGGATGTTTGAAACGATATGGCTACAACTTGATTTAAGCGACAAACCTCATGAATATTTCAAAAGTTACAGAAACCCTAGAGCACGTAAAATAGGACAGAGCGTGGTCGTAGATGGAAAACGAAAGAAGGCTTTAATGGTGATAAATTGACTTGCGTTAGACCTCAGTTTCAAACACCCTATGCGTGGGTGGAACTATATCTGCAGATTTCTGTAATAACTTTGTACCGAGTTACTTCTGCGTCACCTTTTAGCTCTTTTATAAAAAGCACACAAGAACAGAAAGATCGTAAAAGTGTAGAATTTCTTTTTTTAGATCATTTTAAAATTACTTCAAATCCAGTAATGTTACAAATATAATATTTATCTTCAAATGAGTTATATTTTTACAATTTAATAATACTAGGTTGAAATAAAATGAAAGCACATTAATTAATAGTATTAAAATAAATGTGGAAGTAATGATTAAATGTAAAATCTTTCTTAATATTAAATATAGAATTGTATATAGACTTATAAAAAATGCAATAATCAAGAAAAATACATTTTCAAAAATACAGTCAATCGATAATCAAACTGTTTAAAGTTTACTTCATTTATACTGAAAACAAAAGCTGCTTATGCAATAATTATATATTGGAAGAATTATCATAAAAGTTATTTCTCGTCATATGTATGTTATTATTTCATCTATTTTAACAAGGTTTATATAATATTAATACAAGATGAATTATCTAACTTTTTCGGTTTAGTTTATTTATAAACAGTTTGTTACTGAAAAAATATGCTTAAAAAGTGCTTAATATCTGGAGAAAGATGTAATAATTAATATACAATTAAAATGCAATTAACTCCTTTTTGAAGTTTGAACCCCATTATTTTGCGTTTTTTTTAAAGTTTATGTACAGTCCAAAATTAGTGATTATTTAAATAGCTTTCAATATAATAATTTTGTTTGAAAAGCCATTAATAAGTCTATGATTTTCAAAGTATCCTATATAATTCTTGACGCACTGAAATATAATATGACAAAGATGAAACTTTCATTACTGAAGAATTCGTACAATACTTGTTTGATTGATTCTCAAACTTTGAAGTGTATATTTTTTGCATGTTAATGAACATATGCAAAATCATGCGTGATGTAATAACGTAATATTCAGAAGTACGTTATTAATATCCCTCACGTTTCTTGTAATTTTCTGTCATTTCCATTTTAAAAATGACAGCTTCAAAGTATTTTACTAAATATATATTCAGAACACTTGACGTGTTGGTTGATTTTGATCAACACATTTTTCCTCGTACAAGCTTCCCACGCTCGCAGAATTTTCATAAACGGGCATCGTGTTTTGCTGTTGTTGAATTTCATTATTAAAGATACACGTGCCATATTCGCCTCTATAGAGAACTTGTTTTCACGCATTTGTATTGCGTTACAATAATTTTGGAAGATACATTTAGACGAAACAATAGTTTATCGCAGTATTATAAATACATCAGTTTATGTGAAAGACATATGTATGACAGAAAAATATTAATCCTAGGAAGACATTGTTTTACTTCCGAGCACATGTACATACATAATACTGTGGGTTTATGGACAATTCAGAACGAAATCTAAATATCTACAAGCGTTACTGAATATTTTATTCTTTCTTTTTCTCTAAACATCAAAAGAAGACAGCACTTTGTTTTTATTTAAAGAAGAAAAACCAAAATACAAAATACTATTTTGAACATTACCGTTTTAACTTTACTGTGATCGCAAAATGTTCTGCAATATTCCATACTTGAATTTTTCCTATTTCAACGAATCTGCAATATCTTAATTAAAAATTTGAAAATTCTGTCACGACTACATCTTTAGCTGAAAATTTAGAAATTTCAGTTGACCATCCCAATTATATTTCAATTTCAACTTAAGCACCAAAAGATAATGTCTTCAATTTTCACCCGTTATTATAATATTAACTTCAATTAAATTTAACTTCTTAATTAAAGCTTCAGAAATTTTAAATTAATTCGCTTTAAATTAATCGCAACGTTTAATTAAAAGTTAAGTTAAATTAAGAAAATTGAGTTAAATTTCAACGTTCAATTGGAAATTAAGAAATTTTAATTGACCCTCGATGAAATGTTAATTTTAATTTCAATGGCGAGAAATAATGTCCCCTGCCGCGCAGCGAATGTACTCAAACGTGACTGTCAAACACGACCAACAGATTCCAAATCGATTCCGCAGAGATTCACGAACGTCGAAGAAAGTTACGAGATACGTAGAGCACAACTCAAAGTCGAGCGTTTTTCCTCAACCTCGCTGCATTATCAGCACGAGGCCCTAGTAGCACTTTTGGCAACGAGCCCGGAGCTATGTTCGGCGAATTAATGCGATCGCCTCGGAGAAAGAGCGACGGGAAATTCAATTTGCCGCGGATCTGCGAGGCAAATTTTCGAGAGGCACGACGACAGGGAGGGTTGTCGGCCGATGTTCGTCCCGTGGACGAACGTTAACAAGATGGACTCCCCGACCGGCAGCGAGTATTTATCGAAAATTCCGCGGAGAAACGGCCAGCCGATCAGATAATTGCGCTGCAACGTCATTACCAGAACAAGCCCGCGGCTACAGACCTTATCGTAGGCCGGCTGTTCCCAGACTGTTAATTAAGCCTGAATGACGGCCCTTGATTGGCGTTCCCGCGTCGACGCCCATCAAAACTCTGCCCGATTCTCCCCCATACGAGCCAACGAACCTTCGATCAGCCCCTTTTCTTCTCTCGGCTCTCCATCGTTTCTTTCCTGTCTTTCTGAAACTCGTCAAACTCAGAATTACGAAACGTCGGTGCCATTTAGCTCTCGTCGGGAGAGACGAATTTGTTTGGAGAGAACGACGAAACGAAGAGAGAAACACGGCTCGAAGGGAAATTTTCTCGAGGTGTCGAAAAGGTGGGATTTCAGAGCGTATGCCCTAAATTTCAATTATGAACATGCGACAAATACGCACACCAGATGTATTATTTACATCGAAACAAGTATCGAAAAAGCACAGTCTTGTTTTATCACTGAAAGTGATTTTACTGGGAGTAACCCAGAAAATCGGGCCTCTTCGAGTGCAACGCTAGTGCAACGAAAATTAGCGATTGGTCGATTTGGGTCACGTGATTCGTGAGGGGACATGTGATAGAAGTGGCGTTGTCTGGTACTGAGCGATCGTGCCTGTAATTTGTTTTCTATCGATTCAAATGTTTGCATATCGATAAAATTTTATGGCAAAAAAGTCGTCTTCATTTCCTAGTCAGAACACTTGCTTTTGAGCCTTTCAGTGAAACGAATCGTACCGGGCTACAAGTCGTGCAGTTTTTTCTATACGTGATTTGCAAGAGATGCAATATAAATGAAGGATCTACGAGAAAAAGAAGAAATGTTCTGCAATATCCCATACTTGAATTTCTGTATTAAATATTAAATATTAACTTAATTTACTATTTAAATATTAACTCAACAATGAAACTGCAATTAAATATTTGAAAATTCTGTCAACTTTCAGTTGACAACTTTCGCATGCAACTTTCACATGCTTCTATATGTGCTACAGAAATTTATATGAAACTATCTTTCTGAAGTCGTGGCATATTTTAAAACGTAGCCGCCCGGTTTCGAAAGCTCGGAAACGTCGATTTCAAACATCGAGGTTGAACATTTTCGCAAAATTCATCGCTGTGACGTGAATACAAAATAGTCGTCTGATTCTAAAGATTAACGATTCTGATTGGTTCGCCAATCTTCCATTCCAACAGGCTGCGACTCGTTAATCTCGCGATTGCTGTATCACGCTAAAATGCTCTGGAACCTGTTGCTATAAATGTTATGTAACGCGATCCATTTAGTTCCTCGCGGTACTCATCGCGTTAAATTAGTCCAACGTTAATCGTCTGCTCACTTCGTTACGCGGATATCCATCAAAAGGAATATTCATTGTTTGTCGTTTGCGTTCGCTCGTCTGCGACCCGTAGTCACGTTTGATTCGGGTGAAACTGACATTTCCGAGATAAAGTAGCTTTTTGGATCTCTATCTACGATAAAAGTTTATTATCCTTGATGGATGATGAATGAAATTCAATCGTTTTTCTTCCAATTGCTAACTATAGATTTTTAGTAAAAATTCACTTTTGTTTCTAAAAAAAAATTTGATACTTGCACGGAATTCGAATAAATTAAATTTCAAATAAATAACATCTTACACTTGCAGGATATTAGTGCAAAGAATAAAAATTCACTTCCTTCATTTATTATAATTTATCATTTTAGTCATCTTTTAAGTAATAATTTTATCATTTAACTTTTTATATTATTTTATTATTTTATATTTTGCATAGAGAGCACGTCATCATTTCATTTGTTACAGCCTAATATCTTTTCAGAATGTAAATTCTAAATATCGCATACGATACGTATCACAAAGGAACCTAAAATAAACCAATCAAAACCAGTTTTTCCAATATGAATGATACTACACAAACAACGTTTTCCTCTATGTTGTTTTAAATTCGATCGACATAATTTAATATCTTTTTGTAAAACTGTTTCATCTATACTTGTTAAAAGCAAATTCTAAATATCGTGCACGTTATCTGTTTCTGTAGTATCGTGATACGCTACAAAATAATAGCTTCAATAATATTTAATACGTGATATTATTTTCTACCGAGATTTTATTTTATTAATTATATTCTCAAAAATATGAATTTGCTATTCTAATCGGTATGCACGTAATATACTTTGAACCATCCATGTCTCTTCCTCTGTAATATTTTCTTCCAACTACAACGAAAAAATAGATAATTATTACTACTGCTTCAACTATATCACAAATTTCAACGAAATTTGTTTCAAATTAATTTTCTATTATCTAGATTATATAAAGTGTGTACGATTATATAACAATTATTATTACAATATACTTATCCCTTTTAATAACGTTAGCAACAAATTTTCCTGAGAATTCTCCGATAGTTTGAGATTAACGTTACACGTTATGTTCAAGTTGAAGGAACGGTTTCTTGATAATTAACAGCAGACAGTACAATTTGCTAATATACTATTATAGTATATAAAATTATCGGTTTTAGTCCGGTTTTGTGTATTTTAATACAATCGATGCACCGCAGCGAGATTACCTGCTTATAGCAACCCAAATGAAAGTCACTTTTCCAGACTCATCAATATTCATATCTACACGGGATAACGTAATGCACTCTGTGTGCACGCCGATCTTTTAACGTATCACGCCAGTACACCATTCACTTGTGCATCGCGCGGAAACCGGAAGGTAGACTTTCAGTATAGATTACAGGGCAGTCGTAACGAGGTGACAGTGCGATGGAAAAAAAAAAAAAAAAAAAAGAAAAAAGAAGATAAAAACGAACAGGTGACGTTTGTAGATGTCACGTAATAATAAAGTTGTCGACGTTATCGATTGACAAGTCGAGTAGACTGCGCGTTAGAGTCGTACAGCTCGTTTAATTTACAATTTTGCACAAAAGATCGCGCTTCAGATGTACCGTGAAATTGTTTAGTCCCCCGTTGAGCTCACCGACGGCCATGATGAATACCAATTTACAAACATAAAGGTCACCCGTTTCCGCGAGCTTCCTCAATTTTTCACGATATTATTTATTATTCCGCAGCTGTGGGACACTTTCATTGGGGTAATGCGAGATTGGCTCTTTCCCTTTTTGTAATATGTTAACTATACTTTCTGTTATCGAACGAAAAGTTGAATTCTATTTGATTGGCTGATGTTTAATAAAAGTATTCGAACGTTCATAATATTGCAGAATTGATGTTGAAAAGTATGTTTCTGCTGAAGTAAATATAAATATCAATATTTTCAACTATTATATTTTCAACTATTATTAGAAGATGAATTGTCTGAAATAAAACTTGTAATTATTTATAAACAATATATTTAGAAATTAAATTTATAATTCATATTTCCCAGAAAAAAAGAGTACTCCAAACTTCTGAACGATTGTGTATGTATCTATATAAAATATTCTGAAATCTCATTAACACCGTAATAAGAGATAATCATCATAATTATATTAGCAAAGTTCGAAACTAATTCAAAAATGTGTATGTGTTGGAGCTGGAAAATAATATTTGTTGTAAGTATACATGTATTTAACAAAAAGTTAGTCGGCACAGAGACTAACTTTAAACACACGATAAACGTTAAGGGTAATTGCATTGAAATTTATTGATACAATGAATTGCATTGTTTAAATACTTTTGTAATTTCTGCAAAATATGTACGTATATACTCGGAGTATTAAATATTTGTAATTTTTGTGTATAATTTTATATTTGTTTCAAACTTAACAAATAGTAGATATAATTAGAACAATTAAGTCTCACGACAGTGTCAATCAAATTTCAGAATATTCTGCATGTAACATATATGGTGTATATTCATATAAAATTCTTACAAGTGGTCGAATACTTTTATGAGTGACTGTACATATAATAATGTGTCTTTAATAATCTATAATTTTATAATATTACATTAAAATGTCAGAACCTAATAACAAAGAAATAGAAAGAAATCAAATTTATCAAATGTATTCGTATCTTTTAAATTTATCCTACAAATCCTACAAATAGTTTCATTGTTGTCTTACGTTCAGAATCATCTGTCATTTACATTTATATTGAAAAATTCGTAAATTGCGTCGTTTCTAACAAATATTAAACGTTTTACGTTTCTGCATTTTTACTTCAATTTTAAACTATTCTAACTGAACTAACTCAAACTATTTACATAAATAAAAATTCACAATCTATTCGTAATTATTCCCCTTTCTCAAATTAGAAATTTGCTTGAAAGTTCTGTAACTCCTCCTGTTTCAATTACTGAAATCATTTCGTGCACGTCCCATCAAATTTGTCTAACGCTAGGGTCATGGAAGAACTTGCGCGAGAAGAAGTTGCATCGATACCTTCTTTAAACATTCATCCCCTTTTTCCAGCGGCTGGTTTCGGTCTAAGGGTAGTTGGCGGTAAAACGGGAACTGATGGAAGAACTTTCGCATACGTGATGTGGACCGTGCCAGATGGTCCAGCGGCGAAAGCTGGTGTACAACGCGGCGACAAGGTAAGATCTCATACATTTTTCGCCATGTTAACGTGTTCGTTTTAAATTTGAAAATTAAACCCGCGTGCGTAACACCGCTGGGACATTCGCTTTCTCGAATTTTCAGTATTCGTTGATATTTTCATGCAACGCCCGTTATTTCAGAAAGCAACTTGAAATTTTTAAACGAAATCATTTTTTAGAATAACGTTCTAAAATTTCTGAAATTTTTCGAGCATTACTGTAGCACACATTTTAAAAGAATGCATCTCGTTTCTGGGTTGTAATGAAGATTGCAATTTTTTGTTGGAGAATTGTGTTGTTGCTCCATTTTGCATGAAAAATGCAGCAACGTGATTCAAAATTTATGCTCTCCCGGTATTATTCAGTAATTAAATCTCGCACGTGTTGCATATTATAATATTTTCACTTTTCTTTTTTTATTTTACGAAATTTCATTCACTCTCGATAAAGTATTTTCATATATTTTATATCCGAATGTCCTCTTCTTAGAAAAGAAAATATATTCTTAACAGAGGCTTTTTCTTGTTCTAAACTATAATTAATGCATCTTCCATGATTGCAAAAAACCAAATAAGATATGAAACACAAGACTTTCGAAAACAATACTATAATATAATTATGATAGAAACTATTTAACTAACTTTCTAACTTTGCGATAAGTCAACGTTTCGTTATCGATGTTTAATATACGAAGGTATATTAAATTTCCTCGAACAAATAAACAATAAGCGAAAATGAAGAGGATGTGTCTTATACCGAAAGAAAGAATTCGATGATTCAAAGTACAAAAAAGAATGTAAAACCTTACAAAATTACAAAGTAAAAGCTGAAAAAGTTGAGTAATTCGATTAGTTAACAAACACGTAGCAAATTCTTAATTATTTAAAAATTGTTAAATGTTAATCGTTTAAGAGAATAAGAGTTGTTAATTGTTGGTTTGTGCCAACAATTTTCTTTTCACGTAGTTTAATATCAAAAAAGTGCAAAAAAGTTCTATTGTTTGAAAATTTCATTAATCGAACAGAAAGTTTTGAAGGTTCTACCGTAACAATTGAACGATATATTCAAAATTGACGTCACAAGCACAGATTGATGCGCAGGACACTTAACAGGCATTTAGATTCGGAACGAAATAAAGATGTTCTGGCAACTTGCGTCGTCCACTGTTGAGCAGGTAACATACCGCAAGCGATTAATGCGTGCGAGTATCGACAACCATTCTCTGCAGCTGTGATTTTAATTAAGTTATCGACAGCTGTGCGCAACGCAAACGCGCCACTGGTTGACTGGAAAGCTGTATCTCACGAGATCGCACGAATTCATTAACATATGATCGTCTAATTTTACAACGTAAAAGTACAGCATCACGAGCACATTGCAGCTCTACTAAATTCCAGAAATTGCACGGATACAGGAATAACTTTGCAAGCACGTTTCAGTAGAACTCATTTCAACAAGATCGATCTGTGCGATATTATATACTAGTGTTATTTACGACTGTTATAAATTTTCGCAATAAACAATAAACATTCCGAACTAACTTTAAAAAATGAATCACCCGGATGCGTACGTCAGAAAAGGTGGCACAGATTCATACCGTTTTACAATTTTGAAAGTACAGTTTCAGTTTTTGATAGATCAATGTTGGCCACGTGTGTACCAGCAGGATGCTCTAAAGGGTCAAAATATAACGAAAACTGAACTAGAATGCTATGAAAACAGTACTACAGTGTTAAAACATAAAAAAGTTGAAATCCACATAGTAAATATATTTTCAGTATCATCAGAGTTTACCTCTTTTTATTTTAAAAATCAAAATTTCCTGAGCGAGTATATTGTGCTTCTCGTGTGTTTTCGCGATTTTAAATTTCCTGCAAATACATAAAAATTTGCAGCATATTTATTCTGTTCTCTCTTTTCAATTTTCAAACATTGAAATATTTCTCTTTGATAAAACTTTGTCGAAAACATGGAATACTGCATCGTTATGATACATAATTTCTACCATAATTTCTAGTTCTAAAATTGAAATTATGAAACCATGTTAGGATATGAAGAAATTGAAATTTTTATACAAACGTACGTACAGGTGTTATCAAATTCTGCTGCTTCATTTTAAAAATCGAAATTTCATAAGCGACAAAATGATACGAACTTATGGAACAAGTCTTGATGAAATTTTGACGAAACTTAGCAGTTCCTAATTTTTAAATACAAAAGAAGAAAAGAAGAAAGATACTACGAAATAATGCATTAAAGAAATAAAAGATTTGAAACTTTTATACAAACGTATCCCAAGTTGTCAGATTTCGCTTCTTTATTTTAAAAATCGAAAACTTCGTTCCCACCATTTTTATTTCCAGATTTCAATTTTGAGATAGAGTGTAGAAACCGTTCGAAATTGATATTTGCACGCTATCAGTAAACACGAGGCTCAAAGCGGGGTCTCAAATCAAATAGTATCAAAATCAAATAAAGAAATTCATTTTCCTGTACATCTCTATAAATACGCAACTTTTAATATGTTTTATGTACGTTTTATAGAGAAATATCGAATAACATGATCTTCGTTTTATTAATCCGTGATATTTGTTTCGTAAATTCTAGATTCGTAAGTAGAAAGCAATAAAATTTCATTATTTTTCATTGCATTGATTTGCTTGAATCTCAGTGACCTCTATCTCGTACGTTGTAAATTTTATTTCGAAATTCCAGCTTTCACACACAGTACAACCTCTCGTATTCAAATTAAATTACCTTGTACTGTTCAAAAACAGACACAGTCATTTTTACACGGAATGTTTTTTTATTTGTAACAGCTAAACGAAAAGGTTCAATTTTTTGAACTGTATGAATGTAATTTTCAGTTTCGTATTTCAATTACTTTTTTTTTTTTGCCATTATTGCAGAGGGCTAGAGCATACAAAATGAAAAACTACAGATAAAAGCGTACAAATTTTAATTGTTATAAAATACTAATAATTTAGAGTAGAAAAATCTATTTAGATTGATAAATTTTTATATTTTTGTATGTCTCAGAAAATTGTTAGTAGTGAAGAAATACAGATAACGAAATTTTAGACCAATAACTTTTTCAAATTTTATTAAATAATTATTCAAATATAAAACAATTTTAAATTTTAAATTTTATTTATTCAACCCGATATTATTCAAGAAAATCAGCAATTTGCTTTATATAATACATTTCTAGATTCAAGTTCAAAAATAACAAAGAATAACAAAGAAAACATAATGTACTTTACACAATTAACTCTACAGAGTGAAAATATATTATATATTTTCGGTATCTCATATCAACAAAATCTTTAAAAAATGCTTTGATGTGTAAGGAGACACATTCCATTTTCACTTACTATTTGGATTTTTATAAAATTTCTTTACATTTTCCATCGTTCGAAAACTAAGTGTCGAAATGTAACCACAAGTGTGTTTAGTCAGTTCTGTTTTTCGAAAAATACATTTTATTCACGAATAAATTTCGTATCCAGTAAGCTCTTATAATTACAAATACAAAGATCGACTGCGTGTAAATATGAAAAAAAAGAAGTTGTATATATATATAATAACACGTATTTTGCCATAATTTAACAGTATTTGTAGCAAAAAAAAAGAGGACATCTGTCATTTACTATTAGACATATTGTTCAAGTGATAAACCGCATTTAGATAATCATCATACGTAACAAATACTTCATAATTTAAAGAAATATTTATAATTTTGTCACTAAAGCAAAATTGTCAACGAGAAAAATTCGCGTCAAATGTAACAAAATTTCCCTACTCTCTTCTCAGAATTTATCATTTTCAAAACAAGGCAAAGATCTAACAAAGCGTACGCTCTGTGTAATATTTTACACAAATTCGTGTAAATATTCACAAATCACGTTAATCGCTCATTACTGTCCATAAAGTTTACGTACAAAAATATATTTAATCAGTAAAGACTCGAATTCTTTTTTGAAAGTCAACAAATTGCTTCATACTGAACTTAATTAAGCGAGAAAAGTAAAACACAGAATATGTCACAGGATTATATTTCTTTCGTGCATATATGTTATGAATAGCGCAGACACGAACTTGCTTTAACTTCGTTTGCACCATTTTTATAAATTTGGTTCCTTCGTCGCAGTCATTGAAATAAATTACGAGAATTTATTTCGACGTTTGTTTCTCTCTTTCTATTAATTTTTTAAATTTTGTTTGTTTCTGTTATCTTTTTTTTTTTTTAATTCTTTTATCAATTTCCAATAAGCTTTGACGTCAGGTCAATTGGTATTTTTACAAAGTTTAAATTGCCTGGATTTCGTTCGGATTCGGATATTTTCCAATTCAGAAATGAACGTACTACATTTGTCAGAGAATCGGGTATTCCACGAATAGCTCGGATAAATGTAAAAAGCGCGGATAAATTGTTTTTTACAGTACAAAGATAAAATAAAATCAATTATACAATGATAAAAATTGCGCTGTACACGAAAACAGTTTTATTTAGCATACTATCGATGAACTATATATAATCGATTTAGTATTTATTATCGTACTTAATATTCAATATTTTACGTTTGTTATTAATATTATTATTTATTATTTACATAGAATATTCAGTTTTAAAATTACTAACGACTTAGTTGAAAAAACCAAGTTCCAAGTTTTTGAAAAATTCTTGCGAATTTATTATTTGATTCAAATCCTTTAATTTGTTTGGTATAGAAGAGAAATTAATTTTAATATAACATCAGTAGAACAGATGTATTATTAAAACTTCAAATCTAGTCAAATCTTGTTTGTTTCTTAAATTTGTACCTTTGCACGTATTGATAAAATATATATGTATTTATTAGAAATATATTGTAAAAAATATTCTTAAGACTTCATTTTCTTGATACGTATATCTCTCTGTACTATATTTTATGAATGAACAAGGATATTTTTAAAAAAATTATCTTTCTTCCTCTTTAAATTAGTTCTTTGTGCATTTTATGAGCAATCAGTAAACAAAAAATATAATATGACAAACAAAAAAACAGGTTATTTAATTCTGACAGAAATGTTAAATATATGAAAGTTTAATAAATGATAAAATAATAAATAATAAATGAAGAAAAGGTAATAAACATAGAGTTTACTTGTAACAATGTGGTAATAACTCAGCTGTCTTTAAATCTATTCGAATTATGTTCATCACAGGTATTTCGACTAATGATTTCTACCCAGAAATTTTATAATCGTCTTATTTCGTGTAGAAACTTAACTGGAACTTGTATTAAAAATTTAAGAGAACTTGTTCCCTTGAAAGTTTAACTTCTCATAAACCCACTTTCAAAAAGTTGTAGACGCGCGATGCAGTATTTTCTTTAATATTAAACAAATCAACGGAATTTCAAACGATGTCGGAATCATTCAGATAGTTACTGGCGACCAGTTTTATCAAATTGCAGGCCAAAAATATTCCGTCACGGTGCGTCGACTCTCGTCGAAATAATTGCAATTTTTGTCGCTCTTGTAAACGAAACGTGAAAAAAAAATTCGGCGTTCCGAACGAAAACGGCGCGTAATGAATTCGCCGTTTGGTTTGTGCCATTCGACAACCAGATAACTCATTGAAGCAATTAAAACAGCACGTGGATTCCGCAAGTTCTCCGGATTCAACAGATGCGATCAATTCTTGGTCCGATTATATCCAATTGGAAGAACTTTCACGTAATTCCGCGATTAAATCAACAGCCTGCTCTCGGAAACAAATTATCCGCCACTTTTCGTTCGGTAAGTTCGCTCGCTCGTTCGTTCAACTCCTTGGGTTGATAGGTTACACACGCGTACATCTAACTTTCCTCTCGATGATTAACTTCTCGGCGCGAGAAATAATTTTGACCAGCTTGGAAAAGTAGAGCTCCGTGAACTAAATGACGTATCGTTACTTCGAGTTCGGAAACTTGAAAAATTCGATAGAATAGAAGTACAAGGTACGATTTGTTTCACTGAAAAGCTCAAAAGCAAGTGTTCCAACTAGGAAATGAAGACGACTTTTATATGCAAACATTTGAATCGATAGAAAACAAATTACAGGCGCGATCGCTCAGTATCAGACAACGCCACTCCTACTCGAGGTCTACTCCACGTCCCCTTACGAATCACGTGACCCAAATCAACCAATCGCTAATTTTCGTTGCATTAACGTTGCAACCTGAAGAGGCCCGATTTTCTGGGTTACCCCCGCTAAAATCACTTTCAGTGATAAAACTGACCCGGTGAAAGAACGTTTTAATAAAACGATCAACTAACGACGTGTTGTCAATTTAGTAATTGTACAGAGTAATTTATTAGTCAATGTGAATAGATAACACTGTATTATAAAAAATTCGCTACCTTTTTTTTGAAAGAACAGAGAAAAAAGCGAATTTATTGCCCAGAAGTTTCTTTGTACATGTCAGATATTTAGAAACAGAATACAACTTTTTTGTAAGATGCTTCATTTTCGAGAACATCGGGGTTGAAAATTTATCAAGTTCACGTGTTCGCCAACACAACTTTTAACGAAACGTATTTTCTTAAAAGTGAAGATACTTTTTTACTTGCTTTTGCACACAGGATTAACTTTCTGTTAATTGTTCTTTCCTGTCACCATTCACACAGTTAACTGAATTCAAATGCACGTAACAAATTTTCAAAGTCGATTTTCTTGAAAGCACAGCGTCACATGGACAATTTTTTTTCTTCTTTTTTCGACTTATCTCTAAATGTAGAACCACACCCTGGCTGATTGTACCAGGATTTCGAAAACACTTTATATATATCGTGAAATATTTTGATCCACAAGTACGAAAGGATTAAAATCTCGATTCGTTTGCAATTTACGTTCAACGAATTCGAATTAAATTCGAATAAGAATCATTTTGTTCTTCCAGGTACTTGAATGGGGCGGGGTGTCTCTGGTGGATCGAAGCTTCGAAGAAGTCGTTCAAATAACAGAACGGGCCGACGACGTAGTGGATCTGGTGATCGAGCATGCTGCCGACACGTAAGTACGATATTTAACAGACCGATGAAGAGAACTAATTGATCGAATTAAAGTGGGAAAGTATAGCGATCGATGGTTATTTTTCTACCGACTATATTCGTTCATTGAAAACACAAATTTAAGAAATTTAAGAAATTGATGATATTGCCCAAGAGGCAATATTACAAATATATTAAATTACAATAAATAAATAAGTAAGAAATAAAAGCAATAAATAAGTAAGTAAGAAATAAATAAGGAAACGAAAACAGTTTAAACGTATCAAATTTATGTATAACTTGCAATTTATTGCGATAATTTTTTTTAGTGACGGAAATTTTATCAACGTATATAATTAAATATATAATTTCAGAAATTGATTTATATAAAATGAATTTTCTTGAAAGCTTTCGCTTTTCACCCATTAACCCTGAAACCGTTTTAGTAAATGGCCGAAGAATAAGAAAACTTATTTATGAAAACTTATTTTAGATATGTTACTTTGTGAACTAAGATTTTTATTAAAAATAAAGGAAATTTTTTTACAACTTCTTGACTTATATGTAAATGTATAAATTAATCTTCAAGTTAATGAAAGTTTTATCGACGTAAATTCAAATTGTTACTATCATATATATTTCTTTATATAAAAGCTTTCTTGGGCAGTTTTGTTTTCGATGAATGAATATACAATTAAGAGTATATATGTATATATATATATAATGATGAAAAAAATTATTGATATTTTGAGCTGCTATAACTTGGCAAAAAGACAAATCTACAACGTAAAGCCTTTATTTTGACAGTCGTGAGTTTGTTCTTTTTTCAACGATATTTTTCATATATATTACATAGCGCGTGGAAATGTTTATTCCCTATTTATTATTATTAATGTAGGGAAGGAATACGTTTATTCTAGAAAACTGTAAAAATTCAAATATCTGTAAGAACATTGAAAACATTTTTTGATGATCTCGAAATTGCAAGCTTTCTCTTTGTAACGAGACCTTAAAAATTACTGTGCAATTTCTTTTTCGCTATTTTATCGAACTTGCAATATTAGGGTTAAACGATAAAATATTAGAATTTCTCAAAGTTTTGTTCTTTAATCCTGATATTAAAAGTGCGATAAAAATGGCGAAGGAAATAATTGTACGGCAACCTCCGAAGTATCGTTATTTAAGAAGAGACTTTAATTTTCAAGATCAGATCTAGCCGTGAAAAGACATTTTCAATGTTTTAAGAAACGTTCAAACTTCTACTATTTCTGTGAACAAAAGAATTCTCACTTTCTCAGCTGATACTTACTGTGAAAACATCTCTGAAAAAACGAACTCACCACTGTCAAAGTAAAGATATCACGAATTTTAGAATGAAACCAAATAGAAATTAGAACTGTTTTTATCAAGTGATGACAGTTTCAAGTGTCAAGAATTTTTCATTGTTAGTAGTAGAATTATATTTTTCGCTGTAATCAGCAAAAAATAGTCTCGAGCATTAAATGGTTGGAATTGCTTCGTTGTGTTCGCTGCTTTCGCGTGATACAAATCATACGCAGCGGGGACCTTCCGGAGGATATAGCCGCGGCGCCATCGTCGGGAAAAGTGCCGGGAAATTTAGGACTGCTGATGGGTGAGTACGAGAAACGAAACGCAAGCATCGTCGTCATGTACGCCACTTGGCGAAGGGATCAATCGTTAGATGCTGACTGTCGGTTAGAGTGCATCGTCAGCTTTAAAATCGATAACTCGTACGGGACGAGAACTTGTCGGTCGCGCGCGATACAGAGAGAAACGAGATTCCAATGGAAGAACCGGGAAAAGAGTAAATTGTTTGCGTTTGTCGGTAGAACGAAGAGTTGAATATTACATCCTTTTTTGCTTTCCTTTAAATTAAAAGTTGACGTGGTGAATCAACAGTGAAGGGCACAGCTGAACCAATAACGACGAATGATTGTCGATAATTTAAACTGTTGTAACAATCCACTTGATCCTCTATACTTTGACAATCCCGATTTGTTTTTCCTGAAAAATGACTTTACGTAGTATAATGAGCGGAAAAGTGTGAACACATTTCTTGAAAATTTTTATGATCTACTATCGTCTCATTTCGAGGAATCAAGTCTCCCCTTTACAGCGAGTTCTTAGAACTAGTTATACGATTTTTTTCCAGCATTTTCTTCAAGTTTGATATTAGGATTAAACGACAAAAATTCAAGAAATCCTAATATTCGAGGCTCAATAAAATAGTGAAAAAAAATCACGCAGTTTTTCATTGTGAAGAAAAGACTTTAGTATTTAAAACTATAGTAGATAAAGTTATGAAAAACATTTTTTAATGTTTCTAGAGTTTGAATTTTTATAATTTTCGAGAAAAAAGTATCTTCATTTTTCAATTTGCTATGCGATGCAAAATCATCTTCGGAAAAAATGAACTCAAAACTAAAAGTTTTACGCTTTAAAATGACATGAAATTGGTTTTCTACGATTTATTTTTTTTTACAAAGTTACAACGGTTTATATTATCGACAATTTTTTATATTGATTCAATTACACCTCTTCACTGTATATAGTTATTAACAGACTGTGGATTTTTATCCATTCATGAGAAACTGCAAGATTGAACAACACGTAAAATGTAATAAATTAGATTTTCAAAAATATGAATTTGCATAAAAATCTGCAGTCCAACGATGAAAATGGATATTATCTTGTAAAGTAACAGTTTGAGAACCAAATTTTATCAGTAGACTGTGAACGTTCATGTAATTTTATAAAAAAAAGTAAATTTTTACTTTACTTCTTTTTGATGATCTGTTTGATTTATTTCTCTTTCCTATAAGAGTTTCATACTCCTTATTATTAAAAAATATTTATTTATCGCTACTGTATATTATTATAAAATATTATATTTTCAATATATCCTATACTTCTGTTTATTATTCCTATAAATGCATAAAAATCCGCAGTCGGTTTATCAGTATATTTTATGATTGTAATAAAGCAAAAATATTATACAAGAATAGATAATTTAAAAAGATATTAAAAAGGTATAATAAAAATACAAAAGACAAAGAGAATGATACCTTGATCTCTAGTTATACGTCACTAGACTTTCATATATAGGTAATTTTAAAGAAGAAATAAGCTTTTTTGAGCAATACGTTCAAATTTTTCATCATTATCAGTTTCAGATAGAAACAGTGAATATTTGAAGCTAATTATTACGTAAATTGATTTATTTCTGTGAATCAATAAAACCAATAAAAAAATTGAATTTACTAGTCATTTGAATTTCACTTCATCTTATTATATAAATTAAGTGAGTTAAAATAATAGTTCGTATTAATATTTGTTTAATATAATCTTTTTTTTAAACTATTCTTTTTTATTATTATTTTTCTAATTAAAACTATCATTTTTCTTCATAATATTTATACATATTAAAAGCATGAAATTAGCAATGATATTAAAACCCAATGTATAACAACTCTTTAAATTCTACATTTTTATTGTGGCTTTTTAATAAAATTTTAAATGTACTTATATGATTTGCCATAAAATATACTGATACAGTTTGGTTCTAAAACTCTAGTAGTTTTAGTTTGACTTTTTGAACAAATTATTATCCTTAGTAGGGATTCTAGTTTGTATCTATTGCTGAGAACAATATATATCGAATATAAAATTTATTCGAATATCATACAAATTTAAAAATGTAAAAATAAATCATATCCGATTTAACTTTATAGCCCGATGTTTTTCTTCTACATTTAATATCTCGAAGAATATTACTTTGTGAGAGCTATATGATCTTACTTTCAGTATAATGTTCGTTTTACTTAAAAATTATCTGGTGCATTCTATGGACATAAATAAGAAAGATATTTTTATAGGTTATTTGAAGATTTATTGAACAGCTAAGGATAAAATAAGAAAAAACGACATTTGTTAACATTTTGTTCTTCGCTATACATGTTCCATCCATATGTTATTAGAACTTTACGTGCAAAAAAGAGAAAGTACAAACGAGTAATATGTTACAAGTAATATGCAAAATGAACTAACATATAATGACTGATTAATGACTGATTTATTATGGTAATAAGTCTATTTGTTTATCATAATTTGATAGAAAAAAAATGAACGTTTTACGTAATACGTGATATTCATAAATTATGATTATCGTGATTATTCATTCATATTCATGCATCACCATTTCTTTCACACTTTGTACTTTTATCACACTAAGTTTAATGAAGCTTCAAACGACTTGCAGTCAATCACAAAAATCGAAATATTTTCATTAAATTTCATATATTTAAAACAGAGAAAGAAGAATTTTGGATGATTCATAGATTCTAATGTTGACTTGGCAACTGAAATTAAATCATTTGTAAAATACTGACAATATTTTTTACACTTACTTAAAAGAAAATGAATCAAAAATATAATTTTTAAATAATCTCTATATAGTAAGGCAAATGAAACTTATCTCGATTACAATGTCTTATGATAATTTTATAATTTTTATAACGTTTCAATTATAACGACTCTTTCAATATTTCAAAAATTTAAAATTAATTCTAAACATAATTTTATAATTGTAATAATTGTAATTATTTTGACACATACGTAATTGTACAATTTGTAGATATTCATAGTAATTTCGTGATTTTCTCTTTCGATTTATTTACGTTATTCCAACAAACAAATACGAAAAATGTCATTGTTTTCTCAGAATGAGCACAATTTTAGCTAAGAAGTAAATTAATGCTCATAAAATATTTCAATTTTCTTTTTTTCTTTAAATGTATGAAAGTGAACTTTTGCGACTGACTCAGTAAAACATACCGACAAATGCAATTATCACACATACAATAATTTATGCGAGCTTTATTACGTTATTATATTGAAACGTACAATACTTTCTTAAGTCACACAATCTTAAAAACCGATAAAAAACGAACCGAGATATTAAAAATAAAATAAATACATCAGGTTATAAAGTTAAGTTATAAAACCACTAACTAACTGGTACGTTCCGATTTACTTGTTATTCTTACGACGAATGTGAAATGTTTTTTCAGAAGGAGAAACGGATAAAACGCCCTCCTCACCGACGCGCAGGAAACTGCCAAAGACGCCGGTATAACGAGTTCATAAATTGAAACCTACACGTGACCGTCTCTCTTTCTTTTTTTTTTCTCTTTCTCTTATTTCCACGCAATGTACACGCATACGCATAAACTACACGGAAGAAGTAAACCTCGATTTAGACCGAGTTCTGTTAGTGTAGCAGAAAGTGAAGCGCAATAGCACCACCTACATTTTAGAAATCGGAAGTGATCACCACCTCTCTCGGTCTTTCGCTTTGTATATATCTCATGATCCGTATCCGATGCGAGTACCGAGCCATTTTACTTGTTACCTACGTATTTGTACAATATTTTACATGTATTAATCGTTCAAACGTGTGTATCGCGTTTATTTGAAAGAACAGAAAAAGACGACAGTCGATTCGACAGGCTAATAACACGACGCAGAAGCACAAGATAAAAAATACGAACGATTTTCATGGTCGATTCGTCCGCAGAAAGAACGGAGGATTCCACGAAAACTTGAACGATCAACTATTAACTGATATCATTAATTGCCCATTGGGGGCAATAACGATTTAACTAACTTTAATATATCTAATTCGAAAATTTGCAATTTTAGTAAATTTTATTAAATTTTTTATTCCGAACAAAGAACGCAAAACAAGAAACAAAACGAGACAATCTTGGTAATTGTGTGGGTTCATTCACAATCCAAAGATTTATTATTTGAGGGTTAAAGTCGAATTTTCTCTGAATCTCTCACTCTTTTTTTGCAGGTTTACTTTGCCAAGACAAATCTACCAGTGAAATCCTTTAATTCGCAAAGAAAGAACGCAGGATTTCACAGGACGATTAAAGGCGAATTTTCTCTAAATTTCTGCTTTATTCTCTTCGTTTTTATCTTCTTCTTCGGTTTTATTATCTGTCGAAATTCTTTAATTCGCGAAGAAAAGAACGGAGGGTCAAAACGATTAAAAATTCGAATTTCTTCTGAATTTTCTTTTCGTTTTTCTTCCACTTTCTTTGCAGTTTGATCTATCGCTAGAAACCTCCAGTTCTCCTCGCGGAGAAAGAATAAAAGAGACCACGGAGAAGCTCGAACGATCAAATTTGAATTTTCTCGAAATTTTCCTTTGTCGTTTTTTTTTTTTTTTTTGTTTACTTCACGAAGACAAATCTATCGCTGAAGCATTTTGGCTACGGAGCGAAGAAATCCGTTAACGGATGCATTAAATTTTAATGCAACAATGCGTTCGAAAGATTTCCCAGCCTCGAACGTTTCGAACTCTGTTTCGTGGAAAATGTTCGCTTTCGAGCTCTGCGTCGGCTCCATTTTTACCACCGCTAATGTGTCGAATTTGCAACTGCGCGTGTACACGGTGCGTCGATTAGAACGCGAGAGAGTGATTTGTAAATATTTGTGGACGCGCGGATCGGTCGGGATTCGGCGAGCTTCCGAGTAATGAAACCGCGAAACGTCGAAAATTGGAACGGCGATACGATTTTCGGTGAAATTCGCGTTGACGGCCGCGAGTTTCCCTCGGTTATCTTGAAATTTCCGAATTTCTCACGCATGCCGTTAAAACGGAGACCAAATTTTGCACGTTTTCTATCGCGGTGTATTTTGTAATTTGAAAAGAAAAAAAGTTAACACTCTTGCCGGTTTTTGATATATAACGATATATAAATGTGAAAATGCTTCGTTTTACGCCCTGTCCCGTATTTTATTTAAATTTGGAGTTAAAACGATGCTAAATTGGATGATTCTATAGAATCACCGGCTCTCATCAATATACATATCTACCGCATATATATTTCAGTCGATTCCCAATAATAATGAATTTTATCAAAATACAAATTAATGACTTGAAATTGAAATTAATGTATCTGCGATTTTCTTGCGGAATCAGCAAGACATAAATTTAAATTATCTGTTGATAAACTTGGCATCATATCTCGATTAATACACAATTTATTAAAATACTTGATATTGTTATTGGAATAAATTATTATTTTGAGTGTAAAGACTAAATGATTCATGACGAAATAATCACTAAAAAATTACTGTTTTGCAGTACGAGTAATATTGTTATTATATATTAGATTATATATAACATTATGTACGAAATGGGTAAAACGTAAAAGTTCTTCAGAACTCACTGAATAAATGAAATACACCAAAAGTGTTGTGATATAATACTTATTAAATATTAATATAGAGCTCGAAACGAACCGAGAGAAGCTGATTATTCGTCGAGCGTGTATTTTTTATAATACGATTAATAATACGAATAAAAGTTGTTCGCAACATTGATACAAGTTTGTGAGAAGCTACGTTTCAGAGAAGAGATAACGCGTCGCTGTTACGAAAAACATTTCAAAGTTCAGAAGTGGAAACATCAAAAAAATTATCAACGATAATGAACTTGAGAATTTCAAAAAATAACTATACTTTTGTTTTACAATAATAAAAATATAAAATAAATACAGTTGCTGAAACTGTGAACTACGAATCGTAAAAATTGATTGATGATATTTTCAAGAACGTTATAGTACCGAAAGTTTCATTAATGTTACGTTTCAAAAGAACTTGTCATAATATTCTTCTGTAAATAAAACGAAGAATATAAAATACACTTTTACACCAGTATTAGGCAATACATGGGATTATCTACTACATGTGACAATACATTGTCCAATTTGTAAATTTCTGAGGATATTTAACACTTGTCAATCAATTTTTGAAATGCCCTTTTTGAAGCTAAACTTCTACCAACGAATTTCAACATACGTAATACGTATTACATGAATTTCTAAATTACATACATATCAAATTAATAAAAACAATGAAATCGTTATTCTCATATCGATATCCACGTTTGATAGAAAATTTCCTAATAACGCATGTACATACGCATGAAACAATCGATTTTTCAATATAAATCTTAACAGAAACACGTGCCGGTTGAATACCGATCGAATTAATTAACGTGTAATTAAAATTATTATCAATTATTGTCTAATTTCTCAGTTAAATAATTGTCCAACTAAAACAACGTTTACCTCTGCGCTTTTGTCGTTTTGCGTTATTACCCAATGTACGATGAACATGAAAATTTATCAATTTTTTTATTCCAACGTCGGCAAAAGTGAAAATTTTAGTAAAAATATATTCACGGCAGAGTTCGAACGAAGCGAGGCTACAGCATTTCCTTCCCTTTTACAACCATCATTTCCTCGAACCCGTATTTTCGTCGGAACTGAACGAACAAAACGTTTTCCTCCGTTCTATCTCGCGGAAAAATCGCGGACTACTACCGACGCGTAAATACGTTTTGGTTTTCGCAACGGATTTAGGAAAATTCGTAGGCATAGATATAAATGGAACTAAAGAAAAAAAGAAACAAGAAAAAAAAAAAATCGTGACGTTTCCCGTAATTTCGAGTCCTTCCGATCAAGCTGTTCAAGTTAATCACGTACGCTTTGAATCGATGTCTCGTTCGGTAACATGCGTTCATCGAGATGCGAGTCACAGCCTCTCTAGCTATACTAAACTTATGTCCAGAGACCACGAACGATAAAGAGAGAGAGAGAGAGAGAGAGAGAATGCTTTCTTGTATCGAGTCTAGGTGCTGTTAGCTGTAAAGGATCACCTAAATGCATCAGTGTAAAACTGTATATCCGGGCCAAGTGTCGGCTTGCTTGATATATAACGACTTTCCTATCATTCTTTATATGACAGATATACATGTTCTTTGATCAAGCACGTTTTACCTGTGTACACCGTATCATCAAGTATGTGTTTCTCTTTGTGGGTGGATCTGTAAATAATTATACAGGGTTTCTGACAATAGGTGTACGTCGTATATAAGTAAGATCGTTGTTAAGTGGAAGTGGTACGCGGCGAGAGTTATTAGAAGAGTAACCTTCATTTGGGAAGGGAAGAAATCTGCTTTGTCGATCGATCGATCGATCGATCGCGCGATCTATACTATATATATATATATATGCTGTGTACTTTCTTCGTCTTCTTCTTCTTCTTCTTCTTCTTCTTAGTTTTTTTTTTTCGTTCTCGTTTTATTTCGGTTCGTTGCTTTCGAGGAAAGATACGAAACGATATTAAATATATCGCGTTGCTTTTCTCTTCGAACGAAGAGAAGCTGACGGATTCCGGTGTTTCGTTATCGCTGAAGCGGAAAGCATCTGGTTTGATAATTCGGCCGGGGAACGCCGAGGGAATTGCGGATCGATTATACTCGCGGAGGCAAGAGGAAAAATGCGATCGAGATACTTCGTTGTTCCGCGCAGATATTTAATAAGTCGACGAATTCTTAGGATTCTTCGTGCAAATATTCTTCGTTGAGGGAGGTAGGGCGGAGGGAGGAGATATAAGCTACGTCTTTTATCGATCGAAGAGAAATATTAAGTTTAAAAGATGTATTCGCAACGCGAGAAAGATAGAAATCACGTTTTCTTTTTGTTGAACTTTCAACTAGCTTCAAAGAGAATATAAACTTAGAGGTACGAGAAGAAAATTTGTAAATTTCACGTTCAACTTCTCATTCGTAGAGATGTTCTGCAATCAAAGAGAGTACTGCCCCGGCCCTGGTTTCGAAGTTTCGAAGAGCAAAGATACTTTTGCAGATTGTTGTAACAAGTATACACGACACAGGACCAAAATCGGTAGAGAATTCCTCTTTTGATTAGATATCGCTTTCGTGCCTCGGTGTTTCTCGTAAGAATTATTGTAATTGCGTATATCGGGAGCAATTTACGAGATAATGGATCTTTCTACTTTTTCGATCTCACTATATTACTCCGAGTTGTAAGCTAAAAAATTTCACGGATGTCTAAAGTTCCATTTCGCAGATGTAACAAGCGAGGTTTTTAAAGCAGAGAAGGAAGCTTATGGGTAACTGATGTCAATAAAATTTTGTTGAATATAAACTTAGTTAAGAAAGCTTGTCTGAATAACTGTTGTAAATTATGATCACACTTGTAGTTACGTTGTATAAAACTATACTACGATATAATACCCGTAATAGGCCGTTAATTAATTTTTTTAAGTATACAAATTCATTTCTGAGTGCAGTTTCTCAACTACAAAATTCTTTTGGCACATTGTATCGGAGTTTAATTTTTCTTTAGGTTTCTCACGTTTTAGATATTTCGATAAAAGAAATTGTTTCATGTACTGATTTTTTAAATTAATCTTAAATAAAATTTACATGTGATTTGATATCTTTCCACAAAATCACGAATTAGAATTACGAAACGAAAGCAAAAGAAATTTAAAATAAACGTGTTTAGAAAACTTGAAATTATTTTCAATTGCAATACAAAGCAAATTCACTAAGAAATAAAATGTAAAATATGAACATGTTCACCATTCATTTAGAACATTTAGACTACACAAATAATGTGACACTTCCAAGTTAAAAAGTACAAAAAATCTGACAACTATATTCTTCTTAAATTATAATATTGTTCAAAATTAAAAGGTTGAGACTCGAGGAATTTTTAACTAAAGTAAGAAATTCGACTGCAGTTTTAAAATAGATGAAGATATTTACGAAACTCTGGTAATTCCCTATTTTTCATCAAAGTATACATCTCGATAATTTTTACAATTCAAAAAATCTTTAAATTTGACATTTAATCATTTTATACAAATGTCTCTACAATGAATTTTTAAGAATATTTTATTTACTATTTACAAAATTTTTTACATATTTAACATTGCACAAAAACGCTACGTACTTTGAAACAAATTAATTTTCAAACCATTTCTCCATCGATATTTGCACCATTTGCGTCGCGTTCGTAAAAAATTCGAAACTATTGTGTTCGCGCATTTCGCGTTACTGATTTTAAAACAAATACATCTCTCTGGGACAGCAAGCCAACGTCAGTTAACGACGGTTTCGCTTCATTCGAATACTTATGGAATTGACGTCGGTCATCCAGGAGGCGCGTTTGCTCTCTGACGTCAATTGAAGCCAGTCCCGCTGAATAGGATGAAATTTTATATTTAGTCCGATGACGCTTTATGCACGTAACTACATTATTTCCATTTAACGAAAGGATTTCGTAATAAACTATTCGGTAAGCGCGAATTTGCTCGAGGTAGCAATCGAATTGACGTCAATTTCGTTTCTTCGTATTGAAGATTCATTTTCTCATTTACAGGGAGGGGACGATTGTTTTTCAAAAAATTACAAAGTTACGAGCTTTCGAAGTTCCGAAGAAAAATATATCGAGTTAATTTTTAATATTTCCGAGTCGAATAAATAGACAGTAAACGTCGAATAGTTTAGTAATTATAATTATTTGTGTAATGCACGCCAAAATGAATGTATATTATAACATCTGTTATATCGAAATGTACGCGTATGTACTTACAGAGGAAATCAAGCGAGTTCCGTTTAAAGCAAAATTATTATTTATCGTGAATAATAAGTAGATAAAAGTAATATTGAATTTTATGTTTGTTAATTGAACCGCATGAACAATTTAATGTTTATTAATTGTTGTAATTAACGTAACGTAGCACATTTCACAAAGTTCTCAGTATCTCAAAATTGGGGGACGAAAAATACGATGCATAACGATTTCTAAAAAAAATAAACATAGGGACTATAAACACCAAATATCTATATAATAATTATCAAAATCTGAGTTTTAAAATTAGAAAAATTTAGTTGTAAAGTAAAATATTTAATAATATTTATGAAATGTTTATATCATCAAATATTTATGAAAATGTTTAGTAATCAAATTATCAAGTTACGAAGTAAAACAAAACAACCAAGGGAAACTGACCTGTTTGAGAATATTTAAAGAATAATTAAATTACCGTTGTCATTACAAAGTTAAAATTACAATCGTGGAATAAAATAACGTGTTTTGAAAGTGTTGAATAAAGTTTAATAAAGCGGTTTGACAAAGTTATCAAGTTAGAAAAGATTTATCAAGCAAGTTGTCGAGTTATCGATCGTGAAATAAGACGTTCGGAAAGATTCAATAGCTCGACCGTGATATTCCTGTAAATCTTGAAAGAAAAAGACAGGAAGGAACACCAAACGACTGAGTTACCTGCAAGCAAAGCTCTGCGCATCAGCTTGAAACCCGGAATGTGGCGAAACGTATTGTCACGATAATACTCTCTCTATGCACCTCCGTAACGATCAATATTTTCGTTCTTGTTGCATCGTTGGAAGAAACTATGTGTATATACGCAGATGCTTTCGGCGTGGTCGCGTTCGTCGTAGCGCGCTTCCCTTTAACCAAACGAGGCTGCTTTCGTTCGCTGCTTAACACGATTAAATTATTACGCTGTTCTAAGGAGCGCACGACAATCGGTCTAGATAAACGCTAAGAAATGTGTGCGTCCGTGCACCGGATTTTATGTGTGTAACCGTTAGTAGAGAGAATAGTAGAGAGAAAGCGAGCATCGCGTTTACAAAGTAGAACACGAACACGCGAATCTTCACGCTAAAAGATTGCGCTTTTCGGTTGCGTATCGTTCAAAGATCGCTCACGCGATCGACGAGAAAGAAATTCAAGCAGAAGGTACATACGTACATACATACATACATACATACATACATACATACATACATACATACATACATTCATAGTACGTACGTACGCACGTACGTGCATACATAGATACACACATACGTGTGTCATGCAATGTCTTCAAGCGTATGCAGTCCGCTGCAAAAGATACAAAAAGCGGAGTATAAGCAAACTTCATATTCCTTGAAAGCTTCGCGCGAGAGAACGAACTGTTACAGCACCGCTTTCCCCGTTTGCCTTCCTGTGACGAGAGAGAGAGAGAGAGAGAATGGTTCCCGATTCGAAATACCGAAAAAGATCCCTTTATAGTCGCGCATTGACGACGTCTGACTGAGAAAAGAGAACGGAACACGAGAGGAGTGTCAGTTGGGGCGAGTTGCGTCGTCGCCGTTCTTCTCCTTTCTTCCGCTTTCGTTCCTCCGATATTCCGTCGAATTACTCGATATTTCGTCTCGATCCGAGTTTTCGATCGACGCGTTGACCATGCTTTCGTCAAATCACGAGACACGAACAACACACGCACGCAGAAGGTGTTTCGAAAATCGTGATGCAATTGGTTAGATTGTGATTCTACGTGGAAGAAGACTGACAATATAAATTAAAAAGGAAAAAACGAGGGAATTGAATTCGAAAGTTTGTCGAGTATAAAATGTGTGAAATTTGATTGGATTGAATAACTGACGATGAGTTATTCTTTGTGCAAAAATAAGTCGACGATGTGAAATAAAATTTTTCAGTTTAATGCTTTGTTTTCAAAAAAAATAAATAAATAAATAAATTTGAATATGTTTAGTTCAGCTTGGTGCACGTATAACTTGATAAATATGCAAATTGAATTTGGCAATAAAGCGTCTTGTGAAGAAATTATATTCTAAATTTTTCATTTATTTTCATACGTAAAATATTCCTAAGAAAATAGAAGAGTATCGAGTCAAACTGATTAAAAAGGAAACATATCAAAGACACGTATTAAGAAATAAAGAATCGATATATTTTAATACAACATTCAACAAGTAAGAATTGATAGCAAAGTACGAAGAGAAACTTCATTTTCAAACATAGTGACTTAACAATTTTTATCCATCACTAAAAGGGATACTTCGTTTCAATTATTTGCGTCCCTGTAATTAGCCAAAATCAAATGTACAAATTTTCAAACTAGATTTTCTTGAAAACGAAAAAGAATCACACGAAGAAGAATTTTATTCTTTTTTTTTTTTTTGTTTCAATTTATTTTTGCACATAGAATCACGTTCCAACCGATTGTACATCGATTTCGGAAACATTCTGCAAACATGTACGCCATATATAGACACGCAGAGACACACGTTTCCGAATCTCTCGCTCTCGGTGATCCACGAACAGTACACACTTACTCCTAATTAGCTGGTAATTGATCGTCGCAAACAGGCGAGAACAATGCACATCCTCGACGCGAGAAACCTGACTCAATATCCACGCGAATCACCCCCGAATCTGTGTAACCGGATGTAAAGATAGAGGAAAAATAAACTCAGAAGAGAAACGAAGAAACATAGGAGAGAAAATTCTTACGCGAAAGCTCGAGCTGCAATAACGCGTGCTGCAGGCGCTCGATCTTTTTCTTCGCTTGTTCTTTTCTTCTTTTTTTTTTTTTTCTTCTTCTTCTTTTGGACTTTCCGTTGGACCGTGTACTACCGAGAGAAAGTTTGGCAACAATTCATAAACCTAAGTATGACAGTAAAAACAAAAAGTGAGTTTCACTTTTTAATAGAAGATAGACACAGTTTTCATATTTTACAGTAAAATATTACGTAACGTATAAAAATATTATACACGTAACAGAGTATTTTTGGGATCAAATGCCTTACATTATAGGCTTTTTTAAATCTGCACGAGTAATTATAAAATTGCTTCGTGTATCTTTATCTAAAAATACTTCTTCAAAATTTATCTGACGATCGCCAAGAATTTATATAGAGATAATCGAATTATCCTTGTTCGTAATATTAGATATTTTGAATTATTTGGTATTCTACGTAATCTACATTGGAGCAAAGAAACGTGAAGAATGAATCCTGGAAAACGACAATGCTCCCAAACTGTTCGTCGGTGGTGTACATATCACACATGTGTGAACGTGTACGAACGCACACACGTGACAAAGAGAAGAAACTGTGCAAAGATACACGAATAACGCAAATATACACGGTGGTAGAACCGATCAGAGATACCTTTGTATGTATTATCGTACACGTGTACCCGTGCACACGAATACACGTGAATATCATGCGAGTCGTAGAGACGTGAGTGATTAGAGCGGATGCGCGTGTGCGTGCGCGCGCCTTTCTTCGCCACCCACTCTTTCACTTTGCTTCTCTTTTCACCTGTCAACTTCTCCTCCCTTTCTTGTTCCCTTCTTTACACGTGTAAGAATTCTGTGTTCTATATATACTGTCCTATATATATATATACGGCTCTACGAAGCTGCACGAGGCACTTCTCTCTTTTGTATCTCTAAATTCTGTTACTGTTACCGCCTCACCGTTACTTCCGGCGACGTCTCTTCACCACATCGGCATACGTCCACGTATTTATCTCTCTCTGTGAGCCCGAAAGTTTCATTGTGTATCGCCCAATAACTGTTTCTTCTGTCGTTTTTCCTTTTTGTTTCATCGCTTCCTCCCCCCCCCCTCCCCCCACTTACCTCACCGCCACCCACGAAATCCTCCATTTAAAGAAATTGTATGGCTACGAAAAACAGACTAAAAGAGAAATAGACCCGCTGACGAAAGTGAAAAGAAAAGGAAATGTAAGTTGTCCATGTTGAAACAAACTTAGCATATTGGCCCTCCATGCTACTCTCTCCCAACTGGCACGACTCTAGTTGTTACATTAGCGTTCATTTTCTTTTGCGGCTCGACCCCTGCGTTCCCCACCTTTTTCGTTTCACCATTGTCCATTGTTTTATTTTCTCGTATACTGTCGTCTAGGTATGGCTACTTGGTCGTTTTTTAGCAGTGATCAGTTCTTACTATAGCTCTTTGTTTTCGAACATCTTTCCTTCGAGCCTCATCTGTTACTTACTCCTTTGGTTTTCGTTCACTTTCCTCCCAGTTTGCTCTCTCCCGCTCCTTCGTTTCACGAAATTAGAAGATAACAGAATGGAACAAGCATGAAAACGTGATTAGCGTAGCTAATTCGATGTAAAGTTTCACGTTGAACTCTGAGCACCAAAGGTACCATCATAGCGATGTACTGTTATAAATAAACGGAATTCTCAGTATTTACAGTGGCTCATGAAGGCATTCGAACATTCATCGTAGAATAATTTTTATGTATATCTTATGTCTGTTTTATAAAACATTATGATCTAGTTTCACTAGCACTGTGAGTAGTAAATATTATGACTATATCGATGAAATTTGAAACTTGAGAACGTACGTGGGTACACAGAAATTACGAGAGTATTTATTGCACACATGCAAGATATTTAAAAAATCTATTGCATGAAAATGATCCTAGTAAATATTGAGACCTATCGATATAACAGATTGTGTTTATTTAAATACTTATATATTTGTATTTAAATATCTTGTAATTTATACATATACATATACATATATATATATATATGTTTAGATTCGTCTCAAACAGCAATATAATTATGATAATTAAATTTCACTACAGTGTTAGTGAAATTTCCAAAAGTTTTATACAACATATATAATATATTTATAAAAAGTTTGTCTACATGCTCGAATACTTTTGCGAGCATAAAATTCGATTTCGTTTCAATGATATCGTTTGAATTCTCAAATTGCGTGTTGATGTGTTTTTAATTCTCTTTTAATATTAAGCCATTCCACAAGTAATGTCGTTCTTTGCCACGGTTATATGAATTTCTATTTTCTGTACGTGAAATTCGAAATTAATGTTTCGCAAGAGCGAAAATCCTTCCTTCTAAATCAAGCGCCTGAAGTATTCAGGTCATTTTTCTAATGCTGGAAAAAATTTAAAAACGTACGTCACAGCGAGGTTTTTCACTATGTCCCTGGTTCAAGAGAAGTGATATAATTATGGACTTTGTAAGGATATTTCTGAAATTTTCACAGATACATTTCAAGTAGAAATTTTAAAGATAATTTTGAATCGAACAACGAAGAAAGATCTACTCACTAAATTTAATAAAATGAAGATGTTCGATTGGATATTTACGAATACATGATATGCATATGAATTTTTATGAACACAAGTACGAAAGTAGAATCTAAATAAAAATTTGTTCTGTTAAATATCTATTTGATCTACTAAATATCACAGATCGTTCTATTTTTTAACATTTCATGACATTTAAATATTACGTGTATTTTGTAGATTTTTAGAATTTCCAATTCCCCACAAATGCATGAACATACAAGTGGCAGAAATATTAAGTTTGACTAATAACAACATCCACAAACTATTCAAAGTGCATTGGAGAAACATCAAAAAATAGAAAAATGAATTCTCCGCGAGCTTTTAACAAGGCAATTGGCAATAAACTCGCCTAGTCGTTGCAATAATCCTAACCATAAAAGGCAATGGCTACTATCAATATCCCGATATATGATATTACCTTTTACAATATTTTCAATTTAAGAAGATTCTTCGTTAAATATTATTTCGTCACTATGTACAAGAAATAATTTATTCTGAATTTTTAAAGTAATATTGGTTAAAGACACCATTATGACTGAAATTGAACTTAACAATTGAAGGTAGTTTTGTTAGATGAGCAATGAGATTCAGTAAACTGCAAAGAGATTCGTTTTCATCGACGACATTTTTACTCGGCAGAAATAATTGAAAGATAAAAAAAGAAATTTGACTTGCAATTAATATCATATTCATTATAATTTTTTGATTTGGTAATAATAAGTTGTCATTCCTTAAGTACTAAATTAGTTTTTTCAGTTTTAAATTTCTAATAAGCAGATGAAAAAATTGATAATTTACATATCGATGTATTCACGCATAATGTTCTTTAGTTCTTATTAATATTATCATATTGCTCTTAAGTATATTATTAATGTATTAATATTATAGTATACTTAATTAGTACATTAATATTAATATTATTCCTTTCTGAAGAATATTATGTATATTCTAATAAGTTATTCCTTGTATATGGGGTAGTGCGATAAAATATTTTTGTTGAAACTTTCAACAAATTGGAGACAAAAAAGAAAGAAACAGCAAAAAATAGCAGTGTGTATAACAATACACACAATGTTCTTTACGAAACATATTCCTATTGTAACTTGACATTTAAAACGACATTACGTATGGAATGACCTGATTGAATTAAAAAAAATCCATTCCTTTTCGATGAATGCGTAAATTATTTAAAAATCCGTAGTCGAAATTTCCCAAGCTATAATGAAATTCTTGCTTTAATACATATTTAGTAGATTTACATTATATATATATATATATCCTATTTCTTACAAACTTTTTCTATTACATCTATTCTATTACATCACATGCGAAACGAAGGGTTAAAATCTTCATTCTTCTCTTTCGTCCCTTGTCACTTTTTTTCGCTCTCTACATTTTTCTCTCGTCTCTTTCTCTCTCTCTTCTTTTTCTCCTCTTTCTCGTTCTCTATTCCACCTGTTTGTCTATCGATCTATCTATCTATTTATTTGTACTTACATCTATCCACCTATGTACCGACTTTTGTTTTTGTCTGCATAAGCGCAGTTTCACACGAACAGCAAATTCGTCCTGAACGTGCGCCAAACGTCCGAGAAACTTTCTCATCGATCGGTTCCGGTGCTGAAAAGATTTTCTTTTTCTTTTTTTGAATTCTTCGTAGTCCTCGACTCGTTCAGAGGAAATAAAACGAGCACGAAATCGCGGGCGTTTGGCTTACGCTTTCCCTGTAATTCAATCGATTGGAAATGTCGAACGAAACGTGAAAATCCGAAAGTATCCGACTCTGATTTCGGGAAGAGCCGCGTCTCTGAATCAAATTTCCTTGAAAAATCCATCACGATACGTTTAACGTGCCAAGAGTTATCGAAGAACTTGCTGTATAATGTTGATCGATAGCTCTTTTCTCGCGGAATATCGAACGATTTCCTTCGAAGCAGATTATAAGTTACCAACACTTTCACGGTTCAAAGGTTATACTTTGCAAGAAACAAAGGCGATATTTTTTTTGTCGACCGCGAGGAATTCATTATACGAGTGTCAGGCTTTAGGTGAAGATAGCGCCGTGACAGGAGAATTTTTGTGAAAAAATATTTATGATTATGTAATGTTATTTATTATTACGTAACAACTGTTTATAAATAATTTTGTATGTTTTCATACAACATTTCTGTCGGGATTGGTCATAATTTCAATCTAAAGTAAAAAAATTTTTACGAAATATTCAGAAAGAATATAATTGTAACTAGTAACTAATATAGTAACTTGTAACATGAACAATTTTATAAATTTTGATACGAAACTTTTGTTGGACCTAGTTATAATTTTAATTCGAAGAGTAGTAAAAGAAATTTTATAAAATTTCGTTGCCAACTTATACAGATTAAATTTCAACTTTTGTCAGAATTAGTCGTAATTTTAACGTACATTTATTATTGGAAGAAACTACAGATTGAAGAATATTCATATTGCTCGCAAAACACTTATAACAATAAATGACATTTGTAGCTACTTTTTGTAATAGTTATTTATTATTGTATCAAACTGTTTATTACTGTTGTTGTTTTTGTTGCCGTTATTTTTATTGTATTATTATATTATCTTATATTATCTTATTATGTTAAACTTTAAATTTAAATTTAAATCGTTACAGACATATCTTGTTTTGTCTGCATTGCAAAATATAATTTCGGCGTATTATTTATTTATAATCTGTGTATTATAAACGCGGACATTCTTCGAATGAAATACGTTACTAGTCTGCGCTAAATTGGTTGTGCGCATTAATCCAAATAGATAAACACTTTGTAAGCAAACGACACATTATACGTAATTAATTGATCCAATAGTAGTGGAGTTAATTATCAATTGCGGAAATTAACTGACAAATAAATGTATTGAATACCTGATCAAGTTCGATGGATTTTATTGAATTTAACTCACTTTAAATGAATTCCAAATAAACAAACTTGAAACAACTAAACTAAACCAATGAAAGCTTTTAGTGCTGTTGTTGTTTTTACATTTTTCATAGAGTATTAATAGTATTCAGTTATTAAACTGTTACAGTAACTATTCAACGTGCAATTATTTTATGAAAGTGTTGGTAACACGTAATTTGCAACAAATATTGTGATTATAATCAGAAGAGCTTACAGAGATATACAGAGTGTTAAAAAATAAGAATCTAAAACTATACGACTCAGTAGTACCCACTGAGAGGAGTAAAAATTATTGAAAATTATTCTAAAATATGATATTTAAAATGTAACTTGACATATATAGCAAAACATTAAATATAAATAAAAGGAACAAATTGAAATATATCAATATATACGAACACAGGAAATAGTATTGTATTGAGAGGTTATAAAATTGTTACCTATATAACGAATGTTACAGTAAAATACATTATATTAAGTTCGATGTTTACATTATACGATATTTACAATATTTTAAAACATTTCATTGCGTTTCAATTTTTCCTTTCGTCAGATACAACATATATTTTTCATTCATTGTTATACTTTAATTGCATTATTTGTTATGAACAAATAGTTGAACTGAACTTTTAAGTACACAAAATTGTATTTTACATCGAAAGTACTGACTCATTCAAAGTATCACTCATTTATATAGTTTAAGTCGTTGTTAATCCTCTTTATGAGTACTAAGAGCTCTATAATTTTAAACCTTTGGTACCCTGTATAAAACTTGAAACGAATCAATTATTGGAATGATTCAGGGAAATATTATCTGTTTTGAAGCTTAATTGTTTCAAAGGTATAATCAGCGTGGAAGACTCTTCTTAATGATGTAACGATATTTCTTTTACAGAAATTTGAAAATAACTAGAAGTAGCCAGAATACAAACTCCAAGTAACAAGAAAGATTATATCAATTATTTCAAATTTCTTAACTTTTCTACTGTAATACGAAACAAACATCACAGATAATTTTTCCAACGTAGAGAATATTATCGATTGTATTTTTAACGACGATAACAAGGGAAAGCGTATGCGAAAAGAATCGTAGCCTGACATCGTTTGCACATACAACACCAACGCCATGCTTCTCTCGCGACTCGGCTTCGGCTTTAAAGGTATTTCACTGGATCTAGTGTAAAATGATGCTCACGGTCTCAGAACCGTCTTTTTTTTTTTTCTTTTTGCGTAACCTTTGAACGCGTTGATCGCCAGAAAAAAAAAGAAAAAGAGGAGAAAATAATAGCAAGCGAAAAGAGGAAAAATTGATGCTATCATGTCGATGCTATTCTGCGCGAGCAAAAAAGAAAAAAAAAACGATCGAAAAATCGAAAATTTTTCCCGAGAAAAATTCATCGAAATTTCACAGAGTCGTCCTTTGACGGGCCGATCACGTTTTTTTGCTTTGGTTCGTTACGTTTCCGCTGCCCTGCGTGTCTCAGTCGAACGTCGACCGCACGCGTCAATGGAAACTTTAAGGCCGAAAAAGCGCCGCGACCACACGCACACCTCGCTTGCGTAGATCTTTGAACGCGTTGAACAGATTTAATCCTCGAACAGTATATCGTTGGGTTATACACAGACTGACTAAAATAATTTATATTACATTTTGCTAAAACTTGCGGCATTTCATTTTATTTCGTATCTCACTCTTCGTGACAGAGATTCGTCATGAAATTTATTATGATGGTCAAAATTACTAAATAATTAATGTTACCAATGATTTAATATCAAACGAGACAACAAACGAAGAATCATTTTATCTTTAACCGCTTCGTAACCACGGACGAGATATCTCTACGTATCTAAACGTATCGTTTTTTTCTTTTTTAGGATGAGAATTCTAATTCAAAGAAACATAAATTCACGAAACATCGTGGTCAATATTATAAACGAAAGACAAACAATTTTCTTGTGTACGATAAAAATTCAACGTATAAAATAACGTATAATATAATATTATTTTATTTATACAACACGGCATTCTACGAACGATATGTATCGCGAGATTATCCATGATTTCAAAGCGGTTAAATATATACTACCTTTTGACACATTTGTTCAACACATCGTAACACGTTGTCCTCTTTAATGATGAAACTAATAGCAATACTTTAAGCATCTCAGATTGTCTGTACGAAGTAAACAATCAGAGGGTTGAAAATTCTAAAACTGAGCAACGATCGATTCCCAATGACCCAACGATACCAGTCAAGGGTTAAAAAAAAAACAGACGTACAGTCCGGGAAAACGGTACGTGCGTGAGGAGAGGAGGTCAAATGAACGTTGCCATGTTTGCGCGAAACGAGAAAAGGAAATGGTAGGAACGAGATGAGACGATAAGGGCGAAGAGGAATTCGACCGCTGGGATCGGAAGAGGAGCCGGAAAACCAGGAAACGCGAACTATAACAATCGCTGCGATCAAAGGAAACGAACCTTTTTCTTGGCCTGTATCGTACAGATCAGTGATGCACAATGATCGTTTAATTGGATGTTTCATTAATAATTTAACGCGGTAGTTTCTTTAATCCTTTGCACTTGGGAATTATTCCTATATTTTCCTGTGCAACTATCACGCAATCGACAATTGTACGTTGAACTTATTAAATCAAATTCAGGATTGTTCACTTGTCAGAAGAAACATTAGTTTCTCTGATAATCTCTTTAACACCCCTTTGCACTCGGTAACTATATTCGAATATTTTCTTGTAACAACTCAATACCTACAATTTATCAAATCAGATTTAGAATCATTTACTTATTTTGAGCTAAGAAATTTAGCTTTAGATTTCTCCTATTTGTGCATGTTTATATATAATGTTTTATAATGTTTTACGGTACTTCTTGAAAAATGATTAAATTTGATACATTAGATTTATTCATGTATTTTTACAATATAGGTAATCAGTGTCTGTAAAAATACATGTTAAATAATTTGGTGTAATCAGAGACTACGATAATTTATGACAGTACAACTGACAATCTCGACTATATTAGTACAATTCCGAGTGCAAAGGTTATTAATGAATTTAATATAAAATAATAATAGTTCTATGAATTTAAAGTATATAATTATAATTCAGAACATGATTTGGCGAGGTGAAAATTATGAATGTTCCAATTGACGGAACGAAGATTTAAGACATCAACCGCTATCACTGCGACATCGATCGATGATAATTTGCAATCTCGCTATATCATTACATGAATTATGTGAGAAGCTTGTATTTTAACCCTCTGTAACATCGTGTAACTTGAAAGTTACATACGTATATCCATGTTTAAAATATTTTATTTTGTATTTTTATTGTTTCGTTATTGCATTTTGTGTCATTACAAAAATGTTAAATGACTCACTCGTAACAAGTTTTAGCTTCCGAATTGATGAAAATTAAATATTTACTTTTGAAAATAAATAGCTACACTTAACACAGTTAATAATCTATTTCTCTTGCAAGTAAACGAAATTTTGGTTATAGAGGGTTAACTTGTGTTGAAACGTTTTCATGAACGTATTCAGGGTATATTCGCGATTTAGTACGTTGCACATCTTCCTATAATAGAATAAAAAGTTTTGATCAAATTTTTCAAAAATATAGTAATTTTTTATACAAATTGTAACATAATATTTTGCATATAATGATATTTGAGATATAATAAAACTGTTAATAGCTTGTACAATATTGAAACTGTTGATACGAGACTGACGAAAATACAAAGTACATTGAATTTTAACTTAACTCTATTTCAATTTTAAATGGAATTGCTGGCTAGCCTTTACAAGTGTTTAAGCTTCGTACCGACGCAACGTTCGCTTTAAAAATTCAAGAAAGTATCAGATACCGCGAGAAACTATGTTTCTTTAATGTACAAAATGCATACAAAATGTGTTTTACAGTTTGCTGCCCTTTTATACGTCTATTTTCAGATTCCATTTGCACGTACTAACTATTCTGCCGCGGAAAGCCATCACAATAGTCACATTTGAATATCTGTTATAAAGAATTCACAGAAACTATCCTAGCCTAGTACTGGTATGTTTTATTTTACAATTTTCGGTCTCTAAATAAAATTTGTCACGGAACGTGTAATTATGAGAAGTCCCTTTTAATAAAATATTTCAATGGGATAATTAAAGCCCTTGCCAAGCTATCATTTTCTTTATTTAAATTATTATTAGAATTACACGTTAATTATTTTTTGCCATCTTTGCCGTCGATTAAAGAGCTTATGATAAAGAGAAAATTCAGAAGTCATTATTATGAAAATTAAATGGTTCTAAAAAAAATTAACTTTATCAAGGTTCCACGATATCATGATTTATTGTTTTTTCACGATGTGAAGACGAACAAAAGAAAATTCACTTCTGCACCAATCACAGTTTGATCAAAGTTCTGAGATGTATCTTTACTCTATAAAATGATGGATTATCCGTTTGCCTTTTAAAATTTCTCCTATCCGCTATTATATCTATAGAAATTGCATAACATTGTGAACAGCATATTAGAAAAAAATATTCATGTACATATTAGAAATTAAATATACCAAAATATTCTTTCATTTTCTGGAAGAAAAACAAACATGGATTCTTAGTTTGATATTGCTTATATTAATAATTTAATAACTTTTAATAGAAATAATTAGATATATTAATTCAATAGCAATTCCATTTAAAACATTATCTTTCACGTATCGCACGAAGATTTCTTTTTAAGAACTAAACGTTTTATACCCTGAACACATTCATAAACTTTTAACAATAACTTTTAAAAATCGTTATACGTAATAAATATTATCTGTTTTAATTCAAAACGAGCAAAATTTAATTAAAATTAGTCAAAATTATTTGAAACAAGAATGTATAAGGATGTATGTTGTTCATCACTGATGTCACGCTATCACGCTCCCGTAGCTATAGTTGTCGAGCATAAACGCGACTTTTTCGTGTGACTTCACTCTTCACACGATCACAATAATCTTGTACATATATACATACATACATACGTACATACATACTTTGCTCATACGTATCATACATAGTTTGCTCGTTCTTATTTATCGTTTTTTGCCTTACTCGACGACAGTCCCCTCACAACTCGCTTCTGCATGAAAGGAATGAATCTCCGGCTCTCTAATTCTCCACGTAGGAGTTACGTGTGCAACATAGACGTTCGATCTTTCGACTAATCTTTCTTATTCTCTGCGAAGCTCATCTAATTTTGTCACGGTTTCGGATTCAAGGGTGCGATTTCACGAGAACGCGGAGATCACGTCTTTGTTCATTCGTAGACTCGCCGTTAGTCTTATTGATCGTCGCTGGTTTCGAGAAGCGGCGAGTCTTCATTTCACTCTCCTCTATTTTAGGAGCAAATCGCGAAAGAGAAGCAGGTGACGGGACGGATACAGATTCAGGTTGCGTACGAAGCGGATCGTAAGGAGCTGATCGTTTCCGTTTTCACCGCCGACGATTTGTGCCCCAGAGAAGACACGGGATACGGCACGCTACCGGAAGCTTATGCGAAATTGGTCCTACTCCCAGTTTGGTAAGAACTTATTTGAAAAATGATACGTACACGCTACTTTTGCACAGACCTTTCGGAACAAACAGTTTATATGATTCGAGTTTGTATAATACGAATGATTCACGGAATCACGCTCAAATGAATGGAGTATAATATTATTGCAACGAATAGATACAATTACTCAGTAGAATCGTACATTAATGTTACTAAATGCATTTGCTGAAAATGTATGTCTGTACTAATTAAAAAAATAAAAAGAATACACTTTGACTTTAATTTGGTATTTCTAGTTTAATCTAAATTTGTTAATTGTACTTGACGGATTGTACGAATATTCATCCGACGAAAGACATTATTCGCTGTCATTTAAATTCAAATTTTGTAATTACAATTCTCCGAAATTTATTTTGTATTTGAATATTTGGAATATTTATTTAGTAGCATAACAATTCGATCATATTTCCCAGCAATTTTTTATTGTTGTTGAAACAAAAACGGGATCTAACCTTCCATTCTTTTCATATACATTTGATTTTCTTCTTTAGCGAGGAAATTCTAGAACGTTGCAAAGTGTACGCACGCTTCAAGTTAAAATTTTTATGAATTTCATAAAGTTTTAAATTTTGTGTCACAAACAATCAATCATGCTGTTATAATTTAGTTCAACTTTATCGTAAGTGCGTTTATACTCGTCTCTCTTAATTTTAAATACACAGTTAACGAATTGAAATAACCTAAAAGTCAAATAATCCGATACAAACAGTATTTTTCAATTAATGAGATAAGGATTTTCTATTTTAAATTTTATTTACCTACGTCATTTAATGTGAACACACGTGTTTTTAAAATATCTAGACCGTGATATTTATATCAAATGTGTCTGCGTTATATTTATAGGATGATATATTATGTCAATAAACTGATGCCAGTAAAGTCTCTGTTATAACGATCTCTATTATTATCTGTTAACGTTTCATAAGCTTCTCAGTCCCTTCTTTATTGGAACTTTGTTACTTCAACGAGAAGTAATCTTGAACTGCTTCAACAGTCACAGTCTCTGAACCCTTTTTCCATTCAAACGATTCTGTAATGATCTAGATAAATGGAAATCGGATGACGCGTAACGAATATGAAGAATATTTTTCGTATTTCCTTAACTCAATTTCCTCGCTTCTTTTTTCTCGTTATGAAATTAGAGTTATGAAATTCACAGCCATTCCAGCGTTATTATAATGGGAAACAATTTATTGCTTTTCTGTTAACGAGATATTGGAGATTTTTCAAACGCTTATAATCGCATCATTAGCACTGGCACATTAAACGAGGTTACAATATTAAAAAAAAAAAAGTAATTATTAACGAGTTCTTTGATAGAAAGTTGCATTTAACTATGGAAATTTTTTTGATTAATTAAAATTATAAGCGGAAACTTATATTTACTGTAGGAAATGTAAAAATTTGTTGTTTATCCCAATAATTTCAAACAAATCGTTAGTTTTTGATTTCTTGGAATGTCAACAGTTGTATTACTAAAAAATTGTTCAATTTTAAAGTTCGTTTGCTTTTAACATTGTTACTTGTGATTTTATACTTTAAAATTATGATCCATTTGTCATTTGCAAATATATTAAAACCAATCCAATATTAGATAATCGAGGAACATATGTAATTACATATAACTGATTTGTGAAACTAGGAAACAAATTAAATTGAAACTAGAACAAACGTGTCATTATTTAAAATAAATTGTTATTCTCAATTATCTTTCTGTTTTTAAGTATCTTTAATACTCTCTACAATTTATATATCTAAAATCTAAAAGAAAAATAAAAAAATAAAAATTTCATTATACAAATATTATAAAAATTATATCAAAGACAATTAAGTTTCACAAATTTATCTTTTTATGTATTTCTCACTTCTATCTATCACTTTTTATATATTTCTCACTTCTATCTATTACACTGAACTATTTTTAATATATTCACAAATGATAATTTGATCATAATTTGAAAATTGCAAATAATGATCATCTTCGTCTTTTTCTCCATGAATTTATTCTATGCATTTGCACGGGATACGAATGGCTCGATGTTATATGTGCATTTCAGTGCTGATCAAATTACTTTGAAAACCGTGGTCGCGGAGCCAAGTCAAAAGCCAATTTGGAATGCAACATTGGTCTTCTCCGGAGTTGACGGCGAGAGTTTAATGAATCGAGCAATCGAAGTGACTCTCTGGGATTTCTGTCCTGATGGCGATAATGTTTTTCTCGGCGAATGCACCGTTGATGTCCAACGAGCTCTCGAAAATGACAGAGCTGTTTGGTAAGTATTTTAGAAGGATAAAAAATACAATTATCGTTATTTTTCTACGATGTACAAAACTGAGTCAAAACATGTGGGAAGGGGCTTTATCTACATACAAGTTACACACAAACGTAAAATCGTTAAAAAATGACTTGCACGAAATCTATCTATAGTCATGTTACAAATTATCGTGGTCGTCTATGATTTAATACTATAAAATCATACAATGTTGTACTATAGTATAAAACACATTTGTAAATAAATTTATAATATATAAATATATAATTAATTTTATACTACTATACTGTATAAAATATAGTATAGTATGTAAATTACTATACTATAACGACTTTAACACCTGTTAGAACATCCTTTCATTTATGTGTGAATTTAATACTTTTAGACTCGCGGAAAACAATGTACGCACTACTTTCCGTGTGTTCGATGTGTGACGATGAAACGGAATATTTCGCAGGTATCGACTGGAGGATCCTCGTGGCCTTCGTGCAAGCAAATCGCCCTACTGTTCTCCCCGTGGCTCCCTTTCTATGGAAATCGCCCAAAGGTTACTACGAAAGACCGAACTGCGCGAAAGAAGTTACAGCGACGATACACAGAGCGACAGCGGAAGTCCGGAGCTCGGTTTCCTGCATCCGGATCACGCTTGGCATGCAAATTCTAGAAGAGGCTCCAGCCAATCCGAACAGCTGGAAGTCGAACCGTACGAACTTAACCGAGATTACAGCAGATCCTTGCCCGGCAGCAGAAGAAGCAGTTTCCAAAGCCAAGGCGGCACCGACAGTAAACGTAAGTGCACTTTCATTGATTTCTTTCCCAGACTTTTTACGCCCTTTACGAACAGTCTAGCCACACGTGCGATGAACTTTTCTCTACTTTTCTCTGTTGAGACTAACACAGACTAACGCTGCCAATTTTAGAAATTGGAAACCCTTTCAACCAGATGATTCGTGTTTCTTACGTGTAAATAACAAAAGTACAGTGAGTGTCGCTTGAAAAATTGTTTAAACTGTAACTTAAACGCGAGAGCTCGACTTTAAAGATTTTTGAAGATTTTTAAATCCTTTTTACAAAGCTTTGTTCACTTTTTTCTGAGACATTTCTGCGTCATAGTGAAGAAAATGGTGCGTAGAAACATTGAACAATTTCTTTCATAATTAAATCTGCTATGAGTTTGAAAATTAAAGCTTTCCCTTTACGACTCTCTACACCCTAAAATTTCATGTCCTATTTTTTTAACCATTTCATTCGACACAAATGAGGTGCAACTCCGGTTTTGTAATTTAACAATGTGTTTGACAATGTATAATACATAACCCGACTTGTATCTTATTTCTAATTCATAAAAAAAATTCGTACGATCCAAGATGGGCCTAGTATATAGATAAGAAGTGAATGATCTTTCCATTACAGTTCAATTAGTTGCTTCTTACAGTATAAAAATAAATTTGCAGTATAAAAATGAACATACCAAATTTAGTTATAACTAGATTAAAGATATTTATCTATACAAATTTATTTCCTTGCGCGTACGACTGAAAAGATAGAATTTAAGCAGAAACGTGTTTCACTCAATAAACAAATGAGTACTACACATACATGTAGTACATGGTGTACATGGTGCATTATATGCAATTGTGCAATTTCCTAAACATCCACGATTGGAAATATTGTACATTAATCCAGAAATATATTTAACGACATATAAATACGAAAATGAATAAAATAAATTCTTTTATGAATTATACGCGAAAATAACTACCTAAAAATAACGGTCAATAAAACCGAATAGTTTATGAAGGTATTGTCAAACCCACACGTAAATTTTTATGGGATTTATGTAGGAGGCACTTTATGAAAAAAATATTTGACACGCATCTTTTTACTGATAATCGTTTACACCGAAGAGGTAAAAGTAGTCGTAAAAATTGGAACTTGGGAATATTTCGAGTGAGTGTAGGAGAATAATTTTTCTTAAAATTAATTATTTAACGAATCTTAGGATTAAATTACGTTTAAGCAATTTCTTTTATAGTAAAATTTGAGTTTATTTGACATTTCTAATAAAATCGATTTTCATACAACTTTTTTTTACAAAACATTTGTACTGTTGAAACTCTTTACTTGAAGTACAACAATAGTTGTTAAATTTAAAATAGCACGGATTTTTCCATTTCGTGTGAAATGGAATATTCTGACAAATACTGTAGAAGAAATTACCAGTAGCAGAGTGAATCTATCATTCGATCCAATACAACATCCAGAATCAATTAAATATTAAGATAATTTCATGTAAATTCATATACATACGATAAAGTTTTGTTATTTGTTGTAATTTTAATTTACCTTTTCATAATAATGGAAAAGAATCCTGAATTTTAATTGAATTCAAGAAATCAATTAAATATAAATTTTATATAAATTTAAAAATGAAACATATCATGTTGTTTAAATTATTAATATACATTCTTCGAATGTTATACTAATATTAAATATATATAATTTCCATGAAAGATATTATTAAATGATATTAAATACTATTAAATACTATTAAGTATCGTAATATTTATATATTGGAAGTAAAGGGTTAGAAATGATACTAGGTAAAAGTGCTTGTATATCAGACTTATGTGAAATATTTAAAAAATGATTATTCAAATAATACATCATTTTATTTGATTCTGTCATCTTGAAATGATATTGTATCAGTTTGTTTTAGTAAGTAAGTAAATAACTTTTTTATAAATTATTTCATTGCTAAAAAATTGAAAAATTAAAAATAACAATATACGCGTTGAATAAATTTTTAGAATCTTTCACTTCATTTATTCTTACGAACAAAGAAATGTTATTTAAAAATACGTATGTGCGAAAAGCAAGATAGATAATCGAAATGTCGATAGTCGGAAAAAGTCAAACATGAATGTAAGAACGTACATTTTAATCTGAAGGCTGAACGAGAGACCATTATTTTCCAGTAGTTCTCAGTAAAATTTCAGTGAATATTCGTTGGCTTTCCAATCTTTCGTTTCTGTATCGAAAGTTCTCGTTATATCCGTAGGAAGTAAAATAAATTGTCACAAAGCTACATCTCAAAATTCAAAGGAGGAAAGATTTTTCAAAGTAAATTTAACATTTATATTACTTTGAGAAAGCCTTTTGTATTCACAGTTTTTGAAGGACATTTCTGAAAAAAAAAAAAACGAAAGTTACTATGAAATACTGTATAAACGTAAAACGTGGAATATATAATTCTTTGATGAAACGTAATTTACGAATCTAAAACCGTATATCGTAATTCGTTGTCGTTAAGTAATTACACAATAAAAATAAGTAATAAAAAATACATATACATTGGTTGATTGTTTTTAAAAACATATGATTTCGATTATGCAGGAATAACGTAAAATCTAGAACATAATTTAGGAGCGATGTAAAAACTAATGTAAGAATTTTAACCAAAACAAAAGTTTTAATATAACAAATTAACTTATTTATTTATAACAATTATTTCGGAAAGAGTTACCACAAGAGTTATTTTCTCAACTGATAAAATTTATATTTTATAAGATAAATAAAGAATGATATATTTCCAAAATTTACAAGAAATTCTGCAAGGAAATCTACTTTGTGTTAATGCTAATTTGTTCATCGTAGTAATTACAAATTATTAAATTTAATAATTAAAATATAATTTTTTACGATTTATTCAATGGAAATTCTATATCACAACTTAAAAATAGACAATGAGACGAACCTTCTTTCGAAAAATTTCATCATAAAATGTTATATTTTATTTTGCCAATACATTTTGATATCTGTATTTATTTATGTTTTATATAAACCTCATATATTTTATTAAGAAAATATTATTTCTTATGTATAAATGTACAACTCGAGAAATTGTAAAATAATAAATCAGTAGGATCTGGGATCAGCTTGTTTATACATTGTAAAAATCAAGTCAAGGTCGGAAAAACTGCCAACGAGACGAGATATCGTCGTGGAAATTTTAGGTCATCCATAGCATTTCTCTCCTCGTTTATGTCCCTCAAATGACAAGGCTCTATTTTCTAGTGTCTTCGATTTCAAAGCCACCCTTGGATCTCGCTAATTCATTTCTGTTTACTCAATTTCTCAATCAGTGCCTTCAAAGTGCACAGATGCTCGGAATGTAACTAATTCACTTTCAATATCATTAACTTCTTTCAAGTATCATTAACTTTGAAGTCTTTAAGTATCATTAATACGGTGTTAATTAAGAATCTTACTAACATTTTAAAACGATTCGTAGAATTTAAACTTGTAATATTCGAGTGTAATATCTACATCATGTCTGCAATATTAAAGACCAATAAAACATGGCGAATAACTAATAGCTTTCTATTAGATTTGAAACTTTTATGAAAATTTATCTCAGCTGAAATGAATGGATTTTATCGTATACAAACGTGTAAAAATTATGTTACGAACAAAAGAGAACAAATTATGGAATTATTTGGAATTATCGATTTAACTCTGAGTAGTTTAAAAAATTAGAAAATTATTAACAATTTTTGTCGAGTCTGGAGAAATTAAATATCGAACGATGATTTTTTGATCATTTCAAATATTATATCCTGTTAGATTTAATACATGAAAATAATTGCTAACACTGATTTAGTTTCCCTGATTAATTTCTCATTCATTTCAAATCATAGGTCAAAATCTGATACGACTTTTAATAAAATACACCACATATTAACGTTAGCGATTAATGATATTGATTAATAATTTATTTATCGAATAGCTTTTAAAAACTTTTAAACACTCTGTAACACTCTTTAAAAATTTTGAAACATTTTAAACTCCTTAAACTCTTTGAAAACTTTCAATTACGTATTTAGCAGACGAAATATAATTTACGCATATTACAATATAAATAACAACTATATAAATTCCAACGTGTAAATTCTGTAGCGAGTTACATTATATCATACCACCGATTCTTCAAATATCAAAATTCAACAAAGCTTTCAACATTACAAAAACCTACAAAATGGCGACGTTCGATTTTCTCCAGGCGGAAGTATGGGAGAGGCCGACATGCCGGCTATAGTGCACTACAATCGGGATCGACGGCGAAGCTCGTTTACCAGGCCGATGAGAGATCCCGAAGAAATTTTGGAAGGTCTACGATCATTGAAAGCGGCCAAGAGGGAGCTTGGCAGGACGATGAGTCTCTCAGGAGACAAAAGACGCGAGAGCCGTGAGTATGGTTACGTTGCTTCTCTCTTGGCCTCATCATTTCGCCTAACCATTCGTTCGTCCGTCCGTCCGTCCGTCCGTCTGTCTGTCTGTCTGTCTGTCCGCCCGCCCGCCCGCCCGCCCGCCCGCCCGCCCGTCAAATCGTTCATTCATCCGTGCAATTGTTTGCCTGTTGTCCGTCTGTCTGTCTGTCTGTCTGACTGTCTTTCACGCGCTCGTCGATTTATTTCTATATTCCTTCGTCTCTGTTTCTCTCTCTCTCTCTCACTCTCACTTTCTTTGTCTCTTTCTCTCTGTCTCTCTTATTTTCTCACCACCACCGTTCTCTCTCGATCGTTGGATCGTCGATCGGCTCGATCCATCCTCGGTCCACCAGAGCAGATCGAATCTTCCACGTCGGCCGGCGCCGTGCGTATCGTACGCATGCGAATAAATGTATGTGTGCACGGACGTACATGTATCCGTGTAGAGAGGGGCAAGGTAAACTGAATTAGAGTTGGCTAGAGTGATTATCACGCGCCTTGATTCGATTTAATCCGAGTTAACTCGATTTCGTTGAATTCGAGAGGCGACTTCTGTTACGTAGAAAGCCGCGCTTCTCTGTTGGAAATAGTTGATTATCACAAACGGCGAGAAACTGCGACTGCAATTCGCTTTCCTTTTGCCACGGCGAACGTAAAGTAAGACGAGATTTTAAGCGGCGAACGGAGAGTGTATTTCTCGACAAAATTTATTTTTCGGTATTTACACGCAGGCTCAATTGAAACATCGTCTGCGAAACGAAACTTTTGGAATCGTAACGAACGTAAATAAATCTCTTCAGCGATGCGTCTCTTCACCAATCGAACCATTTCGTTTCTCTCAAGCGAGAGCAAAATTCTCTCGGTTCTTTGCTTCAAATCTTGCTTCAAATTTCTCAAGCGTTCGACTGACGAGTCCAACGAAAATTGTTGTTATACGTTTGTATACTATGTATATGTGTAGGTCCGTATCATTTGTGTACATTTTTCTGCATCTTCTCATATATCATTCGCGAGTCTTTGTTACCTTACACTTGTATGTGTTTTCTGTGCGATATATCATGTTTCTTCTCGTCTTTCACTCGTTTTACTTCACGTGTCTGTTTGTTTCTCTACTTTCTTCTTTCCGTGTGACTCCGTGTAATCACGTCTCATCGATTTCGCGCGATTTGACCGAGCGAACAGGTATACCAACCTAACAGTTTTTTCCGTCCAAGTTAGCCCCCCGTGCGTTCTCGTTTGTATGGTAGCAAGGTAAAATTAATCGAGCCGGAAACGGATCGGCCTGGAAGGGAGCCTTGCGTTCTTTGACGCATCGACAGAACGAGAAATTAGAGAAAGAACGATTGATTAACGTATTCCGATTGCTAGCCTTGAAGAACTAGTGTAACGATTTGTCGATCATTTCGCTATTTATTTTCTTCGATTCTCTTAATTTGCCACGTCTATATGACGATCGTTAACTCTCAATTGGCATCGTTGAACCGTTACAGAGTATAACGATTTAGAGTTAAATTGTATAATTTTGAAATTTTGAAATTTTGAAATTTTGAAGTCAGAAATAGAAACGATTTGTTTTTGGTCTATCACGACAGTAATAATTTTATTGCTGGTTGTAGATTAAGATATTTATTGTTTAATCGTTTTGTTAACATGACATCGACATAGACATCGTGAAAATCACGTACATGTATGTGTACATGAGAAGTTTCTTCGACGTACACTCCCGCTCAAAAGTCTTGGGACATTTTTATTTTTGATATTTAATACTCATCGTGAATTATCGTGTATACGTATGTTACAATATAATACAACATATTCATATGTCAGAGTTTATTACATTTAATTATATTTAATTACATTATATCGTATTATAGAACACATTACACTGTATTATATTAATTTATACTTTTATATTGTGCAATAAATATTGTTTTTACGTAATTTATATTTGTTGTATTATCTTTGTTGTACAAATATAACTTGTCCCAAGATTTCTAAACGGTGGTGTATATACGTATGTAACATTATACGCAATTTGAAAGAACTTGGACGTCATTGCAACCTAAATCTAGATCTAACCTAAACTCGAACAAACGATAAATTCTCACGTGTTTTGCGAATAATCCGAAGTTGAAGTCGAAAGGGATTAATCGTTCGGAACGAGCAAGTCACTCAGGTCCTAACAATGCAGGAAGTGCGATCGGCTAGAACGCAGCCGGATGTTTCGCGTTCGGACAGTGCTAAATCGCGTCATCCTATCTCTGTCTGTCTGTCTATCTATTCATTGGAGAAGCTGGCATTTCCAAAAGTTCATTCGTCGCAATAATCTGTGCTCTATGCTCATCTCTGTGCGATCGCTGTTGCGCCGCTGTTGCCTGTCGCTGAGTACTGTCGCCTGTGCCAGCCTACTAAAGACACCAACGATCCGATCAGTCATCCGACAAGACCGAGAAACAAAGTGGTTGGCAAAGAAAGGCCACCTTGAGCAAACAGTAGAGAAAAGGAATTCACGAACGGAGGAGATCGAAAGCGGATGGAGGAGGAGGGGAGAAGGATCCTTCTCTCCCGCTCCCGATGTTCCTTCATACAATGCATACGTACGTATGTGTGCCTTTGCACGCCACTCTTTGTGAGTTTTCTCGACTGCTGTTCAAAAACCAAAATCCAAACAAAAAAAAAAAAAAAAACAACAACAAAAAAGAACAACAAACGCTAAAAACCTATATATATGATACACGTCATTAGGCCTCATTAGGTTTCACGTGTTTTTCCACGTTGAAACCAGCAAACACCAAGTTGCCAAAAGCTACTGCGCTGATCGTGTTCTTCACTATTACTGAGTGTGTTCCGTCTTCTCTCATGAATCCGCCTGACGAAGAACGCCGCGCGAGTGTTCTGCCTGTTTTGTCTCTTTGTTGATTTTTCTTGATCTCCTTTCTCGGTCGGCACCGTCCGGCAATCTCTGACATGCGTACACGGTCGATCAAAATGCTCGGTTCGCTCGGTCGAAACGCCGTCGGCCATCGTCACCATCCCGACTACCCCGATCGACGACGAATCGTGGGCTCGATCGACCGACCAACCACAACATCATCGATCAACGACAACAGCGTGCGTAGTCCCAACGGTTACTGTGTGGCAGTGCGAGCCTGTATCTCCGAGGACCGGTAACTCGGCCTCCTTCCCACTGCCGCACTCCATACCACCTCGATAAATAACCACAGGACACTGTGCACCACCGTCACGGGCTTCCGGTAAGATACATTTTCTCGCTTTCTCTCCTCGCTCTGTCTCTCCACATATTTCTTTCTCTCTCTATTTTTCTCTCTATTTCTCTCTGTCTACTTTCCACTAGTCTCCGTCTATTATCTTATTTTCCTACCCTTTTCTCCACTCTCCGCCTCCTACCTTTTCTCTCTTTCTCTGCCTTTCTATGCCGACACACATTTGCCTTGCTTATCCGTTCTTTCTTTATCCGTTGGCCCATTCCGGTTATAAACGCAAACGTGTTATTATTCCCTGTTTCCCGTTACATTTTAAAATTCCCTTTTTCTCTCTTGCGTTTCGTTCCTACATTTCTCTTTTTTCTACTCTTTCACTCTGTAACAATGGACGAAGGTTTTCTTTCTTTCTTTCCTTTTCTTTTCTTTTTTTTTTTTTTAGAATTGCGAAAATTTTTCATATTGATATTCTTTTTACGTCGAATATAATGTACTTTACGTTCGGGAAGAAATATTCAAAAAAGGCAACGCGTGTTTTGTTTTTTACTGTTGTTTCTATTAAAAAAACGGAGTTGCCTCTGAATGGAGATTTTATTACGATTGAGAGAAAGTTGAGAAAAAAATACGAAAAGGGAACTAGTTCGAACGTTCCCGCGGATTATTGTATTTTGTTCGGAACGTTGTTCTAAATGTAAGTGTGTTCCAATACTTAAAGGTGCCCTGCATTCAGTAAATTTCCATCAAGGTATATTCGTAGGAAATTACTCTTAAACTGCGTAGTAATTTTACTCCTGCTCCTACTTTTTACGCCGATCCTCTGCCTGCTTGCATCGATAGTGCTTTTAAAAATTTAAAACGCTCGCTTAGCATTGCAGTAAAATTGATCGCTAACCACTCGTTGCTATATCTACAATCATGGTAAGGAAAACTGATCTTCGAAATGTCTTTGAATGTACTTTGAGAGCGGAAACTCGTTTGTTGAAAAGAACGTATTTACGAATATTTTTAGTAATTTTTGAGAAGAGAAAATTAATCTACTGGAAATATTTAGAAGAAAATGAAGATATATTTATATATTTGCCAATTGTAATTTACGATAAAAATATAATAATGTAATATTTATTTATTACATATTGATGTAATTTACAACAATTGTAAATTATACATTCAACCATAAAAACTGATATAATTAATGTATTTAACACTCGAATAGCATCGTTAGATTTATATTTTGAATATCACATTTTAGTTCGTAATATTTTTTGCAACAGTGACAAAATTAAATCAAATTGATAATTTAAGAATTCTGTTATATAATTTTATCTTACATTATTATAGTCTTCAATAACCAATGCTACCAATTAATTGTGTCATTTAACTGACACAGCTACAGTGATGCACCAACGATTGATCTATACTACTTGCGTCTATATAGTAAGATGTATGATACGTGTAAAATAATTACTAATATTATTTATATAGTACGAAGGGACACAGTATGAGAATAATATATCGTTTTATAAAAATTTAAAAAATTTCTCATGAGTTCTTCTTGCAATAATTTCGCATAATTTCATTAGTTCATTAAATTTTACCGCAAAGAATTCCAATTATAAATGAAATTCTCTCAATTAAATGATAATACAAAGAGATACGTCTGTAGCCTACTGCTTTGATCATCGAACATGCCGCAAATTGACCCATTAATTTCAATCCTGCCATAATCTTCCGATAGATTCCAACCAGACTATCGGTATTCGTACCATACATGCTTGATGACAGATTTCTGACGTGTTTGTTACATATCTACTCGAACGTTACTGTTACTAAACACTAGCTATTAAACATTGATGTATAACAATAGCGAAATAAGAACGAAGAACGATAAAATTTAAGAGATTTAATATCTCATCGAAAATGAATTTGTTATACGTGTTGCACACAAACAAAAAGGGAAGTACGCAATATTGCATTATATTACATGTTAATAATGTGTTGTATTATATTACATATTAATAATAATGTAATGTAACACGATATTAACATTATTTTAGAATAACTTAATTTAATTCTCAAAGTTCATTTAACGATGAAAAGAAATCGAAGGATACCATAATCTGAAGCTTTAAGGTAGTTAAATAAATTAAATCATTTTCATAATCATTGTATAAAAGCTAATTTTATACGAGTGATTTTATGTTGCGGCTAACTGCTTTAATTTAGTTCTCAAAGTTCATTTAACGATGAAAACAGATTAAAAGATACAGTAACCATAATCGGAAACGATTATTTTTTTACAAACGAATCAGAAATTATCTGATTAATATTTAAAAAATTAATTATTTAAAATTATTTAAAATGAGGAGGAAATATCATCGACGAAAAATTGTTAAAAGAAATGTCAATAGCGTGAAATGAAAATCTGCAAAGGATTTTCAAATAACGCGCGTAAATAATTAGATAATATTATAAAACAAAAAATACGTTTTCATTGGCAATAACAAAGTTTTATTGTAATAACTATCATTCTATTTCATGAAAATTAGCTATTCTATCTTATATAGGTAAAATGGAAGCCAACTCAACAAATGTTAATTCATTTTGACTAGATAGAAGCCAATTATTATACGATTAACGTTGCTGTATTGGAAGACTAATAGTACAACTGTCATGCGTGTTTCTACAATCTATCAGCACACTAAATTGTCCACTAAAATATCCTTGAGACAGTAGTTAGTAACCGTAAACAGCAATGTGAACCTCGTAATTGCGATAATTTCATAGACGTTGAAGAAATTGACGTGCCCGTTCCATTCTTAGCTAGAGTTTTGCAACATGTAGCTAAGAAAAGACCGTAAGTAGGCTTCAGTGTGGTTTGTCGTCCTAATTCTCAATTTATCGATACTCTCTCGACGCTTTTCTCTTTTTATATCTCTTTAATTGTACGGTAGTAGTTTTGAACAACTTTTTTATCTTGTACTTCACTTTAGTGAGAGTTTATTAAAAGTAGTAGTATTATTAGATGCATTATTCTTATTGACGTAGATATTGGTATGAACAAATTTACAATCCCTTACGTCATTTATGGTCACCCTGCACACCACTCATTTACAACTATAGTGGCACAACTCGTAACTTTCGAACATTTTTTTCAATTTTCTTTCCATTTATATGTAAGTGGTTGGTATAATAATGTTATATATTTAAGACACACGAGTAACTTTGAATTGCACTACGTTTATATACGCAGAATTACAAAATTTCCACAGAGATTAATCCTTTGCGAACCAATGCCTCAGATAGAAGATCTTGTTTCAATGGAAATTTAATTAGAACGGAATGTGTTTTAGATTTATTTTATTTTTGAAATTAACGCGAACCTGCCTATCAGTACGTAATGAAAATCAATGAACTGCAAAGGTTAATAACCAACTATCCCTGTCGATCTATAATTTATGTTTGTACGATTACGAAAAATTTGAACCTTCTTTCGAAAATATTTTAACACTTTAAAAATTAGTACTTCTTCTAGGAATGCTGTACCAGTTTAATACTAAATGTTATATAATACTGTAATTTTCGTTTGAAAATATTTTAATATTCTAAAAATCAGTACTTCTTTTAGGGATGGTATACCAGTTTAATGCTAAACTATAATTTTCGTTGGAAAACATTTTAACATGTTGGACATTCGTACTTTCTTCAAATTTAACATTCGAGTCAACGTCGTAAATAGCGAAAAAGTAACTGCTCGATGACATTTGAATCCTCTTTACTCCACACGTCACAAACATGATAAAAATACGCACAGACAAAAGTATTCAATACAGTGTTTCGCGAACATTCGACATATAAATACGTAAGTTGAGAGCTTCGTTGATTGCGAGACGTAGGGCTTTTGTTCGAAAAGTATGAATCCCCGAGTAGACAGCCAGATTTTATGCATAAAATGGATATCGAGCAACGACTCCTCGGCAATTTACATGGCACTGCTTACAGCCACGACGAAAGAGAGACAAACTGAGAGATACAACCATTCTCCAGTTTTTGCGAGATAACAAGAAAACAGAAAAATTAACGCGTTACTCTGACGGAAAGTATATAACGTGGCATGCAGGTTGCTGGGTGGGTAATCGCAAGATGCACAGGTCACAGAAAGGAAATATTTCTCTCTAACTCACAGGGCGGGGTGAGCGCAAAGACAGCATCATGAATATTCCGGAGAGGTTTTATGATCGCAACAGTGAATCAGAAGAGGAAGACAAGTGGAGGTAAGCTGCCTACAAAGGAATATATGTATAAATAAAAATTGTGGCCTTTATTTAACTGAGTTTCGTCTTTTTTTTTTTTTTTTTTAGTAAGAAAGAAATAACAGGAATTTGTAAGAAATATTAAGGACTTATTCGAGATTACTCTAAGACCGCGCTAAATATTTAAAATTGAAATTGCAATATCACGAAGAGATATTATTGGATAAAAAGAATTTTGTTCTGATATTTCAAGAAATATTTTTAAATGTTTTCTGAAAATATCTAATAAAATTTGAATAAAATTAAAACAAGATCTTTTTATCCACTATTTTCTATTTAGGACAATATGATTGATAACTTTGTGCTAGAAATTAAAAGTATAGTCTATTCGTTATTTATAAATGATTAATTAACTTCACGTTATTTGTAATTTGAGAATTGGAACTATTATTTTCATATTACGTATTTGCAACTCAACGGTTGGAATACTCTTACTTAATTTTCTAATAGTTCCAAATTACGTAAAAATTCTTGTTACATTATAAATAATAATAAACGCCATTTTTCTACTTTCTCGTATTATTTCTGTATTACACAAAAATTATAATTCCTCAGATATATAGATTAATCAGTTATTTTATATTAATATTATACTTTGTTAAATTTATACTTATAACATATTTATTATCTATATTTTTATTAACTGCTGAATGATCTCAGTTTATACGTGTCACTAAAAGAGAAGGCTATGTCTTGCTCCATTGATTTTAAAGCCACGAAATTATAGTATGCCCATAAAAAAGTTCCTCGAGTATCAAAAAATGCCATAAACAACTCGTTAAACTAGCAACGTGAATTTAATACGATATGGTTACGATATGGTTACGAAATTACGAATGACCGTCATAAATGAAACGAAAAGTACAACACAAACTATAAATTTTTTTTCCTAACAACTTAATATCATTTGCTTTCCAGATACACAGTAAAACACACTTTCTATCACTTATGTTAGTACAAACGATAAAAAATGAAATGATGAAAAGATGAAGTCACAAAGTAAGCTTCACTTTTTAATGTTAGTATTATTATTATTCTCCTATTTTTTTAGCTTTCCAGTGTTGAAATACGCTCACTTTAGCCTCACATTTTTCAGAGTACACCCCTGCACCTTTTATTTCATTTCACGGTGTACTAATCTCGACTAATGTTGACCTCTCTCGCTTTTAGTCAGTCAGCGAGAAACGAAAATGGCGTTGACGCGAAGCTGGGTCGCGGACAGGTGCCACCGAAGGGATTCAAGATGATACCTGGTAAAGAATTTGATGAAGATCTACGAAATAACGCGTTTTAAGAATTTCGACTTGATTACGAAAGTAACTTTTCCATTCCCAGTCTTTTATATTATTCGTATTATATATAATACATTTATTTTTCATAGAGAGGAGAAACAATGAATTTATATGATGGTTTCCTTTTGAGAAACTCTCGGGTCGAATGTGTGAATTTTTCATGGATTTTAGGAGGTCAAAGTGGCGAGGTGAAACTGGGTTTCTGCCTAAGCAAGGGAACGCTCGAAGTCGAGGTTATATGCGCTAGAGACATTTGTCCAGGCGAAAAAGAGGAGCCAGGTAATTTTCTGACCTTTTTCACACCGTAATATCTCAGACTAATGCCCATGACTTTTCATCTAATTCGGAGAGCTTTTCATTAACACGTCTATATTTAAATTGAAATAAGGATTTTTTTAAACTTGTATGTACAGGATGTTAAAAAATAAAGATCTAAAGTTTAGATAAAAGGGAAAGTGTTCGATCTTGATCTTGATCTTAATCTTGACTTCCGAACGTAAAATCAATTTTCTTAAAATTGAAGTAACAAACAACTATATTTACGAATAACTTAAATACGTCTCCCGATAACACATTGAATGCAAAAACAGTGGTTACTACAAAATTATTTTCTTGTTTTTCGTGTTTCATCTTTCGTATTAGAGCGATGCAGAAAGCTTTAATTTAATATATTAAAAATTGACCGTAAGGTTAATGTTTGTTTCTAAGAAACAAACTTCTTTGGACTCAACTAAAAGTTTTAATTGGAATAAAATTTTATTATTCGCAATACGCATGCACAATACGAGTAATAAAAAGAAAAAGCTGTAAATTGGCCTAATAGTAAAATCGTCAAATTTAAAAAAAAAAAAAGGAAAATACATCTCTCGTCAGTACGCTATGTTACGCGCATAAAACAATCATTAATAACCAACACGATTCTCTATACAGACACCTACGTGAAAACCTATCTCCGTGACGGCGATAGATGGCTACAAAAGCGTAAAACACGCGTAATACGGCACTCGAGGAATCCGCAATATCGTCAGACTATCAAATACAGCAGCTGCGACGCCCTCGGAAGGAATCTACTGGTTATGCTGTGGGAGAAGAAGCAGGCATTCGAAAGTAATCAAGGCTTAGGCGGTGCCGAAGTGAGCCTCGATCATCTTCCATTGACTCGGTTGACCGTCGATTGGTATCCCTTGTTCCCGATTCACACGCTTGGCACTCATACCGCGGACTCTCCTTGATGGCTGAGGGAAAAATGGGCCCTCGAGGCCGGAGAGCTCGACCTCAGATTGAGCCTTCTGCTCAAGGATGAGAACGAGTCTGTCATCAAAATTATCTCTTGATGGAACCTTGAAACGCTCCGTTTTCTCCAACCATCTTTATTCCTTTTGCTCTCTTCTCCTAACTCTTCTATTTTCTCTCACTATTTTTTCTCAATCAACTTTCCAACCGGATTCCCTGACACGTACATTCGCGATCCTCTTGTAAATCGTATCGACGACTTGGCACTTCAGAATCTCGATGACTGTCGAGCACGTCACGGGCACGATTCGATGACGGGCAATTTGTTAATGGTCAAACTAGATTACAGCTCATCGAGCAAGGAACAAAGGGCCTAAGTGAGCACGTAGGCAAACAGCAATGGAGTTACGTTCGCTAATGAAACGTCCATGGTCGAGACAGTGAGCAATAATGATAGCCTAATAGACTAACTAGCGATGGGATCAAAATATCAATACGTAGATATTTATTATATAAATCCAAGCCGATTCTGAAAACTGAAACCTCGTTTTATGAGATTCAATTTATTATTTGACAAGAGTGACGTTTCATTCGTTGCATTTGTAAGATACGTGGATTGATGAATGTTGAGTCAGTTTGGAATTTCAGAACAAGTATCTGCAGAATCCGAATTTCCTGATTTTACACTCAAGATCAATATTAAATTCAGTACTTAAAACTATTGAAATACTTGATCGCTTCAAATCAGTTTTGAATTTGATTCGCTTGAAACACCTAGACATCTTGAAAAACTTTTTAAATTACTTAGGTTTTAAAGTAATTTCATTGATGTGCTCGAAACTTACTTTACTTAGACCCAAATTTTATTTAAATGTATTTTATAAAATTGATCAGATATTCGAAATTTTTCAATCAAATTTGTACTTTATAACATGCACTTATTCGAACCCAAAAAGAGAACAATCTACAAAATAAAACTGACCGATTAATTTTAATTCAGTATTAAATTCAATGTCAAATAGAAAAAATTGCAATTAGAAGAATTGCAATCTTCTGGTTGAAATGATCATAATTCACTTATGTTTTTGAATTTGACTTAAACTTGAAACAGATATTTCAAAGTATTTCTATAGAAAGTTAGATGTCTCAATATATCTATAGATAAAGAATTCAAAATCCATCTCATCTAGAATCGAATTATTTTATAAAAATTCATATTCGAGAATTTTCAGTTACAGTTTAAACCTTATAATTGAACTACGGATTGTCACGTATCTGTGAAAAATTTAAGAATGCAAAATTGCAGAAAATACAAAAATATCGAAATATTTGTTACAACATTTTACAGCATAAACAAATTTCTGCTTAGACTCGGTTTATTTTGTATTCGAAAAAGTATAAAACTGGTTACTCTACAGGTAATCGCATAACGATCGTATCTCCATTATTGCTGTTATTTTCACTGTTAACAACAAAAAAAAAAAAAAACTTCGACCATCGAGATTCCATTGCATCATAAATTGACCAATGCGTATAAATGCTACAGTTCCATTTGTACGTTATTGTAACCTCGCGACATTCAGCTGGAAGACAATCAAATCCGATGATCGATGATTTATCATCGTGATCAATAGAAATGCAGTTATTCCTTTCTGATCATCTTTCGTGGGTAGTCGATTTTAAATCGGTTTTGCGTCGTTTTCTAGAATAACTTTGACGCAAGGCAGAGCAAAAAAGTCGAAGAGCAAGTCGATATTTTCACGTTCTCTGAAACTCGTTCACGTATATCTACGAATGTTCTAGCAATAAGGGTGTACCTCTGCAAATCGATTCCACAGAGGGCAACCTACGGAACTAAGAATGAAAGAATAATAAAACGAGGAGATAATCGAAAAGGGAAGCAACACGAGAGAAATTCTATTTTTTTCATAAATTATTAAAAAGCGAGAGACGGAGGAGGAGAACGAAGATGCCACGTCTTAAAGAGACGACGAGGGTCCATTTTTCCCATAAATTAAGGAACGATACGGAGATACAACGAGAGACGATCGACATCTGTGTCACGGAAACACGTGCTCTGGTTGATCCAGCTCTTTGCGATTCGATCGAGTCTCGTGGCTAACCGATACGAGCCGATTTGCATTCGGTGAAACAAACGTGCACGACGTTCATCGGTGAACACATCGTTAAGTATTTCTGTTCGTGGAAGAAACATCTCGATACAAGTACCCGTGCTCAATTATAATAATAGCAAAAGAATCTCGCGATCGAGGTAAATACGATGCAATTTCATTGACACGAGTCAGAATTCTCTCGATTATAACGAAACAAAAGACAGAAAGAAAAAAAAAGAAAATCACAAAAACAGCGAAAATTACAAATCGAGACGACTTCTTCGACGTTTCAATTATTTAACGGTAGACAATCGTTTCAAGGCTCGCTGGTCGAGCCGAACACGAAGAGCAATCGGCAAGTGGTTACCAGAACAACTTTACGAGCAACATAAATGGCAACATAAACACACAAAAAAAGAAAAAGAAAAAAAAAAGAAAAAAAAATACAAACTCGATGTTTAGAAGTCACGCAATTTTTGTAGCTCGTAGACTGACAACAGAGATTTCTTTGACACTCGTGAGTTTCATATATGGAGAAACAAAGAAGAAGAACACGATCGCGAGGGCCATTGCAGGATATGTTTACTCCGCAATTTCGACCTCGTGATTTTTCTCTGTGTACCTGTCAGTAGGATACGTGTCAAATATCCCACGAAAATTTTTCGTATCCGGCATATCCGAACGATAATATCGATCTATAGATTGCTAGATTCGTCGAAAATTGACAGTACTTGCAGTGACCCTCGTGCCCACAGTTTACTCTTTAAACGTGCGTTTCGTTCTTTCGCTTGGCGAATCGTTAAATGCCTCATTGAGGAGAATATTTTAAAACCAAGAGTATTCCGTCGAAGATCCGGATCGGATTTTCAAATAAAATCACGACAACTGAATAATAGCAAAAGCGAAAGAATCGAAACGCGAGACAGAATACGGACAAAATATTGCGCTTACCCCGCCCGAGTTAGAAGCAGGAACTACTACACTATATATCGTCAAATACAAATCATTCGATACGTATTTATGAAGGATTTATGGACACGCGCGTGACAAAAGTATTGAAACGTCGCGTGCGCGATGCGATAATTTTACGGAGCATATCCTAGCACGAAGTAATCAAACCTAAACGTGTATTGGTGGTACATAGAAATCAATGTGATTTCGCTGACCAAATCCTAATTACCGATTACGGATATAGCCTTTATCGTAATGAATTTTCTAAAAGGCGTCGTCGAATTGCAACGGCCGAAGGTTCGATTTATTCGTTCGCTCGCATTATTATTTTTTTTTTTTTTTCTTTCGAATCAGTAACGTATCTTTTGCGTTTTCAAGCGCCGAGTAGTGACTCGACGATGCACGGCGAACGCTTTGCGCTTAATATACTTTCGCGGAAAATTACCATGATTCAACTGAAACTGAAACACAGAGCAATAAATGACAAAGGTATGGACCATTCGAACAATCTCGCACACGATAAAGGTTAAGATCTGTTAAGACCCCAAGTATCACGAGTTACTATTATCTTGAGCGATGACCTTCTCCCAGCGACAAACGGAGAATCGTTTCGAAAGGGTTGAAAAAGAGAGGAAGTGATTATTCCGCGTTAACGTAAAGCTCTGTCTTAAGGACACTTTGAATCTAACCTGACTTGTACCTCGTTTCCGTCGATCACTTCTGAATTCTTCTGAAACGCTTCGTCTGAAACAGATATCTTTACTACCTGTTTACCACCTGGGTCATTGATTACGATTCAATTCGAGAACTCGGCAATTCGTAAAACGTCTTCTGGCGACTTATCGTCGCTTTGGAAACTCGGATCTCTTTTTTTCCCTCGAATTCTTTCGAATTCTTTCGAAAGCGGAGGAGAGGCAACGATTCTTGATGGCCTACAAAATCATCCTAAAACGTATGAGACAAAGGCGAGCCATCTGTCTGGTAGGAAATCATTTTGACACTAAAACTACCGACGATCAAAATACGAAACTTGTGTCAGAGAAAAACCAAGGTACTAGGAATAAGAAAAAAAAAAAAGTTTGCAGCGCAATAAATAATACAAGCTTTTATTTGCATGTATTTCACTAAACACGAAAACCACGTTTTAGAATTTCTAATTAGGGAAAAATCACGAATCGGTTATTTTGATTCTTGGTAGTTCTAGTGTTAAAGAAGCACGTTAGGGGAACGAACGTTTCAATGAAACGAGAGAGAGACGTACGAGCAGATTGTTCGACGAACGCAAAAATCTGATCGGCCTACAAACATATCCTAACATTTCTTTAAGGATACATTTGGCACGAGGATACTTTTGACGAGAGTTCTCGAATCGAGAGATCGACTTTCGCGTTCAATTCCCGCCAGGTTTGACGAGCTTTCCTCGAAGCTGTCCTCGTCCGATGACAAAACGCACGGACAATCCTGTTGAACAAATGCAATCATCTAAACCTGTAGACGAAAGGTTTCTTCCTTTCTAAATAGCTAAGCGCACCGTACACGCGTTTTCTACTAACAACTCGTCGATGCGTACTATTTATCGATCACCGATCGTGATCGTTAGCACCGCGGTTTCTATTCAACGCTGACGCTGAATTCTTTTGCCAGCAAGACTGCAATCGACGTCGTTGGCGATATTTCACGAAGCACTAGATGGATTTCGATGTTGCAAACGGAACCCCGATACCTTCGTCTGAAAGCTTCGACTCTCGTAGGAATTACGAATGCGAGTCGTGTGCGCGTGGTTCAGAACGTTTCGTGACTCGTTTCGTTTCGTCAGAAAGGCGCTAATATATTTTTGCCGAGGAATTATTTAAGCTTTTAGCGACGAGAGAGAGGAATCTACGATAGCTGAGAGAGGAGGACACATTCTTTCCCGCTCTTTTCTACGAGACAACATCAGCCTTTCGATGTCAAGTATGACTCAAGTCTACCTAACTTTGTGACTATTGTAATCGCCTATATAAATACTATATATATATACATACATATATATATATATTTAATATAAAAAAAGAAGTCTCTCTCTCTCTCTCTCTCTATACGTGCATCTATACATATATAAATACATATGAAGATAAGAACGTACATATGCCGTATCGAAATTGACAATCGAGATCATTTATCCACCTATGTATGCTACGAATCTTTTAGCAGATATCTCATACGTAATTATAAATTATCAGAGCACGGTCACGTGTAAGATAATCGTAGAAATGTGTAGGCATAACGTCACTGATATAATTGTATGTGTGTATGTGTACCTGCGATATCGTACGATATACAACAACGGGATAATCGATCGCGTTTGCACGGACGAGCATGCAGAGACGCTCTTGAAATGAACGTCGAAGGACGTTGCTTTCGAATCTGGGATTTGTCTCTGTCGAGGGAGAACTGTGATCGAGCGTCCTGAGAAACAAAGTACAGTAAAAAGAGAGAAAAAAAAAAAAAAAAAAAAAAAAAAAAAAAAAACTAGGGATTACATCCAAGCAACAACCTCTTCCCGTACATATCGGTGTTGTATGTACTTGTTGTAACGTCTAAGTGTCCAAAGACAATCTCATCGATTCGCGCCTATGTTCACGTGGATCAGATCAAACATCGGACATGCACGTTCCACGCAGGTCAAAAAATCAAATTTCCATGTAATATATATCACTGTGATCGATACGACTAACGACAACTAGGTTAAAATAAATTCCAATTTGCTTCCCGTTAGACTATACATGCGTGTATACAATTGAACATAACGTAGATTCGGTTAAAACGGTTCACCTCCTAGGCCTGTCCCTGTGCATGTGCATTTCTATTTACGAGTCTCTAATTACGTATAGTTTCAAGAAGAATAATTATCTCTAGACTACTTTTAATCTAAAAACTCTTGCATTGTTACAAGTTTTAACAAATGAAGAGTAATGATCGTTAATATCGAGACTCGAATTCTTTTCTGCAACTCTAACGTTAGAAACTATTAGACAGACACGTTTCGAATTGAAAGTAGACAGCGTTGCGAGAAGTTTGCAATTTCCGCTTGCGTTTGTTTCTTGCAAGTTCGACTCGATGGATTCGAGGAGTTTACCCGATCGAACGAAAACAAAAAAAAAATCGTACAAAAAGATTCGACTAGTTACTTTTCTTTAGCGACCGCACAGTCTCATACAAGTTGTACAGATACTGCTCAATTACGGCCTAAATCGTAAAAGGAAAAGGGCAAGCGAACGTGAAGCAAATATTTTCGACAAGTGCTTGATCCTCGTAAATGGATATTTTATTGCGATCATGCTGACGGATCCAACGTGCACGCACTGCTCGTCATTAGCGACGCGTAATCGATGACGTTCGACCGCGCTGCTAATGACGATTCAACAACATCAGAAAACAGATGTAATACAACTAATGCTTTGAACGAATGAAATTGACAATTGGTGTTTATGGGGGTCGAAAAACCGATGACAATGATCATCCAAAGCCTTCGAACGTCAGTTGTCGATACATCACGACTTTTAAAATAATGAAACTGCAACGTTCACTGAAAGTTCTATGACGTCTACACTATCTTTAACATAATCTCTTAAAGATTAAAAACCACTATCGCTCCACTGTGGATGAATTAGAATAAATTAATAATTAAAGTGCGGATGTTTCTGCATTTTTGACAAATCTATAAAATGCATAGATGCGAAGTGTTAAAATTACATAAAATATTCAGAGCAGAACAGCGTTTAATGCGATTATCATTGTTATTACGGTATTCAACGAAATTTCAATTTTTAATTACATTCGTAATTAAAACGTAAAACTGCACAAACATCCGTAGACGATATACATAAATAGAATGCTGACTCGCGTTTATTTACTCCGAGTGACGAGAGTTTCAGATCTAAATACCGTTAAGCTCGCTCCGTAATTTTCCCTCTATCTATAGATCTATATAGGATTAAAATCACTTTAAACTTCGTGCGTCTATTTCTGAAACGTCTGAATATTTCACTGAGTCTATCGTTCAGAAAATGTTCTTTCCAACGTTACGTTTTCGCGATACTTTCAACTAGCTCTCCAAGAAGCAACGTTTTTTCTAAAGTACTTCAGGCATAACGTGAGCAACGTTGAAAGGGAAAATTGTCACGTGCGAGGTGTAATTGAGACTTTCTGAAATCCCGCGCGGAGAAAGGAAAGTGTTTCGATGGTGCTTCGCTGTCGCTTATCACCGATCTTCTTACGTGCTCATCTTTCTATGAAACTCGTGTTACGGCGAAAGCGTTCCGCGATCGGATATAGTGGATGACGAGGATTGCGAAGCTCACGGTGAACGACACGCTGGGTGAGGCATCTTTAAAAGGTAGTCTTTAAGCATAACTTAGATGGTGTATCGTTCTATACAGAAAATTTCATGTGATGTCCCTTACGTGTTAAGTGTTGATTGTCGCACATGTGGATTAGAATCACGTTGTGCGGTAGACTTACGGGTTAATCGAGTAACGATAAATCTTAGCGATTACACGGATCGACAACGTTCGATTCATTCTGTGGCGATAGTACTTGTGTAAGTAAGTAAAGTCATAATAGAGGTCTGTACAGAAGCGTCTTCGTGTCACGCGATGGATTACACGTTCCAGTGAAGGAATTTTACCAACGAAACTAACGTTTCTGCTACTCTGATTTCCACGTTCGGGGAGATTGTTTGCACGTTCAAAAAAAAAAAAAAAAAATTCGAAATTCTGTTTGCACGCAGACGGAAAGACGCTTCTTCGACGATAGTGCTCTCAAAAAGGTTAATCGATTCTTCAGAACTTTAATTAATCATCGCACGTACACACCTAGACGACGAGATCGTACCGAAACGAGACGGCCAAAAAACGAAAGGATGAGAAAGCGCAGAAACTTCATCTCTTTCTTCTCATTCACTTGTAAAACGCTCCTTGCAAAGTTACATTTTCTGCAGTTTCGTAAAAACCCGACTTTTCTGTTCCAACGACATCAAACGACGACGATCCATGCTACAAACTTGTTTCAGATTTGATCAATTTTATCGAACAAAAGCAGTTTATTCCTCGCTGTATTTATGTGGAAATTTCGTGCGCGAATACCTTCCAGAACAGTGTGTTTCGACTAGATCGTCGATTCCTGTTCGTTAGTCGAAAGAACATACGTCAAGATTCGGTTCACGAGACACCACGCGAGTGTAATCCATAAGAAAGTATGTGTATAGTCGAGTCAATAATTCTATTGAATGTTACAGATGAAAGTATATAATATTATAATTTTATCGAGGTGAAACGAGGTGAAACAGTAGAAACGACAGGATTTTCGCGATTCCTTTCGTTATCTGAAGTTTAAGCGTACGTAATTTTATCAATGTTGCAAATAAAGCTAACGTTTTCAGAGTCTATCGAGATCAAGAGAAAAGTTTATTACGGTTCCTCCAAACAACCAAGTTGAATATCAGTAATTTTATCGATGTTGCAAAGTGAACAAATCATAGTCCCAGAGTTTATTATCACCAATATCGGTGCACGATAAATCACAATACACAATGATTCCTCGTTGAATATTATAGATTCCTCTGGCTTGAGATCCAGTAATAAATAAAAAGAGTATCGTAAAAATTACAATTTCATTGCAAACGAGACGAATTGCACAGCTCTATTAAAAACCTCGAACGAAAATGTAAAAATATATTGAAAATTCAATTCAACATTTGTGCGACAGCCAATAATGTGTGTATGCAGTTGGAAATCTTTGTTTTAGGAACAAAACTGTGAAGCGAAAACATAAATATCAACAAAAATGTGGAAAAATTATGGAAAAGAAATTTCAATAATTTTAATTAGGATGATCGATGATTACAGAATCGAAGACGATACGAAAAGAAAAATATTTTGCGAAAGTTGTGTAAAATGTCATGTAAAGCATGTTTCAATGAGAGGTTGTTACGTCGCTGATGATTTATTAATGTGCGTAACATGATGACTGATTTTTTGTAGTATGTATGGACGCGACTAAAGCGCATTACGCGAATCTTTCGAATTTTTCGCCCATTCCTCCTCTCGAGGAACTTTGTGGATTTGTGTACCCCCATCCGTAACCCCAGCTGGCCTATTCCCTTAATAAGAAAGATGTATAAACGGATATTGTACAAATACAAATATGACAAAAACAAAATGCAACTGTCGTTTCTTACTTTACTTTTCAGTTATACCTAACTAAAACTAACCTATATATCATTTGCAGGAAGACTAAGTGTATATGCAATGATAAACAATACACTATATAAAACTTTTATCATTTGTAGAGAGACTAAGTATATATGCAATAACAAATAATATACTATGTAAAAATTAAATACTAGATAATATTCTTATTATTGTATTTTTAAATTATACAGTGCACTTTACTTCAATAGTTATTTATTTTAACTGCGAAAATATAATATATTTCATTCAAAATAAATAATATTTATGATCCCTAATTAGAATAGACCGAAACACTCTCCGACTCGGAACACTGTCACCATGTAATCTTATCTAATTTTTATAACATTTTCTGTCTTTCGATGCCTTTTATAAGTCAAATACCGTAAAATGATCTTCCGAATTCTCGAATCCAGCAAACATTTCAGAGGAGGGGAGTGGATTAACTGGAACGATATTCTTATTTTGAACCAGGATTTAAATAATTGTAATTCCGTCCCAGAAACGAATCGCGTGATATTTAAAAGGACTATAGAAAAGCGGTCTTAATATAAAATAGAAGGATCTTAAAAATAAAATTTTAGCTTCAGCTAGATTTTGAGATACTAGAGAAATAAAAAATACATAAAATTCTGCGTATAATAATATTATGAACGTTACTAATGTATAGACTAATGTAATGTTAAAAATTCGAGAAATCTTAACATTTTGTCCTCTAATTCTAATGACCACAGTTTAATAAATTGGCGAAAAAGATTGTACAGCAATATAAGGAATATTTATTTATATGTATATTCAAAGGAGTTGTGGTTTATCCAAATCGTTCGAGAGCTCGTATTGAATTGCTCGTCCAGCCTCGCCTATCGATCATCATTCTTTATCATGACTGTAGTCTTATCACTGCTGGCGATCTATATTAATACATTATAATATGCCATTATTGTACGAATTTGAAATATTTCTTAATTCCCTTATTTCACAAGAATTAGCCAAAACTAAAATTTTATGTATGAGGAAATTTTCAAAATCAAACGCGAAAAATACTTCACTATATTCAAAACTCTTGAAAATAAGTCCGCAACTCTACTCATATTTAGAAATAGGCAACACCAATTGCGTTGCGTCCAGTACAACCATACTGTAAGTTGCCAATAAATGAACACCTTATACAACTCTTGTATAGCTGCATCAAGCGATTCAGGAACAGGAACACTCTTCCACGAATCCAGTGGAAGAATTTGGGCATTTTATAAACATAACGCTCCAAGAGACGCGATCATTCATTATCGCCACACTAATAATAAAAATAAAAATAACTGAAAATCGCGATAAAATAATGTCGCAACACTAACTCTAAACTTAAATTCAATGAAAAATATTATCAACAACACAAACTTCACAAAAACCAATACTTTGAATATTCTAACATTCTAATTAAGATTAATTAAAAGCTTAATGATTGTATAATTTAAAATAACAGAAAGCAAGATAAATTTAACATAAGACTAAGTCAATTATGCAAATTAACAATCAAAATTGCAAAAAACAATCGTGGTATTATAAATCGCAACTCTAAAGCAAACACGATTATTATTTCTTCGCAACTCTAATTTAAACCGTCATCAATTCCTCGCAACACTAACAAGAAAAACCGCAATTTGCCCAAAACGATAATGAACGATGATGGAAAAGAAAAAACACAATTACAAATATTAAAAGAGCATAGTGACAAAGTAGTAACGAGAATGACCTCCCATGCTCCAGAATCATTTAAACAATCCAGAAGATGGGAAGCCATTTATTGTGACCCTCTTCGTGGCAGTTTGCCGGGCTTCTTCGGCTTCTAGCCTCTTCACTCTTCGAGCGCAATGCCCGCTGAAACTTACATCTAGTTCGAGTCCTTCTAGTCGCGAACTAAAAAATAACTCATAAAGGTGAAATGTAGAGATAAATCGCAGAAGCTAACCCTAATACACTTAGACGACCATCCATTACAGCGATCGCTGTTCGTTCGCACGTGTGTGCTCGAGCAAAACCTACATAAACGTTCGCTTCGGGATCTACTCGCGATCTCCTCGCAACCGCGAACGCGACATTAAATTCGAAAAATCTCAGAAACAAGTGGCATGTTCCACCTGTATGAATCTCACTGTCGATTTCTCAAATTAGATTTCCTGAAACAGGTTGGACACGCGAAAGGGGGACACGCGAGCAGAGACTGTGCTAACCTGCCCGGCCCTACCTACTTATAATTAAACACATTCACATCAGAAAGTATTCTACCTACCCTGACAGTCGCCCTATATTTAAAAAGTGACAAAACAGGCACACCAACACACTCGCTCCACGATTCTCACACATACGACTCGAGCGCAGACCTAAACTAGAGAGGACGTCCCGGGACGTCTGTAAATTAGAGCACAAATGTTTTAAATATTTCAAATTACAATGAATGGAACAATAGAAACGACATCCTAACCACACACACATATGCGAAAAATAGGCCGTGCACGAGACGCTAAAACATTGTCAGGCGCTGAGACACTTTTTATAAAATTATTAACTATGATCATCATGCCCAATGTCTTTCACCCATCCAAGTAGCACCTGAGCACGTGAGTGAGATCCTGACAATGAACACGGAACGGGTTAAACCTGAAAATCCTGACTAAAAAGATAATTGCTTTACATAATTTGCATCTAACGGACTATTGTTTTGTTTTATTTCAAACTTTAATGACTCTATTTTATGACTCCACACATTATTGAAATTACAAGAGAATGAAGACAATCAACAAAAATGGAACTTATTTAAAAACATATTATGAAATCTAATAACTGATTCAAATAATCAAAATCAAACAACTGACTCTACATTAAATATTAACAGAAACAATCTCAGGCGACTTCATCAAAGCACATTTTCCAAAATGCGTAAACAATATTCAAACTTGTTGCTTTGATTCAAAAATCTGCCTGTCGCGAAGTATCTTCTTGCACGTAAAACTTTATACATTTTTCTACGGAAAAAAATTCTAATCTATTACATTAGAATTATTACACTTAGAAAACTCAATTAATTCAATCATTCAGTGTTACTGTAAAACAGAAAATGAAGTTGGAAATTAATTATTAATTATTATACATTAATATCAATAAATAATAACTGCATCCTTCATGGCAACGAAGTCGGAGGATATCACTTGAATAATAATAATTTATCTATTCATTTATCTATACATATTCATATGTAGTTATGCTTATTCAGAACATTTATACTGAACATATTTTGATTTTACATGTATTTACTAAAGATGTATGTATTCGAGCTAATTGTTAAACCCGCGACGTGCAAGAAGCCCTATCCTGATCTACTAGATTAAAAAACTGAAAAAATATTACTACTCACGGATATCAAAAATATCCGCGGTCACTATGCTCGTCAAAAATTCTACGTATACAACCAATCACCCGTGCCGTTTCGGACCTTTCGTCCTACGACATGGTTGGGTGACCAGAGAAACATAAATGCATACGACTCACGGGATAGATCCGAAGAACGATGTACTGGAACAGGGAAAATTATCGCGAGGACCAAGTAAGAGCCACGCTGACAATCCTATTGGAGAAGTGAAAAATTTCTTAAAAAACGTAAAACATTTTGTTCCTAAAGATGCAGCGTTATTTGTGAAAATTTAAATTTTAACAACGATAAAAGTTGGGACTAATAATTTGAAGTTTATTTATTTTATAATTATTAATTCTACATTCGACTTCAAAAGAAAGAGAACTATGAAGAATGAAATTTAAATACAACATGTTAGGATACTTGCATCTTTAACTGTTGAAGCAGTATAAGATTCTTGGAGGAGTAGAGGAAGTGGAGATTGTAGAAGATCTATAACAAAACATCGAACATTAGAATTTACATTTAAAAGCAAAGCAAAGTCTTAAGTTGAAAATAATAAAAGATTCTTACATTCTTGTCGTTTGTTAGAACCACGTTAGAAGCACCGGATTTTTCCCAAGAAATGCAAAAAAACTGATGCTGCGAAGCGTCTGTGACAAACGTCAAACATTATACTTTGTTCTTAAATTTCAAAAATTGAACAAATTGAGATATAATATAAACTACTTACAATGATCTTGATCTCCTGGAGAGAGCTTATCCTCTTAAGCACAGACTCTAATATAGCGAAAGCGAATGTTAAATAAGAAAAAATATAGAAAAAGAAAAATAAAAGACTATCAACGCGCGCGTTTAAGTACTCACTGACTCTAACTTCGCGAATTATAATTTAAATGAATTTCTTATCTAAGTTAATGAGAGCCATTTTGCTCAGAAAAATATTAAAATATTGCGCAACAAACACTGACTCTGCCGACCGCATTGCGCGCGGTCACAAAAATTTTCTGAAAATAAAGCTGATAAAAAGAGAAAAAGCAAAGAAAATTCAAGTTCATTTAGAAAATACGACTACTTTTCTAGAGAATTATTATAAACCTGAGTATGCATCACAGATATTGGTTGGAAATTATAAAGCATTCCCTATTAATAATTGCAGAAATACTTGTAGAAACTGCATTCTGTGTTCGTTATTAAAGTGAATATGCAGGTAGTAGTATATCACGTCGCATGTTATGAATATTCGAAAATGTTCGCACAAATAAAAATTTCACAACTAAATGTATTTAATATACCATAGACGTGTGAAATTTTGTTCTAAATCGTTTAATTGCGCGTCAATGTTCGGAAAAAGTGCATTTTAACAAAGTATAGTGTAAAACAATTTTGAATTTAATAATATACAAGAATAAGTCCTTTGGAAGTAAATACCATTAAGCTACTACGATCTCCATAAAATAAAATAAAATATTGATTTAATCTTTTCCATTTTCATCCCATTTGTATCCCATGTAATTACGAAATTACGTTTCGTAAATTGCATTTCAAATATATATAAACTATATAACAAATGTTACCTGGAATATATAAAGTGTTACCAACTTTCCGTCAAAGTTCATCAGATTGTTCATTAATGCATTCTATACTATCTTTGCAACCAAGGAATAACCTGCACAAAAAGAAATCAAAAGTTGTTGCAAATGTGTCAAATGAAGGCAAAAAGTGAATCGATAACCAACTTCAAATTCTATTAAAAAGGCGTACGAGACAAAGTAATTATAACAGGGATAATTCAAGAATAATTAGCACGAAAAGCTTCAAAATCTTATTCATTTCGTTATCTTGATGCTCAATGAATCGTCAAAGACGCGAATTAATTAAGGGACTGTAAATGGAAGCAAAAGAGTGTCGAAGAAGCGACGCCATCGAAGAAACGGTACCGATAAATTAGAAAAAGTTACGAACCTAATGCACGTAGTAGATCTTATTGCCAGAAAATTCGACAACCGAATGACTCTCCGTGACACGTCTTGTCCAGTACTTCAGAAAATAGTAGGAGATGGGGCGACCCTAAACGAACAGGCACGATGATTAGCGAACAAAAATACTGTGTTTCTGTTACTGTTTTGAAACTCGATACTCGAGTACGAAGGCGTTCCACGTCTTGCTTTGTTCGATAAATGAGAAACTATATTCTATAACGCAATAGAATTTTTATTTTAACTGTTATAGACGTACATTCTTAATAAATAATTGTTGGATTTAGTATTAGAATTGTTAAGTTAATTACGCAGTACAAAGTTAAAAATAAATAATTGTTGGATTTAATATTGGAATTATCAACTTAATTACGCAGTATAAAGATAAAGATTTAAGAAACAAGTGTAGAAGTGTGTGTGTAAAACCATATAATAAAATACCTGTCTACATGACAATAAATTAGTCAATCACAAGGTTATAATATCTGTACTGGTTAGAATTGAAATTAAATTTCGGTATAAAGTTATAAATTACTTTTAGCATTTATAATTTTATACGTCTGTCCTGTCTGAATGTTTATATGCCATTATTTCTTTAATTGTTGAAAATTATACGTAATAATTACTTGGTTAAATCTTACCTTGAATTGAAATCAAAAATGCACGTTTTATCTTAAAAATTCATAACACAGATACAAATCTAACAGCTATTGATTTATATTTTTACCTCGAAACTTCTGACATGTAAAGACATTGACCGATGACACGTTTTTCCGGATGATTTTTCCGGATATACTTCCTTCTTTACAGATGAGGTGTACTTTATGTCGCCATGCTTTCCGTTTAAAACTCGATCGTGAGGAATATCGTTTACGTTCGAAAATCGTAGGGAGTCTATTGCGTATTTTGCCATGTAGTGGCGCTGTAATCGCCCATTTCGCACGAAATAATGACTTGAAATAAAAAATAAAAAATTCTCATCTAAATCAAATACACAAAATTCATAAAAAATTCTTAAAGAGGAACGAAGATATTTGAACGAATATTTAAATATGATATGAATTATATTTAAATATTTAATTAAAATTTGAATTACATTGTTATTTATTTTACAAGATATTGAAATTATTATAATTTTTATTAACTGCTCTATGTTACTGTATTTGTGTGTGTGTGTGTGTGTGTGTGTGTGTGTGTTTGCGTGTATTACTACATATTATTATATATTTCTGTAAAAATTGAAATTCTATTTTCAAAGTACAAAATTAAATTTTATTAATTAATAATAATCGAAGAGAAAAAAGATAACCTAAATGAGAAGCTCGTTAAATCTTGCTGACTTTCATCTTATTGTTAGTATCCTTTATGAACTTTGGAATATTATATAATTTTATAATATTATATAACATATACATGAAGCATGTACATATATCGATGTATACAAGAATAAGAAATATAAATACCTCTGCTTTCACCGCAATAAATCAAATTTTATTACATCTTCATGAAACTCTAACGGATTTATGAATAATTGTAATGACGTCTGTTTGAATTCTATGGCGCCTTCAAATACTTCGAAATTTCCCTCACAATTCACCAGTTATCTGTAGAAAAGAAAACCAAGACTTCCAGATGAATACATAAAAGGGACAAATTCCATAAAATTAAAGGAACAATTATTCAAATCAAATCAAGTCACTTCGAATCTTTCAAAATACTTTCAGAAACTTTCATGACAAAAAAAAAAAAAAAAACAGCTCAATGAGAAAAGGACAATTTAGTTATAAAATACAGTAATATTCGATAAATTATTGAGTAAAAAATATCTTGATCAAACGACGTTAACATAGTTAACGTGGATACGTTGAAAAGATAATGAAAGTTTCATGCAACCAATAAACTTCACGTACATCACATCTTCACAACTTGACGATCACTACTCCAATAATCCCTCAGCCAATAAATATGCGTTATGAACTTGGGCGGCGGGGGGGGGCATGAGCGCGCGAAAATACGATTTGGCCCATTTATTAGTATTCTACAAAAATACTTTCAACAATGAGCATATTATGCCGTACATAGTTAAACATCAATACACTATCTTAAGCAGTAATTTAGCTTAATCGAGCAAAATTGACTATTAATTAATAAACACTACAACGCTTTACAATTTAATTAAAAAAAAAAAATTAATTTTAATGATTTATACCAAAAATTTGCATTTATTACGTGTATATTTCGAAGCTAATATTACAGATTATATTTACAATCAACTATTTTATTCCAATATTCAATGTAGTTTGTGAAAAATTGAAAACTACTTGCAAATGTACCACTATTGATTTAATAAACAAAATTTGAAAATTTTTATCAATCTATTCTAAAACGTAAATGAAACAAAGTGAAAGCTAGGTGTCTTAAACGGATAACTCCGGATAAACAACCAACAAAATATATTTAATATTTTGATAAATTACAAAGATGAATAACACACTTTTCTTGATGAATGTTAACTAAAGAATGCTTTTTAACTGGTTTTCTTATAATTATATATATAATGGTATAAACATCCAAATTCGCTATGACAACGAAATAATTGAAATACCAGTTTACAAATTTTTACTATTTTATGAGTTGGTGCTGTTCGATCTCTCGAAATAGTATCTCTCGACGGAACGATTGAACAAACGTAGGTGACGCTGACTTCTCTCTCAATGAGGTAACAGTCGCTACAAACCTGTAGGTACGATGATGATAATTATAATCATCATCATCATCATCATCATTATTATTATTATTTGTAGTACTTTGAATGAAGTAGTTATCATCATAGTACCTACAAAATTGGTGACCCCGACGTGATCCGAAAAGAAAACTCCGACATAATTAAAGAAAACACCGATGTGATCTGAAAAAAATTCTAACGTGATCAAAGAAAACACCGACGTAATCTGAAGAAAATTCTAACTTGATTGAAAAAAACATCGACGTGATTTAAAAGAAAACCCCAAAGTTATCTTGAACGCAACCAGGATACATTGAAGATTTAACAACGAGGACACAACAACGAAGGAGGATTCAACATCGAAGACGGTTACCTAAATTGGCAATTTGCTGACTACGACTCGCTAATGGTCGCCAAGGATGCACACAAGCTGCCAGTTATTATGGCGACAGATCTCCTGATGACCAATCAGTCGAGTACGCATCACTGCAGCTGCACCTCAGTTTAAGATAGAAATTTGGAATCTTCAACACGACAATCGGTCTTGAATACCCGACTTAGATAAGGAAACCAGGACCGAAACTAACGTGTAATTTAAACTAAAAGCAACCGTCATCATCATTCCAGTATTATTCCTCCATTAATTACATACCTCTTCTTAATATAATTTCTAATTGACACTGGGACTGACATCTCCGTATTGCCGCTTAGTTCGACAAAAGGAAATGTCACCCCTTCTGATTTTAAAGTATATTCTGTTGATGGTACACCGATATCGACCTACAGTATCAGAATGTTAACTCTGACCTCGGTTTGCAGCGTCCATATACCTGGAAGTTCACCGTCGCTCAAGTATGGCAACCAATTATTGGTGCAGATTTTCTAAAGTATCGCGGTCTTCTGGTAGATCTTAAAAATAGATGAATAATAGACGACTACACGAAATTACAGAAACTGGTACAGATATCTACAAATAACTTTCATTCAATTACTACAATAGAAAAAGAAAACGACGACAAATACATTAAATTATTAAAACAATACATAGATGTCACGAGACCTACGCAAGGATTTGAACCTCCAAAACATAAGATACATCACCATATCATCAGTTCAGGAAGACCATGTGCAGAGAGACCTCAAAGATTAGCACCTGACAAGTTTAAAGCAGCCAAAGAGGAATTCCAATTATTAATTCAACAAGGTATTTGCCAACCTTCTTCTAGTGAATGGGCTAGTCCACTGCATGGTCCCTAAGAAAAACGATACTTGGAGATTGTGTGGTGACTATCGTAAACTAAATTCACAGACAATACCAGACAAATACCCAATACCTCACATACATGACTTCACTCACGCGCTGGACGGAAAAACAATTTTTACTACTTTAGACATAGAACGAGCATATCATCAAATTCCAATGGCACCAGAAGATCGTGAAAAAACGGCGGTAATTACGCCATTTGGTCTCTTTGAATATAATGTAATGCCTTTTAATTTAAAGAATGCGGCACAGACCTTCCAGCGTTTTATGGATACAATAATCAGAGGTCTCGTCTTTGCATTCTGTTATATTGATGATCTACTTATTGCCTCCACCAACGAGTGGACACTTTGATCATTTACGACAGGTTTTGGAAAGATTAAAACAATATGGAATCTCTATTAATTCAACAAAATCCGTTTTTGGAGCATCAACTGTACAGTACTTGGGGTACCAAATTAGTCAGAAGGGAGCCAAGCCTGTACCCGAAAAAGTCAAAGCCATAATAGATTATCCAAAACCTAAAACTATTGTCGAATTAAGACATTTTCTCGGAGTGATTAATTTTTATCGTAGATTTATTAAGAATGCTGCTACTATTCAAGCTCCGTTAAATTCTTTTCTTCATGGTTCTAAAAAAAATGATAAAAGAAGTATTATTTGGACAAAGGAAGCCGAAACAGCAATTTTTAAAATGTAAAGACTCGTTGGTGGACGTAGCACTATTGGTACATCCAAAAATTGATTAGTCCATTACTTTTAATTACCGACGCTTCAAATTTAGCTTGTGGGGCTGCACTTCAACAAAAAGTAAACGGTTTGTGGGAACCAAAAGCCTTCTTCTCAAAAAAATTCTCGCCTCAAGAAGTAAAATATAGCACATACGACAGAGAACTTACTGCAATTTATAAAACAATAAAGCATTTCAAACATCTTCTAGAAGGACGAGACTTTACGATACAGACGGACCACAAATCACTAACCTACGCATTTCATCAAAAATCAGACAAAGCCTCACCAAGACAATTACGACAACTGGACTATATCGGACAATTTTCAACAAAAATTACTTACATTTCTGGACTTAATAATGAAGTGGCAGACGCTTTATCACGATTGGACGTTATCAGTATGCCAATCGTGGTTAGCACATCAGAACTTGCCGAACAACAATCAAAAGACCCTGAATTAACACAGGTCTTACAAAGTACAGTCCTACAGTTAAAGAAGTTAAAAATTGATAATTCAGATAATATAATATATTGTGATATTTCCACTGAAACAATTAGGCCATATATTCCAGTAGTGCTGCGCAGAAAGATCTTCGACAGTGTACACAACTTCGCTCATCCCAGCGGAAGATCCACAAAACATTTAATCGCCAAAAAGTTTGTATGGCCTGGGATGACTAAAGATATTTTACATTAGGCAAGAAGTTGTGTAAGTTGTCAAAGAAGTAAGATAAGTAGACAGATCAAAAATCCACCGAAACATATTGCTATTCCAGAGCGTTTCCAACATATTCACATCAACATTATTGGACAGTTACCGACGATCGATAATTACAGGTACTGTTTGACTATGATCGATCGATTCTCCAGGTGGCCCGAGGCGATTCCGTTGAAAGATACAAATGCAGACACTGTCGCAACAGGATTGCGCCCCGTCAACTATCACTACAAATTGCGATACGCAATTCGAATCTCAGCTTTTCAATTCCTTGACAAAACTCATCGGATGTAGACATATCCGCACTACAGCGTATCACCCTGCAACCAATGGCATGATCGAACGGTAGCATAGATCCCTGAAAACAGCAATACGATGTCATGAAAACAAAAATTGGTTAGAAGTACTCCCAACAGTAATGCTCGGTTTGAGGAATAGCTATAAAGATGATATACAAGCAACCGCGGCTGAGATGGTATATGGCACATCCCTCTGGTTATCCAGAGAATTCTTCGTTGACAGTGACACAGACACGAACTTCAACATCAGTAAATTCAGAGACTACATGCAGACAATACGCTCTAGACCGACAAGACACTACTCAAAACGTACTTTATATTTAACAATCCCTTTGACACATCTCATGTGTTTGTACGAGTTGACCATATAAAACAGCCTCTGGAACAGCCTTATGAAGGTCCATATCGTGTACTTAAACATATATCAGACAATGTATTTTTAATCGATTATAAAGGAAAAGAAACAACTATCTCAACGGAACATCTAAAACCGGCATATATAGAACTACACCAAGAACAACAACATCAAACCTATAAGAAAACACATATATCGTCTGCTCTCTCTAATGGATCGAGCGACTTGAAGGGGGGTAATGTAACGTTATCTCAGCAGAATTAAGATCAACGCCATCTGCGTTTCCTCAATCGTTCCGCCGAGAAATTCGTTTCCAATAAGCCGATGCCAACTTTCTTAAAACTCACAAACAATAGAAAATCTGTAAATTGATATTTTATTTATTTATCACTATAGAGATGTTTATACTATTATATATATAGCTGACATCAAACATATTAATTCATTCTTCTTCCTTACTTTATTCATTCATTACTCATTTTTTGGTTATCAGATATTTTGTCATTTGATATTAATTTTATAAAAAATATATTAAAATATATTAAAATATATTATAAAAATAATATGGAGTAAATTATTTGTAGTACTATGAATGAAATAATTATCATCATAGTACCTACAGGTTTGGACAGTATGGCGCCATCTACCGGTAGGTTAGAGGTACTAATTATTTTCAAAAATGATTATTTACGTTTTTTATGCTTCAAATGGGGTATGAAAAGAAAGCTGGGCATCTAATTAACAAGGTAAAGTTACAAGTTTGCAATTTAATTCTCTAAACTAATTTTTTTGGAAAATGAAAATTTCAATAATCCTTGATATGAAAATATATATCGTTTTTAATCAACACCGGGGCTGACATCTCCGTATTGCCACTCAATTCTACAAAAGGAAATGTCTTGATTTTAGAGTGTGTTGAAGCATATTTCAGACAACTTTTTTAATTGATTTCTAGGGCAAGAAAACCACCATCTCGGTGGAACGATTGAAATCGGCGTATGTAGAACTAAACAAAGAGCAGAAACACCGAACACACGTTAAGGTACCACTTCTTTCTTACGAATCGGGCAACTTGGAGAAAGGTAATAAACCGACAGTTACCTCTGCAGAATTCAAATCAACGCCATCTATGTTCGCTCAATCGTTCCGCCGAAAGGTGCGTCTCCAATAAACTGACGCCAATTTTATTAAAAAAAACTCTTAGATATTAAAAAATTTATAAATTGTTATTTCATTTACTGTTACTATGGAGATGTTTGATTAATATTAGAGGTGTGTGTGTGTGTATATATATATATATATATATATATATATATATATATATATAATTGGCATCAAAGAAATTATTCCTCATTCGTTATTTGTTATTCGTTATTAGTTATTAAATATTTATACAGAATATTTTAGTTAATATATATTTTGTTACATTAATATTTAATATAATTTATAAAAAGATAATACGGAATTATTTATTTAAATTTGTAGTACGGTGATTGAGTTAAATTATCGTCGTACCTACAACCCCGCAAAACAAAGAAATTTTCATTTGTGAAAAAAATTAGTTCAGAGAATTAAATTGCAAACTTTTCTAATTTTATCTTGTTAAGTTGGAAGCAATAAGCAGATCATCAATATAACAGAATGTAAAGTCGAGACCCTTGATTACGACATCCATGAAACGCTGGAAAGTCTATACCGCATTTTTTAAATCAAAAGGCATCACATTATATTCAAAAAGACCAAATAACGTAATTATCGCAGTTTTTTCACGATCTTCTGGCGCCATAGTCGTAAAAATTGTTTTGCCGTCCAGCGCGTGAGGAATGTATGTGAGGAATGGGGTATTTGTCTGGTGTCGTCTGTGCATTTAGCCTACGATAATCACCACACAACCATCAAGTACCATTTTTCTTGGGAACCATGTGCAGTGGACTAGCCTATTCACTTGAAGAAGGTTGGCAAATACCTTGTTGAATTAATAATTGAAATTCCTCTCAAGCTACTTTAAATTTGTCTAGTGTTAGTCTGCGAAGTTTCCCTGCACATGGTAGTGATAATATGGTGATGTATCTTGTGTTTAGTCTTGTAAATATCTTGAATAGGTCTCGTAACATAAATATATTGTTTTAATAATTTAATATATTTGTCACCGTTTCCTTTACCTGTAATGTTGTAATTGATTGAAAATTGTTTGTACTTATCTGAGCAAGTTGTTGTAATTTAGTGTAGTCGTCTATTATCCGTTTATTTTTCAGATCTACCAGAAGACCGTGATATTTAAGAGAATCTGCATCAATAGTTGATAGTTGTACTTGTGCAACGGTGAACTTCCAGGTATATGGGCGTCGCAAACCGAGGTCCAGAGTCAATAATCTGACACCGTAAATCGATATCGGCATGCCATCAGCATATACCTTAAAATCAGAAGGGACGACATTTCCTTTTGTCGAACTAAGCGGCAATACGGAGATGTCTGCCCTGGAGTCGATTAGAAATGATAATCTATTTTTACGACAGTAGATAACTAGACGACTACTTTGCACGCCTTTTAGTGTCGTCAAAACTGTGGGACGTGCTTTTAGTTTTCCGCCTGTTGCGCATTCATAGCGATGTTTCCATTGACAGTGGCCGTCATCGATGAACACGTGCACGGTGTTCTGCACTGGTATGCTCGTCATTCTGCACTCTATTGCTGTCGTGATGGAGGTCGTCGACCGTGAAATTGAGATCGAGATCGTCGTTGAAATGGTCTGCGCCTAGACATGCTCGTCTCCATTGCCGCCATTCTGCGAATTATTTCGGCCAATTGGTGTTGTATGGTCACATTGTTTTCTCTTGGTTGATGAGAGACCGACCGCCAAGTTGTCTTCTTGATGACAACCTTTCGCTCTGGGTTGCGAGGCAGAAGTCGCCATATTGTCTCCCCTTTGGTATTCTTCCGCTTTGGGTTGCCAAGCGGAAGTCGCCACGTTTGATCTGCTCATACTCACGATATGAGATGACCGAAACTTCATGACCCGATCTGCAAGCAATGCTAATGTTATTAAATCAGCATCCGGATTAACTATCAAAACATCATAAAGAGATTGTGGAACTTTTTCCAGAAAAATAGTCTTTAAAACTGAATCCGGCACGTTCTTCTCAACCATACTCCTCAAACGCTGCAAGAAGTGCGATGGCTTTTCGTCGCCCATCCTGCAAGTTCTGAGGAGCTGGCGAACTTAGTTTTTTCTGACCTACCAAAAAGCTTGTTCTTTAAGGTATCATATTTATTTGAGTCAGGCGGCGTTTCAATAATGTTCTTTATCAAGAAAGCGAAGTCGGATGGTATACGCGAAATTATATGGTCAAACCTTGAAGAGTCGCTAGCAAGTCTACTCACCCCCATAGCTGCTTCTACCAGGAGAAACCAGAGTTCAAGATTTTCTCTGATCGAAAGGTGGAAAGTGTTGTGGAGTCATAGCGCCAATTGTAGGAGTTTCTATGACCGGTGGGATATGGGCTTCTTCGGCTGTTGGTATACGAGCTTGAATTGGCAAACATGGTGTAGCCATGTTTTCTTTTGATCACGTCGGGATCACCAATTTTGTAGGTACGATGATGATAATTTAACTCAATTAACGTACTACAAATTTAAATAAATAATTCCGTATTTAACTATTAATAAATTATATTAAATATTATTAAAATAACAAAGATATATATATTAAATTTTATAACGTAAATTAACTGAACTGTTTTCATTAAATGCTGACTAACGAGTGAATAACAATTTCTTTGATGCCAACTATATATACATCTCTCACAGTAATCAAACATCTCCATGGAAACAAATAAATGAAATAACAATTTATATATTTTCTAATGTCCAAGAGCCTTACAGAATTGGCGCTGTCGATTTATCGGAAACGCACCTTTCGGTGGAACGATTGAATGATCGTAGATGGCGCCGATTTCAATTCTGCAGAGGTAACTGTCGCTAAAACTAGTCAGTTTGAACTAATTACTAAAAAATCCTAATTCAGAGGAATAATTTGTCAAGTTTTGAAATTTCATTGTCCGTTTAAGACTTTTAGCTTTTGTTGTATGTTCCATTTATGTCTCAGGATGCATTGATAAAGATTTTCAGAATTTGTCAGTGCTAAATAGGATAGCGCAGGCAAAATGTGCTAGCGAGTGTTTATATGAATATTTTGTGTTTTTTTGTGTTTCTTTATATCTCTTTATATCTCTTTATGCCTTACTTGAAGAAAATCTGCTTCTAATTAAACCATGATCTACTATTATTTTTCTTTAAATGTTTCTAATTACAGGATCACTTAACCTCAAAGCACGTAACCTTAAACCATGAATTTCCTCATTCAGAATATTTCTTTCAAAGTCTCATACGCTCAAGCTGCTCAGTAATCATAATTCAATACACGAGAACACGCAGTCATATTAAACTCCATCAAAGGTGCTTTGATTTAAGAATACTTTATTGAAATTGGCAACTTATTGGCTCATTGAATATCAAATTTATGTCCAGAATTTCTCAATTCCTGGTTTGCTTATATAAGCCAGGATAGTAAGCACATGGCTGACACATTAATCAACAATTATATGGAAGTAAACATCAAATCTCATTCCATGGAAATTCATTTGTGGACCAATCATTTTTAAATCCAAATTCATAATATTCTGTAATGTGTGCTCTATAATTTTGGACTTTGTCATTCTTGAAGAGCTTGCTACACAATGTATTAAACCTATCTTTTAGATCAACTTCATTGGAGCGGATCTAAGTGATTCAAGATACACACATCTTGAGCCTTTGTTGTCAGATATATATCCAATCTGAAGACACTATAATGTACCTGAATCCATCCAACTAAATTAATAATACATCTTACTGGATATAGCTTTCTTATGGAAGGAAGAGGATCATGTAGCTAAATTGGACTCCCAGCTCTTGGTTTTACACAATTCTAGCTCATATTACAAACAAAATAATTACTGATTCAGTCGTCCAAGCTGAACAGCCAAAATCTTTTCCTGCGTTACCTTCATTCCAGATTTCTGCTACATCGTTACCTCAGATACATAAACTACAAGCTAAAAATATCTTAAACCGTGCTCAGTTCCAAGATGCATCAAGAAACAACTTACTAACTTCAGCTTTTCCAAGAATTCTTTTTGTGACTTGAATACTGTCAAAGATGATAGTAGACATAAAACAGTTGTTTCTATCAAAGAAATCAAGAAACGAAGAATAGTTAACAGAACAGAGACTTCTCTAGAAGAAATTTTCTTGCTATTGCTGCCTGTCAAGCATTACATCTCAAATCCTACTCAAAATCACCCAGAATTTTCAAAGTTGTTAATAGTTGTTAATAGTTCCTACACATATGACAATTCCAAAATCCTGGAAACAGTGTTAGACAACTTAAGAGACATACCAGCTCTAAAGATGCTTTCCTCTTTTTTACAGAACTTGAAATAAAAAGCCTTGTCACAAGAATTGTCAGACGCCTCAACAGTTCCCATCCAGAAGATGCTGTGAGTGAGGATTTCTCTTTTCTAGAAGAAGACTGTTATTACATTAAAGTTATTCATAGTTACAACTATTACATTATTACGAGTGTTCTTCTAGAATTGAAGAAATCTTTGCTCTAAGCGCCTGGAAATTCAGTTCATCTTAGTCAATTATGACATCCTCATCTTTGTTGAAACGTAGTAACTCACGAGATAACTTCAGCTTCCCACGATAGAGTTCAGAAAGGACAGAATTCATTCAAAAAGTGGTGGAATTCTAATTTTTATTTGTAAAAACATGGCTTTCAGGCAAATTACTAACATTAAATCTCCTGAAATCGCAGTTGAACTCTGCGAAGTTGAACATTATTTAAGTGAAGTATAAAAAGTTATATTGAAATATAACTCTTTATTTAAATAATGTAAAGGTAGAACTAAATATATTTGTCTGCTATACATAGAACTCCAAACCTCACTTTTACACAAGCTCAGTGGGATCAAATTGTTCAAAATATTGACACTAAACGCAACTGCATTCTAATAGGTGATTTTAACGCTCATTATTCTAATTGAAATTGCAAATGTGCAGAAGTGATGGTAGAAGATTTCATAATGCCTTGGAAATCGTTGATTTTCTACTACATAATAATTCTTGTACATATATTAACATACACAAAATTTTAAATCCAATATTGATCTTATTCTCTACTTTGAATATTTCTGACAAAATTAATATTGTTGTGTATAATGAGACTTGGGGTTCTGATCACTTCTCTATTTGTTTTAATATTAAAATAGATAAAAACTATTACGAGAAAAATTAGACAATATAGACATAAGTATATATAATTTATTGGATTGAATATAGTGATATTTCGTTAGTAAAAGAATATAAATTAAGACGAAAAATTTATTATATGCTTGATTTACATTTATTTAAAAATATTAGAAAAAATTGAATAAAATATATTTTCATTTTATTTTATCTAAAGGATTGGACGTATCAAATAAATATTTCTATAAATATTGTTATTTTTTATCTTCAGTAAGTTTCGTACGAACCGCGCTCGTATTGGAGTTTGATTACAGCGCCACTGCTCGGTGAATAAGCAATACACTTCCTACGATTCTCAAATGTAATCGATATTTCTCATGATCGAGTTTTAAGCGGGAATAATGCCGGAAGGAAGCACAACTCGTCTGTAAAGAAAAAAGTGTTATTCAGAAAAATCATTCAGAGAGGAGTATCACCCAGAAATTCACAGGTAAAAATTTAAATCAATAGTTGTTAGATTTGTGTTTGTGTCGTGAATTTTTAAGATAAAACGTGCATTTTTGGCTTGAATTCAGGGTAAGATTTAACCAAGCAATTATTACATATAATTTTCAACAATTAAGGAAATAATGGCATATGAACATTTAAACATATCATACCAGGCTAAAAATAATTTATAATTTTATACCAAAATTTACTTCCAATTCTAACCAGTACAAATATTATAACCTTGTGATTGACTAATTTATTGTTATATACACGTATATATACACGTATTTTCTTATATAGTTTTACACACACACTTCTACACGTTCTACTTGTTTGTTTAATCTATAACTTTATACTACGTAATTAACTTAACAATTCTATATAATATTAAATCCAACAATTATTTATTAAGAATGTACGTCTATAACAGTTAAAATAACAATTCTATTGCGTAAGAGAATATAGTTTCTAATTTATCAAACAAAGCAAGGCCTAGAACGCCTACGTACTCGAGTATCAAGTTTCAAAACAGTAACAGGAACACAGTGTTTTTGTTCGTCCTAATCACCGTGTCTGTTCGTTTAGGGTCGCCCCATCCCCTACTATTTTCTGAAGTACTGGACAAGACGTGTCACGGAGAGTCATTCGGCTGTCGAATTTCCTGACAATAAGATCTATTACGTGGCACTAGGTTCGTAACTTTTTTTAATCAATCGGTACTGTTTCTTCGATGGCGTCGCTTCTTCGACACTCTTTTGCTTCCATTTACAATATCGCTTACTTAATTCGTGTGTTTGACGATTCATTGAGCATCAAGATAACGAAATCGAATAAGATTTTGAAGCTTTTCGTGCTGGTATGCTTTTATTCTTCAATCATCACTGTTATAATTACTTATTAATTACTATACTTTGCTAAAATACACTTTTCCCGAACATTGACGCGCAATTAAACGATTTAGAACAAAATTTCACACGTCTATGGTATATTAAATACATTTAGTTGTGAAATTTTTATTTGTGCGAACATTTTCGAATATTCATAACATGCGACGTGATATACTACTACCTGCATATTCACTTTAATAACGAATACAGAATGCAGTTTCTACAAGTATTTCTGCAATTATTAATAGGGAATGCTTTATAATTTCCAACCAATATCTGTGATGCATACTCAGGTTTATAATAATTCTCTAGAAAAGTAGTCGTATTTTCTAAATGAACTTGAATTTTCTTTGCTTTTTCTCTTTTTATCAGCTTTATTTTCAGAAAATTTTTGTGACCGCGAGCAATGCGGTCGGCAGAGTCAGTGTTTGTTGCGCAATATTTTAATATTTTTCTGAGCAAAATGGCTCTCATTAACTTAGATAAGAAATTCATTTAAATTATAATTCGCGAAGTTAGAGTCAGTGAGTACTTAAACGCGCGCGTTGATAGTCTTTTATTTTTCTTTTTCTATATTTTTTCTTATTTAACATTCGCTTTCGCTATATTAGAGTCTGTGCTTAAGAGGATAAGCTCTCTCCAGGAGATCAAGATTGTAAGTAGTTTATATTATATCTCAATTTGTTCAATTTTTGAAATTTAAGAACAAAGTATAATGTTTGACGTTTGTCACAGACGCTTCGCAGCATCAGTTTTTTTGCATTTCTTGGGAAAAATCCGGTGCTTCTAACGTGGTTCTAACAAACGACAAGAATGTAAGAATCTTTTATTATTTTCAACTTAAGACTTTGCTTTGCTTTTAAATGTAAATTCTAATGTTCGATGTTTTGTTATAGATCTTCTACAATCTCCACTTCCTCTACTCCTCCAAGAATCTTATACTGCTTCAACAGTTAAAGATGCAAGTATCCTAACATGTTGTATTTAAATTTCATTCTTCATAGTTCTCTTTCTTTTGAAGTCGAATGTAGAATTAATAATTATAAAATAAATAAACTTCAAATTATTAGTCCCAACTTTTATCGTTGTTAAAATTTAAATTTTCACAAATAACGCTGCATCTTTAGGAACAAAATGTTTTACGTTTTTTAAGAAATTTTTCACTTCTCCAATAGGATTGTCAGCGTGGCTCTTACTTGGTCCTCGCGATAATTTTCCCTGTTCCAGTGCATCGTTCTTCGGATCTATCCCGTGAGTCGTATGCATTTATGTTCCTCTGGTCACCCAACCATGTCGTAGGACGAAAGGTCCGAAACGGCACGGGTGATTGGTTGTATACGTAGAATTTTTGACGAGCATAGTGACCGCGGATATTTTTCATATCCGTGAGTAGTAACATTTTTTCAGTTTTTTAATCTAGTAGATCAGGATAGGGCTTCTTGCACGTCGCGGGTTTAACAATTAGCTCGAATACATACATCTTTAGTAAATACATGTAAAATCAAAATATGTTCAGTATAAATGTTCTGAATAAGCATAACTACATATGAATATGTATAGATAAATGAATAGATAAATTATTATTATTCAAGTGATATCCTCCGACTTCGTTGCCATGAAGGATGCAGTTATTATTTATTGATATTAATGTATAATAATTAATAATTAATTTCCAACTTCATTTTCTGTTTTACAGTAACACTGAATGATTGAATTAATTGAGTTTTCTAAGTGTAATAATTCTAATGTAATAGATTAGAATTTTTTTCCGTAGAAAAATGTATAAAGTTTTACGTGCAAGAAGATACTTCGCGACAGGCAGATTTTTGAATCAAAGCAACAAGTTTGAATATTGTTTACGCATTTTGGAAAATGTGCTTTGATGAAGTCGCCTGAGATTGTTTCTGTTAATATTTAATGTAGAGTCAGTTGTTTGATTTTGATTATTTGAATCAGTTATTAGATTTCATAATATGTTTTTAAATAAGTTTCATTTTTGTTGATTGTCTTCATTCTGTTATAATTTCAATAATGTGTGGAGTCGTAAAATAGAGTCATTAAAGTTTGAAATAAAACAAAACAATAGTCCGTTAGATGCAAATTACGTAAAGCAATTATCTTTTTAGTCAGGATTTTCAGGTTTAACCCGTTCCGTGTTCATTGTCAGGATCTCACTCACGTGCCCAGGTGCTACTTGGATGGGTGAAAGACATTGGGCATGATGACCATAGTTAATAATTTTATAAAAAGTGTCTCAGCGACTGACAATGTTTTAGCGTCTCGTGCACGGCCTATTTTTCGCATATGTGTGTGTAGTTAGGATGTCGTTTCTATTGTTCCATTCATTGTAATTTGAAATATTTAAAACATTTGTGCACTAATTTACAGAATTGTGAATATTTTCATAATGCGTAATAAATACTACGCTATAAACTGTAATTATATTATTATTATTACTACATTATCAATTATGATAATAATTCCGTGCAAACTGCATATGTAATTTCTATAGTAATTATATACAACTTACCGTAGTTATTATTATGTCGTATATAGCTGTAAATATAAACGTGTGTTAATCACGTTTTACGTTGTGGTCGCTAGCCATTTGTCAGTCGATTTCAGGTAAATGGTACGTAAATTAGAGTGTGAAAGTTGTGCGTTAAGCTCGGGTGTCGGAGGCGTCCCGGGACGTCCTCTCTAGTTTAGGTCTGCGCTCGAGTGGTATGTGTGAGAATCGTGGAGCGAGTGTGTTGGTGTGCCTGTTTTGTCACTTTTTAAATATAGGGCGACTGTCAGGGTAGGTAGAATACTTTCTGATGTGAATGTGTTTAATTATAAGTAGGTAGGGCCGGGCAGGTTAGCACAGTCTCTGCTCGCGTGTCCCCCTTTCGCGTGTCCAACTTGTTTCAGGAAATCTAATTTGAGAAATCGACAGTGAGATTCATACAGGTGGAACATGCCACTTGTTTCTGATTTTACTCTCAGATTTTTCGGATTTAATGTCGCGTTCGCGGTTGCGAGGAGATCGCGAGTAGATCCCGAAGCGAACGTTTATGTAGGTTTTGCTCGAGCACACACGTGCGAACGAGCAGCGATCGCTGTAATGGATGGTCGTCTATGTGTATTAGGGTCAGCTTCCGCGATTTATCTCTACATTTCACCTTTATGAGTTATTTTTTAGTTCGCGACTAGAAAGACTCGAGCTAGATGTAAGTTTCAGCGGGCATTGCGCTCGAAGAGTGAAGAGGCTAGAAGCCGAAGAAGCCCGGCAAACTGCCACGAAGAGGGTCACAACAAATGGCTTCCCATCTTCTGGATTGTTTAAATGATTCTGGAGCATGGGAGGTCATTCTCGTTACTACTTTGTCACTATGCTCTTTTAATATTTGTAATTGTGTTTTTTCTTTTCCATCATCGTTCATTATCGTTTTGGGCAAGTTGCGGTTTTTCTTGTTAGTGTTGCGAGAAATTGATTACGGGTTGAATTAGAGTGGTGAAATAGGTTCAATCGTGTTCATTAGTGTTGCGAGGAATTGATGACGGTTTAAAGTAGAGTTGCGAAGAAATAATAATCGTGTTTGCTTTAGCGTTGCGATTTATAATACCACGATTGTTTTTTGCAATTTTGATTGTTAATTTGCATAGTTGACTTAGTCTTATGTTAAATTTATCTTGCTTTCTGTTATTTTAAATTATACAATCATTAAGCTTTTAATTAATCTTAATTAGAATGTTAGAATATTCAAAGTATTGGTTTTTGTGAAGTTTGTGTTGTTGATAATATTTTTCATTGAATTTAAGTTTAGAGTTAGTGTTGCGACATTATTTTATCGCGATTTTCAGTTATTTTTATTTTTATTATTAGTGTGGCGATAATGAATGATCGCGTCTTTTGAAGCTTTGTGTTTATAAAATGCCCAAACTTTTCCACTGGATTCGTGGAAAGTCCTGTTCCTGTTCCACCTGATGCAGCTATACAAAAACTGTACAAGGTGGTCCATTCATCGGCAACCTACAGCATAGTTGCTTTGGATGAATCGCAATTAGTGTTGCGTATTTTTAAATATGAGTGCATATATTAATAGCATTGCAGATTTATTTTCAGGAATTTTGAATGTGACGAAGTACTTTTTGCGTTTGATTTTGAAAATTTCTTTATACATTAAATTTTTAGCTTCGGCTAGTTCTTGTGATATTAGGGAATTAAGAAATACTAAATACTAAATTCGTACAGTAATACTAATATAATGTAGCAATATAATGTATTAATATTAATATATTAATACTAATAACAGTATTAATGATTATTAACGATAGTTAATAGTTATTAATAATTTATATCGTTACCGATGAACACGTTCTGGTTCACTATCATAATTGGACACATTACGATATTGTATTTAGGTAATGATCGAAATTTCGTTTTTGGAACTAGAATTACTAACATGTTGTTTTTGGCAAGGATTGATTTTGGTTTGAGTTAATGCAACCTTTTATTATAAACTAAATGGTATTATTAGATTCATCGCATCATTAGCTTTGTGTTGTACTATTTGTGATAAAAAGATATTTTTTTTTTTTATAAAAGTAACCATGTAAAAATTGTTATCTTTACTTTCATTTTAAGAATTAGTGTTATGATATTTTTCTATTGATGCAGTTGCTTCTAATTATAATTCTTCTATTCTGGAACTTGTTTTTGTTTCTCTGTCAGCTAATACTGAAAAAAGAACCACAAGTCATGTAGTAGCTTCAAATACAGGTTCTAGCATAGGTTGCGTGGTTTCTGTTACATATTGAATCGATAACGTTGTATGTGTCATGAAAGTGATAAGAGAATTATACCACCCGGAACTTGGTGTACAAAAAAGCATTACATGTCAGATTTATTTTGCACTACATACGAGGTATATAGTCAATATTTTGTATTGTCTTTTATCTTGCGTGCAGTTATTGATTGACACTTGCAAAATTTTCATATTTGAAAGATTTCCAATGGTGATAGGAAGTAGATTTTATTCTTCGATTATCTTAAAGTTTTGTTTTACTCCAGTGGAACTGTTTTTCTTGAAATTTCTGAAGGGATTACTCTCAAGAGTAAACTTCTCTTTATTGAAAGAATGGTTCTTGAAACTTTCTCATATTTTTGAGCGTTGAAGGATGACCTGAATTCTATCTGATTCAGTAATAAGATAAAAATAGATTGTGTGCATTTGCAAACCGTTTAATTCTAATAATTGAAACTGATGCTAAAATGATTTTAAACTTTTAATTGCAACAAAAGGGAAAAATAGTTCATACTTTCTCCATTTTTTTGTACACTTATTTGTATACTTTCGTATACTTTTAAAAGGTATTGACAAGGTATTGATGTAATAGGGAAATATAATATGAAAATGATAAAATAAGCAGAAAGAAAAAAAAGTCAAAATTTTTGAAGGAAGAAAAAAAGATATACTAATAAGATATAGTAATTCTTATTAATATTCAGACACCGCGGTACTGGAGAGATTGTCAGTCTAAAAATATTTGTTTACAATTGTTTTTCGATATGTTAAAATATTTTTTAATAGAAGCATAAATATCATTTATTTTTAATAGTGAAATTTTTAAAATTTTACACACTTTTGATACGTATGTACATGTACAATATATATCTCAACAAAATTAGTAACTTGTTCTTCATATTATTTCTGCGAGTTTAAATCTCTCTTATTATTTCGTTTAATACTTCTTATACAAAAATCTTTGCGTATGAAATAAATAAAATTCCACAATTGTAATAATTGTTGTAGTGTATTTAAAAGCAATTAATTCAAAACTAGTAGAATAATATTCTCTCTCTAATATAATCGTAATGACTGAATATTACGTAATAAAAATCACTGTAACTTAAAGTATAAAGTATATTTGAAACTTGTTAGAGAATACACAGATTCTCTAACGGAGAGGTTGAACAATTTCAAAATATCACATGTCTATTTGTACGAGTTGGCCATATTTGACATTCACGGGAAATAATATTCTACAACATGCTATTCTAATACAATTTTCTTTCATTTCTATGCTCTCGACACATTAAAGTAACCTTCGATCTATTTTTATCGCGCATTAAAATTTTTACACCCGCACGATGTTTCCTTTTGTGTCGTGTGCAGTAGAACGCGTCACTGTGGCGGCCTGAGAACAAACAGCTTTTGTACCGGGATAGCTAATTAATTTCTCATTGTGCTAATTTACTACGACAGCAGCTTACACGGCCGGTATTTCGTAATTGGTGCCTGAGCACAAAGAAGCAGATAGAAGGACATAGGGATCTCAATGAAGTACGCCAATGGGACGTTATAAAATCCGTATACTTGCATACTTTCTACATTTACAGATATCTATCCGTGGATAAATACAGGCAAGATACCGTAATGACGAAAGGAAGACTATTTCCTACGGTCGATTATTATTTATTGTTGGTGAGTAATTTCTACGAAGTGGGATCCGAATTATATTTGTGTACGCGTTTTATGTTCGTTTCGATAAAACAGATTCCGAGTGTAGGCAAATAAATATCATTGTTTTCTTTTATTTTCGTTCGCTTTGTTAGTCGAGCGAAATACATGAATTACATGCAGTCGTGTGTGCGTATGGTATGCATAATTGTTCGATTACAGTGCTGGAAATGTGCGAATAAATGTATTATTCGGATGACTCGTGACTTTGATATTAAAATAGCAATTTTTCCGTTTTTCGCGTTACAGCATAGGGACAAAATTGAAATTAAAAATAGTTCTCTTTTTGATTTAGCTCTAGATTATATTTTATTATAGCTCCTGTGTATTATATATCAAAATTTCTACATTAATAACTGTAAATATATGGCATTGTACTCAACAATATATGCACATTCCTCGTTCAAAAGTCTTAGGACAATTGTTATTTCACTTGTTTCGAAATCAGAAAATTAATTTATACGGCAAAAAATCTCTAAAGAATTACATTGTAAAATACATGTGCAATTGAAAAATTTCATTGTCTACGATAAATACTGCGTTTCTTACGATAAATATGAAAACTACAAAGTGTCTTAAGACTATTGAGCTGGAGTGTATATACAAATAGCGTCATTTCAAGTAACATCTCCCGAATAATAAGAATATTCGCATGTTATACATATTATTCAATTGTCATTAAATCATAAGAAAAATTCAATGATGTTCGCGTGATTGCACGTTTCGTATAAATTAGGTGAAGTGTGATCGATGTCAATAGCGCTATTATAATAAATAAATCACAGTGATCCTCGTTACGATCACGATCGAAGGGTGTTCGGTTCAACGTTCATTCGCCGATCTTTACGTCCTCGATGTTATCTTTCTTCCAATTAGCCGGGGCTGGTAATTTCCGATTGCTGCGATCCAAATTGGTTCTAGTTTTGAAGCATTTTCGGCAAGTCAATCGCCAGAACGCAAGTCGAAAGTCGGCCGAGTAGAAGGCATAGATGAATGGATTTATAGCCGAATTAATCCACCCTGAAACAAGTGAAAATATTATTAAACAATTTAATGTATAGTAACTGTTCGTTTGTGTCTTTTTTTTTTTAAATCATCGATATACTGTTTTGTTTTAAAGTTTTATGTACAGAAGAATCAAACATCTACTTGTCACTTGTCAAATTTATTAGTAAATTTATTAAGTATTTAGAGGAAACTAAGGATTTTAAATATTTTATGGACACAAATTTATTTATTAATTAAAATTATACAGACTTATATATTTTTTTCTTATTTGAAATAAATTTTTACGTTCACATATCCGAGTATGAAATAATAATTTGACGTGCTAGATTTTGTTGATTAGCATTGTATCTTTCAAAAAGAAGAAAACTTTGTTTTATTGAAAATTAATTTAAATAGATCTTTAGGGAGGGTAATACATACGTAATACATGTTTCTGTTATTGTTGTAATTATAGCCAGAACAAATTTTATTTGCTTTCTGTGTAATAATTGTGTATAAATTTTCGTAAGAAGTTTTTAGTTCATTCGTGTGCTTTTTTAAACAAATGCAAAAAATATCACCAATATTTTAGAATTGATCTAATTTTAATAAAAATCTACATAAAATGTACAGAGTCCTTCTCTGTTTTAAATATTTGAAATTTTTGTGACAGCCTGCATAATAAAATTGGTGATATAATGACAAAATAGAAATAGGACAATCGTGTATAATTTAATAGATTATAGTATGAAATTTGAAATATTATAGAATGGAAATAGTAAAACAAACGAAGTAGAATTCTACATGAAAAAATAAACAAGAAATTTGATATGAAACTTTTTCGTTCGAGGCTTTGTTTTCGAGAAAATCGAGTTTGAAAATTTATCAAGTATACTTGAATGTGGCTAGTTTCGGACTGGATAGGAGCCAATGATCGATCGAGTGAAAATAAAAGGAAAATGCAGAATAACATTTTTTCATGGAACATTACGTTTTTAAGAAAATAAAATTTGAAAATTTATCGCATATATCGTATCAATTCAATCAGGACAATTATTACATACTATACAAACATACTTTTTTTTCTGTGTTATATATAATAATCGTGAATCTGCTAGAATTTCCTGTAAATTTTGCTTTTTTTAATAAACATTTGAATAGTTTATTTTTTCAAATGACTTAATAGTAATACTTGTCACTATTTGCAGTTCTAAAACATACTAAATTTGACCGAAAAAATTAGGATACTCTATATAATAAGAGAATGGAATACTATGGGAATTCACAGTATTATTACGCAATAAAAATCATTAATAAATTACACAATCTGTAGTGGTGTTAAATCTTTCCAAAATTAAATCTTTCATTGTAATTATTAAATCAAAAAATAAGAAAAAACATATCACCTCTTATAATAATTATTAAACTAAAATAAAATTAACATTGAAGAATTATATTATATCAATTATTAATCTAAGTTATACGTTGGACAATGAAATCATTGTAATTTTGTTGGAAAATGGTTATTGTTTTCTTCAGCCTATTCCATTTATTTCAATCAATAAAGCATAGTCACTTTGGATAAAACTTCGAACTATGGAAGAGGTCCGAAAGTAGGTCGACCACTTTATTGCTGTGAAAGAAGTCATTTTCACTTTTAAATAATTCGACTTTTATCCAAAAATATCAGGAAACTTCAGATAACGAGAGTTGCTTTATATTCATAAGGTTCTTCGATTGAAACTTCACTTTTGCATAATCTTAATAAACTTGTGTAAAAGGATTGATTTTATTTTGATTATCCATTGTTTTGTATTTAGGAGGTTTTGAAGCTTTAAAACAAAAAGTTTAGAGACTCAAATTAGATGAATGCGAATGTCGTTAGAGAAATAAAATGGAAATCGAAATTTGTTTCTTTCACTAAATGTCAATGACAAGAGCTTTATTTTTAGATATATTATATAATATTTTATATTTTATAGACTTTTGGAATCTAAAATGCATAAGCATTCATTAAGTACAGTGATAGGGAAGCACCTATTTATTTGTTTTTCAGACAGAAATTAAAAGAAATTAGATAACAATATTTACTATCACTTTAACCGTTCTAACTCGTATGGTACAGAATGTTATGCAAAATATTAAGCCAACTTAGTTTTTTCATAAAATAATAAATCGAAAACTGGGAAGAAAATTTACTTCAATAAGACTTTATCTTTGAAAGAAAGGAATTTTAAAAATATTCTAAGTAAATTTTGTCGTATATCTTCCTTTCTGCTCATACTGATAAACGGGATTAACTATAGTTTACATTATAGTTTATTACTTGCAATCCTTCCAATTTATTATCGACATAATCTATCGGTTTATCGATTTCAGTTTATTGTTATCATAGCTATATACCTGATATATTTTTAAAATCAATGTTCTTGAAAATGAAACCTTATTCATATATATAATAATTTTATTTCTTCAATTTATCTTCAATTTATCTTTCTTTTTTATGAAGGAGATTCATTATGAATATTTTTCGAAATTCTTATGAATCTTTAAAATGCCAGTAAATATTGCATGATATTGTTACAAGATTGTTTCACAACTTTCTTTCGTCGCGTTTAGATATCGTATTCAGCTTTAGCTTCTTATTTTACATTATTAATATGTTAGATTTTTTATTAAAGTCTTTGGTAGAATTAATTTCTTTACTTTTCAAATGCACCACGTTCATAAGAATTAGAACACTTTCGGGAAATTGAATAAACTGAAGTAATTGTCAAAAAAATGATTAAAATATTTAAAAATTATCTCATTTGAAACTTGACACTATAAAGAATCCTCACACCTAACGTTATAATTGTTATTAATCACTTATGTTCAATTAAATTAAATATCCAAATTTTTTTTACTGAAATTTACTTTGAAATAGTTGTTAAATCTGCAAATAAATTTCTGTTAACATTCATTTTAACAGAATTGGCACGAATCCAAATTATTCTTCAAAGTTCATGCTATATTTTATACGAGAGCAAGAGGAGCAGCTGCTTTCAGTATTCATAAACAAGGATCACTTGACGCATACTTTAATGAGAACCGCTTAATTCCAAAATCACAAACAAATCAGCCGTTCGCACAGTGCTCATGAACTGACCACGATTCCGTGTCACGCACAAATTCGACTACTTTATGATAATTACCTAGCCAAGTTAGCGCAGGCATGAGAATATCTGGTGGTTCCACAGGCACGAAAGGGGTGGCCAAGTAGAGGATGAAGAATGGCAACCAGCAGGCGACAAATCCACCTACGACCACTGCTAAAGTGGCAGCGGTTTTTGTCTCGCGCGCAACTCTATTGATGCAACTTTGCTGATGACTGCGGACAATTCCAGACTTTTTGCTGGTGCTAGGAGGCTCCGCATCGTCGGAAGCCCTGTCGCATGTCACACTGCTAGCTACGCATTCCGTTTTCCGCACCCTGATGCTCTTTGCGCGTTCGATCTGCAGGAAATATACGTTTAGATTAAAATTCGCTTCAGCCGTAAATAGAATACAATAAGGAACAGAGTACCCATAGTACGGGTGTACGTTCTTTAATTAGAAAATTTTTGAGCTAGATGAGAGCAGATACACGAAATTTGAGGATACACTGTAAAACGGCTCATGAGGATAGGGTTGTAGTAACGAATTATAACACATTGATCATTTTTCATTGGGGAATTTAAAGTCCAAGAAATTGAATGAATTTTGTTATTACAAATGTTCAATTTGTGTACAAACGATATTTTCGAACACGGCAGTTGCATACATAAATTAACTTCATAAATCACGAGGTAAAATCATGTCCGTATATATACCTACATGTGCGTGCAAATTGTACTATGAATCGCTAATTCTTTTCATTTCCCTTTCCAATCTGAAATGTTATGTAAATTATTGCATGATGAAACATTTATTTCAATAAATCATAAATCTTATGTCTTTTTTGTTTCATTAATGTCAAGATTGAAAAATTTCATTTAGTAATAGTTGATGATAATTATGACGGATTATTACATAATCTGTCGAAAATGATTAAATCTTTTGAGAAGTTTGAACGTTGCTTAAATTCTTATTGTGAGAATAATAGAAGTTTCCAATTACGTATATGATAGAATTAAAGTTCCTTTTCGTTCACGTGTGCCGCGTTAGTTTTTCTTTTATATGTAGGTATGTTGTTTGTATTCGATATTACGATTCCACAAATCAGATTTAGATTCTGTTGAAGATATTTCTCGGTATCATCTTAGCGAGATTTAAGTTAGATCAATACATGGACGTTAATTAAGTGCTTTCACGTAATTCCTCCAAGCAGTTTTCGTATGTTGTTCGATGTTGAAATGAAAACATATTAGAGTTCTGAAAGAGCAATGACACAATTTATTATGACATTTATAATTAAATCGCGGAAACAGTGCGTTTCATAAAATTGGAGAAAAGTAATTACAAGCATGCTTTGATTGCCACTCTTTACAGAAAAATTATTCACATTTCGGAGATTAGTAGTTTGCTCAGAGTGTTTCAATTTTCCACTTGTGAACAAATTGCTTTTCGTTTATTTTTGCGTTGTTTTTTTTTGAAGCAGCGACATATGGATCTTGACCTACGGAAATTGATTCATTTATTAAGCTTTTGATTTGCTGCGCAAATTTGTTTGATCTGGCGATTAATTATAAATTTGCAGTATAAAAGATTAAACATTTCGATTAATAATGGCGAAAGTTTAAAAGAAAATTGAGCTATAGATTCTCTTGAAATGAAAATTTCTCGATTGGCACTGCTCCATTTTTCGATTCCAACAAACGTTCGTTGTCTGATCGTTCGAACATGAGCGAATTTATGTGGCACAGTTATTATACAATGGAAAAAGAAATTGGAAATTTATAGAAATATGAATGAGTACAATAGAGTACAAACAGTAATAAATTACGCACGTCGTTTCATAATGACGACCATATTTTCTTGTAACAAATCGATTGAATCATTTTCAACCATTCCTGTAATATCAAGATATGAATACTAAATTAACGTAATTGCTTTCCCTATTGATGATATTATATTAATTATTAATTACTGATATTAGATACATTATACTTTGTTCTAAGAGAATTCTAATTAGTTATGTTACACTCTGTTATATAATATATAATATATATATATTTTTTTATTATTATGTGCATTCCACCTTTTACTTTGTAAATGTATATAAATATTCGCAATTCAATTGTAATATTTCATTTTTTCTCAAAATCGTTTTTTTCCTAAACTTTATTAACGTTAATCGATTTTTATAATATCATCCTTCAAAGATGTTAAATTCCAATTAACTGATTAATTTTTTAAACGCTTCGTTTAAAAAATATCGTGGAAAATAGGATAGGGAATTTTTGGTGTCACTGTCGAAACCAATATCGAGCAAGTCTGCTCTTCCATATTCATGAGTTTCGCATTACGTACTGGAAATCTGTCGAACGGTGTCATCGTAACAGGTTTGTAAGCATTAGTATCAATAGATTCAAATTGCGAATCGATTTCTCATTTATACACGCTCGTCAGTCTTTCCGTGCAACCTGATTCATTGCAGTTTACTAATTTCGGCGAGTTTCTGAAAATTGTCGAAGTTCAACATTTTACTCGAGACACTTATTTCGTCGTTTGAAAAAATTTTGTTTAGCTTTGTCGCTTATACAGAAGTAATTAAATATTAATTAAATATTAGTTTATAATATATAAAGTAAAATCTCTTTTCAGATTTTACACACTCGTAAAGTATGTTTATAAATCAGTTTGAAAGAACTCAGTAAAGTAAGATATTTTTATAGTGTATCGAAATATTAATAGAACATTGAACATTTTTATTATGTTGAATCTTGTATTCTCCTTCTGTTTAGAAAATCAATTTGAAAAGAACTCAATAAAATAGATTTTTGTAATAGTGAAGAAATTATGATAAAATTAGCGATTTGAAATTTGCAGAAATTCAATATTTCACGTATAGACAATAATTCGAATAATTTTTTTATAAATTTTTATAAATATGGCGTTTGTAATATAATTTGAAAACGAGTTGCAGCAAGAAACGAAACGTTAAATTAGCGACTGTGCGTCAAAAAGTCTTTAATTGCGGATTTAAAGTCATCTTTTGTGTAAAAAAATTGATAAATTGTGAAAACAAAGGAAACCATGTGTGATCAAATATATTGTGAATTACAATAATCTTTATGCATCAATATTATTTTCTTTGCTAGAAAATGGATGGATTTGGATGGATTTGTTTTACTATGAACAGATATTTATATCAGATTAGTTACAACTGCACAAATTAGTGATAGTAACCTTGAAAAGTATAAAGGGATCGTACAATATATCATAGTGTATAATCCTATCGTGACAAGTCTGAAATGACCACAATTCGGTTGAAATTTCATATTTATGGTAGTAATAGGATATTCAGAGAATTTTAATTAATTATAATTATCCTATTATGTACTTTCGAGCAATTTCTATTTTTTTAAAGAACTAAAAAAAAAAAAAACATGTCGAAACAAATTTTTGCAGAAAGAATGCTTACCAAAACATTGCGTCGAGGTCGAATGTTTTCGCTCTCGGTGGCTTCGAGGTTTCTGTGTCTGCTGGCAATCACGCAGGATATTCTGCCATATACGTAAAGCATTACCAACATTGGTAGGAAAAACGAACCCATCGCGGAAAATATCACGTATGAAGAGTCCATGTTGTACGAGCATTTTTTAGTGTCACGATTCGTTGCACGTGGGAAGCATCCGAGCAAGGGTGGACTGGTGATAGCGCCAGCTAACACCCACACCGCGACAATCATCAATCCAGCTAGTCTCTTGCTTCGTCGTCGTCGGCTGTATATCAGCGGTTGAGTGACGGCTAGATACCTTCAACGAAAATTAAATCCGTTTGAGAAACACGTGAGAGGAGATAAACTACGATTTAGTTCCTTCGTTTTTTCTCTTTTTTTCCTTCTTTTTTCTTGAAATAAAAATAGTTCCATCTCGCTTCGCCTTTCATAATTTTAATGCGAATGAAGAACAGTATGATTCAAGTGTCAGATGTAAAAAAAAATTGTATAATTTTTAGCAACAAAACTACAATGATAGAAGTATTGCATTTACATGGGAAGTTTAGAGGAAAAGCGATAACATTTATGATTCGGGGAAAACCGCGAGTAAAGTTCAATTTAATTGAATTGGGTATGGATTAATTTGATTGAGGGTTAATTCTTGTACGTCTGCAATTCCAATGAATTTTAAAGTACTTTTACACGTACAAAAAATATAAAATGATAAATAAAAAATACGGATAATTCTTCTTGGCTTAAACATTTAATTAAACAACATTAAAGCATTTTACTTCAATATTTACATAATATAGGAATATAGGAATATAAATTGTATATCGAATTTCAAGTTAAATGCCAATGACATGTAAAATTAAAAATAAATTTCTCAATTTATTAATTTATTAAAGATTATAATTTATACATTCCACAGGGAAAAACAACGATAACTTAAACGCATTGCAATTAAATATTTTTCATACATAAGTTTGTTCTAACGCTATTTACCAACGTGAAATTTAAAATTTGTCTCTTCAATTTTTATAATCTTTAATCCGTAGCGAATAAATCACATCAAACGTCAACGAAAATATTTTACTTTTTATTCATTGCTTGTTTGCACATCGCATCGCAAGTACCGGCGTTACTGGTTCAACTGGAGAACTTCTAATTTCCAATGACACGAGGCAGCTACATTTCAATGGGTTTAAGCACCGATCGATACAAATCGTACGAATACGAAAAAGCTGGGACGTGATCGGCCGGTTAATCTCTCCCGAAATCGTGTCCTCTCGGTTGCAGAAAATTTTAAACGCAGTGAACGTTATTAAACGATTCCGTTTCTACGAGGCGAGGGGACCGGAACCTCTCTTCCTCGGACTAAACGGGAAACTTTGTATTTCCGGGATTCCACCAACGGTCTACCAACAGTATGTTGTAACTAGCGTTGGACACTCTATTTTCGCGCGCAGTAAAATTTCCCGCGGTAATCTCGTTCCATTTACGTGACACGATTCGGAAATGCGGCCTCGCCAACGGACTCACCTGTCTATGGATATAGCGCATAACGATAGGATGCTGGCAGTACAGAGAAGAACATCGAGAGAGACCCACGAGTCGCAGAGCACCTCGCCCAACTCCCAGGTACCACCTGTGAGCTTCGTCAAATTTATTTTATTAGGCGTCTCGTTCGAAATTCGCGTGCTCGTTAATGGATGCTTAAACGTGCAAGAACTTGCGTTCAACGTTTCGAGGACTGTAAGAGAACTGTGAGAAATTTGTTGGCAGATTTTTAAAGGATTTTTTTAATGTAACGTGTGTGATTCGAAATTTAAAATGTATTTTTTATATCTTGTCATACGTGTTACGTCTTTGTTGGTTATTTAAGTATGCAACAATTTGCAATTATGCAATTATCGGTTCACAACCGATTGTAGTAGGCAAACCTTTAGCTGATGCGAAATTGACTCAACTTTGTTCTGAAATTTTAGCGTCACAGCTGCCCTTGAAATATTTTCCGCTTGTTCTAAGACACTCTGTACATTCTGTTTTTATTGTGGCTACGCGCGTGTGGCAGAGTCTCTTCTGTCAACAATGTGTTAAGATTGATGGAGTTCTTTTGTATATGAAATCAGGTGAAATAGATGAAGCGTATTCTTTTCTTTCCTTCGAAGAAATTCGAGATTTATAGCGATGATGTTGCATCAGACTATCTACGTTTTTAGTCTACCACGATATTCACCGGTTAGATAGTGCTTAGAAGGGTTAACAGCTGCGAGCTGCCCGTCAAACTGACGAGTATACATGAGCGTGCAAAACTTGAACCTCATTCTGGCGTTGATTGCTTCATGAATTGTGCGTAATAGAAATATAGTTGGTGTAAGAAACGTGACGTGGTGTTGTAAAATTGATTAAATATTGGATATTGAAATACTTAAAAGATTGCATCTTTAAAACAATAATGTTTGGAATAGTAACCTTCGTACGATTAAGTTTCAATTTTAGTTTAATAACTGGAATTTGTAGATGGAAGTAAATTATTAATTTATTCACTATTATTAACAATTTAAAATTAGATAGAGTTGTAAGATGTAGTCTCGATGGTTCATTCAAGACTTGAAATAGATCAGAAATTATTTTTTTAATTTTAAATACTTCATTTATCTTTCAGCAATGTAGATTCAAAATGAACGATTTAATCAAATAATAATAATTAATATTTTATAATTTAGATTTTTTCTGTATCAGATATCAAAAGTACGTTCTTGCAACTTTTCTACAAGATAAATATTAATTTTTTTTGAGAATTATAATTCGTGCCAAAGACACGTTTAGTATTTTAAAATTTTTCGTACATGCATAAAAATCTGCAATCTAATTATTATATACACGTCTCATAGAATATCTCTATAGAAGCATATGCATGAATTTTTTTCTCTTAATTTCACAAACTATACGAGTGTTTGTTTTTCTAACTTATATTCTAAATATTTCAGAAAATATAAACAAACCACAATTTTATTATATGAAACGTTATTTGAATTTCATTAATATTTCTATTACAGCACTCTATCAAATTAATAACTGCAAATACCAGTTTTGCTAATTTTACAATCTCGTTAAATTTTTGCTACCAACTTGACGAAACAGTGGCATGTTGTGCGGACAACAGGTGCTGACCCGCATCATTGAAACTAATCTTAACCCTTTGGTTACTGAAACTTTCATCGTACAACTATTATACAATAGAATGAAATATAAAGCATTTCGTTTACAATGAATATTTTGAAAGAAACATAATTACTTGAACGTGTAATATCCTAGGGCGAAACGAATTAAATTAGAGTTATATAACTTATATATAATTTATACTTGTAAATATAGAGATTGTAAATTTTTATGTATTTATAGGAAATTGGTAAAGTCTAAAATTGCACGTCATGCATATTGAAACATATTGAAACATATGCAAAATATCCAGAGCACTGTGCTTTTTAACCGAGATTCTACATTTTTAATTACATGCTTAAAGATGCAAATTTTCGCAAGAAACTGCAGTCCAATAATACATGGTCTCAAATCTGATGACGATGAAGAATATTAGTTTCAAATTATTGACATTATTTTGCATATTAATACTCGACTTTTATTATTATGACGTTATAACTGGTATTAAGTTTTATAAAAGTGATATTAATAATAACATTAAAATTAATAAGTTAGTATTACAGCGTGTCTATTATTCATCAATTAGGAACTCATTATTGATATAATTCGAATTTCTTATTATTATTACCTTGTTTAATCACGGGAATTTCTTGGATCACTAAACTTGAATCAAAGAAACAAATGCAATTTCAAAAAGAGTCGGTTCGCGAAGTTCTTGATTAAATGAAATGTGAAATGAAAAAAATTTGTTTCTTTAATATCTGCCACGCAGATGTTACTGTCGTGCGGCAACGCCATTCAACTTGTACGAAAGTGATTACTTTCGCTGAATACTTGCAATAGCTTCTAAGACAGTAGCTCTCTTATTTTTACGACAATGAAATTATTTTCTTCGTGAATTAAATTCACCGAAATTCGTTGAATAAAACGAAATTTCTTTCCATCTATAATATTCACTATTATTCATTAACGTTTATTGTAATTTTTGCTACATTTATTTGAAAAAATTAAATAAAAAACTAAATATTGTAGAGAAACATTCTTAACAATTCATTACCGCTGAAAACGAGAAAAATATTTATAATAAGTAAAAAGCTATTGAAGGGAATGATAACATTTAAATTTTTCTTAACTTTCGTTACAAATTTCTCAAAATGATTTAATAATATTATCTTTGACAGTTTGCTCGATTTTCTCTTTTCTAATAATTAGACTACAGATTTTTAGAAAACATTTTAAATTTTAAAACAAAATTACACAGGATGGACATAATGTGAAACAATTCAATTTTTGAAATTGTATTTTCAGAAATGCGAATTATAGATATAGTGATAGTATAATTGTACAGTTGCGCAATGTAAATTTAATAACACAAGTAACTTCATAATAATAGCGTTTAATTAATTATATTTGATGTTGGTTGAAACACTGAAATAAATATTAATATGCAAAGTAATGAGGAATCAAATTAAAGAAATCTCTTTTTTCTCATCACCAAATATACGTTTTACGCGATAACGAACCAATTTTTTTTTCCCTTCCATTATTTGCTAACACTCGGTAGTGAATTACCCGTTTGGAATAATTGAGGTGCAAGGAAAGGGAATTTTTATGCAAGGAAAAGAGCGTTTAATCTAGAGGAATAGAGATACGAATAATGTTTGGACCAAGTATAATATTTGAGAAAGTTTTGAAGTGACGTCACTGAATATTTCCTGCGAAGATCCTCTTGGAGTTTGTCTGATTAAGTGTGAAAGATAGGTAGACAGATAGAGAAAGAGAAAATGCAAATGTACATATGCATATTGGGAAAGATGCATATTCGACTTCGCCTCTAGCAAATCCTTGGGGAATTTTTAGAAAGAGTTTTAAAAACATAGAGTCGTATCACGAGTTGGGTTTAGGTTAGTCTTCGTATCTGAGTTACAGAAATAGAAAGAGAAATACAGAGAAAGAAAAACCAGACGCAAAAGGAGAAGAGAACATATGTATGTATATAATATCTTTGTACGTACATGAAAAAAAATATACGTTTCTGAGGAGATTCTAAAAAGTAGAAAGATTTTTACTTTACCGCAGAGTTGCGTCAGAAGTCTTGTTAGAGAAACAGTTAGATCGATGAACAGAGATAGAAGAAGCATGAGAAAATGCGAATATTGCAAAAATACATGTTCGAAACAGCCTTCAATGAATATCTGGGGAGCTTTAAAAAGTTATATCACTAGTTTGTTTTATTCTGAATTTAACTAACATTTTTATTATTTTTATTTATGTATTTAACATTAACATTATTATTATTTTTATTTATGTATTATAGTTCTCTGTCTGTTTGTTTTATTATCAAACTTCTTGTAGAAGAGCATCTTTTAATAATGGTAACTTGTAATTTGTTATCTATAAGTCTTAATTTGAGACAAGTAGAGAAAAGCTTGTGCTATAAAGAAATGAAAATCCTCTGGCTAATTATTGTAAATCTGTCAAAGTATCCACACACTTACAGATGTTAGTATACTATGTACATATCTATGGGATGTGTATGATCAAATTGCATACTTTTATGCATTTTGATATTTTTATAAACATAATTACAGAAACGAAATTTGAATAGAAATTTCTTTCATTTACTAAATGTTACTAATAAATACTCTTTTTGGATACTTAATATAGATTGGCAGACAGAGGAAAATTTAAAACACAAATGACACGATATAGTTCATAATTTTATAAAATAGATTTATAAAATTACAATATATATTTAACAGGAACAATGCATAGATGTCTAATGAATATTTAATGTAAAATGTTTAATTATTATTTCTCATATGTGTGTGTGTGTGTGTGTGTGTGTGTGTGTACGTATGTGTACGCACTATGATATAAACAATTTTAAACTTTCTTTTGTCCACTGTATATTTTTGTACATTCTGTGTATAACGTATGCATTTCTACACTTTCAAAAACACAGCAGCCTAGTAATGACCCAATTTATATAATGACCGTAGTCATCAATAATACCTACAGGCTGTTTTCGAATGACGACTAAAGTCGACATAACAAACAGAAGAGTTAAAGTGGACCATCTGACAAACAGAGTAGAGTCGCGAACGCGAGACGCGCGCGAATTTTCGTTAGCTTTGCAAATGATTCCGTGAAGTGTCTCAGGAAGCACGGAATATTTGGAGTTTATTTTCGTTCATTTGCCCTTGTCGTGCAAAGGCGGTGTTCCATTTCAATCTGTAAATGGATGGAGGAGAAAGTGTGTTGTAGGCTTCGTCCGATACAATTGAACTTAACGGGTCAGGGTTGGATAGGTAAAAGGAAACCGAGCTCTTTCGAGATCGTTCTTATTTTCCATCTGATCGAGTTTGATGGTATCGCGCGTTGATCTTGAAAATTTCTTCCATCAACATGCCAAAGTTATCAAAGAATAGTTTCAAGAATTTCTGTTCCTTGAATGTGTTTAGATTATTCTAAATAGAATAATCTGTTTTTATGTTTTTATTGCGGTTTCGTCACTTTTAATAAACTGAAAATGAAAGAATGAAAGAATAAGTGTCGTAACAATTAATTAATAATGGAAATACAGAGCAGAGTAAAATTGTTGTTTATCGTTCTATTGCTCTTTCTACATTGCGTTGATAATTGAAAGAAAGGAATCGAAGGAAAAGAATTTACAATATTTCCAGTTTGGATTTTTTCAAATTTCTATAATTTCCATCTTTTTCTTTCACTAACTCAATAATCAATTAAATAATTTTCGCGTTATTAGTTGACATTTCACAATTTTCTGATATTCAAAAAAATTGATATTCATATTCTACACCGTAGTTATAATACATCAGTTTACAAAGGATATTAGGTACGTACACGTAATACGTTCATTTTGATGAAACCTTACACATCCGTAATTTAGTCGAAAGTATTCGACTACACGTTTTTTCTTCTCTTTTGGCAGTCGTCCAATTTTCGGGGAACGAAAATAATTCTGAAATTTAGAGATCGAAAATATGCATATTTTCTGGGACATCTCGCGAACCATTAAAGAGAGAATGAATTTTGTGGTTTTGAAGTGGTAGATGTTAAAATACTTCGTTTGTCTGATTTATAATACATCAAACATTATGGCTTTTTCTTTATCAAGCTTTCTTGCATATCGATTTTTCCGCAAATTTATTTGTATAAATGGCAAGTTTAAATTCGAAATACACATAAATTAGAACTTTTATTGTTTACTGATACAACTTTTAGATATTGATTTGTGGTTTCTAGTGTAATGAAAATTACTATTCTAAAGAGAAAAGTCTCTAGTGTTACTAGATGAAAATGTTAATTTCGCCAATTAAATTGCTTTCCATGTTTCTATTAATTCTGCGACCGTTCATTTGTTCAGTAAATAACAAAGACGAAGAGAGAGTGTAAAATTACAGCAATATTTTACAGATCCTCTTCGTTAGAGCTTATTTTTTCTTGACAAAAGATATTCAATGTTTTTGGCTTGACGTAAAAAACCGATGTATCACGTTTATAAAATGTAAATACGATGTACCTTGTTGATGAAGAAACAAGCGAAACTATCCATTAATCTTACTTTTATAAATTCTAATCATTGGCTTATGTAAACAAATTCTTTTACCATTCGATTTGAAATTTAACTAAGACATTGCTCTTAAGTTTACTCATTATGCAGTAATAACGACAAGTGATGGTAATTAATGATTAGATCAGATGGCGTTTAATTACGTATACATCATCCTATGGTAAACTTAAGGGACAACAGAGGAGAGTTTAAGGCACGTTTTCGAACAGATAAGAAACTTATAATTCTCTCTGATACTTGGCCGTGAATTGATATTTCACTGTCGAAGAATTTCAAGCAACTTGTGTAGAATTTATCGAAGCAATTTGTCAATAGATAACAATAAGTGAGAGCCGGTGCGTCAGTGTTGTTGACAGAGATTAATGAAAAGCTGTTAAACACTCGTTATCGCGTAAAATTTATTTCATTTCTAACTTGTTCGATACTATTTGCCGTCTGGGCGGGAAACTTTTATCATCGAGAAATTGAGTTTACTTAAAAACTTATTTCTCTAAAGGTCATAAACTTCTCTCTCATAATATTTTTCTAAAAGTCACAAACGTTGACTTTTCTCCGATAATAAATCAGCAGCAAATGTTTTCGCGTAATCTCGAAACAAATTAGATACATAATTCAAAGAATTATTATAAAAATTCAAGAATATATAAATATAAATACGCTAAATTCGGAATTCGAAATTTGAAATTTTTAACAACGATACCTAATAAATTAAATTTATTAACTTCATTATAATGAATTTTTCCGTTTTATTTAGTATAATTTCCATCGATGCATCTTTTCCCATATTTTATAAAAAGACGAGTAAAAATAAATAAAAAAAATTCTACTATACACTTTTTTACATACATACATACACAAATATGAATTTAACATTAATAATACATTACGTATGAAATGATTTATTATAAAATTAAAACTCTCGGTTTTTCACAGTGTCATATACAGTGTTTCATATTATTGTTACATCCGTGTGCATTTCAGGCAGCAACGCGAAAATGCATAATGTAAAAGAGTCGTAGTTGAAACAGAATTTGCTTTATTGGGAACTTTGGATGGACTTTTAGATAGAACATTTTTAAATTATAAAAATAAAAAATGAGAATTTTAGACTTGATGATACTTGACACTTGCGGTTCGTAAAAGCTTCCTACATAAGGTCATGTAATACGAGTGTTATGTCATAATACTAATTACAAGAGTTAATTGAAGATCGCACGAGAAATGCTTGACAAGTACATTATTTGTTGAACTTTTTTTTATTATTATGTAATCTTACGGCTAAACAGGAGTATTCAACTTTTTAAATTTTAGTAACTCGACATTTATAAAAATAGTGGTTTCTTTTTTGAAAGATTTGTGTATATATGTATACAACTTGAGATAGTAATAAAATTTTGAATATTTTTAAATTTTACATAGACAAAGTATTCACAATATCGCTACACACACACACACACACATATATATATATATATTACAAATCTATCTTTACAGCCATCAGATTGTAGAAACGTTTAGTTTATACAGCAATTTTACTGATCTATCTAAAATGAACAAATATGTACAAAAATTTTCCATTTTTCTTTTTTTACCATTTTTGTTTCATAAGATTCTTTTATTACATCTCTTGTCTGCATTTTCTGATATTAATTTCTGATATTAATTTTTAGAATTGTTATACCGTCATACTGTTAGTATTACAGTTAGTACGAACTAATATCTATAATTATAACTGTCTGTGTAGTTTTATATATTAATTACTCTCGTGTTTGGAATTACAATCTCGAATAGGTATTTATTTCAATCTCTTTCTGGTGTTTATACTTTAAACAATCATTACTTGTGTTCTTACTCAAATTCCCGAGAGTGGTTTTGTTGGTTCTGTAAGGATTAAAAAGTAAGCTTCTTAGAAACAATAGCCTAAACGTAAAAAACGTAAGCCTGTTAAAAAAGACTAAACCATTGAGAAACGATGTTTCAGTATAATGACAGATAGTCTAGATTTTAAAATTACGGAGGAGGCTGAGAAATCTTGTGTTTGCGACACTTGAGATTTATGTTGTACTTCGCGTCATTATTCAAATCTTAGTTGCTTTTCATCTTACTTTCCTCTTGTAACGCGTAACGCAACAAAAAAAAAAAAAAAGAAAAGGAAAGAAAAGAGAAACGGGAAAGGAAATGTGGAACATTATTCTACGTGTGTTTCCTTTCTACAGACAAGGGACGTGTGGGTGTATTGTACGTGTCTCGGCTTTGGACGTGTTCAAACTATTGTGCGTCTCTTAATGCTTTATCCCATTATGAAGGAGATCTCATGATACCTCGAGATGATGGACTTTCAGATTCAGTTAGAAAGAACGGACGACTGAATGAAAAAGCTTTTTGGCCGCAATTTCCAAAGTTTTCGCAAGGAAACTTGTCCTCGATTGTCGTGTTTTGTTTTTAAGGAAATGTATAATTTTGGCCTTTGTTTGGTAAATTCCAGAGTTTGATGAAAGCGAATTGATTAAGAATGATGATATTAGTCTAATAACGTTGCTACTAGTATACGCACTGAGATTTTGTGAAAGATAAAATTTGCTAGGAAAGATTTCAATTTTATGTATTGAAATAAAAAGAAATCTTCAGGGACGCTATGTTCTTTTATATTCGAGTTCACTTTGTAGAAGTAAAGTCAGTCTTTGAAGATTGAGATGCTGTTCGCTTTTATTTCGGTCTTCACAAAAGATCCAGGATGCGAAACAGTCCGCATTATTTGCCGTAGGATAACGGCAGTAAATTAATCATCCATTAAAGACAGATTCGTAATTTTCATTATATTTGTAAAGTATAATTCTTATTTGATTTAATTTCAATAAATTTCATTAATCGTGCAAACAAGTAATATAATTTTTAGAGTAGATTGAATAATTCGTCTGAAGTATTCAATTCTTTCCGTCTGGATATTTAAATTAATTAAATAAAAATTGAATTAAATAAAACTAAATTCATGTCATTTAGAACATTGTATTGCCAACTGAATATTGTACACTATGTTTCAAATGTTTTACGTATTTCTGCATATTACGTGGATTTTGTACATCTTTTCGTTTCTAAACTTTTTATAAAGCAAAAATTAATAGGGATTATTTTCAACTTGTAGAAAATTCAATGAAAATTAAATAGTTTAATTCTTTAATTTTTACGGATTTAGTGTGTACTTTACTAATATCTTTTTCTAATATTTTTCTTAATAATTTTTAGAATATTTATATTGTAATAATATCAATGAAAATCACGCTACATTTAAAAATAATACTACTGATTTCGTTTATCTTTTAACACAATTAAAATCTAAATCGATTTCATGTATTAATTTTATTATTTTAACTCGTAATGTTGCCAGAGCAATATTTAGTTTCATTCACGCACATTTTCAGTTTGCCAAAGCAATGAAATATGATAAATAAATAAATATTTCGTAGTAAAAGGAAGAGGATTGTTTTAAAAGATAACATATCAAAATGAATTCTTCAAGCGAGTTATTTTATATTAGGAATTATAAATATTTGTTAAAATTGACTGAAAATCGTTGAAATTTATTAAAAAACAGTGTGTTAAAGTATTTAGTATTGCCGTACGATTTTTATACTTATCTACATTGAGGAATAAATAGAACAAAAGTTAACAAATCTCCGAGAATAATTTCATCTGCAGATGACACTTCGCCATTATACTACGTTTTAAATTACATATTAATTAAAGACGTTCAGTGCACGATCAGACAAACTGTACGCGAAACGTAGTAGATTCTGTTTTAATTGAGATCCGGTTAATTGCACGGAACGTTTTAATTCGCTTGGCGAAAAGAAACTGCAAATAAATCATAAAGTCCGGAAGAGTGCTCCGGCGATCGACTACGAGACGTTCGTTATACTCATTGATATTCCTTTCGACCGACGATGATGCGCACTGGAAGTGCAACTTTTACCCAAGCAATGCACCTCTCGAGGGCATTATGTTACTACTCGAGTTTCCAAAGTAACCATTTCTAGCTAGCGAAGGCTCAATTGACACCGGGAATTACATTGCTTCACAATCTCTTTCAAATGAATTCACTGCGAGAGTTAACCGCAGAATTCTTGCGATATATTTATTCTGATTTTCGTTTCACGTGATTGGAAAACATAATGATGTAACGTTACGTGGAAATGAAATGCAATCAATTTTTCAAATACTTGATATTTTTAAAATATTCAAATACCTTTATATTTATCGATGGGAATAAAAGACATAAATGAAATTTGTTTAAAGAGCTAGTGTGTAATTATTAACTAGTAACAATTATTTATTGGGGATACATTCGTGCACAAAGATCTTGGAATACTTTTATTTTGCAATAAAAGATAATGAAATTTTGATAATGAATATTACTTTCACAAGATATGTAATATTTATTCCCAAGTCTTTGTTATATAAATTATTTTATTTTTCTAATGTAGAACTTGTCTTAAGAATTTCGTAGTCGAGGAACGTAGTTGTTTTATTTAAAAGCAAAAAAGTTGTTTGTTCGATTTATTTGTACAAGTAGTAAACAATTAAGTTTAAATTGCTATCTAGGCATAAACTAAAATGATTTTTCACTTTCTTTAATTCAAATTTTTGTAAAGAATATTAAAGTATACTGTAGCAATCTTAATTCGAGAAAACATTAAATTAAAACTCTGAACAGATAAAATATATATCGGATTTCAAAAATAAAAATACAATTATTTATAAATATTATATATCTGTATAATAAAATTCACAGAAAATTCTACAAAATGTCCATTAGAATCACATTTTCCGTATTACGACAAAGAATTCGCAGAATGTATATAATATAACATCATAAAATATTCATATCATGTAAACTAAATTTATAATTCATTTCTTTAGCAATGTTCGTGAATGTATAAATTTGCATGAATTTGCGGTTCATATTTTCGTTTGCATATAAAAATCCATGCTCACGTTACATACAACAACGTAACTCCCTTAATGCTAGTATTTTTCCAAAATATCCACCTTAATTAACACATTAAATTGTACTCCAATAGTTATATTTAGTATATTTTCAGAATAATAAATGTACTTTAATTTGTGAGTATGAGATGAAGATTTATCATCGAGAGAAATTATTATAACAAATAATCTTCAAAATGTTTCTATTATCTGTATTTGTCAGGATATTACATCATGTAATCGCGACAAATGGGTAAAAGTAAATCGTTTCTAGCGAGAGAGTCGATATTAAGAATCGTCCCCATAGTATTCGGTTGATTGGATAGCACTGCATCCAGGAGCGTTCATTACGGACCAGCTCTACTCCAATCTATATGCAAAATTACTCTTCGCTATTCAAGAAGAACGAAGGATCAGTGTTGGTAATTGTCACGTGACATTTGAAAGTTTGAAAAGTAACGAGAAATCTGACAATTCATTTTTATACGATATTTAAATACGTAAATATATATTAGTAGCAGATTTGAAGCAAACTAGATTTGTAATTGTTGCTAAAATTTTTAATGAAATGATTTCATTTATGGGATATCGATGTAGTTCAATTAAATTTTGTTAATAATATTACTTGTAATACTTAATATGTTTGTAGAATTTCGTTTCTGGGTCTTTACGTAAAATACAAGGAGTATTTGCTATATTTTTATTTCTCATTTCGGCGGTTCTCATTAGATTTTATGTTTCATTCTCGCGGTATTAAATACCTTTTTTCAATCGTCGGATCCTTAAAAAATAATTAGCATATAAATAATATAATTAATACAATAGTCTAAAAATATTTTTTGTAGCTATTGTATATCAGGAATATTAAAATAAAAATATAAAAGAGCAGAAAGAATTACGAATATTGCGTTAAGAAATCTGCACGTTTATTTTTAGGTTATACCATTAGCTCCTCTATAGAATGTTTATTCTCGCAATAGAATATAACATTATAATTCGACTGTAGAATTTTGTGCATTTATAGAAAATTTTAGAGTGTGAAGTTACAAAATCGGGTCTCTTCAGGTGCAACGCTAATGCAACGAAAATTAGCGATTGGTTGATTTGGGTCACGTGATTCGTGACATTTTCAGTCAGTAGGCATTCTTATATTTAAACTAGGATTGGGTCAAGATTTTATTTTTTTTAATTATAATTATATTCTTAAAAACATGTATTTGTATAGAAATCATAAATACTTTGTCTAATTTATAATTTATTTTAATATTTAGAAATAAGAATATATTTACAATAGAATTTATTTATTTGCAGTATGCAAATATATAATGTTCGTATGTTGCGTGTTGTGAAATACTTTACAATATAATCTCTCCCCTTTTAAAAACACTGTTACGTGTGAACACCATTAACGTAGTGACCATTTATAACGTAGTGACTTTCTGGTCTTTTATAGAATGATGAATCGTTCCAATATTCTCGATCGCACAATCCCACGGAATTTCTTGCTGTTGATTTACGTAACAGCAATACTCAGAATTCTTGCACGACCAGTTTCGGCTTTTCAAATAGAAAACTATGCGAAATCTCATATATCTCGCGATCAATGCTATATCGTTGATTTGTATTACTTACTTTCACCAGTATTTTCTTTTTATCACATTCAAGATTTATGACATTCTCTTTATTTCTATATTTTTGCTATTCTTGTCCATTTACTTTTAAATTACTTTTATGTATATATAAAAATATCTTTTGTATATTATTTTATACACCTTTAATTTTTGCTTTTTTCCATTTACTCGATAAAAAATATTTAAATATTAAATTAAATTTCTTATGCTTTTTTTACGTATCTTCAAACTTTTATGTATCTTCAACAATGTTGATGATTTTCTATTTTCATTTTCCCATGATTACATTTATTTTTTATCTTCTTTATTTCTCCATCATATCTAGGCTTAATTTTTTTATCTTTCTGTATTTATTTGTAAAAAATATTTACGTGCCTGCGATAATTTTTATTTTCTATTTCTTTAGTTATGTTGCACTTATTTTTGAATAATCTTTATATAATACCCGTAATACTGAAATTGATTGCTCTATTGCATTATTAATTGTTTGATTTTCAATTTTCCTTCATGTTTCCTCTGTATGAAGAAATCTTGCATTGTACTATATAATATAATAATAATAATTATATGTAATATATTCAAAATTATAACATAAATGAAGGATATACATAATTATTGTGTATATACTGCATTCGTTTATGTTTATTTTTAAATACTTTTATATACCTGTAACAATACCGCCGGCGGCATCACAGCTAAGCCAACTAGCAAATCCGCAGCGGCCAAACTGGACACGAAACAATTAGTAACGGATCGTAGACGCCTAGTTGTTATCACAGCTGCAATTACTAGAGTGTTGCCCACCTGTCATACAGTAGAAAGTACACATTTGATCGAAATGAATAAAATATTGTTCGATTAACATTGCACTCTATGAAAATGAAAGGAAGGACGATCATGATTCTATAATATTCTATGGGTCTTCTATCCAACAATTTACAGTAATTACTCAGTGCTGAATACGAAACCTCACGATTATAGAATTTCATGTCACAGGACAAATATAAACACACTAGACTGAAACTTTAGTTTGCGTAAACGTTTTACGCTAATTGCTTATTCCGCGAATATTCTGTACATTTACGTTGTCAGGTGACTGTAATAAAATTTGATGACTGTGAATGATTATCAGTTCAAACAGACAAATTGATCGGAATATTCATTGAATTCCAATTCACCTTTTAAACTGAGGGAAGAAAGAAGTAGAAGAAACGAAATAGAAAGAAAGTAGTTTAATATCATCAGATTTACTAAAAGTGAGATTATCAATTCTACAAGATCAATTATTCATTTATATAATAATTTATCTGTTCGTCAGTCACGAAAATCTACATACATCTGCAAATTTCAAATACTTAACGATAAACTTATTTATCGTTATACAGATTTTGATAAACTGATGATATTTCTTACAATTCTTTAGTAGGAAACACAAATAAATCAAAACAAAAAATTACTATGCAACTGTTACAAGTACATTAAAGTGTGTATATAGATACACATACAAGTCTTTATCATTATTATAGTACGTATATATGGGTATTACTATGCATGTATATATACTATAAATGTATATATTATTATAGTATATGTTATTATTATTATTATTATTATTATAATCAGAATAATCTAAAATTCTGTCTAAAAGTCAGAATAATCAATTTTTATGAAATTGTTTTCGATTTGTTTACGTATCCTTTTGGACAAATGTAAGAAACATTGTCAATATTGTAGAATTGATCTGATATTAACTGACAAATTAATTAATTAAGATTCGTAAAATATTGGAAATCATTTTTTTTCTATGACAGGTGTATATTAATAGATTTCTGTGATCGGCAGTAAAAAATCTTCATTAATTCTATCATGTACCAACAGAACAACAGACAACATAGTTTTATTCGAATCAGTCAATATACAGGAATTTTCCAATATCTCAAGCAACGTGCCACGTTTGAATTTGACATAAAAAAACGAAGAGCTGAAAAAAGAAGGCGTGGAGAGAATTCCAATTAAATCAAATTCTTCTTAGAATCTCGACTGACGTTTTAACATCCTATCCACGTGTAAAAACAATTTCAGAAATTTGCAAAATTACGTATATGGTCAAAAGTATTCGCATTTCTTACGAGATGTATTTTAATTATGAAATTATGAATAAATTAAAGGAATAATGTTTTTATGTTTTAGAACTGCTAGATGTATGCACAATACACTCGATTTAATTAAAGTTGAATTTAATTAAAATTGAATTGATCTTTGAAAAGCGAAAAGCAGGAATTTGCGATTCTTAATTCCTAACTGTAAAACTATGTATTTCCTTTTTTGAAAAAATTTTCTAATTACAGATTCAGTAGTGTTTGAATTACAAGTTTGATTAATAAAGACGTTATGAGCCAATAAAAAGAATTCCTACGTTAATACGACTAATAATATTTGAATGGTAAATGTACGACCACAAAAATTATTCGTGTATGTGTATCTTTAGTTTCTCAATGTTTTCTTTCTACTCTCACGTTTTATTTTTCGTTTCCATCATATCAAGTTCTTTTAGCCACGTGAAAGTACTGTTTAATTTACTTAAAATCAATCAAACGTTGTATCATTTGTAATTTTTGTCAAATAATTTATATAGCAAAATTCTTTTTCTAGTAATGAAACTATGAAAGAAAATTCTAAGAATTAGCTCAAAATTGTTTCATCGTTATTTCTTTCATTTAGATTTCATGATTTTATAAAATTAAAATATTTATGTTAATTGACACGAAATAAATATAACGATCAGCTTAAATATATTGCATATAATCAACAACAGAATATGTATAATATTGTTATATTCTTTAATTCTTTGCGGTCCTATTATATGTTCCGTGTGACGAGACAACGATTCTATTTAATCCTTTAAACTCAGATTAGATGTTATAGTTGAGTAACAGTAATCATTGAAATTTTCAAATTAAATATTTAAGTGCAACAAGTATTGGATATTGTTGCACAAATAAATTGTAGCGTAATAAAAAAAAAGTGACAAAATAGTTTTTTCAATTGTTATTTCGAAATAAATCTAAGAATTCCAAAAAGAGTTTACCTTTTCCATTGTTTAGTAAGTAAATTTCGCCTCCTTTTGTTTTTCTAAATATATTTAACACAACAATGCAAAATTATTGCACCTTGAAAATTATTGTGGACCGCAAAGTGTTGGCGGACAAGTTAACACAGTCTCTGGCGATTCTACAAAAGTGTATTTAGCTGTAAATCAAGTAAAATGTCCGAGTATTTACGAGCGATAATATTTCATTGAACAAAATAAACGAATTGAACAATATACGAATTTCAATAATTTTCTCGCGTTTCATGCATGCAGTTGACATCCACTGTAATCCTGCGTGTGGAAATCGTTTGCCGGTAATTGAGGCAAATAAAGCCTTCTCAAAGTCAGGCGGTTGCGCTTAATTGTTGCTTACTATAGTGACGATGATCAACATGGTGAACAGCCCCGCCAAAACGAGATCCGTCCAATTCGGTAGGTAGTATTCCGACTGTGTGTCCCGGTCGATCGTCGACACCGTGTGATTCCATTGATAAACGTCCCCATAGTAATTGGCCGTTTGATTCGCCATGGCGCTTTAGCCCCGGTCCATTGACGATGACTTCTGCTCAGCAATTTGCGCATTTCCGTGCGTCATGCCGCCCCCTGCAAGACAATATTTTCACTTCGATAAGAGATAAACGATTTCCGCAAATGGCGAGAAAAATCAGGAAATCTCCTCCTTCCCCAATTACATCTTTCTCCTTGCTTGTCGCGTCGATCGTTACGGGACGCGATTTCACGACGATTTTATCTTGGCCACTGGAGCAAGATTACGATCCTAAGAAAAGAACAATGCATTTTAAAGCAAGTTTCCGAAAGGGTGTACTCGAACGTCTCTTTATCCGTTCCGAAAGGTGTATCGAGGATGGGGCTAAATCGTTGGGAATATCGCGGCACGCAAGACTCGATTCCGTGCCGTTATTTATCCCTTAAGTTTAGAAGGGGATTTTCTTTGAAATTTTCCCAGACGGAACAAAATTTTAGTAGATTTTGCAGATAATCTTTATGCAAACGTAACCAAATGTGACATAGTAGAAAATTGAGTTTTAGGTTCACTGTTTTTGAGAACGTAATTGAAAGAATGCCCTCCGTTAAAAATTGTTCTACGTTTTAGAAAGTGATATACTTTGGATCTGTTGTATATATTTTTCATATCACGTATAATTTTTGCAATTTTGAACATTTATGGGAAGTTTGGAGATGCAAAAATGCATACATTGCACATAATATGCATAACTATCCATAGTATAATGTCTCTTCTAGTGTTCTATGACGTAAAATAATGTTCCATCTAGCAATGTTCTACGTTTTTAATTATCTTCATGGAATCATAAAATTATTATATATAAATATCCGCATCTAATAATAAATACTTAGATATTCGGAGATGTTTTATTTTTAGATTTACGAAATTATTTATTTTGATTCATGAAACAGAATATTTTGCATCTAAATAATTTCCACCGCTGACGAAAACAAGATGGAAGTGACCGATATCGTTATTATTGAATTATTAAATTAAAATTTGTATTTAAATAACATCCATGATAATAAAGATCAGTAAAAGTAATCAACAAGTCGCTTTACCATAAATATGATCAACAGGTGGATTTTGTCGTTGAAAAAAATTCCTTCATTCAGAAAAATACAATAGACATCTAACTAACAAAACACTAATAAATCTTCATCCCATTGAAGCTCGAATATTCATGTACGTACTACTATTCTATTCCGCCAATTTTTGTTGATTAATCTACCATTAAACTTGCAATCTCTCATTCATCCGAGTACGCTTCGTAAGCACGAAACTCATTCTTGAATTAGTCATACACCTTCATTCATATTCATCCAACGAAGCATGGTAACTGGCGAACAAATTTTACAGAGACACATTTGGGTTTATATGCCATCAAAGCTGATTTGTAAGTCAATATCCAGGTATTCTATACAGAGTTATTGGTTTATACGTCGCAGAGCAAAAAATCAAGTTGACAGACTGAGCCGTCGCTTCCTTTTCTCACTGTGCGCGTATATACGAGCCGTTTACATTGAAAGTGGCATAAAGCCATTTTACAGTAATGAAAATTGACGTCTGTGCACTGAAAATGAGAAAAATATAAGTACCCGAGATAAGAAAATACAAGTAAATCTTCTCCAAAGTTGACGTTGATTTCTCCAGGCGTGTTAAAACGCAAATCAAATATCTCGAATTAAGAACAAAGTGACTTTCGAAATAAACGACGATTTTTTAGACGTTTCGTATGTTCAAAAATAAAAGTTAGTCAGCTTGACTGTTAGACAGATTGCAATGTAAGAAATTCTCAAAAAGTTCTTCTCCAAAAAATTTCGGGATGACTTCGAACGTTTTAAGTAACACCACATATCTTTGATCTCACATCGTCGATGCGGGGCAATTTGAGACGAATTCAATGGCTTGTTACACTGAGAAATGATCGACTTTTGTTCTCAATATTTTTGTTCTATCTGAAAAATCGTGGCGTAGTATCAAGTGTGTGTACTATATTGAATGCAAATGGCCTGTATGCGACGTAACAAAAGATCTGAAGTATTACAAAGGAACGAACGGGACTATCTAGGAAAATAAAGCTCCTCGCGAAAGCTGTTACACAGAAGTTAAAGTATTTCGTCTGAAGGACTCGTCCCGTTTTTTTCCATTACATGTTTCAATCTTACTCGTAAAAAAATTGATCGATGTTTTTGTAGCTGGTAGACGAGAACGAACGACGATGCTAATCTTCTAGTATGTGTTGAAAGTTACAATTTGGATTGGAATTTATTGTAATTGTATCACAATATATTTGTTAATTGTAATTGATTGTAATTCCGATTTCAGGATTTCATTTGTTTGATCTTTTATGATACAGATACGAATAGTTCGTATAATTGGAGTTTATTGATTCTCCCCGTTCCGTGCGATTTTTCATTTAAATAATAGAAATTAGCATTCGGATAAATGAGTATAATCGGCTACAATTCATTTAATCGGACAATAATAAGTAATTCTGATAAATTGGATTCAAATAAATGAAGTATCCTACAATGTTCTATTGACATAAATTGTGAAGTACTGTTCAGATTTATTCAGATATTTGTTGCTCGCAGCGTAATAATTGCTTACTCTGTTAGTTATGCAAGTTAGTTATACTCGCAAAAAAAAAAAACAGTAATATTTATTAATCGAAATATAGTATAACTATATAGTATAACAGTTGAGATTAATCTGAACATATATTTGTACAAGTATAATAATACGTTATTTTGCTTATATTGATAATTAATATCTACAAATGTAAATTACGATGTTTCATTTAAAAAAAAAAATATATGTATATATCGCATTCTAAATAGTGAGCATTTAACAGACAATAATAATTTTTATTGATTTTATATTAATATCAACTGAAAATTTCACTAGTTTTTATACGGGTTAGTAAATTTTATCTTGTTGTTTGTATTATTATAATTAATATTATTATTATTATTATTATTATTATTATTATTATTATGTCTCTATTGTCATTACTTTTCATTGTTTTTGTTTTTATTATTATTTCACGATATCTATGATTATTGCGTTAAAGAGAATGAATTTATATAAGAGAGCTTAAGCTTACACTTTACATAAAAAACCAGATAAAAGCAAGCATAATCCAATATCTTCAGGTTATGAATTTATGCAACAGAAGTTTCTGTTGGTAAATGTTATTTTATTACGGTAAAAAAGTGAATTTTAAGGACACTTCTTTTATCATATTATATAGTCCATTTAATGCACATGAATATTTATTAAAAATCGTTTTTTCCCTACACGTGATTATGTGAAAAATTGCTCGAATTATTGAAGCGAATATTGTAAATCTGGAATTTTGTTTCTGTAATTTGCTTTAAACCACGTAATCAGATAATATTTTATCAATCATTCATTTAATATTGTAGTCTCGGAAATAGAATGTTTATCACTTTATTCTGTTTTATCAGTTTGTTACGATCTCATAGTTGTGTGATCTTTAGTTTGGAAAATCTTACATAGTTATTAGAACTGCCAGGCCAAGGATGTAACAATATTTAGCGAATAGATGTGATTGTTTACTCTGTTCACACGTTGCAGATTTCGGCATCATCTGAGTGAAATATTATTTTTATTTGTTACTACAATGATACATCATCTTTTTTCACTCGATGATATATATGTTGAAATAACGTTGCTTTGTTCATTCGAACAATTGACTTTTCCAAAATTATTTCATTATGATTTTATTGATCGTCGAATAAAATAATTTTATTTCACATTTCGTGTCAATCGTGTAAATAAAGAACAGTAACTAAAATTAGAATTTTCTACTTTTATCGCTATGAGCCGAATGTATAGCTACAGCATTTCATATGGAATTCCGTTTCGTTGATTCAGAATAGTTCGTTTAAATCTGTTTAATCCAAATGTCAGGCAAGTTAAATCGGACAAATTGAATTCTGCTGTTTAATTGATAGACAATTACACGGTCACGGTTACAAATATTTTGATTCGATGTAAAGTCAATCGCAAAAGTTAATCTCTGAAATACGATTTTTTATCTACCGTTTGCAAAATACAACAGAAAATAGTTTAACTTAGTTAAAGTAATTTTGAAGATACTAGTGTTATTATTAGTGTTGGATGGATTATGTGCGTGTACAGCGTGTTATAAAGATATTACTGGAGGTTTAGTTTACGAGTTATAAACAATCAGTTTTACATTAGAAGTATGTTGATAGATATGTGGATCAATAAATCAATTGTCAAATCTTTTTCTCATTTCATTACATATTGAAATGTTGCTTTGAAATTAATGACTGAAATTAAGTACGTACAACGTACAAAACTCTATTATCATTTGCCATCAATTACGAGAGTGATAATCCTTTAGATATGTATCGAAAAATAATGTTAAAAATTGTGGAAATCAATTGAAATATATTTCGCGCAAAACACAAATGAGCTCGTTAGAATTAAGTATCTTTTTTTGCATCTAGATTGATTCTTGAGAAAATATTCGTAGAAAGACAAATATGCCTTTGTCTTCATATTTATTTCTCTGCTACGAATCATTGGTGAATTATGGTAGAATTATCGTGAAGATAACACATATATTCGTACATATATTCGTGAAATATCGCTTTTAAAAGTATCTTTCACCACTCACAATCAGTATATTATCTCTGAAGAGATGCAGATAATATTAGCATCTAAAATTCCATAGCAAGTATTAAATGTCCGGGCGTGTTTCTTTTAACAAAAGAACGTTTCGAACATGCTTACGCAGAAACGACCTTCTTGTTGTATGAAAATTTTAAGAAACATACACATTTTTTGTCGGCAAAACATACGATTTATTAAAAATTCAAAGTATCTTACGAAATGTTAATCTCTTTTTTATCATTATCATATTCCAATATTTTTCAAGGTTTGATTTACCTTTTTTTATAAAAAAAGATTCTGTGTCAGAAAGTTGCATTTTTTCATTCTGTAGTACTGTACTCGTGTAAAAAAGTTGAAGCCATAAAAGATAGAAATCCTGATACCATTCAACTTTTTGTTTTACAACTTTTTTTTCTACCTTTAATCAAACTCAGAAAGAAAGTGCAGTTCGTTTCAATTACTGTTTGTTTACAAGATCTTATTATTCTCATAAGATTAAGGATATTTTAGTCACGAGAGAAATGATTGAATTCTTTTGATTATACGAATCCTAATCTCTTTATGTGCGCAGTAAAACGTAAAAGCATTTGTCTAGTTTACTACAGAAAGTAAAGTAAAAATAGAAATATTTTCTGTATTATTATTAAATGTATTTGGATTCATGTAATAGATATTTCTGCATAAACAAAAGTTAATTTACAAGTGGCATGTATCGTTGAAAGAATGTTTTTATAAAATTTTGGAAAACAACTGAGAGAATATAGAAGCAGTTTTCATTATAAAATATATAATTCAAATAAAATAATACCATGTGAAGACTTGTCTATCTCAAGTTACCAAATAATTTGGTTCATATCGGTTTGTACTTACTATAAATTTATATTATATAATGTAATATATATTATGTGTGTTTGAATATGTGTATAACACAAATATGGAAAATATTTCTTTGTTCATTTTTTCATTCCAATTATACGAATAATTTTGTCTTTCGCTGGATATCGTTTCACTCGATCTGAGAAAGTTCATATTGTTTGTCCGAAGTAGAATTATTACGACTTTAGAAGTAATTGCTTGGAAAAAGACATTCTTTCACTGAAATGATATAAAGCGCTTTCTCGAGGAAAGAATCTTTGAAGGGGGAAATCTCATAAAAATAATTATCAAAGTTTCTCCAAGCATCTTTCTCGAATCTTAGATCTGAAACGTTACGTTTTTTCACGAGACGTTGCGTTCATAAAAATTCCGAAAGAAAATATGACCACAATGCCTTGAAAAGTTCGTGAAACAAACGCGCTAAAGTCGAGATGAAACGGCAATTAAAAGAGATTCACCGCCTTGAAAATTGGACGCGCAAGTATCGGCACAAATTATTGGAACGACTGTGGTCATCCAAGGTTGCGCGTAATTGATTACATTCGTCGATGAAAAACATCGACGATCTGAAAATTTTCTCGGCGAATTATTCGAGTTGATCGGGAAGACAGTTGAGTTTAAAAGTTTCCCATAGATCTTGATTTTCGTTCTATATTTGTGATAAATAGACTGCGGATTTACGCACGTTCATAGTTTTATGGACACGACTAAAAGAATAAAGTCCAAAAGCTGAAGTTTGTTTCGTCCATGAAATATACTGCGAATAAAAGTTAAGTCAAACAAGTGAATTTCCCCTTCTCAACTAATTCATGCTATTTATTTGCGAATTTGGTCGAGAGGCAAAGGAGCATTTCTATGAATATGTACAACTAAAGAAATATAACCTAAACAGATATTACAAAGCCTATTTTATTTAACACCTTTACTCCATATATGTACGGTCTTACTACACGTGTGGAAGTTTAGTCCCTAGTATCTTCAATCTACTAATTACTAAACAATTACCAACCGCGAGGGATTGAAGTAGTATTGCTAAAATGAATTTCGAGTTTCGAGCTCTAAGAGCTCGAGTCGTAGCTGAAGTCGTAAACGCTAAAACTTTCTGGGTTCAAACTTTGAGTTGTAAGAGTTACAGCTCTTAAGGCTTGAGCCATTTATAAAATTCTATCTGTATACGAAGAATAAGAACAAATTCGTAGAATGCATCTAGAAATTTGGGACTCGAAATGAAATTAAAGTTATTCATCAGAAGGCACTTAAGAACGGGCTAAAAACCAAATACAAGCCGAAGAGAAAATATTATTCTATTATTTTTAAATGTTGGTACCAGAGTTGGACTGTTTGCTACCTCCTGAATATATTCATAACTAATGAATAGCTTTATATTAATATGTTTTCATAGCAGTTGTATATAGTTAACGGGGTAAAGAAAGAATTCACAAAATATTTAACGATTTAATTGGATTTTACTTCATTTTATTCAAATAAAAAGCCCAAGATATCAAATAAAAGTTGCAAAAGTTCCAAGTTCTGAAACTGTAGTTCCACCTTTCGTTCGTAGTTCCTCATAATTCCCTAATCTCATAATTTTACAACCCTGTTGCTAATAATCTCAGTAACATTCAACTCACAAAAACGAACAAAAATTGCAAAACATACCCATAAAGTTAGAGATTGTCTTTGAATGTGCCTTTTATTCCTCAAAGTACGCAATCAGTCATCCAAGAAATTTGGCCATCTGCGTACATACAGATCTACTAGAACCAATCCTGGTTGATATTTTAATTACAAAAAAAAAGAAAACAATATATATTTCTATCCATAATTTCTAAAAAATAAGTTAAGTAATAAAAAATAAACACCAGCAATTTTCGATTTATCCAATACTCGATCAGAACTCGAATGATATTTTATTATCCGAAATTTATTTAAAGTATCAATGTTTGTGATTATCAAACGGTAATAGTTATGTGGTTATCTTAATATTGTTCCTTTAAACAATAAATATTAACGGAAATATTTAGATGTTCTGTTTTACATGATATATACGTATTTTACCCTGTGTATTTTCTAGTTTAACAACTTTCGAAACACTTACATCCATGGGTAAATATACTCGAAAAGAGGAAACAAATAACTTGTAACTGCGAATACGAGGTATCTGTACAACAATTTGCAGGAAAAGTATTTTCTGCTGTTGAACGATAATGCAGTCGCAGTAATGCGTTGTTTTTTACGGCGTGAGAACGTTATCATACACAGAAGAACATGCACATTATCCACGACCTACATCTCTACGCGGTATTTTCGAGGAAAATATTTCTTAGCGATAGAGAAAATCCACAAATTACATCGTGACCCATGGTAAACGATCTGAAAGATCTGGTTGGCAGTAAGATTTCTTCCTCGCTGTAGTTAGGAGTGATGTAATGAAATCGTTTATATGAGAATAAATTAGAACCCATTAAAAATCGAATAACACTCCTCTTTAATGATTTTTAGTTAAAAAGTAATGTTAAAATAGTTAACGCAAATAGCTAAATAGTTAATGAAACTTAATAATATTTAATTTAGAAATTAAATTTGTTTCTCATTTTTGGACTGCGGATTTTTATACGTTCATAAGAAACACGAAGGTAGAAAAATACACGCAATCCATAAAAAATACAAAAATATATAATATCTATAATATGTAATATAATATAAAGTAATTTAATATGATATAATCTACAATATATGATATAACATAATATAATTTAACACAATATAATGTGATATAACATTTAGTATATAATGTATAATATTTAATAAATGAATCAAATTTCTATTTAGATTCTATTTCTTTAATTACGTTCACAAAAACATGAAAGTATATAAAAATCTCCAGTCCATGTATTTTTAAACTCAAAAACAAATTTGTTGTTTTAATGAAACTTGTGGAATATGAATCATTTTCTGAAATTCAGATTAATCAAAGAAGTTTATGATTTTATTTGCACAATAAAAATATAAATTAGAAGAAATTTTAAAAATCCATTATTGATAACAATTTGTTAGAGAATGTAGTAGTTCATTGTTGATAATACCAGTTGAAAAATAGCAGTTGTTAACAATAGTATTTGTGTTAATAACAAGTTCATCAATACAAATGAGTATTATCTGTAATAGATTTTATTCATGAATGAAGTTCCATTTCTTTCTATATTACTATTACTTACGAAAATATGATGTTTGAATCATTGAGTAATTTTTCGTTGAAGCAAACAGTGGACTTCAATCAGTCACCATTGAAAATATTCGATGAAGCTTGAACGAAATTCCATATTCAATAACTGTGGAGCAAGTATACTCGATTTCAAGTATCAAATTAAAACTAGATTGAAGTAGACAATCGATAGGTGTCAATGATTGCAACTCACTTATACGTATAAATAAAGATGATATTTTCGTTTCAGAAGTGACCCACTTTTTAGAATTTAGATCCCAGGTTAAAAATGAAAAATCTTGACGATGTATTATAATAACTCTTATTATTATACCATTCTAATTAATAATATTCTAATACTTGAACTGGTGTTATTAAATCAATTGCTTTTTCAATATATTGAAGCAATAATTTCACTTATGTTAGTAGAAACAAATTTTGTTTATTTAAGGCGTATAATATTTTGCGTAAAGCGATATTAAGTGTTGTAATAGAAAAAATTTAAAATTGCCAAAAAATTCAGAAAATGAGCACATTACATTTATACATGTAGAATGTATGAACATGTATACATGTAGAATAATATTAAAATATAGAAAATTAATATTTTGTTCTACTTTGATCATCGTCAAACTTTCTTGATTTTAAATTTCGTCATTATTTAATTTATCATTTATTATGCAAGAAATTAATGTGAATTAAATGGCTAACAAAAAAATGTTTTAATATATTAAAAAAAAATAATTAACTCAATACAGCTACTATACATGTGTGTAAAACGATAATTTCTTGAATAGTGTTGTGTAAAACAATATTAATGACTCGTTGTATTCTTTTGTTTGGTCTAATTATTACGTAAGAATTTTGTACTTTAGGAAAGATTATTGATTTACGATAACACTACATCTTTTTATATATATATTCAATAAAGCCTATTACGTGCTTTTAGATTTTAGGCTTACATCTCATAGATCTTACATCACACAGTTTTCGAAGAAATTTCAAAATTTACATAAATTTACTTACTTGTATATTTATATATATATATATATTTCAAATATTATTTTGTGTTTCATATGCGAATATATTCATTATATTGTTGCACATTCCAAATTTTCTTATCCCATCAAATCAATTGCTTTTTTTTAATTGTACGATTTTATAAGATTTTTTACAAAATTTTAGAAACTTGTAATACTTGACAAAGGAAATAATAAAATTGACATTTCTAAAGTTGATATCGTTAATGCGATAAAACGTGACTTGATTTTCAGTTGCTCGATATCAGCATGCTTATAATATTGTTAGAATAAATTGAAGTTAATAATTTTTGGAAATTATTGACAAGAACTTGTTATTAGTATAGTAAATTTTTGGAAATACAGATGGAAATCTTTTCGAATTATATCCATTTAGCCAACGATGATAATGTTCGACTTCTAACTTGCTGAAAAGTTGTACTTTGGCCTAAAACATACCTACAAGTGATACTTGCAACGTAATACAGGAAATTTTAAAAATATATTTTTCGTTTGTTTCACATGTTGCGAAAAGGCTTTTTCTCTAAGTTTGTACGAAAGCTGTCAATGAACAACAAACTTAAAACTCTGTTACGCCAACGCAGTAACTAAACTAGTTATTAGAGAAACAACAACGTGCTTGAAACTTTAAAAGAAAAAGAAAATCCGCGTCTCACAGGCTCACGCTGTCTCGCGTAACGAAAAAAAAGTAAATGATATTTACATTCTTCTCCGTTTTCCCCTTCAGTTATTCCCCAGTACCTGAGTACCTTGGAACGTAAATAGCATAAATCTAACACAATGGCTTCGTTTGTTACACGGTTCTAGCTGCATTACGACGCGTCGTTTAGTTCACTGTGCGTTAATTCTTTCCAGTAATGAAAAACATGTTTTTTAGATGTTGATGTTCGCAAAAAGAATTAAGAATAATTGTCTTGCGCGTTATTTCGTTGTTGTAATTATTCGATTACACTAGTGTTTTATATTAAATTACAAATAAAAATAATTGAATCGAGTTTCCATGAATTTAACGATCCAAAGTAATTGATCGAATGCAAAGTGTTATATGTCAACGTGATTACGAAGGCACAACGATTAAAAAGTAGACATTGATACATTTATTAGATGATACGATGAATAAATACAGCTCAACAAACATCTATCAGTGTAATAGTAATTTTGTTAATTTTAATAAAAAATTTTTCTCGTAACTTTTTATTAAATTCAAAACAATTCTTCACAACAAGCAATGGTAATAACATTTCTATTGAATTAGTGATAATAAGTTTGTACTGTATTAAAATCTTTATAGGAAATATGACAAACATAAAAGATAATAGTGCATACTACTAGTGCATGATATATTATTTCGCTCAAAACTTTCAAATATAAAGAATTTATATATGTTCCATTTTGTGAAGTATGTTACATAAGTTTCAGGACAAACATACTTTCATACTTAGAATTTTATCCAATTATAATGTAAAACTTAGAAATTTCACCTAAATTTGCCGTATGCTTTATTTATAAAATAAAAGTCGTTGCTTGTAAAATAGAGAAAAAGGAGGATAGAATCTATTATTAAAAAGAAAGTGAAAAAAAAGTAGAAAGCAATATATCACGTGGAAAATACATGCATGGACAGTAGTCGTTGGAATGGAATAAAAAGTCGTGAATATTTGTTTTATTGTATTATCTAGTTACACTAACATGTATATTTAATAAAAAATATAAATGTATAAATAATATTCTTAAATGTTCAATTAATTACGTAATTTATTATTACAAACATTTATCATAGTATTCGAATATTTGCCATAGAAGATTTGTATAAATATATTATACGCGTGATGTAAAACATTTTGAAATTTCACTAGTACTGTAATGAGACTCGACTATTCCGATTCTATTGCTAAAGTTTGGATGTTTTGAAACTAACCTGGGAATGTATATAAACGTTACAAGTTATTTACTGCAAACGTTTTTATGCTTATGTGAAAAATGAATGGCGGTCTTAAACGTATAATTTCCTTTTCTCTCATCACTTCTCACTAGACATTGCAGTTCATGAATACAATGAATAAGTAAAATTTTATATGCATTCATTGTACATACATATAAATTACTATATAAATATCTATTATATGTGTTACTCCTAAAAATATTTGTTTTCTTAATATGCAAACGAAATATATAGATGATCCTTAATACATATTGATGAATATTATTTTAATGATTTTATATCTTTTTACGAGCTTCAGCTTATGTCTCTCAATGTAAGTCCTTGTAGGTGTACGAATAGAGCTTCAACTTAATTTAATTAAAAATTTATCACTACATACTGTAGAATAACATGTTAGAATACATTTATGCCCCATGAAATATAATGAAATTGAAGAACACATTGCATGTACAACATCTAAGAAACATCTGCAAAGGATACTCTAGTTGCTAGAGACAGAGTTTCAGCCTGTGCAAGAATATAAATTTCTGGCTGTAATAATGTTAGAGACATCTGCACAATACAATTTGTGGCCTAGGACGAAACCAACTTGCATTCATCTTCATATGAACCATACTGTCTGAACATGAATAGTACTTAAAGCTATCCTTTCATATTGAAATCAAAGGAAAGAACAAAATTACAGTATCGTATTTTTTTGCTTGTAACATGATTGAATTGATGATGGTATTGCGTAGATTTTTTTTAATGAAATTCTAAAACGTTACAAATTTACAAAAATATCTGTGAGCTGCTAAACTTCAAATTTCTCTTACGTAATATAATAATTCACTTGCTTAGTAATATTAAGAAATTGACAAGTTATATGTTGTAAGTTAGGAATTTTTCATTTACAAACCTGTTATTTTGTTTAGAACCAAATAACCAGAGATCTTTCTGGTACATAAAATCTATTTCTTTCAATCATATTTTCAATCACTTACTCTTATGTGAAACATAATTTGTGGATAGAAATAACTTATATTTTATTGTCATTATTGTTCTCTCATTAAAAACATATTTTATTACAATGTGTTGATGTACATTTCTGTTCAAAATTGCATTCTTTAAACGAAACAAACCGAATGTATTTTGTACATTCCCCGAATGATAACATTGGAATTATATTTTCATTTTTAAATATTATAAAAGTGAAAATATAAAAAAAGATATTTATTTAAAAACGTTATTATTTACAACAGTAGTTTCTTCTTTTTTATATTATGCCGCTTTTTACTCTCCTTCATGTCATATAAAATCATCAATTATAACAAAATCCATTTTTAATGTATTTTCGACAAATGACACTCTAATTAATTTAAAAAGAAACATTAACTTAAATCACCGATTGTTATTAATCTAAACAAGAAACAGTTTTGCCGAAAGTGTACATCTTATTTCACTCTCGTCCCGTTTTGTATCTTGCTTCTTCATTAAAAACAACGAAGTCTTCGCATTTATTTAACAAGCAATTCAGACCATTCCCTTTTCTAGAGAGCTACACTGATATTCAACTTCGTTCGCGTACACAAAACGACGCTCGCGTTAATGCTAATAGCACGGATTTGCGATGCGAAGTCGCGATTTGAATTCAGCCACTCACGGTTTAACCACTGAAAGATCTGGGAGAAAACAGAGCTTTGACAGAACGGTTCAATTAATTTCACTCGACGACATGAAAAAGTTGGTCGGGCTGTCTGACGATTTCCACCAGATAATATAAAGTACGTCGAAAAGAGAAATAATTGTAAAACAATTGTGACAAAAATTTTCTTGAACATCTACGAAGAGTCCTTTGTATTAAAAACGAATTCTTGCACTATTTTTTTATACAATATCTAAACTACAACTATTTTTTTTCAAAAAAACGAAATGGTTTGTTTCGTTCAAGAAACAAAATTCTAAACAAGAATGTACATATCGATATATCACAAAAAAATGTGTCTTTTGGCGAATGAAATTTTTTTCTTTTTGTATTCATATTTATAAATACTTTTTATTTTTATACAATTTATTTTATTTTATAATTTACTATAAAATGATATAAAAAATTGTATGAGATTAATATAACATAGTATAGTAGTATAGAAGTATAGAAGTATAGTATAGTATAGTATAGAGATTAAATGCCACATGTACTCTGCAACAATGACGTTGTTGGAGAGCTATTGTGAACTTAAACTCGTTAAAATAACGTCTTGCAAAATGTTTGCGTTACATAGTGTAAGCAGATTCATGTAGTTCACCAACATAGATAATATCCGTTTAGCATTTCATAAGCGTCGTGAACTACCTGTTACTTTGTTACGTAGATAGTTTTCTGAAATCGCATTACTTCTTCTGTTATTATTAACATCATATCAACCGCACGTGAATAGTTTTTAACGACTATTAGTTGGAACAAGTGCACTCTGGGGAATTAACTTTTATCACAAGCCTATCAAGAAAGAAAAAAAGTTTTTTAATATTTGACGAGGCAGTGAAATTTCCATTTAAAGTAACGTTAAGCTATGTCTCTAATTTTTAATGTTAACGTTGTTTCTTTAAGCGCGCTTGCAAATTAGGAAAAATACTTTTATTTATTTTATTTGCGAATTATTGAAACAGATGTATCATACATCTGTACAATAAGCTTATCAATTATAATTATAAATTATAATACAAATTCTGCATCCATATTACGAAATTATGTTATGTTACGATGACGTAGGAATATTTAGAAAAATAGAAATTGTTTCTAACAGTTGAACTGAATTACTATAAAAAATTTTAGTGTGATTTGTTGGTAACTGTTAGCGTTACAATATAACAATGAATTCTCAGTTATTCATTTTATGGTATTAATTCTATATAAATTTCTTTTTATATAAATTTATATTAGAATAAATGCAATATAAATTTTGTAAAACACGCTTATGATATCATAAAACAAGCAAAAAAAAAAAGTCTTTTTGAAATATTCAAGACAAAATAGTAGAAATGAATTCGCTAATAAATTATGTTAGAAACGCCCCGTGAACATGTATTTCGTTGCAAGTGAACAGATTATAGACAAATTTAAATTAATTAGATTTTAAATATTTTTAAAAATAATTTTTTTAATAACATTATTAATATTTATAATAGTTTTATATACGTATCTATATAAAATATTTCTTTTCGTAATTATATCATTACATTAATAATATATTGCAATACTGTTATTTTATATTAATTATATCGTTCCATATCTTTTTCTCGCTAATTGTTTTCCAATTTCACTGCTACTCCTCCAGCTATGAATTATAGAACACGTTTCAATATTAAAATGTAATGTATTTGATTTCATTTCACGTATTTTACACTTTCCCTGACAGAGTTGACAAAATTAAATTAAATTGAAATTACAGAGTCAAGTAATTTAACTTTAAATTATCGTGATCTCTTGTGGTTTCATACCAGTTAAAAGTTGAAATTATATAATCGTTGGTTGAGGTTTGTTTCATTAAACATTGTAGAACCTACTACACTTTAGATATTTTATGTTTCTGTGCATATCACATATTACAATATACTTTTTATATATTTTCGCGAACGTTGCATCACGTATAAAAGTGTCTCGGTCTAACAATTATAAAAAATTACAATCGATAAAATTATGAACAAAGGAATGATGAACTAAGGGGCAAACTGTTCCTGGCATTGAAACAGACTATTCCAACGACGAGCAAGTAAAATCGGAGGGGGACATTGAAGCACGTCTTTTACGATTATCTCGAGTGCCTCTAGCGTGTTACTTTCCAATCTCTGTGCTTTCTCAGTTGTGTTGAGTCGCGAAAAGAAAAAGGACGTCGCTCGTAATCAAAATGGCCCCGCGGTAAAAGAAAAAAAAAGGGCGTAAAAGTGCGGACGCAGGAATACAGTTTCATGGAATTACATGAGAGCCGCGATATTCTGACGAAGCGTAGAAGAGAGAGAGAGAGAGAGAGAGATATTTCGTGCAACGAAATTTAGCCGAGCTAGGTGGCTGCTTCTTAAAATGAAACGCTTTCTTCAACGCCATTTAATTTTCCGCGACGACGTTACTGCCGAAGGGATAGCGCACCGGTGTGCACGCCGGTATGTAATATACGCGTCACTCGCGTATTCTACGAGAGAAAGGCCGAGGGAAATGTATCTCGCAGCTGGAAACTGACGGAAGTTGGTTAATCCTTCCGTACGATTCATAGCTCGGGCATAGAAGTTGAAGCTTTCTAGTCCCGGTTGAAAATCGTGCTTCTGATGAGAGTAAGGCCACGTACACAACACTGCTGCTCACTGCGAAACGTCGAATCTGTATTGTATATTTAACGATAAATTCGAACGTGATTCGAAGGCTTGGAAACTTCTGAAAGTTTTGATACGTAAGTGTTGATAGTGTCTTGAAAGAGTGGGAAGCCTTGATCGTTTTCCGAAGCTTTGAAAGTTTTGAAAGTTTTGCGACGGAGTTTAATAACGTGACAAGTTTCAGTAGCTTTCTTCTTCTTCTTATTATTATTATTATTCGAGTCATCGAATGCTCGTTACGTTATTAAATTCTTTTAAAAGGCTCGAGGCATACAAAAGTTGCGAGCTTCGCATTGTATTAAACCCTTAAGCATTTATGTCGAGTACACTCGTCGTGAAAAGATGGAATTTTTTTGTTTAATGTCGAGTATACTCGTCACGTAGAACAAAATTCACTTTTGCTATTTGTTGTCAAATTTAGGCAAAAAAATTATATATATTCGTGACTTTAACACATTTTAGAATATTGCGAGGCAACGAAACAAACAAAGAAAATATGCACTTGAAGATAACAGGAATTGTTTGGAGAATTGTCTGACGCAATCGATACAATGCAAAAACAAATTAAATTCATCTCTAATCATTTTAATTTTACAAATATTTTTTTTTTTTTACTTCTTTTCATGAATTGATGAAAATTCAAGTTCTTTTTTTCACGTTTTGAATTTTTAATGGTTTTTTTTGTGAAATAATTTTTAGAAAATAAAATGTTAAGTTCTGTAAATACCGCAGATATCAATAAAATTGGAAATTTTTCAAAGAAACACCAAAAAAATTTATCATTTTGTTATACTCGTCATCGCCTAGAAATGATTAAGCACACCAGTACACATTCTGAAAATAAACAAAACGCTCAAGGAGTTAATAAAAACGACGATCAACACTTTCGAGATTTATTAGTCGAAATTAATTATTCGAGATTAGAGATTTATTAAGGTTCTCAAAGAATGAGTAATCCAAAATTTTTAGATGTGATCGACGTGTGCATCTGAGATTTTTCAACTAGAGGAAGCATGTTTTTTTATATGAAAAAATATCGATATAAATGCATGCAACGTGTGTGCATTTGGCGATTATAAGGAAATTCCTTTAGAGCGAATTCGTTTGTTTAGAAGGCGATACATGGTCAGTCAAAGGACTTGTTTGCGAAACTCGGAATGCACAGCTGCTTATGAAAGTATGCGAATATTTATGGAAACTTTGGGATGAATAGATACATTATATCTTATATAAAAAACATTTTGGAATTTTACTGACACTGTAGTGACACTCAGGTTTGAAGCAGATCTAAAAATACCTATAGAGATTACAATTACAATCACAAAAATCATAAAAATAGTCAAGAAAGTGTTATATCATATCAATATATTTAAATTAACATTAACTTAACATTTACAATATGCCGAAAATATATAGTTGTTTAACTTTTCTTACTAAATGCGATGATATTAATATTTATTTGCAATAAATATCTCGTAACTTTTATATCAATTTCCAGATTGGTTTTAGATTTTAATAATCACTACCTATTACGATGTTAATCGAATGTTTAAATGATATAGTGTATTGATACATCCTGTAGTAAATATTCGAATACCGTGATCATTGTACGTGAAAAGTGGAACGTTCTTAACGAATTTAGCGTAGTTTTCATTCGATACACGATTAGCCAGTATCAATCACACAGTAGTGGGTCAATTCAAAAATTATTATACCTAAAATAATTACATGGCTAGGTGCATTAATTACACGTTGAGTTATTTCTAATTTTATAAGATAATACCAAGCACTGGCATTCCTTTTTTCTTCCAACACTACTTTTTTTTATTATTATCATCAAATATACGGACGATGCAAAAGCAATGCAGATGTCCCTTTTTCATTTCAAAAATTTTGCGCGCGTTTAACAAAGTTTAGGATAGATTGCTCGCAAACTGTCAAGAAACAATTCGAAAACTGCGAGCTGTTGGCGAGCATTTCTGGTTAGTGTGGAGCCAGCATTAGAGTCGAAATCTGCACTGTTCGTACATATATACCGTTGCCATTAAAGAGGAAACTGCCTTGAAAGAATGCACGTGGTCAAATTTATCGCGGTGAAGTTTCCCTTTGACTTTATGGCATCGAGTCAAGTGGTTGTTGAGAGCTTCTACCTGCAGCGCAATCGAAGCTTTGTTTCTTTGCAACGTTTCATCTTTGCGTCGTTCTTTCAGCGGCAAAGTCCAAGAAGCAAATAGGGGAGTGAAAGGAGCGAATTTAAAAGAAGACGATCGATTGTTGAGTTAAAATTTTTTACCAAGGTCTTGCTTGTTGTATTTGTTGAGTATCTACGGTATTATAAATATTCACGAAAGTCTTAATATTGTACTGCACCAACTGTACTGTACCATCGGGTTCTTGATAAACAAGTTTATGTCAGATTACTAAAATGTGGGGCATTTAATTGTATCTTGTATTTCATAGTCTTCACGACAGTGATGAGTAATAAGATTGAATTAAATTTAGGCTGACTATACAAGATTATGACTACTAAAACTTGAGGTAGTTAATTCTATTTTCTAGTTTACAATCTTCGTGACAGAAAGTTAGTAATAAAATTGAATTAAACGAAAAATTTCAAAGATATATTATTTAAGTGTAAATTTTTATAGCCTCCAATGTGACTCAATTGATATCAATTATAATATAAGAATGATATTCTGATCCATGTTTTACTCTGATTTGAAGTATCTGTTCAATATAAAAATGTAAAAAGAAAACAAGATAAACTAACTATTTGATATTTTTAAAAATAAGTTTGCTAAAGCTGAAGAAAGATATTTATTTTTTTACTTGCTTGATATTATTAATTTTATAAGTTTAATTAAAATATACTTTACGTTTCGTCTAGAAATTGAAAAAGATCTATCTACAAAGAACTATGTATTTTAACATTGTCAGTATTTTGGAAATAGTTTAATTTCAACTAACAAATTAATAAAAATCCATGAAATTTGCAAAAACATGCCTTTTTCTATTTAAACATTTAAAATTTGAGAATATGTCGATTCTATGATTCTATGAGATCATTCTTTTATAATTATTCTTTCTTAATATTTATTTCTTTAAGAGTAACTATAAATTTCAGGATGTGCAAAAATTTGATGAGAAAATTATAATATTCGTAGCAGTTTAATTTAAGTTGTTTCCTAAAAGTTCCTTTCTTATTTACCTACTTATTTAATAATGTACAAATATTTTGTAGCTCCTTTAATCTCGCTGAAATCACAAACATCTGTTGCATCGTAAACTGACATGAAGTACATCACTCCAATTTTTCCAATTTTCTATGAATTTTATTTTTGTCTCCTCGTCTGTTTTCGTATGTTCAGAATCTTTAAACCTACAATTGTTTCGGAAGCAGAATATTACATTAAAGTAAATAATAAAAATTAACAAAACAATTAATATAATATAATAGAAAGAATAATAATAAATTAATTGAAATAGTATATTAAAGTATTAAAATAAGTAAATATACTAGACATCAGTTTATACATTATTATTAAACGACTTTTATTACAGATTCAAAATTCAATTTATACGGATTTGAATATTGTACAGATAATTTCATAATCAATAATATTCTTATAATCATTTAGTTTAGTTTTAGAAATTCAAAGACAATGATATATTGCAATATAATGAATATTATATTATATTATGTTATGTTGTATAATTAAATATAATGTTTTATATTATATATGACAAAATGATGTATTATAATATGTCACAACATGTATCAAAAAGTATATCTTTAAAGATGAGTGCATTCTTAATTTGTTCCATGCTTCTCATTTAGTATTAAATTTTTAGTTTTCCACATCACAGAAATGGAAAAACGTAACATTTTTATATAAAAAGAAATCAGGAAATGCCTTCGTTTTACTTTAATTTTTAAATGTACGATGGCAGAAAATACTTCCACGAATGTAGATATAATAGGATGAAAATTTTTCTTATTTCTTATTTCAACATAGTAACAAGGAAATTATGAATCTTACAAATAAATGTAATGATATAAATTGCAGTTAAAATGTGACAAGAAATAATGGTGTTAAAATTTTGTTAAATGAAAATTAAACGGAGAATTAAAGTTCTATTCTTAGTCTTGAAAGAGGCACGGATTTTCCGGATGATTTAATGTATGCAGTGTGTACCCTTGATTTTAGGGAATCAACGAACGTGAACCTCTAGTTCTGGCCTGATTTTCGGTCTTTGTTGATCGTTGTTTGGAAGGAACGGGTTCAAGCTTCTAATTAGAATTCAGAATTTTCTCGCTCATAAATAAACAATGGTTACACTGTTCTTTCTTTTTTGAAAATTTATATCCACATCATTGAAGCAGTATGTACTATAAATTATTTAAACAAAGATAACGGAACATATAAAAAGATACAATTTATTTATGCTCACGTTTTGTTCTAATAATTTTTATCCAAATTATTTTTAAACTATCAAGTAATGATTTTAATATTAATGACTATAATTGTAATTGAAAGTGGATTTGACTTGAAAATTATCCATTATAATGAAAAATTTATTCAAAATCAATTTTCTTCAAATTTTCAATATTTGTGGATCCGTATGGTTCACTAATTTTTTAGTGTTGAGTTCTTTTGATAATTTTGATAAAAGTACTCTGTTTATTTTTAATAATTTCAATGTAAACGGTTCGTAATATTCTATTTGGAATATTTTGTATATATCTCGTAATTGCTTATTACAAATTAGCATCGAAGTTTATTAGAGCTGTCAGTACACTATCCGAAATTTTGAATTTGAAAATGGCAAAGAAATTTTAATCCTTGCACTATATTTAAGCTTTGAATTTTTATCCTTTAATTTTATTTTCTTTAGAAAAATAAAGACTCGTATTTAGACTATGTGCATCTCTATGTAGTTTCATACTTTTGTGAACACAGTTAAAGAAACGGAACATACGTATTACTAAAGAGTGCAATAAGTGCTTCACTTTGAATGTGTTATATATTTTTTCTGTATATTTTTGTAATGTGTAAATTCTCTGTATTTTTGCAATCTCAAATTTCTCACGTTTTAATTTTTATCGAAACAAGAAATCATACATCAGATGGGAATTACAAAAATATAGACTTTAGCTTAATTGTGGAATTTTTATTTTATTAAAAACCATTACGTATTACTGATCTCTATTCGAGAGAATGTGAAATTCCAAATAAAATTGGACACTTTAAATTTTTGTAATATAATACAAATTGTTCGTCGACTCTCATTTGAGAGTTAACAATTCTTTCAAATATAAAAACTAATAAAGTAGGATTGAAAATAATTCAAAAAATGTAATAAAAGAAGAGTTAATATTTTCAGTACAAATAATTATAGAGATATTATGAATGCGACAGATGATCGTTGACTGAAAGTAGAGTTCAAACGCACCGATTTATATAGACGATTTTCAAATTTGAATGAAAGTCAGTGCAGTTGGATCCGCAAAGTAGAAGAACAGAAAGTCGAAGATTTTTGAAGGCTGGCGGTCACGTAATTTTGATGTATGTACTTCGTTCCGATCGATCAAATACTGATAGAGATAGAACTCTCAGTTGGAAGGCGAGAGATTCCTGGCCAGTAATAAATAATCGCCAATCTGACACGGTAGCGAAGAATGGTTTACAATGTATAAAAATATACGGCTGATAGAACTGTGTTGGATGAACACTCGCCTCAGTATAAGACGTACGAGCCAACAGACCTTTCGGCGATGGTCGCTGTGGTTTTCGAAAAATAAGCAAAAAAATAGGGAAAAGGAAATTCGTGTTGCGTAATCGAATAAATCCCCAAAGCGTTTCAACGATTCTTCTTCGGGGATTTCGACATCTGCGAGTGAAAAAAATTTCTGAATGAGAAACATTTCGAACGGTTTCGGCTTATAAAGAATTTGGAAAGGAACGGGTATGATTATACGATGCTGTTAATTTGATTATGTTGTTGCGGTGTGTTCATTTTGATATTAACATCGTGTAATACAAGTTGCATGAATTTTGATTTCATATGTGATAAATAATATCGTCATAATCAGAATTTTGACTATGTTTATCGAGAAAATATTTTAATGTCATTAACTTCTGTTGAATAGGTATTAATCAGTTACTACGTGTATTTGTAATTATACCGTAAAACTATATCGATTTAGTTTAGTAATTTCAAGAATTCGTTTAATATCTCTTTTGTCATCATCTCTTTCAGTCTTTATAGTTGTTTAAAATTATTTAAATTAAAATAAAAGGAACTGAGGTATTGTGACAAAGTATTAACTATTAGTCGTTAATTGGTTAATTTTCATTTTACAATAAAATGAATCAAGACATATCTAAATTATCAATCAATCAAGGCATATAAATCTCTATTTTAACTATTATAATACGTTATTGTTAGACAACGAATGTTCATGCAAATTGATATTTTTGAGAATATAATTAAAAAAATAAGACGTTGATGGAAAATTCTAACGTTAAGCAATGTTACAGAAAGTATCACAAAATATTATGTGTACTTTACTTACACTTTTCCATGTATTTCGTACAATTTTTCAGTTTAAAATTTCCTACAATTCTGTATAAAAATCCGCAATCTAGTTATTACCTGAAAGAAAAAAAACTGAATTTAACAATTTATTTCGCCACAAATTCATTACTCATCTCATTATTTCATTTTGTGAAAGTTGGTAAGAGGTACACATGTACTAACACAGTTAAAGTTTCGAAGACACGTGAAACTTTAAAAGAAAAGATATGTGTGCGTGTCTTTAACTTGGGAGAGCTATTTCTTTTATTGCTACGCTGTAAATCAGGGACTTTCGAAAGGTCTCGGAGGACGTCGATTTATTGGCCCCCCGAAAATCGTTGACTAAGATCTTAAGAGTCAATTGTGAGGAATAGGAAGAAATTTTCTGGATTAGACGGATGGAGAGCAAGAGTTCTCAAAAATTTCTTTTGTGATGTTTTATCTCTTTGGAAATAATAGATTCAGTGCGTATCAGAAAAAAATCTCGAGATTTCTCAAGGTGCTGATTAATCATTTTTTAGTAAAATCAATTGTTTTCGAGAAAATCGTCCAATTAAAAGCTTTAAAGAATTAAAATTGTTACTGTGTAATTAATTACATAAAATAATAGATATTAATAATATTTCTCTATTGCGAAAGAAAGAAATAAAAAGAAAAAATTCTAGAAAAATAAAATTTTTATTGTACAAGTTTTGAGAAATATTCATCTCTTTTCTCTTTTTTTGATAAAACTAATATTGTCTATTCGTGTAATCCGCTTTGCAGTGATATAGATTACACGAGCATACATTTGATTTTGGTCAAAAAAACAAATTAAAAATTTTTAGTATTTGCTGCAGATAGTTTTATAAAGAATTTTTTTACAGAAAAGATATCTTTTTATTCGAAAGCATAACTTTCACAAAAAATATAAATATAACATAAACATAAAAATATTTATAGGGTTTTACAAGTATAAATATAAATATTTGTGAAACGTTACTTTTTCAATAAATTTGCTACATAGAAAGCAAAAATTTTCACTTAATCATGTCACAACAAACAGAGTACAGTATCAAGGCATTTGTAAAAGAAAAAAGAAAAAGAAAAATATACAAAAATCTTTCAAAACAGATACAACAAAGTCTTTATTCTAAATTCGTCTCCAACTTCATTATTTTGTAAGACAAAAATGCAGAAGAGTATTATTAATTTTATACTTTGAAGATGCAACTTTCACTAGGCAGCTTCTGTAAAAAAAATTTCAGTATGGCTAATTCGATCATGAATCATTTCAGTTAAGCTTTGATCATGAGGCCCAAATATTCAGGATCTGTCAATTGATGAAGCCTTTACCAGGAGACACGGGACAATCAGGTTCTATCAATCAATGAGTTTCATTCAGGAGAATTTACTTTCAATCATTCAGAATTGCGTGATCCTTCAAGCTTACATAGTTCGTATAATATTCAAAGTTGCAAGGCATCGGTGTAATAAAACATTCTAGCGCAAAATACATACTATCACTCTGGCAAGGAATTACATAATGAAGCTTAAATTGTTTAATGTCTTAAATAATTTAGGTAGGAACATTTGAAGTTTCTTTCAATTATTTTGAATATTTTAGATGCATATATGAAATTTGTTGCTTTAATAAATATTTGATGATGGATATAATTGCATATTTAATGACAGGCCATTTAATTTTCGTTATATATGTACATATGTCATTAATTATATATAATGTATATTGTTGCATAAATATATGTATATTATTATATAATACTATACTATTACTGAATTATATAAAACACATACGTATAATAATAATGTACACAACAAGTTATATAATAAATATTTAATAAATTTAGTAACCATTACTACACTACGGATTTTTATACAATTTCATATTTTTATGAATACAATTAAAAAATCAATAGAATTAACGTCTATACAAAAATTAGTTTCCACTACTAAACTTCGATATTGCAGTACGAATTCTCTATTTTTGCACTCTTAAATTAAAAATTCATCGTCTACATACCGTATAACACAATTATGTTCATCATCGTTATTGAAATACGCGAAGAATTTTACAAATTATTCCCTTCGCAAGAATTTAAAAAAATTTTAATGATGAGAATTCCTCGTGTACCTTGGAACATTGATTCTCATTTCTAATCTTCTCTTTGCATCTTTTCTTGCTCCAATTGATTAAAAACAAATTGAAGTTAAGTTAGACATTAGGTTTAATCATCCTCGTGATTTACTTCTAATCACAAAATCTTGAGTCTGTAATATGTTCACATTTTAAATAAACCTACAGAGAGTTAAACTTTCTCTTACAAAAGATAACGAAAAATAGAAAAATTTTTGTAGAAAATGTGAACATTTCCAACGACACGCATTTGAAAGTAACATTTTACCTCTTTCATTCTATAAACAGACAGAAATTTTATTCTTTCTTTAGTGTAGAATAAATTCTGCAGCTTTAGTTTTAAATTGTACCTCGTTATTTTAAATTTAAATATCTTACCATCCTTTGCATGCCCACGATATCTATTTTGTAGTTTATAATTTATAATTTTATAATTTTTAATTTCAAGATTGAAATCAACTTTAGAGATTAATTTTGAGATTTTATAATTATTTCCAAAATATTTTAACTGTAAATGAACTAAGAAAGAAACAGTCAAATAGTCCTTTTGAGAAAGAAAGAAAATCGCAAAAATTTTTTCTGGTAATTATTAGGTTTTAATTATTTAAAAATTCGTTCTCTTGCAAACAATTTCAAGATGTCCACAATGTCATGGAATTATTATATTTTGGAATATTTTCACTGAATTTTCTTACGAAAACGTGGAGAATCAAGCTGTAAATTAATTTCTCCTAGAATCGTGGATTATTTACGATTGCAGACATGTCCCTGCTTACGTTACGAACCTAGTAGTAAGTATGCTTCGGTATACGTAATCCGGATTAAAGCGGCGAAAAGCAAATAGCATGGGGAGAAGAACGTTCGCTTTTAAACGATGCGTCGAGAAACGTACGTACATAATATCGAGCTTCTGAAACTGCTGCACATTCGGGAAAGCAGCGGCCGTTGTCGTTAAATTTCAAATTCACGTTGCTGATTGAATTAAAGATCGCGAACGAGCGCGCGATTCTCGGGCAAAGGGTGAAGGCCTTGCCTAGCACGTAGGAATTTGTTTCTGTCATTACGAAAATTGCGTTGGGGATAATCTGAAAAATGATGGACGTCGCGTCGGTACGTGTCCAATGAGGTTTCTCTTCGCCGAGTTCCTAGCGTTTCCTCTCCGTAAAAGGGAAATCACGTGAATTGTGGTAGGTGAATATTTTAATGAGAGAAAGAGCAGAAAGCTGGTAAAGATCCCTTGGATTCGACGAACAAAGAAAGCTTCAGAATGAAACTGATTTATTAACGTTGAACGTTTGCGATTTTCATCGTACGAAAAATTGTCGACAGAGTAGCAATCATTCTGAGAATGATGTAGAATTGAAAAGGTCAGAAAGACAAAAAGAAAGGATTGATATCTTAATTATGCACAGTGCTGAAAAGTTTCAATTTTAGATAGACAAAACTATCGTAAAGTAATTACAATACTTATATTCTTGACACTTAATTACAATTTCGTAACAAACGTTGAACTTGTGATTATTTTACAATCATTTTAAAATACATATGTATATACGCACTTGTTTAAGAAATTTGATATTGTAAAAATAATGACAAAATAGCATAATAAAAGAAGCTTCGTTGGACAATAAACGCGTGCAAATACTTTTCATAACCTTTACGGTTCTTCTTGAAGAGAAAAATTTCATTATATCGCATTTTTTCCTCTCATTTAACTCAGTCGCAGAGTTTCTTCGTAATTTTCGCTAATTGCTGTGACGTGATCGATCTGCAAGTAACGTGACTCGTCATGAATTTTTCCGATTAACTGATTTCTTTCTAAGCTCTTTTCAGCAAATCGTTAACCAACTGTTAGTTCATTTACTTGCAAAGAACGCTCAAAACTTCTAAATAAGAATAATAAGAGAATTTTTATTTATAAATTCATTTACAAATTTAAAGTGCAAAATTGTACAAAATTCACGTAATGAGAAAAAATATATGTAAAAGCATTCAAATGCTTAGAGTATTTTAATATTTAGTGTATCAAACAATTTTTTACTAACGTTCTATTTTTTTTTATTACATTTACAAAACGAAATCGGCAGTTTAATCATCACTAATATGGGATATAAAATATTTACAAATATTTGCAATGTATAATTTCATCTAGTATTCGAATGTGTGTGAAATGATAATATAATTCTCAAATGTTGATCAATTCGTGAATTTGATACTTGCTTTGGCCAGAACATTCCAAAACAAATAATTTGCAATAATCGATGCATAAAACAATTAAACTCTTGTGCATATGAAGTACGGTTTCGCTGTGAATTTAAATGGATAATGCTGTTCGTTAAATTCAATTCAATTGTCAATTCTTATTAATCTGTTAACTGCGAAATTAAGAGACGAAATTGTGTACAAACCGTGAGATACAAAATTAAACGCATTTACTATAAAATTGAATTAAATTGTAATGAAGCAGCGGTTGATTTTTTTTTTAAAGATCAACAACTTTATTGCTTAATTTCATTGATATTATTGACGAAACTTAAATGTTCACAATTCTCTTATTTGAAAAAAGAACAATAAAAATTAAAATCATCTAACTGTCATGTATTTCTAAACAATCGGATAGATGCCCTGAATATTCTATTTTACACACTGTAGTATTTTAGTCAATTTTTTAAATAATTTTTAGTTTTTTTTGTATTCAGTACTGCGCCGTATTCTCAAAATATTTTAAGACATCTTAAACTCAAGAATATTTTTTTAATTTTCATTAGAATATTAATTTAAATATCAAAGGTAGTATCTCTATTCGTTTAACGAATATATTCGCATTTAACAGATTAACTAGATCAAAAAATTAAAATGATTAAAGTTATTAAATGCTAAAAAAATTTATAATGAAATAACTCTTGGTATACAAATTAGATACGTAAATTATACTATTTGTAGTAGAAATTGTAACGACCTATCATAAACAATTGAGTTGTTCTATGTATTCATTGTATTCATTGGAATTTGCAAAAATATTGCGAAAGTTGCTGACGACGTGAAAGTCTTAGCATACACATTAGGAAACATTATGTAAATACTACGACAGTTCAGCGTTGGTTCGCGAAAGTTGAGGTTGGTGATTTTTCATTAAAAAATAAAACAAATGGGAGAGACTACGAAAAGGAGAATTGTAGGAATATTCCAAAAGATAGTTCACAAAATAATACAACAGCAGAACGTAAAAATAAAAAATGCTATTTCATTATTGTTTGTCGTTTATCTCGAATAAGAAATATGAAAATAACAGATTTCAATTATTAAGAACCAAGCAATCATTTAATTTATCCAAACGTTTCTTTAAATTTCATAAAACTACAAAATTACACTTTAATTTAATTTAATATTAAAGTATAAATTGATTGGAAGGAAATCATTGCAAATGAAATGTTGATATTCAATGAGTTAAAAACATTTTAAAAATGGTAGCTGTAATGGCTACTTCAGTGGTACAAACAAAATTCATTTTGTATTTTTTTCAAACGCATTGTTACTTACGACGTAAATGTATTTGAAAAATGAATACGATGAAACATATTTGGGAGTAACTTGATGAATATGAACATGCAAACCACATCTCAAACTTTTATGTTAAATCAACTTTAGGAATTGAGATGTGGCAATGAAATTCCAAGAGTGATACAAGTATGTCAGCAATGTTTTGTTTTTTAATATTTCAATAAAAATATTTTCTAATATTTTTGTGTAACATTCTTACGTTATTTTTAATTTGAGAATTGAAAACCTATTTCCTTCGTAGCTTCTTTTATTCCATTTTTAAAACAGCAATATCAGACAATAAATCACGGGAAAGCTTAAGCGTTGTAATCGATTTTGAATTTAAGAATTCTTTTCTACGAGAAAGAAATAAATGAAACATATTTGGAATGAATAAAAGATCTGAATGACCTGATATATTACTGTGTAAGATCTTATATGGTTTGATAAAATATCATTACATTTATTTTCATGATTTTTACTTCAATTGAAAATTAAAATATACAGTTGAAAATTTTCGAGGGAAATATATCTTAAGTTTTCTGCTCGCTGTTAGAAAGAAACAAACTCAACCGAACTGTCGAAGTAAAGACATTACTTATTTTAGGTGAAAGCGATTGTCATACGATTCTTTTTACGAAATTATATCAGTTTAAATTATCGACAATTTTTCACTGTTATTGGTTCAGTGTTATGCTTTTCAATGTATATGTCTACATGCATACCTACTAAAAACTGAAACAAATTTTTTAGTTCAGATATATTTATTAGGTGTTTTTGCACATTATATCCCTTCTGTGTATTTCTACGCCTTTAAATTTTCGATAAATTGAAATAACTAATCAATAATTGAGATAACTGTAATTATTTCCACGAAATATACGTTTCTTCATAGCTTTATATATATATATATACATGGCTGTGGTTAGAGTATCTTTTAGGGAAATGACATTTCACATGCACCTATCTAATATTTAGTTCATGGACAAAGTTAAAACATTCGTCCTTTACACGGTGCGTGGCCACAACAACATTACCTTTCAGGGTAAAAATTAGCTGGACGTGATCCAACGGCAGTTGTTTCGCCGCTGTAAGACAATATTTCACGTTCTCTGTCGCGATGCATTTTTCTCCCGCTTGTATTTCGGTGGTACAACGCGGAACTTTTGATCAGATAGTCCTCGTGAAACAACGCACGGTGGACGGTTCTCAAAAAATAGGACAAGAATAAATTTTCATACAAAAAATTCGACAGGTATCTCTTTTCTTTATAACCAATAAGTATAATTTTATGAACAATTAAAAAGATATAAATAATTGAAAGATCGTTAAGTCTTAATTTTAAACTCTATTTTAAACTCTATCGAATTGCATCAAATGTTCAATTGACGAAATATTTTTTACTTCAGAATTTATCGTACAACATGTCAATTTATTTTCAAACCTGTGAAGAGTTGCACCTAAATTCTAAATAATAAATAATATGAAATAATAGAAACATTTATGTTTCAAAAACATGCGTAGCAAATTCTGAAATATATGTATTAATTGAAACACTTTATGCAAATAATTCTTTCATTGTGATCTTTTCAATCTATATCTTCAGTTTTTCTACACGAAATTTAGTAGAAGAAATATACAATAGAGGAAATTTAATAAAAAGTGAAAATAATAATTAGATTGCGGATTTTTATGCAAATTCATATTTTTACAAATATAATCTGGAAACGAGACCCTAGTTAGAAAATTTTCTTCATTAATTGTAAAATATTTTATTTTATACATTCTATAACAATTGAATAAAATTATACACAAGAAATTATTACTTACAAGTAGAGAACGAATTTTTATTCATTTTTGAACACTCGAAAACATAATTAAAAAAATGGAACAGAAATTTGTTTCTTTTACTAAATATTGTAATAAATATTCTACCTTAGATATTTTATATTTTTTTGCACATTATACGCATCAAACCTTTCATAAATGCATAAAAATCTGCACCCAGATATACTTATGAATCAAATAATATGTGTGATTAAAAATCTTTAATACGAAAATATACTTTTTTATGCCCTTTTCTTTCCACTTTTCTATCTGTCTTGCTCCTTTTCCTTTTTATTCCGTGATATTCGAGTTTATCCGGAGGCGAAAAGTCAACGATATCGCACGAGTCGCGAAATTTAGCCAATATTTTCATGGAGAAATGTGTCATTGTCTGATGCTGCCAGTTTCAGACGATCATCGCATTTGGTTCTCTTGGTATGCGGCGAGCGTTGCGAACATGTATCCAATATCTCATTCCATATGATCATGTACATATGCTCCCTATAGAGTTAGAACCATTCGAAACGAGAGATTGTTAACGACTTGACGAGGTCTTAGAAGCATTAAATTTAGCGCCGGGAGCGTTACGTGGTGAAGTTACGACTCCAATTTTCTATCGAATGCTCGCTGTCTTTTGTTTTTGATCCATCCACTCTGGGAAATGTTCAAGAGTTTCTTCGTCTCTCTCATCTGCTAATGTTTCTGAAGTTGCGAAGTTTTTGACGAAATATAAAAATAATGACAGTGAAGTTGGTTCTTTGTTAATGTCACATTCTCGTAGTTTCCGGTTTTTCAGAAAGAATTTTAGAATACTAAGTATTTTATTTTCAACGAAGAAATTGTTGTATATAAATAATAAATTCGAAGTAGTTTATTATATTCAAATATACCATACTTTATTACATTACCATGCTATAATTTTAATTATTTGCTATAATTTATTATATCAAAATTATTTATAATTTATTACATGAAAGTTATTTATAATTTATTACATTAAAACGTAATTTTCTAATTCTTAACTGACACTTTGTAAGATGTCAAAGTCTGTATTTTGAAAGTTCGAGTAAGCTGTCCAAGGTGATATCGCGACGAATGTTGCTAATACCTTCCTGTGAATTTAACTTATGGTATCGAGCCACGAGAGTGAAGCATTTTAAACTTCCGTCGACACTACGGTGCTCGATTAAAGCAAGGATGCAGTAATCTCCTCCGGAAACAATTTTCTAGTAGCCGTACCAAGAGTCTGCCATTTTCGTGTGTTGGTCTCTATGTTTGTGTGTATGCGTGTTCGAGAATTCGATTTTCGGGATTAAATTCTCTCTGACTGAAGTAAATTCTGATACAATTCCGCTTTCGTTTGCATATTGTCCTCGCCTATAAAGAAGGTTTCGTATATCTATATAAAAAGAAACTTAGGACATGCTGAATTCAAAGTCCAAGACTCGTTCGTGAATGTTTACGGAAGCTCCAGACTCGTACGCGTTTATAGTACTACGTAGTACGTTTGTCTGCGATTGATTTCCTTATTTAATTTAAAATTTCAGCAAAATTTTGTGCAAATGAAATGTGAAATAAAATTGTTAAACTTTTGATAATTATTTAGAAAAGAGGGGTCTCACCGATTTTGATAATTTATGAATATGTTACAGAAATCAACATTTTGAACAACTTTTATCACTGAAAGTAAAGCGAGGGTAACTTAGAAAATCGGGCCTTTTCAGGTGCAACGCTAATGCAACGAAAATTAACGATTGGTTGATTTGGGTCACGTGATTCATGAGGAGACGTGGGGTAGACCTCGAGTAGGAGTGGCGTTGTCTGGTACTGAGCGATCGCGCCTGTAATTTGTTTTGTATCGATTCAAATGTTTGCATATCAATGAAATTTGGCAAAAAAGTCGTCTTTATTTGCTAGTCAGAACAGTTACTTCTAGACCTTTCAGTGAGACGAATCGTACTGGGATACAAGTCGTGCAGTTTTTTCCTATATGTAATTGCCGCTCGGCCTCAGTTTTCGAGATTTTTGCAAAAAACTATTGCTACTACTGCAATAAATATTGCCTATAGCTACGTGTCTGTAGCAGCGTGTGTAAGTGTTGAGTCGCTGATTATTTATGATATTCTATAAATACATCGAGGCGGCCGGCAATGGACGCGTGTATATATATAACGGGTGTACTTGAAAACTCGATTTGAGTAGCCGGCTGCCTCGCGGCGGACAGAATAAAAAAACCTTACTCAAACCTAACTCTACCTAGTAACTTAATTTAATGGATTAGACTCGAGTTAGGTTCTTTTATTCCGGCTGGCCACGCATTCATTTTCTTTATGTTTCAATTTTCTTCATGTTCTCGCTCGTTTCTTATTGCGATTTTTTGAAAAATAGATCGCGTAGCAACATTAAATCTTTGCGATTAAACTCCAGTGCTTCTTTACTTTTACATTTAGTACAATACATCTCACCATGAATCACTCTTTGTTCAATTAAAAAATCAATTAGTGTATCGTTGCATTTATTTGAATACTCATGCAGCTTCATTCTGAATTCTTTGACAACAATGCGTTCAATAACGAGATCAATGCAGTACTTGATTTAGCTTGACACATTATACATTATTCGTCGTTGTCGCCACGTCGTTATTTAGCAAAACAAGAGATAAGGGTCGATCGTGGGCTGACGCAGAGTCACAAACGCGTACGTATAGACAGAATTCAATGTAGTATCAGCGATCTTTTTGAGGAAAAATTCTTGGAAACTAAGGCCGAGCGGCGGTTATATCTACAGAAGAAAGTTCAACTGATTTTTACAACATATTTAAAAGTCGTTGAAATCGGCGAGACCCCCCCCCCCACTTTTCTAAATAATTATCAAACTTTTTTTGAGAATCATCAGACTTTTTTTTAGAAGTTACTAAAGTATTCATACAAAAAAACCATCGTCTTATTTTTTTCTTTTTAATATCTGTGTAGATTGTTTCAAGTACAATTTTGATATTTAACACAGTGTGTGAATTGCATTATAAATTGAAAATATGTTGCATGATTTAACAGAGATATGATTCTATATCTCATCAAAAATTGGAGTTATAGTACGTAAGTATAATTTAAATATTATTGTACATTCTATCATTACCGAATTTTCTATATCTCATTGATTTTAGTCTATCCGGAAATTAAAATTTAGGTCACGCTATCATATATCGTCCAACATATCGTTCATGATTTTTTATATTTGTATTCAGTGCAATTTAACTTGAGTATAATTTAAATTATACGAGCCAATTTAAATATTATTTTGTTGCACAATTTAAATCTTGCTGTATGTTTTATCTGCGACGTTTACGATAATTTTATACTTCGTATAATATAATGTTAATAAATTCTTATATTTGCATCGAGTACAATTTAATTTTATTTAAATATTACAATTCAGTTTAAATTATTGTATTTATTACTGATTTTTTTATTAGCTTTGTAATTGTAATTATCCATTAAATGCAGGTCACATCATATTGCATAGTACATAAAAAAATTGTAATTTTCATTCGTACACTTTAATTTAATAACGTTTTACTAAAGTTAAATAATTGAAAGTTATTAAATACTAACGCTTTCTTGTTTTCTTGAAAGTGTGTCATTCACTTTAATGACTTGCACTTTGCATTTTCAAACGAACGGTATTATATCATCCATAATAATAATTGAAGGGTTCAGTGTGAAATACTGTTCTCATTTCTGTATGAAATGGGCTCTGCATACTTATTAACTTCTACATGGTGTTCCTACTAAATCGAGGATCATATCAACTCGTGATGATTTATACCATCGTGTCTTATATGAATAATAACCTTGTATTTAATCTAAAATCGAACGTAGCAAGGGAATAATTTTTCGTGTAATGAGGAACTCATCAGAACATTATGAATATTTATACGTTTATAAGAAATTTTAAAATGCAAAATTGCAAATAGAATACAGATAATATGAAAAAGTATACAAAATGTCTAAAATATTTTCACATTTATTACGTAAAACAATTCTCTGTTCTATTCAATTTTTTTAATTAATTTTCATACAAATAATACTTTTACATTCACATTTTACTATTCATATTAAATGTTTCGTTGTTTTATTTTCTTAGTTATATCCTAAGAAATATGCACTTGGATAAAAAATTGCAATTCAATCATTACAAATTCGAATTAAATTTTCTACTCGTATTAAATGTTTTACTGCTCTATATTTTTAATTCTCCAAAATGTGAATTTATATAAAAATCGGCAATCTGAAAATTACAGGTTTTCATTCTTCGCGTTTTTGTCTAAAAATTACACGTGACAATTGAGAATATTACAAATGTCACATTTTATAAAATTTCGTTGCTATTGTAGACTAATTTGATTTTAAATTCTAAATTATGAGAAATACTCCTTAATTTAATTTCCCGCATAATTTGCCTGTCGTGAAAAAACTATTAAACATCGGAAATTTAAACATGGTGAGAGTCTGAATTCTTAATTTTAAATATTTGATAAGGCCATTAACATTGTACGTAAGTAATAAAATGTGCACCTTGTCAACTATCGTAGAACTGAAAATTGCTTCGTTCAATCGTTTGCTTAAATTACTGACAAATTGTGCGCAGTTTTTTTCATCTTACTACCTTCATTGTACATTTACTTCTGTTTCCCATTCAAGCATTCGTTTCGTAGTTTCATGTTACGCAACGTTATTGTCACATTCATCAAGAAAACTCCATTGATTTCAATTTGAGTTTCAATCCCCAACTAGAATTCAGACCAAATAGCTTGACGTTATTTACGATACTGTTTCGTATTTCTATATATCTATTTTATTTTCTGCGGTAGTTGGATAGAAATTTAAATGCGAAATTTTTTCATTCATAAAAATTTCAATAAAATTTTAAAGAGATAGAGGATGTGTGTGTACAACAAGCGAAATTAATTCTGAATCTTATGAACATTTTGAATCAATTTTGCTTCTTAAAAAATCGATGTTTATTTCATATTTTTGTTATTTTATTTTATGCAAAATAGCCAATTGAAAATCTGAATACTTGCATAAATGATTCTTTGTTTCTCAGTTATATAAATAAATTTTTAAAAAAGGAACGTGTACATATTCGAAAAATTTTAAGATATTTTGTAAGTTCATAAATGAACTTACTATGAACAATTACATTTCTTAAAAGAGCAAAATTTCATATTTTATATTTAATTTGTTCTAAATAATGAAATAGAAGTCTAAATCACTTTTAAAGAAATTTTAAAGAATATCTAAATATAAGAATTTAAGCAATATAAGAATTTACACTTTATTTTGAAGTTTACATTTTTCTATGTATCATTAGAGTACATTACAACAATTGTTAATTTGTTGATTGCTATTGAATTTGTTTCTAGTTTTTTCATAAAAAAATAAATTTACGTTTAATTTAAGAAAAAAATAGAAATCAACTTAATTCAATTGTAATTCAGCTATTTTTTTGGTTATTTTTATTTGTTCTAACGACGTATGTATAACAATTACTTCATTATTTTTGAAGTTGTTAACGACTAAAATTCATTGATAACTTAATCAATCAAGTATAAGAACTTCTCTTATCCATTCATTCAAAGTGGTTTAGAATTATGAGCACTCTAACGATGAACACCCTGTACACAGCTTCATACATTAATCAAACTCATTTCCAACAAATTTCGAAGTTTCCTCTTCCTAAACTTCCCTACAGAACCCTACGGAATTTTCAAACACCGCTACTTTCTCTTCCCCGCAACTATTGATTAACTGGAAATACATCGATTATCGGCTATTCACGTTCAGAAGACGCCAAAATATAACATAATCTCTTTTCATTCCTGAACAAAAATGGGAATAACATATAGTTAATCATAAAAATCTATATACACTTGAAAATTTCGTGAATGTTCAAAAATAAAACAAGAAAAAACAAAGATTATATATATAAGTACGTACAAGCCGCAAGTGGCTGTGCGCCTAGCGTCGAAGTCCCAGTGATCTTCGGTGGTTAAGCAAGCAGCGTGCGGAACACCGCTAGGATGGGTGACCGTCAGCCTAGCGGTAGTTTAAACAGAAAAGCGGTTGTTGGGGAGAGTGGTGGGTGGTGTGTCTCTTCTGGAACTAAAGGAGAAAAATTCTCAAACATCTTGCAAGTTTGCGTCTGTGATATGTATCACAGAAAATTTAGTAGAGGGGGAATGATCGATCAAAAACACCTGATCCCAAGACACACCTTTTAAAATCGTTCCTCTCTGCTCCATACATAAGATCATCATCGAGCGGTTGCTCGAGAAGGACAAACGTGATCCTTGCCAAAACAAATGCAGGCTTGCTATCTTGCGACTTAATTGTATCTAATTTACCGTGCTATTCTGTACACCGTGGTACTCTCGACTTAATACTTCGTAACAGTTGGTTTTGGAATCAAAAAATGAGATGCCACGGGTACGTTGTATTGCAGTATAAATATTTTTTGTAAGTCCGAAATTTATTTATTCGTAAAATTATACAGATTCTTAAAAAATGTTCTACAAAAGTCTATAAAAAATATAATTAATCAACATTGAGTATGGAAATCATTGAATATAGAAATTTTTTATAACAATAATTGGTCAATTTATTTCTCGATGTCAGTTTGTCAACTGATGAGTTTTAAATTTGAGAAATAAAGAACGAACGAGGATTAATCCATTTATTACGTAAATACGATTAACGATTATTTAGTATTTCATTTCATTCGCATATCAATTATCTGCAAAATCACTCGAGGTTGCCTGTCTCTGACGTGAACTTCTGTAACTAAAAACGGATGCCCGAAAGGATAAACTATCTCCCTGAAAATGTTCTTTGTTTCATGTTGATACGGCAATCTCGTTGCCGCGATATTCCTGTCTAAAACGGATTGTCATTTTCAACACTTTAGTCGTCGTTATTGCCGGATCTTTCGTTTCCCGCGTGCTTCATCTAAACTTTCGAACAAACGTGTGCCGGACAGCGTGAAGAACATTTCTTTTTTTTTTTATTATTACTCTCGACATAACGTGCGTACTTTTCAGAGAGAAAATAGGTCACGACGTTTGCAGATACATATTTCGTCTGCCATTCAGCGGCAGCATCTCGTGCATTCCGAATGTTACGCTTTGAAGCTCTGGTATCTCGGGAACCAGCCCGGGATATCAGCTTGAAACAAAAATACGTACGTACGTTCTCGAGTCGATTCCCTTTGCTGTATCTTGCAAACGAATCTACTTCTGAAATATTGCGATTCTTCCGGCGGCATTTCACGGATAAAGCTCTGAGGTTTGCCCTCTGCTAAACAAGTTTTCGATTTTTCAGGCATCGCGATGCATCACGTTGCTTGATTGAATGTGCGGCCAAACCAATGTGCATTTACTAAGAGAAATATTTAGTATCTCCTGTTTCGAGTGGTTTCAGTTCAACGAAATTGAGATATTTCGGATCATTGGAAATTTGCTAAGAATGCTGTTCGTAATCGAAGTCCTACTGTCTTTGTTTTCTAATCGTTGTGTCAATTTTAATAACTTTCAGTAACGAGTAGTCGAATTAAAAGTTGTGACAAAGAGTTGTTGTTGTTTTCAAATAGATTTTTATTCGGTAAATTAAGAATATTATTGATATTATGTTATTCATTGAATTAACTAGATAATCTCTGTGCTCTAAACTTTTCATTTAGTAAAGTACTACTAAAGATATTACTAAATTGTTTCAACATATCACAGATCTATAATCCACGATTTGTAGGAATTTCTTAGATTTCATAAATTAGCCCTTCTAAGCTCACCGAATCGTTTCTCTTCTTACAAATCGATATCTTACCAACTCTTCTATTATACGTTCTGTAATTGTGTCAAATATTCTGCCCTTTGAGCAAAATATACATCCTTGGTGTTTTACCTTCGTTATGTTTTTCCTCAAGATTTTTTTTACTGAATTTTCAGCAAGTTTATATTTATTAAAGAAGTATTTCGAATATATTATAATTTTGTATATATTTCGCGTTTTCCTACGTTGTTACTTTATGCAGATTATCAAATATCAAACTGTTGGAAGCTACAATATTTTAGTTTCCAAGTATTTTAATCAAACGAACAATTCTTGAACTTTATATTGAACAAGAAGAAAAAAACACGTTGAATGTTCTAAGAAAATCTTTATCATAAAATTGAGAAAGGAAGAGAGAACGACCAGTGACGTGTGTCTTGGCGAAGAAATTATAATTTGAATTCGTCAGAAATATCTTGGAGTGAAACTTTGACATTTCGAGTATTTTATTTTTGTGCAAGTCTTTCAAAGTGAAAGGTTACTCAAATATAGATTTCTCGCCAAGTTTTTATTATCGGCTTTAAACGATCGATCTGGTCGCTAAAGCAAGTTCATTTGTGACATTGTATTCGTCGGTGGCTTAAAAATAGGGTGGCATTAATTACCTATTTTCTCTTCATCTGTCACGTTCTCTTTAAAATTGTCGTGTCACGTCGATCGCTTTGCTCAGAAATATTTTTTTTCTTGCCAAGTGTGTGTTTGTTCTTATCAGTAATAATTTCGAATATTTCGTACATGATTTCGAAATTATTACTCAAAGACGCGATTTTCAAATGTCCATCTGTTTGAATCAAATTTTAATCAATACCCGATTAATGCTATCGAGAACTATCGATTAAAGCGTAAAATTTCTGCCTTAATCTGCCTTAATGAAAATTGTGCATTTCACCAAAAATTATTCAAACCTCTAAAAATATACTATTTTAAATCTACAAAATATTTTACAGAAATTCTTGCTAGCTTTGGTAGTGTTGAATAAATTCTTACTGGTTGAATTCACTTATTTGAAACTGAAATTCTATTACACGAAAAAAATTGTTAGAGAGAAGAATCAATGGACTTTACGCACATAATTATATGAAATATTTTTCTCCCGACAATTTCATATAAATAAAGGTTTACTCTATAAAAATTGCTGAAAGAGTTCAAAATCTCGATAATCTTCTCAGTAGAAAGGAATTATGTTGCTTTTCTTGATTCATTTAGGTAATATTGTGCTGTATATTCTATAAATATTTTCTGTTATAATAAATATACAAAAGGCATATGGTATTTATGCAAATATGCGCGAAAAATAAACAGTATTAGGCATTAACGATGTATTTTGCAATTACTATACAAATAGCGGAGCATTTCGTATCTGAGCATCCATTATTCTAATATCTAAATTTTATATGTTTTTCTGTATTATGTGTATTTTATGTATTGTAGTACGTTTAAATTTCATATTTTCACGTAAAAATTCTCAAATTAGTTGTTACCATTATTTGAAATAAGAAAAGTACATTTACATCGTACATAAAATTTTTTTAACAAATATTAAACTATTTGTGTTGCCAAGTGTAAAATGTATCAACACACGGAGGATTTAAAAAATAAATCTAAATAAAACTTCGGATACGAAGATGGAAATATTTTTTATCCACTGTGTAAATATTAGAAATACGCCAATAATGTTTTTAAACTTAATGATTTTCATTTTACTTTACATGTTTGTGAAAAATTTACATTTTTATACTTTTTGATACTTTAATTGTTCTAACTTTAGGTTTTTATACAAAATACTGCAGAATAAAGAAAATATTTCATTTGAAAATTAGAAATAAAGGAAAATTAATAAATATATAATAGTTTAACAAGTCATATGAGGAGAACTAAGCTTCTCTTATGTTACAATATAATAAAAATACAATAAAATATGGATTACACAAAAATGTGACTAAAATTAACAAATAAGAAACAATTGATAATTATTAATAATTGCAATTCGACAATCATCTATTGTTTGTTAATTACAGCTTTCTAAAGCTTCGGATTATATTATTATATTAAAATGAAATAATAATCCTTAAATAAATATTCTATTCAATTCTTAAATAAAATATTCTTATTGATATAAATTCTTAAAATTTATTTCATCTAAGAAGCAAAGACTGCTTCAAGCTTCTTTGTACAATGTACAATACGTACAGTAAATTACATTCTCTACTAATGTAACTTACTGCAACGTAAAACTAACTCACAATTTCATTTTTTGAATTCCAACTTAAAATTTTTTTTTTCATCTGTATATTTTCTACCTTTTAATTCACACGATGCAAAAATAGGTACAGAAGGCATTCGCAAAATAAATGTTTGTTTATTAAACGAATACTTATGTATATTTACACTGAATTCTGAAGTGTTAAAATGCAGCTAATATATTCAACATAGTGCAACACAAGTCTTTAATAAACGAAAGCAGGGACGCATTACTGAAATATAATATTCGTTGCTCAGATATGTAGGCGTTATAATAATGCAGTGGATTACGACCCCATATTAAAATGAAATAATAATCCTTTCTCGAGGAAATGATTACGGTTCAACATTATTGTGAAAATAATCCACTGCGCTCGTACACGCTTCTGCAAGGAGATTGCTTCTCCAGCAAAAGTGGCGGAAAAGTGAAGTTGGTTGGTGGGTATCGAAGAATTAAATAACTAAACACCTGTCTTCCTCTGGGACCGTATTTCTATCATCTACGATTTTGAATTATAAAACGGTGTCGCATCGCGGACTTTTTCACTTTGCGATGGCGTAATTTCTATGTACGTTTCTTCGTTTAATAGTAATTGACGGATCGTATTGATCCATTAAGGATTAAGTAGTAGACTTTATCATAAATATTTCAATTTCATGAAATTTCATAAAACTGTAGAATCCAGATGAAAGGAAATAATATTAGGAGAATCATTAGAATTCTTATCTCCCTGGCCAGAAACAGAATTCGATAATGTAGATTTATTTATTACAAACGGAGGAATTTTTAAATATAAAACTATTTATCTTTTCAATATATATATATATTGGTTTATTAGCACTGCCTCGATTTGATACAATACAACGTCGTAAGACAGATCGAGTTAGAAAAATGAGGAATAATTTTTAAAATACAATACGTTATTTTATGCGAAGAATTCCAAATAAATTGATCAAAGAAATATAAATATATTTATTTAGCTACTAACATAAATTTCAGTCTATGATTCTAAACTACGACGTATTCAGATTTAAAGCCAATACATCCGTAATCGATTTGGTTATTGATGGTTTGCATCATATGTAATTCCCAAAGTACACGATAAAAGCAGAAAATCGGATTACATTTGCATGGACTAAGGGCCAGATAATGTTTTAAGTTCAGATATAACTCGAGCTTTTGAGGTCAGTAGTACTTGGATATATATCTATACAGCTGTTCCAATGCGACCATTTTTGATCGATAACGAACCATTCAGGGAATAATAACCTTAATCCTCGTAGAACTCGGAGATTTTCACTCGGAGCTTACTTTTTTTTTTCTAGTGCAAACTTTCAGAGTTATTCAAAGTTTTGAAGTTCGAATGTGAAATACAGATCATCGTATCATATTTTATAATAAATACTCCTATTTTCATATTATATTTTTACGCAGGTTTATTTAAAAACTCCACTTTCGTCACTGTATATCTTTAAAAACTTTCAAGTCAAATCCAATTATGATTTCTCATACAACAAATTTTAACAAGTGCTTTTTAAATGATGAAACACATATTCCTTCTACGATTAATTGTCTAAAATGAAACATTTCTTGAAATGTGTTTTTTCGAAATTTTTCGAATAATAAATCACAATTTGAAAATTTTCTCCCATGTAGAAAGATGTACATTGAATCGATAGGTGAAAGAAGAACATGTATAGAAAAAAATGGATTAAAAAAAAAGTAGAGGAGAAAGAATTAGGAAAAGCTGTTTACAAAGTTTCTACTGGTGAGAGAGAAATCGTTTTAATTTTGAATTTTAATGAAAAGTAACGCGAAATATGTAATTTATTAAAACGAATCAACCTTTTTATGACAGACTTCGTTATATTTATTTTCAATATTGAAAAGCAGCAGTAACATTTTACTGTAGTAAATTAATAGCATGTTGCTATCAATATAATTATTAGTATGTTATTATTAATGTATTATTATTTTTTAATTACATCACTGTATTAGCTCAGGAAATTAAGATTAGAATATTAATGTAACAAAATAATAATGCAATGAAACTTTAGAAGAAAAATGCAAAATTCACTTTTTCTCTTTGCCTATGGAAATTATTTCAAATTATTCGTAAGTACGAACAGTTAATAATAATCAACGTAGATTTCAAAATTCAGGCCACGTTTTATTCAGTTTTAAAGATATTTCGTTAAAACTTTGAAGATGTGTAATCTTTTTACCATTACATTTTCACATGTAGCTTTTATATTTTAATGTTATATCTTTATCTATAGCATATCTTCTTGTTATCTTTCAACCTAATTATAATATATAAAGTATAAATGAAGTTCTATAAAAATTTGTGTAAAAATGTTTGTATTTGAAATTATCGACAAAAGTCAATTTCATATACACATAAGTATTAAAATCTTGAAAATTTTTAATAATTACGAAAGAACAAGATATGAAACTTGCAATGCTAATGATTGTTAGAAAATCGTTTTATGTAAGTCCATCTAACAGTCTTACAGTTGAAGTGGTCAAGCATGCAATTTAAGTTGCGTTTAATTTAAGTTTTCAAAGCTATCGAATCAGAATTTCATATTACACCGGCACCATAACTTTCAAGAAAGAAACTTCACTTTACGAAATAAAGCCAAATTTTTTAATTAAAAGTCCCTTCACTTTTACTCTGAATTGTTAGATATAAAGGAAGAATAAATACGAATTAAATTAAGGTAACACGATCTTTAAGTATTTGAATTTGACATAAAATATATAATGTATTATTATGGAACATAATGTAACAGAATAAAAACTTGCAAGTAATTGAAAGCGAGAAAATTTTTTATTGTTATATTCGATTCCTCTAATTGACAAAACTGTGAGATTCTGCAATGAAATGTGTATGGTAAATATTCTCTTCATAATAAAAAATTATTATGTGTAGCATGATAATTTCTTTTTTTAATTTGGGCCTCATTCACTTTTGGATTATCAACGATTTTTATTTGATTTGTTATTTATTTATTGTTTGACGAATAGGTTTTCATTTCGTCACTTTTGTTCAAATAGGTTTTTATTTTTCTGCTAATTAAACCTCTTACGTACGTAGTTAATTACGAAGGTGTCTACATTTGCTTTGAAATATTAATTATTATTCAGAAGTAAAGCAGATAATAAGGGGAACTACCGATCATCCTTCCATTTCGACGGTCTTCAGGTATGTCGTAGGTTCATCATTTTGAAAAATTTTTTTTTGTCATCTACACAATCGGTCTCTCTTGAGATTTGTCGTAAGGTAATACGTGAAATACGTAAAATGTGAATTATGCATTTAATTTGACGTTAAAGGAGATAATTGTTGGCAACAATGGCCGCAACGTTCTACCTCGTCAATTTTAATAAAATTATTTCGTTCCGATTTGAAACATTTATCCGGTATCTGTAACGAGAGGACAGGTAATCGAGTACGTTTTTCACTTTTCTCGGCTCAGTTTCAATACGGGATCAATTAATCGTGAAATTTAATTAACCGTGAAACGAACAAAACAAACTCTCCAATAACTTTCATATAAAATTCAAATTAAATAGGTTATAATTCCGTTGCATATTTCATTATTGATTATGAATGGTAATTGAATTTAGTTTGCATAACAATGTAATAATCCATTAAGTTGATATTTTGATATAGTTACGAAGAATGAAACGGAACTGAAAGAGTGATTACATACACTTGAACGAATTTATGTGCATATGTTGAGAAAAAGTTGTAATATTGCTTTATTGCTCGTTAAAATTAAATTTTTCCTCCCTTTAGCGAACAATATTCCTCCAATTTTTATTAAAGGTTGAGTATGTGTGTCAAACGTGTTTACTTGCAAATATTATTGTTTGTACAAGTGCCTGATTTAACGAATATTTAGCAAGATATTTTTTACTAATTTCATTTTTTACTTACGCTCAAATGGAACTTTCAATAGAGATTTTTGCTGTGTTAATGCGTCCATTATTGTCTGATGTCTTTTAGATATTTTCAATGTCATAGAAGAAATACTTGCTTGTATTTTTATATTTTCGTGCGTCGTTATTAAAACAAGCGACGAAATTTATATCTGATCGATGAAGATAAATTTTAACACGTTTGATTTGAATTTGGTAGTCAAAAGTGACTTGAGCTTCAAATTATTATGTCAACTGCAATCTAGTGTTAAAAATCGTTCCATAAAATCCTTGAGAAATTTATTTTTTAATCATGAAAATTAATTTTACGTATAGTAGTGCAGTTTCCTATTAGCAAACGTGTATGTATTTGTTTCGTTATCACGATAAAATGTGGACTTGCAAGGTTGAACTTGAAAGAACCGACTTATTACAAAGCTTATTATAAGAAGATAGGGTGCCCTTCGTTATAAAAAACGAAGCGTGTATTCTGCAACGATAAATAAAAGTGCTTGCGACAGTGACACATGCTTGTGTTCTCCATTTATCACGATCGGCTACTTTGTTTATAGCCACGGTATCGAAATTTACGAGTTGCGTAACTGACTTTGATTTAATTGGCAACAGATAAGGTTGCTAATGCACGTTCATGAGAACAAAAAAAAAAAACTACAAATTAAAAAATTTTAATTACTGTATATTATTTGAATATATACTTGAGGCATTTGAATATTTAGTTTATCTTTTCGCGGAAAGAATTGTTTTATACATGATACGAATAACATTTAATGCAATAGCATTTACTACATTATAATATAAAAGTAATATAGTATAATATAATTTCTTTCAATAATATTCATTTCATGCAACATTATCGAAAGAAACTATTGAAAGAAATATTTAAACAGATTTTGAAAATCTCTTTTCCTTACATTACTGAAAATGGTATTCAATTTCAAATATTTAAAAAGATTTTTAGGACTCATTATTTATTTGTGCAACGTATATTTTATATTAAAAAATTTATTCGTGTTTTATAAAATTAATTTAACAACATTCATTAGTTGTCTTTAATTTTCTGAATTAAAATTACTTGAAATTTATATTTTCACTTTACCTGGATTTGAATTATTTCGATAAATCATAAGTTGACAAGGAGAACGAAATAAATTTTCATGAATTCAACAACAGACAAGAATTATTTTGTAAAAATTTAAATATAAAGGAGAAGATCATCGTCCGAAAATCCTAAAAATGATAATTTATGCACACCGTTTGAAAAATACATTTTTAAAACAACGTTTCTACATGAGGCAAGAATTTGAAACTCGGAAAAAAAATCATTTCGCGTAATCGTACATCACGAGTTTATTTCAACATACCAAAGCCAAAAGGAATATCTGTATATTTACTAAATTATCGCAAACTGTCATCAGTCTTTCAACTGCTACGACGTAAAACGAAAATTAATAAAGTTGGCGTTGTTACATGAAATGGCTAGGTGATGAAATATCGCGGAATTTTTACCGAGGTGCTCGTTAGATTTATTACGCGAATGCGGCAACCGGTTCGGTTATCCCGTACTGGACGTGTACAAATGCATATTTACCAATTCCAGGATCGAGTTCATTCGCTCGCTCTTTGCGCAGCTATGATTTACACTGCCCTTTTTGTGGCTGCTTCGTTTCAACAGGAAAGCTGGTTGTCCATTTTAACAGTATTCCAGATCAGTGACACGCACACACTTTGTGTCATTTAATCAATTAACCTCTGCCTAGCAGACAAAGACGCAACGTGTCTGTGTCGTTAATCAGGCCATTTTCTAACCAAAAACTATACATAATATAATATAATATACAGATGATAGTTGTTTATTTAAATGTATAATATATTATCTATAAATTAAATATAATAATAATGTAAATGTATAAAAATAATTTCCATGATAATTATATATAAAACTTGTATATATATATAAAACGTAATTCTATTAAATGCATATATATATATATATATATATATATATATATATATATATATATATATATATAATTGTAGTATAGAATAAAATGGAAATGTAACAGTTCATTTTTATTAGAAATAATACGCTTTGGAAAGAAAATTTTAATATTCAAAATTTTAAGATTTCAGTAATAAAGATATATGTAAAGTCTCTCTGCAGAGTCTTATATTTAATAATTATTATAATTATCATAATGTTAGCCATTTTTTTCTATCAATATCTATTGATATTTGCATCCAAGGTTAAATTAAAGAGATTCGTTCGAATTCGTACAAAAATATACGATATTTGGCAAGAGAAGAAAACTTAAACTCAATCTTTGTAATTGCGTTCACGCAAGTGTGAGTTTGCAGAGGACTATTACGTTATAAAAATAGGCACGCCTAAGGACGATTTCGTCTCTCCACAGATTGAATTTTCGCGGCTGTCGAGACATCAGTAATCGCTAACTAATGGATCTATGTATTAAGGTTGATGGATATTCCCGGTGCCCCTTCTACGCGAAAATTCGCCCGCCCCGAAACTAATAACGGGCAAGGTGATATCCGATTTGAGAATCGACCGTCAAACAGAATCGTTTAACGAGAAATGGAAAATTCGTTTGAAATTAATCTTCCGTGTCGCAAGTCGGCGCGGAGGCAGCCGACAATTGTGGAAAAATTACCGACCCTTGCCGGAAATTGCAGCCTATAAAAGTCGCGCGGCAAGGTAAATTTCTCGTCGATCCTTCGGGGAATCAGCCGTAAGGAACGTACTCGCGTGTCCATTTGCATTTTCATGCCGTTGGTTCTAATAAGTTCGCTACGACGGCTGCGATTCTGTAACGTTTCCTCTTTCGTCAGCGACGTTGCAGGAATATTTAAGAGAGTGAAAGATGTTACTCTCAATGGGATTGAAATAATGTAAATTTACACGACTGTACTTGTAAAAGTATTTTTTAGGAAATTTTATCATGTAGAATATGTATATTTCTCAGTAACGTCGTAATGAGATCTGATTGTAATGAAATACGTTTGTCAAATTTAAAATTATAAAATTACAAAAATAAACTAAAAATATATATAGAAACATATAGTAGATACTTGACACATACATATATACATATATACATATATCGCATAAATCACAAAAATATTTGAATCCATATTTTATATTAATAAATCTTAATATTCACTATTCAATATTTTTAATATCTTTCTGTGTATGCTTAGCAAGCAAGTAATAATTTATCATAACGTTATAAACACTTCAATATTTTTTAATTTTACGATAAAAATTTCTTGGGAAAGTTAGAAAAATTTATATACCATCAGTTGTTTGTCAATAATGTACATGAAACTTAGAGAGCAACTTCTAATTTTAGATTAGAAAATATAATCCAGTGCGATTTTCGAGTCTTTCATATTTTTTCGTGAAACGTTTCATTTAGACAATGTAGTAGAGCACAGATTGAAGAGTATCAATATCGAAGAAAAGTAAAGTTTTCAGTGCACATGTCTAAACAAATAAATGGGAAAAAGACAGATAAATTGGATTTCCTTTGATTCCCTTCGCCGATCTAATTTACCGCGATCGCAGAAACCTTACTTTACAATTGGTCGCTTCGCGGTTGGAAAATGTCTTACAAATCCGTCTATGTTCCATCCTTTTACCTCAATTTTTCTCAGAAAGATCAATTTCGCAGAAAATAAAAGATCATTTAAAATTGACATTTGTCTTTTGTACTAAACATTTGTCTGTACTAAACGTTGGTTGCAGTCGTCTTCATAATTTCTAGATTGGTTACGACTTCTAGATTGTGGATTTTCGTAAGAAAACTCATCATATTTCTAAACGTGTAATTTAAAAAGTAGAACCTCAACAGAAAATTGTCTTATACACAAAATGTTATAAGAAGCATTTTATATATTCCGTACAATTTGGCACTTAAAAATTTAGTAAATTTAATTATTACATTTGTTCATTCCTCTTATTAATTTTAGATTGCTAATTGTAATTCATTTCAATGACAATGTCAATTAGAAACTAAAAAATTGAATTTTTTTTTTTTTATCTCAAAATACACATGTATATATTTTTTTTTTATGAAATAAGTGAAATTAAAAAATATTGAATTTGTTTATTGAATGATTTGTAACAAATGTTTATATCATTTGTGCAAAAGAATTGTGTTTTTGGTCATATCGTATAAAATAAAATAGAAATATGTATATATTAATAGTAAACTAAAATATATGAAAAATTTCTAAAGTAAAAACTACTTATCTTGGAAAACAAATTACATTGTTACTAGCAAGTCTTCGTTATGTCGATTTTTAAATTTTTATGAACTCAATCTACCGTCATCAATTAACTATTACAGTCAATTCTATTTTATATATTTTTATAATGTATTTTACACCCTCATGTTTGCTATAAATGTGTAAAAATTTGCATTTTGGATATCACATAATTGAAATTTCGTACGATTATTTGATTAATGAGAATGAAGTATAATTCCATCCATTATGGATTGTCAGTGAAGTTTGTCATTTGCCTTTCAAACGTTCTTCCGTCCACCATTGTATCATATAGGTACATGTACGTAACTACAATAATGAATGTGTGTGAGATTATGTATACAAGATGATCGAACTAGTTTCGTCCCTTACACGTTGCCAAGCTTTTTGTGTATTTTGGCAAAACATTGTATCGTTTTAGTCTGTCAGCCCTTGAACAGTGTAAATTTCGCTGTCTACAACTTTTGGCTTTTCACCAAGCTAGAATTACAATCGCAAAGAAAAGGGACTCCACTGGACGAAATTAAAAAGAACGTGACAAGGCAGCTGGTGGTGATCCCGAAAACGACTTGCAAATGTTTTTAAAAATTAAGATGAACGTTGAGATGTTCGAAAGTATGCGTGGTAACAAAAGGAATTCTTTAAAAGAGATTAACATACTTTTCGATTACATACGACTGTGGGAAAATTTTTTAATTAGAAGTCAAGAAATTTTGAAAAAATATTATAGGAAGTTATAATGTGCAACATGCATGCTGTACGATTTCAATTTGTAATTACATGTTACTCGTAATTTACTTGCTGTGCGAAAAAATAGTTTAAAGGAGAATTACATACATCAAGTTAATTTACTTAAGTTCAATCATATTATTTTTAATATATTAAGCAATACAATATGTAACATTTTTTCAAAAAAATAGATGAAATTATTTCATTTATTTACAAGAGGAAAAGATTATAAGTTAATTGCAACCATTTGCTTCAATTTAAAATTTGGAAATTAATAATTAAAATAAATGATTTGTTTCATACTTGTAATATTCTATTGATAAAATACAACAGTGAAATAATAAATATGTAGATATATAAAAATTTTCACAATGTGTATATATGAGCGTGTAACTTTCAAGTTACACGATGTTGTATAAAAAATTGAATTCAATTTTACAAAAATTATCGTATTAAGGTATAAAACAGTGTTCCTACGTTTATCGTCTTTTGATCTATTAAAAATTATTTCCTTTTATTCCAATTTAAAGGAAAAGAAAACGCGTGTAACTTTCATGTAACTTGTACGCAATCCAGAGAAAAAATTTTGTATTTACCTCGAAACCATTCAATTCTTCTCCAAACAATTTTTTTCGTGTAATAATTAATGAGTAATTTGTAATTACAGATAAAAATCAACATTTTATACAGATTAAATTTTATAAAATAGCAACAGTATTTCATAGTATGGAACTAAGAAATATGGATGATAAAAATCTATCACTTTTAAAATAATTATTAACAATTTTGTCTTCTAACTGCCTTTTTATATATTTCGTTTTATTTTAATTCACTTTGATTATTTTTTGTTTTATTTTGACTAGAACTCTATTACAACCTTTCGCTTCAAAATTATTCGAAATAGTTAATTACGAATAAACGATACATCTCGCATGACTAAAATTTATATTAAATATCAAAACGTTGCCTAAGTTTTAACTTAGGCAACTGCAAACTACAGAGTTTGCAAAAATAATGCGAAAACACGGTCTCATCTCGAAAGGAACTTCGAGAATTATTAACTGACTAACGTTCTAACACTTTCATTTAATATCTTGCATAAAAGTAGCAGTAATAACACTAAAAGTAACAATAGTAGTAGCAGCATACTTTGTCGCGTACTCATTACACTTGCAGGATAAATCAATGACCATGAGAGGTAATGAAGTTGATAGGAAATGAAGTCGTAAATGTCGTGTTACTTTCAATTTGTAGTTATAAGTTTAACCTGTTGCTGTAAATACGATGCGAAAATGTTTGAAATTGGAATTGGTATTAACTTCATTATTGCAAGATAGATGACCCAATGGATAATTTTTATTAAATTACAATTGATACATACAGTTTTCATGTTTTCATGATTTCATGATACAACTGAACAAAAGTGTCAAATGAATAATTCGAAGTTTTATTGGATAAAATTATATTTTCATTCGTTTTGCAACTACCCTAGCTGTGGCAGTTCCTTAAATGTTTCTTACATTTTACAATGTTTTTCATAAGTCTTATACATTTTATTAAATTATTTTTACTAGTTTCTTATGTTCAGAAAATGGGTGACTTTAGGGATAAATATAAATCGAATCTTTTCATCTGATTTCGAATGTTTCTTAAGTAAACTCGAATTCGATTAATTTCAGACTGGACATGAATGAATAATCCAATATAAATTACTATTATTATGCAATAAAAATAAGTCAAAAATATAGAGTAAAATATTTTCACAAAATGCTTTTCTTTCGAGAAAATTGATTAAATTGATTAAACTGATTAAATTCATCAAATAGACATTCACACATATACTAATAGGCGAAAATTCTAAACAAAATGTATTGAAAGTCTTTTTTTGAAATGGAAATTTCCAATGAAAAAAATTCTTCTTTGGTTCGTTTTTGCGTATAGAGTCGCGCCTTTCTCGATTGCAGTATGAAAACTGGGACACTCCATATATCGTTCATAATAATTTAAATAATTTTATGAAATAAGTAATGCAATAATGTTGCTTTTAACTTTCAAGTTCTGAAAAATTTACAGTACTGACGAATTTAATTTTATAAATCAATAGTTTTCTCTGAGAGGTTAAGCCGTAAAATAATTAATCGAAAAGTACAGTAATTAAGCTTTAGATCTCATTGAGAGAAATAAAGGACAGTACGAAATTGATTGAATCATTTTATCGTATTATAATGTTGTGTCAAAAAGTATCTCATCCGTAATTAAAAATAATTATTGCTCTCTGTTATTCTCAATTCCATTTTCTTCACAAATCCAATACGATTTATGAAGAGTGACAATAACTGAATATAATTTAGACAAAAAGAAAGAAAAATAAACAATCACGAAGCAATATTCTTCTCATTAATCCTTCTCCTTTGAAAGCAGATCACTGATGTTAAAAAAGCAATGAAGAGTACACATCAAAGTTACAATTTTTCTCATCGATCATCGATCCAGTGTTACACATTTTCGAACGAATGTGGCAAAACGTTGTCACGTGTTTTTGTAGCTGCAGCTTTTTGCCGAATAACTCCTCGATTAAACGTAGCCAAGAACGTTGACAGCCCGCTCTCGAGAGACGGTAACAAGATTGTAAACTAAGCTGGGACTCTTTCGTCACCACCGCCCGTAAATCAACGATGCTACAGTTTTCTGAATGATTGAAATATTGCGGCGAAAATATCGGCTACGGAGGACGTTAAATCTGTCAAATTTTCTCGCACGTTGCGAAACTTGCGCTGTTCAACGCTTGGAATGTCGCGTTTCATTAGAATATTGTTAAACCAAACACGAACGTTGGTTATTGCACCCCAAAGGACTCGACATTTTCGGAATGGGTTGTGCTAGCCGGACGAGAGACTTGGTGGAGCATTGTACAGCGAGAGTGCCAGCCACACAATTCAATGAACCTGATTAGATATATTTAAAATATCTTGCTTTACGGATCCTGCGTAATTAACTTAAATCCTTGAATGCTCTTCAAACTCACTTGAGTGTCAATAGATCGCAAGAGATCGCCCGTGAAAGGATGTGCTTTCCTTCAGGATGAAATGGGAGTACAGTCTTTTAAAATCTGCTGTACAATTTTCTCTCGCCATTTTATTGAACTTTAAAGATTAAAGTTAAATAACAAAATGTTAGGATTTCTTGAATTTTTGTCGTTTAATTCTAACGTTCAATAAAATGGTGAAAAAGAATTGTACAGCAAGTTTTGCTTCGGGAAGACTTCGATCTTCAAGATTGTGGTAGATTCAGTCTTGAAAAAAACTTTTCATTGATTTTGAAGGCGATTAAATTTTTACAATTTTCAAGAATAAAAGCATCTTTGCTTTTCTATCTGCTGCGTGATGTAAAAAAAAAAAAAAAAGAAAAACGCGTAGAAAAAAAGAATTCAAGTAGAGATCTTTCGCTTTAAAATAACTAAATTGCTGTATATACGATTTTATTTTACAAACTTTACAGTTTAAATTACGAATAATTTTTCATCGAAAATTTTTGTCTACTTCTGTATATAACAGAACATATTAAGAGCAAACACATTGATATAAGATATCATTTTTTGTATGAAGTTCTAGAGAATGGGGATATAAATATAATTTAATTGCTCATAATGATAGCAAACGTATTGACCAAAAGATTAAACACATAAGATACATGGATTTAAATATGAAATTTATATGAAAACTGTATTGATAAAGTATTGGTAATAATCGATAATTTCGGAGTCAATGAGAGACAGTTTTTTGTTTGTTATATAATCAGTTTTCCCTCTGTAGTTTCGTTTGTTTGATTTTATATTATACATATATATTCTTCGTCACAACTTTTCGACACTATTCTGTGCATGCAATAAAAAAATTTTTGTTGCAATAAAACATTCTTGTCTTTTTAAAGTAAAATAACGCTTTTTTATATTTAAGAAAGAGTGTTAATAAATATTGCTTAGTATTTATAAATGAATGTAGTATCAAATATAGTACTTTTGATTTTGTATAACAAAAAGTCTCGAGGTCTTGAAGAATAAAGTCTGTCGCGTTATAGAAGAAACGATCAAATCTATCACTATGTGTACGTAATGCAAGTTACTACAAACATGGTAGAACCTCAATTATCTGAATGTCATTTATCCAAAGATCGAGTACTCGGATAAATATATTTCGGATCGATATTTATCTGATAGACAAAAGTTCGAATATTGCTAGCATTTCGGTCGATGTCGTGTATACCAATCAGTTGATATCGTGTATACCAATATGTCATCTAAACGTACACGGCCATGTCAATTCACATGAAATGTGAAAATAATAAATCGATTAGAGAACCGTAATTGAAATAGCAGTGAAAGTCAATTGTATATTGTTTGCGATATACGAAATGACGAAATCATGAACTGTAGCGGGAGTTTGTCGCATTGTATATGAAAAAGTATGAAAACTGTTGACAATAGAATTTTTGACACGGCCGCGTATGAATGCTTTTGTCAAAAGCGAGACAAAAGGAGACCCTATATCGGTGCCTATTATACGCGAGGAAGCTTTGTAGGAATAATGGAAAATTGAGTGGCGAGATTCTAACTTTAAAGTATCATCACGATTAGCAGAATTTGAATCACGTTACGATATTCGTAGGCTGATTCATATGTCGGATGAGAAACTATCGTCAGAAATGGCGAAGATATTATCGAAAGTTATAAGGAGATCTGCAACAGATGAAGTAACGAGCAAGACGATATATCCACAAATCAAATTTCAACGCTTTTTGAACCATTCTGAACTTTAAAAAAAGTTTTGTAGTTCAGGAATATTGGAAGAACAAAGATAATTTTTCATGTGTAACGTATTCACAATTTGAGTTGTTTGGTTATTCGAAAAATGATTATATGTAATAATAATGATAGTAAAATAATAGTAATGATAGTATATATATATACTATGATATTTTCGTTATTTCAATAGCTATTTTAATTTACTTATTGATTATATTTATTGCTTGAAGTCACGTACATGTGTGCAATGCTTGCCAAATAACAAATCGAATTTTTAAAAGTTGACAGGACTATAATTTATTATCTGTTTAAACATTAAGAATCCAAATTGAATAAATTGTTTGTTACTTTAAAAAAATAAATAAAGCGTTTTATTTCGTTTTTTTTCTTTTACTTTATTGATCGATCTCGAATTTTGAAATGATTTTTTATTCTTCGATTCAGAATTTAAAAAATAGTAGTAGTGCTGTAAAGTTTGAATTCTCGCCGTTTCTGGTGCTATAGATATACTGAAAGAAAAAAATAGCGAGGAACGAAATCATTTTTTGGTGTTCTGGTTCATGAGGTAACAGCACTTGTTATCTTTGCGAGAGGTATATCGAAAATTTGAGGTCAATCGGTCGATTAAAATTGGGGATATCGTCTCGGTTATTTTAAAAAAAAAATACGATTCAGTGAAAAACATGTTTAAAGATTCCTTTTTTTTTTTTTTAATATTCAAATAGTCAAATGAAAGTAGTTATAATTTTGATTGAAGTATTAATCCAACATTGAGAAGTTGTGGTCCTTGTAGAAAGTATAGTAAGTATTGATATGCAGATACTAATATATAAATGCTTCTCTAATATGTTCTATTGTAATTTTATAATAAAAATAATAAAAATTAAAATTTTTGCTTTTCTACGCATGTACGAACAGGATAATCTAGGAACAAAGAGGATTAGTATCTACAGTGTTTACAAATTTAAAGAATTTGTTGTTCGACACTTACGGCGCCTATGTGTTTACGTTCACTTATTTTTTTCTCCTTAAGAGTTTTTGTTGACCGAATCTCTTCGAAAGATAAAATTTTTCTCTCGTCGTGATAACTTATGTACTGTGTACTGTCATAAAGTAATAAATGATACATCGTATCGTTTATTAATTTATAAATTAATATTAACGGTAACGTACATAGTTCGCACCTTTCAGAACTAATTTCCAACTTTATACAGTAACGTTAGAAAGTTAAGCTAAATTTCACACGGTTTTGTATTATAGAAAAAAGAAACTTTTGTCACCTTCTGTCCGCCGAATGATAAACTTTTATTTTTTAAAAGTTTATACTTGAATAAAGGAAAAAGAAACTCAAACTATGTCACAACTTAAAATGTGGAATTACGTCAAATGAACGTAGAATTAACGTAGAGATAACGTCATGAATTGAAAACACAATTAACACAGGCTAAATTGTAAATTATACACATACATTATTCTTTCTTTATAATTTAATATATATATTTATTTGTTAAATTTGTATTTTTGAAAGAAAGATATTGGGAAAAATGTAAAAGATTGAATTTCATATTATCCAAGTAACAAATTCATCTTAAAGTGAGATAAGTAAAATACGTAAAGTTCAATTTCTGTCATTTTTGGTAATTATTAAATGAAAAATTTTAATGTTTTTGAAATATACAAATGTGACTTTCAGTTTTACATTTCAATTTTTTTCAGTTAGATATTACAAAATAGCAGATAGTCGTTTATTACTGGAATATCAATAGTAAAAAATTTCTATTGATTCATTGACATAAATGTGAAATTTATCGTACGTTTTCAGAATCTCAATTATTTATCTTATTTGTTTATAAACGCTAAAAGTTAATTTTTATTCACAAGAATAAACTTTTCTATTTTAAACTGTTGTCGTTTCTGCAATAATCACTTGAATTAATTGAACTAAAATTTTTTAAATTCGTACGCTACAATTTAGACAATATATTTCTATTTGTACGTAAACAAGACTTTATTTCAGATATTTCAGTCAACGAAAAAATTTTAATTTTAAGGTAATGAATTCATCATTTAGTTACATCTTGATTTCAAGAAAAATTGAAATACGAAGCTGAAAATCACATTTGTCTATACATCGAAAAATTAGAAAATTTCTCACATAGTAATTATTCATTATGAAAAAATCTTTATCCATTTCTTTATCTATATATTTGCTATAATAATTGACCAACCAGCTAAAATTAATTTACCGAAGTAATTAACCAACCGAAATTAATTTATACGTTTACAGTTGTCCGATTTGATGAAAAGAAGGAAATAATTTTTTGAAAGGACACTCTGTACATGATCTTTATGATTTTTGAAAGTACAATAACATTCGGTGAAGCATTTAACCGAATGTTAAACAGAATTCGAATCAGCTTATTCAGAGGAAAGCGTCGAAAATTTTCTTCGAAGATAAGCCCCATGAGAACGGAGACACACTTACGCGAGTTTGAATGGCTATTCTAATTAGATGACTTCTCGCGCATTTCGAGAAGGATGTTGACGAGAAAGCCGCAAGAAGCAAGTAACTTATCAGAGCACTTCTACGATTATGGCCACTAAATTTAATTCCTCAAGCGATAAGCAAATTGCCATTCGGTTGAAAGACTTAAAAGGATTTACCACAATAAAAATTGAATACATTTAATGTTCAATGTTTAAAATATGTCATATATATTTGCCGAACTGTTGTCACATAATCATTCAAATTTTTTCAAATTAATGATTCAAATATTTGTAAAATATTATTAATTTGTAATTTATTCAATATCTACAAGATATACGTATCTTGTATAAATTTTACAAACAATGACGATGTACAATTTGATAAAAATATAACATTATGTATTAGGAACAGTTTAATAATCATTTTAAACGATCTAATTTTCAATATTTAATTCTCAGAAGCTCGATAATGTTTGATTTTGAATTTTAATGGTGAATTTTGAAATATTATTAATATATTATAATTGAATATATAAAATATATTAATATTCATAATATTATGTATTTATATTCAAGTCTTGTTGGACATTCTTTTTTTCAAAATCTTAGCACCATTTGCGTGCACGAACATTAAAAATAATAATTGTGTTAAACATTATTATAGATTGTACCATATTGAATCTTAGTGAAAAGAGGAGATTTTTAAAAGTCTGCTGTCATTCAGAGTTAGATTTGAAATAGGTACTTCTCTTCAAATGCTCGAACTAGTTAAAACCTTAGTTATTCGTACAATTTCATTCAAGTTATTTCAACTTGAATAATATCGTTTTATAAAAAATTGAACGAGTAATACGATTTCAATAGTTAATATCATGTTTAATAGATATTTCTATTTATATTGTTACTTTATCTTTATTTAACAATTATTTTGGATTTTTATTTAGCAGTTAAATTTTTTAATTCGTATTAGAAAGACGATCCTCTAATGATTGTATTGTAAATTGTGATATTATCCTGTGATAAAAAGTTAATACATTAAATCAATTTTAAAGAATTTAAACTTATTAACTTTTTGAAAAAAAGTTATACATATATTTTTCTATTTTTGTATTTTAAAATTTGTTTTTCTTTTATAATTTTTAGCTAATACAACTTACGAAGAATAAAATTGCCGTACATTTTTTTTTACACCAATGTATGTGCAAGGTATCGGCAAAGTAGGATTCTATTTGTAGCAGCCTATGATTCCGCGACTACGAGTTTCGAGCACTGACTGGCACAAACCGCAAGTGGCTGTGCGTCTAGCGTCGAGGTCCTACCGATCTTCGATGTTAAGCAAGCAGAGTGTGCGGAACCCCGCTAGAATGATGGGGGCAGGGGGGTGGTTGGTTCGTGTCGGTCCCCCCAGCCTTTAGCGGGAGTTTTACAACACACACACACATGCGTCTGGGGTAGGAGTCCGCTGCCATCAGCCCCACTGATGATGAGTTTTAGGCAGTTGGCTTCCAAGACGAAACGCAAAACTTTCTCTCATCTTCTCTCAGTATCGTCCATTCCTGGGAAGGGAAAGAGAGTGATGGTTCTTAGCGGCTGTAGCGGCTATATGGATTCAAGTGGTGGCTGGCCTTTTGTGTGCTTAGTTTGAGGTCCCTCTACCGCTTTTCGATGTGTTAAGCAAACAGATGCGGAACCCCCTCGCTAGGATATGGGGATGGTGTGGGGTCGGACCCAGCCTAGCCCAGGGGTGGGTGGGTAGTTAACAAGAAGCGTCTGGGGTGAGGAGAGTCGCTGCCATCAAGCCCCACTGGATGAGTCTTAGGCAGTGACTACTAGACGAAACGCAAAATTTTTTTTTTCTCATCTACCTCAAATCTATCCATCCTTCCATTATGCATCCATCACCTTAACCCTTCACATTTTTTTTATCATACTACTCTATTGTTTTCTAAAGATGAAAGAAAAATAATGTGTGGACGTAGAAATATAGAATATATCAGAAACTCTGTCTCTGTAAAATATGATAATAATTTCCATCGTAATATCACAGGAATAGCTTCTAATCATAAATCTATTATATGTTATAAATTTATCTTATTATCATTCGTACTAATTTTTTAATTGTACGTATTAAAGAACAATAATATTTCTGGTCAAAACGATCATTCTAAATCATCGAAGCATTATGTTAATACAAAGATCAATTATCATATTTGCAAAGATTTCTTTAAATAAATTTTAAGTTATTCTTCTAAAAATAATTTTTAAATTCGACAATTTTCATTTTAAAAATAACCTTTAAATCTCACAATCTTCCTAAATACGTAAAAGGAAGAGAATTTTAACTGAAAAAGAGAAAAATATTCAAATATATGATATATGTAATGTTTGCAGAGTTTGTCGTAGGGGAAGTAGAGTATGATGTCAAAGTTTGATCACTTATTGTTTTCTTACAAAACGAATTTATGAATGCACCATTTTCAATACGATATCTAAGATATAAATAAGGACGAAAAGTTTAGAAAATAGTTGAACTTGAAAACTTCATTATAACTTTTCGTCGTTTTTTAGCTACGGAGGAATATACGACGTTCAATAAACCGAAAAATGGTTAATAAAAATATTAATTAACTAATTAATACATGTCATTCCAAAGTCATTACAAATTAATCTGTCTAATTAAAAAGAAACTTTATCTTCTGAATTAAGAATAAATTATCCTTATTATTTATAATATTCTTGTTACTTTGACGAACAATAATAGTAAAAGGCATAAACAATTTGTCAATTAAACATGCTCAATAATGTAATATTCGCTCAAAATGAGTACAGTAAAAATTAAAAATGAGTAACAATGTAACTGTAGTATAAATAAAATACATTGTAGTAATATAGTTCTAAACAAAAGAAGTAAATTTATTTAAATCTTATGATTATGTTTCAATTGATTTCTTTTCTATTACAAAATTAAAATTGAGCAACAATAATACAAAAAAAAAAATCATTAATTGAATTTAGATAAAATCTTATTGCATAAAAAAAATTTTAATATTTCATTCCATCATCTTGATTTTATATATGTATTTTGTTCAGACGTATGTAATTCATTTGCAAGTTATCTTCTTGAGCTTGATTTTAAAATTACAACAACAACAACAACAACAACAACAATAATAATAAAATGAATGGATTATTAATTCTGATTCGAATCTAAACAAACCTCGCTGCTTAAAAATTTAATGTACAGTCCCATCATTTTGTTAAAAATCTTTCATTGCTTGAGAACGTAAGAAAATAATCTGGTTTTATTATTCAAAATCCCAGCGACGTATCGGTAAACTGTCGAAAAGAAGCTTGTGTCGTTGGAGCAGTTGAAATCTGCTTCCCAATACATATCGCACGCATATTTGTTACGCGATTACATGATTCTGATAGAAGTAGATACGTAAAATATCCGATTCCGAGCTATGTGAAATTTGTGTACTCGAGCTTAATAGTGGTCTGGTTGTACGATATTAGATGTTAGTCGAGCATTGTTAGCTGTTATCTGTACCTATATACAATGGCATCTTCGACAACCTGATTTGTCGTGGAAATCTCGAATTTATTAACGGTGTAATAATTATTGCAGCGTTATATGTGTATTCAATCAATAATAATAAATGTGTATACTATGTAGAATTAATAAAATATTTAAATTAACCGCATTCACTTTATTTTATTTTAGAATTTATCGAACATTCAAATTAATTACATTTGAGTTTTTAGAATTAATAGAATGTTTAAACTAATTACATTTATAAATTTCTAGAACTAACATTAATTATAAATTTTCAATATTCTTTTTCTGTTCTCGCGTATTTTTTGTTATGTATTTTATTGTATTTTTATTACATATTTATTATGTTCAGTTTCATGTTATGTTTGTTATGAACTGAAAATACAGTCTCACTCAAAAGTTTGAACACAGTTATTCCATACATTATAAAATTGAAGAAAAATTATGAACAATCTGCGTTGTAATAATTCATTTTATATCTTATATGACTAGAAAACTACACATTACGTAACTGACATGATGGTATATTGAAAATTTTATCAGAACTGTGAGTGTATTGGCTTTATATTTGTATATTTGTATATTGTACAAATGCGACTGTAGTCCGTGGTATAGATGTGTGATATATATGTATGTCGTATATGGCATGTGATGTATTATTGTTTCCGGACTGGGCCGGTAAGAGTCATTCGTAGAGGAGAAACCGCGGCGTGAGGAACTGAGAGAAAAGAATAGCGAGTTAAGACTAGCGAAGAGAGTGAGTGATTGAGAGAGTGAGGAATCTAAAGCTTTACTGTTTTCTATCTAATTGTGTTTGTTCAATATATATTTTTAAAATCACTTCGTCCCATTATTCCATTCACAAAAACCTGTCTATCAAATATTAAAGTTTTGTTAAAAATGGAAATTGCCCTGAGAATTTTTAAGTATTTTTCAGCTACGTAAAGTTATTTTTTCTTTCAATTTTCTGAACAACCCTCTTAATTTATTTCATATATATCTGCTTGTATTTCAGTTCATTTCAAGCTGTACCTATATGTGACTTTAATCGGATTTTCTTCTATTGAGACATCTCGAGATTATATTGCAGATTTTAAGACTTCGATTTATTGACATGAATCTAACAATGAAACCAAGATAGATAGGAAATATACGTTCGTAAAGAATGAGACGTTCTTGGATAGATTTTATTATTATAATACATATATGTTTTCTTATTTCATAAACTTTAAATTCCTTTTCCTAGGTTTGCAATTTACTTTTTCTTTCAAATCGAAACTACAACTTATTAAGCCTTCAGTAGATATCAAAAAATTCTACATATAGATCAGTATAACCTAAATAAATTATAATTATATATATTAAATAATTAGATATTATATTTATAATCATAAATGGATTTTGTACAATTATGTTTCTTATGTCTAAACAGAAATCGATATTAATTTCAACTAAAATATCTTTTAAGCAATTGTGAAGTGAAAAAGTCTGAAGTTCATTCATACTTACGAGTTTGATTGTTAGAATCAAAGTTAGAAATAGTTAAAAGTATTTCAACGTGATACTCATAAATATATTAGTAACTTTTATCGAAAGTTTATTTTCTGTTATTTTAAATACTAGATTTTAATTTTAACTTACTAGAAGTCTTATGGTGCTTTAGTCTACTTTCATTAATGAAAGTTTTAATGAAAAATTCCTTCGTATATTACACGTAGAAAGTAACATTGGAGATTTCACAATGACTAATATATATATGCACGTGTAACAAAAACTACCGAATAAAATCGACCAAAAAATAGAAAGTTTGTTATCAGTGTCATCAAAGGATATTCCAACGACAAAAAATATTCCAGTCTTTAAAAACGAAAATATAGCGTTTCTACTTACTCTGAGTCTTTACTGAGTTTTATCTCGAAACACTGCCAAGCCAACTGAAACACACAGTTTTCATTACTTTTTGTACTTTTTGAAAATCGTACATATTTCTTTTCTATTGTCTAACAATAGATTCTATAATTATAAATGTACAGAATTCGTATCACGAAACACGAGAGAAAAATAACAGAATTACACAAAGGAAACATGCAAATGGTTGGAAAGAAGTTACGTGTGAAACAGGTATTGTTTACGAGCGTTTTAGGAAGTCGTTAGGGAAAGTTACGCTCCACTATGCAGTAGACTACGTACTAACATAGTACGTAGATGTTCTATCGGCATCCCAACAAATAATTTGAACGCTGCGCAGCAACTAAATTATTGAGTATAATATCCAATAACACGCACATTTTCCTGCAAGAGACAAATGGGATTTTAACACTTTCAAGATTTTTTTTTCGACAATTGTATAATAATACTAATAAAAAAGAATTAGGTTTAGAATATTTGTGCAAGTGGAATATATTGTTTCATCAATCTTTTACGTTGGTATCATGCATATCTTAACAATTTTCGAGGATAATGCTTGTATCATCACCGTTTTTTTCCATTCTTCGATGTAGACAATCGATCAATGACGCATCTATAAAAAAAGTATTATTGCAAAAAGTGCTTTTAGCTAGCAAAAGCATTATTTGATCAATAGGTTGCAGATATCTGTGCAAATTCATATTTTTACGAATAGAGTTAAAATAATGGAACCTAAATAAAAACGTCCTTTCACGAATGTACATGTATAATATATAATAACGAGTGCTATAGTCGTGATATTTCCTATGTTTTTGTATATTAGGTAATAATATTTACTGTGTATCTGAAGAAACAAACTGCGACAAATGTTGCTCGTCTGTTTCTCGTAATTCGATCTGCGAGATATCCTGAGGAAAAGTAAGTGTTTTTCAAAGATAGGAAAAATAATATAATGTTGAATGAAACAAATGAGATAAAAATAGTATATAATAGAAATAAAATATCGGGAATAGAATACTTGTTATAACATTCAACGATGGATAGGACAGCTTTGTTTCATTAATTTCATTGTATTTCATAAAAACGTGAAATTACGTTTTTATGACGGCCGGTAATAAATTAAGAAACTTATCATCATATCAAGAGTAAAAAGCTAAATAAAAAAGTTCTTTCGTGTAATCTGTTAATTAACTTAATTATCCAATTAACTTTAATCTAATTAATTATCTAGAAATAGTAGCACAACATTGATTTACGTCAGAGATATATTTAAACAACGCTCGTGTTAATTTCAAAGTATCGTAGAAATTATAAAGGATTTATATCCTACGAGAATATAGTACGATCTAATGTAAAGATGTGTTACATTAGTCACTATCAATTTTCTTCTCGTGTCGCACTAGTGAAGAAAAAGTTGACCTATGAAATTGGTCATAATCCGATTAATGCGATTAACGCCCAGTATGCCTATGGAAATGGGTTAAAATGTAAATCCTCTCAGTGGCATTCGATGGTTTATCCCGATTGCACGCAACATCCCACCATTGAGTTGAATATCGAATTAAACTGATTTCATATATTACCTCATATGCTAATTGCACGTATGACTATATAAGTTGAAAGTGTAGATTGAAATTTAATTCACGCGTGACTTCAACAGAGAGTTATTAGCTATTTGGTTAAAATATTGAAGATAGGAAAGACAAAATATTGAAACGCATATTGATGTTCGAGCATCTTTTTTTAAGGCCAGCGTCGTTTGTTTTAAACCAATGAAACGCTGGCATGCCTTTGAAAATGAAAGTCTAAATTAATGGGAACGTATTTTATTCTATTTTATTTATGGTTGCATCAACGACTGAGTTGAAACCAAACTTACAAAATTTGCAATATAGTAATAATACTACTATAAAATATTGGAAGTGAATGTGTAGGTGGTATAAAAAAAACATCTTTTGAAAAATAGCGTGAGACTTTGGCCGTGCCATAAATCAGGGCAACACTCGAAATTCCCCCGAACGGTACAATATATTATTCACGAAAAAAAAATAGAAAAAAATATAAGACGAGAGGTCGATTTTGATACAATACAATTATTGCATCAAAGTTGAACAACTCGTTCGTGGCAATTGTTAGTCTTTAGATTTCAAAATTCAAATAAAATAGCTTTTTCTCATTCGGAAACAAATGAAAGTCTTCCCGGAAGTATATTTTTTTTATACGTAGCAAAAATCGTAAAGTCCTTGTTTGCGCCGGGTACATGTTCCATCCTACGCTGAGCATCACGAGAGCATTGGGGGAAAAAGGAACAAAATGAAACAAAAAAAAGAAAAAAAAAAAGAAAGATACGACGTGATATTGGGACTAAATTGCTATTCGGGTTGTCGCGGATTGCACAACATACAGCATGAATCGCATAACTCGACTGCTACGAGTAACTTTTGAGGTATTCGTTTCACGAAAGAATCTTTTTTCTGTAATCACATGATGAGTATATCGCATAACTCGACTGCTACGAGTAACTTTTGAGGTATTCGTTTCACGAAAGAATCTTTTTTCTGTAATCACATGATGAGTATATCACGTTACAACAGTGTTTGTAAATAACCTATCTTTTTTCTTATAAAACCAGTTTAATTTTTCAGAAACAAATATATAAAATACTTTTTGAGTTAATATTTTTAAAAAATCAAGTTTTGACACAAGAATGTATTGAATGTTATTTATTATAAAACGAGACATCTCGTTCACGTATGTACTCTCTAATTCAATTATAAAAGGGATTAGAGTGATTCAGTATATTATGCTGATACATTTCCGCTGAAAAATCTTCAAATCGTGAAATACTACGTTTGTTTCAAAACCGAGAAGCATTGAAATCGAAGAATAAAATATCAACATTGTACATTAACGATATGATATATAAAAATATTTTATTACTTGGATAAATATCAATACAAAGAAGAAGTATTGACTTTATTTTTTGGTATATATTGTAGAAGTGTTTTGTGTTAAAAGATATAAATATTACATTTGTGAAAAATAATAGAACATTTTGAAAAATCTAGAATAAGTATTTCATTCGTTCATTAAATTATCCATTGCGTTTCATAATATAAAATATTGAAATAAACTGATGTTTATGTTTTAACATTTTGAGCACTTAAAATTGCTAAAATTTAAAAAATTTGATACCAAATGAGAAGATATATATCAAATTAGATTATTATGCATTCATCTGTAACATTATAACTACCGACATAAAATTTCCATTAGAGACATTAATGTAAAAGATATTTTACAATACAATAAGTTACACGAACGAAAATTGAAAAACGGATGAGGATTAGCACATAGTGTCGTCATTGTTATTTTATTTTATTTTGTAATTAATACTTTTGCTTACGCAAAATATTGGGTTGTCCAGAAAGTTCGTGCCGATTTAATATAAATTAAATTTAATATCTAATAAATGTATACTAAAATTTAAATCTTCTGCGTTTCAATTTTCCTTCAAAACCGACACGAATTTTCCGGACAACCCAATATTAAAAATATCACAAAGAAGAATGTTACAGTTTTATGAAATATTTGCATTCGAGTAGAAATAAATAGAAAGACATTTTCACAAATGTTTCGTTAGATTTTAAAAGAGATGTTTTAGACTTTCACAAGTCACTAATTGTTATAATTACTATAATTATCAAAGCTGAGGTTTGATAAAGTATAAGCCTTGTTCCATTAAAAAGGAATACTCAGAACTAGAGAAGCTGAATTTTTAAGACCGTCATCATATGAAGCTTAAACTGTTGAAGCTTTAATAAAGCTTTGTGGTTCGCTTCCCGGAGCTCTTGTGATTCAAAGAAAATTAATAATTCTGTAATATATTTTATTTATTTTCTAGAAAAAATCTGGAAAATTCTGGAACACAATATTTCATGTGTGGAGGTTTGAACAATAGTTGATTAAATTAACCTGTTCCTTCTATTTTGTAATTAAATGTTCAATTTTTATGAACACTGAAGAAATGAGTTTGCTTGTCTCCTTTATTTGTTAGTTAATCTTTAACTACAATTATACATATTGCAATTGTTTAACTACAATCATAAGTAATAACTAACATAAAATCAATCCATAAATACTGAAATAATGTATTTGCTTGTTTCTTTGGTCTGTACTTAATTTTTAACATATCCTTTATGAATAATAATTAATAAAAAAATTTAATATTTGGTTAAGCTGGCCTATTCTTTCTTTTTTGTACTAAATTACAAATTTCTTTAAATACTGAAGCAACGAGTTTGTTCGTTTAGTTGGTTTGTATTCAATTTCTTCAAACATTTTACTAATAAGACTTCAATAACATTTTAATTTCACTAATTTCATAATCACGTGCAATCAAATTACATTCTTCGAGTTTATTTTCTTTCACAACTACTGGACGATATGCATAGTCTTTGAGCTTAAAGTCTCGAGCGTTAAGAACTCCTAACCCTTGCAGCCTCAAGCTTCGAATCCAGAGAGTTTTAATGTTTACGAATATTTGAAGTGGGACTGGAGCTTTTAGCGCTCGAGATTCAAGATTCTTTTTAACAGAGGACAATAAAAAATATCGAATTAAGGTAAAAAGCTAGAAATTACGGTACGTTAATGTTTCCTGAAACAGAAATAAGTTCTTTTTAAAGACTGATTTAAAATATAAACTGATGTACGAATAAATTTTAAAATAAAAAAATAAATAACTGAATTTTAAGTAAATAAAATTTGAAGATACGTGTGCCTACATTCAGCACGCATTATTAATTACATTAACAAATTACATCAAAATGGAAGCTTGAACAATTACTTTATGAATATGAATTATCAATATTGCTGCTTTTAGCACGAAATGCATGTCTAAATGATGAAAGTCGTTAATTAAAATTCTCATTTGTTACACGGTTTCATTTCAAATTGATGGTATTTCGCTCGTAATTGTGCAGTAGATTAACATATTGTTAAATAAAATATACAGAGATGACGCAAATGAAGGTCATTTAAAGGGCAAATCGGTCCTTCAATTTAATCTTTCACGTTTGCATTCTATTTGTAAGATTATTAGACATTACATAAGATAATGTCTGCCGGTTTACTATCGATATTGGATACGCAAATTCTGCACCTTTAGCATAAAAGCCACTTCGAAGTTCGAAGATACATACGTACGTGTTCGATCGGAAGATAATATTGAATTTCTAAATCGCACGTCACTTGCGATACGTACATTATGCACGTATTAACGAGGGACATGCTTCCGCTCAACAGAATTGGTAAATAAGAAAATCAAGTAACAAACGGACTAACGCAAGTGGAATTATAATTTTAATATCGTCGTTGTGTTTGTTCGTAGAATGAAGATTTCTACTCGAATTCATTGTCAGTCACAGCCAGAATTATTTTAGTATTTAACGTTGCTTGAATTCATTGTTGTTCACAATCGAAATTATTTACAGGATTATTTTGCTGAATTTACAGTTACACGTGTATTTTAACATTTCATATTTAATATTCTTCGAATTGATCGTCGAAAATCGATGTCGACGCACTATTATCGTGGAAGATGAATTTCACATCTGTAACTTCATTGAAATTTTTCATACGCAGTTTCGATCCTTTTAGTAATTATTTCATTTCGTGTAAATAGTAAACACTTGTCTGTGTCGTAAATTTTTAAATAAATTTTGCTTTTAAAGATAATAAGCATTTTTAAGTAGAAATCTGAAGACGTATGGTCCGATGATCTAGATTTTAGAAGACCAGGAAATTGGTTTTCCTCCAATGAAATTGTTCGTATTGATCGCGTTTCTGTTATAACATTTCGAAAAATACTTCGTGTTGGAACACTTGTAGATAGAAACATACTTATGAAAATACCTCGTACATTTTGTTACAAACGTTAATTTTAATGTGTCTTATTCTTACCTGTGGAATACACTAGCAAGGTTTCGACTAAACTTCGAAACGTTCTTTATAATTCGACCATGTTTGTACATACATAAGTTAAACGTAACAGATATGAGTGATTTGTGAAATCTTTTACAATAGACGATCTTGATCTTCTTAATTGAGGACGCAGATAAAAGAATAAGTTTTACAAATACTCTGTTAAATTATCCTTATCATTTAATACGTAAAAATAATAATTGTCGACGATTCAGTAGACGAATTCTACTGAAAGAACAAAATCATAATCATAAGATACAAATCTTTATTATTATTATCTCGCATAATTATAAACTGGTTAATCGAGATTCTACCGTAGTTGTGTAAATTTTGTCATTTGTTATACTTAAGGATTGAACTTTATGAGCTCGAGAATGTCGAAGCAGTCAAATTGTTCATTATTTTGGAAACGATTATTGGATCAAAAGTTTGCACTATTCTAATTTAAAAATATCTCAGTTTCTTGCAATACCGTCTCGTTATTCCAAGTAAAAAAAAAAATTTACATTCATCGGTGTAAAAAAAACTGCGAATGAAATATCTCGTTTATACGACACACGTTGAGAATCCTCTGAAATCTAATTTTCGACTAAGCAAAGATCTGAACAATTTGTATGTCGCTGATAATAACGATAATTATTTTGAAGCTCTTTATATCCTGGATTACACCGTGGTCCGATAATCGTTTCCCATTGAACAGAAAGCAGAGAAGGATAAACAGAGATGCAGCTTATACTGCAACTTGCACAGAGCCTCGGTATGTCGGGGTAAAAACGTCCGTTGTAGACTCTCCGAACCGGAGTATTGGTACATAGAACGATCCGTTACCCAGTTCTTCCCTCCGTAATACAGATAACACGAAAATCGACGTGAGAGTGATAGAAAAACCTTTTTATATTGAAAGTCAACTAGCTTCCTCTCCAAATTGTACGATATTTCCCATATACCGTGGTAATATCGCATCTGAAGATGTATCTGCTCCGATAGGATTTATTTGCTTTACTGTTCCGAAGGAAATTTTCAATATTGGATATTAGTTGCGGTTAAACTGCGGATCTCGGAGAAATTCCAAACATGTAGAAATACTCAGAGTGTAAATGATATAACATTATCGTGTAACATTTGTTTATAGACGAATACCGAATGTTAAAAATTGTGGCCTGTACAATAAAATTGCACATTATAATAGAGCATGTTTAAAATTTTGTAGTATTATAGAATTTCTTGTGCAATGTCTTGCCGGGGGAATTCATGTCAAATGCTTCGGAATTTTTATAGACATTTGAACGTTAATAATTAATGAAGTTTATATAATAAAATTTTGTATGAATTCGTACGTAGATACAAAATTTCACTCTTGCAGTATTACATAATTTGTGTACAATTGTTTAGATAGTAGATTTTATTAATTGTCCTGTTTATAGTAAAAGTTTTCATTAAAATTAAAAGAAATTTAAGCTTCATCTATTTTGTTTATTTATTCTAAATTTTACATCATTTTTTGTATCAAATGTTATACTATATACTATTGAATACTATTGAATACTAGCGTACTAAGTAAATCGAGTATTAAAGTTTGATTTATTTTTTTAAAAATAAGTCGTACAAATGCGAAATGTAATATTACAATTTTTTAGTACACTTATGATAACACTTTTGTTACAGTTTTATATTAGTACTTGAATGTTTCTTTCGGAACGAAACTATTATTTTGAATTCTACCAACAATATATTATTCTTCGTCCTCTCTGTTGAAAAGTTCCGCAATAAACTAACATTTTCTAGAAGTTACTAATGGGAATTGTATTTTAGAAACTTCCTCAAACCTTTTTCTCTTTATTGGTTGTTTTTTCGTGCGTCGTTATCAAACTTTCCTTCTCTTGTAAATAAAAAGAAATCCTAGAGAGTTAGTTTCTAACTGTTGTAAAGGGCTTGAGGAATCAAGCTATAGCTAATTCTCAATTAATTCCAGATAGTTTCGAAGGGTTTACGATGCATCGAGATTTGTATTAGAAAACAGGGAGCCACTTGAAACCTATAAATTCTAAGTAATAAGTATCGGGAGTTTCCCCGGTCGTGCATGAAAGAGCTGAAAGGAGCTGAAAAGAATCCAGGAAGAGGAATCTAAAAAATAACAAGGAGTCACGTTCGTATCATAAACCTCATTCACGTGAGATGTTTTAATAGCAAGTGAGTCATCTTCGTATCGTGTATGAGAAAATATGTACAGACGATTTTCTAGGGGAAAAATATATTAGTCAGTTATAAAAATATTAGAACTTGAGCAATTAAATGTTAAATTGAAGCTGTAACATGCAAATTATGGCTGTATCAAGTATGTCGGATTAAATTACGAATTCTTTTGGGTCAGTTAAATTACTTACAGATGAAGGCATCGTTATAAAATGATGAAAAAAAGTTTCCACAGTTTCACAGACAATTTATAGCATTTTTGAAAATAAATGTTTCAATTTTTTAAATTCACGAGTTCAGTGCGCTGTTTCATTCTACAAAAAAATTACAACAGTTCAATATTTAGTGTCAGAATATTAATGACAATCACTGTATGTAATATCCTCGTGCTTGATTTTAAATTTAGCACAGTTCCCCAAAAATGAAATCTTTAATAATAACTACACACTGGGACTAAAAGACAGTACACTCTATTCTGTTCTTGTATTTTTTTATATTATGTATTATAAAGTAGACAGAACGCGCAGATTATTCCATTCTTGGGTATGAATGTTTGTGTAGTACAAATGTGAATGTCATTACCGAGACGCAATTTCCCGAAGAGATACAAACGAAAATGTAAATATTGCGCGAATTTAGTCGTGAGGCGGACGGAAAGATCGCACGAGTCGAATATTTACGCTCCTCAGTCGTAGAAAGCGTAACATTCGCGTGAAATACAGTCATTTGAGCGCGTATTAACGTAATAAATAAATAAATAAATTTGCAAAAATAAGTCGCGAAAAAATGTTAAATCCAACTGAAATACGCAAGATGTTGAAATTAAACGAAGAGCGTTAATCTGTGACAAAAATAACCAAAACAAATTTAACAAAAGTCGTAAAGTGATAATAAATTTACTAAAATTCCGATAATTATGGAGAAAAAAGAAAAATTGTGGACGACCGCAGTGTCTTACAGCTACGTATAGTATCAAATTCAAGCGGGACAAATTGCAGAAAATGCTGGAATTACGACAAACGTTAGGAACATTCGACCTCTTCTAAAGAATTGTGAACGTCTGAAACGACGAAAATTGCAACGAAAACCTTGGATGAAACAAGAGCATAATCTGCGTCGTTTGCAATTTGCAGAGAAACATGTTTGTACGAATGAAATGGCGAAGAAGAGTCATATTTACCGATGAAAAGAGGACTTGATGTGGCTTCCATTACTATTCTTCTTTACGAAAGGAGCAACAACTTCTGAGTCGTTATAATGATTTGAGAAGGTATTGATTACTACGGTAAGATAGAAATAAAATTTGTTATAGAAAAATTAAATAGTAAAAAGTATGTTGAAACGATCGACGAATTAAAATTAATACGCATGCTACACAAATTGCTGGATGAGTGTATTTTTCAACATGATAACGCAGTCCGCAAGAGCATTAAAACAAAGAAATTCATGTTTTAGAATAGCCAGCGAAGTCTCCGGACTCGAATATCATAGAAAATTGTTGGGGGAATTTGGCGAGGGTAGTACACCAGAATGCAAGATACTTTGCGAATAATAATGAATTAAAAAGATGTATTAAAAAGAAATTCTATAAAACTTTTGCTTCAAAGAGTGGCTGCCGTTATTAAATGCAAAGGAGGTCGCACTAAGTATTAAACTAGTTTCTTTTGTTTCTATCCATTGTTTTTCGCGTAATATGCTATCATTTTCACTCGTTAAATATTACCATATTTCTATATATATATATATATATTTTTTTTTTTAATAACATAAAATGTATTGCAGAAAGTTTAATTATGTTACTTATACTTATTGATAAAAGCACTACGGAAGAATGCATATAAGAAAGCTTTTCAATAAAAAGAAATTTATTCATTTTTAGAGTGTGCTATCTTTTTATTCCGGGATGTACATACACACGATCGATTCTTCAATCTCCATTTGGTACTCTCGATAACATCACCAGCCGTAACCGAAATCAACAAACTGAAATCAACAAACGATATCGTAAAAGCGTATCGGTTCGAGAGAATCAACGTTTATTTAGCCAGACAGAACGCGCTCGAGAAGAGAAGCAGAAGAAAAGAAAAAATGTTCGATTTCGTTCCCTGTATGGTCGTTAAGGGACGCAGTAATCGTTGACATAATTGGACACGCTACGCGAGGCTGCATTTACATGCAACGCTGGCAAATGACATTGCGGCAGTCATCTGAGGAGATACTTTCCACACGTGAAATACCAAGGAAATACCAGAGAAATGTACTTCGATGCCGAGGTCATATCGCGCTGAATCGTCTGGCATTTCTGTATGTTGCCGGCGCCGGTTGTTCACGGCCTCGACACGCGCAGATACCACTCGTATCTAGTTGTTCGCGAAACGAAGCATTTTCAGCGTGAGCCATCACCATGGTGTGTTATCTCCTCCGGGAGGGGGGGGGGGGGAGGAGGAAAAAAACAATGGATTGTTCAGGTTTTACTCCTCGTACGCGTTTGTCAATATCGCAGAGGAGCCAGAGGGCACGCTATAGTCGATAATCATGCGAGCATTAATCGATCGATGCTCCATTCGTGGTATTAAGCTCTCTTTTCGAAGTTTCGTACAGACTCGGGGCATTATCTGAGCGAAATATCTCGAAAATGAGTACTGGTCTCGATGTCATCTTGAAACAATTTAACGTTAGTTCGTTTGTCCAAGCAAACATGGTACTTGTCCAAATTATTTGATTATTTGGTCGTTGAATGGAATAACTTTTTATTTCTACAAGCAATTTTGAAAATTGTATCGTATAAACTTCACTTTCCATTCGGATTATTTACTATTTTATTTCAATGAATTCGTTCAAACGAAAGATTATTTGGAAATGATTTATTTGATTTAGATCCAAGATAGAGTTACTTTTCAACAAGCGAATTAGTTAGTTTAAATTATCATATTTTATTTTTATTTCAAATAAAATTTGTCGAATCCTGGTTTCGTAGTATTGCGCGTCTATCAAAGAGTAGAGTTCTTTTTCTCTTTATGCTTTTGCAATTGTTTGTTCCTGAGAAATAGATTATAAATTGTAGAATTGACAATTTTAATAAATTCGTGTAGTATGATATATTAGTGATTAATAAATATGAATGTGTATAAAAATTATTCAACAATAAATTGACAGTAATGTTGTATCTATAGTTGTACGAATATTAGATATAAAATGGTCGATGTTATTATAATTGAAGGTTAATTTAAAGTTCGTTACTCAAACACGATTGTATTGATATTATATTATTTCACAAATGTACATTACACTATCTGCAAGTATATATTTTATAACAAATATGTTATGTTCCTTTATTATATCATTTCTTGTTTATTATTTTTATCAATTATGACATCATTTAATTAAATATGTTTTTCCCACAATTAAGTAGTACGATAAATATTTTGTTCAGAAAGATTGAAACGCATGGATCAAAAATAAAAGATACTATGGAAACTAAAGAGAAAATACACAAGAAATATGCTAAACGTGATACTTTCCCAACATATTTGTTCGAAACCATTCCATTCGAAGAGATACGAGGAGCTATCTCTTTACAAAGACCGATATCACTTTCTTGCTTCTTCTTTTCTTCTAAAAGCAAGAAAAAAAGTTTCTCCTTTCCATTTATATTATTCTTGAAACGAACTTTAAACCATTCTGGAATAAAGGTGCTTGACAAATAAAAAACTTTGTCAGCCATGAAGCAACCTTCGATCTCTCAACAATAGCTGTTCACTCGTCACATTTAAAGTGCAACTCAAATCAAAAGTTTTCCCTCAACTTTTCATCCTTTGCCTCTCAGATAGTGCTTCTTACCAGGTGTCTGATTTTTCTATCAACAGTGAAAAACACTGCAAAAAACCGTCGAAACGATACTCGTTATTATCGTCTTACATTTTTCAAAACGAGACTACAGGGAGAGAGCCAACGAAATTTGCGTTGGAATTCGATGTGTACAGACAAATAGCTGGAAAGTGTGAACAATGGATTACCGTAATACGGAGCAACTGGTTATAACGATTCGTGAAGTGCCTACAACGAGGAATTAAAATTAGCGTCTCGCTGGAATGAAAAAAAGCACTTCTGGGATTTCTCGTAGCTTCTTCGCCATTCAATGACACTTTAGACAACCATTTTCTTTTACCATTCTCTTTGAGGCATAGTAGGTTGCATAAAGCTAAAATTCCGGTTGCAGTAAAATTCCGTTTATTTATTCCAACTAAATTTTAATCAATGTCCAGTTAAATAAACTTTTGCTGGTTGAATTCATTTATTTATTCATTTATATAAAATATACAAATATCTGTTCTCTACAACTTTTACTACAACTGGAAGTTATGTATATTACGTTATGTTCTATTTAGTTAAGAACTTCCCTAACGGATTACGTATTTCAGTTTTCGCCATTTAGTACCATTTTACATATTTAAACTGAAAATAATAATCTATTTTATAGAGGGAGAGGCCATTTAAATTGATTCACTGGAATATTTTCAAATTTTTGTTGTTCATAAAAAAACTTTTTCAGTCAGAAGTTGAAAGTTCAGAAATTCGTTTAAAACAGTAAAATTATTATACGTATAGTAAAGGATATTTTGTTCGCTTTAATGTTCAGTGTAGATTTCGTAATTTTCTTTGTTTCAACTTATTTACGGCTAGCAATGAACAAATACAAGAAACGCAATCATTTTCTCAGAATCTATGCAATTTTAACTGATTGATAAATTAATATTAATATAGAATATTTAAAATTCTTATTTTTCTTTAAAACGAGGATTCGGCAGAAATAAAAAATTTGGCAGAAATACGTGAACTGTAATATTAATAACTATAATATTAATGTCTTTAATGAACATTTTATAGTTATAATATTTCCAGATATTTTAGATATCGCAAAAAATGTATAAAAAGAAGATATTATCTTCTTTTCTTCCTTCCTTTCATCTTCCATCCCTGGGGTAAGAGTATTACAATGTCTGGGGAAAGGACTCAATATAACCTGTCTAGAATATGGAAACTTTCATACAGTGGAAAATTTGTAATTTTCACATTGCAATGTATTTGTTTTGTGGGAACTACGCGAAGAGATGAAAAGAGAAAGAAAAAAGTGGTTGTTATTAATATCTGCGTAATATCAAAGTTTTATGATGATAATTTTATATTATTTTTTTTTATGTCTTGTTATATTATACAGATTTTTACTTATTTAATTCCATCTGTAATGAAATATGTAATAATTATTATTATCGTCATGTTTATTTAGATTATATTCACGCATACCTATAATATAATTAAACGTGTAATGATGTATTGCACTTTATTGATTATATAAGTTATTAATTATTCTAATTAACAACGTTCTGCTTATAGATAGTCACTGAATACAAAACCTTATAAAACGCAAATCTTCTATAGAAGGTTATAAATTATTAAGCGCACCAATTATTAAATTATGATTGTCACTTTTCATTTTTAGAAGTCTATATAAATAATAGAAAAAAACAAAAAAAAAGTGTGTATGAAGAAGGATACGATAAAATGCAATAAAATTTAAATACTTCTATTAATGTAGAAATTGAAAAAATGCTCTAAACTTTTAGATACATGGTACAATAAAATACAAATACTTCTATTAGTGTAGAAATCTTGGTTTTTCATTCAGTTTGAAACATTATATATTATAAATTTATAAATTTCCACATTATTCTAATTATATACTCTACTCCGTTGCCCCGAACTGATATCAATAATCAATATTCAACTTCAAATAATCAGAATTTATCAACAAGATTGATCGTAATAACGTATGTTTCTAAAATCTGATTGCATCTCTACCTATTAACAACAAACTACTTCCTCGGCGGTAGTTACGAGTAATTGCCAAGAGCGAATTGCGATTTTAATTGTTGAATACGGGGATCGTGCCCTATTTTTCTAGTAATTTGAAGCAGCTCATTAAACCGTTCCCTTACCAGCTCGATGTTAAAGCAAACGCTTGTTGATTGCAATACCGCTTGCATAATTTCCGTTAATACGTTATTCGGGTGAGACCACGCGTAACCACCTAACACCTGTGATTGTAATCGCAAATGAGAAAACGAGGTCCGCGATTTCATGCCGCGGGCTGCAGCATTTTTAAACACGCGCGCCATATAAATTAATTTAAGAATTTTTACGGAATTCCTCTTGGGAAAAAATGTTATTTGGATTCGCGAGAGTGTTCAAAATTATTGCTCAATGTAAAAAAATAATCAGATTGTTTCAGTAGTTCTCGCAGTTTTCGTACTTAGTTTAGTACATAATGGTGATGTTGTGTTAGATTAGAGCGACGAATTTTTTTATGAAATAAAAGCAAAGAATTTCATTTTCTCTCACTTCTGCATTAGAATAATGATTCTAATGAACATACACAGCTGCGAAACTTTCCCAAGATTCTTCTTGAATTAAAAGTGAAATCACTGTAGTTATAGTTACTTGTGGTTATAATCGACTTGCAGTTGAAACTATCGTCAAAATGTTAAAATTGAGTTTGAAATTAATAATGTGGTTCAATCGTTCGGTTAGAAAGATATATTTTCTTTTTATTCGAATTTGCAGGTGCACAAGTACATTATCGGTACTTCATTACTTTGGAGTAAATCTCAGCAATCCACTGGGATCATTTTTATCGAGGAAAAAACAACAATCGTAAAACTTTCAGCTTTTATTGGTCGATATAATGACTCATTGTTCGTCGGTTTCGAGCATCAAGTGGCAACGGCATTGTTCTCTCGCTTTACGTTCATTCGTTTATTTTTCACCAGTCTGCGCCGAGCTCTGAAAATTCTAGGAATTAAAACTTCGATTCGTTGGTCAACTTTTCTAAATCTAAAAAATTCGATAGCGACAAATGCAATATTAACGATACGTTGTTTCCTGATATGCCGAGAGAAATGAGTCTCTCATGCAAAGTTGTTTATTTGTCAGCTTTCACACAGTAAAATAAAGTTTCAAAATCACAGGGGAAGAATATTTTAAATAATTTTTTTTCTTTCTTTTTTTTTTTTTATAAGAGAACAATTTTAAAATTCAATTAAATTATTGTCAATCAATTCCCACGTTAGAAAATCTGTATCATCTTTATGATTAAATGAGACTTTTGGATTAAATATGTTAATCTTGCTACTCCTCTGAAATCAGTATTTTAAAAATATCTTAATTTTAATTTTTCATTTTTCAACTTTTTGCGATCGGCATATTTTTCCAATGCCGAACTCATGTTTTCGTACAAATAATTGAAAAGACAGTGATTTGAAGTAATTTTAATTTTAATTTCGAAGCAATTTAAAAAGTAGAATCTAGGCGGAGGTGTGCGTTGTCTGAAACAATTTTCTACCAAAGGTGTAAACTTGAAAATTAAAAATCAAAATTAAAAATTCTAATTGTACCAATCGAACATTCAATTCAAAGGTGCAAAAATGCACAGCATGTACGTAATATGTGGAAAACATGTACAAAGTAACATTCAATGTTTGAATCAACTTGTTCACTCGTATTGGAGAAAATATAAATTTACACGAGAATTCGCGGTAAATTAATAACTATAAATGACGAATGACGATGCAGTAAAATTCTGAAGGTAAAACTAAAGTCTAGGCGGATCATTATTTACAAAGGTTTTGTAGTGAAAAGCTAGAAAAAGCGATACTCACGTCCTTGAACTTCAACAAGTCTCATATCTCTTCTGTTGCAGTATCATTGAGGCATCTCTCGTTTGTGTAAAAATGATTGATGAGAGAGCATCGAGTGGAAAGCCTAACGGTGTTTGTTTGTGCTCGTTCGTTAATTACAATCCTGGTTCTACGTGACTTTAAACTTTCATTATCGACTGCCAGACGATAGAAGTTCTGCACCTGTATGGTTAACGAATGATTAACGGGTTGTAACACATTGAAACTGCTAGTTAAATAATAATTACGTTCGGCGAGAGAAACGATCGATCGGTACGTCATTTGTAGTGTACAGACTTTCAATTAGAATTGTTCCGGAATATCAAATCCACTGTTCCAAACTTTCAATCGTGTACTCGTGGTTCCCTAAATTTTAATTAACTAAAATGTCTCTGATATCTATGGTTGTTCGTTATTGAATTAAAATCACACAACGTCGTGTTTGCAAGTTTCTAATAAAATCAAATGGGATTTAACAATAATAATAAATTTTATTAAGTATCAAAATCCACAGATGTAAAACATGTGTTATACCGGTATACATGTACTCATTAATTTCTGCTTGGCATTAAACGTGTTTGAATTGTTCACAGAATTCATGAAAACACGTATTTTTACTTATGCATTGTAGTAACGAATGAAACTGAATTAACATTACGCGTTCACGCACCATAAACGTATTTGTCGCTTTTGAAGAGCGAGACAATGATTTTAAACAAGAATCCACCGAAGAACAGAAACTTGCCATTCTAGATAATATAAGTTGTATGGATTTGAATAGACTAGATTAGTATACGTCTTGATAAAGTTAATACTGTAACACTGTAACGTTGTTATGATGAAATTAACAACATGGTGTATTCTTTTCAATTTTTTATAGTACAAAGCAATAATAGCATTTTCAACGACCCAATTTGGATTTTTAATTCTAATTCTTTAACAACTGAATTTGGAACAAAAATATGTAGAATATTGAAAATTTCGAATGCTCATAATTCAATGGCCGGAGGCTGTATGTTAAGATATTAGATATTAGATCTCAGGAATTACAACTTAGATAAAGGAGAGACTTTCATGAAAATTTTATTCATACGATCGTTGTAGTTTTTCCGAGGATCGAGTATTAAATTCTCCCAACTGTTGAAATTGCTGTCTTGTTACAGTAGGGTCAAATAAATCGATACAAAATTGTCGAAAATCGGGTCATGGGTGAAACTATACTATAGCAGCTCTGCATTCTGCATACATGCATTCATTATTTGAGAGGCATGGATGTTGTGATCGGAAACGAGATGAAGGGAAAGATTTTTGCAGCGATTAACCTCTTCTAGAACTCATTGACGTTCAGAAAAATGTGTCAGGAAGTAAGATACCTTCTGTTACATTTGTTGTACAAATGTTTATAAAGCTGTGATAATAAATGGATTAGCAAATATATTAAATTTTTAGATATATTCGTAGTAAGAGATGCGACATTTTAAATCTAATTGTGTAACATCGCCACAGTAAATCTTAAAAAGTTAATCACACTTCAAATGTAAAAGTGATTTCGTGTTAGGAGAGAGTACACTGATGTTATAGTATAAATGTATACTATAACATTTATTGCATATAGCAAATAATAATGTAATATTTGACAGCGTATGCACATTGTAACATTTATTCTCTTTTTGAAGCAGAAATTTTGGAAATAATTTCATTTTTCATGTTTATGAAATAAAAGTCACAGTGCAATATAAACAGAACAGTATTAAAGATTAAGTATTGAAGTCTCGACTAGTTACAACTAATTTTGTTAGTCTTCCACTACAACATTCCAATATAAAATACATGATGTTAGTCTTCCACATAACCGAAACAGAGTAAGTTTGCAAAACTTTATAAGACTGTTTAAACAGTTCGAGTGATAGTGACATGGAAATTGATACGAAGGTATTAATTATGCAAGTAATAATTTAAATGCGAAATAAAATTAAAAAAAATATTGTTTTTTAATTTTTGTCCTTTAGCTAGTTTTAACTGTGTAATTTTTCAACGAATATGTATGTATATCTACGTGTAAGAATATAAGTTTGCATTTTTGATAGCTGGGGAATAATGTGTACCCAAGAGTAGTTATTTTAAAGTGAGAACGTTATCTCGAGGCCTTGACTTTTCCGCAGTTTCACGTTTCTGTAAAAAACTTTTTTTTTCGATAAATTGCATTAAAAATATTGGCCAAAATTTATTTATTCACATCTAGTCGTTCGTATATACTATTTATTAAAAAAGCGTCTCATTTTTGAACGTAAATAGATATTTACTTTAGAAATATTTTTTTCGGTAAATACCGAATACTAATAGACAGCTTCATTTTCATGCTGTACTGATTTTTATCTTTTATCTTAAATTATTTCTCGTAATATAGTAACGAAAAGTAACTGACACAAAGTGATGAGAAAAAATAATTAAACTTGTTCTATTCAGTCTTGATACTCAAGATCAAAGAATCAATAATTATATTCTTTAAAATATCGGTTCACAAAATTTAAATATTCGTAATTTTCTTGGTAAAATAAAAATAACTCAAGTACTTGAGAAAAATGATAAATAATTATTAATAAATTTAAAACAATTGTTGCACAATTATTGAACAACTGAATATACATTGAATATACTCTGAATAGTTTAATCTATTTGGAAATAAATTTTGAAAAATTGCACAATTCGTACACTGCAGTATTATTTTCTTTTTTTTTTTTTGTTTCATTGTAATCTTAAAATATTCTTGAATATCTCGTTTATTAATATACATTTAAATTTTCAATAAAATTTTATTTTGAATATTAAATGATAATTTCTTTTTTTTTACATAATATAATATTTATCATATGCAATTTGTTCACATCGAATAATAAGTTAATAGTTAATTATTGTTATTCATTGATAACAAACAGTCATAAAAATCAATCTGAAACAAAAAGAAATTAGAACTTTCCGAGATAATGCATATCTGATTAACGCACACTTTTGTAAAAAATTTTACATGTATTAGAAATATATAGACTATTTTACACGTTTAAAATAACAATCTTACAATTGAAACCTTTTGCAAGCTCGCGTGAAAAGATCAAATGATTCGAACCGAAACACTTTTAGATAACGAAAGATGTTATTTTTCAAGCTGTCGTAGCTCTTTGTCCGTGAGGTACACGTAGTATTCGATCGGTTTGGAATCGTATTCGGCTCGATTGCATCGTGAACTGACATCGCAGTGCTTGTACATCGATGGCTGCATTCAAGGGAATTATGTAGATAATGCAATCATGATTTCGAGATGTTGTACACGCGGTTTCGAGTGTTGAACGTGCATAATTGACCGAAAGGTGTAGTCGATTCATGCTTGTTCTACTCTTGTTAAGAATACAAGTACGTACGGATGAAACATTTGCTAACTTCAAAGATTCGGACATTTTACCGAAGCTTGTTGTTTGTTTAAAAATCGGCAGAAATACACGAAGAATATTTTTAATCGTATTTCTCAAGTTTGTAAAGTCAATTATAAATACTGAGACAATGAGAAAAATTTGATGGTTTATATTTCAATTTGAGGATTAAACACTAACACATGCAAATAACTATGAATTTGTTTAAGAAGTATTTTGAAGTACTGAACGAGCTGAGGATTTTTATGCACATTTACATTGTCGAAAATATAATACAAAAGATAGAACTTTTTTTTTGCGAATTAGATAATTATATAAGCACTATACTTTGGATATTTGATACATTTTCTCGTGTTATAAATACATAAAAATCCACATACCAGTAATGAGAGTAATAGTAAGGGTTTTAAAACATCGAGTGTTAATTAGTCTGTTCCCGATCAATTTTTCACACATTTTACATTATATTTTTATACACGGAACAAACAACCTGCTCGGTTGTTCATTTTTGTCTTGACAAATTCAACTATACCTGACAAATTTTTTAATTCTATTTCCTTAAGAAACGAAGTCTCAAATGAAAGTCGAAAAGAATCTTTTCTTTTTTTGCGTGTAAAATCATACCTTGGCAAATTTTACTTTTACACACACATAGCAAACATAGCAACTGCTTAATTATAAGTTTTTAATTTAATTAATAAGGTTAATTTAGATATTATTTTAATTTAGAATTTATATTCATAAATATCACGTAAAGTATATCTCTCAAGTTATATGGAATTTAATTTTGCACTACAAATGCAACTTACCTTGTGTCAGCGTACACATTCAGCAAAGCGGCAAGGAATGCTCAGCGATGTACCATGTCACTCGCCAAACAGGAGATCCTTCAATGAAGAATGTTCGAAATTCGTACACAGGGGCAATGTGCTTATATTCAATTTCAGTACGATTGAGTAGACCGATAGTTGAATAAAAACAAATAATTGCATGAAAGACGTGCTAGTGTAAATCTTGATTGAGTAAATTGTTAATTAAATATAGGTCAGACAAAGATAACTAATAGTCGTGTAAAAATATATTGCTTTTTATAAGTTTGACATGTTATATAGAATTTATTTATGCAGCCTAACATATATTAATTAATAATTTATTATTTTTTATGTTACATTAATATGCATTAACATTTTCTTGCAACTTCTTTATTAACGTGTCACCAACAAGATTATTACCTTACTGCTTGTAAATTTATAGACTTTATAAATACTAAAGTTTACAGTTCATATTTGAATTCTACGATCTTTCAGATACATTTCATTTCGTCTTCAAATATTATTTTTAAAATACAGTATGATTCTACATTAAGCAAGTAGGAAATTATTGTAGAAAGGCTACTCTGAAAAGAACACCGAAAAAGTTCTAAAGTCGTAAATAGAGATCGCTGTTCTAAAGAGTTTTACACGTAGTTAAACGAACGAATTATAAGAAATTTGTAACATTCTGAAAGCGAGGATGTTGATAAAATCAGCATGGTCGTTGAATTTTAATTAGCTTACTCAGGTACTCCAGTACATACTGCTAGTGAAAAGATTCAGCTTCTTTAAGCGTTCTATGAGCCGTGATTATTTAAGAATCTGAACTCTATCCAAGTCCAGATATTGTAATGTAAATTAATTTCATCGTGAGCTCAGTTCGCGCAAAATGAACGTTATACATGTATTTGTACGAATGAATCTCAGTGGCTTTTTTGCTTTTCTCTGTTCCTCTTCCCCCTTTTTCCGAATATTAAAATTCTGGCTTGCGATGTTCATTTTAATTCGCAGTGACTTGCACCACGTAAATGTCAGAGTAACATCACCGTGAATAATAAAAAGTAACATTCTTTGTCTTTTTATCTGTGTGAAATTATAATTTTTCTTTTCCTTTATTTTTTTTATAATTCGTGCAGTTTCAGAAATTCGAACTTCAAGACTACAAGTCGCTTACAAATATTCTTCATTTAATTCTTCCCTTTTATTTATTTTTTGTTAGCAAACCACGAATTTTTGTTCATTTATGGAAACCAAAACTGGAAATGCAAAAACGTCCGCAATACAGATAAGAATTGTATGACACTGTGTAAAATATTTAAATTGGATCAATATCCATTCGTTATTTATATCCAACGTGTATTTAATTCCATAATTTTCATTTTCAAATTCCTCAATTTTCATTCCAGTTACAATTCTGTAATTGTCTTTCTAAAAATCTAAATTTTAAGAAATATGCGTAATTAATTTTTACATTACTTCCGCTTTACGTTATGTTTCTTTACGTTATTTACCAGCAAGATGGAACATGCTGCGACGGTAGTAGAATTAGTCTGTAGCGGCCCTACGATTCCTCGACTACGAGTTTCGAACACTCGACTTGCACAAGCCGCAAGTGGCTGCGCGCCTAGCGTCGAGGTCCTACCGATCTCCGATGTTAAGCAAGCAGCATGCGGAACCCCGCTAGGAGGGTGTCGGGCCCAGCCTAGCGGGAGTTATAACAACCAAGCGTCTGGGGTTAAGCGTCGTCGCTGCCATCAGCCCCACTGATGATGAGTCTAGGCAGAGTGACTCCGAGACGAAACGCAATCGCCTTTCTTCTCACTTTCTCTCTCTCACTCCTTCAGTCCTTCCAGCAGCATCCTGGGTCTTAAATTCTTTACAGAACCCTAAAAGTCCTTGCACGTTTCCGCCACTTGAAATTGTAACTACCCCGGATAGATTTATCAAAACTTGTGAACAGGAAATGCTTAGCAAGGAACATGTCTGTGTTATATTGCTATTCTCGTGCTAGTATTTATACGTCAATAATATCGGGTGAAATTTTTTCATATGATGCTCCGTTTTCAAAGAAATTTATTAATTATGATAAACACAAGTCTGGATATTTTCCGATTGAATATATATTGATATACAAGTGAGTAATTTCACATTTTTATGAATATAATTGACAAATGAAATGAGTATACTAATGTAATGAAAAAATTCAACAATAGAAAAATATTTTTCTGGAAAATTATCAATATCTTTCGAAATTGTATGTAACGATTGAATATGATTGTAAATATTGAATTATTAGATTCTTCCTTAAAAGAAAGAAACAAAATACTTCTTTATTTTCACAAGTTCTTCTGCAGAAGTTGTTTCAATTTTTAAAGCAAACAGGCACACTAATAAAGACAATTACTCTAATGTACAAATTAATATCCACGTGTTTAAACGAGTTCTGGCGATCAGAATATGATCAATAATATATTCAATTTTTACAATGGTGAAATCTGTGACTTTATATAAGAAAATTGAAATAATCCGGATGCTTCGAATGCAACAAACAGAAGTTGACAGCATTTACATACGTAAATCTGAGAGAGGAAGCCAACATGGAGCAAAGTGAAAGGGTTGTTTTGCATGTAAAAGTAATCCGAAACGAAGCAAAAACAAAGAATTCCACGTCTAAAAGTAATCCAAAGCCACGTTTGAATTCTAGTTCCATCGTGTAAAATATCTCCCGACAGTGCTGCGCAAAGGGAACCGGCGGACATTAACGAAGATTTTTTGGACGATTTCCTAGCTTTCGCGTGCACGTACATAAACTCGTCGTATAACGAATACAGACACGCAATCTACGTTTCTTCAGCGGTGTTTGCATCCTGATGAATTCATAGACAACATCAATTCGTAATAAGAGCCGAAAGTTTTCAAACTCGAATGTTTTTTCTTTTTGCTGCGACTAAATGAAAATTCTCACACAAATACAGGAAGTATTTCTCCTACGCTTGGATTTAAAAAATGAAGAGTTATTTTAATTAAAAATAACGTACAAAAACAGTTTTGTTTAGTGTAAAATTCCAGATAATTTCAATTGGCTTGTTAATAATCTGTCGTGATGATGACGTATATAAGGATGATTTAAATACAAAGTGAAAAATACAACGAAGTATCATTTCGCTTGACAGCCAAGTAATGAAATAGTTTAGAGAAAAAAATTAACTCATAGTTATTTCAAACGTCCATGTAAATGAGATGATATGTTATCCTATTCATCATTTTTCAAATATATTATTTGAATAGTTTAGAATATAATTAAAAAAAAAAAAATCAATAGAGGATTGTTCTACAAATCTAATACAGGAGGATTCTTTTCCTATCATTTTATGCAATTTTCCATGAATGCATAAAATTTCGCAATCTATCAATCTAGCAATGAAAAATTTCATAAAAATTTGCAAACTGTCCAATCGTTTATGTGACTTATGATATACAAAATCTTTAATCATAAAGTTTTTATCATAAACGAAATGCTTTAGAATTTTAGAATATGAAAAAGTATTACAAATAAAATGTGTGTGTTGAACGAAACGTAATTAAAAGCGAAATGATCATTGATCTTTCAATTATTAATTACTGATTAATTAGAAATTCTTGAATTAATTTTTAAGAAACTTTTAGGAAAATATTAAAAAATTTCTTGATTTCTTTTTCTAAATTACGATTTCCAAATTAAGTATGATCTTTCATCTAATTCTAGTTGGAATGAAATCTAATTCTATTGTAGTTGATCACGAACAAGTGTCCGGTGATTATACGGACAGGATTTTCAATTCAATGGTGACAAAACATTAACACGTTGCATGTAAATCTCGCAGAGAGTGAAAAAGTCACGTTCGTATCGTAAAGTTGTCTCGCGTCGAGAACTTTAATATACAGCGATTTTGCATAATTTACGCGCGTTCAATTTTTTATAGATACATGACCTCGGATATTCCCCGAGCTCGCAGGTTTTCTTTCATCAAAAAAAAGAAATCCGACGACAGTCCGGCAACTTCTTTCAATTCTCTGTTAGATGGAAAAATTGCCGGAAGAGTTAAATCAAATTCAGCGAGAAACAAAATTTCACACACGAAGAACCTACGGGGGGAAAAAAATGTCAATTTTAATGAATCTTTTTCGTACACTCTTTTGTCGCTGACTGTGTCACACATTGCGAATTAAAATTTTCCCAGTTTTACATTTATTTTGATATACGAGGAAATGTGAATTCGTGACACTGTACAGGATGTAGCCGAAATTTATGTATAAAATAATTCCTCGTGAAATTATGAGAAAACAGGAAAGAAGTGTAGAATAAAGTTTTTCCGTTAAATGTTTCATGTTCGAGAAAATGAAATGTAAAAATTTATTAATTCTTAATTAATTTTCCTTGAAAACGAAGTTTTGAACGAAACAACTTTATTTATTTTCGCACTTAAAACAATCTTATTATCTATTCACTACTGTTCTATCCAGAATTGGTCAAGTACAAGTATGCTTGATAATTTTCAATGTTAATTTTCTCGAAAACTGAGTCCCAATGAAAAAATTTTATTCTACATTTTTCTCTTCTTTTATCTGAAAAAAAAAGAGAATCTTGCCTCATATACATAAATTTCAGCCCTACTCGGCATTTATAATGGAAAATAAAGTTTTTCGTTTTCTGAAATTTGACATCCCCTTTCCCTGTGGACCCTTCACATGCTTTCACGACGAAAAAAACATTTTTCTATTACTTCTTCTCTCTTCTTTTTCTGCCTTGTAAGTTAGTTATGCAAATCGATGTATGGAAATCGCTCGCGTGTAACGTTTCGTTAAAATGGAATAGAACAATAATTTCATTGCCGATCTGAGCCCCGAGTTGTTCTGATGCTGTTCGATGCTGATGGTTGCTATCAAATTCGTAGCTTTCAATCAAATTCTGTAAGCTAGTGGTTGAAAGCTTGGAGGTTTGATCAATTGTCAACATTTTCTGTTTTATAGAAAAATATGTGTATTAAGCCATTGAGCTTATTATATTATATTGTAGAAATTAAGATAATGAACGTAAGAGATAAAAAGATTAAAATACCCCTATAGATTTTTTATTTGAGGTAATGATATTTTTTAATATTCACCACAGTGATCACAAACATTCCTTGGACATATAACAAAATCAGCAGTAATGTGAAAGGTTGATAATTAATGGAATCTGTAATTACATTTCGTTCAAACTCATCAATTTTACTAAAAACATTGAAACTTCTGAATGATCTTAATTGATAATGGATGTTGGTGATCATTACTTTATAATTCAGAAGATTGATTTTCCATTAGTATTCATTAGTGACAGATATATCATTGCAAATGAATAAAGAAGTTGGCCTTTAATGATTAATTAATGCTGTAGTTTCAAATTTGCATACACAGTAGCGTGCAAAAGTCTGAAATCACCAAATCAAGTGGAAATGTTTTAAATATGAAAATACTTAATATTATATTAAAATTGTTACATTCTTAAGAATGTTCAACTCAAAAGTTATTGGATAATTTGATAAAACATTAATTATTGTAAATAATTGACATTTCATGTAACCTTTGACTATGATTAATCGATTAAATAATTTATCAGTAAACTGATAACTTTTCTATAATATAGATCTCACTACAAATTGTCACTATTTGCTCGATTACTACAGGAATTGAAGTTAAATTAAATTAATTTTAATAATCGATGACTAAGAATGTAAGTAAATTGATAGATACATTTCACTAAATATAAGAAATATAATATAATATAATAATATAATACAATTCTAAATATAATATTTAGAATACATATGATATTTACAATTCTTTTCTATTATATATATTTGTACATATTAATAATATTGTAATATGATTATTAATAATATAATATATATTTTGTATACTTGATAAAGTGATGATAAAATAAAAATTATTATAATTTGATTTCCATTTCAAATTTCTCAATTTCTAGAGGACAAATAACGAAAGTACCAAAAGAATAAATAAATAAATTTATATATAATAATAATAATAATAATAATAATATGTTTGAGATTGAGTAGCAATTGATTTAATAACATTTCTAAAATTATACTAGAAAATATTTGACTATTCTATTTTTACTGAATTCAGAAAGAAATGAAATATAAACTAAAAATTGAAGAATGTTTCAATAGTAATTGTCAAAGTAAATATTTAAATCAACGGAACAAACAGAAATAAAATATTATATGCCTTCGGTTGTTTATAAAATATGATTTCGAATACGAGATTCCAGCTGTTGGGAAAACAAATTCCAATAAAAGTGGATCGTCAGAATACAGAATACACAAAGGATTCAGTTTAAAAAAACCATGTTTACTCAAACGAATTTCTCTTTGGTGATTATTTCTCGTTAATTCTTCGTCACGTATTTAATTGTATCGTACGTAATAACATTTTCTACATTACGCGCACACAACTCTTTGTTACGTTCTTTGTTACGAATAACAAGATGATGACTGATAAGAATATGATAAATATGTCGAAAATTTGCAACTTTATTTCTTCGTTTCTTTTTTTCACTGTTAATTGGAATTTATATACGTAGTATATATTTTTAATACGAATGAAAAAATGTTACAAAATGGCTGCAGTCAAATGTATAATGACACGATGTTCCATTATAAATTCGTTTCTATCCTATTTTTAATATTTAATGTTTGTTCGTTGAAGAATTAATACAAAATGATATAATTCTGAATAATTTTATTGCCATTACGATCATTTTTATGAAACATATTCTCACTCGAAAGTCTTGAGACAAATTATTATGTATTATTATGTCCGTTATTATATATTTGACTCTAAAAACTCAAGTTAAATTGATTATCAGTTAAAAATTGATACTTTATACGTTAAAGAAAATACTGTAAAGTGTCAACACATTATCCATTTTATTATAAAATGCACACACAATTGTACTGAATATTAAAAATAAAAAGCCCGAAGACTTTTCAGCGAAAACGCATGTACTAATTTCTTCAGTTTTCTGAAACGAGCACACGTTGAAAGTATTTTCACGTGCGTCTAGGTTAATAATTCTGCATAACAAACGGAGAAAGACAAGAAAAACTACCGTGAATGCAGTAATTTATTCATTTTATGTTCGTTCATTTATTTATTTCACTTTTTACAATCTCTCCTTTCTCTTTTTCGACATTTTAATTCTCCGCGATTTATTCGTTTTTCAAGGTGGCTATGCTCGTAAAGAGGTAGCATTCCCGCTTTCGAATATAAAGGAAGTTACCAGGGAGGAAAAAAAAAGACGATCTCTCTTTTTCGCAGCATGGTCTCGGTATCTCGTCTCTCTCGTACTCCCGTTTTACTATGCAATATAAAACAACAACTTACCATTCTCGATTATCACCCTCCTGTCTTAAAGTGGCTTCTGTTTTGCATGCATTATCCCCAAAGAGGAGGACCCGAAGAGAAAAGTGAGCCGTTGTTTGGAAGCTTCTCTTCAAGATGGTGCACCTATACATAGAAATCATTTACGAAATTACATTCACGGTTTTACGTACATCCTCTTTAATTTTAACCGTACAATATTTTTTTAAAGAGTAACTTTGAAATTATTGCAGCATTGATCTTGTCTTTTCTTATCTAGTAATGTTGTTTCTTGGTTATTATCCGATATAAAGTTTATACAGTTTATTAAATAATTAAATAATCTGCATAGTTGACGAATTTAATCTTTCAATTTGATCTTCTTCTTCAGATGTGAGATTGTAAAATCTACGACCTCGTGTTTATTGGCCCGTACAATCAGAAAAGTATTAAGGTCGAGAGAAAAAGCGTAACTCCATCGAGATATTATGCAATATTAATATCTTCTTGTGCATATCAATTTCCATAATACGATTCATTTCACTTGAAGTCTGAATGTGGTGTGGTATATGCAAAGAAATCATATATGGTTCAACGTATAATATCGATGTATATTCAAAAAGGGAATATATGTTTTATGAAAAATAGAGTTACGTTTATTGCAAACGTTTCAGAACAATTCGATATTGTTTGAGAAACAGAAGCCAGTACGTAATATTATTATAATTAACGTTAAAATTAATTGTATATTTAATTCAACACTAAAAAATAACCAATGAAGTATGAATTTTGCATCGGAGTTTGCATCGGAGAAATGAGAATCTACAAATGATTGAGAAACACTTCTGTAATAAAGAATACGAATATTTTTTATTCATCCAAATTTGTTTCATTTAATTACTTTCATTCATTTATTTATTATCAATTACATATATTTACATTTAATCATTTCTTATAGCTTAATCACATGTTTTACGAAAATTCTTCATTGTTTAAATTTCTATGAAAAATATTATCGCTATTACTTGCATTAAGTAAGAGTTAAATGTTGTTTAAATATTAAATACTAAAAATATTCGAGTTAATCATTTCAACCACCTTGATTGAAAATATTAAAGAAAGAAAGAAAGAAAAATGTACATTTCTTTGAAACCGGTATTACAAGTTCACGTCAGATATTCTCCGAGAATTTGCACGTAAATTTCTGAACAATTCCCAAGTAAGATGCAAGTATTGACAAAACGTCAGTTTCTATACGAACGTCATGGACAGAAAAGAACTGTGATAGACATATACGTTCGAAACACATTCGATACAATACGTGGTTAACGTGTACGGTTAAACTGTTTTAGTGTATAATAAATGCATCGTGTAATAAGACAGAGAGAAATTGAGAAAGTTCGGTTAGGCGACTTGGAATCCATCTAATATCCAATTCGTTTCAATAATATTTTCTTCCTTTCTTACGGAAGATGAATTTCTTTAAGAAATTTCATTTTCCTTTCATATTGTACACAGTGTTGTAAGCGAATATATTTGATATATATTTTCGTAGCCAAAACAATTCTGTCGTTTCTTTCGCGATAAGAAAAAACAATACAGAAATATAAAAAGGAGAGTTTTTTTTACCAAAAATAATTATTTTTAACTTGACGAATGATTTTTTATATTTTTTCTCTTTCTTTCGTAAGAGAAGGACGTAAAACTGTCCCGTTGAACCTGAACTGAATTTTAATTATCTCATAAAATAATGCAGCGACAATTGTTATGCATTCATTTCATTATTATGCATTGCAACCTAGAAAGAAATTTGTTTCATCTACTATGTATTATAATATTCTCTATTCTGCGTATTTTATATAAATATTTTTGTGCGTTGTGTGCACATTTTTGCAACTTGCTACAAATACATAAAATCCGCATCACACTCATTATCGATCAATTCTGACAATTTCGAAACACTTTTATTTAATAACATTGTCTGACAAATTTTAATTTTTGTCCATTTTTCTAACTAGTAATCAGTTTAGACTTTTACGTGTTAATTACGAATTTGAAATTCATTTTCCATCGTTATTCTCAGTTTTTAAAAGATAAAAAAGAAAAAAAAAACGAATTTTTAGCTTCGTGTAAATAAAAAGATATACAATTTCTGTTTGTACGAAAATAATTTTACAGACCTTCCTCTACAGAATGATGCATTGCACACTTGCAATATCTATAAATACTGCAATACTATATGAGTATTATTGCTACATAAAAATGTCACAGGGATATTAAATCTTATTCATTTATTTTATAATTTGACTAGTGGAAAGCAATTATATTGTTCTTCCTAATTCCATGTGATACCATACTGTGTTTGTATTATGAGTTTTGTCTTGTCATCGAGTTTTAATTAACAAAATGATTAACAGATTCAATTAACAAAATAACGCGTATCTAACTCTCTTTAAAATCTGTCATTTTTCTTGAAAAACATATTTTTTCGTGTCGTGTCACTTTCTTTGCAAATATGTGACATACCACGTATATCACCCGCCACGAGCGTTAACACTACACGACAACTCATCAGTTATCTAAAGCTCTTTTGGACGGATTAAATCAAAATAAAGAGCAATTTCTCACTGGAGCTTAACCACAGCAGCCGTCTCAGTTCGTTCGAGTGAACGCCCAACCCTCCACACTTCAATTAGCGTAGTTCATTAAGTCCGAGGCGCAGTGTGAAATATATCGAACGTCTTCATTTCTGATCGTTTACTATTTCAATTATATTAATTGCTGTTGCATATTGAATTACTAGTGAGTTACTAGATTACTGCACCTCGTTCAATTTAACTGTACCATTATTGCAAATTCCCACATTGTTAATCCAATTTTATTAACGATGGATTTACCATAATATTAAAAGTTCCTTAATTTTTCTCAATTATACGAGGTGATCCATAAATGCATATCCCTATTTCGAGTAACGAATCTGTACGTTAAAGTAAAAAAATGACGTACATATTTGTGTCACACCTTAATTTTCGAATTACAGGTAATTGAGGAAAATGTTTTCGACGTGTCCGTCTTGTGCCCCAATGTGCAATGCTACTGCATGCCTTAGTATCGAATTCCTCGCTCGAAAATACCAAATATTTCCCGAATAGTCTCAAATCCATTCTGAATCCTTTCTTGTAGATTGGGTACGTTATTCACCTCAATTGATTAAATTTCAACCACCAAGATTTCCATCAAAGATGAAAATTTAACGAATTGTGTTTGGTTTAACTCGTGCCGATGGATACTTTTTGTAAATAATAGACTCGATATTTTTTATTTTATTTTATTTTATTCTGTAGATTCATCGCCCATTTAAGATTTACTTTGTATAATTGAGGAGATCTTAAGAACATGGACGTTTCTCGTAAAATACTTTTTTTCCTTTCATCGCATTTTTCACAATCTAGATTTGACTTTACATATCAATAAATTAATAAAGAAGCTACAAATTAAACAGAGGAATTCATTTAATTATTTGTTAAATATGGAAAGAAATGTTTGTCAAAAAAATTCCGTACTTCAAATTTGTTCTTTTATTTCTATGCGTTACAGAAATACAATATAATAAGGTTCGTGAATCTTTTATTTATTTTTGCTGATAGAGAAGAAACCTTTCGTTAAAATATATTCTTACCATTCAGCTTAAAAGAGCCGAGATAAAAAATATTGAAAGTTTTAGAATTTATACGGGTAAAAAGAACACCGAAAATAATTCGAATAATTAGAAAATTCGAATTAGATTCGTTAAAACGTAAATATTGAAAGATTCATTTGTAAATATAAATCGAAGCAGCAGTATCTCATTAATATGCAGTATACAGTACAGTATTTTTGTATTTTTTGTAAAAACAAATTTGAAAAATTCTTCGTAACAGCGTGTAAATTTTTGTACATTTAAAATATATCTTTTTTATAATATTTCATTTGTATCTATTCTGATCAAAATCAATGTCGTCTCATTCTTCGTTAACAGTACTCAACTTTACTCAACATTGTTTCGAAGTGTATTCTACCGATATTATGAAGTGAAACTTTATTTCAGACAGAACTATGAAACGCAATTTTATCTTATCTGAAACAAACACAACTTTATCAGAAACCGCTCTTACGGCTGTTATAGATCCCGACTGAAAAGGAATATTCAACAAATTTTTAGAATCTACCACTTACAATATTTAAAAAAAAAAAAAAAAATTGTCGAGAAAAATTGGAAATGAACGGAACGTTGGTCCTCGGGTTAAAGAAAATTCACCGTAGAAGTTTCGCATGTTCAACCGGAGAAACCGTGAAATTCTCCGCATCGAAATGCCAGCGTAGGGCAACTTGGTGTGCCAGTGTCACGAGCCAAGCGGAAAAGTTTCCGCGAGACGCGTCTGGTTTGGCAACCGGATCCTGAAAAGGGAATTATACGTCATTAAACCGAACGTTCCCGGGCTAAACAGATTCAATCGGCCGGATGGAAGAGAATCGCAGCGGTTGCGGGCGCGAGCCTTTCGTCGCCGGCGGGTTACATGGAAATCGCTTTGCATCTTCCAGCTGGAAAGTGCCGAGCTAGCGAAGGACACACATCGACTGTGGTAGTAACACCGAGCAGGAAATTCTCAGCAGCCTTCGGGGATCCTTGCTCGCGTACATGGAACACGCGATACGATAAGTACGCGCGCGAGTTTCGCCCAGGTGAAAGCAGCTACCTTTTCAAATATTTCCCAAGCTGGGAAGTCGAAAGTTTCCTGAAACCTGAAGCGAATATGCTGCTCCCGGTTACGGAGAAACGGCATTCGCGCGGAAATCCGTTGCCTCGGACGTGCGATTTCGAAAGACTCGCACGATTCAAACAGGCACAACTCATCGTCAGCGTTCGATTCACCCTCGAACGTCCGCCGACCACGAGACAGAACCGTTCACCATTTGACATCGTCTAGTTTCGCGTTATTTTGGAACAATTCCAGATCGCTCTCGGTGATTTTTCAATACGCGGCCTGTAGATATTTGAATTTTAAGAGATGTCCGTGTGACTTTAGTCATATAGAGTTGCCAAAGTTTTCAAGCATTTGAAATAGAGAAAGAGACATTTTTAGGAATTTTAAGTGGTTTGTCAGTTAGACTATTTTTTAAAATATAGACAACATGTTACCTACGTCTAGTATTTTACTTAGGTATAAATAAATAGAAAACACAATCCTGTGTATATATATATGTACATCAATTTCGACTTTCTTGAGAACAGAAAAAACCTTAGGTGAAAGAATTTTATTTTACAATTTTGACTCACTTGTAACCTGTTGATATGTGCAATATATAAACAGGGGAAATCATTATACAAATTAACCGAATTTGAATTTTACGTTTTGTAAAATTTTAGATTTTAGAGAATCCACCATTTAATATCACAATAGAAATGTTAATAATTACATAATGTATATAATAATATTAAAGTTTTTCCTTTTATCATATTCGTTATACTTTTCATCGATTATTTCAATTAATTTAAGTATTCGTATTGCTAGATTCTTTCATTCATATTTATCAGACATACTATACGAATAATTCCACCAGATAAAATCAAAGTTTTACTAAACTTCTCGTAGTTTTTCACCATGCTCATTCTAAATTTAAGATTCGTAGAATATAATTTAAAAAATTTTGTGTAGTCTTATATATTTTTTGCAATCTTTTTTATTATTATTTGCATTATTTTTTTGCAAATAACTTTTACAAATTTCTGTTATGTCATTTTATATCGTTACCTTGCGTAAACAGAAAATTTTTCTCGATCAAACGTAGAATGGGATGTCACTTAAGAATATTGCAATTTATCATTATTGATGTGAAATAAAGAAGATAATAACAAATTTATTAATATCAAATAGAAATAATGATGACCGGATGAAAGGTACAATTGAATTCCATTGGTGAAAACAACAACAATAGTTCAGATAATAGGAATTCACCGATTCTCTTTGCTATCTATAATTTCTCATTCAAATAATAGGAGTTTGTGTTCAGATAAGTGAATTCAATTGGCAAGAATTTAATTAACCGGACTGACTAAAATTTCATCCGAATGGGCTTGAGATAAATTGACTTTTACCATATAACAAACAATATAAGACAGAAATAAAATAATAATATACGATATTATCGAGTTTTATTTTTTTACGATATTATCGAGTTTTATTTTTTGTCTGCAATAAATACTATTGCTATGTATTAAAAATAAAAAGATGTCCGTAGATTTTTGAATGGAAGTATATTCCAATATCTAAGGTTTAATCTTTTATTTTATATTTAATTCGCGATATTTGTTAGATATAGAATCTATCAATTGGTTTGATTTGAATTTAGTTTTTGCTTCAAATGCGCTCAGAGATAGTCGATAACATTCACATCAGGACTTTGGGCTGTTCATGACAGATTACCTTTTTTCTTTTTCCATTCAACTGCTGTTTTCGATCGGTAACAAAGAGTGACAATTACGTTCTCTTGTAATCAATAATTTTTAAAGTTGAGCAATGCTAATTAATTCATCATTCCTTATTTTTGCATTGTATCTTTTGTTTTTGCATTAGCACATGTCAGTTTTAAATTGTTATTCGTAAAGTGTGCAATCTAGAAATTTAAATTATACGTAAATTATGTTTAAATTTAAATAAAAAGTGCGATAGTAACAACAATTGCAATCTAGTGTTCAAAATAAAATATCTTATATTGTAAGACAAATTTAAGAAATTTAAAACCGTCGAGAAAATTTACTTATCTTGAAATAAACCTTCGTCTTTGGTTTTAATATCTCAACAGAAAAAAAGGAAAAGAAACTCGTTATACACAACAACAAACAGAGATCTCTCAAACAACAGACGTTGGTACGAAAAATTGGGTAATAATTTTTGCTAATCTCTACGAAGCAAAGATTTCAGGTTTACAGGAAATTTCACTTTATTGCCAAACTTCTTCTATTCATGCTTGAGCATTAAGTGGAGTACCGTTTCGTTCATTCGTTCTCTAAAGAAGGGCAAAGTAAAGAGTACGATATAAGAGCGGTTGAGTCATTCTCAGAAAACGTTGGTAGGTTGGTAGCGTTCAATCAGCGTTACTTGAAGTAGAAAACATTAAACTTTCTCTCGTAGTCTTCCCAGAGAGGAGACGAACAAATAAATAAATAAATAATAATACCTCATGAAGCTTGCATTTCAAGACAATGCGTTCAAAAGCACCTTCAAGAATACATTTTCTAGGAAATGAATTTTCTCTGGATTTTATTATACGTATTTAACCTTGTTTTTCTGAGATGCTACATTGTCAAACTGTACCAGAGTCGTTTCTCGTAAATACTAGTTTAATTCTCAAATTGTTTTGTATTATTTTACAACTGTTGAGTATAGCATATAATGATTAAACTTCAAAAAATCTTCCGATGCACATTTTCTGTGCACTCTAAATAACCAAAAAATTATAAGATTATGAAATATTTCCATTTCTTGTTCTCTTTCTGTATTTAATATAAACATTAGATGATATTTAGTATCTATAATTTCGATATGTGAATAATTCAAAAATAACTCGAATCAGCAACCTTCTGGTCAACAGTTGCATGATTAAATTGGGAAATTTTATTTATAGGAGTATATTAGGAAATTTTCATTCGAATTGAAGACATAATACTGTGGAATAATCAATAAATCAATTAATTATTATTATTAGGTAAATTCAGTTTGTTATTACACTGATCATGTCATGGTGGAAATGAATATTCTAATGAATAAACTGCAAATATTTGTGCATTTTTTGTAAACTAAAGAAGTGAAATTTGTATCATGTACCATATATTATAATAAATATTTTATACATTTTTAATGCAAAATTATTTTATGTATTATTTTATATATTTTTTTAGTGAAGACATTGATGAAATACCTATTCAAGATATAGTGCTTGCTGTAACATTTAATGCAAAAATGAATTTGTTTTTACTTTTTAATTATATTCATAATATATGAATTTATATAAAGAACTGTAATTTATCTATAATACTTCAAGAATTATATTTAAATTCATGGTCAATTTAGTTTGTTCAAAAAAATTTTCTGCAAAGCAACATTAGTTTCGAAGGTGGTCTTTAAAATTATTGGTGCATATTATACTACATAAAGAATAAAAATAAAAATTTTTTTGTTACAATCAATTCCAATTTATTATTTAAATTTTAATAGTAACGTATGAAAAGAATTTTGTTGCTACTGATCATTAACTTCGTGATATTTCGTATTATAATTTTTGTTGAAGTTAATAAATATTTTCTTCTCGCAGTTATTAATTGTCCATTAAAACAGAGACTTTGTAATAACGATCAATTCATTCCACCTAGTTTCTTCCAAAGACTTATGCTTCTGTAATTTATAAGAATATTACGTTTATACTGGTAGTTAAGCTGATTTGCTTTCGTATTGCGAAAACTTTTTTTTCATTCTACTCTGAAAAACTTTCTTCACTAACATTCCAGTGAGTTCACTCTTATACTTTAATATTCTACCTAGCAGCAATAAAATTCGACGAAATACGTCTATAATGAAATCAGAGATAAATTTTGTTTCTAGAAAAAGTTCATCAATTTGTTGGATTAAAATCCACCAATTATTAAAGTTGACAATTCCGCTAGATTTAATACATTTAATTATTGTAAGTCGCTTTAGTCGATCTCTTTGACACGCAATTGCTTTAGACTATAATAGACTATAGTTGTCATTACGTGATACACTAGCTGTCACTTCCAGGGTGAACATTCCCGTCAATCATGTCACGTGTTGCAGTTTCGTCTCGTTTCGAACAAGCTTGCATTCTGTTGGTCGTACACCACGAAATCGGAGAACAATAGCTTAACATATTGATAGAAGGAGATTGTTTTAAACAGTAAACGTGAGAAACGAATAACGAAATTTTCTGTTGTTGAATTTCGCGTGTGCTTATACGTATATATTTTTTAAAATTATTAATTCTTTGAATGTTTAATTCATACTGAAGCATCGTATTCCTAAGTAATTTTAAAGTAATAATTAGTTCGGTATAATTAGTACGATATATTGAACGAATACGTCAAAATATAAATATTTAAAACTAATATTCTTAATTTGTTACATGTTCCTCGTTCGGCAGGTTCAAGTACTTGAAAGATTAAGAAATTTTTACTTAAATTGTATGAACGATTTCAAAAGATTAGTGATATTAATACGAATGATAAATGAATATTTTTAGATAAATTTTACGATCGACTGACTTTGAATTTATTTTCCATATCTTAATTTATTGTCTATTAAAATGTAAACTGTATAATAATAATGTAAATTTATTTAATAACAATCTATTGCACTATATGTGTAACATAATCTACATAGTAACATTCAAATCTATAATACGTTTAATATCAATTGTTATTAGAATGTTCTAATTATTACATTAATAATTTCTGATTATAATAATAACTCATTTAGATTTATTGATTGTTACACTATTTTGTATAATTTCATTGAAACGAAATTTTGTCTTAGAAAATTTGACATTTCGTTAAATTGTGAAATTTTATTGAATTACTATATATGTCTGTAATTCTATAAATCTATTGTATAATAATTGGAGAACATTATACATGTATAATATATTACATATAGAAGCTTCTGAAGTAGATCTGACTATAGTTCAAACTCTTCGCTGATCCATCTATTCATCATCAATATTCATCATTCATACTTTTAACTTTCTTTCTTCGAATTATAGTTTAATAACTATAATTTCAAATAAAATTCCGTACATTTTCTTGTATGTATGTACATGTAATATAATACAACTATATAATAATATAAAACAATATAATTATATGTATAACATAATACACTACAATGTTATAGAAAGTAACATGGATGTGATACAATATGTATAGGAAAGTAAACGAGAAAATATTTCAGATCCGTGCAGAACAGACTAAGCCAGTTACTGTAGAATTGCCCAGTCATTGTCAGACGTGCCTCGATTTTAGATCGAACATTCCCATTATTATAAATTTCATATTGTACTTCGCGCCAATTCAAATTAACGACGAATATGTTAATTTACTGCCGAGGAATTTGCATTTCATTTTTCATTAACAATTAACAGTGATTTTATTTCGCTACAAGATATTTGTGCAATGTTTAGTACTAATAAATTATTTTGATGTTAATGTTTAATGTGTTCTAATAGTCAATTATACGTAGGAAATAGATATTTCAATGTCTTACCTATTGTTGTGTGAAAAATCTTTTCAAAACAAAATCGCCTTATTTTAAGAAACAAACAAAGGATTTATAGTCCTATTTTTTTAACGAGATTTCAAGGTCGTCAGTATTTTTTTAGAATAGGATAGGTTTTTTTTCATCAACCCGGTAGCTTTTTCCTTAGTTTTTAAATTAATTGATATAGAAATAGAAATTTCATAAAACTCGTGAATTCAGCGTCTCATAAAAACTGAAAAGTTACAAATACTCTTTATAATATTTTGATTAGAATTATTTATTTATTTATTTAACAATAATTTAGCAATTTACTTAAAACAGTAGAAGTTGAAAATAACGTGGAATTGAAGTTCAGATTATATACAAATTATAAAAAAAGAACATCTAGTTACTAAACGCACAAATAAATTTGTAGAACTTTATATTAATGTTAATCCATAATTGAACCTATGGATTCTAATAACTTTAAAAATTAAAGTAAATAGACTTTAGCAATTACAATATCCACTGCACAAGTCATACTCTTTTCAACTGAAAAAATAATTCGTTTTGTTTCTCTGATACATTGCTTTCCATTTAAACGATAAAGAACTACTTCACAATAGATGTTATTGTTACTCAGTTTGCAACAAAAGTTATACACGTGCATAGAAAAATCCTGTTTGAGTTGAACAAATTAAAAATAAAAATAGAACGTGGGAAACAAAGGCTCTCGCTGGTTCAATTTATTTCAATTACTTGTGCACGGTGAACGCGTTGCGTAATTATGCTCGTAATGCACCGTAACGCGTAAACCACGCGGCTTCACTCCGATTAATTTCTTTATTAATTCAACGTGAGAACGCGTAGCAGATGAAGGAGGTCTCGATTTTTCGAAAAGCTTGGTTCAGTCCCTCAAGAAAAGTCCTTTTTCCTTCTTTCGTGCAACATGAACTCGGAAATGAGCACGTGCTCCGAATAACATGCTCGATCGTTCTCTTTATTTCCTTAATTTAATTTAATTTTTTTTCTTTTGTATTGAAAAGAAAACTCGGAACCTTTTGATTAAATTTGTCGAAGGATAAATATTTGGCACAGAAAAGCCAAACTGTGGTGTAACATCAATTTCTCAACGCGTGCATAACACTCTTTTCCTCGTTACAGTGATTCTTTAAATTTCTCAATTTAAAATCGAATTTAAATTTTTACAATTTAAAATTCAGGATGAAGATGATATCCGAATAAAAAATACGATAAGTCGTGGCTATTCGCACGTGCGTGTACATATAATCGAATTTTATAATAACTCGAATCTTGAAGTTGTGAAGATTTTGTCGTATCAAGTTCTAACAGACGGAAATTCGACTTGCATAAACTTGGTTTTACTTTATAATTTTATATAAATAATTATAATTTTAATTGCATAATTTGTAATCGGAGAGAGGAGTGAAAACCAAAATCGTTTCTCAAATTATTCTGTTAATCTTTCACGACGAATTGTCGCGTACATTATTATTGGTATAGATACGCGTAATTAATGATTACAAAACCGATTGTTCGATCGATCGATCGATTTATCTGTAAATCTAATAAAGTTGCACTTGCAGAAACTGGACTTGTGGATTTGAACTGTAGAAACGAAATACATGTTAAATATGTAATAATTAATTCAAGTTAATTAAAGTTTATACTTCAACTTTTTGGAGATTTCAGTTTATACAGATTCCACAATTTTCACGTAATAGAGTTCGATTTGTTTGTACTTTTAAACTATATGTATATTTAAGCATACTGAGCAACTGAGCATTTTCTTATTCGTTCTTGTTACGTCGATGATATCACTCACTTAATACATGCAAATATTTTTCATCTATGGAAATATATATGTAAAATTATATTTTACAATAGAAAATGTTGATTTTCAGAATTTGTATTGTTTAGAAATCCCACATAAGCGGTATTCCTTGTATTTTGCATCGAAAAACAGATTTGAAATTTAAATTAATTATCAATTGATTCTTTGTCATTTTATTTGATTTTAGAGTTGAATATTTATTCTTTCCACCCGTTATACACAACCTGTATGATTTTAAAAATATCATTCGCCATAATATTCATTAAAATATTATTTGCTTAAAAATTACATTTCCATGCTTTTAACTATTTTACAATAAAATATTTGTTTCCAATCCTAAAGTGACATTAAATTTTTGAGAATCAACGAAAATATACTTATGATTCTAAAGTAGAAATCTACAAATACAAATTTTGTACCTTCTCACCGAGTTCTTTCATCTCCCCGCTGAATTTCCTATTTTATATGCTTTCATAACTCTATGAAAAAAGATAGTTTTCGAAGTATTGCCATTCTGTTATCACGTCGCAAAGTCCCAAGGAAGGTAGAAAAGTTCGAAAGTGGAAATAAGACCTTAAATTGTAAGTATTCTCAATCAATATTGATTCGGAAACTTTTTCAAGATAAGTTCCAACTGCTGAAAGTATTCGACGTTCTATTGATCAAACTTCTTCTTTTACCAGCCCAGAACTGAACGCAATTAACATATTAAAATGCATTAGATAAATAAAATTTAATTAAGTAAAATTCCCATTTTTTTGTTATTCAGTTTTCCTAATAAAAAATATTTGTGTAGATGATAAAATTAAACTTGAATGTATTTGGTTCATAAACAATGGCAAACTTTATTGTTTTCTCCTCTTTCAGTTTTTTTTACAATAAACATCTTTATGAATTATATTAAATACATTTCGCGATATAATTTATATTTTCTAATATATAACATTATGTATTATGAAATTCCAAGTTTTAACAATACTAATTCACGAGAAGTGAATTTCACCACGTCGATATATCGGAAACTAAGAACATAAAACTAATATCATTTCATAAACAATGTTTCGTTTCAAATCATTTAATGGTGTCTTTATTCTACCTATAATTGTTTTAGAAATATCATGAATGCCAGTTGAAAAGTAATATTTCAGTATACAACATCAGTAATCTAAAAGGTTGATATTCAGTCTTCTCCGAAAAAATGATTCTCTGAGTGTAATTCCCTTTTGAAACACATTTTTGTGTAACTGAATTATAGATATTATCAAATATAACGAATTAGTCATCGCGATACTCGGAGGAGTTTTTGAAATTTGTTCGAAAGATACATGTGACAGAAGCTGAAGCAACTTTGAAGAATCATCAATTAAAAATTATTATGCGTATCTACGTACATAATCGATATGTTTGTAATAACGATAATTTTTAGAAAGAAAGAAAATTGTTCCAGAAATTTATTTTCATTATTAGAAAGAAAAAATATATATATATATCTTTAAAGTGTTCAAGTTAAAAAATTTAATTTCAATGATAAAAAAAAAACATCGCTTCCCAAACGTCGCGGAGTAGTTGAAACGAGTATCTCCTGCTACGAGATGATGTTCCACGTATTTACACACGCGCTACATATTTTTTACTTCTGTCACGAGGAAATTGCACCTTCAAATATTTCTTTCTTTCCTCTTGATGTTTTCCATTATCTTCCGAATGTATCCGACGCGTTTATTCATATCTGAACAACAACGTTTTAAAGTGGCGGAATTGCATCCGCGGTATATATGTAAATAATTTTCAGTCGTATGTCTCTTTGGTTAACAGGTTTAATTATACCAATAAATCGTGTTTTATTAATTGACGTCTCGACTGTCGTTTTGGTTTTGATAATCTGTTTGTCCGGTACGCCGCGTATCAGTTGGCGCATAAATCGCACTTCTAACGACCAGGCTCATATCGCTAATGCCACTTTACATGTATCATCCTTTTAAAGCTTCGTCGCAACGCAGCTAACAATCGCGATTTATTATCATCGTCATCATCGTGGCGCTTTAAGTTTATGGGAGCAGGAACGCGACGTGATAACTTTCCGTGAGAATTTGTGAAATTTATACGCGACGACGTGCTCCAAGAGTGTACGTGTCGCATTTTCATTCGAGATGTGCAATTTATTCCGGATTTATTCGAAATTTTTAATTTGCCTCGGAGTCCAAAGCGCGAGCTGTACGTACGTTGACGCGTTGACGCGAAAAATGAAAACGTTTCAAAAAGTGGAAAACTCGAAGAAAATAAAAAAATGTGATTTTAAAACAGGATTATTTGAAATATGTAATTTACTTCAAATTTATCTGATGTCTTTAATTCGTACTGAAATGCAAGTTTAAATCACACGTTTGTATCAATAATGAAGAAAACAAAATTTAAAGAATGATTATATAATAGAATCACAGAAAGTTAATTTTTGTTGTAATTTTTATATATTGACGTACATTGAATTTTAATAATTATGAGTAGAAAGAACATGAGTACATTAAAAAAATTTGGATGACTTTGATACACTGCGTGTATTTCGTACCTATATTTTTTATTGTATTCATTTTGTTAATTACAGTTTAGTTTAATTATTTGAGTATGTTTAAATTGATTTAATGTGATTGAATTCTTAATAATCGATAGTTAATAAATATCATTTAAATGGATCATATATTAAAATTATTTGATACGACATGTAACTATATTAAAATTTTGATATTCATGAAAAAAATATCTAATTTATATACGGACAATATAAGGGAGATTGTTACCAGTATCCGTTTTTTATTTCTCGTTGTAAACTAGTGTACGAAATATTTTCATCGTATTGTTCACTTTTATTCACGCAAGTGTTTTCTTAGTAAATATTATGAAAGTATTAATATTTGCAATACTTTGGAAAATAAATAATATTTTTTATAATAATGAACCTTCACGAAATGAACGTTTATTAAAACTGTTTAATATAAGATTTAACAAATCATAAAATCACAAACATTTACAAATGAATTTAAAATAAATTCATGCATAACAGCAATAAGAATTCAGTTTGTTACAGTTATTAATGTAGACTTCCAAGATTGTTGAATGTTTACAAGAATCAATACAAAATTTAAAAAGGAAATTTCTAAGTTCCATCCAACTGATGACTTTTGATCATTTTAAATATTTCAACGAATTGAGAATGTTTCACTTCCTCGAAAATCTTTTTCCAACAAGACTTTCTTGAAAAATCACTTCTTTTTAATAAAGCATAAATTAGTCCAATCACGTCGCTAGTCTTCTAATTATGGAACCAAGGAAAAATCTTATTTTAGCTTGGGAGAGGTATCGTAAGAAAAAAACTTTATTTTCCTTGGAAGAACCGAGCCGAAGGTAATTACCTTAACATTGAAATTGTCAGAATGATCAAAGTGAGCAATTTGAAATTAATAGAAAATTGAATGATTTTTTAGAAAATGTATGGATAAACAGTTATGTTCTTTATTCTATTATGGACTGTTTCCTATTTTTCACACCATTATTTCTTCGATACAATTTTATGTTTAATGTTGATAATGTTAAAATTATTTTATGTTGTGATATTAAGTTTCGTATTATTATTCTGTTACACTATAATTAATGTTAATTTTTTATATTGAAAATATAATGTGATTCTTATTTAATTTAAAATATTCGATATAAATATCCTAATATTCATTCAATAATTAGTGTAATTAATATTGTAAATAAAAATATTATAATAGTATTTCTTGTAATATAAACATTTATATATTTTAAATATAAAATTATTGGAATCGATAAAGTAATTTCAATACCAAAAGTTAAAAATAATAATTTAATTTTAAGAAAAAATATAGAAAATGGAAGAACAAATAACATTAATTATTACTATTATGATATCATTCAAATACGTATTTGTTGTTATTGCACCATCTAATATTATTATTATAAATTACGTAGAAAAATGTCATATTTCTTAGAAAAATGTACGAAGAAGTTCACTTCGTCCAAAAAGTAAAAAAATGCTCCAAACTCTCGAACAAAAAAATGTATCCAAAATATTTTACACGCACTTTCTAAATTTCAAGCTATTTTTCACCGCGAAACATCGATGTAAAACGTTTACCTGCGAACCTCGATATTCGCATAAACTAGCGAACAAGCATCTCTCGCCAAAACTATTGCAATCAGAATTGTTACGCGTAACATAATTATAGATTGAAAAGAATGAAACGGTGGATCGGTTTCGCGTTAAGAGAAACTTCCAATCGACAGGCGCGACATTTCGTTGCAAAGTCGTCTCGTTTCTGAACTTCGATAGAACTCGCAGCAAGAATTTCAATCGAACGGATGGAAATCCTGCGGATTACGGGAAATTAGTTCAGAGTAATTCGATTGTCATTTGTTTACGCCGGCTTGAAACTCGGGAACCGTCGGTGAAACGCGTTCGAGAATCGACCGAAAGTCGTCACTTGCTCGCAACGACGTAACGAGATGCGATCAAAGCTGAGGAAATGACTAAACGCGCTGTTGCTTTGAACGATATTGACGAACCGTTTGACTGCGACACGTCGCATCGCGTGTACAAAAAATATCGTGGAAAAATCTTGCACCAAGCAGAAACGTTTCGGGGGAATTTTTTAATTCCGTTTGTATCTTTTTAAAAAACTGTTCAACTTCTGAACTGATTATGAAATTGATTAAATGAAATAATAATAGGTTATAAAATTGGTTAAATAAAAATGAAGCAACAAACTAGAGTAGAGTTGATTGAATAAAAATATTGACTATAATCAATTGGTTATGAAAATTAAAATAAATTCTGCAGAAAGTTATCAAACTCTCAATAATCTGAAATTGAGATTTTTATTTGAAACAAAACGTAGCTTCATTTTTATTCTTTCTATTTTACGGTACCTTTTCATAGTTTATTTGATGGTGAATAGGATAATCAATATTTAGAATTTTTTGTGATTTTAGTTCAGTAAAAATGAAACCGTGGCTTGACTTCTACAGAAATTCATGTAACGAATTCTTTTATTACTACTTTATGTACAAACACATAAAATTTAACATTGCAATAAAAAAAAAAATATCAGCAAAGATGTACTTATCGTTAGATTGTGGATTTTCGTGCATTTATAGAAAATTTAAAAGTTCAAAAACATACAGAATGCGCATAATACATTCGGAGTACAATGCTGATTACAATATTCGATGAATAGAGTAAATCTCAGTTCAGATTCAGTTCCTTTAGTTGCCCTGATAAAATTCTGAAATTGCATGAACTTGCGCAATCTACTTATCATGCTTCCTTTCTTCTTACCTTCGCATAAAAGCGTATTAAATACGCTGTGCCTATGTTTATTTAATATTACAATATTTATAGAAGATCAGTGTAAAACTTTTGCACGATATTATATTGACATAAATCGCAATTATTTCCACAAAATGACATGCACGTATACGCATATTCATATGTATACATATATATAAATGGAATTTTTTTTTTAATAGTTGTTTAGAGTCGCAAAGATTGTCCCGTATCTGTTAGACTATTTTTATCATTATTATGTGAGACATTGTTGCAATACTTTTGTGAGTAACCAAGGAATTGTTGCAATGTAGCACGCGAAAAATTATATTGATCTGGCAAGCGAGTTTCAACACCTGAACAGAGCAACAACATTGGAATGCTTTTTTTATCACTGAAAGTGATTTTAGCAGGGGTAACCCAGAAAATCGGGCCTCTTCAAATGCAACGCTAACGCAACGAAAATTAGCGATTGGTTGATTTGGGTCACGTGATTCGTGAGGGGGCATGGGGTAGACTTCGAGTAGGAGTGGCGTTGTCTGATGCTGAGCGATCGCGCCTGTAATTTGTTTTGTATCGATTCAAATGTTTGCATATCAATAAAATTTTATGACAAAAAAGTCTTCATTTACTAGTCAGAACAGTTGTTTCTGGGCCTTTCAATGAGACGAATCGTACCGGGGTACAAGTCGTGCAGTTTTTTTTTTTTCATGTTCATAATGTTAACAAAACGATGATAGACTGTTGAAACGTGTCACTGCAGTTTATAATCAAAACCGACATCATGCATTGTTGTACTCCGCAAAGCGTATGTCGTTCGAATGGTTCTGAAAAATGGCTCGATTGTGGAACTCCATTTTGAAAAATTAGCAGAGATTTTGTAATACAAAAAGGTTAATTTGTACGTGACATGAAAATTAAATGCTTTTTCATGGTGGACGTAACATTTTTGATTATCATCGTATTTTTATTATACTTACGAGTGTGATGACATTAAGTCTATTTAGGATAATTTATTTTATTATCAATAATTGCGAATTTCTATGTGTTTATGGAAAACTTGAATGTGTACACATTATTTATATAATATTTAAAAACGTATAAATTATTTAAAATAAAATATATTTAATAAATGGAATAAATTTTCATTTTTGTCTCATTTTTTAAATTATATTCTTAAAAATATACAAATGCATAAAAATCTGTAGTCCAATTAAAATCAAAGATTGTGATCAAGTATAATTTTTTCTCTAACTAATACATAAAATAATACATAAAATAGTAAATAAAATATATTATAATATATAATGGATACATTATTATTATTCATGTTTTGAAAAACAGAAACTCTTTTCCTACCTACAGCATGTATGTAAGTAAGGATTATTGCGTTGAAAAAGACGGTAAAGCTTAACGACGGTAGCTGATTTTACAAGTCAGATTTTCCTGAGATTGACGCAATACGAAGATAAAAGTTTCATTTTAAACAGCACAATGAACAGTGCTTACGTTTTAATGTAGAAAGAGATATACCTCTAGAAAGAGATATACCGCCTTTATTTCAAGGAGGGTTGAATAGTACAAAGCAAGATCGCATTGTGACTTACTGAGCTCCTTACGAAACCTTAAATATTTTCTTAGGAACATTAGAGGAAGTTAGCCTTTCACGCATGGAAATTCGTTAAGATGGAGTAGCCGGCATTCTGAAAGCAATTTTCATTCTTGTATATAATCAATTCTTGCAACGCGATTTTCTACGATGAGAATTTTAAACTTCTGAAATTTAGGTATATGAGATACGAGGTATATTAACAAAGATATAATGTAAATTATTTCAATTGCTTGATTATTTTATAATTTTTTTTTTTTGCAAACACTGTTTTTTTTAGTAACATTAATGTAAGTCGTATAAAATTAATCTATTGTCAATTTTAAATCTCCAAATTTCTAAATGTTTGTAAATTTAAAAATTCCATTATTGCTTCTATAAATAATGTTCTTCTATCCAAAAGTTTCATCGTATGAAACTATTTTATATTATCTTTAATTTCCAAATTTTTGTCAATTAGAAGTTTCAAGTCGTTTGTAGAATTTTATTTTTATTTTTATAGTAATTCTTATACAAGAAATTTATAGATTTAATAACGTAAGACTTGTCTTTAATCCGATAAATATTAAGACGTTGAAAGTTACATAACTATTGAAGGATTTTATAAATATAAGTTTATTATTATCAAGAATAAATGAATTGATAATTGTATTATTATAACATTTATACTTTTACATTATTAAAAACTATTGAAATGAATTTTCATCTCTATCTCATGAGTGATGTTAAATAATCTTTTCGTAATGTTTTGACCATTCGGTTTCTTTTTTTTTTTTGAATAGACGCGAATAAAATACCTAAAAACGTAAAAACACGTGAACTTTGATTTTTCGATATTTAGAAAATTATTAATTACTTTGATATACTTTTGATATCTAATTTATCTATTACTATTATTTCAATTTCTAATTCTAATCTTGATATTTAACATTTGAGTAACTTCGTTTATCAATAGAAAAATATATGTCCTCATCCTGTAAATATATTATAATTCTATATATAAAAAATATAAAAATAAATATATCCTATATTTAATAAAATGAGATTTTCAGAATAAATAGCGAATTGAATACTTGTTATGCTATTGTTCGTTTCAACCAGTACGTAGTAAGAAACATTAAAAGCGGGGAAGATATAGTTGCATGAAATAAAAACACGGCGTGCGCGTAATTTTATGCGAGGCCGGATTATGTTAAACTAATCCGTCGCAATGTAATCAAAGGGGAGCAAGATAAAAGAAAAGCGTAACTCGTCCGGCTGAAGCTGATGCGATTCACTAATTTTACGCAACGAGAAGCCCGTGCTTCGTTCTCGTCCTTGTGTGTAATAAATGAAGAAAGACTTCGGGCAAGGTATATGTCGCAAATTAGAATGGAGACACTGAGAGACCCTGCCTAAACTTGTAACTATCACTTGTCACCGTTTGCTATCAGTTCTTTGAAGGCAATAATCATCTTTCTACGAGGATAATCGATTTGACTGCGGGTTTTTTTCATATACGAAATTTCACATAGTGCGTATGGTATGAAATTCATTGTAGATTGGTACGTGAACATTCTTTATCGCTCTATATTCTTTTGATTATTCTGCATCGTTAAATTTCGTATAAATGTTATTTATTTATTAAGATAAAATCCAAAGTTCTAATGTTTAACAACATTCATCCATGTTTCCAAACGTAAGTTAATAGATACTATAAATATTACTTTCGTGTATATTTGCTATTACTTTCATTGAACTAGACTCAATAGACCAGACTTTTATGGATTTATATGAAATGATGTTGCTACGTAGTATTAAATTAATACTCTTTTTTCAACAAAGATAAAACAAGTCTCCTGCGCTAAACGTACACGCTCTTCTTCTCTTTTTCGCCAAAGATCGTTAATTTAAAAAAACGTAAAACGCGAAAACTTTAATTAACCGCGGCAAAGAAACGTCAGATAACCAGATTCGAACGAACTCACGAATAAAGAACAAAAGAACAAATTGCACTTGTCCGGTTGAATGGGCAGCCAGCTGCCGATACAATCTTCATTCGTGGAATATCGAAAGCATTAGACGGTCAAAGGATAGAAACGAGCCACGAAGGTAGAGGTTTCAAAGAGGCTACGACGGCTATTTCTCGTTTCTTCTTCTATTCAGAAATCGGTGGAACTCGACGATGCAGAAAGTAGCCAACGCGTGTCCTATTCGCGAGACCATTTCGCGACCTGGCAACCATTTCGTCGCCGACATCGATAGACTATTTCCCGTGTGCCTTTTGTGTCGGAGATAACGTGCCGAATAGATTGCCCTTGTAGTTGGCGGAGTGCGATAAACCTTGCGCCTAATGCACCTCCTCGTGACGATCGGAAAGATTCTTTTCTTATCGTTGGAGATCTCCAACATAGTCAAACATTGTGCTTGTAGTTATTTGGTTGAATTTTGTCAAAATTTTATTTTATCATTTGAATGAAATATTTGAAAATGATATTATATTGTACAAGCAATATATTATGTCTTATTATTAATAATATATTATCTCATTTTAATTATTATCTCACAAATAATTTTTGTGGTAAGATTGTCTCTTAATTTATTCTATCGAATTAGAGATTACTTGAATTGGAGTTTAACGTTCAACGCAAGTTAAAGTCACTTTTTCCTTAACGTTTTAAAATGAAAATAATGAATTAATGGAAAAGCAAATTCTCGTTTTTCATCTTTATTCAAAATAAAATTCGCTCAATCTCTTAAATTGAGGTGTAAAATTTTAAAAAGTTTAAGGTAATTTGGAAATCTAAATCTTTTTTCAAATTTTCAGTTTACAGCAAAATATTTTCTCTGTGTTTATACACTTTATTACACTGTCATCTAAATAAAGTGAACATAGTTACAATTATTTAATGTTTAAATATTATTTATTACATAGTTACGTAAGGAAAAATTAATTTTTAACTTTCTAGTAAACATTCGTCGGTGCGTGATAAAATTCTAAAAATTGTTCATCAAATTGAATGCAACGAATCAAGTAAACGTGTCAAATTACAATGTGTCGAAATAAAACACGTGATGGAATAAACTTGCAATAGAGTAGCTACTAATTTGCGATCTGCACCCTTCACTTTGTGTCGTTGCCGCGTTGCACCATATAATTCAACCAATACACGCACACCAACTTATGTAGTTCCATTGTACGTCGTCTTAATTGGTCTACTCAACACGCTGTTCAGTCGTCGTATTTGGATTCATACGGTGTGCACCACTTGTGCATACTCCGAACAGAATATAATGTAACGTTCCATAGTAAACATTCTAATCTATTTCAAGTGACATCATCTTCATATAGGATAACAAGATTTGTAAGCTTCGTTGAGTATGAAATTGAGCTGATTTGAAAATTGAAGCAAATATTAAGAAATAATATTAAAAATAACGTTTAAGCCACGTGTACGTACGTGATTTTTCCTGTGATAAAATGTGATAAAATATTCCGTAATTGTCAATTTGTATGTCGAAATGTTTCCATTTATTTATTTTAGATTTGCTATTAAATTCATTTTTCATTTGGTGATATAGAGTTTAATTCTATACTCGTTCGTAATAATTTTTTATTTAAAGAAAAGTAGTTTGTAAAATATGTAAGAAAGTGAGAAACCAATCGTTCTTTGGTTAATAATTTACTCTGCTTTATTTTGTTGGTTGTATAATATATTTTCTGTATTATTGTTGATGGAATAGTGCTAATACGAAAAGAAATACTAAGAGAACGAGATACTTCGATTGTAAAATGCGCAGACAATAAAATAAAAAAGTTTTTTTTATTCGTTTATGGAATTTTCTGTTCAATTCAACTGATATAAAATTTTATTATAAAATTGCAATAGTATAAAAACTTTCTATATAAACGAACTCTATAATCTACATCTAGTGTACTTGACAGTACACTAATATTTTTTGATAGGAAATGAGAAAGATTCAAAAATAAATCATTGTGTCACAAAATATATAGGAGATATTTATAAGATCGATTTTAGACACCAAGATAACGAAGAAATAGATTTGTGTTTCAAGATTTTCAAGACTTTTTAAATGTTTAATCACTAGTTCAAAAAATATATTTAAAACTTATGGTTCAAGTTATAAATAAGTTTTCGCTTTTCCTAAAGAATATTTACTTTGACAAAGAACACACGGTTTTAAAAACTTTTAATTGCCTGTGAATTCGTAGTCTGTACTAAACTTTCATTCAACAACACGATTTAAATTCAAAGTCTTTAATCTTCTGAGATCTCTCCATATCAACGTCATTCATATCAAAATTCTCATTTTCAATCTTCTTAAACCGCAAAAACAGAAATAAATAAGATATATCCAGATATTAACATTAGCTTGTACAAATCCTAATTGTACATATTGCAAAATACACGTTCAAGTGAAAAAGATTTTATTTTATGAAAAATAAAATAACGTTTCTAGTTATTTTTTCTCGCATCTCGATTATCCGTACCTCGATTTATCCGGGTCGTTTGTCTCCCGATTACGCCGGTTAATCGAAGTCTTACTCTACGTCCATATCCTATGTCATTTATTTTAGTTGGCAGTTCTTAGAGTAAAGGACGTAAAGTGTAAGTGAGATAGAGAGAAAAATTCGTCAACTTCTTCTCTAGATTAGTAGATTTTTAACATAAAATACTATTTTTTATATAAGTTGAAAAATAAACTTTAAACGACATTTTTATATAATTTCTTTTTCGTTGCCTTCATGTCTATTATAACACCACATAAATATTGGTCGTTAATTAATAAGTAATTAATTATGAAACAATTGAAAAATTGTAGAACTAATTTCAAAATTATTTATTTAACTGAACGTCTCAAAGTTGTAAAATAAAATATGTATATTCTAAAAGAATTTCATTAGTACGTGATAATATCTTCATCGATTGAATAACGTATAAGATGTTGATAATGAATTATAATTAATTGCTCAATTCTCTCGTTAATTCGTATATAACATCTTATAACAATTTTATTTATATAAATGAGTAATGTTTAGAAGATTAAATTACGAATTTGAATTTTTGACAAAATCCTAATTCAAAGTTAATTAACTAAAGCGTCATTAAAATTATTTAAATTCTAACAGAATTTAAATCTTATTTAAATAGTTGAATAATTAATTTTGGTTATTAACCGACTAGATAACTAATTTACTAAATTACTCTGTTACTAAATTTTAAATTACAAACTTCAACGAAGTTTGATGAAGTTGTTAGCATATACTTTCCATCCACATTCACAAAGTTTTTTTTTTTTTTTTTTAAAAATAGATATTCTATTCAAAAAATATTGCCATCGTGTCCAATACAGCCGCTATTAATCTTCGAAATTGTTTGACACGTTCTCCATGGTCGTAGCAGCGATGATTAAACGCTTGCCAATTCGTTCAATTGAATTATAACCAATTTCTCTATTTCCTCGAATGGCCGTTGGAAACCAGGCGGAAGCGATCGACATGTTACGGGTTTACGCGCGCCGGTTAAAAATGTCGGCTCTCTCCCAAAACAGAGTGACGATCCAACTTGTATATATGGCCCGAGTGAGACATTACCACGTAAAAATATATAACGGTTTCTGCGGGAGCATTAGAGCTAGTAAACTACCCGCAACGAGCAATAACTTTCCTCGCAATAACGGCCACGCGTAATGGCCATAAAAACCGACGGTGTTTCACCACGAATGAGATTTACAAAATAATTCGCACGGATCTTTACCATCAGGAACTATTCCAAACTAGATTCTTTTTCGACTGTTCAGAAAATTATACGTGAGGAAATAAATCGAAAAGGAAGAATTGAATTTTTTCATTATTTGTCTTCGAATCGTCAACGACCTTATAGTTGACACTGTAATGTTTAATTTAATTTAATTTAATTTTAATTTTAACTTACATAATTTAATTCTACATTAATTTTAATTCTAATTTCATGTATTAACGGAAAAAGAATAACAGGAATTGAAGAAAACTCGAGTTTCAAAATTACATAATATTATGTACATGTTAATTATATACAGGATGTTTCGAAGTTTAGTGTTCAAACTTTGCTATAGACAGTAGCTGTAGAGATCACGTAGCTCATAAATGTAACTCATTAAAAAGTTATGATAAAAACGTGATTAATGTGAATAATTTCAACCATGGATCTATTAGTCGAGGAAAAGCAATCTCTTAGTCTCGTAAATCACCAGACGTTACATTTCCAGATTTCTACTTGTGGAAATACAGTCATTATCTTTAAGAACAAAAATTTACAATACAGAAGTATTTCAAAGAATAAATTCTGAAATAAAAATATTTTAATCCTTCTTCTTAATTTATTTCGTTCGCGTGGCATTATTTTCTCTTTTCAGTTGTACCACGAGTTAGATGACACATATCTACGAAGTGCGATGAAACGCAGAATGGTTGACACGTTCTGTTTGAAAACGAAAGAAGATTAATTGTTGTATGAAATTATTTATCGCGTCGGAGATTCGTAAAAGGAGTACACAAAGGCCGACAGGACATTAAAGTTGAATGAAAATTAATTGTGGTACAATCATTTACACACTTCTATTCATACGCATTAAGCCACGTACTGATGTATCAGGTGATTCAAGTTAATAGAGAAAAGTTAAGAGAGAAAAGATTAATTAATTAGTTATAATTCTGTAGCGAATTGTTACAAAGCAACAATTTTTAGTATCTTCAAGTAATTAAACTATCCCAAATGTTATAGAAAAGTGATAAATTTCTAAAAAATTTTAATGTGCCAGAGTTGCATAAAATACACGTAATAAGAAAACGTATCTAAACTATAGTGTTTCTTGTATTTGGTACGTAAATCTACTAAATTTTCTACTGTAATCTTAACTGTATTCTCGAAAATATAAATTTGCATAAAAATTTGCTGTTTAATTATAATGAACCTCTCTGATAGTATTGTTTTTATTGTGAACCGTTTAGGTTTACGTACTAATTTGTTATAAATACTTATACTCTGTGTTGAGTTTCAATATACTTTAAGATATTATTGCATGTACTTACTCTTAGCAAAGGAAATTATTTTTAATTGACAGTTATTTTAGTGAAACATAACATATATCAATCATATATCATCTTTTTCATTTTTAATCTTCCAAGAACATCTAATGTCGATGACTTGGATCTTTTGATAATTTTGATATTTTTATAGAGTTAAATTATATTAATGATAGTAATTAGATAAGTTTAAAAATAATCTTTATAACTTTAAATTGTGGTAATAAATGAGCACTATTAATTTTGTTTATAGATATCACAGACTTTGTTTCTGAATGATTGAAAACATAAAATTTTTACGCATGCCACTTTCGAGTACCCTTGTTTTAATTACTGTGCGCGGTTTTAAGTAACAAGTAACGAGCTATTTTGCATAACGTGTTAAGAACTACGTGAACATATGTTACTCACAAGTGTGTCTTCATGTTATACACGTACACGAGTATTTCTTAATTGAAATATGGAATTTTTGTTTTCCTTCTAAATTTTTAATATCTATTTTCTCATTACATTCTTCTTTACACGGACATTAACGTCCGTTATAATTAACATTCTGTACAACTACGTCAGAATAATCCTTGCTAACAAAGTTCAAACTAAAGGCGAAACAAACACGTGAATTTAAATGAATTTCGTAATAAAACTTTACGATTTTTGTATATCTCGGAAAATTCAATATTCAAGTTTCTCAGCCAGATGGTAAATTGATTCCGTTCACCTGTACCCCTATTTTGCAAAAAATCGAACGAAATTGTTAATGTTAAGCCATTATCGATACCATAAATTGATTAATGATCATATAAACGGGGAAAGTAGTGCCGGAGGCATAATATGTAATTGTAATATTGCCGCTGCTTTTGGCCGTCATAAATTAGCGTTCGCTATGTTGAGTGGTATTAATATTTTGCCATGCATCTACGTTAATCCAGCAGTTTCTAATAAACTGCAAAATCTATAGAAAGGATATTTTAATATTTTACGACTTAGTAGTCATTTATTTTTTGTGCTAATATGATACATGTTTCTTCAGCATTTCTTTAACGTGTAATATACATCATTGACATTTTTAATAAGAAAATATGCCATCATTCATTTTCAAGTTTTTTGACAAGCAGTACATTACTTTAATTGCTATTTTATCACAATTAGATGTATTCAGTGCATCATTTTTTTTTTTTTTAAGATGTGTGTCTTGGAAATGTATTTATAATTTTGAATATAACAAGTAAAAATCCAAAACAAATCATCATAATGTTGGACAAAACTGGAGAAGATAAGATCATGATATGAAATTGCACATTTACACTTGAGAGTAGAATTCATGTGAATCTTGTACACAATTGAATGTCCACTTGAATTTAGTCCATTTTTTGTTAATAAGAGTTGATATTTTTATTTATTTTGATTCATTTTTTCACATTAATTTTTACTATTGTCGCAATTTGGTGCCAAAAAACTAGAAATTAAACTAAAAAAATGGGAGAGTCAACATGTAATTACAAGGAAATATGATGTTTGAAGTATTGAAATAATTAGTCAAGAAGATAATGATGCAAGAATTTGTAAAAATTATTATTCAGATATAAACTCCTTAAATATTTATTCTTTCTATTTTATTTTAAATATTTTATGTATTTCTACACACCATATATGCATTCTACTTATTTTGAGAAACAAAATAGTAATGCAGACTATATACAAGTGCATATCGCTGTATAACGAATATTGAATATTAACACTAAAGGTTTTCACGAATTGATTTTGCACGTTCGTTTTAAAGAGAAACCGATAGATCGCGTGGAAAAGTACTATGAAAACGTGGTTTCAAAATGAAACCACGGAGCCAAAAAGGGTTAATGCAGCTTTTCGGTAACCTTCTGAGTAACATCTACTTCGTTAGATCGAAGTTTCAAGTTTTATAAAATATTCACTGAAATTTAATGATGATTCATCGTTCGTTTTACCCTTTCGTTCTACCTTTTATATATATATTTTTTATATATATTCGTTATACCTGATATATATAATAATGTATTTATATTAATGTAATACTTTTAATTGCGAAATTCTTAATTATTATACCTGTACAGTTAGAAACAAACACACTGATAAATTCCGAATACTTAAGATAAAGAAGAAAAGTTGTTGAACATTTTATGAATCTTAGTTAGTTAATTAAATTGGAATCATTTCTAAGATATTAACAATTAATCGAAAAAATGTCGACATGAAAATTTATAAAAATAATAATGTATTAATTAATTTAGTCATTAAAATTCAATCATTTCTAATATGTTGCTAATGTTCTTTACATTTATTTCAAAGGACATATAAGTAAGTCGAAAACACGATCTTATGAAAATCTATAATGTATAATCACAATATGTAAAGTGAAATTGAAACTAATTCTGATTATAATTATAATAGTAATAATAACAATAATAATAACAATGCATTGTCTAATTATGTAATGATACATTAGACTTCGTGATCTTTTATTTCAATTTACTTGTCGTGTTTTTCAATCAAAGAAACTTAATTTAACAAATATAATTTTTTCAGAATATCTGCAATATTAATTAATAAATAAATTAGTATGCCTATAGAGTATTTTAAATACTTGATATTCACACATGTACGTAGACCTTCGTGACTGATTACATTTGAAATTTGTGCTATTTTATTTGTAATAATCTGATGATAAACTACATAAATACTCGATTCAACAAAATCTGATAATCGGAAAAAATATTTCAACAACTTAACGTGCAGTTACTTCGACGTTTGGCTAACGTATTCTGAAATTTTCTTATTTAGACTATCCTACTTTCCTCTCGTAAACAACACTACTCGTTCCTCGTTTAGTATTCTCAGCAGAAGAATCTCGTTCTTGTTTCTTGTTGCATTCAAGCTTCCTGTCCCCTAGCAGCCGCTCTAGTTTTTTTCCTCATTTTTATTGCTAATTACGAACGAGCTGTTTCAGAATTTGGGTCATCCACTCAACTTCTGCTTGTTAGGACAGAGACGAAGATGCACCATCGGATTCTGCCAGAATCCATTCCCTTCTACTATTTTGCATTTCTATATCACACGTGCGCTGCGCTATTTTCAGCTAAAATAATTTGCATGCTACGTATTTCAGAACTAATTGTATATATTCTGCAATTAACCAAATTGTTTCCTGAATTCTAACGAATGTGATGTTAAACGAGGTGGATAATCAACAGATCGTTCATCTCGAAGTGATAGCACGTTTGAATGTAAACTTTTCCTCCTTGGCAGATTTTATTTTCAATTAAAGTAATAATTTAATTTAATAAACTGAACTCTTTGCGTTCCAAATGCAAAATCGAAAAATCTTAAAAATCTGTCTTGAGATATTAGCACTTTATAGAAACTTACTTTGTCCGATAATATTATATTTTATATAATACAATATATCCAGGTTTCTAGACACTACTATAAAAAACTGAGAAAATACGAAGAAATAAATAAAAAGAAAATTCACTCTTTCTGAAATCCTTAGTTTATAAGCTTCTCCTTATCGCCAAAATACAGAACACTCTTACAAGTAAACAGCCAGTTATTTGGAATTTCTTATCAACGTGGCCTTTCGAGATTAATTTATCGAGAAGATAGTATGAATCATTCGAACGAATACAATACGGAACATCAACCGGAGGATATAAAACACGCGATAAAACGTATGATCCCCTTTTTGAAACCGTGAAATTCCCCTCTTGGGGAATCTCTGAATTAAAAGGAAACAGATGGACAAAAATACGATTGATTCTTCGTAACAGGGACATGACATACGTAACTCGCATTCTCCTAACAATAATATATACTGGGTGTCCCTTACCTTTTAGGAAAAATTATGGAAGCATAATCTACAAGTGAAGATAAGAAGTTTGTAAATGCTTTGTGACAAAATTGTAGGCGAATATTGAACACCTGAATTAATTCAAAGCTTAATCATTTTACGTTCATTTGATTACGTTGATTTATAAAGAACACTATGAATGAAACCGGAAAGTTTAACTGTGTATAAGTATATAAAACTGTAAATAACATAATACGAAATACACGCGAAGAATTCATTCAACGAGTTGATAATTCAGTTGCTGAGACGAAGCAAAATTTTGAAAAAGTTCAAAATGTAATAAATTTCATTACACCGTTGCACCGATGTCGCGCAAAAAGGTGATTATTTTGAAATTATTTAGAAATTTTCAACAATTCTCGACATTCCAAATTTGTAGACCCTCGTTAAACGTTTGTAAACAATTGTGCCTGACGTACAGACATTACATTCGATATTTGTCTCAATACATATTTAATGTTTTTTCTTATTTTTATTTGTAGATTATGCTCGTACAATTTTTTCAACAAAATAAGAAACATCTTGCGTATGTAGTCTTACAGCAATGAAAAATGAACAACATTCGAATTCAATTTAATCTGTATTTGTCAGTTTCTATCTTTCCAACGCAATTCGTAACACATTTCGCATATCCCTGTTGAAAAATTTGTTACAGATTCTTTTGAATATTATTTAACTTCATTCGAAGTGAACCACGGGGTTATACCACGGTATTTCAAGGGCTGAAAGTAGTAACTATGATGGCGCAGGTGCCCGTTTCCGGAGACGCAACTTCCGATTTTATCAGAGATTCCGGCGAGTGGGCAATTCGACTTTTACGGCCACTTGGTGCGAACTTCGAGGATATGCGGATGTAAGTGTAGCCACCTAGTTTTCGATTAAACGGCCTTCTCAACCTTTTGGCTTCATGTTGCACCGAGGCTACCGAGTCCTGTCTATTTTAATAGAAATGAAGTCATTGCGGTTCGTTGAACAAATTTGTGCCTGAATGGAAAATATTCTGCGCTCAATGTTAGTTCAACAGATCGTTCGCGTTTCATTCGCAGCAACAGCTGTTAATCGAAAACTTTTGATTGGAGAACGATATTTTCGTTAGCTCTGGAATCGTGTTCCTTTTGTCAGAGATTCTCAATCAGCGGATAATTCCTAAGACGGGAATTTCACAGTTTCAAGAGAAAGTAATCACGGTTTTATCGTGTAAAATACGTTTAGGTATTGCGATTCGATTGTGGTATACACTTACGCATGAAACGGAAGACAATCATCGGTTTCTCATTAACTGTGATCTCCGCTGGAATTAAATGCATTTAAATAAAACTGAATTTTCACAGTATTGATATCTTGAAATAGAAAATTTTCATTTGGAATGCAAAACATTTTAGAAATAGTAGAGAACAACATTTTAACATGCGACGGGAAGAATAGAGTGAAGTAAAGAGAATTGGAAACCACTGATTATGTTTGAGATTAGATTAAATTATAGGATTAAATGTATATTTCTTGTTTCATTTTTTTTAATTTTATATATATAGTTAAGTTAACTCTTCGTCTTAAGAAGGTTATTCTTCGTTATTTTCAATCTTTGTCCCAACTTTGGAATTAAGAATTTTCTTAAAGTTTCACTTTTAACGTTTCTTTCAGTTCGTTTCAATCCAGTCAAACAAAAAGGGTCATAGATCTTCTTTTTAAAATAGTAGTAAAATTTACTGACGATTTTTATTACTTGTAATCATAATATTTTTGTTCGTTACAGTAGCCTTGGAATTTTCTTAAAGATCTACGTTTGAATTTCTTTTAGTTTATTTCGATAGCTATTAGGACAGAATATTTTTTTTAAATAGAATTAAGTCGACTGATAGTATTTATTATTTTTAATTATGGTATGTCTATCAGTTTTGGAATTAAGAATCTTTTGAAGTTCTAATTTGTATGTTTTTCTCAATTTATTTCAATTCACCTGAGATATATGTAATTTTAAAGATAATTGGTTTTGTTATTTTCAATCATGGTATTTCTGTTACTTTTGAAATCGAGAACTTTCTTGAAGTTGTTGTTTTTCATGTTTTTTTTAGTCTTCAAGTTATTAAAATATGATTTCTATTAAAGTAATATAATTTTCAATGAAATTTGCAACACCGTTATAACAAAATTAGACGAAACGCGCGTTTATAATAAAATTTTTCTTGCAACTGAATCACGCAATTTGTGTTGGTAGATTCAATTGAATAAAGTGGTAACCATTTTATGCCTCCTCAACACAAGAGGACTACCTCAGCCGTTTTTCAAAAGCCAGAAATACTTCAAACTGCAGAGCTACGTCAATATCGTTATTACTTTCATATTTAGCCTCATTATTAGAAGTATGTACGATATTATGTATTTTCACTTTTTAATTTCAGAAAGCTTATTAAATTCTTCTATAACAGGTTATTGCGATAAGTTCCTGAAAGCACACTTCCAAACACACTTTTATATCTGTATTTCTTAATTATTTTGTACTAAAGATTATTAATATTCAAGACACAGTCTCGCTATATTCAAGCTACTCAATTATTTTTTATTTCATTTATTCGTAATATTAATAGAGTTCATAATATTATTAAAAGTACTACTATAATTAATAAATGATTTTCAATGTTTATAATTTATCTGATTTTTATGCATTTGTGGAGAATCTAAATACGTAAAAAAATACACGATGTTTACTTAATATTCAAACATGTACAAGCTGTCTAAAATATAGCAGGAATTATAATAATAGAATTATATAAGATTTTCTATATAATTTTAATGTTTTACATTTTTTAAAAATATATTTCCATGCAAATATTTTTATATTAACCAGCATCACATGTACTACAATATTTGCAAGATCTTTAATCGCATTAATACAGTTGACATACCGTTTCGATTCTGACGATGTTGGAATTCTGTGTAAATGGTACTATTAAATTTAAATTAAGTTATGTACATTTATACGTCGTCCCTATAATAGAACGTTCGAATAACAGCGTTCGGATAGTGAGGTATTCCGATAATAGGACTTGGAAACTAAATTGTCTCACCTCAGTAGACAATATAATACATATCGCAATACGTAGAATTTTCGTATATTCAGAATTTTAGAAAGCATTTACAGATGTTCATGTCATTTATTGAAATTGCTAAAATTACTAAATTCGAAGTTTATTAAATTTATCAAGCTTAGATTGATTGAAATATCATGTTATAGTCTGGTTATATCTCTAACAACTTGTGAACGTAATTTAATACGTTATTATAGTTTGTGAATTGTATCAGTTACTAATTGGAAAATGTTATGTTATCAGTGAGCTGATCATTATCTAGCTAATGATCAATATTGTAGAGCTTAGTAGTGACATTTATAATACCACCATTCACGTAGATATGAAAGCACTGGAGACTACAATTAGCGAAATGAATTGTTACAAATTGTATAGTGATTAACTCTTTGAGTGTTTAATACTATATCATGTAATCAACAACAAAATTAGTTTAGTTGTTAAAGGTTCAAACAAGATAAAATATTAGAACGTATTAAATAATATATTACATATTAAAAAGTTATATGTTTAGAAATGAATTCATTCTTAATTTTTTACATGCTTTTCGTCCACCGTTAAACTGTCAGACTTTTGATTTTATGAATTTATAATTTAATTTGATAGTCGAAGCATTCAAACGGTTAATAAACTGCAGTTTTTTTATGTTTTTATAAAAAATTTTACATAAAATATGCAAAAATGTATAAAGTATTTATAAAGTATACAGTATATATGTATAATAGATGAAATAAGTTTCTGTTTAGGATTCATTTCCTTAGTTACAATAGTTTCAAAATATTTCGGTACATTTGATGAAAAATTATCGATATTTTGAACTCTTATTAACTTTGTGAGAAAAGAATCATACAAGTTTTAAGGGATCATTGTAAAGGGGAAACTAATTCTTCGATCTTTTGAAATTTGTTGGACGATTTCGTTTCACAAAGTTAATAAGAATTTAAAATGTCGAAACGAATGTTTCTGAAATCACTGTCATAAATATTAAGTATAACATATTTAAAAATTTTCAATTTAATAATTAAACACTGTGAACATTTAGAGTTCGTTTATAGCTTCAATAACATTATTTATTCGAATAAAATTTCAAAGAAGTATACTTTTATTAAAGTGTAAAAGTCTGACATAACAATATGAAAATAAAAATACCAATGTGAACTAATTATAACATGAATTCATAGATATTTTTCTCTCGTAAATTGATATTTACAATCGAAACCATAATTCTCTGTACAAGCGTAACAACTTCATTTCAGAAGTTTGATCTGTTTTGTACATTATGTTCCTTTACTGGCGGAACAGATACAAAGCTTGTCCTAAAATCAATGTCGAGCAATAGCAAGTTTCAAGTATCGACACTTCTTGAAACGGAACAAGTTATTGCATATAGCGTCGTACAGATTTTAGAGTCACGCGTTCCAAAAATGTACGTGTATGTTGTAATATAGGTATATTTAAAAAAAAAAAATTTATTTTATAAAAAAAGATTCAAAATTAAATTTTAAAATAATAAGCTTTAGTAAATAACAAGGTAACAGAGATTTTGTTATACAACAACTATTTATTTGTATATAGACCAAATTGTAACTAATTTTAATTGAATATCAATTATTTATTTAAAAAAAGGAATTAATGTCATTTTTTTATTGCGTAATGAATGACGTACTATTTTGTATGAAATTCTCAATTTTATTGATGAAGTATGCGGTTAACACGATGTTTAATCACGTCAAAAATCAATAATTTGTCAAAAGAAAATAATATAGATAGTCGCGAATTTGAAAAAGAAATTTTTAAATTAACACTTACAACTGTCATTATATTTAAAATTAATATTGTTAGTAATCAAAAATATTTTGCTACCAGAAGAGATTTTCGAAATATGTTTCATTTTTTCTCCGTGCTGGGCAATAGTACAATCTCTGTTCAAATTTTATTCTTATTTTCAGGAATCGTAGAGATCAAATATAAAATGAAGAACATCTTGAAAATCTCTTCTATGATTGTACCAATACCATTGTGATTCATTGTATAACGAAAAAATGACGAGTTTCGTTCACATCGCTTAATTTCCTCTCCTTTATTTTATCAAATATCTTTTTAAGAGGAAAACCTGTAAAAAAATGTTTCTTTTGTTTTACCACAGAATAAAAATTTGTAAGGAAAAGTATATCTTTCCATTTGAAAAAAATCTTCAAATAAAATTTTCAAATAACACGAGAATGTTTAATAAATGAAAAGCAGTTGCTTATGACAGTTGCACTTCTCCCTCGAAACTTTTATATTAAACATTTTTGCTGAAAAAGTCTAGTATTAGAAAGTATTTTGAATAAGTTGGAAGGTTCTGCTATTTATTAGCGTATGTCATTGAAATCACTCGTTGTCATACTTAATTAGTTAAAAAATTTTAATATTTAAATAGCGTATGTCAAGCTTCTAAACGGCAGTTATGTTCATCGCACTTGAATAAAATAACTTTACCTTTCATCGCGAAATATCCCGTTTGCAACTAGTTACACAGCTACTCCACAACCTAGTTCACAAAAATTCTCAAGATCACGTTCGATCTTTGTTTCTTCCGCGAACACGAATTGTTTCTCTACGTACATTGTTTCTCTCTGTTATTTATGCTCAGTTTTCACAACACGAAAAGAGTAAAGAAGCGTACGTAAGAAAAATTTTACGCGCAGCGTATCGTCGTAAACGTGTCCGACGCGAAATTTTACGAATGATTCAAGTATTGACCGATTATACGAAAACGAAAGAGATTCGCTTGATATCCTTGCCCAAGTTCCGAAGTGACTGGACGCGAAATCCGTTCCACGAGAGCACGTAACAAGCATTATCGTTTGCCAAATCCTCACAAGTCACGTATTCTCTACGACCAGTTGATAATGCAGACTGACAGAATTCTAGTGGGAATTCGATTTCAATGACGCTCCCTACTACACTTGGATTCCAGCATAAACGTATGAACGTTGTTTCATTCCGTCAATCTTTTGTCGATTGTACATTGCGAAAATATGTAACTGCGTGCTACTGGATGTTGTTTATTAAGGAAATGATGTAAGAGATTATTTTTGGACGTTTGATGTGCAACAATAATGAAAATTATGGCCCAACGTTGTTGTTTGAAATTCTTTCCTGTCGATTTGTGTTACTAAATTCTGGCTTTTTAATGTTGAAACTACGAAATGAATTCCAAGAGTTTATTTTAGTTTATTTCGATATATTTAATATTAATATTATTTTTATTGTTTTATATTTAGTATTGTATCGTCATTATATATTTTTCATTTTGATTGGATAATTTTATGAAAGAAATTGAATTGGGGTACTGAATAGTTAAGTATATGATCCTTAATGAGGAAAACGTGTGTTTAATTACATAAAGGAATATATAAATGTATCTTAAGTACATTGCCTTTTTAATTTTAATTTCGTTGAAGAATTAATTTTAATAAAATTAATTAATTTCATTAAATTTTTTAATTTTATTAAAGAGTATTCTGATGTCAGGTAAATTTATGAGTGTTGCTTCATTTCTTTGATCAATTATACACTATACAAAAATAAACACATGCTATCAGATGTCGGTCATCAAATGATCTAAGAAATTCTTTTTAGGACGTTTAAAATGTAACAATAGACATTTGAAGGCAATAAAATGCATGATATCTCTGTTATGTAAGCGAATCTCTTTTAATTACATTGTAAAATATTCTCATTAAAGTTCTTTTTCTAATCTAAATTAATTAATCTAATTTATACTAAAAAGAATTGACAATCCTGTCACTACACAGGAACAATGTTATATATATCAAGAACAAAGAAGTCTTTGAGAAGAACCTAGCATAGTCATTCAACAAAGTCATTTTGACAAGACTTATAATTGCTCGTAGAAACCTCAAACATTTGTAAGTACTTCATTAAGCCGAATGCAGACACTAACAAAATTCAGAATAAAAAGGACTATAATACGATAGTAATAATTTTTTTGTAGCTTATAGAGTTTTGGAAATTGCAAGCTTACTTCCATTTTCTTTAAACTCTCCAAAATCTTTTCAGTTACACTATTATAAATATTAATAATTACTTTAACTCCTTCTATACTGAACAATAATTTGTAATGATGCTTTTTCAGATTTTCAAATAACGAAGATTAGACTCCCTTGTATACATTTTGGACAATTCACAAGTAACGAGAAAAAAAAATACAAGTCCAGAGACAATCCTCGAACAAATATTTGGTCTGTTCTTGGTCTCCCATTGAAGTGGAAAACAAAAGACAATATCTATAGACAACCATTTGTCAGTCAGGATTAAAGGAAACGAATAAACTAACAGTAAATACATGATATCTGCAAACGTCAAAATACGTACATACTGTTGGTGTGAAGTTTAAAGATGTGAGGAATTTAATAAAATTTCCAGAAATTTGAATAGGATTTTATATATCTTTAATCTAGCTAAAGCTGTTTTGGTTTTTATTGAAAGTGCTAATATACAATTCGGTTTGTTATAGTAGTAACCACAATATTGTTGCTTCTAATAATTAGATTAGATTTTCATAGGCGTAGAAAATTAAATAGAAATTTGTTTTACGTATTTGATATGATATTTTGTATATTTTTTTGTATATTTTTACATATCGTATACAATTGAATAAATTATTTTTTGTTATCTTGTTTAATAATAACATCGGATGATACAGTGATATAATTTTAAAATTAAATTGAAGAAAGGAAATAGTGAATTGGAAGAATTAAAATTATGTAAACATATAAAAGTATTTTTAACTATTTTGTAGAGTGAAAATGTTAAATATACATGTATATGTATGTATATTCTAAATAAGTTTTGTTCTTTCTATAAACACATAAACGTTAAAATTAACAAACTAATTGGAAACCTAATTCAATTTTCAAGAAAACGTTTAGTGGATTTGATAGCGTTCACAGGCTGAATAGAAAGCAAGTTAAGTGAAAGAATAATTAAGTGAATGTTCAGGAAGTTGCTCTTCGTTAATCTTCTTTAATTGGCTTTCTATTAAATAAATCAATAAAGAAGAGAATAGAATGATTGATAGTTAAAGTTTTAACTTTTCGAACACTAAAGAGAAGATATAATATGTATACATATGTAGTGTATTCATGCACGTATATGTATCAATGTATAAATTATCCATAAATTAATATATATATATATATATATTTAAAAAATATATATGTACATACGTATATCTATACATATATAATAATACATGTTATATTATATTAATATTATATATAAATTATACAAACCATTTTATTCGTACACTTACAAATTTATTTTAAATTACTTTTAAAAAACTATTCTACATTTTCAATTAATTTTAATTATTCAGTTAATTACAATTATAACATAATATATAATTTACATATTATTGTATCATTCCATACCAAATCTTATTCATAAAGATACTTTTTTAGAGATACTATCCTGGCAACAATCTTTTTATATTTTTTCGAAGTTTTAACTTTTGTTAATAATATCATGAGGACACGTAACATGTATTATCATTTGCCAAATAGACGAAAGTCACGTATTTTCTAGGTAAATAATGCAATAGGAAAACCAGAAGTATAACGAATATTTTGATTATCTTTACGACAGTACTCGGAAGACATTAATTCCTTGAAATTTTTATACATTACACTTAAACTAAACTAAAAAAATTTATCTAGATTCTTTCAAGAAATTATTCACAAATAAATATATACATACTAAATCATAGCAAGTGAGATGACAGAATTTTTAATAAAAATTTTAGTTTCCATAGAATTTATACTTTTTTCTAGAGATGACATTAATCAAGCTATAATTTATCAGATTCAATACATTTCAATTATTGCAAAATAAAGTTGTTATAATTATTACAATTATAATTTTTACAATTGTTAGTATATCTTTTTCATGATCTCTTTTTGACATTAATAACAAATTATCTTTCCTGTCAAAGTAGTTTCTTTGAAATCAGTGTTAAGGTTGTCAGCTTCTATTGTGTTAAATCAAAGTTTAAAACTCTCTGAAAAATATATTCAAATTTATTGTTGATTCATAGCTCATTTTGACGCATAAACTATCTTATAATAAAACATATTATAAATTATAAATTATAAACATGTTATATTATAAATTTATAATAAAATTTATAATAATATTATATAATAATATTATAATGTTATAAATTATGTAAGAATCGCATTTTGATGAAGAATGTTTATTTATTTGTCGAAGAGTGTCTATCTTTTCTGCAAAAAAATCTCTAAAAATCATTTTTTGCGTCACCCTGTACATATTTGACCTTCTCAGAAAGTTCCTTCCAATATGCTAAGGCAGCTTTTCAAGACATTAGACCGACTCTTAACTTAGCACTCTTCATTATTTCTGAATTGAAGCATTTTTACGAGCTTAGAATCCTTGGTACTCTATGAACAAAAGAAAAATGCTAAATCGAAATCATCGTCAAGTGTTCTTTATTATACGTCTTTTGCTATTATACTATTGAAAGTTATGACTAGGTTGCAGATATTTGTGCATTTTTAAATTCAGAAATTTACAGAATGATGTAAAAAATGTATTGAAATGTGTATATAAAATACCCAAAGTAAAGTACTTATAATATTTAATATATGAAACAAACTTTTGTTTAAATTCCATTTCTATATTTGCGGTATTTCTGAACAGAAAATTCAGCAAGAAGACTAACACTTATGAGATTTTGCTGGCTCATCAGAACTAAAGGTTACCCGGAATTTTGTAAATTTTCAGCGATACATTTTTTTTTAGAGATTTGAGTAATTTAAATTAATAATTTAAATAAAATCTTCTATTATTCAATGGAAAATATTCTGCTTTTCGTTGTGTTTTTTCCTGTACGAAAACTTTTTTTTATTTCATGCAGTTAAATCTTCCTCAATTTACAGTTCAGTCGTTAGTAGTTCTAGTCTCGAAAAAGCATATTTTTCATCGTTAAAATGAAAAATGCTCTCTCTCACAATAGGAAGAATTTCATATTTTATTACATACAATTGAATGAAAATTTAATCAATTTTGGAAATAGCAGAATGATTGTGTAATATTTTACCCTTTAATACAGTATATTTCAATACGATAAAAATCCCTGGTATTCAATATCTTTGAATTAATATGATGTAATTGAAATGTGACTTTGAAATGTGAATTGAAAGAAAAACTATAAAATAAAATTATAAAGGTATAAATATAATACTGTTCTATTTTTTTATTTTCTTCTGCACAGTCAATTTTAAAACATACTCAAATTTATTAAATAAATAAATAATTTTACAATATTGTATTTAAAGCAATTTAATAACGGTATTAATGCATTATGGTAAAAGTACAGCTTCATAGATTGACAATTATAGTATGATTATAAAAGCACCAACAAATGAATAGATTAATAAACATCAAATTTAATAATTGAAATACAAATTTAGAATCAACATGTTAAAAATAAATTTGTATTCCATGTTCATAAATGATGAAAAGTTTTTAAATTTATGAAACTTTTTAATTTATTTTACTTTGTAGCTCTTACTTATACTTACTAATTCGCAAGTAATATAAATTATTAAAATTATATATAGTTCTACTTTAAAATTGATTCTACCTTTTTTCTTTTTTTTTTAAATTGTTTTTCATCGGTATTGAAACAAAAGAAAAAGTGTATTCCAACTTGCATTATTTTATTGTCATCTTCGCCATAAAATAGTATAAAGTATTTTAAACATTTACAAATATATTAACATTAACATATAAATTTAGTGTGATATTTCCTAGAGTAACAGGTCTTACGTATCTAATTAATAGCAGCAAGTAGTGTAAATAAGTAATTATGCAGACATTGATACATCTTTCGCATTTAAGTTAAGTATATGATCTATTATAATGAGTAAAGTTCTTTTATCATAAATATTATGAAAAAATTAAAATGTTGTATGATTCACATAAAGTGTCTCTCGTTTGCATAAATGTATTATAATTATTCAATTTCAACAAATTTAAATATTGTACATATTTTTATGCATCCTTCTCATATTTTCATGAAGTCAATTATTTCCAATTATTCAATTTCAAATAATAACGTATGAGTTAGAATCTTACAGAGTTATAAATGCAGTTAGTAAAATACATAAATCCATCAGTTGAATTTTATCGTAAATACAATTTGAATCATATTTTTGTATACCAGTGAAGATAGTATTTATAGAAAGCATTTTTATGTCAAAGTCATCAACATCGAGAGAACATTATTTAGAATTATTTTTTGTTTTTAGCCATTTAATTATAATATTAAACAAAATCACTAATTTAATTTCTTAAAAAAGAAAAAAAAAGAATAACTGAAATTTCTTTAAAAAAAAAGAGAGAAACTTTGAAGAATAGAAGAATAGTTATTAAAAATCAATGATTCACAGCAGCAAACCATCGGATAAATACTAATTTTGTAGTGTGAAAAATTGGACTGTTTTTAGAAAAATCACACGGCGCAAAGTATTTTACTAGAATAGATTCTCGTAAATATGAAGTGCGGTTGAAGTCAAATATGCTCTGTGAACCGCGATAACGTTATGGAAGTTGTAACATCTATATGCGTATACATAAACAGATCTCTGTCAACCAATAGAAATAAATATATATGTATATGTACATAGAAATGCATATTGAACGATTTTGATGCAAATATCTAGCAATGTTATCTAGACAGACAAATATAGATTTTATGTCGTCGTTTTCTGAGTGAAATTTTTTTATTTCGAAGGTGAATACTCGACGTGTTCTGTACGATTTCATTCCGATGCAATACACCTTTGGTATCAGATTGATTGAAACGTGTTATCTTTTTTCATAACAATTTTTTTGATTTTCATTTTTCTCAGCACGATGTTCACCGCCAGATACGATTATCTCTTCGAATGTTAAAGCATTTGCCGAGTTATAATTTTAATTTAATAATTTTTGTACTAATCATTGTACTAATTGAAGTAAAAGAAACGTGGAGCAAATAGTTAATAAAATTGTAAATTCATCTACTGTTTTAAAATTTCTGTAGATTGAAGCAAAAAATATTTATATTTTTCTTTATTTCCTATTGTTTGCGAATTTATTTATGAAATAAGAAAATGTATGAAAACTATAAAACACATAGCAGAAATAATTTATACTTTTATTAATTTCCAGCTTTGATTTAAAAGAAAATTTTCTCTAATGTTAACATATCTGTAATGATTTTTCACATAAAATCTCAGAACTTTTTATATACTGGAGTTCACGAAACATCAAAAATTTGAAAATGAAACTTCAGTATTGATGTATTAATATTAATGCCGAGGTAAATGTTAAGATATTTTTATATTGTCATTAATACTGTGGAAAGTAATATTAAAAAATTGAAAAAAGCAGTATTCTACAAAATACGTGTAATACTGTTGGAAAATAATCTTGAAAAACGTTGAATGTCACTTCAGAACTCTCTATTACACCCACGAACAGAGGAAAACAAATATTTTTCAAGATTTTAACGTCACCGATGCTGTCCAGCTTGAGATTAGTTCAATCATGCTTCAAGATTTATTGCAAACCTAAGATCGTAAACTGTTGTAGCTGCAGCTGTGGAATGCGGGTTGGGTATAATTTACGATTGAAGTAGCGGAACACACAAATAAGCTTCGAAGCCGTTTCAGAAACGATGATCTTACATTGTGAAAAACTTGTTATGCTTTAAGAAAACAGACTATGCTAGATTAAACTGAATTTTATTTTTGATATTCTTTTTACTGGCACAAACCATTAATACTTTGTCAACGCGATATTTGAAATAGTGTAAGAAATGTTACTTGCGTAGAAACTATTAGAACTGTCATTATAAAAATGTTATGACTAACGATATGGTTTTATTATTTTAATTTAATAGTATACAATTTTGACAGGGAATTAAAATAAATATACGAAGACAACAGAAAAGGAACACGATAAATCGAATTTTGTGTTTTTGACAAGGAAATAGTTTTAAAATTTAGTACATTGTCAATCCTATGTTATAAATTGTAGTTTCATATTTTTTCTTCTAAATAATTTAACTTGACAATTTAATAACTTCACAAATAAACAAATACGAACATAAATGATTTTGTGGTATGAAATATATACAAGTGTCGAGTGTTTTAGAGTATTAAATGCTATGGAAAAAGTGAAATAGTATTTTAATAACACGAAAATGAAAAGGCTGAAAAGGCAGAATCTTCGAAAATTAGGACATTGGAAAGTTGCAAAAAACACATTATTGAAAAACAGTAATAAGAGGGAATTGGAGTGCCAAAGCCAGAATGTTGAAGAAACAAAGAAAGACAAAGAATAGGAACCGCGAAACTAGAAAATTGGAATATCGATGAACTAAAAGTCCAGAATAATAAAAGCAGCAGGAAATTCGGGAATCACGAAGCTAAAGAGTTGGAACAATTAATTAAATAGTTATTATATCATTCATATATTTTAAATAAATTTTAAAATTAAAATTTTAAAATTGTAAAAGTGGACTTTTTGTCTACTTGTAGTTTATATTATATAAATTTTATTTTGTAAAGAAATTATTCTGGATTTGTATATTACATTACGTTATTATGATGATTTAGGATAACAAAATTATAAGTTAAATTACTGTCATTTCATGAATTTAATATTATATAAATTTTAATACTCTTTTTTTATAATTTATAAATGAACAATTCATTAACCCGATACATAAAATTATTTCAGATTTGTCCAAACAATAAGCTAATATCTAAACTCATTTGATATAAAATATTAATTGATATAAAATTTACATGTAAAAGACGTATCAAATTAAATGATTTTTAATCGTTTGAACGGTACCCATCATGTTTTTAAAATCAGTTATTGAAAATACAGTATTTTGTAAGGGAATTATGTTGTTAAGAAAATAGCGCGACAAACGTAGTGGAAACAGAGAGAAACCATTTTCACAGTTCCTTTCTAAACGATCAAAAAGCGAGTGAGTAGAACACGTCAATCAAAGAGACTTGTGCCGCTATCGTATACAATTGCGAACGTTTCGATCTATCTCGGAAATTCAAAGGGTGCATTAAAATTTCCGACATCTGGAAATCTCGTTGCACATCCTATTTGGCTTTCTTTTTTTCAGAAACAATCTGCTCGTGTATATGTACACATTTGTTTGAACCGTGTAAAAGTCATCGATTAAGTGTGCTTCAAAAGGATAATATTTAAGTAATTGTTCGAAGTGAAATAAAACTTTTATGGAAGCATAAAAATATTCGATAAAGAACATAATAGAGAAAAATAAAAGTAACATAAATATAATAGAAAAAATATAAAGGTACTGTTTAATTCGTGAAAGCAATGTATCTACTTATGATAATTTAGTCTAGTGATTATTATTGAAATATTTCGCGTGAATTCAGTTATATTATATAATAATATAATGTCTAAAATTTAATTCTTAAAAAGTTTCATACAAACCAATATACTAATTGTAATTTAGTTTCACATTATAATAAAATATTTCGTGTACAAAATTCAAGAAAATTTGTTTCTTGCGAAACAGTAAATTTAACGTCAATATAGAAATATCTCTTCGAGGCATTAAATTTAAGTGCACGATTTTATTTTACAGTTCTTGAGAGAAGTTTTATATAATTTCCTAATTTTACAATAGCTGAAAACTTTCTATGTAAAATATATGTAACTCGCTATTAATTCTCATATTCGTTACTCAGTTTCACGTTAATGTATCTTCTCCAATTAATTTCCGCGCAATTTTGGTAATGTTTTTGCACTTGAATCTCCCTCTGGCACTTAAACATTTTGAATAAAGTATGAATGTCAAGTGACGCATGTTACTATAATTATATTTAACTTGTTTCAGAGTTGTGTGCGAAGTTTAGAAGCATATAAGTAAGAAACGATATGAGTTTAAATTGAAAAGCATTTCCTCATGTAATAGAACCTCCGTTACAAACAAATTAGTTCCTATAAGTTAGTATTAAGCTTTTATTTAAAAACTGATGAATTTGTACTTTTTTTATCACTGAAAGTGATTTTAGCGGGGGTAACCTAGAAAATTGGTCCTCCTCAGGTACAACGCTAATGCAACGAAAATTAGCGATTGGTTGATTTGGGTCACGTGGGGTAGACCTCGAGTGGGAGTGGCGTTGTCTGGTACTGAGCAATCGCGCCTGTAATTTATTTTATATCGATTCAAATGTTTGCATATCAATAAAATTTTACGGCAAAATAGTCGTCTTCATTTCCTAGTTAGAACTAGTTGCTTCTGGACCTTTCAGTGAGACGAATCGTACTGGGATACAAGTCGTGCAATTTTTTTATTTGTTTGTTTACAGATCATATTTTCTCTAATCGTTCTTTATAACTAATTAACCTTTAATGAATGTAAATTATTAATTAATCTCTTTGTATTCTCTTTTTATATCTTAGGTTTATGAGAATTTGCAAAAAAATTTCATATATTTTACGTAACAATGATTAATAACCAGAATGCAAATTTTGTGCATTTTAAAATTTGCATAAATATCACTAAAGGATTAGAATCTATAAAGAAATTATTTTATCTTATATATTATATTATAATATATATATATATATATATTATACATTATAATATACTCTAGCTTTGATATTTTATGCATTGCATATTTTCTAATAATAACTAAATGGTAAGAAATAATAATTATATCTACGATTATTTTTTCATTGTTTTATTTCAGTCAAGAGAATTTGTTTCATTAACGTTTTACAATATTAATATCCAGCACGAGGTTTCGTTAATTCACTTTCCTTCGAATAGAATTCTGGTCCTAATAAACAAGCACGCGAGATAACTCGCCCGTGACGCACTACGAGCGATATTGTAACACGGGATATCTCGTTTCGCGGTTACGAAGCGGTTAATTATTTACTTGAAATCACGTTAGACGCTAATATGAGTTGCATCGATATTTATACATATTAGTCAGCTCGGGTCTGTTTCCACTACATTGAACTCCGAACATAAATTACATTTAACGTAACGAAAGTGTAAATTAGACCGTTATAATATTGAAATAGAATGTCCAATACACGATCAAGACATTTTTTACACTTTTGTAATTAATTAACTGTTAACTCTTTCTGAGAATTAAATTGAACAACGATAAAGCATTTATTTCCCTCGATTAACTTTACTAACTTTTTAGTAAGAATATCAGTGGTTTTGTATAATAACATTATTTCTAACTATTAGAAAAAATAACTTTTCTTCTATAATATTAAATATTAAATATAGTATTAATGTAATGTTAACATAGTTACTAAATATAATATTAAATATCTTGTAGATGAAGAAAAAACATCTTTCATTTATAAGTACATCACAGTAATAGTACCAATAAAATAAATGAATTATATTAGAAATTATAAAAAAATTAATATGAAAATTACTAATGCTTACATTATAAGAAAAACATTACAATAGTGAAATAAAATAATATGTAATTAAAATTAATAGATTTAAACGGAAATCAGAATTAAGCGCTTCATTGTTATTCAATACCAGATGAAGAAGAGATACTGTTATCGTTTGTAATAGTTGCAAATAATACACATTACAACGCTACTATCATAAAACGATTGTTGTCAAAACAAAAGTACACATGGAGTGAAATTTCTTTCGTGACAGAATTGAAGAATTAAAATGATATCAGAAATATATATTCTCAATGATTTTAAAAACGTAACAACGTTCCTTCTTTCTTCGCAACACGCAACAAGGTGTCCTATATTCGAATATGAAACATAAGTTTTGAGGGAATGCAGGCAATCGCATTGAAAGCGTTCGGAACTTCCAACCAAAACGCTGTCGACGAGTCATCGGAAAAAAACGTTAAAAAGTATATACATACCGATAGAAACATTTCTGCTGTTTCATCATCATTCGATCCGCAGAAGGGGATCCAACTTTCGAATTCTCCTTGACCTGAACGGCAACAAAAAAATTCTTTGCCAAAATTTGTTTTTTCCGGTAAACACCTCGTACGTTTTTGTACGTTCCGCGTGATTTGATAAACTTCAACTCTTGGCCCAGTTTGCAAATAAAAGAAAAGTTTGATCAACATCCTTGAAACGTTTCACGTACAACTCGGAGTTAGTTAGTAATAATATCATGATATTTGATCAGCTATTCTCCTTTGTTCAATTTCGCAAACGTTTCTTTGGTGTTTAACTTCGCCTTGGTAAAGAGTAGTAACTTTCGAGTTAGTGGAGAGTGAGTGGCTCAAAATCATATGCATATGTGTCATAAAAGTCTATAAAGTTAGTGGATAGACGAAAGGATAGACGAAAAATTGTCTGTACTTTTATTAAATTATTATATTATATATATTAATTATTATTAATCATTATATATTATATATTATATATATTATATATTAAATTGTCTATACTATAATTAAACTATAATTATAATTATAATAGTTATAATCGTATTAAAAAAATTGTAATCTTATTAAAAGATTAAAATAACAATCTAGTTGGCCTCTATGTTAATTCTTTTCAAAGATGTTTTTACATCGTGTAGCAAATGGGTAAGCAAGGATACTTCTGTTCTCGAAAATTGTCAAAATTCAAACGCCTCTGGAAACGTGAAAAAATTTTTATCACTGAAAGTGATTTTAGCAGGGGTAACCCAGAAAATCGAGCTATTCAGGTGCAACGCTAATGCAACGAAAATTAGCGATTGGTTGATTTGGATCACGTGATTCATAATTCATACCTCATACAGAGGTAGATCTGTAATTTGTTTTATATCGATTCAAATGTTTGCATATCAATAAAATTTTACGGCAAAAAAGTCGTCTGCATTTCCTAGTTAGAACTAGTTGCTTCTGGGCCTTTCAGTGAGACGAATCGTACTGAGATACAAGTCGTGCAGTTCTTTTTATTACTAAGTCTACCATCGTCTTGAAGTTGTCTCCTCTTTATAACTACTTCTTAAAATTTGCTGTACGATTCGTTTTTTTGTCATTTTATTGAACTTTGAACGTTATAATTAAATGACAAAAGATTAAGGTTAAGATTTCTTGGATTTTTGTCGCAATTTTATGTTCAATGAAATGGCAAAAAAAACATCGTACAGCAAATTTTAAGTTGTTGATGTAGAGGAAAGACTTCAATATCTTCAAAATTATGCTAGATCTAGTTATCAAAAAAATTTTTCAGCGATTTTACTTGAATTTTTACAGCTTTCGACGATAACGTATCCTTGCTTTTCCACCTGCTGCATGATGTAAGAATATCTTTGGAAGAAAAGATCTCAAAGTTGATAAAGTAAAGGTTTCGCGTTTTAAAATGTGATTAATTGAATTGTTGTACGATTTTGTTTTACGTAGTTGAAACAGTTTAAAGTTATCGGTAATTTTTCATCAAATATACGAATACCTCACCTCTGTATATAATATGTCATATTTTGAATGTAAAATGAAATATTTCATTCAATTTCAATGAAATGTGATTATCATGTTATCATATATTACAAATTACTATAAATTGACATATTAAATCATAACATACATATATTCATTATTAATTGCTTCATACTGTTGTTGTGTATTATATATACTATTGTACTATTGTGCTATACTATTATTACTTATCTTTAATTTCATTAATACTAATATGCATCATACATGTATTAATGAAATTAATTATTATATATCATGACAGTTTATTTATTCGTAATGTTTGATTCTTGAATTCAAATTTATGAAAATTTTGGGATATAAAGATAAATATATATACATTACGGTTATGAAATTATAAATAGTCTTACATTGGTACTACGAAATTATAAATAGTCGTCCATTGATGCAAGAATTCTCTTATTTTACATATCATAAAATTGCTCAGGAATATTACATGTACGAGAACGAACAGAATGTGTGAGGATGGAGCGCTTTAAAATACGCTTTGTGTCCAATGTGACGAGACAAAGCCGAATCAAATTTGAGCCGAGCTAGTTAAAATCGTTTTCCAGTTGACATTTCGACACCTGCTCTTTTGTGCCAACATGATGTAATTTTGTGCAACATAGACCACAAACTTCTCTTGATAGCATCAGTGCAGGTTGGTCATTTAATATTGCAGTTCTTTGAAAGGATAGCAATTTCCAATTAAGCGAGCATAATTATCTAAATCCATCGTTTTATTCAGTTATTTCCTCGAACGAACAGGATCTTTTGTTTTCAAGTATGTACATTAACATTTGGACATTAAGTATCGAAACTGTTACGATTTTGATTCATTCTAAAGCTTAAAGCCTCTACTTTCAAAATCTATGGTTCATTTTATTCTTAGATTTCAAGATGATTTTAGACTACGTATCAGATGACGAAGTGAAAACACTTTTCTTCTCGAAAATGCTATAAATTGTGCAATAATATTGAAAAAAAATGTTTTCATTACTGAAACCACTACAATGAGTTTGAAGATCGAAGCCTCCCCCTTGACCTCTCAAAACTTGCTGCACGATTTCCTTTTTCGCCATTTTATTAAACTTCGAAGATGATGAAAATTCGTCGTTATATTCGTTATTTATTCGCCTGGTATTCAAAATTCAATAAAATGGTGAAAAAAAGTCGTGCAACAAGTTTTGAGGGGTCGTTGCAAAGGAAGGCTTCAATCTTCAAACTCATTGTAGTTTCAATCATGAAGCATATTTTTTAATACTTCTACGTACTGTGACAATTTATAGAATATTCGACAAGAGAAGTTCTGTTACATAAAATAAACTAACAAGTTTATTATTGTATTCTTTCTTTTTATAAAGTTCCAATTTCAACATCTGGTGTCCACATTTAAACGTTCGAATATTAATGGACGTCACTGTATACGAAGAGAAATTTTTATTTATTCTCCGAAGAGCTTGGAAATACAATTACTTTAATTGAGAAGTAGTTTAATGTTCTGAGAAAGAGTGTCATGATAATAACAAGGTGAAACGGAAGTAATCTACTGCTACTAACGTTCCTATTCTTACCGAGGCATGAATTTATCAGGATAGGTCTTACAAGATAATATCATCACTTTCTCAGAGAAAATTGTAGTTGGAGCGTAGCCAAATTAAACTTGGCGGATCTCCACGAGCCCTAGAAATCATGATGTGTTCCGTCCATCCCTATCCAAAAAAATATATTCATATTTAGTCGATAGTCAGTAACAGATTGTCGGGGGGAGGAGGGGGAAGAATAGGCCATCCACTTGAGTTTATTCATGAACAACTCATAAATCATCTGAGAAATTTATCTGTCCTAGAAATACCACTGCTATTAATCGTAGATATCACCACTACTATCCTGATTAAACTCAAGTTGTTAATGATCTATAATTTTAAAGATATCTGTATAGAGGAACAGCGTTATAAAAACTGCTTTAAAATTGTAGAATTTAAATTAATTAAAGGTGGATTATTTTATCCAATCATATAGTATTATTATCATATTGATATATATAGTTGACAATTAATAAGACATTCAAGACAGTCAAGTGAGTTATTGAATGAAACTCACGATTTGTTCATCTCTGATTGCTTAATTATTTTATGCCTACATGTTTTTTTATTATATAGTATTGCTATTATTATATACTATCTTATCAGTATTTCATAGTACTATTACCACAATTAAATTTAGGTTGCTTATGAATAACTTAAATCACTTTTATAATGTTCTTTTATATAAATGGTACATATCTCTAAAATTATGCTTATAATTTTATAAAGTATATTATTGCAAAAATAATATAAAATTATAAAATACAATGTACTTCATAATTTTGTGGAATTTACATTAATTAAAGTGAATTATTTTGATTAGTCTTAAATTTCATAGAATTATCAAAATTTCAAATTTTTCTTTAAAATTACGCTTCAAAATTCTTATTTACATTCGACTCTTTCATTTAGTAGTGACATATTTCATAAATTTTAATATTTTCTTTGAGATTAATAAAACATTCAAGTAAAATATTGAACACAAATTACAATTTTAATAACATTTGAATGTGCTGCTTACAAATTGCAGATTAATTAAATTTTTAATGTAAGTTTCAACATTTATAGCTGTTTTGAAAAAATATTATTTCATCATATATTTTTATAGATTTAAAAAAAAAATTAGTGATATTTGAATTCGTTATATTTAATTTTTAATTTTATCAAACAATTTAACATTGTTATTGCAATTAAATTCTTTGATCGATCATTACTGATTACCTTTTAATCTTAATTTCACATTTATATCTTCTATTCTAAATTACATAATAAATTGTTTGTATCCCTATTACGAAAAACTTCTATTTCATTAAATCGAAGCTCCAAGTTCTATAAAAAATACACTAGAATACGATGTTTCATTTTGATACATAATTAATTTTTTTTGCAAACAATTGACAAATCATGTTTGAGCTTCAAATTAACATTTAATACATATTATTTAACAAAAATTTTAATGATTGAATTCTGAATGATTTTAACCATTTGTGAAATTCGAACGTGGTTATGTTATACATTTTTCTTCTGAAATTATATTTTTAATATCACAACAGTTTCGTTTATTGTTAAATGATGTAAAAATTGTTTGTGCTACTTGAACAGGGGAGAAACAGCAGGAAATAAGTTACAGAGCTAAACACAGTTTCAAGTATTGTACGAAGATAATAATCAAAATATACGCGAAACGATCGTCCTTTTGACAGAACAAAAGCGAGTTCAGGATATTGGTAGCGCAATAATAGAATACTGTACATCTTCTCTATTGCTTATTGTTGGAACGACGAAGGCTTTACAGCATGTATTGTTTCGTACTTAATAAATAGATAGCCGATTCGATTATACTTGTTTCAATATTGTTCCCTCTGAATGTTCGCATGCACTAGTTATTAAACGAGTCATAATTATTAAAGTGAAAAATCAGAAAAGAATCAGTTTATGGAAATAGTAAACACTAATTATACTCATTTCTAGACTGCGGATATTTGTGCAATTTCATATTTTGAATATTTTCATATAATGATGAACATAATTAAAACTTATGCTAGTTCTATATAAATATTCGTTCGTAAATATTACAATAAGTTCTCTACGTTGAATATTTTTATATTTTTACATGTTATATGTATTTTCTAGATTTTTGAAATCGTAAAATTCCTGAAAACGCACTGATTTCATTTATCAATTTAGTTTGTATACATTTTGTTTTATATTAATGAAAAATAAGAGACAACTTAATATAAATAATGGCACTTGATTATTCATTAAATTATCGTTAATTTACCATTGAATGAAAAGTTTTTCTAGTCGTATTATCATAATTATGATTCTTTCACTTTATTTCCTTACAATAAAATTACCCTCTGTTCTTATTGTTATAAAGCATCACACAATTTTCATCACATTAAAGGAAGGAAATATCAATTCGTTAACTTAAAGGAAGAAAATATCAATTTGTTAACTAAGAGACTAAATGTTCGTATAAATAATATTGGAAGAATGGAACGTCAAATATATTTTTACATAAAAAGAACATGCTAAAGTATGGAGGCTGGAGGAATGAAAAATAAAAATATTGTTGGTTAATTAGTTGGAAGTCGTATCAGGGTCTATAATAAAATACTAGCGATGAAATTGAAATTATAAGTGAGATTCTATAATTTTTGACATTGGTTTCTTTATTATTTTTATATTGCAATATTTGATTAAAATTTTCTAAAACTAATCAGAATTAGAATTCTTGTAAAATGAACCATGAAAAATTTAATGGAAAAAATAGTCCAAATGCATTTTCTATATTTTATTTCTAGACAAGTACACTAAACGGAAAAATAAGATTTTATATTGTAAAATCTTTAACTTTTATTTGTACAATGAATATATAGCATTATGATAGTATTACAACAGTGATTGAAATTGTCGAAAAATGTAAATTTAAAACTTCGAAACGAATGGTTTATTATTATTAAAAATTGATAATATATTAATCACGAGGAATTCATATACAATAAACGTGAATAATGTTGTTCACATGTTGTCAACGTGTAAATTAATTTTAATAATCATAAAAGAGATCGATTTATAATTGATATTCGCAACTGATTATACCGTGATTTAAATTACGATGAATAAAGTAAATGATTAATATTCTACAGATGCAAATATAATAAACTTCCTACTTGTTCCTCGCATATATTTTATATACATTGATATATCATTCGCAAAAAGTTACACAGGCCCATGATTATTAAACTCCACTGAAACGGAAATTCAAAGTAAGATTAATGAACGTATTCCATTTTAACTGTAACTAATATTTCCTTCGTTCAATAACCAGAGAATTCTGAACTATGAAAGCGCTGAAGTTGGGTATATCGCAATTAACCTGCAATGTGAGCTCATTGCCTTTTATCAATCAAAAAATTATATCCTTGTATTTTCAATTTTGCTCTGTTAAAACATAGGATAAGAGGGCCAATAAATCATTTTCATAGAGTATTTAATATAAATAAATCGAAACTTAATATAAATAAATAATAAAATAATAAATCTACTATTCAACTATCATAGATACATTAAAGTGTATAAAGTACGTTTTTATCATTATTGTAATTATAATCGAAATAAATTATAATCATTCTAATTATTACAATTATTGTAATTGATGTGCATCTTCGTAAGATATAATATTTTCTGTGAAGTATTAATATATTAACAATTGTGTTGCAAAAAATGTTATTAAAAAATCTTGTTATTTGCCACAAATGTCAAGTAAGTTCTACTCGAAGTAGAAAGTGTCCCAATACTTTCGTGGGATAACGTAGGTAAGGATACGAACAATACATGCTCGTGTATATTATTAAACTAGAATAAAAGCACATTTATTCGGCAGAAAGCTAATCAAATCTTTCGAGAAAAGTTGCTGAACGCAATTTAAAGTTTCGGATGTAAAAACGGGAACGTGAAATTGCAAATGCGTTGTCTAGCGCTTCAACTTCCTATAAAAGTTCTTAAGGTGTTTTATAAATTATGAACAGCATACGTCTGAATTCGACATCACTAGAACACCCTCCTGTTTTTTCAGGATTTTTTCAGGATATATAGCATGCTGACATTAAAAAAGGACGTGGTGTTTGCCCCTTGCGCTTGGAATAAAACGTCAGAATATTGTGAGAAATGCCAAAAAAGAAGAAAATGTAAGCTTCTGCGTCTACATTTCTTGAAATATTTAGATGAAATTCTTCACCTGACCAGCTTTCAGCTTTAGCATGTTCAACGTGTAACATGTTTTCGGAGTTGTGTAGTTTCCTTTTCGTGCGTGCACGTGGTGCCAACTTAAACGCGGAGATAAATTAAAGAAATTTTTTAGCTCAGGAGATAGATTTGGAAAAGTCCTTTCACGATATTTCATAAACAAAACATACATACATTTAAAATTTTGCAAGAAAGATCTTCTACGAAAACTTAATTTTTGTAAAATATAGATAAACAGCGAAACTTAATTTTGTTAAATATAGATAAACAGCATCTGATTAGTAATAAACGAGTTAAATATGTATATTCTGAAATGATAATTTATCAATTTTTGATGGAAACATCTCAATCGTCAATAGAATTGTGAGAATTAAAAAAATATGATAAATTGAAATGGTGTACATAATACGTATAATAATTGCTTTAATACTGAACAAAATGTTTTATTATTGACATGAGAGATTTATTTATACAGGATATCTCACTAAATTATAAAATTATAAAAGGAAAGTTATAAATTATCAAATTTATCTATATTATATACACAAGTATAGGGATGTTCATTATAACACCTCTGTAGAAACGAAAAAGTGTTACCGAATCTGAGTTAAGATTGAAAACAGTTTAACATTCGTTGTTAAAATAAAACTATATTGCATAGATTTTGAAATATAAATATCATATCAGAGTACAACTCGAAAACATTCAGAAACTAAACCCATTCTCGCTTTCTCTATCCTAGGATGTCACAGATTCACTACACAGACATTCCTAGGACACATTCCACTCAAAAGGTCAGATGATGGCTACGTAATCCCCTTTCACGTTGTAATCGAAAGCACTCGATCTGTAACTATACAGGGTGTTCCGATGGACACCTGGTGGTGCAATCAAAAAGGAAATGATTTTAGATTCGAAAATACGTGGAAAAAAAGAATAAAATTTTTCTCGACAGGATCAAATTTGGAAATTTATCAAGTTTATGTAAATTTAACTAATTCTTGATTAGTAAGACACGAATGATAAACAATATTACCTGTTATTCTACCTGTCTGAACGAGTCAAAAGTGTAGAATACAATTTCCTCGTAACAGCCTTCGTTTTCGAGAAAATTCAATTCCAAGTGCACATTCTAGACTAAGCCAATTCTAGACTAAACATGTTGAAAGTCTATTTTCTCGAAAACAAGGTATTACACGACGAAATGTTTGTCTACTTTCATTTTTCACTCATTTTCGCAGACAGAATAACCTCCTATCCAATATTAATTTTCTTTCTAGTTTAGAATTCAACAATAAAATAGATCTCATATCGAATTTTTTCATTTAGATTCAAGTTCTAACGTAAAATAACCAATTTCAATTCATAAATATAAATTACTCGTAAACTCTCTATATTATAAAAAGATATAACTCGTAAACTGTATCTGTATTATAAAAAAATATAACTATTAAAACATAACTCGGATAAAAAATGAATTCAAGGAGACCACAATCTGTTATGTCAGCAGTTTTTTGTAGATGAGCGCATGAGAAGGTTCACTCATTCATATTCATCGATTATATATTTTCTGATCGACGCAGCTCAACACTCTTTATAAAAAGGTATTAATCTACACATATATATCGAAAAGTTAAAATTATTTTGACCTTAATTTCCTAACGTTTATTGTATAAAAGTTTCTTGTATTCACACTATTCTTGTTTTTCACGCATAAGTGTAAAATCTAATTTTTCAACATACATAGGCCAGTACATTTTTATGCGCTCATCCAAAGAAAAACTATTACCAGATTATATAATTTGTTTCTTATCTGAACTATTTTTTTATATTACATAATAGTTTACATTTATTATTCACATTTATAGATTATAACCGATCACTCTGTATATCAATACAGAATATTTGGAATGAATTTTATGTATATAAGGTGCTACCATGCGTAAAAATAAGGAGAACTCCGAGAAAAAAAAAGATCAGATATGTACCACTGTTCTTAATTGTTTCTTTCAAGAATCGCAGAAAATTTTATCTCTTATCGTTGCTTCAAACCTTGACTCAATATTATATTAAAGAGTGTACATTTTGTAGTTACTTAAATTCCATAATCACTAATTACATCAAATTAAATTAGGCGAACGAGGATGAGGAAATATCACCGTATTGCGTGAAACCAAATGTCCAAGTAACGTTTCACGCAGTACCGCCATTATTTTCCCTTGTCTTGTTGCGATCATACAATACATTACGACCAATTCCATTGTTAATGAAATGGCATTCAAACAGGCTATTCTCTGCTTTAAGGTGGGATTTCCTATAAACATCTCACGTGCGTGCGTCAGAGATTTTCAGCTGGACACAGCCATTCACTTGACTGAAATGCAACAGTTGAAAATTGTGCATAGCAAACTAGAAACATACTTCTGCTTTGTATCGGTGTAAATGCATCTGATGTGCGTGCGTTTGACGGTTATATGAAATTCTATTTTTGAACTTCATAGTAGAGTTCAAAATTTTGGACGTGTATATGTACGTGTATTAATGTGTAATAATGTGTATTAATGAATTAAATATCCGCAGGTGCAATGATACATTTATTCTGTGTGTAGACTGACAATATTTGCTAATTTACTATATTTACGGTTAACTCCAAAAAACGAAAAGTGCAAGAAAAAGAAAAGTGACAAAATATACATTGTCTGTAATCTATTATTCCACGACCAGACAAATTTTCGTTATTTCGCGGTGTGGAGCGCAATATTAAGGAAATTTATTTCAAATGTAAAATGTGAAGAGTTTTAATACATTAAAAAATAATGAATGAACGATATTAACAATTATAAACGAATTTATATAGAGTAAGAATTTCTCCAATTGTAATCAATGCTAATATATATGTGTCGCTATATATCCTGCAGATTGTAGAGAAACTCGGAGTTAATGATGTTCGTAATTCCTAAACTTGGTGCTATATATAATTATTGAGCTGTTGACGGCACTCACTGAATTGACAAGCTGTGTATTCCTCGATCGCGACTATGTTAGTTCAAGCAAAATCACCCTAATAGGAAGCAAGACAATTCCTATTCTAATTCGTCCTATATATAAATAGAAAGTAGAAATTAATTATTTTGGATGTGCTTGCAATACCAAACAGCACAATTTAATACATCTAAATTTCAATTTGCGTTCATGTGATATAATAGCTATTTTAATCAATGAATTATTATTTTTGACATATTTTACAATCATGTAGTATTATTGTAATATAGATAATATTATACCGTTATTATAAATTTTAATATTTAATATTATAATAGTATCATAAATTGATAACAATTAAGAAGTAGAATTTTTTATTATTATTATATATATTAATTTATTGTTCTGAATGAGTTAACGAACAATTACAATGAATCGTGTGAGTAAAAAATGGGATTATAATGATTGTAGTGTCATTGTTAAAATGATGGCATCTATAAAGATATAAAAGAAACAACTTTTTATACTTAGTTACTTTTATGCTTACTATAATATAGTGTTTATCATTATATTTTCAATTATAATAATAATTTTTTTGTACACCATTTTATGTACAGTCACGAAAATGGAATACTGAAGTACCAATACAATTTTGTCTTCTAAAATGTCTAATTAATTATAAAAATGTATTACATCACGTTACAATGTAGAATATGCCATAAATTAAAAAACAGTGAATTTCTTAATTTTGTTTAAAAAAAAAAAACGAAAGAATACCAAATTCTTAAAGTACTAGGAGTATTGGCAGAAATATTAGCATAAGTTAAGTTATAAAATTAAAGTTAATATCTAATGTTTTATTTAATAGTTTTTATAATTAATTTAACATGTAATATTTTACTTAATGTTCTTTAATAACATCTCTTAAATGATTTGATGTGTTTTAGATTATTTTTCGGTCAATATAACATCTTAAATACCAGGTGGTTAAAATAAAATTAATTAACAAGAGTAAAATGAAATTCATACATGAGCGTTGTTTTAATACATTACATCAAGATACACATCAATTAACCTACATTTCAGGTGTTTACGAGCTGTTTTCCCTTAATGTTGTCTCAATCTTATCTCAAGTTCCTCTATGTTTGTATGTACAAAACAGTGATGAGTGAATGCAAAAACAACTAGTAATGAATGCAAGAACGTTACGTCCAACGTTACATTCACATTAGCATGTTTAGATAGAATGTTCGTTGTTTGTATTATACATATAGTAATAAATAATTTTCATGAAACATGCAACTATTTCTATACTACATTTTATTAATTTTCAAATTTTACATTTAACTCTTTATAAAAACGTCCCGTATTGAAATGTCTAGTTAAAAATTCAATTAAATAATTTATATAGTTAATTCATAGGTTCAACGCTTCGTCTTTATAATAGTGCAATTAACGACTTTGATTAATGGAACGTGTAAATAACGATTTTGAATATGGAGTAACATAATTCATAATTTTTTCACAACGAGAAACAGCCGTATTTTTAACTATACAGTGCTTTAATACCATAGATAATAATACCGTGCAATACTGATAAACAATTTTTATTTTTTATCACGATCATTCATTGTAATATATTACTACAATATGATATTTATGTATTATGTGATATTATTTATGTACGAAAAATTGCTATATATACAAATTCATAATAAATCAACATCGAAAATCGCAATATTTCCCTGTGTCCATTGAGCGACATGTGTATCTAACTTCACGTAACCCGAACAATGTAACAGTAACCATAAATCATCAAAAATACCCTGAAAGGAAATGATAAATTTGGAGATGGCCAGGATCGATCGAGAACGTTCGATGAGTATCCACAGGCTCTGCTACAAACAGCTCTTGGCCTGCATGGGCCGGGGCATTTGACATTTTCCCGGAAAACTGGAGCGAAATCAAAGTAAGAAACCAGAAGTCTGGTATCCGCGCGTCCCGTCAAATAAAAGGACAGACCCCAGAAACCGAGAGTCATGGAGTAATATTTCAAAGACTCGACAGCAGAGATTCGCCACTGCCTGAAGGGTAGCTCTAGCCGTTTAATTATTTCTTACTATTTCGCAGGGATAGTTCTCGCCGTGGTGGCCGCGGTGGCCGCGGTGCTATTGTCTTAAAATTTCAAGCGTTGCATTTGACTGGTTGTCCCCGACCGAACCAGAGAGCGGATTAACCTCTTGCGAGTGGTATTTGCTTTACGTACGTTTCGCGATTGAATATTTGTCGCTTTAGCTCTTTAATCGATGAGCATTTTCTCGTATCTGGTACCCAATGGATGAAGGATATTTTGTGTATGAAACGAGATTATCGAAGATTATCTATTTTAATTCTTGGTATTTTTCGAAGCAATTTTCAAACAATTTTACCGTACAACATACCGCATTTGACAGCAAAAGATTAATGTCATGATATTAGGTAGAAGATGTATGAATATTATACAAGATTTAAATGACTAAATTTTTATTTAAACGATTACTCTTGATGATCTGCAGACATTAGATTAAAATGAACATTCAAACTCTTAGTAATGCAATTAAGAACATAAATGAATAAAACAACAGTGGAAAATTACCGATTCTTTTAACTGTTATAACTTCGTACCAAAAAAAAAAAAATTATATAACAATAAACATTAGAGTTAAACGAAAAAAATTCAAATAGCTCAGGAGTAATAAGTAATAAGTTTCAAGAAATCGTTGCAAAAGAGAGTCGAATCGTTGCTTTCAATCTTCAAGATCATGATGGATGTACTTGTGAAAATATTCCAACTATTTTAAGTATATCAAGTACTAAAAATGTGAATTGGTATAAAAATCCTCAATTGAATACTTACACCGATTGCAAAATATATAAAGTGTATTCTAGCTGCAAAATTCTGCGAACAAATCTAGCCATTATGATTTTATTAGAAGAAGAGGTATCATCCGAGGAAACAAAAATCTAACGCAACGCACACATTCAAAGAGAAAGGACTAATTTTCGAGCAATTTCATCCAACGATTGCGATAATGCTGCTTTTCTTTTTATTTCCCAAGTCCATCGTGATGATCTCAATAACCGAGCATGTCATAAACGCGGTCATTTCCAAAGGATTATTAACGATTGACATAACGGTCTGATCGGTGGAGAACCAGTCGGAGGAATTTCCGGGACTCTTGCCTAATCGTTTCGAGCTTCGTGTTCGTTCATCTAGATACCACTTATTTTCTCTTTAAAAGCTAAAAGCCTGCTTCAGAAGCACGGAAGAGTATGAGTGGCATTTAATGAGCATGCTGATTGGATTTTTCTTGTGTTCGATGAAAAGCAATCAGCATACACGTTTTCCGAACGATTCGCATAGTTCTCGTTCGATGGTTCGTGTCTTGTACGATTTTAATAGTTAAAAAAAATTGTAATAATCTTTTCTTGTTACTCGTAAAATTAATATCTACATTATACATGTGGAAAGTTTAAAAATTGATTATAATAGTATAAATTATTTGTAGTTGAAAGTAATTTATGCTGTGCAAATTCCTATTAAATCGATCGATGAAACAGTTTTAGTTATTATAATTTGAGGAGTCTCCTCCTAATGAAAAGGGGAGTTGTGCGACAAAGTGTTGAAAAATAAGATTTTTTTATTAAATTTGGCATCTCTTAATGTTCAGATAATTTATTTTTGAATTTATTATTAATACATGGAAAGGAATAAATATTAATATATTAAAATTCCCTAAAAAATTGAAATAAATGTTAAAATAATATTTATACAATATGTTTGGAAATATAGATTAAATCGTGTGTATTGCATCGTATTGAATCGTATATAACAGAGGATAACGGAAGCAACATTTTATTTTGTACAATAAATATGTATTCAATCTCGCTTTATTTTTCAATAACGAGGATATAAATATGTAAATTTTACGAGCCTGCGAACGAGCAAACGGCCGAGCATCGACCGTTTTCACGCGATTTCGGTAAAGTTTCCAGATATGTACATACAAATTGCATACTGCTGGTTACCGAAATTCTACATTTGAGATTTAACAGTAATTAATAGCGTTAGTTGTGATCAAACTATTATCGTCAGACTTTATTCAATTGTGGAAACTTTAGAAATGTGTAACTTCAGTTTTATCTGAAGTAAAGTACACTTTATGTTTAACTGATAAGACACACATTAATTATATTCCTAAAGATACGACAGAAATGCTGCAGAAATATCAGAAATTATTAGACTATAGATTTCATACTTGTAAAAATCTAACTAATAACTGGAACTTCAATTGAATTCTATCAAATATCGTTGTGAGTATTTTATGTATATTATGTATCGCAAAGTAGTAAAACTGTGTAAAGTATTGTTAATTGTTACTTGTTGAATGTCATTATCGAGTCGCAATTTCCCAAAGAGATACAAACGGAAATGTAAATATCGTGAGATTTCAATTGCGAGACTAAGGTCGCACAAGGCGAATATTTACGCTTCTTAGTCGTAAAACAGAAGCTATCGAAAGCGTAACATCCGTGTGAAATATAAAATACAGTCATTTAAGTGCGTATTAACGTAATAAATAAATAAATTTGTAAAAATAATGAGTCGCGGAAAAATGTTAAATCCAACTGAAATACGCACGATACTGAAATTAAACGGAGAACATTGCTCCGTGACAAAAATAGCCAAAACAATTAATAAAAGTCATAAAGTGATAATACACATTTACTAAAGATCTCGATAATTATGGAGAAAGAAAAAGTTGTGGACGATCGCAGTGTCTCACAGCTACGTACAATATCAAATTCAAGCGAGACGAATTGCAGAAAAAGCCGGAGTTACGACAAATGTTAGGACCATTCGACCTCTTCTAAAGAATTGTGAACGTCTGAAACGACGAAAATTGCAACGAAAACCTTGGATGAAGCAAAAGCATAAGCTGCGTCGTTTGCAATTTGCAGAGAAGAAACATGTTTGTATGAATGAAATGGCGAAGAGTCATTTACCGATGAAAAGAGGACCAGATGGCTTCCATTACTATTATTCTTTACGAAAGAAGCAACAACTTCTGAGTCGTTGACCCATGGGAATCGGTGGTATAATGATTTGGGAAGGTATTGGTTATTACAGTAAGATAGAAGTAAAATTTATTGCAGAAAAATTAAATAGTAAAAAGTATGTTAAAATGATTGACGAACAAATTAACATGTATGCGACATGAATTGCCGGAAATGAATACGTGATAAACGCGGTCGTGCATTAAAAAGCATTAAAACAATACTTTGCAAACAAAAAAATTCGTGTTTTAGAATAGCCAGCCAAGTCTCCGGACTTGAATATTATAGAAAATTGCTGGGGCAATTTAGCGAGAATCGTATACCGTTTATATCGTTAAAACATTCTTAAATGTCAGAAAAATATAAAAGATTTTTTTTTATTAATGATTTATTTCTCATTTCAATTTTGTAAAATTGTTTTCGTCGCCTATTAAAAATATTAGAAATATTTTTATCATATTAAAAAAGAGAGAGAGAGAGAGAGAAATATTTTCTTTTGCTAGAAAAAGAATGAAACATAGAATTTTGTTAGAACAAAATTGAAATACAAAAATTCCGCTATGCAAGATCGTTCATCACTCGTATATCACTCCATGCTTAATTGTAGTTTCGAAATAATCTCTGTGTACCAATCATTTATTTTATCGAGTGGGGTTGCCGAGAAGGCGAAAATACGAATGAGGTTTGACCAAAAAAAAAGTACTATAATTTCCAAGAGATTCTACTTGCGACCAAATTGGAAAGAAGGAGTTGCAGAATTCTGACATCTTGCAATTTGTTAAATGAAAGGATAGAAACAGAGTCATCAAATTCTCGTCGACTAAATGCACTCGTTCCTCTTGTCTAGTAACGCACACAGACGAGAGAAATCGCATTCGAAACCGAGGTAAAGAAGAAGCAGTGAAAACAGCAGGAAAAAGGGAAGAAATGATTCGTACGATGACTGTACCGAGTGAACTGTTTCAAAATAATGACAATGACTATGAAAACGTAGTAGTTTCTTAATGGAATGGAATGGGTATTAAAATACTTAGAGAAAAAAAATTACATTTTACTCACATGTGAACAATACTTTTTTCTTCTTTTTCGTTTCTTTTTTCTTTAGATTTCAATCGAAAATCTCACGAGAAAATTATAGATCTATTTTTGTTAATTTTCTGACTTTATCACTTACAATTAGTGTTCGAAAAGAAGTAATATTTTATAATTTGAAAATTATATATCCACGTATCACACTTTGAAAATTCTTAATATTTCGCTATATTTTACCATTATAAAAATTTAGTATTTTTTTTACCAAAAATTGACTTATTTGTAACAATTGTTAATTCCCAGATTTTTAATTGGAATAAATAATCTTAATCTGTTATAAGTAAACGAAATTCTGTTTATAGAGGATTAAAGTACAGAATAAGATTTATAAACGAAAGAATGATATTATTAATAAAACTTTTAGTTTTCATTCACTCTGTATATTTCTTGAGAATGATAATGATCAATTTGTGATTCATTAGATTCAATATGTTTTGTTTATTATAAAATAAAATTATAATTAATTCTTAACTTATTATAACTAATTCATACTTAAAATTTAGTTGACGCTTGACGGGTTCATGAAAAATGTATAAAAATACAATTTTTGTCTCACTATCAATTAAAAAGTAATGTTTATAACGTGCAATTAATTAATTATATATAACTATATGATTTATTATGCTCTTTAATATCAAATTGTTAAAACGCCAATAAATTATTATTTTTTAATGTTCAAATGTATGACTGCCAATAATATTTTAATTACTCTCAGTCGTATTAATAACATTTAATTATAATTCATATTTATTTATAATTCTGAAAAGCTATTAAATAATGACATGAATGTTCGAATTTCAGTAGACTAAATTTTCAATCATTTTCACTTTTATCGAAAAAATGAATTTTAACTCTTTTTCCAATAGAGAAAATTTCACGGAGTTTCATTCAATTCCTGGATAATTGAATTTTAAACCCCTGAATAAATAATGTTCGCCAAAATCACTTGATACAAACAGTACATATTTGAGTGTAATATTTCATACCACTTTTTCTTGTCGAATGTATTTTTCAAATTATGTTAATTCTATCTTACCACGGTCTTCATTCGGATTTCCAGACAAAAAGTTGACATTTGCATGTGATCTGAATAATCATAAAACTGAATAGGTAATTTCGATCGAGCAAATCGAAAGAAGTCGAAGAATATGACTTTTACACAATTATTATCGAAATCACAACTTTTTTACTTAGAAGAAACGAATATGAGTAATTTAATTATAAATAAAATAATTATAAATAGACTATTAATAAATATATATTTCGTTGCAAATAAGAAGTACTTCGATAGATCTCTGTGTTTTTAATAATTATTTTCATTTCATTTGGTATTTACATACATGTTCTTTCAATTTGTCCAACTTTGTGTAATCGTGTGATATATTCATAATAAATAAAAAATGTTGGTATTTTTTAATGTTTTAATAAATTTTAATATATTAATACTAAAATAATATGATTAAAATATTTAAAAATATTCAAATTAACTTTAAAGTATTTAATACGACATGCTAATTAATGTCAAGTCTGAAACACTAATTTTTCAAATTGAAAAATATTTCATACTTTGCGCAATATTATTTTCACGGTAATGCGGAACAGAGTATACATGACGAGATAATAGATGATGTGCCCTGTAAAAGCCGCAAAATAGCAAGTTTGGCAACCTTCACTGGGTTTTATACATTACGCTGTACATAAAGATACATTATACATGCATCAGAGGATGTACATACCTGCATTAGAGATTTTTTCATATTCCGTTTTCTCCATTCTTTACTTTCCTTCAAACCTCTATATTTCGCTATTTTATAATTTTAGAGCGCGTAATTAACATTTTGAAATATTTTAATATTATTTTATATATAATATCAAATGTAGAAAAGTATATTGTATTATTTCTTTTTACCTGTCGAGATAAAGATTGATGTTGTTTCTATGCCACCGTGAATGTTTATGTATTTGCAGAAAATCCGAAACCACAAAAATGTGCAAAGTGCACATGATCTGGAAAACTATATATAAGGCATTCAAAGTGGAACATTCATTATAATAACATTCTGTACATACTATATAATACAATAATTTATAATAAAATTGTTATAATATATTAATTATTATTATTCATTTTAATATGATAATTTATGATATTACATAATAATAGTATTAATATAAAAATTTTCCTTTTTCCACAATTCTGCATTTCTTGGTGTTTCGTCGTGTAAAAAGTAACAAAAAATATACTGTAAATTAAATCTGATTTATTCGTTTCCAATAATTATTTTCAACTCGAATGATTTTCTATTTTGTAACGAAATAATGCATTCTATTTGCATCTGTGCTAAAATTTTGTTTTGCCACGTACAGCATATTTTCCAACCAATTTTTCTTATTCCCTTGTCCGTATTATTTGCAGTACCGGATTTTCTCACTTTAATGTGTCTGTGATAGAAATTTTACGCTTCGATCGTTGGTAGTTCTAGGTAGTTAACTGTGGATACATCCTTCAATTCTTAATGCAGAATAAATAGAACATGTCACCAAGATTGAACCATTGAATTCATTATGTCACTATCACTTTCCACTAATTTCCGCTGCGTTTCCCTCCGTCTTCGGATATAATCTCGAATAATCTAAAAGCATATTACCTAAAGGCGTACAGTTACCGCAAAGACGCGAGAGGCGAGACAAAAGGAGATAAATCGATTCGTGCCTCAATTCCAAGTAAATGATAGAGCTGCACTACGGTTTCCTTTGTGTCTGGCAACTTAAAGTAACTGTTAACACCTACTAGTTTGACTCCCTGCGATTTGTTTACTCGCTTATTACATCTGACAATACAACTCGCGAACTTATGGCATTCTATCAACTATCTTGTTTTATAATGTTCACTTCGGTATAAATATCATTAACCTTGTTCTGTTTTTTCTTTTTTTTTTTGTAATTAGAATGCGGATTTCATGCATTTTAAAATTTTTGTCAACATCGTTGAAAAAATAAAACTTGAAAGAATTTGTTTCGTTCACTGTATATTATAATTTAATAACTCTGTTTTATTATATGCGTTGGATATACGTTTTTGCTACTCCTAATTTTCCATAAAATGTATGCAGTTATATATTTAATATAAATATAAATGCAATAATAACAAACTATAGATATAATTAAATAAATAAAAATATAATTAAAATATGTCAAATTTAACTCTTTTAGGTTGTTGGCAAGTACTTATATTTATCGTCTGTTGTGTTAATTTATATAATGCCTAGAAATATATATGTACAACTATTCTTAACATCCTATGGTCCAAACATTCAACGTTTAGTTTAGTTGCGTTAGCGGATTGCATATATTCTCTGGTCTAAACATTCAATGTTTAGTTTGCATAGAAGATTGCATAGATTACACGAGAGAAATTCAGCTTTCAATTCTTACATCATTTTTCATACGTACGGATTTTTCGTACAATTTCTGTCTTTTTGCAAAAATTAAAGTAACATTTTCAGAATGAACTACGTTCGTTTATCTTTTTTTCTTTTTTTTTTTTTGGAAACGAAATATTCAAATAAGAAAATAAAATCGATTGTCCATTTTTATTCAGTTGCAAAATAGCCGTATATATTTTCTTAAGAAGAAATGTTTTACATTTTCGACATATCTTTTGATTTCTTCTTCCCTTCCTTCTCGTTTACTATTGTATTAAAATTTATCATTCAGACGCAAGAACTCGAAAATATTTAAAAATAATTTTTTGGCGTTCATTGAATTAAATTAAAATCACGAATTTTAATTTGGAATGTATTTCGAATAAGTAATAGTTTATATTATACATTGAATGTCACAATGTTTTCAAACACTGCGTTTAGTTGAAAATTTTTTCTCAGGGGTAGTATCACTCTTGCCTTTCATCGATTATGCCACTATTATTTTTTTAAGAGAAATTAAAGATTTTTTATTGATTAAATCGTATATACAATGCTAATAAAAGTTTTATAATATTAGAGGAATTATTCTTTATTTGGATCTTGTACTGGATAAATAGATCGTTCTTGGCAAAATATTTATTAAATTGCTTCTTTTTTCTATTAATATTAATATTCCATTACATAGATATTAAAATTATTAAATTATTAAATTCTATTGCATCCCGTTTCTATTAAATCTCCATTAAAATTTCTTACGCAAAATTAAACATTAAATTTTGATGCGGCGTAAGGAGACTTCTGGACTAACTGTACATGCAAATTTCATAGTGGAACTATTTACATAGCATTATGTCACCACGACGAAATTAAGTTATGTTGACTGTAGTAGAAGAAGTGCAAAATAATTAAAAAGTCTGAAACTAAAGTATAATTTTACAAATGAATGAAGTAGATACACGGTGTAAACAGATTGATTAAAACTGAAATTAAAGAATTAACAAGCTGTAGATGTTTCAATAAATCTTGTTCAACTTGTTACGAAATTCAGTCAGTGATAGCCTTAAACGTAGTTGTAACAAGTGAAAGTCCAAAGAAAATGATCATTTAATCGTGTTATAAATTTTTTAGAGTAAGTTAATAGCGATTTAGCTACCAGAGTGGTCAAAATGACCAATTTACAATTGTAGCGGCCCTACGATTCCTCGACTACGAGTTTCGAACACTCGACTTGCACAAGCCGCAAGTGGCTGCGCGCCTAGCGTCGAGGTCCTACCGATCTCCGATGTTAAGCAAGCAGCATGCGGAACCCCGCTAGGAGGGGGGGAGGGTGCCGGGCCCAGCCTAGCGGGTAGTTTATAACAACAAGCGTCTGGGATAAGGAGTCGCTGCCATCAGCCCCACTGGATGAGTCTAGGCAGTGACTCCGAGACAAAACGCAATCGCCTTTCTTCTCACTTCCTTTCACACACTCCTTCAGTCCTTCCAGCAGCATCCTGGGTCTTTAAAATTCTTTACAGATACCCTAAACAATTTTTGTTAAATACTTCGTAGATATGAAACGATGTATTTTAAAAAATTCGAATGATTTTTCGCAAAACGTATAAATAAAAATTCGTGTACACCATCGTATTATAAAACTTTTCTATTTTCTTCTTATTTCAGTATCATCTTTGATAGAAATTTTTTCTTTTTTAATCGTCGATAGTTCTAGTTTTAATTATTCCCGTTAAACATGCATCTACAGACTATTAAATCTCAATAAAAAGTTTTGTAACTTAGTAAATTATTCCAAACGATTAAGAAACTTGAGCTAATGTCTCTGATTTATCGCCACGAAAGAAAGTTGCAATTTCTTAATCGTAGTCGAGACCAGGTATTCAAGAAGAAGCTTTGCCAACAAGTTCCGAATTGAACCTCCAGAAATAAAGGTGGTTCCAGGTGAGTAACGACAATGGGATTAAATTGCGAGGAAACAAAGCAGAACGGGAAACACGGAAAAGAAAGTAGAATCAGAATGAGTTGTTGGAGCATTCGTAGGTGTTAGTGAAAACGCGCCGCTCGAATTTCCCTCGTTTCCGGCACCTAATAAATTTTCGCTCAATTCTTCGAATATTCTCCATTGTCGTAGACAAAATATCATACCCACCTTTTATTTCATTTTCTCTGCCGATTCTCTTCCTCTTGGAATATTTTTCATGTCTTTTTTTTTAATAAGGTGGCATTCAGTTGTTGATAAATTTTATTAATAAATTATATTATATATAAATGTTTCTCCTCACCTAGATTCTATATCGCAGATAAATAAAAATAGATATTAAATAATGTAAAGAATAAAACGAATATAGATAATTTCCATGTTTAATAATACTATTTTTGGCGGTGGTCAAAGTATAAAACATTAATTTTTTTTTAATAAATAAATTTTTCTTTATCTTAGAGGTCATTGTTATTTTTAGGAAATATAACAATGGGAAAAGTATTTAAGAAATGATTTTACATTTAAAATATGCGTACATTTGTGTGTTTAAATCATAAACAGACTGCAGAACATTATGTAAATTTGTATTTTTGAAAATATAATTTAAAAAATAAAATCTTGGTATGAAATTGTTTTATTTGTCAAACATTATTGAAAGTATTATACTTTGTACATTTTGCATAGTTGTTTCATATTATGTACATTCTGTAGGTACGATTTATTCAAATGAATGATTTTTGCAAATAATACCTATTTCAATTTGTGACACATTGTTGTCAATACTTTTATTCTGACAATGAACATCGTATCGTTGTAATTTCATAAATATCAGCTTAATATTAGCTTAATATTATCGCGACAAAATTGTATTAATAATTAAATGTCATAATTAATATCAATTATCACGTCCAAATTATAATATTACCATGTCATGTTTTTCGTAATTTAACTCCAAGCTGATATTGGATCGCAGATAAGTAAAATACAGTATTAATTAAAATAGATATAAAGTTTCACAACTTCATTTCCATATTTTACGATATATAGTCCTTTAATGAAAGTTATGTATTTTTGAAACGAAAGAAAATCTTTATTGAAAGTGTCGTTAAAAGTTGATGGATATAAAAAGTATTAAAAATGGTACAATTTTTAACGAGTCAGAGACCATTGAAAAATATGTTATAAGTTCGTTTATATTCATTTATTCATATTTTTGGTACTTTCATTTTTTTACTTTTTACGAATTCATCGTTTATTGATTATTTTTTATACAAAAATTAGATATGCTAATAGATATGTTAATAATAATTATTTAAATGTTATTTTCAAAATTTTTTTACCATGATAACTGTCTGTTACTATGGCAAGAAAATTAAAATATGCACTTTAGATTGCTCAAGAATCTTAGGACAAGTAGATAAATATTTAAAAACTAGAAAAATAAAGAATATTTTATACAATAAAGACTACTTAAATGTGTTTTAAAACTTTTATTATCTATTTTACGTTTTAAATATTAACAATAAAAAGTATATCTAAGACTTTCTAAGACTTTCAAATCCTCTTCAAGAAACTATAATATTAATTTTAAGAAGTTGAAATAAATTTGTAGTATACTTAAAAGACAGTCTGCATCTTTCTAAATTTTACATAAATAAATAATCTTTCAAATTTTACACAAATCTATTTACACGTTTTCTCTAGGCAAAATAATTTACTATAAAATTTGCGATTATGTATATTGGCTGTCGATAAACGGTTCAATAAGTTTTGTTTAATCATTTTTATACTTCAGTCACAAACAAGGAAAATTAATTGAAATTCTGTTCGTTAAACATCGGCGTTGTGTATCGTTTGCTTGAAAGATTTTAATTAATTATTAATCGGTAAATGAAACAACGCCCATTGTTAAAACTTCACCTGAAATCGCATTAAATTTTAATTTCAGCGACAATAAAAAGTGTATGTATGTATATACGTATGTACGTATAATGTAATGTTTTATTTTTAGTACAATATAATATATCCATATATTTTTACATATAAGAATGAATAATATTCCTTTTTATGAAATTCACTTTTCAGATTTCTAAGAATACACACACAATTTTATATAAAGTTTTATCAAGTTTTTATAGAAATTGACTGTTATGCAAACACTTTTTATATTCATCTACAATTATTCCTTTTTGATTCATTGCCAAGTGACTCCGAATTAAGGATAACAAATAGAAAAACATAGAGAATCTGTTTTCCAATTGATACAAATTGAATACTGGATACTTGTGAAAAATATTTGCCAAAGAGTAAAGATGAAAGCAATAACTTGGACGGCATTCAAGAACGCGAATTTGTGTCCGCGTTTAAATAAAACTAATCGATGTCAGCCAGTTTTTTTTTTTTATTTTAGTCTGAAGAATAGAATGTTTATACCATTTTATTTCCATTTCATTTTAAAAATTAAAATTTTCACGTAAACTTCGATATTTCGAAAGATGTAACATTGATAATTATTTTCCATTTATCTAAAAACTTTATTTTAAAAACGAAATGAGTGCAAGGTCAATATTTTCAATATAATGTATATTTATCACATTTTATATTTTTGCTATCACTCTTTAATAGAATTATAAACGATTTATAAACATTTCGCTATATGATATTTTAGTTTTATTTTTGCTTATAAAACACATTGGCAAAGTTTGAACATTAAATCTCAGGATCACTTTACGTAATAATTACTTTTTGTTAAAACACTTAATACTAATGCGAATAATTTCTGTTTTCCCAAAAATATGCGAGATAATACAGACATTGCAGCCTGAATAAAGGGAAAGCTGTTTAACTAATAATTATTCTAATTGAGTGGTCTTTCCTTTTTTCGCTTTTTTACTTTTCTTTCCTTCTATTGGCGCATTTGAAAAGTGTGCTGTTCTTCATTGTAAATTAAGGATTGCTTAAATTAATTTGCTGAAATACAATGGAATCAAAATGTTTTTGACATTATCGAATATTTTTGGAAGATTTTCTTTTTATTCTTCTCTGGACATCTTAGGAAATGATCAAAGATAATAATCGTTAGTTCTATTTAAGTGATGGCGTTTTCGAAAGCTCAAGATGATCTTTGGTTTTTTTTAAATGAAACTATATATTTTTAGTTTATTTATAAATTCATTGTAAATATGTTCCGAGGTTATTGAAGATCATTTTTTTACTGTTCAGAACTTACCCTCGTTCAGAATCTGTCTTTTATTTTTAATATTCGAAAACAATATCCTGAGATATCAGTGCTATTCCTATATTTAAATGAGTTCGAACGTTCATACAAATGAGAATATACAATTCCATAATTTCACTTTTTATATCCTGAAGGTACTTAAAACTACTCTTTTGTATAAACGCTTGTATGTATCTTACAAAAATATCATAGTTAACTTGATATAAATAGATATATAAAAAATAATTCTTGAGAACGTTTCCATTCAAACAAATCCAATAGTCATTAATAAAATGTCCATCTCGAGATGGAACAAGCTTCATTCGAAACATCTTCTCGAGCAATGGATGGTTTACAAGACAAATGCACGGATAGATTAAAATGAAATACTCTGTGTAAAATACTCAACGTGGCAGTCGGCCTGTTAATCCTGGCGAATCTCTAGTAGTCTCGCTGACAATAACTATTCGCGGGGCGATTCAACGAGGCAATCGGAAAGTATGGTTTTCTGGCGAGACGCCAGTGACACTCGCCTGAAATCGCGCTGATAAAAGAAATCCCGCTGTTATCAAGATGGAGCAATATCATTGAACAGTGAACGCTTTCTTGTCAGTGAGACCGCGTCTCGAGTCGAGAGAAATCCTCTGTTACCTAACTTTCGCTTCGCTTCACCGACAGACTTTTCGGAGAAACGACACGCGCGATCGTTGTCGTTACACGGGTAACGGGCGATTTCCCGCAGTATCGTAATTTTTTCTCATCCGAAACTATAGCCATAAGCACGGCGATTACAGCTACTTCACCAGTCTCGCTGTCGAATCCAGACCAGCGAATTTTCATTGATTTCGGTTGTCTTCGTGTGTTGGCACGTTTATAAATTGGTACTCGAACGATCTTCTCGACGATTGCTGTAACGCCGAAGATGTTCTCACGTTTGAATGAAGGTAACGAGGTAACTTTTAGAGATCGAGAAATATGAGTGATTTTTAGATTCGAAGGATAATTAATTTAGAAGGCTAGTTAACCTCTTAAGCGTTTTGTTTTATTTTGAGAATGTGCTGAATTATTTCTAGGCGATGACGAGTGTACTCGATGAAAGCACAGTAACGCACTTGCTGTAACATTGAGTTAAATTATAACAAAATGAAAATGGTGCTTCCTTGAAAAATTTTTAATCTTTATTGGTATTTATGGTATTTACAGAACTCAATATTTTATTTTTTTTAAATTATTCCATAAAAAAACCATTGAAAATTCAAAATGTGGAGAAAAGAACTTGAATTTTCATCAGTTCATAAAAAGAAGTAAAACATCAAATATTTGTCAAATCAAAAAATTAAAATGATCAAAGATAAATTTAATTTGTTAATTTTGCATTGTATCGATTGCGCCAAATTTCTCCGAACAATTCCCATTATTTTCAAGTGCATATTTTCTTTGTTTGTTTTGTTGCCTTCAAATATTCTAAAATTACAAATATGTATAACTTTTTTACCCAAATTTCACAATAAATAGGAAAAGCGAATTTTTTTCTACATGATGAGTATAGTCGACATTAAACAAAAAAATTCTATCTTTTCATGACGATATACTCGACATAAACGCATAAGAAAGAATGAGAAGTTTGAAAATAACGTAGAAATAGCAACACTTTCTGTAACACAGATTGCCTTTTGTGAGATACAGTAACGCTTATTAATATTCAGATATCGCAGTCACTTAATAATTATTATTAATATTATTAATATTCAGTATCGCAGTCACTTAATAATTATTATTAATATTATTAATATTCAGTATCGCAGATACTTATCATAATTTATTTGATGCACATAACTTTCTCATGTAAAGAAGTAAATTATGTAAGTTAATTGCGAAATTTAAAATTGCAGAAAATTGAAATAACGAGCAAATAATGTTATTTTATATAAAACGTATGAGTGAACAATGTAAATGACTCGGATATTCAAAATTAATGTGAATCTACTACAGCTTGCTCGTTATTCAAGTCCTTTTCATCCAATATATTGTAATATAATAAACATAAAAAAAGTTGCGCGTATTGTAATAAATCTAAAAACGAAACGAATTCACGTTGAAAAATTTATGTTAAAGTTCATTTTAAAGGGAAAGGCTCTGCCTTTTGTAGCGAAATGAGTAAATTGCTGTAAATGTAACTACACGCGCGATTTACTTTAAACGTATTATTAAATTTATATATAAGACGAGGTTGAAGAAATATGAAACTGTAAAACCGACGGCATTTTTCTTGTAAAATACGAGACCGATAAAGCCAAATGGAGAAAATATTTTATCCGTAACTAAACATTTACGAGAGACGTTTATGTAACTTTGGTCTCTTATTTTTAAATCTGGCTATCATTTCCAGTGAGTCAAGTAGAAATTAAACTTCTATGTTGAATAATAAAGAGAATGAATTAAACGATACATTTCCTATTTATTGTTTTAAATTAATATAATATAACGAAATATGTTCGTATACTAATTTAACTCTATTTGTTTTTTACGTGTTACGTTTCATTAATTACGTTTATTGTTAAATTTAACAATATAATTAAATATTTTACTTACATTAATAAACATACAAATAGTATTTAAATATCAAACTATGCGCTAATAGACAAATATTAGAAAGTTTTGTTACGATATGATGGATATAATAGAAAAATCGTGATGTATACATATTTGAGATTATTCAAATATTTGCTGTAGTATTTATAATTAACGAGTAAATCAAGAACATATTTTTTTATAAAGAGATAAAGTTTGGAGTTTAATGAATTAATAAAATGATACATACATTGTTGATTAAATAGATATTATATACAAATAATGATCTTTTAATATATTCATGAAATATTTTGTTTCAAGAAATATAATCGAAATTATTGAACAATTTAAAACTTTCTATTATCTAAGAATTATTATTGGAATGTAAACTGTTTTATTATTTGGAATTCTTTTACAACTCAAACATCAAACAAGTGTGTATGCGCAGACAAAGAATACAAAACTTCACAGCACACGTTTCAAAATTGTTTAATATAAAGGCAAGGTGTCTGAAGTTATAAACTAAACGAGTTGTTTAATTCATTTGCAAAGAGTGACAAACTAAAATAGTACATACATATTGAATAAAATAATAAAAATAACGATTTTTAGTCGTAATTTCAGAAAACACGAGTGAAATTATTACACAGTTTAATGCTTTTAATTTGTAATTTGTATCATTTAAGAATTTTAAAACGAAATTTCTTTCGATGTATATTCTTTTATTTAAAAAATATTCCACTGAAACTGCGCCACTTAATATAATATAATATATCAGAGTGCGGAGCAAGTGGTTTCTCTTGTAGCATGTGTCGCCGATCTAGAAATTTCCTTCGTGCTCGAGTACCAAAACCCCAAGATAAAGGTTGTGATTTATTATAAATGTACCAAAGTGATAGATCCCACGGGTATACATAGAGTAACTTGTTTAAGACATAACTCTCTGTTACACACCCTCTTCAACATTATTCATGTTCAAAACGTTCAACTTGTAGAAGTTATTTCCAATTGGTAGATATATGAAGTATATATATTGAAGTAAATGAAGTAGATATATTAAATACGAAGCGTTTGAAAAAGATGTTAAATTGAATTGGATTTCATTTCAGTTCAAGTTTTGTTTAGCTTTCGATTTCATTTATATTTTATTTTCAAAGTTCATATTTTTCATTGTATCGTGTATATACATGTATATATCAAGTATCTGTAAATATCTCCTTCATTTTTAATGATACGAGGAATGTTTGAATAACTTCAGAAAAGTGCAGTGAACGTTTCTTTTTTACTATCATATTTTTCGAAATTTTTTTTTACATCATTTAGCATTATAACGTATCAGAATATTAAATTCCTTTTTTGTAACAGTCATTTATAATATTTGCGGCCTATAAAAAATTTAACGCGATTCAATATTGCATCAGGTTGAGAAAAAGTTGTTTCAGACATCGTTGAAAGTAAATTTGAAAACAAATTAGAGTTATGAAGGTAGTAACATTCGCTGCAGCTACACAACATTCATCATATAAATCGAACGATCGGGGCCATTAAAAAATGCTTGCGCAGCCCTCGTTTCGCAGTGAAAAAGCAGTATTTGGAGTCAGACGGGTAGAAAACGCATCGCCGGTAACAGAACTACAGCAATTACGAAAAGTATTTGCATATCATCGTGTTGTATTCATTAGTGCATTTACGATTATACAATTAGGTTTAAATATAATAAATGCTGCACTGTCTAATATTAATAATTAATTATTATAATATTAATATTATATTATTATATATAAAATATTTAAAAAACTTAATGTTATAAATTATATATAATATAATATTGAATGAATATTTAATATTAATATACTTAGATCTAATTAAATAGTATATAAATGCTGTAATAAATATATTATGTGCGAATACTTATTATGATTATTTCTCTGTCCATTTGATTCTAAATATTGTTTTTCATACAACTACAAAAATCTATGTATATATTAAAAATACCTATATATAGCATGACATTTTTTTAAGAATGAAATATGTTAAATTGACACCAGGGATGAGGGTGAAAAACAAGGAATTGGAATTGAAAGACTTAACAGAGCAGAATAACCGATCTTTGATATGTATCAAAATATTCTGCGCATAAATTACAAATCATTATCATTCATAAATGATAATAATTAAAATAAATAGATTCATGCAATTGTGTTTCTGTCAGAACAGAAATCAATATTAATTTTGACAGGAATACACGTAAAAAAAAGAAAATCTAAAGTTACATTTATACATGCGAATGTTAAATACACGAAATTTACAAAAGTGTAAACTATTTTACAATTTCGTCCATTATTGTACATACTAAATACTACGTACGCGATAAAGAACAATTTCACTCATTTTTAAATCGACGAGTTTTCGAGTTTCATTAATTAACTAATGACTTCGTTGTGCGAGCTGTTGTAACCGAGTAGGCGATGGGGAACCGAACATCTGCAGAACATTCAGAGGAAACGAACATCCGAAACGTATCACACCTTCGAGTGCAGAGATTAAAACGTATCGATCGCGGATTTACCACATCGCGTCGGCCCGCTCGCTTTGTCTGTCGGCGTCCGTGTATTGCGGACTTCCGACAACAATGCCGGTATAATGCTTCATCGCCGGGCCGACTTTTTTTCGTCCCAAAGTGGCACCGACCGTGAAACAAACAAAAAAAAGAAAAAAAAAGAAAAAACTGCACTTGTATCCCAGTACGATTCGTCTCACTGAAAGGCCCAGAAGCAACTGTTCCGACTAGGAAACGAAGACGACTTTTTTGCCATAAAATTTTATCGATATGCAAACATTTGAATCCATACAAAAGAAATTACAGGCGCGATCGCTCCAGTACCAGACAACGCCATTCCTACTCGAGGTCTACCCCATGCCTCCTCACGAATCACGTGACCCAAATCAACCAATCGCTAATTTTCGTTGCATTAGCGTTGCACCTGAAGAGGCCCAATTGTCTGGGTTACCCCCGTTAAAATCACTTTCAGTGATAAAAAAGAGAAAACTCATCCCATCCTCAACATTACGAAAACTACGGGAATTCGTTCGTGCGATTGCAACGTTCTTGAAAATTCATTCCCCCGTCAGGACAGGAGCACGTCCATCCGCGGCACGCTCAGCAGAGAAAAAAAGCCTCGGTCTTGTCTTCGATCTTATTCACGAATTTCTACTTTCAACCAACGACCACACTGTACGTACCTAATTTACGCTTCTCCGCTCCACCATTCTTTCTCTTTCCGAGGCTCTGATTCTTCTTCGCGCGAACGACCGAACATCGTAGACGACTAATCCTTCGACGAATCTTCTGTCACTCGCAAACAGAGGTTTGTCGTTGGTTGCTCCGATTATTTTTTATTATTGATACTTGTCATGGTACTACTGATTCCAGGTAATCGCTGGTCTGCGAAGATGTCAGTTGATTTTTGAGAAATCTTCCGTCACTCACAGTTTATTGTTGTGAATTTTGATGGTAGATTATTTTTCATCGGTAGTATTTATTATGTTATTACTAATTTTTTAGTTTTTTGAAAGTATCGGTTGATCTTTGATACAGTTTCGCTTTGGGAACTTTGATTATCGATTACGTTTGTTATTCTATCGAGTTTCTCTTTTTGTTATTAGTATTTATTATTATTATTGTACCACTATGCAGAAATATCAATTGATCTTCGAGAAATCTTCTGTCAGTGACGAACAGTTTATTTGTTGAAAACTTTGATTTAAATACTGAGTTCTTTTCTTAGTGCAGTATCATTTTAGGAAATTTTGATTAAACTTCAAAAATATCGGCTAATCTTCGAGGAATCTTCTGCCACTCGCGAAAACTTCTATTGCCAAATATATTTAATAATGTATCAATTTTATTGTTTATAACCGTTAGTTTTAAGCAGTTGTTAATAACACTGTGGCTATAATTAATATTAATGTTAACGTTTATTTAATTTTTTATCGATTGTTTGGTTCGCAATTATCCAATATGATAATTTCCCGATTTAGTGCACTTTTGTAATGTGTTATTTAACGTATTATAACGTACTGTTTGATGTACCGTTCAATATATTTATCGTGCATTTATCGTTGCATCATTAATTCCGAGCAACAAATTTTTAATAACATTGTGGATGCAATATTATTCAAACGAAATGTTCAACTAGAATTTCTTATCGATCATTTCGTTCACAAAAGTCGGTAATCTGATAGTTTCCGTTTGATATTTTATATTTATTGTTTATTATCGTATTTATTACTATATTATAGTATCACTAGTTTTAGACAATTTATAGTATTATTCAAACGGTACATTCAATTAGCACTTTCTCGATCATTTTCTTCTCAAATCTTCAATTTTTGATAATAATAATATTCTACCTAATAATACTTTGTCATGTTTATCGTTTATTATCATATTTATTGTAATATCACGGTGATTCCAAGTAACGAATTTTTAATGGAATCAAGTAGGTACAATATTCGATTGTTTTATTCACAAGCCTTCGATTTCATAGTCTTCGTTTCACTCTCTTTACCATTTATTCCCGCATTTGCCATGATCTCACCTATTTTAAACAAGTGTCAAGTTTTGAATTTTCCACTCATTTACAATAACAAGACCTTTAATTTTACATCGATCAAACTTATTACACGTAAATTCGCACGCTTGACGAACCAATTCGTGTGGTAAAGATACCGATCTCGCTGAATCTTTCCTTTCCAACAAAGACAGAGGAACATCAACAAGTCCGAGATCGTCGCTGAGAGAACAGAGTGTTCATCCCCAGCGGGGTGCACGAAGCAGACACGCTAAAGCCGTGTTTTCGGCACGGCGATCGCGCGCGTACTGAAAATCCCAGTAGCCATCCCCATTCGACCCTCTCCCTCGCGAACCGCCCCCGTTCTAATACAGGCGACCGGCCTGTGCACGTGTACGCGCAACCTCGCATCTGTGTAAGTTACGCGCGTGGAACGTGCATTCATTGTATATTTGCACCAACTTTCGTGCTCCGCGAGAGATTGTCACCTTATCAGCTCGCGACTCGTGATAACGGTCCACATGAGATACATGATTATTAGCCTGTTGGAGGAAATCCCGCGAGAGTACAGCGCGTTTAAATGCAAGGGGCGAAGAGAAAAGATCGGAGAGCGAAGAGTGGAGAGTGGTTGGAGAGACGACAGCCATTTCGATGGCTTGCGGTTGGATGGTAGTGGGAACAGGCGGAACGTATGCACGTTTCCGTGAATTAAATACCGTCGACGTTGCGGAAAGTAATTGTTATTGAGATGTTCCAGCGGAGATAGATTGAACAGGTACTATCGTTTCGGTCCAGCTGCCGCCACGTGAACACAGCTTATCCTTGCTTTTCTGCCTCTGTCTCTCATTCTGAACGTTGAGCCCTCGACGTTTGCCTGTGAATGGTCTTTATTCTATTTTCCATCCGTTCTCGTGAATTTGGATTTTTACGGTGATTTCATTCTACGAGATGTCGAAAGATTTTGTGGATGTATTTTATACGCGTTACGTGGGATATTTTGAAGTTTTGTTAATTGTAGATTCAGTAACGAAGAATCTGTAAACTGTTAACATGCTGATGATTGTATTTTAAAATACATTTGTTGGAAAAGAAAAAAATACTTTTTAAAATATTTATCAAACGTATTATTGCATCTAGTGAAATGCTGGGTATTAATTTTTAAAAATATTATTAATTTAAAGCATGACAATTTAAAATTATTGTACTGAAAATATTGAATAAATTAAAGAATATTATTAATTAAAAGTGTTATTATTATTTTCAAATCATAAATTGTGATTTAGAATTCGTTAATGTATGATAAAACAAAACAGTAAATTGTAAAACTAAATTGTAAATATGTTATATATGTATAACTAAATAAATAATAATAAAATAAAACAGTAGCTGTACTTTCATATATAGAGAGAAGTAATTAAGTGATTAAGTAAGTAAGAATAAGACGAAATGCTAATTCTATTCTTATTTATTTGATAAATTTATAAACTATTGAAATAGATAATACAGGATGAAATTCATTAAATAGAAACAGTAAATGCATGTGTATTTAATGACACATCAGCCTCAATTTTCACGCAGAATGACACTCATGCCACCAGTTATATGTCATCCGAAATATTTGCATTATCAAAATATTTGCATACTATTGTATATTTGCACTAAATGTGTTCCAATTTCTCCCTAACTGGTTAAAATAATAATTCAACATCAATATTTCTATTTATTCGCATATCTATGAAAAAAAAAATTACACAAAATCTTCTTTCTTACACAAAAACATTGTTCCTTGAAGATTATCGCGAGTAAAAATTCGTAAACTTTTAAATGTCTATAACTGCCTATTTTCAAGTTTTATGAAAAATTTTAAAAATATAAAAATGTACCTGATGCAAATGATGTAAATGATGATTCTGAATTTTAAAAAATAGCATACCTAATGAAGTTCAAAATTACCAACGTATCAATATTCGTACAGACAAACAATATTCTAGGTTCATAAATATATATATATTTGAATAAATATCTCTAATCTAGCGATGAACTATGGTACGAATATCCACTTATTCATTACGTATTACACAAACGTAATTGCACTTCAAATATTTCACGTTAAATATTCACAAAGCACGAATAAATTCAACTTTGATCAACTTTATTAAGCATATATATACAATAACTTTTTTCATTTGAAAGTCCCAAAAGACACAAAACAACTGCACGATTCACTTACACGTCACTATCGTGCACTATTCGATTCATATTTCGTGCGCAACGTTGTTGCAAAAACTCGAGAGAAGTCAAATCGTTTTTGAAGTTTCGTAGGTCTGAAAATGATTGGGGACAACAAGCGAAAGTTCCACTGATGTTTTCAATTGCTTGGAAAAGTTTTAAACGTCTTACATTCCGTGAAACGTTAGCCGAACTTCTCGGACGCTTTAATAGATCCACAGAAATATTTCACGGATCCCTTTCTCTTTGCTCTGCCAATGATTACACTTTCGACCGAAGGAATTCACCACGCCAGCACGAAACTGTACCAAACAAAAATTGAGAAGCTTCCACTCGATTTCGATTAATGAATTTCTTCGCGTCAAATTAACTCGAATTATTGATTCGAACGATAATTATTTTACCAAATATTCGCCTCTGTACAGGATTTTCCATGATAGAAATACTGTCGACTCTGACTATGTTTGAAATAAATTATTGATAAGTATTGCTTCAATCAACAGTTACAAAAATCCATATATTAAATATATTATTTATATTAGGTAAATATTAAAAACTTTATATTTTTGAAACACAAAAGTATATTCTGAATTTTAGAAATAATTACTTATGCTATTTATGTTGTTATATCATTATATAGTCATTAAACTACTATGCAAGAATTTCTTCTGATTGATATTTAATTACAGGATTTAACTATCTTATAAATATAATTAATAAAAAATTACTAAAGATATAAACATACAGAATTACGCATATTTCGTTCCATTATCTAATTTCAATCAGACTGTTGAAATCGACATTAAAACGGTATAAAACGACTGATATATGTGCAAACGTTTGACAAAAAAATCCATCGTTAGATTTCTTATACGTACCATATCAATAAAAACACTATCACAATTTCATTTGGCGATCATTTGAAACTATATATTACAAATAACTTTTTAATTATTGTTTTCAAAATGTTTCCGTCATAACGTTTCCTATTCGAAAAGTGCATATTGTTAAACAAAGAGACAAATAGATCTATAACAGCTCAGTTATAAAGTAATATTTGATATTTATATTTAATATAGTAATATAACAATAACTATAATAACTATAATACATAATAATATGCAATATCTTACAATGAATCTACATTAGACGCAACATTGGGATATGACAATTACAGAAAGAAAGTTATATGAACACATATCTTATTGTCAATAAATACATATCTACTATTTCGAAGTCGCGTACACTGATTCAAAAATATTTAATATAAATAATATACTACATCATTTATTTCATACAACCTTAATTACTTCGAAACTTTTCGTTCTTTAGATAAATTATGTTAACGTTATGCTTCGCCAATTTCTTCGCTGGATTCGTCGCTAGTTTCGTCATTAGGTTCGTCGCTAGGTTCGTCGTTAGGTTCGTCACTAGGTTCGTCGTTAGGTTCGTCACTAGGTTCGTCGTTAGGTTCATCACTAGGTTCGTCGCTAGGTTCGTCGCTAGGTTCGTCATTAGGTTCGTCGTTAGGTTCGTCATTGGGTTCGTCGCTAGGTTCGTCATTGGGTTCGTCATTGTGTTCGTCGCTAGGTTCGTCATTGGGTTCGTCGCTAGGTTCGTCACTAGATTCATCGCTGGGTTCGTCGCTAGGTTCGTCGCTAGGTTCGTCGCTAGGTTCGTCATTGGGTTCGTCGCTAGGTTCGTCATTGGGTTCGTCGCTAGGTTCGTCATTGGGTTCGTCGCTAGGTTCGTCATTGGGTTCGTCGCTACGTTCATCGCTGGGTTCGTCGCTAGGTTCGTCGCTGGGTTCGTCGCTAGGTTCGTCGCTAGGTTCGTTATAGGATTCATTGCAAGCTTCGTTGATGAATTTGCCGCTGATTTCATTACTAGGTCCTTTGCTGGGTTCTACAGTGCTAGGTTCCTCAGCAGATTCTGTACTACTAGGTTCCTGAGAAGACTCTGTACTACTAGGTTCCTGAGAAGACTCTGTGCTGCTAGGTTCCTGAGAAGATTCTGTGCTGCCAGGTTCCTGAGAAGACTCTGTGCTGCTAGGTCCTTCGTTGGGATCTTGAGTAGATGCTGCACTGGATGAAGAACTGTCTAGACACTTTACATTTTGTGGCCAATCGCAAACTTGCAATTCACTGTTGAAGAGAAGTCCTTTGCTACAGTTCATTAAAAATGCTACACCTCCGCTACAGATATAATATGTTGCGCAATCATGTTCATTTGGAAGTAAGATGGTATCATCGGTGTTCTGCTCCGGACACTTTGGTGGTATAGCAGAAACAAAAGTCAGACTAACGATAGCAATAGCCACCGTACACACTGCTGAAAAAAATTTATCGAAAGTTTGTTTAATATTTCATCTTTTAACTTATTATCGAATTCTTGCGCATGAAATGAGCGATTATTCAGAATCAATCGAGTAAAAATTTAATAATATTTCTTAGTGCATTAATACAATTTAAAGCTTAAAGCTGACTAAACATAACTAATTTGATGTTTTGTTGATTATTTTATTATAGAAACATGGAACACTCAAGCATCTATGGAATCACAGATGATTTAGATTATAAAATTTAATGTTTTCAATTTTACTTTGTATTTCCTCTGATAAAGACTAGTAATAAAATTAAAAAATTTCAGAATTAAGCGATGTAAGACCTAAATTTTGAGTTATATTAACACAATAACTACAATAGTATTATTCTGAGAGAAGTGCATTTATCAGTTTTTTGAAAAAAAAAAAATTAATTTTATCGAAAAAGAAATAAAGTAATATATACAACTCTATATTATATATTTTCATACTTTTTATTCTGTGTTCTAAATTCTAAATTCTAAATTTTTAGTTCTAAAATCTATACTCCAAATTCTAAATTCCAAATTTTTAATTTTATACTTCACTTGAGAGTACACAAATCCTAATTAGATTTTACTAAATTTACCTTTCATCTTAGCTTTGTAAAGTTTTCTCCTGGTAGTTGTAGTCTCGTAGAGTCACTATAGTTCTCCGATCGTGTTTTTCTCTTTATATATATTCCCCACAAATTTTTTTAATGAGTTATCTATGCATGCTCTAATCACTTATCAATGTTTAGATCTCGTGATAAGAACAACGATGATGAATTCGATATTCTAGAATATCAGAAACGTACGTACACACTACGAACAATCGTTAAATACTTCGGTTATCATTTCCTGTAGTATGTCTTACATTTCCACGTATTTCTTTTTTGTTATTTGATAATTTTCCGCAGTTCTTCCGTTTTCTGGTGAGATGATAAAAACAATACAAAAGGTTTACGATAATAAATTTTCGAGAAACATTTAAAAAATAGCTCTTGAAATTTTTCTTTCCTGAAATCTGTCTTAAAAGAAATATATATTTATATTCATAGAAAAATAAAAATCATGTATTTCATGCTGTTAATTTAAAATTTCAAAATTGATTTTCAGTATAATAAAAATAAATTTATATAAACTTGCCGAGGGACAAATAATTTGTATAATCAAAATTTGTACTATTTTTCATCTGTATAATAGAAATTCTGGTTCATATAAATGGATTCAACCAACTAGATTCATTTAATTGCGTATTGATTAAAATTTGGTTCAAATAAATGCAATTCTACTGCATTTTGCTTTTATGTCAATACAATAAAATAAATTAAACGAATTCTCTATACTGCATAAAATGAAAACAATTATAAGCTTCTATTCGCTGCAATTTTAGAAAATTTCGAAAGATCAAATATTTACATTAGTCCTAATTTTTTATTTGTCTTTGTCTTATATTTTTTGAAAAAGCAGAAACTTTTAAAGCTTGAAACAATTATAACGGATAAAACATATTTTTTCGATTCATTTTCTCAACTTTAATCTTAACTTAATTGTTTTAAAACAAAACATAATTTTAAATATTTCTTTTTAGGAATGTTTAGAGTTTAATTTGTTAATAGTAAATAAGTAGACTGCAGATTTTATGCAAATTCGTATTTTTGTTAAAACCACAAAACTCCGGTAGAAATTTATTTACATGTATTGTACTTTCAAGAAAATTATATTAAAAATAATAGTAGATAAATTATAATAATAAACTGAAATGTATGTAAAATAAATAATTAAAAATAATAATTTGAAAATTTCAGGAAAATTAATTAAATTACGAATAAACTGTTTACCTGGAACTCAACTTTATATAGTTACGAATTTTCGTTAAAATGATAATACCTCGATTTTCTAATAAATATTACATTAAAAATGATCCATAAAAATTGGAGACAAAAGAAAAGATATTACAGCCATCTCTCATATCAAATCATTTGTAATGCCGCAACACGATTGTGATTTCAAGAGATTAAAACATTTATTCAACTAAATTGTAACATAAGGGAAAGATAAAATAAAATAATTGTATTTATAAATCACAAGATACAAACAATAGTAGTACATAACTCTTGAATAAGCTTTAATCATGGTTGTTTGGTCGATGTTGTATTCAAACACTGACAATAATAATTTTGTGGATAATCTGTAGTATTGCGATGATTTATAATGTTCTAGAGAATGACTTCTCATGGCCAAAATTTAAAACATTCTCATATTGACTTCTTTTCACCAAAAATATAATTTTTAACAAAACATATAATGATGAACGTAACTAATATGAATAAAATATAATAAATAAGGCAAGAAAATAACTAATTATACGTATATGCGTGTGTTGATATACATAATATATATATATATATAAGTATATACTTATAGCATAAATAATTTGAAAAGAAAATTGTCCAGCAAATTTTACAGGATCATTGTAAAAATAAAATTACAACCTTCAAGATCATGGTGAATTAATTAAAAAAAAATTTTCAATATTTTCAAAGAATAAAAGTACCTATTTTATAATATATTTATTTAAATTTATTTAATAATTTTTCAATAATTTAGTAACATATTTTACCTTGTCTGTAATAAATTCCAATAATAATTATATTTCTAATAAAATACTTTGTATGTAATGTTGTTACACACTTCACTACTGCGTAGTTTGTTACCTAAACTACTAGGTATCTATGACAAAATTCGATTTCCCTATTTCTTATATATCAGTATGATGCGTTTAGACCGACGAACGAACAAATACTCATTCATTCCCCTCCCACTGTGACTAAATTCCTGCTCATTTATTATATTAATAGTCATTTAGTATAAGAAATGATAGGAATGCACGTGCCATGTTGCTATCTAAACATTTGTAATCTGAAGATTAAAATACACTTTTGTCGTGCAAATATATTTTTCTGACAAAACCTTTAATCAACAAAATAGTTTAGCTATTATAATATGATTACTATAATAAAGTGCGAACATTAAATAAAATATTACTGATTGTCTACTAAAATATGATTAAAGTTTAAACATGAGAATAATATACAAAAACATATAAAATATCCGAAATATCAGTATCCGTTATAATATTTAACGTGTAAAATAATATTTCAGGTTCTTTTTACCTTTATAAAAATGTTAAAAAATAATGAACTAAGTGATAACTACACATAATTACATTCCTAAAATTTCACACTGAACATTTCGACAACTTCATTCCAAAGTTCCGAAAGACACAAAACAACTGCATAATTTACTTACACATCATGGTGCATTCGATTCATATTTTGTACGTATAAAACTCGCAAAAGTCAGATCGTTTCTAAAGTTTCGTAGACCTGAAAATTATTGGGGACAACAAGGGAAAGTTTCACCGATGTTTCCAATTGCTTGGAGAAGTTTTAAACGTCTTGAATTCCGTGAAACGTAAGCCAAACTTTTCAGACGCTTTAATAGATCCACAGAATATCTCATGGATCCCTTTCTCTTTGTTCTGCTAATGATTACACTTTCGATTGAAATAATTTGCCAACATGGAACTAGACAAAAATTGAGAAGCTTCCATTCGATTTTGATCAATAAGAAGAGATTTGTTCGCTTGAATGCATCTCAATTTCGTGTCAAATTAACTCTTCTCTGTTTCAACATTTTAGTGATCAAAGAAATGTGTATTCTTTTCATTCTCACTGTGAACATAAAAAACATTACTTTCTGTTGGGAATATAAAAATATTTATTTGTTATCCTGTGGAAATAGTTATATCATCACATAGTTCATTTGACAATTTTTTAAGCGTTATATTCTAGACATTTTTAGAAATTTAGTAGAAAAACGTAAATGGAATTAAGCACAGAATAATTTTATTTCACTATTTAAATTTAATCTGATTATCAACTAAGACAGACAACTAAGCATTTATTACAAAAATGCATTTCTTTGGTTTATCTTGCAAAATAATACATAAATTTTAGAAAATTAATATATAATACAGATATTGGTTCAATATTCATTCCGTGCCAATTATACAATAAAATCATAAAGCAATAAATGTAATAAAAATATTGCCGCGATTCTTCTACTAATTACATATTTAGTTACAATATAATAATTATAATACGTAACAATATTCGTCTCAGGACGAATGTACACAATTTTGATATGAGAAAACTATGGAAAACAAGATGTCACACAAATATATGTCTTATTATCAACACTTATTCATCACTTGATCATATCTCAAAGTTATACACTAATTCAAGACTACTTAACATAGATATATATTAGTATACAGTCAGAAATTTTCTAAACTTTCCATTCATTACTAGATCTACAATACTATCTGAACTTGGTGGTTCTGAGGTACCAATTGAACTTGCAGGCTCTGAAGGGCTAGAGGAACTTGGAGGTTCTGAGGTACCAATTGAACTTGCAGGCTCTGAAGGGCTAGAGGAACTTGGAGGTTCTGGGGAGCTTGGTGCGCTGGAAGAACTTGGGGGTTCTGGGGAGCTTGGTGCGCTAGAGGAACTTGGAGGTTCTGAAGAGCTTGATGCGCTGGAGGAACTTGGAAGTTCTGGAGAGCTTGGTGCGCTAGATGAACTTGGAGGTTCTGGGGAGTTTGGTGCGCTGGAGGAACTTGGAGGTTCTGGGGAGCTTGGTGCGCTGGAGGAACTTGGGGGTTCTGGGGAGCTTGGTCCGTTAGATGAACTTGGAGGTTCTGGGGAGCTTGGTGCGCTGGAGGAACTTGGAAGTTCTGGGGAGCTTGGTGCGCTAGATGAACTCGGGGGTTCTGGGGAGCTTGGTGCGCTAGATGAACTTGGGAGTTCTGGAGAGCTTGGTGCGCTGGAGGAACTTGGGGGTTCTGGAGAGCTTGGTGCGCTGGAGGAACTTGGGGGTTCTGGAGAGCTTGGTGCGCTGGAGGAACTTGGGGGTTCTGGGGAGCTTGGTGCGCTAGAGGAACTTGGAGGTTCTGGGGAGCTTGGTCCGCTAGATGAACTTGGAGGTTCTGGGGAGCTTGGTGCGCTAGATGAACTCGGGGGTTCTGGGGAGCTTGGTGCGCTAGAGGAACTTGGGGGTTCTGGAGGGTGCGTTGGAGGAACTTGGAGGTTCTGGGGAGCTTGGTGCGCTGGGGAACTTGGGGTTCTGGAGAGCTTGGTGCTGGAGGAACTTGGGGGTTCTGGAGAGCTGGTGCGCTGGAGGAACTTGGGGTTCTGGGAGTTGGTGCGCTGGAGGAACTTGGGGGTTCTGGGGGAGCTTGGTGCGCTAGAGGAACTTGGAGGTTCTGGGGGCTTGGTCCGCTAGATGAACTTGGAGGTTCTGGGGAGCTTGGTGCGCTAGATGAACTCGGGGGTTCTGGGGAGCTTGGTGCGCTAGAGGAACTTGGGGGTTCTGGAGAGCTTGGTGCGTTGGAGGAACTTGGAGGTTCTGGGGAGCTTGGTGCGCTGGGGGAACTTGGGAGTTCTGGAGAGCTTGGTGCGCTGGAGGAACTTGGAGGTTCTGGGGAGCTTGGTGCGCTGGAGGAACTTGGAGGTTCTGGGGAGCTTGGTTCGCTAGATGAACTTGGAGGTTCTGGGGAGCTTGGTGCGCTAGAGGAACTTGGAGGTTCTGGGGAGCTTGGTCCGTTAGATGAACTTGGAGGTTCTGGGGAGCTTGGTGCGCTGGAGGAACTCGGGGGTTCTGGGGAGCTTGGTGCGCTAGAGGAACTTGGAGGTTCTGGGGAGCTTGGTTCACTAGATGAACTTGGAGGTTCTGGGGAGCTTGGTGCACTGGAGGAACTTGGAGGTTCTGGGGAGCTTGGTGCGCTAGATGGACTTGGCGGTGCTGGACTAGTAGCGCAATGTACATTTTCTGGCCAATCACAAACTCGTAATTCGGAATTGAAGAGAAGTCCCGTGTAGCATTTCATTAAGTATGCTATGCCTCTGTCGCAGATGTAAAAAGTTGAGCAGTCATCTACGTTCGGAAGTATGGTGACATCAACTCCATCAGGCGGACATTTAGGTGGTGGAGTGGCAGAAACGAAAGCCAGAATGATTGTAGCAATAGCTGCCGCACACAAAACTAAAAAAATGATTAAATAATATTATTTAATGTTGTATTCTTTAACTTATTACCAGGTTGCTGTTGATATGAAATGACTGATTTCATGATCAATTATTCAGTGCTCTTCAGTAATATTTAAAGTCTAAAATTAAATAAATGTGGTATGCTTTATCATGAAAAGGTAATGCGCTTTTGTAAGATAATGAGCTTTGAACTTTAATTTAACTAATTATTAATTTACAATTAAAGGATTTTAATATTTTTTTTTATAATAGTGAATGGTTAATATCATTTTCAAGAAAGGTATAAAAGTAAAAAGAAAATTAGAAGTTATTAGAAATTAAGGACTAGTTCATCTGCAACGATTTAACATATTGCATTCAATTAAGAATATCCATAACAAGTTTCGTGAAGTGAATTCTTATTTTTTAATAATTATAAATAAACTACAGATACTTGTGTATTTTTAAATAAAAAAATTGCATAGTATGAACGCAACAGGAAAAAATATATAAAACATTCGTAGCATTATGTTTATTTATTTTCCATGATGTATAATTCATAAAACAATTTTCTATGGATATTTCTTGTTCTGTGTTCTATATTTTTATTTTCTATAAACTAGAAATTCTACACTTTGTTTGCAAATTGCAATTATTGGATTTTTTTTAAATAAAAAATAAGTTTACCTTTCATCTTGGCACTTGTAAAGCACACTTTTAGCAATTGTTGTCTGATGTAGGTACTATGTTTTTCTGATAACATCAGTTGTATCTTTCTCTTTATATATTCTCTGCAAATTTTTTTAATAGGTTATCGATACATGCCGTAATCATTTATCTCTTGATGAACTGGATATTCCAAGAACAAGAACTTACTTGTAACGTTCCTGGCAATCGTTGGACCTATCATTCTTCTTTTCTTATAATATTATAATACTTTACTACGATAATGATAACTACACTACGTATCTACGTAGTGTAGTATCTAATTCTTATTAAATGATAACCGATGTTGTTCCTTTTTCTGATATCGACGTAGGTGATACAATATGAAATTAATAATTTCTTTCTGGAAAATAACTCTGATAATAAAATAATAATAATTTAATAATATAATTAACTGAAGTAATAAATTCTGGAGAAAGTATGTCCTTCGAAATTTTCTTAAGTTACAAGGCATAACTTAATCAATTACAATTTTCAATATATTGTATAAAGAAATAAAAAATTGCATAAAATTAATATTATCCAAAAAGAATATATTCAAATTAATACAAATTAAAATTAAAATCGTATTACATACTATTTACTGCTATTTATTTATTACTATAGTATTTATTTATACTATCAGCATTTAAAATTCTAAGTTTTTAATTTTCTGTGAGGTTAATGGAAATTTATGCTATCTCTTTAGTATAAAAGCCTTTGAAGAAATATCATCAGCCTCTAAAGGACTACCATCAGCACTTAAAATTTAAAATCTTCATTTTTTGACACTCTATATTGTGCTCAATGAAAATTTATATTATTATTCTTTAAAAAAATATTATTAGCTTCTGAAATTTTTAATTCTTACTTTTTAACATGTACATTCTGTTTGCTCAGTGAAAATTTATACTATTATCCTCCAAGTCAAAAAAAATACTATTAGCTTCTATAATTTTTTAATCTTTATTATTTAACACAATGTATGTCTAATGAAAATCCACGCAATATGAAATGCTTAAACAATACAGTAGTTTTTGGATAAGAAATCGTATTTTTTCACAGTTTCTGTAATTTGCATCGGTTTAACTATCTTTTCTGTTTGCGTGAGTTATATAAACTTATGTACATCTCGCTTGTTCAGATGAAAACGATGATTCAAGGTAATTGTAATCCAAGGTCCGATAAATTGCTCAATGAAAATGTTTATTTTTAATTGTATTTGTTATTACATATTCATAAAAATTTTACTACTAATCATCGTAAAATTTATATCTTACACTTACAAATTTACATTTGAAAAATTTCTATCAGCATTTCCTTTTTAATTTTATTTTTATTACAATTTATTAGCTAACTTGTAACTTGCAAAAATTTATCAGACTCGCATAATATCATTACTAACATAATATTATTTATATTATTGTTCTAATATTATGATAATTTAATGTTATCGTTATTATTTATATTATTATTACAATATTATAATATTATTTGTTAAAATAATTTCCAAATATTTTCAGTTTCTCTAAGCAAAATTAAATGTTGTTATAATGTATTATATACTTTTTGCATTTACATAGTTACAAAATGTAATTTTTATATTAATTTATGATAATATATAAATAATATTTATATATGATTATTTATAGCTAATATACTAGGTAAATACATAAAAAAATATTAAATGTATTATAATTATTAGGTCTGTACTCCTTTTTGAAATCTGAATTTAGAAATTGAAATCGTCAATACATTTCAGTATAAGTATAAATTTTGATAAAAGAGAATAAAGAATTACAAAAAATAAAAAAAAGTGCGTTATTGTTTGATTATTAATTAATAATTTGTTATTGTAACTTATAGTATACAAAAAATTATTGCACTACTCATGAGATGAATTCCTTGAATTATTTCATGTGTTAGAAAGTTAAATATTTAAGAATTATATAATTCACAAGATATTTTTAGGTATTCTTTTTTTGGTACTTTTTAATTTTGCTTTCAAACAATCTTTATAATGTTTAAGTATCTAAAATGTTTTCCAACGCATTCTAAATATTTCTTTATCTGATTATGAACATTATATACTGCGGATATTATATCTATTATATATAAATTAAATATTATATGAGTATAATATAAATATAATAATATAATAAAATATAAATAAATATTTATATGATAAGTATAAATAAAATATAATAATGTAATATAAATATACATAAATCTCGTACGTACATATTACATTTAGATTTACTGTTATCAGAGAAATTTTAGTAGTCCATTAAAATAATAGTTTGACGTAGTCAAAAATAGAAAAATTTTAATTTCCATTGAATCATGCATCAGATTAGATTAGATTAGATTACCACTTTCATCTATCGAACGATTCAAGAATCACTTTCTTTATCTCATGTGGAATGATGAAGTCCTTTCTCACAAAAAAAAACATTAAATAGAGATTAACAAGTTATCACGAACGTGTTTCATAATTATTTGTTTCTGTTTCGCAAACTGTGTGTATGTGTGTGTATATATATATATATAAGATTTTTCAAATAAAAATGGAATATCTATATCACGTGCTTATTACAACACAATTACAACTTACACATAGCGAATTATCTACTTGTAGTATAATAAAATGATTTGGAAAAGAATTAAAGCACAATGTGGTGTAATTAGTTTTTTTGTAAATTATCGCGTACAGCTTATATGTATATTTTTAAAAATCATCAATTTTAGACTCACATTAATCAAAGCATTTCGTAATTTCAATCTAAACAACTATTGATGATTGCTCAGGGAAATTTTCACTCATAGAAACATTAATCCTTTAAGAATTAAATAATGATCTATCTTACTATTATAAATACTTACTTACTTCAATTTTTTTTAAAGTTAATAAAATTATGGAATCTAAAGACATGCAAACTATGGAGTCTAAAGACATAATTATGAAAAAATTTAATAATTTAATACATTATTAAATTTAATGTTAATAATTTAAATTTATTCAATTTAATGATATTGATTTTTAAAAATTGCAAATGAAATGTTGTATTAATGCATTGGTCTTTCGTAGCTTAATATTACGTGTGTTATATAGAATGTTTTGATTCTTCATTAACTGTATGTATAATATAAAAATTATAAGATATGCAACAGAAGCATACATTTTGTGGAGATTAAAAACAATTTTTAATGTTTTTGGTGTCGACGAAAAAAATAATCCTAAGAAAAAAGTGCCGAGCAGAACTGATGAAATTTGACAGTATATAATTTCTTGTAATTTTTTAAATCTTTCCAACGTTACGAAGGATCAGTTACGACAGAATCTAATTTCTCGGTGTTAAATTATTAAAAGCGCTTACAAATTTTATTTGTTCCGTCTTACTTTTTGTATAAGCGTTCCGTCAGAAATGTGTCGGAACGTGTATTTACGTCAATTCGAGTTTCAATATTCGCCCAGGAATATGAAAAATCATGGAGAACGCTTCAAGCTCCGCGGGATACGTATTCATAATGAAAATCGTAGGACGATCCTACACAATTTCTCGCTGCAACGTTATATCGCCAGTTTTTTAGGGAAAGATGTTTATACAATTTATAACGTAGTTGGGACAAATATAACGTACTTGCAGAGATGCTAGCAGCGAAACCACAAATCAAGAAAAATTATAAATAAAATGCAACTGCAACGAGAAATTACTTAATTTAACTTCAAACAATCCTAACGCCTAGTCTTTTTCTCTTATTGAATATCTTAAAAATTGATATTTCTCTGATATTGTTCTGATAATTTCTTTTAAAGACATAAATATAATATATAATTGTACTTATAACATTACCAAAATATAGCAAGTAACAAATTTTACAAATAAATATCTAAACTATTTGCATATTACACTCATATTTTTTATTTTCCATTGTTTCAATGACTTCTTTTAAATATATTATATATTGCAAATACGACAATGGTTATTGAATCATTTCTTCCAATCAGTATCTTTCAATGTTTCTTATTAAATTTAAGTATTGAATTTAAGTATTTCATATTGAATTTTTCCAATATTATTGATATGTTTATATGATCATTACGTATAATGTAATGCAATTATTAATCGGAAAAGAAGTTCTTCAAGTGCACTTCTCGATGAATCCAACATAAGTATCTTCTTTAATAAAGGAAGCTTTTGTACTTACGAATTAAGTATAAAGTATTTAAAACTTTAACATTATTTAATAATAATAGAGTTCGATTGCTTTTAATATTCAATATTTATATTGTATTAATATATGAAATTTTTGGAAACAAAATACATATATTTGACTTGCCGAATGTTTCAATTTTCGCATTTGTATTTTATAATAATATACTTGTTCTAATTTAAAATTCTGAAAGGAACATGAAGCATTTAATTTTATTGTGATATTTGTAATTCAAAATTAATAATTTATATTAATATTAATTAACTATTAATAATTTGAAAAGTAAAAAATACATACTTATAATAATGTCTTTTATTTTACAAAAACATTAAAACATATTACTCCTTATTTCAGCTAATATGAAGCAAGAAGTAAAAAAATAATGATATGCATTGACTACAGAAAATATTTTTTACATATCCTTATTTTATTAAGATCTACATGTTATTTTCATGGTATGAAAGCTTTATAACAATATAAAAATACTATTTAATACTACTATTAATAATACTAAATGATTTGTAATACATAGTACATCAATGTCATAATAATTATGTACAATAATGTATATAAAACATTTTTTTAATTTACGTATAATGGTAATTACAAATTATCGATACAAATATATTGATAAAAATATATCCAATAATGACATAGACGACATAATTATTTTTTGCCGGCATAGCAGTGTTTTTAAGAACATAAAAAAAAATAGAATCCTAATAGAAAATTATTTAATGCACAATATAAATAGTACTATTTCAGATTGTATTTTAAAATTTCTTACAAACACATAAAAATTCGTAATTTAACGATATTTCATTACATAATTAGATTGCGAATTTTTATGCATAATTCATAATAACAAGTTTTTAAGTACAAAATCGCATAGCATCGGTATAATACAATATATAAAATATATATACAATAACAATACAATATACATAATACAATATATAAAATATATAAAATATCAAAAGTATAGCACCATAAATTTATATAAACTATAATATTTATAATGAAATAATTTTCATTTTACAAACAAAATTGTAAAAATACATTTTCATCTTTTTCCGTGTTATTGATTGACTTTTTTTCTAAGAACTCATCAGAGTATTATTACAATTAAAGTATTCTAACAATATTTACTCGGTGCAGTAATGAACCTGATTCCAGGAAATCTACTTTATACTGTTTCCCATTCAAAGCAATCCAACTGGAAGTTAACTACCAGGGAAATGCATACAATTTATATTACTCACAAACTCTCTCACAACTTTTTCTGTGATTTTTCACGGCTTTAACCCTTTCGTGACGGCCATCAGCACGCCACTGACGAACGGGTAGTTGTGCCATTAGTGCACACTGTACATATTAAGAGTGTCTCGCATTTTTGGAGCTCCCAGTGTGTCCGTGTAAAATCTTAGAGGATTTCGTTGGAACAGCAGAGGACTTAAAAATTTATCTATTGGATAAAGGGAATATTGTTGAGGCCTTGTTTTGTATTTTAAAGTAAATCCAGTAATAAATCTTCACTTTGAGTTGTTTATTGGAAATTACGTATAAATTATGATAGATATAATTTAATATATGTTATATGTTTGCATATGATAAATTTTAAAGCAGGGATGCGCACACAATACAACGTCACATTCACCGCATTCATAACTTGATTCGCATCTCTTACCATTTCTTAAAATTTCCTGAAAATTTGTACGTAGTAGGATAATGTTTTCCCACGAGTCTTAGTTTATTATTATTGCCAGAGTTTGTAGAATGTCTCGTCCTCGTCTTGTGATATTTTGTCAGTATTTTCTCGATTAACTTTAGATGAAATTGTTCCACGGACATACATGAACCGGTTTTCAATTTATATAAACAATAGGCATTCCATAGGGACATATCTATCACATGAAAAAAATATTTCTTGAAATATTTCATACTCTTAACGCGACTCAATTGTGCTTATTATTATATCGGTTTTGTCAACTGTTCTCATGAATTGGTTGTAATCGCATAGATGGTTTTTGTATCATTTCTTCCTTTCTGCAACGTTTCGACACGCTCACGAACTTCTCTGTGTACGAAATAGATAACATATAAATGTCTTTCTCATCCCTCCATGCTAATAAATTGTCAGATGAGAGAAAAGTCGCATCTCCTTTTTCCAGCTTTTTCTCAATTGTTAGCATTCCGCGACTTCTTTTCCTTACAGTACCACACGCATTTGTATTCATATACAAAGTTAATAAGTAAAGTTAAGCGGGACTCGTGTACAAATTGTCCAGATACGTGTGTTCTTTACGTAGGTAAGGCGATATAACAATATTTCCCAATATTCCAATATCTGCATTGGGGCCTTATAATGCCAGATCCACTGTAAACAAAGTTTTGTATATATCCTGTTTTACAGTCGCAAACGGCAGAGATTTTATTTCAAATCTATTTCTCTTTGATGGAACAAATTGTTTAAAAGATAGTGTACTTCCTTTATATAGAAGGAGACCTTCATTCATACAAAATTTTTGGTATGAATGCGTTAAACGATTCTCTATTGAATACTTCACATATTCTCCATAAATCATCAAAATTGGATCCACAATCATTAGCAAGATGTAACATTCTTAATAATAATTTGCATCGATCTATGTTCATTATCTTCCCAAATATGTTGCTTCCTAACAATATATTTTTGCTCCACTATTCGTCCAGTGATAATTTCTTATTTCTTGTCATCAGTAAGAAAACAAGCAAAAAAACAATATAATTCATTTGGGTCTGTTCCAGCTGCAAGATCATTGGGATTTATTCGTCTCCAATAGTTATTTGTTTTTTCAACAATGAATTCTAGTTCTTCAGATACAAACAACTGGAAGTATTGCAGAAATATCAAAGATCTTACATTTGTTTGAACAGCCGATTGCTATTTCATAAAATCATAAATTGTTGGCCTAAATTTTTTCGAAGTCCATGTAATACCTGACCGGTTGGTACTTTGTACGTTAACATTATTTCTTCAGATTCTGTACATTTAATGGCCGTTTTCTTCGATGTGCTGTGTTTATATATAATTCATTTTCATCACAGCTTTCCGAATCAATCTCGTTCACCACTTGCCGTATTTTTAGATTTTTATACTCCATTTGAAAGAGGACAAAACATACATCATTTATTAATATTTGAAATGGTTCACTTATTTTTCTGTATGTAATGTTATTGCTGATTAATTACCTTACTTTTTTAACTATGATACTCAAAAAGATAAAAAACTTTACTTGTTCCAAGAACTTCTTGTGCGTTTAATGCGTGTTGTTAGTTCGCGTATCGTAATTGTTGCTATAATTAGTGGATGCCGGATATAACCAGCGCTAGTTACGAAAGGGTTTATAAAGCTGCTTATTAAAATCGAAATATACTTTATACCTATATATATTACGACATTTTTGTCTGTTATATCCTTTTTAATTTCCTTTTTCACAAACTTCATTTATACTGTATGTATGACTTTGTTTAATCTTTCATAAATAGATCACAGATTTTTTTATGCATTTAAAGAAAATCACAAAGTGTAAAATATACTACAAAAATATATCACATATTATAAAATTTAGTAATAAAATTTTATTTAGTAATTAAATTTTCATTTTTACAATTATATTCATAAAAACATGAACTAATAAGTTATACAAAACTTGCAAATTGCATAAAATAGAAAAAAGTTTTTTTTTATAATAAAAAAATATAAGGTTTTATCTATGTATTTGACAAAATTCAAATCTTTAAAAACGCATTGTATATCTAATAAAGTTTCTATAAAAAATTAGAAATTGATCATTACTTAGGTAATAATTAATCACTTAGGTAATTCTAGTTCTGAAATTATAATGAATGTTTCATTTCATACTTCTATATTCGCGTTATTTCCAATCTATCGTCAGTTATTGATAACTGACAATAAAAATTCGATGAACTTTTTTATACCGTGTCACTTTGAATATTTAAGTCTCCTTTCTATATTTTATGGATTAATATGCAAATGTCAGAGAATGAACTTAAATATTTGTCCGTTATTAACCTTTAAAAATTATCTCGCGTAAAATTTCATTCCACGCTCGTTTCCATGTTATTATGTTTCGTAATAATATCGTTACTTGTAATTATTGTAAATAATAACTTTTTCTATTTTTTGTCTAAAAATATTAAATAATTAAATATTAAATAATAAGAAACACTTAATTCTTTGAAATAAGACAGAATCTAATTTTTTAAATTAGTCTTTATATGGTTATTATATAATTAAAATTCTTATTTTTATTCTTAATTAAAATTCTTACAATACAATGTCATGTATTATTTTATAAACTTTCCGCTCGATTTATTCTAGTTACTTTACACAATTCGGACTCAGATACTCAGGTATTCGTAATTTCGAATACCCGCACGCTCCTAATATATAATCGAATTTGTTAAAATATATAATTTAAAAAAAAATTAAAATATAAATGTTAAACTAATGACGAGCTAGTTATTTAAAAATATAAAAAAATTTTAATATCATTTCTTAAAATTATATATAAATACCATTCCTTAAAATTATACATAATACTTTACATACATAGATAATAGGAAGACAGTTAATAATTTAATTATTAGATTAAAATATTATTTTAATTGCATATTTAATTGCGTAAAAAAAGTGCATTTTATGTTAAATGCTATGTGTGTTGACTTTCCAGATCAGTATCATTCATAAGAGCGTCAATTCCAAAAGTATATCTATTATTTATTAATGTAGAAGTTCTTTGAAATCTTTTCTTTTTTATTCTTTCACTAAGAGGAATATAAGATTCAGTTATATCAGCAAATTCATCAAATGATTGATCATGAATCGTATCATTTTTTAAACATTGATTAGACTTAATTTCAAGATTAACTACATTGTCAATTGTTTTCACATTTTCAGTATTTCTCATTTCATATGGATTATTATCATGATTAATTATTAACATATCTTTTGATTCATTAAATTGAAAAATCTTTTGATTACATATATCATCTATTATCTCTGACATGTTTACATCATCGTTATCACTAACAAAATCATCTGGTGAAAGTTCATTAAACATTCTATCCAATGTATTATTTAATTTTGAATTAATATTCTCTATTTGTAATACTTTATCGAACTGAGGACCACGTTTTATTTTGTCATTTCTTTTCGCATTTTCTCGTAAATCATCCACATTTTTAGATTTTTTAGATCTCTTTGGTGTAATACTCATTCTTCTAAAAGATTCTTCCAACACAGGATCAGTTTTGGAAATAAATTCATCAATTTTTTTATTATCTTCAACTTTTTCATTTCTTTTCTGACATCTCTTTTCTGCTTTACGTTTTCCATTGCTATCATCTGTACCATTTTGTAATTTCTTTTTTGTCGGTCGTTTTTTTGTTTTCGCATTTCTTGCATTTTCAAATATTTTGACTAATTCTGGATAACATCTTCGTACATTATTTTGTGGCTCGATGCTTATCAATTCAGATAAAATATGCGCATCATTATCACCGTCGTTGTTTAATGCTATATACTCTTTTAATCTTTCTATTGTATTATGATCAGTTTTCCAAATAATTTCATAACTAGCAACAGATCTAATATTTCGAATTTTCTTTATTGCTTCAGGTATATATAAATCAGGTATTGTTAAACAAGTTTCAGCAGAGATATCTGGAAGATGTACAAGCTGCCAACGAGTTACTAATGGAAATATTTTTTCAAAAGCATACTGTGGTTCCCAAGATAAATGTTGTTCCATAAAATTCTAACATAAATTAATTTATAATAAAGATATAAGTTTAATAAGAATAAATACAAATAAACTTATGAAATTCTATATAAAAACTTACTATAAGTTTATTCACTTGTGGTTGTTTCCACTGAATATCTATTTTCGTAGGTATTGGATCTTTTCTAATAAGAAATTCATCTATTAATTCCTGATTTGGAAAATCTTCAACAAGAAGCGCCTTTTTACGTAAAGCAATTTCATTCAATAGTAATGCTCTTTTCTCTCTGAAAACATATATCATTACAAATATAATATAAATGTAGAAAATAAATGTATAATAAATGAATATGTATATATATAAAAACATACTTATAAGAATCACTACATTTCTCAGTCGTGCCACAATTTACACAACCTGACTTTGTATGTTTTTGCACCCTACCAGTATGTCCACAAGATGAACATAAATTTGAACTTAATAATTCTGCTTCTTTATAATCTAATATAATGTCTGTTCTCCAACTTTTTATTCTAAAAAAGAAATAATAGCATTCACATGTAACATTTTTATAAGAGATACATTAAACATATTTAAATTTATATTTTATACCGTTCAAGAATATCTTCATCATTTACAATTTTAAAAAGCTTCAAAGCAGCTTCTTTACCAACTCCATTCAATCCATCAGTATAATCACAACCGCATAATAAAGCTAATGCTATCATCTTATTTCTTCCTAATTCTAGTAACTTTTCTATCTTTTCTAGTTTATATTCATCTACAGCACCACCTGAACCTCCGCGATTTCCTTGTGTACTTGTACAAAAATTTCTATAAACTATTTTTGCTCCATATAAAAAGCAGTCACTATCTTGACTTATGCATCCATCAACAAGCTGTAAAAAATAGTTGTCAAAGTAATAAATAATTACAATTCATATTCTTTCACTGATATAAGAAATATAATATTACCCTATCTTCATTTAAATAAGCACACATTGCTTCTGCTTCTCCATGTCCTTGCACACACGCTAGGCCCATGAGTTGAAGCATTTCTTTACATTCTTTGAGAATTTTATTAAAATGTGTTCTACCTTTCTTATCAGCGGTTTTTCTTTCTCGAAAACCAGAGCGAACATCATTTCTCTTTGCAATTGTATTATGTTTCAAAATAGGTGCTTTTCCTTCTAATACAAATACCGGTGATATTCCTTGCATAAGAAGAAATGCTGTACGAAAATAGAGATTCCTGTAATAATTATTCAATCTTATTTAACTTTATTTGGAAAAGTAGTAAACATAACCAATGAAAATTGACAAACCTAAGATACATTTTTGGTTGCACAGAATGATCAGTTACTGTTTGACTGTCCACAACCCAGCAACTCATGTCAATGGCTACTGTTTTTCCTTGAAGCTCAAACATTGGTTTTCTTTCGCCTAAAGGCGACAAAATATTCCAAAGATCTTTTACTCCCATTTTTAATTTAAATTAAACTTCGTAAACAGTATATTTGTTACGTTTTGAAGATACCACGTTAAAAAAATATAAATCCCTATGTAGACGGTTTATCTAAACTAAATATCACTAGGAAGCAATTATAGGCTGATTAAAAAATGAAATTATGAAACAAATTCTCTAACCAATTTAACTTAAATATCATTTTTGTCAGAAATTATATTATACTAAAAATGGACTATAGTAAAAATAGTAACAGTAAAAAAGAATAGTAATAGTAAAAAAGAATAATTTATCAAATACATAGTATTAAGTATTATATATAATTAAATATAAATTCCGTTTTTAGATAATACCTATATCTAAGATAATACCTATATTTTAGATAATTAAAATATTGTCACAGATGAAATATTTAATATTTAATATTTAATAGATCTACGACTTAATGTAGTTTCTGTTCAATGATTTAATTACTCTTTTTGATGTCATTCCCGACATTATCAAGTCAGTATAGAAGAATCACAGACGAAGTATATGAATAGACTTTGCATACAATGTATTTTTTTCGGCCCACGATTGAAGGTCTCAGGGCCTCTTACCATTTTCGTGTTATTCATGCGCTAAAAAATCAATGATTTTTTACTATGTCGGTATTTCAGATTCCCGGTCATGAAGGTGCTATGCCGTAAGGTGCTAAGTCTATTCATGTACTTCGTCGGTGCTAGTAGCGCTGTGGTACAAAATCTGCCTCAATCGGTACGATAGAATGTGACAAAATAATAAGAGGGTCCTGAGAACTCCAATCGTCGGCGGATTGCAACAATAATAATAAACAAAAATTAAGCTCGAAATCTCTACTTTCTAATAGAATCACGTGAATGATGACCACGTCATTTAATTTTCTAGCACCTTGTATATAAAATTCAGCATTCAGCATTAAATTAAATAAAAAAATACAATTTATGATATTATATATTAATAATAATAATAATAATCTTTATGTATTTAAACACATATTTTCTATAAATTGTTTTTCTATAAATATTAATTTTCTATAAATATTAATAAAATATTTGTAGAAAATATGTGTTTAAATACGCATTATATATCTATATATAGTACTTTATTGTATTATATTAAAAAATATATTACTATTTACAAAAACAATTTTCCTTAATAATGGTTTTGCGTTATATGTAGTTTTGCATTGTGCCTAATTTTTTAAATCACTACATTTCAATTGTATCACCTGTAACGAATTCTGAATTTAAAAAAAGTAAATTTATAAAAGTAAAATTGATAATAGTTAAAAGTAAATCTATTTATCCAAATCGGAATATTTTCTATTTTTCTGTAATAAAAGATAACCATATCTGAGAAATAAATGTATCGTTTGTATTTTTAACTTTTATCGTGCAACATTAAAATAAAATTTTAATTAATAAAACATTAATATATATTTTAATAAATAAACATTAATATATATTTAGTACAAAGGAAAATACTTTTATTTGTAAAGGAAACGTGATACGAATTTTATTTTCTTGTATGCATTAAATTATCAATAATTTATTCTGCAGTATCATTCTTTTTTCATATTTTCATTAATTTTGTGCCTTTTAGCATTTTTATCTTAAAAGCTTTTTTAATGTATTCAAATATGATTTTCCGAAAAAGAAATCAATTGTTAATTAATGTTTCTTCAAAAATTATATTAGTTTTTTATTCGATACATTTAATATTTGTTATTTCAATTGTTGAAAATTTTGACGAAGAACAATTCCCTTATCTTGTTCTATTTACATATATATTTATGTTAGCATCTGTACATGCATTTATACTTATGTTAAGAAAAAAAATAACAGCAATCAATAGTATTAATAAAATATTTTATAGTTTATTAGTGCATTAGTCTTATAATGGAATTATATACCAACTCTGTTAAAAGGAAACATTATCTCAAATTCTATTGACTATAATTACAATTACTTGTACGTATTTAGTTTTTCAATCACTAAACTTATCACAACATGTTACGATTAATAAATTATTTGATTGTTGATAGTTTATCAGCAAAAAAAGATATTTGTAACGAATATATAAAGAGGAAGACAGGTCTGAGTGTCAGAATAATAGTAATAGGAATAAAATACAACTGAGGAGAATTAAGCACCTTCCAAAGTGAAAATGAAAGGTAAGTCTAATAAAAATAATTGCAATGTAAAGATTGATAAAGTGTAAATTTGAATTTGTTATTAATTTGTTTCTTAATTTGTTTCTTAAAAATTTTTTGAAAAATATTAAATGTTTTTAAGTATCAATTTTTTCAATTTCTAGCAGTTCGTTATTGAACTGTTATTTTAAACATTTTTCTGGCATGAAATCTATTCAAAATAGAAATCGCTAGAATACTAATTTCATAAATTAATAAAACATATAATAAATTAATCTCTACTAGTTTAAATGAATTTTTTTATGAGTTATAATATCTTATAATATATTGATGAATATATGTATATAAATAAACGAATTGAAGAAACGAAGAAAACGAAACTTATATTCTATCACTACAAGATACGATATTAACTAATATTGTTTGATTATTTCAGCAACATTCGTGGCAATATTAGCCACAGTTGCGTTTGCATTCGCTACTCCACCACAGTGTTCGGATGTAAATGGAGAAAATGTTACTTTGTTTGCGAATCCAGATGACTGCTCGACTTTCTATTACTGCGATGAAGGCATACCATGGTTAATGGAATGTAACGAAGGGCTTGAATATAACCCAGAGCTAAGAGTATGTGATTACTCAAGAGAGAATACAAACTGTATACATCGTTCTTCAAGACCACCACGTCTTCCATTCAGCTCTGAACCTGAAATCTCCGACAGTCCACCACCACCATCTCCTCCATCTAGTTCTGAACCTGAAATTTCCAGCAGTCCACCACCACCATCTGCTCCACCTAGCTCTGAACCTGGATCTTCTAGCAGACCACCACGACCACCACGTCCTCCAACCAGCCCTGCACCTGGATCTTCTAGCAGACCACCACGTCCTCCAACCAGCCCTGCACCTGGATCTTCTAGCAGACCACCACGACCACCACCACCACCACCACCACCACCACCTCCTCCTCCTCCTCCTCCATCTAGGCCCACGACCACCTCCTCCTCCATCTAGACCACCACGTCCTATTAGACCAAGCATACCACCAGAAGACTCTTCAGAAAGACCTACGAGACCACCTCGTTCTCCGAGACCAAGTCGTCCACCTCGTCCAACGACAGTCTACTAAGGCTATCTTGTCCAATAGGTGCACCTTGTCCACCAAGGCCGCCTTGGTCAATTTGGCCACATTCTCATATTGGCCATGTCTTCCTTCTTGTCTCTGCCCTTCTGAAAATAAGTTAGATGATAATAACGAAAAGTAACCTATCTTATGGTTAATATAAATTGTTAATGTCATTAAAATTTTCAGTTTTGGCTCTCATTATATGTTTGAAATTTATTCGATATAAATGAATTGTAATAAATATCTTTGAATTTAATCCTTTGTATTTAATTATTCATTTCTTAGACATTAAGGATCGATGCAAATTACCACAGTAACGATTTCTTTGGAAATATAGAAAGATACATCTCACCTTGTAAAAGAATTTTGTATCTCGATTCTTCCAAAACACTGCCACTGCGGTAATTTGTTGCAAACTGCTCGTCTTCATCAACGATTTACGATGCATATATTTTATTCATTGTTAAGCAATGATACAAAATAATTTGTAAAATTATTCTTTACAAATGATTCTTTATAAATTATTGTTTAAAATTCAAGACGTTAAAACTTAAGATTACGTACCCTAAATCTATAAAAAAAGTGTATAGTTTTACAGTTTTATAGTTTTAATAATATATACAGTGTGTTGCGTTAAAATATCTAAAATTATAATATTTAGAAAAATGCATTCAGTGATAGATATTGAAATAATATTAAAATTTTAAATATATTTTTACCAAAGATACATCATTTTTCGAATTGTTGTGCGTAATACTTCAAGATTAATTTATCGATATAATGCAAATTTCAATATTTTTTTATCAATAGAATTATTATAGCCTGTAATATAATTAAAATTATTATTTTTTCTATTTATTCTAGCTTGCTAAGTTAAAAGATCTAAAAAAACGATAGTTGCTTCAGAATGTCGGTATATTTCTAATTATCAGTTTTTTATTTCATTCAAGTTTTATTTTAGTTTTCTTATTTTGAACAAATAATATAAAAAATATTTTTTTAAATTTAATTTTGTATGTGGAATTAAAATAAAACCACAGAAAAAAATTTTATTTGTAATTAGATGAAGCACATATATTTTAAATTTCATGTTGCAAATTTTGTAACAAGAAACTAAAAATTATATATTCGTCATCATGTTAGGAGATTCACCCTATATTATTAAATTCTTCTTTTTTATATTATATATTAATTTCAATATTATACTGTGAATTACGTAAAATGTCAATGTTATATTCTTCATTCATTAAATAATGGTATCATAAATATAGTCACTTCAAGATTAACTGGAATTTTAACATCATCTTCCAAGACACTCCAGACACTCCAGACACTCGCCGCCAGGAAAGGCGTCATCCCCGGGGGCAAGAAGAACTCCGGGCATCACCAGAACGCCCCCGGGGACGCGAAGATCACTCCACCGCGGCGGAGCGTCGGCACCCCTCCTGGCACTTCGGATCGCACCGCCCCGGCCGGGACCACGACGACGACGACGACGACGAAGGCGACACCGTCACCCAGGCCAGCGAGGAGCTGGCACAATTTCGTCGACGCGGCGGCCTGGTAACAACCAGGAATGCAACTGCCGCTGCACCTGCGGCCATGGAGGAACCGAACGAAGGAAGAAGAGGGGGACGGGTCTTGGGAGGAACCCCCCTCCCCCGAGAAGATGGATTAGGACACCGGTAGGGAGGAAGAGGGCCACGCCAAGGATCACAAGTCGGAGGAAGAAGAGGACGAGGCCCAAACCTGCTTGGAAGGACGACGTCTACGCAGGGGACCCCGCTGGCGGGCCGGAGACGCGACGAGATTAGGGCGCCTTCGACTGCATACGAGCGAAACGGGGCACTCAACCCTCCGTTACCGAACGGCCGAAGTGAACTCCGCGGGGCGGTTACCGGGGAAACGCTGTCTGCCAGATCGGCAGCGGCGCGTACACGGGCCGCTCTCGTGGACGAAGCAAACGCCGTTCAGACGAGCGAAGACCTGGAAACCGTGGCTGCAAATGTAGCCCGGATTTTCCCCGCGAGGAGGGTATTGCGTGCAAACGCGGGAAATTCGAACATCGCCAGAAGCGCGTCGGCCGGTCGATCGCACGCGGCGAGCAGGACGACACAACCGGAGCAAGGCTCCAGTGCTCAGGTTGGCGGACCTCTTCCCAGCCGCGACGGATGGATAAGGGAGGCCAGGAGGATACAGAAGCTGTACCGGGCCAATCAGAAGCGCGCGGTCGGGGAGATCCTGAACAAGGACTCTTGGGCACTCCAAGTGCCCAAGGAGACGATCCAAAGGCACTTTACGGAGACCTTTGCGCGGATGGAAGGTGCTGGTCCCCTCCCTGCGCCCCGGGACATGGCGGAACCGTCCGCCTTTTTCAACGATGCCCTGGTTGCTCCTCTCGAGCGTTTCGAGATGCTCAGTCGTCCCAGGAGGATGAAGCTCGACGGAGTCGCCTACGACGACCTCAAGAGGGCCGACCCGGATGCGGCGGTCTTGACCGCAGTCTACAACGCATGTTTCCGCCTGGGGTACATCCCTCGCTCCTGGAAGGAGAGCCTTATTGTACTTGTGTACAAGAAAGGAAACCGCCAGGACTTGAGCAACTGGAGACTCATTGCGATGGGGGTTGTCATCGTTAAATTGTTCGCCGCCGTGCTGGCCGATCGGCTGGCAAAAACGATTGTTTATCGCCAGCCCAAAAGGGCTTCCTGTCGCACGAGGGGTGCCTCGAGCACTCCTTCGTGTTGCAGCGCGCAATCGAATTCGCTCGTACTCGGAAGAGGGAAGTGGTGGTCGCGTGGCTGGATCTGGCCGACGCGTTCGGTTCGGTCCCACATGCGATCATCCAGGACACGCTCCTCGCCGCCTCCGTGCCCGCAAGGGTCGTCGAGACCGTCATGAGTCTTTATCAAGACTCAACGGTCCGCGTACGTATTCGCGAGGATCTCACAAACCCCAAGGGGGTGCGGCAGGGCTGCCCCTTGAGCCCGATCCTCTTCAATCTGGTGATCGGTCCGCAGGGCCGGGGATTCGGGAGCCGGATTTGAGGTAGCGGGCGAGAGGGTTTCAGCCCTGGCCTACGCGGACGACGTCGCGTTTGTCGCCGCATCACCGAGCAGCATAGAGGAAGTCCTAAGCGCAGCAGAGGAAACAGCGTGATCGTTGGGGCTCTCATTCAACCTCCGCAAGTGTGCGACGTTGCACCTCGGGAGGGGAGGTGAGTCGGTCCCAACGGCTTTTAGGATGGCAGGCCAGCATCTGTCCGTCATGAAGCAAGAGGACTCCTACCTCCACCTTGGAGTCCCCACGGGAGTTCGCATCGACCAGACTCTGCACGGTACCATCGAGGAGCTGAGTGCAGACCTCAACGCAGTAAGCGCGTCACTGCTCACCCCGTGGCAGAAGATTGAGACCGTGGCAACGTTTTTGTTGCCGCGTCTCGACTTCTTGCTGCGGGGGGGCAAAGTTCGGAAAGGCTCGTTAGCGGAATTCGACCGGATTCTGAAACGGACGGTGAAGGGGTGGTTGAACCTCCCCCAGCGGGCTGGCGCCGAAGTGGTCTTCATTCCCCCCTCCTGGGGTGACTGCAGATGCTTCCGTCGTGGCTCATGCGTTCAGGTTACTGAACGCTGATGACCCGACGGTCGCACGCATCGCTCGGTCAACGCTGGAAATCGCCGTCCGGAACAAAATCCGGCGTCCGATTACGGAGGAGGACGTCGCCGAGTACCTCTCGGATTCGCTCGAGGGTGAGCTAGGGCACCCCACCAACTCGCGTGATTCTTTTTGGTCGGGTGTGAGATCCGCTGCGTTGAGGTCGGCGAAAAAGCTTGGCTTCCGATGGCGCTGTGACGGAACGCGAGGCGAGCTCTCACTGGAGTGCCCAACACGTGGTGGCCGGAGAGTGACCATTCCCCCGGCCGCCAAGCGGCAAGTCATCGGTCGAATGAGGACGGCAGTGGCGGAGCGCTATATGTCTTCGTTATTGAGTAAACGCGATCAGGGGAAGGTCTTCGACGCGACTATCCGTCGACTTCCGTCATGGGGTGAGCAATCACTTCATGCGGACGGGACGCTTCATACGCTTCGCCGATTGGCGCTTCGTTCACCCCGCGCGCCTCGACGTACTCCCCTTAAATGGGGCGCGTCGATGGGGTGACGGTGATAGAAGATGCCGTCGGTGTGGTTATGAGTCGGAGACTCTTCCCCACGTGCTCTGCCACTGCGGCTCTCACGCGGCCACTCGACAGCTACGTCATAACCGTATTGTCGAGAGACTTGCCGCGGCCTCCAGGCTTCCAGGCGATCTGCGGGTGAACCAGCGCGTCCCAGGCATGGGCGAAGATCTCATGGCACTGCGTCCCGACTTAGTGACGCACGAGCCGTCGAGAACCGTCGTCATGATTGATGTAACCGTGCCCTTCGAGAATACCTTCGAAGCGCTCGAGAAGGCGAGGCTCGAAAAGATACTCAAGTATCGTTCCCTCGCCGACTCGTTGCGTGGGCGCGGTTACACCGTTCATGTCGACGGCTTCGTTGTAGGCGCTTTGGGTGCGTGGCACCCACAAAATGATCGCCTGCTAATAGGTCATTTGCGACCTATGGTACCTTTTATAGACTTTTGTTTCTATGTAATAACTAGAACACGTTTCTATGTAATAACTAGAACACGATGCAATAATAATAATAAAAAAGAAATTGAGCTCGAAATCTCTACTTTCTAATAGAATCACATGAATGATGACCACGTCATTTAATTTTCTAACACCTTGTATATAAAGTTCAGCATAGAGTAAATTAAATAAAAATATTTAAGTATGTAAATATGTACAATTTATGATATAATAATTATTTTTATGTATTTGAACACATGCGTATATATTCTACAAATTATTTATGCATTATATTTCTATATATAACATTTATTTTATTGTGTTAAAAAATATATTACTACATTTACGAAATCAATTCTCTATAAAAACTATATTATATCTCTCTAAAACTATATCATATCTTTTTATAAGTTGGAAGTACGTAATTTTAAGTCCCAACGTCTTGAATTTTTTAAACAGTAATTCGTAAAGAATCGATCAATAATTTTACAAATTGTTGTGTATCATTAATAATGAATAAAATATCTGCATCGTATGCAAACAAGTAGTATGCATAGTGCAACAAATCGTCGCAGTGACAGTATTTTGAAAAAATAGAGACACAAAATTCTTTTATTTCACAAAAGTGAAATGTATCTTTCTATATTTCCAAAGAAATCATTGCTACGGTAATTTACATTGAACCTAAAATGTATAAAAAATGTATAACGAAGGATTAAAAAAAATACGAGGGATTAAATTCAAAGATATTTATTACAATTCATTTATATTGAATAGATTTCGAACATATAATGTGTGCCAAATGCATTGAAAATTTTAGTGACATTAACAATTCATATTAACCATAAGACAGGTTACTTTTTGCTATTGTCATCTAATTTATTTTCAGGGCAGGGACGAGAAGGAGGCCATGGCCAACTTGGAGGGCATGGCCAATTTGGAGGGCACGGCCAAACTGGATGGCATGGCCCATTTGGAGGGCAAATTGGATGAGGCGGCCTCGGTGGAGGCGGTGCAGGAGGAGTTGGCTTTGGTGGACGAGGTGGTCTTGGTGTACGAGTTGGTCTCGGAGGACGAGGTGGTCTTGTAGGACGAGGTGGTCTCGGAGGACGAGGTGGTCTAGTAGGACGAGTAGGACGACTAGTAGAGCTAGATGGTGTAGTAGTGGGTTCAGGTGTAGTAGATGGAGTAGACGGTGTAGTAGTGACTTCAGGTGTATCTGGAGGAGACGGTGTAGTAGTGGCTTCAGGTGTACCTGGAGGAGACGGTGTAGTAGAGTTACATGGAGGAGGCGGTGTAGTAGTGTTACATGGAGGAGACGGTGTAGTAGAGTTACATGGAGGAGGCGGTGTAGTAGAGTCACATGGAGGAGGCGGTGTAGTAGTGTTACATGGAGGAGACGGTGTAGTAGAGTTACATGGAGGAGGCGGTGTAGTAGAGTCACATGGAGGAGGCTGTGTAGTACAGGGTTCAGGTGTAGTACATGGAGGAGGCGGTGTAGTACAGGGTTCAGGTGTAGTACATGGAGGAGGCGGTGTAGTACAGGGTTCAGGTGTAGTACATGGAGGAGGCGGTGTAGTACAGGGGTCAGGTGTAGTACATGGAGGAGGCGGTGTAGTACAGGGTTTAGGTGTAGTACATGGAGGAGGCGGTGTAGTACAGGGTTCAGGTGTAGTACATGGAGGAGGCGGTGTAGTACAGGGTTCAGGTGTAGTACATGGAGGAGGCGGTGTAGTACAGTTACATGGAGGACGCTTTGTGGTACATGGAGGAGACGGTGTAGTACAGTTGGACGGTGTTGTTGTGTTGGAGGAGCATGCAGGTGCGGGGTTGGATGGTCTTGTAGGACGACGTATACAGTCTGCATCCTCTCTCGGATAACCACATATCCTTAGTTTTGGATCATATTCAAGCCCTTTGCTACAGTTCGTTAAATATGCTACGCCTTCATCGCAGTAATAGAATGTTGAGCAGTCATCTGGATTCGGAAGCAAAATAACATCTTCTCCATTCTTCTTCGGACACTGTGGTGGAATAGCGAATGCAAACGCAACTGTGGCTAATATTGCCACGAATGTTGCTGAAATAGATATCAAATAATGTTGGTTAATATTTCTCGTGATAGAATGTAAGTTTCATTTTCTTTCAATTCGTTTATTAATACTAATAAGATATTAAAATTAACAAAAAAATTGATTTAAATTATTGAAATTAATTTATTATATGTTTTATTAATTTATGAAATTGGTATTTTAGCGACTTCTGTCTTACACAAGTTTTATTCATAAATGTCAGAAAAATGTTTAAAATAACAATTCAATAAAAACTATTAAATATTAATAAAATTAATGCTCAAAAACATTTAATATATTACTTGATTTTTCAAGAAATTAATTAACTTTTGAGAAATGTTTGGTGATAAATTCAAATTTATGCTTGATCAATCTTTACATTGCGATTAAAATTTATTATGACTTACCTTTCATTTTCAGTTTTGAAGATGCCCAATTCTCTTCAGTTGTATTTTATTTCTATTATTCTGACGATCAGACCTGTCTTCCTCTTTATATATTCGTTACAAATATCTTTTTTTGTTGATAAACTATCAACAATCAAATAATTTATTAATCGTAACATGTTGTGATAAGTTTAGTGATTGTAAAATTAAATACGTACAAGTAATTGTAATTATAGTCAATAGAATTTGAGATAATGTTTCCTTCTAACAGAGTTGGTATATAATTCCATTATAAGACTAATGCACCAATTACTATATTAAACTATAAAATATTTTATACATCAAACTTTTATTTTTAGTTTTTTCATACTGTTGATTGCTATTATTTTTTTCTTAAGTATAAATACATATACAAATACATATACAAATACGAATATAAATATGAATATAAATATAAATGTAATAAAACAAGATGCGGGAATTTATTAAAAATAATTTTTAACAATTGGAATAACAAATGTTTAAAATATCAAATAAAACAGCAATATAAACTTTTAAAAGAACAATCAACAATTAACTTCTTTTAAGAGATTAAGTGAAAAAAGACTGCAATTACAAATTTGAGAATAACGAAATACATATTTGAATACATTAAGAAAGCTTTTAAGACAAAAATGTTAAAAGATACAAAATTTATAAAAAGATGGAAGAAAAGTGATATTACAACAAATTATTAATAATTTAATGCATGTAAGAAGATAAAATTCGTATCATATTTACAAATAAAGGTAAGTATTTTCTTTTGTACTAAATATATTTACTTTGATATTGCTCGTCTGACAAAAGTTAAAAATACGAACGATACATTTATTTGTTCGGTGTGCTTATCTTTCATTATCGAAAACTAGAGAATGTTCCGATTTGTATAGATAGATTTACTTTTATCGATTTTTTAATTCAGAGTTCGTTACAGGTGGTACAATTGAAATGTATTTAAAAAATTAGGTACATACAATGAAAAACCATTATTAATAACGTATAGTATCTTATGTTCAAATGTCTAAAATTAACGTTGTTACAGCATTTAGAAAAATGACAGATTCAATGATGATATTGAAATGATACTAAAATTTAAAATATATTTTTATCAAAAATAAAATATCATTCTTTGAATTCGTGTGCGTAATATTTCAAGACTAATTTATAGAATGCAAATTTCGATAGTTTTTCTTTATCGACAGAATTATTATAGCCCGTAATATAATTAAAATTACTATTTTTTCTTTTTAGTCTTGCGTAAGTTAAAAGATCCTAAGTTAAAAAATCGATAGGCGTTTCAAAGATTCGTATATTTCTAATTATTAATTTTTCATTTCATTCAAGTTTTATTTCAGTTCTCTTATTTCGAACGAACAATATAAAAAGTATTTTTTTAAATTTAATGTTGTGTGTTACCACAGACTAGGTATGTATACATATAACTAAAATATGGATAAAGATATCGATCGGAGAATTTCCTTTTTATAAAAATACTAGAAATCATTTAAAAATACGTATATTCTACAGTAAAATAATATGATTGAATAATATTGTATATACAATTTTTTTATTGTATAATCAATTAAAAATTTTTTGATTGAAATTGTTAAATTAAGAAAAATTCTTTTAAGTTGTATTGAAAATAGATATAAGAAAATATTGAAAACATTATAATTATAAGAAAATAGTAAGTAAAGCGTTGTAAATTATTCGATATCAAAAATATAATAAAGTATATATAATAAGAAATGAAAAATATAAATATAGTACAAATATAAAAATTGTACAAATAACAAATTTATTTTATTTTCTAAATTAAGACGTATATTTTATACATACATTTTATATTCTAAAAACAATTGTTCATTATTATTATTATTATTACTATTAATATTATTAATGCAATAAATTTTTATTAAATAAAAAAGTTATAATTAATCAAACAATAAATCAAACTGCAAATCGAGAAATGATAAATGGTCTTATATGAAAATCTGTTAATTTATTCAAAATATTATTTAAATAATGCGCGATTCTTAACATCATTCTGAAGATAGCTGTTATATGAATCAACGCATGCGCGTTGCAAGTACAGTTTAATGCAGAGTAATAGAGAGATGGAGCATGCCTCTCTGAACTTCCCTTATACGGTTCTTTAGCTCATTTGCGACCTCTACTACATGCATATGTTTTTACTTGTGTAAACGTGGCGATATAGGTTAAATGTTTATAGTCTATGGTGTACTGACAGTGTTTTGCAATTCGTAGTTTAGTAATCTTTTGATGGCAGTGTTTTTAAGCCGCGTGGTGCCAACGTCACTGCAAGCATGAGTGGTGCATCACGTAAAGTGAAAAATTCATTATTATCAGCTGCTGGTGAAGGCTTTCCATTTGAAAATTACACGGAAAATGCATTTTTGGTGCCTGTTACGCCTGCTACACCTGCGGTATTCAGCGATGGTGAGTCTATTAATGAAATACCTGGGTGGGGCTCTCATAGACTCATTTTCCTAATCTTGTTGACATGTGACAATAATTGCGAATGATAATTGTCGTGAAATTATTTATCATGTATGTTTTCTTGTTTGTTTGTTTGACTTATTTCCACACACTCGCAGGTATCATGTGTATCTCGATAAACATCTGTAGGTATTGTTACATATTGTTTGTCATAAGTTGGAGGTCAATTTATACTTCACTTATTTTATTGCAAATACGTTATTTTATTTACTCAGTGTTTATGTATATGTCACATAAGAGTTCGTTACTGACTTCTAATGACTTTATATGAATATAGAATTTATATTATATCTAGTATATAATTGTATATAATTGTATATAATTGTAGAATAAACTGGCTTAGTCTATTTTCTTTAATCGTGCAATTGTATTGTATTTTAAAACTAAATATTTTATTATATTTATCATGGGTTTTGTGCATTAAGTTTTTCAAATGTGTTTCGTTGAAGTTTGTTTAATTTATAATTACAGTGAGCCATACTTTATACTTCTAATATTAAAATTATAATATTATATATTTAAATTGACTTTTATCGTACTTTAAATATCAAATAAAATCATTGCATATGGAAATAAGATTATAATAAAAATTTACAACATTTTATATACATTATTACAGATATAATTAACATAACTGCATCTTAGATTTAATGTTAATTTGCAATATCAACTTATATAATAACAAGAATTGTATACTTAAGTTATATCATGGTTTGTTATATGTTTTAGTTTTAATAAAAGATTAGAAATTAGTTCTTTCTGGCTGCGTAGGTGGCCTAGATCCATATCGTTGTGTATAAGGAAAATCATGACTTTTCCTTCTTTGAATACAATATATAATTAAAACAATGATTACAATAAGGAAAAGCAAAGCTAACAATGCCCCCATTGTAATAGCTGCAATTTGTGCTTCTGATAAATTGTTCCATGCTGAAATGTGTAATCACATTTGTTTTATACAAAGAATAAAAACATATCTTCATCACTTTTTTTGGAAAGTAATGACAATTGAGAAATAAGTTTATAAATTTATTTAGTTGATATAAGAATATTGATAATGAATGTAAGAACAATAATGTAATAATACCTGTGACATCTATTGTCATAGTGTGCTGATTATTTAATAAATCTATTGCTGTAATTTTGACTGTCTTGTCACAACACGTGGCAGAATAATAAAATGTTATAGGACTTCTTGTGCCACCAATAAATTCCGTACGTGGATAAATATTGTTTACTGATGATATGACACGTTTTAAACCTGTATAAAAAAGTTAAAATTTCTTTTTTATTTAGAAACTTAGTATTGATATGTTTAAAAATAATTTTAATGTTTTAAAATATTTTTAATACGCATTATTTTCTAGGGAAACTGCTATTTGAATCACATTATCGATCAATCTTTTAATATTTTATGAATAATCGTTGTTTATATTATTTATAAAATAGCTATTTTAGTATATTTCTATTTTCAATGTATATGATTCGGTATAAATTTTAAAATAAAATTTTTTTTATTTTAACGAGTTTCATATCTTTATACTTGTAAACAAATGAACTTTAAATTAACTTAGTGCGAGCAAATATAATTTATTAATTATAATTTGTTAATTTGTTGACAACAAGAAAATAAAAAAGAAATTTTCGTTTGTTGTCAGTTAGAACATTGTAAGAAATTAATACCTGAATCGTAGTCCTGAATTGTGATATCAATGCTCCAACGAGATTTATAGCATCTGTCGTTTTCTAATTTTCCAGCGCAGTTATCATTAAAAGAGTATTCCATAGTTGGTTTTACATCATCGGTTAACTAGATATTGTGACATAACGCAGTAAAATTTATAATGAAAATCACATAGATGCAAACATTTTTATTAATTAAAAATGTTATTTCAATATTTATATTTTCGACAATAACACAAGTAATATTTTCATTCTTAAATTCTTCATTAATAAAATGTTATAAGTCTAATTATAAAAATACATGTAATGTTAATAGTTAAAATTAAAATTATTTGCCATATTTAACAAAATTTTATTAAATAATTAAGAGTATTTGAATTTGGTATGTACTTTGTTATTAAGAGAATTAAAAAAATTAATGTGATTTAGTGAATAGATTGCAATAGATTTTTGTTAAAAATTTTATAAGTGGATCCATTGTTTTGAAATATTCAATATGTTATTTGCTTTATAAGTTATCAAAGTAAAATTTTAATTTTTAAATATTTTATTTTCAATAATTGTTTAAAATGTATTATTTTCATAATTAATTTATATAAGAAATTCTAAAAATATAATTATATTTAGAAAAAATTTTTTTACATAATTAGTTTTTGTGATCAATTTTTTTTCAATGATTACCTTTAAAAGCGATCCTTGCACATATAAGTATACAGATTTTTCTTTTATTTCTGTACCCAAAATAGATAATGTAACAGTATTAGCTGTATCTGGTGCAGCATTATTGGGTATAATTACATCTATCGCTATATTGCTCGTCTGTCCAGGATATATCCATATGCTAGAATATAATTAGTGCTATAATTAGTAAATAATAAACAAGTTGTTATATCATGTTATAATGAAAAAAGAACAGAATTGAGAATAGCAGTATTGAAATTAGTCAACAATTAGCCAGAATCTTTATTCGTTATATTCATTTTTATTCATTCAGTCATCAATTTTCACACACATGTATGATTCTATTTTAGATTCTACTTTAAATAATATTAACTGATTTAAATTATTTGAATCATATAATTTCCATAATTCAGATGATTTCTATCTCTATTGATATAAAACAACATATATCAAAATTTTATTTTGGAATACATGTAAAATTTCTTATTTTTATTACAAATGACAGACTTTTACCATATTGTAAATTTTACCAAAATATCAAAAAAATATCAGTAAACACGGATCAATTTTATAGATTATATATAAATTATGTATAATAATATATTAATTTGACCACTAAAATAAAATAAGATATTAAATTAAAATATATACTAAATAAAATAAGATACTAAAATAAAATAAGATATTAAATTAAAATATATACTAAATAAAATAAGATACTAAAATAAAATAAGATATTAAATTAAAATATATACTAAATAAAATAAGATACTAAAATAAAATAAGATATTAAATTAACCACTAAAATAAATTATAAATTTGTTTATATTATAATATAAGTAGGTGGTATCATAAGTAAGTGGTATAATTACATATATAAATTAGAGAGCTACAAATTTATTCAAATTTTAAATAATTTTTAGTCATTCTGTTAAAATAAGAACAATCTTTGTAGCTTGTTTGATATCTTTTGAAATGATGTTTCAAATTGTTGTGAATTGTTAGATCTTAAATATTTGCCAATTATGAAAACTATAGTTTTATAGATAGTTTTATAGATGTTTCGTTCTAAAATTCTTTTTTTATATAGAATATTTTTTGTATATAGGTTTAATAAAAAAGACTTTTATTGTCTATAAATAAATAAAGTATAATCTTGAAGCTATTTCTCTATAATTAATATTATATAATATATTTTTTTTAATAAATTTTAAATCTTTATCAAGTTTCTTACCCGACTTATCTTATATAATCTAATTCTGTAACTAATCGTCTGATGATATGATTGACGTCGAAATTGGCAGATCAATAAAATAATTATTGTATCAACATATCATATATACGGATAACATGTGATTGTTGATTATATGCATGTAAAAGAGAATGTTAATTATTGGAATAATAGAAGAAAACAAAATCACTCGTTGTATATCCTACAAGTTTAGTTATAATTGTATTTTTTGTGAAAGTGTTTTAAGTTTTTATAGCATATATTTGTTTCTTCAAATATATGCTATTTTATAAAAATTGATGAAAAGAAAAAGATATAACTTTAAATTTTATCATACAACAGTAGAAAGAGAAAATATAATTTAAAAATATGATTAGTAAAATAAATTTATAAAATATAATTAATCTTTAAAGATTATAATAGGTGAAATTTCACCTGTGCAAATTTTATTTTAATTATATATTTTTATTTATTCATATTCTGAAAATAATAATTCTAGTATTGAATAATAATAATGAAACATTTAATCTTATTAATTTTGTGAATTGAATGCTGAATCACTCTGTTGCGATTTGTAATTTATTTGACGCTGCAGTTTTTATTATTTTATTATATAAAAATAATATTAAAAAATAATGAAATGAGGCTGAAAAATAATAACAGCAAAATTTATTACAAACTATGATTTATTACATGATGGCTCTTCGTTTGTTTACAGCGTCGTTGCTCAAACAATCACTATTCAAGAGAAAAAAAAAGATATATTATCATAAATTCATGATAGCTTTTAAGGATTAAAATTTAATTCTTAAGTAAACGTTTTATAATGACTTACGAAGTTGGTTGAACGTTATACAGTCTGAAAGGAGTGCTGTTTACTCTGAATGTGTATCTGACAGGCAAAACACAGCTATTCATTACATCAAATACTATTCTGTGTATCGTTCCTGGTGAGACAAGCAATTTGCTGTTCTTGTTTATCTCTATTAGTATTCTTTTCTCCTCGATAATATTTTCGCTGCTATAATTTACCAACTCTTCAGACAATTCACTGTTATCCAAAGTTTCTATCATCCTCGTAGATATATTAACAGTTTTCTCTATTGGTGTTTCGACATCAACGTCGACGTTTTCGATTACTCCAGTCGAAGATCTTCCTCGAAGTTTACCTTGCTCCTGTATCAATCGTGTATTATGTTTTAGCATGTGAAAGGATTATAAGTAATGGAAAATAAAATAAATTTCTTAATTATTTCTTATCATTTTAAAAGGGATCAGAAAAATTAAATCAGTTTTGTTCGTATCATTAATATATAATATTAGGTTGTCCTTATATTATAATATAATATTCTATTCTCTATTTTATCAAATATATTTTTAAAGGGAAATTTCTATGCAAAAAGTTTTTTTTTTATCACACAATATAAGGAACTGTAAAGAGAAATATGTCTTTCTATTTGAGAAAAGAAAGTTAAACTTTGAACATATCTAACAAATAAAAAGCAAATATGACAGTTGTATTTTCAAAATTATAAAATTTTATATTTTCCCGGAAAAATGTTGTTTTCGATATATCTGAACTGAACATTTTTGAATAAACACATTGTATGTATCTTCCGAATGATGTCAGATGTTCCGATTATTTTTTTATATTATCATTATGTATAGATTCGTTGACTTGACTCATCTTTTTTGCAATCGTTAGCATTCTATGCGCGATAAATTCGTTTACACGAAACACAAATAATAAAAATTCTAATTTTTAAATAATTTTTTAAATGCAATACACGTATCTTAATAAACAAATGTTGTATTTGTAAACAAATAAATGTTATATTTATCCTTGTAACAAATTAGTATTTGTTTTAAATAAGTATTTTATTTTGATTTAGTGAATAATAACATTAATAGTATACTAAATTGATTTCAACCTTCTAGAGCATGTAATTTGAAAGTTATATAGTTATATATCTATTCATACATCTAAATTTTAAATATTTTATTTTGTCTATTTATTGTTTCACTATTGTAGTCTATGTACTTATTGCTTCATTATTGTTTTAATTTATTATTACAAAAATAGATAATATTCTTTTAATATTAAATTAATATTAAGTCTTTCCTGAATGTAATTCTGAGAATTAAATACTTGTCTAGTATTGTTACAATTATAAATAATATTATTTATTCAGTTAATATGAACGAAAATTTTATTCTCGTTACCTCTATTGGAATCATTGGTTCAAAAAATTTTTCGTTCGAAGAAATCGAAGTAGTTGGTGGACTTTTATCGATATGTAAAGTAACATACTCGATAAAATTAACAAGCATGCTTTCAGTATTGGGAGTAATTATTGACAAATTATTTTCTGTGGAAGTTTCTTTTATTTGCTCGTTTGCTTCTTCATCTTGAACAAGATATTTTAATGATCGTTCTCGAGTTGCTTTTTTATTTCTCATTAATGTCTCAGTAATTGGAGTATCTATATTTCGTTGTTCATCCACAGTTCTTTCAGAATTAAGCACCTAAAGATTTATTATGCGTTAATATAGTTTTCTATTTCAAATTTATTTTAAAAATAATACCATTATAATGTATTACCATTATTTTATCATTGAATGTTTCTTTATCATTTTGAGATATATTATCCTTTGAACGATCACGTCTACTTACTTTATTATTCCCTGTAAAAATAATTTTGTTAGAAATATATTATGCAAATGTTGAAATATATATATTTTTTACTAGAAATTAATAATGATTAATTATAAATGCTTGATAAAAGATCGTTTGTAAATTTTGTAATAGTTATCATTTCACGCTCCATTAAAAATTTAACGTAGATCATAGATTGAGGAAATAGCGGCAAGTATAGAAGTGTCCCTCATATATAGATAGTATGCAAAATAAAGCTAAAGTCAACAATACGTTACTATAATTAAGTTTCTGGATGTTTCTGACTATAACTTTTGCAAGCATTTACAAAAGAGTTTCTCATAACTTGAAGTTCATTATTTAAATATTCTAGTGTCGAAATTTCATATAAAATATTGGTGACAATCAGGATGAATTTTATTCCACTGTTCTTCAGTTCTCTTTAATTATTCAAGAATCGATATCGATAGATATTTATAAAAGACATTGATATACGTCTGTAGATATTTATGATATTTTTCGTTTTAAGAATCGCCACAGATTCTCAATGAAATTGACATTCAGACTTTGCAAGCCATATCGGTATGACAAATTTCCATGTTTTGAATTCATTTTTGGTCATTAAGATCAAAACAACCGTATCTAATCAATTGCTGCGTAAAATATTTTTATAGGTATACTTGGTTCATTGTAATGGGTTCATTCAATATAACAATTTTACTCGTACCACATGAAACGAAACTGAATTAATAAATTCTTTTGTTGCAGGTACATAAGAAATATCTGCAACTTTGAAAAATTGTTTAGATTAGTATTAATTGCGTGAAATATCTTTTATGTTAAATATCTTAACGTGCATATTTTATGCAGAATAGAACGAGGGAATATTTTATGCAGAATAGAACGAACGCTTAAGGAGAATAGTAAATTAAACCAATCACTATTTAAATTTCTCTCTTGACAACAAAACATCAGTTATTTGTTTACAAAATTAATACAAATTGTTGGATAATGAAACTTGAATGAAAACAATTTCTGCCAGTAATTACCCGTAATCGTAGCGATTGGGGTAAAATTAGAAACGTAAGATAATTGCGATAATTACTCTTGAGGCCGGTAAGTAAGTATGAGCAGATTTTTCTGTTTCTTCTACGGACAAAACTGAAAACTCCACTGCATTTCTTATGTGCCTATTTTTGACATATGTACTATGCATACTAACAAGCATAAAATTCAATTTTCTATGGATTATCATGGATAAATGGGTAGTCGAAATGGAATTTTCTTTTCCTTCGTTTGTAATATTACTACTTTTAAAATTTCAAAGATGTACTTTCGCTCGCGGACGTCCGCATTTGCCTCAAATGAATATGAAATATTGCAATTAAGAAATAGTAAGTAAATACAGATATTAACTAGTTGAAAATTCTTACGTCATTATCCTTACAATAGAGGCTACATGATATAAAAATTACAAGAGACGGATGGAATTTACGAATTTCACGGAACTTATTTTCCATTGAAACTGTTTGCTTGATATTAAGAATAATAACAAAGAGAGCTTGAAACAATGAAAGCAGAGGGATCACTGCGCTTGGGATTACCCTGTATTTCCCCATTATCTTATTATTTACGACACTGAAAAATGATTTCCTCGAAATTTTTAACTGATGTAATATTTTACACTCTTCAGAGTAATTGCGAATGTATCTTATCTTTCCTAGAAATCGTGTTTGTCGAATTTCTTTTTTTGTACGAGTTCGATCTTGGTGGTCCATAAAAACAAAGTAAAAAAAGAAAGGAGGAGAAAAGAATTGGCAAATCTCGATCTTGTCTTTCTGTATGCTGCGTGCGTCAGCCAAGCCTGATCAAAGGGCAGCTCGTCGTCACGTGTTGCACAACAGTTCGTGTATCTCTAGCCAGAAACTGATTCGGTTGGCAGTTGTCAGATGGACGACGCTTCGCGAACAAGTCTTCAACGTGGTACGACGTGCTAGTTTGCTAGTGAATTCGTACATGACGCTGTTTGTCGAGACAGTTCACGCTAGAGACTATCGAGCCAATTTATTGGATATACCTGATCTTCGAGAATTGTTTTAAACGAGCACTACGTTTTTTTCACTATTATTGATTGATCGTCGTTTCAAAAGATTACCTGGGTAAGCTCTCGTGTGTTGGTCGTTGGAAATTCTAACCCTTTGCACTTGAAACGTCAGTTGTTTTTGCTTGAATTTTTTGATGTTGTAAATACAAGTCTCGTAGTATTATTTTATAAAATTAATTGATTATTAGCAGACTGCGGATTTTTAATCACTTATAAGAAATTTAAAGATGCTAGATGTAAAGAACGCACGCAATATTAAAAAATGTAATTTTATGTTGCATTTCAAATGTAATTCCTGCTTAAACTACGTTTTCTTTAATTATAGTCATAAAGATTTGAAATTGCATAAAGATTGCATTCAAAAGTAGTTGACGTAAATTTTCACGTGATCGATTCGGATAAATAATCATAGAGATTGTTGAAAGTATAAGTAATTACTGAATATCTTAAGTAAGAAATTTACAAAATATTCTCATTCTAGATTTTTAATCAGTAAATTGTGAAGGTTCATGCATATTTTGGAAATTTAAAGTATTGAAAATTTAATTTTGGAAATTAAATATGTGTAAATATGTATTTATATGGATATAAAATATCAACGGTAGAGTACTTGTTATGATGAAACAAATTTTTATAATAACCATTCCACATTTTCGCATAATCATTCGAGCAATTGTTTAAAACTATATCACACTTTGACAATAATAAAATATAAATGTATATTAATACACCAATGTCTAGATAGATATTCTAATATTTCATGATCATAACAAACGTATTACAAATAAAGCAATCGTTAATTTTTCCTTAAAAATTTTAATTGCTGAATTAATGAAAAAAAAAAAAATTAAAATACTTTCCAAGTGCGACAGAATTAATTAAAAGGATTAACAATTAGATTAATGTATTTAATTGAATCATCGCATTGCGAGCATCTCGTTCACACGAACGTGCGTGTTTTCATGTTTTTCTAACTCGATATTTAAAATCTTTTTTGCTCATGTTATACAATGATATCGTGTCTATAGATATTGAATATTCGATTGTCTGTAGATTGTTGGAAGGGTTCAACATGTTGAATAGGTACATGAATCTTTTTTGCATGTAAACAGTATTGATATCCATGCGTTGAAATGATGTTATGTGCACACTGTTCGTGAATTGCGTAATTTGTATCCCGTAATTTGTATTTGTGTAATTTTTTAATTTTAATATCTATTTGAAAGATATGTTTTTATGCACCGACTACTCGTGGCTGTTTGGAATTAGTAACGATTTCTCTTTCTCAGTAAAAATTTTCCATTTACAGTACACGATATCGTTGTACATTCATCTGCGAGTAGACTGTTTTGCATTTAATAACTATTTTGGTACATCTGTTTTATAGAAATCGATTCCTCTATTTATATAACTTGTATTGGTACGGTCATGTTGCATCACTTGATTATTATCATACTTTGTTTAGTTCATTTCTTTTTATTGTGTGTTTGAGAAAAATATATCAATATTTTGGAAATATAATTTTCTAGGTAGTATTTTATTATTTGACTGATTTTGACGAATTTTTATGCATTTATGTGCGATTTAAAAATGAAAAAGTGCAGAGAATGTAATTTAATATTTAAAAATACATAAAACTTCCAAAGTATGATACCAGTTATATCATTTTTAATAGGTAAAACGAATTTCTATTTAAGTGTTGTTTCCTCAGCAGTTTTCATAAAAATATAAATTTTCGTGGAAATTTGTAGACTATTGTAGACTATTAATAGGAAAGAATGATAATGTTGCGAGCATTATTTTTTTCAAATTTATCTTGGACTTTACTATTACTTATGTCATCAAACTTGTGATGAAATATATTTCCTGAGAATTGTGTACCTGAATGAAATTGTGGAATTTATAAAATGTGGAGTTGATTATTTTGACTTTTAAGAGTATCAAATATCATTAAATTTTACATAAAAACAACAATTTTTTTTCAATTATATGACTGTGTAAATAAATTTTAAATCTTGCATTAGAAGATAAGATTTATATGCGATAGTTTACATTTTTGTTTATTTATAAAGTTATTAACAATTTATTTATAAAAAGTTATTTTTATTTATAGAAGTATTTAACAAGTTCTTAGATAAAAAAAATAGTGAAATATTCAAAATGTGTAATTGTTTTAAATAAATTGTTTTCGAATATTTAATATATCAGAGAAATGCTTTTTTACATATATTTTTACATATTACCACCATAGGTAATAATTACATATGTAGCGTCCTTTCACTTTCAAAACTCTTGATTTACTATTTAGTATTACTGCTTCACTTTTACTTTTATTTCTTTCGCAATATTATATAATCATCAAAATCTAAATTCCTATTACGTTTCACTTGTAACAGTTTTCCTTTTCATTTTCATCACAAATGCTCATTGTATTTAACAGAACAGTCAATGTACATTTCGAATTTTGTTATATATTTTTCTTTACTTGTTATGTTTAAAAAATCTTGAATTTTTTTAATTCAATAAATGTATCTATAAAAATGATATAAAATAAAACGGATGCTATTTTAATATTTTATATTTATTGAAAATTTAAAAGAAATTTATTGTATTAAAATAGCCGTAAATTGATTTGATTATTGTATAGCGTATTTATTCAACTCAAAAAATATGGAAAATATACATACTACAGATTAGTATCTTAAGTTGTATAGAATGAAATAGAAGAAGTGTTTTACTGAATTTTTTAAAAGAATAATTTTATACATATGTATATATACACATATATAAAAGATCAGAGAGAATCTGAGAAGAATAAAAATTGTGTGTGTGTGTGTGTGTGTGTGTGTGTGTGTGTGTGTGTGTGTTTCATTGATTATAAGTATTTGAAAGGTATATGAAATTACTGATAGGTTTTAAATTTTATGCATACTGAATTTCGATACAAGTATTGGCGCAGTCTGTATCAGAAATGATTGAAAATTTTCTTTTTTAATTATTCTTTTTAGTTTACAAAATTATCAAAAAATGATCAAATAATATTTTCTAATTTTTAGGCTTTGAAATTTTTAATACAAAACTAAATTATTTCTTAATAATATTCTTAAAATTAAAAACATTTCGATTTTTGTACATAAAAATGTATTATTAAGACATGGTTTCATAAAATCTAATAGAGATTCTCACTCACCATTCAATGGTAGATTCGGTGAAAACAATTTGCTCACGTCGTTCCTTTCATCGACGAAACCTTTCACTAGAACGTGATATTTCGAATCTTTCACCCCTGTGAGTTTCATCCACCACTCGCCAGATGGCACGTTTCGCGTGTCGATTCTCACTCCGTCTACATCGCTCTTACGTGTCCAAGATATCGCCGTTACGTGCCTCGACACTGTTGCGTCTGTTAATTAGAATATACAAAATTTCGTGTACATAGCCGTTGAAATTCGTTGAAATCCGTTGAAATGCTACGAATATTTCCGATGTTTGTTTATGCTCGCGAGAAAGACATTAGCCAAGCATGCAAAAAATGCTTCGCGCTGGTTTCGAGCAGTCTAGTTGTTTGATGAGAATTAAAGACGTGCATACGCGGAATAATCAGTGGATTTGTGTGTGCGATAATATCAAGATTATGTTTCTGTCGAAACGTGGAGGATTTGGTGCAATGCAACGAATGTAGGCGGGATTCTCCGACAGAGTGACACGGTCGATACCATGAGCCGCAGACTGAACAAAAGTGTACGTGAACGAAGAAAAACCGAGAGAAGAGAATAGTGGTGTTCCATTTGATTTAAAGTCATTTTTTGAAAGGATCTCCAAATGACTACGTAGGTAGTTCGTTTTAGAAATTAACACGAAAGATATGTGTTAATTTCGTACCTTGTTCTAAGTAGGGCAGTGTTTCGAATTGAGTGTTGAGGGCAGTGTTTGTAAGTTTATTTTGTATAATGTATATAAGAATTTGTGCAAATGTTGGTTAGATTTATTGTGGAAGAAAAGTAACAATGACGGATCAAGACTATTTCTCGAAAGAATCTGTAGGTGACTTAGGTGCTTTATTTGTGGAAGATCAGTAGATCAATTATTTGTGAAAGGTTTGTGAGTAGAAAGTTTTATTTTACAGTGCTTACAAAGTGATTTTTGATGGTTTACCAATATCTGTTTATTATGAATTTATCATGAAAGTAAAAGATTAGTAACATTTAATTTGATTTGAAATCATTACTTGAGAGAATTTCTAGATGGCACAACTCGATCGTATTATTTACGTCAGATGTTACTTTCGTTCTATGTAGGAGAGTGTTTTAAAGCGAGTGTTGAGAAGTGTAGAGTTTGTAAATTAATTTTGATTAATTTTGGGTATTTGCCGAATTGTCGGTTAGATTTATTGTGGAAGAAAAATCGAAGGAAAATAACAGTGACATTTGATTTGAAATCATCTCTTAAAAGGATTTCTAGATGACTACATAGGTTGATCGATCATATTATTTATGAAAGATATATGTGTCACTTTCGTTCTGTCTAGAGAAATGTTTGAGGACGAATACAAAGAGTTTGATGGTGCTTATAGTTAATTTTGAATATACAGAAATCTGTCTAAATTTTGTTTAGATTTATTATGTAAAGAAAAACGAAGGAAAATAACAGTGACGCGTGATTTCATTTGAGATCACTTCTTCAATCTCTAGGTAACTAAGTGATTGATTGAGGAAGTGGTAATATTTACAAGCTAATATTTAATATGCGGTTCATGTGAATGTCAGTTAGGTTTATTGTGAGAAAGAAGAGGACGACGAGAAGATATAAGAGCATTTACTCTTTCATTTGAGATCACTCCTTGGCAATACCTGCGAAGTAACTTTTAATCTATGGATTTATCGCGGAAGAAAAATAAAGGGAAAAGAATAACATTTGATCGTTCGTTAGACATTATTCTTTAAAGGAATCTCTAGGTAACTAGGTGCATCGATCGCTTTGTTTGCGGAAGATTCTAGGAAAGTATTTTAAGCTTAGTGAAGAAAGTTTGACAAGCTGATTTTGAATCTATTGAAATTTGTGTAAAAATTAAGTAGTTTGCACATACGATTTGTATGTCAATGCATAGTGTATACATAGTTATTATCAATTTAATATTATGTAATAATAAATTTAATATAATATAATAATACATTATATTATAATATATTATATAATAATATAATATGATATATTTTAATATTATAAATAACAGAAAAATCTCTGCTTCATATCTGCTTTTATTACAAATATTAATAACTGATAATACTAAGTATAGTATATGTATACTACAAGTAATAATACCAGAAATCTGTGTGATTGAAAATGTTAATCTATTCTACATATGATTATGAAAACGACGTGCATTCTTGAAATAGCTATTTTCTTCAAAAGCAAATAACTAGAAACTTCAACAAAATTCATATTAATATTTTTCTTGAGCATAAATATATACTTGTTGGATAAATAATTTATATAATTGGGATTTTATACATCAATAGGAATCGATTGATTTTTCTCGCTAATAGCGACTTCTCCCATATGCTATAAAAGTTCGCGTTCAAATAATTGGATTTAATTAGTAAAGATTCATTTAATCAAGTATTGACTAAAATTTGATCGAAATAAATGCATTGTTCACGTAGTTGTATTGCACTTCTGTCGATTAGTTGATGCAACTTCAGAATTTTCCATATAACTCGCATACTTTTTTTCCTCACTGACGTAATTGTTGTCGTGACAATTATATTTCACTCGTGATAAATAATAGGCGAGTCATCGGACAGTGAACGTGGACATGAAAATTGTCCAGTGCTATTAATTCACTAGTCAGATTATGTAATGCGTTTTAGTTTACGATGCTCAAGTAAATCTGGCTATGTGGTTCGTACAATCACGTTGCATCAACGTAAACGGATTTGCGTTGCGTGAGTTGATTAATTTGCTGTTAATTTGATTTACCGAATTAACCTTGATATACTGCTTCTTTAAAATTTGATCGAGTGTACAAAGAGAACTTACGCATTGGTATCTGAAGCATTGCATTGAAAATGTTTCCATCGATGTCTATCGTGATTCGACGAATCGAACTGTCCACCGAGAAATTCGTTTGCGTCTCTCCGCTCAAATTGTATTTTTCTGCTATTTTTATCTGGCAAAAGGTCGATTGAATTCGTTAGATCGATGTGCTTCGTGCACATATATACATATATATATTACTAATAAATCGTTTTTGGCTAGACAAGAAGTGACTAATATCACATAGAAAATAGTCTGTCGCTGTGAGTTTAATTACTAATTATTACAAAGACAATGATGTATCGTCAACATGAAATAACAGAACAAGACACGAAAATATTTTTAGAGTTGAAATATAAAAATAGAAGTAGAAATATTTTCTATGTTATTAAATGATGAAGAGAAGTATGAGAATGATAAAGAAAAAAAAATTAAAAATAAAATGAAATAAAAATTTAAAGGACAATACGTTAAAGGACAAGTCAATTAAATCCTTGCAATGTTCTTATTTATTATATTTAATAAACAGTAATAAAAAAAAGTGATAAAAAATTTGAAGGAAATAATAGATAATTTACTTCAGTAATAGAAAATTATCTTAAATGATAGAAATATTCTTTTCAAGTGCTGTATACATATTTACTTTTGATTCTCATTGTCATATTTCGAATGATTTAAAATAGTAGAAATAGTAATTATACTTACAGAATTTGTAACTCTACGATAATTTTCATTCTTTTTACTATTTTCTGAAGAGTAGAATTCTCTATTTGTATAATTCGTGGCAGTTCCTTCTTCAATCATGTTACAATTTAGGTCAAGGTAAATCTAAAAAAAAAATACTCGGATATTATTATTGGAACGACAGTAGAAATGTGTGTTGAACAATCCTTACCTGACAGTTTCTTAGAGCGATATTCGAATTTCGTGCATCTGTCGATTCTGTTTTGAATAGTGAATGATCTTTTAGTAGATCTGAAATATTAGAGCATATAAATCGTTTTTCGTAGTTTTGTTGACTACGTTTGTTGTTGTACAATTATTAATTAATAACTATGATAATATAAATGTTTTAATAAATAAAAATTTATATCAAGATTAAATAATGAATTTATTTATCTATTAATAATGATTTTATGTATTTATTAAATAAATAATGATTCGATCTATGATTTATTTGCCGATGATATTTCATTTAAATTTTAATTAATATTTAATAATAAATTTTAACAAATAACAAGACATACGTGTACAGATATCATATACTTCTTTTTATATTATTTTAAAATTATAGTCACTTATAAAATTTTAATGTAACTCACCAAATGTGTCAATATCGTCGGCTATCCAGATGAGAGTAATATATTGAATATTAACTCCGTTTTTGTCTATTCCAGCGATGCAGTATCTACATAATAAATTGAAATTTAATTTAATTTTATTATATGGTATTTTAAAACCTATCATTTATTACTTTAAAATAAGTGTGTTCGTGAAACTGAGCTTTATTATTTTACTGTCGAAGAGCAATTACAAGTACATACGTGGACAAATACATGTATATGGAATATTAATTATACTTAATATATAAATCGTTCAGAATTCATTGTCGTTGATTAAATTAATAAATTAAAATATTCAGAGAAATAATAATTGCAAACATTATTTTTTAACATTATACTTTTTTTTACTTATATTGTCTTCTTATGATTAATAAATTTATGAAAATAAAATTTCTGTTTTGAAATATTGAATAGTAGTATTTGGATCACGTGAAATTAATAATTTTCTAAACAGTGATGTTGATCAAATAGATTTCTGAGATTCATGCAATATAAGTTGTATAATATTTTATTATAGTATCATATTAGAACATTTATAATATAGGTATAAATTGAATATAATTGTTTTCTTTGTATGAATACAAATTTTTCATTATTAACTGCATAGCAGAAGTAATTTTCATAAGCACATTTTATAAATTTTAGAAAATTGTTAACAATTTAAGCTTTATATATTTAGAATTAACTTTAGAATTAACTTCATATATTTCGAATTAAACTTTATATGTTTAGAATTAAAAATATTTTAAATGACAAAAGATATTTAAAAAAAAAAATGTTAAATAGAATGTTCAAATATTCAATGCCATATTTTGAAAATAAATAAATACTTACGTGTGCATGTTCAATATGATAGCTGATTAACGGTTATTACAAAATGACGATTTTTTATGAAATGCAAGATGAAAGGAAGTAGTAAGAAATAATGGAAGAGCTTAAATATTCTGTTCAAATACTCCTTTCATATTGAATAGCCTTTTTTAGTTGAACAGATATTCAGTCAAAAGCATGTACTACATATTTCAAAAGAGCGATATTTTAAATGGAATTCATATTTTTTCTATTTCTATCAAACGTTTAGCATAATTATTTTAAAGTTATTTTTAAATAACTTTTAATTTTGAATGTAATGAAAATATTGAGCGCAACTGAAATTGAACATATAATAAAAACGTATTAATGTATGAATTTGAAATTACAATTAATGTAATTATTAATATAATTGATTACGTACATCAATTTAAAAAATACAGAGCATGATTTCACAACGGTGTACATATGCTACATTTTTATGAAATCATAAAATATATTTAACATTATTGTCTTTTATATTTATTATAAGAATCAGTAACATGCGATTTAAAACTCTTTTAGCATCGATAAAATCAAAAATTTTTTCATTTTTGTTGCAATTAGATTCTGAGTTGAGTTAGGTTGTGAGTTAGGGCTAGTTAAACTCTTCCTTGAAATATGTTAATGTATTGAACAAGACAATAACAAAGTTATTAGTTGTCTCTCATATGTAGAGACACTGCAGATAAAAATTAAAGATGCAAAAATGTCAAAAATAATGCCATACGCAAAAATATATAAAACATCAAAAGTAAAATGCTCGTCATAATGTTTATTAACAAAAACAAATTTCTTTAATTGTGTTTACAAAAATATGAAACTACATGAAAATCTATAATCTACTTAAGTTTCTATAATTTTATATTTTCAAATATAAATATAATTGAAGAAATGAAATCTATATAGAAATTAGTTTTATCTATTAAATATTACGAAAAGAATTTTACCTTGAACATTTCATATATTTTTGCACAAATGAAATCCTGAAAGTTATAAAACATTATAGAGGATTAACAAACGCTCACTTGTAACACGTGTCCGCGGAGAAAATAAAAATCCCATCACCAGGATTTTTCAATTTTCTAAAAACTTCCTTATCTACTGTACGTTCTATCGAGTCGATCGAATAAGGTGTCCGAGTAGTTTGCAAGCTCAATGACTCTTTGAAAAGCTTCCAATCTTTACTCGAATCTTCATCTACACTCCCAACATCTACACTCTTCACAGTTGCCGTATCCTCGAAAACTGCCGCGCACTTGATGCACACTAAGTAACAAAAGAACGAGAACCAGAAACACGTTAAAGTTACCATGGCGTTGTCCGACCTATTAGGAACACTCCGGTTGAAAGACTCGTCGTAAAAATGAGGCAGTTACTTATAAAGTTGCGGGCGTAGTCGTTTACAAAAGGGTAAGGTGTCTGTCAATTGCGTGGACGCAAAGTAAATCTAGGTGTAAACGTCGCTCGTTACACAATCGCAGGTGTTTGATGTGCACGCGTGTACAGGATGTGAGATCGCGTATAGAAATTGGTAATCCGAGTTCTGACAGGATGCCGGCGCGTAAAGCTGCGTACACATTCGTTATTTAATGTTATTGACATTCGTCGTTTTATTTCGTGGTAACGAGGAACTGGTTTCTAAATCTATAAAGTGTTGGCTACGTCTATTGATGGGCAATCGAGTTTAAGTTTCGAAACGATTCGATGTTAAAATTCGAGTCACTCTAAAAAAAAACTATACAGCTGCAAAAGTTTTGAAAGTTTTGATAGTCTTGAGAGTTCTTAGAAATATTTTGACTATTTTTATCAGTATTGAAGATACTGACGTGGAAATACTTTATTTTAATCCAAACATTAATATTATTGATTTAGAATATTTGAGAAGCGATCTTGAAAATCTTGGAAATTCTGAAAAGTCTTGATAGAAATTTCCGAAATTTTGAAAGTTTTAGAATTATCGAGAATCTTGACTATGTGGGTAAGTCTTGAAAGTCTGTAGTATTTCGAATATTTTACGAGTATTTTAATAGCATCATTGATATGAAATATTGGGAAAAATGTAAGTATAAGAAAATGCATTTAATATTACTAAATTTTAGACTGATTAAAATATCCAAGATCTTCAGGATTTTTAAGACTATCAAAACTATCAAGACTTTCAAGAATTTTCAGATATAAAATCCTGTTGGAAATAATTCGAATCTGTCATACTTATGCATTCAAAGCAATTGAAAGCTCATTACTAATTGCTTCATGATATCTATTTTGTTGAATGAATGACCATCAAAGCAAAAATGATTTTTATATCTGAAGATATCGAATCTTAGTAAACAAAAGCGTCCTTTATTCAAGAGACACCACGTTATTTTCTTTCGAGCAAGTAATTTCACAGACATAATCTACATTTGTTACTTATGCAATAACAAATGTGTACGCAGCTTAACAAAAGATATAGACCACTATCTTCGTCATTGGGATTTACGTTCATTGTATCCTGTTCAATATTGACAGTTTGTGAATAATCCAGCCGAGATTCCAGGGTTTCACGATTAATATGTCATAACAATGATAGTTTTAGAACTTTAACGCGTTATTGTCGTTAACGCGCGATTCACCTTGCCTACGTTTTTACGGCATGTAAACAAAGCTGATTTTTCAGATTTTTGGGTTATTATTTATCATCTTTTTTCAAATTTGAGATATATGTGTAGAGGCTTTGCTTTGTGAGAAGGGAAGTTCGTACTTGAGATTTTATTGAAGATTAAAGATAGTATAGCATTCTTCTGGATGTTTGTTATTCTGTTTAATTTTAGCGCGAGGAATTTATGACAATGTAAATTTAGAAATTATGTATTTTCTTGTTTAGAAACAAAACTGAAATAACAGATTTATGTTATGATGTTTATATAGATATAATTAGAAGGTTGATATAGCTTCTATAATTTTGATTAAATAATTATACTTGTGATATTGTTATTTTATATAAAATATTGATTTTATTTTATTTCGTTTACTCGCAAGTAAAATTCGTTAGATTGTTTAGATATTCTAAGATTCTAGAAATTGTAAGTGGTATATATCACGATGAATCGTTAGATTTCGTAATTTTGCTGACACTGGAAACATATTTCATGTTGTATGTATGTACTCAAGAGAAAATTAAAGTTCTACAAAAATAGATTACTTCAGCAGAATTTTGTATTCGTAAGATTGAAGTCATTATTGTCTGATATGTACGCGCAAATAGAAGTATAAGCACATGGTGTTTACATGTTTAAGTATGAAAATTTAAAGCACTGTTAATTTTGGATAAAATTTTTTTAATTAAAATTTCAATTAAAATTTTTAAAATTTAAACTATTTTTAAGCACAAAATTCCATAATATGAAGAAACACATAACATTCGATACGTATTACAACAATTTTTAATTATAGCCTCTATTTTTTTAATTGTAATCTGAAAAATATAAATTTGCCTAAAGTCTGTAGTTATTAAGAATAACGCGTATTTTTTTATGAACAGTATACATAATTAAAACTTACAATTTATAATTTATTTCACATTAATACTATTATTTATTTATTATAAGGTACTGTACTTAAAGTATTATCTTATTATTTAAGTTATATTTAATTACAATTAATATGACATAGGGTTTGTATTTGTATTTATTTTTTAAATATGAAACTGATCGGTGTTCCAAATTTTGTAACGCTAGTATACATTTCAAAATATCACTCCAATTTAACAAACTGTACTAAATTTTCATTGAAATTCTCCATTATTTTCAGATGCTGAACTGAACAACATCGTGGGGCAGGAACCAGCCAATTTACATAGTTCAGTAACATCGGCGATTGTGGCCGATGCGGACAGTGAATTCACACCGATATCCTTGCACCCTGAGGAAATCAAAAATCAGCCAACGAGTCAGTTATCGAGTCAGTCAACGAGTCAGTCAACGAGTCAGTCAACGAAACAGGGCTACCTCACTTCAATTCTTTCCTCTTTGCCGAATTTATCGTTGTCGTCGATCACCAGTGATACTTCGAGTTCTCAAACGAATCAAACGATCGAGAACGTTAATGTACAGAATACAAATCCTCATGTGCCTTCGTACGATCGTCGTGACTCGTTGAGGGATACAGTGCCGCCTGTAGTCGCTAATTTTCACGATCCACGACGTACGAATTTCACGGGATCCGTCGAGGTTAACGCCGGAAACGCCGGAAACGCCGGAAGTTTGTCAGCACCGCGGCAACCGCCTACGCTCCCTTCGTCTACGAATGGTAAATGTTTTTGATTTCTAAAAAAATTGCAGATCTTGCACAATCATTATATCGCGACTATTTGTTATTTTATTTATTTATTAATTATTTTATTTTAATGAATTAAATCAAATGAAAGATTATTCATAATGGTTTATTTTGATCTAACAATAGGATAGTATTATTTTTAAAATAAAAATAATCAGAAATGATCTATTATTTCAATTGTTATATTATATTATGTTATATTATTTCTTTATTATTAGTTTATTATTTCAAATTGCTATTTTTTATCTTTATTTCGAATAAAATTTGATCGTTCTTAATTTATATGGCATTTTATTAACAAAATAAATCAGAAACTTAACTTAGGTGTTACGAACAGTATATCAAATTAATTGAATTAAATGAATAATACAATTTTTTTTTTTTTTTTTCTCAGGCCCCATTTCGTATCGTCTTGGCAACCAAAGACGTCTCAAATACGCACCACCGCCCGACTTAACATCGAACACATCCAAACAATACTCCGCCCCCGTGGCTCAGCCGCTAGTCACATCTCACATCAGCTCAACACCGAGTATATTCAATCCAAACGAACCTGTATCTCCATTACCAAGTTACCAGCTCGTTGAAACATCGATTTCTACGAATTCACCTTCGTTACAACGTTCCACGCCAGAGTATTTGTCACAAGCCAATTCTTTGCAAGAGTCTTTCCGATCTAGTCCAGTGACAGTAGGAGTTCCTTACAGTTCTACCGGCACTTCGCGAAGTGTAACGCCCCAGAATCAAAATTCGAGTTCCGAAACTGTCCCTGTCATCGAGAAACCAAGTGTTTCTCTGTCCTCTGCCCGGGCAATCCCTCTGCAAATTCCAGAACCGATTACTCCGCAGAATACTCCGGCCAATGTTTCTTATTTCGGTTTCGATGCGTACGCTGGTAGAGATTTTCCGTCGAAGACGATCGATTTAGAAAAGGAATCAGTACCAGTGAAGAGTCATACAGACTCACCTTTGCCGATTTTAAGAGAGAGTAGTACTGCGAGACCCATTGCGGAAGCAAAACCCAGTGTAACTTTCGCACCTGTGTCTGCGGTTCAAGTTTCGGAGAAGTTGGAACACTTGCTTGCCGAACAAAAGGAAAATTCGTCGGACCAACCGATTGAGACAAAAATCGGGGAAAGTGTTGCACAGTGTCAAACCAGCAAAGGATTTGACGATATAAAATTAACTAACGCCGAGGAGAAGAATAATTTACCACAGTCTGACGTGTTTGTGTTGAAACAAGAAATTTCAGAAGCGATACAACCAATCAAGATATCTCCTCAAGAAGTGCACACGGATCACGAGAAACTTAATTTACCACAAAGTCATGGTGTTTCATCGAATGTGCAACCTTCGCAGCAATATTATCAACCTCAACCTTTTGCATCGAGTGTTAACTTTTTTACAGAAAAGCCACCAGAGCAAACTTTGAATTTCAGTCTCACTTCTGCGACAGTTGCTTCGGTGTCGAGCACTTTTTCCAATTCCTCGACCACTTTCGCACAATCCACGAGCTCGTATTTCCCTGCACCGGAAAGTATCAGCTCGTCTTATAATTTGCAGTACAAAGAAAATAGCACGAATTATCCCGTAGACGTGGCTCGTTCGAGAAACGATTCACAGCAAGTGTCGTTCGATAGCTCGACTAGTTCGAATTTTCCTAGTTCTTCGATATCGGTAGCTCAATCATCGCGGGGCGGTAATCAAACCTCTCAGACTGTGATCACATGTAACGCATCTGTTCAACAGCCTCTGTTCTACAATATCGCACAATTTCAAGAAGATCCGCCGAAACACCTACTTGCAAGCCATTTGTATGCGCCATCGGTGAAAAATATACCGACGAATCACGCACAACATTATTTCGACAATATCGCTGGACCGAAGGAACCTTATAATATAACAAGTGGTATCGGCGTCGAGTTTTCTGCTACGTCTCCTACGACGACAATTGTACCCGAGCCTACAGGTTCGGCTACGTTGAACCCAGTCCAGATGTCAGTTAATCCTCTGGGTGGACGTATAACAACTGACAGCGTGCCCCCTAGTTTTCAGAATTTGGTAAGATGTTCTACTGTAATAGCAATGTTGTTTATATCATGTTTGAAGTGTACAAGCCTCTCAAAAGTCAAACTGATTAATTAATTTCAGATTTTATTAATTTCATTACATAAATATTTTTCAGGATTAATTCAATCCTGAGGAAACAAATGACTCGTTTTTATAAGTTCATTCATCTCATGAAAATGACACGAGTAATGACAAATTTGAAAGATAGTATTTATAATGTCATCGCCTTTCAATGCTTTTCAGTGCAGTTGAGGAACTCATAACAAGACTGATCTTTGTTAAATTCTTTAACCTCAGGTACAATGCGATCTAATGAAATGAAACACATTATGATGAAAAATGAGTTTTATTATCGAAGGATCATATAAACGAGTGAGATTTTTGTAGATATCGTAAATACAAGGGCTATTTTTGAGTAGAAACATCAAGTAGGTTATATTCAGTATTGTTAACACTTTCAGGTCATATCTTAAACGAGGAGGTCATAAATAAACTCATCCTTCTCAAGCGGTCAAGGGCTACCTGAAGGAAATTTTCCGATTATATCTAGTTGTTTTCGAGATTTTACTCTTGTTCAAGTATCTTTACCCTCGCCCCACTAAAGCGCCGTATAGGTTCTCCTCAACAACGAGCTGATTGGAGATCCCGTATTGGTAAAACTCAATCAGCGTGCATATTTTCGAAATTATATATTCGTCATAGATCTTACTGAATTCTCAGTCAAGTTCAGTAAATTTAAGTGTTGCTTGAATCGTTGAATAAGAGCCGCTAGCAGTCTATCATGTCACTAGTCCTTTGCATTCGAAGATACTAGCCACTGAATTTCAATAGAAAGTATTTTGTATGTAAGTAAAAATATATAAAAAAGAGTTATAGTCATATTTGTCATTGTCAAAATTATAGTTAAACTTGATGTCAATGTGAAGTTTAATACTTTTTTTTGAAACTCCAGTTAAATTTGTTTAACATTTAATAAAAAATTAGAATAAATTGTTAATATTGTGAAAAAGTTATTCTGGTAGGCCTTGTAATACCAACATAAGTTATAAAAATCAAATTAATCAAATAAACATTCGTCAAATGGTACGTGTTAAAAAAAATGCACTAAAAATTTCGAGCATCATTTAATAACAAAATTGAAAAATTCAGTAGAAGTAGAGGAGAATATTAAAATCTATATTTCTTTATTAGTATTTTAAGATACAATGAGCCAATTTTAGTCTTCAGTTTTTTAACTTTTATCTATTGCTCATCACACTGTGCGTAGTGGAGCTCTCGAATTTAAAGACAAATTTTAAATAGTTTCGTAGCAAAGCCCTCGAATGCAAAGGATCTTTGATTATGAACACATGTATAAGTGAAGTTAACGAAAATAACGGTCAGAAGTTATAATGTTCTTAATAAAATTTGATATCGTTTAGAAAAATGATCGTTAGTGGCATTTACCTTACATATATTATGAGTGTACGTATGTATATCTTTTATTTATTTTACATACTAATTATATGTACTATGATCAGTGTAAATGTAATGCAAGATTAAAAGTACAAAATAGGTTTTTTTTGCACTGGATGCAGCTACACTAACTAGCTCATAATTGTTCTGTAAAATTAATAGAATATTCTTCATTTCTATTATAAATATTCTTCATGTTGCCATGAAAGTTCTATTATTCTAGTATTTTAAGTTCTATCTTTTAAATGTATCTCTAAATTTATATAAAAATCCATAATTTATTCATCACAATTTAGTCATCTAACTCATAAAAGTAATTTATTCCTTCTATCTATTACATACTTGTTTTGTAAAATCATCGAAATATTCTCCGCTTCTTTCACAAATATTCGTTATTTTTGCATAAATTTCAGGCTGCTGGTACTACGGATAAACGCATGCAGTACAGAGGAGTGTATCACCATTGGTTTTATCGGAAGAAGGTGGAACACAAAGTACTATGGCTTCCATTTTCTATGCAGGATAGTTTGCGTTTAGAGGAGGTTCACAATTCTAGTGAAATCACCCCTGAAACGACAGTTGCCACTGATGGAGGTCGTTACGACGTAGACATTCTACATCGTCAGAGGTCCCCTGTTTATTGGACTGGAGAATCGACGGAAGTGAGACGATGCTCTTGGTTCTTCAAAGGACCTACCGAGTCGAAATACGTTCCTTACGATGAAAGTACTGCCGCCAAACTCGAGGAAGAATATAAACAAGCATGCCTGTTGAACAATTGGAATCGAAGGATTGACTTGAACAATGGAGAGTACATTATCTTCCACAGTGCCACGGTTCAGGTCCATTATTTGACTGCTGTTTCGCCAGAGCTGACAGCTTCGTGGGGCAATAGTGCGGTAAATTTTATTATATTTTTTTTTAATGATGTCCTATTGTTTCGTTTCGTTCTTTGAACCATGAAAGGTTGAATGAAGAGCATATAACAAGTTAAAAATGCATTTATCTTTCAGAATATATCTTTTGATATATTTACTCAATATATTGTAATATATTATCTTTTTTGAATCTCCAATAAATATTATTAATCACAAGCATCTCAGATTATGTACTGTATACGATATTCTAGTATGGACATTCAAAGAGTTAATAACACATAGAAAGAGTTATGATAAAATTTTTTTTTTTTTTTTTTTTAAGAATATTCTTACAATTTTTACATAAGAGTTCGTAATTCGTAGTATAAATAGAATTAAAGACTAAAAATAATTTTATTCAATGATTTATATTTATACGTAAAATATAACTCATCTATTGTATTCTCTTGTCTAATTAGGAATTAGATAAATTTATACATATTCGACAATTCTCGACAAGTTTCTCAAAAGTGATATCTTCAACGTAATTTTGTTGTTTTTGATTTTCTTTGATCATATTTATACCATAAATTATGAACTTCTCTATGTAAACTAATTATTTAAATTATTATTTAAATGTTTATATATAAATGTTTAATTGTTTTACAAATTGTGCATTAATAATTAAATTTTTATTGTATTTTAACATTTACATTCTGCTTAATTTAATTTTTTTTCACTCTGTATGTCTGTACATTTTGTGCCAAACATAATTTGTACCATTTCATAAATACCATTCTTATTCATTGTCAATTTATTTGTAAGTTTGCAATATTTATTATTTAAATATTTATCAATTACTTTAAAAGTACATGTTATACTATATTTTATAGAAAAGATATTTTATAGTCAAATAAAAAAAAAATGAATTTGATTGACTTATTAAATTAATGCAACGCATAACTACAAGGGTAATTAATTTATGTGTCTCGATAAATTGAATATATTTTAGGCTGTTTTAATTGAATTTTTATTTCTAGAAGAATTTATTTTAATTTCGTCAACATAAACAATTTAGATATTCTGGATATTATTTAATGCAATGTAAATTGCAATTTCTCTACATATTCAGAAATTGCAATTTCTTCATGTTACATATATTTTTTTCTTTTTTTTCTTTTTTCATTGTGCACGAATCGTTCTGTTAGAAATGTTGAATCACAATTTGTACAGGGTTCAGAGGACAGTACATATTTACAGGGTGCTTATAGTAGGCCTAGAATGATAAAGAGAGGCCTTGACGAGTTCCACATCGAAGATGGTGAGCCTGAGATAGTGGATCATGTTTTATTTCTCGTTCATGGCATCGGAAGCGTTTGTGACTTGAAATTCCGAACTGTGGAAGAAGTTGGTATGTTCAGAATTATTTTTACAAATTTTTAATATTTATTTAAATAGCTTAATTATGTATCATATATGAAAATGCTATTTTGTTGACGAAACGATTCTAAACAGCATGATGAATGAAGTCATTATTTGGTATATTGCGGATTTTTATGTATTTATGGGAGACTTGAAGATGCCAAAAATATACAAAGTGCATGCAATACATAAAAATATATATAAAACATGCGACGTAAAATATTAATTACTATTTTTAATAAATGAAACTAATCTCCTATTTCTTTCGTCAATAGGAACAGGAATTTGCATAAAAATCCGCAATCTGAATAATTAGTATATTGATAATAATTTTAATGTAATAAATAAAAGTATGACGATTTAATAATACTATAATACTATAATTTGCATTTTGTATTTGCAGTTGACGAGTTCCGAAGTATTTCGTTGCAGTTAGTCCAGTCGCATTATCGAACCGCTAGTGAACAAAGAATCGTGAATAGGATAGAAGTCTTACCAATTTCGTGGCACACGACCCTTCATTCCGAGGATACTGGAATTGATAAAAAATTACAAGCAATCACTCTGGACAGTATACCGAAATTACGACATTTTACCAATGACACATTGCTTGACATACTTTTCTACACAAGTCCTGTCTATTGTCAAACTATCATGGAAACAGTTGGGAACGAATTAAATAGACTGTACGCTCTTTTCAAAAAACGAAATCCAGATTTCAATGGTGGAATTTATCTGGGCGGCCATTCTTTAGGTAGCTTAATTTTGTTTGATCTTTTGTGCCATCAAAAACCGCTGTCGGATGATACAACCTGTGAAAATAACAACGGGACTAACGAAGAACAAGTAAGTAAATTATATTTACTCGATTACGAAATCTAGAAAGGAGAATTCAGACTAACTTCCGTAATAAATTTTGATTAAATGCATGAAAATTTCGAAAAATTGTTTGTGAAGCAAAATTTTGAACATGTTACTTAAATTGTATACTTACATATAGTTCTTGTAATAATAATTATAATCAAATTTTGAAATAGATTTTATAATTAATATTTTTTAAATTTATTTATTAATGAATTCTTAAATTTAATTACTTTGACAATTTTGTAAATTTTACAGCTTATTTGCAAATTACATAAATTGTTAATATTATAGAATAATGACTAAATTTATTAAAATATTACCATCACGAAAAAGAAAAAAAAAGAAAACTTTAATATTCTTGAATATTTCAGAATTGATTTGATCAATTTCAAAATGATAGATAAGATATAACTGAGGAGAACAGCTTAATTCAATATATTTTTTTATAATTAACTTCTTATTATAACTCAAAGAAATAATTCATACGTAATTTATATTAAGTTTATTTTCGTTTGTTCTAGAACGAAGAAGATGTCGATCCTTGTGAATCATCCGATCAAACGTCGAAACGACGTCTCAGTAAAAAGATAAGCTACGTAATAGGTGCTGCCGGGACGGGTCAGCCTTATATACATTATACGCAGTTACATTTTCACCCACGTGCCTTTTTCGCTTTCGGCAGCCCGGTTGGTATGTTTGTGACAGTTCGAGGTATCGATATGCTTGGTGAAGACTTCGTATTGCCAACGTGCCCCGCTTTTTTCAATATATTTCATCCATTCGATCCTGTTGCCTATCGAGTTGAGGCACTCATTAATTCGGAAGCTCCTAAATATCGACCAATGTTGATCCCTCATCACAAAGGACGTAAAAGAATGCATTTGGGTAAGTATACGTTTTCATGTATACATTTATTAATTTATAAATTTATAAAAGGAAACAAAATTCCTTAAGTATTTAGTATTCTTAAACGTAGCATTTTTTAAAACTTTGTTTTGAAGCATTTCTTTCCTTTTTTATTACAAACATTTTATATTTTACAATCTCTTTTTTTAAATTAATATTATAATATATTCACGTTTCCAAACAATAATAATATTTAGTCATATAAAATACCAATAGTCGTAATGAGAAAATTAAAAAAATATATAGTTTATAGAAAAATATTAATCAATTATGTAATAATTGCCATGTTTCACGTATGTTTGTAGAATTAAAGGAAACAATGGCGCGTGTTGGTGCGGATTTGAAACAGAAACTACTTGATTCCGTAAGGAACACGTGGAATTCTGTCTACCAATTGGCAGTGTTTCATAAATCAGATAACAGCACACTCGAGCGTGAAATTGACAAAGTTATGGAAGAACAATTGCAACAGACTGTTTCGAATCATCAAACTAATGATGATGGCGGTGCTGAGTTTAAAGTGGGCAAACTAAATGGTGGACGAAGAATAGATTATGTCCTTCAAGAAGCTCCGTTCGAGTACATTAATGAATATATTTTTGCACTGACAAGTCACGTCTGTTACTGGTTAGTAAAATTTTTAAAGTTATATTAAAAAAATATAATTATAATTCGTTTGTTGAGAAATTGTCTTATCTATCACATATTATAGAAATTATACTTTATATATTTTATGTATTTTTTTTATATTATATGTATTTCAGAACATTTTAAAATATTCCATAAATTTATATTTTTATTATATAATAATTTGTATATTATTATACATGTATATATATAATATAATATTTGTATCATATTTTTATGTAAACATTTTTATAAAACAAGATTTTTTCTAAGTAAAGATTTGTATCGCATGCTAAGTATTATACAGTACTACTCTATATATTATATATACGTCTTCATCATATATATTTTTTATATCCGTAATTAACTTTAAACTTCAATTTTTTTTTTGTCTAGGGAGTCCGAGGATACTATGCTGATGATTCTAAAGGAAATATATGGTTCAACTGGTGTTCAAGCAGATGCTCAACTTCCACAACAAACGTTGTGTGTTGAGCGAATGTCTCCCTCGCCATCATTGTCATCGTCCTCTAAAAACGATGGAGCGTCATCTACGATGCGTGTTGGAATGGATCCTACTATACCTATATCTGAGAGATCCATTGGTCCTCCGCCTAAGAGTGGATTTGTTAAAAAGTCATGATCGAAATGGAATCGTTTGTTTCCACGAACTATATCAGAATCTTACGATTGCTACCAATCAGGTTGATGCGGGCATTGTACCTGACGTTAATACCAACTATAAATTCTACGATTACTGAGAATCAAATTTTTCCTGTTTCCTACGAGAAGCATTGTAAAATGTTATTAAATCGATAAAACTGCTCTTTAAGAAACTCAACTCTAATGACCTTGGCTTTCAAGGTCATTCTGTTGGTTTTAATTGTTGTTTACTGTTTGTTACTAAGTTATTAACAAAATAACTTTTATAAATAGAACATGCCTTTTGGACCATGGATGCACATTTAACCCTTATGTAGACAATGAAAAAAAATTTTCTATTCTCTGTAATTATTTTTGGAAAATTTCCATTTGTACATTTCAAGTCACAACTTACAAAATTGAGCGATATCGCAATAACGCGTGTGAAGGTCAAGGCCATTCAAGGGGATAAGTTCCCCGCAATTTTACTATCAAATCTATTGTAGCATTCAAGAATATTTCTCAAGTGGATTGTTCCTTCGTGTGTTCTTGAAATTGCCGTTCAGATTTTTCGGCCTACATGATACAACGTTCAATCACTAGCTAACGTTAAAATATAATTAAAATGAATTATGATTAGATGCAACGTGGAAATTATACATATATTACATATAGATTAAACTGTATGTCTTAAGTTAATATACACATTGTTTCAACAAATTAAGAATGTTCACATGCGTGAAAAATTTAAAGGATATTAACATAGGGCAAGCAAAGATGAGAGTTTGTAACACAAAAGAAAGTTATATATAAAGATTAATCATATTGTTTATTGTAAATATATGATTTATAAATGGATATAAAGCAAATAGTATATGAAATTTTTCAAAGCATTGTGAGAATTTCTCTCTGCGTTCTCATCGATGCAAGAATTTTAATAAAATATCATATTCTTCTACTTGTTAGATTCATTTATCGTCTCGCACCTTGTTCCTTTGTACTTGTTCGTGTATTTTGTATCTTATGCAGACTTTTGTGTAATTTTATCAAGTTTTTCATGCTTTAATTTATTTAACATATGTTTTATTATAATCGAAAAAAATTTCTTCAAAAATAAATAGTTTTGATTATATATTGTTACTGTTAAAACATATTGTACAAATTAAAACATGTTGCAAAAATTTCATTTTTAGCGTAGAATTATCTTGTTTAATTAATTAAAATTCTTTTTGTAATTTGTTACTAGTCATTTTGATATTTGTGATATTTGTCATGGTTTATTTAATATAATTTTCTATAGATATATGTAGTCGCATATGAAAATATTCGAACACTTTTATTAATATTATAGTAAAAACTATCGTGATTTTATTGGACAAGTTTGAATTAAATTTGAAAATATAATGTGTAAATAACGAAATATTTAACACAAGTATCTAAACTGTATTGTACAAGTAAATCTTAATATTTAGTAGAACTATTTTTAATCATTATATGTTTAAGATAATTATCCATGCTTTTTTACTTTATTGAAATATATGTTTGCAATAAATGTACAACTCCTATATATATTTTCGTATTAGTTTTATATTTATATTATACAATTATATCAGTCGCTTGTTATTACGCTGTTAATGAAATTTCAAAATATTTTCTACCATGCTCAGTTCTACGATAAATCTTCGAATACTTTCACATGCCACATTATTCACACAGTGAATAAAAACCACTTGGTACCGTGTTACAGCATGTTACAACAAACACGAAACTGAAGAGCGATCGTTGTAAGATCTCATTTCGTGAGACAAGCAAAAACCTACTCGCCCACGTCTCTTACCGTCTTGTGGAAAAATTCTGTCACAGGATTGTTAATCTCCGGTCGGATCTCCCATGTCCTTTGGTACGGTGCTACCATAGTCCCACGGGATCATCAAATGGTGCTAGCTTATCGTGCGAGCAGTTTTTAGTTAGCTGACATAAAAAAAGAGTGGTTCGGCACATGCACGGGTATCACGAAACGCTAATTAATTGCGGTGCAAGCCCGTAGGCTCTGCCGTGGGGGCTGCTTTGCATTTTGCGTGCAGACCCTCGTAAAACTACATGCCTGTCAGCCCGGGCGAATTTCAAGATGATTTATCGTCTTGGCAAAACTAAGTTTTTCGCGATACTTCGTGGCTTCGCGGTTCCGTGGTTCTGAAAGGCGCGGGCAATGCCTTTGCACATGCAACTATACCACCGGTATCGTCGGTTTACGCGACTCGACGTAGCTGATCGACTCGTGTTTTATGTTCCTTCCATCCAACTCGGCCCGTTGCTGAAATATACGTTCCCTCTTCTCACCTCCGGGATCTCGTCCACTAAACTTCCCTCCGTTGGCTTTCACACGAAACGCTTTTGCGTCACTTAACTATTATACTTATGCAGGATAATGGCCCCACCTTCGATTATAACTTTGGTCGCACGGAAAGTTATCAAGTTGTGAATGTTATATTTTAATATCGTGAAGTTGCGAAGATTGAACAGAAAACATACTTTTTCGAGTTACTTTCGTGTTACTTCCAATCGCGATACACTATATTTTTCTATCTTGCGTTGTATTAAAATTTATAGATAATCGTAATTTATAAATCACCAAATTTTATAGATCACCGTACGCATGATTTTTTAAAATTTTATAAAATCTTTATAGAATCGTGATTGTAGAAATTTTGTGGAATTCTATCGTCTTCGTAATAGCTGAGAATCTTCTAACAAGAAAGTGAATGAAAGACGTGAATAGCGAGGTTCACTCAACACAGGCTGCCATCATAAATAATTCGATATCGTAAACGTCATGTAGTTTTTTCCAAGATATAAATCATTCTTGTCGAGCCTTGTTATAAAAATTTTACTCTTACTTCACTTTCTGTTTCAACAGAACGGCTTCAACAGTCCAACATAAACGTCTGCTCTCTGATGCTGTTGCTTTTTTTGTATGGTTCAGTGAAAAGTTATATTCGGTAACACATTACACATTTTATGTTGTTATGACATAGTATGAAGTCAAAAACATAGTAACAAGTCAAAAACACGAACAAAAGATAAATTTTGATTTAATAAATAAACTGTGGATTTTTATGCACTTATGAGAAATTTAAAGTTGTAAAAATCCACATAATATGTCACTCGTTATGATATTTATTGAGTGAAACAAATCTTTGCTTAGATTTTATTTCTTCAGTTATGTTCAATTAAATTTATAAAGATTTGAAATAATAGTAGATAGATTTGCGTTATTTAAACTTAATTCTTTAATTTCCATATAAACTTGCCAAACACCAAACACCAAACTGATCAACTTCACTTTCTGTTGATTTCTGAATTTTATTACAGAAGTACGTGATTAATGTTTTCAATTCTGGAAAATAAATCATCTAAGAGTCTACAAGACTCTATCTTGGGCTTCACGTTCCATGATTTGACAGTAAAGGTTGGTTATTAATGATCATATGTATTATAATATAATTATCATTACAGTATAGTGAATGCTTTATACATGTATAATAAATTATAAATTAATTAACGTTACGATATAATAAATATTTTATATATAATAAAATACAAGTTTACATATTATATAAATAATAAATAACTAGCTAGTTTTAGTTATTAGTTTAGATTATTTAATGATATAGAAATAAAGAAAAAGAAATATAAATATGTATAAAATGATCTCGTATAATAATAAGATATAATGGTGAAATATTTAATGAGGATAGACTTAAATAATAGTGATATAATCCATTTGAAGTAAAGTAAAAAATTCTTACACTATGTTTGATTTTTAATAATAATGCATTTATAATTTAAATTTGGTTTAGACCAAGTCAATTAACTTTAATTTGCACTTTATATGAAATATAAAATAAAAATTAACTGATTAAGTGATCAACTCAAATATATCTGAAATATATCTCAAATTGTAGCGATTATCCATAAATCAACGTGATTGAGAATTAATCTGAGTATTACCACCGTAGTTTCAGTAATAATATATTCACTGAGTATTTCATAATAATATATCTTTCCAAACACTTTCAAAATAAATCGAGAACAATTTCATCCCGTCATAACGTCTAATGACAGTCACTGCCGCTTTATTTTAACTGCGCCCATTCTAGCACTGCAACACAGCAATTAACAGTAAGTAGTTAGTTTCAGTTCGTTGTTATCCATTCGTCTTTTTGAGAACGATGCACTTCCACTTCTTGGAAATTCGTCGACCGTGCACGGACGTTAACGATTCCTGACGCATTCTGAAATTTTGGATTTCTGCCTGTGTCCATTTTCACTATGACCTGTGTCAGGCTGCACAGCTTTCTGGCACGCATCCACTCGTCGCTATTTTCTGAAATTACAGACCGGTCACCACTTTTCTTTATCAACATTTGGCAATCAAATTCGAGTTTCGAATTAATCTTCGACCTTTTGGCTGGTACGCGCATTCACGACCGCCTTATCGTGGAACAGCATTTTGATAAAATAACGCGCTGACACTGATAATAGGCTCTCGAAATTGCCCGTGCTCTCGTATTTCCCTACGTCCTTTCAATGCATTTGTGTTTTTCAATGTTCTTTGTATTTGGTTGTTGCTATTGTTATGAATATTTTATCAGTGAACGAGATGATTGTCCTTTGTAAACGTTATTAATCAATAAATAACTTTGGCAATAATATAACAAAATGTATATTAATGTGAATTATAAAAATGTAAAAAATTTATTCAAAACGTAATATTAGATAACCAAATCGTGATTTTTTCATAGAAATTTTATACGATCCTTCATAAAATATATAAATAAAAATATTAATTAGTGTTGTACATTTGTACATAAATAAAATATATAAATGAAAATATTAATTAGTGTTGTACTTTTTTTACATGTACCATTCGTATTGTATTGCCATAATCTCATATTAAAGTGATAAAGAAGATACGCTGTGTTCCAGTAGTGAAAACGTTCAAATGATAAATAATATACTACTAGTAGAAAGTTTAAATGATATACTACAAATAGGAAAATATTGCAGCGTATATAAAAAAATAAGCCAAGTATCATCGGTGCCAATGATAAGTTATAATTCACTCTAAATAATATGATGTGAAAGTATCAAACCACGAAAGTATCATGAATTTAATTTTATTTCTTGCATTTATTAGTAATTTTGTAGAAGAAAGTAACTGTAGTGTAAAATCTTACAAAATCATTATTAATGAAATATTTATAGAATAATCTAGAATAGTAAAGAAACGATATCGATAAAATTCGAAATTCATCCACTGTACATTCCCGATTAAAAATTTGGAACATACTAGAAATAAGAAATTTATCTAAATAAATATTTTATTTGTAATATTTTATATATACTTCAACTGTAATGAATTATATTTAAACATGAAAATTCTAATTATAATATTCTTATTTTTCAGGAAAATATACGTTCAATCCAAAAGGCACCAAGAAGTGCTTCAAAATTTTAAATAAAAATGTAAGTAATAGTATATGAGTGATAGTAATTTTAAATTTTATTTGAAATGAAGATTAGGTTTATAATCTTATATAATATATCATATTCATTAGTTTATTCTTATTTGAAAAAGATATGAAGGATATATTTGCAAAAAATGTCTTTGTCTTTTAAATATAGATTTTTAACTTATAATTTAATTTTAATTGTAATTCTAATTACAAAACCGAAAAAAATGTTAATGAATAAAGATTTACTGTATTTTAAAAGACAAATAACAATTTCCATAATGTACAGCATCCAACAAATGGAAACATATTATTTTCAAGTATAGTGATTCGTGTACGACATTTTTTACAAATATTGTCAAAGACAATATATCATTAAAACGATTAAATAATTATTTAAATTTAAGTTTTTTTTCGAGCTATGTCAAAACTTGCGCTAATGTACATCAAGTTGGACATAGGAAATAATAATTTTCATAACCGGATAATGTTACACACGCTATGAAGTAACATAATAATAATTTACTGCAATAACTATTATGTTTCGCGGGTGGACATCCTCTCTTTCTCGTTTCCTTCGAAAAATTTTTTTCTTCTTTTTATGTGTGTATATGCAAGGAGCTGTGTGTAACACGGCGTAACTAATGCACCAGAATTGTTACGTGACAAAAATCATATTCAGTTTACGTAAATTCTCTCACACTAATGCGATTTGTAGGTAATGATATGCGCGGTGGTTGAAACGCGCCTGAAATATATTTTAAAAGTTTTTTTATGCAATAGAATAAACGTGACGTTTATTTAAACATGCGACGATCAACTATTACTGAATGAATCTCGCGTACTACCTCAATATCGTTACACGTTTCAATGTATACGCAGACTTGTTACACTTATAATTATAACAACCACGTGTTGCACTTGAAATTTTGACACTAATTAAGTATTTTTGTGTATTTGTGAAAATTCGAAAGTGTAAAAATACGTGGAATGCAGTTAATATGGATTAAAAATATACGTATCAAAAATGTAGAAAATATAGAAATGTAGAAATATTAGAAATTTGGAAAATGTAGAAAAATTAAAAATAATTTACTGTAATTAAAAATATAGAAGACATATTAGTATATTGGTGTGTGTGTGTGTGTGTGTATAATGTAATAGTAATATTAAAATATCATTAATAATAATAAATATTACAAACAAGAACAATAACAATGTTAAAATATTCAAATAATAATAATTAATGTAATAAATAAATGCATACATCACCAATAGAAATATTATAAAATATTTAAAGTATAGTATTCTTAATAATATTTCAAAAAATAGGAAATACTCTTTTCTATCTTAAATTCTATTTTTTTAATCATATTCGCGAAACTATGAATTTACACAAGTACCTTTATTCTACTTATTAGCAATGCATTATAGTATATTGTGGATATAACAATAATTTATCATTTGAAGTTGTTTGATTAATTTTTTTAATATTATATATTTTTTAAAAATTTTTTCTTTTCTTTTCTAGGAAATATATATGAATTGGTGGCTAGTCTGCGCGTGATGGAAGAATCGGTTAGGGCCTGGAGAAAAAGAAAAGGGGAAGAAATTCGACAGGCCTGCCTATAACCAAACTTATTGTTAAATATCGAACTTGATTTGTAAGTATACATTGGATTTGATTCCATCTCCACTCGCAACTGCAACGAAAGAGAAACAGATTTGCCTGGAAACGAACTTGGAGCGAGCGTTGCTCGGCTGCGCCAAGAACCCCCGAGGTTTGTACACTTTTCTGCTCGATCCTCGTCAGATTTCGCCTTTCCGTTCTTATTTTTTTTTTTTTCCACCACCATCGCCACCTTTCATCTTCCCCTGCTCGTTATATATTATTTCCCTTCCATACTAGTAGATTGCATGCGCCCAGCTTGAGATATACGCTCGCCTTACGTGCACGCTTCTCGTGCGCAACTTAACACTTGTACATCATCCACTTTCGTGTGTACATCGCGCGAACCTTCTTTTCTACGTCTCCGTTGTTTCCTGCCGCCGTCTGTTTTTCCCCCATTTTCTCATCACTCGGTTGACTCTAGTGCTAAATAATTTTTTCTTTTAATATATATAAAAATATAGATAGATAATATAGATAGAAATTTTCAGCATTTCCCCGCGTTTCGTTTGAGAAACACGAGACTAGTTATTGTGAGATACTTAAGTTATATATTATAAAAATGGAAATGTAATGTGAATGTTGTCTAAAGTTGAAAAATAATTAAATATTTGTAGAAAGTGTGTTATTAACATTCTAGTAAAATTTGACTATCGTGATTATAATGGTCATGTTTATAACAAATCTGAAAGTATCCAGAACGTGTATAAATAATTGGACATTTAGTAGAATTCCATTAATAGTTTAATTTCTTGTTATTGTTTCCATTGAAAGTTTAATTTTTTATTACTGTCTTTTTATTACTGTTTCTATTTTCAACTTTTATATTATTTCTGACAAACAACTGATACTTCATAAAATCTATATAAACTTTTTTTTAATGTGATTAGAAACATATGCAATGTGTGATGCAATGACAGTAATGTGTCACATTTATTATCTATTTTTTTTAAATAGTATATAAAATTATGCGTCATATTACTTTACAATTATTAAGATTATATCGATAGCAATCGAAGAAATTACGATATAATCTTTGTACGAATGTGAACGATCACGTGTGAATGATATTTAAAAAAAGTATCAATATTATAAACCATAGATTGTTATATTACAAAATATTCTTCTATTAAAATATTAAATTTCGGGAAATATTCGGGAAATATTAAATTTCGATTATGCTAGGATCATGTAATAGATATTCCAAGGAATACAGATATTGAAGATCAATATCACATGTACTTAGTATTTCAATATCTTTCGATTTCAATAACTTCCAATTGAGTACTTTGATATCGAATTGTTTAATCATTAATGACAAGCCAAGCATTTAATGATAACTAAAAATACACGACGTATGAATATGTTACAGTTCGCGTCGTACGAAAATCATCATGAAAATGCAACGAATGCATTTCACTGATGCGTTGCGTTACACGCGCTGAACTTGAAATATTTAACGAAATTTTCAAATATTCCCGTACTTCTGCACACGTTGTAATACATATTAAATTCGAGGTATCTATGACACGCTAAATATGCTGGATTGCAATTAAACAGACGTCGCACGTATTCACATCGTAACACAAAGTCCGTGCGCGATTGAAATTAATAGAATATCGTCTGATTGGCTGAAAGCGTCACTTTGAAAGTACCTTGCGATGTTTTAAACTATGCGAACGATTTGGTGTATCGATTTTATCATTAATTGAAGGATAATTAAGAATTCTTTGCGTTAATAATGATAATTTCATGTTCAGCCTGATTGCGTCCGTTTAAATTTGGAATGATCGGCACGATGAAATTAATAGACTGCAGTTTAATAATATCGAATAATATGATTCAATCAAGCTTTTTATTAAAAAAATAAAAACTAGTAATATAATATTAATATTTTTGTTTATATTTTCGTTAGTGGTTATTTAGCGTTGATTTTCTCGTTGTCAATTTTGTAATATCAAATATATCATTCAATAAAGTAGTTTATTAAAAAAAAAGAAATGTTAGAAATATTACATTACTATATTTTTATATTCTCGTTTGCAGTCATCGATGTTTGATTGTTTCATTGATAATATTATTCATTGTCTGATTTATTATGAGACAATATAATTAAGTAAAATGTTTTATTTAAAAAACAATTAAATATATATTACCATTCTTGTATTATTCTTATGTTACTTGTTTCATTTCTGTTTTTCGTTTCTTACTTATTTCTCTTTCTCCATTTTTAAGTTAATTTCTTTACTTCCATTTTCTCTAATTACGTATTTCACCTACCTATTTCTTTAAATTTCTTTCCTCTCATATTTATTTCAGTTGGACTTTTATATTTTTCTCAATAAATATTTTCTTTGCTTGATTTTTCTTTTTTTTTTCTTTATTAAAATTTTATGAAGAGTTAAATGACAGAAATAGTTTATGCTCTTAATGTCACTAAATTTCTTAAAAATTTTTCGTTCTTTCATAGTAGCTAGTTATTATAATTAGTTATTAATTAAAGTAATAAGTATAATGCACAGAATATTATCTATTTTTTATCTTTTTAATTATTTCTTCTCTGCGCATTTACCTCGACCCTATCATGTAATCTACGTAACAAAATGAGCATCGTACTAATTACTGGATAATGGACTAAACCTATTATTTTATTTATTGTTAATGCGAATGTGCAAAAATATTTAAAATGCACAGAATATGCAGAAATATATAAAATAGAGAGTATTTGCTGTAATACCTGTTTAGTAGGAAAAATAAAATTAAAGGTTAAAATTTTCATTTTTATGTTCATAAAAATATAAAAAATGTATAAAAATCTGCAGCTTAATCATAATGATTAATATCAACAAAATCAAAATAATATAATAAATTATTAAATAATTATAATATTTAGCGCAAAGAAGAAATTTTTATTTAGGTTTCATTTCTTTAACTGTGTCCATAAAAATACAGAAAAGTATAAAAATCCGCAGTCTAATCATAATAATTAATGCCAAAAAAAAAAATTAAAATATATAAAATATGACAAATTGATAATAACTTGGTAAGTAATTACAATATCTTGTTAATAGAAAAAACCAAATTTTTATTTAAGTTTCATTTCTTTAATTATGTTCGTGAAAATAAAAATCCGCGGTCTGGCTATAATGATTAATATCAACAAAAGGAAACAGTGAAAATAAAATACAATAAATTCGTTATTCTCGCGAATTCCTCGCATATGATTGTGTTTATTTCGTGATGGCTGCACGGTACTTAGGGTAAAACGCGTGGCATACAAATGACGCTGAAATGTTGTTATTAAACAGCGTCGCACGTATCCGCGTCGTGGTGCAAAGTCCGACCGTAATTCGAATTAATAGAAACGCCAGCCGCCTTAAAGTTAAAAGCACCCCTCCTAGCTGGAAAAACATAGCGCGTTCGCGTAAACGACCCGTGACATTGTAGCTGCTATGACGAAACCTGTTTCGAATGGCGTACAAAATTTTCTCGATACTATAAAACGTATAGTAGCGTGTTACTACTATAGTTGAACTAAAAATTTTACTCTTTTTAATCGAAAGCCAATATTATCTTGAAGAAGGTAGGAATTTTCTGTCTTTAAAGATTAAAAAGTTCAATAAAATGGCGAATAAAAATCGTACATCAAGTTTCAAGCAATTGTTATAAAGGGAAGACTTCAATCTTCAAATCCATTGTAGATCCAGTCATGAAAAGAATTTTTGATAATTTACATTCGAGAAAGAAAGTATTTAAAAGTAAATGCTTTGAAATTTGAAATGAACCTATGTTTACTGCTGTACGATTTTGTTTCACATTTTAACGATTCAAATGTTTGGTGTTCGAATATTAATATGAACAACCGTGTATACTGTACTGTTATATATTAATATGTAACGAGTAATTTAATCATCGTAGTATATAAAACTGATAATGTAATATAATTTACTGGATGAAATTTTGTGTTAATTAATTTTATCAATATTAATTGATTCATATCGATATTAATATTAATTAATTTAATGCGAATGTTTAAGCAAGGAGATACATAAAATTGGAATATAAAATAGGAGAAAGTTATAGTATATGGTTTACCATTAATTCTGATTTGAAGACGTTCTTCCACCCGATTTACATACGTATCTGCCAAACGAAATAGAGGAGCATTTTTCCATGATCGACATTCACACGATAGTTCTCAATAATCGTATCTATTTAAAGTTCTCTACGAGAGGCTACATAAAGGTCAGATAATCGGATTCGCGAGACAGACAGCAGATTCGCATGAGAATCAGCGTCGTGATTTTGGCGAACATCCAGCAAGACGGAACGCGTCTTTTTCTTGTTGGCTCACCCGTAGCGCGACGACAACGAGAACGTGGATCTTCCATGATTTGACAGTGTGAAAGAAGCAACTCGAAAGTGCCGCGAAGTAGTACTTATACAGCAAAAGTTTTTCGACTTCTCCTTTTGCCCGCTTGGAACTTTGAACTTCGCGCAACGTGATCGACGACCTCGGTTTCCTTTTTCGCCCGTTTACGGCACGCTGATTGTCAAAGGAGAAAGTAAATTAATTAGTAGGAAATTTGGATTTTCTTCGTTGTTCTGTAGTTTTGAAGTTCGACGTGTTTAAATTATTTTGAAAAGTAGAATAATTTAAATATTCAACGAATTGAGTAATTCATTGTTTTAAACAGACTGCTCACAAGTTTTAGAACACTTTTTACTTTTAATATTCAATATTTAGTAGGTAATTTAATAGTAGTAGTTTAAATGCAGTACTTGTCCTAAAATTTACGAATAGGATGTATTATAGATAGAAAATATCCAATGTAAATTTTATATTTTTAATACTTTATCTTAAAATCTTAAAATAAAATAAAATTTTAAGAGTGAGAGAAATGAAAATGCAATATTAGGAAAATGACATAATAAAAAAAGCAAGTTTTTATGAAATATTACTCATATCTTCAAAAATCCATTGCTGTAAGTTTAAAATTTTACTGAAAATTATGAATTGATCATTTTAATCACTCTACTCCATTCTAGTTAAATTACTATTATACCGCTAGTATATTAATAATATAACGAGTTATGTTATACTATTTAAGTTTAATTTGGGAAGAATAAATTTCTTTACTTATGTACGGTTATTAGAAAGAGTATGTTGTTATAAACTCAGATTCAGAAAAATTATAATTTATTCTATTTTTATTCTCAATGCTTCAAGTCATTTAGAATCGTGTTTTGTCGTGGAACAGATAAAAGAACACATTAAATCTTCTAGCAACACTATTTTTGACTAAAAATCTTAGAATAATGAACATTGATTTCTTTAAATCATTAATTTAGAAATTGTAACGATACCGAATAAGTGTTATGAACTCGATATTTCCGGAAAGTTAGATAATGGATTGGGATGTGTAATTTAATTCGTTACCTAGATTTCGATCTGCAAGAAATCTTGAAAACCTCTCCGATCAGAAGTCGAGCCACTCTTACTAGAAAAAGACGTTCCAATAGAAGGTTACTTGCAACGTTGAAAATATGGAAAATTTACATTTTCGAATACGAACCAATCAATGCTTAACCGTTAAAAGCTACCATAAAAGAAATCGCATTAACGCTGTCATGGGTCTACATTGATCAATTAAAAATTTTTAAATTTAATTTGATGTTATTCATTAAATTTTTCAATATAACATAATTTGATATAATTTAATAAATTATAACATTTTTATAATTACTTTTGTACTACAAATTGTATGTAAATGATTTTTCATAGAAAAAAATGAAGACTATATATAAAGGCAGGAAAGTATTCGAATTAATTATTACTAAAATGAGACACTTTTAAAAGTTGGCAAAATTTGAAACCAATCTGGAAATATATGTAAAAGCTGCAAGATATTTATTGTAAACATATATTTATAATAGTAAAAGTACGGTGTTATTTAAAAATTAATACAATTATCAATTCAAACTAAAACAAGAACTAAAATTGCTGATATAATTTATCTCTTAATTTGTTTAATATAATAAAGAATCTATGTAACATTTTATCTAGAATATGGAAGAATAATTATTGCTTTTATCATAATATCCAATTAGACTATTACTACTTGTGTTTACACTTTAGGCTTTCTTAAAATTATGTTGTCAAACGAAAGTATCAAACATACAGAAAATGAATTGAAGAAAAAAAGTACAAAAAAAACATATCTGTTGTCTATCTCAAATTTGCCTCAATTCAACTACTTTCTCTGCATGAATTCTACCATTACGATTATTTATTGAGGATTTACAATTAGTCTGGCAGAACTCGTCGTGAACTCTATTTCATCTAGAATAATATATAAGATTCGTAGAATTTAAAGTGGCCAAAATGTTTCCAGAAAAGTTTACAGAAGTATTTTACACTCAAGTACATACTTTTACAAGTTTATAGAAGTGAACACGAAGTTATATTATTCTCGTAAGTTGTGATCTTAAAGCATTACTATGCTCTGTGCAACAAAGTATTTGCACACATTATTTTATTTTCCATTGAAACTTTCTTCTATCAAGCTCTACAGTTTATTCTCATAATATTAAGTTTTGTAATTATATACTTGGTGCGAATTATAAAGCTATAATAACTACAATAACAAACAAATATTTTTTGTAACCACTATATACACACAATTAGACATAAATTCATCATTACATGTTTATTCTATAATTGAACAAAAATATCCAAATACTTTTGAACAATAGTGTACATATATTTTACACATATATACGCATTCCTTGAATAATTCAAGCTTATCGTTAATTCAAGAAACGTTAATTCCTCTCACGACGAACGTTGAGAAAGAATCTTTCTCTTTTATCCCATGAATCATGTCTCAATTAAATGATGTAGAAAGCTATGCTTCAAACAAATAGATGGTACGTAACTTTTCTTTTCTATAGTATTAGTCGGTTAAAGAAAATAACAATAGCGGCAACGAGCGTTTAATCTCTCTTTTGAGATCACGCAGAAAAAGAATAATTATCTGTAACAGCGGCGTAATCAAAGAACAACGGCAGTCTTTCTATTCGTTGATTCGTATCACTTTTTTTGATTGTTAGATGCGTTAGAAGTATAACAATCTTCACTTCCCTTTACAACGTAAAATTGCTTTGCGTTTTTCTTCGACTCTTCAATCTACATTTCGTTTAATTAAATCTGATTCTACGAGATGCCTGAACTATATTTAGCAGTAAGAGAAAATACATTACATCGTTATTTGCACATGGAAGAAAAGTATCATTCAAGTGATTTTTCTTTTCCTTGATATTCGTTTCCAGTCTCGGCATTTAAGCAGATTTTGTGCAAATGGTTTAAGATTATGCAAATGGCTTAAATCTCCTTCTGTCAAATAAACATACTTACATTTAAATAAGTTGATTTAAATTAGTGTAGAAATTTCTTCAAAATCAAGTTATTTTCAATATTTAAATAATTCAGTGGAGCCTAACAAATAAATAAATTCAATTCATTTAGTAATAAATATCTAAATGATGTCGGAGAACATGAAGTTGAATTCTTGAAATAATTATAATAATGAATTGTTAAAAATGTTTTGAAATAATATTAAAAGAAAAAAATAGTTAATTATCAAAATTGGGGAAAGAAAATAAATGTGATTATATCATTATATTTAGAACATTCTCTCTCCGTACTTACAAATTTACAACTCTAATTAAACTATGAATTTTCATGCATTTTCATGTAAAAATGTACGAAATATCCAAAATATAGCATACATTACAATATTTAGTAAGTAAAATAATTTCCTATCTAAATTCCAATTTTTTTAATTTCATTACGAAGCATGAACTTGCGTAAATATTTACATACAAATATTTGCAGTTTAAAAACAACTCACTTATATTTAGGAAAGTAATAACGTAGAATTATTTTTAAAGAATTATGCATTTAAAAAATTAATATTTCTTTTTCATTCTTATAAAGTTATTATAAATGCATGAAAGTCCGCAATTCAACTATATAATCGATTAATATTAATATTTCAATCAAGGCAAATTGTAAATGACCTGATAAACCACATACGGCCAGTCGTACAAATTTCAGTGATACGGGCACGTCGCAAAATTTCGTAGAAGCCGCGATACAAATATGTAGGTTGAAAATAAACATTCCCCTCCCTCACTCTTACCGAATTTACCGCAACAAAATTATTTTAGGTTTTAGCGAAACGAAAACACCCAGAGACATATTAAGAACGTACAAGTCGCTTAAGCCAGGTCACGCGTGCTGCCGGATCTAATCGCGAGTAAAGTGTATCTATGGAATGCTTGGATTTTCAGCTGTGCAATTATTCTGGTAATTAACGTTGTCGGGTCGTAAGTGTATCATGCAGTTGGAAAGAGCCAGGCCCGGCAGAGTTTATTACAAATACACGTGTACGTGCGTGCATGAGTTTGGTCGAGTATGTTTCAGCCTATGCATGCACACGCTATCGATAGCTCGCCTCGAGCATTCGAGTTATTTCCGCGGATGATACATGGCTAGAAAACTATATCGAACGCTTGTAAAGCGCGATACGTTATCGGAAACCGGCACAATGAACGTGCACGTGACGGTTTTATTCACGGTGCAAAAATTCATCCCTGTATCGGCATAGAATTACCTCTCGTATTTAATTAATCAAAATTCGATCCGTCTGTAATTTGTTTCAGTTACCGGTCTTGTTTTGTCGTTTTCCCCACGTTTCAGGTTTATTTAAAACGATCCTTCTGTACTAGATATTGTTGCTCATTAAAATATTCGAACGTTCATAAGAAATTTTTACAAATATGTTGTTTGTGTTATATGAGACATTTTAGTGTCTTATTAATATTGTAGTGAAAAACGACTATCATGATTATCTTGGTCAAATTTGAAATAATACTTAAATAAATTACGAATATTTCGCAGAGATATTTAAACAGTCAAAATTTATTATATCAAAAAGCTGTAATACTTAATAGATTATCTTTGATATTTGTTATGTACCTGAATGAAATATAGTCGTTTCTCGTTTATAGTGTTGATGATATTTCAAAATGTTTTGCATAATACATATACTGTATGAATGTTTGAATCAGTTTGTGAGTTAATCCTGTGAATCAGTTATTCTTCTTATTTCATAATATTTCTACATAGAGTGAAGAACGTAACTAAACCAATAATTAATAGATTTTACAAATATCAGTTTTCATTAATATTTTACAATTAATACTAACGTGTACAAAAGATTTGTATATACACATCCTACAGTCATTCTTTATTAACATTTTGCAATTAATATTAAGGTATACGAAAGATAGATGCAACAAATTTTGCAAGATCAATTTGCTGATTTCAACAATTTTTAATAACATTCAAGAAAAATTTAAAAAATCCAAATATTTCATCGCCCACTCCTAATATTTAAAGTTTAAATGAAAAAAAAAATGTTCAATCTTCAGAGCTATGTTTCATCTAGTCGTGGCAAAATTTTGTAACTGTTTTTAAAGACGTTTCGAATTTTTAAAATTTCCAAGAATTAAAGTGTACTTACTTTCCCACCTGCTACATGACGTGAAAGCACTCAGAACTATAAAAAGTAAAAGCTCCATGTTTTAAAATATTATATGCTTTTATTGTAACAGTTAAAATACGGGTTATAATTATAATCGTAAGTTCTAACAATTTAAAATCATCGACAAACGTTTTCCATAGTCCAACGACGCAATCACGCTGTATATTTCCAACGTGTCAAAAGTATTCAATTACAGAGTACGTAAATTCTCTAAATTGAGAAATCGTTTGTTCACGCGAGATGCTCGTTAACACGTCAAAAAGATATGGCCAGCATCCAGAATCGTCGCGCTATAGCTTGTATCGATATTTCTTTGCCAAAGACTTGTGGATCCGTCGTAGATTTAGAGCTTGGGTTAGATTTGGCCCGGGACCGAGCATCGTTACGTGTCGATCAGAGGTGAGACCGCGTGCAAACGGAGTGCGGCGGGATCGAGAGGCTGTTAGAGGGTGAGGGGAGGTTTAGCGATCGTCAGAACGGCTGCTGGACAATAAAACGATAAATCAGAAGAACGGAAAAATAAGGGGCTGAAATAGAAAAAGCTTGTAGAGTAGATTTGGAGACGGGCCAGGGGAACGTGCAGTCACTGGGTGACTTTGTGGCCTTTGCGGACTCTCCCCTATTGCCTGTCTTCAGCTCTGCCGTTTTCTTTCGTTTCCTTTGTTCTTCTTGCACCTATACTCTTGTTCGTAAGTCACATTGCTCATTTTGTACAGAATAATCATTTGAATTTTAATATAATTTTTCTCGTGTATTCTTGTTGTTTAATTATAGTATATATTGTATTATCTTATAATTATATTAACCCTTATTATGAACTATAATCTTATAATATGTTATAATATAATTATTTTATTGTTTCATATTAAAATTATTTGTCATGCGATATATATTATATTTATTATATTTCCAGATTATGTTTTAACGTGAAATTGATAACATATGCACTACTGTTTAAAAATATTCGGATACTTTCTTTATTTTTGACAAAATTGTACTTTACTTGCAAATATTGATTTTCGAAAATTATTGCGTAGTAACAAAACTAGTGTTTATTGTCAAATTAGGTACAATATAATATGTAAATTTCAACGTAAAAATTATTAATTTCTCACAATATAGAAAACAATTATTACAAGCATTCACAACTTTGAGAAATTATTTATATTAACATTAATTGTGCAAAATGTTTCTGTAATGCTTTTTTTTGTGTAATTTAATATTGACGGCGATAAAAAATGATTTATACGAAAATGACTGTTCACGCAATTCAGTGATTCACTTCATAAGTCACATAGCGCAGATAGTTTATAAACAAAAGCTCATAGTGTTATCGGTTTGAAGATTACAACGACTTCAAAGTGGACCTTCTATCGGATGTTTTACACTGTATCTTCTTAGATTTTTCACGTTTCATCGAGTTCGTTCTTCTTTGTCCACCGATTAAAGTGCTTCCCTTGTTTCGAATAGAAAGATGCTGGGTAACCCGATCGCGCTTTGTCGATTCTTTGTTTTTGGTCGTTTGTTTGTTCTATTTGTGGTATCAGCAACATTCGCTTCTGTTTGAACATCTTTGAAAGAACGAGTGATTGCTTTAACTTGCTGATAATGAAACAATGATTAAATAGATGGGTTAAATGTATTTAAGATGATTGGAAAAGTATAAAGAAAGCAATTAGAGAATTCTATATATAGTATATAATATGTGTCAAATTTGAAATATTTGTTATTATAAAATTATCGTTGGTACTTGTATGATAAAAATAAACCTCGCTTTAAAGTTTCAAATCAAAATCAGGCAATAAAAGAAAAATCAATTTATTGACTGAATTGAATTTTTGTGAGTAATTGTGATCAGCGTGATTTTGAAATAATTAAATTTCAAAAAATCAGTGGTATTTGTAGAGAATTTTGTAACATAGACAATTGTAAAATATTTAAAAGAGGTTGTACAGGATCTAAATAGTCCATTTATATTATATTATATATATCAAACACTAATTATTATGAATATAACTATTACTCATTGCCAAAAGTATAGTTTCATTTTAATTTAATTTATGAAACTTTTCAAAAAGAAATGAAAGAATAAAGATATTCGTAAATCGACATCAAATTTTCACAAATTTCGTGTTTACAAAATGCAAAATCTGCACTAAATTGTAGTAATACACGCAAAATATTCGTTCAGTATGAAGCGAATATCGAGCAATCTGTTCGAATTCAATTATAACAGTAGTTAATAGTTTCTACATATATTTATTGTAACATATCCGTCATTAGCGTCAAGCACGAAATTGAATTTCCAATTCCAAACGTTAATGCTTTCGGTGTAAACTTCGTCAAGTTAATTATCGATAAAGTTCTTTTGTTTCGAAATACGAAAATCACGCGGGGCATTGTGCGGCGGGGGTTGGGAGCTCGTTTAAAATTCCATCGGGGTTGGCCGTCGGTAATAAAATACAATAATGAGAAGTTTGTTAAACGAATTCAGAGGGACCTGATTGTTGAAATCAACGGGGTTTTTATGTTCTCCCGAAAAGCGACTGCCAAGTTAATTACAAAGATTGCGTTATATTTTTCATTCAATTCCGGACGGCAAATGTAACGACGTAGTTAATAACGATGTTTCGGTTCTATTACAGCGACCGGGAACGATTTTCCCGATCGTGTCTGTTCACGTTGGTAATTAGGTGGATTAATTAGAGCGATCGTCAAATAGTGGCGTTCGTAAACGATATAAATTCGGAAGTATAACATGCAATTATATTTCATTGGCAGAGGTTAATCAAGCATACAATCGTGCGCGCAAGAACGTGTCAATTAGCCGGGCTCTCATCGTTCGGGTTTCATTAATTAGCAGGAAAAATGTTGCTTCTATGATACTGGCAGAAATACGGTGGGATCGCGACGTGTCTATTTAAATTTTATTTCCATCGAGAATTATTTCGCTTCGCTTATTTTTCCGGCTGTTTGCTGTAATCATGGAAACTTTATTTAACTGTCAACCTTCGTGAAGCAATTTCTGCGACGGATATTAATGAGAAACACACAAATATTCGAGAGAAATGAAAGAAATTCGAATTTCCTGTGAAGCAACTTATTAATCCTCATTCGTTTGCCATTTTTTTTTTCTAATTTAATTTGTCCCTTGGCGTCAAATTGACACAATAGTGAAAGAACTAATATAATTGAATTTACAAATATAAATAAAATATAATTTTATTATATAGAATATAAAATATAATGAAATATAATTTTATTATATTAATTAAATGTAATTGAATTTTCTTTTATTAGTAAAGTAAATAAACTAACACTTCTTTTCACTCGTGATTCATGTAAATCTTACTCTCGCATATAGCTCGGTTTCGTGTGATTCTTATCTTTTTATCACTGAAAATGATTTTAGCGGGGGTAATCTAGAAAATCGGATCTCTTCAGGTGCAACGCTAATGCAACGAAAATTAGCGATTGGTTGATTTGCGTCACGTGATTCGTGAAGGGGCGTGGGTTAGACCTGGGTTAGAATAGGAGTGGCGTTGTCTGGTACTGAGCGATCGCGCCTGTAATTTGTTTTGTATCGATTCAAATGTTTGCATATCAATGAAATTTTATGTCAAAAAATCGTCTTCATTTCCTAGTCAGAACAATTGCTTCTGGGCCTTTCAATGAGACAAATCGTACTGGGGTACAAATCGTGCAGTTTTTTAGCTTTGTCCAATATTATAATTATTTATTTTTGATTTTCACTCGTTTCGATATATGTTGAAAACTATAAATCCAAATATACATCTTCGAAAAGGCAATACGTTAAATGCATAAATTTATTAATAATTGTAAACTACTTGGTTTTCAAATAAATTTGAAACATTGTTTACGAAAATAGTAATATATCTAGAACTCTGGCGCTATACTTTGTTGCCAAGAATATCGAGAATATTTTATATTAGAAAAATAGATATCGTAGCTTCACTTTTTTATATATATATGTGTTGTAAAATAATATAATATTTTATAAGACAAATATGTTAAGTTGACACACGGGACGGATGTGTCAACTTAACGAACGAAAGTGAATTAGCTATGTTTGATGAATAGGTATATCGTTATATAATAGCAAAAGTATGAAGAAACAATATTAATATTTTGCTATTTAAATTAAAATTTTAATGAGAATTAAAAATTATTCTTAAGTATAAGATGTTTTAAAATACTAATAATAAAATATATGTTTTTGAATTTTAATAATAAAATATATAATAAATTTTGACAGATTATTATTATAATAAAAATTATAACCTAGATAAGAAAATGCAAGTATAATAGTTTATTAAAATATAAATGACATAAATGAAGTGTAAATATAAAATACTGATTATTGGCAGTATATTGGTTTGGAAGAAGTTTATTGAAATCCTAAAACCTAGAAACACGAAATAACTGTGACGATTTCTTGATTAAAATTCTATCGGAGAGCTGTGAGAGGAAGTCAACAGGTTAGTAAGGCAAGGAAGTATACCTATATCGCTCGAAATTGAAGACACAACTTGGGAAAGTTACCTGAAATTATACGAAGATCAATATTGAAGTGAAATCTTGTAAACTTCTTGGAAGATTATCATGAAAGATAATTATGTACCACGGTAGGAGAAACGAAGTTTTTATTAAAAAATATTCAGATAACTTCATTTTGAAAATTAATAGATTTATTACATTCCTCTGGAGTATACGATTTGTATAACATAAAAACAAAATCATGTATAAAAATATCAATCTCAAATATTGTGTTTGTTAGATTAAACATTACACAATGAAGTCTTTAGTATTTAAGTATTGCTTAAATTGATAATATGTGAATATGTTGTTACGTATTCGTATTAAAGTAAAGTAAAGAAAGAAATATATTAAATTTAAATTCAAATGGTAGAAATTTTGGATAGCAATTGTATCCAAAGGTCCTACTTGTAATTTATTGTTTCTACTGTAATCGCTTTTAAAACGATCACAATTAATTATCTTCGTCACATTAAATCTATTCGCGTTCTCGGCCAAAGAGTTTTCGTTTCTTGCATTCTCTTCGCTATTGAGAACGATTAATGCAAATTTTATCGCCAAACACCACGGGCACGTATCTGAATGCATAACTTGGCTTGTCGCTGTCCTTTGCAAGCTGCGCGTTCTGACGCGATTAGAATTAATTAATTACTTCTCGTTGATTTTTAATAATCTTTGCTCAAGAAAGAGCGTAGAGGGTAGAATTCAAATTCAATTGTTGCTTAGAGGGCAGAATATTGATATTTGCGCAAATAAGCGTAGCCTTCGTGAATTTACGCTGTAACGACATAATTTTATTATGTGACAATGTATACTTATATAATATACTGCAATAACAAAAATAATAAATAATTGTATGATAAAATATATCAATAACAAAAATATATATAATTGTATATTATAAGAAATAAGTAGTAGCGTGCGACATTAAATATTGTAAGGGTAGTGACACGAGCGAAATGGAGACACGAACGAGGAAACAGGAAAAAGGAGGCCAGCAGGAAAGTTGTAGGGCCAACGTTCGTGAGTCAAGTTTGGGACATCAACTTTCTTCTTCGCCAAACAGGTTCTGACATCAGAGTATATGTATTTGAACCTTGAGGAATCGATGTTACTCGAAACTCGATGCACTGTCCGTTGCTATTTTAAAACGAAACATTCTTCACGACTGTTCTTCAGACGCTTTTGATTACACAGTGAAGCATTTGCACCGTTCATAAATATGTATTCAAGACTTCTTTATGCGTTTCGATGATGAAGCGGAGAAAGCGTTATTAAAGACGAAACGAAGCAACGGAAAGGAGACGATAAAGAAGTAGTGCAAATAATGTGAGACAAGTTTATTTGTTCAACAAAGATTGACATATTTAGTGTTTCAAATATTATTCAAAGATTTACTGAAATAAGTTATTTCGTGTAACTCAGGAAAAGTTTACGTAAAAAAAGTAATGAATAATACATAAATGATATTATTACATATTTTTATAATAATAATTAAATAACATTTAAATGAGTAAGTATTATTAATAAATATAAATGATATTATTATATTTTCCACTGTTATAATATTAGAATTCTTATTAATTGTACGGTATATTTATAATTTATATTGTTTATTTATCACTATCTATTTTTTAATACCACTGCTACTATTTACTAGATTATTATTTAGTATTTATTAATTTCTTTACTGGACTATTGTTTGCTAATATACATTAGTTATCTAACTTCAGTCTTTAACGGAAATTTGCACAATGAAAGTTACTATTATTATGATAGCAGACATTTTTAGTATTATTATTGCATTAAAGAACTTTTTCCTTTGATTTTCCTACGTTTTTATTTAATGTTCTAATTTTTTTAACGTAGTTTTTTTTCCTTTTTGATGGAATATTTGTTAGTTAATAAATCGAACTAATAAAGGAAAGTTTGAAAATATATCGTGATCAAGCTCGACCTCATACTCACGTTCTATTAAATACACAATTACAATAGAATACAAAATTTTACAATAGAATTTTACATTAAAATTTTACTTATTAATTTCGTGCAAGTACAAATTGAGTATTTTCTCTGGATGATTAATAATTGAACGAGAATCTTCTCTTTCATAACTGAATGTTTCAGTGAAACAATTTAAAAAGTCTGTGAGATAGATTTATTGCTTCATGTATTATATGCGTATTATATGTGTTATATTGTTGTATGCGTATTATATGTGTTATATGTGTTATATTGTTTTCATAAGTAAAAACGTGTGAAATAAACAGATATAATTTATTGAAAGCGTAACTTTTAGCAAATTTTTGTGTGCGAATAACTTTCTCGTGCGAAATCTTGCCTTTTCACTGACATAATTAGACGAAAGAATAAAATTACGTGTTTAATTATTCGCAAATTAAGAACAGTTATCTGAGAAGTTTAATACATACATACGATTCGTGTTAATTATGGACTTTGAACACTTTTACAAGGAACACATTAACAAGAAAAGATTTAATCTAAAGACTTGTTCTTTTCCAGAAAGTGTTATGATTTCTTTAGAATGTCAAATTCTAGTTTAATGTATTGATGTTAACTTAATTTAAAAAAATCTACGTATTAAAATGAAAATAATTTAATGGTGATTATAATCACGTTATTATGCAAATTTTTTTCAAATAAGAAAGAATATCTTTATTTAACTTTGCAACTTAACTACATTGATCCCTATTTTTTCGTATTTCTATTCTGCTAATAGCAGACATTAACATTTAAAACATTTTTCTATTCTTGTATATTTCTAATCTCTTTATAAATGAAATTAAACTATGCCAGATAGAGATAATAAATTTGTAAGTTTAAAAATTAAATCAAATCATAAAGAACAAAAATAATATCTATCTAACTACTAATAATTTTCTTTCTCCTTTCTATAGTTTACTTTTAAATCATAGTCATTACGTTTTTCAATTTTTGATTTTAATACGTATTGATTTATTACGTATTTAATATATGTTTCATGTTGAACGAATATTTAGTTGAACATGGACACTATTTCATATCCTTCTCTGCCACGTTTGCTACCAGAGTATTTTATGTAAATCTTTCGTACAGTCCAAATATTTTCCTCCTTTGTTTCATTAAATTACTTCTTTATCGTCCTGTATATCAAATTTTATTTTATTTTATTTTTTTTTACTTTATTCATTATACATATATCAAAAGATGTGTGAATCCCTTATTCTTGAAAATTTCATTGAAAAATTGTTTTTTTGTACGTTCCATTTTTCTATGCGTACATCATTTGACCAAACATTTTGCGAGAATTTAATTAAAAACGATAATTAGGCTTTTAATGAGAAATTAATATGCAGCGAAGCAGCATCAAAGTTATTAAATACACAGAATATCCTCAAATATGTTAATACGCTCCAAAAGGCATCATCACAGATCAATAAACTTGATCATATTCGCGAAGATATATATTTTCATACAGTGTATACGATTTTGTAGAAAACAGTGAATATGAAGATTATTTTTCTTTTTAAAATTAACTTGCCATTTATTTTTCAGATTTGCTCTCGAGTCACTCCGATAAGAAATTGTTTTTCGAATCCTGTAGTTTTGTAGTACAAGTTCCTCTGAGAAGAAGTTCTCTGAATTTTCAACTTTCAAATTCAATGCAAAGACACTGAATTAATTTCTACATCTAATAATTGCAATACAAAGTATAACAATCTAATAATTACAGTATGTTACAAATATAAATACACATTACACTAGCAAATAAAAATATTGCCGCATAATAATTTATTATTCCTTATTTCAATAAAAATGATATTTCCTTTAGGATATATATGAAAACTTTCATGAGCGACCGCAAGTATATTTCAGATTTTAGCTTGCTTTGCTTACTACTTCCGAAACGTCGTTCTACATACAATGCAGGATATGACGTTGGTTTATGCACGTGATTCGGTTTTCCAAAAGCAAGGTACGCAAACCGACGAGTTCAGCCGAGTTTTCTGGTAATGGACGGTCACCAAGTAAAAATTGAACAAAATGTGGGATATACATAGAGGAGGAAAAAAAAAGGTAAAAAACCATTGAAAATAGAAACATATTCGATTCTAACCACGGAACCCAAAACGCGAAAAAGTTAAGGTCGGAAATTTTTATGAATCTTTTATTACAGGAAACGTTGTTCAATTGTGGTAACATTTATTCCGCGTATGAAAACAAATATTTTTTGAAAATTGATTTGTTTGTCGAATTATTAAAAATATATTCAATGATTGAATTATATATGTGATGCAAAAAAATTAAACATGTAACGAATATACTATGTATTATAAAAGGAAAAAAAATATTAAGTATATTAATTATACTTAATTTGTGTAATAAATACTTTTAAAAAAAATTATAAAATCTATCTATTTAATCTATCATATAAAACATGTTTAGATAACGATGTACACATTATTTTATTTTATTATCGTTTGCAAATGGGATGAGTAATTGTTTGATTTCGTTCGATCCAAAGTTTCTATTCTTTTACCAAATTTTTATTCAGTTTAATGAACGTTTTAAGAATTCGAAGGATTATCTAAAAATATCAATATATCAAGGCAATTAGTCATAAGATGTGCAATGCTGTTTAAAGCAAAGAGTAGTTCTTTAAGTATCTAACATCGAACAAGGATAATTGAATTAAGATAGAATAAGATACTCTTATTTTGCTTACAAAGATGATTCTGACGTTCAGGATTTGCTCCAGTCCAGTGAGACTGAAGAGTTATATAAACATTAGCAATTTTTACTCCAAGCCTAAATTATAATAACACATATAAAAAAAAATTTCAGTTTGCACGTGTCAACGAATCCACCAGTATATCTAAAATTCAATTACCACAACGATCATCGCCGCTCTTAGGACCGTAACACAGAAATGATTAGGTTAAAATGCGTTTCGGAAAGATTCGTAGTGAGACAGGATATCTCCGGTAAGGGTGAAACGTGACGGTGGATCCATCTAAGAATCTAAGCGGGGATCTTTCGATTTAAAGTCTCGCGGAGAGTGGATCGCGCGGAAGGGGTTGCCGGCTCTTGCTGCTCCGATAGGGGATATGGGATACGGCTCGCGTAGTTTCGACGGTGGCGAGGCCAGCTTCGGGTTTCCAGAGGTAAAGGGAGTAGCAGTAACCGGGGCCTTTTTCGCTTTTCCTGGAATTTTATCTGTCTACGAAGGGATACCGGTCCGTCGTGATGCGGAGAGAGAGGAGACGGGGGCTATAATACCGGCAGCGCTAAGATAAGACAAGACGCGCGGGGCAGAGAGGGAAGAGTTCGTCCGTCACTACGGCGAAATTCCGTCCGCAATCTCTGAAGGAATCTTTGGTATCCCCAGCAGCCAGCGGGTGTGCAGCAACCCTCCGGTGTGTACAGGCTTACTACTCTCCTCTTAGCCGAGAGGAGGTCTCGTAGCTTGGCAGCCTCGTGAACTTCGTGAAAGATGCGTTCACGGCGCCCCGCGCGCGCGTACACGAACGCCCGGTAAGCGCGAGAAGGTCGGTCGGCGTGTTTCGCAATTCGCTGGATGGACAGGAAGAAAACGGGCAACAAACGAAGGGTACCAGCCACGATGTTCTTTTCCCTTGGCAGCACGACGAGAGGAGAGCGAAAGAGAGCGAATACCGATTGATAGAGCAATAGTTTCATTTTACGACGAGAAAACGAAGCGAACAAAGCTGAGAGAACGGCACGGGAATTCTTTCCCCGAGATTACTACCGACTTGGTTGTGTTTCTGTTCTCTTTCGCTTTCTCTTATTCTTCATTTCTTCGTTTCGTTCTCCTCTTCCTTTTTCACACTTATTAACAATTGTTTATATAACGTGTATATAAACTAGTGGATTTTGGAAAGATTGTCCCTAGTGATATATTTTTAGTTATAGTTTTAGTATTATAATGATAGTTGATATATATTATAGTATAGTTAGAGTTAGTAGGAATTAAGCTCGTGTTGGAGTAAGATTTTTGTTTAAAATACCGTGGCGTGAAACAAGTATGCTCGTAAATTAATTAAGATTAATTATTTTAGAGATCTCTTATTCCACAGTTGATTTCATTAATAAAGTAACTTTTTCGGCTATGTATTATTACAATTTTATATATTATACATTACTACATTATTAGTATCGTTCATTTCTCGGTAGAAGCATTAAAATAGACTCAATCGTTCAAGTAAAAGTTTAAGTTTTTTCCGATTCTGTTTTTGTTTTTTCCTCTTCGTTCTTAGTTTTACTCTTTCTCTTTTCTTGATTTTTCTTTCTCACACTTGTACTCGCTTTTACTTGCTGCTTTTCTCCTCTTCGTCCGTCTGTAACCCTTCCCCTCTTCAAGTTGCGTTTCACGGAACATCGGTCCTCGGCTCGTCCTTGACTGACGCGGAAATTAAACGAACGACCTACATTGCCGAAAATCTGACGTTCAATAAAGAGCAAACGATACCTTTCGCCGCCGGCTGCACGTACCAGTTGGATTTGAATTAATTTGCCGGGGTTATCTCGCCGCATTAGCAACGCGATAAGAGCCCGATACGACTGCTTCCGTTAAAGAAAATTAGTTGCGCCTCGTTCGTGACCGTTCGCACTGCGTATAGGATTCTACTGTTTCCAATTAGTGAACCAAGACTGTTCTTTCTAATGCAGCGAAGTGTGTTGTTCTTTTTCTTTTATTTATACAAAGCATTTTTTGGTTTTTCAGAGAGGAACACAGTGCGTGGTATAATTATTAGAAAGAGAATAAAACAAGAATGGATGTTTCTTTAATTTCTTATTTTAATCCTCAAATTCTATTATTGAGTATTATATTATTAAAAATTTAAGGTGTCTATTTAATTTTGTGGTTCATCAATTAAGAGAAAAAATGGTACGTATAGATTTCTTCGTTTAGTATCAAGTTGTATGAGATTTATTAACCCTTAATTGATGTCATTGAATCATTGAACCATTCAACAATTTTGGAACTTCAATTTATCTTAATTTTAATTGTTAACTAGTTTTTATCGCGAAGAATATAAAATACAAAAAATAAAATGAAATATCATAAAGTTTAGTAATGTAATAAGAATTATTATAGTAATCTGTAACAATACTAGGGGTTAATTACGTAATTATTACAAAATTTAATTTCAGTAATATTGAATGCTGAAGTTTTGAAAATTGAAGAACATTAAATGACACTATATTTTCTTGTCTTGATAATGTACGTATTCAGAAATAGAATTTGAATTGCAATCATTTGCAAATATTTGAATTCTTATTTGTAAAGTATGTTTATTGAGAAATTTCATTTGACGAAAATATTATCGCTGTTGATTGTTATGTCATAATTTCAACAAAGCAAAATGATTTGTTATGTTAAGATCGATAAAAACTTATTACGAATACAAACGGAATAAAGAAATATTTCCTGCTTTCATTATTTATATAACTATAATGTAAAATTGAACTTATCGAAATGTATCGATGAAACGTAGTGAAAGGAACATTCACAGTATTTTCAAAATTTGGAAAAATATTATCAAGACGTTCAATTTTTTTATGTTACCTTTTATCTCTATTATCTATTATAATATAATAATTATTTAATTGCATACATATAACATTACATACATGTTGTGTATACGTTTCTAAATGCTGAGTATAAAAAAATGACATAACATGGTACAAAATTTATTCAAGCAATATACATCTCGTCGTAATGAAATCATCAGTGACTTAAAAAAAAAAAAAAGAAAATCATAAGCTTTGCGTTTTTCAAACGAGGCGATGTAAATTAATGAATCTGACGGAGTAACGAGGAAACTTTCGCGGCCAGAGGCTCGTTTTATTTGATTAAATAACTTTAAAAGTCAGTATTGCAAGACGACACAGTTTACAACGCTTTCTGCTGAAATATTCATCAGAAAAAAGAAAGGTGATGCAAGTTCGCGGGGCTTCTTCCTGAACTTGCTGACCTTATACATTCTTGAACTTCGTCTTTCTGCTCTTTATGCGACACCAGTTTTAGAACTTTCGTGCCTGTAACATCACCGAGCGACCAGTATGTTTGTTATATTTTAAGGTGTTGTTATATCTCAATGTGTCTCGCGTGGCTTCGAAATTAATACATGATGAATTCTGTTTTTTGAAATTGCACTTTTTTCTCCAAACTTTTGGCTACATTATCATGAAAAAAAAAAAAAAAAAAAATACGGAATATTTCATAACTCGAATACTGTATTTTTTAAATTTCAGTATTTTGAACCTCTCAAATTACTCTGAGCATTCTCAGAATTATTGCTCCATATACTTATTTAATATATTATTATCGAATTTTCTAGACTATGGGTTAAAATACATAATCTAGTTTATAAATATATCGAATTAACCAGTTTTCTTTGATTGTTTTCTAAATAATGAATTGTTTTCTAAATAATAGATGCATACAAAAAAGCATTATATAAAGTTTTTTCACTATAGATACACGTGAACAAAATTTTTATAATTTTAATATTTTTTGGGTATACTATGCAGATGCACGAATAAAATTATAATAATTTTAATATTATATTGGGTGTTTCTTTTTTATCTAATGATAACTCACAATTTCCTAAAAAGAAAGCTGGCTATAATATTAGAATAGTTTGTGGAGAACCACGTATAAATGAATAATAAAAATATTCAAATATTAAAGATATGAAGTTGGAGTGGTTTAACTAAAAGATCTACAATCTAACTCTTGTACGGGGAACAATTTAATTATGCAACCGGTGAGAATAATATTAATAATAGACGGATTGTTAATATAACCTTATTATTCGCCAGGTCATTAACAACAGCGTCACGTCAATTACCTCGGCGAAGGAATTCACGTAATAGGAAAATTAACTCATCGTTCATTTTCTCCAGGAAGCCGATGTCTCGGATTGTCTGGTCGTATAACCGAAACTTCAAAGATATTTGCATATCTTCGATCTCGAAACAGAGTCACGCTTGACCCTGTTACACACGAAAGCTGGTATGTATATATATACATAAGAAAATTCGATCGCATGGCCACGCAAATATAATTATTAGTTAAATTATATGTTATACTATCAATTCTATATCTTGCTAATATGATTATCATTCTTTAATAACGAGTTTAAATTATTTGAATAGAAAATATTTGAATACAATTGTGATAAAATACTAATATTAAATATAAATTTATAATAAGAATTTTGTTTAACACCGAAGCTAACAAACAAAAGTAATCAAAATGACCGATTCATAATTTTCCAATTTTGAGATTTCAATCATTTTCGTAAAATGATATAATATTCAAATACGAACGATTGAATACGTTTGTATTATTCGTTGTATATCCTACTCTTGCACTTTAATTTCTCTAAATGCAAGTTTCTTTAATTTCTCAAAATATATATCCGGATAAATGATAGTTAAATTATAAATTCTTTTCTACAAGTCGACGAAAAACTCGTTCTACCATTTGAACCACTCGTCAATCCCAGTGTTTGTTTTCACGAAAATTTCACGCATGTTCCACTTCAGAAAACCGATTGGTGTCTTACGAAGTAAGATCGTTGAGAAATCAGCCTGCCAGTGTAGAACGAGATGAGAGTGTAAAGCAAAGAAACTCTCGATTGTGACGATTTTAATGCGTGTAGTTACGTTTCCGTGAGAGTAAATCAGTAAGATACCGTTACACGAGTTATCGGATCGGACGACTCTTCCTGGTACACGCAGGTATTACGCGATGAAATCCGTTCTTGCCAATAAGAAGATTAAAATATACAAATGCTTGGACGAAGCTGAGAACACAAGAGGATCGGACATGGTGGGAGAAGATACTTTCTCTGCTCGTCGATTCTCTTCGTTCCCGCGAAATGTCTTCGACTCCACTCGAATGGGGAATCGACATAAAGCAATCAACTTTGTGGTTCGGGAGCATTGAATTTGTTGCCTTCCTTTTTTCGTTCTTTCCCCCAAAGACCACGTTTTATAGCTTTATTTTCCTTGCACGACCTCTAATACAATCACCGTTTGCTGGATGAAGCGCGTTTATTGAATGTAAGTAAAATTGCTGTTCGTTTGTCGAATTGTTTCGTAACAGTTTACTTAGTAGTAAATTTATGTAACATATAAAATATATGTATCTCGTGTATTTGACGAGTGATTGTAAAGTGAAAATTTAATCGATATAATTCTCGTCTATCAAACTGAAAGTTCGTAGAACCGATATTTTACATTCATCAATCTAATACGTACTGTAGAAGACGTGTTTCAACTACTGTTATGGTATGCTATGAAATAAACGGCAAATAAGTATAAATAAACATCGTTACGTCATCGTGGATCATTGAACGATATACATGTTCGAGCTGGTGATTTGGTCGTTATAGGAAGGCGAACCTGATTTCACGCTCCGTATCGTCTAGCAACGGAAGGGCGCAGGAATCTGGATTGTCTGGTTACGGTTACGATCGGTTAGGCCTTCGACCACGTGTGACAGCTCGACACCTTGGCCTTTTGCCCTTCCATCTCGTTACTACGTGGCCGTAACATTGGCAGATCGCATTCGAATTGAATTGCGGAACTTGGACGAGAAATTGTTCGGTTCGAAAGGCAGATCGATCGAACAGAATTGAGCGATCATGCGATTCCCCATCACGACACAGTAGAGTGATAGATCTGGCAAAATCCAATTTGGATCGATTGCTTTGTGATGTTAGACTTTACTGCAAAATAATTTTTCAAGCATATTACTTGTAAAATTTTCTCCGACAAGTGATAGACTAGAGAAATCTGAAATAACTTAATCAGATAATTTAAAATTAATACAAACGATTTACTTGTAAAATTATCTTTGGTAGGTTGTTAGTTGTGGATTATGATTTTAAAATTTTATGTTAAAGCAACTTCATCTGATAATTTATATTTTTATGAAATCTACTTTTTAAGATTTTCGTTTACGAATGACAAAGTGTAGATTATGAATTGATTTTCTATAATTTTACAATTCCAAGCTTGATCGAATAATACCTAATTAATAATTCGCAAAATTCATATAGTATTTAGAAAACTTTTCTATCGTAAGTAAAATTTTCTTTGACAAGGGACACGATTGTAGATTTTTTTCTCTAATTTAAAATATAATTATAAATTTAATTTAAACATGATTTAAAAATATAATTCAAAAATTTTGAATGAAAACTTTTGTGTCTTTGTTTTAATATACTGAAATATTTTGAATAAAATTATCATTCAGTGGGATTGATTTACATACCTTGGTATTTTTACTACCTCGAAAACTTTCACCAATGTTTTAGAGTCTTGAGATTAGTGTTATCTCGATGTCCTTGAACTTTTACATATGCTTCAGAAAGAAAATGTTCGGACAATTAAGGACAGTTTTCTTTGAATTGAATTTATTTTTCGTCATTTAAGTAAATATTTCCATGATTATTTAATTTCAATGTATAATAATAAAATTATGATAGAAAAGTCTTATAAATAATACATGACGATTATTAAATATAACCATTAGTTAAGAATATAAACATGTGACTATTATATAAGTCTTATAGATAACATATAATACAGAAATTTTTTGTTATACAAAATAAAAGAAATAATGTATGATGTATCATACATAATGAATATTGCGTAATACATATAAGAAATAATGTATAAAAAGCAATCTTGTAACAGAAACATTGCACAATATTATAATAATTGTAATGTGAAAATTGTCCAATAATAATTATAAAATACAGCAAAACAATTATTTTTACAGATTGATAAAATTTCTTATAAATTGATAAAAGGAAAGTCAAAAAGATGAAAGAAAAGTTCAAGTCAACGACGATCCACGTAATACGCGCCGAATTACGGTGACCGTCGAAAGAATTTCATTGGCGAAAAAATAAGAAGGGGTAAATTGTTACCAAATAGATTCTTTTAACTTCGAGTCGAACGTTCAGGCAAGGTTGCGCAATTTTCTCAAACGGCGAAACTTTTCCATTTCGATTCGCAAACCGATATTTCGAGATTTCATCGGTATCGAGCAAAGTTGCTCCGTGAAATAACGTTTCATATATAGATACCAGATAGAGCGAGTATCGACGAGCATCAACGTAAAAATTACGAAAAGTAGGTGACCTCGGTCCGCGAATACACAATCTTGCAGAAAATGTCCGGAAATCATATTCGAAAGATATTCGTATGTAGGCCATGAACGTGCCCCAGGGAGTATGTCAGAATTCTCGTTTCGTAAGTGAATGGCGGTCCTTTCCAATAAGAAAGTGGTCCCGATACGAGATTCTTGTGGTAACAGCTCGATTTTTGGAAACTGTTACACGAGCGTTAATCGCGTGAACTCGTTTCTCCCCCTCTCTTTTATTTCTCTTTCTTTCAAAGAAAGTTAATACTCATGTTAGTACTTGTTTCTCTCTTTCTTTCAAAGAAAGGTTTACTACCATGCCAAAATATCTAAAAACTTACTCATACAACCAGACTCTACAACCAGAGATTTAACTTTCAAACTTTGCCACCGTGTTTTATAGATGTTATCTGTAGCAAAAAGTTCATAAATGCCTCATTGAAAAGTTATAACAAAAGTGTAATATCATATTATCATACGATATAATTACAATTGCAAAATTATTATATCATTATACAAGTACTGTAATAAATAGTATCATAATAAAATATCATAACAGTATTGTAATAAATAGCTGATAAACATCTATGAAGTAATAACCACAGTATAATAAGTTTCAAACAGTCGTTTCCTAAAATTTTGCAGTTTACGTTCTAAAAAGAATATACTATATTAATTTATATATTAAAATAAAATATCTTCAAAATTTTACGTAAATGATTAAATCTGTAAACAAAATTCTAAACGTAATTAAACAAGAATTTTCATTAAAATAATTTCTATTTAATCAAACTCGTTATTTTATTGCCGAGTTTACAAAATTAATGCTTAATCACGTGTGATGTAAATTGAAAATTTCAATCATTAACATTTAATTTGTATGCGCGTGTCTTCTTAATAAATATTTCACAGGATTCTTAACCTATCATTGACGGCACTTTTCAAAGTTCAGACAGTTCGGTGTTCCTTTCTCGTAAATGTTAATCGACAAAAGCGGAGTAAATTCTCAACACCTGATGCACATGCTCGTTCATGCACATTGCGATCAAATGTCGCATACGCTAGATCGGAAAATGCATTCGCGGAATCACGTATCAAGAGAAATTTCCGTACGAGGTACAGGGCCGAGAAACTTTCGTTTCCGATATTCTCTTTTCGAATGAGCAATAACTTCCTGAATTTTCTGACGCGTGCTATCATATCCGGTGTGTCACAGTTTGTTGAGTGAAAATATTCAAGAGAAAGATGGAGGAAGCATTTAAACATATACATATAAAGTCCAATTTTTTTAACAAAAAATTGGTTTCGCATTTCGATGAATTTATATTTCAAATAATATGCACAGTAATGTAATATTTATACACAAATAATATATATTGCTTTATAAAATAAATAATAATCGTCTAAATAAATAAATTAATAATAAATTTAATAATTTAATTATTAATTTAAACGTTTAAGTGTAACATGTTTAATAATACATTAAAAACTGTTTTTACATATTTTCCTTCGAAAATATTTTTAAATTTCGTAATAAAGAATATGAAATATAGAACTGTAAGGTTTGTTGTATCTGTGCGGGAATGATCGCTTGAACATTATCTCGCACAAAAATTACGATACGATATTGTCCTCGTATATTTTACATATTCCAGGTGGTTTTTTCCTGATGAAAATAATGCAACATGCAGCTCGTCAAGGTTCATTTTTAATCTCGTTTAAAATGTGATAAAATATATAAATGTAAAATAATGTGTAACTTACTAACATACCTCCAAGATGTGATACTATAAAATAATTTTTAAATATTTCAAATATATAGTATTTATTATATTAACTAAAATACAGGTACTTTTTTATTTTTTAAGAAGTAATGTATCTATACAGTGTACAATAATATTTTATATCATGACATGAATAAAATAGAGCGTCAAAATGATTTTACGTGAAAAGAGCTCTTTCGAACTTTCAGGACTTCAGAGAACAGGAATCTCTTCGTTCATCCTACTTTCACTTCAAATATTTGACATAACTACGTATACAAGAAGCATTTGATAATATAAAGAATCAACTATGCTTCCACGTTTTATGCAATCTTACGTCTCACAGTGTAAATTATCACATTATTATGTCGTCTTAGTTGCTTTAGAAATTAGTATCTTTCATTGAGATTTTTTTCTCTGTTATTGTAGTTATTTAACTATTTAAAATTCCTTAAAAATTTAATAAAATTATCGGAACAGAAGGTAACTAAAGTTTTACGAACTTTAACTTTAACTTTATTTTACATACAATTGTTAATAATATTAAATATTATAATCTAGAATGAAATTTTAATTAAAAACACCATTTCAAAATTTATTCTTTAATAGATTATAAACGATCTCTGTTTGAATCATTTATATATAATAATCGTAATTGAAATGAATATTTAAAAAAATTTCAAAAATAAAGTATGAAAGGAAGATAGTAAATACTTAGATATTTAATTTATTGAATATGTTGTCAACTCAACACGTTCTTTTAATACGTTATAAATGATCCATGTATGAATCATTCATATAGTAATTGTTGCCAATAACTGAAAGAATTGCTAACAATGTGGGAAAAAAATTAGAAATATTTAAAATATACACTTGGATTAACAAAAATGTAACCAAGTAAAAGATATTTTAGTACCTTGCGTAAACAGGGTCTTTAAATTTTTTAATTAAATGATCCATCCAGCATTAATTGCAAAATACAATATTACACTTCATGATATAATAATTTGTAATAATGATGTAATTAATGCAAAGATAATTGTGTGAATATCGTGCAGTTTCAATCTCTCGGATTGTATGTTCATAAAGTTAATGTGCTGTATATAATCAATTAAACGTCTATAGAATCCAATTTCCCGTAGAACAAAATATATTTCGTAATTTCACGCGGTTAATTGCAACTATTTATGAACTTAAATGTACAATTTATTATTATAGTAACGATATTTAATATTCACTTGGTGCTTTTATTATTTATAAATTAAAAAACATTATTTACGTGTTATTAAGTATTCGAAATATCTCACTGTAATTTGTAATAAATAGAATTCACTTTTTGCCATTTTAAACTTCGTCAATATTTGGAAATATACGTAAATATTAATATACTTTAACTGTATTTAGACGGCAATTGAATTTATTCAAAAAATATATCCATTTATTCAAAAAAAAATTGAAATTTAATTGTTTAGAATGGTTCTGAGATATAAAACGCCATTTGTCTCACTTTACGTATACCTTGCGACAAATCGCAAATTGTATACGGAACGAATTTGTTTGGACACATCCGCAATAGTGTAAATGGAGGTAAAGGTTCCTCGTGCCGAGATAACTACTCACCGTTTTCTCTTTGTTCTTTTTTTGTTCGTCCATTTTCACTTTATCTTTTTACAATTTTCCACTCCTCTGCGACAAGTAAATTTCATTTAACATCAATCGCAGAACAACTTGTTAGTTTACCGTTGTACAATCTTATTTTTAGTTACTTTTTCGTTTAAAGCGATAGGAAGATGTATAATTACATACTGTAGTTTACATTTAAAGATTTCTCAATTCTATCAATCAATTTCAATCGTTATAAATATTTTAATTTATATGATTATTAAGAGTAGAAGGATTTTTAATTATTATTTCTTCCACTTTTTATTTATATTTATACTTTTCTGCTAATTTATGATTTAATTTACTTATAATTGCAGTTTAATTTAGTTTAGTATGAAAACGTAAAATTCTCATCAATGAAAACATTTGTATACATGTATATCCATTTTTTTATATTTTATTCACATAACGCGTTTTACAGTGTTATTAATACTTTTATTTATAATGAACGTGGAACATAAATTCTAAACGCAGCGTATAATTGATTTGTCAACTTGCAAAGCAATCTTTGCGATCTTCACACCCGGATCTATGATGTTTGCCCGTTACAAAATCGATTCAATTAATCGTAAACAACGGCACGGCCGGAACGTTGTTGGGTCGCAAGGCCGACGATCGATCGGCGACAGCCTGTACGTGACAGTTTATTCAGCCAAATCGGGTACACAGCATTCTTATTCAGCGGACGCCCGGCCCGTTGCACGAGGCTCGAACTTAATTACACCGCGATGAGCATTTACAACGCAACAGTGTAGAAGCATTTGTCTCGCAGCTCGCGAGCGTTAACGACAAATTGCGAATTGCATTCGGAACGAATTCATTTGGCCACGTCCGGAATGGCTGAATCACCCAACGGAGGTGAAGGTTTCTCATGCCAAGGTAACCCAACTGTCAACGTCTCTATGTTTCACTCGCGTTCCGGCTGTTATCCTTCCGAGTCCTACGATTCTCGTTTCATTCATAGCAAAACATGGAATCGAGTATCTCGCAAGTGTTTTTGAATTTTTAATCGTTGAATTCGAACGCCTTTGTGAGCAATGGCACATCCAAGTATACTCGAATCCAAATTAATTTTCGTAGTTTAAACATTATAATTTCGATAGGTTGGTGAATATTTTCGGAAATGATACTTCCAAGTGTCTCGCAAGTGACTCGCAAGATTCGTACTTTTTAAGGTGAGATTTCCCATATGTGTTAATCCAAGCAATCAAATCTCACTGTTTAATCAAAGATTTTTGAACTGCTTCTGGTTCTGGTTTATAATTTTTAAATGTTACAGCAGTTTTTGTTCTTTTATATTTCGTTTGCTTTCTCTCTGATCCATTTTGTTAAAATTCCTCCGAATGTATTAATTATTAACTTAACTTGACAATTTATGAAAAAAACATTACTGAAATATATTTGGCAGTATATTTTATCATTGATATTACAAGTGAACGTTTTTTAATGTAACGAAGATTTTGTTAACTTGGACGAAGCAAATTCTTGTTTTCTTTTTATACGCGATTCACAAATGTTGGATTTTAGTCTCTATATTTAACCTCTGTAACTGGAAAGAATCAAATCTCGTTTCAAACGAATTGCACGTGTGCATGTTACTTACATATCAAATCGATGATTTCTTTTTTGGGTTCTTTAGTAAAAGAAGTAAAATTCTGTGATTTTTGAGATTAGAGTATTATTTGCCAAAATGTCAAAACACTTTCGAAATCTGTAGAATTATTAAATCTATTCGAAACCAATATTGCGTATATAGAACGAATAGTATAGCAAGTGTACTTATTGAAATATTTTTACTTTCAAATAGTATTAAAAACCCATAAAACGGAACTCAGATATCGAACTATACCCATCCCTTTCGAGTAGTACGTGCAAGAGTTTCGAATCTTACAAACATCGAATTATAAACGTATATTCGAAACCTATAATTTCACACTAAGCTTGTACAAAACAAAAACACATTGCAAATATATTCGCAAAAACATTTTTATTTTCAAGTGGTATTCAATGCGAAACTGGTCTCGAATTCGTATGAAAATATTGGACTTAATGCGTAACGTTGACCATTTTCACCTTCCCTTTCCTTCGTTGCTTGCTTCCCGCGCGACGACCCAGTCCGCAATTGCCCGGCGACCGGATTTTCCGGAGAAAGGAACTGCAACTGTTGACGGGTTGGTCCGCGAACCGGAACGAATCGTCTGAGGCACGCAGCCAGTCACGGGAGTGAACCTCGTACTTGGAGTCACCGGACTCGTCCCAGCCTCGGGGCTGCGCAGCGTAATCGCTCCATGATTTACCGATGGGAAATTTACGCTCGGTTTAGAAAGCGCCGCTACCGATCACGCGCTCGATCTTCTGACTTCTTGCCGCTCCCCTCTCCCGTCACTCGTCCATAGAGACCACCAACATATTTTTCTTTTCTTATCTTTCACTCGTCGAGTTTCGGCCGTGTCCTCGTGACTCTCTGTCGTTTCTTTCGTAGCGTGCGTCTCTTTTGCTGTGGCAATCGCGTGACGCAACAACTACTACGGAGAACCGACGATGGGTGACACGTCAACGGAGCGATGGATACGTGTAATCGCGAATCGGGGACCTACGATTTCTCTGATCGATGGAAGAATGAAAGTTCTGGCTGGGAGATCAGACCGACTATGTGTACAGACATTGATGAAACTGTCGGATGCCTAGGGTTCATTGGGTACCGCCAGTGCGCGGCGTTCGGTTGCCATTGTCATCCTCCGGTGCCGTTTTTCTTTTCTTTTTTCTTTTTTTTTCATGATTCTTCCGGTAAGCTTTTCGCTCCGCGACAACATAATACACGCCGCAGCGAGATTGATTTTATTGTTATTGCCGAAGGCGGTTGACGGAACCGTGCTTTTGTTCGTGCGATCGTTTATGCACGTCGTTGATGGAAATTATGTATTTATGAAATAGGTGCGAGCAGATTGTAATTATATGTGGATTAATTCTTTTGAACGTTTGATTAGTTTTTAACGTCATTAAACTGTTGTGATGTTCCTTTATTAATAGTATAATTTTTTAATTGCAATAATACAAATATTATTAATATTGTTAAAATTAAAAATATTATTAGCGCAGTAATAAATGGATAATATGTATATAATATACAATATTAATAATGTATTGCTGTATGAGTACAATATTATTTATTAAATAATTTTAATTACACTTTGCTAGAAATTCCAATAGCAAAGTACCAGTATAGATGTAAAAAGATGAATATATTTTAACTTCAATTTTTTTAAGATAAAAGTTTGTGATAACGATCGAAAGTAAATATTTAAATCTTTGAGTAAATGTTCATTTGATATTTTTGATACATCATAGATAATCACGTGCAGATAATATAGCTTTATTAAAATTTAATCAAATTCAATTTATGAAATAAATATTAAACGTTATATAAATTTATAACAATAACGTAAATCTTATAAAATATCAATAGATTTGGTTTTATATTGCATTATAATTTCGTTTATATTATTCGTTGTGCAATTGTTTATGTATTGTTGTTTGTTTCACAATCTCGACTATAAATGAACATGTGGCATCAGTTGGTTTGCAAGAGCCAGTCATAAAACATAACAGGTGAGCAAAGGAAGTTCATGCGACAAGGACGCTTTCACGAGTCTTTGGCGGCTACTTAATGGACATTCGCAACTTCCGGAAAAGTTTAACGTTCGTTTTGATCACTCTTGGTAAAACTTAATTATTAATTCAATTACTTCAACGAATAACTATTTGACCAACAGTTAAGTAAGAATGTATTAATCAAAGAAACGAAAAGTAATTTTAATCTGTATTGTACTTCGATTACTTAAAAATTATAATTAGACTATGAATTTTTATAGAAAATTTTATACATTTATAGAAAATTTTAAACTACACGTAATATGCAAAGACACATAGATATTCAAAGTATAGTGATTTCTATATTTCCCAAATAAAGACAAAAACAATTTTTTATCAAGATTCGGTCTTTTTAATCGTATGTTCAAAAATGTGAATTTGCATAAAAATCTGCAGTCTAGTTATTACTTTTTTCAACGAAAATATGTTTACAATTATTGGCCAAGAAAAAACTGCACGATTTGTACCCCAGTACGATTCGTCTCGCTGAAAGTCCCACTGAAAAGCAACTGTTCTGACTAGAAAATGAAGATGATTTCTTTGTCATAAAATTTTATTGATGTGCAAACATTTGAATCGATAGAAAACAAATTACAGGCGCGATCGCTCAGTACCAGACAACGCCACTCTTACTCTACCTCACGCCCCCTCACGAATCACGTGACCCAAATCAACCAATCGTTAATTTTCGTTGCATTAGCGTTGCACCTAAAGAGGTCCGATTTTCTGGGTTACCCCTGCTAAAATCACTTTCAGTGATAAAATTCAACTAATGCAAAGAACCATATATAACGTTGCCCTTTCAAATAGAAAGTTCAGTTTCGATTTTGTATTCGATGGTAACATGATAAATTCTGGAAAAGAAATGTATAATCGGATACGTGTCTTGCATCTTTATTTACGATAATGTCTGGTCAGATGTAACGATTGAAACATGTGATCGGTTAGTGAATCCTATGATCGGAATTCAGTCTCTCAAGATGGAAGAAAGTACAATTCAATCGAATGAGTCTGAAGCTTGTTCATAAGAATATACCTATATTAGCCTTCACTACAGACTGAATCACCAGAAAATATGAAAAAATCGAAGAAAACCACGATAGTTTCTTTGTTTTTATTCTTTTCAGACGATTTGAATATGCTCGTAAAACACGAAGAAGAAGAATTTTAACATTTTCCACCGCGTAGATGAGTTATTCGTGAAGCAAAAAAAAAGAAAAAAGAAAAACGTTTAATTCTGCTTTTGACGTTTTTACTTTTCATCGACTTATATTTTTCTAACGTTGAAAAATATCTTAAGATTGAAAATATTAATTTGCATCATTCCTGACAAAGGAAGATTCTTTTGGAATTTCAAAAAATTATGAAAGGGTATATATGTATAGAATATATATAGATACATACGTAATTCTTTTTCCTGTCGAAATTTATTTCAAGAAGAAATGAAAATTCAAAAATTATACTTTTCAATTTGATATTATACATAATTCGCAAATTGTAAGAGATAGAAAAACAGTTTTGAGACGAGAGTTACTTATTTTTTAATTGGATATATATTACTTATATATATGTATATTTATTTAGATATTTAGAAAAAAGTTATAAAATTTAAAAAATTCTAATTAAAAAAGTTAACTTTGACTTAAAACTTTTCTGCTATCTCATACTTTGCAAGTTACAGAATTTTCAGACGTTAGTTTTATTTCCTTAGAGTGAATTTTAGCATAAGTTTTATAATTTTCTGAATTTTCCGAAATAGAGATTCTGCTTTATCAGGTAAATTTTATGTTTCTGATTTCTATTTATGAAATACTTAATTTTTACGAAATATTACATTACAATGTAGATGCATTTTTTATTTCATAGTATCATAATTTCATAATATTTAGATCATTCTAAAATATTCATGGAAATAAACGTGACAATCGACATGTTACACATTTTTGCTAAATTGAGCGAAAGATTTAAATGTAAAAACTTGTGGTTCGTAGTGAAGGCGAACGAAATACCTGTTCACTTTTTACTTCAGCAACAAAGAAATTCACCGTTTAAAACGATTATTGTTGCAGCAACAGTATTGGCGTATTGGTGTCTTTGCAGGAAGTGCAAAGTGTCTTTGTATTCTCCGCAAGGAATGATTATGTTCTGCATGTTTTAGCAGTAAAACAAAATCGAGTCGCGGACTCGGTTGATGGAATGGCCAGTTCCCAGAACATCACTTTCGCTCACAGAGACTTCCCTATAGAGGATAAGGAAAGCAAATATTTCCATACGAAAAACCGAGTGACACGACCACAAAAAAGATAATTGTCTTGAAGAAAGTGACTTGAGGATGTCAATATAGTAAAATCTCTTTGGAAATTGTTGAGGAAATTGACGTTGTATTCACGCGTGAGGGAACAGTGCAGTTTGATTTTCACGCACAATTGACTTAGAAATTTATTGTCAGATTTAATCAGATAATTAGACTGTGGATTTCTATACAAATTTATATTTATATATTTATAATATAAATAATAAAATTAATAAAAACTTGGGTAATTGATTACTTCATGCTAATACCATATTTTATAATTATTAAATATTAAAATTATTAATTAAACATTATAATAATTATTAAATTATTATAATAAATATTATTATTTTGAATTTATTTATAAATGCATTGTTTACGCAACTTTAATAAAATTTATAGTCTATTAATTATTTATATTAAATATTGCGTCCCTTACCAATCCAGCAAGTGTTCCAACATTTACGAACAAGAGTGTACATTCTTTAGTTCATCACTAACATCCGGTGGTACCGAGATTTCACTGTGTGACTCACTCGGCCGGTATCGGCCCCAGTGAAAACTCCGAGGTGCCGCGTTTAAATTGTAAATTTCGATTCCGTGGCCGGTTGCGAACGCGTCCGATCGAGAATTCGACCCAAAACTGGCGTGATGAGGCCACATCCTGGGCTGCTGACCGCTGACGTAGTCCGCTTTCGATTCACGGACTGCGTAAGAATTGCGATATGTAAAATCGAATAAGCAGAGAAGGTTAGTCATGCTAAGACAAATAAGCGTAACTGTTTTATTTTTTATACAAACAGGAAAACAGTATATATATCGAATGTATCGAATATATGCAGACAAAAGTAATTTTATTGTTATTTTAATACTGGAATTGATGATCATCAATACGTATAAAAATATTCTGTTTACAAATCATTACAATAAATGTCTATCTAAACAAAAATCAATATTATTTTTGACAAAAATACGCATATATTTTACCGTATCCGAAATGAAAATCGATTTAGTCCTAGAATTTCTTGAATTTCATTTTTGTTGTTTTGTTTAATCTTTTTTATTGTAAAGAGAAGGCTTCAAGGTTCAAATTTATGGTGAATTCAGTTATGAAAAAAAAATTTAAATGTTTTAAGAAACATTTGAATTTATAACATTTTTGAGAGAAAAGAACTTACTATGTGATATAAAAACATTTTTGTGAAAAATAAATCCAAGATCTTCACGCTTTAAAATGAATCTGAATTCATTACTGTGTGATTAAGTGAAATTATAATAAATATCGCCAATTTTTCACAATATTAGAAATTTAGTACACATAAGTTTGTGACCACTCCTCAATTGACGAGTGGAACAATAAGTCCAAAATTAGGAAAAATGAGTTTAGTATAAAAATGGTGAAAATGGTGAACTAAAAATACTTGTTTTTTTTACCAATTTAATTTGCATGTATTTTGTTTTATATAAAAAATAAAATTTTTTACATCGTAGAAGTAAATAATGATACCTGATTGTTCGTTGCTTGATCATTTGTTTACTATTCAAATAAATAAATATAGATTTTTTTAATGTTGTCATAATTACCATTCTTTCGCTTTAATTTTCTTTGCAACAAAGCTATAAAGTATTATACGAATGTCCAATTTTCACAATATTAAGAAAATGGATTTAATTCACTCGTGAATCTAGGAATTCATATCATGGCCTAAATGATATACCAGAGAAAATCGACCTTCTAAACTGAAATAAAAAAGTAACACTATTTTATATCAATCTCCATTTTACTACGTATACAGTCGGCGGTGTAACGTGATAATGAAAGTTTCGAGCTATGTACATAAATGCAGCAACAAATTACGATCACGTACGTTACGTTTCCATTGCCAGCAGCGAGATATTACACGGTGTGAGTATTACACCTACGTGATCGTTGAACTGTGGCACGTCCAGAGACGTTCCGAGATCTGTGATAATAATAGTTTCCCACGAGTACTGACGCATGCTAAGTGTTAACTTCGCTACGATTCGGTACGCGTTTTAGATTTCTTAGTACATAGGATGAAACCGCCTCGCTTAACGATTACTGTTTGAAGATAACGTGGAAACGAAATCGTGGTAACTGACTTTCTTCCGTTGGCAAATCGTGCAATGAATATGAGTATTCGAGTAGGATTCTGCATAAGTTATAGGCCGTTTTATTTTTGAGAAGTGATTAGATTGTAAGAGGGTTTTACGTTAGTTTCTTTCTTTTGGAGCGAATATTTCAATCTTGCTTCTAGCACGTTGCTTTTTGTAGTAGCATAAAATGATAATATAGAGACTCATAATATCTATGTAAAATTGATTCATACATATATAATTGAATAGAAACTTTCTCCAAAAGAAATTTTAATAGGAAACGTTTGAAGATTTTACTGTAACATTATTCGTTATATAGAAAAATTAATAATCATTTCTATGCGTAAATGAAGATAATTAATTTTATATTTTCATTAATAGAGATTCCAGTTCTCTGATTCAATCGATTCATTCAATCGAGTTACGAACATATATTTTTAATAGACTGTGTGTGATAGACTTTTAGCTGCGATAGAAGTATTCATAGAATAGATGATTGATATTATTGTTTAAATGCAATAAAGAAACTGAAACTTTAAATATATCTTATACAAATAAACGAATTACTTTGAAATAATTAAAAAATTTATATGAACAATGTTACTTATGGAGCTGTATTATAATTACATTAAATACATTTTATGCTAAAATGGAGTTGTCGATGACTCCAATAAATTTTAATCCCATTTATAAATATACAGTCAAAAAATTATTCATATCATATATTCGATGAAAAGTTGTCGATACTTTAAACTATTACAATTTCTTAAGAAAAAAATTGTACAACAAACCAGTTAATAATCTCATTCTAAAGTCTGAAGCCTCTACTTTAATAATTTAACGAAGTTTAACAAAATAATGTTTATATTATAAATAGTTTTTATTTTATAATTTATAAACAGATGGCGAAGTAAGGATACTTTTCGATAATTATAAAAATTCAAACATCTCTCATAATCATTGAAGTTTTCTCTCTACAATGAGTCAAGACTTTCTACACGATCTTTTTATTAAACTTCGAATATTAGTGCTTCACATTGAAATTATACTTAATACTAAAATAAATTATACAAAAGAGCTTGTAATTGTTAAAAGAATACTTCTTTTTTTATTTTCATGAGTTCTTTTGAACAATTCATTAGAGAATGTAAATAGGGCTAAGCAAAAATAAAACAGCGTCGTTCTAGTATTAAGTGATTTGAAACTATGTTTCATAGACGTCACCAAATTCGAATTGTCGAATCTGAGGAGTTTCCTGCGAATAAAAGTGTCTTAACAGACGACTACCTGAGTAAAGCGAAATAGTAGGTGGAAGGGAGGAGAGACCTAGATGATAAACACCGGTAAAACACGAATGTTGTAAACTTTCTCCGATAATGGCCAACATCAAACCAATTTCGCGCCCGCGTTGTTACCCGATATATTGTTTGACAACATAGAGAAGAACGGTACTACGATGTGATTGTTTTCAGTAGTCGCTGGGTCGTTCATCGAAAGATAGAAAACATATGTACGTGTGTATGTACCAATTTTATATATAAGGAATTATTATTTTAGTTTAAGCGTAATTTATAAAATTTTATAAAAATTAATTTTTTTCATGAAAAAAAAAAAAAAATGGTTATGCCACAATTTATTATTGTTCTTCACTGAAGTTATGATAAATAAATTTTTGTGCGGCTAGTATAGTAATTTATTTTTTGGTTTACAATGAACCTTTGAAATCTCATATGAAATTTATTGTATATTAGATAATGATTTGTTAATAAAAACTTACATACGACTTATCACGTTTTATTGTATTTCTTCACAAAATACGATTTTTTATTAACTACATTGTATTCTCGTATATTACAACAATATACTTGTATATTAGAAACTATGAAAGAAACGATATAAATATTCTTTTGAAACATTTGAAACTTTGCTTTTTCCCTACGGGACACGCTCGTCCTGTAAATTGTTAACCTGAATGGCTATACACGCGCGCGATTCTTCCATATTTGTTTCATTTGTGAAACTGGAGTAAACGGAAGTGAACTGCAGGACTCAAGCGAGCACTTGACGCACGGAATTCTCATTGTTGCATTGCGATGCTCTCGAATGTCTCGTTACATCGCTCAATTATGGAGGCAACCGTGTTACAAAAATTTTGTTCGTCCTTTTTACGAGGACGAATTTATGGAAGGCAAATACCAGCGATGTATTTTCTTTTTTCAACGCGTCGTGGAGCGTTGCCTCTTCGCGTTTCGCATGGAACACGTTGCTTGGGAGTAAAACAACGCGTACGTGCGTTTTTCTGAATATATTAATTGTACTGAATGACACATTGTTTTAGCTTGTAAATTATTTAGTGATAAATAGTAGTGAATTATTTAATAGTAAATTCATAGGTAGAGTGTATCGTAAAAGTTTGTATGCCGATTGTGAAATTGGTTAGACATGTGTATGTATAATATATGAGTACGAAATAATTTTAAGAAATGATGTAATTAACAGGCAAAATTATTTATCTCACTTAATGATGAAACAATAATTTGACAACTGTACTCCAGTCTAATCAATAAATCATACGAATAACGCTAATACTAAACAATTATGTGAAAAAGCCTTGATACAATAAACATATAAACGCAGTTCTTGAACTCCTGCAATTTGAAAAAATATTCGAGCGTAAAATAAATCGATACCTGAGAAGTGGAAAAAAAAATGGGAGGAGGGAGAGGGAAGGAGGGAAAAGTGGCGAAAACACCGGTAACGCGGGTCAACAAGATTTTAACGCTACAATTGTCTAGGGGTCTCGATGTAAAAATTTCCATCCAGCGGATTCCCGGTGAAACGAATTTTTTCCCGCGTAACAATGGTACTCGACGTTATTTATCAGGGCTTTAAAAGCGTGGACAGTTTACGATACATTTAACAGAAGCCGCTAGTAAAGTTTCATTGCTGGCAGGTCTACTTTTAGCGACATAAACCAAACGTTAATACGGTCGAGTCACTCCTAGATAGGTAACTGCGAATTGGACCAGCTGTGCTCATACACCGCCGGTCAGATATTTAGCTCATTTAGCAGCGAGATCAGGTGCGATAAGCCAGCCAGTTTCTGATAAATGACTCGCGTCGCTATTTACCAGATTTTCCGATATTATAATAATTTTCTCCTAATTAATCTGCCCGCGCTGCGATCCGGTTTATTGATTTAGCAAATTGCCCGAGACCGCTAATAAGCGATCACACTGGCGTCCTCCTTATTTAGCATCTCGATAGAGCTTAGGGCACTTATAGACATAATTGTAGAGAAAATGAGGTTACGATCTGAAATTGATCTATATGTAATTTACGTATGAGGGTAGAACTTGAGTAAATGTTACATCCAATCGAACACAGAAACTTAGCTCATTTATTGAATTTGATATCAAGGGACAAATTAAATAGGAAAATGAGGAACGGATGAGAATCAATCTTACAAAATGATTTATTTTATATTTCAAACGTCCAACAAATAAGAAAATAGGTTTCGAAATTTCTCAACTTGTTTCTCCCATTTGAAACGTATCTACGTTTCGTTCAATGGTTTCTCCAGACGTATGTAACATCGGCTACCTCGGGGAGAAGAAAGAAGAAAGTTTCAGCTGGGCGTACGAGATGCTGCCGCACCTGCGCGCATTCCATTCCGGCATGACCCTAAAATTTCAACGTTCGCCGTGCGTTCAACTTGACCGTGGATGGCGCGCGCCGGGTCTCGATACCTTCACCTTGGCCGGATCTCTATGCGACGTAGACGAATGCACGGTCACACGTGTCTCGGGCCTTGAGCGTGAAAGGGAACGGGACACCATTGATAATCGGTTCTTGAATATTCAGCGAACATTTTCTCGGCCAAATGACAAATTTACACATGCCACGCGCGACGTTTCGAGAAAGCGTTTGAAGATCTCTCGCGCCTTCGAGGATGATGCGGATAATCGATTCATTTTTAGTTGTTCGAATGGTTGTTTCGAGTTTTCGCAGCATTTGTCTAATAGCTGTGGCCTCCAGTGAAACTTACAGAGGATACCTTTGCTGCAAGAGGAAGAAGAAGCGCAGTGAAAGTTTCGCACACATATTTATTTGCTGATTCATCGCGGAATACTTACCTCTTTGTAAATAACGAGATGGTAATTAGCTTTTTGTAATTGCTATATGTCAGGAGTAATTATATTGATCGTCGAAATTGTTGTTCATCAATTGAACAGAAATCTCAAATAAAGATGAATTTGGTTGAAATTAAATCGATATAATATGGTTCTAAATAATAATATGATCGATGATATGATTCTAAAGTCTCTGTACGTACATTGTTTTAGTACAGATTGCAAGAAGTTGATGTAAAATAAAAAAAAGAAATACTTCAAGTGTTTAAAGCTAGTGAAGAAGACATCGCAGCGTCATCTCAGGGTTCAATTTACATTTTTTAAATTTTATAAGTAGAGGAACGTTTGAACTAATCTTAAAATATAGGTATCATTGATAACAAGTTTCTCTAAATTTTTCGAAAAAATATAAGTTTCAGTTATTGTAGCTATTTGGTCAATGTTTCATTAATAATAAAATTATTAATATCTCAGTGATGTTGATTAGAAGCAAAATTAAATAAATCATTGATACTCTTAACAATATTCTTAATTGTTTGTCAATTATTAATTAGAAATAATTCTGAAATTCATAGTTTTATAAAAACTGAGTGAATTGAACCTTAAATAAAAGTCCCAAGTACTGTTTAATAGACACTTTATCTATACACTACAATATAATATATATTTTTTAATATAGTAATTTCTAAATTAAAAATTTATTACACCACTCTTCACACCATTTGCATCTTTTCATGGAAATCGCTTTCTATAGATTACAATTTTTACTTCTTTATTCACATGCGATGTGAATTGGGGAAATCATGAAGATTTTGAAATCTAACCGATGTTATCGATATTTCTTTTACTTTTTAAATCTCATGCAATGCATCTTAAAGGTCGACGATCTTTTAGTATGAAATAGACGAAACTATTAAATAGAAATCTGTTCTCAACTTTTCTTTTCGCTGAATTGTGCGAATAAAATATCGAGCGAAGGACATTAAATTTTACTCGCTACTCTAGAATGTTGAATTGAATTCGTGCAGTGTTGTAGAAATTTTGCTATTCAAAATTTACTTCACAGATTAATGACTCGATTAAAATTTATGGTAATTACTAGTGAAATTTTGCGAATCTATTTGGGGCATGAGATGGTATATTACAAGAATGTAATGATCTATATTTAATTTAAATAAAAAATTACTGAAGCATTATGTATGAATATTTTACATATTTTTGCATATCGCGTGTATTCTTTATATTTTTGCGTCTCCAAATTTTTGTCATATTTACAATTTATTTATTCACATCACACAATATACATAAGTATGATAATTTAGTATATGATAAATTATAAATACAAGTCAATAGAAATCATATCTTCGAAAATTTCGACACGTTAGAGAACTTTCAATCGTCTTGCAACAATTTACACTTAGTCGAAACCGTACATGTCTTCTGTTAGGTGTCTAAAAATATATTTAACATACTTATCATCGTTATTCAAACACTTCAGTCAATATTACGTCAAATAGTTATGTAATCTTTCTCTGTGCATATCACTGATATTATCATTCTACTATTTTTCATTAAAAATTATATTTTCATTAAAAATGTTTTTCGATTTATTAATAATTAAATATTAATAATTATATGAATGATTATACATACAAAAGTACAGTCCTTCCGTTACTTGTACATATATATACTGCTACTGAAAGTTATGCTTATCATTTTTATGGAACTTATAACATGTAAAGTAACAATATTAATAAAATTAAATTCAACAATTTAATCAGATTAATGTTTGTGAAATAATTTAATTTAATTTCAAAAAGCTAACGAAAAATTAAATGATAAGTACATAGTTAGTTATGCATACCGTTCTGTCATGGTACGAGGATGTTTAATAAAATTTTTTATTTTAATAAAATAAATGGTATTTTAACCTTAGAAAAAGTTAGCTTTAAGCTGTTACATAAAAGACTAACAATAAGAGAGAGCACGCGGAGTACACTTAAGTTTATTATATTTTCAATCAAAAAATATCTTTTAAATATTATTTATTATTTAATTGTACGATATTTCGAAAGTACTACTATTTTTACATATATTACAAAATATCAAATCCGTGTAATATGACATTATAGAAAATTAGTTAAAATTAGTTAAAAAAAGTAAAGCGTACCACGACTTGTAAGCACAGTTACACAAACATACTCTCCATATATAGACAAAAAGAAATTTTTTATTATTTAACGAATCATTAAATAATAAAATATACTTTTTAATATACTTTTTAATACGTATGAATGTCACTGACAAATTAGAATATAATTTATTAAAATTTAAAGATTTCACATTTTTTCCCAGTTCGATAAAATTAAGGAAGCGTTCGCATATTTTTGAGCGGCGAATTTGTACATACATCCACCAATCTCATCCATAATGTATCAACATTCGAGCAATATATTCACCTGTATTTGCGAACAGCGTGGCAGCAATTACATATCAATTTCTGGCGGAATCTTCGTTTCATTTCAAGGTCTCAACGTATCAACGGTCTCTCCAAATAACGCCGGAAACAAAAGAGAAGCGGCGTGTTTGGTAAATAAAAATAGAACGAGAGAAGGTGGAAAAATGCCTCGCGGACTGAGCGCGTCGTTGGACAATTAATTCCAGTGTCGCGACTAGCTGCCTTCCACCACTTTTGCATAGTGCGCTGACTTCCGGGCGAAACGAATTTTGTTTGCGGCTCTTTCGTTATTTTGGGGCTTTTGCGCCGTTCGCGGGGCCGAGATGGATGCACCGTCGACCACCGTCGAGCGAGGCGAAACCCGCGAGGGGCGGCACTTTTGCGCTGAATTATTGATGTCAACGTAATGGACCTCAATGGGGCTGTGCAGATATACACGCCGACGTTTCATCTTGCATGCACGCGGCCGGAAACTACCTCACTCCTCTTTTTCTGCACACGTACGCGACGTCTTTAGAACGTGCACGGGGCACATCGTGGCCGGATTAATTCAACTTCGTCCCTCCGTGCCTCGAATCTGTATCCGAGAGTCACGAATCGGGAGGGAGAGGTCGATAACGTTCTGCTGGAAGGTGATGGTGAATTATTCCGTTAATCCCTAAGTATTATAAATCATGTGCGAGAACATTGCTAATTCTTATTCATTACTGCAATATTTTATATTTTTGAATATGTTTGAAATTTTTTTATTATTAATATATGAAGGATAGGGTGAGTTTGTTTTTTTGTATTTGTATAATACGTCATAATGCAATAATTCCTGTATTATTTTATATATTGCGTACATATGTTTGAAATTTTAATTTAATATTAATTCAATTTTGATCTTGAGAATAAATACGAAAAATCTCTGAGTTCTCTATAATAATGGATAAGTTTCAATATTGTAATGGTTAACCCTGTAATGATGAAAACGGGATTGTTGAGTAATTACACAAATATAAAAAATAGGAACATTAATAAAGATGTAATAATATTAGCAAATACATATACATATCTTTCTTTTTAATTAGAATAATTTAAATAATTTAAAATATTTAAATAAATAAATCTAATTTAGAAATATGTAGAAAAAAATATATCAAACACTACATGTGTATAAAAGTATTGGAGGGAGATTGAACTTTTGATCAAATGTTTGACTTTTTGATTTAATTCTTGTTGAACAGAAAGTTGGAAAGTTGGAATATTTGAAATTTTTAGTTAAAGATTTGTAATCGATCGCCGCTATTTAAACTATTTAATATTATATGAAATTTTGGAAATCATGGAATAATTGATGTTATTAAACTTGACATTAAACTTTCATGTAATTTAATATAAAATATATAATATATATGTATAATACAATGCCAGTTACAATATTCAATAAATAATTTTTTAAGGCACTTCAAACACTTTCTAAATTTAGATTAATTTACATTCTTTACTAATACCGTATGGAATAAAATTTCTTGTAAAAATTAGTTCGTCAGTCTTTATTTAACTTGTGTTAGAAATCCAATGAAACATTTGAAATTTATAATTTATAATTAGAGATTTTTCAATGATCAGTATTCTATTGTATTTCTTTCTACATAATTAAAGACCATGGTCTTTAAAATTGGATCTTCCTTCTGTAATAATCTTTCAAAATTTGTTATATGATTATTTTTACAAAATTATATGATTTGAAAACATTAATAATTTTCCATTGAATTATTACTTACATAACAGTTTGTTTCTTCAACAAATTACCCGAGTAACTTTACGTAGTTCAGCGCAAATTACATTGACATATACCATTATTTCTACTATATACCATCTACTTTAACTATACATGGAAGAGAAATTCACCTAATCCGCATACATCAGGAATTCCGTCAGAGATTATATCATATGAGACCTTGGAACATGTAAGTACCTGCCAGACTATGACAACGTCTACGGAGCATTTCTAGAACATTTACACATATTCGTGAATTTTCTTAATTGAGAGATAATATATGCAATTGTAGCTTGCACAAGCACTATTCAACGGAAAGAGAGGCAGCTTACGTTACTCAAAGTACTGTGTGTACATAAGGCTGAACCGGAAGCGTACTCTGCACGCCGTAACCGAGCGTGTACCTCTTACACCAGTTGAATTTCTCTCGTAACCAGGATCGAAGGTCGACTACGAACTACGAGCTTTTGGTTACGACATCGTAAACTATTCGACGCGAGGAACGACAGTCTGTTCAGTTTGATTTTGATACACGAAATCACTCGCTTCCACTTGTTCGAATTCGATTCCGAGCGATCCGACGCTGTGAAACGGGTCGCGTTTCTATTTCATTGTGCTCTCTGCTCCTCACTCAGTGTGAGAATTACATTACTATTGTACCATAATTAACTATTTCAGCGAGGTTTTAGTCAGCCGGTTTTTTCTTCCGCCTTTGAATCGTTCACGCAGCGATACTTGTAATTCGAAGAAAGGAATTACAGATAGGATTTTAATAGTGAAACCGCCAGAATGATTAAAATTGCTAAGAAATTTGATAGACTCACGATTAAACAGATTTTAGAATTTATTTCAATTTTATAGATTTTACGATTTATTTTAATATTGCAGATTTACAGTTTTACAATATTAACAATTTTATAAGTTTTTAGAGATTTGAATAACCTTTTGTTATTTTTTATACTTTAATTTCTTCGATACAAATTCTATATTTTAGTCATCGATAGTTCTAATGTTAAATCTTATTTTAAGTAAATACATGAGACCAATTAGTATTCTTTAATAAAATATTTTAATCCATTTCTAAAAGATTTCTCTTCAGAAGATTCTTGATTTTATTAGTTTCTTTTATTAGCAATAAGTTTTAATTTAATTTATTAGTTTCTTTTATTAGCAATGAGTTTTAATTTAATTTATTAGTTTCTTTTATTAGCAATGAGTTTTAATTTAATTTATTTCTGTGTAAGCACAATTTGTATTAAGAATTGTTTACTTGTGTATTTGAGACTTTAATATAATTATTTACTTATGAAGAATATCAAATAAGTTAATAACTTAAATGAGCACTATCTGTGTATGTGAATAGAAATAATTAATACGTCTTTCCTCTTAAAGAAAATGAAGCATGAAGAATTTTTGTTTCTTCAATAATTATCTTAGATTAATGAAAGAAAAGATCTTTAATTAGAGGAAAAAGCAAAATCGACAAGTACACATAGTTTGTACTATTTTATTTGGCCAACACGGTATAGCATAACTTAATAATTACAAAATATTTTTATAATAATTTTTATAATATATTTTATAATTTTTACATAACACGATTATTATATGTTTTACGTATTGATTTTAATAAGCAAAATTGGATTAAAAATAAAACTTGGTCGCATAATAAGAAACTGTTAAGTTGTAACAGTACGATGTAATTTAATTTTTGTCAATGTGTAATAAAAGAACGATATATTTCTAAAGAGAACAATTAAACCGTAATAAGTAGCTAATGCAACAACGATTGCAACAACTGTTCTATGATGCGTGTAAATTTATATTCCATTGCATACAAATTTTTCTTCGCCAAGTCACGAAACGCATTCATCCGTGGATTACAGACTCCTGATTTCAAACTTTACGTGCTCACGTGACAATGAAAAATAAAAGTTCTTGTGCGATTTGTTAATTGGGTGCTTAACAGTATGTTATTTATGACGTTCGTGATTTGAACAATGTCAGAAATCATTTCTAAAATTGAGAAAGATTTGATTGTATCTTAACGTATAATAAATTTTTTTATTTGTAATGAACAATAGATGAATCATTTACAATTGCATGCATAATATTGGAAAATTACTTTATTAAAATGTTTGCCTCGATATCACGTTTTAATACTTTTTTAAAATTTAAACAAAATTTACCAAGTCTATAATTTACGTATAATTTTTACGAAGAATGACATGCTTATTTTAAACTCATATTTATTTTCATCAAAAAGAAATCCGAAAGGTAAATTATATTCTGTGGTTCTTTTTTTGTAGATATTTTAATACATATACATATTTTAGATATTTTAAAATATCTAGTTTTTAATTCAGTCTAAAAAACATAGATATGTATAAGTAAACATGTCAAAGAAAAACTATTTGATATTTCTTTTAATGTTCCCAAATTAATAACATTTTTCAACATTTTGCACTTAAAGAATTTTAACTCTTTTATTCTGTAAATCAATACAAATTTGATTTTATTTCACACAAGACATAAAATTTTCAATGTATGTAATAAAGGAAACAATTCAAACATTCCAATAATCCAGACATTAACTCCTTCCAGTCTATCTCCATCACCTATAGCAAAATATTAAATCATAGTAACCTTGAACAAACACTTGCAGCAACTCTTGAAATGAATTTCCATCCATTCAAATGCCACCTCTCTTCAAATTTTTATCTCGCAAAAGTATCACACAGTGACACATTGAACATTTAAATCATGTTCGTCGAGCAATTTCTCAGCTCTTGCAATTTCAACGATACATTACGCGAACTCGACGTACGAGAAAGTTCATCGATATAATTTTACGTATTCACATGAGACCGATAAGCATCATCGGTCCAATACTTCCGAGTGCATCGTTCTTCGCCATGTCGGAGACAGGGCTAGCCTACTTTCTCTACAAAGAGAATTTTTAACCGACGTGTGAGGGGTTCCCTCTCCCTGTTTTCACGTCTTGAACATCACCGCGACTCTCTTCCTCTCTCCTCCCTTTCTCGATCTCTGTTACTCCCCCCTCGTCGTCACCGTCGCTGTTCATTACTCTTCGTTCTCTCTCTCTCTTTCTCTGGTTTGTCGTTTCCTCGATTTACTCGACAAGCAGAGAGAATTCCAGCAAGTAGTACCCCTCTCTCAGAGTCTATATAAGCGGAGCGTTCATACGAGAGCGAGCATTTTTTGTGTTAGTAGTGACGGAGTCGTGGGTCTCCTCCTTGAACAGTGTCAGGATGGTGTGCACGTCGCGACACTATAGAATCGCGTTCGATTGAAACCGAGGAAACGTCGCGCCCTGACTCCTTTTTTTTTCGGTGTGGCGAAAAAGGAACCAACAAAAAATAAAGTAATTCGTCGTTCAATTTGTGTACAGTGCTGGCAGCAATTCGCGCGGATGCAACCATGCTACGAGGCAAGGTAGGTGTTCGTGGAATCCTCGAAAATCATCGTGTTGCTTTTGTCTTCGTTTTCGTTGAACGAACGATTCCTGTGTTGTTCAGTGCTTCTTCGACAAGAAAGATCGCGATTTCACGAAGTTTCTATTACTTTCGTTCTTTGATCGAAACTTTGATGCTCAACGGATCGTTCGGAGTGATCAAGATGGACCAGCGAGCTGATCGAGATCGTGCTCGGTCGATTTACCGGAAGGATTCTCGACATGAACGCGGTAGTTCTGTAATTTTCTCCTCGAGCCGAGATCTGGGAAAGTTGCTGCTCGATTATTTATGATTTCTGAATCTTTGCGGGACATTGATCATTAATTGTCGTTAGAATAACTCATTAACGCAACTCATTTCGCTAGAAATTTGAGTTCGATCAATTTGCATTCTATTTTTTAATATTGCAGATATGAAAAAGAATTTTAAAAATTTACTCAATATTTTTTATTACCACTTTTTCCATGTAGATTCTGAAATTTTACAAAGTTCAAAAGAATTTGAAGTATTTTGAACATTATGATAAAACGCTGTGTGGTTCTTAATGGATTGAGTTGTGGTCGGTGTATATTTTGTAACTAATTGTGACGAGCTGTAATATTTCAAATTAATTTCTTTTCTTTCTTTAGTAAGTTTAATATCGCGTCAACCGTACATGTAGAGATATTAATAATAACAAGAATTAAAAATATTATGGAGACCAAATTTTGTTACACATATATACGTTATATTTTTCAGAAAGGAAGAAATTTAAAAAATTTATTTTTTGTCATTTACATTTGCATTTTGCAGTTTCTTTAATCTGAAATTTAGAATTTTAAAGCGATTAAAAATATTATAAGTTGATGAGTTAGGTTTGAAACTTGATTATAATCCATCCATAATCTGTATGTAACATATTTGAAATTAGAGTAGTTTTGAGCTCTACAGCCATTTTGATGGCAGAATTCTGGATAATAGAAATGTATTTTTCCAAATATTACAAAACTGTTGAGAGATATTTAACACCTTATCAAATATTGTGAAATATTAATACGGTATACATGTCACAAGATTTTATTCAATGCTACAATTATAGTATTGAAGAGAAAAAGCTGTTTTACGAAAAACGTTGACCACGTTAATCCCTGAATTCGAATTTCGTGTGAGAACGGAGCATACAAATTACAAAATAACTAGTAGGAAAGTATTCATTACCGATAACCGCACAACCACGATATTGGAGCACGGATTGAATAATTGTAAGTTTCTTATCGGTTCTTGATACTCGTGCATTCAGTTCTTCTTTATTTTTGATTGGCTATTCCGGTGTCATTAATCTCAAGCAATTACTTTCCCTTTCGATACTTTTCATCTTACGAATATCTGCTATCAAGTACATATATCATTAGCTGATCATATTGAAAGTAGGACACGATCTATAAATTTTTTTATCTGTACGGAAAATATTGAATCATCTAGGTTTTGCGGTTGGTTTTCGTATAGTATGCATGATAGATGAAAGTAAGAAATTACTTGTTGGAAATTGACTAGTGATGAATTCATACTTTTTCTAATTCTATATCCTCTTTCCTTAAATGTTCTATTCAAATTTTATACTAATATTATTTTAAATGACTCTATGCTATTATAATAATAAGTAAAGTAAATCGTTTTATAAGTAATAAATAAGTTTATTAATTAATAAATTAACTAAAAAAGTAATAAATTAATAACAAGTAAAACAAACCTTTCTATAATTAATAATAAATGAAATTTGTATACTATCTGAATAAACTGTCAGAAACTCATATTGCTTACTGAATGATCTAATATAAGGAAATAGCACTTAATAATTTTTAATCTTTATTTATTTTAACATATTCTTTAATCAATACTTTAATCAATACTTTATCTTAATTATTCTATTTAAAATACTTTTCAGTCGACGAAATTTATTTTATTTAAATCATTCTAAAAAAATTCATCTTCACCGAGGATCACCGTAGACAGTCAACGTATTGAACAGTTACGTTTTGATGAATTATTAATTATAGCAAAGGTAAATGAAAAGTCGTAAAACTCTTTCAACGTGAAAGTAAAAATCATTTTCGCTACTGAATTAATCGTAGACAGTGTTACAATTCCTTAGCACGCGGTTGCATCAACATTATGAGAATATCTAAACGTGATGAAAGTGATTATAGTTTTTACTGTTCAATTAAGACTGAAAGTCTTATAGAAAGCAGCGATTTTAGTTTGAAGTTACAGTAATCGACGTATAATTGCAGACATAGGGACGATGACAAAGTATTAAAATATAATTAGAGAAATTTAAATAGAAAAATGATAACTGAGATGCTGAATTTTGAATTTTAATTTCTTTTTCTTTTTTTTTTTTGTGTATGATAAGTTTATATTAGATCTTTGTCGATTCAGGAAGTTAATCATTATTTGAAAGTTGCGGAAATGTAGTTACTTTATGAATTGAAAACAATATTTATATATTATGTAGTATATGTAGAGAATTTCTGATGTACAAATTTTATTTCTGGATAGTTAAAATTTGAAAAGTCCTGATGTGAGAATTTTGAGATATAAACTGGAAATTGTAATTATTGAATGATTTTTCACTGCTTTTCTCTTTTATTTCTTTTATTATAATTTTTTAAGTGAAAATTATTGTGTATATTTTATTTTGTGAAATTTTATTACAATTAACATAAATATAACTAATATAATTAATTTTTGATACAATACTTTTTTGTAAAAAAATTTATACTTCTTAAATTCATTTTTTTAATCATATTTTTAATTATATTACTTTACAAATTATGAAAATTTCATTCTTTATTTTGTATTTTATGAAACTTTAGACGTTATTTTAAAAAAGTTATACGTTTGAATTGTAAAGCATTCTTTTAATCTCTACAATTGTTCGCGATGTAACGCATAGAAAATCTATAATAATATAATATAAAAAATATTGTATAAATCGTGTTTCAGCCAATTAAACAGAAATTGTTCAAAGCGTAAGAACTTGATGCAGCAAATTATCTCTTGTACCAACAATGAGAACTAGCTGTTACCAAGTCCAACCAACTGAATTTTCATTCACTAGTCACTCGTCTCTCTGTTGATGTATAAATATTTGATTAGCATTTCAAATAGAATCTACATTCCTACATTCCTTCTACATAATATTTACATTCCAGTTAGTAATAAAAATTTCGTTGTAAAGTTGAAGCGTGAGAAACTCTCCACGTAATTCAATTTCTTATGACATTTATCAAGCTAGTAAATATCAGATAGGATATGCTACGCAAACTTATATTTTTGCAACCGACCGGTTTGCTAGGATGCCAAACAAAAAAGAAAAAGGAAAGAATCGTTACGTGTTCCTCGAAGCGGTAAACGAAACGCGTAAACGATCGTGCACTTTCTCTGCTGTATACCTTTGGACCATTTATGTTTCTCTAAAATTCAAAAATATCTCGAGTTTAAACAAAATGTAAAAGAATTTTTTGTGAGATCGTGTATGAGTTTTGGTTAAATTTTACGTTAAACATTATAATTCCTTTTTGTCTGTTAAACTGAGTGTGAGATTTAAATATAAAAATTTGGGCTAAATGAATAAACTAATGATTCCTCATTTCAGTTTATTATTTTATAATCTATTAATTTATTATGTTATCATAAACTAAAGAATTCAATTAAATAATATATACATCAAAGGATCTGTGAAATACATTAATAATTGCTTTATAAAAATGCACGGGCAATTGAAAAATTTTGTCATATACTACAAAATATTGAGGATTACAAATAAGAAGTGTCTAAAGATTTTCAAGTAAAAGTGTACATGCTGTAGGAAGTTTATAACGTCTTAGTGTCCCTGCTTTAATCGATTCTTCGTTCCAATCCTTCCGAAAGTTTATCAATTTACGACAAAGTCGGAGTGCACGTGCATCGAAGGAACGTTTGATCGCGCGCGCGGGAAAAAGTTGCAATTCAAAGGCGGAAGCAAAAGCGAAATAAACATCGGATTTTCCGGTGAATCGTATCGTTCGATAAGAAGTAATGGTTTCCACCGCGTTACGTGCACTCGTCCTACGTGGTCGGAATATATGACTATGCATGAAAGAGGTGTTTGACCTAGTCACAATCTGCCTACATCGATGCACTCGCCTGTCTACCCGTTCTGGATACAACCTACGTGTAAAGTATTGCACACGCGAGCGTACAGGTCGCGCCTCAATAAGTGGGTGCATCACGTCGTTAGGAGTATACCTTTGCCACGTGAGAACGATATAGAAAGAAACTACATCAAGAATTAATCATTTGCACCCTGAGGGGATGTAAAAAGATACACTCACATCATAAGAAGACGGAACTTTCGAGAATGTTTGTGCTCCGATGTAGTTGAAACTAGATAAAGAAACAGATTCTTTGTGGAAGAATTTTTGGTGATTTGAAAGATAAGAATTTCTTAAAATTTCTTAATTTCTTAAAAAGATGCTATAATTTATTATACTATAACAGATGATGTATAAAATAGGTGATAATAACAGAGATGATAATGTATCATATACATGTTACGGGATTTATTAATACAAATTACATTTATACTAGAATATATGTATTGCTGTTTGAAAACTTTTTCATTTTTCTAGTTTTGAAACAATTATAGTACTTGCTCTAAGAATTTTGAACGATAGTGTACCATTAGTATTTATAGAATGAAATTTATACAATTTATTTCTCTTTCAATTTCTCTTTGAGAAAATTTGTTATATTTTTACTGTTATATATATTCTTTATGTACTAGAACACGTCACTTTTTCGTTGGTAAATGAAATCATTGGTGTCACTCGCATTTTCATTACTATGAATATCATGATTAAGAAATTATCATATCTCCTTTTTACAGGTTTAACAATGTTTTCGTACAATTAGAATAATCAGTTTTACTTGAAAAAACTTTCCATTTTACGCCTCGCTTACTGTTACTCTACACGATATAAATAATGTTGACGACTTCATGGCTATCACGATAATCACTGATATTGCAAGCATGAAATACGTTTGTAAACGCGAATATGCGTTGCGATGATAACAACCGAGAAAATCGTTTTTATAGACGTTACAACTGCAAATAGGTTAATGTTAGGGGAGTATAACGTCATTGCTTAAGTAAACTCTCGTCTATTTCTAAGAATATTGGAAAATAGACAATGAAATAGAAAAAACTGTTCAATAGAGGAAATTAAACCGCAGAACTTAATAGTTACATTAAGAAATGTTAAAGAACATGAGTCACTGTTAGGTCATGGTTATAAATCATTGTTAAGAAATAATTTGTTGAGCTTAAGAACAAAGAAGTTGATCGTAAAGATACATCTCGTTGTAAAAAAATAAGAAATTAGAAGATAATTAATAGATTCTGAAGGAAAGAGACAGACGTTACACACTGTTTAATGAATAAATTAAATTCTAATTTAAATTCTATTTAAGAAAGTCATCATAGATTTCCAAAATAATTTGAAGATTATTTTCAAATTAATCTTTTAGATTTAATTCAATTCAAATTAATTTTAAATTAATTTATATTTCATTTGAATTTTAATTTGCTTCAAATTAATTTATATTAATTTTAATTTAATTTAAATTTTTATTGAAAATTTATTTTAATTTTTACCAATAATTTTCTTGTATTTTTAACATTTAATCATTTACCATTTAATATGGAACAATTTGTATTTGTTACTTAAATACAATATCGAACATGTGTATAAATAGGAATATAATAATAGGAATATATAATAATAAAAAATTAATGATAATAATTTCAGTTATGTGTGTGATAAGTATTTATCTATACTAATATATGAATTGAATTCTTGTATCAAATGTAGTTTTTTAAAGAAACAGTGTTAAACACTTCGTACAAACTTATAAGGATTCTCACAGTTTGTTCAACTTCTTTGCGAAAATAACTGCACAAATATAGTTGTAATATCGTTAGAAAGTTATGTTCAAATGTTTGCTTGACCTTCTTTTACTATTTATGCGTACTAAATTCGTCTCTGATGACAAGACCCACTTATTAAGATACATTCTGTATCTAAACATTTTAAGCACGCAATCTTCTAATTTCGTTCCAAAGTCAAAAATCATTTTTTTTTAAAAGCTAACGATTTTTTACTGAAAAATATTAATATGGATGCGCAATGATGTTCATAATTTATACAAAGTTTAACAATATCTTCATGTCATGTATCTAGCAAATACTGTTGCCTAAATTGTAGATTTTTACGTAAATTTACATTTTAAGACTATAATAAAAACGATTATTTAGATATTTTATAGACTTTTTTATATTTATGCAATTTCGCAGTTTAAAACTATAAGTACATAAAAATCCGCAGTCTAGCAAAAGTTTTAACGAGGCTTATGTTTCTTATAGACATCATAAAGTCTAACAGTAGTTAAAATAAAAACCAATATACCATAATACGAATATGTATTGTTACAATATTTAATTTTCAGAAATCCCCATTTGGGTTATATTTTTCATTTTGTTGTCATTTAGTTAAAATTACTTTTATTATATTTTATAATTTTAAATTCTCTTTTATTTACTATAAAAGTATAAAACTTCTTTTTCAAGTACTATAATAACAGTTACATAATTTCAATTACGTAAATAAATTTATATATAGCATGTAAAAAATTCATATTTATACTTACGTATATATACATATATATGTCGTATATTAACGTTTATCCTGACATTGAAATACAGTGTTTAAAAAAGAAGAATGTGTTAAATGTTCTGATAAAAGAAAAATATAAAGATTTGAAAATGCTCTCTCAGAGCTCATCAATCAATGCTATTTTTGTGACAAATGCTTCCAACTCACGCTATCTGCGGTAACAGCGTAACTTATTACCTGTCACATAGTTATAAGCGGTTGTAATTCATATTTCTTTTTTTTCCCTTTTATCGAAATTAAGTAGAAATCGATATCTTCCGTACTATATTTGTATAGTTACGACCAATGTTTACTTTTTAAACAAAATACATTTACATTAAACCGTAGCCTTTATAAAGGATAAAATTTATGTAACAATAATGAGAATCGAAGAAATGTTAAAATTCTTTTTCGTTTTATTTGTATTTTCATTTTGTCAAATAGTTACAAATTTGTTAATGAATATTTTTTTCACATTTCGTAACTATTGTAATAAATGTGTATGTCATATGTACAGTTTATTTATGAATTTATATAACGAATAGGTTATTAAAAATTCATTAGTTTTAGAATTGAAACATATAAAAAGTTTTATATATACATTTATGTGAAGAAATAAATTCATTTAAATTTGTATGTGTTTTTATCAATTTGGAAATTATCTGCATGTTCAAATTAAACATTCATAAAATTATTTATGAATTAAAATTGCGGCGGATATACATTTACATAAATTGCACATTATATATATATATATATGAAATAGATAAATATAAAACTTTATTGATTTTCAGAACGCAAATTGTTGGACTTTCACATACAATCACAAAAGTCTATTCTTAAATTAGAAAGCAATACTTTTAAGTGTTAAATTTTGTATTAATTGAATTTGGACATCAAAATAACATTACTCATTGACGTTTAGCGAAATTAATATTTGAATATATAGACTTTCAAGACAAATAATTATTAATTATTAGTTCTAATAATAACTTAATATTGCTATGCTATAACTAAAATAATAATATAATAATGTAATAATACTGATACTGTAATTAAAGGCTGTACAATGTATTATTACAACTATTAACACAATACCTACTGTAATGTAAAATTCGTAGTACAAAAATTCCAATGAATAGAAACTGTTGAGGATGTATAGAAGGATGTATAGAAATTCGAGATACATTTGCATGTTTCTCCAGTCAATGCGCAGTGTATTCTTGCGTTGTATTTCTCGTTGATGCACTTGGGAGAAAGTGCGGCATATTATGTTAACCTTGCATCTCGGTCATTGTGCCACTTGCAAGGATGGCTTCTTGGTGACCTTTATTACTTTAAAGTTGCGCGTTGCTAACTTGTTTCCTATGTGTATATAATGTCTGTTCTGAAATGCAAACTGGTCACAGTGAAATAAAGTGAAATGCATACCTATTATTGTAAAAAAAAGATATAAATCTAATTGTAGCGACGTTTCTCCTCAAAACAGATTTAAGCTTTAAGAAATATTAGAGTATCTTCGTTTTAAATATTTTATAACGGAAAAGGTACACAATTATTATTTTTGTCCATTGTATGTAGGAAATTACATTTGCACTGCTTACAACACTTTCTTCGTTCACTTTGTTCTAAGGAGGTCAACTAACCTACTTTCCATCATTGTTCTTATTCAACCCTATGATTATTACAACAAAAATGAAAAAAAAGTGTAAAATAGATGATCTAGAGGATATTTCTTTATTTTCCTTTAAGATTTCTTGCGTTACATTAGATATATCAAATACATATTTTTAATTTTTTATTAGAAATAAATATTAGTAGTGGAATATTAATATAAATTGAATATTTTTTCTCAAAATTGAATGTTGAAATTCACTTGTCCAGAAATATTTTAATAATACGTTTAAAATGGTAACTTATTAAAATAATACGTATAGCGATTGAATAAATAAATTTGCTATATAAATGACATATTTATAAGTAATAATTAATATAAATGTTAGTTTAAATAATAAATTTCTGTTGTTCTTCTATAAAAATAAATGAATACGGAAGAAGATAAGACTTTTCGACGAATGTAATAAGGTTTTTAATTAATAAAGATTAATTGGATAAATTGTGTCGAAAATTTTAATTCTAGTCTTTTAATATTAATTTCAGTTGATAATTGTCCGTACTTACAAAATTAATAGAATTTTCGTATTATATTTAACAAGAATATCTGAGATACAAAAGATTGGAGCATTAAGAGACAAAGAAATCCTCTCATTTTTCTAAAAATTGAATATCATATTAATTTCTTCTTGATTATGAATATTTATTTGGAATATTTTTAGTTATTTTACATAATTGAAAAATTATTATATACGTTAAGGGTTCTAAAAGAAGATTATGTCGAGGTATTAAAGATTAATTAAAATGGATTTATAGGTTTCTTTTTTTAAATATTTAATTGTATTGTATTATATGATGTATACTATTATACTTAACAGGTGAAATTTATACAATACAATATAATATTTTAAATAATACAATAATAATAAATTTAATAATTAAATAATATAATATTTTTCTGTGTTGCACCGCGACACATAAATGGTTGTACATTAAAATTCTAGACTATTTATTTTTCATTACACAACGGAACAATTTTAACACGAAAGTGGACCGAAGTATTAAGTAATGTGTTATCAGTATTATGTAAAATCTTCGATAACTTCTAATCAAATCCAGAACAATACGATTAAAATAAAAATACAATTTCTTTTGGCCATACTCCCATACAGGGTACATCATGTTTGTAATTAACGCAATTATTTACGGGAGCATGCGTTTACTACTTACAGTGAGTAAATACAGGTTCACATAATTCTCACATGCATCGGGATGACTGGTTCGCCTTGCGCCAACCGAGGTTGTAAACTAGCTTAAAGTCTCTCACGGCCTTCAATTCGGAACCTTAGACAATGTGTGCTGGCACGAACGAAATGTGTACACGATACCGAGCTACACTTATGTTCCCAACCAACTAATTAGAACAGGAGAAGATGCTACATTAGTAACTCTAACTCTCAAACCTAAAAATTTCAATAATTTTGTGTTTATTATCGAATATAATAACAAAAAAATATTCAATTGAATAGAGCTGAACAATTTTAATTCATGATTTGAAGCATAAAGAACTAAACGGCAGAAAGTTTAATTAATACAATCTACTTGGTAATAATGATTCTTTCTTTTAATAAAATATTATATTAAAAAATTAAAATATTTTATCAAAAAATTATATTAAAATTATTTAAATATTATATTATATTTGTATTATTTAAATATTAAATATTAATATTAATTTTATTAAGAAATATTTTAATCATCCTGGACATGCTCATGAAATGTTCATTTTCTCTAATCTCATTTTTTCCTTATTTGGTACAGAAAATTAAATAAGTTACTTAGATCTACGCTCTAGTTAAGTCTTACTACGTTCTAAACGATAACCATAGCCATTATCGTTTAATAAATAACTAGTTACCTATTATTTTAGTCACGCTGTGTTAATCTCGCATACCTTTTTATTCTTAACAAGTTTTAAGAAAAATGAGCTATGTTAATAAGTAGGGTTCTATGTTTTAAATGTAGAATTTAATTCTTATTTAATATCGTTGGGAATCATAGTAATTTTTGATTTTTATTTAATTATTAGTTTCCGTCATGGAGGCTATAAAATACAAAATAAAATGAAATGCCGTAAATTTTAGTAATTTAACATAAATTATTATAATCATTTCGACTCAACAATATTTTATAATTTAAGGATTGAAATATTCAAAATTTGACCGCTTGTCAAAACACAAATAAAATTGAGATATAAAATTTCAAACACTACAATAAGAAAAGATATTTATTTGTAGATTGTGTATTTTTATAAAAACTTATATTTTAAGAAATTTAAAAAATAGAAACTCAATAGAAAATTGTTTTATATGCAACTTCGTGCCTTCAAATTTTCTATAAATATATAAAAATCTGCAATGTATTTAAATGTCGTCGAACAATAACGATAGGAAAATTGAAGAAGTATTTCGTTTTCATTTCAGATGACAATCGCACTGTTCTGTGTCCTGTTGATCGGACATCAAGTTCACGCAGTGGTTAACAAAGCGCAATCGCAAGCGCTGGCCAACAAGGAAGAAGAGAATCCGAACGAAATTAAGGCTGACAAAAGAATAAGCAATTACGGTCCACCTTCCGATGATTACGGACCACCAATTGGATCGAGTATTAAAGGACCAGTGCCGGTTTACGGCCCACCAGAACTAGTAGGTGATCAAGGACCTACACCCATATACCCGCCACCACCACCAGACATTCCACCACCCATCTACGGTCCACCATTAGCTTCATACGGACCACCACGGAATATTAAACCGCTTCACGGTCCACCAAAACAAAGTTTCGGCCTTCCTCTGTCTTCTTTGCCATCGAAGCTAAACTTTGGCTCGTTGAAACTTCACTATGGGCCACCAAAGCAACACCATGGACCGCCATATTCGTTTGGTTCGTTCAGACTGCCGAAACCTCAGTACGGTCCACCATTGAAATTCACATCTAACCAATACATAGCGGTAGGATCCTCGGGTCTTGGACCAACAAAACCGGCGCACGGACCTACTATCCCAGTGCCTTTCGATACCTATGGTGTACCTCCGCAAAAACTGGCTGTTCAGTTTAGTTCACAACCGAGCGACAACTACGGACCACCTCCACCGCCATCGTTTGGAGTGGTACCTGAATCACAATACGGACCACCTGCTGGTGATCTGCACAGACCGCCAGTTCCTCCGCCAGGCGTGCCAGCACCACCTACTCCACCCGACATAAAGTACGATGGTTGGCAACCAATTGCTGGATTGGCCAATCAACAGCCTACGAATATTTACGGACCTCCATCTGAGGAGCACAAGATTATAGACGGTTCATCCTTGGGCCTGCAGCTTCCACAATCTACGAACAACGTCATTGAGAACCCAAACGTGCCGAGCGATTCGTACGGCGTTCCAATTCACAATCCCGAGGCACAGGACTTGAAGATCTCGGTGAAGTCTAATTCTAACGACAATAAAGGATTGCCGCCACCTCCGTTACCGGAATACGAACCGTTCCACAACGAAAGCCCGCCAAAGAAGGAACCTCAGAAAGATATCCAAGGTGGTATTAATTTACAGTACGAAGTGCCAAAAGTAGAACCACTTTCAATCGTGAAAACAGTTGGATTCGAATTATTACCTACGAATCCGTCTCTAACCTCGGACCTTACCGCTGGATTGCCAACGTTAAAATTACCTCTGCTTGATACCGGAGTCAATTCAAATTTTGGTAACGGGCACTTTCACGCGTTTCAAAATCTAGGAAACGATTTGTCTCTGTCGTTAAACGGGCCTTCCAATAGCTACGGCCCGCCGTTATCAAGCGTTTCATTTGGAAAGTTGAATTCCATTGAATCGGGTATTCCTTTGCCACCTCCGGCGCTCGACTCTTATGGTGCACCTCCTCTATCATCTTACTCACCTAATGGTCCTTATCCTGCTGCCGAGGCAGGTCGAGCAGCCTCCTTCTCCTCCTTTGGACTACACGGCAATGTACTTTTTAAGCAAAATCTGCAACACTATCGTCCTCCTGGATCCTTCAGGCATCCACTGTCACCTCCAGGTATCCTGATTCCGCCAAGGAATCGCGAACCGATCAAATTCAAAGAATCCATTCCCAGCGGACTTTTGACTAACCTTAATCGCTATTTGCCACCGCTGAGACACACGGAGCTAGCTAAAACGCCAAAAACTTACCTTTCACCCTTGTCACCGTTCGAGCAACAGTTACCCATCCATAACGCTCCAGTCGCTTTCAAGAAATTACCTAGCGTCAGCTTGAACTCACCAATGGCGGCCCCGAACGCTCAGTATGGAACGCCATTGTCCTTCGGTGATTTTAACACTCCAGCGCCGGTACTGACGTACGGAGCGCCTAACTTTGGACCCGCTTCTTCCTTCGTCTCTAGCTCCGCCGGCTTTGGCAACAATTTGTACGACGGCATCAGCAACGCTATTACCACCACGTACGGCACTCCGGTTGTGAATTTACCGTTGTCGACAGGTGGTGGACATGATTGCGGCCTCCAGCAAACGGGCCCTGGCACGCGGTATAGTTTCGAAGATCTCGGAAGTCACTCGTTGAATATCGGACCAAGTTTTGGCGCGGCTCTCCCCGCTGGCCTGAACCAGAATTCGCTTTTCAAAGTGGACTCTTTATCGAACGCTTTGAGCGGATTGGATAACACGCAGTCAGTTGGTCAGCTGAGCCTGCAGAACTTCGATCAGCCTAAAACGAACCTGAAAGACAGCTACGGCAGTTCGATAGGCGTGAGTTACATCGCTCCTGGGAATGCGGACAATGTCGTGTCCAGTGATCACAGTCAATCGACGAACGTGCTCTCGGCACTACCTGCCGTACAATCTCAGCACTCGTTCTCCTCGAACGCTCATTTCCAACGAGAGAACAATGGAATTAGAGCTGAAGCTTTGACTGCGGGCTTAGACCTAAATCAAGCGAAGAACCTAGCCGCGAACGAAGTGGATGCTAGTCAATTTCTGAACACTCACGAAGGTAGTGAAGCTCTGTCCCTGGTGAAGGGATTGACAGCGAACGGGGACGGTTTCGAGGTTCAGGGTTCCAAAGGGACGTACACGTTGCAAATCCAAGCTGCCGATGGAGGATTGGGGACAGAGAATTCAGATGGTAGCATCAGGCACGATCAGGTGCTGTCTAACGGTCTCTTGCAAGATATACTCGCGGCTATCGAACAGCCTGAACAAGGACAGATACAAGTTCAGGGTCATCCGGAAGAACAACAGTTGCAACACGTGTATAGTAATTTACCGCAGGCTGGCAATACGGAAGTTCATAAAGGACATTACATCACTGTGGAACAGAATAATCAGAGGAAAGATTCCAACGCGTTGCTTGGACAACCTGGTGACAATACCGAGACTGAATCGAACAAAGGAATATCCACGAAAAAGGAAGGTGTTGCTCTCTTCTTCAACAGTCAATACGGTGACTCGAGGAAGGAGATAAGATCGGTGACGAAAAACGAGAACGTGGCAGCTGTTTTCTCGAACGATGGGAAGAATGATAGCGAGACAAAGTCCTCTTAAATCGTCTTGTTCGTTCGGAAATACTTTCGTTAGTAGATTTGTTGGTGATGTATGATAATTTATATAACGAACGAGTTTTCTTTTTTTTTTTTTTGCATTACCAAGTTAAAGTTCACCAAGTGCCGCCACGATACTACGAGATGATTAAGATGGAAACTTTAAAATTATTTCGCGTAGAGGTTATTGATTAAAGTCATTAAGCTAAAGACTATTTTTAATTATGAAGTATTTAAATTTTATATGATATATGGATGTTATAGTTACAAATTGATAGATTACAGTCTACAAGTGGACTTGAATTATTCTTCGGGTCATAATGGTTATTACTGATTATCAATCCGTCAATAACATTTTTACATTTCATTTCAGAGTATGCTAAAATCGTGAGCAAATCACGATTTGCGTAACATTTTCGTTTCCCTTTTCGCCAGGAAACGAAAATAATGTTCGTTTTTTGGCAAATACGAAAGTGATGCAATAATTATTCGAAATGTAAAATTTATTAGATAAACAATAGAGATTTTACAACAATATTATTGTACAATATAATCCACTTGCTTGTCAGTATAACATTATTTTTTAGTCATTCATTCGATCTTTATAGCCTCAAAAGAAAGTATTTTTTATTAAAAAGCAAGTCATGCATATATTTAATTCTTTGCAGCCAGTTTTAATTTATTAATAACGTTCATATTTCATTAAAAATTTCAGCCATTGTAAAATTACATTTACTTCAGGCAATTACAATAATCAAATCGTTCAGTTGAAAATAGACAAATAGGTCATTTTTGATTGAACAGAAATCATTTCAACTTACAATTAATTGATATTAAATTTACAAGGATAGTTTTGAACAACTTAAACAGAATAACTGCGCTATTTTCTTTCTGTTTCTTTTTATTCTGTTTCATTTTTTTTTATTTTGTTACTATAGAATGAGCTGTTCAAAATTAACTTGTACGTTTAAACTTCTTTTCTTAAATTTATTATTATGTATATATTATTGCGTAAAATTTGTACAACCATAAGCATTTTTTAATGCTGCAACCAAGATAAATGATATTAATAATTATTGAATCACTTTCGTATATTGATGATTGATTACAAAACAGAACGGTCGTTTACTCGAGAAATTTTCGTCCCTCGGCAAAGCAACGATCATGTAACGCAGACGTCATCACGCGAGTCCCTTTCTTGTTTCTCTCTTTTCACGTTTGTAAAAGCAGATCCTACCTTTTACGAGTTTAATTGCGACACAAGGCGGAGATACGAAAGTCCTCGAGTGTTCTTCCGTCCCGTTCCCGAAGAACCGAAGACCATTCTATGCTCTTTTCACTCGAAAACGCTTCAGAAGATGGAGAGGTTTCACGTGAACGAAAGCAAGTAAAAGTATCGAAGCGATCCTTTTTTGGGGTCGACGAGTAATCGTGTCATGGCCATTCCCGTGAACCATTCGTCTCATGGTGCGTTTAGACCAAACGAACAAATGCTCGTTCATTCCCCTGCTCTGATGGAACTCGAATTGAAACGAACGTTCGCTCGGTAAGTCGTTCATCGAACGATCGCTTACGCAGATTCATATCTTTGCGAATGTAAAAAATTAAATTAAAAAATGGAACCTAGATAGAGGTTTTCGTCATTGACACTCTCTGACCAGAATTTCATTTATTTATACGAGTAAAAAACCATTATTTAATTGTAGCTATTTATTCCAACATCAAATTTGGGAACTAACAATTGTAAATAAATTATTTGGTATTTTTGTAATTTGTTACATCGATAAAATATTTATTTATGTGAACAAACGTACTTTGAATTGCGTTTTCTGAATTTTATTCTGAAGAAAACACACTCTTTTCGAATTGCGTCACTGTGATATGTGCTTTATGCATTTCAAATTCTCCATAAAGTAATGTGCAAAAATCCACAGTCTGTTAATAACTATAAAAACAAGTATTCAAGCTCGTATCCATTGTAAACATAGATTACGCTAAACGAGCACGGATTTGCTCGAGGCTGTGAACAAACGAGCATTCTTTCCTTTGATTTAAACGCACCATCACGAGAGAGCTAACAAATCTCACGTAGAACCGTCACTTTTGGACTCGTTTGACGCACACGCGTCTAACGAGACGAGAATCCCATGGCAAACGTTTTGCAATATCATTCGATTCAGTTCGACTCGGTAACAAATCGTTGCCGTTCGAGGAATAAAAGACGAGGAGACGGGCAACTTTCATCGTTGATGCCCATGCACGTGATCGAACGGGGACACCGGTCTCTCGTTCACTTCCACATCTTTAACCTTCACCGAGGTGAAAGTTCAGAACCTCGTCTAACAGCTTCACAGGTAATGATACCTATCTTTCACGGGGATCTCGTTCCGAGTGAAACGCACTGCTTCACTTTATAAGCCGTTCAACGAACGCGATACACACGGTTTTGCATACCTTTGTGACAGTAACATATATATATATATATATGCATACATCTAGTCCGTTGTTTCTCGATGAAATATGTTCTATCCAATTATATACCTGCATCAGAGGGGATGAGTTTTTAGGCGCCTCGGTTTGCTCGAAGTGCGCTAATCGTATTGAAAATAGAAACACCATTACGTCGGTACGCGAGTCCGCAACTTTAGCGAGATCTTGTTAATTGTAGTACGTTCTAGCGGTAACGCTAGACGTTTTTAGGCGCAGCTACGTTCGATGCGATCTTTCACCGTTTGGAATGGTAATTAGCTTGCTATTAAATTTATCCGCATACACGTATATTATATTTTCAGAATAGAGAAGAAGGTGATGATTAAATTGCGGATTTTTAGGCATTTTAAAATTTTTATGGACGTAACTGGAAAAATGAAAATAGTAATATAATACAATACAATAATAACTAATACAATAATGAATATTCTATTTTATATATTTTTTCGTATCACGTATGTTACATAAATGCATAAAGAACCACATTCTAGTAATAATATAGAATTCTGTCTCATTCTTGGGAACGTTTTTTAAAATTCTTATCATTATTGTTAAAAACAAACTTTTCTGTTTCAGAGTTTTAAGAACGTAGATTTCATGTAACCAATATTAATAGCTTGTATTTATGTGTAGCAAATTTCAAGTGCTTCTTTCTTATCTGTCAGATCAATGACATTTTTCTTGTGATAAATCCGGATTTTCATTTTGGAACACTTTTAAAAATCCTTACTAATCAATGTTTAAAAATCATTCAAATCTTTCTTATATACTTTGAAGACTAATGATTCCATTAAAATATTATTCTCAATAGTTCCAGTTTATCACCTCTTTCTCTACAATATTTATAACATATATATTGTTAATGTAAGAAATTTTGCTTAATAGAACGATTGTAGAATGTCCTTGTAAGTGGAGGCATTTAGAAGTATAAGCACCCAAAGATACACGAGTCATATTCGCGTGAAGAAGGCATTAAAATCCAGCCACCCGATACGTTGATAACCAATGTGATCACACTAGCTGAAATGCAACTGGCCAGAGACGTAGGTAATAAAATGTTAACACGTTCGCGTGTACGGTCATCGACACGTGTTTAAAATCGGCTGTATACCGCAGCATGTACACGCATACCCATTCCGTATACCCGGAGTTAATCTTAAACTTCTTCTACTTTTATAGTTGCTGCCTGGCAAATGGTTATGCATAACTTGGTGTATTACAGATACGTAAAATAAGTAGAGCGTATAAGCTTAAGAGGGATGCTCATTGTTAAGAAATACGCAGTGACGATGCTGCCAAGCCATAAAACACGTCAACTCGCTCCTAACTTCTATCCACCTCGATGTACTTCCTTCCTTCTGTCTCTCTTCCTTTTTTTTCATTTTTTTAATGGATTAATTTATTATTTTATGTACGTAACGTTTCGTGCATGTGGCGTTAACGTTAGCGTACGATACGAACAATCGACGTTATCACATTGACGTTGAACATGGCGCGCGTACGATTGTATTTTTTTATATGTATACGTACACATGTTTACGAGGTTGCGTTAAGTATGTAAATATACGATCTATTTGTAAATAGAAGATGGATCTTATTTCGCATTCCGCTTTTTTTTTATTCCTATCTCCTGTTAAAAATAAAAAAGTGATCGAATTTTTAAGAGAAGTTGCAACGTTTGTAGCTTTCTTGGAAGTAATGTTGATTAAATTGACTCGTTAGATTCGGCAGGAATCAAAATTTTTATCTAATCTAATTGCTATCATGACGATTTTAAATCAGTTTTTATTCTCTAATCTAAATTTTTTTACCATAGGCCAAGTTTTGTTAAGAGTTTCTGACTTTTGATACTTAAAGTGAGAAATCAGTTTCAATTAGAAGTAGGAGTACTAAAAATATATGTACATATATTTGACGATCTAAAAATCACATGACACTACAATAGCATTGATATTATTATTTCCTAATCAGAATTTTCTTCTTTTCCGTCATAAAAAAATTTTACTTAGCTTTTCTTATATTTCGAATGAACTGAAAATCAAATTATGACGTTATAATAACGTAATTTTTACGATTAGCATTAAGAATCACATGGCTCCAACTTAAACGTTACCAACCATTGATAATAGAATAAATTACATGCTAGTCAGAATGTTTTTTTTTTATATGCAGAGTTTTTATTAGTTTCTTTGTAGTATGTATTTTGAGTGAACCCGATTCGTTACTTTGTTCCCTGAAAATCACACGACGCCGCAATAACGTCATCGCTCACTAATCTTGGCTATCATACGACTAGACTGTGCAGATTCATTTTTTAGAATATGACTATAAAAATAAAACCTCGAGAATTACATAGTAAACCGCAGTTAAACATTAGTTTGCTCTGAAAGCCAGTTATGTGTGTATGAATACATGAATTTCCAAGCATCTGGCGCTCCGTTTATCTCGATCGTGGTGTTTTCCCTTCACGCTGGCCGTAATCGCAACTTTCAGTGACCGAGATTCACGTTTCAGGATCACGGATTTGTTACCGGATCATCTTTCGTGGCAACAATTTTAAAATACTGCTAAAAAAACGAGTTTTACGAGTTTCACGATTAGTTTAGTAAGATTAGTTGATAAAATATCTTTGAAGTTAATTTAAAAGTTCTAATGAACGGCGAATGTTTATGCAAATATTAAGAAATGAGACTTTGCATCATCAGTTTAAAAAAAGAGCAACCTAACAAAAAAATCAAATCTTTCAGGTTTAGAAATAAGAAATATAAAATTAAGAAAATTATTATTTCACTAATGGAAACATTAATTTTCATTTCAATTTAAATTCAATTTAAATTATTAAAAAAGGTAAATATTTATTGGTCATTTGTCTATAATTTAACTTACTCGTATGTGAGAAAATTCATTTTCCTTTTAAATTAATGATAGGTATGAATTTTGTCAAGTTTAAAATATTAAAAAAAAAGAATTATTTAATTAATTTATTTTACTTATTTATTTTAATTTATTTATTAGCTAATTAATATAAGAAACATTGTATTAATAATACTTTAACATTGTTAACATTGTTAATAATATTTTAAATTACTTTTTTAGTATTAATAATAGTAGTAACAAGTTCACTAAATTAGACACCTAAAAATGTCCGAAATTTTAATGTATTAGAAATTTTACAAATGTTTGTTAATCGTACTTCTTTCTTTCTTTGGCTGTTCCCTTTAAAAATTTTGTCCTTTTTATACTCAATAAAAAATAAAACTTTATGAACTATAATCTAATTACAATATAATATATTATAACATTATGATAAATATTATAATGTATTGTAATTCAACTATTTCACTTAAATATACACTCATCGCATATTTATGCATCACTTGTTTCTCTTTCATCAAAAGTACAGTCGCTGAAAACGGGATAAGGAAGAATGGTTCAAAACGGTCACCAGCCTGTACCCCGGCTCGTAACATATGTAAATTAATCTACGAAATCTCGAAAGTGTTTATTAGATGAAAACGAATAGGCACGATGTTCGCCCGGCAGCACGATGCACAAACGAAAACGTAGGAGGAGAATTAGGCATCTGCCTCTAAGTAGGATTACGGTTATGTAAATGAATGGATATCGTGGCAGTTGGATTAGCACGGACAGTTAGCGTGCTAGTCGAAATTGCTTTTCACACATTTTCCATAGTGTCTCCGGTTACCCTTTCACCGTTTTTCCACCGTTTCTTTCTCTACAACCCTTCGACCTTGCACGCTTCTCTTTGTTTCCTCCATTATTCCATACTTCGCGTAGACAATGCGATCATAAGGTTTCCTTCTCAAACTGAAACTCCAATGAAATATGGGAATGTTCGCACGTTTTCGGTTATAAAACCGGGCAAGCACTGAGAACCGCGAAGTTTCCGGTTAATTTGCCACGAAGACGCGTTAATTGTTCGTTCTGACGATTTTCGGCGTCTTTGTGAACAACCGCTGATTGTTCAGTAATGCAACTAATGAATGAGGAAAATTTACAATTAGTATTGTAAATTTTAAATATACTTTACAATTTAAATTTTATTAATTTACAATTTTAATTTAAATAATTTACAATAGGTATTGTAAATTTTAAATATTCGTTATTGCATCCTGTGCAAATATTAGGGTTATTGCATTCAAATTTTATTGTATTAATTTATTAGTGAATTGTCTGTTACGTTGCTTTCATATAATATTTTTATTACAAATGTATAACTGTCTGCAAAGTAAAATTGCATAATAGCGAATGCAATTGTAAAAATTGTATTTTTAATAATATTATAGTCGATTATATTTAATATTCTTATTTACCATTGTCTTGTGATATAACATGTTGATGAATGTAATTATAAAAACTACAATTACATTTGATATTATACTTGTTACTGTTTCTTTGATATAACATGAGCACAAATATAATTATAACATCGACAACGAATTAGAATAATTATATTTAATAGTTACCATTATCTAAGAAATAATATGTAATTGTATCAATAATAAATAATAAATGTAATGATGTAAATAATAAACAAATATAATTATAAAAATGACAATAAATAATAATATTTAATATGTATATACTACCATTGTTCTCCCACAGGAAATTGTTACTGTTATTAATTTGTATAATAGTTTCCTACTATGTGCTTACGTTATAAATAAATTTCTCTTTTATAAATAAATTGCCTTTTCATTCTAACACTTGCCAAATGTACCTTGCTCGTTACAAAGTCGAAATGCTTCTCCATTTTACGGATATTCAAGAATCCGGGCTCGTGTATCATTCTGCGTCGTTTGCAAGGTAAATCCATGCTTGTTCCACAAATTATGATTGCGCGCTTTAATCCGATCCCTCGTTGCTCGTTCTTTCCGAAATATTCCTCCAGCTCGCTTCCTGCCGCTTCGTTACGAAACAGGACGCATCCGCATACAAGGCAGGAATCCATGTCGCGAAATACCGGCCCCCAAGATAGGATCGTCGCGCACGAAAGACACGCGAGCACAGCGTTCTTCCACGGAACTTTCATAACCGTGGCGAGGCTGAAGGCTCGTTCGGATTAATCAGGTTGGGTTAATTAAATTGAGTATAAGTCACGTGGATTTGCTTCGAATTTGTGTCACCTACATACGAGACAAGTGATTTCAATATTTTATACGATAGAACTGTGGGAGAATCAAGAGAAGATCAGTCAGGAAATTGTATATATATACACAATAAAAAGTTGTTAATTGAAAATTGAAATATAAATTTTGTTTGATTTCAAAAATTTTGTCACACTTTTTTGTTATCTGTTAAAGCATGATAAGTAGACTTATCAGAAATCACTTGCTGAATTTCAATCGTCTAATTAACATTATACATAAACAATTTCTTTATTACTATATTAAAGTTACGTTAAAAACGTTTTGCATTGTAAGTTTCTTTAAATTTTCAAAATTGATTAGTCATGAAATTAAATTCACGGAATTAGAATTAATTACGAATTTCATAAAAGAAATTTTGTACCTTATTAGGACACTTTTAAGTATCTTCACAAAAAGATTATTATTTCATAAAGGATTAAATCAATGTTGATAACAATCAAACTAAAATATACCTTCATTTCACAGGAATTCATTTAATAAAGATACTCGACAAATACTCGACATCTCTGCATAAATATTCACAACGGTTCGGGAACACCTTCAATGGATACGCGACTTAAAATACCCTTTGGTAAGTGGAAACTGCTTCGCTGAACGGACGTGTTAAGACCGAAGAAAGACAAAATGGCGTAACTCGGCCGCTGCGTGTCAACAGCAACGACAACGATGAGGACGACGTCGAAACGTGAATTTTGTTAGCGTTCAGACAAGCCCGAAGGAACCGTAACGACTTCCTTCTCCGTGTAGCTTTAATCGAGAGCCGTATCAGCCGGTTGTTGGCTGTTCTCGTGGAAGGCTGGTGACGAGAAGGGATTGCCAGAGATCTCGAAGGAAGGTTTTCACGGGTAGCCAGGGGGAACGTATGCATTTCTCGCGGAGCTCGGAAGTGCTTTATTTCCATAGTGAGTCGGTATCCGTACACACCGACAGTCATACTGATCTCGAGAGGTACGTCGTTGCCTCCTGGGTGGTATATACTGGGGGAATATAAGGCGACTCGAAGAAGAAAAAGAGAGGGAGGCAAGAGTCTCTAGCGTATCGTTGGTCGGTATGCTTAGCGCAGCTCGTTCGCCGAAGGCGAAATTGTCTTTCTTTCGGAATGGCGAATAGTCGCTAAAAGTAAAATGTAAGGAAATAAAATAGCCCCGCGGGCAAACTCTCCTAGGAGGAGCTGCATGGAGAAATTACGTCAATCACCCGCTGTTCTTCAGAATTAACGTGGATCTATTTCGATCTCGTCCATTTCGATCGCCACACTGACACGAAACATTAAAATTATCGACAAATTTTAATATTTATTATTTAAGTTGAAATATGGAACATGGTACTAAATGATACTAAAAACATACCAATTATTGCTACACTCCTAGTTTTTGACAACAATTTCAATTGCATAATTTTATTATCTTAAATGCGCAGTTATTCTCGAAAAAAATCTTTATAAATAAAAATTTATATTTTATATAAAAATGACAAAAATTTGCGAGAAATGTTTCAATAGAAATGTTTCCAAAGAATAAAATTATTAAAACAGTGCAATTATGTATTTCTTTTTCTATAGATACGACAGGAAACTTGTCATTTAATCTCTTGTTACAATTATAACTAAATTTTTAGTATTATACTATTCCGTTTATAATCTTATTGTTACTTAAAGAATAGTTTTCTTTTTATATATTTTAAAAACGATCGATAAATTACACACACACACATATATATATACACACACATAAAATGATATAAAATACAATTTATATTTAAATTTTTCACGATGATATTGTAAAATGAAACTATTTGTGTATCCAGCAAAAGGATATTATCACCCTACAGATGTGATATATCAAATTTCCAATAAATATTCATGCTTCTAACACATTTCCTGTCAAACCGATTTTTTATCATTTTTCGTTCACGCTGGGTAGGTCACGCTCTATGTTGTCAAAATCAACAATTCCTGCTATAGCTTATAATGCTTATAATAGAATATTTCTCCTACAACTTATAATGTTTATAATAGATAAAGCTCTGAATAAAAGAATTATTAATGTTGTTTGTTACTGGTATGTATATATACATATGTACATAATTTTTATATTAAATATTTTTTTTTCCAAGACAGATAGTTTTTTATCAATTTTATATGACAATAAGATGTGTATTATTGTATCTATCCATAACACTTGTAAATATTTTACAAAAATTATGTCTTATTGGCCTCACAAACTTACGAACTTTCTTCTGGATACTATTATAAATCATCTATTTATGAATATAATAAAGTATAATACTAATTAAATTATTATTATGATAAATGTAATAATAATTTAATGAAGTATACATCTTAATATTATAAAATAATATTAATTTATTTCTTATTAGGCTGGTGAAATTAACACAAAGTTAGTTAAATACAGCAATGAGTTACATGTATAATTTATTATTGATATATTTAATATATTTAATTTCTTATTATTATATTTTACTTTATAATAATGTTTAATTTTATTTAAATTTTATTTGGCTTCGCAAATTGCTTTACCTAAGTTTCTATGGATTACTCATTCCTATCTAGAATTAGGCAAATTTAAGTATATTTGACAAAGTCTTAAATCCAATTTTTTCGAAAACGATCCAATAATGAAACAATTTTCGAGTCATTTTCTTTATATGAAACAATCTCCAGATCAAAAATATTTTGCATAACTATAATTATATTCTGTAAAATATTTTTAAAAATATTTGTTAAAAAATGAAACTATAAATGTTAATTCGTCTACATAGATTAACATGCGAACATGATGACACATGATTCATAAGCTCGTTGATGCAATTGTCCCATGTTACAGAATGTCTATTGGAACTACACGTTAATAGAGGCTGTGAATGTCACTTGCCAGATGATACTCCAATTAGCTGCATAATTGAGAAATATTGAGAATTTAAGGATATGACAACTTTAAATGGACACGCATACAATTTCTCATTAAGTTGGTCGAGTTAGCGATACACTATTTCATTTGCATAATTAATTTATTGCTGGATGAGCCGTCACAAGTGACAGCCGAGAACGATAATATATTGTTGTTTTGGTGTTAGGTAAATGAAATCCCAGCTATAAGTCTTATACTTTAAGTCCTATATTCATTTTTTATATCATAAATTTAATGTTAATTAAATGTCAATTAAATTAAAATCAATATTTAATAAATCAATAAATTAATAAGTTATATGATTGAGCTTTTTTCCAATGAAACAAATATATGAAATTGTAATGTCTTCTACGTTCCTTCTTTATATTACTGTTAAAATTTCGTGTAACAAACCTACATGTTCGAATTGATAGTTTAAATAATAATAATGTTTTCTATATTTTAGTAATAATTAATTACTCTTTTAGTAACATATATATACATTATTCTAATTAATGTAGCAAAATTATAGTCTTATTATCTGTAACAATTCCAACTTCTTCCAACGATAATAACATGTAGAATACTTGATAACATAATAATGGAAACTTTTAATTAATATAACTAAAATATATACTTCGAATAGAACCAAGATTTATCAAAGACAATATAACATTGCTAATTATTCTTTGACAATAATGATGTATAAAATTACAATACAATATTAGTATAATATAATAATAGAAACTACTTAATATACATAAAACTTTTATTCAGCGTATGAAATTTATATAGTTAAAAGCAAAGACGGTAAACACTATTTCAACAATTAATTATCAATTCACCGTGAACATTTCCATAAAATAATCTTCGAACCAAATTAGAAAGGGAAAATAAAAAAAACATTTGCGTGAAACGATGATCGCAGCGCCGCGGGATAATTGCCAATCGAAATAAAACTCCGCGCGGAGGGAGTGAAAGCTCCTACTTACGCGGTGCTTTCAATTTCTCGTCAGGATCTTTCTTTCTGTTCCCGCGCGTTTAGCTGCGCGCCACCTCCTTCATCGGTGAACGTATACAATGATTCTCGGAAGATCGCTGGAATTCATAGACGTCGGCCGGAATATTGTTCCGCTTGATCGATCGACAGTTCAACGGGGTTAATCGGAAAATCTCCGTACAAAATCCGGCCCCAAGGGGGAGAGCGACGGCTACGGGACGAGTGGAGTATACACGCTGCGTAACAACGAGAGGGAAAGATGACAGACGACGATGCCGGAGTGCGACGGAGCGCGAGAACAGAATGGTGACGGAAGGAACGAGCGGCTCGACGCTTTAAACGGAAATAGAAAGAGTGTGGAAGAGAGAGGGAGGAAGAAAGAGCGAAGTGAAAGAGAATGTGAAAGAAATAAAAAGAGAGAGAGGCCGCAAGATAGATAAAAGGAGAGAAAAGAAAAGCGAGAACAGGAAGAGGAGGAAGGAACGAGTCTAGAAGGAATTCCATAAAAATCGGTGAAATATGCATAGTACCGAGGAACGTGGAGGAGCGTCGCGACGTCGTCGAGTGTCCCGGGGGAAACTGGAATCCCAGCACGAAGAAGAGAACGAATTGCAAGCGGAAGAAAAAGAGTGAGTGGGAAAGGAGGAGGTAAGAGGTGTGGAAGAAGAGTGGCAGCAGCGAACGACGAAGGAAGAAGACGGTTGAAACGAGAGTTAAAGTAGGGGAGTTTCAGGGGAGGTGGCGCGCGACAGATAAAGGAAAAGAAGGTCGGGAGAGCGAACATTTGGAACGTCTCTTCGAACGAAATCTAATTTCGGTACCCGCGACGAAACTAAGCTATTTTCCCCGCAATATGCATGCGCGACGCTGCGCACGAGCGTTTCGCCGATGTTTTTCACCCTTTCGTGTGAACACTCTCTTCCCTTGTCACGTTGGCCCTCTTATCATCGGAAGAGTTGAAATTTTTGTGCGTTTCTATGGAACGAGATAGGTGGATAAAGTTTCTCCTGTCATGATTTGTCGTTTACTAAACAGTCGACGTGAATTTTTTAATGTTCGGGCGTTTTCAAGCGTTGACGTTTCGTATGTGGTTTTGAAAGAATATAGAATTTATAGATATGGATTTTAATATGTTTGCAAAGAATCCTTACACAATACGTGTGATCATTAATGATGAACCGTTGCATGTAAGAATTTAATTCATTAAGGATTATTGAATTACTGAATTATCATTTCAATAATTTCTTTATATCATTTTATATTATTAAATTCTGTTTTTTAACATTGTGACTATGGAAATGAACTCCATGGATTTTCTTTGTTTCTAGTTAGATGCTATACAATTTTTTGAAATTCAAAGAAAATGAAGTATTCATGTAATAAAATCTTAATAAAATCTTAATAAAATCATGTAAAAAAGATCTTAATAATATATGTTCTACTTACTTTTAAAAAATATTCATTCATAAAAGAGTTAGATTCAAATTTTGTAAAATAAATAAAAATAGGTTCCACAGTCGTTTATTTAATAATTTCAGTTGATAATAGTTTTTTCAATTATAGTTCCTTCAATTGATATTAATTTGATTTATTTGATTAAATTAAATTGCAATTTATTTAATTACAAGTGATTTATACACTCTTGAAACACTAAAGTGTAGAAGAAATGTTCTGTTTGTGAGATGCTTGTGTAAGTAGTAGAGGAAACCCAACTTGCGCCCAACCTGTTGTACAGTGCTTACGCAGACAACTCTTAGACAAATATACGAGACAAACTTTGAGCGCGTTTGCATTGCCATACAGTGGCAAGTGCTTAGATAGAACTTTCCTCGAGTTGCAATCACCGATGTTTATCGGTCAAATCAATGGACTAAAACACGGAATGATTAATTATTTCTCTACAATTACTTTTTCAGTGACATTTTAATGATTAAACTGCAGGAAATATTATTGTGACTTACAGAGGATATACGCCACAGTTCAATATGCATGTAAAAAAAGAAATTGGGAAACTACATTTTATTTGTTATACATATTTTATTTTATATTCGTTACAATTTTAAATACTCACGTATTTTATATTATTCTATTTTTGTTCTATATTTATTTACAATTATATTTGTTTATATTTTTACTGATCACACGTGAAGTCGTATAAAATAATTTAATATTTAAAAATAATATAATGTATGTATCTCAAAAATTACAAACAAGAAAAGACTAAATCGCTAAGGCAAATATTCGATTCCGAGGTTCTTTCGTTTCTGCTGCTTCTCTATCTAGAAAATACTCTCGTCTTCCTTACTTCGTGATCAGATTCTCTAGAATGTTTCTGTTCTCATACAATATTATGTTGCTTGCTATTTCTAAACTCTCTCACGCGTTTCAAACATTCAATCCTATGATATCCGATACTTACGTGGTTTCGAATCATTGGTTATTTTTGATCACGCATATTTTTATTATTTTCTGTGATCATATGTAGGCCAAGTTTCTGTTACAAGTTGTACATACGATTGGAAAATAAAGCTTTATTCTTTAAAACTAAAACAATTATTATCATTTAAATTTATATCATTGCATTCTGCAATAGACATATTTTATTATGTACTTTATAGGACTCAGTACTTTATATGACTTCACGCTTTTATTTCGCACAAACTCCAATTTTTGTTCCTTCTTATAATTTACATTTATTTCCAATTTAATCCTATAGCACTCCTCGGATCTATGCGATTTGAAATGAATGCTGTAATTCAATAGAGATTATTAAAATATACGTGGTTTTTAAATATCTGGATTTAATAGTAAAAAATAGCTTACACGAATGATGTCTCTTAATTTTAATAAACCATATACTACCATAATTATAAATTAGAAACCTTTATCTTCAAAATGTTCTCATGTTTTTAACAATACGATCTAATTGTTCGATACAAAGTACTGTTTTGATTAATTAACACTTTCTTCTTATTTGCTTGGATCTCTTTCTTTTTTTTTCTCATTCTATGCACTTCTAAAAGGAAAGTAGGTTTTCAAGACTATCTTCAGCATCTCTTCAGCATATTAAGTGGAAGAATCTTGTTTAGCAAATTGAGGAATTCGTTTCGTTGAATTAAATGAGTTCATTTGGGATTATGAAAGTCTTAAAATAAAATTTAGTTTAATAATTACTGGATCAAATCAGTTTTGCATTCTTTGGAAAATAAAATAAACGTACGACAAATTTTCTAAACTAAAAGTAGCTTAAATTAGAGCTATTGAACTATTACTAGAATTGAAATGTATAGCTGCAAAGCAGTATATGTGCTCTTTCTTTCAAAAGTGATACAATTGTGTACTTTTATTGCAATATTTACTGTTTTCTATATTTGTACTATCATTTTTGGATATTCATTCCATACAATGCAATATTACTTGTCGTTAAGATACTTTATGTACATGTGTACACATATATTGTATATAAAATACAAAAAAAGCATGCTCCCTTTTTCATTTTCTACAAGTGATAAGATATAATTTTAAAGGATTGAATAAAAGTATTAAGAATATAACTAAAATAAAATGTAATTTAATATAATAAATTTAATAAAATTTAATAAAAACATAATAAAAATATAATAAATTAATTATAATAAAATAAAATTTAATAATAACAAAAATATAAACAATTTACAGCAAATAGAAAATTTTAAGAAAAATTTTATTTTAGTCTGCTATAAACATGCAAATTAAATACGTTTTACCATGAGGTAAAATTTAAATGCTGAACGTTGTTGTTTTGATCTTTAGTGAAATTCCATTCATTCGAACGAAATTTTATTTCGTGCCCGATCAAATGAACTTCTACCTATTGAATCCACTTATTTAAACGTGAATTCCTATTACACGGACGAAAAATCGTAGATAATGGGAATCAATGAATTCCAATTATTTGGATTGCTTGCCTCGTAAATAGAATTCTATTGCAGACAATATACTCTTGTAAAAACTTGTAATTAAAATATTTATCTTAGTTAAATTTGTAATTATTTAATTGATTAATTAATTTTGAACATATAATATTTCTAAATATTTAAATTTAAATCTCAATTTAAATATTACAATATTTAATCTTAAAATAATGCATATAAAATTATATTTTGCAAAAGAATTATTTCTTTTTAAATTTTTTCTTTTTCTTCTGAACATTAGGAACTTGTAATAACTTCTCTTGATACTATAATACACTGAAAAAATCTAACTTTTATGTCAAGAATCTTTTGTTAGAATTTGAAGAATATTAAAAGATATATATATTTCGAGATTTATTTTCGACTAAAGCATAAACATGTTTCATAATTTCTGCATTTCTCCTTCAGAAACAAGTGAGTTGAAAGAAGATGACGTTTTAAAATTATACCTTGCAGATTATTTTAATCAGTAGCCGTTCATACAAATTTTTATCTTCTAATCTGTAGCAGTAAAGCTGAGATTAAGAAAATACTGCATTCATGTTATTTGTAATAATATTAAAGGAATATCTCGATTTTAAAATTGCTTTAGCAATCCAGAGGGACGGTGTTGTTCTATTATTTTCTTTATGTAATCTTACATTATATAATTTTCTCAATATAATCTTATATTTTACATATAATAAAAGAAAAGAAAACATTGATTCATTGCTTTATAATTTTTAAAGTGTCTGTTAGTATTTATAAATTTCATCAATTGTTATCGCGTTTATACTGTACAAAATTATAGATAATCTTTCAATAAAATTTTAATATTTTTATAAACTATATTATATAATAATAATAATATTATATATTATACTTTAGATATGAACAATAATAACGATTTCAAATTTATTTAAATTATATGTACAAATCTGTTTTAACGATTTCAAATTTATTTAAATTATATGTACAAAAGTTATGAATTAATTATTGACTTGTGAGATCATACGAGATTGTGTAGTAATAAAGTAAATTTGTATTATGCAGTTACCATATTTTTATATTATTGCATCAAATTATCAACTTGATTTATTTTAAAACACTAATATTAATAGTTACACACATTACACATATTATTTACCAAAAGTATCAATTTGTCAAATGCAGAAATTAAAAATATGTCGACTATGTAACTCCCAGATTAAGTTGGACTAAATTTTTTCAAAATATTTCTGTTTTTAACAAAATAATTCTTATTTATCTTTAAGGGAAGTATAAACTATACAAACAATCTTATTATCGTATTATTAACACATAAATCGTTAATAAATTTGTGTGAATCTTACTGTTTTAAATTATACATATATGTAATTCCCAAATTAAACTGGACTGAAGTTCTTCAAAATACTCTTATTCATTTTTAACAAAATAAGCAATAGGAGTATAAACTACATAAATTCATCTCACAAGATAATTATTGCGTGTTCTCAATTTTACCCTCAATTATCTCGAACTTATAACTTTATCCACCGTTTTATTCCACTTCAACCAAACTGTCAGTATTTTCATGCTTTTGCTATACAGAAACAAAAAAGAAAGATATGTCACTCTTTTCACCGGTATATTTTCGCCTTTCGAAAAGATGCTATTGTTTCTTTTCACGTTACACCACCTCTCTTTCTTTCTTTCAAAGACCGAACGAAAAACTAAAAAGAAGAAGAAACAAAAGATTCCTCGAGGTAGGTTCGCGGAGGAAGTGCAGAATTTTAAAAGGGACCAATCAGAATCGAGACGAAACGACGAAGTCTTTATGCACCAAGCTGCCAACAGGCAAGCACCAGGATTTCTGCTTCTGCCCTCATAATTAAGCCCTGACGTTGGTTTTTGATGGCCACTAAAAATGTCGCGGAGGGTCGAATGGTTAAGGAGCTTCGCCGTGGCAGAGGGAAATCGTCAGCTTTTCCACGCAGGTGGGGATAAAAGGTTGGTGGACCAATGTTCTTCATCTCTGCGAGAAACAAAGAAGGATGAAGAGACAGAGAGAATCACGCGACGACAAAGGGAGAACGGAGGAACAGCCCTTATGTTCTGATATTAGCAATAGCTAGTCTCGTAAAGTCGACCGTGCGGCAATTCGAGTCACTTTGCGAACCCTTTATATACTCACAAGCTTTCTCTCTCTCTCTCTCTCTCTCTCTCGTTCTCTCGCCGAAAGGAGAATGTAACACGAGCGGCGAAAGGGTGAACGTGGCTGGGAGTTGAAATACTGGCGGCAGCAGTGATTTTAATGCGGGTGGTTCTTAAATTTTACGTCACTCTCGCATCCAGCCGGGTTCAGTCGGCTCGACGAAGACCAGCATCGGCCCGGCGAGGACCTCCTTGCGGACGCGACGCGGAACGCAGGATTAAACTGTACCGAGGTAAACCTGTAGCAAGGTTTCCTCCGGTGTTAATTCGGTTATGCGGGTTAGAGCGTCGAGGGTACCGCCGAGCGCCCACCCCTTTCCCCACTGTGAAACGTTTCGAGCGTTTCAGTTAGCTCTTCTGAAAAGTTGTTCTATATACTGTCCGCCTCGGAGAGATACCGCTTAAGGGAGACATGATAACACGTTGGTCCGAGCGTGCTGCAGTTCGGATGAAAGTAGAAAATGATTCGATTTGATGCGTTGAAAGTTTGAGTACAACTTTTTAAGTTGAATCTATTAAATATTTATTATTCGATATATAGATTGGCGGATAAAAAAGAGATTAAGATTGGTTTGTACACATACATCTGAGAATTAATGATTTAGATTATTAATTTTATCGACGTTAATAATAATCGTTTTGAGATGTATGTTATATTTTGTTATGATAATGCATATTTCGTTTCATCATAGAGCTGTGATTTGTTTTCAAGAATATTTAATCAATATTGAATAATTATTTAATATTTTAATCTTGCATTTAATTTTGATACACTCATAAGTTTAGTTCTTCTCAACATGTACATGTAGCTATATGAATGTTCAAATTATTTTTAATATATATAAGTTTTCAACTTCTATAATTACATAACTTTATATGTGAAGCTTGAAGTACATAATTAATATTCAAAAAATACAGAACTTATTTTCACAAATTTACTAGTAATAGGTAAATAGTTCAAAAAATAATATTTACAATTGTCATTCTTCTTTAAATTTCAACATATAAAGTTCATCAGCGATTGAACACTCGAGTTATATTTTTTTAGGAAAATGAAAATATAAAGATACACTATGACTCCTTCTTTTCTTTATAATTTTCTTATAGAGAAGATGCTTGTAATTTTATTATCTGCAAGCTCTTGATTAATTTTGCTCTTAAAATTTCTTAAAAATTTGCATTACTGAAACGAATTGCACGATTTACTTCTTCACTTTCACGATTACATTTACATTATCCAGAATTAAATTACAAGAAGAACGATTAATAACCGAGCATACATATATCAGTTTGATAAATTCTCGTGAGCGAGGAAAGTATAGTACAACGAACAACATGGATATTCATCCCCTATGAATTTCGTTCAGGAAATAATCGCAATTATTCGGAAGATTTAGTTAAACTCGGTACCGTATCCAATATCACTGAATCCTTTCGGCGAGGTAATTGAACAAATAGAGGAACAGGAATGTCAGCGAAGGATCGAAGGTCGGGAAGATAGGGTAGAATTTTTTACTGCGCCCATGCGCCTCTCTGATTTAATAAGTTCATTACCTAATGAACAGGTGTACGAAGCAAGCTACTACCGTTCTCTATCGTAGCGAGCTTCACTCGCATCGGTCACCCTTCGATAATCAATACTTTTAATTACAGCATTTTTATGAATTCGGCTGTAGTTTAGTCTTAATTGGATACGAAATCGACGATACCATCGACTATATTCCAGACCAATTTTCACGCTTTCTAATTAATATACAGAGAACTAATTTATCGAACGATATTCACGAATGCCCCTGCAATACCGTTTATTACCTTTGTGCTTCCGCCTTTTGGTTTCGTGACAAGATTTCCACGCGCTGAAAACGTTGATCATCTAGAATAATTGTTCTCTTAATGCTCAGGTTTCACGTTGAGGATAAACGGAGTGACGTGTTTATAATTAGACTGCGCATATTTGTGCGGATTAATACACTTTCGCGAACGTGATTTCAAAGACATGTATAAATAAATAAAAAAAATAAATAAATATTATGCGTACTTTGAATATCTCATAGATTATGTTATATTTTGTTTTGAAATTTTATGTATATAAGTGTATAAAAATCTACACTCTATTTATAACAAATGATACAGACAATTAATTAAAGTTTCTTGATTAAAAATTTTTCAGTCTGTCTTTCTTATTTCTAGAATTCTATTTTTTGTGTATATGCGTACTTTTACGACTGATAATTAAATATCACAGATAATGGATATATATGCAAGAAAATATTGGATTTTGCACGATATGAATTTTTAATAAAATTTTTAACAAAATATTTTGAAAAAATTATTTATCTTCAGATTATTGACAAGGCTTCTGAGATATGTTAATTAATTCGATAATTAGTTCAAGTTAGAATATTTGAGATACTAGAGTTAGAGATACAAATTATTAAAAGTGTTTGGATATTTATAAATAGTAATTAACTTTTAAACATTCGGCAATTTGGTTCGATTTTCAGAACATTATGCAGAAAACAGTCCGGTATTGCTAAAAGTTAGCGGATTCAGGGTGAAATATGTAGAACGGGTGTGAAGGTTTTAAGCCTTTAATCTCTCGAGGACAAAGAAGACGAGGAACATCGGCCGTAGCCGTGGCTTTAGCCTCTTTCTTATTCTATTTCTTTCTCGCCCTTTTTCTTTCCCTGTTCGTCGGGACCCTCTATCCCGGGAGCGATTGTCGTGAATTAGTGGAAAGAGATAACAAAGAAAGAATTAAGATTCGTACACACCGGCGTAGCTTAATGTATGCACCGCGAAAGCTTTTTTTTTAAATCGTCAGCTTCAACCCTCGATGTTTGCTAATGATTGCTGAAACTCCCTAAAAGTTCCTTACTTGCCGTTTTCGTAACTTTTCGTTAGTCCTTGTCTTTCGTAGTCAATACGTTTTATGGTACTAATTGAAGCTTTAGATTGGTGACAGTAACAATTAGTTAATTAATCTCTTAAATGGTTATATCATATACATACATGACATTATGTATGTCGTGACTAAATTGTGAACATTCATATAAGTTTATATTTTTCCAAATATAATTAAGAAATGGAATTTAAGTAGAAATTTCCATCATGCTATATTTATAATAATTATAATATTAATAATAATTATTTTCATTTTAATTATGTATACGTATTATACTCTTATTGTGCATAGAATGTTTATTTCATTTCTACAAAATTTATCCAAATGTACATATGTATAATATCTTAATAATTAATAATTATTATAATCCCAAACATACGTAAAATTGGCTCATGCCTCACCAAGTGTATTAAAAACTGAAAAATACCAAACATTTTGGATGTTTCAATGACCAAAAGCTGTAACTTATCAATAACTACTATATTATTACGTAGTTATATTACTGTAACTATAGTTTTACTATATTGTAAAAATAATTTATAATGATTACAATGTATTTTCAATTGAAAAATTAAAAAAATACAAAAAAAATCACTACGTTCTCTTTGATTAGTTCGACGCATAGCTTCTGCATGTTGATGGCTGACCATATCGGAATTGTACTACTAATCGCATCATTAATCGTATCGTAAAAGACACGTGTATTTCGATCGGTTCGCTTGCCGTTTTCTGTCAAAAGATTTTCTCTCTTCTCTGTGTCGGTCCAATCTCGAAGGTACTATTTCCTCCCCGTTTCTCCGCCCTTTCTCCCTTTCATCCCTTGGTAGAGCCGTTCTCTTTTGCACGCGCGCGTTCATTCCTTTCTCATTCTGCCGCTTCGCGTGTCTCTCTTTCCGGAAAGCGTTAATTAACCCGTGCGAGCTGGCATCAAATAAATTTCGGTTAGAACGTGAGAAGCAACAAATCTGAGTCAGGTGGTGTCAACTACGGCGAATGCGAGCCACCTCTTACTTGAGTTACTTCAGCGCCAGGCTTTTGTGGTTGCTACGGTATTATGGCGAGTTACCTACACGCACGTGTACGTATAAATATGTACACACGTATGTATTGCGTGTATATGTGCGTACGGACAAGTATATGTACAAGGTGTTTCAAAAATGCTGAGCTAGATTTGAAACGAGTATTATTTTTTGATCAGTGATGGTGAGAATTTAAGCTTTTACAAATATAAAATAATTATAAGTAAATATTTAATATTTAATATTAGCATATCAATTAATACATAACAATAAAAATAAATATTTGTAAATGTGTTTCTTTTTAATTTCTACATAAAAAAAACTGAAATATTCAATAAAAGACAAATCTAGTAAAAAATTTTCTTTTGGTTGTGGGAAAGAAGAAATATGTTACTATACTAGGGAAAATCTGACCAGGTTGTTTTAATTGCTATCAGTTGCAAGATTGTATTATGCGCGAAGAAGCAAAGAAACAGGTTCTTATGTATCTTCTAAAATTCGTATTATAGTAATCAAATGATTATATAAATATAATAAGTATGTGTAGTAATCTAATTCAAGTATCTTTTTTGTGTTATTAATATGTTTTTTAACACTCGTTTATAATCATAGATAAATCACTGGTAGAAGAATTGTACTTATGAAAATAATATGTAACATATACAAGAATATAAGCATGTTGACATATTTTAATTGTATTAATTAGTTTTAATTTATATCAGTCATAGGATATTATTAAATGATACAATTTGATATAATAAGTCATGATACAAGTCATGATATAATAAGTTTAATTAACATAAGTTTAAGTAACATTAATTAAAATATGTACATCAGTACAAAGTATATAAAATTACAGTTCATAAATATAATATTAACACAATACATATATATTGTATTCTGAGATCAATGACACTTTTGCATATACATATATCAAGTCTTTATATCAACGATATATTCTTTCTCTCGATTTTCAACAGGAAATATACCCGAATTTTCGCAGAACCTTTTTGAACACTCGGTACGTATACACACATATATAAAAAAGAGGGAAAGGAACGGAAAGGGAGAAAGAGGCAGCCGACAAAGAAAGTATTATACGAGAGAATGAGACAGTTGACGCAGAGGGTGATACAGAGAGACAGGGACGGAGGAAAGAGGGCCTGAAGGGGGTCGCTACCAACAGCGTCACCGCATCTCCCGTGCGTCCTAATTAGAGAAATTTAAATTCATAGCCACCCCATGGCGCTGAACTTACCCCTGGAACTCTCTCTCACTCTCCCTCTCTCTCTCTCTCTCTCTCTCTCTCTCTCTCTCTCTCTTGTTCTTCCCGCCAACCCCGTTCACTTTTCGTTTCTCTTGCCGTTTTCACCTTCTCTCTCGCCTCTCCTCTACTCTTCACGTGCCCTTCGTCTTTTTCCAATTTTCGTTTCTCTCGTCAGTTTTGTCTGCCCTCTCCTCCCCCCACGAGGCCGTCTTTCCGGCTTTTATCCGGCGTCCAAGTTCGAAGCGCGACGCACATTCCTTAACTAAAGCAATTACGAATCGCCTCCCTCGTGACTCGGCCGACTTACGCCAAAAGATAACGTCATTTTCCATCAGCCTTCTTTAGCAGCCAACTACCTTTCTTAAAGGGCCCTGTCGCCCTCCCCCTACGTCACCCCATCTAACCGCGCGCGCACGAGCGAGACCTAAATGACGAAACGTTCTCACTCGTTAGAAAATGATTAATCACGCGGTCGTACGTACGATAGAGATGTCAGTGGACGAAATAGTTCATCGAGAGCGAATTCTTTCAACCCTGGTGCACGTACATCCGAGACGTGTCTGCTCGCAAAAAAATGTGTTTTACATGTATTTCACGTTTGTTTAAGTTTTCAGCATATTGTTGAGCACCCGTGTGTTTTTGAGACAAATGCATTTTATTGCATGTTTTCGTTTTTATTTTTAAATTAATATGGGAATTAAATTAATTATTGTTTCGTTATATTCGAAACGTACAAATAAAATTAATATTTTTGTTACATTCAGGAATATTTCTCTACTATTAACTGTTTAATTTTTGTAAGGACTGGGCTCTTAAATTGAGACTAAAACCAGTAATATTGTCTGCATCAGTCAAATTTTCTGTGAATTTTTAATTAGTATCTACTTGACATTTGTAGAAATCAACTGCTTTCATATCCTAGTAGATTTAAATTCATTTAAACATCTCTGCAAGATAAGCTTCCATCCACTTTCAATTATTTCTTTATTTATGTTAATTAGTAGCATTTATTGTTTTCGTCAATATCTTCTTTTAGAGCCAATGACCGAAGTTTTTTAATTATTGCCACATCTTAAAGATAAGATTAGAATGTTTCGTTTCAATTTTATTTTATATGAGTGGGTATGTTCAAATATTTATTGACTGTAATATATATTTCATTAGAATTTTTCAGTCTGATTCCTAACTCGAGATAGAGTTAGATTATATTGAGTTTCGTCATTAATATAGTTTCACTATATTCAAGATATGGAAGATGAACCTCAAATAATCTTGTTGTTTTTAGGAATATAAAAAAGCTCCGTTGACGATAGTTATTCAGTTCGAAGAGAGCCATAAGATATATAATAATAATTTTTTTATAGGTAGAGATTTTAAGTTTATCTCCACTTTTCTAAATGGAATGACATCCATTAATCGATGCAATTTAACATTTTTACCCATTTACGTCGAAAAATTATTAATTTAGTAGAGTGAGACACTTCAATTTTTTAAACCTAAGTACAAAAGACAAGAACAATTTCTCGTTTGGATTTCTTAACTTTACTAAAAACATGCGAAAATTGTAAACGATTCTAAGTTAATAGTTATTTATCCCCAAGACTTTCAAATGAGAGTTTACGTCTCAATTTTAAAAATTGACACATAAATTTGATATAAGTACACTCATTCTAGTACCTGGTTTGGTACTATTAATTTTGATAAAAAAAAAAAAAAAGAAACAAAATCCGAGATCGAGGGTTGAAGTGTGGACGGTGACTTTTTGGTTCGGGCGATGTTGGAAGATAGGCGATAAGACACGTATATACATGCACGATACAGGGAAAGGAACGTTTAAGTTGGTAAAGCAATAATTCAGACAGCTCCTGATTCTACTTTCCATTACATTTTCCTTACGCTTCTATACGGAAGCGAATTTTACTCTTTATACCCGGCCGTCACAAGTTGCCAGCCAGCAGACAAGATAAATAGTGAAGAAGACAAATAGTTCAACTTTTAAAGTCAAATACATATTTCATCGTATATGAAATCCGCTTCCAGCGGCAGAGAATGTTATAGCATACTGATTTTTCCACTGGGTTTAACTGTTTCGATGAAGTAGCATGTACGATTGGCATGGTATAATTTATCGTTGAATTAGTATCATTGAGCTCTTTAGCCTTGAAATTATCGATGACTAAATCATATCAGAAAAATGAATAAATAAGAAGAAATAAGAAGAAGTTTATAATATAACAAAGCACACAATATGTATTATTTTACATTACACGTTAATACACAAAGCAATAGAAAATTTTGACGCGTGAAAGTTTATAATACAGTGAAGACTTTAGTAAGGAATGATGAATAGAAATAATGTAGTGGTATGATAGTAATTTCGAATAAATAGAAAATGTAGGTAAAGAAAAAAAGTCATACTATTTTTTCCCAAATTAAAATAAGTTTCTTTTACTAGAAATCGCTTTAAGTTGAATTCGAATTATTTATGAAATATCTGTCGTCCAATTCTTTATCGTTTTCTCTTCTAGCTGTCATTAAACATTTTAAAATTCTAAATTAAGTCTTTACATCTTAACAGAATAAATGACAGTTCTAATAATGACATTGTATTTGATATTTAATGAACTCTTTCAACTCTTAATGATATATTTCTAAACCGAGAAAAAAAATTGATTTTACTCCGTAATCTCTTCAGTGAATTGAAGAATTTGAACGCGTGATTCATTTCATGTCAGCCAGATAGTCAAACCCAAAATAACTGTCGAAGCTACGCTGATCGGAATCGATTTTTACGGAATAGAGAAAAAAATATGGTAGGTAGATAAAAATGGATCCAGGAAAAAAATTTGACCCGGTATTCGACGTAATCGTGCGAATTATATTTCACATATAAATTTCGTGAACTTTGTGGAACATTTTGTCGGTATTCAATTGAGCAAATATAGATGTTATTTTTGATCATTCAAAACAAAAAATATTGTTATCAAAATGCGAAAACCACAGTTAAATTTAGAAAAATAAATAATCATACTTTCCGGAGGCATGGGTACTATTTGAATAAAATATTAGAATAATGTTTACTTAAATAAGATACCATTTTATTCGATTATTATCTTAAAATAATCCTAAATTAATTTATTTAATGTAAATTTCTTATGGAAACAATTTATCGTACCAAATCGGTTAGTTTTTTTGTCCATATAAATGCAAAGAATGATTACAAAATAAACAGGAATAAAAAAGAGTCGGTACTTTTTGGAACGACTTCCACGAGAAAAATTAATCAGTCAAGGGGTTAACAACGACGCAGAGAGTTTCGTACAATAGAAGCGACAAGTACACAGAGGAACGCGTTAACTTTCCTTTATGCAGTCGTACAAGGGCTTAAGTTGTCGAATTCCCTGTATCCTCAGTCAATCTACCAGGGATGAATTAACGACGAGAGGTGGGAATAGGGCGAATGAACTGGGTAGTTCAGAGCGGAAATTCGTAGGGTAAGCCCCTGGGTGATCTCTAGAGTGGTCACTAATACTCCCTAAGAACGCCTAGTGGAAGCTGTGGAACGTTGTTCCCCATCAGTTCGTACTGCCTACCGACACTGAATGCATTCCTTCTTGATTAGGATCCCTTCCAAGGGCCGATTTGCTCGCATTTAGAGATTCACCCGATTCTATTGGCTAGGCGGTATCAATTGACTGTGATCTAAGAACCTCTATTTAATATCGGTTATTTAGCGATTTAGCGATATCTCGTCTCATGGAATAATTACGACCTTGTAATTATTCTGTGCCCTGTATTTTCTCTTTTTGCTAATTATAAGCATATGAGATGTTTGGTAATTGATTTCTATTTTGGAACTTAATTCACTTAAGGTGAATTTTTTATTTATCAAATGATTTGTTTTTATTTTGTTTTAATTAATTAATTATAATTAAGTAAGCTAATTTTGATTAAGTTTCTTCCTCTTTTCCTGACTAACAATAAGTTTCTTTCATCCATAATCAATGAAAATAATAATAAATAATATTTCTGTAATAAATAAACTCAATAATAAATAATATCTCCAATAATAATAAATAACTAATAATAATAAATAACTAAATAATAATAAATATCTAAATAATATCTCTAATAATAATAAATAACAAATTATATCTCTATTAGAAAGATATAAATAGATACAAAGAATACTGTTCTTAGCAGAAAGATATTGATATATCTGTTCATTAGAGAAAGAAAGTTATTTAAAATTAAAATGAATTCAATTATTTAATTTGATAAATAGTCATAACTAACAACATTTGTATCCATTGATAATTTCGACATTATTCATCATTGTCATTACTATTATTTACATTTTACAACTTTAATCGTTCAAGTAACAATATAATTTAGAGTTATGAAAGTAAACTCCAAAGATTCGCTTATGTTTTTTTTCTCATCATTATGTCTTTCAAATAGAATCTATAATTCTATGAAATTTCACAAACTTGAAAGTGATAGTATAGTAATATTTATATTATATAATATAATGAAAATTGAAATATTTATAATATTCATAATATTTGTATTTCCTTATGATAAACTATTGCTTAGTCTTGAGTGGACAAAAGAAATCAAATAATATATATTATACTTTATCGCGTAAAAATTTCAAGCTAGAAAATTTTATAATATATATAATAATATTATTCGTTATCGTATAATTTGTATGAACAAATTAATCAGTCATGGTCGGGACATATTTTAATAAATACAAAAGTGTAAATATTTTTTCACGCGTGAACGCTTGAAAAATATTATTGTCCATTACAGTTTCATTAAAAATCGTGTCGCTGAACGTCACCTGCGTTTGAACCATTTCCTGACGGAAGCGAGTCATTCGTATGTCAAAGTTTTTAACTAGAAAGCTCTTTTCAGAGGTTAAAATTTTTCAATTTAGTATTCTCTTTCACGGCGTTTCAACGTATTGTGAAAAGTTTGCTTCTGTCCAGGGACATATTTCTACCCAAGGGTAGCTTTTTGCGAGAGCACCAACTAAAAGCTAGTATAAATCATAGGGTAACTGGACAGTCGTTTACAAAAGAGACCTTCGAAGTCTCAGAATTGCCTTGGACCGAGTGAACCAAGCAAAAAAGCTTTCGCTGAATTAGCTAGAATCTGATAAACAAACAGTCTTACGTTGCATGCGATATCATTTATTCTATTGCTACGAAGTGACTACTATTTTCAATTTTTATAAAAACATTGTAGTAAATATCTTCGTGCAAACGCTGTATTATTTTATATTTTACTGTCAAATGTATAATGTACTCGGTTTCGTTGTAACAGTGTTCTAAAATTTAATAACTAAATTTTTTCAGAGTCTTATATCTTATATAAATATGTAATAACATAAATATAGGCCATTTAAAACTTTGTGAATGCGTTATATGTAATAGAAGGAAGAAAGGAAAAAGTAGAATACAAATATAATAGAAAAAATACTTTGAAAAGTAATTTGAGTTAGATTGGTACAATCAATATAATAATTAATACTCTACTTTAAAATGTTCACTTTTTTTTGTATGAAACTGAGATACGGAACGATAAGAAATTAATTGTCTATCCTATTATTTTTAAATATTCAACTGTATAAAAAATATTATTTAAAAAAATAGAATTATTGATTTTATCCATCATATTGTGACAATTATAGTTTTCTTTGGATATTTTATATTACAAATTTTACATCTTACAAATTCTCATATCTTTAAATTTTTCAAAAATAGACAAATATTCATAGTCTACTAATAACTTATATTTTTTGATTGATAATCGGTCGAAATGATTTTAACAACAATACAATTTACCATATTAGAAGCATACAATTTAAAAGTAACACAATGTTATTTCACTCAAATATTAACGAACCACATCGATTGAGGCTTGTTAACGGAATATCCAATCACTACATATCCCTTCGGTTAATCAAGCCAAGCACGGTATTCGATCTCCTTACGATCGCTTATCAGTCTGATCAAAGCACGGTTACTTCCGTCGTTCGCAGAAAGCCGAAGATCTTGAATAAACAAGCATTTAGCGTAGATATCATACATTTAATCCCTTGCTTTATAATTTTCTTGTGCGAACAATAGTTTATTATCTCTTGTTAGATATAAAATATCGAAATGTTATTACAATGGATGTAGAAAATACTCAATACTTTAAATTCTTATACTTTCACTTTGTGAAAAACATCACACAACAAATTTTAAGAAATTATTGCAGAGACTTGCAAGAGACAAAGACAGAGTTTGTTTCACAGTTTGTAGGCTTCACAGTTTGTTCTATGATCTTTTGTCAAGAAATTATAGTGATTTAACGTATCGAAAACTTTTCATTGAATGTATAGAATATTATACTGAACAAAGATATATATCTATACTTGCTTTGATACTATAATGTCATAAACAAATTTTAACAAAACAATGTTGTTTTCTGTGTATTATTATTTCATTGAATAAGAGTCTCAAGACACTATAAAAATTTTTTATCCACAGATGTATTAGACAACTCGGATTAATGAAACCACAAAGAAAAAATATCAAAATTTTAAAAATTATAGTCTTAAAAAAAACTTCATTACATATAAAAAATATTTTTTAAAGACGTTTCTTTCAATGACAATGAAATTCTTCTTGCATCTAACAGTACAATAGAGAAGCGTATTTTCATTTTTCCACGCACTATTTTCGATTATTTCATTCGACAAAATTAACGAATACTCGTTCGTTCCTCTAACAAAATTTATGTTCACAATCGTATTGGTTTATTTATATTAAACAATTCAACAATTTGTTCGAAGTGGACTGCGAAACAAATTTCTTCGTCACTCGAATGCCAAGAAGGTCCTTGAAGCGCATGTCAAGACTCGTGCACCTGACGCTTATAGGAAATTCCAACTTCATTCTTTGCCTAGTAGTAAAGATGGCACCGGGCGCGGATGATAGGCAGTGTGCATGTTACATACTCGAACGGCGATTCGAAGCACGTTGTACTTCTAGCCAACTACGACTAGCAGCTAGCGGTCTAGGGTGCTCAGCGCCGAAGTTTCAAGGGAGCTAGGCAGGCGGCATCGTTGCTGGTTAATTTGCATCCCTTAATGAGTCGCTCACGTAACGCTCTTATCTTTACACCCCTGCCCACCTTCCCCTCCACAGCGACAGCGCTCCTTCGTCGCGACCAACCTGCCAAAGCTTCCCTCCTTCCAACAGAAACGGAGTCGGTCGTCTTTCCCTTCTTCCACTGTTTTCTTGTCATTCGGCCTTGTTATTTCTAAGTTGCGGCCCTTCTTCTCTTTCGTCGTAGCTCGTTCGCTTGTGTTCCTTCTCACCCTACGCTTCCCTCGTGACCGACCCTTCGATCTCTCAAGGGTCGAAGAGTTTCTCAGCGTGTAAGAACAAAACCGACACTGGCCACCGGCAATAGGCATCAGGTATTCATTCGGAACCGATCAACAAGGGATAGCTTCTTGTGCTTCGGGTGACTTCTCCTGACGTACATCCCCGAGCAAAAGTGTCTTGAGACAAAATTGGAAAGGCTGACATTGGATCGTAGATCACTTTAGTAATTTATGTTGGAAATTTATCATTAAAATTTTCCATTCCCATTCTAAAATTCGGTTAAATGAAAAATGATGAACTTAAGCAATTTAACTATAAATTAATTTAATAACATTAATTAGTAATATTATTATTATTATTATTATTATCATATTTGTTATTAATAGATTAATTTAGATATCAATAAAATTTTCATTCTAATATTCGGTTAAATGAAAAATGATAAAATCAAGTCATTTAACTATAAGTTAATTTAGTAACACTAACTAGTAATAGTATTATTATTGTAATAATTAGTGATAGGTCAATTTAGTAATATTAATAAAATTCAGTTAAATAAAAAGTTCTAAAAATAGTTCCAAGTATAATAACTTAATTCTAAAATTAAATAACACTTTATATAGCGAAAAATCTGTAAAGTCAATAACAATTTTATTTTTAATAGAATAAAATAAAATAAATGTTAAATAAATCTCTTAAAAATAAAAGAAGTAAGACTTTTGAGCACAAATGTACTTCGAAGGATTCGTTGAATTATTTCTGTCTGTCGATTCAGGGATGGATTATTTTATTGGAGACAGAAGCTTCCCTTTACGCATTGTTACTTGCTGATTATTAATGTAGAACATAAAATCAAAAACAATTTGTTATGTTGATCTCTTGAAATTTATAAAAATATGTATTTCATAATAGACGTATATTGGACATTTGAACTCGAGGGTGGAAAAATTTCTCGGCGTGTAAGAAAAGAACGCTGACAGACAATAAACATCAGCTATTCATTCGGAACCGATTAATAAGAGGTGGCTTCTCATCCTCGGTAAATTTTCTTTTATGTACTTCAGGTGATTCATTGAATTATTTTTATCTGCTCGACTCAGGAATGGTCTTCCTGAAAATAGAAGCTATTTCTAAAACGTTTAATAGCTATTTTTAGATTGTTAATTATTAGTGTAGGAATTTGTATTTCGCATATATTATGGAATGGTACATTTAGAACATACGAATAAGTTGAATAATGAAATAATATACTTATATATAACAATTCAGCAAGATTTATGAGATATTTAAAGATACAAAAATGCAAACATGCAGGATGCGAATATTATAATATTAAAAAATATTTAAAAATTAATATTAATAAGAAATTGCACAGTTAATAAATAATGAAAGTAGAGTGATATAATGTTTAATGGATGAAGCAAATCTCTGCTCAGGTTTTAACTTAAATGTGGATTTGCATAAACGTATGAAGCATTAATGAAATTGTGACTAATTATCTAATTATCTAAAATGACATCAGTTTCTTATAATAATTTTATCTACACTTGTATGCTTCTCATCTTTACTTACTTGAAATATAAAAAAATTTTCCACAATTCGCTGTTGTACTTTCAAATTTAAAAAAAATATCCGAAACTTCATCATAGATATCTTAAATTCACTTCTCGTTTAAAACAATTTTATAAATTTTATTACCACTTGAAACAAATTTTTGAAAGTATGGAATTTTCATTATTATATTCAATGAAATGTATATATTAATGTCATCTTTGTGGAGCATAGATACTTTAATTAATTTTATACAAAAATTTGGAAAATTCGAATAGATATTATTTAATTATTCTATTCATCACTACTGTATCTATCTTCTTGTTCGAAATATACGTATCCAATAACATCCGAGAAATATATATTCACTCGTATAGATACCAACAGTTCAAATAATGTTGAGTGACAAACTGTTTTTGATTTTTATCACTCTAACCGTGTCGCAGGGAAAACGATCCCCCATTTCATTGCGCGCTTCACCACGGCACAAGAAACAATTTTCTTCCCCCTTTTCTTTTCAGTTCGCTGTGTGGAAATGGAACCTTGTCGATAGATAAATAACTTTTGCACGATGGAAATGAAAAGGATAAAAAGATATTTTTAATTGTATTAAACTACGTAGATAATCAATTGATCATATTTCACTAAATATAAGACTTTGTTTAGCCTAGATATTGATTAATCAATCATAAGTAACAGTAATAGTAAATTAATGATAAGTAAATAATAAATTATGATAAAATTCTTTATTAAACAGTTATTAGCTAATGTCATTAACGCATTGTATACGTAATGTATTATTCATAATGTTCCAGTATTATTATTGTAATTGTATAATATTTAAACAACTACATTATAATGTAATTTACGTTTTAAGCATTCTACTAATTAACCAAATATTCAAGCGATTTTAACATATAACAAACTAAATTGAAGAATGATTAATATCACTTGAAGTATACTTCATTACACATAGTGGCTTGCAAAACCCAAGATAATTTTTTAATAAATACTGTAATAGTTTAGAAGTATTTAAACACTTATGGATAAAAATGCATCTTCAACACATAAAAATAATTTTACGTGTATTTATAAAAAATTCCTATGGTTCTAATTTTTGTATGAGCTATCATACTCATTTGCAACAATTCATAGACGATAGTGAATCTTCAACATATAAAAATAATTTTTATGCGATACACATAAACCATAAATGTTCGAATATTTCTAGGAGCAATTGTACATCTACAAAAAATGTAGAAGTATCTAAATATTCATGGACCTTAGTATGTCTTCAATAATCTTCGTATAACACGCATATATTCATAAAAATAATCCTTTTAAATAAACTTTCAGTGATAAGAACATACATTCTTAAATTCTATCGTTCAACGAAAGCCTGTTGCTTGGCAGGGACATATCTTTTCCTCTAATTCCATAAGAAAACGAAATTCCAAGGGGGGCATCAACAACGAGGTACCGCATTGTGCCGGCCCTGCTGTAGCAAACAGGCTGCCGCCCTTTTCCGTGCCACTCCTGCCGGGTTATTCTTGGTCGGGTGGCTCGGAAAACGCGACGCGACGCATCTGTTGCCAAATTATTTTGCCCACGGGCCCGTGAAAAATTCCCCCCCTCCCCCCCGGTGCTATTATTGTTCCGTTGCGCGTGAGAATCTAGTTATTTGCTCATTTCATTGTTCGTCGTCGCGGCCTGGCCGGAAAATAGGCGGCGACGGTTTGCTAACTTGCCGCGAGGACTTGCAAAGTATCCGCCAGCGATCGGTTACCGGTTAAACGAGGAACGACAATGGAACGGGGGAATTTCGCGAGCTAACAAAGAAGTTAAACGCTTGGATCAAAGGAATATTGAATATTGATTCGGGTTTGATTCATCGGGGTATCCCTTGATCGATGATTGCCCTGATCAGCGTGTGTGAAAATATTTCTCCAGCAGGATATGAAACATTATATATATTGACTCGTGATAATATTTGAACATTTATGGTGTCTGGTGCGTTGTATGATGTAACAAATGTATGTAACAAATTCATAGTGCATTCATTTTTAAGTATATAATCTTTGAAAATTTATTCGACATATTATAATATGTTTAATAAGTTTTATTATGGATCATATGATTGACATTCTAACATGGACTAAACGCACTGTAACGAGACAGTCATGATTATATTGATTGATACCAATCTAAAAATGTGCATCAAAAAATTTCATATTTAAAAAGAATTAATATAGATTATAGATGTCATCCAGAACTAATAGGGTGTTTTATATTTTTGGCCGATAATCTATATAAGAGTTACAAGATATTTGTTGTAAACTATTTAGTAAAAAATTACTAGTATACATTTTAATCCATGAAATAATTGACTGTTTAAGACACGTCAAGAACTCAGTATACATATACATTTGTACTGATTGATGAAGTTTGAATCATATAATTATAATTTACATTATGTGACTAAAATTTATTTTGAACTTTATTCCTAGCAATAGACACTAGTAATAGAATTAAAATAAATTAAAAATTTCAAAAGCGGGTAACCTAACTCTAAATTCTAATAACAACTATTCTGTGATGTTACAATGGAATCATTTTAAGAGTTTAAGTTTTAAAATGACAGTATTGAAATGTATCGTATCACATATTAATATACACAGTATTAAGTTTTCCTAACACTCTATTATTATAATGTATATTTTACAATTAGATTTTAAAGAAATTATAATTTTTGTCATTGAATCCATAAATAAGACAATTTATTAATATGGTAGATTTTCTATCCATTCTCGAAAGGCAAAACATCAACGTGAGAGCTGTTGCTATTCGCCTAAATTGTTTCTCAAACCAACCCAAACCGCAGAAACCGCCAAATTATCATAGACATACAGAGCGTGGATCTTACGCGGTAAAATGAGATGATAAATCACTCGTATTTGTCGCTATAACGACATTAGATCCTGCATCTGCTACGAATATGTATACCGTAAACGTTAACCCTGTCTTTACGCGTAACTTGCTTTATAAATCGACAAACTCTGGCTTCAATTCTTAAGGATAATGAAAAGCAACAACGCGTCCCAAGTTTCGACGATGAAAAGACTCGAACGTAATCTCTGCCTAATACGTAGAACGTATGACGACCATTTCGAAAATTCAATGAAACATCGGTATATGATGACATGGTTCATGCTATAGCTGGTCCAGGAACACTTACATTCCTGCTCAAAAGTTTTAGGATATTTTTTACTCTTAATGATTATCGTAGATAATAAAATTTTTCTACTTTTATGTAAAGTACTATTTATTAGAATTCTTTACAATTTGTAAAGTAAAATATATTTTGTTACATGTATATAATTATAAAGTTAAATTATAACTTTTATGAAATATTATAACAATAGAGATACTCATATCCCAATTAAAAGAGGAAAAGAGAAACAAAAAAGTTTAACGAATTTTTGAGTAACAGAAAAAATTTAGTAATATTGTATTATCTAACTAAATTCTTTTTAGCACAGAATATTATTTATTACATATATTTCATAAATGAAATATTGATTTTTCAGGAAATCAAATATGCATGATCTTTTATGTATCATATCAACATTATTTTTTAATAAAATCTTGTTTAGTAAATTGTTCTTGTAATTATGAAAAACACGAAACAATGTAAATATATGAAATATATAACAATATCTTCGTATGAAATAAATTAGTAGAGAAAGAGACATCTACTATTATAAGTGTAGTATATATTCTGTTTGAACAACAGAATGTTCAAATATTACACTATTTGGATGTGTAATACTTAAATATTTGTAAAATATTTTCGTAAATTATTACAAATTACAAAGTATTACAACTACTATGAAGTGTCATTTACTTTTTCCAATTCTAAAGCAAACATAATCTCTGCCCTAAGACTTTTGAGCAGGGATGTACGTCGCTAGCGACAGTACGACATTATGGAAATAGGTCATCCACGATGCAAATGGAGAAACTCGATGAGCTCTCCTCCAGGTGTGCGAAAGCGGATCGTAGGTGCGTCGTCGTAGGACGATACCGCGATACAGTCCCTGTGCAACGAGGTTAAACGATTTCAGGAGATCGTTTCATAAGGTTTGCCCCGACTAAGGACGGATGCTGTTGTCCGATTATTGGGAATTAATGTAAATAGAAGCCGGGCTCGCTCGCCTAAGCCCGATTAAGCGACGTACGCGGCGGCTCTTCGAGGAAACTTGCTCTTAGTTCGTCGAAGATCCCCGCGCCCGCATTTCTGCAAACCCGACTGTGTTCCTCTTGTCTTTCGTTTCCAACAACCAAGCCTCGTTCTCCAAGCTAACCCCTCGCCATTACGAGAGATCGTGCATCGCATGTAGACGCCCTTGAAACAGTTCCAGTTACATCGTGTGTATCGGCGAACATGTTTCGAAGGATCGGAAATGACCGTATCTTAATGCTTAGTTTCGTTACGTGGACTCGAATAAATTCCAATTGCGTTGTTGTTTGGATCAAAGAGACAGTTAACTGGTAGACATTGTCAGAGAAGCCCACGAGTGGGATATTTTGAGAAAGTTTAGCAGAAAACTGTTGAATTCAGGTAAGAATTCCAGAATGCTCACATCCCTTTTGATAATGTTCAATGTTCAAAATGTTCAATCAAATTTTATATTCTCTTTTAGATGTGCCTTCTAAATTTCATTGTTGCGTCTTTAGACTAAATTTTGTGGACCAACTGACTCTTATACTTTTAAAAATATATTTAACTCAAATCTTAATATCATACAAAGGTGTCTAGAAATTTAGTGTTCAAACTTCAGAAGAATGAAATCTTCAGATAGTATAGTAAATAATGTTCAATTGAGTCGGATCAAAATTTTTTCAATATAATGATTATTATACTTTTTCAAATATTTTAATTTATTATTTTACTTTAATGCTATTTACTTTCTGTTACTTCGATTGTTATATAAATATTAAATAAATAATAAGGAATAATGTTAAGGAATCATTCTGAAGTTTGCAAGAAAATTTAATAATAAACACGTTTTGTAGCTTAAAAATATAAAGTTCAAAATCTATAAATTGGGAAAAATGTTTAAATTTGCAAAATATCCAATTTATCTCTGAGTTGTGCGACTTTTTACTAAAAGAATTATTATCTGGTAACAAATATTTATCCTGTAGTCGCATAAATATCTTCTAGTCATTTGTTAAATAGCATGTTCAAAATATTAATTACCATCGAATTAATTTCTATATACATTTGTAACCTTTTAAATTTAAATTGAAGGAAAGAAACGAACAAAGCTAAAATATGAATTTTAATATATTCTAATAATTTCCAACATTGCAAAATCATTTAAATTTCAAACTACAATTATAAATTATCAATATTGGGTAATGAATATAGTGTTTGTAACAAATATAATTATAAGCTAATTGCAAATATCACGAACCACGTAACGCACGTTCAAAGTTTGCAAACTTTTGATAGGTAGAGTTCAATTTCATCGAACAAAATACATTTCTAGCAGGAACAACGGGGATTCACCTGTCAAATTCGCTAACTATGGAACTTTGTGTGTTGCATGACCTTGTTCCATGCCTGATGTACCGCTCAAAGAACGTCACAGTCGCGCTGTTACTAACTGTTGCATGTCATGAAGTGTAGCAAAGCGCTTTACAAGGTGGCATACACGTTTCCGTTTGATGTATGAAACGTCTGACAAATCCTGCGATCTATGTACAGAACAATCTTGTATTCGACAAAACATTAAATGCCACATTCAATTTCCAAAGCAACTATGTTGCAACCTGAAGTTTCGTGAATAAAAGCGTGTATTCTCCTTAATAGCATGGCACGGTAGTCTCTCTCGAACAGAAATGTATTTTCGCTAATGAAAAGTACAAATTTATAAAAAAAATTTTCTCTCGGGAAATAGACGATATAAAACTATATTTATTTAATTGTTTCTAGTTGAATTACTTTACTGTTGTATAAGTGGTTTATGATGACTATTAACTGAAACATATTGTTAGATACAATATTTATATTTAGTTAATAGTCAATTGAATTTATTTCTGTTATCACTTTTATTATAAGCAAAAAAAAAAAAAAAAAAATACAATCCAGATCTTTTATTAGAAAATCGACAGCTTTTATTTGTACAATATTCAGGTAACAATAGCCTTTACGTACTTTGACTAGTGAACTATGAATGACCTAAATCTTCAGTGGTTTCAACGAATGTTGAAAGCCTAAAAATAAAACTGATTCATATTAGCGGCATGTTCCTATATTTTCGTGAATGAAGAATATGTGAGGTTTTCTGTCTCCAATATTAATGCCCAATAATCACTTCGCTTGCTACAAAGGACATTGGTAACGAAGGAACGGGAAACTGTAAGCTCATTGCAAGCAGGGGATCAACGAAGGATAGATCGCCGCGTTTAATGTGGTCGCAATCGAAAAGCTTGGGTGCACGCGCGTCGCGCGAGAGCTTTTGACCTGTTAAACTCCCAAACACTCTGGCGAAGAAGAGCGAAACAGTTAGAGAGCGCGATGAAGAGCGGCCTGCGAAGGAGTCGTGTTTGTACGAGGTGGTGGCGATCGGGGCCACGCTGGCTCTTTACAACGACTTGGAAAGCGCGATAAATAATACTCCGTGGCCATTCGCCGGTCTCTGCCGCAGGCCAAAGGACGAGTAATTAAATGGAATTATTTAGTGTTATGAAAGGATGCGGTAATAGGAGCAACAGCCACGATACCGTCCAACTTGGTTACGCTACCCTCTTCTTCGATACCCTTGAGTATATGGAAAGGAACCAGGGTGGAGCGAGGTGAGACGCGGGGAAAGGAGAAACGACGGAATTAACGAGCGTAGGATAAAGAGGGAAAGCGACAAAGGTTGGGCTGGAGATTCTGTAGAAGAAAGGAGGAGGAAACGGATGGCGAGAGAGGAGGGAAAACCGGTGCACACCGTAAGGGTCGACCGCAATGAATAGTTCATTTCTCTTTGAAACTTTGTTGGAGTGCACGAGCGATGATTAGCGGAGACGACGGTGAAATTTGCCAAGTGACCGAGAAGGGCAAGACGCGAGAGTAATTCGCAAACTGGCCTTGAAAATTGAGTAAATACCGGCGAGTTGACGCTCGCTGAGACGTCCTTAATATTCAGAGCTCAGAGGCCGAAGAAATTTCAACGGAGCGGTTGATCCTTTCGAGGGTGTTACATCGTGTTGGCGCTCGTATGCGTGCGTGCGTGTATGTATGTGTGTGTGAGTGTGTGTATGTATACACGTTGCATTAAACGCATCCCGTGTTTGCGTACGTTAAATCACATTGACATGGTTTCTCGTTTTAAAGGGACACCGGAACGGTGTAACGGAACGGTGTATATTGAACTTGTTATGTAATTGAATTTTTTAGCAACATTCCGTTTCGATAGAAATTCCATTTCGTTTTCTGCAATGGATAATTGCAGGTTCGGACGATTTGGTTTGATTCTCTATTCTTGTAAAGTTTTTAAGGAAAACATGAATAAATAACAGCGATTCGTCAGATGATCTGTTTTTCTTCAACTGAGATGTAGTATTCACATATACATATAAACTATAAATTGATGCACATCATATTACTTTCAAATATTTTATCACTGAAAGTGATTTTAGCGGGGGTAACCCAGAAAATCGGGCCTTTTCAGGTGCAACGCTAATGCAACGAAAATTAGCGATTGGTTTGGGTCATGTGTTTCGTGAGGGGATGTGGGGTAGACTTCGAGTAAGAGTGGCGTTGTCTGGTACTGAACGATCGCGCCTATAATTTCTTTTGTATGGATTCAAATGTTTGCATATCAATAAAATTTTATGGCAAAAAAGTCGTCTTCGTTTCCTAGTCAGAACAGTTGCTTCTTTCAGTGAGACAAAATCGTACTGGGGTACAAGTCGTGCAGTTTTTTTTTGTTTCACGTATCCAAGTCAAACTATAATAAGCATAAAAAAATATGGAAAATTATATTTTATTGCATCGGAAGCATTTGTTTCGTAATATTTATTGGATAAACGTTTAATAACACAGTTTTTTACAATAATACAATTATTACAAATTAAATAAAATATTTAGCTTCATAAGATGATACATACGCAGTATCACAGACTAGCAATAGAACTCTCGAAACGTTGAATATGCGTGAAGATTTTAAACAGTCGACGTCTCAAAATGAAAAATTTATAGTGAACATGATGTAGTCTCTTTTCCAACGTATTCTTTCTTTTCACTGCCATTTTCTAAACCTATATATCTGCTTATATTCGTTGTGGACATTGTTGAAATGCCACCGTTGTCCTGAGTGTCTACACTACGTCACTGTATATATACCATCGTCGACAATTTCTTCAAAGTAAGGCTACGATTCAAGAACTGTTTTTAGTAAAAATATATTTCTCTAATTTAGAAATTTAAAAAAACTATTTATAAAATAAACATAATATACAAAAGTATATAATATCATAGAAACATAAATTCTGCTTATTTAACATATATAATTTTTTGCGAAGTTCAAAATCTTCGATACATGTATTTATAATTATATACAAGCGTTAGGTATAAAGATCCGATCAATGCTATTTATAAATCATTATCTGTGTTATTGCCTCTAATATCATCAATATGTGGAGAGTTAAAATATGATTTTATAGAAAAAAATGTTGATTACAAATTTTAGCAAGATTAATACATTATTTTATAAAAGAAATATCGATCATAAAGATTAATATATTATACTTTTTCATAATCATCTATTTATACTTATAAAATTTAATTTTTTACTAGTCAATGAAATACTCTTTTTACAGATTACTTATCAAAAAAATAAACATTAAACCTTTTCCCTTTTACATTTTTCGTTTTTTATTTTTTTATTTTTTTATTTTACGTTCTTCAGAACATAAAGTATGTTTGAAAACGCAATGTCGACACATGGAACACGTGTGATAAACGTCACGTCGTCGACCTGTCGCTTTATCTGGTCCCTATTTTATATCATCTGCACCAGTGGCACATTACCAGTAGTATCTTCTGCATTGGTGAGCCAATATCTACTATATTGGCTCTACTAGACACTGATATTTCTGGCTTCCTAATTTGCTCTCATGTAAAAAATTTTAAGGAAGTAATTTTTGATTAAAAAGATAACGATGGAATTCTATTCTTCTGATATAATAAAATTGAAGAAAGAAAAATTAATAGGGTTGAAAATCGTTGTTAAAAATTAATCGTAATTAATAAATTATCTTCGACAATACTGATTATCGATCAAGAAATGTATTACGTATTTAAAGCCTAGCGTGAGAATTTTTAGAAAAATTTTAATTATTATAAAAATAATAATGGAAATTCAATTTCTAAACATTTATAAACAATTAGATAATTATGATCGCTACATATTAGAAAATATTCTATTTCTGTTTATAAATCAATAAGAATTTTCTAATTATTTCAGCCTTTGCAACGATGGCGATCGGTAATTGAAAATTTCAGAACTGGTGAATAATTCTGCTATTATGAGTTAAGAAGAGTCACGTTTATTTACTTCAAAAAATTTGAACTTCTCGTTTAGTAATTATTAGATGCGATATGTGCACTTATAAGAAATTTTAAAGCACTAAATTACGCATATATAGTAAAGTAAAGTGTAAGTGATTTATATAACATTTAGTACATAATAATTTTCTAACTTGATTTTATACTTTTAATTGTATCTTCAAACCTGTATTTGCATGAAAATCTTCAATATGATATTTATGAAAAACTTTACTTGTTCTTGGTCGATTCAGACTGACCCTTTTAATAAATTTAAGACAATATACAGAAACTAATTTTTTATCTAATAAATTAATTTTATCATAAATTTATTTCTATTATAAACTTTATTTATTCACACGTTAATTATTTAGAGAAGATAGAAATCTAATGTATTGTTCATAAAACTCAGGGATAAGATCGAACCGTAGATGCTATAGGTACACTTTCTACCATTCTCTTATGCTTATTCCTGGACCTCTGTTCTCCTCGCCCGTTTAACAGGGTGAAGTATCTCGAAAATAATAAAACTCCATATTTCACCGAAACTCCCATCGCTGAAGCAGCTATGCAAATTTCAAGAGGGACCTCTCCCCTACTCGAGACCGTAAGAGCGCGCGGATCTGCCACTGACGTTTTTAATTATTCAATAAAAACTTGAACGTCAGTATAGATAGTTTGAGATACTCGTAGCTACATTATGTCACCATTCGATATTTGCTTTACCGATCGATCTTACGTTCGAAATCATTAATGAATTAAATATGTACGGAGGCGATGTATTATAAATATTACATCTTCATGTACATACATACGTATATTATGATTGGATTATGAATACTTATTAATATTTTTACAAATATAATTAAAACAATAAAGAAGAGTTTTAAAAAAATTGGTAAAAAATTGTTTTACTTATAAATATTGTTAATAGTACTATACATTAGATATTATGTATATTTTTACATAATATCTGCACTTTAGGTATTTGTATATTGTATATTTTAATAATAACCTAATAATTAATAGTAATAATAATTAATAATAACCTAAATTTTCCATTTGTTCCATTTGTAATTTACTCAGATATTGTAGTTTACAATGCGTCGGTACTAAGCGTATTTCGTACTACTTGTACGAGATCTCGTAAATCACGTTTCTTCATAAATATCAGATGATCGCCAAGAGATCTTACGGCACTGTGGTCAAATATTTTTACTATCTCCTACTGTTTTTGCCCGCCGCAAAGCTAAGAATTGTTTCACTCCAGGAGGGTCAATCTAAATTTTCGTGAAACTCGACCGTGCCTGGAATGACAGAGATATTCTTTGCAATTTTCAAAATGTCCGAAGGTACAGCACGGAAAATATTTTACAATATTCTGCATATTATTGAAAGTGTTAGTCAATTACTTTTCGTATTACTGCTTTATTAGGAAATTATTACTTTAGTCATAGATAACAAAACTACTTTATCCAAAGCAATTATAAGTCGAAGATGATTCGAAAAATCGAATTGTTCGGTTAATTGAACATGCATGAACTTACCCGGTTTATGATCAAGAGTCACTACTATAATTTAAGATATTAGACAAAATATTAGTTATTTTTTGAAGAAATGCATTGTAACAATATGTAGATGTACTTCGTTCGCTAAGTTTGGAGCTATTTTACTTACAATATTATCCTTTTATATGTTTTTAAATTTTAATTAATTATATTTTAAAATGAAGAGCAAATTATAATATTCTTATTCCTTAGAAAAATCTACGGAAAAGTTTGTTTCGTCTAAAAGAAATAAAAGATGACGTAACATTTTGAGCAGGATTGTACATATTGTATATCTTACGTAAAATATTTTAAACTTTCATTAATACTGAATACGAGACATGAATAAAAGATTTATATTCTCTGAAAAGTGTCAATCATTACAAGCAAAATACCATAAACAATAAAATGATGAAAGAAAGATTTATATCCTCGAATCGTCAGTAGTTCAAAAGTTAAATAAAGCAGACAGTGTATATCTTAGTTATGAAAGCGTTATACAACAAACGTTTAACAGACGCGAAAACATCTGAAAATACAGTTTTTCATTAATAACAGGTGGAATGCGCAAAGGATCATTTTATTGTCTTTTTATGGCTTTTACATTAAATCGCTGTAATCACGGACAATGGTTGCTGATACCATTCTCTGTTGAAAGGTACAAAACAAGAATCAACCGAAATATCTGACGGTGCTGAAAGGAGAAACTGGAACGGAATAAACGAGAAGAGGAAGCAGAGGTGCAGATATCGAGGGTGGCTTTAACGGCCTTTTGTTTGGTTAACTGCATTGCTTTCCAGCTTGCCCGTAATTGCCACAATGCGGGGCGAAGAATGAAAAAGAGAATAGCGATCCAGGAAATCAGAGAAAATGGTTAATCGAACGACAAAGCGATCCCTAATTTTCCTCTTGAGACACATTGATTTGATTGCACAGTTTTCTTGTTCCTCTCTTTCTTTCCTTTCTTTTCTCATCTTTCTTTCTCCCGACTCTTCTTGACTCCTTTATACCTTTGAATGGAAGTAACGAAGACATAATGATAATTATACTTGCCAAATTGTGCAGCTCTATACTATAATTCTATTTTATATTAAACTATATTTTTTGTACAGAAATTTAAATTCTTGCCGAATAACATTATGAATTAATAATAATGTGTAGTAAATAAAAAGCACTGAATATATTGTAAATATTGTATACAAAGATTTAGTCGAAGTAGCAAAATCCGTAAAAGGTGCAGATATCTTGTGTGAAATTAGTTAAAAGAATTTTTTTATAACTTTAATGTTTTTTAAAATTTCAGAGAGGAAGAAACTTCTGTAATTGAATTTGATTTCTGTCACTAGGGATTTCATTTAGAGTAGAGTTTCCTCAATTTGAAACTCGAAACGAAACTCTCTATATTTAAAGCAGTACAAAAGCAAGTATTACATTACTTTTATCAAAAATAGCAGATATACATGTTTTTGTATCTAAACTGAAATCGACAAAGAAATGAAAGAGACATAAAAAAATAAGTTGAGAATATAAGGTAAAATTTCGTCACACGAAACTTTGTTTTCGAAAACATCAACTTCAAAAATTTATTAAATTTATTAATAAGAAAAATTGTCATATCAATATCTCTTCTTACATAAATATGTAATACAAATGAAAAATTAACAGTAAGTTATTTCACTTTGGGCATGATAAAATATTTTTATTTTAAAAACGTAGTTTTAAATAAAAATATTTGAATCTGTTTAATTTAAAATTATTTTGGCACATGTGTATTCCATGTATTTTCGAGTAATTAATTAATCGAGCAATTAATCTGCGTTTTTGTCTTACTTTCGCATGTATAATAGAATAACTTCTTGTTGGTTGTTTATTCGTGTCTAGACAAGAATTAGGCAAATTCTAATAATAATTCACTTATACTAGCAATTAGTTTTTAATCTTTGTTCTTTCAAAAAGTATCATATGCAAAAATCACTTCTATATCTGTGTTGAATCACTTTATTAATTACATCATAATTATTATAATAACCATGATTCAATTCAGCTTTGCATTTAGCAACTTTATAAATTTTCAAGTTTGATTCAGATGAAAAATATTTTTCTTGGCAATTATATCATAATTACCCGAAGACACAGTATAATTAACTTCTCTTTCAATCATGACTCATTTCAACAATATGCTTAATGATCCACAGATGTCAAACCAAACTCTAATACCAACCACCTATGTCATAGCAGAACTTTTCTATCGGGAACAAACAGATCAGTCCATTTGGCATGGAGCATACCCGTCAATTTCGGCTGCTCGATGGTCTGTTAGTCGACAGAAAAAGCAGCATCGGCTTAAAATAAAAAAATAAAAAAAAATAAAAAACGAAAAAAAACGCGTCGATACGCTATCTCGAAGAACAAAGCATACACGACGACGCTAATCTCGTTGCGAACTCTTCAACTATCCCCCCGAATCACTCGCGGCGCTCAAAGATACGCTCGTTAACGGAACCGAACTCGATCAGCGGAGCATGGGGCTCAACTCTGGGCTAGAACTGTCGAAGAGGGGTGGAGTTGGAAAAAAAAAGAGCCGATCCGTCGAGGCAACGTTAAACGGGGGAGGGAACGTTGCAAATTGATTAACCGGGTGATTCGCGGAAATGAAAGCGAACACAGGGGCCTGGGAACACAATGGGGGGAGAGTGCGGATCGCGTATCAAGTGGACTCGAGACACTCAAGGGTTAAATGGATCGGCCCGTATGAAGCCGGCCGGCGAGTTACGGAGGGAAAGCAACGACGGTCAAAGCGACGCTCGCTTATCTCACTGGTTATTCAATTATGACAGTTTAGCGGGAAGGGAGGCCTGGGCCACGTTTCCATGCGCGCCGGCTCACTTTGTACCGGCGACGGAGGCCGTTTCGCGATAAATTGAGCTCTCAAGGAGGTCTGCGATTGCCGTATATACGTGAATCGGTGTGGAAAAGGTGAATGGGCTTGCAGCAGTTCCGCCACCGCTGCTCCAGAAAGGACAACGACGCTCTGTGTCCTTCTTGCACTCCACTTACTACTTTTCCTTCCCCTATATACGGCTCGGTTCGTTCATCTTCTTCGCGATCACACTCGATCTCTTTTTTACTCCTGGCCGTTCCGTGTTCCGCGATTCACGCACATACACCCGCACGCGTATAGGGGCCAAGTGTTCGATATGCAAAATCGCTGAATACGGCCGTAAAACGCAGGCGGCGTGTACGCCAATATGGCGAGCGTGGCTGCCACGCTTTTCTACTCGTTCCCTTTGCCGATACGAATCGGCGAACACCGATACCATCGGGAAAATCGAGATATTAACGTTAACGTTGCACACCGAAATGTTTCAACGAACCCCTACGCTAGGTCTGTCATTGTCCACCGGCCATCAGCTTCGTCGGTCAGTTTCCTTTCACTCGTGGAAATTGGCGTTAAATTATGGCAAAATGCGTTTAAGTTCTCATTTTCTTATTGAAGTTATTCGCTTTGCGAGTTTCAAACTTATTTGCGAGATTTGTAATTTTTCTCTGTAATTGAAAAGTTCTCTTTCCTGATATCTATTGAGTGTATTTTGTAATCGAATAATTGAATGAATAATTGAAATTTTAATTTTCTTTATTTTTGTAAACATGGAGAGAACAATTAAGGATCATACGATAATTTATCACGGTATTATAAATATTTCAAATTCTTAAAATTTCAGAAAATTAGTAGAATCTAAGTGGATGGCATAATAATGAAGAAATATTTGGAATTTTTTTTTATAATTGTTATATTAAAACGTAGAATTTTATAATACAAATTAATTGAAGAGAATACTAAATGAAATGTTGCATTAACGTAATGTTGGTCCTTAATTGGTTAAAAATTATTATAACGATCATTAAATGTAAAATTAATTTACAAATAACTACAATAAAGAACTACGATAAAATAAACATAATATAAAATAAATTATATTTTAGACACGAAAACACTTTGTTTAATTATACATCTTAAAAGCTAAAACGATAATAATCTTTGATAAGAAACAAATTGAAAGACAAATGTTTTATTTATTCTAAAATACCCTGTTGAAATATTGAAAAAATTATTGAGCACTCTCTATAATTTTATGTTAATAGAACACAATATTGTTCTCTTTTAGTCTATTTCTTTGTATTCAATAATACGAATATTATTTTACTTTTTAGATAATTCTAAAATTCAAAATAAGAGCAAAGACATTAACTGCAGAAAAATGATAAATTATAATGTTTTTATAAATGAGCAAATAGCTAATTAAGAATATATCTTAACTGATAATGTTTGTAATTTGAAATTAAACAGTGGCAATCTCGGCCAATCGAAAGTATTATGTTTAAAATTAATACGAGTTGAAAGGAACTATAATTTATCCATGCAATTTATTTATGATGATTAGATTATAAATATTTATCAAATTTTTAGTGACATAATTCAAAGAATAGAATCTAGAAAACTATTAAATTATATTAAGGGGTTTATTTAGTGGTTGAATAGTTAAACTGTTTGTCAAAATTATTATTTACATATTGTTATTTAATCCTTTGAATGGTATTATTGCAAGTATGTCGTTTGAGTGAATATCGTACATTCTTGAACATAATAAAATTTTAGCATAACAAGCACTGAGTCCAATTTTCTTTTAAGGAATTCAGATTTGTTTAGCTTTTACTGACGCTTCACGTATTCTTCCATTCTTTCATATAGCGTGATTTTTTCAATATCATCACCATTAGAAACTTGGTGATTTCGAATTTCTTAATATCAATTGTGATATCGTTATCTCTCGACCAATGTATGAATTTCTCTAATGTACAGATTTGTAGAAATTCGTGCAGTATTTTTTGTTAGAGAAATATAAAAACAAATTTACTATAGGATCATCAAGAGTATCTTAAAATACAAATTGTAAATGTCAAGTAACAAAATTTATCTTGAACTTGTGAAACGTCATAAGAACAAGTATCGAATAAGAAATCTATCTGTGAGTTTGTATTGAAACCACTATATATGTAAATCTCAATGTGAAGATATCATGTGATACGAACAACGTTCATTCATTAGACCACTCTATAAATTAGAAATATTATTCTCATTCAATAATCACAAGTGAATCTCCAAATTCTCCTTTTCGACAATGATGCACCGTTTGCATTCGAGAACGTTTTCTCAAGACCCAGTGAAAGAGTTTTCAGCGATCAAGCCGCGTTTCGAACAAAGGAGTCGGAGCGTCTTATTTCCCAAAGTGAGTCCAATTTTCGCGTCGTTGCGAACAATCTGCTCTAACAGTGGAAAGAGATCGACATTTGCAAATGATTGAATTGAAATTATGGACACGACGATAAACGAGAACGGAGGGTGAAAGTAGTTGGGGGTCAGATTCGGTTCATCGATCCGCGCCTGGTAACGAACCAAATTCTTTCCTTGTTACTTCGTGCATCTCGTTACGGCCAGACGAAACGCGGAGAGTACGCCAAGATTTCCCGCGATCAAGAATTCCTCGCGTGCTTCCGAACAATAAAGTGTGATTAAATTCGAATTTCAAATGGTACAGAAATCGGCCAGAAACTGAAAGAAACTTGCCACTTTCTTCCCTTTTTATTTCCTCCTTTATTTTCCTCTTTCGTTGGATTTGTTTGACCATCGTATCATAGGTTTCTCCTGTTGTTAACATATTACTAGCTGGCAAATAATTTCGATTAAAGCCAGTGTTGTCATGTACGAGTATCGAATATAGAAATACAATAAAATTTTTTTCGGAATATATTCTAATAATACATTTCATATTTAACTGTAGTAAATATCGTATGTAGCGAATACAGCATTTGACTTCTTTCTACGAATTTTAATTATTAGTGTGAAGCAAGTAGTCTTGTTATTAAAACAAAATGTGAAATTTCAAAGAAGTTGAAGAAGTTGAAATATGGCAACAAATGGCACAAATAACCCGTTGGGAGATTAATGATTACTGATGTCAAAAATAAAGGACAATTTGATGAAAATTATGTACACAACGACGAAAATTTGCCTCATTTATTCATTGCCTGAAACATATGTAGCTTTCAAAAAAGAGGATCAAATGAAGTAGAAAATGCAATTTTTAGCAATTATTTACGTAAAAAAGTTTATGTAATTTAACGGTTAAAAAATTAACCATTTGGGATTCTTAACATTTTACGTCTAAGAAATTTACGATTACGTTTTCAGAGACGCAAGTTCCATAGCATGTCAGTTTCACGTCATATACTATGCACAAATAACTTACAAACTAACAAAATTAGTTCGAAATATGAATCAAATCTCAAAAAACATCACTAATCTTATCTGAAGTATGTTACGTGACATAAGCAAAATTTTCATGCAATGTCTTCTTATTGATATTACTATTATCTTAAGTTTCTTTATATGTTATTTCCGTGGTTTCTTAAATTTCCAAGTATTTGATCCGAAATTTGATTTCTTGGAAGTGAACTGGAATAAAACTGATAATATAATTTATTATTACTTTTTATAAGACACTGAAAATTTATACACGAGTCCATAAAATATTATCCAATTCAGTAAATAATAATTCTTGATATAAATAGTACACAATGTATATTTTTAATGAAAATTAAATGCTTCTTAAACAGTAGTTTAATCATTTTATTCAATTGATTTCTAAATATTATTTAATTTATTGAATTTTTGAATTTTGTTTGAAAATGTCATAATACATATATCCATTATTTTTTTTATACTCAGCATGTGTCAGTTTGATAAAAATATCAAATATTACTTTTACCGTCTGTTTATTTAAGATTACAGCAAAACATTTAAGATTATTATAAAATAGCAGGAAATTTGGTTGGAAGACTTTGATTACTTCCAAAAAAGCACAGCATAATAAACAATCGAATTTTGATTATCTAAAATTATCGATAAATCATGTATAGATTATATCTCATACATGTTCCGCTATTCTTATAATTGTCCATGAACAGCACAACTACTGCTGCTTGTGAAAAACGTAATACCGAAATAAAATAAATAACATTTATAGATAACAACTGTATTAGCACTATTGGTAGGAAAATGGATTTGGAACAGATAACCTTACTCCATAAAAACTATTATCGTTGATAAAAGATAGACTATGATTACCAAATCTGATATTTCTACTACTATTAGCTTAAACGTTAAGTACATACATACGACAAATATTATCGAGGAATTATGTGTCTACTATGCAAACACAGAAATGAATGACAAAATTTATATAAATTTTTACATGATTTATATAAATGTTTACATGAATAATGAAATGTGTATCTTTCATTTGATTGAATTATTCAGTAAGCTCTTTCAAACTGTGAATTTTTATACATTTATGAGAAATTGTAAAGTGCAAAATTGACAATATATCCAAAATATAGTTTCAATAATATTTGGTGCATTAAATAACTTCCCACCAAAGTTCTATTTTTTTTATTGTACTCCTAAAAAGTATAATTTCCCAAAATTTTGCAATCTGCCAATTTGGAATGAGCTTCTTGAAGCCATTTCACACACAGCAATTTAATACATTGTACGTAGATTGGCACGTGGATTAATTAAACGCAACAAATATCATCGATCGAAAATGCATTAAAATTCATCTTTAAGATATTGAGAAGTTTTTCTCTCGTACAAACGATGTGTAATAAATTCGCGTTGCATCTTCTCCAATATTCAGGATGTCCTCTCATTCGTTGGACTCTTCGTGATTTTCCTTTCGAAAAAAGAGAAAGAAAAAAAATCAATATCGGTCCATTTTTCGCGGCGTGTTTCTTCGAATCTTATTGCCCTTGCCAAAAGCTACGAGTTACGCAAACCTGGTATGGCACAGACGAGGGTGTAAAAGGGAAGAGGCTGCGTGCGTGCCCTTAAGGAGAAACAGAGAGACGAAATGAGAAACCCGAAGCAGTCCGTTATGTGGAAGCGTTGGCACACACGTTTATATGGTGGGTTGCCCGACAATAGGCATTGTGCACCCGCCATAACCAGGAACCGAACGCGACAGCACCACACCGGCATTGTCCGAATGTCAGGCAAAGTTCTTTCTCTTTCACTCTCACTCTCTCTTTCTCTCTCTCTCTCTCTCTCTCTCGCTCCGTTGCTTGCTCTTGCTGATCTCACATCGACTCTATAATTCGTGCATATAACTATTATACATTTTCTTGCAACATCTCTTTCGACGTTTTCTCTCTATGAAATATATAGCGATTTTTACTAATCGATGCGCAGCGAGGGTTACAGTCAGATAAACATTTTTTATGATTTTATATGCCTCTACTTTCGAAAATAATATTTCCCATCGAACGAATGAGTCACAAAAATTATTTTTCCTCCTTAAGGAATTAACGTATAAAATTAGCTAGTTTTGAATAAACTGTTCCCAATAACTGAGGATATTTCTTCTCTTAGAGTGAAATTAGTAGCAATTAAATTTATGTTGAAGACAAGCATATTTCAATATGTTCTTCTAATATTTTTGTTTCGTTTCCATAGTTACGATTGATGAATACTTTTTTACGATTAACATTGTTTATATCTTATTACATCTTTCTGTAACAATAGATCAAATACTAAATTTAATCTGAAACAAAAAGTCTCATATTCGTTTCCAATAAACAGCTGACACCTCATAAAATTTACGAACGAACTTTTTGAATGTGACCAAAAACATATTTCAATCTCAATACTAAAACGGTCATACATAAAATCATTTAACTTAGGTGTCTTCAGTTTTTGCCTTCTTTATTTATACCTATTGATATTAGCTGTTAATTATGTATGTTATAATTAAACTAAAAAGTATTAAACTATGTTCAAATACTTATGCATGACAGTCTATTGCGATTGATGCATCGTATGCATCACTATTGCTATCGTTAACGATCGTGTATATAGTATTATTTTTATATTTGTTATATATATGTTTTTATGTTAAAATCTCATTCTATACTCTTATCACACGTATGAAGTATCAAGTGAAAATAAATACAAATTTTTCAATGTATAATGAGTGACTGTTCCGTTCATTTTTTAATACTCAACTAAAATATAATTTTTGTATTATACTGATGTAATTAAATTCATCAACTCTTGTATCTTCCCACAATTTCTGTGATATTCCTTATTTTTTTCTCCAAACATAGATATTCGGACTAGTTTTTCAGATTTCTTTAGAACAATAAAAAAAATTAATCGCGAATCTATCAGTTATCTTTGATCTGGTAACGCAGTAACTTACTTGTACGTTAATAGCATTTATCGTGACTTGACTGATAACGAAATCTGACGAAAGAGCCAAATACCGCCAATATATATAGATAATGACAATAGAGTATATAAAGCAAATCTGAAATCTGTCCAAGCAACTTGTGTCTACGGTGATATAGAGTTTGGATACATATCGAGTTTTTCTTTTCTAAACGCAAAATGAAAGGTAAGCTAATTGCTTCAGTGACTAGCTAGGAATACGTTATATTCGATTCTCTAGTGTTAACATGATATAGGAATTAAAATATTCAATTATTAGGGAAAAATAAATTTGATAATTGGAATTTTTATTACAATTATTTTTAGATTACATAGTAAATTTTCAGTTGTTCTCATTTTAATTTCTGTTGTCTATTTTTACTTTATATCTGAAAGAACTTACACAATTTATTCGAAAACGAAAAACAATATGCAAAAATGTAGATTAAAATGTAACTATAAAATAAAGTAACATCTTCGTTATTATTGAATTAATAGGGAGACAAGATTGATTATTTTAATTTTTATTAAGACAGAAATCAATCCATTATGTTATCCACAGATTACGAATTTTGTATATTTTCGGGAAGTACAAGGATTGCAATATATGATTATAAAAATCTTATTCATTTATTTTTTTAATTGGGCCAATACAGACCAATTATATCGTTCATTTTGATCCACATGATATACATATATTGTTTCATATCATAAACTTTGCCTTGATTATCATTGTAAGTGCGTGTTAACAAGGTGAAAAATTATTATTTTGAATAGCAGTACATTGTTGTTTCAAGTGATAAAATATTCAATTATGTTTGTCAACTGTCTCTCGCTCCCGTACTTTCTCTAAAATATGTTATTTTAATGTTTATATGGAAGCAAATGTATGATACACTGTATTTTCTTGTTACATAATTGCAAATCATGTTTACTCGTGTAAAAATTAAAACTTTCGATTTCCATAAATATTCGCAGACACGTGATAGTTTCAGTAGCTCAAATAGTTTTGTTATTTAATTTATTCAAACTATTATTTATTATAATAGACACTGTTATATAAATATTTCAATCTTTTAAAAAATCCTAGTTTCAGCTAATCCTCGGAACTTCCTAGCCCCACAGAGTTAAAAATTTAGTAACGTAAATATATATAAAGTTACAGAATATAAAAGTATAAAAGTAGAATTTAATATAAATAAATACATACAGAATTACAAAAGTAACTATGAAATTTAGTAACATGAATAAGCATGTTGAACCAACAGAATTACAAATGAAATGTTAAACAAAATCCTTAATGGTTCAAACGAAGCCTTACATTTCTATCAGTTTATTCACAAAATAAATTTCAATTCCGGATTGAATTTGATAAAGAAGTAATTTTGACGAATCTACGCTTGATTTTTTCCAGCCCTGGTATTCTTGTTATTTGTCGCCGTTTTCATCTACACAAACTGCAACGTAATCGACACACGAGCTTCGAGACCAGACTGCTCCAAGGCAAGCAAGGATCGCTTATTGGTTCGTCATCCATGCAGCTGTACTACTTACTTCGTTTGTCTTACCGACCCGCCAATTCCCATGGAATGTCCTTCCGGCCTTCAGTTCAATGAAACTATCCAGGCTTGCGATTTCGCAATTAATGTGGAGTGCAAACTAGATAACGACTGCTCCCAGATTCCTAAATAATAATATATTATTTCTTTTGTTTATATTTGTATTAAGGAATCTGTAATAATGAAAAGAAAAGTGAGACACTTCTTGTAATCGCTTTTTGTTCAAAGTTTTAAAAAAATCGTAACTATCGTTGCGTATTTTTCTCAAATTGTGAATTATTCATATAATATATGTATACGATGCATGATACCTGCAAACAAGTAAAAATTTTTCTGTAACACTGTATTGTTTGTGAGAACACCTTTTCACAACATTGTAATATTTGTGTTTTATTTATTGTTTTCCATCTGTTTTTTTACATTTGCCTAGCATTTGGATGAAATTTTTAACGTTAGATGAAAGACGTACGTCACCGCACAAAAGTGTGTGAGTAATTTTTGAATTCAATTAGAATTTTAACTTTGTTTCGTAGCAATTTAACTATGTTGAGTCGTGTTTGTTGATTAGACTAAAACGCTCGAATTCTGAATATATAAAACTTGTTCGAAACCTTTAAATTTTCTCAGCAAACACATTTCGCGATATTCGTAAAACGTTTCAGTTTGTTGGAGTGTTAAAACTTGATTCTGTCAACAGTGCCGTGTCAAAATAAAATGAACGTTTGTTTCATCAAATTATCATGTATTCTGGAAACAGTTGAAAAGTATGAAATTGTAGAGTGCATATCATGGCCGCGATATACGTAACTTATTATTTAATTGACAAACCAATTAAAACAAATGTGACAGCTGACTGGCTCCAAAAGTCTATATCTCAGAAAGGAAGAGTTATGAACCTATATTTATAGAAGAAACAGTAGAATACGGTATCAAAGTTTGGCCACCTATTTCCTTAACATCTTGTATATTCAGGCACCGACTGTATTTTCCACCGAATCGTGAGTTTCTCCTTTTCCCTTGGGAACGGTAATCACACCATTATATTTCGTAATATTCCTCGTTCTTCCTTCCTTTAAAAATTCTTTAAATGAAAGCTATTTAAACCCATTTCGAACCCGTTTCTTTCTGTGACACACATTTTCCATTCACTAACAATTGGCCCAGTTTCTTTCTTTCGTTTGAACTTACGAAAGGCGAACTTACTCGTTGGCGAACATTCGCATAAATCAGTTTCGCAGCCAGAGTGCTACTAGAGCTCTCTCTTCCTCTCAGTTGCAGCTATTAATCATGGTACGAGCCATCGTACAGCGATGCGGCGCGAACGTTTCCAAGTCGAACAGCGAGCTGCTCGTTTATTCGCGCGGACGACCGAGACTTTACAATTCAATCTCTTCGCCGGCATCTATCGTCAACTCGTTCGTCCTTTCATGAATAAGTCGAGCCAGTTTGCGCGGCCAGGCGAAGGAACGATTCTCGATTCGACATTATCGGCGGCGATCGATGGAAAACCGGGCGAAGGAACGAGCGAGGAAGGAAGATGAAGACGCGATCCGGAGCCGGAAGACGATGAGGAACAGATGAAAAAGGGGCTTACAAGAGGACTTTCGAATTCTCCGGGGGATTGGCCGGTGTATCGTGTGCAAAACAGAAGAAGGACGGCGAACGAAAGACGGCGTTGAAACGAAATCGGAAGGAACGAGTAAGTGGGTGTACCGTGGATACCCCGGGCAAGTGGGCAACGGTGAAAAGGAGAGACGAAGCTAGAGAAAAGAGAGATCTCATCAGAGACGGCGACACTTAAATTCCCTATTTCGTTTGGCGCTCAATACAGCCAGAACGAGAGTTTGTCGCGTTCCCCGCGTGCATCGAGCTCGCCTCGCCGCGTTCTCGTCCGTCAGTTAATGTCGTATTCTCGATGTAAAAAGGAGAACGACCGGCCAGAGAGGAGCGAGAGAGAGAGAGAGAGAGAGAGAGAGAGAGAACGAAGCGGCTCGAGAACGGATCGAGACTTCTTATCGGTACGAGTCAGCTACCGGTTACCAGCTTCGTACACACTCCTTCACCTCGAAACAGCTCTCTTTTTTTCTTTCTTTCTTTTCTCTCTCTCTCTTCCCCTCTCTCATCGTCTCTACAGTTTCCCACTATTACTTTACCGTTTTCGTAGATTTCCCGCGCGTTTCTCTCACCGCTTTTCGCCATTACTTGCACGAAATGAATCCAGCCTTGAAGCACGCCACGGGAAATGTTGCAAATGTAATGGAAGCTATTCTGCGTTCGGGTTGGGAACCGATTGGATGCTTTCGTTATAAGCTTCGAAACATAATCGCGTCTCGATCGTGTGTTTCAAACTATGTGCTACGAGTTTAATTGGTCGTTGACTGAAATATTCGATACGAGGTGTTGAGAAGTTAGAGTGGTCGATTTGAATTGTTGAAAGTTTCTCGATTTTACCATTACCAAGATTTTACGTTACGATTATCAAGATTTTATATAATTGATAGGTTGAATTTGTTAATTTTGCAACCAGAGTATGTGGTTTATACATTTTATTTCAATGTAGATTTGATGAGATTAATAGATTAAGTTTCCTAACTTTACTACTGGAATATACGGTTAATAGATTTTATTTAGAGTTATATATTATATGACAAGTAGATTAAATTTATGAAAATTGAAATGTTTACAAGGACAGCGAAAGAAATAGAACCTAAAGAGAGATTTGTTTTACCCACTGGATATTATGAAGATTATCATATTTTAGGTGTTCTGTATATTTTTAATGCAGTGCATATTCTATGTTATACATGTTTGTAATTTTAAATTTCCTAGAAATATATGAAAATTGGTAGTTTACTCTTTCTTTTTCTTCTGAACATCAAATACATAATTGCTCTTGATGAAAGTAAAATTCATCAGTTTTGTTCGCCGATTTATAATTTACACATTTCAAGAAAAATTAAATAGTTTTCAAGTATTTGACAATTAAAAATTGATATCGTTAATAGTGTATCTGCAAAGTTTCAACGGTTGAAAAAGTTTCATTCACATTAATGGTAATGGAGTTGATAATGCTTTATTATTTGAAACATTGTATCAAAGAAATATTGAATCTGTCTTTTGTCATCGTTGATAAAGATGTTCCAAAATGTGCTTAATCAAGAAACAGCTCAAGTTAATTATTCATACATTAACATGTTGAAATAATACTTCATATTCAAAATACGATGTTGGATAATGTTTTAGACTTCTATTCTATCCAATTTTCATTATCCTACCGTAATTATTGTGTTCTTCGTTTACATTTCTTATCACGACTTGCGTATTAATTTTATTAAACTTTCAAAGGGTAAATAATATACAATGTACAATTTCAAATTACAATGAATGACCTTCCACAGAAAAAAGAGCAATCTAATTATGTAATTAATTTAAAGACAGAAGGCTCGAACGTAACAGTCACGATCAATTACCAACATCTTTCCAAATCTGAAATCTTCAACGCTACACTTTTCAATTGTACATCAATATAGTTAGCATAATGTTACTTCTGTTCGTGACGGTGCTTCCTCGTTATTCCATTCGTATTTACATTCAACGACATGAAAAATGTTTCACGATCGAGACCGAGCTACGTTTAAACTCATTGCCACAACTTCAAGTTGTTGCCTCTAGTTGTTTCGTTTAAATCCTTGCAAGTTCCCGTTCTCCTCTTTTCTTTTCTTCTCCTTTTATTTTCTCTCCCTTCTTGCTTTGCCCGTGGTATATAACAAAGGGAATTCGAAAGGCACGATCGGGTGGTTAATTTATGCTGTCTGTCTTGCTAGGTGGTACGTTCTGTCAAGTTGCTAGTCGCGGCAGGAGGTGAGATCAAATTAATAGCCAGACATTTTTCCAACGAAGAAAGCGCGCCAGCAGAACGCGGCAAAGAGGCGAGGAGAAAAAGAAAAGAAAAGAAAGAAAAAGAAGAAGAGAAGGAAACAAGGGAGAAAGGAAAGAATACCGATTATAAAACGCTCAGATGGCGTGCAAAGAACGCAAAGGCCCTCCGTTTGCACGAGGCAAGCTCAGGCTTGGCTTGCCCGTAGAGATTGCTGCTTTGTTGCATGTCTCCTTAGACTCGTACATTTATTACGTGGCTGGTAATTCTCATACGACTGAATTATCGTTTTTTAATCGCTCCTCTTCCTCTCTGTAGTACTAATTTTTCTACTGAAGTTGTATTCTCCAAGCGAAATAATTAACGAGATTAAAAACGCTGTTCAAAAAATTTCAATTTCTTTCCTCCTTAAGGTATTAATATGTATTAGGTGATTTTTGCGGAGTTTAGTGCGTTGAATATTAATATGAAGATTGTGGCTCTACGTTAGTTTTTGAAGAAATTTTTAAAAAAGTACAAATTTTCAAATTTGAATGCTGTATGATAATGTGTTTCTAAAACATTATAAATTCGAAAAGATTTTTAATTTGTCCATAAATTTATGACACTGTGCAATATTATATGGTATATTATTGAACATCGAACAATTGTCCCACTAGTCTCGATCTCCTTATTATTTGATATAAACTAACATCCCCCCAGAAATATTTTTCGAAAAATATTTAAAGAAATTGTGCCACAGAGAGAAGAAACTCGGTAATAACGATGAATCAACGAAAATCTTTCCGTTGTTGAACAGAATAGGAAGGGAGAGATAAGACTGTGATGTAGTAGCTGGTCATTCGCCGGTGTCCCCGAGGAAATCAAATTATCAACACGGCCAAGACCAACTGGCACATGTACTACTCGCATGACATAACTAAAGCCGAGCACAGGTGGTTCACTGATATTGGTTTTGCTTTCGAATTTTGTGGACACCTCCTATAGCTATTGTCGTACCAGAGACTCATCAAGGCCAATTACACCACTAAATATTCACAAGTTCATTACGAACCGAGCTCAATACGCCATCCTTGTATCTTCTTTCTGTCTTTGTTTAACTTCCCGATTTCCCTATCTTTTTCTCCTTCAGCGTCTCTGTCTATTTATTTTTGTATGATACAATTCGTATTATTTTCATATTAACGTAAAAATTGTGTATCATGGAGCCCCGATAAAAAGAAAACAAGGTTTTACCGAGAAAAATGGGTAGAATCATAAATAATTTTAACTACAAAACTACAAAGTACTTTTTACAGTTATTGTGTCTATACCGAGAACGACTTATTTTTTTTATTTAAAGTTATTTATTTATTTATTTAAAGTTATACGTACCTTCGAGAATTGCTAGAAACTACAATAATATATTACAGATTAATATAATTATGATAATCGAATATGTATCTGATCATATTACTGAAAATAACAGACGACATTGTCTGCTCTTTCTGTCGCGTAAAATCAAAGGAGACGGAGAATTTGAGGACGAAAGCGAAAACTTTATTCGATTCCTAAGCCATATTTTTTTCATCGCAATCCGCCCGTGCAAACTTAAAACGAGGGGGTTGAACGACAGCTTTCAGCGTGCAGGTCAGATGCGCTTTCCCTAGACTTTTCGACAAAGAGCTCATAAAAATTTAATAGATCGTCCATTCGGATTGCTGGGCTTTTTACGGCTTATAAATGCTTCGTTTGACCGAAAACAATTTTGCTGCCGGTTGAGAAGTCATAGTGGCTCAAAACTCGAAACCGGCCAGTTTAGAAATGCTTTCAACGAGCACGTCGTCGCTTCTAGCCGACCAGCCGTGTAACGAGAGTTTTAATTACTCGTCATTGGATTGCCTAACGGTCTCTGTCATCTACAACGCGATGAACTTCGTAAATAACTGAAATTCTGGCACCCGAGTTTTCGTCGCATTACATTTTTCAAATCGCCTAGGCACGTTTTATTTATCTTGCACAAGAACTTTTTCATCCAAGTAAAATGATCTCAAACATATGTTTGAGATTCAAAGTACAGAGAATAGAACAATTTTCAAGGTTTTATTTTTTTAATTATATTCTCAAAAATATCAATTTGTATAAAAATGCGTAATCTGTAAACACCTTAAGCTTTATATTTTCGAGTAGAGTCCAAAAATATTGTGTTAGAAATAAAATAATTGTCAGAAGAACGAATTTGCATATTTATATATGTAAAGGTTTAAAAACAAAAAAAAAAAAAAAAGAAACATAGAAGAAATAACAGTGACAAACTGCGGGAACAGGCAAAAACGAAACTCTTGCACAATATACTTTGGCTGAAAGTTTTTCGATTCGGCGCACAGAGAACGATATACCGTTATATATTACTACGCGCAAGGCCAAAGTCGACGATGACACATCGGGGATTGATTTCTGGCACATCGCGTTTTACGTGGATTTTCGAGAGGATCACACGTCAGCTATCCAATTCGACGAGGTCCCCGATTAAAATTCGATCGGTTATCATCGGAATGTCGTGTGATATTCCGGCCGAGTTTTATGTACGAGACCGATAACAATCCGCTGGATTATTGAAACCCACGCATCGATTGATCGACAGCCACCGATATCAGGAATTGCTCTGGCCCTACACGCGCGTCTACTACCTGGTGGTTCGACGGTGTGCGTGTCGCTTTCAGTGCGCTCAGAAAACTGCCGCTGGTTTTCTCTGTGCTCGCGCAGCTTTGAAATCCCCGCGTCTAGACCTTTTAGCTGGCTCGAAAAATCTGTTGCCGGCAAAATACAAACTTTTTTTATCGATGAAACGTTCATTACCTCGTCATATACAGGGTATCCAGTACAACATGGATAACTGGCAATGAGAGAAGAAAATTTTTTTTGTTTAAAGTTTCATTTTTGAGAAAATATAGTTTAAAAATTCAATTTGAATTTGGATAATTCTGAACTATACAGGAGTAAATGAATTAATAAAGTTATTTCGCCTACGAAAATAAGCGAAAAATGTAAAATAAAATTTTTCGGTTTGAAATTTAAAGAAAGAAGAAAGTTTAAAAAGTTTAAAGAATAGAGTTTAGTTGACTTGTGAAAATAATTGACTTATTATTAATAATTAAGTAGTTTTCAATAAATTTTCGAATTTAATTTTCTTGAAGTGTGAAACAATTGTAACAATTGTAACTTTTGACCGTGAAACAGTTGTATTCTACACTTTTATATTTATATTTATTTTTACATATTTATATTTATTTATTTCTGAACAGTCCAAAATTAGCCCTGAATTTAAATATATTTAATAAATTTGCAAATTTAATTTTTTTCGAGACGAAAATTCTTGGAAAATTTTATTCTTTCTTTTCGATTCATTTGTGCACGTAGAATCATTTTCCAGTTTGTTATCAACGATGTATGAGACACATTTATTTTTTTCTTATTTGTCAGCCCTTAATTCTTTGAAAGAAACAAAGCACTTTATAGATAACTATAAAAATGAATTGTATAAAAATCATTGATTACTTACTTTCAAATTATACATAAAAGTTAAATGTAATTATTAAACTTTAATCACATATAAACATAGAAACAAGAATATTGTGGAATAAATAACATATAATAATAAAGATATAAGTTTATACACAATTCTAAAAATATTTTGTTCATTTTTTCAAACATATGTATATGTATGTTGAAAATTCTGTTTGCAAAAATGTTTCGCTAATGTAATAACTTAAACATTAAAAAATAAATTAGGAGAAGCGCATCAAAGTTGTATCCTCGACCTATTTTTTTGACAAAATGCCATAGATTAACCGTGAGTGGAACAGCTATTTCAAAATAACAATACAGTGAAATCACTGTCAGTCAATAGTCATTGTGCAATAGTGAATGTTGCATTCATTTCTTCTGTTCGGTATAGCTTGGCTTCTAAATTGAAGAGTTCACAACAAAAACGACACTTTTCCATGTTTGTCTCTTTCTAGCAGAACAAAAAAGTATCTTTAATCTTGCTTCAATACCTTACAAATGTTTTTAAGAAAATATTTATTATACTGCATAACTTAAATTTGTACTGAGAAACTGTTGAATTGAAATTGAATCATGAAATTGTAAATTTCGTGACAAGGATTATTGTAGAGTCGATTAATTTCCATTATCTTTCGATGAATCCATCATCTTTTATTTCATCGTACTATGAGTATCGTTTCTGATTGTACTGATTTTGTTGTGTTATAAAAATTTGATAAGGATTAAGAGTTTGATAAAGAAAGTCTTTTATGATATTTCAAGGTCATTGGTATTTTCTTCTTTTTAATATGTATTATACACATTTTTTTATATGTATCGTTTCCTCGTTCTTTATAGAAATTATTGAAGAACTTGTCTCTGGAAATGCTCGGAAAGATCTTCCAATTTTAATTTTATAAAAAATATCTGTGAAAATAAAAAAAAGTTACTAGAAAATAAATTACATTGGGAGATATTAATATATTAATAGACTTCGACATAATTAGTGCAATTATTTTTAACAAAAATCACATTTTTCAGACTATCACCTACATTATATATTATTTTTCCACAAAGGATGAGTCGTAAATTATAATACAAATGGAGTTAGGGAAATTCTTTTTCTTTTAGTAAGAATCTGGAATCTTATGCGAGATATTTATACTAAATTAGGAAGATTCTGTAGCCCAAAATAAGATAAAAATCAAGAATGGTGAAATTATGTTAGAGAAAAATGCAAACTCATACATCTAATTAATGATTGGTAGTGCAGATTTCAAGACAAATTGTTATAGTGACTATTTCCGTATACGATATAGTATCAGATACAACCTTATTTACTATTATCTATCTATCACGATGGGAAACAAGTTAAAGATAATCAGTAAAAATGATAAGATGAACATTGTAGCTTAAATTGTGCCTAAAATTGTATTTAAAATTATACCTGGATTATTACTCTATAATTTTTAATTATAATACGTTTGAAATGTTAACCATTGCGTGAAAAAATGCATTCTCTGAATTAAATTATGATCTGCTTCAAATTCATTGCTTATATACAACCTCCATACATAATAACAAGTAAATATGTTAATAAGCTTTGAACCGTGTATGAAAAGAGTCATGGTAACTGTCTGTAATAAAATTTATAATTTAATTTATTTGTAGCAAACGTTTTGTAATTTCTATACACTTTATCATTTCAATCGTGACAGGTAATAATATCTCTTTACAATATTCATGAAATTTCAAGATACTACGAACAATGCGTATAATTCGTACAATGCGATAAATATTTTCACAAGTAACAATGACAAAAAGATACGTTTCAATTTCAATAAATATAAAACTCTATTCTCTCCGTAATCTCGCTTAGGTAACGATAAAAGAACGAAGGAATTTGAACGAAGAAACAACGGGAAAGCGTAGAAAGTAGCGAAAAGCATTCTGCCAGAACATTTGTTCGTACGTCGAACCAAATTCGCACGACGTTGGAATCGAATGCAACAACATTTTTGTTGCACGGACATTCGTAGAATTCATGGAGAATCCGTGGCCTCATAATCCTACCGGCGACTTTATGAAGATATTGCACAGATGCAAAAGAAGGCGGCACAACGGTTGTAAAGGGGAGTACGTGAGAAAGCGGTTCTCTCTTTCCCAAGTCGATCTGGATTTACGATATTGGTTGCAACACCACCTGAACCCAGACCCTTCGCCGGTCGACCTTGCCTTTAAACCATCTCAAACCGGTTACCTTACTCGGTAAGCACGTTAGATCGGCTTCCTTTATTTATTTCCACATCTTGTATTTCCCTTTTCCCGCGAGTACCCGCGTATCCCCGCGTCTTTACGAGTGGACTTGTTGGAATAAGTTATGAGTGTCCTTTATAACAACGTTGCATTACTTATCGAAGGAAAATGGAACCTAGCGAGCCGCGTTTCGCGTCAATAAATTCCGAGGACTGCAAAGGAGGAACCGTTTATTCGACAGGCTGGTTAGTACTTTTGCCCGAAGCTATCGATTCGATGTTGAAAATTCTGTATCAACGTTTACGTTCCGACGAGCCTTGATGACAGATTAGAGTGCTACGTCGAAAGCTAATTCTTTTGGTCCTCGGATTTGGTTAACGGATTTACTATTTTCTGTCGATTCAGCGTATGATTTATTGTTTCAAGTGTGAATCGATCAAATTTTAATAACAAACTTATATAGAAAGAATGATTTCAGACAAAAATATGGTTTTAAAAGAATCGACTAATACAATAACTAATCTTTTGTTATATTTATGGATAGAAACCTATAAGAACTAAGTAAAACTTGTTAAGATATACAGGTTCAAAAATCATTATCTTTTCAATACGTTTTTGTTTAAAAAAAGTCAAGGTATTATTAATTTATACGTTTCTTTGAAATACTTTCTTACGCAACAAGCGGTTTAAGATAATTTAAAGTGGCAGAGTTAGATGACTTAATATATAGTTATAATAGTTTTTATTTAATGTTTTTTTGCACACAATGATCATTATCGGTATTACAAGATGAACTTGTGAAATTTTTATCTGATTCTATCAAGAAAGTGTCAACAGTAATATTCGAATATTTACTATAAAAGAACTTTCATGTATACATGTATTATCTAAAACATTTTGAAATTTCATTAATTCTATTGGCAATAAGAGACAATATTAAAATCATTACAAAACATTGGGAACATATATAAAAGTTAGGAAATATTTATTACGAGCACATATTTGGTACAGAGTCAATATACAGCATAAATAGCGGTCTTAAAGTGATTAAGATAATCTCAGTATTTGTAGTTACTTCAATACTTTTGTTATCTCTTCGAGATAATATACTTGTATCAAATATCTCATAATTCTTACTTACATTTGTATCAAACTTACTTCCCATGAAAGTCGAGTCTCATTGCGATATTAATAAAATGTCAAAGTAGTTTATATAATACAGGTGATACAATTGTTATACGAATATATTAATTTTCAAATTTTGTTACTTTCAAGTTTTGTTGCTTTCACGAAAGGATCGATCTCAGATTTGGATTCCCAATCTTACAAGCATAAATTATATTCACTTACGTATTTTTATGCGTGCGCATCCCTCTTTCGAGAGGCTCGCGATATTTCTATAACAGGTAGGGCAAACTTTCAATGGGTGAATTTATGTACCGGCAGATAGCAAGGACAATATAAATGAGATTTTAAATATACGTATCGCAAGCTTGTTGGTCGTGGAACGCGTGCGCGCGAGAGGCCTGCTCTCCCTTTTAAGCATATTTTCTATTTTCCACGACGAAAGGGACGCGATAAATAATCGACGCATAAATCTCGTCGCGTGGCGCGGACGTATTCGATCGTTTAAAACGGGAGAGGGCAACCGCGCTATTATTTTCTCCGCACACTCCGACGACGGATTTTCTCGGGAAAATTCACGACGTGCCTTTCTTTTCGAAACTCGAAAACTTTCCGCTGATCGTTATGAATATTTAACGCTTAAAAATGACTCTCTTCCCGACGGTAATCGACCGTGATTCGTATCTTCGTTTCTTCCGACTTTCGGGTAGGTTTCACACGATTCACAGTATATTAAAATATCGATTGTTATTAAAAAATGTTTATCCTTGGAAATTTAATGTGAATATAAATATCGTTTCAAGGGGTTAGTCTGTCTTGAACTGACATAATTGATAATAATAATAATTTTTTCTTAGAAATTAATAAAATTAATACTTTTGCAACTGAATTTGTGTCAAAACATATCGAATTTTCAGAATTAAATTTAAATTTCAAAATTAAAATTGAAATTAAAATTAAAATTCGTCTTTAATTTTTAAAATTTTTTCTATCAGTCTCGATGAAGTGTTTTCATTCAATGTACCTGAAAAATTTACATTTCACTGTTGCATATAATCTCAATAGATAATAGAAAATTTAAAAAAATAGAATATAAAATAATATGTAATAATAATAATATATAGTATAATATAATGTAAAATAACAAAATATAAACTCAGATTTCTATGAAGAATTTATCACGAGTGTGTCGATGAAAATTGATTTCATCATAAATTTCATTATTCTTTATATACTTTTTCTAAAATAATTCTACAAAATCGAATTGAATCACGGTCATGAAATATTCCAGCATATAATATCAGCGAGAGTCTAGCGATATGGAGCTAGGCGAAATCAATTTTCAAATTAAATTTTTTCATTACCCGTGAAAACGGCTTTCATGGTGGTAAGGAAGGACGAGCCAAAGTCAAGAGCCGAGGCGGTGTGAATTTCATTAAAAGTGGCCGAACAGCAAACGGTGCTGGCTGTGGCTGAGTCTATGCAAGCGGAGGGAGAGAACGAATGAATTTATAGTTTTTAATATTTGTTCATTGCTCCGTTCCATCGTTGGAGAGGTTACGCGTGAATAGGAGAATAGTGACGAAGGACATAAGCAGCGTTATTTGCAATAAGCTATTATTCGACTTGCTGATTAAAAGCATCATTTCCTTGTACGTATACACGAGCTTAGGGTTTCGATTATATCTGCACAAACTTGAACAAGCACAATACACACACCGTACAATGTAGCTAATACGTGACAGTCTTTTAGAAATGTTTTCTGAAAGACATTTTATTATGCTAGGAGTATGAAACTTGCTTTAAATGGCTATTAAAAAAATTAAACGTTACACATTGTTATGAATAAGAAATACTTAAGTTTGATTATGTTACAACGTTTTAGAAATGTTTAGAAACTACCACTGCTCCATGTATTTTTCATTTGTTGTACATTTCTAAGATTGTTTATAAGAAAATGTAAAGTTTTTCATACTTTTGAATACAAAAATGAGTAACGAGAAAAATCACATCGATTTTTATAAAAATATTGAACTTTATATAGATAAAAATTCTTCAACAGCACAGTGTTATTGTAAAAAAATTTCTTTCGTATTACAGACAGATATTAATGCAATTACAATAATAATTCTATTTTGTACAGGTACATAGAGATTAGCTGTTCTAATGTAGCAAAAATAATTTAGAAATTCAAAAGACTCGAGAAACGGAGCAATGTTAATCGGAAAACCAAATATCTCATCAATTCCAACGAAATTCCGAATTATTTTGCGCGTAATTTTCGTGGTTATGTCAGTGTTCTCAATCACATGAGAAATTTATCTTACGACGTATAATATTGATATTGCGAATACTAAAAATTTAAAGGCCATTTGCAAGCGTGTCGATACGTTAAATTATACTCTCGTTAAAAGCGACTGAAACAGCGGAAACGTAAATGGTCGCTTTCAGTAGCTGTGTGTTTCATATGTGATGTTCAATTGCCAAAAATCGTACATAATGTACGCGCCGCTTCAACGCACGACGTTCATAATAAATTAAGAGGCTTTCAGCAGCCGTTCCTATTAGCAGCAACGGGAAAACAAAATAATACCTACAATGAATATAAGTGAATATGTATGAATATAATTCAATACGTATAGTGGATACGCGTGTGCTCCGTGTATTACAGTTCTGCGCCCGAAATATGAAAACATGAAAAATGTGAAAACGTATCGTGTAACACATGTAAACTCGTATTTATGTTATTGTCTCACACTAAAACGTACTACTAGATATTGAGATGCAATTGCAGACATTTAGATGAAACTTACGGCGGCCTCTTATCAATATTCAATATTCAAACATGTATATTTATTTGAAAGTTGGAAAAATTAAATAACGCAAAAAGCTTGTAAAATCTTTTGTTGTATCATAACATGTATTAATTTCATTTTCATAAATCGAATATAAAGTTCATACGTTCTGATGAATTTATAAATAGAGATATCTAATAATTATGTAGAATTTGGAATATAATATAGAATATTTTCTATTTACATAATTATATTATATAGATATGATTATGTTGTATTTATAAAATATACAAATTATGTTTTATCACAAACATCAAAAGTCTAACTATAAATTTATAAAATATGTGAATAATAATATAGAAATGTTGGATCGTATAGAGGAATTGAATTAAATTTTAAATAAAATATTAAAAACATATATTTGATCATTGAATTAACGTGAAATGATCTAATATTTTTTAATAGAACTTGTCATATTTTCGTTTTCTTATATTCTATGATTATTTCATTTAATGCATAACAAGTAAAAAGATGTAGTTCAAAATATAGTACATAATACTACATGTAGCATAGAACTGTAACGAAAAAATTTTTCATATTTCCAATTTGTCACACTGTGTTATTACTTTGTAGGAAATATTGCAAAGAATTCTAAAATGTATAACTACAAATTTTGTATAACTGCAAAAATTGACACTACATTAATTGTAAAGATTCTAATTAAAAAAATTAGCAAAGAAGAAAATATTTCTAGAATATGATTACTATATCTAATAAAATAGATGGAATAATAACTAATCTGTCTGAAAATACGCACTCAAACTCATAAATTGACGATAAAATTAACGAAGGATATAATTTTATACAAATTTTGTAGCCACTGCAGTTAGGTTAACAGTTCGTTGGCACTTTGTCTGACCAGTGATTGATCAGCTTCAGTAGTGAAAGGTGGAACAAGGCCATCGTTCTAGGGACGTTAGATACAGCTGATGCAAGGCCAAGTGTCAAAGGACGTTGAAGAGTGGCGAAGGGATTGTAGGAGAGAAATGGCGCGGTGGGTGATTTTCGAGGGCCCAACAGAACGTACCGTCGGTAATGTCGATGAATAGAGAGGTAATGAATCGTAGTGGACACCAACACGGAAGAGGCGAGGCAATTCTAGGCGTTTGGCTGGCCCTCTTCCCTGAAAAATATATATATATGTACGTTCGTTTCTCTCTTCTTCTCGCCTTATCGACTCTCTCTTTCTTTCTCGCCGGGCCACAACCTACCCTCTATCTATATCATGCACGATATCTGTAGTAGGTAAAATAGAGAAGGTATAGAGTAGTATACCTATTCATATTAAAGCCTCTGAAATTCACCCTCTTATTCAGGCCTATGTTGGCATTCACGTTGGTACCAGACACCAGAAACTGACCGCCTATATGGTTTCCACACGTTCCCAGTATTCTTCTTGTTTCTCTTTATTTATTCCGCTCTTATTCCTGGATACCTGGCGCGTTCCGCGTGCCTGTAAGATATCGCTACCACTTTCTGCCAAAACCACCATCCAAGCAAAATTAAGACTTTGCGTCGTTGGTTCAGTCCAATAAAGGAAATGAAATCTCTCTTCTTTTTTCGTGGATCGTGGAAAAATGAGGTGGAATGGAGTATCGATTAATTGTGATAATTGATGCAATTAATTGAGCATACAAATTTATGTTTTTAAAAATACAATTAGCATACTGATTGTCGTGATTGACATTTCTATTTTCATAAATGATTAACTAAGGTAAATGCAATTTTATAATAATAAATATTCTATTCTATAGATGAAACGAATGAATTTCGTGAGTTAAAATCCCATAATTATACCATATTTTTAAAAAAGAATATTATCAGCATCAAAAAAATATGAAGGATCCAAAGTGTATATATACATATTTATTTATATATTTATATTTAAATCTCGATTCTTAAAAGTCTCCGAGTATATGGTGCATTATACTGTAATTACGTTATAAAAACTAAATACCTTCCCAAACTTTTGACTTTTACAAAGAATATCTCCTCTCACAACTTTGATCATTTAAAGTTTACCACAGTGCAAAACTTCTTTGGAAAGTTTGCGTTATATTTCCGAGTATTTCTTTATATAATAATATATAATAATAATTTACGCACATCTTCCAAAGTGTATATACCTAACCTACTTAATTTTGAAAGAGATTTATTCCTCACTTAATGCGCTATTTAACGTACAATACATGTAATATATATTACTATATTATTATTATATATTGTATATCACATAATAATAAAATAAATAGATATACATCATAATAAGTATTATACATTACAGATAATAATACAAGTTTTTCAAAAACATTCGGATAGAACTGCTATAAGACGCGAGTGAATTTCATAGAGCCAGTCCTCAATCTTTTCGTCGTTCAATTTCGACCGTTGTTTGCTTATCCCGTGCAGATATATTAAAATTTTCCCATGCCCCAGCTCCGTGTGACCGTGTTGTTGGTTCACGCGACCAACCAGATCGATCGATCGAATTCAGGATTACCAGTACGAGGGAAATCACTTTGCAACGAGGCCTCTGCAAGAGAAACGCCTCCAGCAACCTTCCAGAAATAACCGAATCATTTAGATTTCGAGGATCCGAGATGGGGTTTGGAAGGAGGGGGGGGGGGGAAGTGCAAGCAGACTGTTGCAAGGGACTGGAAGAGCGTGGCAGTAGCGAGGATCGAGAAACGAGAAAAAGGGGGGAAGTGATCCGTGGGTGGAAAAGGCAGCGACACTTTTATCGATATCGACGAGCCTGAAGCGGCTACGAAGCGGCCTTCTCCGTCGTCTTTACTTTACCAAGATATACAAACAGATATATACATAGCTGTGTGGGTGATCACGACTCTTCGGTAAAGCCGATAGAGGAAATACAAGCAGGGGGAAATCCATTTTCGCATAAGAAAACGGAAGACGTGAATTAAAGCGCGTCATGAGGTATACACTCGATGAGACAAGAAATTACGGAACAGTACGTGTTTAATCGAGTGTTGAATGCAGATGTTTACACAAATTTTGTATTTTAATGATACGACCTAAAAAATGGAATTTATATGTATAAATTACAAGATATTTAATACAAGTATATGTTTCACATCAGTCACAAAATTTAAATCTATTATATCGACAAGTCTCAATAAGACTTTTCCCAAGCAACCAATGATTATTACGATTAGACGGATTTTGAAATTCATGTTTTTAAAAATATAGTCTTCATATCGGTCATTATAAAAGTATATATCACTATATTTCTTTCCATTCTGTGCATTCCGTAGAATTTCCTATAAATACATGAAAATTCACCGTCTGCTTGCTAGAAGATTGAAACTGTTAAAAAGAAAAATGTACAGCCTATTCAGAATAATTGCCAAATATAGAAGCAAATCTACGAAAATTCCAAATTTCTTCGTCGTTCGCGATAGGATAGAAAATATTAACCGCTTGACAACGAAAGAAGACGATTGACTCAGCAGAGGCGCGAAAACGAAAGTAAGTTATGCACAGATATGCAAAGACTCCGTGCGTTCGAACCATGGATGAGGCACGTCTATTTGCATAGTTCAATGCGGTGGTGGCTTGAATGGGCAGACTCGCAAGAGACCCATTTTAGATACAGTCCATAACGCAGCATTCAAACGGCAACGTCGGCATTTTTCATTACTCGTTTTTCTTTTTTTTCTTTTTTTGCGCTTTGTAGCGAAACTGTAGCCAGGCGAAAAGGTTATGCACGGCCCCCGTAGCATCGGAGTAACACAGCGTTGTAAAAACCCCATAAAAGTCCGTTTCCTGAGGGGCAATACCGACCAGAGCTTCACCGCTCGTATCCGTGGCTTAACCATCATCAGCTATTACGTATTTTCATAATATTTTACACCCTAGTGGCGCATCGCACAGTCACCGGATACATTGTCGTTCGGGTATCGTCGAGCGGAGATTTTTCATAGGGCCCCGGCGATGAATGAGACTGAGTTACCAGCGACATGCCGGAATGTTCAGTCACCCAGAGCAGTGACACGTCTGGAGAGCAATTTTTTTGCGATCGAAATGAAAAACACGTTGAATTTTTTTTAACAAAAATGTGATTAATGTAATTGATATTAGTAAACGAACAACACGAAATATAACTGAAAGATATTTATATACACGTAAAAATATGATTATTCGCACAAATACAAATATCTGTACAAGAGTTGCATTTAAAATTTATGTCCTCTTCTTCATAATTGTCCAAGATTTCATACGGAATTTAATCAATTTTTTTTTTAAATTTACTTAAAATTTAAATTGATACAAATTCTGCATTCGATGAACATTTGAATAACGAATTTTTAGACCACCATATATATACAATATGTTTATAAGTAAGAGAACCAACTTTTGTATCGAGGATAATATAATTCGAAGCATGTTCATAAACGGTGTTAGATTAAAAAGATAAACGAACAACAACGTTTAGAAGCTGTACCGATCAATTCCATAAATTGAAAAGCAGAGAAAAATAATGACGTTATAAACATCGTTTCATGTCACGATGTCACAACATGTCACTTTTATTGTCCATTTATAAGAAAAACATTGATATTACTATAATACAATGTATTAAAATATGCACGGATAAATCATGAAAGGCCGAAATTTGATTTTTGTCTCGGATCAACACATTGTGCTATGCAACGTGTTTTCATATTCCCTCTTTTCATATTCTATAGTGCTCTTCGAATATGTACGACGATTTTGAAGAATTACACCGGATGCATTGTTTCACGACACGCGGTTTCAACATGCCGACAACGAATGCTTTTTAGACTTCAATTCTACCCTCTGCTCATTTTCATTTTCATTCCAAGCTTTGAGCTTCTATCGACGCTAACGAGTGTTATACCAGTCGGATGAAATGAAAGAGTTTACTTTAAAATATGAGACATTTTGTATTCTGCATGGCATGTTTTTTATTTATTCTCTATGTATTGAAGTTACAGAACGTTTTACGCAATGTTTCCTATATATAATATATATGTTGATTTAGGTATCATGTATATATAATTGTTATACAAGTTATACAAAATTTTATCAATATAGTGAGATACTATTACGACAGAAATATTATAGAAGTCATGTTTATCAGTTAGCAATGAGATGTCAGCGTCATAATTATATAAAATATATATACAAATTATTAAACGCTTACTGCAAATATATATACTATACAGCAGTGAATAATGGTTTTAAATTTCTCGTGCAGAACAAGTGTTACATAGAGTCTCACTAAATATTGTGATTTATCATTACAATGAATAGCTTACTATGTCAATACTGTGATAATCTTTGCAAAGTTTAATAAACATAATATCAAATTAGTTAACGTCTACGTATTTAATATTATAATTAAACACTGAAAGAGATTTTCGAACAGTTGTTCGAGATAATATTTCAATACCTACAGAAAGTTTAAATATATAAATATAAATTTAGCATTATCACGATTATTAAACCGCTTTATAAGATTTTCACGTTTTTATAGGTTTTATGCATTTAGGCAAATTGCACATGATGTAAGAAAATATCCAATATACAATGCTTTCTGTACAATAACTTTTTATTTTTAAAAATACGAATTTGCACAAACATTTCTAGCTTAGTGATCACGATTGTACAGAATTTAAATCAATAATATCATAAAAACTTTATAAATAGATATTAAAGCCTATTCTATAAATCTATTTAATAAAATTATTTTTGTATTATTTTCAACTACTATGTGCATTTATTATCTTTGTAAAATATTATTTTTATAAAATATGAACAGGATTATATAACGATCAGTCTACGTTTACGTTACACATATAAATTCATACAAAATATCTAAAATAAAATAAAATGTTTACGACATTTTACCTTTTTGCTACTTTCTACTATTCACCATGTGATATACTTTTTGTAAAATTTCTCATGAAATTTCATATGAAGTTTAAAGCGCTTAATATTATTCCATACTCTAAAGAGTTTTAAGTAATAACAACTTTTCAAACGTACAATATTTTGTACAATATTTAGTGAAATAAAAATATGCTAAAAGCATGAGAGAAATATCAAAGTCAGTTTAAATAGATTTTATATTTTTATCACATAGCGTTAAAAAATTTAATTTCGTTCAATTAACCACTATCCCGTGTCTGCATTATCTTCTTTCATTCGAGATTTACATTTCAGAAAGTAAATAACTTCTCGCGGAGGAATTTATTAACTTTATATCACGCATTGGAACCGCTACATAAAAGCTTACAGGATCACCTGCTACACTTTTATCGTTTGCATTAAGGACAACGTGGAAGCTCTTAACGGCTTCCAGCTTTATGTTATCATGGACGCGTTCAAGCTACGGGAAAATATTTAATATAAAAACGTGCATGAAGATGTATGCAAATTTATGGAATACGCCATAGACAGATTTATAGAATGCGTTTAATCAATTTCATCAGTTAAGTAATTGATATTCTCTAATATTATTCTCTCAACATTTTAATGAGAATATCATGTGCATTCCTTGTAGCTTTAAATTTTCCATAAATGAATGAACATTATTGTCAAAATATCTTTAAAAAGTAGAAAGTATTTTATCGTAGCAAAATATTGTTACAAATTTGAATTTTTCATATTATCAAATAAAGATATTCATGATTTTTAATCCACGTATTCACATCAATCTGTCAACTTGCAAATGTTCTTTTGATCACTACATTGCTCTTTCCTCACTATAAATTAAAATTAACTATTATTAATAATCAATAATCGAACATACAAATGATTTAATAACAAATAATGCTACAGATGAAATAACTTTCCTTGTACAATTTAAAAACTGAAAACAAATTTTTAAGAAAGATGTACCGTAAAAATTATACCGTAATGGATTACACTTTATAATTACGTAGATATAGTTAGATATATTTAAAGTCAAATTATACACATTTGAAATCAATTGTAATTATAACATTGCTTAACATTGCTAACAATTTATGTTAAATCATAAACAACATATAATATCAATTTAATTTATAAAAAGAAAATATGAAATTAAATAAAGAAAAATCTGATTTAAATTGTATTTTGCTATACAACATAATAAAAATTTCCACAGTATTTCTAAATTATTTTGTTTATCTACTTTTCGTATTTAATACATCTTTTACAATGTAAAAATGGAAAACACGTAATGGATTTAAATATTTATTAATAACATTAATAACAGTAGCACACACTTTCATACTAAATATTGATCGGTATAACAATAAAGTCGTATAATGATGCAAGATAAAATATGGTCGCGATTATTTGCCCGGCCTTAATCAGCGTGTTTAATTAGGTAACCAATTCAGTTGATTAATCAATTTGACCGGCTGACCTATTTAGTACATTAACCTGTTTGGCATGTTAACCGCTTTAGTGATTAACCATGATGGCTGATACGGACGATATATTTTGATTAACGGAGTTTCGAAAATTTTAATACATCTAACCAGACACCATTTGTTCTGTTAATAGCAAATAATATTTTAAAAATGTCGGCATGCATTTTTTATTTTAAAGCTTTCTACATGTTATTTCTATTTAATGAATTTTTTATGATTGAAGTCATTGCAAAATGTGAAACTGAGTTGTACAGTCGTTCACAATATGCATGAAATCAAAACAAACAAATATGATAATAATGTAAAAAATACGGAACCAATGGACATTTTTATATGAAATTGATAGTGTTATTATTAAAGTATTAAATATAAAAATCTCAAATTAGATAATAATTCTTAGAGATTTTAATAATTTTTTAATAAATTGAGCTGCGGTACGTATATTTGACTCTTGTTCTACAATTTTCGTGTTTTCTATTTCTTACTAATTTTTTAAGTTTATATCAAATATATTTATGACCTGTTTGTTTCTTTTTTGTAGAAACTTCCATTATTATACTATTTGTTAGTATATATTTCGTACGAGGAGCACAGAATATAATAATTACAAGTCATGTTTTTATATAAAAACTATTTTAAACTTTTATATATTATCAAACATTATCTTTTTATTTAATTTTGATATTAAATATATATTTCGTTATATTCATGAACGTTGAAAATATGTTATTATTTGTAATGTTAATTAAATTAAATCAACGTAACAATTGAGAAATATTATTTATTTCTCATAGAAAATCCTGCATTCATCATTTATTTACAAAAAAAGACATATTTTATTTTATATTATATTTATAACACTTTGTTTCAACCAGCGTGTGATATAAAATTCAGAAAATTAACAGAAATGAACTGATGGTCGTCCAATCATATTTTTCGCATATATTCTTTCCATATACGTAGCTTGTACTACTATAGTAATTAAATTAAAATAAACACGTAAAATAACTTTCGCAAAAAAAAATATATATATATATAATAAAACATTGATAAATTATAATCCCAATCTATATTTATGTTTCTTCTCACTAATAAATCCATATAAAATCAATATTCCGCTGAATCGTCGCTTAACAATCGCCCATAATTTCCGGTTAAATCCTCGGCGGCCCGTTAAAATTCCATCAGGTCCATCTGTTTTATTCGGAATGGCGGCGATTCTTTCGCCATGGAATAAAACGTTCCGCTTTAAGCTGTTAGCACGGCGATGCACCGACTGTTTTGCTTACGGGTGACGGTAAGCGAACGCGATAAAAAGCGGTGGAAACCGCGGGTGCCAGAGAGAACGAAGAGATCGACGAGAGATTCGCCGGCTTGAAACCGGCTATCGAAGGTGCGAGATAGTCCGAGGCGCATAGCAGCCTCGGGAATGGTGGATGGGGATCAAGCTGGAGCCGGCTGGTAGTCATAAACGACGTGAATCGGAAGAAAAACTGCTAAACGAAAATGCCTGCGCCGGAAGATCGGGCCGAGCGATCTAATGGGGAAAATAATGGATTTTCGGCAGTAAAGATCGCCTGGCCAGATCAGGCTATCCACCCTTGGCCATCTTACCCTCCGGATTTCACTCTTTCCACAAGCGACGAGAGACGTCGCGGAAAGTGGGACGGTCCCCGAGTTCGCGTATCAAATCGAGACACACATTTCTCTAACGTGCGTCGTCACACCGCTACGATAAAATTGATTCGTTCGTTCCGATCGGAGATGTATCTTTAACGTGTTGCCGGCAATTTTTGTATAGTATCTGCGATATATCGTGCACGGTGTGCTACGGTAATTTAATTGAATTATTAGGATAGAAAAATATTTGAATTATACAGATATAGAGAGGTTCTCGTAATTGTAATCATAAAGAAGTTCTCTCAGTTGTTCAAGTTGAAACAAATTTGTGCAATTTTATAAAATTTATACAAATTCTTCTATTAATTAGCTTCGTATTTCCGAGATTTTATGTTACGATATTTCTAATTCATTGCAATACTTAAAGTATTTACTCGCAAATTACTAATGAACTTTAAACTTCCACTAATGTAAGCCAAGTGAAATTCTTCGCTCCATCGATAATTATCAATCCCCCGCTAAACGGAACACCGCGCCGAATCGTTTCGGTTACAGCTCGCGTGGCAGAAGTTCCGAAAATTGAAAACGCGATAGCGATGAAGATTACCTTATCTGCGGTATAACGGCGCGGTGTTCCTGCCCTGTTTCGTGAGAGGAAGTCCGAAGATTTTCAAAGCACCGTTCAAATTGACCGGACGGATTATCGAAGCTTCCTGGAGGGCTAATTGATTGTTCGTAAAATTTTATGCAGCCACCCCCGCCATCCGCCATCCCCGTTCCCTCCACCGTGCACAGGGCGAAAATTTACCGTTCCCTGACACGCCAAGTTTCTTCTGCGAGCTGCGTGAATTTCTCCAGGGTACACGTAATACACCTTTCATGACGAGAGTACGGTGGACGGTTCGCAGGTACGGCCGCGTGTTGTTACCCGGCGCAGGAGGTGTACGGCTGGGGGGGGGGGAGAAGCGGAGGAACGGGTAGACAAGGGAAAAAATTGGGAAAAAATATATATATATGTATTTAAACTGCGGTACACCGGGCGCGCGAAACTTTCTTCTCTGTTCTCGAACCGCCGTGGAATGTTGCATCGCGTGACGCAGTACGGGACGGAATTTTATTCTGAAATTTTCGTGTCCTCTGAGGTTGCTTTTAAAGCTTGCGGCTTGCGTCGTATGAAACTCGAACGTTTCGTTCATTTCGTCCGGTCCTTCCCTCCCACTCGTCGCTCTCACCCTGTTACGGTTCTATATTTAAAAGCGTTCCCTCCCCCTTGTGTTATGCGTCTCGTATGCTTTAACGTTCTCTTATTTTCCGCGTTTCGTGTGATTTCGCCGCTGTTAAACTGTTGATCGCAGTTTGAAATTCCTGGGCAAAGGATTCCGCGCGTCGTTGACCAATCTTGAAGAATTTATACGAACGACGAATAATTGTTGCCTGGTGCAGTTATTGTTGTCGAAATTCTGATAAGTGGAGGCTATTACGAAGTTTGGAACGTCTACTGTAATTGTATCTTCGATGTACATTCGGGTTAAAAGGATTCTTGATTTCGTCAAAATTATAATATTGATCTGTATGATTATAATTAGTGATCTGTAATTTAAAAATACTAAAATTTAATATTTAAATGCTTTAAACTTTAATATTTATTTAGTTATTGAAAACGTCAGTCTTCCAAATGATGATACTTAAAATTGGTTGATACATTCATACACATTGAAGGAACTGTAAAGTATAATATTTAAAGACCCTGGATGCTGCTGCTGGGAAGGAGAGAAGGAGTGTGTGAGAGAAAGTGAGAAGAAAGGCGATTTGTCTCGGAGTCACTGCCTAGACTCATCCCATCAATGGTGCTGATGGTAGCGACTCCTTACCCCAGACACGCTTGTTGTTTATAACTACCCGCTACTAGGCTGGCCCGATCACCCTCCTAGCGGGGTTCCGCATGCTGCTTGCTTAACATCGGAGATCGGTAGGACCTCGACGCTAGGCGCGCACAGCCACTTGCAGCTTGTGCTAGTCGAGTGTTCGAAACTCGTAGTCGAGGAATCGTAGGGCCGCTACACACATGTTTTAATTTAATAAGAAGATAATAATTTCAGTTGTGATTTGATTATAAATTTGAATAAAACTCATATTCTTATTAGTAAACTGCAAATTTCTGTTCATCTATAAAAAAGTTTAAAATGCAGAATTGCAACGAATACGCCCGTAGTAAATAAAAAATTCTCTACCATGTATGTATTTTTTAAATTAACATTCTCCAAAATCAAAAGTGCAAAAATATCTACGAAATTTACAAAAACAAAAATATACGTATACGTGGCATTCAATAGTTTCGACTATTCAAATATTTGTAAAAAATATTGCTCTCAAATCTGAAATCTCGAGCATTTCAATATTTTTCCCTCTGGCGCTTTCATTACTCGTGCATTAATATTTCATACTCGTATCCACTCGCGAGAAGACACTTTCGCCACATCGTAAGGCATTTAAACTTACGGCGCCGCGCGTATACGCGATAGTAATCGTCCGAAGCCCGAAATTTTCCTATTCCGGTACCGAAAAACGAGACTCGCAGTTAGAACGGAATAACACGGTAAATCCCGAGGGAACAACCTCGAACTGGCAACAAAAGGCACGGACACCAGTCGGAAGGCAGAATTAACGGTGCAACACATGCGCGCATGTTCGATCCCAGCTGGTGCAACAGCAGCAGCAGCAGCAGCAGTAACATAAGTACACAGAGCTGACGATCCGAAGAGGAAGGTGGGTCGTAGAGAAGCAAGGAAATCTAGCAGGAGAGGAAACGTATTGAGCCTAGGATGGCACGAAGAGGACAAGAGGGGATACGGTAGCGTACAGTCTATCAGAGATTAGCGGGTCGATCCATTAGGGAGTGATTTAGCTAGACGGTCCCCGAACGTACGACCGGTGTAACATCCACAGATCGTACACCGAGTCCGTAACGCGTCGATACACACGCTGTCCGGTCACATGTGTGTGCTATCGATATCGAAGTAGTCGGCGCAACAACTATCTCGGTCCTTATCGTTTAAGCACCGGCCAACGGTGTACACGGACCGGGGAAAGGCTAGTCAAGCTCAGACGCGTAGCCAGTGGTTAGCGGTCAGCAACGGGCATAATCAGCCGAGATGAAGTACGTGCGCACTGGGGGCTACATTCCACGAGGACGTCGAGTGTACCACCCTCTTGCGGAAGCACAGCCCCTTAACAGCTTCTCCCTTCAGAGCTGGATGAATTCCGTGTAGGAGCCGCGTTTACCCTTTCCTCTTGATTCGCCGTACGACTAGTTTGCTACTGGGACTAACGGCCGACCCGGCTGGTAGCAGGCAGCTTTGGGGAAACGCGAAACAGAACAGAGGATGATCGAGGGGTGAACCGAGTGGAGAAGGTTGCCTCGGTACTGGTCCCAGGGGCGCGATGTGTCGTGCCTAATTACAATGTCCAGCGCTTCCCTCTGTCCAAATACAAACAGCGAGAGCTAATGTGGTACCGCCGTCACTGAAATGCAGGCAGCCGGATCGCACCTTGCAACGCTCTGTCAATATCTGTCGATATTGTTCAACGGGCGAGAACGTCATCCCTTCGAACCGGATATAGCAACCGATGATGGCTAGCCATGGACGGAACGACTCGAGTCACGACGCGATTTGATTAAATTCAGACAATGCGACTTTTACGGTCTCTTTGCGACCGGTGACGAACAATCCGTCGTCGCGTCGCTGCGATTTTATTCGGTAACGGTGTCTTAATAAACATTGTGTTGTAAAGAGAGTACATATATACGAAGTAAATAGCAATGTACAAATATAAATTTAATTTATTATACTTGAATTTTATTCGTTGGGTATTAATTTCTAAATTTCTAAATTGTACCTCTCCACGTTGCTCATAGGCGTTTTGATTCAATTAGAAAAATTATTAATTTGTAGCACATGTTGAAAAATCTCTGTGTGACGTTATATAAATTTGTGTAAGTAAAAAGTGGAAAAATTTTTACATACTTTTTATACGCAATTTTCTTAGTTCTCAGATAACATCGTCCATCGTACATGCGCATTGTACAATCGAATGAGGGTCTATGTTATATATTACGTTATACATTATGTTATATATTCCGAAATAACGCAATTTAAAATTATACTTCATCAATAAATTTTTCAAACTCATCGGTTCTTTTTATTTTATCTTACTTTCGTCGGAATATTTACAATCAATAACTGAAACAATCTCCAGAGACTCTAGTTTACGCCACCGCTGTGAGGTCACAACGATTGCACAAAAATTGCTCGTCCGCATCGGGTCTTAACTTGCGCGACGCGCGTTGCAACGACGTTGTTTCCCTCGTTGCTACGTGATTTTTTTTCTTCACGCGACTAAAAAGGGGAACACGGTACGAAACGATCGATTAAGTAACAGCTTGACAAATTGTTCGCGGGGAAAGTCGGGTAAATTAGTCGGTGAAGCGAGCAAATTGATTTCGGGAAAAAGGTGGAGTAACCGGTGACTGGTGAATTGGTTGGGACTCGAAGGTAGAATGATTAGTCGCCAAATTGGTTTCGGTTAAATCGTTGCGGCGGAAATTGAGTGACACGGTAGATACATTTTTTTTTCGCGATCAAGTGAAAGGGTATTGAAAACGTTGATTTTCTTGTTCTTCGTGATGGTTATCCTTCATTTGCATTTAAATAGACTAGTACCGAATAGCTACGTGTGAATCTACGGATCCTGATTAAAGTGATATAATTCGTATGTAAATGACAAATTCTACGTGTAATTGCGACTAATTTCCCTATAATGATGAGAACACCGAGACACACTGAAATATTGAAAATTTAATAACACGAAAATAAAAATAGTTATAATTCAATTTTTATATTTTACATTAGCGATATGAAATGAAATTTATGAAGGAATGGACTACAAAATATTGATCCCAACAGAAAATCGTCTAATTACAAAGTTCAGAAGACTCGAAATTTCAAGAAATAACGAAACAACATAAACGTTTCAATAAGTGAACAGGACGTAATTTTATATTGCATTTTACCAACGAACAAACGAAGCTGAATCGAAGTACCATTGTGAACGTAAAGGGATGGGTGAATGGTACGTTTCCGAAATGCAAACCAATTTTCGTTCGCGAGATTAATGGACGGTAGGAACGAACGGCGCCAAATATCACATATTTTTCAGATAATGTGCAACGCTCGTAAATAATAACGGGTTGCCGAGTAGTTTTCAACGTAAAAATCGGTCCCCAGTGCGAGAAGGCGTTAAATAGCATTCATTAAAAATCTTTACCGCCTCGACCAGCCAGGCACAATTAAAGCGTGTGTATCCCAATTTGCACCTGACCGATTTAAAATTCTACGCGCGGTGATCGCCGGCGTACGCGCGCGTTTTTAAAACGTTTTGCAGCTATTTGAAAAAGAAAATTGAGAGACAAAAGGATGGTAATTCCACGGCGTGGAATGGCAGCGAAAGGAGCAAGCGACCGTTGATTAAAACGAAAATATGACAAAATTCGAAACAAAAGTTGAAGCATGATAGCCGAAACGGGATTGATGGAATTGTACATAATGTTTACTCGCCTGACAGAAAGCTGTTTTTACGGTACGTCTGTTAACTAACGCTGGCGTATGAGATGAAAAATTCTGGCGGATGAAACGCGTTCGAAAAAACGAGAGAAAGACATGAAAGAATCTGCCAGCCCGGTCGAAAATGATGGGAAAATTTTGTTTGAAATTTTAATATTATACGTACGTATTTGTTAGATATTCACAGAGATGAACGCTTCAAATACTTGGGCAAAATAAATTTTATAGTAATATGATTCCGTTTATAATAACTTAAATAGGTTGTTACTTTTTAAAAAAATTGATTAATTTTATATCGTAATTATTATTCTACATTGTAATGTTAAATTTTATAACAATAATTAAAGTTTATGGTTTATAATTCTTTCTGGATATTTCAACTTATGCGCATTTATTATTTTACATTTTCTATATAATGGGAATAAATCAATATTTAATATTATATTTTCCAAAAATTTAGTTGTATCAATTTCACAAATGCACTATTACTTTGTCTTTATTCTTGAGATATAACATTTATTTAATTTTATTAACTTAAAACATATTGAGGAATATAATTCCATATCATGTAAAAGAGAATACAAACAAAGTTATTTCCTTCCTTTCTTAATTTTTAAACGTAAAATTGAAATTATCCTATTGTTTTAACAATATTATCTTATAATTAATAGTGTTGCAATGACATTTATAATTCCTGCAAACAATAATTTTTTTTACCTTTCATTTAATATCAACTATAATAATAAATAATATAATAATACATATAATAATAAATAATAATAATTGCATTTGTTTAACGTCCATTAATCTCTAAAATAAAATTAAATAATCATCCTATGAAAATTGAACAAAAATGTATGGAATGAAATTCACAAACGTTATTTAAATGGTAGAATCCTGATAAAAAATATAACTGAATTTCTTTTTTATAACTGTAATGTTGGAAAATTTTTAAAAAATTTAATAATGTATACTGCACGGAAAATAAATTACAAATGAAATGTAATTATGTAATATACTTATACATATTCGTTGTAAAATATTGCAGTAAAACACTGTACTTCAGAATTAACAAAACTGATAATAAAATGGCAAGTTATAACAATTTCTAGATTAAAAAGAAAAATATACAATAGCAGGTGAGCAACTTTATCGTTTAAAATTGATAAAAATTAAATACCTCGAATACCATCCACGTAATATTACTACAAATTACAATTGAAATTTTAGTTGAAAATATAAATTTCACATTTAACTGTAAAAAGAGAAACTAGATAAAACAATACTATCAAAAACTCGAATAAAAGAATAGAAACTGGCTGCATAAATATATTTATTCTCCCGTACTGTAAAACTCGAGTATCACTAAATCCTACAGCCCACTCTCAAGTCGCATTCCACTTACCCGGTAAGCTACACCTTGTCCAAAACATTAAGCTTTCGCTCGAGTTAGAATATATTCTGCGTCGCTTTCGATCAGTAAATCAATAAGAGTAGCAGAATTAGATTAAAGGAATTGAAAACTGAGTGGAGCTTATTAGGGAAGTTAGGAGAGTAATTCTCGATCTCGTGCTAACTCCTCAAATTGGACGTTCGAGCTTCGTCCCACTGTTCGCCCGACCTGTCGTTGGCCTCTGCGCTTCCGTTTCACGTTCACCGTTTCCCAAGATAAGTGACGAGTAAACGCGACAATTTACCATATTGCAAATTTGCTTGAACAATTATTTCAATAAACATATGAAAATACTATATGTAACATCTTTTTGAAATACGAGATCAATAAATAAAAATTGTAGAAAAATCTCCACTCTCCTTTCCAATTTGCCCTAAGGATGTACGGAAACCTGAAAGTATCGTGTCAAGTCTGGTTGAGAATCTTTTTCAAGATTGGGACGGATCTCGAAGATATTTCGAGATTGGACAATTTCGGGATTGCCGAGAATTTCGAGAATCGAAAGCACGTTTCAGGGCTAGCTTGGAATTGTTGCATTATTCTTATCCATTATAATTTGACACGTTAGTTTTTCCTTAGTCTCCCATTTCTTATAATTTCATTCTCTGAATAGTGATCTCGAATAAACTGTATTATTTTAGTTCAAATTTGGTTGACAGTGCTTCTAAAGTCTCTGGAGATTATTTTGGTGTATACAGGTTGCAAATATTTCGTCAGAAGTCGATATAAAACAGAAGACGAGGGACGCCTTATGTATTTGACAACCTCATCGGAGAAGCATAACTTTAACTCTTTGAGTATGCGCTCAGAGAAGTAAACTTATCGTGGCTTATAGATGCACATGCGCGTTCAGAAAAAAAAGCTCGTCATAGATTCTGGACGCCATATCGAAAGAATTATATGAATTTGTGTTACTTTAAAATATGATAAATAAATCTTATTCGAGATCAGTGTTTACTTTGTATTGTCGGATTCTAAAATATCTCAAAAGTAAAAATTGCGAAACCATGATATTTAACAAAGTTAGTCGAGAAACATGCTTTGGATTTTCGAAATCCTTAGGAATTTCTTAGGATATTTTCGAGTCTTAAAATACTTTCTAGCCTATCCGAATTCCCGATATTTTCAGATTTTTGCGTACGCACAATCCGACAGTAACGAGGCATCAACGCGATCAACAATTCGAACGATTCGAACAGCAACCTAGGTGGATATTTTGAAATTTTAGCTGTCATACAGCTCTCTCTATGGCTATCGAGATTACACAGGTAAACGAAGCATTGGGATGGCCAATTACCGAAAGCAATTACCGGCGAGCAATTAACGTGAAAGTTACAATAAGTAATTAACGCTCCTGCGACTAGCTACTTGTAATTAACTTACGCCCAGCTGCGTTTTTCCATTATTACGTATTTTTCGACGCAAAAGTATTGCCGGTCTCTGGCACCGTATCGCAACTGGGCTTCACGTTCTCGGAAATGAGGATCTTTTCAATGATTTTGTAAATCACATTAGGCGTTATTAAAACTGACTGGATTTTTGATAATTTGGAAAGATTTAATAATATCAAATGAATCATGGACAATATGAAATAAATATTATTTACGGAATAAATACTTGAAACATTTATACGTAATACTAACTTTAAATATTTAAAACACTTATATTAACACTTCATACTAAATACTTGTTTGTGATATATATTTATGCATTTTCAGATTGTATGTGTTGCAATATTAATTAAATTGCGCAATTGCGTGTATGTATTTATATATTTTTACAGTCTGAAAAATATTTATGACACCAGAAATACAAAGCTAGAATTTAAATTAATGTTTCCAAAATTTCCCACTGATTTGATTTTAAACAATCGTTTTGATTACACCATGTTGCAGAGAGGAACCATCGTTTATATTTCAGAATGTTTCCGTTGCTTTGAAAATAAAGGGAACCATGGTGAATGGTATCTTGTAACAATAGTGCTTGGACCACGAACATTAATAAAATTTACACCATTTCTTCGTCGTCTTTCTCTTGATGCCGACGAAAGCAATAAACCGCTATATTGCGCTGTCTCGTGATAAGCGCAGGACTGTGGCATTGTTGAAGGGTTGCAGATGAACGTCACATATCACGAACTGCACACGCGTGTTCATATTTATATGAGACATGCATGCGTGATATGCATGCCTTCTGCGAATATACTTGCGTGATAAGGTTTACGATGTTCATTCAGCGAGAGCATTTGTCTGATTTCAGTAGCCACGGAAGGCGGTTCATTTCACCATTGTGGTTGCTTTCTGAAAGAAGTCCCAATTGTTCTGCCGAAGCTGCACCATTATCAACCCTATTGTTCGTACGTGTGCATGTGTAAATTTGTCAGTAATATAGGGCGTAGGATGTTGCGTTAAAGATGAGATCATAAGGAGATAATTCTTATTTTTTAAATAAAATGACATTCAATTAAAATATTTTTGCAATAGGTAATAAAATATAATAATTGCAAGAATTGAAAATTAAATGCTCACAATTAATAGCAAAATGACATGGACATTATATTTCAATTTAACCTTCTATATCATGTAACTTGATATCCATATTTTGAAAATCTTACTCTGTATATTTATATTGCTTCATTATTACATTTCATCAATACCATCAAAATACAAAATAAATTATTTGTAATGATCATAATTTTCAGATTTGAAATTGAAGTAAATAGAGATACAATTACTCAAAGATTTTTTTCTTTTACAAATAAGCCAAATCCTGATTGTAAGAAGTTAATGACAAAAATCATAAATCTACAATAATTTCATTCATTTGATTATAGAAACAATACTTATAAGAACAAAATATATTTCACTTTCATTATATAAAGATTTTTTAACTTGTTTGAAAATTTGTTTCCCTTATAATATTTAAATGGTCAACATATATTCCTCATTAACTAAGTAATTCAAATAAGAATTGCAAAAATTATGAGCTAAAAATTATGTCAACTTTCCTATCTGACTAACACATGGGAAATATTATGCCACAATAAATTATTTCAATGGATTAAAGAAAGTCAAGAGTCAAGTTCGATATCACGTAACCGGAATATTTCGTATATTAAAATTTTAATTAACAACAATATTGCTTCATGTATATTTAAAGAAAATTGACCAAATGATATTTCGTAAAATCTGAAAACAGAGCAACTTTTACAATCATGAAATGATTGCTACGCATTCGCGGAGTTTTTTGGCCACGTAACCGCACCCGTAATTTTAACAGCTCTCAAACCAGACGTTTCCCGGAGAAGGTAAGTCGGGAGTTATCTCTCACTTTCTACAAGCGCCTCTTCATCCACCTTCTTCACCTCAATCGTTTATCTTGATCTCTTGTGGAGTTTACAACTGTTTTATCGTTGCCACGCAACTTCATCCCCAACCCATGCGTCGTTTTTTCCCTCCGTCCAGCTGTTTGTTTCAATTTCTTCTCGATATCGAAAAATGAGGGATATCGGAGATGGAGGGATAGCGGTTAACAGTGTGCAACTACGCCGATATCTAGACGATTTTCTTAAGATCCGATGAGACGAGAAACTTTTGTCGTTGCTATTGCATCGCACGGTGGTTTTAAATCAAAATTTGATAGTTCAGAATCAATAAAAATAATTCTTTTTAAAAATTTTCAAAAAGTATCATTAAGAATGTTTAAAAATGTTGACAGTCACGATATAACTTGAAATAGGATTTATAGAATACCACAAGGAAAAGTTTTTAAGTTGTGTAGACAAATTTGACCAGACAATTGAATCGCTCAATCAAGCTGCATTCACATTAGACAATATATAGAAATATCGAAACGAACAAATCGTTTGATTGAAAATAACGATTGGAAATTGATTTTATGTACGATTGTGAACAATTCAAAAAGCTTTTCATCGAATACTTTTGCGAGCCACTATGTATCGTGTAACGCCAAGTTGTGAGAAGCACACTGGTACATGTATAACGTATGATAGCAACACGAGTTAATAAGCAAAATTTGCCAAAAAGCTGCCGATCACAGTGTGCAATCGTACAGGTATCCACCACTGGTTTTCTTAATGCTTTGGCCGCACGTCATAAGCCGTATGGTGCGACAGAAACCGCGCGTCGACGCCTGGATAGGACAAGTTTGCCAGGATTTCGAGACCTCGCAGTCTTCCTTCGCCTCGCTGGCGTATCCCAATTCTATGTACGGTTAAAGTTCGCTCGTTGACGGTCACAAGCCGTGTTCGCGGTGCACGTCGTGATTTGGTTGCGGGAGAATCAGCGGTGGCAAGCAGGAGGAAGGTGGCGAGAGCGTTAGAATGCGGTTTAGAAGAGAAGGATGGATCGGTAGGTGTAGAGAGAAGCGAAATAGTAAAGGGGAAGTAAGACCGCCCGGCGTACTCAAGGGGTCTGCCAGAGGTTTGAGAGAAGGTATTGGGATCCAGCTGGAATAGCTAATGCTCGAATATGTCATAGTTTGGTGGGATGCGGTCAGAATTATATATCATGCTTCGAGATATACGCGCCAGTTACCTCGTTCTCTTCCCATTGCTCTCTTCGTATTACAGTGACTCGCAAAAGTATTCGTACCTTTATTATAATATGTAGAAGATTTTTATGTATAACATTGTGCACACTACATTTTGAAATTTAATTAACGGTATAATGATACGCGACTGTTTATATTAGAAAAATTGAAATCTAATTTAAAAATGTACACATACATATACGCATAAAAATTACAAGCTATTTATTGCAAATATATTTAGTAAAATTCATATACAGTATGAATAATTATATTAAATGTACAAAGTGACCTCTTTCAATTTTTCTTTTGTTGATATATCAATTGAAATAGCTTCCTTTTAAGTAATGGTATTCGACGTGATTTTCAGTTCTCAAGATCACAAAGTTTAGTTCAAGATCACTTTCAATTTTTTATAGATAAATCTAAAATATTGTTACAAGTTCAGTAAGCGTCATAAAAATATTTTTGAGACACTGTAAATAAAGAATAAAAAAAAAAAATCACTATTATCTAAAAAAGAAGCAAACTGTCTCAATCGAACCTATTAACAAGTTTAAGAATAAGCCTTAAGTTAGTAAATCAAGTTGTGTAATTCATTCTACATTATACATGTTAAAACTCATTAATGTAATAATAATCGTCGCGAAATATATACTTGAATCAAATATTTCATGTTTCAGTTTCACTTTCAGAACTGTATAAAGTTTTACCAACATAATCGTGATAATTGAGCACGAAATATGAAAGTGTGAATGTGAAATTATCAGAGACGTAATAAATCCATAAAAGGACTATAAATACTTTCGCGATAAAATATCAACGTACGTATTGTCTAGTTGCTTCCTTTCTTTTCTGATTCTTAGACATGTATTCTGTCGCATCTATTTGCTCTACACCCTCGATACGATCTCCCTCTTCTCTTCCACCGTTGATACCTCTTCGTCTTATCGTCCTGTCTCTCTCTCTCTCTCTCTCTCTCTCTCTCTGCTTTTGGTTCATGTTCGCGAGGCCTCCGTTCCATATACTACTACCATCAACAGTCACCAATTCACCATCCTGCTACGACGTATATCGCGGACCGTAACGCGCGGAGAGTTACTCGGTTAGTTTAGATTCGCTGAAGCAAGTTTTGATGTCGTGTTCGCCTACTCCCCGGGCCCCTTCCTCCAGCACCGCACGGTCGAATCTCTGTCAGCCGCTCCATCTACTCACGGCCACCGAATCTCCTTCGGGAGCCTGCTAGCTCCTACCTTTCGCGGTAACCATCCAACAGCGACGACTCTCGCCAGGCAACCACCTTCTTCCACCCCCTTTCAGACAACCCCCCGTACCAGAATATCCGAGTTCGCCGCTACCGTCGACACATTACTAATGCCGAACTGGTCGTAATAGATTGGATGCCTAGAACTTGGATACGGCAACTAATGTGCCAGGCCCAACCCCATTCACTCGTCACTTCCCCTAACGTGGCTCGCGCCCCCCCTTTCCTGCTCGCATCGCTGCCTTCGTATTTTAGTCGACGACGTATAGAAATCGAACGTGTCGTGATTTACTGTGTTTAAGCGTGATGTTGGTAATCCAAATGATTGAATTACATTATAAGATTTTGAAATCTTCCGAGGAAAGTTGAAGTTTTCAAAAGAATTTACTGTGAAATTTTGGAGAAGTTTTAATATATAAAAATGTGTGAAATATCCAAAGAGGTGCATTTATTATAGTACATAGAATATATTTATATTGTAATATCTAGAAGAAAGGAATTTCTATTTATATTGTACGTTTTTTTCAATTGTGCTTATAAAAATATGAAATTACATAAAAAAACGTAATGTATTTTAAGATAGAATATAAAATGTTTAATACAAAAGTTATTAACATTCGTAATATGCCAATTTTAACTCTTAATTAATATTATTGAGTCAATGGAAATTGTAACAACTTAGATTAATTTTACTATAATCACTTATAATTCAATAATACTAATTAAGAGTTAAATTTTCTTTTGTCCAACAATGTATATTTACGCAAAAGGAATTTCTATTCTTATATATGAATATCAATCTATCCTTCAGAAATAAAGTGTATTTGCTCGCACAATTTTTAAACAGACTTTACTAACAGTAAAATTACACTATAATTACGATGAAGAAAAATAGTTTGCTTCAGACGTGCCTACTAAAAAACAAGTACAAAATAAGTGCAGCATATAAAGAAAAACTTCAACAACTTCATTCATTATATTACTTGACAGCTCAATTAAGCAAAGAAACGGTTGATAAAACACTGCGATGCAATCAACGCTCATACCAATATAATTTCCACATTCTTATTTAATCGTCCTATCAATCTACTTTCCACGTGTTCTCTACGCATACTAATTCCGTCCGCTACATTTAGTGTTGCTCACAAAAGTATTTAGATACATATATTTTATGAATATACTGTATGAAACCTTCTAACATTTCATTAACATTCTAATGAAATACTGTTATAATTATATTGATAAAATTATCAAGCAACAAGATTTACAATTTGAAAATGTATGGGATCAAAATTATATTGAGTGATGGAAGTATTCGAACAATGTAATATGAAATAATTTATCGTGAAAAAAATTGTATATAATATTATGGCAATTTATTGAAACAAATTCACTAAATATGTTGAAACTTATTATTAAAACACAAGATATTCTAATTTTTGTGATTAAAGAAACAACTTTTATGATTTTATTAATAAAATTTACAACTACTTTGAAGTTTTGTAATTTATTGCAAACATTAGTCATATTAGATCAATATACAGTCGTTAATATTTGTTTTAAGGAGGTAATAAATACTAGATATGCTAAATATCGATATGAAAATAATTAACTAATTAATATAATTGATAATTAATTATTTAAATACTTATTTGATCCTGATGAAATATATACATGTATTAAGTTTCTTACAATTTCTATATTTTCGTACAAAATATATAATCGTGACAGTCATCTTTTATTATAACACAGGGTGGCCACTGACAAACTGAAAGGTTTGAAAAAGTCATAACTTGTTCATAACTTCTTCTGGTATTTGTGAAAATCCATTAATTACATTTCCAAATAAAATAATAAAAAATTTAAAAACATGTGTTTATAAAAGTTACAGTTTTTGTTTTATATCAATCAGTCCATCTTGTAGTAGTGAGATGTAAAACTACTTTGTACGATACGCGTAATAAGTTCACAATAATCATTCTATAGTAAATATATATCTATTGTTACTAACAAGATTACGACTACACTTTCTAAATTATTCCCAGGGAACGAAGACAAAGTGAATAATCCGCGAATCAAAGGGGAGGAAAAAAGGATTTCCTATGCACGAGGTGCTGCCTACTCCGCAATGCGGTCCTAAGCGTGCAGCTGAGCGGTGCGATCGCTAAGGAAAGTACGCTGGCATTTCGCTATGTAACGAGGAGAATTAACCTCAAGTTTAAGCGCGATACAGCCGCCGACTTTACTTTACTTACCTCGCCGTGTCCCATACCACCGGACTACCCCGTTGTCACTAACCTCCGCGCCACTTCTCTCGCTTCTTCCGCTGCCTATTCCTCTGTCTCTTCCTCTCTATCTCTCTCTCTCTCTCTCCCTCCTTCTCTCTTTCTCTCTTTCTTCCGGCATGGTATGCTTGTTCTCCGCAACCATACTCTCTCCACGACGCTCGTTAGCTCGAATTATACTTGCCCGGGACTCACTGGAGGAACTACGACGCGACATGGTGAACGCGATCGTGCGCGGAGAGTAATTCTCTCTCTCTCCGGTAGAAGATTATTAATACGACCGAGAAGCGGCAACCGCTTTCGCGTTGTTTCTCCATTTGCATTTACGATCGCGAACGTCCCGGTCACAGGGACGAACCGAATGGCGGAACAATGCCGCGGCATCGACTGCCGTCACATCGACTCCGTGACGTAGACTTCGTGACATCGCCGTTATCTTGTTACCCTTTACAGGATGCATCACTTGCCTCGCTGTTTCCGCGTTATTGTCAATGATGACTGATAGCGATACCATGAATTACGCGCGGATCCCCCTGCTAAGGAGATGGCCCGATACACGGAATCGACCCCACCGTTGCATGCAAAGTAGCCTACAGATTTATTGCATGTTGCTCTGCGTGTGCGTATGTGTGCACGATTGTTTGTTATAAATTATGTTATTATGTCATTATATGAATCATGTATAAATATATATGAAATGTATAAAATGAATCTCAAGTTACATATTATATAAAAAAATGAGTTGTATGTTAAAGACTTATTTAAATTTATGCATACGATATAAAAATATATGCTTATATTATATTTACATAGCTTAGTTTAACTATTTCAAATTATATGTCCGTTCAAGAATCATTAATCACATTCAGAAAGTATATATAAACTTTTTAAAGTATCAGTTATTTATAGAACTATAATATAATATATTCCAATAAATTCTTATTCGAATATTAATGGTGTTTGAAATCTTAATTTTATTATTTTTATAGATTATTACAATTGTATAAAATACGTATGTGTGATTATTATATAAGTTATTTTAAATTTGAAAAGTTATAAATATTTCTTTGCTTGGTTCCTTGTTAGCGAGAAGTAAAGTTTGAGGTTCCTTCTCTTTTTATTGAATAGTGAATGTATTTCGGCACTTCTATATAGGAAACTAAAGTAGATTTAAGGCGAAATATTGACAGAATACACAATTTAATCATTAGAACAGCTCTCCTAAATAAAGTATTGAGAAGGAGGAAATACAATTGCAGTAATACTGAAAACAATCATTCTATAAATATAATATAACAATAAGATAAATAATTCGGTCTTGAAACCTAATTAAAACGAGATTTCTTAGACGGAGATATAAAAGAGAAGTAATGGTTAAATTATTCTGGATGTAATCTCAAAGGCAACATATTATACAATACGTCCGATTTATTGCGATACACACTACTAGTTTTCTAACTATTGAAACACTCTATATTAAAGCATTTCTATTTCGTGCAAGAAATGCAATCTTTTTTGTAACTTTAATCTTTGTTTTATATTATTATTTATAAAAATTTCCTAACCTGTTAAAAGAGTTAAAATATCTCTCTCTTCTAATAATGTTTCGACGTAATAGAACTATTTCCTAGAGAATGTCAAGCCGCATTGTTGTCCTTGAAATCTCCGAAATCTCATCAGCTACAGAAAGATTATTATCACCATTTGTAGCCCTTTCTATATCGAACAATTGTTAATAAAGTTCTGTCACACTTTCGAAAGCAGCAGAGATATTCGAATTATCGAATTAACACGTTAATATGAGTTAATTCTCATTGGACTGCTCTGTGTATTTGACGTCGTAAAATTCAAAAACAAAAGGGAACAGACGCAATATCTCTAAAGTATTTATATATTGTTTACACAAGAGTACGTACCATTTACATACCACACATCCACTTAAGGTGATTGTGTCCATGTTGTGTGTACCGTGCAAACACTAACCTGGAAACGCACATTACTTACCGTAACAGATCTATTAACTGAATGCTGCGCGAGATGCATCGACGGTCATTCGGCACACTGATAGTACAATGCTCATATTGAAATTAAATGACGGACAGATGGATTGGCAATCCCATTTCCAAACATTACGGCGATGGATACGTTTGATAAGGAAAGCCAAACGCAGACGTGCCGGCAACATTGTGCTTTATCACGTATAAAAGTGTTTTTATGCTAAATAAAAGCAGAGTTACCGCGCTAGGGAAACTGTTTCGGACGTGATGAAGAACACGAAGGTGCAGAACTGCGAGGAAAAACGAAACACAAAGGTAAAGATAACTGTTTACGAAATAAATTTGTATCTTTGCTCTATAGGTCGCAGAAACTATCGATTCTAGCTGCTCGATGATTACGGATTATTTGTAATTATTAGCGCAAAGTACATTTGGAGTAATAAGAAAACAAAAGTGTTAGATTGATGGAATTTTCGTAAGATAAAACAACCACTTGACTAATATTAACATAGTGTAACTTGAAATTTGTATATTCTATATGTATCTATTATATATTGCACGTTAATCTCTTCTATTATTTATAAAATTTTACTTTCTAAAGTAAAGTAGAGATAATTTATCTTGGAATAAACCAGTAAATAAGCATATATTAACATTATCCTATTATGTAATAGTAACAAACGATTAGAACGGCGTCACGTGGTTAAGCAACTAATCGGTTAGTCAAATTGGCAATCGCACGGATAAATAGGTCAACCGTATTGGTTGTTTGCCTGAATTTCTAAACGCCAGTTCGATCCATTGGTTACATTGTAAGATTACTGGCAGGTGCAGACTATTCGATGTTATACATTATATAATATAACACGAAGTTTAAGGCTTACATTTGTAAATGATTTTTGTTCAGTATAGTTGAACATCTAGGTTGAACAATTGAGCAAATAAGTTGTTATTTTTCTATTTGTTAATTTCAGTTTTTTATTTTGTTTTCATTTGTAATAATCGTAATTGGCGAAATATTAAATGTTAAAAATTAAGTACGAAATACAAATATAAAAGTAAAATTTCTGACCAGTTTAGGGTCATAGATAGATACAAAAATAAATTACAAATTCGAAAAGTAATGAAAATAGTTTTGAAAATTGATTAGTTAGTCTCGCTTAACACGTCTTGATATTTATTCAAGGAAATTGACTGTAACGATTCGTAATAAATTTCATTGCCAAGTTTAGAGAGAAAAATATGCAATCTTGTGCGACCGTATATGTGTTAGTATCGACTTGTCAATACTGCATTCCGTTCACAATGATCAACATTTTGTTACAATCGCGTCGGAGCGAAAGGGCTAAGAACACCGACGACACATTTGTCCCGACTTACTTTCGTATTAATGCGACGCAACACCGTGAAATTGCCTACGTCCAAGATAGTTCGCATGCTGGAGCCTCTTTGTCCGGCTGCTGGTCTTCCCTGATTCTCAGACCATTTCCAGGATCGAATTAACAACCCGAATATCTGTCGCGAGTGAGCCACATCTCACACGGCCTCCACTGATTGATCGCGCCGAGTTTCCGGTGAGTTTCAAGCGTTAATGCAACTCATCGTTCTTCTTCGTGTCCCGTTCTAGAAGAAAATTTGTTCTACTTCACGGCACTGCCTCGGGGATTTCTCGCCGGGAAATATTCTTCTTTTGGTCATGGGTCGGAGTTGCGAGCCGTGCCCCGCGCTAGAAACGAAGAAACCGCGCCTCGTGACGAATTAGGCGTTGATAGAGGTCTCGGTTGAAATTGTTTCCTACGTAAGACCGTTTTGTGTCTTTCCCTGGCTGTTTCTGGATTCGCGTGAAGTGATATAATATTGTGTGAAGTGTTTAGTACTGTTTAAGTAATACGAGAGAGATGATTTTTTTGAATAACATTTAGAATCACTTAAATTTGAAATTAGAATAATGAAAAATATATGTAATACATGGACGAAATTCCTTTTTCATAAAAATAAAAATTAGTCTGTTATTTGTGAGTAAAAGACATTCTTAAAACTATGTGAATTATTTGATCGATATAAAATTATTTTTACATTTAAGTACAAAGATTTAAAAAATCAGCCTGTTCGCGCAAAATTTACTTTTCCATAAATACACAAAATCCTCATTGATCAATCCATTTTTATCAATAAACAGAACAGTCCTAAGTATCGTACAATCCATATCGTACGTAACGAAACAGAAATTCAGAGCCGAACAGTTTCGAAACAGACGTGCGATTTTTGTTTTGAGAACGTCGTCGTAAATAGAAACGTATGGAAACGTTTCACGCAGAATACCCGTATCAGAAATCAAAGAACGAATGTTCCTCTTTGTAACCGTGCGGAAGATATGTCAGCGTATGAATATCGAAAAGCAGAAGATACGAGTCGCAGAAACGGAAATCAGTTGGGAGCAGCAAGTTACGATTGAGATTTAACTTATTGACAAGCTACTTTGGCGAACCTCCGTCGAGATCTGCTTGGTTTATCCCAGAGGCCCACTGCTTCTGATTTCCCTGAGGAGCCAACCCTTGAGAAACCATTCTTTTGCCCACAATGACTCCCTGCTCTCGCGGCACTTCATCTCCATTGCGCGGCTCTCGCGTTTGCTATTAGTTTGCTGCGTGTCGCCGCTATCAAACCATCACTTTCGCGTTCCTTTAAACGTCGATGCTTGAGAAATAATCGTTCCACAACCTGTTAACACTTTCACACTCTTGCAGTTGTCGTGCATTCGTGATTTTGATGTTGCTCAAATGTTAATATAAATAAATAAAAATAATAAAAGTACATAGTCGTTATATCGTGAGATTTATATGATTATATTCTTTCGATGTCTTCTTTTAAATTCGTTTACCCACAGTGAGGAGTTTAAAAGGATTTAACAGACAGTTCGTTGTTTCAACATCTTTGACATTGATGATTCAGAATTTCGTCCATGTTATTAAATAATGTTAATCAAGTATTTCAATTTCAAGATGTCAATATACATAATCAAATATGTCATACTAATATCGATAAATGCGTAATATGTATCCTTCAACTGTATAGTAGAATAGCTTAAAAATACCAAGCTAAAATATTGAACGAAAAAAATAATAAATGATATATTAATACATTAATACATTTATCAACGTGGGTATTTAAATTTTCATTCGAAACAGGAAATATATCTATAATTTAATAATATATGCTATTATGAATAAAAAATTTTTCCTCAAACATTTGAAGAATGTTAATTAAAATTAAAAATTCGAAACTTTCATATTGCTCTACCTTCTTAACAAAAATAATGTTTCTAATAATAGAGTACACTTTATTGAAAATTACGTGAAAATTATTCATTCAATTGACAAAACAGAGCACTCTAATTTTACAAGCAATTAAATGTACTTACGACGCCAATGTAATAAACAATATAATTTGCAGTCTCCAAATTACAAATTAATAATCAAGCTTGTTCGATTGATTTTACAAAACTGTTCAAATAGCTTGCTGCGTTGTCACTGAGATAAGCTATTTAAATACTTTCAACGTGATGACCGTCCAATTCGACTCGCAGAAAACTGTACGATTCAACTGCGATAGCAATAATGATGACAGTAATAAGATCACGAACCACTATTGCCGCAATAATGACATTGGGATTGGTACGCTGCTGGACTTGCCTCCCTAATAAAACAGAAGTTGTTGCAATTCCATCGTTTATGGTCGAATGGCACGCGACCACTTCGCTTCCTATTGTAAATATTAGCTGCTACTTGTTCCGAAGAGAGATGGAAAAGGTCCTCCTCGAGTTGATCTAGTTACACGATTATTCTTCACGGTGCATGCATGTCGATCGAAACTAATTGTTCGCTTTTTACTTCCTAATCAAGTTTTTTATAATAATTGCAGTGGTGATTGCATAGAACGAAACGGATCGTAGATCTCTTGTGTGTTCGTATCGATTTCGTCTTACTTTTCTGACACTTCGAACTAGAATATTATTCACAGGAATAAATAGGGGAAATTTGTGAAAAAAGAAATGGAAATACGATTATTTCACTTCTATTTTATTTAATTATTTTACTTATTTCGAAAGGAAGTATTTAGAATCCGTTTGAGAAATAAAAAATAAAAATAGTGGATAGATTTGACAAACTTTATAGAAAATCAAAATAACATAATTATTAAAAAGTAATATTTTAATATTGTGACAGCAATGAAAAATATCTGATATCTGAATTAATAGAGAATAATAAATATGGAATAATAAAAAACAATTTCCTCTCTGATAATAAATCGCATCTATTGCAATCGTCAGTTCATTTCGACATTTAGAAATTTTATATATTTTTTATCGTTAAATTATCTAGCTGCTTTAATGTTAATATTTAAATAGTTCTGTAGACTTATATTCTTTTTATGCTTCGAAGTTTTCTAAATGTCTTGAATTCGATCAATATGAAATAAGTATATAAATTGTTGTAAGTATTATACATTCGATTTTTCTTTTTTTTAAAATAAAAACATTCTCATACATGTACAAAAGATATTTCCGACTATAGATAACATCTTTAAAAAGTTGTTGTGATAGTCTTTCAATAAAATAGTGAATTTATGAGGTTATGATATGCTAAAAGTATACGACATGAAATTTTATAAGGTGTAGTTTATTGATACAATATACCTATGTATATATTTGTGTCAACAATACCATAGATATATTATGAATTAGAAGTAAATGGTTTGCAGACGTAGATATATAGAATATATTACTACTTGTAAGATTGAAATAGTAATACGATTATTATACTTCTGTTACTGACAACAAGCACTATCACACAATCACACAATAATATGCTCTTACTAACATGGTGCTATTTTTTATCATTTCAAATATGTATGAAGACATGTCTGAAAATGAAAAATTAAAATATCCTGTGATTTTTCGCATTTAGACAAAGCCTCTAGGATCGAGAAGTTAGCTTTCATTAACAATACTATAGATTAATTCAGATATCCATATTTTGAAACTGAATTTTTGCTGCAAATGTTGCATTTTATTGGATTTTAAGAAAATTAAGATTCAAAGTTTACTATAGAGGTGGTTAAAAATTGATTACTACAAAACAATCAGATCAGATTGTCACAGTCCTCAGATTCTAATGTGACAGAAAATTTTTGGAAAACATTAAACAATACTTTACGTAGTGTAAATTCCAAGATGTATACTCATTTTTGACTTTCACTCTGTACAGTTATACATTTAATAGTAATTTCATATTAAAACAATAGTAACTTGAAAAAGTATCAAAGAATAATGTTATAATAGAAATTGGTTTATACTTCACCAATCAAAGAAAATAAATACAGATCAATTCCTAGATACACAACTTTTTTCACGTCATAAATTTACGATTAATAATATAACGTTGCAAATTCACAACAGTGTGCATTTAAGAGTTAACAATTTTAATCACGTACGTTTCTAAAATTCGAATAAAGTTTAATATTTCCCAGCGTAATAAATATCCAACTAAATACCAAGCCTTAAGCGCGCGATGTGGCGAAACGGATTTCGTCCCGCTTTTTCTCGTCCTCTCAAACAACTTCTCCCAACTAGCTCTAAATAGATAGAATGAAAACGAGAAGGAAGAAAGAAATGCGAACAGAAAGAAGCGGAGAAGAGATGAAAGGGTAGAAAAATGCAAATGAACGACAGTTCAACTTTTTTTCTTAACGTCGTTGATTTAATTGGAATGCAAACACGCGTGCCGGTCGTCATTCGCACGATCTCGTGTCGGAGAATTACTACTTCGTAAGCGAAATGAGAGAAACGATTGATTCTCCTGATCGTTGACGATTCCGTACATAACAGTATTTGGACACTTTTAAATTATATACAATTCAAATGAATCGCCTTAATTTAGTCTCAACATGTGCAGTTAATAGACGTTGATAAAAAAATTAAAGATATGGAGTAATTTGGTGGCTGAAGACTCCGCAGAGTGACTTTAGATTATCTGTTCATTATTTAGAACGATTGAAATACGTGCTTTTAACCACATTAGATTTGTTTATATGGATTTTATGAAGCATCAGCTATTTATTAATTCATTTGCATAAAGTAAGTGAAAGTAAGTAATATTTGTTTTATATGTATTAAGTTATATTTATAATAACTTAATACATATTTATTGATATACACTATTTATATACAATTATTGATATATATTTGTTGATACACATTCTTTATATTTTGATTATATTCAAATCCGCATATAGTTTTTGAAAATATAGTAAAGGAAATGTGGAAATTCGAAGTAGAAAATTGATTTACTTATAAAATGTCATAACCATGCTTTGAATATTTTATACATTCTTATGTATTATGTACATTCCATACAATTTTACACTTAAGAATGCACTTAAAAATCCTCAGTTCAATTAATATTAATGGAAAGTAATAATTATTTCAATGAGAACAAATTGCGAGTGATTTGATAAATCACATACGATCAATCGTACAGACTTCGCTGACACGATGCTATTGTAAAATTTGAGTCAGGACGTTAATAAGTTAAAAATGAAACTTTGAAAATGCAGAAAATTAACAACAGAAAAATGTTCGCAAATTGAAACCGTCCAAACGTAACAAAATTATCAAGCTTTTAATAGAATTGCACGAAATGCCGAATTATTCGTGCGTGTATTTCTTAAACTGTATTTCGCTTCATATCATATATTTTCATAAATGTAACATCAGCGTGAAAATCAAAATCATGCAGTTTTTAAATTCTTGCTTTTAGATAGAACGGTTAAAAATGCATGGTATACTTTTGATGGATAGTATCTTATAAACAAAATAACATCGCTTCAATTTTGCAATTTTAAAACGAACGCGGCGTTCACCGTATGACTTTTCTACGTTTTTCCTATCTCGTGCTAATCTTCTTCCAACGGCCGCGTCTATCTTGAACCGGGGCTGTCGGCAGAATGGCTGCGATCCCGACGAAACACGGAACGAATCAACGAACGAACGGAACGGACGACGAACGATGGTCAGCGGTACGAACGGTGGACATTTCGCCCATTTCGCCAAAAAACCCCCCTCCATCTCTCGACACGTAGTATATTTTATCGCATTACTGGCATTGTTGCATCAGTTCCTGGCTATACTCCCGTGGTCACCGCTCTCTTTCTCCTTCTCCCATTCTATTTCTCTCTCTGTTCGTGTGCCCCCCTTCGTTCGTTCGTTCGTTCGTTCGCTCGTTCGTTCGGTTTCCCCTTTCCCTCTAGCCCGAACACCATTCCACGAGGATTAAATATTGACTGCGATTCTGATTTATAGTAATTGCCGGAGGGAATGGGATAGCGAGAAAGTGAGATGAAACGGGCTGATTCGAGTGGGACGGAACGATCGAACCGGCGGCGCGGTGGGTGGGAGAGGGCGAACGGATTGGTATGAGGGAAACTGGACTGGTTTCGGGGGATGGATGAACGGGGTAAGGGGGGAGGTGGCTCGAGGTACAGCGGGAGGTGGAGGAAAAGCCATTCCCGTGCCGCTTTCCCTCGCTGACAGATGCATTTGCCAAAGCGTTGCGGACGTTTCTGGCTCGTTCTACGTCGTCACGCGGCCTGTCGTTATTATAGCGCATTTTTATTTAGCGACTGTTACCGTTCATCGCTTTCCCAGAATTCCTCTGTAATACTATCGTTCCGGAATAATCGAGGAATTTATCGCCGGACACCTTTGCCGATGAATAACAGTAAATCAGGCATTGCTTTCTTTTTTTTTTTCCTCGCGCGAATCGGAGAATCAAACATTCCGTTTCGCTCGAGATTTTTTTGCGAGAACGCGGGAAATTCGTTTCCTGGTACACGTTGATTCGTTCGAGTCGTTTAGAGGAACGATTGGGCCAAGTTATGTTGAAAGCTATCAATTTCAAGACGAACTGAAATTTGAAACGAATGAAACGTTTTATTTATTGCTTTACAACGTTCTTAACGACGTTTTCTAATTTCTTATGTTCTTTAGAATATTTAATTGTAATTAATATTATTTTAAATTTTCTATTATTCTAAAAAGCGAAGATTTCTATTTTTAGCAATAAAATATATTTTCTACGCTTACATTTTTATACGTTAATAGGAATGTCTAAATAGGAATGTCAAATTTTGAGCAGATGAAAAGTGGAACCAATACAGAAAGTCAAACGCGTCAAATGTCTATTTACAATATTATTTCAATATTATTCTATATTAATTATTAAAAATCTTAGTAGCAATATTTTAAAAAACTCGATATCACAAAGTAAAAATTTAAAGACTTTGTTACAGAATGCACAGCCAGTCATGAATAAGAAAACTAATATTATTTTTATTAATATTCTATTTTACGGAAGTTAAATAACTACTACTTTATTAGTTTTCCAAAAATGCAAAAGAATCATCTGTGGACATCGTAATAAATTATTTTATTAATTAAATTTATTAGCAAGAAGAATAATTTAAAAAAGTTTTAACGCTAAAGAACCACGAAGAATTGTTATTTTCGTATCGAAGATGTACAGTTGTAGTCCGTACTATATATACAAATATATTGAAATAAAAAAAAAAACTACTACTGATACAAAGGGAAGTAAAATTATTTCGAATTCTAACTTAATACTAATATAACATTTAATTCTAATTTCATTCCAATCTGTCACACTTAAGCTTCTTAGTATATAATTCAACTTTTATTTATATAGTCATTGATTTGCTAGTAACTCGTATACTTTTTTATTAATATAAATTATTCAACTCCAAGCATAAAAAAGAAACAAGCATTCAAATATTAGAAGTAGGAATAAGTAAGTACAGTTAGAAACAGTTTTCTATACCTATACAAACAAAAATAATAATTTACTGTTACATAATTCATATACCTATTTGAAAATTGCAATTTATAATTTACAATTCTACACTTATATTTTCAAAAATAATAATTCGCATAAAAATCCACAGTCTATACGTTACCTACTTTCGTACAACTCGATATTCTTTTCCAAAAGTCATAAACACCCAGCAAAACCGATGAAACTTCAAAAATTACATTATATTGCGCGTTATCTTCGTATCGCAAAATTACCCGAATAACAAGCGATGCGGTAGAAAAGTTTCGCTTCAGATTTTCATGGCGATTATTTCGCCGTATTGCCGTGCGCATGCGGCTCCGGCGATTAATTATCTGTTAATTGCTACTAATTAAGGGAAATAATGAGATGCCGGTATGGTGGAAGGTAGGAGGCGAGTGACGCGGCCGGGACGGGACGAGAAGGGGTTGAGAGTAAGCAAAGTACGGGGGGGGGGCGGGATAACAGGAGGAGAGACGGAAACTGGTCACCGGCTACCAGTTGAGAAGGGTGATTTAGTGAGGGAACAGCAGGCGGCGGCCCGATTATTTTTGGTTTTAGCCGTGGCGGCCATTATTTTTGGTCTGCCGCTCGCCGCAACTTGGACTCTGGCTCGGCCAGAAATTCAGTGTGACCGAGTTGAAAGTGAGCAAAAAGCCAAGGCTACCTCGGCGAAAACTACACGCGAACGTGACGGACAAATTGTAGATTTCTCGTGACATCGTTAAAGACGAACTTGCCGCGGTGAAGCCGAGAAATTCTGCATCAGCTGTCGGGGGTGGCTCTTTGAATAACACGTTCGTTGTTATGCCCGAGCACACCAGCCGTAAAATGCTGTCTCTAAGAAAGCAAATTGTCGCGAATATTGTTTGCAATTGTTTAAATGGACGTTGTAACATATTCAAGACTGATGGATTTTGAAAAGAGTGTATTCAATGGCCGATGATACTTTCTCACTTGCAGTGAAATTAGCAACAATTAAACTCGTATTGAAGTAAAATACTATTGTGGGACTGCGGATTTTTGTATAACTTCGTTTGTTAAATATTACAATAGATATATTAGATATTTTCATGTATTATGTACATTTTATACTTTTCATGAATGTATCATATGACATTGTGAACTTTCATTCATGTAGTAACATCTGATTATTATATACATTTTTAGATTGGTTTCACATGTTAAATATCATGTTTCACAAATAATGGTAATATTCATTGCTGAATGACTTCTTCTTCTTTCTCCTAAATTATATCAATCTACATATATTTATTTACGTTTATTAGATTCATTAGATTTTCTATAATTTTATATTAGAATTCGAAATATCAAAATTGATATTAATTGAATGTCAAACTCAAAACTGATTGTCTCTCAGTCAACCTGATTAACTCTACTTTTGATCAATTTCCTTTTTCCATTATATAAACAATGCAATAGTAATACAACTTATGTGAGTAATATCGTAATAGTCATAAAAAGAATGGCTCATTTGTCAGAAAAAATTACTTACTTCCATGAATACGTTTTTGTATTTTAAATGTCTCACAAATGCATAAAAATCCACAATGCAGTCACCACTTTTTCAGTTTATCGATCCATGTGACTCATCATACTTTTTCTCAGAACGTTCTCCAGGCTACTGAAGCGAATAAGATCTATCATAATTATCATCCCCTTCGAACACTCGTATCACTTTAGTTTCTGTAACACATAATACACAGCACAAAGAAAAAAAAAGAGGGGAAAAATGACGAAGCACAGACGCGTTGGATTATATTTCGAAGCTGATAACTTACGAAGTTGAATGACAGACGAATATCAGTGCTGTAGAGTGGAAGAACGGACTTACCGGTAGTTTGTGAAAAATGAAATAAATGATGGAGAAGCACCCCTTGGTGGTACTAGCAGTTCGGCCCGTCAGACGTTTTTATTAATTCCTCTCAGATACAATTAGTTGGTCTATTCGTCAGACGCGTTTCATTAAGTTCCCCTTTCCATCTTTCTTTTACCAACTCTTTACCCCTTTTCTCGCCTGTCGTGCACTTTATCCTTCCTTCCACGAGGAAACGAAACGGGCAACTGCTGCAAAAGAAATTTCACCGTTTTCGTACCTTCTGGAGACGATGCGAACGCGTATCTCGAGAAACGATTAATTTCGTAATGGTTCCGAGCTCTTCGAAATGAAACTGTTAGTGTATTGAATTTCTCGATGTTTATCGTCGACGTAGTCAACATAAAATCTAGTATATTATTAATAAGTAATATAACTTCGTCCTTGACTCGCTGTAAAATCATTTTAGTACTGTCAATCACTAGTACAGCTACTTAAAAATATAATAATCTTTTGCAATATAAAAATTTAATTTTATAAAGAGAGAGATTGTAAACACAATTTAGAAATGTAATAATATGTTATATCATCAACTATTTAACTATAAAAAGAGCGTAAAATAACGAAATTTGTAGTAATGTTGCAGAACAGTTAATAGTATCGTAATATTTATTACAAATAATAACTACAAAATATTGATAATAAAATAAAAATGTTCGAGTTTTGAAGAAGATCTTCTTCATTGTGTAATTGTTTATAATAGTAATTATTTTATTTCACACTTTGTTTCATTTGATTAATAATTGTAATAATAATTTTTACTTTTATATATTTTCATTGTCTTTTTCATTTAATTGTTGAAGGTTGTCACTATAATTTCAATAATCGGTGTATGTAATACGATTTCTTTGTGCATTACAAATCTTTCTTATATTCCAATCACTACGAAAATCTATTCATTTCTAAATTCTCTCAAACTATAATTATCATTTTGCAAATAATCTTCAAAGAAACAAAGACGCTTGTTGTCACTTAGAATGTATTCAATGCATTGCACAATTAAAAAATCTATTATATTGAATTTACTTAAACATTTTCAACAAATTGCCATATTTATGTAAATCTATTGAAGTATGTCGAAGTACACACTTTAAGTTTATTCTTCTATCGGTTATGTTTAATTTTACTATACTGCGAGGGCCCGTCAGAATTTCATAAATAACAAAACAATTTTACCTTTACCAAACAAGAAGAAGAAAAAGCGAATTTACGCGTTTTAAATTAGAAAGGATTAAATTAAAATCAGAATTTGAAAGCACAACTAAAATCGTGATAAGATTTATGAGGAACTGTTAAGCTTCTATTACTTTCCTTTCAGAGCGAGTAATCCATTTCATCGTACAGGAAAAAATAATTTTTTTCCCGTTTTTTTCAAGACACGCGACTGCTACATGAATGGAAATCTATTACGGAATTAATGGACGATTTTCCACGAAGGGGGAATGGCTACGTTTTCGCGAACTTCGCAGATTGCCAAGCATTGCCAAGTGACCGTTTAGCTCGCGGCGCCGAGAATTACATGCACCTCGATTCGTTCGATTTAAATTATCAGGTGCTTCGCGGCTCGACGAACAAATTCTATGGTACCTGCAACGCGAGAGTGAGAAGGGAAATATTCAGAGCTGGGCTGGTACGAAAAGAAGAAAAACGAAAAAGGAAAACGAGCGCCTGGAACAGATAAAAGAGGAAGGATGGAGTGAGAAAAGTATATAGAAAGAGAGGTAGGAAGAGAAGAGAAAACGCATCTGAGAGAGAAGAAAGAAACGCAAAACAGAAATATAGAAAGAAAAAGGATGTTCTAACGAGGAGAATAGAAATCGAAAAAAGATTGATAGAGAGCAGAAAAAGAAATTTGAAGTATTGCCCGTGGAATTTTAATGGCCAGGAAGATTTCACGTCTTTAGCTGCCATTAACTTTCGATAACAATTTCGCTAATTCGAAGAATTCGTCTATGCAATTTTTTCTACGAATTTTTATCTTTGCATGCTAGTTTTAAATGGAGATTTTAAATGGAAGTTATTTCAATTCACCAAAGGACATATTTTTAAAAATAGACCTCTCAATTTTAAATTAAAATTTTAAACTAAATTTTCACAAGAGGTATTTTCGGCAAAATTAACTCCGACTTCTATTTAAATTTTACATTCTTATTTTCATTACATTGTACAGTGGTCTTTTCTTTAGTAAGCTCGAAGAGGGGACCATATATCACACGTTCTAATTTATATTTCACATTTCGTACTTGCAATGAAAACGACAGAACGTAGAAAATATGATTTTTGAATTATCACAGAAATGCTCCTCAACCGATTATGAATATCTTGTTTATAATTTGGCTGGTACAAAGCAATTCTATCACTTTCCTATTGTGAGTTTTCTCTTTACTACTTTAAATAACGAAATAATGTTTAATTATATTTTTCATTTCTTTTTCTGGAAAATATATATTTCCAAAGTATGTCATTTCCATTACAAGTGTATGATATACATATGACGTACACATGTATAATACTCATGTATATACCTATATATAGGCGCTTAGGCTCAATACAGAGACGATATCGACTTCCGATGACAAATCACATATACTGACATGACGTTATCACTACGGCATTGTCTTTGAATTAATCAGCGAAAGGATTACCGTGTACATGATATACTCTGGAAATTACTCTGAAATTATTTATTGAATAATAGTGGTTCTGTGGTTAATTCTGTGAAAATTATTTGAACAACGAATATTACATTATGATATATCATAATATGTTATAAAATTGCTTAATACATTTAATATTATTATAGTATATTATAGTTTATTCGTTTCTTCGTTTCTCTTTTTAAATTGAAAATGAATATTTTATGGAGCAAAGACAATTAGATAATCAGGAAAAAATTACATTAACTATAGCATAAAACTCGTATAAAAGAAATTAAAATGCAAAAAATAGGAAATAGTTTATAACAAGCTTTTATTTGTATATTTTACAAAAAAATTCTCTAAAAGTGTACCATGTGTGAACCTATAAAATTTTTATCACTCTGATGTCCAAATTACTTCTAGCAGAAAGGAAATAAATATACAAATGTACAAATATACAATTCTATTCATTAAATTTGAAACGAATATTTCACAGAGCGATTGATTATAAGAAATCTAAAATTTTTAATGTTGCAGAACCTCATTCTGTAAAAAAAAGAATATATGAAGGGCTGAGAATTACAGTGTAACTGATTCTTGTATTAGGCATTTACAATAATTGGCCATGAAAATAAAGATGTGCAGTCTTTAACGTTTGAAAAACGTTATTAACTCAAATTAAAAAGATTTGGTCATTATGATTCTCAGCCCTTCATATGTATTAATATTACACATTTATATGTATTTTATATATATATATATATATATATATATATATATATATATACAGTAAAATTCAGTTTGGGTTCCAAACAACCTTCTTTGTTCCTTAAATTCAGTTCTAGAAAGATTCCGAAAACGCAGTTGGATCCTGACTTCCATGAAATTGACCGATATAACGGTCAAGTAGTCGAATAGAGCACAGGTCGGTCTTGCGGCGTTTCTTAACGAGTGGTAATCGAGTCGTTTGTTCAGGCACAAACAAAGCCTGGTAAATACACAACGAACAGAAAGAAAGAAAACTGTCAGTAGATTCTAAGGAGGAACAGACATGGTCGACGGTAGACAATTTTGCGAATGAAGAAAGAAAATGGAGAAAAGGATAAAAAATGAAAGCGTCAGATCGGAGCCAGTTGGAAATGAAACAGAACCGTGCATCAACACGGTGAAGGTGGAAAGAGAAGAAGCAGATGGCCGATGCAACGTTGGCCTTTAATGGAAATTAAATAAAAGAGAATCGAATGAACTGTAACCAAAATTGTGTTCGCTCGATGGAAAACAAAGAGCCGACCCAGACCGGGTGGGGAATGGCCGATCGTACGAAACAGAGACGGAGAGTTCACACGAAAAAGAGTTTGGAAGTTTAGGGTGCATACACATTTGTTACTTGTACATTTAATGACAACAAAGTTCGAAAAAGACCAGTTTCTAAAGTTTATTCGCACTCGCAACTAGGGATCGAGTATGTATTAAGTAAAATCGATATTACATAGTGACACAAGTGACATAAGTCCAAAATTGTGAAGTGGTCATTTGTCTAACTGGGGATGTGATGAACTAACAATGAAGAGTTATTAAGCGATTTAGGAAAGATTTCTGCATCGAGTCTCGTTACTATGAAATACATAACTAATGTGTGTAACAGTAACAAATGTGTACGCACCCTTAAAGGGAACGATAAGCGACGGACCAGAAACACCGGCGTTCGGTAGGACAGAGGGACGAAGGAAAGAGAGAGAAAGAGAGGGTTTAAATAGAGAGAGAGAGAGAGAGAGAGAGAGAGTTGGAGTTTCGTTTCATGGTCGGCGGCAGTACAGGGGAAGAAAGTAGTGGGACGCTGGAGAAATGGAGGAATTGCAGGAGAGGAAGTCGACTGTGGGCCGGGGTGGCGACCGGAGAAATACGTATCCAGTTAGTTTTACACTGTGGCTCCAATTGATTCGAAATCGATTGTCGTTCGAACGATTCTCAATTGATCGATTACGGAGGGTGGGCCGCAAAAGAGGGCTGCAGCAGCCAGCTTCACGGCACCCTCGTGTTCCCGCGCCGCACGGTGAAAGAGAAAGAGAGAAAGAGAAAGAGAGAGAAAGAGAGTTTGGCCTCCAGGAGGACTTATTCTAAGCCAACGCCAATTGCATCCCGTTTTTTACGCTCGCTTGTTTCGACATGCCTTTACGATCGCCCAATTGTACCCTCTGCTCTTCTCTCCCTTTCTACGATGTTACCTTAATTTTTTCGCCGTCTTGCCCCGAATTTCTCCTACGATTTTACACCACCCCTCCCCTTCCTCTCGAGCTCGTTCCTTTTTTCAATTTACGCTACCCCTTCCGGGTTGTTTGCTCGAAGCATTGCGATCGCAGGTAGGAGTATCGATCGGTTATTCCGTGCGGCTCGCGATTTTATCCGCGCTGTTATACGTCGCTTGATCAAAGGACGCTTAAATGATGCCGGTGCCATTTCGAGGGAAATGTTTATCTATTCGTTGAGCAGGGATTATGTGGGCAAGTTGTGTTTGAAATTTGATTTTAAAAAGTTTCAATAAAGGACACGCGATACACCATCGTTTGATATTGGAGTTTCGAGAATTTTATTCTATCTGGAACGTAGAAGTAGTAGTACATTATCTGTCTGATTTTCTGTGTACAGAAACGATTATAATAGTATTTTACCGAACAACTTGTTCGAAACTTTTATTATTATCAACATATATATGCGATACAAAGTTTTTTGCACGTAAGTTTTACATTAATGTGTTTTCACACAATGTGTTAAGAAAATAATGATTTTAAGAGAATTTGTGACAATATCTTTTTCTTAATTGTGTTTTGTCATAGTTCATAGAATATATATATATTTTATCAGAAGTAGAGACATAACTATGAAATTTCTGCGATAATATTTCATTTAAAATTATTAATAATTTGAAGTAATATCTATGTAAGTTAAAAACATAATAAGAAGGAAGAAAAAGCAAAAAGAGTTAAAATGATCACATCCGAAGTTTTGAGTTTAACAAAATTTATTGAACTTTTTCTGAAAATAAAAGTACCTCTCGCCTCTCACCGTAATACTTTACTTTAAAAGCTATCAATTATTTTAATTTACATGGAAATATTCTTTCTTTCTTTACTTTTTATATTAAAATCATACATATAACTGCTTTCTATTATACAATTATGTAATATATAATCAACTGGTAATATAATGATATCCAAATAAAAATAATTGAGCTAATATCTTTCTAATTAAATTAATAACAAAAAATTCGGAATAAATTGCTAACAAAATTAATAATAAAACGACGATATCGAACAAAACCAACAGTATGATAATATGTAAAATGAAATGTCTACATGTACAGTTTCTATCACCAAATTAATAATAAAAAGATTTTTCGTACAAGGTTTTAACAAATTTAATAAATTCAGAGTTCAGTGACACTAATTGCAAAACTACTTTTTTGAAATGGTTGTGAGTTGTGAAACAGAGAACATTCGCGTTTGATACGGTTATCAATCAAAACGTTCATACTCATTTCTTAAATGTGTTTAATGCATCTTTTCTCGTTTTGTGTTCCGCTACGAACAAGAACATTAATTTTTTTACACGCGACAGCAACGTCGTGTCACATTTTCACATTCACTTACGACTTCGTTCTCTCGTGAAACATGTTACGTTCCGGTATTAAATTGCTACGGATGTCCCGTTTGTTTTTCTTTTTGAGAAAAGTGTTACTAAAACTTTTACAGTGATAAGGTTAATGATCTGTGATATTGTTAATATCACGCATTGATGCGTAGACGTGTAGATGATAAATAATATTAAAAATAAATATGGTGATTTTTGTATATTTAATTTCTATAATAATAATTTAATTGCAACTATTAATTTATTTTTATTATTTAATATTTTATTTATTATTATTTAATATTATTATTCATTATTTATTATTATTTATAGATTTATAGACACTATCTTAATATTTGAATGTATTAACAAAAATCACAACTACTTAATTCACTGGTAAAATATGAAAATTTAATCTTCTTTATCTTTCAAAGTTTTATCTAATTCAGAGTAATGTATTCACAGCTCGGAGTCTATCGCAGTATATAGTTATGTAAATACGAAATCTGAAGCCAGAAAATCAATCAATTCCAGTTTACCTTGGTCAATCTACGTCAATCTTCTGTCTACGTTAATCAATTCAACCTCCTTTTCCCTTCACCGATGACAAATGACACTTTCATCAGCTTACGAACTCTCAGTTTCACAAATCGACCGTATTTTGAATCACTGACGCAAATTTACATTTACATCGTTCAAATAATATATATATATGTTTCTCAAGACAGTTTTTTGTCTAACAAATTAGTAATTGTCAACTTTTTCACATTCTACAAATTATTATAAGTCACGTTTAGTAATTTTTAGAAATCATATTAGTGCACATTCTAGATTTGTAACAGTGCATTTACAGATTTTTGCCAAATATATATAAGAGAGTTTGTATCTTTTACAGCACATACATGCATATACATACGTGCATTTATAAATTTATATGTATCATATCCATTTCTCTCTTTTTTTTTAAGTAGTGGGAAATTTCGATTTTCAAAGTCGATAGTCCAGAAGATAAATAATGCCGACACGCGAGTAGTTCGCTCGAATTGCAGTTCGCGTGTTACTGTTGGTTGTTTATTACAGACAACGCAACAGGAAGCACAGATTGAGCCGCAAGCCGTTCTCATCATTAAACGTGTACGGCTTGCCTGCTGCGATCCATGTTAATTAAATCAGTTGACGTACACATCGTGCGTCCAACGTAGACCAAGCTTCGCATCCGTTACTACGTACCACAAGTTAGACGAGCCGAAACTTTGTCACGTTCAGAGATCGACGATTAATTCGTCCTTTGTCGCGATAATCGAAATCTCCAACACTTGAAAATATCTCGTTTATTCGACTGATTTTTAATTTGTATTATAAATTAACATTTGAGTATAGTACCTAGTATTTACGTTTGTCTTTGTTGCAAATTAAAAATTTATTTTTACATTATATACGAATTTATATTACTTACTTTACACGTTATAAAAAGAACTTTTGTACAAAATTTATTTCTATATTTTTGGTATTGTTGGTATTACGATGATATTTAATATTGAAAAATTATTCTTTTTGTATAATATATAATAAATAAATAAAGAAGTTTTCATAATTATAATAATAGTAAACTCAATGAAATTTAGTCTACAATTATTATTCGAAATTCTACGTTTATTTATATTTTTCATTTCATGTATATTTATATAATAATAATTATGTTTGTGCTATTGATGTTGTATCTATCAATAGGTAACTTGGCAAACAATTTCTTCTTGAAAGAAAGAAAGGACAATTTTTTGATTAAACGAACTAATACCCAATCGGATTCAAGTACTTTTTACAGGAACGTTTCATTTCAATCGTAGGGTATTGAAACGTAGTAAAAGAAGCTAGTTAGATACGTACCACGGTAAATCCGTCCCACGGCGTGTAACGTATCGATAATCCTCCATGGTTCAATAATTCAATCGTCCCGAGGAGCGGCCGACACAAATCATTTCCCTTTCCCATCGATCCCCTCGATAACTCTGTCAATAATAATCACATTCACGCTCCTCTTCTATTCACCTCGAACAATCTCTTCGCTCAGCCTGAAATCGAGGTTCGTAAAACTGTTCAGCGACGAATCAATTAAGCAGGGACAAAGAAGAAAAGAAGAAGAAGCCGAGGATGAGACACGCCTAAGGAAGATCAAGGATGGTTCTGCGTATACAAAGACCGTATCGTCAAACTGGATTCTTCTTAAAGCAAGGTAGTTAGTTTTGCACAGTCTGTGCAAGCTTATGATGAGATTTGAGAAATTTCTTCGAAACTTTATTGCATTATTTAACGATAATTTCGAATTGTATTCGAATTTCAACTCTCATCTGTCTCTTGGTATCAAATTGACATAATTAACACCTACGACGAAAAGATAAATAATTACATTTGCAATAGTAAATAAGCTAAATTTCCATTTAATTGCGTATGACCTGTTCTCAACTTTTGTTAAAAGTTAAATTGACAAAAAGGATTGGAGTTAAAACTCTTAACCGTTTGAAGTATTGAAAATTTTCACCATTTTGGAAATCTTGATAATCTTGATTATTATCTTGAAGTTCTAGGAAGTGCAATTGAATTTCAGATTGATTTCAACGTGAGGTTGATGATGCAATCTCACAGTGTTGTTTTAGATTAGGTATTACACTTTAAATATCTTATATATATATATTGATAAATTATGTGTATACTTGTATTCTTATATATGTGTATCAAGATTCTATTTTTTCCAAAAATTGGATAAATATCCATAATCTAACGATAATTCAGGATAAATAAATTAATCAAACCTCCACTCAAGAAGAAAGCATGGAAAGAAGAAGAAGAGGAAGAATCCGAAAACCGAGGGAACGTTGCGTCAATAAGCACCGTCATAAAAAAAAAAAGAAAAAGAAGAAGAAAAAAGAAAGAAAGAAAAAATGGGAGATCCTTTATATTCTTTCGGCGGAGCAACGCGTACCGTCTAAATGAAGTGTTGAAGAGCTCTGCCAACACGAATGCGCGCGGGTAAGAGTAACACGCGCTTTGAATCGCGAAACTACAAAGGCCCGCCGCCGGGCTAATTTGTCTGAATGAGCGAACGATGGACTATGGGGGTACCACGCGGGGTTGGACCTAATTCTGGATAAACACCCTTTCATTATTTCCGGACTGGAGCCCGGCCCTTTCCAAACCGTACTACTGCCGCCCATTTCGTACTGCTCTTGTCCTTTGTTCTCCACTTTGTTGTCTTGCAAGTAGTGATGAGATCTAAGACACTTCGAATTTCTTCGAATGCACACATGCAGTATACGAGGCATAGGTTATACTGTGTATGTAGATTTGAACGTCGCAAGTGAAAGATATTTGTACAAAACATTGTAAATAACAAAATTGAAAGATTGTAATAGGAGTAAGCAATTTAAGTGCAATTTTTGTAAATAGTTGTGTAAATGATTTGCACTTTGATAACTTTTTTCAGTAATTTTTTTATTTGTCGTAAAAAAAAATTTGATATTCGGCATTTACATTATCTACAAACATTCTTCAAATGTTTCAAAATATATTATTTTTGGTATTTTGAAGAAACGTTTGAAAGTTTGTCAATATTAAGGGGATCATAATCTGTGGTAATAATTAATTTTTTTTATAGATGAAGTGGTTTTGGTGATTTCAAGATTACCTCCATTTTTTTAAGAGGATATGCTTAGAGGCTCAACATGTTTTATAAAAGATTATTAATCTATATTTATATAGAAAGCGGGGAAAGAAAGAAATAGTATTCTGTTTAAACATATTTTTGAATTATAAAGTTGGTTACGATCATTTTTATAGTTGTCAAATTATGTTAGACAAACGAGAATGTGCTTTCACTATTGGTGTATATAAGCGTTTTAAAATGAGTATGTCTGATCAAAAAGTGGTATTACTACTGAGAGAGGTAACATCGCTGTTGAATAGTTCTTGTAGCTTTGTACTTTTGTATTTAGTGAAAGCTGAATGTCCTGTTCTTTCTAAATGGAACGAATTTTGAATCAAACCTACAATCAAGGATCGATTACGATTTAATATCGTATTCTACGTATAAAAACATATCAATAACTGAGCGAGAATTAATTTCGACAAATAACATTATATTTATCCAGTTATTTAAAAAAGTCTTGTATATAAATAATAATAATAGCCTCTGGTATAAATCAATATGTAGCTCCGAATCAATGTTTCTATTTGACAACTTCAATTCGTGAATAATTTTGCTGCCGAGCAAACTAATTATTAAACACGTACATACACTCACACATATCGCGAATTATATGTAAAACTGCGCCGGGCATGTGTGATCGCATATAATTTTCACGTCGAGCAGATATCCACCATCAGCCGTATTAATTTAGTGATACAAGTGCACTCTAATTGTATCGGACGCTCGACAAACTGATACAGCTAAAAAACATCCTACGACCATGTAAAATTAATTCGACATTTTCACGTTTTTCACAAACCGTACACAGAGGAAATTAATTGATAACAATACCCGAGATTCATACGAATCACATGTTCTATACTATTTTTGTCTTTGAATTCAGAAAAATGTTGCACTATGGATATTAACCAATAATTATGAAAATAATAATAAAATATTAAAATATAATATTAAAATATATTGTTCAAGATAAAGTAACTTATTCGTAATTTATTTAGAAAAATGCTACATTGCTAAATTATAAAAGACTTATCGAAAAAAAATAAGATATTAAATTATCTAATGTACAATAATTTTATTTCTTATTGCACACATGTCATTTGCTGCTAAATACTATTAACTAAATTTAGACTTAGAATTTCATGGAGTGCAAGATACTGAATTTTTTTAGTACAGTATAAAATGTTGAATACAGAGTTCGGATTGAAGAACGTAATGTAAGATATTCGATACTTATATTTTAAATATATACACTACCACGTCATAAAATATGAAATTTCATCACATGATGATATATCTGTATTTATATAACTAAAATTTTATATAATATACTCGAGTTCGAAATACAGATGATCTTAATCAAATGCTTGTTCAAACACTTCGCTCGATTTAATTAGTATTCGAATACAGAATGCTTAATATCTGTTGCAACGTGAGGTGAAATTGAATTCGATGCTCAGTTGAAGGCTACGTTTACAATCATTAATAATTACTGCTAATCAGTCAAACCAATCACTGTCAAACGGAATCAATAAGCTACTACATTCAATACACGTATAATTATATAATTCGAGCTAATTGTAAGTGTTATCACATAGATGATATAAATATCTAAATTTTACGGAATGCTGTCAACAATATTAATTAATAAATATATGATTATAATATGAATTTATACCGCGCGATATGAAACAATTATCTAGCATATCTTTCTCTCCTTTGGAGAAAAAGATTTCTGTAATTTTAAATGCTTGATAATTCTTAATTTTCCGATCAAATTATAATATCTATAATTTTTATAATATACATGAAAGATGGTAAATAAGTGGCTGCTCAAGTACTACTATTATATTTGTGAAATATACACTTGTATGAAATATTTTGTAATTCCTGTAGATAAATGAATATCAAAATGTTGCACAGCATGCATAATATATTCAGAGAAAATTGCAACAAATGTTCAAATACTTTAATAAGCAACTGTATAAATAAGCGATTAGAAGAATTAAAAGTTTTATAAATAATATATTCATTCTACAGTTTTATCTTTCAGTACCCAATATTTTAATGAAATGGATATTTTTTAACAAAATTCACAAGATATATTTTCATCATATTTTATTCATGTTGCTGCAAGTATTTCAAAAAGACAAAAATATTTGCAAAATTTCTAATAAAAATACCTAATTTCTATAATACAAATATAAAACAGTTTCACACTTTCAAACGATTTCCATCTTTCTCAATTTAAAAGAGACTTTAAATGTTTGCTAAAAAAATCTTAGCAGGAGGAAACAAGCTTCTTCGATCGCAGCCAGCGCAAGTTAAAAGATTAACTGCATATTTTCACGTCTAAATTCGGTGTAAAGTGTACTGTAGGGCATTTAGCGGATAATATAAACGCGACAGCTGGAATAAAGCTACTTTATAGCGTCATTTAGTAACAGCTGGCAGCAGTGACAATAGTATTACTCCTCTGTATCTGAAATATGATGCGCATTTAAGCTAACCTTGATAAAGGGAAAAAAAAGAAGCCTCGACTATGACGATCTTGCCAAGCATAACTAATAGCAGTGCCACGTATAAGTTCGTATCGATAATTTCTCGAAAATCGTTCTTCAACTTTCGGTACATATGATCTGTACTAGAGTATTATACAAATAATCTTAGAATCAATAACAGAGTACATTAGAAATCCATTTATATGGATTCTTCTTGTTTGAAGTAAATTTTAGTTAATATTCGATTAACTGCTGGTTAAATCCACTCATTTGAATCCAAACTGTTATATAAATGAAGAATCGGTAGTAGAGGGGGTTTCTATTACATAAACTCTAATTATACAAACTATTTGATCCTTGACAAGTTCATTTATCTAAATGATATTCTACTTTATTCAAATGGTGTTCTATGGAGATTTAAAGAGTATAATATATTTAATGTATCAAACGTATATGTTCAAGGATAAATGTATTCTTAATTTATTATACTAACTTCTTTGAAAATTTTAAGCACCTAAAGAGTTGAATGAGACTCACGAAGATACTTAATAACTTTGTTAATTTCTTGCAACAATGCCAAGTTCTTAATAAATATATCTCAACATTAATTACACTCAATTACATACTGATTGTAAGATTTAAAATGAGCGGATATCTTCGAAGATTAATATAAAATAATTAGGTATGTTAGTTTTCAGTCATGTTTGCCGCAGTTATTTTATACAACATATAGCTCGAAGATTTATATATTTATTTTAAAGTAGAGGAATCTTAAATTATCTTACTCTACCTTGTTCTTTGTCTATACATTTTATTTTGAATATTTTCCACTTACTAAAGAACTGTCTAAATAAACCAATAAATAACATTAAATCATCCGTTCAATAAAGTGCATCACGTCGATCCATTAATCTTTCCAATTAAAAGAAAATTAATTACCGTTACTAGGGCTCGAATGGTCTGCGATGATGAACGATGAGCAACAGAAGAGTATAACTTGTAAAATACAGAGAAGCTAAAGAAGAATCAAAGTCAACATAAACAACAAATATCTTAGCTTGTGAAACACATTTCAGATATTTTCAATTCCTAATAAACGTTAAATTATCAAATTTATAAGATATTAAATTATATTATATATGGTGTATATATATATATATATATATATATAATTTATAGTTTATAATTCAAGCAATCAACTTTTACAGTTTTCTAATTTAATAATTTACGAATTTAGTAAAGTCTGTTTTATATAATATTTTTATTATGAATGAAGTATTATAAATAGTATAATTTTCTTTATAAATAGTTATCATCCTGGATTCTATTTATACATATATGTAACAAAATTAAATTAATTTATGATTTCCAATAGCCAATGATGTCAGTTAATGATTAAAATAAATTTAAACAGTTTAAGTAAATAAAATTTGCATAGTTAAAATATAATTAAAATAAACTGAAAACTACAAGTTTATTTTCAATTAAAGTAGTACTTAAACCTTACAAAAAATAAAATTAAAAATTTAAAGAATCAGAAGAAAGAAAAGTATACAGACTTAACTTTAGTGGATGGAATTATATTCTAATTTTTAAATTGTATTTACAGAAATACGAAATATGCATAAATATCAGTAAAAATTGTTAAAAATGAAAGTGAAAAAATATATTACTAAATGAATGAATGTTATGAACTCAAAAGAGTCAGGACTCTCTTTTTTCGGCAGAATGAATATTACGGAGAAAGGAAGCAGAGAATTAAACATGACCGGATGGAACTTCCGTGACGGAGCGTGTAGTTTAAAATTACGACGGGATGAAATTACATGTACCTACTCCCAAATTTGTTCGAAAATTTCACTTCGACTTTTTGACACAGAGCTTTGTACATTATTAGCCTGTTTTCAGTTTCAGGTGGATACTTTTCCTCACTCCGTTTCCTCTGAAAGGGAAAAAAAACTCTGCGCCTGTTATCGATTTCTTGTAATAATTTTAGTAAAGAGCTACTTTACGAAGAGGATGGAGAATGAAAGTACCCCTCAGGCAAAGTATTTCGTCTATCCCAACTTCCTGGATAAGAATACTTCTACTTTTCATATAAAAGAAGCTAAAAAAGCTCGTCTGTGTTGTTCAATTCTGAATGAGAACATAAGAATTCTAAAAATTTTCCTTTGTGAAAAATAAAAAATATAATTTGCATGTTTATTTATTACTCGTAAGAAAATGTGAAATTCTTTATGCTATATTTAAGATTTATTCATTACTTTTTCATGTTAACGTATTTTCTACTTTTCACGAGTACCTAAGGAAGATTATACAGACAATAAATATTCATTTTCATAAAATAACACACGATCTTCTACAAAATGTTAAAAAATATGTACATGTAACATTATAGATATTATAACATAACATAACATAATTCAACAACATTTACGTATTATTATTCATTGATATAATAATATTATGATGTAATTATTAAATTGTATTACAAACAATAAAATAAATTTCTCGTTCAATCGTATCTAATAAACATTTGCCGATCTTGCAATTAATCCTAACGGGTGAAAATGAGACGTGATGTAATAAGTAATAAATATATAATGCAGTAATACGCAATAAATACTAAATACATAATAAATAATAATGTATAATTGAATTTCATTCAGTGTTATACATCATTAAAGTATAATTACTTTGATACTCCATTTCGTATAAAACGACGAGAACAAAGTAGGAGACATTGCAATAAAAATTTACCAATTTTTCATTTAACGAAATAATTTCATGTTCCAGATAATCCTATCGAGTTTGAACAACATTGACAGAACTAAACACGTTCAATGAAAAAGTTTATTTTCCAAACGAGAAAGGTAAAAACGAACGGAAAGTATCGACACGTATTAATTTACTTTTCAGCGTCTCTATTCGCACCTCGGTCGTGTTCGTTTCGGGAAAATAGTCGCGGTGATCTCGACGGATCCGTCAAGATTGACCGGGCAAGAGCTGATTGGAATTCCGTTAGACACGAATCGACAGGTCGTTTAAAACGAACGCGAATCTATCTGACTGGATGAGGTATCTCTGTTCGGTTCGTCCCTATCTCCGGTTCCTTGCCGTGCTCTCGCCGAGACAGGTTAAATATTCAGTTCCGGCAGGTTAAAGATTCGTCGAGGGTTCCAGACCCTGATGTCGCCCGCCTCGCGTTACGTCTGGTATAAAGGAACACGAAAATCCGTTCCTCGTGAATTACACCGACGTCCTGTCCCATCCGTTATCCGAGCCACCCCCGTTTCCCGGTAATTAACTATCAATTCGTTGGATCGCTAGCTCGAGGACCCGGTTATATTTTCGACCTGCTTTCTTCCTGCCTTCCAGCCTCGTCCACTTGACCATTTATTTTAAGGCAACGGATCGTATAACACGATCGTGCGCCCGGTTATTTCCTGGAATATTGTCACGTATTTGTCTGATTGTCTTTTAATGGAAAAGCAAATGACTCGTACAACTGGTGCTCCTCGTAACTTTGTTATAATATTACTTTACAACATTGTTATATATATAGTATTGACAAATGCTATTGCAATTGTTAATATTAATATTGCAATTATTATCTAAGTTCTTGCAGACGAAACCTAATTTCGTAAATGAACAGTATTGTATATATTGTGTAGCTATGTGTTTAGAACATATTGTAATTTTCGTGAGAATAATGTTAATAAAATTTTGTTTCAATAACTTCAATATGCATATGTATAACGTACAATACATAGTATTCAATATCTGCTTGAATATCATACGTACGCAAGTTAAATATAATGTTATATTTGCTTGCCTGATGCCTAATACCTATGATACGTATTGAACATACATGTACAAGTTTGTGAACAATAGTTATTTTAAACTTACGTTACTCGCACTTTTATCTCATATCGTCAACAATACGCATTACTCGAAATATCATTTTTTTTTTCAATTGTCTAGTCAACTTTCAACCACAGACAAATTAATCCCTGCTTCTATGATTTTTAAAAGAGTCCAACAAATTTCCAAACTTCCCCCGCGAGAATAAATAAGAGAGAGGAGAAAAAAACGAAATTCCATAAATATTCATGGAAACAAAAATCCTCGCAAATGGAAATGCATTCATTATCGACGCGGCTTGATAGCGAATTCCATTAAAACGCCATACGTTCTGCTCTGAAACGAACGATTATTGAATTAATCAATTAAACAAAAATCATCGAAACCGGTGTACGTGATTTTCGATAATTTATAACAGAATGCGGCGTTCGTCTCTTTTCTTTTTCCTCTCTTTTCTCTTTCCTCTTTATCCGGGCACCCGTGACAATCGGACGCGCATGTTGGACAAGGTTCAAGCGTTTTAATTTTTAATCTCCATTTAGGATAATTCCATTAACACGCTAATTGCATCGGTACGAGCATAGGATTTCAACCTTTTTGATTCTTCATGACCCATCATTCTCCGATTCATATTTAAAACGTACGGGCCGGCACCGTTAAATAAAACAAACGCGTTCACGATCCGATTAAATATGAAATCATAATTGGTTTGCAAAGCTGAAACGAACGCGCACCCATTTACGATTTTTAATAATACACATACACGTACGACATTGAGCTTTTGTTTTCATTGAAATTGACAAGCGGCATTTCGTGACATTAATGTTACTTCCAACGCAAGGGACGTCCGATTGTAAGGGAAAACGTCGCAATTTTGAAAAATTTGAATTTATACATTAATTGAATTGTAGAATATGGAATTTACGTATTTATCATAAAAAGAAAAAAAAAAAGAAATGCACGAACATACACACATACATACAATGCAATGACATGCAAATACTTTTGGCAAGTGTTAAGATAATTATTTCTTTCGTTTATTAAACATGAATGATCAAAAGTATCGTAATATTTTCTTTCTTCGTTTCATTTATTTTTGCTGCTTACTTTTTTTTATTTATTGAAAAATTCTAAAGAATTTCAATTTATTTATTTAGTAAAGTTGATTTGTTTATTTGGATTAGATTTTTAATTTCATTTATTTTTAATAAAATATCCAAAAAGTGGAAACATTGAAAAAATATATATATATATATATACAATATAATTTCTAATAGATATCGAGGTGATGTACATATCTAGAATTTATTTGATTATTTTATGACTTTAATCAGCAACAATTCTTAACAATAATTTTATACCAATTTCAATTAATAATAACTGTTGATAAAATCTCTAATAACAATTATAATTCATTTGTTAAAAAATTTAGCGATCAACGTAATTGATTCACGTCTCGTATATTTTTCTTTACATCAAAATTTGATTATTATTTATGTTTATATTTATTCACAATTGGATTTAATACGAAATCGCTTAAATATGAAAGCTGGTTTACAAAATAGAAACGAACGCGCGCCCATTTACGATTTTTTAACATACGTATGATGAACTTTTGCTCTCATTTAAATAACAAGCGCTGTTTCGTGACAGAAACGTGTTATTTCCAATACGAGAAATGTCGAACTTAAATGCTCACAGATTGAAGAATGCGATTCTTCGCTCGCTCTTCATTATCGATTTTACATTTGAGTGCTCGTGTTGTAATTTCATTTCAAATTGTTGAATCCGTTGAATCAAACAATTTTCTTTAATTAGAAATTATTGCGTTTAGCAACCGATGTTTTTCTGAATAATACTTTTTTTTTTACAATGTATATATATATATATCTATATAATACGTACGTATGATGCTTCTATAATTTCAACGTTCGTTCAAATTTATTATCATTGCTACCGTCCGTCTGTCGTATAAATAACCCGAGGAAAATATTTGAATTCATAAAAAGCAGAATTAATACCTTCTGCATTAATTTTGCCTCGGAACGTAAAAATTTAGCTTTATTGTGCCGAATAACCTACGAGAGAAATGAAATATTTAACTAAATTGTGAAAATAAAAGAAGATTTACAGTGGCGGTAGATAAAATTTAAACAGGGATTCAACGTTAATTTTAAACGAAACAAAAAATATTTTATTGTATTGCAAAAGTATTTATGTGACCACGATGGTTATTTGATTCGTTTTTTGACCATTAATTAATTTATTATTGACGATTTATTAATTAATTATTACATTTATTACAAATTAAAAGTGAAGTTTTAATGCTTATTTGATAAACTTTGCTTGAAGCAAAGAAATTACAGTCGAATTTTTGTAACTGTCAAATTAGGTACGCTTCTAAAAAATGCCATAACTCGAAAACAAAAACAGAATCATTGAAAGAAACAGAGATAACGGGAGCTTAATTAAAAAGACTTTAATTAGGAAAATCAAATAAAAGTTATTTTCTTTTAGAAATGTTTCAATACATTTAATGTGAAGATATTGACAATATTCATAACAAAACTGCAGATTTTTATGCAAAATATTCACTTTTGGAACTGTAATTATAAAATAGAATCACGGAAAGTATTTTATAGAAAACACTGTACTTTTCCATATTACGTATATTGCATAAAAATTTATAGTTTATTCATAAGGAATGACGTATGTATGTTGTTTATTTGCCAAAAAGATAGAAAATTGCTAGAAAATATACGTAAAATATAAAATATTAACATTTTTAAATATTACATTAACCATTAAATAGAACTATACTTTGAATATTTTATACATTTTGCATTTTGCATTGTATACATTTCTGCGCCTGCAAATTTTCAATAAACGCATGAAAGTCCACAGTACATTGTTTGTATATGAAGTCTATATAAATGAACCTAGTTCATAGATTTCTCTAGTTAACGTTTGATTAAATGACTTAGTTCTCCTGAGTTCCCTTTTCTCAGGATGTAATTCAGTGTGCCCCAAGGGAGAAAGTCACAGGGTTGGAAAACCACTAAACGCGCATCCTTGCAGGACTACTAGGTCTATAAATCTAACTGGTCAAGTAGTTAGGAGAATGAAGTATTATCTTGAAGAGAGATTATCTACTTCTCTTCAGATATTTCAGAAATTAAATAATTTAATCAACGTGCGATTTTAAATTGTTTCATCTACATACAAACGATTTAATTTTATTTAAATTCAAACAAATAATGGAAATATTAACTATGTTCATTAATTTAATGATGTATTATTTATATTTATATGTACTTGTAATTAATAAAATTTACTATTATTACTGCAATATATAATACGCTAATTAATATTATAGTCACTAGTATAGAAAGGAAAGTATCACGTTCCCAATTAAATTCCTCAAAATTTTATTATAATTATTATTCAATAAGTATCATAACAATGTATATGTATGTACAAATAATAATAATTTTTAATGCAGTTGACTAATAATAACGGATTAAATATTTCTCGTATTTCGAATTCACATCATTATTTTACACGTGGCACTATTTTCTGTTGATTATTCTTCGTTAAAAACATAAATGCCTAAGAAAGGGCAATGTTCTTCAAAGTGATTTAAAAAATAAATAGTGCGGTGAAAATAATTTGAACAAACCAAATTTATACATAATTTTGAAAATCTTATAACGAAAGCTAATTCATTGCGACTTTGTTAACTTGAAGATTAATTTAAACAGTTGTATAATTTCAAAAAGTTCTAAAATGTAATTTAGATTAAATTTCTTGTATTTAATTTAAAAATTAATAATTTTTCATAACTAAAAGTTGTAATATACTTATTGTAAATGCTATATTTAAAAAAATATATATTTTCGTAACTAAAAAACAAGAAATTTTAAGAGTTTTTAATAACGTTATATAATTTTCTAAATTAATATTTAAATTAAAAAAATATTGTATTATCAAAAGAATTTAGCCCTTGTTGCAAATTTCATTATTAAAATTATATATAAATTTGAAATATCGAAATTATTTTCGTTGCTTTATTCAAGCATCACTTTGAAGAGTGAACAAATATAATCGAGAGAAAAATAATATTCAGCTTATTGAACTGTATTCATCTACGCGGAAGGAATCGCTTCAAGTTCTACAAGAATGTGCTTTTTACGAAAAGAGGAACGAAGAAAACAGAGCCACCCTTCTTAACGCAGCGGAAAAAAAAGCTCGATGATTTGTACGACGCATCTGCATTTTAATTACTCTGAATAATTCCCTGCATAATCTTAATCTCGCCAACTTGCCGAAGTTACACTCGGTTTTTCGCGTCTCGGTTCTCCCCCTTTTCGCTCTCTATTCCGAATTCATGGCGGTCAATTTGACTAATCATGATTACGACGGGATTGTTATGAGCAGAATGTTAGAATTCAGATGAATCCGGAATTTCTCGTTGAAGTTTCGTCTGGTTGAGTGTCGCTCTAATGAAATTATAACTACATTTTTCTTCCAAACTGACGGGCATCGGTGACATTTCATGGAAAATGCTGAAAATACTGTTATAAATATTAATGCGAAAGAGAGATACGAAGGCAGCGACAGTTCCACTTAATTGATATACATAATTGAATAGATACATAAATTCATAACGTATAATTATATTTTCTACAAAACAGTATGTCAAAGATCCTTGAAATTTGCAATTCATTGTTGAATTTTATTAAATTTCTTGACAACGTGCACGTATGCGTGACACTCTTTGTCGATGTAAAGTTAATTTTATCTCCGAAATTGTTTTCGAAATATTATAGAAACTATAAAAAAATCCTAAACTGCGAGATAGGTGTCGCGCTGAATGTGTAACATTAATCAAAATTTAAATGGATAGCAAGCATCTTCGCTCCGGCTTTTAAAAAGTTTCGAGGGCACTGGTACGCTCGAAACGACAACGAAAAAATTCAGGTATTGTTTAAATGAACGATATAAATCGTTCAGGTTTTTCTCACGTTTAAACTCCCGTGGCCAGAATACCTTTCTCCTTTTTTGCGTTTTTCCCTTTTTTTCTTTCTTTTTTGTTTTTATTAACCAGCTGCATTTATCACAGTCCAGAGGATGGATGAGTCTTGAGGGCAGAACCCTACCGCCGTCACGTTATTTTTTCCCTTGACTGAATATTTGTCTCTATCCGACGAAGAAAGGGTTGGTAAGCGGATCGCGGTAGAAGGGTGTCAGTCGCTTATTAAAAAAACCCCCCTTTGGTCTTAAACGCAGCCGGGCTTTGTCCCTTTCTTCTTCTTTTCGCGACAATGCGCAATCATTAACGCCCCCTTTACGGAAAAAGCGCTGAGAAAACGATCAAATTGCAAACCCATGAAACTTTGAGATTTTCTAGTTGAAACGTTCAACGTGACTGAATAGTAATTGTACGAACGCGAGCAATGGCAAATGTTTGTTTCGTTTAAAAGTAAAATACTTCTCACGTGTAGCGAAATTGTTGCAAGACACAATGTCAAAATATTTGATGTTCCTTCATTGTCATTTGACATAACATGAAGTTTTCGTTTACCTTCGAGTAAGAAAGATTATTTTAATTAATTGTAGCCATTAAGTTCAATTTAAAGTCTAGGAACATTTGTTATCTTTATAACGATGTATTGACGAAATAGAACAATGAAGTAATAAAAAGAGAAAATACAATTTTTAAAATGTAGTTGCGTGATTTTTATCACAGCCCTCTGAGGCTCATCTTTAATCATTCGTCGTTTTTCTCCAACACATTTCCCTAATTTCAATCAATAAAAAAGTATTGTTGCTTCGTATTTGAGGTTTTGAAAGTAAGAGTCACTCGATCAATATTGACCTAGAAAATTCAAAGGCCTACAAAGAGTGCGTAGAATCTAATTAAGTTTATTTTAAAAAGTCCTGTGCGTTCTAAGGCCCTTATTGCATTCAACGGTATAATTCTAACCCGCGCAAGTATCTCGGTCATGCTAATGCGTTTTTACATTCGCGGGGAAATAACCGTCGACTGGTAAATGGAATTTATGCTAATCGCAGTGATTTTAAGTTGCGATTTCTATAACTTTCGCGATCCGTATGCACGAATTATCATTAAACCCTGTTTAATAGTTACTGTAATGTATACGATCATTAAACAGCGGCCACGGATTTCGGTTCAATTTTGCGTTGGCAAGCTGCTAAATACCGAAATGCGAAATTACAATTAGTTGTTAATGCCTCCATTGTTCCATAAGAAACGTTATACGCCATCGGAAACGCGCGGATAGAGGTAATTGAAATAGTGATCGATTTGTTAAAACAACGGAAATGAAGAAATATCTCTTTTTTCCTTTCACAGCCGAATGTTACGAAATATTTAAAATCGATCGGAAAATTAAGCAATAAACGTGTCAGAGAAAGAGTGATTAATATTTTCTATTTATTAAATTTCTGTCTGTTGGAAATTCCCCGAATTTATTGAAATACAGTATTACATTTAATTAAATTGAAGAAAACATATCTTTTCAATATCTGGAACTGCCATGTTTGCAAAAATAACATGCAAATGCTTTCGGAAAAATTCATGTCAACTCTTTCATTAACGTGATTATGTACTTTTATATTTCGTTTTTTAGTATTTTAGTCGTATTATTATATACTTTTATCACATTTTCGTTGTTTTAGTTCTATACAACATTATATAAATTTTGTATTTTATAATGTTTCATAATATTTCTACTACTATTATGCGTTTATATATTTCACTATTACTATATCAGTCATCTCAATTGTATAACTCTCTTGTGTTTTAACTTTTATATCAAATTACTAATAAAATTGTTACCGTTGTAACAATATTCGACAATATTGCAACTCGTTCAAGAGTTACAATCATAGTTGCAATAATTTACAATTGCAATTACAGTAATTTGTCTACTTTCAATAGTACAGATTACAAAAAAATATAGATGATATCGTATAAAAATAAGCCATCTATATCAAACGAGCAAAAATCTTGTCGAAGTAAGAAACAAACGAGCATTCGTTCATTCTACGTAAACGGGAATAGAACTAGGGAATCGTGGACAGGAGCAGTCGTACATTACCCAACTATATAGTTCTCTCAATGTAAGAGAAAGTCCATTACTCGAGAGACGACGGATCTTGCTTAACCTCGGTCAATAATTCAACGGCTCGATGGTTTTTGTCCTCGAAACTAAATCACGGGCAGGACACCGGGATCGAAAAACGGAAAGAAGAAGAGTGTTGAGGACAGGTGTACGCATAACGACGAGATAACGGTGGTTGACGGTAGGTGTGCTCCGCGAAGTGGGACCCACCTATTAAGGAACGCTGCAAAGGAGCGGAGGAGGAAGCTGTTCGGTCTAAAACTTGTACCTACCTACCTAGTCGACGGAACTTTGTGTGAAATGCGCCTGGAGCACATCCTGCCGCGTCTCCTTCATCCTGTCTTCCATATTAACGCTCGTTCCTCCCACCGCTGTGTCTTCTATACAGATTCCCTTTTCTTCCCTCTCCCTCAGGCCTCGTCAAGCTGTTGGCGCAGCCAGCGAGAAATCGGCGAAGACGTTCTTCTCGCTTACGTGAATTTTGCTCCCAATCAACGTGTATTTTCTACCATTTTTATTTGTCGAGTTTTACGTGTCGTTGCAGATAGAGGGAAATTTCCAACTAGATCTTCAGTCTCGATAGAATTTTGTGGTTCACGAAAATTTACTATAGAGAAATTTTTATGTACGTGTGTGTGTGTTATATATTATTATATAAAATATTTAATAGTGTAATGGAACACGACTGCCATAGATTGCAAATTTGAGGAATTTCAGGATGTAAAAATGCAGATAATGTGAAAAAATGTGTAGAATATCGAATGCAGAGTATATTTGTTATAATATTTAGGAACAAAAATACTTAGGTTACATTACGTAATTTGAAACCAATCTGAAAGTGTATATAAAAGTAACAAGGTATCCATTGAAAATGTATAATTTAATAATAAACTGATATATATAGTATAAACAGTTATTTAGAGAATATTTACTGAATAAAAATTATTGAAAATGGAATTTGATGTATTTATATCTATTGCGTAATCTAAGTGGACATATCAATTTATGGGTTGCCGATTGAAAACTTTAATATCAAATTTCAATTGAAATATCATATATGAATATTTGATTAATTGAATACGGAATTATTATCAAGGGTTGAATTAAAAATAGCATAAATTATAATGTGAATTCTAGTTAATTTGGTACAAATTTAATCACAAAAGTGTCCTCTTGACGTATGTAAATGTTGACTATTTATTCAGTTTCTTCTTGTCTTCTATTCATTGCAATATTATATCAATTAAAATTATAAACAAAAGAATATAAATTATAATTTAAATAAATACATACTAATTGTTACGCACTTGTTGTTAGCGCAATTAAATATCCACACTTCAAACGCATTCAAACGTATTCAGTATCATATCAGTACAATAATACCATTCTATCAATTTAGCCAATAAAGTTCACTTTCATTTCGATCACATTCTACAAGAAGATGTATCAAACACAAAAGTCTCTTCTGTCAATATTTACGAAATAAACACGATTTAAGTAACATTACACGAACCTATCTTTATCAAGGGAAGAGTATTCCAAAGATTAGCTCAGTAATCGATACGAAGCAACACTTCTTTCCGCTCGATCTGGTAAAAATGTCTTTTATCACGAGACTAACACGTATTGTGACAGATACAACGAAGCGAAAAACGGCGCTCGACGTCGTAACGTCATTCGGTCTCGTACGTACCATAGCAAAGCACCATGACCACACTTAATTGGATTAAGAAACTGGAAATTCCGAGTGTATTTGGTATGCCGACCGCGGAGGACAGTCGGTTGGACGACAGCCTAATTCCCGGAGACCGAATACCCCACGATAGCGCCGGGCAGATCTGGTTGAACGAGTGATGTTTGTCGAAATCAAGCAATCAACCCTAACCGGGCCGAGCAAGAAATTATTTCTGGCAACCATTCGCAAAAATTAAACTCACCATTTTCTCTCTGGTCACTGCTATCCTGTATCCCATATCTCTCTCTCTCTCTCTCTCGTTCTGTCTCTGTCGAATTGGAACTGGAAACCAAAGGAGAGTCCACGAGCCACTTTGCTCGACCGAGTTACCCAACAGTTTGTGTCGCTGATGGAATAATGGTCCATTTGGGATGCACGTGCTGTTGCAGTATCCTCCTAAACCCGTCGCGCTGCAGTTCTCCCCGCACGTATTTACATGTTTCGAACAATTAATATTTATGCTCCTCGCGTTGCATCCTCCGCTCAACCAATGCTCTTTTAACGCCCGATATTCTGACCTTCGCGAGGAACTTTCACGCGCCGCGGTGAATTCGTTTAGATTGCAAGCACGTAAGTTCCTGTGATTCGTGTTGGCCCAATGTTTTCAAATTTTCTACTGTGTCTCTCGATGTAACTCCTTTAAATTTCCCGGTACATACATATATGTACCAACGTGGGTCTCTAAAAAACGGAAATTTTATTTCTATGAAATTGAATACTTGCCATTTAATTCTTTTTAACATGTGCGTAACTTTTTACGTTTGAATGATTTAGTGTGATTTAGTTTGAGATGTTTATTATATTATTTATTACGAGAATTTGTAAAAGGTGTAAATAATAGGAGTATTAAAAATCTTCAAAGAGTTAAACAAAAGTTTCTCGACATGAGTTTACTTGCGATTTTTCAATCATTTAGAATTGTAAAATTCTATTAAAAAAAAGTTATAGAGAAGAAAACAATTATTATTTGGATGTACAAAGTTTATGAAATGATTTCTTATAAAAAGGTAGGAAAAATTTTCATTTAAAGCTTCAGAGAAAATCGAAATGAAAGTTTATTTATATAAGTAAATACGAACTTGGAAAATTCTAGGTGGAATAGAAATAATTGACTACAAGTTGTTCTACATGCGAAAATAAGTCCGAAACGTAGAATGAAACGCTTCATCTCTGAGGCAAATAAATTTATATATTTGAAATTAATTATGAGAACGAGATGGTACATGGAAAAATAATTTTAATAGAAAAAGAAATATGATATACAAAGATGAACAGTGAAAACGCATGATAAATCCTCCATTATAATGACTGAAAATATTGATAAATAGTATATATGAGACATTGACAAAACGTTGCACTATGATCAACTGTGAATTTATTTAATTTTTTAGCAATTACTATATGACAAGATAAAATCAACAAATCAAACCAATCAAGATTTCGTTTCTTCAAGTGAATTTTTAACTTTTAATTTAATTTAACACGCAATTGATTTTTTGTTGAAAACAATTAACGAGTAGTTTAAAATAATACCTATTTCATCTTTATCACACGTACACAATTCGATTTTAAATAGAATTTTTCATTTCTAAGTAACACGACTGTGCGAGATATTTCATGCTAATCTATCATACCCTTTTTTTAAACAGATTTACGTTTTTTCCGTCGTTTCTTCATGAATTAGCGAACGTGCGCGGCGTTGCTCGCTTTTGCACGAGCATTCGCATACAGGGTACGGTATAATGACATAATGACGTGACACTAGGTAACTTCGTTCTCTCGAAGCATTTAGTTTCGACGAAACTACGTTATATGCAACACAACGTCGTAAAGCGTGCTTTACCTGATGTTACTTTGCTCTAAACTACAAAGCGTATTTTTCCATCCTTTATTTCTTCGCCGTAGTGTTATTTAACGTTATAACACGGCGGGTGCTTCCTCCTGCAATCACCACGAGAGAAATGAAATGTGTCGTTGTTTAGAATTTATAGTCACGTAGAGTAAATGAACATTTTGTTTGTATTCTTTTTCTTTTTATATTTAGTAGGAACATTTGCGCGAAGAAAAATAACTGACGTATTTTTAAAATAGACATTAAGTATTTTAGTTATTTTACTTCAAACTTATTGCAACCTAAAGTACAATTCAAATGAATCTGTTTAATTTAATCTTAATTGAAGGTTCTTAGTATCACACAATGGATAATTGTCGATTTAATACTAAAACGCTACAATTATTTGGACGTGATTTTAGCAACACTTGATAAAAATTATTATTAAATTGATTTAAAATTATTATTACATAGTAGAAAATTGAAAAACAACTATATCATCATACACGAGATTTGCAATATTTCTTAAAATTATGCACACGTGTGCAAAATAAGGAACGAACACGCTCGTGAGTATAGTATTACAAATAAATGCAATTTTAATGTTGTTAATTTCGTTACAATTTCAGAAGAGAAAGCGATACACACGTTCTATGCACTGTGATACGTATTCAGCAGAAGAGCGAAAAGTAGTTGATGTTTACAAGACTCTTATGTCGAATTCATGGTATACATCAAGGTGAGGGAACTTCTCAATTTAAAGAGCTCTTCGAGAGGAGGGTGAAAGGACAAGTGGCGAATGCTTTGATGCAAGTTGTAACATTTCAATGCAAATAGAAAAAGCACTTAAAAGGGGAATAATATCTGCGAATAACGAAGGATGCACATGTACATATACGCAAAGTGTGTTACGTTAAATTTTCGTTGATTCTCGACGAAAGAATATAACAAAGAAGTTTCAAAATTTATTTTGAAATAGAGATATTATACAATCGCATTTATTTAATTGCAATTGTGTAATAATTACGCAATATTTTTGTTGTTAGAGCAACAACATGAACAAATTAAATTTTTAACTTTACTTAACATTACTTTTCCCATGTACTTGAACTTTTTAGCGTTTTCTTTTTAATAACAAAATTATGACTGTCCCAAATTTTGCTAATAATATCAATTTGAAGCAACAATAAAACTATTTGTTTAACCTCTAATTTTTATTATATCTCCGAATTTTTATATTTCAATTCTACGCTCAGTTTAGTAAATAAAAAGTTTATTTACTATATTTTAATACAATGTTCAAGAATCTTTCTGTATTTCGTTTGAACTTGACATATTTTTTACTTTTAAACGAATATAAGAACCGAAAAAATGCGGCAGGTTCGTTCTGCATCGAACCAATTACTCTGTTGGAATAATTCGATCCAATTTTGCAACAGGTACTTTTAATTTTAATTACACAGTTGATAACTTAAATACGATTATTATTCTCCAGGTATATCGTTTCAATGAATACTTATTTATAACCCAACATCCTTCCACAATCTCTTTAAAATCCAATAATAAATTCACCTTCCCAACTTAATTACAACCACCGGCTAAACAACGTGTTATCGCGAGCTTACGAGCAATTGCACGAATACCCGATCGAATAAGCGAGATGCTATAAAACAAGGATGCTGCGTCCGGGGGGCGTGAAATTTTCATATCGAAAAAGAGCAGCGTAAGATAGAATCCAGACGCGCGAGCGAGCGAACCAATCCATGCATGCGTTCTTATGCGATCCGGCTGGCCGTAAATACTTCAGCACTGACGCGTGCAATATTAGGGGGTGCAAAAGCTATACGGTAGCAGCATCATCCGGCCACTCGACGAACGAGCGACCACCGGGTATCCGAGCCTATGTATACACGAACACGGCTGCGACTTACCCCGGAAGATTTATGTTGCTTACCTTCGCGAGCATACGCGCGCGAAAGGCGCGAACGTTTACGGGGCTGCTGCGGCAGCACAGGAGAAATCATTTACTCGGGCATCGATTTCCTACGCGTCCGAACCCGCTCTCCTGCCATTCGGACTTTAACGATTCATTTGCAACACACGGTACACGACCAGGCTCTCCTGTTTCCCCTTCACATCCGCTACACAGTGCAACGAGTAGAGCAGAAATAAAACCAGAATTTCTTGTTAAGATATATTTATTTACACAATCTTTTTAAATCCTCGTTCCTTGTTGTGTTAACGAAAAATTTTTTTATCACTCTGGAAAGTAATTTTACCAGAAAATCGAGCCTCTTCAGATGCAACGCTGATGCAACGAAAATTAGCGATCGATTTGGGTCACGTGATTCGTGATGGGGCATCGGTTAGACCTCTAGTAGATCGCGCCTGTAATTTGTTTTCTATCGATTCAAATGTTTGCATATCAATAAAATTTTATGGCAAAAGAGTCGTCTTCACTTCCTGGTCGGAACAGTTGCTTCTGGGCCTTTCGGTGAGACGAATCGTACCGAGGTACAAGTCGTGCAGTTTTTTTTGTAAATTGTATATAAAGTGTTTAAGATCACGATATAAAATTTTATAGATTAAATCTCTAGAGATTGTAATACCATTAACTCGATTACGGTCGAAATGACATCGTTATTCGAGTTCATCATTCATTTGTTTAATTTTGGATGATTCTGTTGATGAATTTTCAAAAGGATATTTATTATAGAAGACAAAATTTCGACGCTCGACTTTTTCGTCTTTAAATACGGAGTCGTAACACTGTGTACCAGATGAAACACGAACACACGTCGGGAAAGAAGTTGGTAGGTGGCCTTGGTCGTTTCGCGAGAATACGAGCCCCCAGCTGGTTATTAGAGGAACAGCAATGGTTTTTACTTCTTCTCTCCGTTGATTCCTCGTGCTCGACTTCCGTGACCCGTTATGCAGAAACGGACTGGCGCGCGGAGATTTACTGACGGGGAATAGGGACAAGCTGCAGAGATTACTTCGCTTTTTTAGATGGCCACTTTCCACGTGAATTATTGTCCTTGCCCGCGCTACCGATTGCGTTTTAAATTCCTCGCCGGCCGATTGGAAAGTCCGAATTGCAGAATGACTCACCCCGTTTTCTTTCCTTTTTTTCTTTCGTTCGTATCTTCTAGAAGTTTGAGACGATATTTGCCGACGATTGGATACTCGTGTCAACGAGATAATTTTATAAAGTTTATAGAGTTTTTTAATTGCGAATTCAAGTTTCATAAGGTACGTACTAGCTTTCACGTTATTGCATCACAGCTACATTAATTGGTAAATTATTGTTTGTGCATTTATGAGGAACCCGAAGGATAGACAAAAACATAAAAAATTGAGAATGTGCACGTTTCTTAATTTGCACAAACATTTAAAGTTTACCTACTGTGAAAAAAAGACTAAAACCACTGCAATCTGATTTATCTGCAACTACCTAATTGAAGTGTATCTCGTCAAAAACAAACGAATGCTTGGATATTTTTCAGCGCGTAGATGTTCCGCGAGCGGTCTACGATTGGTCAAAGAGATAACGTTCTCCCTCGTGGAAGAGGAAACGCGACGTTACGTACCCATATCGTTCGCTTCATTAATTCCCACTAACGATTTAGTTCGTTTCCTCAAAAACGCGAAGAGGCTCGCTGGCCGAGCTTTTTTAATTATTTATTCGTTAGCGTGTGTCCTTTAGCCGGCGGAAATAAATCATGTATAAATAACCAGGATGTTTGTACTTTACAGGCCGGTCCGTCTGCGCGACGCCGATAAAGTCTCTTTATCCGCTGCACGATTCTGTTTTTCGCTGGCTTACGCGTCACAGCTCGACCGTGCACAGGTTACCACGGTTAAAACGACAAATCGTATTTACCATCTACATGGCAAACATCGCCGCCACGGTAAATATCCATTAATTGAAACGTGCTGAGTAAACGGCAAACAAATTGATTCTACAACGGCGAACAATATATTAATATCGATTTCTCGCGGCAAAGGAACCCACGGTACGTTTATGCCATTTCGTATCTTTCGTGTTTAAAGTATAAATTGAAGTTTCGGCGACTGAAATGCAATTCGAATGAACTTCTTTAATTTAATCTTAACGCATTACACAGTGTTATATTAGAATTAAACAAACTGCTGATTTAGTATTGATTTGCTGTTTTAAAGAATTCAATATAAAGATGATACAAAAAGATGAAACTTGTTGCCAGATTCACCAATTAATTAAGAAAGTTTAAGAGCGATGTTAATTAAAAATTAAGAAAAGACCGAATATCATTAAAAACAATATATATATATTTATGTTTGTGTTTACTGTAATTACATCATGCTATTTGTGTAACAGAGAATATAAAAATGATTAATTATAGTACTAAAGGATTTGGTAACAAAAGAAATTTAATATTATAGAGATTTAATATATTTGTACTTTTAACAAATTGGGAAACATTTTCAACATTTCTGAAGTAAACATCATCATGAAATATGTTTCTCTTGTTTCTGAGTACCCAATAGACAATAAATATTCTTTATTACACGATAAATTATTATTATTTTTTTAATTATATTTAATACCCTCTTTCTTTTCATGTAGAATAAAACAGAATACATAATGCTTACGTTCGATATTTATCTCTGTGCACGATTCTATTATTATACTGACCGATAAAGTCCACTTATGGTAAGTTTACAATCCATATAGAAATACTTACGCGAGATGAATTAATCATTTACAGATTACGATTAAATTTAGTCTACAATAAATTTAATAGCACATTGATGTCAATTTTGCATTGATAAATGTGAATATATAGCTTCTATACTTACAGAACTTTTGGTTTGCGATATTTTAGTCTTACTTTTATCAATAAAATATACTTGACAAATATTTGAACATTAAACCACTTCATAAATGAATGTATCATTGTATATATATATATATACAATATATTTATTTGTGAAATCGTGAATTGAAAATATCTCTTTTCAATAGATCTTGAATGATAAACAAATCGTAAAACAATTGCTTTCCAGCACCGTATCGTATTTTGTAATTTTGATCGTAATTCTAAATAAAGTTTGAAAAAAAAGAAGATTTTATCCAATAATCTCATTTCAACAGAAAAACACTACAGTAGCGTCATTGAAGAGATTTCCCGGTAGTTTTAACGAGGAAACAGATCAAATTTCAAATTTTGGAAAAAGCAAACAACTTCGTAATGCTCGTAGTTTGATGTTATTGAGCGTTATCTGGATTATGTTTACGAATAAAACGTTTTATGATTTTAATCTCTCGAGCTGCCACTACGATAGTCATTTTATTGACTCATAATTATAACTGTAAAGAAGATACAATCTATAAATGGAAGTAAATAAGAATAAATATTAGTAATAAAATAAAAATATTAGCAATAATAAAATAAATAAAAGATACAATGATACTATATTATATTTAAGAACTAACTTAAATTTCTCGTGTTATACGAAGAAAGAGATAATAGCAATCATATCTGTAAAAAGAACGAGAAGCAATTTTTTCTTTTTACAATTATTAAGACCACATAGATACTCTTGACACTAATGTCGATAATTAGTTAAAAATATTGTTGTAAAGGAGAAAATATATAGAAAATGTAAAAAAGTGTATTGAATAAAGTATTTGTTAACTATAAAAAAATATGAATTAATTACGAAAAACATAAATATACAAACGTTTCTTCCATCGTGAGATTCTCATGTTTCTTTTATTATTTCTGACGGATTATTGATTCTAATGCATCGTACTTTTTATAGAAAATTATCTTGAAAGAAAGTCTTGTGTAAGTACTTTATCGATCCACCATACACACCTGTTTTACTTTTATTATAATTTTAATTATAACTAGGAAGTCTACATACATGTATGAAATTTCAAGTATTTTAAATAGAAAAAGAAGCCTTTGATCATTCTATAGATTTTAATTAATATGTCAGTTAAAATTATACATATATGTAATACATATGTAGCAAAGTATAATAATGAAAATAATAATAACATGCAATATATAATAATGATAATTTCTCCCATGATAATTATACTATAGTAGATTTTATAATATTATATTAATTATAATATAGTAGATTTTGTAATATTGTATTTCTTTACTACACAAATATGAGAAACATCGTCAGTAATAAAATATGATATTTTGTAATGATTTGCTTTAACCTTAAGAACAAACAATGTCAGAAGAACGTAAAACTGAAAATTTCGTGTGTTATTTTACACATCGTTCAAATTAAAAAACGAAGCAACGCGCGATATTACGTTCGAGTCATTTATTCCGATAATTAAAATTAACTGGTGCTGATAGATACATATTACAGCAAGATAAAGCCGGGAATGACTAACGTTGCGTCGATATGTAATTTCGGGGCTGACTTTACAGTCGACAGTAATTTAGAATTCCGCAGTAATATTTTAAATGCTATCTACGACTATGCTTGACTGTACGGGTTAGTTCGCATGGGACATCCCAATACAGGAAGAATAATCAGTTTGTATTGCGCTATTGCCGACGCAAAGTTATACGTTATTGCCAAGATAACGTGGCAATGGAGTGTTTATTTAACCCGTGACGCAATTTAGATCTTGATCAGTTCGATAAATCTTACATTGCGTATTAATATCCGATATCGCTATCACTTTCATGCTCGATTCTTTTGTTCCTTTTTTCTTTTTTTCATTGTTATTTTGTTATTTTGCATTAGCTCGTTGGAACCAACGTAATAAAAATTTGAAGCTCTTTTCCTTGATTAATGTTTTCTTTTTTTTTATGAAAACGATTGATTCATTGATCAACAAATGTTAGAATTTATTAGAAAGATTGCATGTAATACACTATGTGAGCAGTCGGGTATTATCGATTAAGATTTTATTGTATAATGGAAAATTGTTAGAAAATTAAGAGAGTGGTTTAATTTTGTTAGAAAAGATGTAAGATCTTATTGAATATAATAGAAAAATATTAGAAAATTCATGAATTAAAAGAAGTTTATTAGGAAAAGATGTTCTTGAATATATCTAGTGAAAATATGTCGTGTTACATATTGAGAAAAGAATAATGTATAATCTGCATCTTCTAGCTTCATTCATTTCTTCTTCAGATGTATAACGCCTGCCAAAAGTTTTCGAACAGAGTAAAATTTTAATTAAATCAAAATTACGTACATATTATAAAATTCTTCTTGCAAAAATTTGTGTAATATTCTATTTTGTAAAAAAGATTTGATCGAAGTGATTTGACTGAATCGTTATCTAATATTAAACTGTTATCTAATTTGAAATTTTGGATTGTAAAGATATAGATTTCGAAGATTCTGAATTATTAAGGTATGAGTTGTAGAGTCTGGATTGCAAAGATATTATTGTACTTACATATATATATACGTTATATAAATATTTAATAACTGTCTATAATCATTTTAATAATAATTTTAATTTTTCTCAATTTTTACTACATTTTAGACAGACATTTTGGATTTATCGCTATATAAGAAAAATGCGAGGGTTAACAGCGAACAATATATACACATTCAAGTTAGATTCAACAAATTACAAATGATTTGATAAACTACATCGTAAGCTTCGATGATACGGGCTTTGAATTGTAAAATTTAAATCGTGACACAAATGGGTTAAACGACCGCAGGCTCGAACCAATCTTACTTCCAGCCAACTATCTAAAGCCGAATCTAGAAAGCTCGACACCGCTGCGTACACCGTTAACAAGTAAATTCACGATCCGTGTAACGCCTGGGCTCGCGTTAACGCGAACTATGAATTACAATATCTAAGCGCCGATCGAAACGATCGCGGAGTGAAACGGTGCCGGAGCGTTGGTTCGTTTCACGAGTCATTTGTCGGAGGACGAGCGCTTTGTACACCGCAGGATTCGCATAATGCCCGTGGCAGGATGTCATTTGGGCGAATGGCTCTATTTACCCATTTGCCGTGACAGTGGCAGGGGCCATCATCGTCGTCCGCTGAAAAACAGAGAAAGTACTCGGTTGCGCTCACTCGTCGTCGAGGGAAACGGAGAAAAACCGCCGCGTCGGTGAGGAAAGGACGAAAGAAAGAACGAGAGAGAGAGAGAGAGAGCGGCGCGGAAGAAAAGTAAGGGAAGAAAGCATCCACGACGAGGTAGTTAACTTGATTAATCGCATATTTATGTATCAGCCCACTTAACCGAGCCGGTAGCTTTCTTCTTAAGCCCCGACCTGCTCCTCTTAGAGCCCAGCCCTTGTGCACCACTCCGACGTAGAGCTCCGCCTTGTCTTAACGTTGAAATAATGCAGGCGAAATAAGGTCGGCTAAAATGTTTAGAGAACTAAGCGCGGCGCCGAGCCTTAAATCACCGCCCGACGACGTTGACTGTCTCCCCTGCTCTTCTTTTGCTCTCTACTTCACTATCATCTTCTCTTTCCCTCACTTTCCTTTCTTTCTCCTCTTTCCCGGTTTCTTTTTTTTATATTTAGATAGTTTCAACGTCGCATCAAGTCATTAATGACGAGACACTGCACGAGTGTTTTAGATTTTTGAGCAAAGTCCGAGTCAACACATACTGCAAGACAGTGATTTGATTAAATATTTATGTGTAATTTTAGTACAGCCTATCCTCAAAAATCCTTCATTATTTTATAGATCTTTATTCTATCAAATGAAAATGTCTATTTTACATAGCCTATAAATTCTTGGAATGGAATTAGGATTTCTATATTGCTCGATGGTAGGATTGAAGCTTCTTTAAATTTTTCGTTGTTAACGAAATGTGGACATCGAAACGATAGATATAACTTTGTATTTAATATTTTTATTGACGATATTGTTTTCGTTTTTTTTTTGTTTTTTTTTTTCAGAGCCCTGACAAGGGCTTGAATTATACTCTTCTCATCGTTTTCTTTCTTCTCCTTTTCTCTTTCGCTTTTCATCCTTTTACGTTCACCATTTTTTCCCTGCTCTTTTCTTCTTACGTTTCTCCACCTGTATGTTCCTCTCTTTTCCTCTCTTCTCGGCTCTTTGCGTCTCCCTGGAACCTCTTTCAACTCGGGCAACATCCACCTCATACCACTCTGACTTCCATCGCGACGAAAGCTCTGAAGTTTAAAAAGCTCGGCAAGCCTCGAGCGTGGACCGCCCCGTTCCTGGTTCGTGAGGTATTAGCGGCTGGATACGAAAATTAATTAAGGTCCTTCGGGGTAGTTTCGCGACGCAGCCATCGCCGACAGAGGACTTCTCTCGTCATCATCGACCTCTCGTCTCGCGACACGTTCGTCCCGCTTCGTAGTTGGAAATTTTTGCGAAAGAAAAGTTTGATCTGATTCCCGGTTAACAAAGTTGCCGAGAGTTTCGTATCGATGTTATTATGTTTCTGGCAATTCTTTGTGCGTTGACCAAGTGAGAAGATTTTGTAGCATTCTTCGTAAGAAATTTGATATACGTATATACACCTTCCCGCAATTTGGAACATATTAACAAATAAATTTAAAGCATCGTATTTAATTTACTTGCGTCACTCACAGTAATTAATTATAATATCTAAAAATGGAACTGATAATTATAATTACATTATTTCTCTGTATTATATATATATGTATATATGAATATATGAATAGATAGAATAATTACATTATTTGTTTCATTCAAAATTTTAAGTGAAAATATATATCAAACTGAATAAATAATTTAATTGTATTTCCCTTTATTTCAGATATTTGTAACATTGGACGACATTGTAAATTATTGTGAATTCAATTTCCGCGATTAAAGTTATTCTATATGATTCTTAAAATTAAATATTCTTTCCCCTTTTTCTTTACTTAACTCTGAATTAATGACTTAACCCTTATACTGAAACGGAATTGACAAATAATCTATACATAAATGAAACAGTACTTTTTACAATTGAAAATAAGTATTAATAATTATTATCAAACTTACTGCTCGAATTTTTCTTACTACACGGTAAAAGAATTATCAAAATGATGGATTTTAGTTTTTTTTTGTTTTTGGAATACACACTCCTGATACAATTAATGTTGACTTTTACCGATATTATGGAAATTTAAAACGTGCATTTGCCGTATGTACATAAAATAGGTAAAATTTATATTCTGATTATAATTAGGCTAATAATAAGAACACATTTTCTACATTTTGATGTATTTTCATAGTAATTGTATAAGAAATCGTGTAATTTTTTTTCTAATTCTCCTTCTAATTCACAATAAACGAATAAATCAACTAATACTTACAAAATGTTTTGAAATTTTTCTTTTTCTTTGTATATTTCACGACTGATACAAGTACACCATATTAGACAGACGATAAAGACCAATTGTTCTTGCATAAATTTATTTGTTATTAGTTACACAGTATATCTGCAAAATCATAATATTAAATTATTTGCAAAACACGCTTTCACCAACGTCAATTAGGATTTCAAATTAGAAGGATAATTAGCTTAATTATTCCAGAGGTGTTCATTTATTATGTAAATTATTATGCGTGTAAATACTAATTTCAACTTCTAGCTGACAATAAAGAAATGTTTATTAATGAAAATGAATTTTAAGGGGCGATGGCTTTTATTATAATCTACACTCTCATGTCGCAAATTTTGAATGCATGGAACTGAAACAACAAAGCAGGGTACAATATACAAAACTCATGAATCGATATCCGAGCGTCTGTGATTACGGGACGCAATTTGTTGGCAGGTGAAGTTGGGTAAGAAATATTCAAATAGACTGTTTAATATTCAACGATAATTTACAAGTAAATTGTAGATTTATTTTTCAGTCTTTCATAAGCATCTTTTTACACATGTCAATGCATTTAAATTAGTCATTTTTATTTTCCTACCGCTACTATGATAACGCATAAATTGCTCGACGAAAGAAAGAAAAACAGCGTGCGTAATAATCTTTGAACAAATTATTTTTTCTACATTGAGTTCATGGTGACTAAGTTATGTCGATTCATTTGGCAATCAACTATCAAACTGATATATTTTTCTCTCAATAAAGATGTAAATAATTCGTAGTAATTCATTTTATAATCGTTGAATTGTGGACTTTCTCCATAATATTTTTATTCGCAAATAAATTTATTAATATTATTGTTTCTCCTATAGAATACAATTCATTAAAAAATTTTAATTAAAACTCTTAAATTATTCCCAACAATTATAAATAATTTCACTATAATTTCACCATAATTTTAATTGATTGACATTAAAATGTTAATACCTGATGTATATCATATAAAAAAAATTAATAAAATAAAATAATTTCTTCGCTTTCACCTTTAGTCTCGTTATACCTGGTAAAATAATATATTTTTCGTTTGAAATCATCGTCCTTTGAAAGCAAACAACAATTGCAACATCTTTGTATGTTGTCTTTCTGACAAACCGTTGCGGTTGGTAGGATAAATCAGAGTGGTTGAAACGCTAAACCAACTGCATTACAAGAACGGGCGTAAATTATATCACGACGGATGCGCCACGTCACGTGCAGGCAACACTGATATTTATCTATTGAGCGTGGAAATTGAAAGTGTTGCTAGCAGAAAATAAAGTGAGTGGCAAGTTGAAAGTTTGCGAATACACGTCGGTCCCCCGAACGTTTCGATCGCTTTTGCTACGTAACGTTCAAATTTTTTCACGGTACAGAGTACAGAGGGGAATTGGATTTTAACTTTGTATACGGTAGACGGATTTTTCAATTTCACAAACTATTGTAAATAGGTCGCATTGTACATAGATTGATGTAAGAAAGCGAAATTTTACGTTACAGTTGAAAGTTCAAGGAATCGTGATATTTCTAAAAGATCTGAAAACTAATTTGGGAATAACGCGTTCCGATTGTATATTGTTGCCATGAAATGTATGTATAGTCAGCAAAAATTAGTTTTTCCTTCTACAAATAATCGTGGAAGTTTGTACATGCAGAGTTGACAAATTTTAAAATAGACAAAGGAGAGGATACATTTTATCTTGATTAATTTGTTAGATAAAATTGCACCATTTGTAGAATATTAACAATATTTTTTATACTTGTTTAAAAATGTGATACAACTAGACACTATTGTATAACTAAACTAATTGTAAGTCTAACTAATAATTAGAATATAAAATTGTACATTTTAACTGACTTCAATTCCGTGACAAACGTACGTATGTGTGTAATATGTATTGATCAAAAAGAAAGTTTATTCATTAATATCAATATTTTCAATATTAATAACAATATTCTCTTGAAATTATTATTACATTTTTTCTTACTAGATCTAAAGTTTTCTCATTCTTTCTAAAGATTGATTAAAGACTGATTGAAGACTACTGTAAACATTTATATTGCCTTTTAACATATAACAAATCTGATTATTTCATAACAAATTCAAAATTGAATTTTAGCTGTTTTACTATATTCTTTTCTAATATATTCTTTCAAGATAAACTTTTTGCTATCATAAACTAATGTTGCCTCGCAATATTCCAGCAAATTTCATTTTTACTCTGTAGTAAATTCAATATTTAATTTTCTAACTTGAATAACTCTACCTTACTTAGATCCTCTTTTAATTTACCACAAGAAGATTTATCGTCAACCTAAAGTCTAAATTCAAAAAACAGGGATCCACTCTCCTAGAAATCCTTATTCCACGTGCACACGAGCGATTCAAACAATCAAACATGCATTTCGTCCCCTCGATCGCGCATGGTCACCACTCTGCTCCGACAGCTCCGTCCCATCGAACGACCTTCCACAGGGGCATTTCAAACGGATCAGGTTATCAACGCTCCTCAAAATCCGACGATATTCCCAGAAACGAACGCGCGAACGAAAATTCCAAAGAACGAAGAGGATGGAGAGTTTAGGTTTGAAGTTTGGAATCGCGCCGCCTTTTCAGGGTTCGCCATTCGATGTCGGCGCGGAGAGAAGGGCGGAGGGGCTCTGTTCCGAAAGGAGATTCCAGAGAAGATTAGGAAGACCGTTTCAAGACGAACGGAATCATCGTGCTTCTTGGAGCTTTTGGAGGATATCCGAGGGAAAGGGATTCCACGCCGGGAGTACGGAAGAGACGAAGGTACTAGATTGCAGCTCGGCACGCGTCGCTTAGCGTGGATTCTAGAACAGACGAGGAAGAAGCGAAGGGAGAGTCGGATGGCAAACGAATCGTTTAGGATTCCGCGCGGTATCCTTCGACCTTGTCGTTTTGCACCCGTTTCTCTCTCTCTCTCTCTCCCCTTTTCCTCCCTCTCACCCTCCCGCCATCCCAAAGTCCCATTTCTCGCATGTGGAAATAGTTTTGTCGCACCTGCAGGATTTATAAGCCGTTCCATTTCGCGCGGCGACTCGTGTTATTGAAAGCGACAACAAATTCCTGGAATGTCGCGCGGCAGGTGATTTTTTTGGATTAGTTTTAAATATCGTTGCCATCGCGCCGGTGTATAGAATATTGATACACACGTGTGACGCACGACGAAGTATAAACAGAACGTACGCGTACCCCGAGTGTCGGCTCTGTCGCCGTTTTCTATCCCGGTGCCTTGTGATTACACGAGAAAATCCGAACATTCATGCGTTGGCGAAATTAGAACAAATGTTATAAATGTTGTAAATGTTATAATTTGCCCTTGCGAACTACGCGCTTTTCAGAAATTATGACAACTTTATGAAATTAAATCAAAATTGAAACAGAATGACGAAAATTTTTAAAGAAAATGAAAATTGTAAACGTCTTATTCTTCAAGTCAAATTGACAGTTAAACATACTATTTTCATTTGATAAATGAAACGAGTGGAAGTAGGTCTTTTGTTTTATAATATTCTGCAACAAATGCAATCTTGACTAGAAACTTTTCAACGGAGGTATATGTAACTTTTGATTAATATAGTAAGAAACAAAATTTAATATTTAACAATAGTATAATGACAATTATTAATTACTTGTATTTAATGGTAAATATTCATTTTTCCCACTAAAATTTTGTGTAATATTATTCTTCCTACAGACATAAAATCACTATATAAAAGCAATATACATTCATTCTCTATTTTTAAAAAATTTTGTGAACCGCAACTATCATAATTATTTTAATATGTTTAATTTATAGTTTATAAATTTGTAGTTTATAGTATATAATTTCTGGTTAATTATAATTTAATTACGCAATTTAAACAGAATGTCGACGAAATAAAGATAACTTGACACTTTATTATAAATATCTACTTTGCATTTATCGATGGAAGAAAATTTTGTTGTTAACCTTATTCTCTCTCCATATTTTGTAATGCGTAATATTATGTGACGTTTCAAAGAAGTATCACGAGCTTTATTGGCATAGCTGGGTGGAACCTCTCTTTTATGATGCTTTATTTTTGAAAGCTACGGAATACAGTGTCCTCTTTGATCTAGGACTCCTTCTTTGTAACATTGCCATGTCTGTATGCTTTAAGGTGCAAGAATAATGATTCGTTCATCTCGAAAATTGTCCAACGTGAATTCTTTGACGTAGCCTGTTGAAGCTATATTCTCTTGCCATTGAGCTATATACTTTACTTAATTGAACTCGAAGCGTAAAACTTTAAGGTCAAAAAACAGAGAAGGTCAAATACCGTTTCACTCACTATTACTTTAATTTCATATATATAAGTATCACATAATAATTGTATTATGTGTAATATTAATCAATAATCGATACGTAAAAGTATAAAATATGATAATTAAATATATTTTTATAATATTTATCTTTACTTATTTGCAGCATATTAATATTATTTTATTTTTATTAAATAGAATAATAAATTTATAACAAAGTACATAACATAATTTCTTTCTATTGAGTTATGTCAAATTCTTTATCAATGAAACATTAAACGTTTATCTTATACAATTGCAGAATAAATAAGATAGTAAATAATTGTACAAATTTATAGAATATGCAAGAGATATTTTTGTACGTATGTATGTATCACATATATCCTTCTATTTATACACAATAATCATGATTGCTCGTTAAAAGTGATTATACTTACACGTATATATCACATACATTTAATAGAACTGCAGAAATATCCGAAAAATATCGAGTGAAATACAATAATTGGAAACAATATTTTAATTCAACAATAATGGTACGTTCCACATTCACTGCGGATATCCATACAACATAACTTTTGACATTCTTATGAAAACATACTACACCGATATAAAAAGCAATTTAACTTTAAAAGCAACGCCGTCGAAACAACAAAACAGTTTTGAAGAGAAAGAATTACTTTATCAAACTACGAATGTTTTTATTCATGACATACCGCCTACGCCCGTTTGAAAATTGCAAGCTCGAACGCGCGTGTAATGCATTGTTTATAAACCGACGAAATATCGGCTTTCTATAAATTTTGCAACAAAACGTTCGCCAGCGCAATCGAAAAGTTAGCATAAAGCGAAAGAGTGCCGGGGCCGAGCTATGGATTATCGATATCCCGGCCGTGGAATGGCCACAATTTCGAATTATTAATTACGTTTCTGTCTCGGTGCCCGGTTAATGGTAATGAATCCTCCTTCGTGAATTTTCTATTTAAATTATGAACGTGCACCGGGGCAATATTCGACATTGAACGGGTGCGTGTACGTTCGGAAACGTGTGGCGCGAAAGACTTCGACAAATGCTGTTTCAACAAATGCGGACGGGCGTTCGTGCCCATCCGTATAATTTTCACGCACAAAGAGTTTTCGATGCTTTATTTTAAAGCGCGACTGTGGATATCAATACGACGAAGAAGATTTGTTCTACAGTTCTTTGAAATTCGTTAAATGATATTTAATGTGCTGTCAAATAGCGCGTTGTAACACAATATTTAATGTTTATTTAATATTTGATATTCACAAGGCGTCATTGTAGATATCAACGGAACGAAGGAGGATTCTTTGAGATTTGTTCTTTATAAACAATTTATCGTAGATTTATATTCAGAATATTCCGCTTTCCCTTCGAAGTTAACTGCAGAAAATTTCATCAATTCAAATTAATAATTTGATGAAATTGTACAGGTCTAATTAAATTACATCTTGAATCGTTTTGGATCCTCTTTCAATTTGGTCAGGCTATCGATGCCACTGCGATGTACAAAATATTAAGCACGCCAAACGTAAAACGTGAAATTAAATTATTTATAACTTTATGAACACAACATAATTATTTATAATTTCGTAAATATAAGATGGATCAATAAAATAATATTTTATAATTTATATTTAAAACAATAAAAAAATATTTTCACGCACCTTCTAAATGTCACTCGAATATTTTTCAACACCGTGCGTTTAATTTAATTTACAATGTAGACGCGTAGCGACAAACGTTTCGGTGATCAATAATAAATCTATTCGAGAGCTGGTTGATCCGCGAGCGAACGGTTAATTGGTAATTACATTGAAACAAATTATTCAAGTCGTAACATCTTCGTGGGTCCCCGATGGCTAATATCCGGGTAATGGAACGAGCTGCCTTCGTCTCAGACGGCTGCGGAAAGGATGGACGAAAGAGAGATGGAAGATAGGTCAAAGTAGGGGTGAACAGCCGATGAAGGAGTGGTCGAGAAGTGTGAAGTTATTCCGGCGAAGGGCAATTGATAAGAGGGAACGAAATGATTGAGATATAAATTCACGCTCCGGCAAGCTGAGGAATTAATATTTCTAATTCACGGCTCGCTTGCGAAGAATTAAGTTGAAATAAACAGTCGATGAAAGTGCTCGTAGCGACGCACTCGAAATTAATTCTACTTTAATTAATTTATTTCACAATTGTGTGAAGTAAATTTTAGTTATTATTGTTCGATCGCGATAAATACAAACGCTTGTCTGTGCAAATAAGTGTAAGTACACTTAACTGTGTATATTTTCCAATTGATTTATACGATTAACGATATCTTTTCGTACTTTAATGTTAATCTTTCAAAAAAATGTTGGATGAAATGTGCGATTTATTATTTTAATACAACTATAATGTACAATAATTATAATTATCAGATTTATGTAGAGATATTTTGTAACAGAAAGCGGAGATTTCTGCAATTAAGTTTAGCAATAGTACAGTATATTAAGTATAATAATTTTAAATGAAATTTTTTATTTTAAATTACGTCATATACAAAATCCTTGGAAGAAATAAATCTCTAGTGGAAGTAAGGTCTTTGTACTATCAGTGACGTTCGATGATATACTTCTCGTAATAAGCTTAACAGAATATTTAATACAATCGAGTATCTGTCAAAGATGTAATCTTTTCATTGTGTAAACAACTAAGAGTTTCCGTAAAAATTTTATTCGGATTAAATTTCTTCGAAATTTCTCCATTAAAATTATTAAGTACCGTTATACATTAAATACTTAAAAAATTCAATTCAACATTTCTCAATCAATCTCGTGGTCAAAAAGGGCTATAATTTTATTTTTCACCTTCTTCATCAATCGATCTACCTAGTCCAAAAACATTCAGTAAGTGAAATTAAACAACATCAAATATTATTATACGTTAAATTTTGATATTTCTCGCATAATCTTCCGCTATTAGGAACATTATATTTTCATTACTTTTCCATAAAATCATTCAGCCGGAAGATTCTCAGCAAACGAAAATCAGAAGAAATTCCACGAGAGAAGAAGAGACAGAGACGAAAGAACAACGCACGCAATACGAATCCTCGACAGGCACGAATCGCGGGACCGCTCTTTTCGAATGGCACGTCACGAACCAAGGGAACGCCGGCGTTGGCGTGGGTGAAACGATTCTATACTTGACTTAATTTTCATTCAGGACATTCCACGACGGCAGGAATTTCGAGCCATTAAGCACTCGCTATCTTTCGACGAGCCCGCCTCGTCGTGCGTAACGCCGAAGGGCGAGCCTATAACCGCGGACTACGCGGTAGTTAGACTACACGCAGTCACCCCAGCCGCCCATTTTAAACGAGACTTCCTTCTCGCAGACTCGGGAGATCCGGGCTCTCTCTCTCTCTCTCTCTCCCTCCCCTCCCCTCTTCCCCACCCTTGTGTCAGAATTATTCCGTATAATTATATTCGTTTCGGAACGATACCCTCGGGGCTCGAAATTGAAATTGAGCTTTCTTGCGATCGCTGGCAAGAGAGAACGAAGACGAACAGAACGCAGCGTTCCAAGACAGACGAAACGTGCGTGAATCGTGTGCAAGAGAGAGAGAGAGAAATAGAGACAAAGAGACGGAGAAATGGTTTCGTACTCGTGTCTACGAACTAGCTGGCTACGGTTTCCCTGTAGCCGCGAGCCAAGCTTCCGTTCTTTGCCCTCAGTTCCTGTTTTTCCGCTTGCCCTGCCTCCAAATCCGCACGTCTTAATCTTCCCTGGAATTTCGGCGCTCTCCCTCCGGCCATGCAAAAGACCGCGAGGGGCGAGTCGTTCGTCATGGCTGTTCCTGTGCGTATCAGGAAGCAAGACGTCTGTGTTATCCACACGGTTCTCCCTTCTCCCTGACGTCAATCGGCCGGTCATGCTTTTCTTTAGGTTTCGCCGTTGACGAAACCTATGCACGATACTGATTTCATTTCCTATGGAACGGTATGCGCTCTTGTGACAAGCCTTTTACACTAAACGGTGTTTTTGGTGAAGTGTGTAGAATGAGAAGAGAATATCATGTTAATATTGACATTGCCTACTTTGAAAGTACTATTTAATACTTTCTTGTTTGGTTGTGACGAATGTAGATTTAACATTCTTATTATCAGGAATAATAACCTTTTTTTGAATTCAATAAAATAACACATTACGTACAACACTTTCTCTACGATTGATTATATCTTTTTTTTTTTTGTTTAACCGTGACAAAATACGCGTAAACTTGCAATTATTTAAGACAGTTCACTGTTTTCTATCGCAAAACATAATCAGTGAGCGCTAAGGTAAATTAATGATCATTGCTGTTGGTTTTTATCGTATCTACCTTGGCTCGGTTTGTCATTACACTTTATGATGGGACACGCTTAAGAAATGTAACGCAATTTATTCAGTTGAATTATTTGCTCAATATCAGTGTTTTTCGAGTCTTAATAAGTCTAGCCGTAATAGCGAAAATTGGAATATAAAGGCAATTGGATACGAGTCAAATTTTGAAGCCTGGACTAATATTTCGAATATCCAGGAAATGAAGGATTCAAATTTTCTGTAATTTATTCTGTAAATTAATTTTTCATTTTCTTTCATAAGTTTAAAATAAATTATCTAAGCAAAATTTAATAAATTGTTAAATACACGTTTTATATTTAAGTTCGTTAATTTACTAGTTTAACTATTTATAGGATAGGGACAATTGAATAAAAATTGAAAGATGAAAAATCTATTTGCTTTGATGATTTTCAAAACGACTTTCCTCTTGGAAACACTTAGTAACTGGAACAAAAGGATCAAAAAGATTTCAAAAAGGAACAGAAGACACGGATGATGATGCGTAAGATGTACTTCTGTTTAATTAAAACACTCATAGATATCTTTCTGGACTAATTTAAAAAAATGGTAATCACGATGTCAATGAAAATTAAAATAAACGATTTGTATAAAATTTTCCATTTTTATACAGATTATTCGTTAGCATCTCGTAGTACGTAGTAGCATTTGCTAAAATGCTGTTTCTTACTGATTGCACATTCGATTCGTTGAATTTTCACCCATGAATTTGACATGGATTTTTCATTCGACTGGAAATCGATCTGTCCCGAATGCAGTTTCGCTGTGATCAGCAGAAATTAGCATAGCTAATTTATGTCGGCGTATAAATAACATGTTTATCGTTATAATTTATGCGCTGTTGCAGCGTATCCCATCGACGTGCATCGGCGAACAAATTTGAGAGTGGTAAATGATCGATGCGCGTGCTGTATCCAAATTCAAAAAGCCCGTCAGCGTTTTTAATCATCGCATTTACGTGATTCCAGTAATCACGGACATGAAAAAATTGCGTTAAGTCAATATGTAGACTTCTATCGTTTCGTGATAACTTAAAATTCTGAAAATTATTAGCAAATTAGATGGATGCTTCTGCATTAGCACTTCTACATTTCAAGCAGTAAATTTAAGCAAAGGTTCACATTAATTATTTTTACATCAAATCTTTTAAAACCGTACTTGAATTAAAAATATGAATAAATTCGTTCTGTTGTATTACATTATGTATAAAGAATGGGATACATGATATAATTTTAAACAATCTGATTTAGATACTATAAGTGTACATGTACAATGATTGCATTTCATTTAAAATACTGTTACAGGGGTAAAATTCGATTTTAATTTGCGATAACGCCACTATTATTTGAATATTTTCCTCTTAAATATTATTACCATGTGTATGTATATGTGTAAATTTATTTCTTCTTATAATAATTATTTGCTGGCATGAATTGCATATCTAAGTCATATTTCATAGCATAAATCAGCGCTACTTACGGCTTTAACTAACGTCAACTAGGTCTACCGATTTCGGTATTTGGTTAAACAGTATGCGTGTGTTATGAATTAAATTGACCATTTTCCAGCCTCTAGTGGCTCTACTGTTTTAAATCATGCGACCAGACGCGTAAGCACATAAAGCGCGCCGCTGCAAATTACCTTTAATTTCTGCAGAGAAAGGGGCAAATGTTACTTTAAAAATTTATTCAGCCTTTAGTCTAGCAGCTATTAGCTGTTATTATTTCACTACAGGGACGACTTTGTTATTCGCTTCTGTTATATGCGTTCAATCCTTGAATAAAAACTTTTGCAAACTATACTTAAAATAAAAGAAGCTATTGAAAGTTGTAATTATTTTGCTACAGTGTTTATTAAGTATAGATATATACAGTATATTTCAATTTCGAACATAATTAAGTATTATGATAACATTTATACAATATATTATATTATAATATAATTATAACATATTGTTGTATTATATTTCATACATCATTTCATTCAACGTTTCTTTGTACTAATACTTCCTTTTACACTGATTTCATTATTGGAGAAAAATTATAATAATTGAAAATAATTGAATTTTTGCCAAAATATATCTGCGTATAAATCTATGTCAGTTCAGTTAAAATATATCAATTATGATTTTATACAATACATCGAATAATAATATATTTTTATAATAATAAATAATTACTGCAAATTTATCTTTTCAAATAAATGTCAATCACACACACACACATATATATATTCAATTTATAATGTATTAAATATAAGTTGACATATGTATATATGTATATTTACACTGATAATAACATATATTTCATAAATTCTAAGCGATTATACTTATGACTCTAACTTTTATTAAAATAATACTTATTTATAATTCTTTACTTGTAATAGTTATATAATTTTATATTTTCGAGAAGTTCGTCATATTATAAATATTACAGGATACAAAGTGTAAGGTACAAGATATAAGGTGCAAAGTACAAGACACAAAATATGAGGTTAAAGCGTAAAGCATAAGATGTAAGGTATAAAATATAAGGTATATACATATTTGCATATTATAATACATGCAAAGCATACATTTTTGCACTTCCAAATTCTCCGCAAATACCTAAAATTCCCCAATCTGTTCATAAAAATATCATTATTCCCAATCTCAATCATCCACGATCATCAATCTGCCGTGTTAATTCAAAGAGGTGTATCTGGTCGAAAGCTGATTTACTGAATTTCAGTATTCAACAACTAATCACCGATTTTATATACGTCCAAAATATAAAAACTGTTATACCTTCAGTTTCAATGTAGTTACTGCTTTCTTATAACGTATTTGTACAGACAAGCTATTTTCGCGCTAGCTCTGACAGCGCTAGCAACAACGACTTCTTTCTAATACGACCGGTTAATAGTCGAATACGGCATGTGTTATTCGACACGGAGTTTCGTCATCAAAAGCTTTTAAAGTCGATAACGAGGCGTCTCTGTTTCGTCGACGTCGCCACAGCCTCGCTGCCTCGTCGAAAGTTATAGTCAGTTTCAATTTCTGTCGGATGCCACGGCCGGCCAATGGGATCGACGTCGTAGTATTAGGGGAGGAAATCACGGACGTGGTACGCGCGTGTTACACGCGCGGGAAGAGCCGGCTGCCTGCGAAATTGCGGCACACGTTCGCGTGGAAATCGCATCAACTCGCGTTTACGCGCAATCGATGCATTTTGCTTTCCCTCCCCCTCGCGGCGCAACAACTCTCGCTGGCACACGCGTCTACGGATAGACTTGTGGAATCCAAAAGTCACGTTGAGGGGTGAGAAAGAGCAAGACACGTATAGACAGAGAGAAGAAGGAGGAAAGAGAGGGGGGGGGGGTAGACGGAACAAGAGGAGGAAGGACATGTGGACCGAGCCCTCTGTCACGTACGAGTACGAGTGGGATAGGTCCGTACGATATGCAGCCATTTGCATACATATAGGGTCATTATAAATATACCGACTCCCTATATCCCTGTCTCTCCATCGTCCGGCCCATCAGGAGCAGAGGTGCTCGCAAACTGTCCGATGGTCCCGCTTATCCGTTATTGCGTTCACCGCCTTCGCAGTTATCACCTCTACGGCTTTAACCTGTTTTTCGAGTCTCGGTGGACATTTCGGCCTTGAACAGGCGTTTTTCACGGGGATTAAAGCAACCCCGTCGAACAAGCCATTGACATTTGACTGGCCAGATTAACCCGTTCCCTCGCGATTTTCTTTTTTCCGTTCTTTCAAACATTAATGATTGTAATTTATTACTTTGTACCAAATGAAAGATTTTATTGATCTTCAATTTAAAGAACTGAAATTTGAAATTCGAAATATTGAAGAGTTACATGTATGTTGCAAGAGGCTGAATATTATAAGATAATGGATTAAGAAAAGACACTGAGAAGGATATTCAAGATTAAAATACCGAAAAGAATATTTACAATATGATAGTTTGCGATCCTAAGTAAATGATTTGACAAGAAGAATTGTTCACATCATCGGTCTTTCTGGTCAACTCGTATTGAATATAAACAGAATAAATAAAGTAAAATTTGTGTTAGTTAATCCAACTAACTAATGAGATGACAAAACTAAGTATAGTACGTAAAGTTGAAAATTTCTTTCTTTCATAAGTATTGAAAGTAATAGTTTATTACTTCTGTGAGAAACTCAATATTTATTCTAAATTATTTAGGAAACGATTGACTGATCAGAATTTGTAATTCAAAATATACTAACAAAAAATTGTGCAAAAAGTGTACAATAAATTAACAATTGTACACTGATTCTAAATTCATTGAAAACTTTTGAACTGAAATTAGGTGGAAAACTTTGGCTGAAATATATTCAGTGGAATCAAATTATACCAACTATAGCAGCATTAATAACACGAATACACAATTATCGAGGAAAAAGGACGAACAGAGATACTGAAAGAAATTCAATTTATTTATTCAGTAATAACACACAGGGGAATTATTTTATATTGAAGGCTTTTTTAATTTGTCAATATAAAATTGATTATTTTCTGTACGAATATTGGTACAAATATTATTGGTGAAATAAACGATAAATTGAGAAATAGAAACAACATTAAAGTATCGATAAAAAAAATTATTCTCACGCATATTGAGACACGGTATAATATTGATTTTTAAACGACTTTTATTCGAATTATGGATTTCTTGTTCGTTCAGTACTTGCCAAGGTGTTAAGTAAGAGAAGCACGATCAAGAATAACAGAGGTGAAGAAGCTGCAATACGATGAAAGTTGAAAGAGCGTAAGTAGAAAAGAAAACAGATTCCTGCATACTTATTTCGGTACAAAGGCAGACTCTTGAATTCACATAACAGAAACTCAGTGCAAAGCAGATATTCTTCGTCGAATGAAGAGTATTCTTGGCGAGTTTGTGGGAACGTATTACCTACTTAGGTACTTTTCTCTACTTACTAGAATTAATTATAAACGTTCTAAAAGGAAATAGATCCTCCAAAAAGTTCGAGATTTCGCTAGATATTACCAACTTGCTCGTATCACAAATTCACGAACTTGACGGTACCTCCCCGAAATTGCTTAATTAAGTTATTAAACACTAATACGGAAGATAAAATGTACGATCTTTGAAACCAGTAGTTGAAACTTTTCAGTTGAAACTTTGCGACGAAAATCTTTTTTGGAATTTCTTTTATTCTATCTAAATCTTTATTGTTACTTCAATTCATATGTTATAATAATTATTTGTAGTTTCATGTGATTATGCTTTAACCCGAGATAAGACATATTTTTTTTGTTATTTAAAAATCGAGGATAATTTTCTCAAGATATTTCTTATTCTTATTTTTGAATTGTATTTTCTAAAACAACTGAAGATTTATTATACTTCACACATCCTTGATATTGGAATTATGGCGACTAAATAAATTAAAAATACGATTAAAACATAAAATTTTTATCAGAGTAAAAACAATTAAAATAGAAAGAAGTTTGCAATTAATGAAGAACATAATCATTTATTTATATATTTTACAAAAAATGATTTAAATTTCTAATAAACTCTTTTATTCAAACAAATTCAGCAGCAATTTAAAATTGAATGTATTATTCGTTTCGCTTATAATATCGTTAATATGCTGTTCACCTTTGAACTGTAGATGTAGCTTAACTGTGCATATAGCGTGCTCATGCTAATTGTAAGATACAAGCCAAATATATCAACTAGATAAGACAGCTCTTAAATGAATTATTGCACTGCAGTCCGATCTTTTAATTTAATAAAAACTAGACTGCAAATTCTTATACATTTATAGGAAATTATAAGATACAAAAATGCGCATGATGTTTAAAAGTATAGAAAATACCCAAAATATAATATTTAAAAAATACAAAACGTACGAAAATATAAATTTAAACAAACATTCTAATCACAATTATTTACTGCTTTCTTAATCCAACTTCTTTGTTTAATTTGAACGATATTATAAATATTTCAATTTCTTTGAATTTCATAAAAGAATGTTAAACGAATCCTCAGAATTTTCCCTCGTAACCCTAATATTAAATATAATTTAATAGTGTAAATTGATCAAAAAGAATTGCTAATGAAATATTGGTCTTTAATTCTCAATTCTTTGGGCAGGATATTTTTAAAAGTTAAAAAGTGTCTCAGTTCTTTATCTCGGAAAAATAATATCTTGAATGTTACTAAAACAGAATGTCTGGTAACTAGAAGATTATTTGCTACAAATTCTGCTAATATAACTTTGGAATATTAAGATTTCACATCAGGAATTGAATATAAGAAAGAAGGTTTATATCACTTACTCGAAAATTTATCCAATAGGTATTATTAATTTTTAATTTCCTGTATTATTTTGTATTATTTTACACATTCGACAACCGAAACAATTCTATTTCTATGTATTTTTATTGAAATAAAGTATCTGTCCACTTTTCCACTATACCAATTATAAATTTATCTCACAATATTAACATACGTATTTACTATAACAATCGTAAACATATCCTTCAATATTAACATATTTGAAGAACTTAATGAATTAATCTATCAGACAGAAATACTCAAAAAAAAAAAAAAAAAAAAAAGAAAAACCAGCGGAAATAATCCATCAAACCTATCCAAAATGTCAATACGCCAACGAACAGAACCCCATGAAGAAACAATCGCTTTGCTAAGCGTACCTACATCCTACCGTCTCAATAGGAATAAATAAGAATCATTACCGAATTTGAACGTGGCAGAGACGAAACTGCAGAGCGCAGCGACAAGCGACGGTAACGACGCGCGTCGTTCGAGTGACGTGTGAAAGGTTCTTAATGGCGCGTCTATTTTCACGGGGTTTGCCGTTGCTTTTCAGTGGCGAAATCGGCGAAAAATACCGAGGGAGAAAGCCACGCGAAGCGGTGATCCTCGAACTGCTCGCGAGTATAACGCGAGTCCGCGTGCCCGCTACGTCCTATTAACATATTCCCCCAGCAACGAGTAGTAAACTCTTTTCTCTGGCCACGGGAACACGGAACACAGCCGCTATAAATGGCACCGCTGATGGGTTTGCGCGGAGCGTCAACGCTCGCGGGCCCAGGGTTAGGGGTAGGTGCGCATTACAAATGCTAATGGGAAGCGCATAGTAGATGTTCCGCATAGAATACATTACCGTCTCGTTCCTCAGTCATTAGCCGTGAAAATACGAAATTTACCGGACGCAAAGTGCGGGTCGTGCCTGTCGTGCTTTCGCTGTTCGCAGTTCGTCCTGTGAGAAGTATCGACAACTCGTCGAAACGCGAGGCTAAATATCACGTTGGTTTCATCTTCTCTGCCTGTTCGAACGTCTCTTGGTCTCTTGGCAGTGTTTCCATTCGAGACACGACGGAGAGTGTTTGAATATTTATTTAATTTTAAGCGGATGCAGCTTAGTTGTGAAATCGTGCGACACAGAGGAACAACACAACAATTGTGTGATACAAGGAAAAGCATGACTGAAGCGAAAACGATGAAAAATTGTTGATAATTTAAACTGTTACAATTTCATTTAAAAATCACATAACAATCCACTTGGTCTCAATTGAAGTCTCAATTTTAACAATCCAGAGTATTCCTTTTTTTAATTATTTTTAATAGCTTGAACAAAATTTCTCTCATGATCTATCCATCTATGGTTTTAAAAATTGAAATCTCCTCTTTACAATGATTTCTTGAAATTTAGGAAATCCTAACATTTCGTCACCCAATTAAGATTTTACAGAAATTCTAATTTTTGTTATTGGACTGTAGAAATTTCAAGATGTAAAACTGCGCAAGATATAGAAATATATAAAATAAATATAATAATACGGTATACAGAAGGATATAATTGATGCAGTGGTAATACTTTATATCAGAATATTAACTTCTTTCTTCGAAGAAAATAAAAAATTACGAAGATGACACGTTTTTAGAAGGAAGCAAATAAATATTAAAACTTCGTGATATTTTTAGTTACATTATTTTTAGTTACAGAATAACCTAACATTTTACAAGTAGAACAAATATCTATTTGTATTTTGGTTCTTCAGTTGCATTTATTAAAATATCGATATATTTAACTATCTGCAATCAACAATTAACGTTACAAGTATGTATTTCTAATTATCCTTCGACAAATGTACATAAACGAATTTCTACTGTAAATTTGCATTTGGAGAATTCTATGAGGCATTGATTGTGCAATTCGATAATTCTATAAGGTTCAGACATTAATATGTTATTACTGAAACGTTTAGGTACAGTTCCTACTAAAGTCGTCTAAAGTGTCTGAATATGTGTTTTGAACGTTAATGCAGTTTGGTGTGTTAAACGTTGAAGATTGATGCAGGATTGTGGAGCGTTATGAGTCACTAGTTTCAGTGTGTAAAGCGTGTCGTTGTGATGGTGAAGCATTTACAGATACGAGAAGAGAAATTCTTGGTTTATGGACGACGTGAAAATTATGTGATTTAGAAATTCATGTTAAATAACAACGTTTACATTAAATAACATAATATTGCATCTAACAACTTCTATTCGTGTAATATCACATTATTAAATATCTTAATTCAATTGATCATTGTAATTGTTTATTATATTATTATAAATTTATAAGATAGACAGATATGACAGATATGATAGATTATTTATAAGTTATTATAATATACTAGTTTATAATATACTACTAGATTAGTATCATTATTAATTATATTCAGTCAGTATAATAATTAATTGTGTTATTAGTATAATCATTTAATCAAGGTACTACATTTGATTTGAATTTTTTAAAATATTCAATATAGTTTTCAAGAAAAGATGAAAGCTGCTGAAACAAGAAATTTTGTCGATTTTAAATTTCAGTAGAATCTGCAGTTTAAATGAACTGTCATACTGATATAACAATTTTTGTTTATATACATACAAAATTTCGTACAACATACGGAATTCGCGTACTGTAATTGAATGATTTAAAAAAAAAAATTGTAACTAAAATTATAGTGATTTTTAGTAGTGTTTTAAAATTTTTAATTGTAACGAATAATTGTTTTAAAGAAATGATTTTTTTCTAAAATTATGTCAAAAGCAAAACTTCGATAATCGATAAACCTCATCGAATATAATAAACATACTTTAATAACAAAACTATACACCTGGAAATATTTACTTAATTAAAATCAAACATAATTTATTAAAAAAGCTGAAGCTTTTATTTGAAACATATTTTGAACGAAGAATATAAAAAAAAAATTTCAAATTGAATAAAATTCTAAAATACGTTTACGATCAATTGAAAGCAATCACAAACAATATGACGTCTGTTGATTACACTCTATTATATTTTCTATATATTCCTTGTAATAGCGTATCTATCGTAACTCAACATCTGTTAAACGTCGAGGTACAAATAAAATCGGGACGAAATTCTATTTTTCATCTAACGTATATCGTTATTAATAGAAGTCAATTGCTGAAAGCACCAATTTAACAATGACCGAGTTGATGCATAATTAATAAATTCCTACCGCTCTAGCAATGCGATTGAAAACACGAAATGTTCAAATCACAGGGTGTACGCGTGCTGGTGAGTGGTCGGGCGTCGATGATTGCTTGATGGTCGATTGACGAGAATTCATCGAGGATTTAATTACAGGGACGTGTGTGATTTCTTCCACGACAATGACCGCGAGCAATTTTTAATTAACACACGTGACAAAGTGGACAAAAATGACGGGTGCCGATCGATGCCTCGCTAACCGCAGGTCTTTGGTTATTCCCACCTAGTAGTCAACTAACGAAGACGGGGAAGAACAAATTAATTTGCTCCGTCGAAGAGTAAAAGATCCTCGTCTCTTTTTCTTTTTCATTTTCCGCGTTCGTGAAAGGCATAACATTTTTAGCGAATCTGTACTGTACACTCGCTAGTACCAATTTTGACTAAAATTCTTGGCATTCGTTCTGGAAATTTTGGTGCTGCGATCTTGAAATAAATTCGAACTTTATCTTGAGGTAAAATGTAGGATAGATGAAAATATTTGGAATTAATTTAATTGTAATTAAAATTGTTCTAATTAACAGAAGAATTCTGAATTAATTGATTAACCGATATCGTAAACTTTTATGCCTTTAGAGCAAAATTTTATTTCACAAACATTTAGAAATTAATCGCAATTGAAATAATATTAATTAACATAGAAATTTTATGGATTATAGACAAACTTTCAGTAAATAATAAATTGTGGTAAAATAACCAAGTAGATTTTACTTTATTAGCTTATCAAAGTATGAATTCATATGCATTCTATTCATTAAATATAAAGCAAAAGAAATAAAATTAAATGAACCATGATAATATTAAATATACGACAAATTGGAAATAATCCTCCCGGATCATCATTTGTTACTAATACACATACACTCTAGCATAAACATTTGCTCGATTTTGTATTATTTGTTGTCTAAAAAAATTCTCGCTTTAAACTAATGTTTAAGAAACAATCGCAACGAAGTACTAAAAGATTCACTTTAAAAATAAACATCGAAAGTACGAATGAAGTTTCAAAGTATCTTGATAGACATAGTTGCCAACCAATAGCAAAGAATATCGAACATAACATGACACTCATTCTTCTTTGCCAGCGTTGAATATATATACCGTGTATATCTTACTGCAAATGACATTGTATATAAATCTCATTGTTGCATATGTAGGCGACACTTTATAAAACATGGATGAGTTATGATGTATTACGTAAGTATATCGATAGACTTGACGTTGCTGGAAATCCGAATGCAACTCGAAGTTATGTAACTTTGCTGCAAATAAAGAAATAGGAGTAACATTTGTTGTGAGTAGCATGACAAGAGAATCTTTCCATTCGAACGAAAGCTGCCACTTTATTTTAGTTTAAATACATGAACTGAATTTCAAATATCTAGCATATTTATTCCATACTACATTCCTAACTGCATACAAATTTTACTTCCACGAGAAACCGAACTATATAGGTACGAGTACATTTGCCAACATTTATTCGAACAAAATCATTAACTATACAAAGGCATAAATATTCAATAACACCGTGTATACTAATTGTTTTTCATCAAAACTTAATTCAAGGAAAAATAAAAGAAAATTCAATTAAATATTTTTACAATCGGAACGCTTTCACGTGAACAAAGTATGTATTAAAATAACAAATATAAAAATAGTATGATCTTTTGAGACTTATATAATGATGATTGTAATTTTTATATTGTACAGTACCTCGTAAAAATATTCAAGCAAATATCATAGAAAAACTTTTGTGTGTTGTAAAATATTTTGACGTTATATTAACATTCTCTCAGAGACAACTACTATGTCATCAAATTTGAAATTGATTTAAATATTTGTGTACAAATTACAAAACATTTACTGTAAACGTATATTTAGTTAAAGATCAGTATCGGTATGAATTATCACCCAAAATACAAGTGTTACAGATACTCCCACCGAATATTTATATCTATGAAGTATATAATTGTTTCAAATACCTTGTGATTTCTACATACACGTTCAGATTTATTTCAAACTTAACTAGTACAACTTCAATAATCGTATCTCACTACAACATCAATGAAACGTCAAAATATTTTACATAATACATATAATATACTCACAGGAAGCTTCTACAAGTACTTCGTGAAGAATTATATATATAAATATCTTTCGCAACATCTACAGCCATTTCACAGATTGTAAACCATGCTTACAGATAACAAAATTTCCGTTGAGAAAGTATCAATGGAATTCTGATTAACGAACAACAGATCGCTCGATAATTTCCAGCAAATTTGTCAGGCGAAAATCAAAAGGAAACAAACGAAGAAGAAAAAATATGAGGGAAAGAAGAAGAATGATAATTAAAAAACGGGTGTAGGTGAAACAATACCGAAGAGCAGTAGCAGGAACAGCCGTTTCCAAGGCCGGAGCCAGGGCGCTTTGCGCGCCCTCGGTCTCCCAAACGTCCGATCTACCCTCTCTTCCACCACCTCGAGGGAACGAAGGAACGAACCAGGCTCCCTCCACCTACCACCCACACGCCCCTCCAGCCCGACGGACCACCCCTCCAGTTACCACCGCCGCCGCTGCCGCCGCCGTCGTCGCCACCACCGCGATACATTGCGATACACGGTTCTTGTCTCCACGCTAGCCTACCTACGTGCAGGTCACAGCGCTCCACCAAATCCATAGCCTCGCTACGCACTAGGCCACTAGGCAGCATCCTCCTCTCGCCACCGCGTTCTACGTTCTACCGTTCATTCTCATTTTTTTTCTTCTTCTTCTTCTTCTTCTTCTCTCTCTCTCTCTCTCTCTCTCTCTCTCGTTCCCCTAACGCTTTTGTCCGTCGCCTCGATCCTCGTGTCAAAGACACGCTCGCGTCTCTCGCGCCGACTAACCAACACAACCGCCGTTCGTAAACACAACAAGCGATACGACCACGCACGCGTACAAAGGTGTACGTTTGCGGACCGATTCGTTTTTACGTCGTTCTACGGCGTGATCTTGATCCAGCAGGATCCTTTCAACGAAGGGAAGCGCGTTCCAACGACGCGAGAGTGAATCCAGCTGTTTGTGTGTTTTCGCCACCGCTGTTCCAGTGAATCGTGTTTTCGAGTGTGTATCTCAGTGTTTACCCGGGTGTTTGACTGTGAAGAACCGGTCGAGCACGTGTGACCACGAGTGATCCGCGAGATTCTGTCCGTCGGGTGGATGTTTCGCTCGCTGGAAATCGCGAAACTCCTGTCGTTTTTGAGAAAAATACGGATTTGACGAATCTTTCGATTTTCCTGGCTGTTGTTAAATAATTTGAATTCGCCACGACAGACAGGTGATACTAATTTTCGAAGACGGAATTTTGAAGATTGACAGCCGACCGGCGAGTGTTTCGATTTTGGTGTGTCACGGTTCATACGAAGCAGAGTTTCAAGTTGTAATCAAATGGTGACTAGTGAATCCGGTGTGATCGGGGGCAACGCGAAGGTTTAGTGAGAATTATCCTTGATTGGAGTGATTAAAGTGAAGCAAGTGCGAAACTACCAACGAAGATATCACGGCAATTCGATCGACTGGATAGAGATTTCACGAGTAAGTCGCTCGACACAACCGGGATTTGGCTACATCTCGACTGGATCCTGGACTCTTCCGTGTACCATCTTGTCACTCGTTGCACACTCGACTACGTCCATTGGTCAGTTACACCACCACGAGCAAGTTCACAGAGTTGAAACGACACGTAAAGTATCCGTAAAGCAACGATCGGACGGTACGATACAAAGAAAACAAATACAACGTAGAAACACAAAGCGAACTACATGCATTGCAAACAGAGGATAAAACAGCGGAATAGCGGTTCGGTCGAGAGATATCGACGCCAAGAAGAAAGACTCTCGGAGACCGATGCGGCAAAGCTCCAGAGGAAAGTAGTTAAACCGAAGGTAGTACGAGCCACGTGAAACTGGTCGCTATTTTGCCGGGCCGTGCCGCTTGTAGAGGCTCGAAACCCCCTGGTTTCCCGCGCACAGCACGAGCCGAGCACACACAACCACCTCGACCAACCAACCAACGAGTCTACCCACCGCCACCAGCCCCTACACACAACAACCCAACGAAGCATCCCCCACTCTGAATCGCACAACAGCCTCAGCGGAAGTGCTAGTCAGTCGGCGAGCGACCTTCCAACATTACGGGTTAGGTTTCCTCTTTTTCCACCCGCCGTGTCTTCGTCCTCGTTCACAGAATCGCGAGGACCCGCCACCTGATTAAGTTTTCACACGAAGGAAACAGAGAAGAATAATCTTTATAGAGTAACAAGTCGTGGTTTCTCTCGGCGAAGTGAGACCTCGATCTTCCTTTTGCACCTTTCTACGACGCTGAACGCGACGACGATGTGAATCGTCTTTCGTAATTGATACATTTGTCGATTATCAAGATAAACAGTGCGATCGGACCAAGATCCAGGGAACCAGGGATTAAGGAGATACAGATATGTCATTTTAATCGTAGATGACATTGCCGTTTCCTTAAGGTGTATCACCGCGTGTCGTAGTGTGCTTCATCGTTTCAGAAAGAACGTCCAGTTACAACGTTACAGCGATAAGATTTTTTTACATAGTTCCGTACATCAGCGTGCAATACTTGGTGGATATATATATATATATATATATATATAAAAAGAAAACTAGCGTTCCGAGTTTAAATCCACAGGAAGGATCGTACTAATCAACACGGTGGATGTGCTGAACGAGCAGCACCGGTTTTTACATTTGCAAAAAGTTGGTGGAAACAAAAGTTGGCGCGCCGACTTCGCCGGGGAAACGGTTGCTAACAACCGGGCGCAAACACACGCAGCTTTTCGCCAAATACAGTTACCGCGAAGAAGAAACAAGAGAGCAATCAATTGTATACTTGTTGAACCGGGAAACCCGGCATCGCGTCTTTAATAGTTGATACCGGCTTATACCGCGACTCATTCCACCGCTTTACACAACTGCAGGAAGTTTCTGCCGGCAATACAACACCGTTAACTTCTCCGGAGAACGAGAACCTGTCGCGGAGGAAACCGTTCGTTCCCACCGTTCGTGTTGCTGTACCGGCAAAGGATCGACGTGCGAAGCTACTCAAGTCGACCACGTGGTTATGAGTGTGCATCGACCACGCCGAGAGTTTCCGATACGTATCGAAGAACACCTCGGCAGGGGGTTTGTTTCTTGTGCGACGTTTTAAGAACGATTCGACAAAGTGCGTTCAAACACGTTCAAGAGACTGATTACAGTGATTCGTAATTATTAGCCACCGTTCACCGATTTCCCAACTTCGTGTAACAAACGTGTTAACGAGGTTCGTGTAACGGGTAATTTGTCAAACAATCGCGTTTAACGCTCGGTGACTGTAACCGTAATAACGCGTAAGTGAGAAAGTGAAAAAAAAAAAAAAAATAGTCAGAGTCGAAGTGAAGCGACCGAAGATTTTCCACGAGTGATCAGACAACGAAACGAGCAGTCGAGTGTCCCGAGTATCAACGATCATTGAAAAACCTTGGTGGAAGTTGGTTCACCCGGGGAAGCTGCAAAGTAGCAAGATCCCGCCCGCAGGAGATCGTGAACTGAAAGAGGCCCAGGTGGAAGTGGTTCAGTCCGGGTCAACGATCGGCGTCAGCAGGCCGTATCAGACCCCACAGCAAGGAGGGTGGGTGCAGTGGTGCTGTGGTTGCAGAAGAGCCAGCGAGGTTGGGGTGGCCTCGTCTACAGGCGCCTTGGCACCGAGTGCACCGGGCCCCGGGGCTGCGGTGGTGGGCTGCTTGGTTGGGGTGTACCCGTGTTCTCCCTCCTCCACGGGGCCCAGGGGCCCCCTAACTCATCACTTCCAGGCTATCCCGAATCAGCAACAACCGATCGGTTGCCGTGCCTGTTGCTGCGTGCATAGCAATCACCAGCCAGCTTCGGTCCAGCTTACCAGCCAGCGGGGCGGCCTATCGCTGAGGGTAGCGAGGGTGGCGTCCACCACCTCCGTCCGAGCCGCCCCCTACGCCCACCCCCAGCACCAGGGGCTGGGGCAGGAGTGCAGGTAATAATAAATTACTAAACATACATTGTAGCTTCACTTCGACACGTATATAGTACTCTACTACTACTACCACTACTACTACTACTACTACTACTCCCACTACTACTACTATTACTACAACTACTACAAATAGTAACCACTACCATTACTACTTCTACCTGTACTACTACCGCTACATCTGCTTCTACTCTGCTCGTCGTCGTGGTCGGCAGTGTTTGATAAAAAAAAAAAAAAAAATAATAACAATAATAGAGAAAGCTAAAAAAAGATAGCAAAATAAAAGTACAATACTAAATAGTAATAACGTAGTAGCACGTCGAAGTAACAAACACGGTTGATGGAGTAAAAGAGTTATCCAAAACCAAAAACGCACGAAAAAGGTGTAGGGAGGAGACGGGGGCATTGGGTGGAGGTGGTGCGCACATCCTCGGCAGCCCGATGCTGTTCGTCCCGTTCACGGTGCCCACCTTCCCCGCGACGCATCATCAGACGACCCATCCTGCGCATCAGACGCATCATCAACAGCTGCAGGCCACTACCCAGAATCCGGTGCAGCAGCCGCAACAACTCACGCAGCTCAATCAGCTGAGCCACCTGAATCACCAAGGCATTGTACCGGCGACGACCAACCAGCCAACCATACACAGCACCAGCTGTTCGCCGCAACAACAAGCAACCACACCGAATAAGGTAAACATAAAAAACAAAAAAACAAAAAAAAACAAAAACAACAATGTTACATCACACTTTTCCATGCGTTTTCACATTGGACGCACCGATTCGATTCGTCCCAATGACGTGGAAAAGAGACGTTGTTGAAACAACTGTGCCTTTTGGCTTATCTTGACGGTATCATATCAACGAACGTCGTTCGTCAGATTTCTAGGTCATTTATTATTTCAGCAACAGTAGAGCGGTATACGTACGAGATACTTATTCTCAAGGTTCCTTACGTCACGCGAACACACTCTGGTTGATCTTTCGATACTTTTACGCCGAATTAACCGTTTCAATTCTCTGCTGTAGCTGACATTATGAAACGGCATCCGGTTGTGTAGGTAATATTTTTAAATTACGAGATGATATAATTTCATCAAATTAAAAACTCAATTAAATTTACATTAAATATTTCACTTATGGTTGTATGACACAGCACGTATAAAAATTTGTAAACATACGTGAATGTTTAAAGCTAAGACATTGACCTCCGTGCAGCACTATTAAATTATTGTCATTTGCTAATTATTTATATAAAAATAATATTATTCTCGTAAAAGATACTTTCTATAAACAAAAACAGAAATTTATTGTTTCTTTGTCCATTTCTGTTGATCTGATCTTAACTCCGTTACATCAGAAGTTAATTATGATTTATGAACACTATTAATTTAGAAAAGTAACGTTCAATTATATTTAATATCCTGTCGCAAAAAACTGTTTTCTGTACATGAAGAAGGAATCCATTTATTGGCTTTCTCGTTCTCTACATTGATCCGACCATTACGCTATATCAGAAGTTAATTACGGTTTATGAACTGTTTCGATTTTACATTCATCAAAGCTATTTACCATTAGTGACAGTTTTAATTACGGCGATACGCAGAGAAAAAAGAAAACCGCTCCTCACGTTGAAGCGAAACGATTCGATGGATTTTCATTTCGGAGCACGGAGGAATATCGCACGCAACAATCCTCCAATCCATCATTGCTGATCGTGACAGTTAAAAAATAATGTGCGTGTCTCAATAGTCAGGACAGAGCCGTTTATCATCGAGTTACCAGAATTCCAGTTCGCTGGTTTACATATCAGTGATTCAATTCGTGCTATTCAGTTAAATGTAAAATCGGAACTGACCAACTATAAATAAAATAACAATTCACTGCTCGTGTGATCTACTCGCCGCGTATACTGTTACATTAGTTGACTTTGTTTGCGAGCGTTTATTTATTGAAAACTGGCTTATTATCCTGTTATGCATATATATATATATATATATATATTTGTTACCAACAACACGTGTTAAACGTGCAAATTATAGTCTTACGCAGCATCAGGAACTGGATGCTTTGTAGAATTATTGCGATCATAATTGTCGTTAGACGCAGGAAACTTTCACGAGTTTATACGTGGTGACTAATTTCTCTTATTTTCTGTTCTGTATGATACTTTGTCCTATTTTTTGCATTGTTAATTAAATGAAATGTTATTTTCCGTTCTTACGCGATATACTTAATACGTAGGCTACCATGTGACACACAAATATTTTTTTATCAATAAAAATATTAGTAAAAATATATTTACTTTTCATTAATGTAAAATGATTTACGGGATTTTCTTTATTGAATTATTTATTGTATACTTATTTTGGAAAGCTATTCTGTTATTTATTTATTCTGCTATAGATTCATTTAGCATATTGAGAGACACGAGTTCATACGTGGCAGCCAACGTGTTAATATTTGCATATATTATTTTGTTATTCGCTCGTGAAATTATTATCATTGACAAGACATGCTTTATATTAATTATAAATCACTTAATATTAATTATAAGTTGCCCTTATATTTGTAAGTTTATTTTGTTATAGATATTCGTGAAATTATCAAAGTACTGTCAAAACTTTTTTTATCAAATAATCAAGAGCAGTAAATCGATGCAGTTTAGTAATGAATTTTTGAAAAATCACTTAGTTATTCATATTGATTAGTATTTACCTATGAAATACATATCTAGCATAAAAAGTACGTGATGTAAGTACATTTTATAATTTCGCTGAAATCATAAGAAAGTCACCAATAGTATTACACCAATGATATTAATAAATATTCTCTTGTAATTTTTTACTTTGATTAAGAAATTTAATTCTGTACGGATATATATACATATACATATATATATATACACATATATATGTGTATATATATATATGTCAGTAAGAATATCTCGTGTTTATAAATAAATAAATTATTTTCGTGGCAATTTGTTTATTCTTACTTTACTCTTAATTTATTTATTCTGCTTAGAGTGAAATCATCTCTTTCAGAAAGTTTTATCTGTAAATAATGTGTAATATGTATTTATAATTTATATGTTTGTTATATTTACAAATTATTATTTATTACATGCCTGAGAAGCATTGACAATCATAAATTGAAATTATTATCAATTATTTATCAATTATTTTTTCTTAAATATCCGTTTAAAATTAAAGAATCCGTGAATGCTACTTTTTAAAATTCCTATTAATTTCATCATTTTTAAGTGGACATTATTGGAAACAGTTTCCCATAATCTCGAATGTGTTAATTAATATCATTTGTCAACGTTTCTAATTACGCTCTTACTTTCGTGACACCAGTCTCGTTTCCTTTCTCCTCGGCGTCTCGGTCTCGATTCTTGTGCACAGTATCGTTGCGAGAGCGATACTACAAAGTCCTATTGCTTCCTTCGTTCTTCTCGCCCGCGTTTCCTTGCAGCAACGCGCTTTTATTATCCTGGCTGGGGTTCAAGTCAATTTTCTTTAGCGAGCTATAACTCGCCTGTTCTTGGGCGAGCGTCGTCGAGACACGCAGTGAGCGCGACACGATCCCGTTGCCAGCCAGCGAGAACTTCCTTTAATTCTTAAAATCTGGCAATCCGCGGGGTGGCGTTTCCTCTCACTGCCTGGACCGCCACTACAGAAGCTGCATGGTATTTCTGAAACGATACAACCTTCTCTCCTGGTTCTCTTCTCGTCTGCTGATTGGCGCCGCTTCGTCGATAAGAAGAAAAGACGTATGGCTGTTCGTTTACGATACGATTTGTCAATTACCAAACACATTCAAACGCACACTCCACTAGCGATAGTTACGTACGTACCTTCCACGTCGTAGAAATGATCAAGGGGGAGCTTCCACGTCAATTAGATCGTGCCGTTATGGAGGGAGGAAGACGTGGAAAATCTTGTTCAATTTTATAAATCGGACAGCAGTTGCGAGGCAATTTTTAACTCTTTATAATAAACGAGTGACTATATAGTGACTCTTAAATATTGTTCAGTTAGTACAGTATTTTATTTGAAATTCTTTTGAATTAGTTTTTCATTAATACATTGTACAGTATTACTGTGATATTGTCACTGCAATATTGTTTTTTAATACTTTTTCTGTGAAAAGATATTTCAAAGATTCGCTCAACATTTTTTCATCGTTGTCCTTCAGCTGAATCCTATAATTTTATGAATTTTTATAAATCGTTATATAATTTTAATTGCTATAATTACTATTTTAATTTACATTTCATCCGGATCTGTAGTATAAAAGTATTAAAAATCAAAAATAAAAATATAAAAAATAGAGGAATAAATTGTATTTCTACGCGAAAACAGTAATTTTTTTCCAATGTAACTTTAAAATCTATCTCTTTGTTCAATCTACAGACTGCAACTCGTTATAAAAATTGCGGTAACGCAAAATCTGATACACTTTTAGACGGCTGCAATCATTATTCGAGTTTTAAATCTATATTGATCAACGTGTCAGCTTTTTAATGTCCTTGCATGAAAGAAACTTTGAACAGAACATTCTGTTCCTTGTTAAAACTTGGATAAGCTTTCAGTAATTCTTTTTTACTTTAAATTGATCTTTTAATATTAATATTTATGCTAGAAATAATATTTACGCATATTTACGTTATGATATTATCGATATTTATATTTGTTCTATATTTATCATGTATCTTTTGAAATTTATCAACTTATTAAATTATATTACAAATATACATATGTTCTTAGAAATTTATATGTTATGACGTGATTGTTTTTAAAAGCTTTTTATTTTTCATCGATTTGTAACACACGTTTTAACTTAAACGTACGTATAATAAAGTAGGATTTAACTATAATAGGCACTTATACTGATACTGACACTGATATTGATAGTAATTAACGTTTCATCTGCTTAACATTAGAACAATTAGAAATAAAAGAGAGAAACCTTAAATTCGTGTCTTCTTTAATGGACTGGTACTTGCAAGTTTCCTCGTAAGACTTTAGAACATTTTATTTAGAAACATATTCCCAGAGAGTATATATTTTCAAATAATTACAAAAAGAGGTTAAGCGTTTATCTTTCTCTAAAAGTTTCACGTGATACACGAACCAAGCATATTTACAACATATTTACATGCAGACAATATTGATACAAATTGTATTTCATGTATATTAATTAAATTGTATTTCGTGTATACTTTACGCACATATTACGCGTACATCACGATGCACGTAATAGCTATATATACAGTATGTAGAGTATCAAGCATCCATTTCAATCTTCAGTACATCAACATAAATTATATTATTATAATTGTTATCTTAATTTTATGTGCTTAATTATAAAACTGATTACGATTTTATTGTATTACTAATTACTTATTATCGTATTTTAATTACTCCACTGATTAATGACAATATATTTATTAATTTATTATTATTTAATTAAATATATCACTGCAGTAATTAAACGAAATACTCTCACAAACATGACCAACGTACAAAAAATATGATAGATCTCCTAAAACAAAAAAAGTTTAAAACTGTCTGAACTGAACTGCTTCTTCAAAATCTCAGACAACTTACTCACTGAAACAGAAACTCAGCACGTGTGCCGATTATCACGCGTAAATAATGAGAATACAAATAAATCTTCGAGACAGGATGCATTTTTCATCCAATAAAGAGCCGAAAGAGTTTGTAGTTTGGTTGTTCACGGAAGAATGAAGAAACGATAAAGAAGAGAGGTATCCGGCGGTGGGGTGGGAATAGCAGAATTTCTAAAGCGAGGGAAATAGCTGGTACAGCGGTAGAAGGTCGTGTACGAAGGAGTACGAAGACTTTGAGAGTTGTTCGCGTAACTTTATTAATTAAAGGACGTTAGTCCTTGTTGCTCGATACATCTTATATACCTACCACGGTCGTGGTTCTCCCATACAAAGAAGAAACCAGTGTCTCGTCTCTCATCTGTTCTATCTACTGGCGTCTTGTTCGACGTTCTTACCCTGCGTATCGATCATCGTCAATGTCCACCGGTCGGCTCCCGGTGGATCGTGCATCGCGTTATTGCCTTTCAAAAGATCGTGTCAGTCTTATTGTGTTTATCACAATCACTTTGAATCTTCCCTTTGCCAGGTATCGTCGCCCGTTGGATTATTTTAAACAAGTTACGCATTCATAGGGAAATTCTATTGACAACACGGCTTGACATCCGGTGATCTTCTTTGTCTCCTTTGTCAACTCCTGTATTTGACGAGAATAAAATTTCTCGCGCGTGCATATCGTTTTATGGATGGATGTTGGAGATTTGTATAGAATTTTTATTCTACGTGAGTCAATATTATTAATGGCAATACTATTTGATTAATTTGTACTACAGTGGTATAATGAATTAATTTTACACTCACATGTTTCAACATTGAAAACATTAAATAGTACAATATAATACTTTATACAACGAAAATTTACAGTGTTAATGTATTAATAGTTGAATTATAAGATGCACATTACAATTTCACTGCAATTTCAAAATTTTAAAACGCGAATAACGTTGATTTTAACATTATTTTTTCCAAAGTGTTTCAAACAAACAGAAAATTATTTTTAGTTTTATGAAATTTGCTCTCATTTGTTAAAGATAGTTAATACGTTCCAGTTATCGATAAAACGTAAATCACAAATTTACGTTTATATCATACATTCTTCAAAAGATGAGACAGAAACACGAAAAAGATTTATTGGAACGAATTTTTAAATAACGCGTCCTGTATTAAATTACAGCGAACGTTTGATATCGAAATAAGTTATTAACATCAGTATAAACATTTGCAAAAGGAGACTACTCATAAAGCGCTACAAATGAAGCGCTTTCTGTGCTTACTACAGTTAAAAAGAGAATATGAAATGAGAATATTTAACTTCGTATTATACGCGAATATTCAAATGTATCTCGAGGCAACTGTTACACAGACGTTGAATACTTCAATCCACTCTGTGTACACTTGATACAGCAAATTGATTAACAATGTTAAACTGGTTAAATACCTTTTGAGTGTAATATTTTACATGCACGCGAATAAACTTGTGTTACGTTGACGCGTTTTAACGTTTCTTAAATAGTATTTATTGTATTTGAATTTTCCTTTGAATATTTCTGAACTTTAACAAATGCTTGCGAAATTTGTGTAATTAACAAATGTTAAATATTGAATTCCAATTGCCAATTAAATTAGAATTAGAATTTGGGAATGGATCATTTTATATAATACCAATTTCATGTCAATTACATCTGGATATTTCAAATGTTCAAAGAAACCAAAGAGGGATTTGAAATATAAAAATGATGTTTCTCATATTTGTTTATTAAAAAACAATAAATAAAACGAAACAAGAAATGTACAGTGTATTTATCATTTAACATGAAAGATATATTATAAACTATCATGTTATATTACATATATGTATATACATCAGATGCAGATAACTTTATACAGAAAGTTTCGTTATCCAAAAGATTCATGTTATAAATTTATTCACATGTTCTTTCAAACAAGTTTAAAAATTATTATCAATGGCCAGATTAAAATTGAAAGCCACGAAATACATCTATTTTGGTATTTAAAAATACACGTATAAATAAATTATTAATTAACATTTAATAATGTTTGGCAGAACAAATGTTTCTCTATTGTTTAGTCTCGAAAGGATCAATCGAATTCACAATCACGTTACCGCTTACAATTAGAACATTAAGTTCGAGCAATTCTATTATGCGATCCAAGTTCGAGAGTTTCCTACGTTGAAAAAAAAATGCCTTTCTCACTTAATAAAAGGACACGAGCATTGAAAATCACTCACGACGCGTTTCGTTCGCGGGCGACCGCGGCGACTGTTCAGCAACCGTCCTAGAAGCAGCGTAGGAATTATTGCGGTTCACCGGGCCGTTACGCCGTCGCGTCGTCCCTTTTCTCTTCGTGGCCGCGTGCATTCTCTCCGGGCGTCTATTAACGTCGTCGCGCGCGAAAAAAAAAAAAAACACTACGCGAAAAAGTAATTATAGCCGAGGCCCGGGCAAACGGTAACCGGCGGAAGAAAAGGAGAGAGCGGCCGCGCGACAAAGGACAACCGGTTAGCGCTTGCCATAATTAGGAAATTGCTTCTCGCATGGTAAAAATGTATCGCGGCGAAGAAAGCGCAGAAGGAACTCATTACGGGGAGCGATGCTCGTTGGGCGAGGGAGAGGGAAGACCGGGCAGGAGGTATGACGAAGGATGGTTACGAAGAAGTGGAGAGAACCGGTGGTGGTAGTAGTAGGGATGTGGATGGAAGGGCGACGGTGGAGGAAAGTTGGCTAGAGGGTGAAGGCGAGTATGGTTGGGACGGTGGTGAGTGGAATGGGGAGGGGGAGAGTTGGGTGGGGTGGGTTGCGTAGCCGTTTTCAAGGGAAAGCGACGCAGAGGTTGCTCACGGGTGGAAAGGAACGAGGCGCGCGAGGGGAAGATCAAAGCACTGGAGATGATTTCATTACGACACGCCACTCGTCTACTACGTTGAAATATCAAAAGAGTGGCGGCCTCATACAAGTACGGCAGTTGTCGGCGCGCGGCTTCGTTCGGCGCGGCGCGGCGCGGGCGCGTGTGCAAGTTTTCTGCACAATGCTTTTCTTGTCAGGGCGAAAAAGAAAGGAAAAGCGCGGCAGCGTGCCGCGGCAAGGAGCAGGACAGAACGAAGGAAAAAGCTGCTGCGTGAAAGTAACCCTCGCCGTTTTGATTCTCGAGACCATCTCTCTCTCTCTCTCTCTCTGACTCCCCTTCTTCTTTGCTTCTCTTCTCCCTTTGCCCCAAAGGGAAGAATATTATTAGCTCAAGCTGCTGCCTATTGTCGAAATAAGTTCGACCGAGATATCAGATAAAGATACGCGGCCGATGAATGCAATAAATTCGTTTGACGCCTATGAAATTCAGTTTCACGGTAGGATCGTTCCAATTTTTCATGATTCTTCTATTACGTTTGTTTAAGGGTTTGGTATAAGCACCAGTCGCGAAACTAGCAGGAAGAATTCAATTGGCGTAGAGAGAAAAAATTTTTTATTGTCTTGTAGTGAAATATTTTGTTTTACATTTTTCAATCAACATTTCAAAAAAATGTTTGCAACATTTGAAATAAATATACAGTTTGAGTTGTTTCAATCACAAATATGATTTAAATAGTAACAAATAAATATCAGTATCTTTTGCGATATAACATTATTTGTCGAAAAGACATGGTTTCATCCAAAATTGAGAGAGTACTCCAAATTTTTGGAAACTGGTGTACGTATTTATAACGTTTGTAGTCTCTCTTTTGAGAGATTTCTATTACTTTGAATTTTTGATGACATACAAATTATCTTTTAACGTTCTGTGAATTTTTCCTTTGTTCAGATATTTTATAATTTCCCCTTAATTTCAAACATTTAGAAGAACAAAGAATGGTGTAATTTAACATTTTGTTCTTTTTATTGCGTGTGTTGCACTCTAATTATGACTAATCAACGCCGTAATTATAAGGATTTAATAACACATTTCGCTTTTAGCATTTCTGCTTTAATGATATTGCGTTTCAAGTTTTTCTTAACGACAACATAGCTTCTTATTTAGATGATTCAAGTTAAGTAATTTCATTCGCGATAATAGCGTTAGGTGCAATCTCTCAATTATTTGTTCACTTTCACAAAATAAGAAGGATATTATAAGAATTGAATTAAAAGTCAAAACATACAAAGTAAATTTAAGTATGAAACACGTTTTACAATATTTTGCATTAAAGATCGTTGAATTGTTATATCAAGTAGTATCAATTAGTATTTACACATTAAATAATTTTAAGTTCTTCAATTGATTTAGAAATTGGCAGTCTGTTGGCTATCAGAGATATTGTTCTTTCTATTTAAACTTATTATTAGTACATAAAGATATATATAAATTATTTATTTTTTTAAACAATATAATTATTAGATCAAAAATTTATTGAAAGGAAAAACTTTATTAGCACATTGTTGATATTCTTCTGATTGAAATGAAATCACACACAATGTAATTTGATTCGTATTTAGTTATTTAACAAAAAACTATAGGCATATATATACATAATTACAATTTAGTATACACATTTATATATATTTATTCAATCTAATACACTTGTAAAAAATTACAAGATTGTACATAAATGGAAAATTACTGTTTACCCTCAGCTGATTGACATTTTTTCTTAAAAATTTAAGTTTGTATGTAACGTATCTACATACAAATACAGAAACATATCCACACGAATTCGAAGACTCTTGTTACTCTAAAGGTTTAATTTAGTTCAGCACTGAATAGTTATACTCTTAAACAGACACTCATATTTTTCTACACATATCTTCTAAATTCTATCGATGTTCAATAGTTTCATTTCGTTTGTCAAACTTTATTTAATTGAACCAATTTTTAGTCAATGTTCAATTAAATAAGCCGAATTCTTATTATAAGAAGATAGAAATAGAGTTCTACCGTATCTTCATCGTCATCGTAACTAAATTTTATCGTGTTTAATATTATGTCTGGTCTTATTTTAATCTTACCAACACGTTGATGAAATTTTAACGAAAGACCGAGAAGAAACAAATTTCCTGATTACGTCAGTGTAACTGATCGATACAAAAGAGAACATAGATCTTTAAAGGGAAGCCTAGCTATTGCCGTGTCACATTACTCGCTTAACTGGTTCAAGGGGAAACCTTTCCAGTAGTAGGGATAAACCATGAACAATTGACGGGCCGATCCTTGCGAACAATTATGAAGTCTCTACTTAATCACAACATCGTTTGCAATTCAAATAATTTGCGAAAACAAAACGCAGGCAAATAACAGTGCTATTTATATGATTTTCATACGTACGAGTTCATTTGAATATCAAAACACTTTCTGACTGCTACGATGACATTATGATAAAAATACAACGTACGTTTGGAGACCTGAGAACAATCATAAAAGAATAGTTTTATATGTGGAAGACTCAAAAGCCAGTCAGTTGAGATACTTCTTTAATTGCATGATTAACAATGCAAATGGAATAGTTTAGTCATTGCAATATAATCATTATCACTAAATTCGTAAAACTATAATCACTATAGTCATAGGATTGAAGGTTTTGACAATGCAAGTACGTTAGTCATATTTAATGGAAAATTTTGCAGTTGTTTGCTACTGAGCTTTCTATATGTACAGAGACAGGTATTTGCTCTTTTTGAAGAAAAATATTAATTATCTGTAATTATTGAGTGAAACTGATGGAACATGTGCACTGAAATGCAATACTGGAGCAATAATTATACAAAATAAAATTTTTCAGACTGTGAATATATGAATATGTAAGTTTCAAATTTAACAATACCATAGAAATTGATATATTCAAAAAAGTTATAAAATCATGAATACGGAAATTAAGCAATTGATCATTTCATCCCCCACGATCTAATACAATGTATATTTTCATTGGGAATTATGAAACATTTGAACTTTGATTCTATAGACACCCAAGAGAAATATCGATTACTAAATCATCGAAAGGGCTGCAAAAGTGGCGCAAATAGATACACGTCCAAGCGTAACACCCCGAAAAACAAGATTAGAATATTTAATTTAATTATGAGCTGAAGTAAACGGAATATAAGAACCTGAATTACATTAAATATTCCGGGCGTGCCGCGCCGCTCGGAAAAATATATATATTCGCTGGTAATTCCAGCCTTCCACACGGTGGAGGGCGTACGCTGCGGAATCGCGAAGGATTCTGAAGCAAACGTGGAAAGTTGTTACCAACTGGAAATATGATACTCCGGCCATTGCCGAGAAGTGTATTATCGCCTGCCACGAACTCTACATATTACTCAACTTTCGAAGTTCCGGCTGTAGCGGTTCCAAACTGATAGCAGTTTAGAAAATAATCAGCCAAGCTACGTACGATGTTACACCTACGTTTCTCCTTTCTCGAACGTGGTCGAGTAGTACGCGCGACTGCGTGACTAATCGTCTCTCCTTCGTGGAGCTCGTTAAACCCTTTGATCGACGAGCAAATTTTTCAGCCCTTTGCCCTTTTAATATCCCTTCTATCCCGGTGCTTCCGGCTCTCTCTCTCTCTCTCTCTCTCTCTCTCTCTCTCTCTCTTTCTTTCTTTCATCCTATTCCGTGACCGTTTATCGTCCACTGGGTCCCTAGCTGCTGTATCCGTTAACAACCGGCGGGCGCGGAGAATTACGCGTCGAAAGGGAAGCCCGCAAGGGACGACGATGCAATTCCGCGGGATTTCGATGGTCCGTGGATATCACAAGGCCTCGTCAAATCGATCTGAAACGACGTTTTTAGACCTTTTAGACCTCCTTTTGATCAATGCGCGGTGCGACGATTAGGTTGACAACTGTTGAATTTAAGAAAATATATCGTCGCTCCCTTGCGACGAACGTGACACAACTCGAGGATGACGTGATTTTCGAGTTGTCGCTATAAAACTGTTGCAGAGACAGTCTTTCGTCAATTATGAAAAGATCTTGCGCATTGATCTTTACAATTTGATCGGTGAAAAGGAATTATACCCTTCTGGATCATGTAACGCTGTATTGCATTTTGTAAATAGAATTTTGTCACACTGATAAGATAAGAACTGTATTACTTTGAATTGCGATGTTTTTTTAATTAGAAAAATAATATCTGATTTTCGCTTCTTCCGAAGAACATGCTTTTTTGTTACAAGGGAACGGTATATGTATGAATTCATGTGCCAAGTGTGACCAATGAAGTATGTTGAGTCGAAGCAATTTTTTTCACAGACTAGATGCTTCGGCATCTATTTATATTGGAATATCAGAATTTCTAATTTTATTGCTTCTACATATTTTATATCGTGTTTTGTACTAATCCGTTTTCTTTCCAATTTCCTTGAAAAAAGTTACATTATCTTGCAGCATCTGAATTTCTGCGACGTTTCTTTTTCTAACGCATAAAAAAGTATTCTTGATATTTTTGAGAGCAAAATATGCCACCAGAGCTGCAGATATTTTCTTTTTTTTTGTTCCAAAAAGACCGTGTGTGTCAATTTGATATGTACACGTTTTCAAGTCCTTTGACAGACAACGATTTACATTGCTGTCAATTTGTATATATGTACATATCACTTTTTTGAAAGTACATATATATAGGCATTTGTACTTTGAATATATTTGAAATGAATGATCGTAACGTTACACACGATAGAAATTTTATCTTTTTATTATGCTAATTTGATGACCAAAGAAAAAATTAATTAGATGAGAGTTAAATATCTTTAAATTATGTTTTCAGAAAATTCGAGAAATATTTCTGCATTCTTTGTAGCATTCCTGTAATAAGCACCCGATATTTCCTCTTCTTCTTTTTACAATCTTCTCGACACCCACTCTGTTCGACGTCGAGTGTCCTTGTGATATTGACAATCTTTCAAATCACTTTGTTCGTACTGCTTCGCCATCTACGTTGACTGGTAGATAACGCACGATAAAACTACCAATTTATAAGATACTCAAATATCCAAAGATATCTACTTATCCGAATAATTATTCTTTACTCAGATATTTCGCGATGTGTTCAAACTTTAATCAACTCTTTCAACGTATTGTTTGACGAAGACCGCTGACTGACTGACTAAGTAAATGGAGATAACAGTTTCGAAAAGTATCGAAACTCTCGACTATCTCTTGCGTTCGAGTATCTTACGGGTGTCTCAAATATTCAGTTAAAATCACCAGCCCTACCGGTCTTAGCCTCGACGGCGCGTATTTCGCTCGTCGGTGGCACTCGTGGCAAGAAATTAAAATGCGCGCGCGCGCGTCCCTGGATGAGTTGGTAATTAAAATGAAATTCGTAAAAAAGAAGCTGGTAGTCGACGTCCCCCGTCCGTAATGGATACAACGTAGCGGGGGGCCATCATAAAATTTTACAAATGAGCGTACCGAAGCGGTGGCTTACGGAGAAAACGGCACAGGGACTCACGGATGGCTACAGAAGTGGGGGGGGAGGGGAGGAAGGGAGGACAGAAATAAAAAAGTAGATAGCAAAAGCGAGAACAAAAAAAGGACACTCGGAACACAGCTACACGCCGCCGCTGTTGTTAGTGTCTGCTCGTCCTCCACCTTCATCATTTCCTCCTCCGCCTCCTCCGGCGTGGTGCACTCGTACCACAGATACAAACAAACAGCGGGTCATACGGGCAAAGTAACAAATGCTGGACATTTACATTTAGCAGCGAGGGTGGCCTTGTCTCCTTCTTCATCCCTCCGCCTTTTTTTTCCTCTCTCCTCCTTTCTCCTTAACGTTATTCCCGCACCATTCGGCTCGCTTGTTCTCCATCGCGTTCTTTCCTTTTTCGCGTCTCCCCTCTTTTGACCTGTCCTGTTTCTCTTTCTCTCCCGTTATTCGCGGGTTGCTCGCGTTTAGTAACGAGAGCGCGGGCGCGCGCGCGCGCGAGTGTGTGCATTATGTACGGTGGCTCCGTATAGTCCACGGGTTAACACAGCGTCGGCCTTCCTGGCACTTGCAAATTTTCCGCTTTTAAATGTTAATTTCAGCGTAATCGATGGTACTCGCTGGGCCGACGCTACCAGCATGCTCAGCCTGACACCCTCTTTCCCTTTCCGTCCATCGAGCCTCACCATCGTACAACATACTGGTCCAACGCGGTTGCCCTTGTTAAGCGGCGAATCGATAGAACTAAAAACCGTCGAATGTACTCTTGTCAATGCAAATTCCGCCGAAGCGATACTTTCGCGCCGGTTCAGCGCCGGTGGAGAGCTGAACCGCTGTGGGGAAACTAATCGCGTAAATAAAAATTTGTCAATTATTCCGGACATGAATGTTCTGCTAGTCTTCTATTTCTTTTGTTGTGTTTTATTCTTTATCCTTTAAGTGCTCATCAAAATTATCACATGTGACGAGTTAAGAATACAGTCGTCCTTGGATATCCTTTTTTTGACATTATGTATTTACACGGACTGAATACTCAAAGGGTCAAGATTTTACACGAGTTGTTCACATTGATTTGCTCCGTAAATTGAAAAACACAGAAAAATTTTTATTTTATAAATATAATATAGAAAAAATCAAATTTTACAAATTCTTGACTTGTAATATCGATTCACCCTAATTGTACGAGTTATGATTTCGACTTGAAAGAAAAAATAAACTTGGACGTAGAATTTGGATTCAAATTTTTCAATTATAATTACATATATTACATATGTAAGTATAATTACATAATATATGTAACGTTTCAATACTTGTGGTATCATCTAGTTACTATTATTTATCTCAGTCATTATAACTTGTTACATCATGTCATCTGGCTTGAAGGACATTGAAAGGAAAATCACAAAAGTTAATAGAACTTGCCTGTGATGAAAGTTACTTAGAAAATAGCTTATGATGTTCACTTGGAACAAGGCAGAATAAAATAGTCAATGTTACTATAACGAAAATAGTACAATTATTTTCGATAAACTGAATGGAAATAATACCTCATAAACATGCAATGGCGGATAAAAGGAAATATAAGAATGAAATTTTGTGAAATGAAATAAAATGTATTGGGAGCAATAAATAAATAGAATAGAAAGTTGAAAGAATTAGGAATCTATAAAGTACGTATAAAATATTTTATTATTTACGACAAATACCGAATATCAAAATTAAAATGTGTGTTAATTCTCGAGCAGCGGCGTGCATCTCAGAATAGAATGTCGATGAAAAGAGTAACGTCTACTACGAAAGTTGCTAATTTTTAAATACCACTAAGAAAAAAAAGAAAGAACAAACTAATTTTAATCTTCCTTTCATTCGCTATTCTAGCGAATTATCCCGCAACTCGTTAATTATAGTCATTTCGCTTGACGTAGGTACAACATGTATACTCGTACATAACTTGGAGCCAACTATGCACATATAGCACCCCCACCCTCCCGGTGGATTATAAAATTTCCGTTGTAATATTAATGTATCGTAAGCGTGCATCAGAATTCAACTGGGCCGAGGAAATATCGGTGATAATTAGCGTCATGAAACGAACAACACAGGGTAATTTCGATGTCGTTATACATTCAAGAGCGGCGCGACGACGCGGCCAAGTTCCGATCGCTACTTGCGTAATTCTTAATCGAATGGACGTTGTAAGTGGAAACATGACGTAAAATTGATATGCACGACGTGTGGCAAGCTGGCAGAGTATGCAAAACAGAATCTGGCTAATACTGACAACCGACCTCTACTCATCCGGCGAATTACAGATGTGCTCCGCCGGTTGGTAACTACGAGTGTCCAATTACTTCCCGTTAACCGTCCGATTGTCGTCCATCGCCATGCAGTGATACTTCTACTATCTCGAAATAAGCCGCGCTGCGGCCCGACATTCTGCTTAATATAATTACAAAGTATCGATCCTATCCGGGATACAAGCGGCAAGAGATAGAAGAGAACGAAGGATTGTTAAACGTTTCGGCTAATGCCATTATCCGATCCAGGAGCGCGCGTTTCTATTCCGTTGCACACTCTCGAAACGATCTTTTTCTCCCGCCCTGGTGGTAAAAAATTCGCGTTTTTAGTTGTTGGATCACGTATACCGTCGCGTATACCGATGGCAGGAAAGAATTTTGTAAAGGGAAACACGTTGCTTTGAGATCTCGGTTGCTTTGGCATTTACGTTCGAATTGGATTGCTCCGTCTTACATTCGACGGATTCTTGTGTCATTACAAAGCTTTACATCCGAGGTTTACGATGGAAAATAGCGCTTTTATACATGTATGAAATATAAAAATCACGATATTCTGTTTCGCAGGGGTAACGTTTTCAACGAAATATTTACGTGGCAATGATGCATAATAAATTAATTGAAATATAGTAATAATATCACTTATTGATTAAGAATAATATGTGTATATGATAATTATATCGATTATTAATTATTATTAATTATCAGTAAATAGTTATTTATAACAGTTAGATATTCTCATCTACATATTGCCCAGAAAACAAAAATTCGGATGACGAGGCTTTAGAAGCTTCAGTGAATTTATACAAAACTGATGAAAATTTCAATCTTATACATTTCCACGAGCGTTAAATTTACAGCGTCGAGACTAACATTTCCACTTGCGAAGTTTCAAAAATATGAAAAATATTACTCCGATATATTTTATTTATTCTCCGAACAAAAATATTGGAAACTTGAAATATCCAATTTAGCTTGCAATGCAACGCGAAGAAAAATCAACACGCCCAACGGACTATGTAAAAACTTGAAAATCGAAACATTACACGGCTCCTTCTACGCAACCTCAACTTTCTTCTATCGTACAGCATACTATTCCGAGTTCGTTAGCTCGTTCGGTCTCATCGTCCAGCGAGATATCGAAACGATCGCAGTCCATAAAGCAGCACCGGAAAGTTGAAAACAAAGTGGCAGTACGAAATAAGGCGGCATAAAGCGGAGGGGGTTGCAGGGTCGGCGGTTAGAAGGGAGAGAGTAACACGCGAGGATAAGAGGGTTGGGGCAGAGAGACGGAGGGACTCGTTATGCACGAAACGCATTACTTTTATCTCGAGCAAGCCGAGAGTGGCGCCGAATTGCAATCAATTTTTTGTCTTTCTTTCTCAGCCCCACTCATCGCTCACCCTCTCTCTTCCACCCTTTGCCTTCTTCGCCCCCTTCGCCTGGGCCGGCGCTCTCTCATTTTATCCGCAGTCCACTCAGTTCCATTCCTTTTGGTTCCGTTCTGAACTGATCCCGTGCCTGGCCTGGGCCGCGTGTTTCGTTCGTTCGTTCGTTCGTTCGTTCGTTCGCTCATTCGTTCAGGATGGCTGGCTGGCGTTACCCCGTGCAACCGGAATTTGCATCCCGAATCCCACTATTTGCATTTCAATTCCACGAGACTCTCGCCACCGCCGCTGCCACCGCGCCGCTGCCAAACGGCGGCTACAAACATAAATACGAATCCAAGGGTCCACAAATGACTATATCTCGCATAACTTCGCGAACGATTCTGCGTATCCTGATTAGGTCCGGTTACCGCGGACTATACCATTTCCTGCTCCATTTCCTTACGTTCGACCGCGGGATTTCGGAATTTCAAGAAGGGAGCCGGGCAATTAAATTCGTCCGCCTTCGACCTTCTTTTTTACCGTTTATGCGTTTAGCTCGTTTGTTTTTTTTTTTTATTTTAATAAAAATTGAAGTTCAACCCTTTGAGCGTTTAATCTGTAACAGAGTATCGCGAATAATCTAAGACACAGTTGGTTTATTTTATATTGGAAAATGATATACAAGCAAATTAATTAATTTGTTGTACATGCTTCTCATTCGGCAATAAGTTCATGTGGGAATTTTAGCAAGTATTCAAAGGGTTAAACGTATTAGAAAGCTTAATTACAGAGATTGATATTAATTACAAAAAATACACACTTTAAAGAAACATTTTACGTGTTAATACTAATTTAATCAAATTTTCATACAAAATAGCAAATGGTTTAGAAGAAATATTCGTTGATTCAATTTTTATTGTATTTTTTACCAACCCAGCTCATATTTTACTTGATTATTGTGGTATAATCGCAATTATATCTTTGTTTGAATTATATCGTACTGTATTTCTTACATACAAATGTCTATCGATTCTTGAATAATTGAAGTGAATTGGAGAATATGGGGAGTAGTTTTTCACAAAAGCATTCAAACATACTTTATAAATATATTACGCGTATTATATAAAACATTGTAAATTTTCGCCAACACTGTAGCGAAATTCAACTAACCTAATTATATTGGTCAAGCATGAAGTGATTCTAAAATTACACAACACATTCATTATGTGAATATAATTACATTAATAAATCTGAATAGTCAGTATGATCATCTTGAGATTATTCATATCACATATTGATTTTTTTTATTAAATATATGTTTGCAATAGGTATCTTGTAATTTCTGCATACATTTTCAGAATTTTTCCAATATGTCAATAGTACTTTATTACAGTATTTACGGAATTCGTCACGGTTACTATACAAATTTCGCTAAAATAAATACTCGTCCGATTCAAATGCATTATTTCATGCTTCATCACTACAGTTGTATCCATTCGTTTTGAAAAAGATTTCCATCTATAAAGAAAAATTGTATACGAAGGTAGAGTCGAATGAGCTTGAAATTAAATACTAATTGAAATAAAGCCAAGGTATGTTGTGTTTCTTTTTTCTTTTCAGTATTGTAGCTGGAAAGCACGGTTCTCTGTTCGTTGAATCATACGCTGAAATTTATTTATCGAGAATTCCATTAAAGTTTAATATAGCGTGTATTTAAAATAACCGTGTTTCCATTGCATTTGTTTTTGCATCTAAATACCTTTATAATGACACGGTTGAAACGCATTAAACACAATAACGTTTGAAAATTTCAACAAAAAAGTGAACGATCTATAGTGTACTGTCATAAATATAATGCTGCGAGTACTGGAAAAATTGATCTATTAATAATGCTGAATTAATATAATAATCATTGCTTCGAAATTATGATTATTCAATTACAACTGCTTATTCATAGCCTTCTTTTTTGTATTAAAATTTGTAAGAAAAAAGTTCTGTTTTAACAATAGAAATATTAAAGTAGTCGAAATGACCAATTTTTTATAAAAATTTTACAAAATATAAGATTACAATTAATTCATTTTCAAATATTTCAATGATTTTTCGTAAAATTTAGAAATAGAAGTTGACGTTTATTGTATTATAAACTTTTTCTTACTCATTGAACTTTCATTTCTCTAATACAACTCTTCTAATTTTAGTCATTGGTACTTTTAACATTAATTAACCGAAATCTCTAAACAAACAAATTTATTTATTTTTTGAGGTTTAATTAAAAAAATGATAACTGCTAGAAAACTGTTTCGTATATCAATATTACAGCAAGCATGACACTTCATGCAATTCTTCATGCAGTTTTAGATTTTCTATAAATGTATAAAAATTCATTGTTCAATAATTCGCAATTCATCAAGCAATTTATTAAATCGTGAACGAAAATAATTAAATGAACTTCATTTATATTTACAGGATAAGTATTGATTAATTAAAACTTTTAATTTTTCTGTATTACTGGTACTCGATTTTTATTTTTTATTACACTGTATTACACTGTATCACACGTATTGAAAAAAACATATTATTTTCTCTGCAATCCTTAGAATTTAAAGGGATAATAAGGGAGAATATAACTCGAATAACAGCGCATCATTAAATATGCGCGGTCATTGGACTATATGAAAGAGAAGCTTTATTATAGTGACTAATATGAGGAGTTTTACTTGTATCCACTTCGTATTCAATGATATACGTATGTATAAACAAACCTCTACAAATAAGTATATTTCATTAAAAGCTTGAACATTTCTTTTCAAATGAATTGAAATTGCCAACCTGTAGATTCTTTAACTTTGAATCCATTTATACTTTAAATTACGTACTGAAACTTTTAATAATTTTTGTAATGTAACAAGTGCAATAACTCTTTAAAACTTGAATTAGATATGTATAAATAATGAAATTAACATAAAATTTTGTTAATAAAATGTTTAACACACCAAGAAAATTAATTTCAAAAATATATAATTATGTAATTGTTGTGTCACATGCAAAGTATTGATAGTTTCAATTTAATTTTAATTCAAATTTTACAATATATAGTTCTTCTTTTAAATCGAAACTTTAATTAATATCACAAGCAAGGGTTGGATATAAACATCAAATATTACATCGCTGTCAATAGAATTCCTTGTTTGTTTGTATCCTACATTTATTAATCTTTACTTTGAACAATAAAAATTCTATTCAATTCATAGAACTTGACAATTCTTGTCAATTCAAATTTACCTTCCTTTTCAAATCGGAAACCTAATTCCCACCAACAGTTTGTTCCAGTGTTATTGAAGAGGAACTTTCCAAGTTGGTTTATCAATTAAATAGACATTAAACAACGACTGTAATAAAGATAGAATTACATCGCTATCAATCGAACAACATTCGATACTTTACGTGTCACGCGAATTTTCATTTTGCGAAACGAGGTACGACGTAATCCACCGATCTAAAACTCCCGCGTCGCGTCGAACGCCTCGGTTGGCTGCGATCGAACGCGGCGTCCGGTGGAACTGCGGGTCGCGCCGCGGCAAAAACGTTAATGCGACGTCTTCCCCAACGTGCGCGCCTCCAAGTACATCCGGTGATTTATCTACGCTGATACACGATAGTAACCGCGTACACCGCATCAGTGTAACTAACCCCTTCACTCTGGAGAGCCCCTAAGGCGATGCTCTCTTCGACGTTCACGCTCGGATCGATCACATGTGCAACCGTGTCTCTCTCTCTCTCTCTCTCTCTCTCCTCTCTCTCTCCTCTCTCCTCTCTCCTCTCTCTTCCATCCAGCCGCTGTTATCCGTCTGTCTCACTTTCACGTGCATCAAGTTGGTCGATCGTGATCGTCAAAGGGTCGCTCACTCGTAATCAGTCGTGCGAGGGCTCACGCACGTCCTATCGCGACTATCGGGGTCGTTAACCCCCCACCCTCTAAATCGTTCAACCCTCCACCAACACCACACTCCACCTCCTCGAACCCGTGTACACCTTCCTAACCGCCATCCTCCTCCTCGAACCTTGCTCCATCTCCTTCCGCCGCTACTTCCCTCTACTCTTCCACGAACGATGCACACGATCTCTCTGCAACAACATGCAGACACTCGTTCAAAGGCGTTGGCCGTGTGCTCTCTGAAAGCCCGTTTCACGGGCAGCTGAATCTCAGGTGAGACGTGAACGGACACGAGAAAATACCGGTATGTAGGCAAGAAGGAAAATAAGGACCGTGGAGCAGGTATTCGTGCGTGTCGAACGCCTTTCTGGATTTTGAATCATGACGCTTGCTTCCTTCGGCTGCCGTCTGCTCTTTGATCTTTAGACACGTCGTTTATCGATGAGACGGTTATTTAGTTTTTTTTTTTTTTTCTTTCTTTTTGACGCTTCTTAATGGGAGAAGAAACGGCGAAGATGTACGGTAATAAGAGACGAGAGTTATGAGGATTTTGATAAATGGGTCAGCGAGTTTCTGCGAGAATGCTAGTGATTACCAAAGTTTTACATCATCTACAATGTGACATGGCAAGCAGATAGTGTAACTCACGGTATAAGGTTAAGTGTGCAGAGCGTGTTTGTTCTAGTGACCAGAAAGCTGATCAGTCAGCTGTTTCCTTACGTGATGTCACATTTGTTTTACTCAGTTAATTGGATAGCCAGCAATGTTGCAATCTGAAATTGCTCCTTTTATTTCAGAGTGGCTGACTTTCTGATCCGTCGCAAAATTCGCGACAGCAAAGATCCAAATTTATGGCACGTCGAACGTTCTTTCTGAATATCGAATCGGGTCGATTAACATCACCACTTGCATATTCTTTTCTTTTTCTTCTGTTTCTTCATCGAAAAACGAATAGAGAAAAAACACCGTGACAACAGATGAGGGTTATGGGGGTTTTGGTAAATAGGTCAGTTTCTACGAGCGCGCTATAATCACGATGGCTATCAAAGTTTATCGTAGTTATCGGTCAATAATTAACCGTATTATTGCTAGGTCATCAAATTCGGCTATCGCTGGCCATTAATAGCTGGCCGATTTAGGTCTAGTTGCAAATTTTCTGTTATCTCCGTTAATATGGAGTTTAATTTGCTGCTTGTGTTTCGCAGTTTCCTCGTTAGGCGTTCGTTACCGTGTTATTTTCTGTCTTTAATGATAGTTGTAAATAGAGATGATTATGTAGAATGAGAGCTTAATGAGTACACATATTGAAACGGGAGATTATATTGGAATTGGAGGATTTACGGATGAAGAACTAACGAGATGTAAAATTGTCTATTGGAAAATGGTTATTGACTCTGGCTAACTTTGATTATCAGTTGTCGTCATTATTTTTCGTTTGATGGAATTTTAACACTTTTCCATTCTCTCAGGAGATGTTTGATAAAACGTTCCTCTTTTTCAATTGTAATTTTTAAGCGATCATAATAATTTTTCATCTGAATAACAATTAATAAATTATTGTGACCACTCCTTGCACAAGTTCAATGGTACTTTCGACTACTTTCTTAAATTTAATATAATTTTTATTCACGTTTACAGAATATATTTATTTGTTTTTAGATGTACAATCTTTTATGAAATAAGTTTAAATAATAAAATTGTCATATAATCTGAGAATTATGTTCTTCATATATATTGGTTAACGTTCATATATATAAATAACGTTGATAGATTAATGTGTTTTTATAATTGACATTTAATTCATCGCAAATATTTAAATATTTAAATATTTAAAATAATCTTGAAATTTAGTTTACAATAGATTTTGTTTCATTCAGTAATTCATATTTATGAAAATTTGAAATATAGAACTTTATAAATAAAATTAAGGGTATTACTTCTTGCATCTTGCTTGAGTATCCAAACAACCAACTTACAATCTTTAACTAAATAAATTTAAGTTCAAACGAATAGCAATTTAATTGAAACAAATTCATTTTCATAAAACAGCACGAAACCTCATTTATTTTTAATAGCAGAAGTTAAATATTATTCATTTGAGACCGTTGTTAAAAATTACTGGAAATTACGCGATTCTATTTTTCTGTTTTTCCCGCTGTTGTCTTAAGAGAGAAAGATTCGCAGCGAGACACCGAGAACGCCGGCAGTAGATTGCAAATGAGAACTTCAGCGATGACTGTATTTCTTTACCGAGGTTTTTAATCCCGCGGGCAACGCGATGCCTGTTTAACGTCCAGAGATCCAGAGCTCTCTCCACGTTCTGCCGCTTCTTTCGTGATTCTCTGCGTCTCATCTTTTTCTCCTCAGTCTCTTTTCACGGACCGTTTGATTATGTTGTATCTCGGATTGCTTGCGTGTAAAATTGTTGGAACGACAATGCGCGAATTGCGTCTGAAATAGATCGCGCGCTCTAACGTACATTCGCGACGTGCGTTCGACTTTATGAAAATCGACAAATGCGCACGTTGAATTATTCGAGGACGGGTGAACCGAAGGACGAATTAGGAAGGATTGTTTCGTGAATATTTCGAAACTGTGTCGCTCATTTGCCGAGTCGAGTAACTCCTTGGAACAAAGAATAGAGAAATTGATAAAATAATTTCTTTTTTTAATTCCATTTATTTGAACTCCGTAATTCCTATTATTAGAAACCACTATTGGACAAGGAGATCAACGAATCTTTCAATTATATAAATTTGTACATTGTGTATTTGTTTCTAAACAAGTTCGTACAAGCGGAATTGTATCGTAGCATTATTAAATAATTTCTGGAAAAATTTAATTCTTTATAGGGCAGTACTGCGGATCAATTAAAAAAGATTCACATTCTTCGAATTTTAATACGATTTTTCAAAAATTTTGTTACATTCTTCTGATTGTGTCTGTTGGAAATCGTTGAATTTCAGTGTTTACGATGGTGTTTGACAGATATACATTACACATGTATATAAATAAAAATAAAGGTTTCATACTGCTTTGCGAATGGTAAGAAATCATTGATAATTAATAATTAAATATTGAATCTATAGACAAGGGAGTGTTAAGAGTTACATATAATATAAGTTAGCACAAGTATATTTACTAGCAACCTATAAAAGTTAGAAGAAAAAGTAAATTTATTTCTGTAACCATGTAAAATTAAAAATAAGAAGAAAAGCACTGAAATTCGAAATAACCGCAAACGTACAGAGTCGCTGCCATAACTCTTCCTTTCTTTTTTCAATGGATCGTTGTCGCGGGAATTGATTGATGAAACGAGAATCGAAATGAAAGAGAGAAACGAGAGACACTGAACATAGAATAAAAGATATCGCGCATTGAAAGCATTAATACGAGAGATAAAAATGTTCGAAGTCACGAGAGAAATTCAAAGTTTAAAGAACGTGTTTTATTTGAACTGGTTTTTAATTAACTTCGAAGAGACATTCAGAATTCCAGAGATATTTCAATACTATTTTTAATTATAAAACATATTGAAAAAGTTTTAAGTTTATATTATGTAGACATACAATATATAATACTATTATAATAACTAGTTGACTATCAGAAAAATATATTTGTATAATATATTGATATTAAAAATAATTGCAAAACTATTACATGGGAAAGAAGTCTCATACTAAGAATTTACTCATTTCATTTGTTGCAATCCAACATGTCAGTACATATGTCTGATCTGAAGTTTGTATTTCTTTGATTTCATCTTAATATGGTACAGTTAATAAATATTGATAAAAAGAATAGCTAATATTATAATAATTAGAATGGCTGAATGATGAATGACTTCTACAGAAGTATGACTTTATGTATTTCTGTTCATTGTTATATCAGCTATTTGTTAGAAATGGATATGCAGAAAATTGATAATAATAAATCGTCAATCGTCAACCATAACTGTTTGAAACGGATAACGAGGTTATTTCACCAACAAGTGTTCAACTGTTGTAAGTGTTCAACTATTACTAACAGGTATACCTAAATTGTTCGAAGATCTGAAGATGAAACAGATATCTGTTAGCTAAACCCTCTTCGTAATTCAGATTCCGTAATTCAGATCGCCGTGCTCATGTTTACAATAATAACGCGTCTCTCGTTCCGACCAGGTATTCTATGTATGTACGTATATAAGCAACAAGCCAAAGCAATTATAGTAACTCGGGCATCGTCGTTGTTATGCCAGATGCTCGTCGTACTCCATTACATTGATTAGTAACGAGAGCCACGTAACCTTCCTGATTACCACTGATCATTGATCTACCAATTTCGATGTAACCGATATGTCAAGAACTTCGTATACAATCAACCATGGTACCATCAAGGATGTAATTCTCTTTCGATCATATCTGTACTATTGCTCCTTCTACTGCCGGGACGACATTAGTCAGAAGTAACAGATAGTGACGTTGTCCAGTCGCAGCTATACATTCGACGTTAGAAATACACTTGTTTGTTGGTAATTTATTTATTACTTTTTTCACAAAAAAATTGTATGCCATATCTTTTACTTGCTCTTGTACGTAGAATAATTGCGTGTCAAGAAAGAACATTTAAAGGACTTTCAATTTTAGTTTAATAGTTGAATTTATCAGAGTTTAACAAACGGAGGTAAATTTTTCTTTACAGCATTAAAAATATAATGTATTACAGACAATGGAGGATTATATAAATCTTCAAATAACACATAACACAATTGTTGATAGAATCCTGTAGTTAGTATACTAGTTTTTCTTTAGTGTTGATGATAAATGATAAAAATAAAAATTTATTTCTCCAGGTTGTGAGATTGGAAGTCGATTGAACGTATTAATATAACTATTAATTTACATATATTATTATGTAACATATAAAACAACTATATTAATTTAATTTATCGATTTACTAATTTGAAACTGAAACAATCCCAATCACACTCCATTTAAGGATTAGAGGGTTAACATGAATATCGTCAGTCTCTTTGTATTTTTTATCGAACAAGAAACTATCACATTTTAGAAAAATTGCAACTTCTTAGGAAATTATTTACGAGTCTGTGACATTTAGTTTCACGGAATTTGCCAACGTCATTTTGAACAGCATCTGTATAACAAATTAAAACTCTGTGACAGCAAAAATTGCACGACAGATAATTTTTCCACTGTGCGACGTCTACAATGGAGAAGTGACATCGTAAAATCTCGCTGACTTTTGTCACCTCTGATCTCCGGAGCTTAAATTGCACGATGTCGTTAAACGCGAGCAGATATCGCACACATTTGAAAATATTCGCCGGCAAGTTTAATTAGGACACGTTTCCCCGAAGTGGCAGAATTACGTTTGTACGACGCTTAGCAAATATTACGGTGCACAATCCCTTCATAAATATTCCCGAGCCGCGATAAACCAGCGCACGAGTTTCTTTCGATCAAACCTAATTCGTGCGACCCACAAATTTCCGTGGCGTTAATTAATTCCCACGCACGCGAATGAAAGGACGAAGAGAGCAAAAAAAAAAAAAAAAAACGGGAGGAAAAAAGGAAACGTCCGCGATAAAGAAACGCACTGAGAAGTAATTTAATCATTCGTGTTGCGCGTAGCTACAGTTGCACGCGATGCTAGAATACTGCACGGAAATAAAGAATGATCGAGCAGTTCAGTCACCGCCAGCGTTCGAGCAATCAAAACGATCGTATTTTCCTCGGACGCGATTGCAACCGTTCACGAGTTTTCCAACGACGACACGGCTAACCTTTGTCTACGGGATATATTTCCTAGTTTGCGAGGATCTGATATCTCCTGTGGGACAGAGACTGCGAAGCACCTGCTTGCTCCCAAGATGGTCTTAACACAATACCAGCCGCGCTTCTGCTACCTTCAAATAGCTCGTTTCGCGCGCTGGTAAACTACCCATACAAATGGTAAACTCAAATAAATCATGAACCCGCGAAGAGGCTGCGGGTTGCGTTCATTAAAAAATTCATCGAGTCGGTACGCGCGGCCATTGAATCGGGCAACAGCCGGAGCAGCAGCTGGCTGCGTGACGAACGAACGCCATGGGAATTCCGCCGAACCGGCCGTAATTGGAAACTGATTTGTATTCCGAGCTTTAAGATAATCACACGTTGCAATAGGTATTCACGCGGCAGCTTCTAATTAATTGCCGGCCGTGTATGCGTATCATCTGTAATTGTTTACCTTCGCCACTTTAATTATTAATTATAACGAACAAGCTGCCGGGCAAGTTTCATTTAATTGGATACGTCCACGCTCGATATGAAGTCGTCCGAGGGGGAAGTGGTTGCGGCGGCTCTTGCGAAATTCTCTGCTCATCGATTAATAGTTACCTGGAATTTTAAGTTTGCTCGACGCTGCAACAACTGCGGTAATTTTTGAAGTAACTTTCATCGGGCGGCGTTGGCAAGAATTCCGTTAAGAATTTACAATCGCTGGAAATCGTGTGACGCCGCGGGAGCGATCATCGATCACCGAGTACTGAAGATCACATGGTGCTGCTACGGTAGTATCGTGGCTTATTAACCGTTGAAAATTACATGACGCCACAATAGCGTCATCGATCACCAACCGCTGAATATCATACAATGCCACGGTAGCTTCGTGTCATCAATCACCAACCTCTGAAAATCGTATGAAGTCGTAGTGGAGTTGAAAAGGTGTATTGTCTTCTGTGTCTCGAAAAAAATTTATATTGCACAACTTTGCGATATTGCGTGACAATACAGTTTTTAATTCAAGTCTCTTTCGCACCTTAAATTGTGAAATTTCTCACAAATATCAGAAATCTTTATCACACGAAAGAGGATTCTCTGAATCTAAGAGACGACAGTGTAATAATCGACAAGCATGCGCTTCAACGATTCATAAACGATTATCAGTTGTCAGAAGAATCGTAATTGTTTTGTGCGATCAAATATCTTCGATTGGAACGTATCAAGACTCTCGTAAGAAATCTTATTTTTACGTAATTTTATGAGTACTTGCAATAACGTGAAGAATAAAATTTTTTAAATTGTACTTTCCTTATTGGTTACTGAAGAATCGTGTGACTTGACAACAACAACCAATTTTTATAGCATCAGTGCGGAAAAGAAAACGTAACAAAAATCACAACGCGCGTGCGGGAAAACGCACGAGAACGCGTGTACGCGCGTAAATTCCCCTCCCCCTTTCCCCCCGCGACCGTTGAAGCTTCGTCGCGTGGTAACATCCCGACCGATCTATTCGAAATCACACTTTTTCAGGCGTCGTTTCAACAGCGTAACCTGCAATAACCAGATAATAGTTGGCCGAGATCCGAATTTATTTCGTTAGTGCACAGTTGGCTTTCAGCGTTCAATGATAATAGGATAATCGATGAAACTGTCACCTCGTACAAGAGGCGGTACCGATAGGCGGGATTCTGGCGTATTTCAACGAGACAAACCGAAGCCACAGTACGCAGCGTTAAATAATTGCTTGGTATCCGTTCGATTCTCGAGGGTGATTCGAATGGCGGGATTGTCGATGGACCGGGGGTGAAGCGAGGCTGCTCGAAATGGAAAACCACGAAAAAAATTGAAGCAACAAAGAGACCGAACAGAGAGAGGACTGGCGGCGGGAGGGCGAAGGTGGAGGTGGAGGGGGAGGGGGGGGGGGAGGGGGGGCTGAACGTGGGAAAGGGTGCGACACACGAACGGATGGTGGATAGGGAGGGACGAGATAGAGCGAGAAGGAGGGAGGCTGGGGGATATCAGGTTGGAAGAACAGAGAGATCGGCGATAAACGAATCAACGATCGTCAGCCACAGGCTGACCGCCGACCGCGCCCCGACGCTCAGCGCCAACGAGAAATTGAAAATGGAAATGTTTAATTGCCCGAAAACACGATGCCGCTCTCCACCGCGTCGTTTTATATTTTTCGCCACTTCCACGATGCCGCCCGTGTACGAACCGATCGTGTGTTTTACCAAAGGGCACGTTTGTTTATTACTCGGCAAACTGCTTCGTACTTTTAAACGCCGAACGTATTTCGTCGTATTTCATTTCGAACGTTGCGTGTTCGCCGAAACGGTGCGTTTCTCTTTGAGAAAATGATCGATATTAATTTTTATGACGATACAGAGAGAGAGAGAGAGAGAGAGAGAGAGATTGCAATTTGTAAAAATATTAAATTAGTAACCACTGTCAATGTTCGTAGTGTAACGAAGAGCGTCTTAGAATACACGAATAGATGAACATGTATTTGATTTGCAATGTCGAAGGATCGAAGAAAGAATATCTGGACTTATCGTACGAACAAAGGACAAATAAAATTTCGATTCGACCGATCGTTTCTTTCCTTTTCAGATAAATGCACGAAAAGTTCCAAAATGCAAAATTTCGCGTCTTTGCAAAAATAATTCCACTTGGAAACGTTCCTTTTCTTTTCGTACTTTATGTTTGGTTCATAAATTACGATACTTTTTAATTACAGTTGATCGCGTTTAATTTATATCGCGTAATATACAGTAAGAAAGTTGGAGGTAGTTTAAAATTAAATAACATCGGTATAAAGTATCTGCAAGTGTAAAATGAGATCGATTCAACTGGAAGTGAATCGAACGCAAACACAAACCGAATCAAAAAAGAAAGAACGTCAACCCTTGTTCCCATTCGAAGAACCCGCCATTAATCAAGCGTGAAAGTAGTTTAAGTACCCGTTGTGCGTTTTATATCGCTCTGTGCTCGCTGTTGCCAATTTCTACAAGTTTGATCGAGAATTTATCCGTTCTATCATTCACGGATAATAGATGGGGAACGTTGGCCCGTTGCATCGTGATAAATAGGATGCAAGGATAGCCGAAGAGAATCGATGGAAGACGTCAGGTAAGATAGAGGGGCTTCTCGTGAAATTGCCACAGACACGAGAAATGTGACGAAAGCTGACGAAGCCGACCTTCCTCCCCTCCCATTTAACCATCTTCGAGCGAGGGTTAAACGTGGAAAATCTTATTATTTCCTCTCGGAAAGCAACGGTCACGAAGAGCAACCGGAGGCTGGCATCCAATCCCCTCTTGTATTTTCTCCCTTCGCATCAAAGCGTGCCACGAGTGCCACGTTCTACGGAATACCATTCGAGTTAATTAACCGCTGCAGAAAAGCTCGTGTTTCCCTGCAGTTTAGCTGCACCTATTTGCATGTAGAAGTTCATATCGCGAACCACCGGGGTCGTTGGAACGCTTTTTGTATAGGCGAGAAAAGAAATCTCTAGACAGGTATGCTTGATATCTGCCTCGTTGCTTAGAAGGAAATTACGAGAGAGGGGCCAGTTTCGTAATTTACGCTGAACTGAACTTGAATTTCGTTGGGAAATTTGAATACCTTGCCCGGTTACTTTTACGTGAAAGCTATGTAATTTATAAAGGGTAATTTAGAAATTGAGATAAGATATTTTGTTGAAACGGAACACGCGTGGAGTAAAACGGATTCGTGGGAGTGGAAAAGTAATTTTATTTTTATTTTATATCGCGTAATTTCATTTTCCTTTTATTTCGTAGTTTTATTGTAATTTTATTCTTATCATTTCGAATGAAACAAACATGTTTTGACGCATTTTTCTGGAAAAAGAATACTATAATAATTTCAATACTATAAAAGAAGAGATTATTTCTTTTAAAATTTTTGAAGAGGAGTATAAGGAACGACAAAACTCTTCGTATCACAGCAACAAGAATTAAGTTACTATAAAATGAATGATAAAAAAGAAAAAAATTTTAGAGGAACAAGTTCTGTAATTCACGGAGACAGAATATGAAACTGTAGAATGAAGATTGCCGAGGCTTGTAAATAATTGTTTCGTTTACGTTGAAAATGCAGTTTGAAAATTCATCAAATACCTGTTCTTCAATACTATTCCGCTGTTCGTTTCAATTTATTCTAACAATTTGTGAAATAATTAAATGAATTTGAAATTTTCACATTCTATTTCATTACACTCTGCTACACTTGATTGTCGAATAATGAAAATACGAAAATAGTCAAATATACGTAATAAATACCATCAACCGAAGGGTAATTTTATTATGTAATATAATTTCGAGAAAATCAAGAAAAATGAAACGTGCTGAATAAAGTTTAAATCTTGAAATCTGAATTTGAGTATGTTTATCATACATCTTTAAATCCTTCTATATATATATAATAATATATACAGAATATAAACTGCCAATATATTCAGAATTATTTGTATGATCTCTATGATATATATCTTCGTTCCTAAACTTATTTTAATCCCTCTGAAAGAATATAAATATTACAAATATTTAAAGTATGTTTTAATTTTAATTCTCAATGGTAACTATCATTCAACTATGGTATACAATATATGTATACCATGTCTGCCATACGAATTGTATAATTAATCTGCGGTGTTTGTTTTCCATACTGATATTGCAACATGTACGTGTGTTTAACAACTACAAATTACACGTCTCATCTACAAGTCAATTGGAAGACTATTTCCGTTTATTTCAACTGACTTTTTTGTTTTACCTGACTCTGTATTTACCGGCATAGTGCAACGCAGTGTAACGTTTACACGATTATTTGAATTACAAACCACCACGTAGGACTGTCGGGGGAGAAAAAACGAGAGCGAGATTTTTGAAACAGACGTTGCTTTTCGACGGATTCGTTTCAAATTTACACTTAGAGACCATTGTTCAAAAGGGACGGCATTATGTTCTTTATCTGGAAGTTTACATTCGCAAGGAAGCGCATTTTGAAACGGTGTTTGCACAGTCACGTTGGGCCAATGTATGCACGGGTAGCTGAAACGTAGCTTGAAACGTAACGTTACTAGGCACCTTTGTCGAGTCTGGCCTGTGAAGCCTTCCGGTGCCTCGTTATCTTTTTATCTGGTACTCGTCCCACCCTTCTTCTGGAAAGAGAGGGACGAAGGGGAAGAAGGAAGGGAAGAGTCAGGCGAGCGCACATGAGACACCCACATTAATTATTTTTCTTCGTCCTTTTGTTTTTTTCCCGGTCTCGCGACCCTTACCGTGCCCGCCATTTTGCGAGACGTCACTGACCGCAGATATCTAGTTGAAATGCGCGTAGATTCTTTCCTTAAACGGATTGCTCGCCTTCGTCGAAATGTCCAAAAATTCGCGACCAATAAGTACAACGAAAACGGTGGAAAATTGTTGCAAGTGGACTGCAAAAGTTCGTGCAATTTGAGATTTTTGACAATGCATCTTAAAGAAAGATTTAAATAATAATATATTTCGTATACTTTTTGCATTCTTAAATTTGAACGTATGAAAATTATAAAGAAAAGTCACACGACAATCCAAGCGCAAAATCTTTACTTTAGTCCTAATCCGAGTAGGGCATTTTTATTTTCGAAAATTGTAAAACTTCAAACGTGTCTGAAAATATTGAAAATTTTCTTTCGCAATTGAATTCGCTGTGATCTTAAAAACTGAAATCCCCTCTTTGCAATGATTCCTTAAAACTTGTACGAATTTTATTCGTCATTTTATTGAATTTTGAATAGTAGGATTGAACGATAAAAATCCGAAAAATGTTAACATTTCATCGTCTAATCCCAATAATCAAAGTCCACCGAAATAATAAAAAGAATCGTTCAGCAAGTTTTAAACAATGAAGAGAAATTGCTTTCATCGACAATGTACCAATCAATACAAATTAGAAACTGAAACACTCGTTAAACTATTAACAATGCGTAAAATATTCATCTACGTTGCGAGTACACAGACAGTGAAGAACACTATACCACTGTCGATGTTGTTGAAAATTATTGACAGTTTAAACTTATTATAACTTCGTGAAAGGAAATTGTATAACAATCCGCTCGATCTCATTTCAAAGCTTAAAGTTTCTACTTTGATAGTCCTAGGTTTGTCTTCTTTAAAGATGATACATCATGTAGCGGATGGAAAAGTAAAGATATTTATTTTTGGGAATTTAAAAAATTCAAACATGTTCAAAAATATTCGACAATTTCTTTTTTGAGCCTAGATTCATTCTGGAAATTGAAGATTGAATTGATTACTCATGAGCTATCGAATTTAATCCGTATTTACGTGAATTTACATCGTTAAATGATATTTTCGTATTTACTTCCAAAGATAAAGTTAACGATCATAATTTGTGAATGTTTATTTACTACGAGTATGTATGTTAAAATAATGCACGTTACGAAACTTCGTTAAGTGTACAATTAGTTATCATTTCCGTGAAGCTTCAGCCAATGTGTTCTGTTATTCGAACAAACAATTCATCTTTCTCTATTTGATTCTAAAACCATTATCATCATTCTTAATTCTTATTAATATTGATTCTGGCAAAAAAGATTTTAAACTGATTCGTACACGTATAACGCAGAATGAAATTAATAATTTTCATGTCAGACATTTCTTTTACTTGGAACATATCACTATATTTATTTAATATTCTTGTTCAACGTAATTCTATTTGGTAAAATTTATGAATTTTGTCATAGTATTTGAATTTTTAAATTTTTTCCACTATATTATATTCATCTAACTTCTATAATCAACACTGATTGTCATAATAATTATTACGAATATTCGCATTTTTGTAAATATAATTTAGAAAATGGTACTTAGATACAACATTTCTTTATCTATTAAAAAGTACATCACATATTATGTTCATTCTTATATTTTGTATTTCAGAATTTAAATACCTAAAAATCCATACAAAAATCTTTTTAATTATTAACCCAATTTCGTTAATACAGTAAAAAACTTTTTTCTTCTTGTTGCACCTATTAAAGTAAATTCCAAATATTTCTCTATCGTTATATTTTCGATCGAAGCTCTATAATTCTAGAAAATATAAAGGAATCCAAGTACTTATGATATTACGATAAATTATTGTTTGTTCATTGATTGATCCCGAGAAGAATCTTCTGGCCAAGAAACGAGCAAGCTGTTGGATCGAAGCGCGATAAATAACGCAATGTCGCTAAACTAACCGTACTTTAGTCAGCAATTATCTTCCGGTGAATGGTCTAAACGGCAACGGTTATGCCGTAAGATGCAGCGAGACGGAGACATTTTTGAGTTCGACGGCATCCGTAAGCCTTTCACGTTCGAGAAGCGCATTCTGCAACGTGTCTTCAATTTTATCTAATAAAATGGAACCTAGCGCCTTGTTAAGCCACCCTTTGGCGCTCGCTAGTAAATTAATGAGCTCACTGCAACACTACACCGTGCAAACCCTTATACCGTCCCAACCACCCCCGTACTTCCTACCTGCCCCTTTACTCCGTTGCCAGTCGCTCTACTCGCTCTACTCGCTCTCCTCGGTCTACTCTCGAAACCAGCATTAAATCATACATCAGCGCACGATGTGGCGGATGACGAGGAGAGGAACGGGTCTGGAGAAGAGTAAAACGGGAAATGCTAGTGGGGTGGAGGGGGTGTCGCGTATCCTAGTAACCATCACGTGGAGAGGCCAGAGGACTTTGATAGGGTTTACAAGAAAACGCCATAAAGTATTTCCGACCGAATTATTATTGCTATTATTATTATTGTTGTTGTTGTTTTTGTCGTTGAGAAACATTTTGCAGACGGAGGCAGTTGTTATCTTTGTTGTCCATAAAGTTGTAGTATAATTGTTTAGTGAGATTCGATTATCACTTGTTAGATTGTGGATTTTTATGCAATTTCTTATTTCTATAGACTAGTTTAAAGAAATAGAAAATAGATATATCTTCGTTCAACAGTTCTCGAACGAGCACTATTTTTGTTTCGACATTGAAAAACGTTGAAATAATAAAAATCTATAAGCTGTTGACGTACTAACAATTGTATTATAAAATACACGCGCATTTTATCATTTAGGTAAACATTGAATGGTAAGAGTGTAAAGTATTCTAAAACTTTTGGACAGTAATGTATGTATACAATATTACATATGTTATGTAATAACATAACACCTGTCCTTTTTAGGTGTTTTACATATATTTCGTGTAAGCTTTCGTCTAAATTTATAAAAATCTGCAGTTTAACCATGATTAGATCGGTTTAAATAAATTAAAATTAAAACGAATTTAAAAGTATGTATGGAAATAAATAAATATGTATATAAACGCATAAATCTTGATTTATTTAAATTACGATATCAAGTTCAAGTACATACATTATGTCAATAAGTTTCAATGTTCGGTAAAACTATCCTTAATATTTATCGTCCGTATGTATAATTTTAGGATTGCCATTTCATGTTGTATATTAATTTTTCACTGAAATGAAATGAAAGTCTGCTATAATTATATTATAACTTTTATTTTATACAGTTTTACATTGGTTTCAAATTTCACCCAATATAATAGTCATGTTTCGTTACAATGTTGACAAGTATTACTTTCGTTAGCCACTGTATCTGTATCAATATTCCGTATTCAATTTTGAATGCAAAATATTGCGCGGCATTAATATGTATTAAAAATTTGAAAATCGTATTTTATAACCAAAAATACCAGAAACATATTGCAGTGAGAATTTGTGCGAGAAATTTAAAAGAAAAATGTAGCACAGGATTTCGCTTTTATTTGGTTTTCATTTAGACCAATAGCATTTGTTACATTTAATTTTGAAAAATATTCTGAAAAAAATATATATCACGAGTAATGCGTCGAAATTTATCATGAAAACGATATTTATTTGTAAGTGTGAATATGTGCAAGAAAAATATTCTGTCAAACTGTAAAAAAAATGTATGATAATTTGATTTCGATGAATTTTTAGTACGTTGACGTATTATATTTTTACTTTTTTCAATTAATATCTTAATTGATGTTAAACCAATGTGTTCTCATCTAAACCAAAAGGAACGGTCACTTATATTAAAATTTTTATTCAAAATAGATTTATCAAGTAAAATTTGATAAACCACTGTAACATATATGGCACAAAACTATTTTTTTAAGAACAATTTTTAAGAATGCCAAATAATATGCCTATAAATTTGTGCATATTTTTCTCTATGACGAAGAAAGAGAATATGCATCTATTTTATAATGATCATGAATCTTAAATACACAATTTGTTCCAAGTCGTACACTTAGAATTCAATGACACGTTTAATTTATTATTATGTTGTATGATTCCCTGCCATTTGACAAGAAATCTTCACGAAAAAATGATTTTTTAAATTACTGTCCTTGACAAATATACAAAAATAACGAAGATAAGCAAAACATTTTTTTCACGGAAAAGTATCCTTGCTTAACTTTAATTATTAATTTTAATTAATTATTCTTATTATCATATTACTTTAAATTAAACGTTCAAGTTTAGGAAACAAGAAAGAAGAAAGCAGTAATTCATCGAAGCTTCGAAATAACGCATCAATTTCGATGTTCGGTTACAACAGTATTAAGTTTTCATCCACGCATCGCTTATTGGGATTCGGTTTAAGTTATTTCACGGCAGTGTCGCGTAGATTAAGTCTTAAACATGCGGAATCTAGCCCGAAAGCATGCAGAGACGAAAAAGGGTTAACGCGCTGGCTGGAAGAAGGTCCGAGTGTGGTCAGCTCGTGTAATCCCCTTTTAAAGCCGACAAGAATTAACTTTAGCACATCGCAAATTCGCACCGCATTTTGCGGCTATTATGAATTTAAGCACTCTCCGTTTTGCGAGGTGTAAAGGATTCTGGAATGAACTCGCACGGCCGGGGACAAAAATGGCCTAGCAAGATGGCAATACGAAACGTTGTTCCCGAAATGAGAGAAAATCAACGAACGTGGAAAATATTTAACAATGCGAAGAAAGAGACGAACGCTTATTTTACATTTTATTTTTTAACTGTTTTAACGTGTGTTTGTAACAATAATAATGATCTCTCTCGAGTACTTTTATGTACATTTATTTTCTTGTGTTTTTGTCATTTCTGATGTGAATAAATTTCTGTTCTTCGCATCAACTGATATTCAATTTTTTTAAAATTAAGTAAAAATTGAATTTAAAAAAAAAAACACACGTTTAAATACATTCTTCTTAATCTTCTCGAAACTAAAAACGAAACAGCTTGCCAAAATCACAAAATGTATTTAATAATAATCAGTACGATAATTTGCTTCTAATGTTCTGTTGCCGATTCTGAAAAACGTGGTAGTAATTACATAGACGCACCTCGAAGAAACGAATGACGCGTAACAAGAAGAACAATGTGCAAGATTTCCGAGTTTAGCAGATCCCGGCGAAAAGGGCAATGAAGTTATAATACGGTTTTCCATGGTACTAAACTGGTGAGGATAGGACTTGCTGGTTCTACTCTCTTCCGACTACAGGCCGGAACTGGCCTTCTAACCTCGTTAGCACACCCATCTTTCGTGCCGCGAACGAGCCAGGTTCGCCGATTTCATTACCAAAATGCTCCACCCGGAAGTAATCAATTATTTCCAGTCAACGACTAGACCGTGGATGTGTCTCATACGCTCGGATCCTTCCGTTTTATCATGTTTTCAATTCCGTCACTCATGCAACTGTCACACGAACTTCTGATCGATAGCACTTAAGAGATTATGGTATTTAATATTTATGCGATTCTCCTACGCATGGCGCATGTGTTCATGAAGTTGTCCAATAAAGAGATTATGCTTAATATTCAAGTGATTCTTTTATGTGGAGTCCTTGAATGTGTGTCCATGTAGTAGAAGTCTGACAGAAGAAAATAATTTGTCTGATTCTTGAGGAAGTAATTGATGTGTTTTAAATACGTAATTGAAATTTCAATACGGTATTGAGTAATACATTAGGTTATTTAATTCATGCGATTTTTCTGCATAGTACATGTATTCCAGCAACTTGATAAACTTTTTCTATTAAAAAGGGGTATTTTCTTTACTCGAAGTTGAGTTCCTAAGCTGTGATTTCGTTCGAAAAAATAATTAACGTAGTTTAAAAATAACAGGTAGTATTTTTATTTATTCACTTATCACCTGGTTTATGACTATATCCACGCAAAAGTATCATTAGTAACTGTATTAGGCCGTACGTTTTTAGATTTACGACTTAAATACAATGAGATAAATAGAATGACAAATGTACGCGCTAATTGTAAGGAACATAATGTTCCCAGAAAAGAACTTTCTTTTCTGTAATATTTCTACTTGCAAGTACGAAATACTTTCTTGAAAATTCTAATGTCTTTTACTAACGAATGTTTTACTGACAAATTTATATATTTTAGATGAGACTCGATGAGTAATACACTGATTTATTTGAAATTTAAATTTGATCTTGTTGTTAATAAATAATCACATTGAGGAAAAAAAAGTTTGTTATAAACTATGTATATAATTTAAACAAAATGTGAAAATATTCTTATCGATAATTAATATGCACAACAATATGCACAGGTAGTTTCTTTTGTTTCATTCAATATTTTTTAGTTGCTAAATTGAGTGTAAAATTGAAACGTAAAGATTTAAGGTTCGTGGATTAATAATATTTATAATATTTATATTTATAAATTTGTTCCAAACTTGATAATTAATTAATGAAATATCGATATACTTTGTGTAACATAAAAAATTCTTGTGAGTACTTGAACACTTTCACGAGCAGCTATGTGCAATATATATTTATCAGAATTCTTCAAAATTTAAACAATGATCAATTAAATTTCAGGAACTCGCGGTGAGTCCAAAGATTTAAATACATACACACGTTTACGAGTTTAAAAAATTTGCATAGAACTCGATTCAAGTAAAATTTCAATCAAATTTTTATCATTATTCATCGCCTCTTCTTTTCGCGTTTCTTGCCTTTGTTATTTTACGATTACTCGCGCTGTAGCGCAGAATAATTTCAACTTATTTATAGCTGCATTTAAAAGTTGGAGCATTCGACCGATCGTGACAAGTATTCCTCGGTACCGAGACCTCGACAGCAGACACTTTATGCCCGTAGACCTCAGCGGCATGTCGCTCGGCAAGTTCGCGACGCTTTCGTGACTCGCATGCGAGTCACTAGTTATCGTCGAGATTATATCATTCCCCCCTTTCACCCTTGTGAACACGGTATGCCATATTGACCGTTGGTTGCTTATTAGTGTCGTTCCTTCATCATCGACCAGGCACGTTACACATTTCGAAAAAAAAAGAAAAAAAAGAAAAAAAAGGAAGAAGAAAATATCTGATTCCACGTGGAAAAATTTAGTTGGAAATTTCTGATTCCCTGCTATTTTCAAAGACCGAAATTAACTTTGGATTAAAGGTGGACGAATCTTGGCTTGTAATTTACCTAATTCCCTAAATACTTCAGATTTATTGCTTTATAAAGAATTTTATGCCTCTGCAAAAAAAGGGATTTCTAATTAATTTCGAATCAATAAACAAGAATAAAGAATATGAGAAATTGAAGAGTTTTCGCAGAAATTTTATCCTTGAATAGTTCTCTTTCGTTTAAAATTAGAAAGTATATAAAACTTTTATTTTTGTACGATTTTATACGCGTTGTTCATTTAATTGCGATTATAGCAATGAGAAGTTAATAAGATGGAATTCGCGCAATTCTTCATTAGAATTACACGTTCCATAGAGTTTAACACTCCAAGTTTAACTTTCTAATCAATAGCTTCATACATTAAATAAATATATATGCAATAATTACTTTAGATTAAAGTTTATTACTACTGCTGTTGGTATAAAGAGTGATGTCTAGTAACTGATAATGTAATTCAAGTTAATTAAACTATTACAGAAATTACTAGTATCTTACTATGTAAAATAAAAATTATTTATTTTATACGTTACTGTAAAAATCATTAGTGTATCTAATACGTTTACCGACGTGACAGAGTCTCGCAAATGTTCCCATCAAATTATTCATCCGCCACCCTCCACCCCCCGATTTTCCATTTGTTCCAAAATCGGCATTAGACACTACCAGCGGTGTTACGGTCACGAAACCTCGAGCCATACGTATCTGCAATTTCACCCTATCTCTCTCGGCGATCTATTAATTAATTAACGAAAATCACGTTTTTGCGAAACGGAGTCGCCTGATCTAACCAATTTCTACGTTCCCTGTTGTCGTAGATGAAATCTTGAATACTCGTTCGTGACATTCGAGCATAGTGATCGCGGTTTTGAATGTACGTTGAAATACTCGCGTGTGTAAGTGGTACGTAAAACATGTGTTAAGAAATCAAGCATTCTAATTCTTAATACACAATGTACATGTGTGAGGAATTAACGAATTAGAAGTCCGTATTCACTTATCAAGTCGGGACATTTGCTAGGTGTATATTGCGTTTCTAATCGAGATCGTGGTTCCTTTATTATTCGCTTCTGAGAAAAGATGAGATCAAGATGAAGCACGAAACTTCATATTCGACACAAGCACAATGTACTCTCGATCATTGATGTTCGAACAATTTGAAACTTGAATAAAAGATTCGAAGGAATTTCGTCTGAGAACTCGAAAGATCAAGTTGTGGGTGTTGGATTAAAGTCGATGTGAAAGCTATCTCTCCTTCTTTAAATTGTTGTAACTTGTCTTTTGATATCATAATATGATACTTAAAACGTTTTACATTAAAAAATCCAAATTTTGGAGTTTCAAAATTGATTCAACATTACATTATTTCTTATGAGGAAAAACTCTGTACGATTTGTCTCACTGAAAGGCGACTCTTATGCCATAAAATTTTATTGATATGCAAACATTTGAATCGATACGAAACAAATTACAGGTGCGATACCTCACGCCCCTCGCGAATCACGTGACCCAAATCAACCAATCGCTAATTTTCGTTGCATCGGCGTTGCACCAGAAGAGGCCCGATTTTCTGGGTTACCCCCGCTAAAATCGCTTTCAGTGATAATATGAGTATACAAGTATATTAAAAATTACACCGAGTTAATATTCGAATTATCATTTGCTACAAATGTAACAGGGATCTCTGTTCAACCCCGCTCCAATTCCAAGTCGTCGTTCGCTCGAAACGCGTTCAGAGCCTCACCGCGAATTACCGGATATCTTAATGAGTACCGTAATTAATACGGACGCAGATCGGTAGGTTGTTGCGCTGGAGACGAGGGAGGGGGAGGAGGAGGAGGAGGAAGAGGGGGGTGAGATAGCGTTTAACCGGAACGTACGGGCTTTGTCACGGACGTGTACAAGATAACCGTATATCTGCTGTGAAATGCAAACCGAGCCGACGACCACCGAGTGGACACCCCGCTGCGCTATTCCAGAATGGGATTGCGGGTAGATCGGTGCCGACGAAGCGCCTCATCTACGCGCTACCCCTTCCTCGAAACGGTGATAGTCGACAGCCACGTTCTAATACCTTGCCATTTGAACGGGCGTCTGGCACGTGCTATGGCTGGGACACGGCAATTAGCCACCCGTGTGATTAGAACGTTAAGAAGTTCGAAGTCTTACGGACGTGAATTAGCATGTTTGCATGTATACGCGAGGATTTTACATACTGCTTGACGCGAGCGTCGAGGATAGAATCGGCTTTACGATTATTTCAACGCTTTCGAATTTCAGCTGCTCCTGGCAAGATGTTTTTCATCAAGCACGAGTATTCGAAGGTACTTAAAAATATCGAGATCGTTTGAGTTATAGAATATCGTCGTGTTTGTTTATGGAAAATTAAAATTATTCGTTTCAACTTAATTTTCTTATACGAAAGATTGTTCTTAAACACGTTCAACTCGAAATCTCTCTTTCTCTTTGAAGTAGCAAAATAGAATATAATTTTTATTCCAACTTGTTTTCTGCTAACTTTGATTTTATTGCCTTTGCTTTCGACTGATAATTAACTGTTGTATAATTAGAATGTGTGAGAAATATTATTCGATGCAATCGCTGAGTGTAGAATAGGATATAATTGTTTCTCTAATTTGTTCTCAGCCAATTTTGATTTTGTTGTTTTCGAGTTTCTGGATGACAATTAATTCCTAGCAATTAGAATGTTAAGAAATTCAAAGTTTTCGAGACACGAATTGGCATGTTTGCGTAGCTAGGCGAAATAGTACGCTGAACATTGAGAGTCGACATTATGGTTTAGTTTAACTACTTCAACCTATACTGAAGGAAACAAGAGAGTTTAGGAAGAAAGTGACGCGAGATAATCCAAAATTTTAAAAGATTGAAATTATATTTAATGCGCAAGAATAATTGGTAGATGTAATAATATAATAATATCTACTAATATCTAATATCTAATGCGCATTTCGGAGTAGAATGCAAATACAATATCACGTACAGTGACTACGTTACAATTATTCGTACTTTCCTAATCGACAAGTTCAAACGGCCGATATGTTTATAAAATGAAAATTCGTTACAAAGTTTTCATTAATACAAGTTTTAATGCAAACTGACGATTCAGTTTATAATAAAATTAAGAATTGAAATAAACTATTTCAAGTTAACGTCACAGTCGTTTCTTTTGTCCGTCACTGTAAGTACAAAGGAAACTTTTATTATAGTTTTTATTCTTCTCTCCTTTATTTACCTTTAATTGGAAAACAGTCCTGTTAATCTCGAATGTATGATAGCGTATTTATCTTCAATTTTATTCTAATCATATAACATAAATCAGAAACGTTTCGTAAAACGAATAATAAACGCGAAATTTACGAAAAATAACATAAAATTTAAAATATTGTCAATGACATTACACATTTTCTTCCTAGAAATGAAAAAAAAACACACGTTATAAAATAAAATAAAAAAAAGAGATCAGACCTTCGGTACTTTCATAGTTGAAAGTGAATTATTTCACGTGCTCGTACAATTTCGAAAATAATGTAAACACGAATACCATGGAAATATCCATGAATATTTGCGAAGCTTAATAAAGCTTGTAATTTGAAACGTAGCTGTTTGTTCAATTATTTTATGCAATGTATTTGCAGCTGTTGCGCAACACAGATAAAATACTTATTAATGCGCGCTCGTCGAGGCTGCGAAATAGCTGTTTGCAGCATCATTGAAAAACGTGGGAAAAAATACACACCGTATATAATCCAAAAACCGTTTACATAAAAATATATGCGTAATAACCAATGTAAAAAAAGCAATCTCGCGAGCATAACTGATATCGCCTTCGTATTCATTCAAACAATCGCTTCCTTCTTCGCCAAATAATCGCGAGATAATTCCCCGCTAATTAAAGTTTCGTTTCATTCTCCAAGAAATCTAATTAGCACAACAGCAATTAAATCATTTCCGTCGATTATACGCAGGTATAAATTATCGTATTGTGTATACCCGCTTGGGATACCCGCTCGTAATTAACATTCACAGGCGGTGAAAATGGAAGTACAAGCTTCCAGGAGAAAGAGAGAGAAGAGAAGAAAGAAGCAACGACTTTATGAAATTAATTTAGCTCGTTGAAATGAATTTTTGAAAAGGTTCGTCTACCGAGCAACTTGAACCAGCTGGATATTCATAGATCGTTGTAACGCGAAACACGAATGTAGTTTCTTCTTCTTTCACTCTCTCTCTCTCTCTCTTTTTCCCTCTTTTTTTTTTTATTTTCTTCCGTAATCACTTTCATCGAAAATGCGGCGAGCCGGAGTGCGAAAGTTTTACGTTACCCCTAACACGAGGCAATCCTGCCGATCCTCATTGCCTTCCAACGCTAGGCATCTGATAAATATTAACAAGAACCACGACGAGATGGTAATCCGCAAAAGTTTTTCTTTGTGGATAGACTGCCAAGGGGGATGTAACATGGAGGACGAGGAGTCGGGGAGAAAGGGTAGCGGCTCCGCCGAGAAGTAAGTTGAGCAAAGTGAAGAAGGACGCCCGGGATAATTCAGACAAGAGGGGGAAGGACGCACAATGAAAATTTGACAATGTAAATTATCCTGTTATTCTTCTTCTTCTTCTTCTTCTTCTTCTTCTTCTTCTTCTTCTTCTTCTTTTTTATTATCTCGCTTCCGTCTTCTAGCTACCTATCCGCGGAGGAAACTTGCCGCGAAGAACTTTCGAAACGTCGTTCCACGCCGCTTCAGTGAATAGGATGCTGTTGCCAAGTGTTCTAATATCTGTTGCACACGCTGCTAAGAGAAAAATCTCCGCGGTTGACACCGTTCCTACGAATCGTCGGAACTTTGTGGTAGATCGTTCTTTGAATTTTTCGAGTTTTCGAGTAGATTTACAATGGACGATCTGCGAATTGAGGGTGAAAATTGGATTTAATTTAACTGAGATTTAATACATTTGGCGAGATACTGTACTTGGAATAGGTTCAAACCTTGTACGTAAAATAGTTTGAATGATTTAAACAAGTCAATTAATTATGTGATACCTGATTGAAAGTTTTAGAACACTATATTTGCTTCAAAGTCGCAGTTCTAACAATTCGTTTAATTTCACTATATGACGAAGAACGTGCTATTAATATCGTCTGCATCAAATATTGAAGCTTCGTCAAAAAGTGGAAAATATTACAGTAAAATCGTCCAACTCACGATTTAACTCAAATTTTTAAATTATTTAAACTATTATGTTAACGTACATGTGTTTATAGTGTATGTAGATATATGATATATTTATTACGATATTACAACATGTGTCCAAAATTCATATACATATATATTTCAATACACATACATGAAATGTGTATTAGTACACAGTACTAATACAAATAATGATTTTAAATTTAACTCTTGCCACATTCTACTACTTACTTCATCATTTATTAATAGTATTAGACCACACACAATTCTATTATACAATATTCTACAATGGTAGTACATTAATCACACCATTTTTAATCGTATCAAAGAAAAAATATGGCAACTAAGCCAAAACTTATTTCAGTTAATAACTTCTCTCTTAATTCACGTAGCCGTGGCTCTCAGATCCGCTAAATGTTTCTATCAACCCCGGCATATTCCGCATCGTTCATATTCAATGGGCTTCGAGTGGCTCGGCCTCATCGTATCGTTTTCACTCGAGCGGTCATAAAACGCGATATTAATTCCGCGCGCGAGCTTCTTATTTTCTCGCCAGCTTTTGATACGTTACTTCCACGATGGAAGAACGATCGCAGTCACGAGATCTTCTCTCGGGGGTTTTTACGAGCCGGAGCTCTAGCCGTTTCGTCCATTCCTGGCTCGCCCGTCGTATCATCGCCCCGACAGCTCTTACGTCCGTTATCTTCCCGTTACTCCTTGGCTCCTAGGGTTGTCGCTCACGGAAATGGAATTTCCTTTCGTTGGATCGCGCAAAAATTCCTTCGTTCAACCTGCTCATTGTATTCGTATGTTTGATTGCAATGCCACCTCCACATTAACTATTCGCGCGCAATTTATCGTATGTAGATTGTGCTCATGTACAACAAATTTTTATATTCTGAGTTAATTTTATACAGTGTTCCCATATATAATAATTTCTATAAAATATCTTTACATACATACTACATAATCCATCAAATAATTGAATATTTTTTTGTTTTGAACTTTGAAAAATTGTTTAAATCATGTTACTTTTGTACACTTTTGTTACACTTCACTCACAGCACGTTGCAGTTCGTACACTTTTATCACTGAAAGTGATTTTAACAGAGGTAATCCAGAAAATTGGGCCTCTTCAGATGCAACGCTAATGCAACGAAAATTAGCGATTGGTTGATTTGGGTCACGTGATTCGCGAGGGGCGTGGGGTAGACCTCGAGTAGGAGTGGCGTTGTCTGCTACTGAGCGATCGTAAAATAAAATTTTATGGCAAAAAAGTGGTCTTCATTTCCTAGTCAGAACAGTTGCTTCTGGGCCTTTCGTTTTGAGACGAATCGTACTGGGGTACAAGTCGTGCAGTTTTTTTTTTTATACTCTGTGTAGTATTGTTAACCTATTTGTTGGCATCGAGAAGTGATCTACGCAAGATCTATAGTTGCTACATATTTCAAATTTTGCTTTGTAATTTATATTTTTATAACTGAAAGTTTCCTAAAACCTGCTCAAAGTTCGCAGCAGAGTTTGTACTACGTGAGCGTGGGTATAACAAGTCGCCGATTGAAAATCCGCTTGTTTTCGCGGTCGAAAATCGCTGGTTTCGATACGCTAGCTGTAGCTTGCAAGGGTAAAATGGTACGAGCTGAACGGAGCAACGCAGGGTCAGGGCTATTCTAAGGGCTCGAGATTACAAGGTATTGTTCCCGCGCCACCCTTTGTCTCAAATCTACCCTTCCTCGACCGAGCTTCCACCACCTTTTTCATCGCCGTTCGCCTATCTCTCGTTCTTCTTTGTATTTTTAATTCGCAACTTTGTAACCAGGCCTCTCTCGTTTCTCTCTCTTTCTCTATTTCTCTCTCTTTCTCCCCCTCTCTCTCTTACGTGGTAAATCTCGTCTGCCACCGTCCTTCTTCCTTCGGCTGGCTTTCCCCTGGAACCCTAACGTTCCGTTTTCACTGGCCGACCCTCCGACCGAATGGTGTCCTCGTCGTCGTCGACCTTCGTCAACGATTATTTCTCCGAGGAAATCTGACCCCCTTCCCCTCTGGGTCGGGGAAAATCGTTTTGCATTTATTCGTTCGCTGGAATAACGTTGATCTGGGAGTTTACATTGGCCATGAATGTACCAATGTAATTTTAAAGCGATTCTGCCGAGGTTGCGGAGAGAGGTATACGGTTACGTTGCAGCAGAGTTTGTCGAGCCACGTGAAATGATAATTCTGCGTTAATCAAAACCGATCGTTGTTGCTTTTTCCTGGTTTGGAAGAAGAATTATTCGATTAATTGTTCTGCAATTGAGAACAATTCTCAACGATTCTATTTGAAAGAGAATTTATTCCAAAATTATTCGACAGAAGTTAATTGCACATGGCAGAATGGCATTGTTGTTACTTTTAAACGTTTAAAAGGAAAATTTAAGCATTTCGAAGAAAAATCGATGAATATTCAACGAGAGATATTTAGAAATATAGAATAGTAACTATTGTTCTTCGTGCAAGGTGGATCAGTAACTGTTATCACTTTGGAGATATAAACAGGATTAAAATAAATATGGTAGCAATTACTTTTCTGGAGAAATTTTAAACTTGATTTGGTACAATACATACATGAAATGAAACAGAAATATAATACATTTCTTCGTGCTTACGGAAACTCGTATTTTTCTAACGTCTTAATTTTATATTACCAGAATAGAGTGTCTAATAAGACGAATGATCGTCTATTAAGTTACCAACAGAGACATTCCGTGTATACAACATACAATACGTTATATACTTGGCAAACAATTAGTAAAAGTTGCAACTAAATTTCGTTCAAATTCAAAGCAAATGATCAAACATTGGAAAATTAGGAGCGATTCTAATTCAATGGTCAGAGGCCGGGTGCCGTTCGGATCTCGTACGGATGGCTAGGAAAGAGGGAGGGAAAGAGAGATTTAAAAGCGGGGTTAAAGGAAGCAGCAGCGTAGCGGATACCGGGTTAGCACCGGATTGTATCTACTCGAGCACGAAACGGTTTACATTTACTAAAAGTTTCCAATTGCATGGAGCACACCGGATATCCACTCTACTTTCCTCCTTCGGAGATGTCATTTTACTGGCGGCGATGGCCGAGGAGATGCAAGCGACGACTACCAAGCTCCTCTCGTTCTCTTTCGATTTCTCCCTTTCTCTCTCTCTCCCTCTGTCTTTAGAAGCAAACGACTTCAAAGTCGTAGCGGGGAATCGTTTCGCAAATCCTTGGAGGAGGCGTATCGGGGGCCCCTTTCGTACACCGGCACCTCGATTTCACTTCGTGCGCGAACCCCACCGCCACTCGACTTTGTCTCTCTTTCTGCCTCTCGTTATCTATAATGGGTTTTCACCGTTCTTTAGCGAACTACAGAAATCCCGTCTACCGTGTAAACTCGTTCCTTTAGTATTATGGTCTTATAATTATGCAGCGGATCTCGCGATATTGTGCCCACGCTGTCTGTTTCCCTTCTTTCCTTCGCCCGGCTCGGGACCGACTTCACGGGCCGTGAGAAAAGAAGGCGCGCTATTAGGCATTCGGGAATTTGGGCGTGTTTATTAGATTGAAATGGAGCTTGAGATTCCTGAAAATGATAAGGTCTAATTGAAAGTGACGATGAATTCGATAATTAAGCTGTTGACTGTGCTTCTTACTTTTAGTTTAGTTTAGTTTAGATGTTTGCAGCCCTTCTTTATTTTAGCGTTAACACGTTATATGTGGTGTGCAGAGATCGAATACAATTTTCCGTTGTTTCAAGAAAACTGTCTACGAAATACTTTTATTGAAAATGTTTATTAAATATTTCTTCGTAAAAAGTGGAAAAATAAGTAAGAATCGTGGCTGCAAAATATTACAGAATACGTAATGTCACGCAAGTTTTTAATAAAATTGAAAAGTCAAAACGCGATAAAAAAATTAAATAAATTTAACTTGTTCGTCATCTGAATGTTACGTTCGTAACAAAAGTCTTGTAACTTCTATGTACGTATAATACGATCTTGGCTCAGTTTTGAATTTTACCGATGTAATAATGATTCTCATATTATAGTCTAGGAAAATTTCAATAACATACGATATACCCAAAAGTTTTCAATACAAAGATCTGCACGAAAATTGTTCTGACTAGAATCAGTTGATTAGCCGCTGAGAAAATCGTGGATACAGAAACGAGACTAAAGAAGAACGTAATAAACTACAGATCGCTTGGAAATTCGCGAATGAACGTGGGAAGAAGAAGAATAGGAAAAGGACGAGGGAGAAAGAAGAAGACTTGTGCTTGGCTCGGTGCAATTCGCTCTCTCCTCGTTCGTCCATGGTTCCACGGTCTCGATAGTCCGATTAAAACCAACTCTAAAACCCGTCCCAACCCACCGAACCTATCGCTCCGTTGCTATTCCGTTTTACTGTTCGAGCTACCATATGCATGGCAATAACTATGTCCGCCCCTATGATACCGGAGTCGCTACTGCGTTTCGCCACGTTTCAACCTTAAGCACTCACCTACCGCCCGTTCCGCTGACTCCGTGCAACCTTCGAATTTCCATTGCCTCTCGAGAGTGTCGCGGTTTCACTCTGTTTCCGTATTTTTCGACTCTTTCGATCGGTTTACGATTCATTCTTCTGTCTCGCTGTTTCGTTTTGTGGTTTCTCCTTCAGACTCTTTTAAGAAGTTCTGACTCCCCGCGGTTGACGATTTCTGCTCCGCAAATGGTTTTGACTATGGATTTTTGTGCATTTGCAGGGAACTTTAAAGCTCGAAATTGCATAGAGTGCAGGTAATAGAAAAGATGTGTGTAGCGGCCCTACGATTCCTCGACTACGAGTTTCGAACACTCGACTTGCACAAGCCGCAAGTGGCTGCGCGCCTAGCGTCGAGGTCCTACCGATCTCCGATGTTAAGCAAGCAGCATGCGGAACCTCGCTAGGAGGGTGCCGGGCCCAGCCTAGCGGGTAGTTATAACAACAAGCGTCTGGGGTAAGGAGTCGCTCTGCCATCAGCCCCACTGATGAGTCTAGGCAGTGACTCTGAGACGAAACGCAATCGCCTTTCTTCTCACTTTCTCTCTCTCATTCCTTCTCTCCTTCCAGCAGCATTCTGGGTCTTAAAATCCTTTACAGATCCCTAAAATGTGTAAAACGTTCGAAGCATAGTGTTTTGTACAATATTTAGAGTCAGGAAGTCTACGATTTATTTATTGCCTAAATTTTGTTCTTACTAACATTAGAAGCAAGTGCAGTAGTTTGTTGATTTACTCATTTTAGTTTTCAGAGCTATTTAGCTTTAATAGTTCTATATTGCAGTACGGTTTACTGGATATTTCCTTTCTAATGCTCAGAATGGTGCTCAGATTTTTTACTCAGATTTTTTAATTAGTAGGATGTATATTATAAATTGCAAGGAGTATTTCTGAAGTTCTGTTTTGAACTCTAAATTTTGTTTTGAGACCTGATGAAGATTGTATTATAACTATTGTTTTGACAGAAAGAAACAAGAACAGAATCTTATAAGATCGTACAGAGATTAATAAAAATTATTACTGCTCTTCATTTCTTTATCGTCGAAGAAAGAAGATTATAAGACAGTTTTAACATCAGATTATAGAATTTCTATTATAGTCGTTCATACAATATTTCTTTTTTTTTTCAAAAGCAACTGACCACTATCAATGTATCCTGCTACTATAAAAATATATTGCTATTTAATTCCGTGTGTTTTAATACCGAAAGATATTTATTATCTCTTTCATAACTTTTTTATAGTCTATTTTTACAAAAAAAAAAAAAAAAAAGAAATGAATTGAATTTCAATAAAAAGACGAAAAGTTATGCTTGTACATGAACAAAATGTTTAAATAACTGAATTCAACCAAAAATTTCGTCCAAATAAATAAAATTCCACCATAGGAGAAGGAAGAATCAGTGGACTTTTGTTACATGAATTCCAATTATATAAACTATTTGTATACTGTTGAATGTACACACACGCAATACTAACTTATGGCGAGAAACGCAACATCGAAATAGGCCACTGCGAACCGAGCAGCTATTCGTCGCGTCGCTTTAAACGAAAGTGGCCACGGAATCGTCTCGGTGCCTCGCACCGCCTACTACCGACGACGATCAAGCGAAGAACCGAGAGATTGAAAGTGATTAAGACCGGGCGGTGGGCGGCCCGGAACCGCTGTGCGTGCGTGCAAAACGCAGCATAGTAGGTCACAGTGACGTTAAAGGGTTATCAAATGGCCGTAGCGTAAAGCGTTTTGGCGGCGAAAGGGCGAACGGCGAGCAACCACGATGCCGCGATCCGTATTGGCATACGGATGCTTACGGGAGAGGCCTGTGAACATGTGTAGCCGAGCTGCCCCCCCCCCCCCCCCCAACAAAGCTAGGCTGTCTGACAGTTTGGCATGTTGCCTTCCACTGGCTCTGCTGCCGCCATCGCCATCGCCATCGCCAGCATCAGGGACGCCGCGTATCGGCCTGTTGTCCTCGTGTCGACACTGTCGACACGCGCGACACGTTGCCGCACGCTTCCGCGTGTACGCACACGCGCCGTCGTTTAATCGTCACCCGAGTAAATCGGTCAATCTGTGACACGGAACGCGCGCGACGATTGGCCGTACGCGCGCTGTCCGTAAGTATGTAAAGAGCACCGTATAAAAAAAAAAGAGCACTCGTTGAAAAGCCCCCGGAAAACCACGTAACTACCACCAGAGGCCGTGTTTTCTCCGTGAATTCGGCTATTTTATGGGGACGTTGGACGATGGCGCGATGGAAATCGTCGGCTAGCAACCGGGAGAAGTTCGATCGTTGTTGTTGCCGTTGTGCGTCCGAACGTGTTCATTTACATTCGATTTTATATCGAAGGATATAGTGTATGTAGGTGGGTACAGTCGGTCACGAAAGGCTGCGTGCATTTGGCAAGTTTTTAATATCTAAAATAAAATGGAGAATCGATTTATTCGCTAGTTAAAATTCTAATTCTGGCAAGGTGACGTTTACTGGGAAATACAAGCAAGTCGAAACAACTATCAGATTTATCGTATAATTGTTGACACACTGTTTTCATCATCATTGTTATTAAATTGTTTCACTCTGTACAAATAAATCAGGAACGTACAAATGTAACAAATATGGTAACAAATATTTTAGAAATGGTCTGATATTTTAAATCTTAAAGAAATGTTTCTTATATATTTCTTTACCAACGAGCGAGTTAAAATGAAAATGTACGAGTAAAAATTTTCATAGAATCGTGTTTCTTGATTTATCTATTACGTATCTTTTCAAACAAAACTGCAAGGAACTTTGTCGATACTTTAGAAACAGTCTAATTTTAACCAACAAATTAATCAAGATCCGTGAAAAGTCAAAAACGTTTCTTTTTTTGTTTGAAATATTCGACATATTGACAGATGCACGCAGACTTCTGTGACTGACTGTATGCAGGAGAGTCGTGCTGCAGCGCGGCGTGACGTGTTAGGGAATGATTAATGAAATGGTTTTGTTGCTCACGGTCCATGGTTGTGGCGACTGGATTTTTGTTTTTACAAAGATGCGAAACGTTTTGGCAGATTTTGTGGAAATCAAAGATTTTGTTTATTTACGGGAGCAAACGGCGGGCGTAACGGCAGCGTTCGTTTTATTTACGGATTGATGAGTATCGTGACAGAGAAATATTTTCCCGAATAAATTGCGCGGGATTATCTGATAAAATATGAACGATATATAGAAAAAAAAAAGAGAATGTCAAAGCACGAACTGTCGATAACAGTAGGATACCAAGGTATGTATTCTCATTTTATTGTACTTCGCTTTCGAATTTTATTCAACGATGCTTTATCCTTTTTGTTCTTTTTTAACTTTCCATTTGTTCTTTTTCGAGAGAGATTACCATAATGGATAATGACATGGAAAAATCGTAAATCGTTTTAACTAGAATAATTGTAAATTGTTTCAACTGTAACACAACAGACAAGGTACGTTCGTTTTTCTAATATAAATAACTTTCAAGTATTTTTTAATCGAAAAATCTGAAAACTTTTCTGAATATTTTACCGAACTGCGGTACCATTTTTATTATTTATTGCCGTGACACATCGAGAAAGAAATACGAGTGGTGTTGAGGTTAGTCGGTCTGATCGAAAAGAGATATTACTACTGAAAAATGATATGAATATCAGACTTTTATACTGTGTATTGTATTTTCGCAATCTATGAATAGCGTATAGCATACTAGTTCATGTATAGATCTAAATCTCACTCTCACCGAGAGCGTAATAACAATGAAGCGCTATATGACGTTACTTTGAAGCAACATCAGCTGTTCTATATTTTGCAACATTTCTCCAAGTTTTCATACATTAACATATTCTCCAGGAAACTTTAGAAAGTTTTGCAACGGCAGTTCTTCTCTCGAAACAAGTGATATAAAACTTACTACAATGGCGCGAAGGTGCTGCAATAATAGAAGGGAGAGGATGCAGCGTTCCTTCCAAGGCTTGTCAGATACGTACTTACTGTTCACGGCTCGAAAGTATGATAGGACGAGATTTAACATAACTTGAAAAACAAGACGTATGCAGTGGTTTGACTGGCAATGAGAATTATTGACCGAGACGCTCACACTTGCATTTGTCATTTACAGCGGTTCGCAAAAATATGTATTTTGAATTTTTGAACATAGAAATTTCAAGCTTTAAAGTGAGCTCGGGTTTTATTATTGTACGATTTTTTCTTTTTTTAGGAAATTGTAACAGTTTAAACATTTTGTGTCAAGTTTGTGTCGAAGAACAATTAGTTTGGTAAATATTCTATCTTTAACTTTGTAAAATCGATTCTATGAAAGAGAAAGGAAAGACACGAACGGTCGATTCTTGCGTTGACATTGTCCAGATTAGTTGGACTATTTCTCCACTGACGAGTTCGTATAAATGAAATCCTACTGCAAACGTACAAAGTGTCAATTACAAACTTCCATCCGTCCATCACCTTACTTCCAATAGCAATACGATGTCCCCGTCAAATTCTATATTTTAGTATAAACATCCACAGCGCACGACAGACCGAGCTGATTCTGACTGACCGAGCCTGGCCAAATGAAATTGCGCCAGCGTCGAATAGTTGCACGTGGTGTGCCGTGGAATCTAGCGATCCGGGGTTAAGAATTCTCGCGCGTGACATCGGACTTAAACGGCCATCGTCGACGAAGCAGTCTCGCGCGATATCCCAGATTCGAATGTCGCGATACTCGGTAGCCCGGCTCCTATGGGAAAATTATTCGCTCGCGTCGCGCAGCCCTCGATATCCGACCAGGCCGCGTGATATCTCCATAGCCGGCGGGATTTCTACGACGACCTCGCCTATTTGCAATAACAGTTCGCCTTCCCGAAGAATGAAAACGCGACGTGTCGTCGCTCGCTCGCTCGCCAGCGGATAAGGAACGCGACGACGTGATCCGCGGCTCGGATAACCTTTTATTTCGCGCCACATCGCCACACCGAAATGGAAATTAGATCGACGTTTACGTACGAGACGTGTAAATCGATAGCGGGGACGGATTTAAATAATGTAGCCGTCGGGGTAAACGGCGTGCAGGCGAGTCGATACCGCCGCGGGGAATCTCGCGAGCGGTCCCCCCCACTCCACCCCCGCGATAAATTTCGATTCGTGGACATGGGAAATAGGGTCTCTTTCCAGGTACAGGAAATGTAAAAGCGCAAGGAGATTGTTGCGGCAGATAACGGATATTGCGAGAGATCGCTCTATTTGTAGAACGTAACTGATTTATGCAGTTTTGAAGCACGCGGATATGCTGAATCTCTATTCTGCTCGTGCATTTGCACGCGTTTGTCTAGGAACGGTGTGTGTGTGTGTGAAGCGTGATTTTGAAAATCTTGTGCGAACACCATTGATACAGACAGTTCTGAGGATTGCACATGTATATCTGTTCTAGATATTTAAAAATCACGTTCGAAAGATCATCTTCGTGTCTTTTGTTTATGGAGATAATTGCTTAATATGCTTATTGCAATTGGAGAAAGTTAAATTTTGTTTCGATCGCGCACATTCGAGACATTAGAGTCATTAATTTCGTGTATTTTATACGTTGAGACGTACTGAATAATGATAAATTAAATAATAACAAAATCGTGTCAGAAAATTTTAACTAATTAGATGATTCGTGAAATTATCTAACCGAACATTGATTTCGCATTTGAGAGTTCTCATTCTATGTGTTTCTCCATAATATTCACAAGTGACAAAAATCAATGATATACTTCACAATCCTCACCACACTATAACATTACAGAGACAACTTTCGAGATTTTCCAAATAAATTACCTACAAAACATAAATTTCGCACTTAAACGAAGAAGCGACGTTCCAATGGGGAGAGAAATTCGCCGACAGTTTCATTTTGGAACGTTCGTAGATTATCACGAAACGAGTCAAACGTGCGTGTACATTCTCCACGAATTAACAGGTTCGGAAAACTTTCGAGCAAATTGCTCCGACATTAGCTTTAAAGCATAAATTTCGCAATTAGACAGTATAATCGCGTTTAAAGGAACGAACGATATTCGAGTGGGAGCCACGAAGACATTTATTCGGCGAAGCACTACGCTTAATTTGTCGGCGGAAGAAGAAACAAGCTAATTGGATTACAGCGTTGCGCCGGGCCAGCGTTTTTACAACATCGGCCGGAATGAAGAATGCAAAAGGGAATGATGTACGTAGCTACGTCGGTGGAAGTAAAAACGGGGGTGGAAGAAGGGTGGAGAGGACGAGAAGTAAATCCAGCGTAGCGTGGTATCACTGACATCCCGGGAACTACATGGGCCGTGGTGGTCAACGTACCATAACATTATATCTATCCCACGTAGCCTATAGCTAGTATTTCTTTCGGACATGCGACTGGGAAACCACCCCTTAGGTATCACCAGCAGCGCAGGACAATGTGCTCGACTTAGGCTGATCTTATTTTCCTCCCCGAGACACAGCCGTAATTTCATATATGAAATCATATTTCCGAAGTCTCCCGACGTTACCGCGTGTCTCGAGGTCTGGCCCGATTATTATTTCTCTTATACAATGGACAATAGAATTCGCGCTACGAATTCCTTTAATAACACGAACGCGATAATTGTTGGGCTGAATGAAGGTTTGATAATTAATAATACTCGTTGACTGATTATTCGTCACATGCTTTGATAAAAATTAATGAAATTACAAATAAGAAGGTTGTTTCTATGTAATAAAAATTACGTAAAATAAATATACAAATTACATAGAAATTGGTGGAAAGATTGAAATGTAGGAAACAAGGTAGAATACGCGTCATAATTTTTCAGCAAACCTCCATTTAAATTCTATTTCTTTAGAGAAGCTGTTTTGGGAGACTAGGATTTTCATACAAAATTTGAACTGCAATATTTATGTACGATCTCTTAAATTTCTTGAACGTATTTTTTAGGAGAACGTAACGAAGAAGACACGATCACCAATCAGATATTATTAAAACTTTATTAAATTTAGACATAAAGTTTTCTTAAATAACAATTACGTTAAAAGATACTGATTTTTAACTCCCTCGCATTAAAACATTAAAATCAAGAAAGCAACAAAATTGTACACATTATATCTTTTCCTTGTAAACTTCATATGTAAATTTTTAATTTGATGGTGTTTTAAATTAAAACGAAAGAAATTTTGCATTGTGAATAAGGAATTATGTAGAATTAAGTGAAATGAATTTAAAAAATTATGTATATTTTTATTTAGATTTGTTTATTACAAAGAGCGCTCATTTAAAAATATACATTTAGACACTGCTTGTTTTGAACGTTTGAAATGTTACGTAAAATCTTCAAAAACGTGCAAAAATTATACAGAAGAAACGAAAGAATTCTTCAAGAATGTTAGATTAAATGCGTTTTAAGAATTTGACGATAAAGTTAAATTTGTCATAAAACATTTGAGAAGGAGGAAAGCTTCGCACAAATATTGTCTCGAAGCCAAGCGCACTAAGAATTTTTTACTTCCGTCTCTCCAAACGTAAGTTATTCCCCGCTTGAGAAAATGAAAAAAAAAAAAAAAAAACAGAAAAAAGTTGAAATTAAAATAAAAGCGACGCGTGGATTCAAGCCTCGTCCCCATCTCCCCGGCTTCGTTCCCGACAATTGTGCCTGTATTCTTCGTGTTTTCAATCGTCCGTTGTGCCTCGAACGTAGGCGGACGTACAAATGTTTCGTTTCGACGGAGCAAGGTATTTTCGTTCGAACGGTACGGTTGTGTAGACAGGTAAAGGGAAGCGCGGCGGAAGTACCTGAGAAAGTGGAAGATTTGCGTAGTTGAAGAGCGAGAAAGAGAACCGGAGAGCTTATCAAGAGCTTTAAGTTTTGCTCACAGAAGCAGTGAAGCAAGGGGAGCGCGGTCTCTGGCTTAATCCTGTATTGTAAACTAGGCAGCGTACAACCAGCCAAGTTTTCTACCTTGTGCCACTCACCTTCTATACTTGTTATTTCCTTTCTTCCCTCTCCCCCACGCCCACCCTTTCCAAAAGGGTGAAAGACAGCATGGGTTAATCTGTCCTCTGGGAATAACTCGAAACACAGAACAAAAGCTTCCGTTCTTTCAGTTTCTCTCCCTCTCTCTCTCATTCGTTTCTTTCTTCTTCGTCGTTCTTTGAACACAATCTTAACCCTTTGCGCAATCAACGATACGTCCTCTTCTTGTTCGCCACTCTGTTCGCTCCGCGTCAATCTTTAAGTGGAATTTGCTTAAGCATCATCAGAGGTGCAAGTTGTAAAAACGAGTGCCAGTTTTGCGGCATTTGTTGCCTTTGTTGCGAAACGAGGGGTGTTTATTGAAGTAATTCCCCGAGATAAAGGTTTGCGCGCGAATATTGTTTGATTTCTTACTACTTACGGCAGGTTACTAAGGCCAAATCAGCTTCGTTTCTTTCAATTCTATTTTTTTTCGAAAAAGTTTTTTTTTACAAATTGTAGAATTTTTTCGTTTACGCACACATTTTAGCAAATGAAAGTTTCAATTCAACCGAGTTTCATTTTATTCTAATAATGAAAACAGATATGAATAATTTTCGAGAACACATTGTCGTTTGTAAATTGCTATTTCATAAATCACATAATTCATCATATAATTTGTAATTTATTTTGTACAACGTAAATTTGTCGAATATTTCTACGTCATAGTCTTGCATTCTACTAAATATTTCAAAGATACGAATTACTTTTGTACAAGAAATGACAAAAATTTTTTTGAAAATATGAACTAATTTAGATTTATGTGAATAATGCACTGTAGGAATAATTACGTATTGTTACGTATTCTAATAATTTACTACTGCTAGATGTTTGTCCGTTTGATTATCAAAAGTAATTGAATTCGATTTACATGAGTGAAGTGATCAAACAAATGCGAAATGACGTGCAGTTATAGAGATGCAGTGATTCGAACACATAAATAATTGTAATTTTGTATTGGTATATCAATGAAATACTTCAGTAAAGCAGTCAGTATTTTAGAAACGTGCATATATGGATATGAATTTCAAGTTTGCACAACAGTATAAAAATCAATAGAGTTAAATTAAAATTAAAGATCTATCTAATTTTGCTCAATTGTGGACACTTGCTGTTTCCTGTTTCCTGTGTGCATAATAAATTCATTTTATGTATAATATATATATACATGGAATGTTAGATTTTATCAATTGTTGAAAATATTTCAAAAATTAGACTTAGCAAAAGATTATATTCTGGGACATTGAAGAAAATATAGAAAATATAGGTTGTAAGACAGGAACAGAATGTCATCAAGTGATACTAAACATACAGTTTCCCACATAAAGTCATGTAATTATGTACATGATGCATTAATAGTATTATAATATTAATTGGTAAATATATAATATATAATAAAAATAGTAATACAATACCAATATATATATATATAGAGCAATATATGCAATTGTAGTGAATAGTTATGTCAAATAAAGTTTCAGAAATATGGATACAAATTCGTAGAACAAATTCGTACAACGATGCAACAATACACAATATTTTAATTCCACTGCATTAAAACATCTGTTCTCTCTTCGCAAAGCATTCTCGCAATAGCGGACTCAATATTCAGAGTTAATATCGCAGGAAGGAAGATTTATTTCTCCTTTGGAACTTGAAATTCTCGCGTTTATGCTAAATCATGTCCACGACTTCGTATTCCAGCCACGTGTCGCGTTTTACCGTAGTTCGGCATAAAGCTAACCGTATATTCGTGTGGCCGCGATGCAGGCACACGTGAATCTTTTCAATTCCAACCGGTATATAAATTACGAGACGAGATCTCTCTCTCTCTCTGTCTGGCGCTTTCATACTTTGAAACGGGATCCTTTGCGATCCCAGTTAAATGGTCCGTCCTGTAAAAAAGCTCACTCGCCAGCGATGTTAAAACCCACGCCTGTTGGATTTCTTGCTTATCGCGCAATAAATGTATACAACTCGAAAAAGGTAACTTACCTTCATGTAGAATCGCGATGGAGGAAGATGAGCGGCCAGGTAGCTGCTCTCGCCCCGCTACGCCGTCGCTACTTTCATACATTTATTTATGAAGCGCTATGAATAAATGGATGCTGGTCCCTCCTCTCGCGCTTAGTGTTTCAGAAAGCTGATATCGTGTTGTTCGTACACGGACATACCGAATATAATGGCTGTTCGGGGAGTACCTTGTCAAATCGATTAGTTCATTTCTCGATGTCTGCCGTCGTGTCGTGTTTTGGGAACGGAACTTTCAAAAAGGTCGGAGATGTGATAACTTTGCGAAAAAATTCCCACAGATATGGAAGTTTTTATGCGGGGAATCGTTTCCGTGAATATTTTCCAATGAAAATTCAAACTCCAAAACTCTGTAGTATATACAGAGTGTTTAAAGTTGTCGATATGTACACTGTAATCAGTGACTTTTATATTTTTTTTATCAACTTGTTAAATATAATTCCATTTTATAATTGTCATTTATCTTTTAAACTTTCTTCTGTCCACAACTTTCAGTTTGAACTTTAAACAAAATAGAGCAACGAAGTAACTTGTAATTTGTAAAATTTATTTACAAAAAGTGTCGTATGGTTTGTTAGAATTTTCTATCTTACGAATTATGAAATTTCACTGGAGTAATATCGATTTAATTATGCAGGAGAACCTTGGTGTTGGATTTCAGATCGTGAAATTGAATTCGATTTATTGAAACCTTACAAAGTATCTTATTTCGTTCTACGTTACAATGTCGTACAATGTTGTATAATTCTTTTTTCACTATGTAATCTTCACGAGACCGTAATTATAACGGATATTATATAACTTAAACAATTTCCATCATCGTTCAAAGAAGGTTATATTTCATTATGAAACAAATCATTTTAATTTGTTAAAAACCAAAGTTGCGTTAATGCAACATTTTTATTTGCAGTTATTTTTAGTCAATTCGCATCAATAAATTCTATTTTTTAATACTGGGGCCATGAAAGAAATTTGGAACAAATATATTCACAAACTATAATGTCAAAAATTCATTTCACATTTCTGCATCGTTACGTTTCAAGCTCGATTCTACGATTTCGTAAGTTTCAAGAAATTTATAACGTTACGATGAATCATGGTATCTAACAACATGAAATAATCAACACCCAACTTTCGTGGAAACACAGATGAACAACTATTTTCTCGTATACCAATTAAACGAAGGAAACAATCATCCCTAAGAAAATCTCAGCAGTTCAAAGACCTTCGCCAGGTAAGAGCCAGATTAATAAACGCGATAAACCGTGGGCTCGCGCATCGAAGGATATTCCACTCCCTTAATTTCCGACAAATTTCACCCATCCCCATTAGCAAGCAAACAGAGAGAGAGAGAGAGAGAGAGAAAGAGAGAAAGGGAGAGAAGAGAGCGAGCTCTGAAACACGGAGGGTGGCCACGTTGTGTCGTTCATCATGCCGGCCCGGTTTTATCGTCTCCACGTTCGACCGATTTGAGCAACGAAGAAAATACAAAGTCAAAGGGCCGGAAGACACGAAGAATTCGAAGGAACAGCCGTTCATCGAAGGAAATTCGCTCCCGCCGCCTCTTTTCCGGCTCGCCTAACCTGAAAAACCGTATTCTTCTGTGCCGCGTTACTTTGAGTCCGCTGCCACGAGGCGAACGTCTGCGAGAGAGTTCGAACGAGACGAGAGGAACGAGAGAGGAATGGTCGCTGTGCGAGCGCGAGGGGGAGTGAAAAGGTCGCGCAAAGGGATGGGCATGTAATTAACGAGTATTCTCAATAAGACGGTCGACGAACTGGGAGAAAGGGAAGGGAGTGAAGCTGAAGAGCGCGTCGAAGGAGAAAGCTAGCGATGGGATCAAGTATGAATTAAGTACGATTTATACCGTGTCAACAATTTCTTGGCACAGGCTCTCACATAGGTATACCGAAGAAAACAAAATTGAATCCTCTCTCAACGTTCTTCAGATATTTCGACGAGTATAGATTTACCTAAATTGGAGTCTAATCACAATGTACCTACATCGAAAAGTGTTGCTCCTATTGACAAATATATTTATTTCAATATACTGACCGTCAGTATATAACGTTGTAACTTCATTTTTATCCAAAATTGTTATTTATTCTGTTCTTTAAGAGATTTCATTTATTTAATGATGAATTAACGATGATACTTACAAGGTGCATGTTTCAGGATTTAGAACAATTAGCGTGAATAATATAAATCAGTTTCGTGAGTATTTCATGAGAATTTAGATTACTAAATTATTGTAAATATCTGTAAAATACAATTCAAATGAATCTTTTTAACTTAAATATGATAAATGCAGTTGACAGAATAGCTAATTAGTATAAAATAAATAGCAGAAACATCTTATTTAAGTGACTCGAAATATATTCGTTCAATATTAAGATATTACAAGGATTGAAATGTATGCTTTTAGTCACATTCAGAAAGTTTATATAAATTTTATAAAGTGTCAGTTATTTATTAGAAATGAAACGTGGAATCTGTGTAGTAGAAACGAGATAAGAATGATAGAAATCTGCCGATGAAATCGCACCAAGTGCCTAATTTACGTGATTCAGTGTCATCTCTGATGAGCAACAATTGAATCCCAAGACTCTTCCATTTTGTGCCAAACGTGACTTGATTTCGTACACAAAACTTGATCCCATCGCTAGAGAAAGCTCAAAGCTTTGAACCGCCTCGCGCGTTCACCTATTAAATAAAATACATTTAAATGCCGGCGGCACGTTGCCGCGCGTGAAAACTATTGACTCCTCGCCCCTGTCTTGAACCCCCTTTCGCCGTTTCTTCCATCTCTTGCGTGCCCTGCACGAAGCAGCTTAATGAGCGTCGCTCGCGTCTCGTTGCAAACCATCCTGTCTCTGGATCTTTCTTTTATTTAGTCTCTTCCTCTGTTCTTCCCTCTGTTTGTTCTCTGCCCCTGTCTTCTGTCTTTTTCTCCGTGCACGCGTCAACACGTGACAGGAAGCGGGGCCGGGTGTCTGACGAAACGAGAGACGTCGCTGAAAAATGCGTGAAGGTTCGCGGAGAGAACGGAGAACGAAGTATCGCGTTATTGGAAGAACCGTGAAGTCGTGTTTTGGTGAGCGCGCTCTCGCGAAGCTCGTTCCATCAACAGGTTTTGGGGCGATACGAACTAGTTTCGTTCGGCTTTGTACTTGAAAGAAGCCTGGGGTACCTGTATCGCGAAATTCAATTTAACTGTCTGTCGCTTGTTGAATCGTCGAAGCGATTCTCCCGGTACTGCGCTGAGAGATCGCGGGGAATTCCAGGTGGATTGCGTGTAACGTTGAATTTTAACGTTTTGAACTTTACGGTAGTCGAAGTTTGTTGGAATATTTTACAACGGAGAGATGATTTAACATTTGCTAACAATAATAATAATAATAATTCGATATTTATATATTTGTGGAGCAAAAATGTACAGAAGATAAATTTACGTACAAACTCTTTCAGTTTAATTCAATATAATTGTGTAAACTTTTGCAGTTTAATAACGATACTAATTGTAATGTTAGCATACTACATTAATACAATGCGTTATATCACACGTCACATTATATTAATATACTATACTAAATATTATTATATTTATACAAAATAATGTAATGCTATAATAATAGTATTAACGGTAGTAACTAAAAGTTTCAAAAAATTTAATTATCTTTTTATTGCGAAATATTTTAACAAGATTACAAGTTACAATTTATACAAAGAGATTCTTTTCCATGTTTTATTATAATTATAACTTTTAAATTATTTTCCTCGTTTTTATTTACTTCAGTTCTTCGTTTGTATATTTTTGTACTTCTTTCCCTCTGCTTTATGTAATCATTAAAGTTTGTCTTATTTTTATGACAGAAGAGAAAGATAGAAAAAAGTTTTCTACAAACTCCCATAGAAATGCTCACAAATAACAGATTACAGGGGAAAGTCTTTCCTTTCAATGTGAAAGATCTTTCCTTTCCTTTGATATCTCTCCATTTTTGTATTTTTAATTTTACAGAAGAACTCTTTTGTTACAAAGGAAATGTCAGAACTCCTTGAACTTATTATATTTTATTCGTGCCTTACATTTTATTAATAGAATCAACGAATAAATTGTAAAAATAAATTCATATCAAATTTAAATAAACTCATTTTTAACTTGGGAATTATAAATGAAGTTAAATTTATAATTATAACGATTAACTCTTCAGCGATAACTTTTGCATATCGTATAGAATTGTGTTAAAAATAAATTCATCTTCGTTACAGAAGTAAATGTTAGCGTCAACTTTAAAGTACGAAATGAGAAGTTTAAATAATACGAAACAAAGAATTAAATAGTATAATAAAATGATACCAGTGTGTAAGATGATACTATAGTATATATAATAGAAATAATAAAATAATAAAATAATGTAAAGCAAAGAAGTATATTGATAGCATGGCATAGCTGATTGTGTTGAATATTTTTATAGAATTTTATGTAAATTTTCTCCGTTTTTATGGAAATTACAACGAATAAACTTAAAAGGAATGAAATTATTTTTACTTCTTACTGACGATAGTAATTGATAACTGATACGATTATTAGAGACGAGTTGGACAGTCAGCGTTCCAATCACGCGATGTTAGTTGGATAGTCGCGTCAATGACGTGTCATTCTCCTTGTCCGACGGTCATCCTATGTTCTTTCGTTTTATTTATCTTCGATTCCGGAGATTCCATTTACGACAGGCCAACACGTCGTCGTCAACGTCATCGTACAGTAGTTCTCCTCTCCGATTCATTCCATTTCGTTTCGCCCCCGTTCGCCAAGCTTCTCTGCTCATCCCACATCGCCACCCGAAAAACAGATATTATTACATTGGATGTACTTGCTGTATTTCGTAGATACCCGTGATAAATATCAGCAACGAAGCATTTTGTGGCTATGCCGCGGACGGACGTGGTCACCTTTTGTACGATGGAAGATCTCAACCTAGTAAAGGCACACATCAACGCGAAGAATGTTGCGAGAAAGTTGAAGTATCGTGTAATTTTAACCTTGATTTCTCTCGAATTTGATTACACAGAGAACACAGAGCTACGCTTGAATAAATATTCCATCGTAATTACTGTGTTGCTACATAAACATTAATCTGACAGAAACAACATTACTTTTTATCCTATTGTGTTATATCTTTTTCCACTTGGATTGGGAAAATTTTGAAAAGAATTTTCAATTTTTTTAGAATGGAAGTTTTATTTAAACGAACGGGATATATTTTTTGCACATACATGCAATCAATTCCTTTCGAATGTAACATATTATGTTAAGCATTGTTAAAACATTGTTCAGTTTATATCAACAAATGTCATATTATTAGCATGAAAATAAATTTAGATGCGTCTCGTAGAATTATGTTGCATTTGTACACTTTACATCTGCAAGTATTTTTAGAAATTAGTCGAAATGGTAAATTATCATTCGCGCAAAAGAACGTATGATTCTTTCGCAAATACTATACAATACTATACATAATAATTACTATTTTTATAATGTATGTATGTAATGTATGTATTATTTTAATACTGACCTCCCTATTCAATCTGCTGTAATTTATTTGATAGTTTTTATTACATTGAGAAACTGTATGTATAATTTTATTGAAAAACGCATGTACATTTTGATAAAATAACGGCCATCGCAATATATTGATATTTACGTCGACGTGCAACGTTATTAGTTAACGCATGTATTCCACGTCACGGCAAGTTTGCAAGTTTACCTTCCGGTTTCAATCAGTCGGTGGCGAGTAATAAAAGCTGTTGATAGAGAAAAGAGATAATATACGGAAACCGAGTTTCACTTTGGGAGAAAAATGTTCATCGTACGGTCGATAGTAAAACGTAATAAGTCGGCGTATCGTAAATATAGACAACCCTTCATAAACTGAAATGAGAATCGTCGGGCTTTATATTCATACCGCGATTGAACTTTCTCAGCGCATTACTCCCATGATTCCGTGGGATAAGTTTCTGAAATATTTGACGTTGAATTTTTTACGGCTATGAAAATTGACGCGCGGAAAAAGACCACGAATGAAATTGCTGAAACGATATGCAAGCAGGTGATGTATATATATATTTCACCTTATTATTTTCAATATGGAGCAAACTATGAAAGTTATGAAAAATAGACGAAAGTTTGGTTGGAATTAAAATTAATAAAGGTAGAAATAAAGCACGCGGTATGTCAAATTGTGAAGCGAGTATAAAAAGTACAAAAGTGTATATAAAATTAAAGTTAAGAGAAATTAAGAGTAACAAAGGGTAAAGCGGTTGATGAAGATATTTAAAAAAGAAAAGAGGGAATATTTGTATTTCGCTGGTAACGGGGAAGCTCGGTTCGTCGCCAGATTAGGATCAACATAGCGAAACAGGTTGTGTATAGGAAGTGAGTTTGAGCCAGCGCCAAAGGGGATGAGCGAGCCGACAACCCTTTACATTTTAATTACGCCCGTCTTAAAAGCCAATAAAGTCCTCGGTAGAATAGCAGCGTTCGTCAGGCTTGCTCAACCCCGGGAACGCGCCATAGGAATTCCACGAAATCAGTGCACCGCGAACGATGGCCTTGCCCTAACGGAAGGCTGAGAACCATCGTGGAGGCCAGCCGCCTGCCTCTCAGACATCTTCCAGCAAGCTTATCCGTCCATTTAGCTTCTCGTGCACACACGTATCGCTGTGAACAATATCCCTTTATCGCTGATACGTTCCGTTTCGGATTCTCCTTTGCGCCACTCCTTCCTCTCTCTCGTCGCTTTCGCATTCAAACGATGATCTCTTTATGCCGTGAATCTTCGCGCCGATGTCGCTCTCTCCGTGTCTCTGCACTTTTGAAGATTAGAATTGTCGTATTATTTTTATATATAATGAGATAACGATAAATTGCAATTCGGTGAATGTGGAGTGATAAATTGACAAAGGTTCTGGAAATTAACTGTTAAACGACTCTCAGATTTTTATTTCGAGTAACAGTTGCGTATTTAATGTACGTATGTGTTAACTGCTTGTGTGCCTGCTTAATTAAAGCTACGTGTGTATTTTTGTATATTTTGCTGTTACGCTAAAAATTTGTATTATACGACGAGTCGTAGTGTACGCTCCGTGATAAATTGAAATACAGTTTGGTTTTTCATTAATTCTCTTCGATTACATTGATTTCTAGTATTTTATTTCATCGAATACAGTCGAAGATTGTATCATATTCGTACGTTCTTCGTAAACTCAAAGTTGTGATTTTTTTGCTTCTAGTATTTTAAACGAGATGGTAACGAATGTGCATACGATTTGAAGGCTCTTGATCATTTTTGCATTTTAGAATCCGTTTAACTTGAATGTCGCGCGGAGAAAAGGAAAGGAAAGGAAATTACAAGGAAAAACTGTGTCGACTGATTCTTGTCGGAGGAACTGCGTAGAAATGCTAGAATGTCGTGAATGAAATTGTAGAACGTCGTAACCGGGAATAGAAGTGAAATTACATGTGCAGCTGCCAGGAAATTTACGACTTTAAAATGCATCCCAGAACTTTTTATTACTAAAAATCTTTGCCGCTCTAATATCGTGCACTCGCGTTGAAGCGTGTTAACATTTCGAAAGAAATAATGACTTCTGAAGCAAACAGTTTACTTAAAATATTATATCCTTCACTGTAATTTATATTTCTTATACATATTATAACTTATATGGTTTTTGTATTCCAGTTATCGTTGTAGAAAATATTAAATTTTATATTTTATCAGAAATGGAAAGAATGTCAATAAAATATGATGCAAGAGATTATAATTTCATGAAAATGATTAGGATGATTTGAAGCACAAGAAGAATACTTGTACCGTACTGAAAGAAATAAGGTTAAAAGAAATATATAACATTTCTAAATATTGAAGTAAACTATAATATATACAATTTAATATCAAAAGTCTTTTTATTTTCAGAAAATTCCATTAACCAAACGTGTAAGGTTCTATACTATATAATTCCTTACTATATATTTCTTCGAGTTTCTTTTATCGAATAGAAATATTTCATTATGCGAGATATTTACGTTCAAAGGACGATGCCGAGCGTGTGAAACGGATAGAAGAAACACGACGAAAGGAACATTCCAGAATTTGCAAGGCTATCAAAATTTTTCGTCCACAGACTGAAATATAACGTTACCTTTGACACTCGATGCAGTGTATCAATCAAGAAAGGCAGCTATCGCATGATCACAACGCTATCATTCCAACGATATGCGATACCACACGTCCTTTTTCTATGCCTACGAATCCCCTCTGTGTACAGAGCTATTCTGGCTGCTAAACTCTTCGAAAATTCGGCGCGCAATGTATTTTACAGTGATGCTATCGCTTGCGACTTTTACGCCCGTGAGCCGTCTCCTTCAGCTATCAATTTTATTTCGACTTTATCTTGATGCTATTCTACAGTTCTGTTGCTAAATCCACCTTATCCTAATTCCACAATTAATAATTACATTTGTAACATGTGGTAACACGTGGTACGTATTTTGTTGTCAATATCGATCATTTATAAGAAGAATAAAATTTTGACAATGTAAACATTGTTTCACGTGTTAAGTATAATATTACACGTATAATATTGCACATAGTTTCGCGCTGTTTTAAATAAACAATCAACAGCAGTTTTATCTTTCGAATTTCATACACTGTGTGTGCAATATTTGGTTCACTAGTCTCGCTCTCAGTGACGAATTATTATTTTTCTATATATATATATATACATTGCCACTCGTGTGTATTACGAATATCGATAATCGATGCGCAACTAACAATTACTTTATTCCTAGATGCTTTTTGCAACCATGTCTCGATATAGCTGGCTTAGCTAGCGTAAACTTATTCTGTCGTTTACTTCCACGTTATCACGTAGTAAACGAGGGTCAAGCTGGGTTAAACGTCATATACACGCGAAGACTCGATTTAAAGAGCTAACCTCGAGGAAGATCATGCCAACGTGGGAAGTAAATAACGTTCCGTATGCAACGCGTTGATAGAGATCTATATGAGACGAACGTCGAATGTCTGCTGTTGGCTTGCACGTGTGTATTGTTGCAATTGCGAGCAAATGAACGAGTCGTCATAGTTGTTTCGTCAGTTATAATTCAAGTTAATGTTTCGTAGTTGGTGAATCGATATTGATTTATAGAAATGCTTTGTTCAGCATTTGAATTACAATTGCAAATAAAGGAAAGTTTCTTTTGTTAGAAAATTGGTTCCTTTCTTTGTGATGTCTATGCAAATTATTGATTTCTGTACTTGTGCGATACTATAATATTGATACTAACATTTCATGCTTAAAATTACTATTCAACATATATTTACGACGTTTATTTGCAAAGTGCATCGTACAAACGATGAAATTTACTTTCAAAAATTTGTATTGAAATAACGTAAAACTTGAAACAAACAAAACTGCTGCAAATAAAATGCAGCTCTAAACGAAACGTTTTTAAAATTCGTGCAACTTTCGTCAGGAGAACAGGACCCGCGTAATCACCGAACATTGTTCCCGTTTAATGAATACACACCCCGAGTTAGTTGGACGAACATCAGTAGGATAATTCGCCAGTTCTCATACTGTACACGTTCGAGCTTCACTTTGATGACAGCGCGTTTTAGAATCGACACCTCAGGGTTTCTCATCGAACTAAGTTTCATTGACGGAGACGTATGCTTCCCCGTTTAGGAAGGACAAGTTTCGGAGATGGCTTCCTCGAGAGCCAGCGGCACGAAACTCCCGCGGCGCAAAGTCTGGCTCTGGAGTTAGATTAAGCCGTGGCCAGTAAGCCACCTTCAGAAATTGCTCGTTGCCCTTCGGATTTCATTAGCGTTTCAAGCGAATCTCATATTCCGCAAAGTGCTTTTCCAGAAATTTGCGGTTCTGTGCACCCCTAACTCGAGCAGAATGAGCGCTCCTTTTTTCCTCTCTCTCTCTCTCTCTCTTCTGTATGAGATAGGGGGAAGGGGGCGATTGTAATTTTTAATTGAACATCTTTGAAATGTTCTTCTGGCTGAAGTTTGGCGATCTTTCGCGGAAAGTTCACTTTCGTTGGTAATCGTTTGTAAAACGTTGCTTTACAACAATTAGAATTAACTTTGAGTCTTCTTTCCAGGCGTATTACCAGGTAAATTTATGTACTTTGATTTTTTCCCAACGCTATTCAGAACACGAGGCACGGTTCTCAGATATTCAAATTTAAACTTTATTTATTGAACTTACTTAAATTAATCTATTACTTTATTTCTATATACAGTTTCTCGGGAAAGTGTTCGAACGCTTGTCACAGAAAAACTTTTGTCTGTGTTGTGTAAAACATTTTGAAATTTCATGAAAACATTTTCGAAAACAATTTGAAAAGTTGCAAACCAATATTTATATATTTATTGACATTGAAGCAAATTAAAATCGTAAAAGGCGCGATATCTCGAATATTCTGTAACGGCATTGACCAGAAGTAACGAAACTTCGTAAAGAGTTTCACGGAGCAATAAAAATCGCTTCGCCAACGAAAATATATCAAGCGTAGTTAAATTTCCTGCAAACGGTGTAACAGCATCCTCGTCCCCGTGCAAATAGCGTAATAAATATGTTTTCATAAACAGGAGCAGTTTGTTTCGCGTTTCCCATTATCCGTTGGGAAAATAGGTCGTTAAGTCTGAGCTAATAACTCGAACGTCACGCGAGCCTCCGTTTAGCAAACGAAATTGTAACACCGTTCTCTAATAGGAGTTTCGTATCTTCGATTGAGTAAGAAGATGAGAAACGTCAAACGTTTAAAGACCTTTGACGTTCAATTGGCTGTTGGGCTTGAATACTGCCGGACGAAAGCGACCACCCTTCGAGCAGAGTGTGAGTGTTTCGTCGATCGGGGCATGATTAATAGCAGCAAATTGGAGGCTTCTACGTTTCGCGCAATAGGACAAGTCGCTCGGATGATACGTGTGGGAGCCATGCCGCTTTCAAAGCGTTTCACGGCTATTCAAATCGTTTTCTCGCTTTTGTATAGTCACCTTTTGTACGGATCACACTGTGTAATTCTCAATATACCCTTGTATTCTGATATCGAGCAATTAAAGACAGCGGAAAAACGACGTATTGGCTGAAACTTACATTAAAAGTAATGACAAGACTCGCAATTATCAACGCTTCGCGTTAATAAAATTTAATGATAAACTTCATTAATTGTCAAATTATACACACACACACACATACATACAGTACAAGTGTTAAATTCATGCAACGTTGATAGCTTGGAACTTTTCAATACGTAAGCACCATTCTCTTTTCACGATACAAGGTAAATAACATATTTTTAAAGATTCAAATAAATTTATTAAAATTTATTATTTTAATCTAAACATCCATTCGGTGCTTGCACGGTAATTCATCGTTTGTCACGCGCAATAATTCTATCGTTTTCAGAATAAATACTCGGTAGTAATAAATAATAAATAATAAACAATATAATAATTACTAACGATGTGGGTGCAATGTTACAATAATTAAATTTCGTTTTACTAAATTCTACTAAAAACGTGTAAACTGTTGAAAATTAATTAACAATTAAGGGCTGTATGTCATTCAAATGATTCCAATGTGTAGTTGATTGTATTTTTCTTTGATCCTGAACCTTAAAGCTCTACCTACTTTCTACTGTTTGCACTTAACGTACGTGCATTATGTCAAACAGCAGCAGTATACAAAAATACATGATTAATAATCATCATTTCTCGAGCAATCTTTAACTTGAATAGCTGAAATGCTCGCAGATGTTAAATGTATGATTAATTGAGATAACTGAGGCGCTTGCAAATTTAAATAAACGTTATTAACAGTAATCAATCGCCGTGGCGAATTATTACACGTTTTGCTATAAATTTATGAAATCTAACCGTTCCTTAAACACCGGTAATTTCACGAATGCCGACGTTCCCGTCCCTTGTAGCATTCCACGACGGATTTTGATGGAGAATCCGATTATCGAAAATCAGGGTTCGGAAACCAAGGAAGCGGAAATACAGCAAAATTAGCTGCTTACCGGTTTCTCGCCTCTTCTTCCGTTCCAACAATTCCTACCTAGTATGAAAGGCACCGCGTGTTTGTACGAGTGCGAATAAAACTTTGTCAATTTGTTTGAGATCGTTGTTTACTAAAAATCTAAATCTCGGATATTATTTTAATATTGAACTTATGAATCTTTTTAACTCGCTCAAGTAATTTGTTGAAACGTTATAAATATTTAAGTTTCTTCAAAGTTTCATTATTAGTGTTACTCATAATATTATTTCATTATTAAAGTCCAGAATCTAGAGAAATATTAAACGAATTTCTAGAATTTCCTTTATTAATTTAGTTAAATCAATATTAAAAACGAGGATTTGGCAAGATCTGAAAGAATTTGTCCTTGATCCTTAATCTCAGAGATGCAATTTACTTATGTGTTCTGGATCATTATCTTGCTAGATTAGGTTTGGTAAACGATGTCAGTTATGGATGTAATTATAATACACATGCAAGATATTAATGACATTATTCTGTTTGAAACTTGAAAATTATTTAAGTTTTCAGCTACCATGATATTATATAAATTATACAGTATAAGTTTCTTGAATAAACTATAGAATCTACGTGGAAGACACAATACTGTAAAAATATTAAACGAACTGAAATTTTCTTTTACACTGCTGATTTCTAAAAATTTGACGAATGAATTGAAAATAAGCGTTTTACTAATATTTACTAAAACATCAAAGACAGTCTTAAAAAAAATGTTACGTATTTGTGTTTAAGTGAAAATTTTGTCACCTCTGGGAACAATTTCCTTCGTTTTTATCTGAATTAACAAATCCAGGAAACGTTACTACAGCACACACTCTCAGCTATATTTTCAAAATCACCCGGCTCTATCGCGACGATCCACACACGCGTGTCAGCAAAAATCACTATTGACGGAACGAGTCGCGACGGTGTCAAAATCTGTTCTCGATCATACTCGGCCTCGTTCCTGTTTCACATTGCCTGTGTGAGGCGTCACGCGGGTGTATCGTGGAAAACGCGGACGATCGGAGGGTTGTAGCGGTGACAGGACAAAATTACCGTTGTCGGTAAATGGATTAGCCGGACAGATATTACGAGCGCAGGGGCTCTTTGATGAGCGCCAGTTCGTTTATCGTTAATTTACAATAGTACCTCGTACTCCCTTCTCTTCCTGGCCAGGATGCACCATCGACCCCGACACATGAGAATATCCAACCCATGCCGCTTAACCGGGCTCGTGCCTCGAATCGAATTCGAGTACGACCGGAAATCCCACCCGCCCTCCCTTTCTCCCTCCCTCCCTCCCCTTCCGTCGGCCTGGCCACCAATTATTGCATTGGTAATCGATTGGATTATCAAAGTTTTGATAACGCATCCGAGCTCTTCCGGGCTGTGCGGCCCGCCGCACTGCGCCTCCCACGGCACACCCTTCATCCTAACTCCCTCGTTACCATTCCACTGTGTTCCACGCCATGGCAAATTATTTGCTCCGACGAAGCATGAATTCCAACCGTAATTACATTTCGCCTGATATTCAATTAGAACTACCGGCTCAACCGGCGCGGCTATCAGGAACCCGGGGGGAGGGGGGAGGAGGTGGCGGAGAGAGAATGAAAAAAAGAGAACGTGCCGATTGAAAGCAGCCTGTAAAGGAAACCATACGCTGGCGCGCATGGGGACATCCCCACCGGAAGCGCCCTGGCTGACTGATGAAACTCCAGACCTTCCCGTTTAGCCGCGCGCCTACGCGCCGTTTAACACTCTCGTAACAGTTTCTTCCCCGATACTGCAGCGTCTTTCGTAGTATTCTGACGGGAACGGTTGTGTTGCGACAGATGAAGGAAAGAAATGGTTGAAATTTTTAATAGATGCAAAGTGCCTCAAATATTCCGACACTTATCCTGCAAGAAATTTTGTTACGTATATCCTAATACGTAGCAGTTGGAAAATAATTATTGCAAACATATTGGATTTTATAAGTGCGTTTTATAACGTCATTCAAAATTTTATAACCAAAAGTGTTGTCAAATAGCATTTATCTACTAAATTCAATCTAAATTGTTTTGTCTGTGTAAACAGAGAGATTGTGCATCGGAAAGAATGAATGATGATTGAAATATTTATAAAATTTGGAACTTTGAGGATAATTTTAACAGATTACCGAAACTACATTAAAATATATTACAGAAGCGATCGCCTAATAATTGCAATGGTAACAATTATAAAATTGTTTGGAATGGACAAAATGTATCAAATCGTAGGGAAGTTATTTTCAGTATTACTTTCAAGTGTCGAATCTTGTCTTACGAATTTGATTATTTCATCGGAATTAATTATCTTATTGATACAATGGACTGTTCAAATTCTTTTACGATCTCTGTGAAATGTACACCTGCATGGAATATCTTGTAATTTTTATATATTTCTTTAGATTTGTTTCAAAACTTGATCAACGTAATCACGAGAGCTCTAGTCTCGCTATAGTATGATTTACACAATGCGCACAATATGTCCGTCAGAAATTGCTATAATAAATTTTAATGTTTACGTAATATTAGTTGACTGAGATTTGGTTATTTAAGTAGCAGTTCCATCGAAATAGCAGCTGGAAGAAAACTGCCTGAGATATTGAAATAGAACCATCGTTGTTTGCTGACGCTGACCGTATACACGCGAGATCCTCAAATTCAAGCACGCTCTATATCATGTGTTATCACGGAAGGTTACGTGAGTTAAAGAAATAAAAAAGTGATGAGCTGTTTTACACAAAGGCAATCCCTTTCTTTGTGCCTGTTCGTTGTTCCTCATAAAAATAAGTGGAAACGTATAATGGAAGATTTTATTGCTCTTCCCAAATTTAGCATGTTTCTTCATCTTCACATTCATATATTCATTCTACATGTATCGAATGTGTAAACACATTCACCGATGATTATAACGAGATAATTTTATTAATTTATTATATTTCATTTAAAGAAGTAAAATTGATTTTCATCTATAAAATGTCATTGATATTTGACTATGTGCCTCTTGATACCAAACAGCTTCAACTGTTGGTGCAATTTTTCCTATCGCCAATAACAACTGAAATACGTATTTAGGTGTCCTCGTTTAAACATCGAAAGTAGAAATGTTGAAAAATTATGTATTTTAAGTATTATTTAAATTGTAACAAATGATGCACGTGTTAAAATTACGCTTTTTCTTTGTATTATGTATATATACGATTACTAACATATCTGGATATACGCTAATGTCTAGTATGTGAAACGCAGAAATTGGATCATGTCAATAGCGATTTCCTCGAATATGTAATATGTGAAAATTAACATACGATGAAATATCAAATGAATGTAAGCAGAAAGGATAAAATAAAATTTCAACATGTATTTGTACACGTTAATGCCAACTTGTTCTATATTCCAGAGCAAAACTTTCCTCCTAGCTAGCTGCCATACAAACCGTAACGTACCACAACTTTCCCCTCATTTCGCAATATTGTCGATGTCATCCCTTAGTTCTCGTGTCACGTTCGCTTGTGATTCTTGTGATACGCACGAAACGAACGAGTAACGGTTAGCGTCATCAATAAATATCGAGTCGCGTAGTTTCTATCTTGGCGTTAAGTTGATCACTTCCGGTTAAAGATCGCAGCATGTCGCGGCACGACAACCATAAATCCTGTATACCGAAGGACGACCGGGCATCTGGTTCCACGACCGTTTTTCACCAGGACACGAAGCATCCTCCCCCTCCTTCCCACCCATTCGTCGTACGTATGTATATATACACGCGCTCTTCGTGGACAGATTACCGGATAGCACTAGCGGCAGTCACACGCGGCCCCGGAGCCTCCCGAGGGAGTTTAATTTGCAGTAATGGGCGCATCCTCGCACACGAGCGAAAGATTAAAAGCACCCACCCGCCGCAGCGCAGACCACCCCTATCGCCACCCCATCGTCAGCCTCACCATCTTCTCGACTCGCCGACCAAATGGCTGTTCCACCCCCCCCCCCCCCGTACCCGTCAGAAAGGAACCAGTTCAGATACCATTTAGCGCTTTCCACGCTTTATCCTCGCCGCTTTTCCCGCTTCTCCTTATCCCAATTGCGCGCGCTCGAGCGAGCGAGCGAGAGAGCGCCAACCAGTCTCGTTGCTCTCCTGATTAAATGCGAAATTCCACTCAGTTCTTTCGCGTTCATCAGTTCGAGCTTCAACCTCTCGCCTCATCTCCGCCAGATCCCCCTCTCCTTCCGTCACGCTCCTTTCTTATTCTTCGACCTGCTTGCTTCCTCCTTCTCGCTCGAAGCGTTTCCATCTTCCTTCGATACACGCCGCGTACGTTTCACGGTGTACGCTCACGGACGAGCAACCCCTGTTTTCCTCGTTTCTACTCGCTGGGGGATACGTAGCGCGAGGCTACGTGGATATTGCCTGCCGTTACGGGCGCGAAAGACGTTTACATCGCGCGGATATTTGTTTAACGCTAATTGGAAAATGCTTCGGCCGGCTCGCTCTCGCCTCGCACACGCCCCGATATTCCAACCCCTTTTCTCGCGTCTCGAGTGTGGTAACTAGTTAACTGAAAGTGGTGCTCCGGCGCACGTTTTGTACGTAGGTACGCTTATTGCCCGCCGGTTTCTACTGTCCCGCCGATTTCCCTGTCTCTCTTCGATCTCTCGCCCCTCCCCCACCCCCCTCGACGGCCCCTTCCCTTCGGGGAGAATCGAGTCACGTTTCTTCCTCGTTTGCTCGTCCCGGGTTGTTGTTGGTAATTAACGCTGAGCATTTTGATCGATTGAAGTTGTTTGACGTTGCGCACGATTAGTCGACGGTTAATGGAAGATGATTGTTTCGCTGAAACGAACGATCGTTCTCTCGAGTTTAGAACTTTGGTGAGTTTATTTGGAAATTTTTATTTGTACGATAATTAACGAGAATACGTGTTTAATAGAGTCATAGCTACATTATGATTAACCTGTAGATCTTTTTTATGCATTTGTTCTTCATCAAGTGTGTGGAATGTCCTGTGAGATACATTGCGCATTCGTTTAAGATTTAAAAATGCAAAATGTGCGATATAAATAATACGCAACTCAGAGAACATTTAACTTTGAAATGATATTAAACCAAATGTTTAAAGTTTCGAAATAATCACCATTTAGCTTTTATGATGTACGCAAAGATTTAAATTTGCGTAAACAGCCACAGTCTGATAATGAACAGTTAATTAAAACTAGACGACTGAGCGTAAAAGTTATAAAACAGGGAAATTCGAGTGCGAGAAATTCATCACGCTTGTGATGATACCTTCGATATTTTTCACAGATTACACGTATATATTACATAGAGATGTTAATGTATATTTTATGCGCGACACCATTATATGTATACAGTGCAACGTTGTACCGTCGCGACAGCATCATCGACGAAACTTGAATCGATCCGCATCGATGGTAATATTCTTGGTGAAAAACTAGTTCCATTGAAGTACAAGCTGGAGTCGATGGTTCTCTTCTTTCTTCCTTTTTTTTCTTCCTTTTATCGAGACACAACTCTCGTAACAGCAATGATTTGTAATCTACCCTTTCCAATCACGCCACCAGAGCTCGCCTCGCAGAGACGTACCGTTGGAAAGTTGCCGTTCGTCAATGAGAAGATAGAAAAAGCAGAGAGAAAGCGTTTCTTTATGTACCGCGGTTCTGTGTTTTCGCGGGGTTCAGTGATGCGGCTGCAAAATGGTGGCTTCGCTTCGTGCTTTTGACGTACGATGATTCATCGTTCCCGTGCCATTTGTCTCAATGCAGTCTCATTTCCCGACGTCTCGCGAGACGCCAATTCCAATTGCGAGCCGCATCCGAGGCTTCTGAGACGCGTAAAGGTGAGCCAACTGCGCGCACGCTTGCTCTCCCGAGTGTGCTCGCCATTTTTCTTTGTCCCTCTGCTCCTCCTCTGTTCAAACAAATCGAAATTAAACTGTCTATCGGGAGTACGACGTTTAACGCGTTATTCGAGTCGCCAGTTCTCCTTTTCTTCCGTCCGTTGGAGTGGCGTCGTATTTTTGTACGTACGTCTGTGCAGACCATTAATTCGATTACCTCGTGTTGCTGAAAAATTGGTTTCAGACAGTAACCACAGCACAGCGCCATTGTGAAATGTAGCAATTAATCGCTTGATGAACCATTTTCGACTTTACAAGTGGAACGCCTGACCAATCAAGAACTGACGCGAAATTTTAATGAGATTTAAAGAAGTTTGAGTGTCCAAATTATTGTTCCTAAAGATCGAAGATTCTTCAATTCTTGTACTTTTATACATTATACATTATAAATTATACAACGTTCAGCAAGACCATAATTTTTAAATACCATAAATATTGCGTTTTCATTGAACTAAATAAATTCTACTATTTACAGTTCAACTACAATGTTATTTCACTAACGAAATATATAACGCGGTATAAAAATATAGGAATAGCCAAACGTAACAAAGTGAAGATACCGTTCTTAGAAACCCTCGCGGTTGTTAAAAAGGAAACGAAAGACGAACAGCCTGCAAATTCGGCAGAGATTGAAGCGCACTAAAGAGCTACTTGCCTTTCATAATGTGCTAAATTACGTAGTCAGGCGTAACGCGAGTTTAATTATTAATTCACAACGATCCGTGAAAATCGAGCCCGAGATAGAAGGGCGAGATGCCGTAAATATTACAACGAGAAGGGGAGGATTTCACGGGAAACAATCGAGATTCGAGTGGCTCACGTGTATCGGTGGGGTGGTTGCGGACTTTACTGGAAATCTTCGTCTGCAGGACAAATTACAGCGGGGTATGGTAAAGTGTACTAACCAGAGTCTAAAGAGAATTACACACCAGTGATACTGCGGTACATTTTACAGGGTCGTTGTTGCGCGTCCTCTCCTCTACTTTTGTTGCTATCCTATTTGTGTATTTTCCAGGTACGGCGATAAACATAACGTAACACTCTGTTTCATCGAATTTGTCAATTCAGATATTCATTCTGCGTACCACAGTGTGCGTTACATCTGCTTAAACGCGTCTATTTTTTTTCTCCCTGAGACAACGTTAAACGAATCGTTGGTCTGTACACGTTGAAAGGAAATTATTGTCGCGTTTGTCATGCAAAATCTCTTTGTGTCTGGGCGAAATGAAGAAGAGTAATTTTATTGCACCGGCATAAACAAACAGCGGATAATTCAATTAGTTTGCTTCGGGCTCGAAACGATTTTTAAAAACGCGGAAGGCTTTCAGAAGGCTTTTGAATCGTGCAAAATATTTTTGTATAATAAATCGTTTTAGTCCCTTGCAGGGATATATTTTTAATTTATATTCTACTGTGAAATTATGCAAAGGAATATCGCAATTAATCGAAACATTTATTCCTGTTACGCGTCCGACGAGTGTCAGGCTTTGAGCAACGAACTCAATTGTAAAAAGTAATTAAATTGACATCGTCTGAACAAACAATACCGTTATTGATTATTCAATTATGCGTGCGACGTTGCTATAATTTTTGTCATTCTTGTTGCACCTCGAGCGCACTTTGCGTTTCAAAATTTGCAAGGCTCCCTCGTAAATAGAGTGAATTAAATTTCATGTATCGCTTAATTACGCGAGTAGGTACTTGGTTCGTGAAATTTCGTACTGTCGCCGGACAATTTCCAACGATTTTCAACAACGTACTATCGGAGTACCTAATGACGATGACACGGACGAAATAAACGCGGAAGGAATCACCTTTTAGCGACGGAGAGCGCATTACAAAGGCACGTATAACCACCGCCGGTCACTGTCAATTTGTTTGCGCTTATTCTCCAACGGGGATGACGCTGGTCCAACGACGAATGCACACGAACAACGAACCCATTTAATCGAGTGATTTATTCAGGACATGATCATTAATAGAAGAACATTACTCTCGCGTCAGGAATCAATAGACGGTCGGCTGAAACACGCCTGTACAACGGGGTTGGTGGTTCGACGACGAGGCAAGAGAGAGAGAGAGAGAGAGAGAGAGAGCGAAAGGGAGAGAAATCGGATGGTGAAAAAGGGAGAGGAAGCTGATTGAAGCGAAAAGAGGGAACGCGATGAAAACGAGAGGACGAACGTATAGTGAGAGTCAAAAGTGAATGGGCAGGAGTTCGTCTAATATTTCCTAGAAATCTTCTGCTACGTCAAGATCCGAAAATTGTAATTGGAGAGCTAATTGACTTGGAATGTTCTGCAGCCCTCGACTAGAAATAAGTCAGATGAATTTTTATCGAAGCTTTTATTTTTAAACATTTACCTTTTGATATGTTCGTTCAACATGTAGGTATATTACATTTTTCGAACCTTTTCTTTATTTTGAAATAACGAAAACGTAAAATTTTTTCATTGTATGTCACCGTGTTAATCACTCTCGGAATCGTTTAGGATTAAGTTCCATCGAGATCGTTTTTTCAAATGCTGATCCGAATGAAACTGCGACGAGTCGGTTGAAAATGATGAATTTGCACGAAAAATCTATACTTGGCAGACAAATGCATATTGTGTAACACGTAAATACAATTTCTTAATCGCCTCGTGCGAAAGCAGTAGCGCGTGTTGAGTCGTTTTAGTTCGTGTTGATCATTTCTGATTCTATCAACAAACGAAACGAGAACAAAAGGAGAGGTCGGTACGCGTTTCTCTGAAACGTAGCGACCCTTTGCCCTCTCTTCCAATCTCGTTTCGTCCTTTGTCTCTCCTACAGTAACTTTCTGCCGCAGCGTGGATCCGGCGGAGTCCAGCCCTTGTCGCGGCGCCATGTCGCTCGAACGCTAAACGGCCCGACTAAATCATGGAAACAAAACCGAAACAAACCGAAATAAATTGCACAGGTAATGCATTCAGGCTGCAAATGATTATTCCAGATCCGTCGGGTTCAGCCTGCCTGCGGTTTTCCGCAAACCGCCGTGCTTGCCGTTCCCCGGTTACACCCTTCACTCCACCCGCTAAACCAGCCTCCCGCCGTTCTCCACCACGCAGTCTCGCGTGTCCATTTCTACATACAGAACTGTCTCTCCGGCCCTTCTATTTGATCTCGTCACTCGAAACATAATTAGCTCTACGACAACCCGTTTGGGAATTTCGTGCGCAGAGAACAGACGTTTCTTTTCTCTTTTTTCTCGTTCTCACGAATTTATCGGTTGTTTGGCATTGTCGCGTGTTTGGGAATGTTTGCTCGCCATTAAACAAGATTTGTGTTTATTACGCGATCACGGACAATTGCTGCGCGTCAGAGATTAGGATTTAGGGTTTTTGGTATGCCGGCGATGAGACGACCGAACAGATAGATTTCTGGTTTTGTAGATTTTCATCTTCTTAAATCTTTGTCCTTCGGTAGTATTGCCGTGTCGGAAATTTTGGATCTTTTAAACAATTGTACACAATAACTATTGATCGTCTCATTTGCTCGTACCATCGGCTCGTGCTATCTGTCGAGTTCTTAAGATTGTAAAAGACAAGTCGAAAGAAGAACGAGTAACGTAGTTTTTCATTTATGATTTTATCTTCGATAAAACTGAGCATACGTCTAGTTCCAGACTGAACAAGAAACTGCACGACTTGTACCCCAGTACGATTCTGTTCTGACTAGGAAATGGAGACGACTTTTTTGCCATAAAATTTTATCAATATGCAAATTACAGGCACTTAGTATCAGACAACGCCATTCCTACTCGAGGTCTACTCCACGCTCGCTCACGAATCAACCAATCGCTAATTTTCGTTGCATCAGCGTTGCACCTGAAGAGGCCCGATTTTTTCTGGGTTGCCCCCGCTAAGATCACTTTCAGTGATAAAAAATAAAAATTGATACGAGACTACGGGGTAAACAAGTGAACAAGCGTGGAATAAAATTTCGTTTCTCTTAATTTCTGCAATTACATTCCGATACGGAAATACACACCTTCGAATTGGCGTTTATTTGACAAATTTTTAATATCTGGAAAACAATACCAAAGGAAGCGTGGTTTTTCAACATTGAAACATCAAAGAGAAAAAATTTTAATAACCGTCTATCTGTTTGAAATGTTCCTTCAAAAAAAGACAAAGATAAGTCTGAAGTTTTGAGTGACTGTACGTTTCATTGTATGACATAAAAACGAATGTCGAAAAAGAAGTTCAAATCATCTCACAACAAATATACAGAATTAAAACCCAAACGTATTGTTCGAGAGAGGACATTCTGTAACATACATCGCGAGATTTATGAATTTTCAATTTTCAAACAACACCAATTGACCCTTCATTCTGAGCAATTTTACGTTTCAAAATTAAACCACGGTTGCTCGAACAGTTATAAATTCACGGGAAAAATTCGCTTAACCAGAAAGATTTGCCTCGACGTTGCTCGTATAAACCGACAACGCGAAAGTTGAAAACTCCCTGATCCCAGAATCAACAAGTCCAACGATAACTTGGAAACATCCTTTAAAATACGCAGAAACTTAAACAATAAATCACGCATCCCCGCACGTCGTCGTGCAATCTGCTCCCATATACAACGTCCGCCATAATCACTAAAAAGCAAACTTTCGCGAAGTAATTTACCACGTGAAATTTCCCTTCAGCGGCGGAGCGGGGGGGGGGGAAGGAGGGGGAGTCTGGATCAAGGCTACGCTCGCGACGAGACGTCACCGGAGTAATACGACCTGTCAGCCTATATTGGCTTGTAACACATATTGTTACGACCGGCGGCGGATCTTAAAGCAGCGTTATACATCCGGGGAGACGCACACATACCGCAACAAGGAGAGACACGCGTGACAGCGCCGGTTCGGCGCAGCGACAAGATTAAGGAGCAGGGTATTTACCTCGACAAGGTGACAGGATCCCGGGACGGGAGTCGAAGTAACGGGATGGCTCTGCGCGAAGATTTATGATTGTTACGCTGCAGGCAGTGAATGGTGGAATGTAATAGTCGGACCGTTGCTTCCCTGGGGGCCCACAGGCGACACACGGTCCAGCGGACCGAGGGTTAGTTTCGCAGCTTCGAAGGTCGCCGTAACACGGGTCTAATAGCTCGTTTGATCCGCTGCTGTTCCACGCAGCTGGCCTGGTCTCTCGCCGAGCTTCCGTCTTGTTTTATCTCCCCTTGCTCTCCTCGCCCGTATCGTTGCAACACCTCTCCCCTCTCCCCCCATCGGTCGCAAGAAACGTCGTTAAACGCCGCGTCTTCCGTCCATGGCCAGAGCTCCGCGATTGTTGACGGGGTTTTCTTGCTGGATTAATTTCACCGCTCGCGTCCGGAAGATTGAACTTTGGATTGTCAAGTGTTGCTGTTTGAAGGTTTTGCTGTACGTTGAAGGTTGACACGATTTTATAACAGCGTTGAAAGTGGTACAAGTCAATAAAAGCGATTCTTGAAATATTATTACGAGAGTCTTTTCAATTTATCCGTCTTTCGCGCAGAATAATTTGTTCTTTATACATGAAATTGTTCTACAAATAACAGAATATTTTTTACGTGATCCACACATATACACTTTGCAGAAACATTTAACTGATGTGATGCACATATTTCAGAACACATACGCAAGTATTCGAAAGTTATTTAAACATATTCAACAAGTATGTTATGCGTGTGAATTAATGAAATCTAAACTATTGTACAAAGATTGAAGCGAATCTAAAAGTACATATAGAAAAGCGATAAGACATTTAAACGTGATAGATTATTTAATTATATTATTACATATTGTCATTCATACTAGTGTGGATTTCTTACTAAATATATCTTTACAACTCGCATGCACGTTTTCAGGCTAATCCAAAGTCATGGCATCAGTGAAATTTCAGAATGTGAAACAAGTGCTTAAATACTTTACTGAGCCACTTGTACCGTATGAAACGTATGGCGAAAGGATGTTGCAAAATAACTAATTGCAAAAGACCAAACGAAATAGCAAACAACTCTCTGCCCTGTAAGAATTTCACTTCTTCAAGATTCAATTCATCTCTTAACGCAACAAGACAACGTTTAAAAATCACGCGTCGTTACACAAGCTCGTACGTCACTTAACAAAGGCGACGAGCCACAAACATAATCGATCGTTTGTAATTTCGCCGATGGCAACTCGTGCAGTGGCGGAAACTGAGAGAAAGCAAACTTGGACGAAACCGCCGAGGGGGGAGGGGACGAAGAAACGAGAGGAAAATATCCAGCAGGAGTGAGGGAAGTTTTTTTTCTTTATCCGAGGCAATTCATTCTTCCGAAACGGACAAATGTTGAAACGCAGTAACGCCTAATAACGTAAACTCCGGATAAATGAATGGGTGAAGGTAAGACCCTCGTCGTCCTCGGGGCGATGGCGGAGGGATCGACTCACGGGGACTGGCTCGCGAACCAACGACTCGCCAAAGTCAAGAAGGGAGAACCCGAAACGTGGAGAAAGAGAGAGAGAGAGGGGGGGGAGAGAGGGAGGCGTAGCACGGACAGCATGGTATGGGGAATAAGAGGATGGTCCTTAAAAGTTGGAGAAGAGCCGCTCTCTACCGGCGGCAGCTAGAGCGGGAGTTGTTATCTAATTTTACTCTCAACGCTTCTTCGATTTATTCGCCAACTTCTCGGCGCATTACAATATGCTGCTAACGGAGGCCGGATCGTCCTCCGCGTCCGTTCTGATCCCGCTTTCACCCTCTTCCCGTTTGCCTCCCTGTCTCTCAGCCGCTGCTCGACTCGAAGAACCCCCAGCCAACACGCCCGGCTATATACATTCTTCCACCCCCTTCGTTTGATTTTGCCAAACACTTTCTTGTTTCCTCTCGATGAGCTGATCAACTGTTTCTTTAACCTTTTTAGCGCTCTGATTTCGCCGCGATATTCACGAAGAGGGTCGCGTTTCGAGGTAGCCGGGATTTCAGTGTGAGATTGAATTTTCGGATCGCGAATCCTGTCACATTGTACGCATTGTTTTAATCGTTACAAAATAATCAATTTTAGATGTACGTGTATCGAGATGATTAATTATCCTTAATCAGCTTCGTGACAGTGACGATTTCTAACATAGGCGAAATATTCTCAAAATCGTGATAGATATTTTAGATGCGCAGAAATATCAATTATATCGCGTCAGAAATACATGCACCTATTAATACGTTTGATTCTGACTGATTAGCTTTTTTATAACATACGATTAATGCAACGTCCCATATAACTATCCATCGTATAAAATCTTCAAGTTAAAGTCATACTTTAGATACGTTACACTTTGAAATTTACAAAAATTTAATTACTTGAGCTAATTCTACGATAAATTGACCAAACCAACAAAACTACTAGGATAGGAATAAATGAAACCTAAACTAAAATACTAAAATATAATAACGATGTTAGTAAATAGTAATAAATAAAATTTTAGTCAAACCATTCGCAACGATGACTCCCAATACTAGTTCTCGTGCATCTTCCATTTCCTTGATCTTGCAACATCGGAACTGACGCAGATCTCTCGCAGAGAACAAGCATTTCACTTTTACGTTTCAAGCCTGTAACGTTTTATAAGCGATCTTCCTCCACCGTGGTTTTTATCCGGAAACCACCGTGATGGAAGAAAGCCATTTTCATACCATTATCACATGCATTATTTACATCGACCCGTATCTACCGTGTGTTACTCTCGAAAATCGTGGCTATGCCAGAGGCAATTCTTTTTTTTTTCCTAGACTTTGATTATCGTCCAAAATTTTGTTACTCGTCTTTTTTGCATTTATTTAATTGAGAAAATATTTCAAAAGAATCTGACAACGATCGTTCACCGAACGGATACGTGGAGATGAAAAAATATGGAAACAGATTTTATTTTAAATATCGTAAGCGAATAATTTCAGAAGTTTTCTTACCTTTTAATTACCAATTCTATACTCTACAAATGAACTTTGTATTTCGACAAAACTCTGCCATTCGTTTTCTTTGCATCTATTTCAACTTCTACACGGATCCTCTCATTTCAGAGTTATCGAGACTTGAACACCATACGATACGTAAAGTTGGGAAAGAAAATTCAATCGGCCATCCTTGGTGATTTGCAAATGAATGAAAGGAACGAAAGGGGGATTAAATTAAACACCAAGGAGAAAGTAATTTTAATAGTCAGAATTTCACAAACTTGCAATTACTAAATGTTAAATGCGTGCGTAAATTCAAATATTTTGACGTTTACGTGAAAATGTCGACCATTCGATCGCGACGCCGGAAGGTGAAGCAAGTTACACGGAGTTTCGCGTAGTTGATCGCGAGCGAAGTGACCTCGTTCGCGATCCGTGGCCGCATACCGAACGTAGCTTGGCAACATTCTTGAAAGCTGCTCGTTGAACAGCGTTTAACTGGACAGCGGCGGACAGAAACAACGGTGGGAAGATGCGATGAACAATACGAAGGAAAGAAATGTAGACCGATCGGGTTTTCAAAGAACGAGGAAAAGTCCGGCTCACCGCACACAATCGGTCTTCACGTCGCGAAGGGGGGGGGGGCGGGGAACAATTGTTCGGACTTATTCTTCGGGCGAACACGTCTTTTCGACTCCGCGCGCCGGCACAATCGCGCTTGTAAACTATTTTAATTACGGCTTTGTTACCATCCAGTTACCGTACAAGTTCACCAGTTAACCGAACAATCTCGAGATTTTTTGCTCCTCCTTCGGTCTGTCCGGAGAGTGAAACGAAACTTGAAGGGATCTCGAAGTGCGACGAGACAGAGAGGATTGCGGAGTGATTGGAGAAAAACGACGAAAGATGGACCAGAAGATTGGAACGAAACGGTGTTATTGTTACATGTACGACAGGAGAATCGAAGGAATGTTGCGTGTCAGTGTTTCAATACTCTGGTAGAGCAACATTTTTTAACTTTAAACGTAATTCATTCACAAAGATTTTTGTGCAACAGGATTAACGTTGGTACATTGTATCGTATAATGTTTTTTGAAAGAGAACATGAAGCTTTAGTTCAGTTAGCTGCACTAACGTAAAGATAATGAAACGAAAATTAAACCAACAAACAGTTATATCATCTGTAAATTATTATCTATAATGATATAAAATATTATTAATATTTTCTAACGTGCCAATACGATATCTTTGACAATTTCATTACACGAAATGTTAATCAACTCGCCTCTAACATACTGACTACATCCGTCATTTTCCAAATATGAAGAATTTGTTAATTGCGTTCAAATTGTACAACCATTGTTTAAAAATTTTTAATCGTAAAATTACAACGAAAACAAATCATTTGTTATTTCTATATTCAAGTTCATCAATTTCTAGAAGTGGCAAATTTTTTGCATTATTGTTGAAGCTGTACGATAAAATCTTAAACTAGTATAGTATCTTTTAGTGCGTTAAATTTCTGACGTATTACGTCTACACATTGTCAATTTTCATTTTAATATCATCACACGTTATTTCACGTTATTTCAGTGCTCTTCGTCAAAACGTTCATAAAGAGCATTTATAAAACAGACAACACGTTAAAATTGACACATTATACGACGTTGTTACAGGCAAATATTTCTTCTCGTCGAATTTCCCCCGCTTCGAGGTGCACGCGTCCAACGTACTCGAGAAAGCACATTTCCGAAAATATTTCCCAAAGATGAGAGATGAGAACGACGACTCGTCGAGGATTATCGGACAAAGTAGCCCGTCCAGTCCGTCAAATCGACGCTTAATCTACCACCGGCATACTTTGCATTCCGTTTGAAAACCTCGACCATGCGGAATTTCGAAAATCCACGCGATTTCACAGCGGAATTTCGAAATTGTTGTAAACTCGCCGGCTCGGCTCGGCTCGAAAGGGGAGGAAAAAAGGCGGCTATTAATACGAATCTAAAAGTACCCAGCGGACGCGTAAATTTATCGGTGCGATGGTTCGATCAGCAGGAGCGAACGAGTTGCGAAAGGGGCGGAAGATGGAAGAGGAGGGGGGGGAGGGGTGCAGGGTAACCGTTTGAAATTTTCGGGAAAATTACAACCGAAATTCTTCCGCACTCCACGGTTACACGCGTAACGTTCATCGAGTTCACTCCAGCGTGGAGGGCTGTTACACTTGATCAAAGCCGGCGTGTACAGTTACGTACCTTCGATCCTTTCCTCGTCTCGCTCCCTCGCTATCCGAGGTTCGCCCCTTCCTCCTCCGCCTCCACCCCCTCGCCCCCTGGACGGTGCCTCTGTCATCGTATGGGCGCGCTTCAGCCGCGCTATTTGCATATTACCGGCGTGCGGCGTGCCGGCAACAGGCCATCGAAATACCATTCGCCTCTCTTTCCTCCTCTCTTTGCCCTTTACGCCGCTGTTACCCCTTCCGGCTTCCTATCGCCGGCCGACAGGGGTATTCCCCCGTATTCTCCCCGACAAAAATTTGCGATACGACGCGCGCGATACCTCGAGCACCCGGCTCTTCGCCGATTGGCATTACGAAATCGCGTAATCGCCGAATTTTTGAAGCTAAAACACGCGGAAGACGAGCTTTGCTCGCTGATGCAGTGCGCGTTTTGTGTAACTGCTGTACTCGAGATACGCGTATATATTTTACATCTTTCATTGTTTGCTTCTTTTAATTATGAAAATTTCTGTTACGCGTGACGTTAATGTTACAGAGTTTATTTTTAAATAACTGTTGGTTTGTTGCGAGTCTTGTGACAGGATTCAAACATATTACTTTTTGCAACAGTAAGGATTGTATTCATAGTCTCTTGTAACAAAGTTCAAGTTGAATCCCCCAAATCAAGAATATATATATATTATAATACATTATGTCGTAGACATTACACATTTTATATATTTATATTTCATGTAATACAAATCTTTTGTAAAAATATGAACGTGAATGTCGTATTTAAATATGAGGTATGAAATTAAAACAAATGGAAAGATATATTTATCTTAGTCATTTCATTTTGTTCGCTATTTTACCATAAAGTAGAATTCATACAAACGTTGTTTATCTATGAACATTAGGCAGAAAACTGTTGGAAAAAGTACGTTCACTTCATCTCTGGAAGAATATAACGAGCATTTATATTTCTAAAGAGAATCCTTTGAAAAAGTCGAGTTTAAAAGAATAAGTATTACTATATTCTTCCAGTCTTCAAGATATCCTTCTGTACTAACGTATTAAATTATCAAAAACTAATATTCATTCTGAACTAAGCAACGGATTTTAAAACTCGATTTTCTCGAAAAGCTCGATACAAGTTAGTCAATGTGTTTGAATAAATTTCAAGTAAATTGATTAATCCTAACTTTGATTCCAATCTATTAATAGCGGGCATAGCTGTGTATCAACTCTTTAATGAATTTCACAAATAACGGCTTCAAATAATTAATTAACTCCGATGCAAGTCCGCATTCACTGACGCGAGTCCATGCGCAAACTCTTTAATCATAAACACACAATAATTACAACTATTAATCCTAATAAGTTTACTCCAACGCAAATCTATTAACATTAACGCGAACCAGATATTAACCCCTCGATAAATTCTATTCATAAAATCCAATTGAAATTTTCAATTTAAACTCACTGTCGGATAACCACTCGACCCGAACAATTGCGAGCGAACGCTGGCAACAAATAGAATTTATCACGCAACGTCGCAAGCGTGTTTCCCGAAACTCTTCGCGATCACCAAAGCCGGAACCGGCAATTCGGCTGTCGCAAACTAGTTACCGTAGCCCTTTATCGATACGAAACTTTAACCGTTCCCCATAATCACGTATCGCCAAGTTGGCGTATCCCTCTTCCCACTATCACGCGGCCACTCCGCCCTCTCCTTTCATCCCCTTTCTTTTCCCCTGTTTTCGCCGCGGAATCCCGGAACAAAACTGCGCTCGTTTGTGACGAGCCCTGTCCCGACCCGGTTGCCATCCACGCCCGTTCGCCGCCCGTACGACGCCCGGGGCTCACGGGACAGGACGAAGTTTTCCCAGTTAAAAATTGTTTAAATTGTCGGTTAACAGTTAGCCGCCGGGGCTAATGAAACGTGGAGGCCCGGCTAGTCAAGCTATCCTGGCTACAACCTCCAACCAGCCTCCTTTCACGACGTACACCAACCCTTTGACCTCGTCAGCCGGCTACACGAACACGGGAATCCGCACCGACAACTTCGCAATCACTTTCCGTCGGTGGACGTGCCGCGAGGATCGCGTTCGTCCTCGCCTCTCCTCGACGTTCTCATCGGTTTTTCATCCGTGCGCCCGGCAAACCGCGGTACGAATCGTGCTTTTGACAAGACCGGCACTCGTCCGTTACGTGACTGCTCGCGCGGTGTCGCCGCACAGAGGGTTAATTAATGTATATTAAATTGAGAAAGTTGGATGCTCGATCGTTGAAAGCTGCGGATATTAATGTCTGACGCGAGTTTGGTAACATTCTTTTCATCCCCTACCCCACCCTCCCTTTCTTTTTTTTTTTATCACTGAGAGTGACTTTAGCGGTGGTAACCCGGAAAATCGGGCCACTTCAGGTGCAACGCTGATGCAACGAAAATTAGCGATTGGTTGATTTGGGTCACGTGATGGCAAAAATGTCGTCTTCATTTCCTAGTCGGAACAGTCGCTTCTGGGCCTTTCAGTGAGACGAATCTAACTGGGGTACAAGTCGTGCAGTTTTTTGACTACGAACAATATCATCTATTTACATTGCTATAGTTTTACAAGGTATTGTTATAGTTTATTCAAATATATTAAATTATATGATTAATTAAATTTTATTATATTTTATTATTAGATTATAATATCAATGTTACATTATGTAGTATATTAAGTTACAAATAATGAAGCAATAGTTGTTGAATTAATAATTTAAAAAGCATTTTACACTTTTTTTTTCTTTTCTTTTTTGATGGAAATCAATAACAAAGTTGAATCAAATTAAAAATGTTGAAATTGAGCAATTCAACTCGTTGAGAATCAAGCAATAATTTGTCACAAACACTTCAATTTCTGCAAATTTCCAGAAATTATAGGCTTTAAATTGAACACGAAATAGTAGCAAAATATTAAGGTAAATGGAATAATAAAATTAATTCGAAAAATCATCTATTCACAGTTAGTTATAAAATACGATTGATACCTCCGTTCGAAATAGTTGAAAATTGTTAAACAACCGATCCTTCGTAATTAAAAGAAAAATCGTTCAGCTCGCCCGCTACGTGAAAAAAGTTCAACTTCTCGGAGACAAACGACAGAGCCTCGGGGCTGGAACTTATGAAACTTATAATCAACGAACTCGCGGGAACTTTTTAATTTATCTTGGTGCACGAATTACGATGACACATCCTGTTCTTAGTTTCTATCATGTCGCTGTTTTCTAAATGGACGTGTACGTGATACGTGCGGAAAAGTATCGGAACAAGTACTTATATTTATTTTGGGAAAAATTGAATGCAATTCTTTGTACAATAGAGTCTCTAAAGTCTTGATGTAATTTAAAAATTTTACTATCCACGATAAACATTAAGAAATTGAATCGTCGAACGTAAATTTTCTCAGACTTTCAAGCGAGAGTTGATTTTATTAAATTGAAACGTTAGTTAATTCAACCCACTGAGGATCAAGCGACAATTTATCGCGATATTTCAAACATTTCAATTTCTTGAAACGCTGCAAATTATAATATTTAAATGGAAGGCACGACGATAATGTGGAGACGCGAGAGACAATGTGAATTTGGAAAATTAATTACCAACTCGCGAATTTCTACACATTTGTAAAATGCTTTCTACAACATTTGCCGGATAAAACAATTCTCCATTTTTCAAAAATATGAATTTCTGCAAAAAGAAAATCTGTAATTTACGAGTTGTTCGTAAATTCGAAGAGATTAGAAATTCTTGCTGCCGCACGACAGACTGCGATAAGAGTATACACTAGAGAAGAAGAATCTAGACGACATTTGTACGCAGGAATGAACCATTTCTGGAAATCAAGTCACGAATATCGCGTTGAAACAACTGGAGCGTCTCCGGGTATCCTGGAATCCAGGATTCGCGGGTAATCCTACCACGCTTCGATCTTGGCGCGATGTTAAACGACGCTGCAGAGGAAGAAAGTAATAGTCGGAGTCGAACGATTGAGACAAAGTACTGGGACGAACAGGCACGATGTAAGTCACGGAGAAGTTGCTTCACATACTCAATCAGCTAAAGGGCACTGTTAAAAATAGGAGGATCGATGGAATTTTGTAACCGCAGATCTTACGGTTCTCGAACAACTTGAAATTGTAACCCTGATTCAACGTGAGACTAAACGCGTAATGTTTTTGGGCAGCTATTGTCACATGATATAGCATGATTAATTAATATAATTAGCAAGTGTTGTTATATTTAATATTACAAACTGCTTTACAGTGACGTACGTTCATTATTAACGACTGATGATTTTACATGTTTTATTAATACATTTTTCAAATGAAACAGCTGTTTTGAACTGAAACAAATTCATTATTTTATACGCAACTTGCATGAAATTTTACTTCTTTTTTTCGTAAGATCCTTGTATCTGACATGTCAAATATTTTACATCCTTGCCAACATATTTTTAGCGCATGATCAACATTTTGTCACGATTAATTCTGATTTCATAATATCTTTCGAAGGAATCTGTATCTAAAAGCTGTATGCACACACACATATACACGTATATGTAATATAGGAAAATTAAAGAAACGATTAACCATCCGCTTGCAAAATACTAGAATATTATTGAATTTTAAACTATTGACTCATACTACTGACATTTCGTTAAACTTCGAAAAACTGATTTTAATTTTTATGGCACTCTTTAGAGATGTTGAGAAATGATGCACTATCTGTTTGTATAGTACCATATTGGACCATCGATCGTGCGACAATATTGACTGACTTGTACCACTGAAATTTTCTTCAATGCCGAATTTCAATGCCAAACAGCTGATTTTAACTTTCTTTCTAGATCGTTTGAAATATTGAGAGATAAAAACTGTTACTTTGCAATGTCGTTAATAATCTTGTCTAATAGACGAATGAATAAATTCGTAGTGATATATTTATTTAATTACACAATAAAGAGAAATAAACTTATTCGTTAAATTCATTTGATATCAATACATTAGAAACACAAATTACGCGACTTGCGTATTAAATTTTTAATATACCTACGTCTCGTTGACTATAGCTTCGTTCGCCTGAAAAGTAAAACATGTACTTTGAACAGAAATCGTTCCATCGTAAAATTGATACTGATGCAACTGTCGCAGTATAAATGATCGTTGTGGGAGCAATAGAGCTACGTGATACGGCGAAAAAAAAATTGCAGCAATTACAACATTTTCTGAAAACAAAAGGAGACGCAAGATCAATCGCGTTCAACATTAAATCACAGTGAAATACAGATTCAGTGCCATTCTGTTACCATTGTTTGGCGCGCATCTACCAAATAACAGTATCGATAATCGATATTCATTTAGCGAAATTTAAACGTTAATTATTGCAATCAATAAAACTTATTTCGGTCGTCAATTTCACGTAATCCTATATCGTACATTCGACTGCAACGATAATTAAACATTTAGTCCTTCGCTTATCATTATACGTTTATGTCGTATTTCCTGTTTTGCGTACGTAAAATATACCGGTGTGTTTCACACAAAATTGAAATAACGAGGAGAAACTTGTTGTTGCTTCTCTTTCGTAATTTTTTTGGAAATGAGTGTCATTACGCCGCGTTAAAATGTATTATTATTTGCTTCGCAACGCTTTTACAAGTTGTGTCTTGAAACAAATATCATTACGTTGTTCCGAAGTTCATCACTGCACTGAAACGCGTTATTACTTTCATAATAAATAGACTGCAGAGTTTCTATGTACTCGTGTAAAATTTAAAGAATATTATACAATAAAATGTCCAGAGTTTGGTAATTGTCATAATTTTTAACGAGAAAAAAAGGAAGAAGAAGGAATTGATACGTAAGTTTTGTCCATAAAAATTCACAGTCCGTTGATAACTCTTTGCTATCAAATATTCTTTCTTCGCGAAACGAATATCAAGCAAATAACGATGTCGTACGTAAGCCGGTATAATCCCGTTCAATTATTAAACGTAATAAAATTACAGTCTCTGAAGTTTAATGCGCAGCACATGTTCAGCTTTCACCCTAACTTATAATTCACGCTAGAACCCGGGAGTTTTTAACCTTTTCTTCGCATTCTATAATGAGCGAGGGGGAGCAGGAAGCGTATCATAAAACATGACCCTACAATTAACCGATTCTTTGATTACCCGTTCCATTTTTCGAGTTGAAACGCCCTGTTTTCAGCCGGAAGTTAATTTACTCTTCGTTAACACTATCCATCTCTCCCTCCCCTTTTTCAAAGCATTTTATAACAACTGTTCACTTTCAAAGTGCTTACTTTTGATCTTCCACTTGTGTATTTCAATTATTGAAATACCGTTCCTGCAACGTCTCATGTTACTTGTTACTTTATTTGTGATGCACCGTTATTTTGCAATTCATTTTCTGATTCATTGTTGGTATATAATTAATTGCAACTACACGAAAGATGGGAAAGTTGTTGAAAGAGTACTTTGACAATTACACGAGAGAGTTGCATTGATTTGGAAGAAAATGAAAGTAAATAACTTATGAAGAAATTTCACTGTAAGCATCATACACGTTTTTCATTATTTCCTACAACAAACTTTCATTTACTCGTTTAGACAGTCAAATTTATTTTTAAATCTTTCAATGTCGTTGAACCAAGCTATTTGTGGATGGCTCTTCGAAAGTAAAGAATTGCAAATCAAATTTTGAACGATTGAAATCAACTCTTGACCGAAATCATCGTATTCTCAGTTAATTGCATTGCACGTTCACGTGATTATTTAATTGTTCGCATAACACTCTACCGACATGTTACATTTGCCGCAGAATTTGTTTCTGTTCACCATGATTCATAGTCGTAACCAAACTAAACTAAAATTGAAAATTCACCTCGAGAGTGAAAACAGGCTTGAATTTAACTGTAAACATTTATAAATATAAGTTATTCAGTAAACCCTTGTCATTTTGTATTTGACTAATAAACGTTCTAAGGGAACATTTATTTCTCAACAGATATTTTAAAGTAAAATATAAAGTTTAAATTTAAGAAATTGAAAACAGGATGTAAGTCGGGATTTTTATGCATTTATATGATTCGAGGTTTCAACCTCAGACCTGCGTTCAACACTTGACGGTAAATTTGTTTGAGAAAATTTAACTCTCTCAAAGCAGAATATACTTTTGAAAAAAGTAAAAGTTTTCCATCTATGCATATATATATATTTATATATATACATGGAACATAAGTCTCAGTACATATAAAAGAACAGAAAACTTAAATATATCACAACTAATTGAAACTTTCAACCCTCGATTCGTACGATCCCAGACACGAAAACACGAAACATCGCATCAGGAAACACCATCCATTCTACAAATAACAACTGTCGTCCATCCGGTATATACTATACGTATATGCTATATTTCTATTATCGTCTTTCGTGTTATTACCACGAGAGCGGCACGTAACGGTAGAGTGATGAACGTCCGAGGCGCGCCACGGAGGCGAAGGGCACCGGGAAGAGTAATATTGTCACGGATATTACCCGGCCAGTAGAAACACGTTGTCTCTCCCGATGGTCACGATCGTTGGAGTGTTTAGTCTAGTGTCCTCGGCTGTTGTGACAATCCATCCGCGCGCAAGCACAAAGACACACACGCACGGATCGCCGGTCGCACACAGGTAGCCAACGTCTCTCCGGCCACGCAGATAGGTAGAAGCAGGGAGCACGTAGCAGCAGCTAGCAGCTAGCAGCAGCAGCAGCAGCCGGGCACCGTCAAAACGTGGAATGGGGTTCCTCTCTCTCTCTCTCTCTCTCTCTCTCTGTGTGCGTGTGTGTGTGTGTCGGTTCTAGGGGGTGATGGAAGCATCGGCGGGTGAGAGTTAGGAGAGCGGCATACACAGCAGAGGAGAGACGACGTACGTGTTCGGGATTACGGCGATCAATGCGGTAAGCCCTGTTTGTTTTGCGCTGGACCCACCCACACTCGTGCAAACATCCATCGCCACGTTGTTCCGAAATCAGCCATCTGTAGATTTCATTCATTGCTATGGTCTCCGTTTGCTCCGGAGGCGGGAGCGTCCGACCGACGTCGTTGTCTGGCTGCTTGCTTCGACGATTTGTCTCTCTTTTTTCTGTTTTGTTTCTCCATTTTTCTTTCCTTCTTTTTTCCCTGCTATGGAAAAGGTTGTTCGACGCGGACACGTGGCTACCCACCGGGCGTGGAATTGCTGCCTCGCAGTTCGACGCCGAGGGATTCGATTACCAGGACGATGTTGACCGTTGAAATTTTGATGCCTCGGTCCCAACTGTTTTCGCTGTCTTATTAATGGAATTATGCGAACTCTGCTGATTACTCGACATTTTTCTACGGTGCGACGATTTCTGTCTCTGTTGGCACGATTAAATACGAGAAATGACGATAGAACAGACGTGTGCAATAGACGTTTTGGAATTTTTATATTCTGATCTTCAACTGGAATTTTTTGATAAAATTATTACACGAACATTATTTTATATTTCTATACGTCACGACGACTTCTTTGATCGATTATTGTTACTTTTACACCACTTCAGGTGACTGTGCGACCGTGTTTATTGACTCGTACTACTGAAATTTTCTCAAACGTTCAGGTGCGATTGCCAAACGCTTTCAAAAGGTAATTTTATTTTTGTAAAGATACTTTTTAAACATGCGGAGAACTGTAAGAAAAATATACGCAGTGGAAAGAATCGCGTAATACGCGAAAATTCTCCTCGACTTTTTAGTTGAGATCGCCTTAAAGAACGCTTTAAAAAACGCTGTTGATTTTTGTTTTCGTCGAACTCTTCGTCGGAATCATTTGGAATCGTTCAAACGGGGCATTGAAATTATAATTACACGTAATTCAACGCGAGAGCGCCGCGTTTTGATTTTTCAATTTCGCCGGCGCGTCCGTCAAGCACAGCGCGTTCCGCGCAATAGCCCGGCCGAATCAAGCTTCCCATCAACCTGGCCTACATGAATATTCCCTCAGCCTCGTGTATATCGTCAGCGATAATGGAAAATCATGGGAGAAGTAAAACGGTGAGCTCGTTCCGCGGTACATTTTTCACGCAACTCGCAGTCGAACTCGAAAACCGGGATTTCGAGCGTGGCAGTCGGCGGATATTAAAAAGTCCCGGGACGAAATTCGATACGCAAAAATGCCGTGAAAATGCGCGGTGGCAGTGACCGGAAGTCGCCTTGTATCGACGAGAATCGTCGTATCGTTGACTTTTATAGGGAAAGTTCCACGGTTGGAGGACCAAGTCGTGGTCGCTGGCCAACGCGGACCCCTAACACCGACAGCTAGTGACAGACGATTGAGAAATATCGAGGAAAATTTAGCGTTCGCGGAATTGCGGCGTTTAAGGAGGATCAAACTTTGTGAAGAAAGTTGTAGTTTGGTTTCGGTTCTCTTACTGCAACGAGACTTTTGCACGATGCTTCTTTGTGCCGGTTGGAAACATGAACATCTGAGAACGCGTAAATGCGGTATTCTCAAAAATCATGTAAGAGACGGTAGATTCGAACCAATTTTACCAAATTTACGTGTAAAATCTTTTGCAAATCTTGGCATCACCATTAAGGTGATTAACATGTATAATTTGAGAAATCTGTGGAAAGTAACGCGAGTAATAAAATTTTCTTCCTCTTTAAGTTTTAGCGCACGAAATAAGTTTTCTTGAAACTTTTCGTTTTCTAACCGTGAGATTCGTTAAAAGATTAAAAGTACTACTACTAAAAAGTTATTAAAAATGGAAAAAAATTATTGTTTTAAAGTTTGAATGTTATTCCGAATATGCTCATTACTTTCCGTAACTTTCTAGAATTATGTAATTGTCCAAATCATCCTCAAAATTAATAAAAGATTTATCGCAATCAACTCCTTCGTTGTAAGTTTCTAAAACTTGGTATTCTCAATTTCATTCGATATTTTCGCTCGGTTAGAGAGTGTAACTATCAAAAAATAGTGTCGAGAGTTGTATGTGCGTGCGTTCACATGCGTGGCTCGTTATCGAACGTACAGAAAAATATCTTGGATAAAGTATGAGCGACTTGAAGGGGAACGGAGGATGAATTTGTTCCGACGATCAATGTTTCTGAACTTATTCACGTACATACAAATGCGAAGAAGATGTGCAGGTCTCAAAATGATTTTATTTTACATAATTTGACAGAATAGTGATCTCGTTGTTGTATATTTCTTTTATTTATTTATTACACTAATATTATTTCCTGTATAATAAAGATAAACATCCAAGAACTATAAATATTTTTGTCTTTGTTTCTCAACAAATTTATATACATTTGCAATGTATATATTATACCATTAAATAAAGGTATTTAAGAAATTAAAGATACTTAATGGGTATAAAGGAAAGCTTTCAAGTGACATGATTTTTCAGTTTCTGTCAAAGAAATTAAAGTGCAGAGAATCTTTTATTATAATGCAACGAATTGTAACTAGTATACCAGTGTGATAAAGTACAAAATTCTAAATTTTACAAAGAAATAAAACCGATCTCTAAAAAAGACACGTGAATCTATAAAATTTCTACAAAAAAGTTACAAATAAAATTGGCCACTTTCGCCTCTCACCTCTGCTAATCCCACTGATCTAAATGTGACCTCTTCGAGCTATTATTCGTCCAAAGAAACTCCACCTAAACGAAGCGCAAATTGAACTTTGCGGCAACAGCAAGATTTCGAAATGATCGAACCAACGTAACATTTGACACGTCAAATCTGCACGTGCGTCAACTACCTTCTAACACACTGGCGCGCATCGCGCCACCGCGGCGAAACTCCTTCATAAAGACAGCTAACTATCTGCGCGAGCGTTAACCAACAAATGAGACTAATTACGCGTAACAGCATTCATCAAGGCGTTGATTTCCCAAATTAAACCCAGCCGCGCTGGGATCCATCGGTGAATGAGCCGTCTCCGCGCGCGCGTCTGCCCATATTTAGAATTAATTCCAGACGGCGTGCTTGATATTCGCGGAGGCAGGAAGCGGGGAAGGGAAAGCGAAAAAAGACGGAGCGACGTTTCTCACAGAGGAGCCTCCCCAGTCGCTTCCCTTTGCCGTTTCGGAAACGAAACGCGAGGTTAAATCCTGAGGACGACCAATGGACCGGAAGAAGGAAAGGGAGAAAGAGGAAGAGAGCGAGATCCAGCGCCACCCCTCCCCCTCGTACGCCTCAACCACTCGACCCTACTTATTTCAATAGCTTTCTCTTGCCTCTCGTTTGAATTCGGCTAGATGCTCGCGGTCACGCGCATTCACACGTATGAAATTCGCGCAACAGCGAAAATACGAATGTCGCCTGTGGCGAGCTGTGTTCCTTGTTCCCTGCGAACGCGATGGCTCGTCACGGAGAATCGGCGTGCGAAGATGGCTGGAGCAATCGAGGTGGATTTCGTTCGTTTGGGTACATTTATCACGAACTGTCCTGGGAAAGACTTGTATTCGTGGATCACGTTCGTTGTGCATTGTCTTTCGAAGATGAAATACGAAGTGGTAAAACAATGATCAACCTTGATCTTCTTTAGCAGTTCTCCAAACTTTTCACACCAGCATGTACGCACGAAGCATTTTTGTTGGTTCTTGTTGTTAAAATGAGCCTTTGCTTCACTATTTGCACAGCAATTTGTTTCCAGTTTTAATTACTAAATTGATAAAAGTTCTAAATATAGTCGGAATGTCGATTGTTTCGATTGCATCGAGGATCGAATGTTTACACAATTTTAATTTTCGAAACTGCAAATGAACGATGAAATATTTCTAACCTGCATTCTGTTGTTAATTATTTGTTGTTTCAAAAGTATTCCTCTAAATGGAATCGAAGCACGATCCAGCAAATATGAAAATACAAATCTATCGAAATATTTGTCAAATTCGTGATCCAGTCTCTTCCGACGACGTACATTTTTCAATCAGCCAGATTATTTTATTATTAGTTTTGTACAAAGTAAGGTATTGATATTTTCGTATACAGAGGAGAAAAAAAAAAGATTATTTAATTGACAAAACTTACAATCGATTTATTGTATGTTCAAGTGATCATATAATGGAGAATATAAATTATTCTAACAGCTGACAAGATTTTATCAACGAAAAAAGAGTATTTACGTTCGAATTACAAAATTATATTATACTTGTACATTAATATTAATTATCGATACGATGTCAATCCCGTCACTGACCTCAACCACTCGACTGCTTATTTCAACAGCTCCCTCGTTCGAGTAAATTATTCCACTACGCGTCTCTGTCCTTTCTCAGCCAAACACTTGCGTGGCCACGACGCGATTCGCGTATAAAATTCACGCAAGCACGGAAACACGAACGTTACTCGAACGGGATACTTCGTCAGAGGGAATGGCGAACGAGATGGCCAGAACAACGGGTCGAGCATCCGCGCAGTTTACATTCGTTACGAACTGCCGTAGGTAGCCGCTGGCTGGCCCCGCCATGAAAAATCGAACGTTTTAATTTCTCTGGCCGTGGTTGATTACCAGCGGGTCGCGCCACCGCGGTGCGTGGCCCCTGCTTTATGAATGGCGTTCCTGATAACACGGTTTGCGGTAAAACTGAAATAATACCTACGTCGCTGCCGCTATTGTTTCGCGAAGTTTCGCGATCGCGGCCGCCGATACAGAGAACGGACGTGGAAATAAAAATGATAAACTTCGGGGGGCGGGGGAAAATCACGCACGCCCGCGATGCCTTCGTTATTAATCCGTAACCTGTGTGAAAGCTACGTTTTGTTTCAATGACGCGCCACGGTCTCGATTGTAAATCGTTTTCAGAAGCTTAATGTGGATCAATTGCAAACAGATTGCGGTTTGGCTGAAGCATTTTATCGCTACACGGCTGATTTATACGTATATAATCGTGCACATTTGCGAAAGGTTTAACCCTTCAGTTCCCGAATAGTTGGAAATATCAATTTATTACCGTTAATATAAATTCTTCAAATTACGCGATAATGCAAATACTTCCTTTTCTTCACTTGCATCGAAGTTTCTGTTTAAAGAGATTTTTTTAACTAATCCTGCGTCTACATTTCTGTACGTCACAATCGTATCTTCTCCGACATACTGGACGATTAAAAGCAAGTAAATCATTGAAACAAATAAAAACAGTGACAATTCGTACGTACGTGACCTAACGTTATCAACGATTAAACCACACAAAACACCTCGTCCGCTCGAGGCGAGAGAAATTAAACCAGCAACAATGCATCTCCGCTTTACCCGGCGGTCTATTTTCGTAACCTCAGCAGTCTATATTTCGGTATGCTTCCCATCTCCGGCAGCCTTTCTTTCCCTTTCCGCGAGTATGCCTGCTCGTCGACGACCGTGCCCCGGGTATTAGTCGACCGGAATTGGGGTGCAAAATTCTCGAAGTCTGGCTCTGAAGTATTTATGAAGGTGTACTCACCTTCGGCTTCTCATTCTTCGTCGTCCTCCCACTCCTCCTCACCCCCTTGTTTCGTTCGTTCCTCTTTCTTTTTTCTCTTTTTTCATCCCACCGTTTTTCTCGCTTGCTCTTGCTGCCTCCTGCTGTCTGACGTTCTCTCTCTCTCTCTCTCTCTCTCTCTCTCCCCTCTCCAGCACTCTTTTGTCTGGCCACCCTCCTCTCCATCTGCTCGTATCGCCGAAGAACCGGAGAGAGAGAGAGAGAGAGTTAATCCGAGGTCTCCGTCCGCGGAACTCGAGCAAAAACCGTGCGAGCTGCACCTCTTCCTTTCCTACGTTTCAACCCTCTCGTTGCAGCCCTGTCGATCGCGCCTAATCTCTATCCGATATCTCGATTCGCGGTCGCTGTTTGCTCGATGATCGAAAAGAGCACGCGATCGCAGCCGTTCGACTGCCGTTAGCGTTATTCTCGGCGGGAGCGAAGGGAGGAGGAACGACTGTGCCCCGAGGCTTGAACGATTGGTTGTTGTATGTGCCGAAGATGAAGAAGGTTGAGAGCGATGAAAAAGCGCGAGGGAGATGCACGATGGAGGCGCGGTGGAATCGTAGGCAGTCGTTTTTTTAATTGGCTCGCGTTTTTCGTACTGGAGAAAACTGTCAGATCGAAACGATCGAATTCGCCAAATTTTCAGTAAAAATATGCAAACGAAGGTTGTTCCTTCCGTTTGAATTCCTCAGGCGCGAGTTTCTTTTCGCTTTAATAGTAAATCGGTAATTCGAACGTCAATTGTGCATTCAATTCTATGTTCCTAGTATTGTATCATCTTATCGTGTTGAAGTCTTCAGTACTGAATCATTCTATTCTGACATAGCAATGGCACGTGTGTGACAAACCGATTGACTCTCACTACAACCAGGTTGCCTAATTTCTCGATCGTTGAATCTGAGCAGGTCGTTCGATTGTTCAGTCCTGCCTTGAAACCGAACGACCGGCTGCATCGTCCAAGATGAAGAGGGAGAGAAAGAGCGAGTTGCAGACGACGAAACGGAGCAACGATAAACACGCGATATCGCGCGAGTAGCGATGCCGAGTACGGTTGAATCGCAGGCGTTGTCAATGGCTCTGCTCAGCTCGTTAATAATTCTATGGGATTATGCGTTCAACGACACCCTGAAATCGGATTAGAAGGATCGTGTTTTTTCTCCCGTACGTGCGCGTTTAATCGCGTCATTCTTCATTCTTCGCGTTGTTATTCGCCAGGCTAATCCTGCACGCGTTAACGGCGTGACTTCTTTCGGTATACCCTCTACAAACCCTCATTATCCTTCTGTGTCTTACGCGATACGTTTCGTGTGTAAGTTCGTCGCCGTAAATGTCGCTTCTGTTGAATCACCTGCTGCTTCGTACACCTGTTCTTGCATGCTTTACGCCGGCGTGAATACAAAATAGTGTTTCTCAACGTTTTTACGAGCGAGACTCGACAATCTCAATTAATTAATATCCTCGCGAAAGATATTTTTTCGTCAGTAGCTTTTCCTCGTACGCGCCATTGTTCCAAGCCTATTTTCATTACGTGGATAAAAGGATTTTTAGTTGTTTGTTTATTTAGTTAGTTATTTACGTAAATTGTGAAACGAGAACTCTTTCTGGTGGCAAGAAGATGAACAGAAATTGCGGTATAAAAAATGGAGAAAGTCCAATTTGTCGCGTAAGCTGTTAACTAGGTCACAAATTTTACATATGCATATAGATAAAAGAATATTTGTTTAATTCGAAAGATTTCATTCTCTTAACTTGTATAATAAAATCATCTTGTGTACATGATATAATTTAAATAGATTGATCGTAAATAGAGTGTGGATGTTTATTTAGAATTAAGTTGTGTATATATCGTACACAATTTAATGTATCCAATTGAATTAAATTTGCAAAAATTGAGAAAACGCATTACACGTGACAGTACATAAAATATCCAAAATAAAGTGCTCGCTGTATCACAACAAGTGGAAGATATCTTTCTCTAGTGGAATCCTATTCTTAAGTGTATTTACAGTGAACGTGCACGAAGATTGTAATGTGAATATAATGAAATCACATAAATGAACTTGGTCTCAATCGAGAGATATCTAGCAAGAACAGCGATTGGCAGTTTAAACTGGTACATAAGATGATTCCAACGAGTCTGTACAATTTCAAACTTTATATAACAAGAATACAGTCGTACGTATTTTCTGCTCTGTACAAAAAACACAAAAGACACCTAACAAGAGTAATGACCGACAGTTTGAAATGGTATGGACGCGACGGTAGGAAGGATGACAAGAACAGACGAGAGGAGAATGGGCGAGAAGAAAGGAAGAATGGAAGTAGAAATACAGGCCAGTAGCCATCTCTCAAACTTACGAAGCTGCGTATCCGGTGTATATTTTGCCGCGATGTTTTCATATACACTGACGTGAACGAGGGGGGGGGGGAGAAGAGGCCGCACTCCGTTGCTGTAAAACAGAGCATTATTATCCTTCTAGTCCATTACCCAGGACACTACGGAGGCCGGGAAACCGGCTGGAAGAGGACGCCATAGCAAAAACCAAAAACCCGGGCAACTACGGGCAAGGGCCATTGACTCCAACACTACCGCCTTTCAACCTTCGACGTGATTTATCTCCGGATTCCTGGTTTTCGACTTCCATCTCTCGTTCGAACGCTCCTCGATCGAACATCGACTCTCGCTCCTCTCCTATTTCATTATTCCCGCGTTTTGTCCCCTGTCCGTGGAGATTTTAAATATCCCTCTTCTCTCTGTCGGCAACCCCCTATCGCGCGTTAAAATATTTGACTGAGCGAATCGTGCAGGTTTTTGTGACGTTTGTGCTTGCTTTTGTGACGATGGGTACACACACTCTTGTGTCCGTAGGTCGCGCTCGAAACGTTGTCCAAAGAACTTTGACCAATTGACCCCTGTTCGAATTCCGAGGACTTTGTCTTTCAAAATTTTTCGAGGAAAAGACAGCTGTTTAATTTAACTTGAAATATCTAGGAAATATAATATCAATCGTAATAACACGGGAAATAGCGATGAAAAAGAAGAACAATTCGATAATAGAAATCGATTGATAAGTAATTATATAATTATATAATTATATAAATAGTGTAACTGACTACATAAAAATTACAAATGAAACGCTGACTCTTAATAATCCAAGTCTGCACTCGTGAAGGCAAACTAAAGAAAGCAAACTAACTAAACTTTGGCGGTTATTTTCAAGTCTTTGTTCAACGAAATAAACGCGAAACTTTCAATTTTTGCTTTTTATTAATTGTCAATCATTAATGCGCGGGGTAATTGGTCTTTTAATAGTCAATCGACGCCGATAGTTGAACACGCCTACGCTATTTGTTGATATTGTTAATAATTAATTCGGTATATCGTTCGGCAACGTCGAAAGCAATTTTTCTCCGAGGGAACGAATTAATTAAACTCGTGATTTATCATAAATCAATAAAACGGTTCTTCGTTTACATAACATTTTCACTTTATATCTTCGCGTAATTTATATCGACGATCGATTACGCCGCGTACGAAAGGCGGCGTCTGTGTGCGTTTCATTAATAAATCACAAGCGGTGAGAATTTTTGCATGCAGAGCAACGACGTAAATTAAAAATAAATACGCAATCAAGGCGGGCGTAATGTCTGTTGCATCGAACTAATGAGGACGGGCCGCTCATTTACATTGAATCAATAATCAAGAAATTATATCTGCATACAAATGTTCACGCATATGGCGCCGTTATTTTTGTAAATGTCATAAAAAGCGCGCCGGCGAGTTTAAAATGAATTCCGTTGATTGAATTTGGGAACATTTCGACATTTCGAACGAGCGCGTTCCCGCTTGTATTTTATTTACACTCGCGCAAAATTGAATTTTTTTTTCTTTTTTTTATATTTCCATTTTTGGAGTGTCGCGATGACTCGTCAACTTTTTAATTTGCTCGTCTTTGCAAGAGCTCCGCGAGGCTAACGAACGTAAATGAAAAGAAGAGGAACGTAAATTGTAAATTTTCGAAAAAAATTCGAGGAAAATGATTTTGGTTTTTGTCGAATTTCTTTGTATTTCCATTGCAACGTTTTGTTTCATTCCTGTTTTTAGTGGATTTGTAATGGTCCCATTTCAAAAATCAGGTACTTGCGGCGTTTAACGTGACATAGAATGAACAATAAAAATTCTCAATAAATGACGAATATTTGCCAAAATTATACGTCGAGTGAACCAAATAGTAAAACTTGACAAGTGCTGAATGTTTAATGCAATAAAATTTATATTTAAGTAGTGGTGCAGTGTCGTGTCATAAACACGTGCTGTTTTACATTTCACAGTTTCGTTTATTACTTTTCTCGATATCACGCAACACGGATCAAACAGAAAAATGACCCAAAAATCGTGGAAAGCGATAACTTTCATCGAACACTCACGAACGGAGAACGAAACAAACAAGAAACGAGAAACTGTTCTTCCAGATAATACGCCCGCCCCTTTTTCTTTCTCCCACGAAAATAACCCCGGCGAATTGACTCGATTTCCCGGCGAAGTTTCGAAAATCCGATAGAGGGTCTCGAGCGTTACCTACCCTCTGAAGCGTGCGGATTTTTTAAAAAGTTCCAGTTACTACTTTAACGACGGCAGCGCGATCAAACACGCGGAGTCGAAGCGAAACTCGACGGTTCACAATAAGTCGACGGCCGGTCCCGATGATGCTCCAAAAAGTTGCACAAAAGCTCGCTGCGTTCTGACAACTGCTTTGAAAAGCCTGGAAAAACCTTCTCCCTTTTCCCTTGATCCCATCAGCCTGAAATACCTATGAGGTATACGCGTTCACGGCCGTGGAAAGTTTCTCGGCTCTCCCCGCCGCGTGTACGTATCCATCGCTGAAATATCTGGAAAAGTCTACCCTCTGGCGGCGACCGGGCAACATAATATCAGTCTCGCCGGAATCTAAGCATATTTAAGCCAACGCCGCAGGAAGAAACATGTACAGGGTGTTCCTGTGCGTTCGATCGAGGTACAACTTGTCAGGATTGTGATTCTTGTGATAGGCGAAACTACTGTAGGCCGAATCTAAAGAGTAAGATTTTTTCGTACAACGCTTCGTTTCCGAGAAATTGGACTTTTAAAATTGATCGAGTACGCGTACGTACCAAGGTTCGTAATTTATTAATTCCTTTGTTCGTAACTGAACATATTCAAACTTTGTCGATGTTGATACTTAAAATTCCGCTTGTATCACTTAAATTGTTTATGGTCGAGAAGATGTGTATAATGAATGACATGAAAATTTGTGAGTCGTTGGAAAACAACAGGAGAATGTTTGCATATTCTTGGTCCGTACCGTACTACGTACTGTTCATTTTGTTTATTCTGATTATCGCAGTTGCAAAATTCGCGGTAACTATTACTTTAAACTTTAAACTGAAATATTTTAAAAGTTATTTAACGACGCACAAATTTATTGAAAAAGCGTCTTAAACAAATCGACTTTGAATACGAAGCGTTAAAAAACTGCACGACTTGTACCCCAGTACGATTCGTCTCACAATAAAATTTTATTGACACGCGAACGTTTGAGTCGGTACAAAACAAATTACAGGCGCGATCGCTCCGTACCACACGCCTCCTCACGAATCACGTGACCCAAATCAACCAATCGCTAATTTTCGTTGCATCAGCGTTGCACCTATTTTCACAAATGGAGCATTGGATTGTTCTTTCCTGTCCAATTCAGAATTACCACAGAATTACCAATTCAAGTCGAAATTTAATTCCATTTGGAGCCACGACCATTCGAAAATTCTCCATGTACCTAGTGTACGTACATGAAAACTGCTATAAACGTCGACGTTTCGTTAGAAAAATTACTAGAAAAATTGCAGTTTATCTCTGAATAAAAGTAAGAGCATCCATAATTTAATTATTCTAATTAAATTGTTTAGTTCAATGTTGACAGATTAATGATCTGTTAAATTTGTAGTTGTTATCTTCATTAGAAATCGTTTGTATCGCGATCACAGAGACACCCTGTATAGAAACACACGCTCGACTAGCGTGTGGCGCAGGAGGGGTTGAAGGGGGGTTGACGCTGAACCCCGCGGTGGATGGAAGTGTAGGGGTGGACTGCATACCCACTTTTTTATACAGCCGCGTCGAGAAAGGTTATGAACACGAAGTTAGAGGCGTATGAATAAAGTGGCCAAGTTTTTGCCGCGCTATATCACGCGGGTAATGTTCGCGGCCGTTTCAAAGCATTATACGCGTTACGGCTGCCGATGTAACCGGCTAATGCTCCAAGTTCTTTCTTTCGGCCGCGTGGCAGGAACATTTAATCGCGTTTGAGTAATTACGTGCCGGCAGGCGATGAGTGACGCCGTTGCTCGCTGCAACTTCTTTCATTTTCAGGGGGGGGGGGCAGGTTGAATAGAGAGACGCGGAGGACGAGTTCCGAATCGCTGGAGCATTTTTCTTTTTTACGGCTAATGGCGATGAAATTTGAGCTTTTTGTGTGTGTACGAATGGTACGCGCGGGGCTCCTTGTTGGTTTCGCGTGCCGGTACGGGTCTCGAACAGAGGTAACAGACTGGCGAAATTGTGGGAAAATGGAGTGGAACGGGGTGGAAAAAAAAGTTTCGATAGTTTTGAAGGTGATAGAGCGTGTTTGCGTTGAACATTCTTTCCCCGTAATTGATCGTTCGTTTCACGGATATTTGTTTCGAATGACACATTTGTCGCTTTCGATTCTATCTTGTTCTAGTCGAATTATAATTTCAACATTTGCTGTACATTTTTCATGGATGTGTTTCGGTATTCACTGTTAATAATTTCCTCATTAACAATGTGGATAAAATGTGTTGTCAACATTTTAACAGACTAAAATTATTTTCAACTTCAATTGGTTCAATTTGTCAATCAACTGTAACTAGAATTACATAATATTAATTTCGTTTTTTTAGTTCCTTATATCCGTGTATTTGTTTGTTCTGTGTTGGAAAGATATTAGCGTTGATATCATCGCGTCGTAAAACTACTAAAATTCGATATTACATAAATGAAATGTAAAACTTAATAACAAGAGATGACTTCTTCGTGTCGAAGGATGTCATCTCATACAAACAATCAAAATTAAAATTCACGCTGGAACTATAAAGATCAAAATGATCAGTCCATAATTCTTCGTACAAATTTTACCAATTTATAGCGATAGCTCAGTACAGTACATTTAGGCAAAAACTGAAAATATTCTCCTATTATTCAATTTTACATCGAATGCACGTTTCATTCTTTTGCACCAAAAAAAAAAAAAAAAAAAAATATCCAAACGGGTGATCGAGTAAACCGAGCTGAAATCCTAATTAAACCAGCGATAAAGTCGCACAAAGAAGGATTTCGTTATTTATCCCCGCGGGAGACGTAACTGCGCGATGGGGCGCGTACGCGTGGGCGGACATACATTACCAGCCCGTAGGAATGATTCGATTCGACGCGCAATTAATCAGATTGCGATTTGCGTATCTATGTGCGCGTGTCCCTCGGGCACCCTCGCTTTATTCCCTTGCATCGTCGAGCCCCGCCACGATCGTTTGCATTCCGGCTGCTCGACGCGCGCCGCTGCATCGTCCGCGTCTTTGCGTCGTGCTCCAGTCGAGCCGATTTCTCCCCCCCCCCCGCTTTTTCCACTTCTTCCTCTTTTCTCTCCCCGCTCTTTATTATTCGCCGAGCCTAATCAAGAAGAGTAAACGCCGGAGAACGAGGTAGTCGGGCAAGAGGAGAGGAGGGAACGAAGGACCGACCCGATAGAAACGTGTGTTACAGGGGTGAGCTAGGAACGAATCGATGTATTATACCCGGAACAGTCGTTCTTCAGTCGTTGACTGAAAATGAAGAAAAAGAGAAAAACTGCGGAAAAGGGAAAAAAGAGAGAGAGAGAGAGAGAGAGAGAGAAGACGCATGGATTGACACTTGGACGAAGACGGATGGAGAGAGTCAGATTGAAAGAAGGGATTCGGAAGGGGGATGATCGATAAAAAGAAAACGCGAGAGGAACGAATGCTTATGTAGAACGATGGTTGTGTTGCGCGTGTACGCCGCGTGTTTTAAGTGTGTACGAGCACGGGGAAAAAAGGTAAAGAGGAAACGGTCGGGAAGTGCGCGGCGGAGCAGCAAGTACGGCGGAGAAGGACGAAGAAAAATGGCAGGGTACACGGCGCTGGTATATGGTAGGGTAGTTAGCCAATCGCGCTGCACTGCTACACCGGATGAATATCAATGAGGGAAAAAGCCACCCATCGCGTTTTACAATTTTCTTCCGGCTTGTGTGTCTGTGAGGAATAGAGGACACGGTGGATCGCAGTCGAACAGAGTCGGAGGAAAGTCGTGCCAGGATCGCTTGTTTACGCAGGGGGGCTGATTGAAAACACGGTTTCTCATCGAACAATCCGGTTAGGAACTTGCGTGAAACTTGAAGATGGCGAGATCGACGAAGGATTTCTTTATCAGGCAGGAAAGGTTTCGATCATTTGTACTATTTGACAAGTACGTGGATCGAGCGACTCTGTGAGTCGGTGAATCAACTTGGTGAAATGATGAGAATCGTTTAGTTCTTCGGGATATTATTGTTGGGAATGTTATTACGATACTGATACTATTAAAAAGATACAATATAACAATCCGAGCAAATTTCTTTTCTTTCGTGAAAATAAAATAAAATAGGAATTATCCGTTGACAAGAATAGTACGTTATTTACAATATTCCTGAATAATTGTAAATCATCGAGTAAGTTTCACTGGGAAAGTGTTTACCATCCTTTCTTGATTGAAACGTCAAGCGGACGTTCAAACGAAAATTGAATCGAATCGGGACGGTCATTGACCGTTCAATGTTTCATTTTTAACGAAATTGAAATGTTCTTGTTTTTGTCGCTTCTTCCGCATTGTCCGCGGGTTTGTTAACTAAAATGTGAAAGGTTATACGCGGCATGAACGCGACCATGTCGTTTGTTAACGAAGTCGTTCCTATAAAGTGCGATACAAAATCCCTGGCGAAGCTGGCATTCATCGGTGCCTCGACATAAAGCGAAATTGAATATGAATGGCGAGTTTTTGCCGTGCGTGACTCATCATTTCATTAAAATTTGTTCGGCAAAGCCGGCGCTGTTTTACCAACGTGCAAACAAAATAGCCGGACTAATAGCTGCTGCATTGCATTGTTGCGAGCTGAAAAAGGCAAGCTAGAAAAACCGAGGCGGCGGGAAAGGGATGGAAGGGGCGGAAATGTACAGTCCGATGCGAAACATCGACGATAACCGGCGTACGTGCTCTGTTGTCTAACGAAATCTCATCTTTATCGTTTCCTGCCGTTGCATTTCCACGCCGGTTCCTTAGACATTCGCGATTTCTTCGGAAATGGTGTTTCGTCGTCGGTTTATTGCGCCTGACAGATATTTGTACTTACTGCGTTCTCGTTTCAACAGCGGTCGTGAAAAATGTATAATTGTTTGGAACGTTACAAAGAAAGAACGCGGAAACAATTTTGAATATCTTGATATCATTTTCAATATTGCATCGTGTATACTACTTTTAAGGTTAGTTCAACGAAAGTTTAAATAGATCCTTGAAATTAACGTTTCAATTATTCAAGGTGCATTTTTACATAAAATTTAGTTAAAAATATTCTTAAGATATCCACTAAAGTAAACAGAACAGTCGGAAATGAAGAAAAAATTTCTTCAAGAAAGCATATATAAAGCATGTGTAAGTTAATCTTGGTTGTTTTTCCAAAAAGTTTTTCCAAAGTCATCCATCTCACTTTTAAAGCTGTTATACACGTTCCTTTCCTTTTTGCCAGCGAAATATAATAAATATAATGGACAAATAAAGATATCGATCGCCGTAACGATACGCAAAATACGTTTGAATTTGCCGGTAAATTTTCATTCCTCTTCTAGCTGTTCGAAACGTTCCAGGATACAAGAGAAAGAAATATTCCATTTACTTTCTGCGAAGAAGTACTTTCACTTCTTCCTCTTGGTGAAGTTCAGTAGCGTGACCGGAGCAATTTCTGACTTTGTCGATTCAATTAGATTTCTTTTTTTTTTCATCGGACACTTGTTGAGAGGACCGTGTCGTAAATAGAAAGAGAGAGGGAACGTTTCGCGATAGCGTGCGCGCCATTACCGAACGGACAAGTGCTCGATACAAATTTAAACAGGGGACTTTTTTTCGGAGAACGATGAAGATTAAACGCGCGCGTAAATATACAGGTTGATCCCATTAATCTTTCGCTTGCGCTATTCTAGTTTCTGCGCTACACCTTTTCCCCCAGACGTGCTTGTTTTCAAAGAAACTAACGGACGAGTGAGTTAAGCGAAAGCTGAAAGGTGAACGAAGAGTAATAGATGGTTGAGGGAAGAATATGCTATAAAGAGATTGAGAAATGAAAAATGATGCCGAACAGGAAAAACAGACAAACGGGAATCGAGGGATAAGCAACGCTGTATTGTTGCCGTTTTGATTGGATAACAGTTGCAAATAGTACGGTACAAATTAGAACGTACGCCATTGCACTTTCGCGTAAGAATAATTGTGTTTCTGAATGTAATTTCCAAATCGTGCATTTATGGGAAATTTGAAATTTGCAATTTTTTTCTTGATTTGCATGAAAATCCATGGTTAATTTCTGTTAATTTTTTAATCTTTTAACCATACTTTTATCCAAAACGTTTTGTGTAAATCTATTCTTTTGCAAAGTTAGAATTAAAAATGACAAATGTAATACATGAATTACTATGGATCATTTCATCCTACATTGCGACAAACATTAAAAATTTTAATCGCACATTTCAAAAACCATTAAACTCAATTTATGATTTCTTACAAACTAGTGATTGAATTGCAAAATATCAATTTAAAAAATTGCAGATGGAATAGTAAATAAATAAATAAACATGCATTGTTCGCGTCACAAATAAAATTACTCGATTATTTTACAAATCTTTATTTCTAAACCAATCACAGTTCAACAACCATTCAATAAAACGTGGCATTACCTTTTAAAACAAATCTTCCTTTAAAAGTTTAATTTAACATAACACCACTTTCACGAGTTACTCATAATTTAAAAATTCAATTTTATTTATACTAACGCTTTTGTGCTATACGTTTGAAGTAATTATAATATCACATGAAGCAGAATTATCTTAAACAAGACAGAGCGTATTGTCGATACAAATGATTGAATGATTGATTGACATGAATTGCAACTATCACGCTCTACAAGTTAAAATGGAATGATCATTTGATTATTAATCAAAACGTGCGATGACGGGAGCGTATCGTAAAGTTATTTAAGATACGAAATGCTAGTGCGTCATGTGACTAGTCGAAATAGCTGGTTGCTATCATTATGTGCACTTACGGGCTAAATCTGTGGCGCATTAAACGAATTTACGCTACAGCAGAGTCCTTGCAATTACATACACATAGGTGGCATTACAAGAACCCCGCTTGTGCGCTCTCTCAATGAAGTACCGTTGCACAAGCAGCACTCGTGTTCCTTTCCCGACGAAATGTTGTATTACACGTGTTTACAAACGAGAGCTGAATAAATTCTCCAGCCTGTGTTAGTTTTATTTCTATTGACACGGTAAATATATTCGCAAACGGTAGAAATTTATTCCGAATTTCGCAGCGACTTGTTTGAACGTGCGTTTATAAATAAGTATTACAGCAAACGTATCTTCGCGAAATTCCAGCTGAGATTTAGTTTTGTCGTTCGTTGTTGCTTTTCGCTGCATTGCTGTATTTACTTTTTTACGATACATATGTGTGTGTGTGTGTGTGTAGTATTGTAGTTTAAAAATATGAATTGTTCCTGATCTCATTACCTTTCGTGAATTAATAAATTTATAAATTTTAGTACGATACAGTAATATTAAACAGAGCAAAACAAACCTGTTTTCTCATGGTAATGATAGGAAAAAGTTTTCTTAAGATTTTCTACACTAATTTGACAACATATATTCAACTTTCAAATGGCGTCATTGGATGTGGGAATTATGGTAATTTGAAGTTTTAAGTTACTCAATTTTAAGATAGTTTAATTTAATTTTATCACGTGTTAGTTTTCGTTCTTTATCTCAATTCATCAACATCACTTTTTTATATTAAAGATTTATTTATTTATCGTTTCTTTTGACGACACAATTCATATATACACAGTTTTACACCTGTCAATAGTCGGTCTGTACTTTTTAAATTAATACCAAACGTCGTTAGTATTAATTTTTATCCTCAAAAGAGTTAATAACGTAAACTTAAGTGGAAAGCGTGCAATGCTTTTTTATAAATTCCCTTCTGATAACAAATGTCATTCGAGCGAAAGCAGCAGCAAAAACATCAAATCGAATTTCTTGATCTTTCCCCTGGGTAAGCACGAAACCGCCGGACTCGGAGGTAAAGCGATGAATCTCGTCAGTGCGAAAATCCAAATCATGTCGATTTATTTCGACAGAGCGGAATAGAAGACTGAAAATGCTTACACGAAAGATTTAGTAGAGCACGGTAGCCTGTCTTTAAAGGTAAAGATATCGTTTCACGTTTTCTCCTCGATTTTCTAAAGATTTTTCTTTCGCTCGTGCGTCGTCTTATTTCGCGAATTTCGATTTTGTGAATAAACAGCAGCGAATGTTAGTTACATAACGTACAATACAGTATAGACGATAGCTACCTAGTAGTAAATTTGAGAAATAAATGAAAAATAAAATATTTTCATTTTCATAAATTTCATTTGTAGTGAAAAATTCAAATGAAATGAAGAAATACCCTTGGCCAAAAGTTTTCGATCAAACGCAACTACTCAAAGATGTTCGAAAGCATCGAAACCTCCGATCTGTGAAATACTATTTTATTCATTCGAAATACATCGCAGAGCAAAATTTTTGAATACTTTGAATACTGCACTAAACGAATTCAAACGTTACAATCCGCCTTCTCCACTCTCTGCTCGATATTAAACCGAACCTACAGTCCTACAGCGACAGCGTACAGCATTTAAAATTCCTGTCCTCGTTCCAGTCAAGATTTCATCCGACTAAAACACTAGCCAAGTGGTTGTTGGCTGCGGCAAAAATCGGCCAACCTGAAATCGTTTCCCACGTTGTTACCAATTTCACGGTCATTCTATTTCCGTTCGTCGGGACGCGATAGGACGCGTAGAGTAGCCTTCGGGCCGGGAAGGAATCGCAAACACGTCTGGAATCAAGCCATAACTTAAAACGAGGAAACCACCGGAGGCAGAGCGGAGGTACAATGAAATAAGATGTGTCGTGAGTGCTTCTTTATCCACGGTGATCCTGCTTCGTGAAGCTTATCTTTGCATTTGCGAGGCGTGTGCGAACACATACGCCTCGCCTCGTTGTCTCCTTCCGTACCGTGTTCTGTGCCAGTCTCTCCTTCTCTCGTTTCTCTCTGTTCACATATGTATGTATACACCAACGGTGCAGCACGAAGGCTGGTAAACTAAATCAAAGAATTTCACGGATTTACCGACATGCAATCCCGGGTTACCGCGAATGCACGGTCTCCGTAACCTCCGGTAGAATATTTCTCGTAACACGGCAGTTTTCCCTTCCTGCCGTGGAAGACCACTTCGTGAGAAAAACCTCTCCCCCGGGTATTACCGATCTTTCGACCTCGTTTCTTCGTTGCCTCGTAACTCTCCCCGTTGCTTGTTATCGTTCCTTATCTCGGTTAACTTTAAACGGCCGTACACAGGAGTTATCACGGTTCCTCTAAATTGTTTCAACCGCCCCGACCCCTTTCCGAACGACGTCGCCCGGAGCATCTGACATCATTATTGCCGTCAGTTGTAAATTGAAAGCGTCTGGCTGTTAGAAATAATATTAGATCTCGGTGGATACTGTGCTCGATCGATTATATCGTTCGGTTATTCCAGTGGCGGACGTGAGAGAAGGTTCGCAACTCTTTTTCCTTTTCGCGGTCGTTGTATTTTTAATTGATTAATCGAATGTGCAGTCTTAACATTTTAAAACTCCAGAGTGTATTTTATATATATATATCAGTTTTATGACAATTACTTTGGACATAATTTATACACATATATATAAATATATATAATAGTTAATTGGAAAAAATTTATAAAAAGCATTATCAAACACATGTGCAGTCTAAACGTTTCATTATCTGTGACAAATATTAAAGATAAGTTTATGAGAGTATGTATTACAACCAGATTATAGATTTTTACAAATTGTAATATGATGCCTCAAGACTTTTCTACGAAAAATACAAAGCCCTTAATGAGATTGCATCTTATTGCTGTTTACTGGGACAAAGTTCATACCGCCATTGACCTCGAGACCGTGCAGAAACGGACCTAGCATCGCCGATACTGACAATTTCCTATTGTCGATCGGGTTGTCGATCGTTTCACGCTCACGGGCGTTACTATTGTCAGGCATTGAGCTACGTCGATTCACCTGCGATTGTTATTGCTTGATGTGACGTATTATGGCATCTCGTATCAAACACGAGCCTTGACGCCAATTCCATCGATCGGGTCAGCGAAGCATTTGTCAACTGCACGTAAAGACGAGTAAAGACGATAAAAATTCCTTTCGGAATGGAAGGAGTATGATGAATGATGAAATTCGACTCGTTGAAAGGAAAATACGTGACGTACAGTGAACGGCGTAAATCGATCAATAGATTTCATGCGTTCAAACTCGATCTGTGTTATTTGTCAATATCCATGTATTCTAATTCTAGATTCTAGATTCCGTGTAAATCAATCTTGGCAACGTCTCGATAATTACAAACACAATTTGTTAAATCCAATTATTCGTAGACTGGATGTTACATTTTCCGAGTAAATTTGCAATATTTGGGATTATTGGTTCACTTGCGCTCCTCGCTGAAGTGCGCGATGGACGCGAATGGAAACGAAAGCCGAGACTGAAAGGGAAAGAAGAGGCGAACGCAGGGCCGGGTATCGTAGACGACGACGACGACGACGAAGGAAGATGTAAGGTGGTAAGCGGCCCGACGATTCACGCTTTACGCTCCACGTCCTGAGAGGGAGCAGCGCGACGCTTTATGCGTTTCTTGCTCGCTGCCTCCCCCCGGTTTGCGCCTTTATATCGTTGGCGTGCATGCGCCGCGAGGCAACGCCGTAAATGTACAACACCTACTGTGCGTGGATCGTTCTATGAAGCGCCGCGGCACCGCCGCCTCGAATAAAATCGTCCTTCGCGTCTTCGTTCGCCGCACGTGGTCCTCCTCGTTCCCCCCTTTTTTTTTCGTCTTGCTCCCGTTTCATAACTCGCGCCACCACGCAACCCATTTCCGCGTCGCGTCTCCATCGCGTAGTTCCATCCCCCTTCGCCTTCGTCGCCTTGACTCGAAGCGTCGACGATGATAATGCCGCGAGTACAGAGAGAGAGAGAGAGAGAGAGAGAGAGACTGCGGAAAGCGCGGAAAGACAAAATGACGAAACTGGTGGCCAAAGAAGAAGACGCGCGGAAGGTGGATGAAAAGTATCGCGCGCAACGTAGAAAGAATAGCGGCAGAGTGGAGAATGAGAATAGGAAGGAAAAAGAGAGTGCCGTATACAATTCGTATGTACAAACCTCGCGAGACATTTAGGATGCACATCCGGTTGGAAAGATGGCCGACCGTCGACTTCCGGCGCGGCAGGGAGCTGACTTTCGCGTTACCATTGTGTGCCAACTCGCGCAAAGATTCTCTCTCGTTGCCGACCTCCTCCTCCTCCTCCTCCTCCTTCTCCTCTCTCTTCCCCTTTTCCCTCGCCTTTCTTCCTCCAAGTTGTTCCCCCATCCTGTTTCAACCGTTGACGCTTCTGTCTGCCTTCTTCCACGAATTTTAGTCCCCGTCGACTTTGTAACGTTCGTGTTCATCGACAATTTAATTTCTTCGTAATCCCCGTTTGAACAAAGGAATTCGCGTGGAAACTCCCTGGGAAATTGTTCTTGCGAGGATATCGCAGAGTTAAACGATGTTTAACGTTTCCAATTTCCACTTACATTCCTGTTTATTGTAGCTAATTGGTAGATCTGTAACGCTCTGTTTGATAATAACGGAGCGACAGTTTAATAGTTTCTTATACATTTGTATTAACGATTTCTCGTTACCGTTCCGTAATGGTAGAATAATCTTTTCCAGAAATCTTTTCAGTTTTTCATTAACTGTTAATAATGGAAACGTGTTTGAATATTGAAATGTCAATGTTAAATTAATATAACACGATTGAAGCGTACAAATAAACACAACTATTAAAATCGTACGACCTACCATGATAAAAAGTAATACAAGGAATTAATATAATGAAGACGAAATGTACTTTACAACTACAAAAATTTTTATTAATTTTTCCATATATTCAATTCTTTTTGAAACACTGATGTCTTATTTATCATCTTTCTCCACACTCTTTCTACTTAATTTACATGTACATATAACTTGGGTCATGCCATTTTCTAACAACGTTTCGTTTCGAACAATTTGTTTCACGTCAAACTTCATTTAATGAAATAATTATGAAATATTTCTCACAGATCAACGTTGTTTAAAAATATTCGTTAAAATATAACTGCATAACAATACAAGACGATGAATATTAATCTCGTTCATGAACTTTTAATCTCGTCTTATATTTCAGCGAGAAGCCTTAAAATTCGCGTCGTGCATCGAAGGCGTCAATTAACGCGCCGCCTAACGCTACTATACGCCCGTTAATTGCAACCTATAATTTATTAGTAACATTTTCATCACGGTAATTTTTCATCGAACAACTTATTATTACTTAGCTGCAGACGATAAATTACCTTCTCGCGCGATAAACTTTTTCGCTACATCCCTGCCAACTTGGATACCTCCTTCATCACTTTTATCGTTACCTAAAAACTCGCGTCAACGATTGCGAGCAACGTTGGCAAACGCGAAGGGGTCGACGACGGCCATTGTCTCCGGACAAAGGCAAATTAACGTTTCCATTTTATTAAATCTGATAATCGATTTAACGACTAGCCGACTGATTCCTTGGTTCGCGACCAATTCTCGCGTGTATTCTCAATTACGAGGTACGGACAAATAGTTTGTCTAGAAAATTCTCGCGAAAATTGTCTTGTTTGAATTTTTATCTGTAACGAGATTGTTATCCGTGATATGATCCACTGGCTAGCACTTACAGCGCCAGAGACGTTTCTACGTTTCCGTATAAAAAGTCGATCGTTCCTGAAATCTTTTTAGATATTTACTAGCAATTACCCTCTTCGTGGTATTTTTTTTATACATCCTCAATTCATTTTCCTAAATTTTAGAGGAAATTTGACGCTAACGTATTGTTTCTTTTTTTAAATCGCTAAATATTGCATGTATTACAGTCTCTATATCTGCTCTCAATTTTCAACAATTTAATAATAAATTTTACCAAGTATTAAAATGTGCACATATTGCGTGTAAGATGCACGCAGTTATCGCAATAAGCTCTCATAATCAATAGTAATAAGGTATAATAATAAGTTAATTACTGATATGACACTGAAAATTAATTTTAACGTAGCATTTCATTTAGAATTTTTATTTTACATAAAAACCTATATTTTGCTTATAATCTACCTAGGATCTACAATTTTATATATATATCATAAATTATTATTTGGTTCTCAGTAATACTTGACAAAACTTCCAATTAAATTTCATTCAAATCCTTCAAGAACACATAAAACACTTAAAATTCTAAATGGTGATTTATTTAACAAAAGCATCGGTACATAAATATGAACGATCATTTTGACACTTGCATTAACAATTAATAGATAAAACTGACAAGTGAAACATCAATTCCAAATTCCTAATAATGAAAGTAGTGACAATATTGAAAAGAGAAAGTGAGAGAAAAAAAATATACTCCACGTACTTCCTATCCACTTCTCATATATTACACTTTTTGCAATTCTGTGAAATTCTCTCTCTCTCTCTCTCTCGCTTCGTCTCCTTTTTTGCCAATTAGAATATTAGCGATTTATCGCCAAAGATTTTGGCATGGTACGTGATTCGGTCATCCTAGGGTGACGCTGTCGGCGTATATACGATAAAGTTTTTGCTTAAAAAGTCCCTGCCCGTTTAAGATATTCCGGTCTGCTATACAGCTGGGGCTGGCTAAAACATTCGGAAATAAGAGACGGGGAGACCACTCTCCTGATATCCCTCGGGATGAGACGTTACGTTCCTCTGAGCCGAACGCACCCTTATCTTCCTGCAGCCGCCGCCTATTTTAAAGGACCCCCGCTCGTCATATTCCTCGTCTACTGCAACTCCGGGAAACATAGTGACCTGACCTTTGTGGCTCCTTGTATTTTAAAATATTACACTGTGTCGTAATGTTCTTACAAAACTACTAAATATCGTACTATGTTGTTATCTTTATGCGAACGTCACCGAGCTTCAAACTAATAATATTTCTAAAAAAAGGAATTCGAGAGGAAATTGTCTGAGAAGAGTTTTGCAATAATTTGTACAAATTTCACAATTTTTATAGATCTTTTCAAGTTTTCAGAGATCGTTTTAAAATGACACGAACGATTAAGTAGATGTAATTACTCAACTGGTAAGAATTTTAATAGCAGCTAAAAAGGAATACGTAAGAATTGTAGAATGTAAGATATATAAAAATAAAGTAAAATTATTATATAAGATTCCAGCGGGAAATGTTATAAAATGAATAATTTTGATATTTGTTATATATTTGTTGTTCTTATTAAAATATACTATTTTTGATTCAAATTCTATTTTTTATAAAGTAACAAATATTCAGGAAATGGAATTACAAATTTCCATTCCGAAACGGAAAAAAAATAATTACTTTGCTCTTCATTCAAATGAAATAATTAGACTTTATTTAAATATAAAAATTAGATTAAGTGAAATTGTCATTTGAATCTATGAATTAGATTTAAAATTAGCAAACAAATTGACCTTCGCTTTCCTCATCCATATGTGATTCACTTTTTCCCTTTTTTATCCGAGCTCTGAATCTTTCATGAGATTCTATTTATGAAACTATTTCGTATGATAAAATCGTAACGATAGTGAAGCTAGCCTTACTTTGGCGAGTGGACAAATAGAAATGTTCACAACTTACTTGAAGTTTAATCGAAAAGAGTTCGAACGATTCATATATGTATGTATTTTCATTCTAAGAGTTTGATACATATTTCAATTCATCGTGAAAAGGAAAGTAACTGGTTTTCTATGTAAATAATTTTACATCTTCCATCTAATGGATTAATTATTTTATATATAATTGTATAAGTTTATGTGACGTTTTTTTTAAATCATAAACACATTTATTTTCTTCTTTTCTTTTTGCACAAACTCAATAATTTTGATATCATTTTTTCAAATGCTGATTTATAAAAATTCTAAAAAAGAAAGACAGTCTAAAGTGATGTTTCTTTTAGTCGAATTTGAAAAAATTAAAAAGATGAAATTTACTTGTAATTTTCTAAAATCGATATCACGTAGATACACGTACATTATAAACTATGTAAATAATATTTCATCTTCGAGATTTTAAAGTCACACATAAATCTTGTTCAAGCTTCTGTATTGATCAATTGATACAGATAAAAAATGTTCCTATGTCCCAAAAATTGATCCTAAAAAAAAAAACTAACTTTCATAAACAATAAATGTGTAGAAAATCATGTAAACTTTTCAGACCATTGTGCACAGTAATATTTATCCACACGTAACAAGAGACAAGCAAAACCAACAGTGAAGCAAAGCAATTCAAATAAAACGTCGCTAGCGGGACTGCAACGATTAATCGTGCCTGGAAGACTCGATCGCCGTAGACATCACGCGCATTTCCCGGAGTAATTCTAATAACTGAGACTGCGTCGTTCGTAGGAACACGTACCCTGACAATCCTCAAACAGTCGTAACCGGGGCGGAAAGACAAACAGGGAACTCAAACGAATTACTGGAAGTTGGCCTCGGACGTATTTAAAATTCCTCCGTCTTACCACCTCTCGACTGTCGCCACGGTCCGCTGGCCACCGTTTGTCGAAACACACGCTCCCGGCACCCCTTTTCCAAAGTCCACCGAAATTTTTGCCCCAACTCCGCCGTTAGCCGCAAACATACACACACCGCACGTCTCTCGCACTACCAATATTTGGCACATACATATTCCGTTGCTACTGGCAAGTGCTTGTAACCAGTTACGAAACGAGGGACGCGCCACGTCACGCCGTAGGTATCCACGGCACATCGTTGGACAGACAGGAGTTACGGCTGAGGATCGAGAATTGTAATCGCCAAGGTGTACTTCGAGCTACCAGGTCCCGTGCTCCTCTTTGGCCACGGTGTGTAGCTTTCATGCGGCGATACCGTATCTCGAAGTTCAATGTTTGCTCAGCTTGATTCATACCCCCTTGGACCACTCGTCCCTGTTATCCTCCGCTCTTCACGCTGCCCCCGGCAGCGGCCTCTATCCGCTCAGGCTCCGGCTCTGCTCTCAACGAAAGCCCATAGTCGTCGCGCGCCCGCAGCCTTCGCTCTCCTTTCGCTCTCTCTTTGCGCACGCATACACATAGGCGGACATGTGTATACATGATGTCCCGAGAGAGAGAGAGAGAGAGAGAGAGGTGAAGGGACACGTGGGTGTAAGATATTATATAAGGAGATGTCATACCAACGCAACCAACGGTCATTGTTCGAGAGTTTGGTCATAGATAGATTGGTCATTATAATTGGTCTTGTCTGAATGATTATGGTTGAAAATGAAACTCGTCCATAGAAAACGTTTTTCTTTCCTTGGCTTGTCATAAATGTTAAACTAATTGATTGATGTTGTAAAGTTTTGCTCGAAGGATGATGTTTGTTTCTCAAGGACATGTTAAATTAAAATCGTTCTATATCTCGCTGCTCGTGAGATATTTGGAATTTTCGGAAATATCATATCAACGCAATGGTGGCTGTTCGACTGTCCCATTGATAGAAAATGTTCGTTTCTTAAAAACGTATTAAATAGAAAAGAAATGTATCAAGATAAAAATAGTTTTTATTTTAGTGCTTGTGGGAATTGATGAATTGGTCGTATTTTTTGTTGTAAATTGTCGATCATTCTTGAAGTATTTGCTTGAGTAAATTGAAGATTTCACAGAATTCAGACAAACGAAAAGGAATATTCCCTAATAGCCATGTAAACACGATCAATGATTGAAGAGTCCGGAGAGAGAAGTTGCGATAAATGGAAGGTGTCAAAGTGAAGAAACGGGTATTTAAAGGAAAATCCTCGTTCTGTTATTTTCATCCATTTGATTGCCACTGCACAAATCGTCAGCTTATAATTACCACTTTCTCTTGAAATGAATATTCTCGGCGTTTCAATCTTACTTTCTAAAAATTATTTTATCTTGATTTAGTGATGTTTATTTTCGGATAAGACGTTTCTTGAGTTCTTTCTACACAATTGTAAAAATAGTGTAAGAGAAGGCAAACAGCATAACAGAATTAAAATATTATTAGAAGATTATTATATTATTGTACGAGGTGATTCACAAAATTTGCACATCTGAAATAACTTCTAAATTATACATCTAATGAAAAATTGTATGGTTTTAAGGAAGGAAAATGATCTAATTAAAAAAAAATAAAGATAAACTTGAAATTTCGAAACCCCCCAAAAAATTGATATGCCATATTTTGCCTCCCTTAAAATCATGCAATTTTTCATTAGATGCATAATTTAAAAATTATTTCAGGTGTACAAGTTACGAGAATTACCCTATATGTATGTTTCTCACGAGTATATCCTTCTAACTTCATTTTATATCAATTTTGTAATTGCTTAATAATTTTCGGTCGTACATAGTAAAAATTAATAATTATCAGTATGCAGCAGTGCTAAAAGTTGTTACTGCTTTTATACAAATTAGGAGTGATTTTCTGTGTGAATATTAAAAGAATCTACAATGACGTAACAATAATATAAATATCATTCACAATTTAAATTATATATTACACAGATGCCATGTTGTCATAAAATTTAATTCTATATCTCTCTTTCTTAAGAGGTTCTTTTTCTTTATATTCTATTCTCATAAGCATGAAATTACATAAAAATTCGCAGTCCAGTAATGAATTTCTCAAATTGCATTGTTCAATGGACAAAGAGGGAGAAGTTAATCGGTAGTTCCCCGGTAATTTACAGTAAAGCATCGTGTAAAAACCGGTTCAATTTAGCCGAGAGACAGAGAGTACATTTTCAATGTTACGTGACTCTGAACACAACAAGCTTAACGACATATGCCTAATGTCTTGGAAATGCTGGACGTACATACACACGTACGTACGTACTTACGTAGGTTGAGAGGGACACAATTCAGCTTGAAATTCCCGGGCAACCGCGGTGGCGCCTCGGGAAAAGCGTAAATTGCGAAACACGCTGGAACAAGAACTTACGTACGGGGTAATAAGAAAATTTGAGGACGGTGCACGGTGCCATTTGTCATTGTCAGCCTGACCTCGAATGGTTACGGACCAGTATGCTACGCTGTTCTATTTCTGTGCTTTTAACAATATTGTACATCACGCGTTCGTGTATTCCCCCCCTTTCCACGGATTCTTTTGTTGCCGGCTCTAACTCCATGGCTTTAACTACGCTCAGTCATTTAAGTCACTTGACAGTATGTCTTCATGTCAATGATCGTCATTGGCTTAATTACAGGATGATAAAATTTGGCTTTTTATCTAAATAAATCTATTAAAATATATAATCAGTCATGGATATTATAAATTTCAAATATTTCGAATAAGAAATGAAAGAAAAATTGAACATTTTATAAATGTCAGTTAAAATTAGACCAATTTTATAATTAATTTTGGTTATTATTATCGTGATTTAGATTTTACAAATATTTTTGTAATATTGATAATAGTAAGACGTAATAACTGGTAAAATATTGAGTGATTTCAATTCAATGACCAAGAATTATACATAAAATAATTGTACATAGATTTTTCTAAGATCGCATTTTCAATTGATATGGCTAATTAAAAAAATATATTTTTGAAATTATAAAAATTTGTTGAAATTTATTATTGAAGACTCGTTCGCTCCAGCATCATACCCCACTCAAGCAATATGTTTAATATATTTACCAATATGTTCAACTATACATAAGTACCAATTATACAATAGTGTTTAAGTATTATGTAAATACCAATTGTATAATAGCATTCAAACATCAAGATAACTATCAACACAACCATCCCTTGAAAGTACAGGTAATTCTCTTAGACAGTAAAAGTCGAATCTGATTGGCTACAGCCAGTTTCCGGTTTAGCTATGAAAAGACCGCGGAGAAAGGACCGTTTTTTTCGGTGAAAGTCATTCTTTTCGGTAAAATCGTCGGGTACAACACGGGTAGAACGTAATTCTCAACTAAATTATTAATTTTTAACGTATTTCAACGCGGTTGTGTTACATTACATAGATAAATTTGACTGAAATCAAGATACAGTGAATCGCGCATCTAATAACCTCTCATTGAATCGACATTTATATTTTTAAATTTATAAAGTTGCAATGATTACAAAAAGTATTTGCGTACCGTTTTTTAAGATACTCATAAGATTTACTTATTAATTGGTTTAATAGAATTACTTATTAATTAGCAGTTAGATTCAAAAGTGTGTAACTATTCAAATTGTTGGAAAGTGATAAATGAATTTTCATTTACTTTAATTTCATTATTGTGAGAGTGAGTGTGTAAGTAAGTTTATTTTATTACAATTTACACTAAATAGTTATGAATAAGATAGATGAAAACATATGAGTACAAATTATACTGATTTTCATAAATAATACATCAAGTTTAGGTCTGAACATTGCGTTCAATAATAGTTTCAATAATTACTTTTTGTATTTTGTTACAGGTAAGGATTATGAATGATGTCGCCTAATCTGGAATCTTATGGATTCATCAAATGTATGTAATAGTTTTAATTTCTAATATAACTTTGATATTTTTCACATGCAATTTCATAAATTCTTCTCTGATTTTGCATGGATTTAAACAGATTGTCATAGATTTATAAACAATTTATAATTTAATTTAAATTTCTACAAATTCTACATTTTAATTTTTTTATAAAAAAGAAAATTCTCAATTCTAAATTCCAGAAAAAATCAAGAAATTTTCAATTCTAAAAAAATGAGTTGAAGTTTTAATGTAACCATTCCTTTTGTATATAGAATATACAATAGAATCATATTCTATGTATCAATATGTATATATAGAATATATAGAATATATAACATATATTGTATACAGAATATACAATATATTTGTATATAAAATATTACCATTGTTGTTATAGTACGTAATTTCTATGCATGGTACATGCAAATGATTATATGTAATAGTTATATGCATACAATTGACTATCATCTATAATATTTTAGTAGTAATATATAATAGTTCATTATATACATTGTATATTGAATGAGTGCATGATACAATCTAACCTAATTGAGATATTAGATACATTACAAATAACATTGTGCATTGAAGTGATTATGAAACTTATAATTTTAATAATTTCTCAATTCTTTGGTTTAGGTTAGATTTAATAAAACTAATTTTCTATTTTATTTTGTATAATGTAAATGCCACGTTAACAGTAGCTTTTTATATTCTACTTAATGTAACAATTTATTTTAATCTAATTGTATGTATATTTTCTACAAAATAAGACAAAGATATTATTTTCATACATACTCTTAATTTGATCAACATTATCAATAATACATCATTAATATATATTGTATTATTTACATTTTAATTATAATTATAATTATTTTACTGATATATTCCATATATATATATATATATATATATATATATAAATATTGATGAATTTAATATATAATTATTATATCGTAATAATAATGAAATTAATAAAATTAATCGAATTAAAAATTATTGAAAGAGAAAAATTATAAAATAACTTACTAAATTATTACAACTATTTATTAATTGCTTAATTTTCCATATGCTTAATTCTCATATCGACGCTAATATTTTGTTAATTTCTGTTGGAAAAAAAAAGCGAAAATAGAGAAACATGTTTCAAAGAAAAATTGAAAATGTTTCATCAGCGAGTCTAGAACGTTACTGATATTTCGAATAAATTTAATACATTTCACTGAAAGCTCGCGGCGTATATTGAAATACCCGCTCGGTATAAAATTGATTTCGCAATTATGTCGGCTATCAGGGCGTGTCCATCAACGCGTCCATGTAATATAATAGATATTTTCAAGGTACAGTAAAGATAGTCATTCAATTTTGATCTCGCACACCGGTCCCATTTGACAACGGCCAACAACCGATAATAGAACGTAATCGCGTACAGTGGCGGATCAGCATAGTAAGAGTTAAAACTAATCCTTATGCACCTGTTTCTACCCGTGTTCGATTAACGATGAACTATCCATCGCGAAACTTGCTTATTCGCTACCTGTTGGCTCAAATCGCATTGTCTTATTGAATTCACGTGTATCGCTACATCATGCATCGTACAAAAATAGCTGAACGGATGTTTGCGACTATGTATAATAGATCCTTGGTAGTAATTTCACATTCTGATTCATATTCTGGATCAAAAATTGATTTGAACGTAGCTTTTTAAATAGTTCAGTGAAATTGAATTTGTAATATTTACTTCAACGTTTCTTTTTTATGTTTTAGAAGTAATTTGTTATTTGGATTTATTGAATTTACAGTCTAAGTAATTGTTCAATTTACAAATAAAAATATTGTGAAATGCATTATAAATTTAACATTGCAGTGAATATTGGAAATTTAATGTTAAGAGTTACTTATAGAGGAAATAATATTTGTCAAAAGAAATTTTGGAATATAAATGAAATTTCAAGTAGCGATACAATATAAAAACAACTTTCTTCAAAATTGGTCATTAATCATCTTTTTACTCTAAAGTTTAATAACAAACGCGATACAGAATTATTTCTACAAAAGTTGCCTGAGATCCTATTTATATGAATAATTATGCATGAATATTGTATCATAACTAATATCAGTCTATTAATAACTAAAAAATTAGCAATGCGTGATAAATTATCAAAACATAAAATATTAAAATATTCTTCTTCTTATTTCGTAATTCTCATTGAAAAAATAAAGTTCAAAATATTCTCAAAAAATGTTTGAAGGAAATCATTAAAGATCACGGCCTATTGGACGATCTAGTTTTTAAATTTCTAAATTTCGAACAACGCGTTTCCGTTGAAATTACTTTTAATCACTTGTGTCAAATGCAGCGCTCGAAACAACCTCGTAGATCCAATTCATTCTGAATTTACTGTGTCTTGCATTGGACACGTGATCGATGGTTACAAATTTCCTGCGGGAAAGCTAAGCAACCACATGTACATTACTTTATCAGGAGGGTGAAAAAAAAAAAAAAAAAAAAAAAAAGTCCCATCTGTTGAACTCATTTCACCCTGAAAGTGAATTCATTTTCATGAGAGATTAAACTTTCTGCCCATAGTTAAAATTAACGCTAAATAGATTGCAGTGTTTAGCTCGAAAATGAAAAACAAACTTGTTGCGCCGCACAATGGATTAATGTTTCAAACACATTTTTAAACCTTTTATGTCAAAATATGCAGCTAACAGGACTGAAATGCTTTTAGCCTTTTGTTCTTTGCGACTTTTAATTATTCTCATGTATTTACGACGAACGGTTACTCTTTGAGTAACGCAAAAGACGGAACGTAATCATATTTTTTGTTATTCCTTCGACGTTAAATGCAAAAGCTCTGCTCTTTTATTTTAATGATTCTTTGCAGGAACTAATATTAACGGCTCAAAAACCAATCAGTACATTATTTTTATTGAAAAATAAACGTAACGTACCTCCGTTATCAACATCTTAAAGGAAATAATTTAATTATATTATTGTACTTTTCCATTAACTGAAGGTTCTGACGATAAAAGGGTATTCACACATTGCAAATTTTCAATCAAAAGTGACTTGATTGAATATTGATCGACTTCTGAGACTTCTATATATTGAATTATTTTTATAAAATAAAATGATAATATTTGCTTTGTGGTTATTGCGTAATATTGTGCGTAAATATTATTAATATGAAGTAAGATGCAATAAATTTATTATCTCTTATTTTATTAGTTAATGAAAACTATATTGAACATCATCAACAACACTATGTAATTGCAAACAATTGTAATTAAATAAAATATTTTCTATACTTGTTGAAATTTAATCAATGAAGATATTAAAAATACAAATTAACATCGAAATTTATACGTAAAAATTTAGTTTATTATATAGGATGGGTTATTTATTGCTATGTTACAAAATATAAAAAATTATACTATAATTACACTGTATATTTTTATATCATATAAAAAGTCTTATACTATTTCTTACAAATCGACCAATTTCTACAATTGCACAACAGATAGAAAATTGAACGGAACGTTTCGCTAAATGAAGCTATGACACCTGACTGCAAGTCGAGAGTAGTTACAGCTTGAAGTTACAAAGTGCACAGGACGAAATGAGATTAGCTCATCACGATAGTAGTACGTAGCACTGGTAACGAGGTAAATGTATCAAGCGAGCGATAAACGCAAGACGGTCAATTTCACGGGACGAAGAAACGAGTTATAACGATAAGCGAAAAAGAACGATATTTTGTAATCACTGTTGTCCATTGTGGAATATAGAAAAGAACATTTCACCAAACAAAGTCATGACACTTGACAATTGTTACAACCTGGACTGTACAACAAACAAAATGCCTAATCGTCATAATACGTTACAAAGCATAAAAAAAGAAAAAAGAAAAAATCTCACACCAGTTCCTACGAATCGAACGATTATCGCAATTGCGTAAGAGAAGCCGTGACACCGGGAGTAGTCGCAGGTTTACGGAAGTTACAAAGTGGATGGGGACGAAATACGATTACCAGGTCACGGTGGTAGTACGTAGCACTGGTAACAACGCGAATGCATCAAGCGAACGATAAACATAAGACGGTCAATTACACGGCATGAAGAAACGGTTGTAACGGGCACCACACACAGGGCGAACAGAAAGGAGGACCGCGGGGGTGGAACAGATAGGAACGAAGAGAAATACGTGATGTAGATATTAAGTTGGTCGGCGCTCGCCATCGTTGCCGAGGGTTATATCGCCGTTTCGCTCGTTTATAACGCGGCCGGTTATGGAACGGACAATATCTTTATCTTTACGAGGCCCTAATGTTTTTAATTTCACGACGGATTATCGTAAGCGAAACAAGTCGCCGGTAGAACGGAAGTCGGGTGGCGGGAGAGAGAGAGAGAGGAGTTGGGGAGGGGAAGTTCCACGGCTGCTGGCTCGTTCTGTAGCACTTTATTAACGGGCGCACGTAAACCTCGCCTTTATAATGTAACCGCGTCAGTTAAATATTAACCGTATCGTTTCGCGATGTACGACGCGAACGGAACTTCCTCTTCTTGCCGTTCCTCGCCGGATTAGGCTATGCTAATCCGACCAAAAGGTCCGCCGTGTACCCTTCTGTAATTTCGTGAGCGACAAATTGGCCAGCCGAGCGCGACATCGATCGCGCCTCGTGGTCACGCTGACAGAAAACCACCGGTTTGGAATTTAGGACGGGGCTACCATCTGCCGGAGGTGCTCGATTATATTGTAACGCAAGTTGTTGCGAGGAATTGTTCGTTCCGTGTGATGACTGCGTGATAAAATACGATGGTTGGACACGGTCGTGAAAGTATTTGCAGGTAGGCACGGGTTTCCGCGTTATCGCGTTTTTATTATTAATTAAGCTGTTTTTGCAAGAAGTTTTTTTTCTCTGCGGAGTTGTATGGGGAGAGTTTCATTATGAATGGAATTTAAAAAGGGGATGATTTCTTAATTTGGTTGTAATTAGTGCTGTTGTTTTAAAACTGTTTTCAGCAATATTCGCGAAGAACATCGTAATTTAACAGTTTCGTGTTTCTTGTTACATTTTGTAATCTCGGAGGCAGCAGTAACTGCGTGGGTGGCAAACTTTATACAGAAATTTTAGCATTACAGTATGTAACTGTACTGCATATAATTGCAGTGAAAAAAGTATGAAGTTTATGTCGGAAAGATGAGAAAGCTTATAATACATAAGTTTACGAGAGATTTAGAGAACGCATCACTGAAAATAAAATTTTATACGAAAAATTACAAACCAGTTTGATCGTTCTGATAATTTTAATACTACGATATATAATTAACGTTGGTGAGATAAATCGTATTATTGATATCGAAATATCTATACATTTCTAATATATCGTAGTAATAACAATAGCAGTTTTATTATTATTTCATTAATTTACAAATCAAATCAATTATTACCATTGAATCAACTTGCAAAATTAAATTATTATAAAAAATGTAATCATCAATTTTTTAGATGTTTCATTTACAAAACAATGTGAATGTCCTCTTCGTCTTTGAATATTTTTCTTTATAAATATGCATGTATATATATATATATATATATATATATATATACAGGAATAAAGCCGACTTTTATCTTACTCGGAATATAACAAATTTGCAGTGTACGATGCTTTAATTTACAACGATTTATAACAGCTAGGCACATGGTTGCTTTTTTTTACGAGGAGACATGGTAAATTCTAGGTAGCCAAGTCACATAGAACATGGGCTAAAAACAAAACAAAGAGCCGTTTATTATCCTCACTGCAAAGGTTAGGCTAACATATAGCCGCTCGTACATCACTGGTCGTAAACAAATGCAGGAGCCATTATTTATTAAAACCATTTTTAAAAGTAACGCAGAATTTGATCAAAACTTTTATAAATTTATTTATTTAAACTAATATTAATATTAAGTTAGTTTAATTATCTGCATGATTTACGATTTTTGTGGAATTCGTTTCCTTGATATAAATGCTCAATTTTATTTTTCATAAATATCAATAGTCATAAAATTAAAGAATATATTATAAAGAGTAAGGTTGGGTAGGGAATATACTTTTAAATTTATTGATGTAGAAAATATTATTTTAAAAAGGAAATTATTTCAAATATTGGAAATGTAAAAAAAAATATTTAAAATATTCAACATAAAATAGTCAGTACAGCAATTGTCAACAATTTTAGAATTATAATAATCAGTTGCAAACTATTTCAAGATTTCAAAACGAATAAAACTCAAATCAATTCTATCATATGTATCTCACAATTAGAACACATTAGGTTTTTGGTCAACGTCTTAAACATTTGATAATTTGTCCACTATCGTTAAAGCAACTTGCTCGAACCAGACGTACGCGGCGACACTAAATGCGTTTTCAAAGTGACTTTCCACGAAAACAATACCCCATACCGAGGAGACAAGCTTATTCCATCGTGTCGTTGCGACAAATGGAATTCCCTGTTACGGCAGGCAACGCGACGATTTTCAGTCCACCTTGTATCTGAATTAAACAATTCGCACATGTCTGGGCGAGCCCGGATGACGCAGTAATTCTCTTTGTTAGAAAGCATGACGGGAATTCGAAGAACCTGTCGCGACAAGGCCTGCATATTAAATTTGCGTTACAGTACCGAGATCGTCGTTAATTGGGTTACCGGCTGAATCACTAGACACGCCTGTCATACTAATTACCGTAAGATTGCTAGCTACGTCGCGTGAATAGAAATAATTCTTTCCTGTCGGTTCCGTTTCGATTCCGCGCGAATTTTTACCGTCGCTCTGAAACAACCCCGACGCGTAAAGTTTCACGAGAGAAATCTCTGATCGCTATTCCAAACTCCTTAAAAAGCAATTGCTGTTACTTATATAATCTATAATTTTATAATTTTCTTTTATAATTCATGAAATTATAATTACAATTTTAACTGAGATAAATTACACCTCTGGGTTAAGCGCAGTCTCGCGAACTGTTTCAACTATAATTTTTTGACTCCTGTCGCAAAATCCAAATTGAAGAAACTCAAATCCCAGCGACAGACAAAACAAGTATCTCGAAATCTTCTCCGTCCCAAAGAAACGTGGATAACAGTAATTCTTTTCTGTCGTCCTCCTTCGAATCTTCGTTCGGTTTTCGCGTAAATTTCCTTTCCAACGCTATCCCGCATTAGACGAAACCCAGGTCTAGGTAAGCAGATTTCGTGAAAAGATCCTACCGTCCAAGATCCGCGAATCACTCGGCGGGAATATGAAAAGCGGCGGCACAACTGAATTTTCCGGCGGTCGACGAAGGAACGCTTTAAATCGTCAAACGCCTTTATACCGTTCAGTCAACGGTCAGATAAGTACAGCTCAGTTGCCAGCGATTCGGCATTGCCACTGTGTGTACAGTTGCGGCGAGGCGAAACCAGTCGGTCTTGTTACAGGGCCGGCTTCCGTGTAAAATCTTCTTTGCAAAGGTGAATAACAAGTCTGCCTGGCTTGCGCCCTTTGCCCCTTGCCCCATTCGCCTCGCCGCCACCATCAAATAAGCGTATTGAGATTGTGCTTGTACTTCATGCACCTTGCAGTTTCTATCGAGGGTACATAAGCCTCTTTTCCGTTCTCTTACACATGACAGAAGGCTGCACGACAGCTTCGCGGCGGTGCCTCGCTGTAACGTGCTTCAAAAAGATAACTCTGCCGTGCTTTTCTCTTCCTTCTCTTTCCCTCCCCTCCCCTCCTTTTTCCGCGGTCTGTCACTCGTTTCGCCGCCCGGCTTTCTTCCCCGGCTCGCAATCCAAAGATTGACACGAGACCGTGAATGATAAGAACAAAAAGTGGAGGTAAATTGCTAGGCGCGTTTGTTTTTTAACTGTGTCAACTTTCGAATACCTCGAGGTTAACGAGACGCTTTCAGTTCGGGTAGAAAATACTTTATACGACGTTTGTCAAATTTGGCTTTTCTTATAAATCTATTGATTTACACTGGTGGAACAAAATTCTTCCATCCATTTTTCACGAAACTTTGGCACTCGATGCAGACTATGAATTTTAAATTGTATAGATTTTCTGACGAAGTTATTAATATACTAATACTTGATATTAATTGTGCAGCGTACACTTTTTTTTATCGTACATGAATATGAAATGAATAATAATTTTGGAACAAATGTAATAACTGTTGTAAAACTTTTGAATGGGAATATATATATTTATATGCATATTTTTTACATCGAGCACGAAAGATAAAATTAACACGTTATTTGTAGGTATATTCATCGTAGAAATTTAATTTCTGGTTCATTGTTGAACTAAAATTCTTCAGATAATCATGAAATCATTGTACTAGTTAAAAATTTGGAATTGCTGTATGTGCTATAAAATATAGGTACATTACTATAACACTAGATGCTGACAATTTAAACAACGTCAGTTTAAAGTTTTAAAAATTACTTTGGTGAATATTTATTTTTGTACCAATTTTGAATGTACATTACAATTAATCAACGATATATTTTTGGACATTGTGTCTTTAAATTAAATTAAATCTCTTATTACTGGACTGTGGATTTTTATGCAGATTCATAGTATTCTAAAAATAATTGAGAAAGTGGGATTTACACAGAAGAATGCTTCATTCATTCTCGTTAAATAAATTTAAACTATTATACCTTGGTTCTGTGAGAAATTCTCAAAACTTTATTCGTTGTCATAAATTTAATAATCTATTCACTAGACTAGGCGAGAAAACTAGCGTGTTAGAGAGAAAAGAAAAAGCGGATTATGCGCGGTGATTTAGAAATTCAGGTGACAGCTCGAGACTCGTGAATTTTCGAGTTAAGTGTACTGTATTATTGGACACTTTATATATTTTTGCTCTGTGCGTTCCCGTGAACGCATAAAAGTCTGCCGTCTGCTTATTCCACTTTCGCAGGTCCCATTGCCTCGCAACCCACCGCAACCCACTTTACTTCCGAAACGACCTAATGCATTAACCACCCGGAATCTGTTATTCTAATGCAATTCCCAATAACTGGCGATTATCCAGCCCAAGGATGACGAACAATAATTCAATCTCTTCCACTTAACCCAACAACTATCATCTTTTACAAGGCGTAGCGAGCGGGGCGAGGTATAACCACCGAGGTCTGGTGTTCTTACCAGAGCTTGATACGAAGCGATCTTGGCGAGGGGGGGAAATGGAAAAGAAGAAAGAGAAGGAAAGTGGAAAAAGCGAGAAGGGGGAGATGGGCATGGTAGCAAGGACTTTCGGTGTGTAACTCCAGTCCAAGGGCAAAGGGAGAAGGAGAGAGAGAGAGAGAGAGAGAGGTCGAGCGAAGAGGGAGGCGAAACGGGTCGACTACCTCGTGAAATAACAATTCGGTTTCGATCGCGAGGAGTCTGGAAATTTTCATCTCCGCCTGGAGGCACGAGACGCTGGCTGCTAGCAGGAGGAGGGTTAGATCTACCGTCGGTCGTAGTCGAAGGCACGAGAGCGAGAGTAAAAGAGAGCGGAGGATAGATCGAAATACGGCGGTGTGAGCGGCGAGGTGAGCCAAAGAGAGGAAAGGAGAGCATAGGAACCGTATCGCGTAGGGGGGTGTCGAGGTGCAGAGGTGGTAAGGAAGACTACGGGGGGATGAAACCGGTGAACGAGAGGGGCATAACGGGAGGGAGGGGGGCTAGCGAGCGGGAAGAAGAGAGCGAAGGGTTTAAAATAATAGTAGAACACAGAGACTGTGAGTCGGTTGCGCGAGGAGAGTGAGGAGAGGGCTCCGCCCCGCGAAATATGGCGAGCTTCGCCAGGACGTGATTGGGTGACGGGAGGACCTCGAAGCTTGCAAGCCAAGACATTGGTGCCCCCTTTTCGCCTAGCTACCCCCTTTTTAACCACCCTCAGGCACCCACCGGTACCCTCTTACCACGTATAAACGCTCTCTTGCACTTTCTCCCTCGCTTTATCTTTCTCCTATGTCCCTGGCCTTTTCCTTCTTCCCCTTTCTTCTTCTTTTTTTTTTTTTTTTTTTTTTTTTTTTTTTTTTTTTTTTTTTTTTGGACGAGGACACATAGGCCGGAGTACCCTTATCCATTGTCTCGGTACGTCGGACCATCAACCTTCGACGTTCTTTGCCATGCGTTTATCGCCACGTGCTACGATGGTTTTGTTGTCGAGTCGCAGGAACGCGTAGCCAGTAGTTATGGTACACGTATAGTCAGACAGCTCGAGGCGTCGCTACTTACGGTGTGCGTTTAGCGTAAACGAACGAATGTCAGTTTCATTCCACGGAGAGGATAATAATTAATTTCACAAAGCGCCAGAATCAATTACGTTAGGTTCATAACAATAATAATCTGGCTTACTTATAAAGTAAATGAAATTTCTTTAGTTATACACACTGTTCAAAAAAATTAATGAATTACTGCAGTGTACTGTAGTGAATAAGTATCAAAGTATAATTTTTAATAGACGAAATTTGATAGACTAATATTACTGTTAAAAGTCACACACTCGCGCAACAATCGCGCAAAATCGTACAAAAAGTAAATATAGAAATCGAAATATCGTGAAATACGATTCTCTATTATTTCAGTTCATCGATAATAAATCCATAGTTGTAGTTGAAACGAATATGAAATTAGTTGTATAAAAATATTCAAGTTATCAATGTCGAATTTATATTTATATTTCGAACACGTGAATGAAACTTCAATGAACCATAAATGTCGAATTATCTTATCGTGTATTACTCTTTGCAATTATTTGATTTCAGTTAATTCATTTACCAGCTGAACTAGGGGTAGTATGGTAATCAAGCTCGTATACCACGAAAAGTAGTCATAGAAGAAATAAATCAAACAACAATATACCATAAATGTAAAATTAAGATTCAAATATGGATGAAACATCAATATTGAAATTCATCTTATTATTTGTTGTACGTCACACAGAGTGTTCTCGTCGTTAAAATCTATACAAAAAAAGTAACGATTTGTACAAAAAAATGCCATATAAAATTAGTTACTGTGAGAATATATCCAAACTATTGGTTCCAAATGTTTAATTTCCTAATTCTGAAATACCTCTAATCCTCAATTTTCAAAATATATCCAAACTGTCGAAAATTCGTGTATATTTAGAGCACTTCTATAACCAGGTCTAGTATGGAAATTAAATTCGAATTCAAGTTGAGATCTATAAAAAAGTAACTCAGATCAGAAAATCAATAATACAGTAACATAAAAAAAGACGTTGTCAATTTCAGTAATTAATTCTAGAAGATATCAGTAATCTCTAATTTGTAAAATAACGCCCCAATGTTAAACAATACATAAAAATACATCTACTCGTTGTTTCCAAAATAACCAAATGTTTAATTTCAAAACTGAGACTGTCCGAACTATCGATCCGCAAAATTCCTATTTATATATAAAGCATTTATGTATAATGGAGCACCATGAATATCGAATCTCATCTTATCGCACATATCACCGTTCGTAGTTGTATTAAGAGTATAGCCGAACGAGATCTAGTATGGTAATCAGGCTCGTGTGCCACGAAATGTCCTTATCGAGTGTCTGGTCGGCACGGTGGAGACCCCGTTCGATGTCCCTTTTGTATGCGGAAATCGTACACGGCGCGAGAGGTGAAATTCGGTTCAGGTTCGAGGTGGTCAGCAGAACGAGTTTCCGGTCTGGAGACCCGATAATCTCGGTTGTGCCGTTCCACGCATGGAGTTGTCAATCAGGGTTGATGGTGTCCCGCTGGAACGTCCGCTGTCTGTCCGACTCGTCGACGGATATATACGAGGTCCGGACACGGCACGACATCCGCAGTATTCATGCGATCTATCTGATCGTCTTCCCGTTCACGGCCACCACTATGATCAGCCCGGCAACGCGCTATGCCTGGATGTTGCATTAGCAATTGTTCCGCTCTATTAGAGTGTGCCACTGCCCTGACGGAGGTAACTTCTATGGTTGCACAAGGCATGATAAATAGAATTCACCCGTGTTTGTTTAGAGACTGTCACTTGCTGCGCTGGATACGACACGGTGCGGTGGCCGGAATTTATGTTAATTTTGTGCCACTGGTCAGACACTGAATTATATACCTGAACTGGAATTTGTTGAACTGGAAATAAAGATGAATTAATATCTTCGGTGATGAAACACGTGGGATGTACATATCGAGCGTACCAACTGATTTGTAAAAGAAACAAAAAAAAAAAAAAAAAAAATTGATTTTTGAAATAGATTCTACAATATTCTATAATATTGTATTCGTGTATTCATCGCGATTTCTTTAACCGATGAAAATGGGAAAAAATGTTTTAAACAAACGTTGCATGCTTTTCCAAGAGGACACGTGATACTTTAATTGTTGTTTCGTTGGTACTCTGCTTTTGTTTCTGTTCTTTTTTTTTTTTTTTTTTTTTTTAAAGATCACTTCTAGTTCTTTGAATAGAATGATACATTGTTCGATCCATTATTCGGTGCAATTCGATTCTCGATAAAAAAGCAAAATAACAATAGATCGCATGTTTTTTCTGCGAACTGTGCAAGAGTTTTGTTCGTAACGTTTTCTTGTATTTTCGACGGTTAAGGAAATAACAGCGAGCACACAAACATACTGTACATTTTTACTTAATCGATATCTTAATGTCGATTGATACATTTAATTGATATTTTCAAACGACAATGGTGGTTCAAAGTCAGTGAAATCGGGATAAATCGCTTTTAGGTATTTTTAAGTTATCGAAAAAAAAAATCCAATTATATCCGAGAGGGATTTTATTCGGAAAGCTGCTGTTTTTTCCTCGTTCCGAATTTTTTTTTTTTTTTTTTTGGCATTTTGATCACTTTGAAATCAATTTTTACTAGTTTCACGAGGAAACACGTTTTTTCTATTTAATTGAACGTGAAAATTTTGCGACACTTTGGAGACTGATTCTTGGATTTTATCGTACCAATCGCCGCTCCGTGAGATTGTAATGACATTAACGAGATTCTTAATGTAAATGAACACACGCGTTACCGTCAGCTCCAAGAATTTTTAAAACCACGAAAAATTAATTCCAAGACATTCGACGTTTCGATAATGCCAGAAATAGTAACCAACACCCTTTAACCGTAATTTTTGCCAAATTAAGAAAATCCCTCGGACAAAGAACACCAAATCGCGTTAAATTCCACGTAATCACATTCTCTGATTAATCGATCAATTTTACGCGATATTCCTCCATATCTCTGTCTCTCTTCATAAAAATGACATTACGTAGATACACGTTGCCGCGCGCAGAGGGAGAGTCCGAACGGTATGCGCCTGTAAAATTCCTTTGATGCTACGCCACGCGCACGATCGAACAAGCATTTCACGAGAATCTCGGGCGTGTTTCGACGCGTTTCGCACCCTCCTTTCTCGCGGCCTCGAAAACGAGCGCGAGCCAGGCGGGGCTCGAATTAGCGTGAGATTTCGAGCGGGTTTGATGGTAATTGGAAGCGGCAGTTTTTGCCGTTTCGTTGCAATCGGTGGGCTCGGTGGACAGATACCGCGATAGGTACTTGTTTGCGGAGGGTGCCGGGATAGATTAATCATCCGTTAAGCTTGGGCAAGACGTGTTCGCGTCGATGGTTATTCCGGCTTAATCCGGCACGCTCACCCCTTTATACCCGGAGACCTCCCTTCTTTGGTATCGTCCCCGGTTTGGTGGCGTCTGTTGTGAAAGAGACGTAACCCAGGAGCTTCGCGTTCCGACAAGTTACGCCTACTTCAATACCGGCCGGATTACCCAAGTCCGCAATCTCACGCCTTTGTCTTCTTAATCTTGTTCCAGTTGGGCACGTTAATACTTTCTGTCAAACGAGAGCGGCCACTGGCTGCCAGATCGGCGCCCGGTTACTTTGCATTGTTTTAATAAATTGCGGTCGGGCCGTATAAATTGGCGCGGCAGAATTTACGCAACGTGATGGTGTAAATTTAATGTAATTGCGTGTATCTGTCGTGTTGTGTCTACGCGTATCTGCTGAATTTCAAATATTTAAAGAAAGTTATATAAAACTGCATATCTGAAATGAACGAATACTTAAATCATTTGTTTAATTAATAATTGCATTACACTTATTAATTATAACAAAGTACCAGAATATAAAATATTCAACACATATAAATGAATATGAAATTCTCATTGGTAATCAATTTGCGGATTATTCAGTAGTATGCAGCAGATATTTCTTGCAAAATATTCTGCCTCTCGTGATGCAAATAGGTTAATAGAGAATTGATTGAGAATGTTGGCAACTTTAAGAAGGTTAACTACAGCATTTCATAACAATTATAATTTTATAAAGAACTTTTTTGATAGCTCAATTAGCACGTAACGGGATCACCGATGAAAATAGACAGGAAAAATGAAGTTGTCTGTAGAGATGAAGTAAACTGCATTATTAATTTAAAATATCTGGAAAATTACTCGACGAACATCTTAAGTCAATTATTACGTTTTTATTAAAATAAATAATGATTTATGCTCTGTATATGTTTATACCACGTAACAATAGTATTTACACTAATAGTAATATTTATACCAATAACATATGACTAGTAAATTTTAATACGTTGTTACTCGTATATATTTCTTATACTTATACAAATTTTACACTTATTGATTACCGAAAAAATTTTAACATTGTTTATTATGAATTTAATATTTGTCCATATACAAATGTAAATCATTTGGTTACTGACCTGAAAATTAATTAATTCAAATTTTAAAAGTGACAATGTTATCAAAATTCAAGTATTTTTCCTCAGTCTGTAAATTCTCATTGATTTGACAATTATTTTTTATTGTGTAACATTATAAAGATATTATTTTGTAATTGTAACGCAACAAACTAACGACTATGATAAAATACAAAAAACAAATGAAACATAAAGGCGGAGCAAAATTCGTATTGCTTTGATTGGCAGCAAAGGATTTTATTACAAAAACTTCATTAAAATTTCAAACGCAGGTTTCCACGCAGTGTTGCGTGCATGCTCTATTATTTAATTCTCCCTTTCTGTTTCTGGCTTAAAAATACAATTTTCAGTTCAGCAGCGAATTAAACGAAACGGCAATTGCTCTGTAAAATATACGATTTTAAAATATTATATACATGATCCAGCTGTCAAAAAGTTTAAGTCAAAAGTGATATTCATCGAAATACTTGAGAAATTGCTCAGGTAGAATAGAAAATTAATCTTTAATTTTTTTTTTTAAAGCTTCGTGACACTTTTTCTAAATTTATTTCTAATTATAACGATATAATAATATTTTACATTATTATTATAAATTTCTTTAATATTAAATACACGTAATTTGTATTAAACTTCTTCAATATGGTTAATAGTACGGAACTAACAAAACTATATAAAGGTACAATGCTTTATGCTTTATATTTAATATAGAAAATAATTTGCCACCAAAATTCAATTTTTTTCATCACATTTGTCATACAATGTGATACGGCAGTGTGTAATATATGATATAATCTCAATTAATAGTAAGATATACCATATTTAAATCGTATCTTGATACATATGGTGTGTTATTAGAGATTTGGAGATGCAAAAATACGCAGAATATAAAAATGCACAATATGCAAATATATATAAAATATTCAGAATATAGTATAATATTTAATAAAATATTGCTTTATCCATATTTCAATTTTTCAATCAAATCGATGAATATATGAACTTAGAAAATTGGATAAATATATCCAATGGTGCATATATATATATTATTAAATTACAACCTGATGCAGCACTGGTGCGACGTAGGATTCACGCAAACATCCGCGATTTAGATATTCCGTCTCGCAAATTTCCCCAAAATGCACAAACACCCTATAGACATACAGACGCGTTTCATTTATCACGGCGCTCACGTTCGAACAGCTGTTCCGTGCCTTTCCGTTCCAACTTTGGAACGGAATGATAATGACGCGTAAAAGGATGGTGGAAGAAAGTGGCGAAAGGGTGGCGAGACTTTAGAGTTTGGAGAAGGGGTTCGCATGGTCAAACCATGACCTAAGCCGTGAGCAACTAGGTTCGCTAGGAGCACGTCGTCCCTCGCCTTTCACTCGCATTCTTACTTTCTCACAGCGCGAGATACGCGATACTCTTTTCGTGTAATATTCACGAACCAGCCAGCCTCTCCGCTACTCTTCTTCTTTTTTTCTCTCTCTCTCTCCCTCATTCCCGCATCGATTTTCCGGCTCGGAAACTCGAGCACCGATCGTATCGCTATAATCGTGATCTCTCGAGGAAGTTTGACCGCCTTGCGACCGGCTCGAACATTTTTTTTTCTTTTTCACGGAGATTTCGAGATTATGTAGAACTCTCGGTACATAAAATTATATTTGAAATTGCTCTGAAATTGTTCGCCGCGGTACTTGGATCGCAGTTCTTTTGTGCGGCGATTCGGCGACTCGTTGCGAGATCTCAGATTAACTTCCGCTGCAGTTTCCACTCGCCTTCGAGTTACATGCAGGCAATTAAATGAAAACTCGGCGCGGTGATAAAAGCGAAAGGTCCGCGAGGTCTTTCCGTGAGCGAGTAACTTGACTTATTGATTTCATCGATTACTTTAAATTTCTCAAGTTTCTTTGTCGGTAGACGATAGCGAAAATTCAGATAAAGGATGAACAATTCATCGTTTATCTGTTAGCAAACCGTGGATGTTTATGCAGTTTTGGGAAGTTTGAAGTTTCTAAAGTCTATAAAATGCAGAGAATTTGTTACATGTTCGACAGATGAAACATTTTTTTTTTTATTTCATTGACCTCGTCAATTTCTTTGCGATTGGAACATTTCTTTTCTTAAAATTTGGATGAAGAATAATTTCGAAGACAATACAATTTAATATTATTAATAGATTATTTATGCATTTTAAGGTTCCAGAAATTTACAAAACACAGATTCCTTTAGTTTATAAAAATATAAAATGGCAACATGTTTACTTAAGAATCGACCTGAGCTGTGTACTTCATAAATTTTCATGTTTAATTTTTTGAAGAACAAAGTGTCTTATCAAAAAAACCAATTTCACATTTTCGTCTTATTTTTTTTGCACGTTGAGCAACCACCTGTCGATTATTCACTTCCGTTCAGTTTAGAATTAATCAAATTCGCGCAGACTTGACAAATTTTCAAACTCGGAGACAAACTTCTAATCCTTAAGTAATATTTTTGGATCATAGATAATTATAATATAATAATTTGATCCAAATGAAGAGAGAAAAAGAAAGAATGGAAAATATTATCAAAATTTAGGGTATTTGATTTTATTTTATATTTATCATTTTTTCACTTAAAGATCTAAGTTAAACTAAGAAGTCTGAAACAAAATATTTTAACTCTAAATCATTATGGTTCTCCATGACACCAATTAAGAGTTAAACGAAAGAAAATTGTTGTTCTTTCGACTTATTTTTCGTGTTATTTGTGAATGTGTATTTGAAAAATTAGTTCCTCGTCCAAAGCGTTGTAAATGGACTGTGGATTTTTATGCAATTTTATAAAGCAACTATCATCTACCTATTTATATATATTATACATTGCATTCTCTGTGTTTTCGCGTTCTTGAATATCCCGTAAGCGCGTAAAAATCCGCATTAAATGTAAAATTAAAAATTAGCGTGAACAACGATTCTGTGTTTTCTTCGATTAAATTTTGTTGCGCTTTAATACCCGCCAGAGCATCGTAGTTAAATACTTCCAGGTGGTACTTTGGACGAAATTAGGTCAACCGTCCCGGATCTACTCACTTCATTGAATAAATTTAACCGAAACAGCGCTATATTTTACTTCACAATACGGCGAAGCCTCTCCAAAATATCCAAACTAATAGGGAGACGAAAGTGAAATTCGATTAATGGAATTTTCGGATAATGGAACAATCACTTTTCTTACATAAAATTTCGTGTAAATGGTTGCTAAGAAAATTTGTCAGTTTATCAGTGCTGAAGTACCGAATTATTTATCACGAGCTTGTTTAAATAACTTGTTCAATTCTGTGCCATCGCGAAATAATCTTACGTCAGTTTGAGTAATGAATTATTTCACTACTTGGCTACGAAATCAAGTAATTCTCTATGTTATACTTGCTTCTCTAAATAATTAATCCCAAATGCTTTTTTCTCTATTTCCATCGCATAGACTTTACTTCTCGTTTCATTTCAATTAATTCACTCGAACAAAAGATCGTTTGGGAACGATTAACTGGATACGAGATAAAATTACTCTTCTCATGTTACTTCTCATCCTCATTTTAAATAAGATTTGGCCAACCTTGCCTCAAGCCACGATTCAGCGTAGTAAGAAAACACGCTCTTACTATGGTTTCAACCTCACTTCTACGAAATATTAATTCGTCACAGAATAATTTCTTACGTGTCGCGTATTATACTATCAGCTTCTATGTTTTGAGCAAACTCTTGTATCTGATATTTTATTAGACGCGTGTATACGTCTTGCAACAAACGAACGCTACGACAAATGAAACTCTAGAACGAGTTATCTCGTTACAAGGTACTACGTTAGTTAGCAGACAGATAGATAGCACACAGTGGTGTAGCGTTATTAGTTATAGAGTATTCGGATACAATTAAATACCCTTCCTCGTCCTTTTCTTCTTCTTCTTCTAGTCGAAGACGTTGGATGGAGGCAGGGCTTTTCGCAAAAATATCGTGAAAGCGCCATTTTCGGAGGGAGCATAAATAGATGGGTATTTCATTATGCGCGAACGTCGCCTTTTTGAAAGCGTCTTAAATTTCTCGAGCGACGGTTTTTTTCTAAGCCACTCGGGAGGGGATGGAGAGAATGAGCGAGAAAGGGGTGCTCAGGTGCGTCCTGCATCGTCTCCACGACGACGACGACGACGACGACGACGTTGCTCGAAAGCCCTAGCGTCTCCCCTTCCTCCTGCTCTCATCTCCTTTCGAAATTTCGTTATTTTGTTTCCCCTCTCCCAAGCGCCAGATTCAGATTCGATGGAACGAAGGGGTGTGTGCCACCACCCGTTCTCCTTCCGCCCGAGTTCTGCTAGATTTGAACAATTATCGCCTAACGTGCAAAGCGTTCTATAATTTCGGCGAAACTTTGATTCGACAACAGGGAAGTTGTTCCGATACTTTGTCACTTGGTTGCTAAGTTTTGATTGCGTTACTAGCTCCAGCTAGACTTGAAGGGAAGTTTGTTAAACGTTGACGCTAGCGTATCCGAAATGTTGAATTTCAATCAGGAGGAAGTTAAAAATTACCAGTCCGTGGAAACGCGACGTTTGAGATTTTGGAAACATTTTGAAATTTCGTTGCAACGAGGTGCGATTACACGTTTATAGTGTACGCATCGTAACGCACATTTATATAATTATAATATACACTTGTATGTTTGTAACTAATACACGGATTTTATGCATTTATGGAAAACTACCATAAATGAAATGTTTACACAAAATACATCAAAAAGTATATATACACAGTGCATACAATATACAAAAATATTCATTACAAAATATCCAAAGTAGATAAAGCAAGATCTCTAATTTAGCAATAATGTTTATAAAAATTTTGAATTTTGAATCTTGCGTAAAACCCGTATCTTACTTACAACATATGATATATTAGTAAAAGGCACAGATGTGTTAAAAGTAGTCTCAGTGGATATTGAGGCTTGTATAAAATAACACACGATAATTCAACAATGTTACAGAAAATACACGAAATATTCAGTAATAAAATGTTTTATAATATTTTTTAAATACCAAATTTTCTACCGAGATGCAATTCTTTTAATTATATTTTAAAGAATATGAACTAACATAAAAATCCATAGCCCATTTGTCAATTATTAATATAAAAAATATTTTTGTGATTTCCATGAAATATAAATTTCTATTAAATATCTTAGACTCGGCCAATGCACTCACTGCCACTGTTCATAAAATGTCCAAATGCTTCATATACTTCCTGTAATAATTCCTACAATAATTCGAATAGTTTCGCGAACAATTGCGTGTATCGATAGTTTGTGATCGTAGCATCACAAAACCACGTAATTATCTAATTCATACACTCTCTTCAACGTACAGTTTACGTTAGCGAATAAAAGTGAATACAAGTGCAAAGTGAAAATAAAGTCAACGAGACTAGAGATATTTTCGTACGCAGACGTCACGTCAGTCGCGCGACGCTTAAAACACCGAAGTAGGTATGCGCGTAGTAGGTGCATTAACGGTAAAATCAATGCAGCAAAAATCAAGTCGCGATGTTGGTTCTGGTCCGCACTGATTTTCGCTTGATCGTTAGTCGGCTGTTCTCGAGCTGCCAGTTCGGCGCGCCCTTCTCTGTACAGCGGACACCCTTTCGCTGCACATTACGCGGGAAAGATGTACGAGGGGAATATCGACAGCCCAGTGTCCGCTGCGAAATTGTCGCCGGTGCCTTCGCGAATGGCCAGAGGAAGCCGTATAATTGACCGACGCGGCGTCGATTCAATAAAAAATTGCAACGGCGCGCAGTTTTGTGAAAAACTGCGGTCAAACGTAGATCGATAGAGATTGCGATGTCGCGGCACCGGTTATTTTGCCATTCTATACGCGGTAGAACTCTATACTGTCAGTCAGGGTTATTTATCGTTCACGAGCGACACGGTAACGAGAACTTAAGTTCTACGAAACAATGTCTTTTTCTCTTGTGTTGTGACCTATCGTCGACAAGTGAATTTTTTTCACTCGATGAAATCAATCTGTACTGTAGGAACTTGCGTTGTTTTTCTACTGAGAAGATTTATGACGTTGGTGCAATTCGCTGCAAACTATTCAATAGCGTTCTTGTTACATGGATATAGTATTGTATTGTAACTTGTAATATCTTGTATGCGAATTTAATACTTTTTGCAATCATTTCATCTATTATATATTACAATACGCTAGTATGTTATCACTGAAAGTGATTTTAGCGGGGGTAAGCCAGAAGATCGGGCCTCTCCAGGTGCAACGCTGATGCAACGAAAATTAGCGACTGGTTGATTTGGGTCACGTGATTCGCGAGGGGGCGTGGGATAAACCTCGAGTGGGAGTGGCGTTGTCTGGTACTGAGCGATCGCGCCTGTAATTTGTTTTCTATCGATTCAAATGTTTGAATTTTTAACGAATACATCGACAATGTTGAACAATGTTTGTCTCTTCGTAACATTTAATTTTTTCCCTGTCTTCAAAATTGTTTAAAATTCAATACAATTAACATTTATACAAATCTTGGATGAGTGTAATGAAATTAATAATACGTCTTTCTTGCAAAAGAATGAATAAAGGAGAATTTGGAATGTTATACAAGTCTTTCGTTCTAAAAAAGTATCAACTTCACTTTGAACGTTAAATATTCGAAATACTATCTTGGGTGAATTTCATACGAGTGAAATATTAATTTAAATTGTAAACGTGTAATGACTTTGCACTTGTCTACATCATTTGTGTTCGCATAAATGATCGCGTGTTCAAAATTTTAACCTGTAAACTTCGCGACGAATGAATTTCGATAGCTGCAGTATCAAATTATTAATAAAATTAATGAGAAATGTTTACAGGCGTGAATGATGTTTAAAATTCACTTTCATACTTGTTACTCAATCTGTTTATGAAAACACGAAGTATTTGCCTTGTGCAGATTATGATACGTTACGTTGAATTTGTCGCAACGGTCTCAACAATAATTTTTCAGTACAATGGACACGCGACGTATTATCGATAAAATTAATTATTAACTCTCGTAAATACGATTTAATGTAGTCGCTGTTGTATAAACTGATGTAAAGAGCTTATAAATAATTTCCTGTGACGTAGGTACAATTCGAAAAGCTTGCCATTCTTGCGAGACCGTTATTTTGTTTGCAACTTTGTTCCAAATGATTTTAACTGCGACATGTTATTATTTTACAGGGCTATGAAATTGGAAAATGATACAAAAATTGTATCAATTATTTAAAAGATGAAGAGGAATTGAACAAATAAATGTTTGAAAACGCGGTATTAAAATACTTATTTGGAGGAACGTATTTTTATCTATTTTTAAACAAAGTGTTTAATTATTTCCACTTGTTGTATAGCAATAATAATAAAATTTATATCGTATTTCATATTTTAATATTAAAGCTAAACTTTCGTCGTACACGGATTAATTCTTCTTCGTAGAAAATGTTGAACAGCATCGATCAATGCGTTAAAGAGTTAAAACAGTTCCATTTTAAAAAACAAATTTGAATTTCTTTTACGCATTTAATTTTAATATTATTGGCACATTACATAATATATATATATATATAATATTGGAAACGATATTATTTATTGCCTGCAGAACGGACGAGGTAGCACCATCACATGTTACAAGTCACATTTTCAATGTACATCAGCCAATTTTTAATTTCGATCAATGATTCATAACGACCGATTGTTCTCCCTTTCGTTACGCATGCATCGCGAGCAGTTTACATAGGTGGAGGCTCCCGTCTGTAGTGAAAGCGGCTACTTTCCGCACGGTGAAATGTTAGAGCCAACTGAAGCGTTGGACCCCATGAATAACAAATGCACAATCTCTAGTCTCTACTGGCACCTTGGCCCCTTACTTGGCGACGGCCTGAGAAGTTTTCCACCCTCCGCCGAGCGGACCTGGAAAACTTTTAACTGGATACATTACCTGCTTGACTACCGCCGGCTTTCCTTCTTTTTTCTTTTTTTTTTTTTTTATTTTTTATCGGGAGGCTTTTAAACTCCTACGGTACCTTGGTGCAGCTCCGCCGTTATTAGAGATTTCATGGCGAAACCGGAGGGGGAAAATAATGAATAATTGTCGTGACCGTGGTCGTTAGGGCTTTTGTTCCAACGAGCTTGTAATTCTTCGATTCCTCCCGATCCACGATTTGTGAAACGATTTCCTTGAATTATTACCGTTACCGCGATCGCGTCCCAATTGCTCTTCCGATGAATGTTACAAAGTTACGATGAAACGCTCGGCTTTTTGTTTGCCGAGTATTTGGAACATTAAGGATAACGGGATGCTGATTGTACTTTGATGGAACTTTTTAATTTCCTTAATAACTGTGCAAATACAAAACAAGTGCCAGCCCAGTAAGGGTATAACAATAATAGTTTCTTTTCGATCATTCTCCTCAGATTACGATAACTTCAGAAGATAAAATATCGAATATTCCTTTTTAGAAGAAAGATTTTCTTCCTCAGAAGAGGAAATATTATTTCTGTGCGATTAGGTCGTTTGAGTAAAGAATAAGAATATTTGCACAATTATAAAGTACCGAGCTAGTGAAATTATACTAAAAACAACATTTATAAATATATTTATAAATAAATTCCAGATCTCAGTTTCGCAATACTTCTGAATTAATAATTCTAAAGCAATAATTTCTAAACCACCATTGGACTGGATTATCGTTTTAATAAATAAAAATGTTCTATTTATATGTGTGTTTAACATTTTTGGAAGATAATTTGCTTCTTCGATGTATTACAGTAATTTACAGCCGTTCTCGCACGTATCGTGCTTGGTTGAAGCACGATGTTACGACCTTGTGATTAAGTAAGCGTGCGAGGGTTCAGCTCTCAAAGCACAGGTCTGAAGTTACTTCCGTAAAGATTCGAGAAAACTAGATTCCACTGTGTGATTCCACTAGTTTCGAATTGTTTATTTCCTTCCGAGTGGATAGATGAAGAGCTTTGATTTTTAAAAACTGTGACGACAGCCAATGTAACTTTTAATATTTAAAATTGAATATTTATACGCATGTATAAAGAACTGTATGGTTGTAGAAACTTTAGAAATTAATAATAATGGACTTAATTGGGTGTTGTGGAATAGTATTGTAGTTACTGATTTTTATGTTTAATGACACATTTGCGTACAGAACTAATAGTTGTATACAACTTCATGTACATTATTTAATTTAAATCGTTAAAGAATATTTGCGCGTTGAACCTTTTCACGGTGTAAGCGAAGCTCAGTTTGTTATTGATTAAATCCTGTATCGGCAACTAGCCTGTTAATGTATCTGAAATGATACTTTCTAAAAATTACATGATCACGAAGATATTCTAATGTAAAATAAAAATAGTGATTGTTAAACTACAACTATATATTTAGTTAAAGATACAAGCAATGCCTGGTGGAAAAAGGGGGTTTTTTTATCAGAAATTTTTATTGTCCAATTTTTTCTAAAAATACTACAAATTTTTGGACATTTCATGTACCATGTATTTTTTTTTTTTTTTTATTATTACGTTGAAGGGAACGAAAGATGAGAAGAAAGTTGCGTTTCGTCTCGGAGTCACTGCCTAGACTCATCTAGTGCGGAGCTGATGTTGTTGTAACTATCAGCTAAGCTGGCCCCCGATCACCCCATCCTGTGCTCTGCTTAACGTTGCAGATTGGCAGGACATCGACGCTAGGTGCGCGGCTTGCGCTAGTCAGTGTTCAAAACTCGTAGTCGAGGAATCATAGTGTATCGTGCAATCTGTACGTTGTAGTAGCGGCCTCGAAATAAATCGTTTGATTTAATTCATTGAAATAAAATAAAAACTAATTTCAGTAGGTAAAGTTTATACAATAGGATTGGAAACTATTTGAGAAATTATTTGTAGAAACAGAAATTATCTTATTCGATAGCCAAGTAATTAAAAAACTGCACGTACTTGTACCCCAGTACGATTCGTCTCACTGAAAGGCCAAGAAGCAACTGTTCCAACTAGGAAATGAAGACGACCTTTTTGCCATAAAATTTTGTTGATACGCAAACATTTGAATCGATAGAAAACAAATTACAGGCGCGATCGCTCAGTACCAGACAACGCCACTCCTACTCGAGGTCTACTCCACGCCCCCTCACGAATCACGTGACCCAAATCAACCAATCGCTAATTTTCGTTGCATCAGCGTTGCACGATTTTCTGGGTTATCCCCGCTAAAATCACTTTCAGCGATAATAATAAGAGAAAGAAATCATTTACTTGTTCAAATAAAATAAAGTAGAATTATTATAAACGTCGAGTCGGATGTGCAAAATGATATATATTATTTAAACAATCTATTTTTCAAATATCTCATTCAAGTAATACGAGTTGATGACTATTAACAAGCGACATATTGAAGAATATGAGGACGAAGCGAAAGTGTTAAATTACACGTCTCGTACGTATGCCCAGATACGAATGATAGGAAACTGCTTCCTCCAAGATGACATCGTAATTAGTAACTTAAACAAGATGAATAATTTCGTTGCTGCCAAGTCTGGGAAATCAGTTTTCAACTGTTTCTTTAAAAGCGTTATTCCTCGTCGGTACTTGCCAACTTTCTTCGCGGGGAATCCGTTTTTCCCAGGATACTTAGAGGAACTTTTATATAAATGAATAAAATTATTCCTCTATGGAAGTTAAATTACTTTAAGAGAAGTTGCCGGTTGAAAGGAGAATTCGCAATAGATAAGTGCAAGCATACCGCATTTATTTGCATTTAATTCGGCGCTGGCCGATTTTCTCAAGGGCCTGTAATTTCTCATGTGGCGTGGTGCGCGCGCGCGGTGTCAATTTTATGGAAGTCGAACGTGCGACTGTGTTATTCCTGGCGTTTGTGTTATCGCGTATTTTACATACGGATCTACGACGGTTAAATATTCGTCGTCGGCGATAATTCGTTAGTTAGTTCGATAAAGAATTAATTTAGAAATTTACATAAGAAAGTTAACTCAAGTAATTACAACAGACGGCTGGCCTACTTTTACGTTTCCCCTTACAAGTGAAAGCTTGTAGATAATAACGATTTCCTTCAAACAGTAACAACGTGGAATAATGATTTTTAATAATACGTGACGCGGTTGCACGAGGCGAGGAAAATTATTTTAAAGGATTTTTATGCGGTCGTGCTACGGAGAAAAAGTTTTAATAAAATCGTAATTTTACATATTTATAAGGTTACCTGTCGCGTATTACAGAACAAAAGTTCGGCTACACGTTTTGCGTACACCCAGTGTGTGAAATGTAATAATATTTACCGGAATTTTTAATGAATATACTGCGCAAAATGTATGGACATTTCATTAACATTGTAATGAGACACGAGTTTCGTGATTATATTCGTAAAGTGTAAGACCAACCTGAAGCTGTACATGAAAAATCGAAAGTAGAAAATGTGTGAAAATACTCGCGTAAATATTCGAACATTTGTAACAATTTTTTGTAGACATGTCCGTCTTGTACATTTTGGCATTCGAAACACACTACGTTTTTCGTTCAATTTCTAATCTCTTGATTTCGAAAGCAGGAATCGAAGCAGCTAAAGGAACGCAGCTCTATTCTTACTATAGTAAATTCGAACAAGTCAGAAAAGAAGTTCGTAAAATAATGTCGCATCATTCAATAAGTCACTCCGGTCTGACACGTATATGGCAACACTGTTGACAGACCCACATGATTCCTGGATAGTAGCATCCTTCAAACGATACATGTCAAAATTTCGCGACATTCTGATAATTAGTTTACAGGTTACAGTGGTTTTAGTGACCCCAGTTTTGTAATTTTCGAAACAACGGATAAAAAAGAATTTCGTGTGTTGATTAAATTTGTTTTTTGTTTCTTGGGGAAAAATACAATGGCTTGATAAGCGTCATGGAGTCTCACTTGTCAAACTTCCATCAAACCTGTATCAAACGATGTAAGATCTTTTCATCTACGTCGTACCTTTTGTAATTAAGAAACTGTCGTAAAATTGATCGATCCTTAATCGCTCCACAATGTTTCCACGTTGCTTCTTAAAAAAAGGTTCCTCAATCTTTCAAGTTCCACGAATTATTCCGTCATCCTCGCGTTGGCGAACTAATTCATCACTCGCAGTTAAAGGATTAAATATTACCTCGCCGCAAAGCGAGGTCAAACATTTACCAAATAAAAGAATGCCGGCAAGATCCACTTTTTTTTTTTTTTTTACTCTGTGCTCTCTGCTGTGCCGCGTAATGAAAATCCACTTAAAATATTAATCGCTTCGGAACGTCCGGAAGGCCGTTCTCATCCGGTAATTAATTCGTTTCTTTCTTTTTCTTTACCCCCCCCCCTCCCCTCCTCATCTGATTCGCGTCGCTCGTTCGTTTCGGATGCGTATCGCGGGGCAGACAACGTTATTACCTTTCGTTTGCACAAAGACGAGCGTGCATCCGCTCGTGGGCGCCGCCGATTGCCGAAAGCAGAGGCTCGAGGGCAACAATACAATTCGCATAATCCCAGTCCGGCAAACGGCGTTAATGCGCGGCTTTAATCAGCGGGCGTGCTATTGCGATTCACGGTTGAAAATGTATTTATATGGCGACAAGGAGGCACCGCGACCGAGAGAAGGGCCAACGGCGGAGGCCAGGCGAAAGATTATGTTTTTATGTACCGAGGCAAATGAATCCACCCCTGGTTATGAGTCGCGAAAATCCTACCTGCTGCCGACCCGCGGCTCACCCCTCTCTCCCCTCGCGGCTTTAACCTCCCCCCTCTCTTACCTCCATCTAAGAACTCGAGCAAATATTGGTTTTGTCTAGTGGCCCTGCGATTTGCATAATTAAATCTTGGGAGGGAGAGAGAAAGAGGGAACGCGAGGAAAGGGGTAGAAGAAGCGAGGGAACAAGGCACGAAACTCGCGACCGGTCGGTGGATGCGAAAATAGGAATAATTAAAACTCCGGCCAGTTTATTTACTGGGCGCTCCGTGAGCAGCGCGGAGGCTGGCGAAGTCCACGCCGCGCCGCGGAGATTTATTAAGGCTCGCCGACTGTATACACGCCGCGAGACGAGGGAAACTGCAGTGGTTTTTTTCTAAGCGCTTCCTGAAAAGACGACGCTTCATAAAGTACGCGCGGGCATCCCTCCCGCGAATCAGATTAATGAGGCTATTACGGATCTCGCGAAATGAGAGATTTCACGGTGTGGTATTCGCCCCGAGAATAAGTCGCGCGTCGCGCCCGGTTAATGAAAATTTATCGATGCAACCGGCTGCGTGATTCCGGGGCATTAAGACGAACAGATTCGCCGCCGTGTACGCGCGATCCCAGTTTTTTCCCTCCATCTCGTGTCGAAACGCGCGTCGTTAGAAATTTGAATCGTAGCGTATGTATATATTATATTTGTTAATAATGTTATATTTGCGAAAGTGTTCGAACAGGTTGCGTGTACTTTACAAAATATTTACATGCGTTTTTATTGCAAACAAATTTCGTATTGTATTATTATTTGAGAAACATTGAATATGCATCTTAATAGTAGTATCATTTTTGATAGATTTTTTTTTTCAACAAGAGAACGAAACGAAATGCTTGTGATTGTGACGAAAGGCAAAAGAATAATCGAGGTTATGAAAACAGAAATAATTGCAAATAAATTATGTAGAGAGACATTCCACCAAAAACGCATAAACTTTCCATTCGAGCTACCATTTTATTTAACGCTATATTAATTTATATATTAATATACATTTTTAACACTATAGCGAGGCTTAACTGTTGCGATTATACCGATAAATTTCTAAAAATATAGACAATATTTTACTTAATATTCTTCTTATATTGTCTCTCTATTTTTCTCATTTCTCATGTGACAACGATGATTAATTAATGTTACTTTAATGGTCTGTAACATCGAGTTTACATTCATTGTTTTATTTTTATATATTAGTAACTGTAACGTTTCAATGTAAAGTTTTAATTTTCAAAGGAAGAAGCTAGCGTATTTTTTTGTTACGATAAAGAATTCGTCGTTCAAGAGCGGAGATGTGAGACGATTTTTAGAATTTTACTTCCGGCCACAAACTCTTCTCGTGGATTTTAGTCGAAGAGGGAAGTTTTCCTAATCGTATTACACTCCAAATCCTATTAAATTGCACCATTTAATCCCGTTTTTTAAAGTAACATTTAGAGCGTGACGATGGTTCAGTTTAATCGTAATAAGATTAAAGCGAACAGTTGTAAACTTACAAGAATTGTTAATATTTAAATCTTACTCCACTTCTGACGTGTCGAATTTTCTTTGATATTTTTGATGGACTACTACTTAAAAAAAGATTAATATATTCTCTCATTGTCAGTATCACCGTAATTAAATTCACTGTTGATCTAATTAAAATGATTTCTTTTTACAACAAATCATTAGTAAAAAAGTTTTAAGTTACCATTGAAGAAATGTTTAATTTTGTAGGTAATGCGTAATCAGCTTTTCAATCACAATTAGTACAAATTATTTGATCTAAGTTATACGTAACATTGACACGAGAATATTAATATTTTTAAAGAAATAGTTTAGCAATGTATCGCATTATGTTGGTTATGCAAACACACTGTTTCTCTAAATAATTGGTTCACCTTTTCAAATCGGCTAATTACGATTAAAATAACTACTGAAAGTAGTAACACTGAGGAGACTTGGAATATTTTCCAATTAATAAATGATAAAACAACTTCCATAATAACTCGGGTCGACGAAATTAAAAACTAATTGTTTTGCTCTAATTGCTCTAATTAAAACTGCGTGTGAGGTCGATTGAAATATAATATATGGTCGTCCAGTTTTACGGTTTAACCTCCACTGAAGATGATGAAAAATTTAGCATAAAATAACTTTACAATCAGAATTTCGCAAAGTTTCGATGAAAATTGCTCGTGCACTGTTGTTGCACTTTCCAATAAAGCTATGTAAACTTCAGGCTCGCCCAAACTGCACCAAACAGTTTAGTCCTTCTCGTTTGCACTTTCGTAAACTTCGAGAAGGAACTCTGATCTCGAAATCAAGAAAAACGCTTCCACTTTTCATTTTTTTAGGTCACGGTTTCGAGTAACGATAATATGCCCGTGTATGATTAACGTAATAACATAAACGGGTACACGTGTAACTAGCAGTCGACATATTTACGTTTCGTTTGATTATTATTGCGCAATAAAATATTTGAGCATGTGACCGAACTGATTAACTCCAATTTTCACCGATTTCTGTTATCGAATTTTATTGCGTAACTTTGAGACTTTGCGAGTAAAATTTATTTTTCGCAAGAAATGATGTGAATACGTAAATTTGAGAAGGACGCATGTGCCTATATATATATATACTGATACGTATTAACTTAATATATTAATATCAACATGTACTTAAATATTCGAGTATTTTGCTATATGTTAATGTGTACTTTAACGCACGTATGATCATGTACAAAATCAATTACACGTTGGACGCTCAGTTTTTCACGCTTTCGAGCGTTCCTCGCCACTCAGACTGACGCTCAAATTCTTCCCAACGCTGGAAGTTTGTCGTTCATTAAACACCGAAGATCGGGAAGTTTAAACCCCTGACGGATTAGTTATCGATTCAATTTTAATGCGCAGCGTTGCCACGAGATTTGAACTGAAATTTATCGATCGCGATAAACCGTGCGTGCACGCCGATACTTTGCGCGTGCGTGTGCGTGCACGCGTGTTCATAGGCGAAACAAGTTTCAAGAACGGAATACGTACCCGGCCGTCTCTTTTCCAGGCCGTTTCCGACCATTATGGTAAATGGCGCATTAATGTTGCAGCTTGATCAGAGATAGACAAGCAAGCGGGGTCGTTTAACGTGTCGTGCCCGTGTATTCGTACTACGTTCGACGGTGTATCGCATTAAATATTTCTCGGCCTCTCGCTTCGACGACTTTGTTTCCAGACGAAAATATTTACGCGACAGCTTGCTGTGTGTCATCGGTAGACGGAGAATTCCTGCGACGGAAATTCCTGGAATATCGCGATGCGTACATTCGAGCTCGAGCTGGAAAATTCCTGAAAAATCAAAATCGTATTCCGCGTCGCGCGGGGAGATGTCACACGTGCGCGGAATTATTTTCTGTTAATCATCCCATAATTTCCGAGCGAGACATTTAAGTGCGAAATATTCTGCCTCATTTTTCTTAACGAGTTTTCGAGTTTTAGTTTTTTACTACGTATATTTTTTTTTTTTTTTACGTAGGAAAATAATAAATGGTTTGATCGATTGATAAACGTGCGTGATTTCACAGGTAATTAGTTGGGCTAAATACAGTTTTACAATTTTAAAAGTCAATTTTCTTCATAATTTCTCTCGCGCGTAATATTATAATGTCAGCTATTACACAAATGAGAAATATGTGGAGTAATGACAGTTTTCGATTATGTTTTGTGTAATGTACAAAATATATTTATAAAATCTTCCAGGATGAATATTCAGATAATCTTCTTTTCAAATGAAATTTGATTGAAATTTCACGTAACGTGCGTAATAATATATTTACAAAAAATTCCTATAGGGATTCAGATATTCTCGTGAACTGTTGTAAATATTAATTTATGAGATAAATAATGTTACACATTCTTTGTCTTTGTTAGATAAACAATGTTGCCTTGTTGCAATAAGATTGTTATTTCACGTCTTGTAACAAATATCACGTGTAATATTGTAGTCTGACAGGTTGTTTGTTACTCGAACAATAAGTGAAAAAAATGATAAAATTTCTTATAGATTGTAGAGAGACTTAAAACAGCCATCGCAGTGACATTACTGTCACGAGCAAAACCATTCAAGCAATTTATTGGTATAATTGATAATTAACTTCTCTCATAGAATAAAGAAAAAAAAACAGTTGAAAATAGCCATCAAAGGTACATTGTGTCGTACATCAACCACCCAGACAAATAACGTTTAGTAAATTAAACCTTTTCATCCCTGTTATACCACGTTCGTGCATTCTCAACAGTTGATCGTCCGTGATGCAGCAGGAAACGGGTTGCGATTCAATTGAATCTCACGGATTTGGCCAATTGCGAGTGAGTTGGTAGAACGCGCGTAAGAACGAACGACTCGTGCCCTCGGCGCGTCGTGGCGAACCTTATGCATCCGCTAACATTATTCTCTTTCGTAACTCAGCCGGATTTGCACGCTGTGGCCGCTGGCTGCACAGCAGAAAATTTATTGCCAACTACCTATCTGGCTGGTAGGCGCATAAGAACCGCGAACCGGCGTGTAATTAGCAACCTAGGAATCTCGCCGCTTTGCGCCGTCTACGGATCTTAATTGCGCATGCACGTGCCGCGAGAGAGCATTATTTTTCTGCAATTATATAGAATCGTCCGAAGCTCTGGCATTTTCACTGCGTATTCACTAGCTATTTAACACCCGCATCGTCTAACTGGTTCGTATGCGTTTGTCTACTCCGATTTGACCCGATTTGATCGGATTGATCCGAACGAAATCGAGAAATATTCGAAACACTCGTGACCCGAAATCTATATAGAAAATTGTTTCATCTGTTAATTATTGTAGTAACTATTGTTGTCCAGAAAATGGGACTTTATCAGGTGCAACGCTGATGCAACGAAAATTAGCGATTGGTTGATTTGGGTCACGTGATTCGCGAGGGGGCGTGGAGTAGACCCCGAGTAGGAGTGGCGTTGCCTGTAATTTGTTTTCTATCGATTCAAATGTTTGCACGTCGATAAAATCTTATGGCGAAAAAGTCGTCTTCATTTTCTCAGTCAAGAACAGTTGCTTCTGGGCCTTTCAGTGAGACGAATCGTACTGGGGTGCAAGTCGTGCAGTTTTTTATATTACGTGTACTTTTTTCTAAATTGTTGATCGTTTCGTAAAATCTGTCGAATGTCAGGAACCTCTAGTGGTACGTATAATGAACCTAGCTCGAGTAACAAACGGCGTACGTGTAACAAACCCAACTGTAACGATGTAACATCGAAACTAGTAGGAAACGGTTGAATCGTAATCGAATGTCGAAGAAAAGACAGAACGCGGACGTTATTCGCGAGAGAGTAGGACAAAGCTGGCCAAAGTGCGTTTTACATGCACTTCAGCGGCAATAAATCAATCCTAGGCGATTCACTTCTCTCCTACTTCCCCGTTCCACAGTTTTCGCGATCAGACATGCGATGTAACAATTACTGGCTCGCTCTCAGCGTCATTCGCAATATCTATCATCCGCGAAACCAAAAGGGGGAAACGTGGCCCCGATGTTCGGGTGTCCCTCACTTTCGGCTAGCAATTTTAGGGAAGTGTGTATCATCACTCATCGTGCCTCCTACCCGCGCAAATGATGCTTTCAGTCAAGTATTTAATTTCAACGTTGTTTTACAAACCTCCTACGTCGTTCTCGAGTGATAGTAATTTGCGAATGGAGCGAATGGATATACGCGTGTGGTACTTTCAAACGTTTGGCATTTGGATGCATAAAATGACACGTTTTGGGATCCTGCATCTGTGTTTCTAACGAATATTTTTAATGACGTTACAATATATTAAAAACTAATATATCCGTAGTAACGATTATAATAAAAAATATAAACTGCAATCAGTTTGTATTAAACTATGTGTAACGTACCTACGTGAAACCATGGAAACATTAGGCATTTAATTTGGAAAACTATAGAAACTATAGAAATTTAAAAATTTCACAGTTGGTTATTAATTGTGTTAATGATAGAAATTTGATCACAGTTATGAAAATGTGAGATTATTATTTTTATTCACTTTCCTCTCGTTTTGATGTCACGATGACATGCTGCTAATAATAATTACATTATTATTAATATTTGTATCGTACAAGTTCTTTTCAGAAATCTACTAAAGCAGGGTTGAATCTCGAGAGTTGAGTCTTTTAAACCACGTAAGGAGTAACAAATTCCAGTAATGAAACGAGTCATTCATAACTAAAAAGTGAGGAAGCGTATCAAGAATATTGTTACTCTCTCGCTAATTTAATTCCTTCGCACGTGTGGACGAAATATCTTGCCGCGTAATGTCGTTCATAATACGCTTTGAACAAGATATTTTGCAGCGCAATGTTATTCATGTGACGCTCTGGACGAGATATTTCGCGGCACAATATTGTTCGTGTATCGCTTTGAGCGAAATGCCACGCTTTGAATTATTTTAACGTGTATCGCGTATTTTCGTCGGAAGAATAAAATTACTTGTTTATAGAAACAAAATATTCATTTAACGTTGGTAATAAGTAACGGGACGAGATCTTTCTGTGTTAAATTTTTATGCCAATTTATGTTTTCCAGCGTAAAAGTAAAAGAAAATTGTTTTGCGCAATTTTATACACTTGAATGAAATTAAAAATCCACAATCTAACGATGAACATTATCTATGTAATTGAAACATCTTGAAATAAGCTGTACATACGTACATTCTAGGCATTAGTTATGAACAGAGTTTGAACGTTTGTGCATCTTCGAGAATTTTAAGATCATAATACTGCATATAATTTATGAAAACACACAAATATAAAATTGCACGACTTGTACCCCCAGTACGATTCGTCTTATTGACATGCAAACGTTTGAATCGATAGAAAACAAATTACAGGCGCGATCGCTCGGTACCGGACAACGCCACTCCTACTCGAGGTCTATTCCACGCCCCCTCACGTGATCCAAATCAACCAATCGCTAATTTTCGTTGCATCAGCGTTGCACCTGAAGAGCCCCGATTTTCTGGCTTACCCCCGATAAAATCACTTTCAGTGATAATAATAATGCTAAATGAAATAAATATCCATGATGAGCCAGTTTCTTAATTTATTGATACAAAACAAATTCAAGAAATCCGGCGATGGATCAACGTAGAAAGATTTCAAGATAAAGTCGAATAAAATCGACAGTTTCGAAATACGCGCGTGCATTCACGCGGGAGAACGTTTCGGAGAAAACGTCGAGGGAATAAAATTTTGTTTGCAGAGTACTCGAAATAACCCGCAGGCTCCAAGTGGAAACGTTACGTCTTCGTGAGGACGTTTCCATAATTGAACGCGAGCGTCGTCCGAGCCTTCGGTTGTTTCGGAAATCGATGGACAGGTGTACAGGCGTGTCGTTTTATTCGTAAATGAGAAAGGGCCTGCGAGTTTGATCGCAAGAGCAGAGAGAGAACAGGTCTCGTTAGTTACATTAAGGTGTACATGTGCACGTGATTGCGATGCGATATATCTCGTCCGTGCCGATAGTTAACGATAATTGGAAACATCCCTTGCGCATCGCCATATCGATTTTGCCGGGCGCGATTGAGGAAATGGGTGTGGGAAGAATTAAGGACTAAAATTATCCTCCGGCCGTTCCTTGGCCCATTGTCATTCCCATCTCTTCGCCTAAGACTTTTCAGTAATTGCCAATTACGCTAACTGCGGATTAGGGATGCCGAGTGTGGACTCGTGGAATTAAACAGTCCCGTCGGTCGCGCGTATTAACACTGTGTACGCCGTTGAAATCAGGCATGGTAAAATATTATGCGATTAACTGGCCAGTTAATTCCTTAAAATTTGTCGACTGTTGTTCTTTTCATTTCACCTTAATTATTCGCTGCGTATTGTAAATCAGTTGCGTGCGATTAAATTATGCACGAGACGCCATTCATTCGTCAAACTGATCAATTTCGATTTCGTTCGTTGAAATTTAATCGAATTTAATTCAATTAATCGATCAATGGAGGAAAGTAGACACGTTAATAAGATGGTATACTTTCTTCTTTAAAATTCTTTTGAATTAATGTTGTGCAAAATGATGTGCAAAAATACGCGAAACTGTGCGTTCTTGATACAATCACAATTGGTTTCTGAAATAAATTCGGATGATCGGTAAACGATTTTTAGTCAATCTTAAAAGTTGTGTATTTACAAGTTTATATCTTTCTTCGCAATTACGAGAATTAAGGTTGTTGTAACAGTTCAGAGGTTAATTGTAATTGTAATAATTTGTAGATGAATTACAGTAATTGATAGATCAATTTATAAATGACAATTGGTGTTGTTGGATTGTAGGTGATTGTAGAACTATTGTATCATCCGAAACAAAAATGGGCAGTTTGAAACACCACGTAATTATTAAAAATTCAAATTCAACAATTTGGGATGTTTAAAAATATCTCTGCCTTAGATATTTCAGTGAAATTAATCGTATATTTCACTACGAGATAATCTAATTATCATACTCGCGAGCGTAATGGATGGAAATAGTTCAAAGCACGGAAAATGGGAGTTCGTTGCCGTCAATTGAATCGAAATCCATTCGATAAGCCAGTCGCTCGCGTTACGTACGAACGTACGTACGTACATGTGCGTGCGTATCAATACTTAATTTCCCTCAAACCAAGCAACTTGTACGTCGCATGCGAGCATAACTTCGAAACAAGTAGGTAAAACTCGCGGCGAAATCGCAAATTGTAACTGCCAATTCCGGCTAATTTCGCGAGAAAACGGGGAACCAGGCGGTTTGTTTTATCATCGATTTCAACGTCGAACTTTTCCAACGTTGGAGAGAGAACGCTATCTATGTATTCCATTAATTTTCCTCTCGATCGTTCGTTTCTTCTTGTTCTCTTCTTTTCAACCAACATTAAACTAGCACTGAGTTTATAAATTTCCTCCTTTATAAATTTGTGATGAATATTTTAACCGTCTGAAAATTTATTTATTCATTATCCTACACTGGTGATAGTTTATGAAACGTTTTGACAAGATTGTGACGAGTGTCACTACGGAATGACAAAGTCATTTAATATATCGGCTGTAACTGATGGTCGATTCGTGTAATGAAGTATAAAATTAACTAAAATAATATATTTCTTGCAAAAGAATTATTTATGTTTTTCTTTTTTTTTATCTTTAAGAAGTGTTTTAGACAAATTTCTCTATACAAGTAATTAGAATTCACGTAAATTTATTTATATATTCGACAGAATTTAAGCGCGTATTCTTAAAATATTAGAAAGAGGTAAGTAGAAATTCAATTTTTGATTCCTCCGAACGACGAGGATAAAAAGGGCAAAGTTCTCTCTTTCTCGTTTCGGAACCGGTTTCGAGAGCATTTGGCAAAATAAAGGATTTAATACGTGCGCGAAAAGAGGTGACTTCGGAACGCGGCAGAAGAGGATGGATATCGCTGGGGAATAGTGAGGTTAGATTAAACTCGTGTGTAGGTACCGGGCGCCTGCCGGGATGGCCGGAGCTTAAACAGTTTTAATCTATGCCTAGGAACCTCACGTGAAAACAAATCGCGGCCTTATCACCACCTGCGAGGTAGATAACAACTTTTCTCTTACTCTCTCTCTCTCTCTCACGTTCCTCTTTTATTCCTTGATTTTCCTCCCGCGTATCTCCGTGTGCAACCCTTTTCTTTCCGTCTCATTTACGCTACCCGCCTCTCTTTCTCTTCTCTCTGTTCGCTTCTGTTTTATATATACACGTTCATAGTGATGGGATCAACGTGTACTCGCGAAACGCTCAAATTTAATACAAAGCTATGTACTTAGTATAATAACTAATTTTGTTAACCCCGTCAGTGTAACACATCTCGTGACAATTTATAATGTAATATTTTTCTTAGAGAACATCACATTTCTATTTTTGGCAACAAGATGATATCGTCAGAATTGCAAATTCGTAATTTCACATAATTGTAGCAAGTCCAAACAACAAACGATCATGACGTTAAACAAAAGTGGCTACAAGTAGAATTTGTGCAAATCTTACATCTGTGTGGATGCAGTCGAATTGCAAATTTAATTATTTATTTATGCGTCAATTGTCAACCAAGTACGTACACACATTACTCGAATTATTCACGCTGATTTCAAACCCTGTAACATTTGTGAATATTTGTGAAGTAGTAAATCGAACCTTATTAAAAATTATTAAATTTATATTAAATATATTATGGTAGATAGAAAAGCGTTGGTGTTACTATTATACAATGATTTAGTTTTATCATTTTTATTAAGATTGAAACATAATATACGTAAATTTCATTTAATAATTTCCATGTGTTTAAAATTAACTTTGAGCCTAACGTTTCGCCTTTATTCGAAGCACTGGTATTTGTCAAGCAGTTATATAAAAGAAATGCAGATATTCACAAATTGGATTACTTTCATACATTTTGTTTTTTTCTTTTTTTAATATTTGTAAACAATTTGAAGGTGATTTTTTAATTCAAACATCTATAAAATTAACAATAAAACATCTGGATAAGCATATGGATTCGTTAATTTTTGTTACGCTAGCAGCATACTTGGTTCCATCACTACACATTCAACCCTTGATTCCGACTCTCCTCGCGTTTCTACCATTCTCTCTCTGGCTACTATTCGCTTTCACTGCTCTTCCCACGCGGCCATCCACCTTTCTATCTCTTTCTCTTCGATTCTACCTTTTGTTTCCGGCCTCCCTTGACCTCTCCCTTCGCCACTCTTCCTACTCCTCTGTCCTTGTCTCTCGGTTGCTCGCGTCAACTCCGAACGAACGAACGAACGAACGAACGAACGAACGAACGAACGAACGAACGAACGACCATACGGCACAGCCGACGGATGCGCCGATTAAACTTTCGAAAACTGTTTGCATGAATAGCCAAGCGTTTCCCGCACATGTGCCGCCGTTGAGTACTGACAATTAACACGCTGGAAATAGAGAAACCGGCCGAGCGACAGGCTTCCTTTTCGCGATATATGCCCGCGTAAGAGAGGGACGGGGATGTATGCTAAATACGCGTAGGCTTCGTTTAGCGAAAATGGGATTCTAGGCCGACTCGATACGGACTGTGAGCTCTGCGAAAGTCGGGTGGCTTTGATACATAAGGGGGACGTGAGCGGCCGAGTTGTTTCGTTGTTTCGCTGCTTCGACGAAAGAAGACCTCGCGTATTCTCGCGATCTTCGCGATCGGTTCGGTCGAACGTTTTATCATAAAACGTACAAAGCGTGATGCACACACTGATCTTTTTGCGGACAGAATCGAGAAAATGGAATTATCGGAAAAAGTTAAATCCCCTGGAACTAAAATTGTTCTGAAAACGTAGGCGCAACTTCTCGCAGAATTAGTTTTCCAGTGTTAATAAATTAATTTGGAGGAAACCTCTTTATTAAATTGAACTTTTAAATGGATCTTCGGCTCTTACTTACCGTCTGTGTAACTTTCAACGAAGCTAACATTCAGCTTCTACTTTTCTAGATTTTTTCTCAGAATTAATTTCTGTACAAAGTCTTTGCAAATTATTCGTAAATTAGGTAGCAGCTGGCAACAGCTACCTTCGATCAAATATACGCAAGCAACGTAGTTGTCTGCTACCTGCAATACCGTAGAATCTTTCAACCTCTGTGATTCGATCGAGATGTTTCCGCATGATCACTGACCACAGGAATATTCTTTTTTTCTTTCTTTTTACGATATTGGACGTTGTTCCGTTACGTGTTCCTCGAAATGGGCAATAAAGTCGCATAGAAACTCAGGCCTTAATAAAACGGCGGCCCCGTAGTTTCCCGCCAAACGTGATTTTCCTTCTGCCCGAAACCGGGTGGGAATATTGGCGAAAGAGAGGGAAGAATCCTCTTGCGTGCTTCTCGATACAGGAAGGGATGGTTTTCGCAAGGCAGACAGACTGGCAATAGTTTTCCTAGTGCATACGTAGATTTCTTTCGCACCAAACTGCCATGCGAGGAAAAGAATGAATTAACTGTTATCTGCGTATTACATCGAAATTATCCTCATGCCGATCAGTACACTGTGAATTTTTGTGGAAATTTATAGTTGCAATTAAAAAAAATAGAAATTTGGTAGAAAATTGTTTTACATACATATTGTGGTTATTTTATTAACTGAAAGTGATTTTAACCCAGAAAGTCAGGCGCAACGCTAATGCAACGAAAATTAGCGATTGGTTGATTTGGGTCACGTGATTCCCGAGGGGCGTGGGGTAGACTTCGATGTATGGGTCGTTTCCTAGTCAGAACAGTTGCTTCTGGGCCTTTCAGTGAGACGAATCGTACTGGGGTACGTGCTGTTTTTTCATGTTGCGCATTCTGTACAACTCTTGTATTTGAAAATTTCCTACGTTTAATTAAATATATACTACGGACAAGAATGTGGTATTTACAATTAGAATAGAAATAATGTATATTCTATGCAGAAAATGAATATCCAAAGACCATTTTATGCAATAAATGTAATATTGTATATTATTATTCGCATAAATTGATTCAATTATACAGTTATTATTTAATTCATTTGTAGGGAAAAAATATTAAAATATTAAATTATAAATATTACATTAATATCGATTACATAATTACTTGCTACTTGCAGGAAGATAATTATAATTATTATTAATAAATTAAATTAGTAAATTAACTATTTACTGTTAATTAACTCTTTAATTACGCTAATGCAACAATTAGCAATCAAGTATTATAGCAACGAAGTTATTATAAAATATTCGTCTGCGTTTCACATTCCCAAATCACAAAGGCGCGAATTCTCGAAATATTCGTCGTATAAAATACAATACAATATTCAAGGATCCGCGAGACATTCCTTCAGTTAATAATTAAAACTGCTCTTGTCTTCAGAAACGATTCTTAATGAATGCCTCTTCTCACCTGCGATCTGTTCTTTAAACCCGTCTTATTCTCAAGGGAGTCTCTTTCATTCTTTCATAAACAGCTTATTAAAGAAGATCCGGTAATAAGGAAACCAACTGACGCTTCGATAATTCTCTCTGAACAATCCCTTTTCTTCCCTCATCTTTTATATTCAGAGATAAGTTGTCTATAATTAGTTTTTGACAAATATTTCTGTCGTTAGACAACGTTCGGTATATTGCAAACGTAGAACAAAGAAAAATAAATTTTATAGCGATTTAATACATGTTACATTTGAGGTGGAATATGTTACGTTGTATGGAAGGAGGGAGGGAGACACATTATATTTTACAGATTTTTAAATAACGATTTTTAGACAATAATTTAGATAATAATATTCGTACGTACTCGTATGTATCGAAATGGAGATTGAAAAAGTTGTCAATTTTTTCCCACGTTTAAAAATGCCACGTCATTTTTAGACTCTTCTTGTGCTTCAAGAATCGTCGAAGCAGTTTTCTAAATGTCTTGAAGATACATCCTCATCGTTTGCCTAACTTTTGAAACTTTCAAACTTATAACGAAGGCTAACTTATTCTGACAGAATTTTTTCGACGACAAAACTTTCATTAATTTAAAGATTAACGTAGACGTTAATAAAACTTTCATTGACTTAAAGATTCATTAGAAAGACTAATTTAACTCCCAGTGCCGCGACGGAACGATCCCTGACGAGATTGGAACAAATAAATTGTTAATTTTGCCGTTGGTAGAATAGCAGAAAGAATTCGACAATAATTAGACCGAAGACTTGCATGTGTATATTTGTGAAAAACACAATCTCTACGTAAGTTCTCTTCCTTTTTTGTTCACAAAAATGCAAACTCGCATGATCGCATAAAAAGTGACAAGTGTGCGCGTAACCATCGCTGGTTCTAATAACTCGGTGTTGCGAAGAACGACAGAGAGAGACGGAGAAGAAGAAGAAGAGCGACGAAAGGGTGAAGAAGAGGGGTGTAAAAGGAGCGATGAAGGGAGAGAAGAGAGGAATCATAGTGACGCGGAGCCACCGTATACCCCAAGGAAGAGTCTGAGCTTTATAATAGCACGATGGAAACACAATGGCATCCATTCTACCTTTCCATCCCTCCGTCCGTCGTCCTGGCTGGCCCCAGACTTATCCTCTCCCCCGCGCACTCTCTTCTCACACCCTCCACCTGTGCACCTGGAAACTTTGCATAAATATACTATAACTATTGTTTCGCGGGTACCATTCGTGGTGGCATGCCCGGTTATTTATCGTTGTCGGTTAATGAATTTCCTCTTTCGGACTCGATTTATTGGCTAATCCGGCTCGCCCGCCGTGTGAATAAGTTGCCGTGCTTGCGCCGGGATATAGATATCGATAAAAGATATCGGTTAAACCTTTATAGCGGTCGACGCTGTTTCCTTGGAAATAAATGCTGCGTGCGTAAAACCTACGTTTTGTACGCATTGTGAGAGCGAAACATACTTTAACATATTGTACACTGATATTGAAAAACTGCACGACTTGTACTCCAGTACGATTCGTCTTACTGAAAGGCCCAGAAGCAACTGTTCTGACTAGGAAATAAAGATCAATACAAAACAAATTACAGGCGCGATCGCTCAGTACCAGACAACGCCACTCCTACTTGAGGTCTACGCCACGCCCCCTCGCGAATCACGTGATCCAAATCAACCAATCGCTAATTTTCGTTGCATTAGCGTCGTTGCATCTGAAGAGGCCCGATTTTCTGGCTTACCCCCGCTAAAATCACTTTCAGTGATAATAATACATTAACGTTGACATTACGGTAGAGCCTAGTTTCAATTTGTTTATATTTTCAACAGATATGATTCTCAAAAGTTGCATAATAAATATTTGAACTTGTGTCTCTTTAAATATTTCTTGACTGACTACGCGTATAACATTTTCATTCGTTATAATTCACATGTGCACCCTATGAATACTACAATGCAACATAAATTTTCGTTTTATCGTCTTTTTCCTTAACACGAACAAACGATTCGAATGGACCCAGCATTCGCCAGGCAATTGCTCGAATTAGGAAAGTACCCTTGCGCGACGGTGTACAAGGCTGGGAATTTGAAACAAAGGAGGAAGAGATTTCGAGCAAATATAAGAATTGGAAAACTGTACACATACTCGTTGGTACGACAGTGTACGAAGGGCGAAAGAATTGAAACAAAAGAGGGAGAAGCGCGGACGTGATAAGAAAGAGAAGATTCAACAACGAGGAAACTCGTGGCAGAGAAGTCGCAATGAATTTGGAAGTGGAAGAGAGGGAAAGGTTGATCGAACGACAATGAGTTGTGAAACGATTCCACTTACGGGCGACGGTGAAACGAGTTTCGGGAGGGATGCGTTTGTGTAAAAATATCGGGCATACGTTTTATCGCCAGCCGCAAGATTTAAAGCGCAACGAATCGATATCGCTGGAAAAATGTTTCCCGTGAAATATGTTTCTCCTTTGTGGAGAGAAAAGATGTTGAACCGACGTTATATTTTCGAAGGCGTTTTTTCGAAGAAGAAACAACAGTTATTATTACGTTACGCGAATATTCATCTTGTTTGTTTTACACGTGCAACGTGATCGTTAAGTGATCGTGATTAAAAGGATCATAGTCAGCTGTTGGAAATTATTAAAAATTAATATTTTCTTGTCTGACAAGTTCATTTTCAGATTATTTGACCACTCGGGTCGAAACTGGATTTTTTTATCTCGAAAAAATTACCTCGATCTTCTTCCACGGTTTGATAAAATAAACATCTCATCGGTACAACGTTCAACGAAAATATCTCCCACGATTTAAAGGCGACGATCGAACAATCTCTGAAAAGTTCTGAAAAGAAGAAAGAGAGCTAATTAATCGTTAAAGCAACAAACGGACACCCACCATGATAAATGCATCTCGTGTCTCGCTGCCAAGTCGTATGAATAATTTAAGCGGACGGGAAGAAAACTCGCGCCGCCACAACCCGCCGAACAAAAGACGCCGCGAGTTGTCTTGGCTGGGAAATCGGGCTAACTGAGGGTGCGGATCAGGGTGGGTGTAGTGAAGCGACAAGGAGGCTGCACGGTAGGACGATTTCGTTCGCGAGCAAAATGGTGTCCGGCGGAGAGAAACTCCAAAGTGTTCGTGCAAGAACAGCGCGCCGATCCGCTCCGCAGTGTCAAGTTTCCAAATTTCCGGCCGTTACAACGTACACGCCAGAGAGGAGCGCGCGCCAGCAGGGTGAAGTCAAAGAGGGGAACGACCGAGTCGAGAGCAAAAGGGGCAAGTTTCTGTTTGACTCTCGCAGTCTCTGCCGACCGACCGGCTCTCGCAACTCTTCCTTCCTCCTTTCCTCCGTCCCCATTTGTACAAACGTCTCGTTCCTTTTCTCATTCTCCTCCTCTCCCCTTATCTCTCTCTCTCTCTCTCTCTCTCTCTCTGTCTCTCTGGCTGTCTTATCTTCTTCTCTGTATGCACATCCGTCACATCACGCCATCTTTGTTCTTTCCGTCGTCCCCGTTCCACTTACGTTCCTACGCATCCGCCCTACGATTCCAGCCGGGTGTTAACGGTTTATTTCGACTTGGACCTACGGGAAATTAGTCGAGACTCCCTCGGGACAGGCTACGTCTCTCTCCAAACTATAGTTCCGATTCACCTTTGGAATATCCTCGGCCCGAGATCGAGATGAAACCTGCTCGATTCGCGACGACAACTGAAACCTTGAAAACAGAAATAGCCAGTCACGTTGCGAGGATTTGATAACTGGAAGAAAGGCGGTTTTTTAGTGGGCCGTATTTATGTAAATATTTGTACGAACGCGATTAATCTAATCGACGACTATATAATTTTATGTATCGCGTTACAAAGGTCTGTTATTTGATTTAACTTTCTTTCTTATGGAAATTGGTAACAAAGTTGAAAATTCCAAGATTAAACAGAACGAAAGTGAAACTTCTAATCTATCCAGTGATACCAATTACTACGAGTAGACTAGATTTCTATTTTAGAATTTTTGCAAACTTTGTCCAATGAAACGGAGTCCAAACAGAAATTTGTCTTCGCAAAAACACGCAATCTAACCAGTTGTAACCAGCACTTTCGGTATTCTTTGGTGTTTGAAAATTACAATTTTCCACAAATGCATTCGTACTCTAGTTGTCATTTCGATAATTAGACTGCAAATCTGCACGCAATTTCATACTTTTAATGCATATTTTAAAAGATTAGGTGGGCTCGCAAAGGTAGATTAATATTCTGAAAATTTATGAGCTTCACGAGGAGATACTCGTTATGCATTGTCTCCAAAAACCTTGAATGCATTAAGCTTTCTAGAACTTTGGAACAGTTCAAATATTATTCAAATCTTCCAGGTATTGGAAACCTTAAAAGTTTCGAAACACACACACACACACAGTTTAAAAGTCTTAAGAGTCGCTAGGGATCTTGAAACTTTAAACAAAATTGAAAATTTCGCGTGTGTCTGTGCAACGTGTGTTACGCTTGCCTTTTTTTAAATTCGCGAAATTATTTACGTATTTCGTTTATTGTTAATCAACTTGATTGATAAACATTGATGAACAATGAAGAGGAAGGAACTAAAAGGAACTAATTTCGATGTTTCGGACAATGTTTAAAAATCTTTACGATTTCATTTAAAAAAATATGAAATGTAAAAATCACGAACAAACAGCGAATATTAATGCATTTTGATACTTTTAGAAATTTAACTAAAGAAACATCTATCAATTATTATAACAAGCGCTCTACTTTGGATATTTCTACATATCGTACGCATTCTATGGATTTTGTCCTCTCGATTTTCCCGAAAGCACGTAAATATCTACAGTTTAATCGCAAAATTATATTAACGTATATTTATTACGTGACTTGTGTGATATATATACTGTTGCTAAATTACTTTCAATATTTACTGCAATCCAGTAGTGAGAATTAAACAATATAAGATACATAACTTGCTTATATATAACCAACAACGTATGAACCTAATTTTCAGGTATCATACATCATATTTGTTTCTTGATATCTTTATCGTTGACTTGTACTACTGCTCATAAATTACTTTCCTGTTACAAGAATATTAATTTCCGTTTACGAGTGATATTTTAAAATGTGTGTTAACGATATTGATCCACGTTTTAAGACCAGCTCGTACGATTTATCATAAATATATTTAATGCACAAGTCTACGACTGTGCTATTAAAATTTTATAAATGAATTTCTCATTTCTACTTTCGTTGAAAGGATTTTTCATTGAAAGTCGCAAACAAGATAAACAACTCGCATCGTTACAATTGTCAATCACATACCATCGCGTTGCAAAAATTTTTCAAATCAATTTTCAAATCAGTTTCAATTTAGATTCCGTAGTGCGGATCATGACTATGAAACTTTCAATTGCTTTCGACAACTGCTCGCGATAGCTTTAAAATTTTTAAAACACGTAAATTAATGAGCCTCGAGAATCGTGCAACGCTCACGTTGAGAGAGAATTATAAATTTTCAGATCAAACATCTGTCTCTTTCTTAAACATTTGATAGAATTTCTTCGTTTGAATCTTGCTACGGTCGTGCAATGCTTCGATAAAATGTAAAGTGAGCACGAGACGATGTACAACCGTGGATGTATGAAAATCACATTTCAGGTTTAAGAATAGAGGGATTTAGAAACTTTCCGAAGAATCCTGGCACGAGATGCAGTCGTTACAGTTGAACGTAATGTATTACGCTCCACGTGCCAAAGCGCTTAAATCAAAATTATTTCCAGCAAATTAATAATGCAAATACCGTCTTTTTTAGCAAACTTTAGGAACGTTAAATTCTTTAAATCCTTTCTCTCTTCTCTGAGATATGTTAATTATATGCAAGTTGAATTTTCGTTGCATGAATTGCTAATCAATTGCTGCGTTTGCTTACTTTATTATAATAACGTTTAACATATTTTTTTTGTTGTTCAAATACTATCTTCTTAAATTGTAGAAATTCACTTAATCTTAATAGATTTGTAAATTCAGTAAACTCAACATTCAGAAAATATATTTTTGAAAGTTGTTTGCAAATATTTTTTAAGCTTTTCAATATGTATTTGTACAAAATGCTTTTATGTATAAGATATATAAATCGTTAGATACTTTTAAATATCAAGTAGGATATATTTTATCATACAAGTACTCTACAAAATCTCAAGGAAAATTTTTATTCCGTAAAAAGTGGCTCTCGAATATATTAAACATTTTGACATTTCACCAACGCTGTGAAACTGAATTTTTACCATTATTCCAGTCAAATTTAAAGATATAACATCAAAATTACGAGATACTTATCAAATTTGATTCCGACTCGAGCTAACGAAGCCTGAGATTAATCTACCGTTGCCTCTCCCATGACGTGACTGTATTTCCAGATAGAAAATGCTCGACGATATGTAAGGACGGAGCAAATCCGAGGAAAAAATCAGAAACCCCGGGATTCGCAGTATCTTCGAGGATATTGTGCCTGGCGTAGCTTGAAATCGCGTTTCCTGGACGCTTCCTCTCCTCTTTCTATTATTTTCCTGTCGTTCTTTGTGTTTCGCGCTGAAAACTTTTGTCATCGAAGCACCAGGCCCGGACAACCGGAATAGAACTCGGTTTGATGTCGTGAACCGAGCTTTTGTTGGGAATTACTCGCCGGATAATTTGATAAACGTAATTCGAGAATGTTTGTCGGCTTATTAAACATCGGTGCGTCATTTTTCATTTAAACAAAAAACGGTGGAGCCGAAAAAAGTTGCTTAATTTGTATAATACAGTTTCTCTTATGACAGTGCATCCGAACATCTGTCATAAAGGAGTTTTTATGGCAAAACGTATGCAATGGTACGTGTTGTTATGTAAAAACAATCCATCTATGGAGATAGCTGTGATTGAAGTGAACTGATGTGCATAGAAGTTACAAAATATTTATCGTAAACATAAATTAAAAATACCGAATATCGAAGTTCACAATGAATAGCTAGTTGTCTCTCATGTGTCGATAAAATTTCAAAATACACGTAGAATATATACGTAATTTATTACGTAATAAATATTCGAACACTGTACGACATGTATCGGGATGTAATGATTTCTCGAGCGACGACAAATTATAGCAAACTTGTTAGTGTGTTTCTTTGTATTCGTCACGAATATATTACGGAAATGAAGACAACTTTTTTGCCATCAAATTTTATTGAATCGACACAAAACAAATTACAGGCGCGATCGCTCGGTACCAGACAACGCCACTCCTACTCGACGCCACGCCCCCTCACGAATCACGTGACGCAAATCAACCAATCGCTAATTTTCGTTGCATCAGCGTTGCACTTGAAGAGGCCCGAGTTTCTGGGTATAAAATAACTGGACACGACTTTCCGAGAAACGAGAAAGATTAACAAGGCGTATGGTCAAGCGGCGTGGTGCTGCGATTTACACAGGTAAAAATACACCTAAACGAGGAGGAAGACCGACGATATCGTTGCTCTTATCGTCTACCGATGGCCTCGCATCGGTGTCACACGCGTGTGTGGCAATTTACAGATATACGTGTGAGCGACGCTATCTAAATCGGAATCTGGAAATCAATGTCTCGTCCCCGTTCAAAGCACAGTGTGCACACTATAGTTCTCTGCCGGGAATGAGCATCGACTCGGGTCGTGCGGATCATCGAAATTAAAACTCGCCTTTTGGACAACATCCGATGATGCTCTCTCAACGTTCGCGGCACACGAATGACGTGTGAATTTCCCGCGGTTGTTTCTGTTCGGATTTTCCAAGGTCTGATCGATTAGTTCGAAGGCATCGTTCGTGAATAACGACAGCAGTGACATATGTTCAGTGACATGTACTATGAATAACTATAGGCTCAAAGTAGAGCTCTTATTAGCTCTTATTACTCGAATATTTGCCCGATTATTACTCACTGTTACTCGAAATCCAAATTGGAATCTTCTTCTTTTGGAATAACTCGTTATCAGATTGTAAAGTCTCGTGCCAAAAATACGTGAAGTTTAGTCCAGAATACAATAAAATTGAAAGTTTCCAAAATGACGTGTTGTTCCAATTTGTACTATTCTTGGCATGAATTAACACAGAGATAATTTGCACGTTCTCAGAATTTTCTGACCTTCGCAAGTGTTACATTCCTTGCTTTACCAGTTCCTTTTACGTCGTCAGATTTTTGCTCTAACTTTACTCACACGTTCCTAAGATTTGAATCTTTTGTTTGTTAAGTTATTGTTTTCCAAATGTGCAAATTTCACTTTTTGTTCATTGTCGGATATTTCGAAGACTGGGTGTAAGTCTCTGCAAGTATTGATGACGGATTCTCATGTAATAACAAAGCATTCGTTGTATTTAATGTGCGAGTTGTTTGAACGCGATCTTTCGATTGGATTTTGCGCGTGTTGAAGTTGTACTTTCTTCGATCGTTGTATCCTATTGAATCTCGTTGCTTCAACGCAAACCTCGCGAAAGTTTCGAATAATAATACGTATACTTTCCGTGATTGATTGCTCGATAAACGTGGGTTACCACCAAGATGCGCGTAACTTTGTTAGTTCACTGGTAATTAGGGTTGCTCCGAAACGAGATAAAAGTTCCTTCATACCTGTTAGTAACTGTTAGTAATTACTCCGGAGAAATAGAATTATAATAACGCACAGTGGAAAAACTTTGTCTCGCTTCTTTTGAACTTTATCACACGTTGTCCCTTGCTGTGCGTTTGTTGAATAACGAATTATCGCCTTGTTGAAATGAAAATTCCTAGTTTGTGATTAAAAATTACAGAAAGTTGTTACATCTTTGCTGAAACATTTGAAACTGCATCGAGATATGTTTGCAAGGTAAATAAATATTTTATTTTACCGTTATGCAATTATGTACAGATATAATATAATATAATGTAATAATGTATTAATATGAATTTTATATTTATATATTTCGATAAGTTCACATTAGTTTCAAAGATGTATCAACCTAAAACGAAATAAAAATTTTATTACAAACGCACAAAAATTGTCATCACGCTAAATGTAACAATTTTTACAAACTAACGAAACAAACTGCAAACAAATTATTTTACACCCATTGTACTTGCAATATTATTTTTATTACCGCAATTCTATGTATTTACATCCTGATGTTGGCACTAATCCCCTGAAAAATCCTTGCGTACACGCAACGCATTTGTCTCAAAATTTCACGGTATGCCGCGCAACGTGGAATCTGCTTTTTATGTCGAACCGACACAACCGATACTTACACTCTCGATACCCCTTCGATAGAAAATCCCTTAAATGCCGTCGTTACCTTTATTCCCGGCCGTAAAATTTTATTGGGAACGAGACGGCTCGTGGCCGAGCACGGAGGCCACGAACACGGGACACGATGGATTCCCGTATCAGCTAACAATCATACAGAATTCGAGAAAAGTCCCGGCTGAGTGACAAGGGACGGTTTTGGCTTTTGAAACGGTAGCGATCGCGACCTCCTCCTGCACCCCCTGCTGAGGTTTTTGGCGAGTAGCGCGGCAGTAGTCGGAAGTTAAAGGGGATATGGCCGAGGAACGTAATGAATATATTTGCATATCGGGGCCGTTACCGAACAGTTACTGGTACAAGGTACACCGGAGTACAAGTCTGTCCGGCTGCCAAATATGCATGCATCTCGCCCCGGGGCCAAACCGTCCGCAACGCGCTTCAAACCGACCGCCATGCATATAACGCGCTCGGAAGAGAGAATTGTCGATTAGTTTGCAAACTAGGGACCATCCGACCAGTGCGTTCCGTCGCGCGTCCACACATACACGCACACACGCGGTGTGTGCGTGTATGTGTGTGCCGTCGATCTGCTCGAGCGTGGAATTTCGCGCTTAGCTCTCTCTGTCGTGGCCGGCGTGTCCGGTCAAGCCGATCCGCTATATGGGTCAGAGGACACAGCGTGCTCGCTGCACGCGTTCGAATAAAACGCTCTCCGATATATGCATACGTAATGGAAGCGCGCGAGAGCCCCCCTGCGTCTCCTGCCTCGTTGAAAGGCTATTTTCGAACGAGGTTCCCCCCGAGCTTCGACGCGCGAACCTCGCGAAATACGCGGAGAACGCGCGCGCCGTGCCGGTTTACTTTCCGCGTGTTACGCGCGCCGCGCACGCGACCAACCAGCACGACTTATGGAAATTACCCGGACGATCGTGTCCCGCGGTTTGGCGAAATTTTATTCGAAACGGCGGTGAAAAAAATAACAGTTCGAAGCGAGGAATTACTCGGTCAGAAGTTTCTTGTTCTCGTTCGAGAAAATAACGTGGGAGTACTACTAATATTCTTTTCAACGCTGTTGGGTATAACTTGTATCCAAGTGATTCAGTTGGAATCACTTTCAACGTTTTACGCGTTTTCAATGAAATCGAAGAGAATTGAATTCGTCTCACCGAAAGGCCCAGAAGCAACTGTTCCGACTAGAAAACGAAGACGACTTTTTTGTCACAAAATTTCATCGATACGCAAATATTTGAATCGATACGAAACAAATTACAGGCGCGATCGCTCAGTACCGCACAACGCCACTCCTACTCTAGGTCTACTCCACGCCCCCTCGCGAATCACGTGACCCAAATCAACCAATCGCTAATTTTCGTTGCATTAGCGTTGCACTCGAAGAGGCCCGATTTTCTGCGTTTTAGCCCCGCTAAAATCACGTTCAGCGATAAAAAAATGTTCTAACAAACGTGGGTCGAAAAATTAGTAGTTTTAAAAATTAAAAGTTAGGAAAGAAGGTGTCAAGCGTGCATAGAAATGAGAAGAGGATATGTTGAAATTTCCTGTAATCAGAAAAAGAAGAAATTACAAGGTAAACCACTACTTACGCGTAGTTTGATAATTTTCGAAGCGGAGAAATTTGTTTCTTCAACCGAAACAAAAAATCGTTTGTGACTTTAAAACTATCAGGGACTTGTCTACTCTATAGAAGTTATGAATTCTTGTTTCTATTCACTCTGTATAATGACTCGTTCAATATTACAGATATTTAGCTTTTTCAAAAGTTCTTTGTAACGAGAGACAAAGAGAAAAGCAAGAGACAAAATGTTATTTATCGACTGGTAAATAACGATACGAATCATTTCCATCGAGTCACCTGTACGTACAAAGTCGTGGGGTCATTTAATTGAGATTCAACACTCGGGCGAATTTTCCATTCGCGCCTTACGTTTATCGAGATACGAGCCAAGGGTAACGAACACGGGGGCGTCGACGATTTTACAATGGACGTGTCTAGCGTTAGGTAATGGGTAACGGAGCCCTTTCGGACTTTAAAAGTTCGATAATTGCCGAGGACACGTCTGCCGGTAAAATCGGGCCGACCGCAGCCTTTGTGGTCTAGTCCCTTCTCGTTCTTCATTCCCGGTTCTCCCATTCTCTCGTTGACGGCCCTCGGTCGCCTGTAAAAGTCAGCATATTTCAGCTTCCCGCGAACCTCGTCTCGCCGAGACGAGGCTGACCGAGAATCGCTTGATACGAGAACGAACGAGAGAGAGAGAGAGAGAGAAAGAGGGGTTGGGGAGGGGAAAAAAAGGGAGAAAATGAGAAAGAGATCGAGAGCAATGAAGCGATTCGAAGGATGCAGACAGCGTGGTCGACAGCGGGGTGCGAAAGCTCGTACGCAGAAACACTTCAAAGAGGGAAAGTAAAATAGTGACTAAGGGTGAGAGGAAGAGAATATCACGATCGCGCCAGGAGAGATGGTAGCTCCGAACGATGGTAGTTTGTTTCATGCAAATTTTAGTGCGTGATAAAATACAGTGTAACTCTTTCTATCTTGACAGTGAATGAAACGATTGCTTTATATAGAATGCGACTGAAAGTAACGTGCTGATGGGCACGAGATGATTCTTTACGAAAAAGTAAACAAGCAACATTTTTCCATTGGAGGCTTGGTTCTCGAGAAAATTGATATTGAAAATTCACCGAGCATACTTGTTCGCCAATTTCAGATAATTTCAGACGAGGTTGTACATAGAATTCGTTCATTGCGACTATTAAAATTTATGTGCAATGAATAAAAGTAGTTTCGGTATTTGTACAAGTGCAGAAAGAATAATTTATAAGGATAGTTTCAAAGGGTATCTCATTTTATTTTGATATTTTGTATTATATTGCGTAATTTCACAATGCCCGCAATTTAATTGCATCAATGTTTCATTAATTAAATATTTCACTAACTACTTTTAAAAAGAAACATACAAGAGAGAGGATTTACCTGAAATCTTGCAAAACATGCCAGAATTGCGTTCATTAAATCAGTAGAATCATCTTGTTGCAAATTAATTTCAAACCAAAAAAAGATAACAGAAAAATTATTTCTGTTTCTGAAACAAGTAAGATTGTTTCGCTGCAAGGCTGTTTCTTTGTATAAAAAGTAAATAATATCAAACTTAGTGCAACATTATGATACTTATTACATACACTATTACATATTATAAATATTGTAATTTATTGTCAATGTAACCATTTTTCAAGACTGTTTCTTTCTATAAAAAATAAGTAATATCAAACTTATTGCAACATTATGATACTTATCATATACACTATTATATATTATAAATATTGTAACTTATTGTCAATGTAACCATCTTTCAAGACTGTTTCTTTCTACAAAAAGTAAATAGTATCAAACATATTGCAACATTATGATACTTATTACATACACTATTACATATTATAAATATTGTAATTTATTGTCAATGTAACCATCTTTCAAGACTGTTTCTTTCTACAAAAAGTAAGTAATATCAAACTTAGTGCAACATTATGATACTTATCATATACACTATTACATATTATAAATATTGCAACTTATTGTCAATGTAACCATCTTTCAAGACTGTTTCTCTCTATAAAAGTAAAAATATCAAACTTAGTGCAACATTAATATCAAACTTATTATAAATATTGCAACATTATGATACTTATTACTTACACTATTACCATATATTATAAATATTGCAACTTATTGTCAATGCAACCATCTTTTCTAAATTATTTCGCTCTCATTGATTCTTATACGTTAATTTGAAGAGGAGAAAAAAACCAAGCGACAAATGGTCAAACGTGTATTCTCCTCCTCTCTGCAGAAATTCACGGCCGCGTATTCGATTGCCGTTTCCCGTGGATCGGTGTAACAAACGAAAATTGCTGTTGGTGCGGTTCATCCTGCGAGGTGGGGGGGTGGGAAAGGGGTTGAATGGCACCGATAGCGCTGCACCGCCTAGCGAAATTAAAACTCTAATTCGACCGGACAATATCCAATTACGGCGCTCGCATGGATATTAATTTCTAGCTTTTATTTCTGTTTATCTTGCTCGAGCGCGCCGGCTCTCGGCCTACGCGACTCGCAGGCCAGGCTCCCGACGATATTTGATCAGCGTAGAAATTTGATGTTGCGATTCCGATATTAGAGGGTTTTATGAAATTTCCCCGGACGAAGAAATAGAACACGGCGTGGAGGAGGGGAACGTCTCTTGAGATTGTATTTCCAGCGAATCCTTTTTCGCGATTTCGTGCTTTTCTTTCGAGTAATCTGCCATCGAGGCTTAGATGCAATTAGATCTGACTTCAATTCTGTCTAGACGATTTGGTTCGATTTTGAATTTTGAATACGATTATTGTGATTATGATCGAACAAATATATTACGAACAACGCTTTATGGGAAATGCTATCGTTTCGTCTAATCGATGAAAACAAATAAATTAATTTTCTGAAAAAATTCCAGACCTTCGTCATATTATACAACGCGATATTGCTGTTCAATTAAAGTTCGAAAGAAAACGACTTACATGGTAAATAAAAGGGAATATTTGAAAACCAACAACTGTTAAAATTTAAGAGAATTTTATCAGATAAAATTGGAGAAACATATTCTAATTTAGCAAGCTTGATATTTTTACATCAAACATGTGTATTTGTATGAAGGATAACAAACGAACGTAAGAACCGTTTGAGGTGGATTTCGAACGATCCTTTCCGTTAGAGAGAAACGTTAAGTCAGGATATTTTCCTTTGACAAACGCGCCTTCATTGGCCCCTTATTCGTGACTGTTCGTCTATGAAATACCTTCAATCGAATCAACGTGCAATCACCTAAATTCCTCGAGAATTTAATCAGAACGTGAGCTCTCTGTCCGTCGGCCCTCTCTCTCTCTCTCTCTCTCGCTCTCGCTCTCTCTTTGTCTTTCATCCTGCCTCATCTCTGTATCTCTTTCCTACTCTGTTGCTGGGTTCCTGGACAATAATTTTGCCGCGCGTGTTGGCTCTCTGGTCACGTTCATGGACTCCCAGTGGCTTCTTACAAGTTCAACGGACAAGTTTGGCTCTTTTCGTCTTTCGATATTTAGGTTTCGGTAGCCGCTGCCCCGTAAAAACTATCGTCTGCATATTTGTATACGCCAGACATTAAATTTACGAGTGAAATGTTTGAAAAACAATGATTACTTAAATATATGTTGCCTTCTTATATATGCTGACTCTTTAAACAATCTCGTCTTTATCTTAGAAACTACAATTTCTTGATTTATGCGAACAAACGAATGATTTTTCTCGAAAATATATATCGTCACATCAAATAAATTTTCACGAGATTGCTTCCAGAGTCAAATGAGACGGTTAAATATTTTTAAATGTACAAGCAATAAAAAGTAATCATTTCTCTATCATTCAAATAATAAGTAAGCACCGTTAGAGTGCTTCAATGAAAGAACTAAACATTATTATACATTAATCATTTTCCCAATTTAATTTGTCTCTTGGTGTCAAAGCGATACAATAATAAAAAAACTAATAAAAGAAACTGCACGATTTGTACCCCAGTATGATTCTGCAGTTTCTGACTAGGAAATGAAGACGACATTTTTGCCATAAAATTTTATTGATACGCAAACGTTTGAATCGATAGAAAACATTGCAGGCGCGATCGCTCGGTACCAGACAACGCCACTCCTACTCGAGGTCTACCCCACGCCCCCTCGCGAATCACGTGACCCAAATCAACCAATCGCTAATTTTCGTTGCATCTAAAGAGGCCCGATTTTCTGGGTTACCCCCGCTAAAATCACTTTCAGTGATAATAAAAAGATAAGTAATTGAATTTACAGATTGTTTTATTAACGGTGAGACTAAATTTCTATTCGTTATACGATCTCGCACAAATTCTACTCTCGAGTACAGTTGTTCAATTTCATATCGAACTTTTCTTTAGCTTTTCTGACTTTATTCTAAAATCATTTATTTTGCACTTTCATTTGTTCGAAATTACGTAATTATAATACAGTAATCACAGAGCAGTGTGTTGCTTGTCAAGTAGAGAAATAATCTCCAAATCTAGTGGTACAGTTTATTGTCAAAAATATGAGTAATATATGCAACATGTGCGTATCTTACAAAAAGTAAATGTCACAGAGTCTCATTTTTGTACCTGTATCTAAAATAACGTAAAATAATGTAACATTTGTTTAAGAAACGTGTCAAATTGACACAAGAGGCGGATGAGGGTTAAAGCAAACTAACAATAAGAAGAAGAGTGAAATTCTGTATCGTTAAAACATGCGTGTAAATACTTTTTCCAAAAATACGTTGGTTAACTTCGAGGTTTTATCACTGCGTCAAGTGAAGCTATTTGATCAATAGAACGTGTTTTTGTAAAACGTATTTTCGAAAAATGTTTCGAAGCCAATGGTAAACACTGCAACAGAATCAATCGTATCCCAGGCAGAATTCGAAACCTGGTTTACGCCACAGCTGTTGAAACATTTGCAAACTTGAAAGTAAATACAAGCAGACGGCGTTGCGCGATTCCGATGGCAGTTCCGAAAGGTCGAATGTTAAAATGGTAAATAAGTATCGATGCCACGATGATGATATATCTTTATGTACATCTACATATCTGTATCTTGTAATGGCTTAATGTTTGCTGTAATATTTTCTGTGCATACATCTTTTATTTACCCTTTATCTTTGATTTTATTTATTTCTGAATTTGAAGAAAAATCGTCGATTATTTCACTGCACGATGATTTATACATTTTACCTCGCAACAATCAATGCTTTTGAATCTTAATATTTTTAAACATTTCAATTCGATATACGTATAATATTGTGTAAACACGACGCATTTTTTGAATTTGTACATTTCTTCATTTTGCGTCAACTAAATAAAATAATAAAATTAAACTATGAAATTAGTTGTACAAAATGAAACGGTAACAAAGTATTATTCTCTTCGATAATATCACAAACGTGACTATTACAGTATTCGAAACTGCCGTTCAAAATGTCGAATTTGAAATGACTGAACACAATCGTTTCTTTCGCGTGGAAACGTATTAAATTAATTGTACACTGCATTACAGACAACAGTAATCTCCGGCCGCGATCAGAACTCTTTGAGCCTAATCCGCCACGAAACACAATGCAAAAGTACAGCAACACGTACAAACCGTGTACAAGTGGAGTCATTTCTTTCCGGCTGTATATATCCAACGAACAATGACAGCACCGACGAAGAACGGCTTTGAAAGGCGGACGACGAGTGTCGAAGTTCGATCAGACTTTGGTCAAGTAACGTTCGCCCCGGCTGTAATTCTGCCCTGTTGTTTGATAGCCGAGACGTGGTGCGCGTTCCTTCGATTCCACGGGTCGATCAATTTTATAAAAGAGATACGCGAATTAGGTGGCGGGTGGTCACCAGACAGAGAAGCAGAGAGACAAAGAGAAAGAGAGAAAAAAAAAAATATATATATATATAGATACCAGATAGATAAAGCTGGAGCAAAAAAAGAAAAGAAAAAGGAAAGCACGATGGAAGAAAGAAAGAAGCAGAGTGGCGGAAAGGTGGACGGGGAAGCCGGGAGAGACGCCGCTTGTTTCGGAATAAACAGATAGCAACGATCGCGGTCTGAATACCAAACAGCTCGTGGCTCGCTTCTCCACGGAGCAACGAAAATGTTATCCCTCTGTTATAGCCAGCTTCGAAACGTATTCCTGCCGCGACGCGTATACGTCGTCGTAACACCAGACCGACGGAGAAGAAGGGGGGTTTGCAACACAGAACGAAACAAGTGTAGATATCTATCCGCTACTTTCCTCTATTGCAAGAGACAAGGGACGCTAAAAGTTAACCCCCGGTCGACCAGGGCCACCGCCATCCCTCTGCCAGACCTATAGGTAAGATATCTTCGCTCGATGTACAAGCGAAAACTGCATTCCAAGTTCCTATTCCCCTCACCCCGTGTCCTCGTTTCCTTTCTTCTTCTTCTTCTCCCTCCTGCTACTTCTTCTTGGTCTTATCCGTTTCTAGTAGGGATGGCATCAAGTCCAGTATGTATTACACTTACGAAACCGAGTTAGGCTCGGTATTTGAGACTCATTTAATAGGTTAATTAGGTTATGTACTTTGTACAGTGTTCGTTTTGTATATATTTCGTTGTAGTTCTAAATTTTGTTTTCGAATATTTAAACACGTGTACAGGATGATTCGCGTAATTTGCACACTTGAAGTAACTTTTAAATTACGCGTCTAACATGAACTAATTCTCATCACGTAAGACACCCCATATGCCATTTATTATCACTGAAAGTGAAAAGAAGATTTTAGCGGGGGTAACACTGGTGCAACGAAAATTAGCGATTGGTTGATTTGGGTCACGTGATTCGCGAGGGGGCGTGGGGTAGACCTCGTTAGTAGGAGTGGCGTTGTCTGGTACTGAGCGCCTGTAATTTGTTTCGTATCGATTCAAACGTTTGCGTATCAATAAAATTTTATGGCAAAAAAGTCGTCTTTATTTCCTAGTCGGAACAGCTGCTTCTGGGCCTTTCAGTGAGACGAATCGTGCTGGGGTAGTGCAGTTTTTTGTATGTGATCCAAACGAGATTTATTTTCATGCACACATATGCACGTGCAATGATCGGCTGTTTCTGCTTTAAGGTCTCTAAAAATGGGAGTTCTTATAAGCGTCAGACGTGTATGAATGTCAGACGTATTTATAGTTACACAATGGAGAAGCATGTTCCTGTTTTTCTACACTGACGCGAATGCAACGTTTGAAAATGGCGTGTAAAAGAACGGGAACAGGCTTCGTCCAGTCGAGAAATCTCTGTCATGCTGAAAATTGTCCGTCTGTAGCATTCAGGGATTAGTCGATGTACTGTTAATTGTTTTGCGGCACTCTTTCCTTTATCACTTGTCAGGTTAAGTTGCCACGCATATTTAAAACTGATTTAGTGAAACGGAGGATGACGTAAAGCGAGTAACAATGCAAGAACGAAAACTTGTAATATTTCGTTAGGAATCCCGTGTAGAAAAACAAAAACGTGCTTCGTTCAGTTAAAAGTCGTCGACGCACCCATCGTGACATCTAAGTTGACAGTTTTAGGAAATCCCAGCTCAAAAAGATTCAACCTACTTCTGAGATATTCGATCGATGTATATATTTAAAAGTGAACGTAAGTTTGAAACTATTTAAAACTATTTATGACTCTGTATATTTTTGTTAAATATTATTATTACAGTAGATATATTATAAATTCAGTGGCTAAGAGAGTTATTTGCGAGGTGCTCGATCCCATCTCTAGTCCCCAGTTCCTGGATACTTCTCTTTCTTGCATCATTTCCTTGGGACTCGCGTTTCTCCTGCACATTTGTCCCCCTTCACTTCTGTTTCGTACATACACACACACACACACACACCGGGGCCATTGGTAGGATCGAGAGCATCGATGTACCAAAGATACGAGAAGTCAGTTTTCGTGGACTGGCGCGTTTACGCTCCCCTGAGAGAGGGGCAGGGTTGTTACAACTTTCTCCCTCGATCTGCGAGGATGTATAAAAATGCACCTGAGACCACGATAACGCGCCATACTCCCTGATAGGTGGAGGAAGAACGCTTCTAGCCGGTGGATCGGCTTCGCCGCGTTGTTCGTCACGCGTCAGATTGTAACCGCGGTAGTTAATAAAGTTCGTCCGGGAACAAGTTTTATAGATTTTGATTTACGCGCCGCTTCCGGAGACGTTCCGCCGCGTCGTAATGGAGCAATTTACGTTGAACGGTACAAAGCGGCCCCGTTTTATCAAACGCGCGTTTATTTTGTATCGTGACGTTCCCTTGGAAGAGAAATATTCAACACGGTCGTTCATGCGCGCAGCGTGATTATAATTGTAATTTTTCCTTTTTTTTTTTTTTTTTTTTTTTTTTGGAAGATCGAAATTAAGATCGACGTTAGATCGATGTTCGTTTAGAAAGATTTCATAAGCTAGTACAACATTTGATTGAGAAATTTATCATTTAATTCGAGTATGGGATTAACTCTTAGATCACTTACATCACATTGACAGTAACGGGTGCAATCCTGCCACGCTCATTTTGTATTTTAAGTTTCACAGAATCAAATATAATAAATCAGTCTCTCGGAGGAATCGAGTAATCGAGAAATGCGATCGATCCGTTTCATTCTTCTCGTTGAACCAACGCGCGGTTTCTACGAGATCCGGTATCGAGTTCTCGTTCGCCATTCGCGAAAATAAGAACCTGCAGCCTGCCGGGGAGCAAATTGAATATTCTGTAACGGATCGCGAGGAAACTCGATGTCACGGACGTCGTCACCCTCTCTCGATCCCCCTCGTCCGATTTCCGACGTTCCACGGGGCGAGCTTTATTATTCGCAAACAGCGCGGTGTTCCGGCTTCCTAATTTGCAATAATTCTAAATTATCCCATTTCGTAGCGAGGAGAGACGGACGAAAGACGGCGGGAGCGTAGCAGACGAGAGGAGAGGAAGAAAAATGTTCTCGCGGAACGAGTCTTTTTATTACCCTATTAATCCCAACTAGCGCCTTATTTTTGAATTAACATTTTTATCTCCCGTGGAAAACAAGCTTCTCGTCTCTCTCTCTCTCTCGTTTCTCCTTTCCGTCCCCGCAGTTCGCCAACCGCCTTACACCGCCTCCCCCCCCTTCCCCCTCCCTTCCTCCACCCCCGGATTCCGCTCAGCCCTTTGTCTTTTCGCGATGTTCTCTCGCTCCTCTCCTGCCTCGCGGAAACCTCATTTTAGCATCTTTATCTCGAACGGCTCTCGTAAAACACAGGATTATGGGGCTGAATTCTATTATCGTGGGCAGCTAGCGAATCGGAACCGGTAAAAGAGCAGCTTTCAAAGTATCATTAAGTATGCCTGCGAAGCTGCGTCTCCGGCTGCTGCAACCGGCCTTTGATACACGAGAAAACAACCACCACCACCATTACCGCGGATTTCTTTCTGTTTTATCGTCCGAAAATGTAAATCCGATGCACGGACGATACTGCATATATGCATAAACGCGTATATCCCGTAGCCTTTGCGTTAGCCGGAAGAAAATTACCAGAGAAGGACGTAAAAAATGAAAATTCCGAAGCGTGAAAAGAACGATCGTTGCATAGCGACGTGTAATAAATTATTTTACTATTGTACAGGCAGCTCGTTCTTCTTTTTTTATTCATTACTGCAACACCGTTCTGGGGAAATTTAAATTTTTGAATGTTCACCGAGGAGCACGAAACGAATTAAGAATGCATTCCTTTTTGAATATGTACATTTTGAAATATTCATCGAGCGTGTTGTTAACACATTGTACTATAAGAACTGCAGATTATTTTTACAGATTCTTTGGTAGGAACTCAAAGAGTTAAAAACTGCACCGTTCTGACTAGGAAATAAAGACGACTTTTTTGCCATAAAATTTTATCGATACGCAAACGTTTGAATCGATGCAAGATAAATTACAGGCGCGGTCTACGCCACGCCCCCTCACGAATCACTTGACCCAAATCAACCAATCGCTAATTTTCGTTGCATTAGCGTTGCATCTGAAGAGGCCCGATTTTAATTAAGTAGCGTTACATCATTTAATTTTAGTTACCAAATGTAATTCTTGAATACTTGTTGTCAGTCAAAATATTACTACATACATGTGTGTGTATATGCTGTGCGCAGATAATTGTCATTAAAATAATGTAACGAAAGTATAATATTTTCGTTTCGTTTTTAAGTGAAATATATATAGTCTTGATATGATTTATAATCTTTTGTAGTATAGTTTATAATTTATATTAACAAAGAAACGTGAACATGCAAGTTCACAACAACAGACGTTGAATCATACTTCCACATTAATAAAACATTTCGGTGTCTCTCGCATTGATAAGTCAATTCCAGTGATAGATGGAAAGTTTGCAATAATAACAATATTCCTATATAAATTTTGTTTTATACGTTTTTAATGACTATAAAGATTAAAAAATCTAAAACCCATCGTGGTAGTTTCAGTGTTATATAGAATAGGATTCTGATATCGTTCTGGTGTTAAATTTAGTATGATTTTATTATTAAATATAATGTTAAACGTAAACATATTGTTACAGTATCTTACGTTTCTACAACTAGAAATTAATCATGAAAATCTTTGAGATTGGAAAATCTATTCCGAAATGACATACACTTTATTTTACTTTTCACTTCTTCTCTCGAAAATACAAATTCACTGTGCGAACATGTATCATTTGGTAAAATCCATCTAACCGGCCTCGTTACTTTTTTTTTAATACTGTTTATAATATCCGCGGCATTTTTAATGAAGACGCAAAAACCCCTTTTAATAACGCCTGGCGCGAACTCGCAATGTAGAGTGCAACTTTCGCGAACATTGGATCAGTTTATGCGAACGAGTAACCTCCTTTTGTGAGTAATGGCACTTGAGCTAAGTTTGAGTTTAATGCCTTAACAATGAGATTCAAAGAGTCTCTTAAAGCCGATGAGTAATAAAAGGGAGAGGCAGATAATACTGAAGAAACCTAGATGGTCATTCGTCGCGTAAAGTGTCTTATTTTTATAGAATAATAAAAGCGGTAGATTTCCTTAAGCGTTCTACGGTCCTTACGAGAAACGGGGCCGCTCTTTTTCTTCGTCGCGCCATTTTCGTGCCATCGTTTTAAACATTTTCTGATCTGCAACTTTTAGCGAGCTTGGACAATTATCTTTGTCATCAACAATTTGAATTCAACTTATCAAACAAAATGTACGTATGCCCCTTACAAATTGAACATGGATCTTGCAATCTGAAGGATCAACGTTTAAACAAATATTTTTCTTCATTCGTGCGATCGCTTGTCTTTTGTATGTATCCCAAATATATCTATTTTTATCATCTGTAGATTGTGTAGGTAATGTATTGTACGAAGAGTATTCTTTGTAATTACACGTACAGATATACGTTGGAATACAGTTTCAAGAGGAATACTTTCATTTATGGAATTTTTGAAGAAACGGTATATTTTTTTTTTTTGATGATGACTCAACTATTAATTTTATATTAACGGTTAATTATAGTTGTACAGTTTAATTTAATTCTGCAATTGTGCGTGATTAATTATATAATATACTATTGAAATGCAAATTTACATAAACATCCGGGGAAAAATTTTTTTTTATAATACTTATTGCTCAAATAACGACAATTTTTTGAGCAGTGCAACATTACCTGGATCTTAAGTTATTGCAATTTCAAACGTGAGAGGTATTTTCAAATTTTGCAAATAAACCACGTACAGGATCGTATGATGCGAGCGGCTGGTCCGTCTACGATCGACTTTTATTTATTCGAGTTTGATACAGTACGATCGTGACGTGTGTTTTCGAACTATTTCTTAAAGCGTGTCTGCACCCACGCGCGAGAGTTATGAATATCTGCTGGCGCAAGTTTAAGAGGTTAAGTCGTGAAATCGGCACGTCGAATTGGATTTTTTCCGCGCGGCAGCTCGCACGAGGGGGACGTTCGACAGGAACGAAAAAGTATTGTCGCTTCCGGCGCAGAGAAAGGGGCAATTTTCCACGATTCTATTCCAGCTTCTCGAACATTCGCATTTCCATACGCGCGCGCTCGATTTGTTGCAACTGCGAGCAACGGGTTTCGAATTTTTTGCAACTCCAAAGAGTCCTCTGTCTCAATTAAAAAGCACGGAAAATGCCAAACTACGTCCATTTGTATGAATTTCTGCAAAAAGATGGGAAACGTATTTTGTACTTTTCCGAAACGTTGAAAATTAAAAGTACACGCAAAGCTTTCTCTAAACACGAAACAGTCAGAGAAACGGAGTAATCTCACGGTTACAAAAATACTCGAGTAAAATTAAAAATTCCTGTTCAACTCACGGTCGAATTAAACCTACAAAAGTCAAAGATTCGCGATTTTGTGAAATGCCTCTTTCGCGCTGCACGACGTGCCAAACTCTGCAATTATTACAAAATTATCAAATTCCACGTAACAGATATTGAATCCGAGTTTGTTGAAACTCACACCTTTCCAATTAATCGCGTTTAATTGAAAAAAAAAAGAAAAAAAAACACGGTTCGTTCCTTCGATCTCACAATTATGACATATCTGATAAATTCCACGAAACCATTCAAAATTGCGTCAAATTCCTCGATGATCGTAACGCCGGACAATACGCGTTCTTTCTCGTTGAAATCACAAAGACTTTCAACTGCGATCCGAGAGATTCGGTCTCCTCGCGTTGCGAACGAGACCGAAAGTTTCCGCGCGCCTTGATGCGTGACAGCCGCGTGAAATAGACGGTGCTAATGCTATCAGCTATTGACACAGCCGACGGACCTCGGCGCTGCCAAGGGTTGAGGCTCCCTACGCTGGGCGTTACCTTCGAGGGGCAAGGACTGCTGTAACCGAATTGATTCTAGATAGTCCCAGACAAATCCCCGACGCCCTTGCCTATCCGTCCACTGTTATTCTTACACACCGGCGCCGAAAAGCTGCCAGCGCGGAATTCATTTCGACGTATTCTCCTCAAACATAATATTTCGCCTTGTTCGAGTCGAGCGTCGCGTCACGCGTCCCTCGCGTTGATCACAGGCGGAATATTCATCCGTCTCGCCGATACGATTCCGCTCGAGCGTCGATATCTCTCGTCGACGATCTTCTTTCGGCCGAGAGACTGTTCCGAACTTTGCTCATCTCGGCCGTGCGATGTTCGACTGTTAGGCGAAAACTTGTCAACGTTGTTCGTTATTCGGCTGGTGACGGAGAAGGGAGTGTCGTTCCTGTGAAATGTTGTACAGAGGTGTTGATATTACGGCGGTGTCCTTCATATGTACACTTTCGGAATGAACTCCAGGATTTCGAGGATTTAGTGTTTAAAGATCTTTATTTCACTAATAAGATCATTACAGGAACAACAAATAGTAACAATAAAAGTAAACGATAGTCACGCTGATACCGTGATCTCTTCGAAATATAAAAGTGTACTAAAGTAATTGTAACTCTTTAACTTGAGTTATGTAGGAAACGCGGCCAACTGCACACTGACCCGACGTGGACTATTTAGCGCGCTAGACCTTCAGGGAACTGAGAGCTTAACCAGTCAAAGTCTAGGTATGTCCTTTTTCCTCAAGAGACTGGAAAGCGGACATTGTCTATGGTCAGGCCCATGTGAGGCTATTTGACAATTACCACATGGTCCTGCCGGTACTACGAACTTGGGTCCACGTCGTGGGGTGCTTCCTGCAGTCTGGACTGTGTCCCCTACAGGGACTGAATTTTTCTATTGCGCTCTCTTCGAAAGATGTTGCTCTTGTGAAATATTAAAATCATTCAGAATTTTTTTAGCGAATATAGCGTTGTTAAATGATTGAATTTAGTTTGATTCGTTGGATAAAACATCCTGTTGTAACAGTGTCGAAATTATGACAGGAGTAAAAAGAAAAAAAGAAAACGTGGTATCAGTGTTATCTGAAAAGTTGGAGCAGTCTTTAAATTTTGAATGAAACCATGCTTTCCCTGTTAAAAATATTGTTTTGTTGTACGTAACACCATCTCAAAATCGTCATTACATTCCACAAATATATAATTTAGAGTTTAAGAAATAAGTGAATTTAATTTTATTGGATTACCCAATACACTTGCGCGAACTTGCATTCATGTAAATATTCACAACATACTCGATTTATACTGCGAGAAATTTGTCAGAAACGTTCCAATACAATTTTTATAACGTGTAATCTCATACTTTGATAAATTGTTCAGAAATATAGTATTTTGTATCGCGAAATTGAAGTAGATCTTACAACCTTCTCACGACGAATTACGATTCGACGTTTATTAATTTTCCACTTCTCACGTTCGCGTAGGACGATTATTATCGAGAGTTTCAATTAAAGTTAAAAGGCAGTTGCAATCCACGAGGAGGAGAAACACTTGACATTTGTACGTTGCATATATTGTAGATTGAAATCTGTGGAACTTTAGGTAACAAACAAATCTTTAATTTTTATTCTCATTGGATTTGGATCCTTCAGACTTGGACTCTCTTCTATTTTGTCACTAACAGACGTTCAAACTGCGTTGAAGGCACACTCGTCTTCAAACGAAATTTAGCTGAAATTTTTGTATTTTAATGTATTATACTCAGTTTGGCAAACAAAAAAAAGATTCGCAATGAAAATTAGTACTAATAAGAAATTTTTTTCAAACTTGAGATATTTTTTTAAAGCTGGAAAAGTGTAGTCGAGTTAAAAGATATAATGGGAACAACTATTGTTGATAGTCTGCGACACACGATCGATCGTTTTACTATTTTTTAGACAGGAAAAAGAGTCTGGTTTGACTTTAACAAAAGTTTCACGTAAATTTTCTACGGGAAACACATTACGACTCGCTGAGGAGTGAAACTGATGACAAATCAAACGACTGGACACGCAACAAGAAACGCAATAATCTGCCGAATGAAAAGAGGCAGACGAAAGTTGACAGGCGCCGAGAAAGAAAAGAGAAGCAGGAACAGAAAAAGGAAAAGGGAGAAGAAAAATTACACGAGACCAACGTAAACCATAATGTTTGATACCTTAAACGTGAAAGTACTTGATCGAACTGACTGTGTGGGTCCCGGTAAATATTGACAGTGCATAATCGAACGTGTCGATGGCAGCTGGGGGAGGAAATGTTCAGGTACGAGCGTAAAACGGGGGAGAAAGAAAAGGGAGAGGGTGAACGTACAAAATTACACGAGAGAAAGGATAGTGGGAGGAGAGGCAGACAAAACAGCAGAATGAGAGAGAGAGAGGAAATATTAGAAGTGGAGAGAAGGGTAGCGAGCAAACGGTGGTAAGGGTGTGCTGGTGGATTAAATTTGCGCGAGTATGTCGTACACCATGAATATGGAGGGCCTCGTTACTATACGTACCATTCTCGCGTATAGTATACTTGCAGTATGCACATACTAGAGACAAGAGACACCAGCGTCTCCCTTCTTTCCCGGTGTCCCTTCTCTCTCGCTCTCTCAGTCATGCAAATACATACACGCATATTTCGTCTCCGGGTGCCTCCTCTCCCTTCTAGCAAGCCGCCGGTTGTTGGTTTTATCGTTTAACACGGAGTTACCGTAAATTTCGCCGGAGAATCCTGGCCTGGCTCGGTAGTTAGCTCGGTCGAATGTTAATCCTAATGCTACGGCCACGGCCGTAGAACCGTATCGCCGTATCTCAAGGCAAAAGCTAACCACCTTCGCTCGTTTCCCTGTCTTGAATCTTCTCGCAGCGAGATTTGCTGTTTCGCCGCGCGGCGTTGTTTGCGTTACAGATACGATATTCAAGCTTTGGATCTACTACCCACTGACGCCGGTAGATTTTACTCGACGAGCTGGCCGTCTCTTTCGTTTCTACTTTCCTCCCCCGGTTAATCCTGGATGTCTTGAGTCGTTTGTCTTTGTTCACAGCCGGTCGTTTTTTACAGTTTTGAAACATTCGGTACGATTGTTGGAAATTTTATGTACAGATCGAGTCTGATTCCAGATGTCTTGAACTTCTTCGAGTCTTTATTCGCGTAGTTTGAAATAACTCAGATAATCGTGCGACGCTGATGCAACGAAAATTAGCGATTGGTTGATTTGGGTCACGTGATTCGTGAGGGGGCGTGGGGTACGCCTCGAGTAGGAGTGGCGTTGTAATTTGTCTTCTATCGATTCAAATGTTTGCACGTCAGTAACATTTTACGGCAAAAGAGTCGTCTTGATTAAATTAAAAAAATAATAATAAATATCTGTACCGGTTATGCGTAAAGTGTATTTGAAATTTCCGTTCTGTTTGTTGCAACATAATGTTATTAAAAGCGCATGAAAGTAACATTTACCATGGTCAATATGACAGAGTTTTGCTGTGTGACATTATTAAAAGGGAAAAAGAAATTGCAAAAAAATATTAAATGGAAGAAAAAGTTTCGAAATTATTTTATTCGTATCGTAAAAGTCGAGAGACTGTTTCATTTGTTTTAAATAAATCGTATATATTTTTTTCACCGCCATTTCACAGAGGTTCAAACGAAATAAAATTGTATTTTATCGATATTTAATTGAAAAAACACTCTTCGCATCTTCAAAGAGACATCTTTTGTTGTTTGTTTTGGACATCAAACGCGATTACATGATTGAAAGCACTGAATTGCTTAACAGTTTTCCTTTCACGTTTTTGTCGCGTAACAACTATACGAGTGCGTGAACGCATTAACGTACAAATATTTTACTGACGTTTTCATATTTCTATTATTTTACGTTCTGTCTACCTGCGAGGAATTAACTTAAATGCAATCGTTATATATAAGACTTCCTAAATTGAGATACAAAGATTTCTTTCAAACTAATTTAAATTTGCTTCGCGTTAAGGAGATTCGTCAATTATTCATTTGTACGAACTCGTTCTGTCGCTTGAATAATTAACAAAATTCCTAGTTGAAATTCCTTGAAATACTAGAGAAAAGTGTTTATATTTTCCATCGCAACGATAATTAATTTCAAAAGTTTCTCGATAAAAATTCATCCATATACCGATTCAATACGAAGAACATGTGAGAAACATATTTTATTTAATATGATATAATTAGATAATACGAAGTTGAGCAAATCTCGGTGCGAGGATTTTAATTTTATTTGGCATAAATTACAGTGGCATAGCGAATAGAAACAGTTCTAGAACGAAACGGCGACTCGATGGTTTCTATGAATTGCCAAGTTTTTACAAAGTAAGATTCTATATTAATCCAAATCCAATTAACTTTTTCTCATTCTGAGGATTCTCGCCTTTAGGTAACTCGCCTTCGTTCGAACGAACGAATTCAATCACTCATTCAATCACTCATTCAATCACGTAAATGCAAAAATTTAAAAACACATTTTTAAATACCTTTGGAAACAACTACCATCGGCATTTAAATTTGCCGAAAGAAACACTCGATCGCGTTTCCGGAATCACCTCTGCCGGTGAACATCGACATCGCACAAAGCGACGTCATTACCTCGCGAGAGGCAAAGTTCGCGGCGTTTTCGATCTCGCCATTAGAGGGATAATTTCTTCCTGGAGTAGAAAGAGCTGTTCGCCCGATGGCGATGTAAACGGAACGATCGGTCGAACGACAGACCGAGCCGGACTGGGAGCGGGGCTGGGGATGGGGGGCGTTCAATTTCGTCAACCGGCAAGGTACGAAGGAGTCGTTTAACTAGTAACAGGGTGAGGCGTAAGAAAGGAAACGACGGGGGCAGGAAGTTCGCGGGCGACCGAGGGTGGTGGAGAAGGGTGGGACAGGAGAAAACGCCGAACAGAAGCAAGGATAGCGGCGGTAACAATTTGCCGCGCGTGTTGAGATGATCCCGAAGTTGGCCCCAGGCGAGCCAATAATTGCAAACAATTATCGTACGTCTCGCTCGGAAAACAACTGTCACGCCGCGATTTTGCAAGATGCGCGTACGTGCACTTTTCCGGAGATGAATCGACGCAAGTCACGCAAATTTTCAAATATCTTAACATTTGCACCCGTGAGCGGAATGTGTAGATCATTTTTTTAAAAAGTCTACAAACTGTCTCAGTTTATTTATTGCACGAATCTGTAATACCATGTTTTGTCTAATTATTGCACGTAATTTCCAATAATCCGTGATCAATAATCGTTGTGCAAGTGGATTAATATTAGACACAATTTAGCTGCACACTCTAAAGCATCGATAATTCGGAACACGTAAAATAATTATCTTGCTTTCGCTCGTCTTTGTTAAAAGTGCAGGTATAAAGATGAAAATTCTAGACTTTCGACGGATAATTTTAGTCGAAAGGGCTATTAATAAGAAACAGTCACCCGATATTACACATCGTACGAGTGTCTACGTACATTCGAATGGCAGTGGCGATATTTATGGAAAGCATATCGCAGTACCGCCGTGTGCGTGTGCCTCCGTGTGAAAGCAGCCTAAGCGAGACAGTTTTCTACCTACGGCTACGATGCCACCGAGTTTAGGTAAACGATGATAGTTGCCACGGAAATTTACTGGCGCAATTTTTCGAAAGCCCCGGAACCCTGTCGTGCATCCCTTTCTTCTCGTCTTTCGTTTCCCCCTCGCCCTTCGTCACCCTCTCCCTCTCCCTCCGCTGCTCGCCAAGGTAAATGATTTCAAAGTAAATTGCCGTGTGGAGAAGGTTAAGCTCGAACCTAGCCTTTGATTCTCTTTCAACCTAAAACACGTCCGTGCGTTTTAAGGCACAACGCGCGATCCATCCGCGAACATCGACGAAACGAAATACGAACGCAGCTTTCGAGAAAGCGAGCGCGAAAGATCTTATCTCACAGAGAGAGAGAGAGAGAGAGAGAGAGAGAGAGTGAGTGAGTTGAAATAACACCAGTTCTCCGATGTGCGAGAGCTAACAAAGCTACGTGGGATAGCGTTGGTTCTGCTCTGCTGTTTTTCACCCTCGCCCCCCTCCCTCTCCCTCCCCTCCCTCTTGGTTTTCAGATTTCCCCGACGATGCACCATCGAACATCGCGCGCATCTTTTTCAGCCGGAAAAACTTCCATCGATGTTGCGCTTTTTTCTCCTTTTTTTTTTTTATTCGCGCCGAAGATATTCTTCGAACATTGAATCCATTGTTGCCCCGATATTGATTATGCGCGTTTTTGTTTCGCGCGTTGCGACTCCAAGGAGCTTCGTCGGATGCGATTGGTTCAGTTTTAGAATTTGCGTTACTTTGGTGTCTCAATTCCGTGGTTGTTGGAGATTACTGGAAAGTTTCACAGATCGTTATCAATGTTTGTTACTTTGAGCGCGTTCTTTCTTCTCATCGTCTAATTTGTAATCGTCCTTAATCGGAATCTATATGAATTTATTCGAAATTTTGGATTACCCCATTCGAACACGATTCGAAAGCAAGATTAATAATGCATACTTACTGCGATATAATACTCAGTGTATTAAATATCTCTCTCTCTCTCTCTCACGCAGTAATTTTTACACACGTAAATTGAACCGAATAAATTTAAGCAAATAACGTACCAAGGTAAAGAGGAAACTTTAAAACTGCTCCTTGAGAAAATTGATAACGGTGTTGCCTCGCAGTTCACTTATTCCCTTTGATAAATCTGCGGACTTTTTACCCGGGATTTTACGGCTGTTCGAGCCCGATATGAGTAGATCTCTCTTTTTCTAATCCCGCCCCCGTTCTTTTTTCGCCTGTTCCTCTCGTGTCTGTCGTCGTCGCTCTTTCTGTCTGTCCTGCTAACGGCGGGGACATGCGGTAGCAAATAACGTGTGATTGATTTCGCAAAAAACCGTGCCCCCGGATAGGGTCGCCGGTGGTTGGTACAAATTGAAAAATAAGTTACACGTGTCCACTCGAACGTGTCCCGCCCCCTCTATTTCGGCGTGTCGAGTTCGAGAATGGGACTCTCGCGATGTGTGTGTGTGTGTGTTACGTTTATCGTAATGTAGGGTCCGTCACGGAAAGACATTGATTTTTATGGCACGCGTGTGTAGTATTTGGTAATCGAGGAGGGAAGAAATTCACACGGGTGAATTCGAACAAAGAGCAACGAATTGGACAAAACGTGCGATCTTGGATACGTTCAACGTACGATCGAGCATATAATTCGCTCGTCTGGCTTGGATGTTGGGTACTTGGAATTTTATTTATAATTTCCATCACGGAGGTTACACGAAGAGAGATATTAATAAAAATTGCAATGATATAAACTATCAAAGATATCTGGAACCTAATGATATCGAAACTGCAAAATCATTGAAATTTTCCGTAACGCGTCGTTGCGAATCTGTGAAATTTTTATGGAGAATTGCAAATTGGTCATTTCGATCACGCTGATGATTCTAGTGGATAAAAAAGAAGGAACGGGAGCACGTATAGCGAGCGGATCGTAACGTGAAAAATCGCCTTCTGCAGTGAATTGTGCGCGTCGTTCTGTACATTGGATTCAGATTATTAGAGCAGCGATCAATCGAGAGTAATAAATTGTACGTACTGCCCACTGCGTTTCCGCGCACTAATTAGATCTCTGGAATGTACTAAACGAGATCACGCTGCAGTGACATTTCCTAGCTTTCCTGAATTTCGTTCTTCTTCCTGTTCGCTTACTTGTTATGCATGATACGCGACACGAAGCACTTTCCACCGAAAGTTTTCTAAATATTTTTGAAAAATGAAATGTCTTCTTTACTACAGTAAATAAAGTGAAAAATGTTTGAAGACTTACATGCATTAGCGTTGTTACCATTGCCAATATTACTTGTAATCATTTGCTACATTACCGTTAGCACGTTTATTGACAAAACAAATTTTTGTGGCTACTGAATTATCAATTTAATGACATTGTCAAATTGTATTTTTTTTCCAACTTTCTAGCAAAAGTTTAGAGATCTAATCTTTAATCTGTCATATTCAATTTATTTTTGAAAGAACGTGCAGTTCTCTCTATACAGCTCAAACTTTCTCCTGCGTTTTGCTTGCAATTAACGCAGTTGACGTTGATTTGTATAATTATATACGTATAAATTCATGTAATTGTTAAATTTCTCACCATTATATTCAATTACGTTGCACTTTCAATGTCATTAGCTTCGCTGCTTGATCCAACCAAATTGCCTAATTTCATAGAAATTCTGCACGAACGTGCGTACGTATATTGATTGCGAGAACGTACGCCGTACGTTCCGTTGAAGTAAATTAATTCTTATTATGTCACTTGTTACGAAAACCTCCGCTGTTTTGCATTTAACACGGCGCGCTCGCGTTTTGCACGCTGAACTTTCTGCAAAGGTAAATAAATTTCCCATGCGATTTATACGCCGCAGCTGAAGCGCAGATGTTCCGAATTTTGCTGAGATATTCACGCTAGATTCGATTATATCGCGGTTGCATTTATATCGTATAAATGCACACGTACGTAGACGCCGCGGAAAAGTACACGAACATTTGCATTTTTTAATAACACGTAATTTAGCTGCACGATCCTAGATGAAAGCGTTCGCAATGATTTTGCTCCTTGCAATTTCTGTCAGGGCGATCTCTGATGAAAACAAAATTAAAAATTTCTCGTTTCTCAACTTTTGTGAAAATTTCGTTGCACCCTGGGGTCTGTTTAACTTTTGCGTTGCAAATTGCGCGATGAAAATTTTCCCAAGTTTACTTTTCGAGAACGAGCTTCCTAACGAATGACATAATTTTACAGCGCTTTTTAAACATACCATGCATGGAATAATTCTAATAATTTTTTTACGTTTATGTGTGTACACGCTTGTGTAGTACAAGTTGACGGCATAAAATATTCTAGCACCGTGTGTCACAATTATATCAGTTCATTCTTTCAGTTTTTCGAGTTGTACTAAACATCTCGGTATCGTCGAATTAAAATTCAGCAGCGATCTAGTCATTACGCTGTACTAATTGTTGTAATCGTGCAATTGCAAATTTCAAACAGAACGACTTGGCTCTTCCATTTCCGTTGTTCAAATTTTTCAAGCCGCCACGCCGACCTGTCCGCCTAAAAGAGAAAATTTCTCGTGTTAAGCGCGGAGATACTTTTTTCCCTTTTCGTTACAGCCGTGACTTGCATTCGGGATTAGGAGCATTCAGCATTAATTTCTCTCGCAATTTTATCCCGAATTGCGATATTATAACGGCTTGTATTCTATCCCGATTTGCATTTACATGAATTTCGAATTAATTCTACATATTTTACGTGTGCATTTGAGAAATGTTAAACAACGTTTAATACTAACGTCGCTTTCATCAATGCCTTTCTTCCAGCAGACTTTACACGTCGCGCTTGAAAGTGCACACACGTGGACGTTTATTTGCAGTTTCTGGAGAATGTAACTTGCTTGCAAAATTACAAGTACGGAAATTCAGGATAGTTTTGTTATTATCGATGATAGTATCCCGTATTATTCGTTTCATAAATAAACGCGTATCATTATGAACGATGCGGTAAAATTAATTGTGAAATAATCGAAGGAAATTCGCAATTCATTTTATTTTAGAGCCATGCATACGCAAGAGAGGAATGCTTTTAATTAAGAACTAATTAACAGGTATGAAATTAATCTCAACTTGTCTGTTTATGTTTCATAAGAAAACATGCTGGATAACGTATAATATACTATACAATATGTAAAATGTATAGTGTAAAATGTATTATACATCGAGTACTTTGTTTATATTACACACTATATATTTGATACTTTATTTTACATTATACGTTTTATATATGTATAAAATCTGTGCGTGACACGTGCGCACGCGCGATGTATAAAACATACACTGCTCTTAGTTCACACACGCTTCGAGTGCTTAAAATAATTAAATCCACTCGTGTTACTGAATTATTGCGCAACTTGCGTCGCTTGCATCGTGCGTGGTACGAAGGAGAAGCGGGAGGGACCGGTACGTTGCGCTGCAGGTCGCAAGAAGGATGATTCATCTGCAAAGAGAAGGATATTAATTAATTATAAATAATGAGCAACGGCGTTTAACTCGCCAATAGTCTGTTCTCTTGAAGATCAAGTAATTTCGTAGGATGACGAACACCTTTTCTTGCCAATTAATAGATGATTAATTGCCAGGATGACACTCTGGATTTTATCACAACGTTCTCTTCTGTGTTATTACGAGCTACTCTTTGCCGGCGTCGTTGTAATTACAACGATGTTTTCACGAAATAATGTATTCAACACTTGATATATTGAAAATGCTAATTACTAAATCTGCTTGACGTTCACCCGGGAAACAATCTTGGACAGTATTTGCGCGCTCCTTTTTGCTCCTCTCGCTTCGAATAGCGTTTATTACGTACTATCAATTCAATTCCTTGGATTCATCGATAATTTTTAGAAGACGAGCTGGAAAATTAGAAGTGTGCAATAGATTTCTTGTATCGTTTAATAGATCGATAAATCATTTTCTACCTTTTCTAGCACCTCATTTTTCACATGATTACATTATATTTATAAAAATTTTGAAAGTTACTAAGAAATGAACAGTAATACAATCTGAATATACTCAACTATAAATATACTCAAACTATATAGTTTGTGAAGTGGAACAATCTTCCTCCTTGGATTTTTTTTCAATTATCAGCTCGCGAAAGTGTGAGATTCGAAAACTTCAAATTCCATATTAATCCAAATATTAATCTCCGCGGCTAAAAAAATTCCTGCTCCCGACGCCACGCTCCAGCAATTCCTTAAATTCAACGAATTCTTTGACTCGGGAAATCTTTGATTTCGCAATACGGAGGATATATTTTCGGGCGGGAATACTCGGCGCAATATCGGAATCCTTTGTTCCACGACGTCGCTATTCGAAGAATTCGATTGTTAAAGCGTAACTGTACGCGCACGATCGTGCGCCCCGGTGTACATAACCACGGTGGTTCACCTCCGTGATTCGTTCGTTTCCGGTGATTGCGCAGTGATTGCGACGTCACTCACAAAATCAGCCGGTCTGCGCTTGGCAAATTAACGCAATTTCCAAAACAAACGGGGCTTTACCTGCGCGCCGCGCCTAAAGCGTGCTCGGCACATACGCATGTACACATACGTGTATATATATATATGTATGTATATATATATGGCATGTACGCTACCGGTTATATACGGTTTAATTGCAAACTCCGCAGCAAACACCACTCGTTTATTACATCCAGAAAAACACGAAGAAAGTCGCACCGTGAAATCTGGCGTGCGTTCCGGTGGTTGTTTCGGCATACCGAAACGGAAATTTCCTCCAATCTTGCGCGAGTGATTGAAGATCTCTGTGTTGCTCGAATTAGCCCAGGATTTCAAAAGTTGTAACGGGATTGCTGCATTTACAAATGAAAGATGAAGGGAAGATGGGAACAATAATAGAAGAGTACCAAGTCGAATTGAACTAGTTTGTTCAATCGTCACTAGCCGTGACTTTTCACTTACGAATGTTCCCAGACACTTGGAAGAATTTGTACGTACAGGCATATGAAGATTTGTGTCACTTAATGACATGTCACTCGATTAAAAACTTTTACGAGTTGTACGAAATATGTGCATACTTGTGCGTGCATGTTTTCTAACTCTGAAGATTATCGATATAACTGCAAGTCTCACTGCAGTGCTCTGTATATAAATTTAGAGATGATGCTTCTTCGGGTGCAACGCTGATGCAACGAAAATTAGCGATTGGTTGACGTGGGTCACGTGACTCGCGAGGGGGCGTGGGGTAGGAGTGGCGTTGTCTGGTAGATCTACCCAGCGATCGCGCCTGTGATTTATTTTCTATCGATTCAAATGTTCGCAGTTGCTTCTGGGCCTTTCGGTGAGACGAATCGTACTGGGGTACAAGTCGTGCAGTTTTTCTCTAGCTACATTTTCCTACCCATTGAATAACCAGTGTATTCGAAGAAATAAATACATGCGATATACGCACAGTAATTAAGTCCATGCTTTACCGAGGTTTACAACGTTTCATTCCGGAAATTAGTTATCGCGATTAGAAGCATTCTCTTTACAAGATAAAGTATGATTTTTGCAATGCTATGTTTTTAGCCACTTTAAATCGCGCGCCTGACACTTTTGCCCGACCGCCCCCAATATTCTACCCTCGAATCCACCGCCCGAGGCTTTTCTACCCTACATTTCAATCAGTGTTCTTGACAGGCCCTCCTTCAACTTGATGTAAGAACCACTTTTCCTCTTGGCAAATTAATTGCCAAATTAACCATGAGATATTAATCTTCGCTCGATCGAAAACTAAGCAGAATGAAAAAACTTCTCTCTAGTCATCGACGTTTCTTCAGTTGATACCCGGGACTGTCTATTTGTTCCATAAATATTCGTGTAAAAGTGAAATCGTGAGATTCATATACGCGAGACGAATTAATCATTTGTTATTAATAATTATTCGCTAATACCAGCTCTTAATTTATTAGTCGATCAATTTCTTTAAATTGAAAAATAAATTTTGAATTACATGACATACGTCGCAAGATAATGAGCAGCTCTTTAATTTGTCAAGTCGAGCCTTGACTTTGAGCTGAGTTTCATTCGACTGAGCGTCATGCTGATTTATTTTTGCTAAAAATTCTAATTACCAATCTGCGTGCTTAATGAATGTCACGAGCACCTCTGCGTTGCACCCTTAACTCGTTCTCAGTTGAAGCGGGTGTAACGATATCCGGACTGACTCAAAGCGGACGAAAGTTCGATAACGGTGCAGAGTTTTCTTTCTAGACATTTTCATCGTCAAATTGTTGCAAACTTTGTCAATTTGTTTCTCGCGAACTTTTGTATTTTTAAACAAATCGAGCCGCTAACGACAATGTCAGGAATATTCGCAAACCTGACGCACACATGTCACTCGAATCACTCAAAATAATTCTACCAGTTTTATAATTAAAACTGAAACAAAAAGCGCGGGAGATTCAGTGAATAGTTTTTGAAACTGATTTGTAGAAAACTATAAAAGTTCCTAAAAAGTATAATCTGAAACGAACATGGACGATTCTATAAATCGATACATTTTAATTTTAAATAAGTGAAACATTTTAAAGATGTCTCAAAGTTTTACTTGTGAACGTGAATCGTGATTTCAGAATTTTTCTAAATTTAAACGCAATTACGATAGAAACAAGCTGAATTGTCTCAATCCCAAATCTTTCTTAGTTCGAAGTTTCAATTCAGTTAATCGTCACTGCTACAAAAAAACACTCGAAACTTTCTCCACGCGTATCCACGATGATAACGATTCGTTCCTCCGTCGATATTAACAAACTCGAGCCTGAACATCACCCCGAGAAACAGCGATCTGATCATTCAATTGCCTCCGAACTCGAGTTACTCCCGACGCGATGTCCAATCAACGAATCGCGAGTGTCTGACTTCGTTTAAAAACGATCGCTCGGAGAAAGTGGAGTGGGCTCTCCGCGGTTTTGCGGCGCGGTGAAAAAACAATGCGGGGGAACAAAGAGCGGCACGGACGCTGCAAATAAGAGGCAAAAGGGTGGATGGAAGTTGTCAGGGAAGTAGAGAGAGAGAGAGAGAGGAAAGAAAGAAAAAAGAAAGGAAAAAGAAAAAGAGAAAAAGGGAAACGCGGTATTCCCGAGGAGGCCATTGGTAAACTATGTATTCGTTGAACCGATTGAAAGCCACTGTAGTCGCGCTGCGAAAGGGATACAAAAGGAAACGTCGAGGTCGCAATAAAAGCTGCCCCGTAAAGCAAGTTTTTATTTCGCAAAGTCGGACGAGTGACCCGCGGGGTTTCTTTCCGTCCTTTCTTTCTTTCTTTCTTTCTTTCGAGCCGGCGTCCACTCTTAAGCTCCGTCCTCGCTGAAGCAACAATGAGCAACTCCTTCCGTCGCTGTCCCTCGTTGCTGAATATTCCACGATATTTCCAGAAAACACCTTGCTTACAGAGTCGTTTCGTCCACGCTGAATTAAACGCAGTCCGAGGAAGATTTTAATCTTCAACGTGTTCGTCGAACAATTCTGAAACGATATTTGTACATAGAAACTGAAGCTTTTTTCAGAAAGAATTTCTATTGCTGCTTTTTGCTGTTGAATTATTGGAACCTATGGAATCATTGAATTTATCATGGAATCATATTGCACAAAGCAATTGGTACTATAAACAGTGGATGTATTCGCATCGATACGATAGAAAACCTTTCTAACCGAGAATCTCTAAAATATTCGCGTTTAACCACTCCTCTTGCACGTTCGTGGCACGAATTATGATTTCAATTGGGATTTTCAAATGAAATTCCTCGAATCGGAATCGTGACGTTACAGTTACAGACAACTGGTTATCCGAAAAGATCGAAGAAGAAGGTCGCTAGGCAAGAGATGTTGAAAGATGCTCGAGTCTGCGCCGATTCTTCTACTTTTTTTACAGTCCCGCAGCGTTGTGCTTATTTAGCGCACTCGCGAAAACTGAAATAACCACGAGGGTGGCTGGCCCCGAGACTGTACAGACCGTTTCATAGATGAATTTATTGCCGAGGTCGAGCCCCGGCGGCTGTGACTTGGAAAGTTGTTATGAATTCGAAGCGGAATACACACACACACACACACACACACACACACACAGGTCGGCAAAGTTACCGAGATAACATTCCGGCCCGCGCATTTTCTCACAAATTTATACGCCGGCGATTATTGAAAGTTATAATAATGACGGCGCTTTGCGTTTTGCGCCAAGTTTACGTAACAACGATTAGCGAAAGTTCGGGGAAGAACGGACGCGCTGCACCGCTCCCGACTGAGCATCGTGTAAGCGGAATCGGCGATAAAGGCGATTACCGACTTGTTCTACTGGATACCAGACAGGTCGCGATCGTGGCTGTTTCGTTTTCAACGCGTAGATGCAACGTGAAAGTTACGTCAAACACGATGAGACGAGTTTGACGTATTCTTTGTACTCTTTGATGTTTCACTACGCAAATAAATACACCCATCCCCCGATTTACACCAAAGACAGATTCCTCAGAAAACTGTGTAAATTGAAAACAAACTAAAATGTGCATAATTCAGTCATGAAATGACAAACACGTAAAGGTATAAGCATGTAATTCATTTTACATGTAGAAACAAGAAATACAAAGACTAAACCGAAAACTGCACGACTTGTACCCCAGTACGATTCGTCTCACTGAAAGGCCCAGAAGCAACTGTTCCGACTAGGAAATGAAGACGACCTTTTTGCCATAAAATTTTATCGATACGCAAACATTTGAATCGATGAAAAACAAATTACACGCCCCCTCACGACTCACGTGACCCAAATCAACCAATCGCTAATTTTCGTTGCATCAGCGTTGCACCCAAAGAGGCCCGATTTTCTGGGTTACCCCCGCTAAAAAAAATCACTTTCAGCGATAAAATTTAATTACTGTCACAGACTGTTAATCTTTTCTTCTTGATTGGTGTAACGTCCAAATATGTACGCAGCCAAAATGTTCTTTTTTTTAAATCCGTTATTTTGAAAACCGCGCAAAAGCGAAATCGTGTAAATAAAGTAAAGGATCCTTCGACAATGACGCACGGTTACGATCGTCTGGTGTCTGAATAATTTTTGTAAGTTGGTCCCATATGTACGAACGTTCTCTCGAATTCGCGACCAGAAGGGGAGCCAACATTTATACATTTTTTTTACTCGCGAGCCAGGTACGTTCGTCCTCTGAAGTCGTCTCGGTTTCAGTTCTCGCTTCTTTTCCCTGCCTCCTCGGTCTTTTATCCTCTGCTGCTTCACCCTCACATCCACGCACGCAAGCACACATCTCAGGAGCGGAATTTTAAAACCGCTCGGTAGAAATAAAACAGCTTTATGACCACCGTGAGCTCAGGAGCGGCTGCTCTCCCGAAAATATAATGTTTTGCCAGTGTGTCCGCTTCGATATACGTCCGTCACTTTTACGACGCATCTGGGACAACATTAACTGTAATATTTCTCTCGCTGCTCTGAAGATTGAATTCTATAAACCGGAGCTAAGGAATCTGCAATTGTTCAATATAAATAGGCATTGCTATTTCGAGGTACGAAAGAATAGAATTCTCGTTTCATGCTTCGAGTATATATGTCTTAAAGTATTTGAAAATTTAAAAACTATTCTCAGTCTCTGTATTTTGCCTTGGAACATGCATTCAAATTCGTTAACGTGGAAAGTTGACAGCAAAGAAATTTGACTGTTTCGTTCGAGCTCTGTGTGACAATTGTAATGGTAATACGTTAAGCGAGGAATTGCAGTATATGGAAATGATTGGGACGTAACGTATGGAGATGATTGGAAATATCGAGCTTCCTGAATTCGATCGAACCTCGAATGTTTAAGTGGCGCCCGAATATGAGAATTCATGCGAGTAAACATAAGTTATTCACCCCAGGCGGCAGCAGCTCTATCGCCTCGTTGATATCCTTATGTACCATATGACCGGGAAAGCGCGCCGGAAATGGGAATACCTTGTGACGCTTCCTCCTGAATTTCGATGATGCTTTCTATCATCGTACACTATCTGGAGAAATCGTTTCGCGAGACAAATAGACCAAGATATATGTACGTCGAATATAAAATGAAAGCAACCGCGATACCTCTTTCTATTCTTATGAAACATTCTTCCGTATAAACGCTACCGCTGGCTGCGTGTGCACAAAATTTTAAAATATACGCTTGTAAGTGGAATATCGTTTTGGATGTGCTTTTCTGTAAAATTTATTATTGCTGCCATTATTAATGACAATATCAAATTATTGATGTCGTTATTAATGTATTGTGGTATTATTTTATTATTATTATCCCTATCATTTAAATATATGAGGACTTGTTACGTTATATAGTTAACTAGTATAGCGATCAGAAATCTAACGGACGATCTTAAGAATTAATATAACAACACGTAATCTTAATGTATAAATACATCAAAAAATCACGTGACCCAAATAAACCAATCGCTAATTTTCGTTGCATCAGCGTTGCACCTGAAGAGGCCCGATTTTCTGGGTTATACCCCCGCTAAAATCATTTTCAGTGATAATGATATTAGTATTATTAAATTTGTAAAATTTCAAAAAAAAAAAAAAAAAAAAATTGAATCGATGTCTACACTCTTTACGAACAAGATAATTGAATTCCACTCGTTTTTGAGTCTTACAATGATTTCGTCAGAAATATGATCTGCATTCTACGTGACACGTGATCAGGAATCTTCTCACGATATCTCAAAAGTGTTTGTAAAAATCGAACGTCGGTTGTACCTGGAAGGAAAGCCCACCCTTCTCCGGTTTTTACACTTCGCTTTACCCTGTGTTATCAGTGGATGATAGGAAACACAGGGTCGGGCGTACACGTAGCGCAATGATGCTTTAAAACACGCCCGTAATGGCGAACGCCGCAGCACGGTTAGAACCGACGGCCACTTTATGGTTAGATTTTAAACAAAATACGAAACCCGTAAAGTGATGGTCGTTAAGCACGCTTGGTATCCTACGTCCACAGACCGCTCACCCTTCGGCCTCTCCATTCGATCCTTCCTGGTCATCCTGCGGTGAACGAACGGTCCGATACCAGACCGACCCTTAAAAGCCCACTCCATCAAAAGGGTAGCTTTTATACCTTCTATATTTACGAGGGATGTTTCTTCTTCCGCCGCCGGCTTCCTTGCGATAAGAGTTACAGTCTCTGCTGTATCGACCTGTCCTCTGCTCGCGCGAGAAATCGGGTAAAACTCGTCGTCGCAAGCTGTCGTGCGCTTCTTCTTTGTTGTAATTAGACTGTGAATTTTCACGCAGATTTATATATGCATAGTCGAGACTTATATACGCTAGTCATCGATATATTTCGGATAGACGAACGTAGATCTTTGCACGTTACTCGTATCTTTACGCATTTAAAACATATTCATTTGTTTATACATATCTTGCATATTTATGAATTATATGCATTTTGTGCAATTAATTATACTGTCTTTGAACACTCAGTAGTTAAAATTTCTTTTATTTGGCGAGGTTATCGCAGAACTATTTGTAATATTGACAGAATTTGATATTTCTTCTTTATTAACGCAATCAGAGTTATTTAATAATACATCAATGAATGAAATGAATTTTAATTACAGCTCTCTAAAGTCCGATGCAACTTAATCGACGAAACAACTCGTTGATTAAACTAAATCGAAAATTAACCCTTGCTGTGCACACACGAGTCTTTCGTGTCGATACTTTATTTCGTGTTACTTATTACACAACGCGTTTAAAGGAACATTTACGAATGACGTTGTATAAATATTTTTTTCAGATTTATTAACAACTTTTATTCACTAAAAAAAAAAAACATGTCGAATATGCAAGAGTGCGTTTACATAGTAAAGGTTTGGCTTTACATGAATATTCATGTAATTTTTCCTTTTTGTTTTGTTTTTTCGATACTGCAACATAGTCATGGAAATCGTTTGTCAGAACCTGATTTAAATTTTGATCTGCGGATTTATATCAAGTACGAAAAGTCTGGTAGTGCTTGATAGTCTTTTTTACTTTATCGTTACTTTCAGTACATTTCATACGTTTTCAATTGAAATTCAACTTTTGAATTAAAAAGTTGGTGTTCAACGTTCTACAGCCTCGTGTGAACTCAATGCTTGTTTTAAACTGCGTTGTCGCAGATTATTATACTCGTAACATAAATAATAAACGTCTAAAGTGTTCGTAGTTGTTTCTCTTCGTTGTTGCTCTGTCATTTGAAATATTCAATATTTTAAATATTTTTGGTCAGTTTCGAAACGTATTACTTTAACATGTGTTTTTACGTTCGTAAAACGAAATTATTCCGGCAATAATATTCGACGTTCGATTGTTCTCGCAGTGCGGTAAAAATAGCAGTTACAAAAGTTTACAAACCGTAAATCTTTTAATTAAATTCTATACACGTGCGCGCGAGATATCCGGTCATTTTTATTTTATTGGGTATAAAACGTCCGAAAGCAATTACAGTTTTATTGTATTATTGTATTATATTTACATTATATTTTGTTTCTGTCAATTGTGCGTAGAATTGAAAGCTGCTCGAAGCATATGAAAATTTACATTTTTTGAAGAAAATACGTCAACTTTCAGCAAATAACAATGCTTTTGTTCTTTCTTTCTCTTTTTCTAAGCAATTTAAACGATCAATTTGCACGAACAAATTATTTTACACGCTATAAGCTTTGAGAGAAAAATTTGGTCATACGTAAATATTGTCACTCAAAAGTTTCCAACACGCTTCACATTTAAAAAGAGATAAAGTTACTCGTGCATTTTTCTCAGGAATACGAGGAATACAGTTGCAAGTGCGATCGATAGGAAATTTAGTGGCGTTGCAAGTTTATTTACCGAGAAGAAATTGTTGTTTCTTTCAAAATGTTATCACGCTTCAAAAACATTGTCAAACAAGAATATCAATTAATGCTCTAATTACTGTGTCTATGCACTGTATAATTCCACCGTGTGATTCGGGAAACAATTACCACGTCACAGAGCCCGACAAATACCAATTTTTCCTGAACGTTGTTTGCAACGGAGCTGTGCTCGTGTTCTTCTGTCTCTTGTTTTCGCATGAACCAACCTCGCATACTTGAATACAATCGCAGAGCGAGGAACAGAAAGGCTCTGTTATCGCTAACAGTGCTGTGAACATGGACAACGGTAAATGCAGCGCACCAGGCAAGGTAAATATTTGCAACTAACGGGCGAATACTTCGTACATACCACCATAAAACATGCACGGACAAGTAAATTTCAACGTATTCGGGACAGCGTTAGGAAATCTAGCTGAAATTCCGCGTTGCATCTGCAATAAACGGATCCATTAATTAATGAAATCCCGGTTCCCGCCGTGATTAAATAAACTACCGCCTCTAATTTATTTACATCTTCAGTGCTATACGTTTTATCGTTAGAACGGTTATTTCGTAGCTCGAGTGTAGAAGATGAAACGTGAACGTAATTGTTGTTTCCGTGATATTCAATTTGTACGAGCTGAAATGTGGAAATTGTAATTTATAGTCTCTGAGAAAGAGAGATGAAATATTTCAAGATTTTTCTACGCAAAAATGTTTAAAAGTACCTCAGAAAATTACTATCTCGGTATAATTAAATACAATTCCTGTCTTCGTACATGCTTTTTGCAAGCAATTTTTAATACTTCTTGAAAGAGAATTTTTTTATCTTAACACGATGTATAAAGTGTACCTGAATCATATTTCGTAAACACAAATGTATAGTTTAAAGAATAGAAAATATTTAAATCTAACACTCAAAGATCATTTATTTATTACATCTTAAGCCTCCTGTTACAAACCAAAGACGCTAATTACGCGAACAAATTCATAGCACCAACTTACACGTGTATTGTTGCTCGCGTTATTCGTTACACTCGTTAACAAGAATATACAAGAGCTCCCTCGAACGCCAAACTATTAATTTCCGCGTAAATAAAATGATCAAAGAATGGCGAAAGTTATTGCACGCCGTGAAAGATTTATCTGGCACGTTCGACTCATTCAGCCACGCGGCAGAAATCATTCTCTCGATTGTCTCGTAAATCGCACCCGAAACGCCCCTTCCCCTGCCCCCTCGTATATTTAAACAAAACGGTTCATCGTTCGAAAGGCTGGTGCAGAAGAAGAATCGCGTAGGTTAGCACGTGAGCGCCTGCAATGGCATCGAGCCCGATACGCGGCCGCCATAAATTTTTTTCTCCTCGCTCTCCTTTCTCGCATGGTTAGCTCGTTCGCGCTCATTGACTGCATGATTATGCAGTGAACTCATGCCGCTTCGAAGGTCCGCATATTTTTATGCGCCCCGCCTAGACGAGACGTCGTCGTCGTCGTCGTAGTCGTCGTCGTCGCGGAGGGTTGCGTATCAAGAAAGGGGGGAGGGCAGGCGAAAGCGCTCGAAAAATGTATCCACCGCGCACGCAGTTGTGTGTTACCTTCGTTACCCGGTATTAACATAATCGTCGAAGCAGAAAGCCGGTGGGCAAATGTTTCAAGCCCGTGCCAAGAATCGATTGCAGCACGAAATATGCAAACCAAATTGCATTTCACCACTGCGCGAGCTTTGATCGCTCGGCGATCTCTCGGCGAGCTTAATGACAAAATAGTACGCAAACATCGCGATTGAAGCTCATGGTTCCCCACGAAAATGTTTCCATAGGCGGCTAGTTTTTAATAGATTTTTAATAGTTGTGCGAAAACATGCGCACGTGTGTTATATTCAAGTTTCATTTTGTACGATTGTTAATGTAAGACGAATACGAGACATTTGACGCGAGAAACGTAAATATTTAACGATGATCAACGTAAAAATGTTAATTTTACAAGTGATGTGCAAGTTATTAATGCACAACAAAAATATATAGAATACATTTGTAAAACAAGTACGTGGTGCAGTTTCGGAGAAGAAGATTCAATCAAGTAATAAATTAATAGTTGACAATTTCTGGCAACAAAACGATTCTTTCTTGTCTTATTTTCAACACTTGGTAAGCATGATACAATCAACATTACTCTCATTATCACTGAAAGTTCTTCAGGTGCAACGCTAATGCAACGAAAATTAGCGATTGGTTGATTTGGGCCACGTGACTCGTGAGGGGGCGTGGGCTAAATCTCGAGTAGGAGTGGCGTTGCCTGGCGATCGCGTCTGTAATTTGTTTTGTATCGATTGAAATGTTTGCACATCGATAAAATTTTATGGCAAAAAAGTCGTCTTCATTTCCTAGTCAGAACAGTTGCTTCTGGGCCTTTCAGTGGGACAAATCGTGCAGTTTTCATTACTATATATTTTCTCTATATATTTTCCACGTTTGTTTTACAAATTACGAATTATGTAAATATTCCATATTCTTTACGATTGAAATATAACGACAAAAATATAAATAATTAAATTGCACTGTATCATTACGTTGTTGCGATTCAGCATTGGCTGGAAAGAGAGTGAAAACGTACGTATATTAAATACACGTTGTAACAGGGATTTCTAATCGCGACTGAAGCGTGCTCGTGCAAAGCGAAACTTCGAGCTTCGAGCTGGTGATTAAACAGCGTTCCTTTGATACGAAGCGAAAGAAACCTACAAGGGAAAGTCTCCAATGCGCTTTATTCATGATGATCATTGTTCGCCTCTGCCGTCGTCTAGGCGAGCAAACTTTTAACCCGCTTAACGAGAGGTACGAACGCAAAAGCGGAACGTAAAATTTCTTCTGGAAAGTCGCGTTAGAAATGTGCGCGTACGTAGGTGCCGCGTTCACACGACTTTCGTGAATTTGGATCGTTTTCTTTTCTTTCTTATCGGGGATGATAACTGAACGAGAGAACGAAGAGAAAATGATTTCTTCTCGTTATTTGACGAGAGAACCTCGTGTTAAAACAGAAAAGGAATGGAAGTGAAATCATTTGAACGAACGTGCCATTCGAAATCTAAAATACTTCTCAACCTACACGGTTGCAAATCCCATTTGCTCCCGTGCTAAATTTTAAATCGATGTCAAACGAACTCTTACTTCAAATGGATCTAAACTTCTGTGAGCGAAAAAAATTACTTAGGGCAGAGGAGAGAATCGGAGACACAAACTACCCTCGCGCTACATATTCGCCAAACGTCACAAGGAAATACGTTTGCATAGTCGCAAGCAAGAACAAAACGAAAGAAGGAGAAGCGCTCCCCCCCGCGGAGTAACAGAAACAACGAAAACGCGGTAAATAACGCGCAGAAGCCTAATGTTGCATGAACGCGATAAACCGTCACCTGCGTCGTGTATATATATATATATATATATATATATATGTGTGTATGCATGTTACATCGCCGGGAAAAGGCCGCATGCACCGATCGGTGGCGCGGTCCGCTCGGTATCGAGGGGCCACCATTCATCCGCTCGTTCTAAATAAATAACAACCGATAGATAGCGCGGGCAGAAGGGGCGAAGAACGTGGAGACAGTGTGGAGGCAGGTTGCGGTGCGCGCGTGGATCGTGGCAGAGAGAAACTCGGGGTGGTAAACGGGGCGAGGGCGACTCTCGAGACATAGGAAACAGTCGTTTCGTCTACGGACAGGGGAAGCGGCTCGCATTTCTCTCCGGAAGCCCGACGACAAATCGCTTTGACGTGGCTGTCGGTCGGAAAATTTCGCTCCTTCTGAGGTTGCTGCTCGGGGAGCACGCGTGATCGTTCATTGCGCGCCGCGCCAGATTTCTGTCACGTCCATTTGTCCCGGAGACCACCCCACCCCCACTCGATCCCACCACGGATCAAATCCGATCGAGCGTGTCCCGCGTTCGCGATGTATTTACTGTTTAAACGAATTAATACCGGCGCAGTTTACGGGTTATTAATTCGCGGTCGGTGCCGCTTGATTTAGTAACGTCCCCGCGGGGAAATCGGAAACTGGTTAGAGCGATTACCGGCGGCTGCGCAACAGATAACGAAGAAGCGATTTCTGAGCGGCGATGACCAGACTTTTGGATCGATGTTGGAACCCCTGTTTTTGAATTTCGTTTCGTTTCGTTTCGCGCGAGGGATTTTATGAATGTATTACTACATCAAAGTGTACTTGAAGTTTCGCGAGCACTGTGATTACGATTTGCTTTGATATCAATTTGACATCGGTGTTAAATGTTAAGATCTACCATTGCGTATGATGCGACGAAACTTCGAGATATCTCACAAGATCATAGCAGATTTCTATGAAAATTTGCAAAAATTTCAAACGATATTGTCTAAAATGTTATTTTTGGAACAAAATATATCACGTTCAATGTAATTTCATCTACAGTTTCGCAGAATAATTTTCTAAATTTATTTTTACACAAACTAATTGAAGTTAATCGATGCTTGAACATAAAGTTGACAACTAACCGAACGAATATTCGCGAGCAGTCAGTCGTCAAAATACACGAAATATCAAGGAAATTGAGCACTCAGCAAGTTTAAAATATGCTTATCGCATACAGGTTACCCTTATTATCGAGGTTGATTTTTCACGTGGCGGTGTGTTTGTCTCTGGACGCGAACAAATTTTTGCAGGGACCCAGCAACTCTTCCAAAGTCATCCGATTTCGTTCTTTTTCCGCCGGATTATTCCTCGGATTTGCATGAAAATGAAACTTTCATAGATGGGCGAAATTAATGAATTTTAATAAGGGAGACTCTGTCCCTCGGCCGGCCGTTCTTTTCCTCCCGTTCGCTATATCGTCGTCGCCCCGTTATCGTCAGATAAATTAAATGCGTTAACGCAGCCGAAAGAAGAAGAAAAAAAAAAAGAAAACTTCGATCTTGCTCGACTTGCTCCCTGCCACCCTTTGCGTTTAACGTCGTCACGTTTCTCCGTCTTTCATCTACCCTTTCCCTTTCTTCTATTCCCCCCTTTCTTCCTCTCAACTCCCTTGACTTGATTAAGATTCATCAAGTTGCACAACGAAATGAAACGCTAACAGCTGTATAAAGGGAATATTGATCTTTCGTCGAAGCACGCACGCCAGTGAGAGTAATTCGCGTCAGACATTTTTTAGACATTTTTCTTAGAGAATCATTATTTATTTCACTTTGTTTACTTTTTTAGTGACGTTGGACAACGATTTATAAAAGTTGGTACATTCAAAGGATTGTTTGCTTTTATCAATTACTTTGGGCATTTCTACACTACGTATCATCGATTTTATTCTTCCGACTATTAAAAATAAGAGTTTTATAAATTTATTGTTACGCGTATTGTAAATTTAATATTTAAATTTTTACCAAAGTTTAGTTCCAATAGTGTTTCGTGTATTTCTATTTCACATTTTGTACTCGCTAAAAGAAAATACCCTCATTTTTAGAATTATATTAAACGTGATTTTCAAAGTTTTTTACCGCAGCCTCGACTATATTGTTCGTTTATAAATAATAAACTGTAACAATCCTTGACAAAATAAACTTTCACTCCATATTTAACAAGAATCAGAAATTACATAAAAGTGCAACTATTCCAAACTATAATACCAACGTCTCGGTAAATAAATACGATCCCGCGCACATTCGGAGTGTACTAACCGACGATCTAATCGTGAGTAATCTGCTTTCAGGTAAGAGACGCGTTCCAGAGACCGATATAAATCGTCGACTCACGATGATCGCCGACCAATAATCCAGCGAGGCAGCAAGGTAGGCCGGCGTTATTCTATAAATATCACGGATTATCCGCGGCAGGCGCAATCTGACCTTTCTCAATTCGTCAACGAGCCGACGAAGTCGCGCGTTGGTCCCCTTTCTTCTGCCGGCTCGATGAATAGGGCGGCTGATGTATAGAGGATGCCCGCCTTCTCGAGAGAGGGAGAGCGAGAAGGCACGATGGAGAGGGTGCGAGGCGAGGAAAGAGAAAGGGAGAAGCCGCGTTGGAGGGAAAGCGAGAGTTTATAAGTTGGTAATTTGAGGCACGGGGCACGTACGCGGATCCAGATCTTTGCGGCACCGAAATAAATCAGCCACCTACGACCCCTTCTAGCAGCTCTCTCCTTTTCCTTCGTCTCCGCAGCGGCTTCCTCTCGCCGCCTCTCTTTCTCGTTCACGCTTCCTCCGCGGGCGACCCCTTCTCCATCTTCCGTGCAAGACCACGGTTATTTATTCGAGAATTACCGTCGCTTATAATAAGCCCCTCTTTATTCTGCGGCGCGGTCGCAGCCGTGGCACTCATGGTAGAACAGATTTTCCAGTGATTTAATGGAGCCACCGTGAAAATACAGACACACACACACACACACATACACGCACACACCGGCCTGTCCCCTTTATCTCCGTGAAAAAAAAAAAAAGAAGAAAGAAAAACGATTACCGCCAGATATATCGATCTCCACTGTCCGGATCTCCTCGGGAAACGAGCGCGCTCCTCGTTTTGTTGCTCGCAGATGTTGCTGCGTTATCCAGACTCTCCGAGTCTGCACTGCACTCTCGCTCGAGAATTCTTGGGATTTACTTAATTTTAACTTCGACTTTTATCGTAAATGGTAAAATTACAATTGACAGATTCTTGTGCTTTGTAAAGTGTCGTCGAGTTTTAGATTTTTAAATAAACGGTTTTGAAATCGGAAAGTCAAAGTATCGAGGTTTTTCCATTTGAGTCGATGGCTTGGTGATTTATAGTAACAACCGGATATTAGCAACCATTTTCGATTATAATTTTCACCGGGGATCGACAAATTTAAAAGATAGATTGAACTGCGAAGAGGGATGATCGACAGATGAACACTTCAGCGTAATTTTATAGGATTCTCTGCGAATTTATTTTAGTAAAATTGTACAAATATTTTTCAAACGTTTTAAACAAAGGTTTAAACAGTTTCTTTTGAAACGCTGTGCAGAGTTTCAGTTTTCAAGTATACTCTATAAATATTTGCAAAAGAATCTAAGTCTCTTTTTGACAAATATATCAGATGTACTAAACATTTCATGCAGCTAAAAAATTACCAACTGACACAGCATTACAACGTGATATCTCCTAAATTTTGATATATATTTCTGAATGTTCAGTTTATAAAACGAAGCAGTTACTGCATCGATGCATCTCTCGAGTATAAAATCTCTTTCGTCATTTCGTCATCGTTAATGACTACTGGTGTACAATTAATGAAATGAAATTTATTGACGTCTGAAATTATCCGAAACAACCACTGAAACGAGTTCAGCGCGGAGCATCTACGGATTATCGAACGATACAGATCTTCGACTCCGAGTGCGAAAAAAGCAAAGTCGAAAAACAAAACGAAAGAAAAGAAAAAAAAAAGGAAAAATCTCCGAATCAAATGAAAGCGTGCAAGAACAACAAACGGATCAAGCATCGACAGTCATGACGAAGTACGAAACGTCACAGTAGAATGGAAACGCGTCGGGCTGAAGGACGGGAGAAGAGAGACAAAACGGACAACACTTTTGCAAGGTATATCGCATAGGAGCGTACGTGATCGCGCATTGAATCTCATTGGTGATAGCCGCGAGTGGCGGGTAATATATCCAGTGCAGTCAAGCCCCTTCCTTCTGTGCCCCCCGGCCCTCACCTCCGTAACATCAAACCCCCCCCCCCACCCAACCTCCCCGTTCCACGCAATCCAGCCGTCCAGTGTCCCCGGTGTGCGGCCATTGTGCGAAGCTTTGTTCGAACAGTGACGGGGTCACATTAATCTGTCTCTCACCCCTTCGGCATACCACGTACGTTATACGATGTGCACCGACGTACTCTCCCCACAGGTATATACCTCATCATCCCCTTTCGCAGTCCCGGCCCCACGTGAAAAGTCGATCGACCCGGAACGATCCATCCGACGACGATCCATCGATATCCATGTACGCGCGAGCGTGCCCATCGAAACGTGCTCGTTCTTCTGTTTCTACGATGCTGTTTCGTTCGAACGGTCGGACCTTAAATCTCGATCCGCGGCGCGGTACCATGCATCCTCCAACTTTGCATCCGGCTGTCCCGAGCTGACGCTTTAAGCAACTACACAGTCAGATTCCCGACTATGGCTCCCTCGGGATCGCCGCTGTCGCCCCGTTTCGCTGGATCCGCGATTTTGCTTTCGAATCGTGTTTCGTCGTGTAGTTCGGTTCTGTTTTCATCGGGCGACATGTTAATTCCGAACTCGGAGTTTTGAAACGACGGCGAGACTCGCGGTTTTGTTTCGACTTTCCGACTTCCTTGCGATTCATTTAAATTCTAAATTTAAAACGCCGATACGCTGTATTTGCTGATTTTCAACAAATTATCAATTGTAGTTTAAAAATTTACAATTTACTATCACGTGACAATGTATAGTTTACAATTTATTAAAAATTGGAGTTTAACGGGAGATTGATGTCGATGCGCGTGACTTTGTATCTTAAAATACTGAAACGGAGCGAGATTTTGGTCAAACGACATTTTTCTATCGTTCTTGGAAAATTTCTTGCGTTTCAGGAAAATAATGTCGAAATATTAACAATTAACTTGAATTAACTAGAATAGCGTTACTCTCGCATAGTAATAAAATAACATCATTGTCTTCAAATACCGAAAATCTTCCTTTCTCGGTTAGAACGAAAAATTGAAATATGAAAAAGTTGGAGATGAGGCCAAACTTTTATTGACTTGGAAAATCCGTGACATTTTTCTAGAATATAACGATAGAATAAATAACATTCTTGCAATTTTACAATTAATAACATATAACGATAATATGCGCCCAGAAAAATATTTTTGATATTTAGATTTTAGACACGAACAGCAAAAAATTCAAGGTAATGGAAATTTTCTAGTTTCCTCTATCGCAGAGTTTAATTTTTAAGAAATTTTTGAACTAGTTATGCCGCAGCAAGTTTGACGTGCTACGGGAAGCGAAGTTTGTGATTTCAATGCATGTTTAGGTACCCTCACCGTCAGACCACTTTGTGTAAAGTTGGAACTTTTCATATTTCACTTAATATCAATGAAAATTTAACAGTTAGCGATTTTTAACAGTGATTTTGAGTTACACGCGTGAAAAATAATTTCAGTATTCTCGACACCTCATCGATACGATGTTATTTGAAACTCGGTATCGAATTTTATAATTACAATTACAACGTGTTAAGTACATTTTATACGGTCAACAATTTCTGTCATTTTGAACTATATTTTGCCCTTTTGCAAAGGAGAATTTATTTTGACGTTATTTGAGAATTGAATATGAATGGATTTTTACAATCATTACACAATCCTATACGTTATAGATTGATGTACAATGTATATTTTGAAGTATATACAACTTTGCAATTTGTTTGTTAATTCGAACAAATTTTAATGCAATAATTTGTTACAAATTGGACGATACAAAAATGCAAGAGTAAATAAATATCTAGAGTGTGATACTGTAAGTATTTAGAGTATTTATCATGTCAAATAAATTTCTGTTTGGTGACCAGTCATTGAATAACATTTGAATTTAGATGACAATTATAGTTAATATCAGTGCCTAGAAATCATTTCTCCATAACGACCAAGTAGTATTCACGACGATTTCCCGGACGTCGGCATTAGGACAAAAGTATTTTAATCTACCATTTGAAACCAACCACCGCTGTCCACTGTCAAAAAATATCAAAGAATATCAGACCATGCAATAAATTTCCAATAATCTCCGAAAATAAGAATTCCAATGTGAAAAGAGAAAATTTTCCGAAGTTTTTACCGAAACGTCGTACAAAGTTGTCCGAATAACGGCAATTAGCGTTTACACTCGATCGTACCGACGTTCCGATCATCGGTCAAAAAGAAAAAGATCTCAAACAGCGAGACGTGCATAACTTCGTCGCGTTCGCGTACGTTTTCGCGCAGTCGTGAATGAACCGAATCGGTGAATGAATGTAACTGCGCGAAGAAGCTAGAGGCATAGAGGCCGGCTGCGTGTTAACAAGTAGCCACGACGACACTCGGTTGGCACCGGTTCGCGAGGAATCGAAACGGAACACTTACGCTCAGTTGATAATCGAAAATCGGCGCCTGTTAAAGCGTGCTGCGAATAGAGTTGAAAGAGCCACCTCTTCGCGACCAAATGATCCCGCTGGCTGTTACATTGTTTCGAGGCTCGATAGAGCGCCGATAGAAGGGGGTGCGTGCGCACTCCTATTTCGAGTTTCGAGACTTCACTCGTTGTATCGCAGCTGTATCGATTCACCCCCGCCATTCACCCCGTTCGCCGTGGTGGGGAGACCGGTAGTTGGCCCATTCTGCACGAGGCAAACTTTTTTATTGCTCGGCGGCTCGACTTTCTCCGCGTTATGCGTATATTTTAATTTCTCCGCGGTGCAACGCAGTAGCAGGCACGATGCAACTGTCGTCCAATTTTACTCTCCGTCCGTTGTAATTTCGTAAAAGAATTCTCGCTTTTCGCCTCGCTTTTACATATCGTTTCGAACCTAGTTTCGGCGAGTTAGGCTTTGCCGCGGTGCGACGAGAGAGAGATTCAGCTTGCGAGGAATACATCGGAAATATTCAAAGAACTTTGCCGCGAAAAGGGGAAAACTCGATTATTACCCGCCCCGTAGAGAGAGTCCAAAGTTTTCGACGAGTGTAACATGGGCTTGTACACACCGCCCCCCACTTCTTTCGTCGCGACCCCCACCCGAGGCTCGGATAAAATCACCCCTAAAACCCCTCCGACGAAGGGATAACATTCGTAGTTCGAGGCAGGTCCACCAGATGACGCCAGCGTTCGCTTTTTCCGCCGAATTCCAGCGATCGCGCCGCCCCTACGTTGATAAGGTGGGAAATCGTCGCGCTGGGTGGTTGATAAGATTCGAAATTTTCGCGCGGTGTGTGCTCGCGGCACTGGCTTATCTCTGTTCGAAATCTCAGAGCTCGCGGAAAACAAGGACACGCGGGGAGAGGCTGGCGTGTAGAGCTGCGTAGAGCTGCGCGCGCGAGAGAGAGAGAGAGAGAGAGAGAGAGAAATAATCCTCACGCTACGTAAGGGGGGGGGGCAGTACAGTAATTTTCAGAGCAGTCGTGCTTGCTTGCAGCAGGGCAAGCGTGACTGGAGGCGATAGGATCGAGATCCCGTCGGGCGGATAAGCAGCCGCCAGCCGAGCCGTTTTATTTTCTAGTTTAAAATGTAAAATAACGGGAATTTCGCAAATTACAGCGGCGTGCGTTATTTGTACAAAGTAATGCGGCGAGCGTGCCGCGTCCATTCTTGTCTTCCTCCTCCGTGGCTCGGTCCTCGCGACCTCTTCCACTTTGCGCGTTCGCCCCTTCTCCCCCTCCCCACGCGCGCACACACACACCTCGCGACAAATCTAGGACTCTCAGCATTTCGCTTTCGGAATTCCTAGCTGAAGCACGCTATCATTATTTTTAGGAGTGGAATTAATGCATCGGTTGGGATTCTAGTACGAGTCGGCACGGAAACGAGAGGGGCTCTTGCTACGTGGTTGTAGTTGGCCAAATTACGACGTAATCTCCTCGTTTTCTGTCGCGCGAGTAAATCACGCTTCACTTACGCCGATCCATAAGCCGAAATTTTAGTTGAGACGACGAAACGGCGCGGTGTCTCATCTTGCGTTTTGAAACAAATAGTTCGAAGGAAAAAAGTCTGACTTGAAATCTGCTTTTAATTTAACGGGAAGTGAAATTAAATTCTTTCGAGGCAAGGATAAGAATGGATCGCCTTATCCTTCTCTCTCTCTCTCTCTCTCTCTCTCTCTCTGTATAATAAAGAGAAACACAACAGAAATATAAACAGTTGAAATAAAAATCGTTCAATTAGAATCAATTTCCATCTACAGAGATACCATTGATTCATTTTCACACGTATGAAACTGATATTATCTTCCCGTCAATTCAATGATCAATCCTCGTGCACGGCAAAGATCGACTCATTTGTTGTTGTCACGATCGTTAAATATTGTACTTCACAGCGTGAAAATACCTTTTCGTCTCTACCTATTGCACACCGTTTAAATTTGTTTAAAATGTCAAATCGTGCCGGGAAACAATGAATCCATCGAGCAAAAAATGTGAAACGTTCACGCGAGGCAAAATTGATTCATCCTTCATTTCTCGTTTGAGGGTATCAAGTCAATGAGCGTTTATCGGCAGCGTGATATTGGCCAAGTTTGATCCGATTGTTCCTGGGTAAATGATTTTGAAATTAACGGGGTGGTTGGACTCGGCGCGTGACAGGCGTAAGGTTTTAAAGGAGAATTTAATATCGGAGTAACCAGACCCGACTTCGTCGTAAGTCCCGCGGATCGGTTTACAACCCTTTGTATAATCGGATACCGCGAAACTATTGCACCCCTAACTGTTCTTCTCTGGCATCGTACCATGTCACTAAATACGCCTGCGAGTTCATTGGCAGCAAAATCAATGCGACGCGATAAACCGACATCAAACGCTTCGCGTTTACCTGGACGAGTCTATAAATTTTTCAGCTACTTTCCAGTCTTTCGTTACGATCGTGATGATTTTGCAAGGAAAGACGTTCCCATGTAATAATTAAAGTGTTCTCTCTCAAATTTCACACGACTAAATGACATTCTCGAAGATGTGATTTTTATCGCTATCGTCGTGAGATACGAAACTTACAAATCACTTTCGACTTATCTTCGAAACGTACCATGAGGATTGTTTCTTTATTTTCTTCGCGAATTGATGAATTTAATAGTCCCTTACTCTTCTCGCTATGAAACAGCACACATATATGATCAGAGATATAAAAATTATTGACACAAATTTCGCAAATAATCGATGAATTACAATCGTGAGTTTGGAATTCTTTAATTTCTTGGTACATTGAAGAAATTTATACAAAGATACATCATGCAAGATACCGTATAACAACTGAATTGCGAATGTTTATCTATAAACTATAAAATATTAATAAGCAAGTAAAACAATTTTCGACCAATTGTTCCGTTCTTCTAATTATACTCTCAAAAAAAAAAAAAGTGAATCTGCACATTTTAGAATTCTACCTTTCCTTTAAATAACAAGAATATAATTTATCCGTAGTCTGATTACAACGACAGTACTGTGACACAATTTCTAGAAAACACACGAAGCAACAAAGCGGGAAGATTTCCTTCCTCGAAACACACCTTCGTGATGAAGCAGTGGTTTCACCGGTCCGATTAACCGGAATTAAAATCAATATCCGCGGGTGGAAGTTAGCCCCGTCAAAATAAACATCAATCCCCGAGTTTAGCCACGATAGATTAGCCTAACTCGGGGATATCGACGACGATGCGTAATTTTTCACAAAAGAGACCCCTCCAAACATTTCCGTCTCGTCGACAGCGACTGGCCGGCGGGTGTTTACGCTGTGCCACCGGTCTCACAATGCACTCGACGTGCAGCTCTATGGTAATCAAAGTTCGTGGACAGGGTCGACCTGTTGGCAGCTTGTGAAATTCAGGTCTGTGAAATATTTTACACTGTGTTGTTGTTGTTTTTCTCTCTCTTTCTCTCTCTCTCTTTTCTTTCTCGTCTCTCCTCTAACGTTACATGCACGCGATAGAAGTTACATCGCGTAGGGGTGCACGAACGCGCACGTCCATCCCGTCTACACGTAAAATGAGAGAAACGAGAAAACCAGGCAAGCTCACGAGAAGTCGCGTGAATCCTGCCGCTTCACGCAACATTGCCCCCCTCGTGTGTCGGTTTTACTAAAGAGGTCCTCCGTTCGATTGTCCCTCCTAACGACCAGATAGAAAAACATCAAGGACTGGTTGCTGGTAAGATAGTGATTCGCAGTTTTTTATCACTGAAAGTGGATTTTAGCGAGAGTAACCCAGAAAATCGGCTCTCAGGTGCAACGCTAATGCAACGAAAATTAGCGATTGGTTGATTTGGGTCACGTGACTCGTGAGGGGGCGTGGGAGTGGCGTTGTCTGGCACTGAGCGATCGCGCCTGTAATTTGTTTCGTATCGATTCGAATGTCTGCATATCGAAAAAAATTTTATGGCAAAAAAGTCGTCTTTATTTCCTAGTCGGAACAGTTGCTTCTGGGGTATAAGTCGTGCAGTTTTTTAATGCAATAGAGTTTCTCTCAATTATCGTTCATCTAAACAGAATATTTAAGATAATCTTTTGATCAATAATTGAACGATTTATTCATTAGATAGAGGTTCAAACGGGGTAATATATTGCGTTATATTGAACAAGTGTGTCAGAATTACAAGTTCGAGAATGAATGCACTTTTAAACTTTTTAAATTTTTGATAATTTTAAGCACTCAGGGGAGTGCTACATGAAAATTTATTAGGAAAGCGTAGTATAATATAATCATGTTTAATCTCTGAGTGAACAAAGACATCATTTTTCCATGAATTGAAGCAGGAAGCGAAAATGATAAGAACGTGTCTCGTTTCGAGAATGCGAAGCACGGAATTATATAAATCCATGAAGTTATTTATATTGAAAAGGTAGCTAAAGAATATACAGCATTCTCAAATATCGAGATAAATTGACAATTTTCTTGATCTTCCGTTAATCGAATTTCAACGTTAGATTCGTTTGTTGTAAAACAATTTTAGAATTATTGCATTCTTTTAATCCTGTATTTTAAAATTCAAAATTTTTCACTTTGATCTTTTTAGGTCAGAGTTTCGAGTTTTATAAAGGAAAAAAAAAATGCTCGCATGTAATATTCATTTGTGGTTCGCATCGATGCGTGATTTATCTTCCTGTGATGAAATAACTGATAATACTGATCGCGTTTAATTCATACTGATTTGATGATTTTCCAATCTTTGAATTTGAACGCAATACTTCTATCGAAGGAATTCTGAATGATTTTGAATGTTTGTGAAATCCGCCATTTCGTATGCAATAATCTAATATTTACAACGATACGGCTCGCTTTTTCAGGGATTTCAGCTACGGATTCGTAAACAGGATGTTTTCTCGGTTATTATCGATTATTACAGTGCACGTATCCTCTGCATTTCGAATAAATTATTGGCGCGGCAGTAGTCCGAAGATTATCGTTCAATGATTCCATAACGATTTTTAACGATTGAAAAGTCAAGATTTTCATTTTTTCCTGTATATTTCATCAACGCGGTGCGATGGGATAATGTTTGCTCCAATATACGCTGTTGTGCATCTTATCTACATCGTTACGCACTTGTTTAACGATAAAAACAATCAACTAAATGTAGGAAATAAGAAATGAGCAATATACATACGCACATTTTTTTCGTTAATTTTCTGAATATTCGTATTTTTTGACAATTGGCTCACGTTGTAGATGTAACGGAAAAAAGAAAGTGTCTCTCTCATCGGTCGATAATTTAATAACAAACTGAAATATATTTCGCTGTACTCTTCACGGACTGAACACCGATGTAAATGTATCATCATGCTTCGTACACTATGCTTACGCCTCGATGTGCTAAGATTAGAAACGTAATGTACCGGCACGTAAGTAGAAACGTCCAGTCTTTGTCAGACCACTATACATTCGCTGATACAGTCGATACATTTGTCACAGACATTGTCAAATGAAAATTATACTTTATACTTGCAATTAGACACACGTCTTGCTTGCCACTACTGATTGCAAATTACTCGTAATTTTGAAAAAAAGGAAAAATTATTCAGCTTATTGATATCACTCTGAAATGTAAAACGTAACGTTGTATCTGCGCGAGATTATTAAACTCGGGAAATTGATAATTGTTACAAATGTGTGACCTTTTGATACTCTTGTTCCGGCAATTGATAAACAATCTAATAATTTACCGACAGTTGTTACAAATAACACCATGACAATTTTATCAATTAGAAAAGTATCAAACGGCCGTAGCAATTAAGTACTAATTTATTACGACGATGTATCGATAAAATACAACAGTGCAAAATAGAGCAAAATGCTCTGAATTCTCGTTTTTCTTTCGAATGTCCAAAATGTAGTACGTGAATTCTCCTGATCGACCATAGAGCTTCTCCCACGGTATTCGGATACCTTCCTTAATCGTTCCTCCTTTATTCGCCATTCTCCTTCGTCTCGCTCGACCTTACCATTCACCACGACTCTCGAAACTATTCTACACGTCCGCATCGGTGGCATTGGCGCAGACTCGTTCCTTTCCGTTCAAGCGACTTCCTTAATCCGATTAACGTACAAATATTCGCGCAAATATGCGAATATAGGCTTGACAAAGAGCGTCGCGACAACGCGGCGATGCAATTTCAAGGTTTCCCGGATCCGTTTTACCGCGTATTAAACCCGCGAGGAAGGCGCACCGTCGAATTGTCGCGGACGAGATATTGCGGCAAGGAATCACGCTGCCGTCTTCTAAATAAGATTCCGAAGAATAGAAAACGTTCGGCGGTGGTGTGTGGGAGCGGTGTGTTGTTAGGTTTTGCGGCATTCCCGTTGACACCGGGGGTGCGCGAGCGTGTTGCCAAGAGACACGTGAACCAGACGGTTATATCACGATTTTTATTGAAGATTTCGAGGCAACGCTCACGCAACGCACCGACAACGTTCATATCATATCGTTCTGATGATCTGGCGTTCGTCGCATTCTCGTCACGCTACGATTGAAACGACTCGCGGAGGGCAGTGTACTTTTCCGCGTTGTCTTCCCGTCAACTTTCCAGAAATATTATTCGTATTTCGCACGCAGTGGAAAAACCAATGGCTCGATGTACGAATTTCGAAAGAATTTGGCTTGGATTGGTCAGAGAGTGGTTTTCTGTCTGTTAAAAGCAGAATTTAGCTAATACTACATCTAATTATTACATTATTACATTACTATCTAAAGTTGTTGTTGAAGTTGTTAGAATTAATACTATCAAGTAATATTATTGTAATTTGAATTCTATCACTGATAGTGATTTTAGCGGGAGTAATCCAGAAAATCGGGCTTCTTCAGGTGCAACGCTGATGCAACGAAAATTAGCGATTGGTTGACGTGGGTCACGTGACTCGCGAGGGGGCGTGGGGTAGGAGTGGCGTTGTCTGGTAGATCTACTGAGCGATCGCGCCTGTGATTTATTTTCTTTTTCGATTCAAATGTTTGCAGTTACTTCTGGGCCTTTCGGTGAGACGAATCGTACAAGTCGTGCAGCTTTTTTTAATTATTTCTTACTTGGATTTGCTATTTTATTATTATTGCTACTATTGTTGGAGTTTATTTGTCAATTGTTTCTCCGATATAATTTGAGTGGTTATTATTTCTAAATATTTCTAAATTACGTAATTATTTATGTCGTTATGATGTTACATGTGTTATCATTATTAAAGATACAATGGATAGGGAAAAATATTTTAATTCCAGCGGCAGACGTTTCTTTTATGCAGTCAGTTTCTTTCATGCGTTATTTGCAATTTTTTTTTTTTATTGCGCGTTATTCGACAACGTGTCGACACAACGTGTGAAATATTCGAAATCGTATTGCTCGTTAAACGCTTTTCACGCTACTTGATACGGTTAACAAGATTAATTTTCAGAAACTAGAAACCTGATGGAATGTAACTGTTATTGATTTTTGAAGTGATATTTCCGAACGAATAAATAATGCGCGATATCATTCATCTACGTTTTACAATTCTGAAACACCGGTTTAACTCGCCCACGAATAAATCGCACGCGTGTATATGTATTTTTCACGAGAAACAATATTACAGCGTGCACCGCCGATATAATGTTATTTATGAATTTTATTGCCGACGATTAATTCCGATTTACATGCCAGCACGCCAGGAACGTTATTTACATATCGTTCGCATCTCGCGAATAATAATAGTTTTCTTAAATTTAGATGGGAATCGTGAGAGAGACGTTATTTCTTTTTTTTTTTTTCCTTTTCTTCCTTCTCCCACCCCGGACGCGCGGATCAACGCGTCTGACCCCACGTGTACGACAGAATTTTCGGAAATTGTCGCCAGAGAAAAAGGGGCACGTACACACAGCTTTAATGGCCGTAACAGGAGGAAAATGCTCTTTTTTGCGAAACGTTTCCACAGGACAGCAGATATGAGTCGGATAAATCTGGAACGTCGGTGTTTAACACACACCGTAAAGATGAATCACGGGGGGAGGCAACGTCACCGTGGCACGTACGAGAAGCGTTACCGGAGCATTCGGAATCTAAACATTACCTCGCTTACACCTTGAATGTTGAACGAGATGACAAAAAAAAGACACAGGGAGTATTGTAATTTTTACTTTGTAATTTAATTGTTTTAATTCAGTTTGGATTGAAAGATTCGACAATATTGATGAAATCCGAGACACTGAATCGCTGAAATCCTTCAATTTAATGTTCCAACCGACAATAAGTATAAAAGATGTATCGAAATTTGTTCTTTCTCAACTTTTAATCTTGGAATTTTTCTGTTTAATAATTTGATTTCATATTGCCGTTGAAGTTAGCACATTTTCGAGCATCGTTTCTTTACTCCACTTTGAAACAAATTTTCTCCGTAATCACGTACAACCATTATTAAATAAATCCGATTAATTATTCCGATCCACGTAGAAATTGTAACGATCCAATGGTTCGATAAAAATGACTCGATAGATTATGAAACCAACGATCAATTGAATAAGATTCGGTGCATAAAGTCAAGAAACCCAATCGCAATCGCAAACGTTTAAAACTGATTGTGAGAGTAAATTTCACCCGGACTCCGATGATCGTGGTTCGTCGAGACGATTTGTCAGCCGCGGTTGCGATCGCGATCATTAAAACAGGATGGTATATCGCGCTCGTTGCCAGGGAACGAGACGAGAAAACTGTAACTATCTGACCGTGTAAGGGAAATAGATAAACGATGGTGGTTACGTCACCCCGAGGGTTGGCTTCGTCACGTTGCTAGCTGGAACGGATGTAATGTTAGCGCGATAGGGATGGGATATAGTAGGGTTATACAGCTATTTGCCGAGGGCAAGAAACGATGGGATGGAAAAGGGTATGAGAGCTTAACTTTGCCTCCTTATTTCCCAACAGACTTGCTTGCTCTGCCCTCTTGCCCTCGCCCGTCTTACGAACATTCCTCTTCTTGCATCTCATCCTTGTACTCTAGTACGCGCGCGGTCGCCGCTACCCATCGCGCTCTATGATTTACAACCAGCGATGCTCATCTCGCAAACAGAGAGACCGCGAAGATTCTTCCTTTCTCTTTCCAATGTCGTTCTCCGAAATTTCGTCCTACTTGTTTGTCCAAAGTCACGTATTTAATTTTGTGGTTATTAATTCTGTTTAATTTACGAAATTGTAATAATAAAAATTATGATATCAGTTTTAAAAAATTTTTCTTGCTATATTTTTTACACTCGTTTTATTTCAGTTCATCGTTAAAAAATTAAGTCCATGTTTCAGCACTATATAATGACTTTCAGCTCGAATCTTAAAATTTACGTGTTTTACAGCTGTTGGTGCATCTGTTTGTGCCGAACTTGGACTTTACGCAAAAATATATAAAACAGTACTCGTAACAACAATATTCAATAATTAAACCGATTGGCTACCTATTGGTTTCCAGTTTGAATTAAATTTGCCACGCTATATTTAAAACAATTTGCTACCTGCGTCACATTCTCCGAATTCTGTTCATACTTTTTAAAAATTAAATTTATATATTTTTATATTTTTGTTACATATCGTTATGTTTGTACCAAATGATGATTTTCCTTTCTTGTTGGAAACATTTCCTTTGTTTCCAGCCAATGTCATTCTCTGCAATTGCCACGTTTCGCCACATTGTACCGAACAGACGCTGCGATTCTATGGAAAACATTCTGAATGGATGAAAAGAACATCCGCGAAATCATAGAAATCGTTGCTGCTATATCGCATTTTGTTCGTCGAGAAGTTACTCTAAGCGCTCGTCCTTTTTATAGCGCACAATCCAGATCGTTGAAACGCTGTTTGGCTAAAGCTTTTAGAGACGATTCAAAAAACCTATTCTGCTCCCTGAGCTTGTTTCTCTCTGTCTTGTAAAAGTCACAGGTGAACCGTACAGTTTTTCGCTGAAAAAGATTCTAAGTGCTGCTTTTAAGCTTTGAAAAAATCATTCGAAAAAACATCCTGCTGACGGACAGCGCGTCTTCGTTGCCTAAATACCATCAATGGATCGTTGCGTACAAAGTGGCGATGCAGCAACCAGGATTATTTGCATCGAATATTATTGAAACAATATTTCTGGGATTGCAACGAATATTCTGCGAATACAACGCGTTTCGTCAATCATCACGTCGAATTCGAATGCACTTTTCATAAACGAAACTTTGAGCCGATTATTCGTGTGAAAAACTTTGATTAGAACGTATACAAATACGAAAAATTATTAACAACGCTTAAAGATCGATTAAAGATTTTAATTGTAACAATTCCAACGAAGATACGACGTAGCAAATCTAACGAGTTGAATTTCATAAAAAAAAAAATGTCAAAATGTTATTTTCAAAAAACAGAGTGGAAACACGTTTATTAAGAATATCGAATTTCATCTACAGCGGTCAGATATGGTATAATGACAATCGCTCGCTCGTAGAGAACTATTTTTCAGAGAGTAATTATCGATTAACCCCGGCACGCACGGGTATGCACGAATCTCGCTTATTTGTGGAAGAATTTCATTAGAACCATTTGGGGCATAATTAATTATATTCCAGTAGAGGAATATTGCGTAATTAATGGTAACGAATACGCGATGGTCGATAATGTTAGCTAAAATAGATAACTTTAATTCGCTCGTACTACTTGCTCGTAAATTATCAATGGTCAAAATATATTTTTAAAGTACACGGTGCAAAGCGCTTAATTTCGTTAAAATCTTCGTTGCAACGTTATGTTCATCGTCAGTCGTAAACTTGATATTCACCGTTATGATAGAAGCTTATTTGTTTTTTTCATTTGCATCGTAAATACAATACTTTTGTATTTTTTACGTTATACGTTCGAGTCTCGATATCTCATTTATATTCTTTTATTCTTTTTATTTCCACAGAATTCTATACCTTTTTTTTAAAATCACTTGGTTTTATGCTGATAATTAAATATATCACTTCAAATTCAATTTAAGAATTTGGTAGATTTGAAATTTACCAACTTGAAAGCTGAGAGTCTATTCTGAAGTTTTTATTTTCGTTACTTCAGTTTCGTCTGTTATCGGAAACTATAAACAGAGTTTTTCATCAATTTCTCCACCTAGATCGTTCGACGCTCGAATCTACACGACTCGACACGAGTATTGTACCATTGAAACGCACACGGTTTTTAAATATTCGATCTCAGCGTCCAGCACAATTTCACGACCTTTGTACGAAACGTCGCGAAGAAAGAAGGGAAAGAGATCGAACGCGATGAAAAAAACTGCCCGACTTGCACCCCCCCAGTACGACTCGCCTCACTGAAAAGAACCCCAGAAGCAACTGTTCTGACTAGGAAATGAAGACGACTTTTTTGCCATGAAATTTTATTGATACGCAAACATTCGAATCGATACGAAACAAATTACAGACAACGCCACTCCTGCTCGAGGTCTATCCCACGCCCCCTCGCGAATCACGTGACCGAAATCAACCAATCGCTAATTTTCGTTGCATCAGCGTTGCGCCCGAAGAGGCCCGATTTTCTGCGCGTTGGCGCAACAGCCGCTAATACGTTCCGTACGTACGATCAAACGACCGGCATCCACCGTAGAAAAGATTTAACATTTAAATGTATGCATTGCCTCACCGCGTAAAAGGCGCTCGACGGAACGTAGTATTTTAGTTGAGAGCACCTAGGCGCCACGCCACTAGTTGCTAAGTGCAAATAGTCAGCTACCGGCGAGCCGGGGCTCCGAGGTCCCAGACTTATTTCACGGTAGAACGAAGGCAAGATACCTCGGGACGCGCGGGAATTCCAAATCCAGATCCGGGAATCCTTCCGCGAATCCATTGTTGAGTGACCTCGTCGCCGCCCTCTTACTCTCCGCTGTCAACTCTCGCGCCGCTTATCTCGTCAGATGTGACCACCTGCTCCGTCTACCTGCGCGCGCGCGCCTAATGAATACAAATCGCCCGTTTGAAGTTGAAACCCGGCTACGAACGAAACTGTTCAACCATTCCATAAATAGCTCTTCAATTCATTTCGCGCGGCGAATGATTTATTCGACGATTTACCTCCGCGTACGGCGTTGCTGTACGTCTCTTCTCAACGGTGAATTTAATTTAGCTTCTCCGGCAGCTAGTCGTAGTATCCGATTCCTCATTGTCTTCGTATTATAGGAATAATATTGTTGTTGCTCGTAATAATTCCATTTAGCCGTGTTATTAATCACGGTGTTCTCTCGCGTTGTCGAGTTTACGAGTTTGGTCGACTTTGGTCGAGTTCGAGCAATTACTTGGAATCGTTGTTTTTAAGAAAGAAATACGATGGATACGCGTATTTTATATATTTGAAATAAATATGGTATTCGAGTATAGTATTTTCTATTTCTATTTGAACCGATACCTATGTTTCGAGTATTAAACATTTTTGAGCAGCGTTACACGTTTTAATTAATTTGTTTATTCTTAGGATACATACACAAACTATCACTTGAAACAGTTGCAACTTATAGTTGAGCAAATTATACAAAATGAGCAATTGCACAAATTGTGCGTGAATAACACGAGTTTGGATCATAATAGGTGCTGCAATTTTTGGAAGAAACTAAATAAAAAAATAAGAATGTAACTAAAACTGTAAAAATGTACAAAGACTGAGCAAAAAGGATGAATCCAAAGTGATTGAAATTGCTGTCCTTCTTCTCGAGATATTGTATTAAAAACAAGTATGTATCATTAATGAAGAGTAATTGCTTATGGAGAATGTGACGTGTAGAACAAATTATAAAAAACTACTTTTATAGTTATAAAAATTTTTTAAGTAATTGCAATTCGTAAATATTATCGGTATCTTCTTCCCTACGTTGTTTTGTATTTTAGTACATACGATGATAATTAATTGTGCTTGAAATTCTTTGTCATTGATGCGCGTACAAACTTGATCGTCATTCGACAGTCGTTCGTAGCAACGCGGTAAAAATGAACGTATGAACAACATTTGTGAAATCTTGCACGGCGGTCGTGTAAGTTTCAACGTTTACTACTTAAATTCGCGATGCCATCGACCGGGGTAAATCACAGACGACGTGTGATCGAATTCGTGTACGCGTCGTAACTTCCGGCCGTGCTTCTCGTGGATTTTTTCACTTTCGATCGCGTCGACAGAGCTCCGCACCCTATCCGTCGCAACCCGTCCCCCTCTGCGCTGGCAAAATGCACGGATGCCGAGCGCGAAATGCGACACTGCGGGTGTCGGATTCTCGCAGCAGATTTTACGTATAAATCGTTTTTTGACTGGCACCGACACCCACCGGTCGTACCGTGCGGACTTTCGATTCCGCGGCGTAACTTAATCACGCAGATAAAATTCTGGATATCGCGATACCTGATGATACGCTCTGAGACAGGAGGCGGGTAGGAGGGGGTAGGAGGCGGGGTGAAAACATCAGGCGCGACAAAATACAGTTGAAAGGTTACACGATCGCTCGATCCACCCAGTTATAGGAAAGCCTTGACTGGTCGACAAAGCGTAACTGCACTCTCAAAAGGATGCCTTCGGTGTATACGTGTGTATACAATACGTCCGCTTGTGTACGTGCACGTGTGCATTGCACCACTCGAACGGATCGATTTCTCGTGTCACTTCTCTCGTTCGTCTCTTCTTTTTTTTCTTTTTTTTTTCTTTTCTTTTTCGTATAATTATATTTTTCACGCGCTCCGTTCTTACCGATGCGCCGGCGATATATTATACATGCAGTCCGATTGAAAATCCAACACGGTTTCCGTTGGGAATGCTCAACATGACGATTCCCCCGCGCGAATGTCATATTTCACGCAGGCGTAATATACAAAATATTATTTGTAACATTATTATTTCGTTTGTTTGTAGATATCACGCTATTAAACACTCTTTTGTTGATATTCACCACAGTAGAAAATTGTCTCATTGCTAGTACATAAACACTCTCATCTAATCATCATGAATAGTTATCAACGGGTTGATAAGATTGAAAAGAATCTTGAAATTAATAATATTAATCACATTTCCATTTCGACATCGTTAATTTTCGCGCTTGCTAAAAATTTTAAACGTAAACACTTTATTAAACCTTATTATTATCATTATTTGTCTTGTCGCACGGACAAACGCATTTCACTAAAAAATTTCAAAAGAAACAACGTTCTCCGACTAAACAGATATTCTGATATGTATACTCAAATCGTAATTAATCATGTTTAAAATTGAAAGTTACTATGCAACGAATACCATGTAAGAAAATTTTAAAGGAGAGTGTACACTTGTCTTGACAATTCAATTAATCAACTACTCTTTTTCCTATCAAAGGAATTGTGAGATCTACGCAGTGTAATTGAGAGATGTGCTCGGAGATGTTCCAATCACGCGTTTCGCTTGTCTCCGATTCGTTTGTAATCGATTCATAAAACAAGTAGATGATACGGGGACGTAACAAAAGAGAAACTAATCGATCACACGAGCCAGACGTTTAATCCAGCATTTTAGAGTAGCACGACAGCTTTGCTCGTTTCTCACTGCTGTTTTGCAGACTAGATAGCAAAAAGTTTATGGCGTGCCACCGGAACAATGTACGTAGGTGCTATTGAGACTGCTGGCTGGTAGGCATTCATTCCCTGGAATGTTGCGTGTGAGTATAATTTTATTACAAATAACATTGTTCAGTTATCAGTTGTTGTCAGTTATATGTTACACATCTGTGTAAATGTTTATTGTTCTTTTGCGCGTAAAGGTGTAGGAAATTTAATTGATTACGTGCCTCCGTACCCTTTCATTTACATTTAAATTGAGCAAGGGTTTAAAAGATAAATTATATATGCCCCTGTGAAAAGCATAATTACGCCCTGCTATTTATGCTACGAAGGTGTATCGATTGAGGGCAGAATATATTTTTCAATATCTAGCGTAATTTTATTTTTCGAGGGATTCCAGTTTACACAGTGTCATCCAAACGCGTAATTCAAACGAAATATATCGTTGCAATTCAAATGTAGAACTCGAAGAATGAAATTAATTTGAAAAAGTCGAAATCTTAAGGAAATGTCATATGTTATTATATGGATCAAATCGTTTAAAACCACACGTGAAAGGACCACATTTTGATCGCATACTTCTTGAACGAGAAACTATTATTCCACTAGCGTATTCCTTGGAATCGAGAGTCTAAGTCGTTATACTAATTGATATTTCAATGCTACATGTGTAACCAGTTTCAATCAATTTTAACATACAATGCATTTATCAATTCAAACATGTATCTGCCTGAGCCAACCAAACAATGATTTAAATTAGTACATCATCGCACAATTAGTTTTCGGTTCTTGCGCACACGGTTTGGTCGCGGTGCGTTGAAAGATAAAAGAAGGGAAGCACGAATCGATTTGAAAAGCCGACAGCGAGACGTTTAATCTACCATTTTAGTCGAGCATGACAGGTTCGCTCGTTTCTCACTGCCATTTCATAGTCAGTGACAAAAACTTTATAGCGTGGCGCTAAACAGTGACACGTACTAGGGAAGATTGCATTCGCCGCTGTGTCGTGGCAAACTCTATTTAGTAATAGACGTTTTCGCGTTTATTTGGAGGACCGAGCAGAGCGCAATTTAAAGCCGTTTAAACCACGTTTGTTTTATATGACTATTTTACAGACGGAACTTTTATGCATTGAACAGTGCAATCGTGAAAATGTAATTTTAAAGGAATGGCACTTTAGGTGGCAAATTATTGCCATCAAAAATAATTATGTCACGTTTATATTACGTTTCACGGTGCGCCTTTATTATTTGTCGCAGCTGAGAAATATTTTGCACTTTCTGCAATTTCCCACGTACAAACACAGCTCATCTACTTATTGCCGGTGGTACAAAGGATGAAAATTTAAAGAGTAACGTTCCGATGCTCTTTCTGTTCGTTTGCTTCAACTTCATATCTGTTTTGTACCTTTGCTGTTGTCTTCAGTAATGCTATCGTTTGTTGTTGTTGAGTCACAAACGCTGTAATAACCATTCTCGAAGTCGTATTAATATTCCACGTATTTATTTAAAAAATATTCGTATTTGTTTAAAGAAAATTCGTGTTTAAATATAACCAGAGGAAGTTGTCATTGACCTTACTACTTGCTCTTGCAAGAAGTAAGAATAAATTAAACGGAATTGTGATAATTTTCTCTCCTACCATTTCTACGATAATTGAAAATCTACGTTTAAAAAAATATTCCTTTACTTGTTGTCCCTATTGAATTTTTTATTTTACTACGTCGTAGTAAGTGACAGCTAATAATGAATAAGTTTACATATTTTTACATATTTTCACAGCTTTAAATTTTAACGACAAGTATTTGCCAAATTTATTTCACACACGCACGCACGCACGCGCAACAGCCGCAAACCGGGAAAGGCCAGCTGAAACCTCAAAGGAGCCACGTTGATTTAGAAGTTATCGTTGATTTTTCGCGAAATAAGAGAAACAGCCAGGCGAAACTTTTCATTCGCTGCGAGACCCTATACATAACTAGCCGGTGTTCTCGTGGCGACATAACCGCGCCGATACACCGATAGCCCGATATACTTTGCTGGCTGGCTGCCGTTAGTCCCAAGGTAGCGATACCCGGACGAACGAAAACGAGCGGGGGGTGTTAAACGGGACCATTACCTCCAACCCGCTGCCATTATTGCTCATTTATCGGCGAAAGCCCGGTGAAACTATTGGCCGCGTAGGCTTGCCGCGACACGACACTCTCGCTCTCCTCCGACAGTTTCTGCTACCGTTGTTAAGATCTGCTACATCTTTCTCTCTTCCGCTTCTTCGGCGTTGACTCGCCTCGCCGATAATTACGTTAACTGCGTATTGCCGTTCTCTGTCCGGTTCTTTCTCGTGTTAGAAAGCGTCTTTGCTGCGGAGGTAACTTCTTTTTTGTCAAAGTGATTTTAGCGGGGGTGCAACGCTGATGCAACGAAAATTAGCGATTGGTTGATTTGGGTCACGTGATTCGCGAGCCGGCGTGGGGTAGACCTCGAGTAGGAGTGGCGTTGTCTGATACTGAGCTATCGCGTCCGTAATTTGTTTTGTTCGATTCAAATTACACAGTTGCTTCTGGACCTTTCAGTGAGACGAATCGTACATTTTCTTCTGTGGATTTGTATGCGTAGACTTTCTCGCGAATTTTCTGGAGTCTGAATTGAGAAGATTGGTACTATTTATTAACAGATCGTGGATCTTGGGATGGAATTCATTGCAAAGAAATGGATAAAAATATCGAACGAAAATATTTCGTAAATATTTTTGCATGCAACGTGTATTCTGTAAATTTCTCTACCATTAAATTTCTTAAAAATGTATAAATATTCGCTATTGATTGTAATAAAAAAAATTAATGTTTTTTTTTCTGAGTTTGAGTTGATTTCTGTCGAGTGTAATTTCAATCGAATTTCAACATTTCTCTCAGGCTCAAAGGTATACGTGCGAGTCTTTTAAAACTGAACGAACCTTCAGAATTTCTAAAGCTGCATCTGACATTATGATACAGTAATTGCATCGCTTTCTGCAAACTGTCAAGCGATAATCTCCTTTACTGAATTACGTTTAATTGAATGCACAAAGTTTGAACTCGCATTGAACAACCTGTATGCTCAGTTTGATTAATGTATCCCTTGATGATGTTTCAAGATATCAAGTTGTAGGGAAAATCCACACAGATTACGTTTCAACAGGTAGTTTATAAATACTTGCCAATGTTTTGATAATAATTCATCTTGGTGGATTTAATAGAATAACTATACGCATGTTTATTGAGCTAAATGAACGCAATTTATTTGAGATTACCGTATTACAACGTCTCTCGTTGATACATTAATTATTATTACTCGATAAAATATCAACGTGTAATTCGCAAAGTTTTTGCTCCGTTTAATTCCGTTATGCCGGAAATAAAATTGATTTACCACCAGCTTCTTGTTTCTCCGTTGTTGAAAAATTTCTCGAATTTTTTAAACAAAGTAGAAGACAATTCGTCACTAATATGTTTCATTTTGCAAACTTCCGTAAGCAGCAAATTAATTTATCGCGCGGTGTTAAATTTGCTTTTCTCTTTTTATTTCATTAAAAATTTAATCTTGAGCTGCAGCCAGCAAGATTTTCTCAAAACAATAACTCGCAACGATTTTCTTAATATCCTCAATTTTACTGAGGATATTTGTCATCGTAATTTATTATTTCTTGCTGCGAAATGTTGAATAAAGAAAATTCAGCGAAAAAAGTTGAACAAGATTCGGCAGAACGATTCGCACGGCGAAGTTGGACGTATATATATTTAATTACTTCGAAAGCCGAGGAATAAATTGCGGTACAAGTTTCGCCGTTTCGTAAAACGGCGAGAGCTGTGTTCCTTTTTTTCTCTCTCTCTCTCTCTCTCTCTCTCCGCTGTAAAATGGGTTTTCGAGTTCCGTTTGAGGAGTTTCGAACGTTGGAGAGGTGACGACGATCTTCTCATTCGCTGCCTTTCAGAGCCATTCAAACGTAACCTGTAGCACCGAAACCGATTTCACGATCGGAACTTTCGAAACTTCGCACTTGTAAACACGACCAAAGAGGATTAGAGGGAGTTCCAGTAGTATTTCCGCTTTGCGAATACGACACACGGGGTGTGTAACGCTGGGATTGCGTGCACCGCTCGACACGCCGCGATAAACGGCTCGAATACGCGTAAACTTGCCTTTCCATTGTACCCTGCCCTCAAGTGCTCCCTCGCACACGTGGACCATGTCATGCTCTTCGTTTCTCGAATCAGTTTCCATTAACGAGCATGCTAATGACACGTATTAGCTCCGCCGCGCTCTTCGAGTCCTGTTCGAGAAGATGTTGAAACGTTTCAATCGTGAATGTTAACCGCGTGTACGAGAAGTGCGTTGGAACGATTTCGCTTGGAGCGAACGAAGAAATTCATTTGCGAAAGAATTGCACGCATGGTGCATTGTCGAAACGAGCAGTCGTTTCTCGAGATTTATTTCGAGACAGAGAGAGTTTGCTCAGTAATCACGTGATGTTTTTTTTTTGTCGTGAATTTTTAATTTGTTTCTTTCTCGTGCGCTCCACTTTTCTTCTTCGTCTTTTCCAAATAGGGAAATTATCGATAATATCGTCGCATGCAATTTATTTGCGTGTGTTTGAAGAATTCTTGCAAAAATATCTTATCGTCGGTATTTTTCTATCTATGGAAGATGTGCGAGTGACGTTCGTCTTCAAGCATCTTGTCTTTTAATTACCATTAAATCGCGTCACAATTGCGCTCTCGTTTAAACTTACGCGAAGGAGCTAGAGGAAATAAGATCACGACGTGAAACTGACTTGTACCCACGTGAGAGCAGGATTTCTTACACGGTGGCGATGAAGATCTGTTGACCGAACGTGACGAAATATTTCCTCGTCCGTTCGAAACGAGTATCAAAATTCCAATCTTGTCTCGCAAACGATCAACGATCAACAGTCCTCCTCTCGCAAAGAAAGAAATTTCTTTGAATGTTCCACGACAGTCTTGTCTTCCGCAAACGAGGAAACTTATGCAGTTCGGCGGAGATTGTAGCTTAGCACGTTACATATACGGTACACTCGCACGATCCGCGACACGCACGTTCGCTCGAATATTAGCGCACGCAAGCTTGCGAACGAGCAGGGTCCTACGTACACGCCGTATGTATGTAGGCCCGATAATTAACGAATATGCTAATCGGGCGAATAGAAAAGGAGGGGCCTGTAATTAGCCCGCGGCGCGATACCAACCGGTTTACGTTAATTATTCAGTCCTTGTTCTTTGCGACCCCGCGGCCAACTGTAATTAATTTTCGAATGACGTGACTGCAAGGAGGTTGCATCTATTAGCGTTGTCGGTGGAACGGTGGTGACTTATGCGTCTGACAGGTGGCACGTTTCCCAAGGTGTCGATATCCAATCGTCATGATCTGCAATTCATTACTTACAATGAACTCGGTCAATCGACGCTCGTTGTTTCACTCGATCATCTCGGACAGTCCGCTGGTCGATGAATTAGGTGCATTATCATTTTCCGACGTTTTCGCGTGTTCTTCGTAAGGTTCGGACGAAGTTCAATTGCAAGTTTTATCGACTGAAACCTCCGAGGACGTGGTTAGAAACGCGTGTTGAAACGCATTGTGACGCGTTTCAGAGTGAGACGAAGTTGTCGTTGATCTTACTACTTCCATCGTTACTCTTATTGTCATCATCGGAGTTTCTTTTATAGGTACCTTTATTATCTATTGATTAGTTTTTAATAATCAAACGTTTGTTTGTCTAATGAAAACAGGAAAATGGTATTCACAAAAGATTCAGCCCTCAAAGGACTGTACCGCCTTTTTACAATTATTGTTCAGTTAATTGGGATTATTTCTTTTGTCGGTTATAATTCAGTAATTAAATACAATTAACGGGAGTAAATGTACCATCTCTGCTACTTGAAAATAACTCGAAAGTAGTAACAATTAGCAAGCAAAGTTACATCCATTTCATAACGTGCACGTTATCGATGTGTACATTATTCGTGAAACGATGTGATACAAAAACACTGACCATTTTGTTTCTAAGATTGTAAAATGTCAATATTATATCTATGAGAAGTCTGTGTAATTGAACTTGAACAAAATATGTATACTTTCGTATAATTATCCGATTTATAAATTCGCAAACTTTCAACAGACAGTGTCTAAAGTCGATTAGGTTCGGCAACTGATCAGAGTGGCAAGTCGCTTCAGAGCGATCGCAATTTTACGGTTAATTTACACAGTCGTTACATCAAACGTGAGCTGTTTCAGCCGATATTGTAACGTGTTGCACTTTAGTTGACGTTTGTTGCTAAATAAATATCCGCGAGCATTGTTTTACCTAGCAACACTGTACGTAGCAAGCATAACGCTCATACAGTACATTAACCGTGACTCGCACAGATGAGATCTGTATACGTGTGTGCTACAGAAATTTTCGTCAAATACAAAACGCATCATTCGCGTGAAATTTTCACGCGTGTTGTGCAAATGGATAGCGTGATTTCCATACATCTAAGTTTACTGTTACAGTAGGATTTTCATTTTGAAATAAATTTGGATCTAGCTGGAGGTTTGACTCGCTCATTAAGTATCACAACTGTTGTTGTATTTTATGTATGTTGTATATATTGTATTGTATTGTATTTGAACATTTTATATATTCTACGCCGCTTTGTATATTTTTTGCATAATTTTTCATAAAATAATGCGTAAAATGCACAAAGTACAGCCTGTTTATCGGTACTCTATCTGGAGTCGTTTTTCCAAATGATATTTACGAAAATATGAATTTCACAAACTCTGAAAGTCCAATTACTCGTACGTGTGTTTGATCATCTGTAGTCGAGCAGAGTTTCAAACGCGCGAGTTCCGAGATCAATAAACAAAAAAAAAAAGTCGACGAATTATTTTACATTCGCTGTAAAAGAAAATATGATATCGTCGTACAAATGTCAAATTCGAGCGGTCGTACAGTTCGTACATCAGCACTTGCGAAATATACGTATGCACGTTCCGAGTGTCGTAACCAACACCGGCCGCTAATGTATGAAATTCAACGGTGGCCGCCGATCCGCATTACGCGTGGACACGCGAGTTATTAATTCCCGGACGTGTAGACACGATGAATCCATTAAAGAATTTTCTTTTTTTTTCTCTTCTTCGTTTTAACCGCGGTCGATACTTTTCGATTAACTTCACGTGAAATGGAAGCCCGAGGGCAGCTAATGGTTTCTCCCTCTGCCGCGACATAAACTCGCGCAAAAAACGTACCCGATGGCTGACTTGTAGCGACTGCTCGAATATGGGTTCGTCGGAAGAGAGAGAGAGAGAGGTGGAAAAAAATTAGGGTCCAGCGTTGGACTGCATAGCGAACGATTAGTCGGGGCGTAATTGCGCGTAAATAAAACGTAGCTTCCTTCTGGTTGACCGATCTCTCTCGACCAATCTCCTCCCCTCCCGCTTGGCTTGTCTGCTTTATCAGCCACGATAAAAACCTGCTCGGTTAATTTCCTTAACTCGGTTTTTGCGCGTGCAAGTTAAGCAAACGATAACGCTCTCCACCCTGTCCACTTTTGCCATTAGTTGTTTGCCGCAGGTTCTTGAGCGAATTTCTTGGCTTTTTCTTTCCTCTCCCCGCAGCACGTCGGACGATCTCAATTTTGTTTCATTTTTGCGCGCTGTCGACGCTCCAAATGCAAATTAATAGATACTCCGCGTAACGTTAAGTCTGGATTTATCGAAGAAAATTGCGCGTTTGAATCAACAGATTGAATTTCCAATGAAATTTGAAACTGATGTTCATCAACGTGATATTCACTAGTATTGCGCTTGACTCGAAGGGAATTTATCTAGACTTTCTACGTCTGCTAGTTAACGTTATGACAAACTATATATTTATCCGATGAAATATCAAAGTACACGTATCTCTAACATTGATTCGATCTCAACGTTTTATTTGATCGCAATTTTCTTCCCCTTTCTACATAACCTATTTATACATGTCATATTTATTCGGTATAAATACCGAAACTCGTATTTTTAAATTAACGCTTCAGTATTAACATAATCTTTTTTTAAACTGCCACATAACGTGCATAAACTACATTTCGCAAAGACTAATTGACAAGAAACAAAAACGCGTGTCATCCTCCGTATATTTTCAACGTAGGAAAATACGTTTGTTCTCGTCGAGACGAGACGAGACGCCGGACAGCGCGCATAACTTCTATCGTTATTTCGATATTTACGGACGACTCGTTTCCAAAAGTGATCCGTCGCGTGTTTGCGTGAAAAACAGAGGAGAACTCGAACAGAACCGCGAAGCAACAGCCGCCAATGACAACAACTTCGATTGTCCGGCTAATTGAAATGCACGCGAGTTTTAACAATATACTCATTAATGTTAATGCCACGTTAACAGCGCGGGATAATTTGGCGGTGACAAACAAAAGCGCGATTTCGCCAGCCAGCATTCGTCCTGGCAACCATCATCCGAGATATTTAATTACTTAACAGATTATTTTCGACGCTGAGACTAATATGCTAATGTCGCCACCAGCGTGACGCACTCATCGATATCGCGACGCGTTCATCTTGCGTCCGTATTGCGAGTAAATCGTGATTAGGAATCGTGAAAATTTGACTAGAAATGGGAATCGTATCGCGTATGACGATCTAAATCTCTTAAAACATTTTGCTTCGTGCCGTATAGACGATCAACTGCAACTACAACTACTTTAGTCGAACTTAGAAAGAAGCATCACACCGTCAATCGTATTTTTGCTTCTTTAATCGTCACTCTACGTAACAAAAACAGTAACAAAAACTTGAATTTTGTAATATCTTCGCAGAATGAGTTTTACAAAATCGACATCTGTCTTTGAAACTGATCAGTTTTCGACTATGTTGTGAGGATTCAAGAGAAGAAGAGGGAAAATGTTTCTACGTTTAAAAGAAATAATGCAAAAATTCTCTCTTCTGTAAACTATCGTTTCATTTTCGTTGCAATTTCGAAATACCTTTCGAAGCGTCTGTCCAAAGATTCGTCTCGCTGAAACGCCCAGAAGCAACTGTTCCGACTAGGAAACGAAAACGACCTTGAATCGATACGAAACAAAAATTACAGGCGCGATCCCCACGCCCCCTCGCGAATCACGTGACCCGAAACAACCAATCGCTAATTTTCGTTGCATCAGCGACTCGCTTTCAAATCACTTTCAATGATAAAATGGAGAAAAAAGCGTAGAATCGAACAAAGGAAGAAAGGGAGAAAAGGGAGAGAGAGAGAGGTAGACGGCGGAATGATCACACGTAAGCACGGTGTAATTCCAATTTCACGCACTAATCAGGCGCGGCGAGTAATTGCTTTAATCCTGTCGATAATTTGTTCGAATAATTAGTTCGAGTGTTGCCGCGCCGTTTGCCCAGGGATCGATCGACTTTTCACCACCTCTTCCTGCGAACGTTCCATGCAATCGACGTCCGTCAAGGACAGTTCTTTGTCAACGTCGCGCGGTCCGCGCGTCGGTCTGACTAGTTTTGACGTTTACCACTTCGGATCACTAGCACACGGTTCATTCATCGGGACATTCTACGCGCGGACGCCAGTGTTACTCATTGTCAGTTTCTTTATCATTGTTGAAGTGAGCTCGAAGCGCTTTGATGAATAATAATTCCCGTTCTCTTCGGAAATGCGGCGTCGATTATTGTTACTGCTATTTTAGTAGTAATAATAATAATCGCGATAACAATGGACGAAAGGACAACGGTTGACGATAACGTGAGTTTTGTAAAATTAAATTAAACTGCTAAGAACCAAGAAGGAGAAATGAAGTTATTATAGCACGCTCGCGTGACATTTATTTGCGAAATCATTTTTTTTTTTTTTTTTTTTGGTTTATTGAAATAAATTCAATTTGCGTTGTTGTCTTCAAAACTGAATTTAATTTCACTTCTGTGAATGATACACAGTAGACAAAAGTAATTTCACGAGAAAGAAACGTTTTTTTTTACGATATAGATATAATACAACTTATTTGCAAATTTTTCTCCTTTCATCGCAAAAAATTATTATTCGATTATTTATTTTTCATTTTTCGTCGAGATTTAAAAACGCGTACGTTCTGAAATTATTAAAACGAAATTCATCGAATTACTTTTAAATTTAAAATACCAACATTAAACGAGACTGATATTTCCCTCGTGTTGCGGGCGACTTTCACGACGAGTTTAATTGACATTTACTTTGACGTGCGATGCGATAGTGCAAAAATATTTGTATTGAAGTTAATTTCATTCAGTTGCATTTAGCCAATAGTTGGTGTTATTTTGATCAACAAATGATGATTAAGGCAATCATAATAATTTATAATGTTAGTGAATTGCGATAGGCAGCTACACACGTTTAAAAGTTTAGTGGTTGAGAGCAATTTCGTTCGGTGATATAGGAATTCTATGCGTTCAAGTTAAATTATACGACGCAAATAAGCTACTATATCTATAAATTTTAGCTTTAGCTACGCGCTCAGTTGTCGGATAGGATATAACTACGACCTTCTGATTTCAGAGTTAAATCGTAAGCTCATACATCACAGTCGCATTCCATCCTCCTTCGGTCTACGCTCTGTCTCTTGTTCGAAAGGATTTCTGCCCGATAATTCTCTCGCTGACAGCGATTAACGAAGTTCAGCTCGAAATCCTTTTCCCTTCAAGAAACACGAGTCACGATCCTGTTTATGGAACGACATTGTTTTCAGCGATTAATTCTAATAATGTTAACAACGTTGATCAATCGTACAAATTGCTTTTGCTCGAAAGAAATATAATTGTAACTACAATTTCGAAAGAGGATCCTTGGAACGAATATCAGTCCGTCGAGAGCTGTGCCAGACTTTTTAAAATTTTACACGCGTGGGGGAATCGTGTTCATAACTGTCTGACTGTAACGTGATGACAATTATGACGAATCTGAATTATTTCGTTTATCTGTATATTAGAAGTAAATTTGAAAATTTTCTTACTTTGTTGTCAAACTCGAAGCTTTCTACTCCAATTCCAACAGCAGAGCCTAGATACGTCTTGCTCTTTTCAAGTCATTGGGCGATTCTTTCTATACAAGTATTGCGTGTAAAAATGCTCTAAGAATCTCTGTCGTTAATTCCACTAGCGCACTTTGCTCTTTAACGACTCGACAAGAGAGAAATACAACTCTCGTTGCGGCGTGACATGCGACATAAAACACGCGTTTGCGCGTCAAAGAAGAGGAAGAAAAACATCGTCGCATTTACGAAAGCCAAAACGGAATGATTTATTTTACGAGATGAACGTTACGACCAACCTTGCATATTCCTACGTGATAATTGCCCTTCGAAACCCGTCGGAATTCCCTTCGGCGGTAAAAAATCCTTGCCATCCTGGAAATCGCCGGACGTCTAGACCGATGGAACTCCATCTGATAAATCTGCGTCATTTACTCGGGACCTGGTTAATCCGAGGCAACGAAACGATTTCGGCGCTGATGCGAGGCTTTAGTTAAAGATTTAGATTTAGAACGCGAGAGAGAGAAAAAAGAGAGTAATCGTCGGTCGGAAAGCCACGGGGGCAAGTTGTTGGCAAGTGTGGCGAATCGTGTCCGTCCAAAGGACAAAAGTTTCGCCGTTTACGATGCACGATGCTGTGGATCATTTGTTTCTACTTACGTTCCGTCCACAACCGAGTAACGCATCCTGGTGTAACGCAATCGTTGCTGGGAACGTGTTGATACTGAAATTGCTTCGTTAACGTTACGGTCGTGGCGGTCATATCTGTTTTAGCGATCGATTTAGCGCCTAATGCGCGTCAACTTCGACTCGCGTGCTTCAGTGAACATCTTACGACGAAGATGATGAACTTTCTTCTGATTCCACTTTTCTTGAAACACGGTTCTTTTTAAATATATATATATATATATGCATTGTTTGAACAAAAGGTTTTTATGCAAAATGGTACAGGCCACTAAATTTGTCGTTAAAAGCAGCAATTTCACGAATTTACACGGTAAAAATTTCTAAAATTTCCGAGATGTTTGACAAACTATGTTTCACATTGCTGATAAGCAAAAAATATTTTTTTCTTTTTTCTTTGCAGAACTACATTTATGCCAAATTTCATCAAAATCGGCGATTCATACTTTTTATTAATTCTCAGAAACGATTATTGTATGGTAAAATAATCGTTTGGAGTAAATTGTTGCACAGGGCTTGTGTATCCATCAGCTGTTAAAATTGACGAGAGACGCGTCATTTGAACAATAAGAAATTTAAATAACGAAATTCAACGAGTATCGACAACGAGTGTTCGAACAAAGAAAATTTCATTGCAAACGAGGGAAGAATTTCACTCGGGCTGCACAGCGCGAGAGCTAGTTAGTATGGCGAAACAAATCCCTCTCCGTGAAATGTATCACAGTATGAATTTACGCGTATTTTAGCACAGTATTAGTCTCATTAACATCATATCTACCGTCTGATGTACGCGTTTCGTTTCGCGGAATGTTTGTTCACTGCGAGACCTTTAATCATAATTATACAATAAACAAATTTAATTAATTACTCTTCATAATTAAAATGTATCTAATATTAGGTTCAACGTTCAAGATGTTGCGCCATAATGAAAATACAGGGCCCCGAGGCTTTAAAGCTCTTTTAATGAAATTCACATGTTACCTGTTATTAACGATACACTTTGTTTACCGACAGCCGACATATGAAATTCCCGTTTCGAAACGAATTGTACGTACTTGGCAACACATTGTTGCACGCTTTGGATAGTGTTGTTGCAATTTCACGTGCGATAGAAGGAAATTTTAATTATTGCGAGAGTAGAAACGTTTTGTATGAATTTTCGTTTGAAATTAGTAATTGATTAAATACTTTATGACCAGCCAAGTCTATTAAAATCGAACGAAGAATACGATCACTCAGTATGAGTAATCTAATAATTTAATGTCGATATTATAGTCGTGATGCTAATTTAATGATATCAAGTGCAACGATACACGCGAATGTATTAGAAGCAGATTTTGTTGTTGAAAGGACAATATCAAAAACTTATAATATAAACGCTAAAAATGAATCGGGACATTGCACACACGCACGTTTTACAAATTTATTTTTCTTCAATCATTTTCACTGAAATTAATGTTTCAGTTAACGACTTTATAACTTGACTTTTACACTTTAGAGCGTTTAAATCTCGTTAATAAGAGGTTGAGCATTTTTACACAAAAGTGTACGTAGAAATCATACGTAACATTATAATCGTAGAAAGCTAGCATCGTATCATTCGCCTCGTTTTACTCCCAGAATGAAACGCTGCGACACGTCCGACCTCCCCCATCCAGGCGTGTTTATATTCACGCCGACTTGCATCAATGGTGCATCACCGGCGAACGATAGCGATGCTCAAAACCGCGAAACTCTTGGCCACCTTCTCGCCACCCGTAGGTTGACCTACGAATTTCCTCGCAGCGTGCTAGCGCCAGCAAACGGCCAGACTATTATTTATCCCGGGGTCGCAGCCGTGAACACATATTTGTTTCTTCCCCGCGAGTCTTTCTCCGGGACGTGGCTCGCGAATTATTAATCAAATCAAGCAATAAGCGCGCCGGTATAAATAACGATAGCAGCGAGGGCTCGTGCCCAGGTTGGCTTACGATCTCCTCGTCGTCTCGTTCCTCTTTCCCCCCCTCCCCCTCTCCTCTCTCGCTTTCTCTCGGCGAGCCGGCTTTCCACGATTCCGGTGGTCGGTTTCTAGCAAACGATATCACCGTAGGTGGGTTACGCGGCGGGCGAGGGTGATTTGTCGCAGCGGATATGAGAGCGGCGAATGCCCCTTTGGACGCAATATTATTTTAAACGATGATATAGGAGGGGCGCGTGGTGCCGCAGAAACCGCGCGTTCTAGCCCTTGCCACGTACAGGGTGTAACGCGCGAAATGAAAATCGTCGCACGTGTACGAGCCGTGGCGCCTGGCCTTCTCCCTTTGTCTCCTTCTCTCTGGCTCACGCGTGCGGCACGCCTCGCCCAAACAACGCTAAATCGGGGCTACGTTCCACGATGTCGCTCGCTTTCGCGCGTCGCCAAATTCCGGTCGCGTTCCGCGAAACGAGATCACCCGTTGCTCGTTCAACGAGCCTCGGCTGCGAATTTTATCACTGAAAGTGATTTTAACGGGGGTAACCCGGAAATCCGGCCTCTTCGGGTGGCAATTGCAACGCTGATGCAACGAAAATTAGCGATTGGCTGATTTGGGTCACGTGATTCGCGAGGGGGCGTGGGGTAGACCTCGAGTAGGAGTGGCGTTATCTGGCAGTCTAGAGCGATCGCGCCTCTAATTTGTTTTCCGTCGATTCAAATGTTTGCCATCTTCATTTCCTAGTCAGCATATAAGTCATGCTGTTCCTTCAGAAGAAGGAACAAACCTTTGCGGCGTCTTTGATAGAATTTCCCCATCGACGGGGAACTCTCTTGTGCAGATTTTGACAGATTCGGGGAGTTTGAAATGTGTTTGCAAATTTCTAATTTGTACTATACGTGCTCGTGTTGTTGTTACAGTTGACGTGGCTTATTTTCAGTATTAATTTTGAAGTATGCATGGTTGTCCTTTTTTTTTTATAAAAGAATTTTGGAATATTATTAATTTTATATTCCAAAGGACATGGTGAGTATAACGGAAACTAAAACATTTATTTATTAAATTGCAAATTTCTTAATGTATAAAGTTGCATTCGGTACTTAAATTGCATGTATATAACTTGTGCATAAATTTTATCAATAGATAATCACTGAACTGCATTTTGCTTCCGTATTAAATCACTCGAATGTACTTCTTCTAAGAGAATATATATATATATATATATAGAATGGAATTTATTATTTGTTTAATGACTGTGCCTTCACAAAAATGATTCCATTTATTAAATCAGTATTCGAAATATTATACAGCTGGTAGGATTGTGGATTCTTTGCAAACAGAAAAGGATTGCGATGTTATCGCTAAAGTAAACGGAAGAACTCGAAGTAGTTGTTTTAGATTGATCTCCAATGACTCAGCTTTCGTCATGAGAGGGCCGATAATAATGACTTCGGCGTGACTTGTTCTATTTAGATTTTCATTAATTAAGGGGATTAAAATAGAAAGTATTTATGATTGATTTCGAATGAACGAAGTAGGACAAATTTGTTTTGAAACTCTAGACTTCAATTTACACAGATTTATGGCCTGTCACTTTCTCCCTTTTACTTAATTAATCTCGCAGCACTATTTTCCGCAATAATGAACGCACGGTACGATGCAAAATATTTTCTACAATCTGTTAAATATAAATATAAATAAATGCGTTGCCTGTACAAATGAACGCAGCACGTTTGATATTTTCTTCAATTTCGAAAATTATTCGTAACTTGCCAATTTGTTAATTGAAAATCGATTAATCTGAAATTGTGATTACCACTTTGAACGATATTTTTGTATTCTCGATACATAAAGTAAAGTTCTTTCAACAATCTAAATGATTTGTTCGTGAATTAAATGTAATTGTAATTTATATAAAACAAATAAACATGTTATTTCTAGCTTCCTCCAATTTTCTGGATTATTTTCAAAAAATTTTCAAAAAATTTGTAACCCTTTACGTGTAACCAGTGTTTCAACACCAGGGGCATTAAAAGTCATAGTCAATCACAGATTCGGTGTTGAGGGTGCCCCAAGGGTTCATCTGAACTATGACACGAGATAATTACTTGTAACTAGTGATGTATATGGTGTTAAAGGTTACACAAATGACAGAATAGGGACGTTGCACTAAATTAGTTGATCGTTTTAACACTGTTTACACGCAATCAATAAATTTGGTACAAATTTTACTTTCTGAATGATGCAGTTGCATCATTTTCAGCTGGATACAAATAGTAACGTATTATATTATATTATATTATATTGTATTTTATTGTCTTCTTTAAACACGAATAATAGAAATTATAACAAAATGAAGAGAAATAATTTTTTGTTTTCTGAAATAAAAAATATGATACACGTTTGTCAGTCCAATTGAACATTACTACAATTTAATTACCTACTACGCGTTTCACTCTAATAAAATAACGTCTATGTAATTACGAAATTTGTGATTTCCCACTTAAGATAATTAAATAATTAAATTCATCAAACATTTGAAATACGTGAAACATTAAATATAAGTAGATCTTGAGCTATATAAATAATGCTTGAAATACTGGTTTCAAGCAATAAAACAAATTGAAAAAATGTTCATCCTCTCAATGTCATGAATAAATCTACACAATTTTTTCCGGTTTTTAATTTTCAATGACAATCGTCCCCGCAACCTAGAATTAAAAATGTATCGCTTCGGAACGAAATGTTTTACTTTCGCGTGTAATTTCAATTGTTATTTTATATTTAATATTTGTATGATATTACAACTTTCATCAGATGCTTTGTTGCGACAAGATTTTAAACAATTAATTTTCCTGGATTTCAATAATTCATCCTGTTGAAGAAATAATAATAATAATATGATTCATTTATGTGAAAATATTAATTACAACGTAAGTTATACAAATAATTTAACTATTAAATAATATAAGAGTAAACGATATAAGATTAAAATAAACGATAATGATAAAAAGATGTAGAAAGTAAAACAATTTCGTAATATGCTGTCGTTCAAAGTATATTGTAGTTACGAATCATCACGCAAAGAGAAATTCATTTAATAAAACTAACTAGACTGCAGATTTTTGTGCAATTGAAGAAATCATTAAAACATTTAAAACATAGTTCTGTAACGTAAAAGAATTTTCTACCGAGATACAAATTTTCGTAAAAATCCGCAATTTGTTAGTAAGACAATTACTTGTAAAATATAATCGAGACAATCTAAAATATATTCCAAAAAATATATTTTTCTATGTTACATTCTTAAATAAAAAAAAAAATTCTACAAAAGTTATCAGATGGTAAAATAATGTAAAGAGCACGCAATTCGCACGATAGTGAATACATGTGTAAAAAATCACAAGAAACGTAGAACGATGCGTGTTTAACTGGCGAGTGGATGTCAAAGTTTCTTTCGGTCGCGTCGAATTCTGACCGCGTTCACTGAAACGAGAGTCGCCGCGTCCCGTTTGAATTCCAAGAGTTTGAATTCTTGCATCGGCGGAAGAAAGTTCGATCACAAAGCATCGGCCACCGTGTTATTTCCCAGCGCGTTGCGATCCCTTCTACTTATCGTGCGACTTTCCACCCGCCTATCGCGGGTAATGCCGATACGGCGAGTGGAATAAGTCAGCGAATACACAGACACGGGCGCACGGGTCGGCGAAATTCCCGCCGTGTGCACGAGAGCGAAACAGCGCGCGACGAAACGAGAGACAGAAGCACGTCGATGCATGTCGAAACTCGTTTCGAGTCTCCTCGGCTAAATTATATCCCGGGTTCCTGTGATTTTGTGCCCCGACGAAAGTCGCCGGGCGACGAGCTCGGAAATGCCCGGCGTTACTCTGTTGCAGCGTTTCGTGCAGCGGGCGTCCAAGGAGGTCCTTCTGACATGGCAGCAGCATCTTTTCTGAACTATCGCCGCGTCCGAAATTATCGGCTTGGCAGCAATTCAACAGAAATGTATTATTAAGAGGCTGCGCTTGGCCGGCTACCAGCGGCGCAACTTCCAAAAAGAGAAGCCCGCCGGTGCTGCTTCCGGCGCTGGAGTTTCCTTCAAGGACTTTGCTAGCTTTTAATAGCTTCGTAGGAACAGGCGGCGGTAATCGTGAATCGAATTTGAATAAGTGACACCGGTTAAATACACGGGTCTTCTTTTTTGGGAGGGAGAGAGAGATGTGACGTTAAAAGTCACATGGTTCATAGTTGGGAAACCGAATTTGAAACACGTTCAACGTGCGATTGTAAGTGCTGTTGTAAGTATAATTGTGTGATTTTACATTTGATGCAACATTGCAATTCCTTTTCGTCAATTCTTTTTTGTCATACTTTTTTTTAAATATTGAATCTACGAAGTGAAATTTCGAGGATTCGTTTGCCTAAACTTAGTTTTTTACGAAATTTATACATAACATTTTGTGAATACTCATAAATTCATATGACATAAATTCATTGTGATAAATCATTACTTTGTCCTGGAAATTCTCTTACAAGATAAAACATCAACTTTCTCTAGTTTCGCATTGATAGATGTTTTAGATATTTTCATTTTCATTTTGTGAAGAACTGCATTCCATTATCCTAATTATTGAATTACATTTCATCTATCGACAATAAATTCTATGATACTCTAAAATATTTTTGCAACGGGATATTTGTACAACAAAAATTTGATTCAATTTTGAGAAGGAGGAAAAAATTTATATTTTTAAACCATTATTAATACAGTAATATTAATAATTATTACGTGTGGATTATTTGGCACAACTGGACAGATGTAGTAATAAAATATAGTGATACAGTTGATAACAGAATGAACAATTGGCGTATAAATAATTTGTAACAACAACTCATAGACTATTATCTATTATATATTGATAGGAAATATTAATATTTGTAATATAATATGTAATTGCTAATCGGATTAATTTGAAAGTGCAAGGATTGAAAAGCAGAAAATACAAATATAAATTTCTTTCATCGAAGCTCTTCAGATACTTTTTTTTACACATATTTCACGTTCAAGTTGTGACGTGATTAGTAGATTTTTAATATCAGCTTTTTCCATGACGCAGCATTTTTCAATAAGTAAACCGCGATAAGTAAAAATCAATATTTTACTTGTAACATAATTACCATTTTATCCCCTGCTTAAATATCACAATGATTTACAATAAAAACGTTTCAAGGTACTCTCGTCTCATGCCATGTTTTTCTTTTATTAAAAAAGAAAAAAAAATACAATATACACGCGTAATATTTTCAATTTATCGAAACAAGACGGGAAATTTAGTCTCGAGTGAATAATCTTGTTGCGATGCAATTCTCATTCCATTCGCTACCTAACTGCCATTTGCAATTTCGAAATTATAGAAAATTTAAGTTTTATTAAAAATGTTTCGACGTGATCTAAAATGTTTTCCTCATTTTTTACACTATATTTTTACTTAAAAGGAAAAGAGTAGGAAAATTTGACAATTTCGATTAAGATAATTCTTTGATAGAAAAATCTTTTCTCACGCTCTTCATTATTATTACTTCGAAGGAAATGTCAAAATTGTTGACTTTTAATCCAGTATACCCTGTTTAAACCAATTCCTCGATGAGAACACGAACGAGTCACTTTTCACGTTCAACGCAACGGAATTAGAAAAAAAAAGAAAATTAAATAATCGGTCGAACACGCGGCTGTGTAGCGTGGCATTCATTAACGCTTGATAACCGCGTTAAATAAAGCATCAAGGAACGAATGTTGCCGGCGCAAAATAAAGAACGGCGGGAGGAAATTCAACGGGCAAAATTTAACGAATTAAACGTTCGCGAAAAACTCTTCTCCTCTTGCAAAACGGCCTCTGTTGGCCGCGTACTTGCGCGCGCGCGCGCACGTTCACGTACACACGCTCGCAAATTGCATCCCTGTTCACCAACAAACTGGCTGGCCGCCGACCGGAAGTTTTAACCGGAAGCAGCCAGATGAACGCTGCGCGCGTGACTTACTTCGAATCACGCCAAATTGACTTTCTATCTAGCTACGGCGAGGTCTGACTCGGGGTATCTTCTGCAACGGGAGAGAAAGATTGAACTGGATGAGAAGGACGGACAAAGTGTACACGTTGTACACGTTGTACGGTGCGCGCGTACGTGACGAACACCGGCAGGTGTTCTCCTAATAAGGAAACGTGGTTTCCGATACCGAGCGACCGGCAGAACCTACGATACTTTGTTGTTTCGACTATCGCACGAAGATCTTTGGAAATTATGAATTTCTCGATTATAGATTGCGCGGCCGATACGGCCGATCAAGTGAGATTTCATCCTCGACGCACGTGGAATTTTAGTTTAGTCTAGACACTTAGGAGCGTGATCATTTTTTTTTTTTTTTTTTATTATAGATGTGCTTTTAACAATCCTTACTATACTGTACCTGCTCATGTTCTTTTTTTTTCTTTTTGAAAATTTAAAAAAGATCCATAAATCGTGAAAACATAACGTGATGAAATATTCAAAGTATAGTGCTGTATTTCAAACATTACATTTCCGTGAATTTTCAAAAATATAAACCATAATCGTATCAACATTGTATTTCAACTACATTCGTAAATTTTTTAATTTAGTATTTATGTGAATATCTGCAGTTCTCGTTAAATCGAATTAAATGGATACTCGTGAGACTGTAGTACGTGGTTATAATGATTTGCAAGTTTCTAATCAAATTTATGATATAAAGACAGTAAGAAACATTATTTTATAAGAAATCTTGGTAATCAATAACAAAATCTTTTAGACAAATGTGAGTTTTTCAGTATTTATTTTAATTTTCAAAAGGATTTAATTTTCCATCATTTTTCCACTGCGTCTCTCAAATATTCCTTCGTCAAATCATATTCAATCATCTTTTTCATTAGTTTCATAACCAATTAATTAGTTCTTATTCAGAACAAGGGTCGAACAAGGATACTTTGAATAATTAATCATTCCACACATAAGTCTGACTGAAATAATTAATGTGTTTAAAATTCCATTGCGTCGTGAAGCTGACATCAAATTGCAAAGAAATCGCGATTCTAGATGAATTTGAAAAAAACTTACTTTGACAAAATACGCACAAAATGCCAGTATAAATATACAAAAAATATATTAATCAAATATTTCTTTCATATTTGTTTTATGTCAAAAATGATACGATACACCTGTATAAAAATATACAGAGTTGACGAATTTATAATGTAATTTCCGACAGTCTCTGAATCTTATTACGTTGTTAATCAAATTTCAAAATATTTTACACAACACACGAGGTTCTTCTATGGTAAGAGTTTCGAGTACTTTCAGTCAATTGTGATAAATACTTTGACAGAAATTCAAATGATCGTTAAGAACAGTTTCAAAGTTGTAGAATTAATAATGCAAAAATATTCAGAAAGAAAAATACAAAAACGATTGAAATGCTTGCAATTGAGATTCTATTTCAGCGTTGAATATTAGTGATAAGATTTGGCAACGCACAGATATTTTCTAATATATATATAAATACACAACATTTACTCCGAGTTAGAATATATTCCCACCATTTCGAATATTTCGATATATAACAAAATAAATTTATTACTCAGTTGTTGCCTCGTTCATTTATTATTCCAAGTTATAATCACGCTAAATTATTAAAGAAACGGTGCTGCCAATCACCGAGGCAATTTATTTCATTCCTGCAACAATTAACTTGCAATTCGTTTGTGTTCTCTATGTCTGTCATATTCTTTCTTCGGGCAAAAAGAAAAGTTCTAAAAACATACTCCTACAAATACATATATAAATGAATAAATAGCGCGAAAAGTGATTGTTTAAATAACACTTGAACAATATTATAATATTATCTTATTACAGAAAGAAAAATAACTTTTCATCTCAGCTTGATCTTTGTGCCTTTTCTGCAAATAATTTCTCAAATAGGTGTGTTTAGAGATATCTAAGAATGATAGTGAATCTAAATTCACTGTTCGCTTTTTAATTTAAAGTTATACACGAAAACTCTCATTCATCCTCCAGACGAAGCATCATTTGATTCGCACACGAGACAAAGTTATTTTTTTCAAATAAGGATAAGAAATACGCTTCGTTATTTCGAATGAAATTTGCCCAATCCCGATTCCGGAATGCTTACGTTCGCGTGTTCATCCGGTTCATTATTCCAAAATGGCTGATCAAAATTTCTCGATTCCTTTCCACCGTGTACTCTGTTATACCGTAGTGTGTACGGTATTTAATTTGAAACAAGCTCGAGTTAACTCTGTTGTTACTGCAAGTTAATATGCAAAAGAGTTTCGAGCGAACGCGCGTGCATATTAATTAACTCCTTCGCAAGAGATGTTACCCCCTGGGTAAGGGTGAACGGAAGATATCCTAAGGCTGATTATAATTTCGCCGTTGAGTGAATTGCCTACGTAAAAATAGGCGCTCACGTTAGTTCATTGATACGACGTTGGTTCGTTAACTCCTAGTTACTCAATGCCGAGACGTTATTTCATCGAGCGTGATATTTCCTTGCAAATTTATAAATAACCGCGTACACGTACTCGTTTCCATACGTGGGCAGTTTATCCCGAAATATCATCGCTCGTAAACCGAAACCGGTTTTTTCGCTAAATTAAACGCCGATGCATCAACTGCGAATCGACATCCCCGATAATCAGTGGGTAACAAGCGCGTTAATTAACATTTATTTTAATGATAATAGGATCCGAATTACAATTCCGGGTGTGTATGTGTATCGAGTTGCATCCGTTGTCTCGCGCAGCATAAAATAAAAGCGTTGCAATAACAACAAACAACAAATTAAAATCGTCAAATCGCCCGTGTAACAATCCATCGGTTCAAACGACTGAGTGGCTCTCGCGAGTTTACGGCTCGTCGATCGAAGAGGGCACTTGTAGAGAAAAGGAAATCACCGGCACGTGATGAACGTCAAATTTTCCAAGAAGAAGGTGAAAGTTATTCAAGTCTGATTTATTTTGTAAAACCAAACGTCACCGAGAACACGATTTTCAGGAGAAAGAAAATTATTTGTAGGAAACTCTGCGCGCGCTACGTTCCCGTTCTAGAGAAAACTCTAGATGTACCGTTCTTATCTGTTTTTGTACAGAGAGGCGTGAAATACTTATTTGTACTATTTATTTCAAGTCCTTGTGGTATTATATTTTAGGTTAGTGCTAATCACTGGTAATTTATATTGTATAAGGAAATTGCGCTTACAATTAGCATTTCTATCGACACGATGACGATACTTTTTGACAAAGGAACGAAACTTTTGCAGTATTTTTCAGCTCACACCTACGGAGAGAAACGATAATCGAAGAATCTTTGGGGAATCTTTGTCACAAGTGCTGAAAAAATTGCAAAAAATTTCCTTCTCTTTTATCTGCTAAAAATTATTACACTTGACAGAAGCACTATAGTGTGCAATAATTTTAAAAGACATCACGCGAGATATAAAACATCGCCGTAAAAGTTGAAGCCTTAAATTAAGTTTAAATTAAAACTGTGTTTTATCGTTGTTATTATTTTAATTGCAATTTAATTACTAGCGACAATAACTAGCGCAGTGTGTCCTACCTGGACTCTTCAATTAGCGATTTTATCTCTCTTCGCGAGTGAGGCGGGGGGGGGGGGCGGGGGGGAGGAACGATACGAAGGGACAAAGTTGAAAACGATTCTAATCACGGTAAAAGGTCTCGCGGGATTATCTCTCATCGCGAGCCGCTCCTTGGGAAATTTACCGTCAAAAGGACGGCTTCGAGGAACGTCACTTCGCGTTTTACGTCTCTTTCGTTCTCCCATTCGGGCGCGTGTATTTTCAACTTCAGCTTAACTTCTTACCGCGACGATCGTATCTGCAGTATCGCGAGCCGCCGGCGTACTTAACGAAACGAGAAAAAGCGAGCCAGTGTCGTCGCCGTTTCTGACCTCCTCTCGTTGTTCCGTGTCTTACGTCTGTCGGACAGCGGACTGCTGGTTTTACTTCGCTCCCTCCGCCCCCCCCCCTTTTTCGCTGACGTTTTTAGCGCCCCTGGTGTGGTTCCCGGCATTATACCCGGGAATAACGAAATTAAGTCGCGCGTACACTCGTGCACGAGCTGCCTAAATTACCCGCGGCACTCTTGCGCGAAGCATCCACCAACCACGTTCTCGGAACGCTTCGGTTCTTTCCGTTGAACGTAATGAAAGTTTATGCGATATACACGGGGCGAGGACTCCGGTTAGAGGGCCTCGAGATTTCTCCAGAACGTAATAACGCGCTGGAGCAAGAAAATTGGAATGGGACAATGTCGATTAAAAATTATTTACCTTTTCGTTCTGTTAATTATCACGGTTGAGTCTCGCGCATCCGCAATTAACCGGGGTTTGTTATTACAAAATCAATGTTGCATCGCAGAGTTCTGTTTGATACTAGATTCGGTTAACACTTTTCGTCCCAATATGAAAGTTAAAATTAACAATCTACGGAATTTATGTACTTTAAAGTGTACGGTTTAGGTACATCAATTACTCATAAATTATTTATTATGAAAAAATATTTCAAACGAGAGTCGTATATTTAGCGCGAAGAAAGTCGTTTGGTGTAATAATTAATTTTTTGTTCCCATATTTTGTTGCTTTTCTTTGTGTATTGTGTAATACTTGACTTTAAAATTTGACTCAGAGAAATATTACGAACAGCACTGATTTTTACAATTCATATATCTTAATAATTTTTATTCACTGTTCGATATTCTGTCGAATTACAAAAAAAAATAACAGCTTCTGACATACGAACATCCATTCATTACTGTAAATAGTCGGTGCTCACCAAATCCGTTCATTATTCACAATTGTTGAGTTTAAAAATATTTTGTTCTTGTATTGTATTTCAATCGTGTGTGATATTTTCTAATAATTAATTTACCTTGTTGATGCTTTGTACTTCTGACATTCTATTTTTTCGTAATCACGAGCATTTAACACAAGTTAATATTGAATTCTCAAACGTTCAATTACCTTACGTAATTACTTTTTTCCACTGTATTGTTAAAAACACATTATACACGAAAAATACATTATTCATTGCGCAATGAAATTTAAATCATACCCGCGTACTTTATTCAATCCCACACTGTTAAATAACAGATTCTTATTTGAAAGTCAAAATTACGTTATGCATTTAAAGTTTATGAAAAAAAAAAAAAGGAAAAAAGAGAAAAGGAAAACCAAACGTTCCACGATGCACGTCATCGCGTAATCATCTGCTAAATAATTGAACAGCGCGATAACAGTAATTAATTTACCACGGAAAAGTCAGTTCGCCCGCTCTTCCAATCGCTCCCCTTTCACAACGCAACGTCCAACGTGTCGCGTACATACTAATTTATAAATTCATGATACGTCAATTTCCCCCGGCTCTCCGTTGCAAAATGAAAAGATACACGCGCGCGCGCGCGCTCGATGGACAAACTTATTAAAACAGCGAAAGATCAGATAGGACGGGACGTTATTACACCCGAGCTTGATTATTTCCAAAAATGTCGCGCGCATATGCCGACCGATAAAACAGAGCCGGCGGGGCGGAGGGGCTAGTATCGAGTGTAAACATTAACGTCGCTTATAAAGCAGCTCGCGAAGGGCAGGGAGGGAGAAGAGGAGGAGGAGGAGGAGGTATGCTCGCGGGACGCGCTAAAAATCGGTAATTTGCCTCACAAATAAGCGCGGCCAGACTAATTATTATCCGTAAAGCAAACAAGGCACGCTTTTATTCGGACCGCGATAAACATCGATAGATAGCCCGGGCGCGTGTATGATGCATGTTTGTACTTATGAGAACGAGCCGGCCAATCAGGTGTACGGGAACGGGATAGGCAGGTATCCGCATTTTGCACATCACCCGGCGTGTATCGGCGTGTATGCAAAGCTTCCAATATTTGACTAGCCGAAGCTTTTGATTTATACGCGCGTCCAATAAAATACAGGCTTAACTTTAATGCCCAGGATCCGGCTGCGCCTGCACGCGTGTGCACGCACATTCGCACAGCTGCCGCTGTGCGCGCACGTGAGAACGTACACAGGCTACGAACAGAGAAGCACGCAAGTACACTGCCATTCAAAAGCCTTGGGGCAAGAAGGTAGTGGCTAGATTCAGGTCGCGGTAGCACAGTCGATCGATTTAATAGTGCGACCGAGTACTAGCAAATACAGCAGAACTTTGTTTGTGAATTTCAATCGATAACTGATTGAACGAATTTTTGTTGGTCGAATTCATTTAATTTTGAAACTGACAGACGAATCATCTGAATATCTCGATTCTTGAGAAGAGAAAGCGCGTCGGAGCAAATTTGCTTGGTCGAGGGACACATAACCTCAAATTAATCGTGGAGAATATACGAAAATCAATTTTGTTTCCTGCACATTAATACTACAGAAACTATTTAAGCTCAATTTTTAAAAATCTGTCCTATGAGGGAGACGTAATTGGTATTTTAAATTAACTAAATTACTTTCGTAAATTAAAATATTAGTGAAATTGGATAATGACATGATACGTACTATATAGTAATAATAATATATAATTTTGAGTAATTATTAATTGTATAACATATAATGTTACAATTATACCCAATAATAATATAATAAACACAAAATGTTAGTGAAATTCAATAATCACACAATACAATATAATGCTGTATAATATATAATACATAATTTTGAGTGATTATTAATTGTATAACATGTAATGTTACAATTATATCTAATAATAATATAATAAAGAGAAAATTCAATAATTACACAATACATGCTGTATAGTATATAATATATAATTTTCAATAATTATTAATTACGAATCATCTGAATATCTCGATTCTTGAGAAGAGAAAGCGCGTCGGAGTAAATTTGCTTGGTCGAGGGACACATAACCTCAAATTAATCGTGGAGAATATACGACAATCAGTTTTGTTTCCTGCACATTAATACTACAGAAAACTATTTAAGCTCAATTTTTAAAAATCTATCCTATGAGGGGGAGACGTAAATGGTATTTTAAATTAACTAAATTACTTTCGTAAATTAAAATATTAGTGAAATTGGATAATGACATGATACGTACTATATAGTAATAATAATATATAATTTTGAGTAATTATTAATTGTATAACATGTAATGTTACAATTATACCCAATAATAATATAACAAACACAAAATATTTATTAATTGCACGCTGAGTGAATTGCAGTAAATACCGAATATTAGAAGCGAGAAGTGTGCCAAGACTTTTGAACGAAAATGTACATACGTACGTACATAGACGAAACAAAACGGATACGGTTCGGAGAAAGCCACAGTGGCGAACAGACTGTTTCAACGCAGAATATGAAACTGCGATCGCGATACTGTTTACCGAGTTTACGAACGTTCGACGCGATACGCTCGCGTGAAAAATGGCCATCGTAATCGGGATACTGGGCTAGTTTCGGAGCGATCCTTTGGAACTCGGTTCTACGAGACGATCCGTCAATAGGATACACGTCGGAAAGTATAACGATATTGCGTTTAACGGCAGCTGATATTGCCAATTGCTCTCTAGCTGTGTGCGTGGACGGTGCTTACAACGGTATTGACAAATATGTCCTACGAGACGGTAATAGGATAATGGAATTTCAAGTAACGACAGAACAGTACGAAGAAGGAGAGAGAGAGAGAGAGGGAAGGTTATTATTTGACGAACGATAACGAAACCTGTTGAAACGTTTCTCTCCTTGTTTCTCGGTTATGTAATTTATTTATCGTGGTTATTTTTTTACTCGTAATACTGTTTAGAAAAAGTTTAATTTTATCTTCTCTAAGAAATGTTTAGTTTGGTGACTTTTTCTAATTTCAACTCGCTTTTCCCTTTTTTAGAAAGCTTCGATTTATTGTTGAAACAACCGAGTCGATCGAGGGAATTTTTTTAAAAAGTAAAACACTTTTAGTTGTACTTGACGATTCGTCAACACGTGATTCAGTGAAATATACGTGTTCGACAGCTACGTTGCTAAAATTCATAGATGATAATTTCGTAACGTAACACGATCTAGCAGTTACACGATACGAAGCGTTCTAATTTATACACGCGAATGTTATCATCTCGCGTGGTTCTCTTTGATTCGAGATATCGACACGAGTCACGGCGTTAATATAACGAAATCAACTCTTCTTTCCCTCTGCTGGCTGCTACAAACTTCACCTATTTCATTATCGTTTCTAAACATTCTCCAACGTAGCCAGTATGTAAACGTACAATCGTGGAACGCGTGATTGAAAAATACATCGGGAACAGCAGAAACGCGCGCATTTATGTAAATTCGTGCTCGCCGGCGCGTGATGATTCAAACATCGCAAAGCGCAGGAACAATACCGAATTAATTATGTGTCGCGGAAGTTGGACACCGTTTCACCTCTGTTTTACAAGCCGGACGTTTGGGCAAAAGGAGCAACGAGCGCGACCGGTTGAGAATACATCGCGAATACGTCGAGGAAATAATTGAAAAATTAATTGAAAATTTCTTCGGTCGGAGCGGAGTCGTTGCGCCGAAATAAACAGGGAAATGTAACGAGAGAGAGAGAGAGAGAGAGAGAGAGAGGAAGACGAAGAAGAGAAAAGGAAAAAAGAGAAAAGAAACGGTAACACGCCGGGGCAAATACGTATGCATCGGGGCGCGCGTCCCGGCGAAAAGAAGAAAAAGGCTGTTTCCATTTTGCGGCTAACGATTCGATAGAAGGTTTTGATTTTCGTCAGGTAGTATTCGTCGGACGGGGTGGCCGAATTCGTTCGGGAGAACCGATTGATTTCCGGGCTTAGGCAGGCACGTGAGTTAAATACGTATCGGGCTTTGCCTCTCTCTGGCGCTCTTAACATTACCTAACCTCCCTCGCCTTTTTGTTCGTTCAATTTCAACTAACGATCTTCCTGCTTCCATCCGGGATAGCCGCCGTCTCGTGAGGATCCTTGACACAAGGAGCGCTCCCCGATATGTTTCGCCGATTGCTAATCTTTCTCTCTCGCTAATTGTCAATCCGTGCCCGATCTTGATTCCTCCCCTCTCTGCTAACGAGAGATTCGTTACTGGACACATCTGGATTTAATTCTGTTCGTTTGGACGGAACGAAAGGGGAGAAAAAATTATGTTGGATGTGACTGATCGCATTGTTTCAGTGGCTACTTGTGCTGCGCGTCAATACAGAGAGGGATGTTATGTTCATTTCAATATCAATTTACGTTATCAATATTATGCAATATAACGCGTCATTTGTACTATCAATTACACTATCTAAGTGAGACGATAGATTTTCGTATTGGAGCTACTGGAAAGAAAATTCAAATATTACACGTTTCCTTCATCGTTCATTCTTATTATCTCACGAAATTTGAGAAAATTAAAGAGTTGTGATGTTATGATAAATTATTACTTGCTCTTTAATGGCCATATTTTTGGCATATTCAGTGTAATTTTATGATCTTTAGTATACTAAGATAGTGTAATGTAGTTATAATAGACAGTATATTCAAGGCAATTATCGTTAATTACATTTGACAAGAGCAATGGATAAATATAAACGTGCGACTACTACGACTAGTAACGATTTAATTACTATTGCCGATTAAAGTTGGCGGTCAATCGAATAACTGCATCGTAGCAGTAATAAGAATTCATAGCCTCTAGTCGAATTTTATCTTTTCTTCGAGCAATCTTGGTCAAGATAGTTTGAAAATGCTTGTGGCTGGCACGGTTTAATACATGAGAAAAGTTAGTATACTACGTCACGAGCGCAAATTGTACCGTATAAAAACGGATGTTCTCAAAGTTTACGCTTCAGAATTTCTCATCAGAATGTATGCTTCTCCTCTTAGTTACGCGAAACTCATTCCTCTTCATACTGAAGATGGTGAAACTTTCGGCGAAGACGCAATGTTTGTTTATTTAGTTCGTAATTATCCATGCCGGAATTGTGGAAAATATGTTCCCTTTCGCGGAAACATTCTCGCGAAGTGAACTTGAACGGGTTTTCCTTGTGTTTTCGCTTGATGAATGAAGAAGCTAGACGTTGAGAGAATTGATCGATGACATTATATTCACTGTAATCTTATTATTATTCATTGTTATATCTCATATAAATTTATTCGTACATATTTCGTCGACCAACTTGTTCGTATAAAAATTATCAAACTTGATCGGCGAATAATATAGATAAATTAGCGATGAAAAATTCGAAAGTACGATAAAGGTAATGTAAAATTTCGGTGAATATATGCAAAATTTTTTGAAATTTCATCAGCACTGTCGCAGGTAGATTGCGGATTTTTATGCAAATTTATATTTTGAAGAATGTAATAAGACAGAGCCTTACCGTTTCGCGCAATACACATTTTCAAAATTATTCTTTCGTTACTCTACCTTAAATATTTTATGAAATCTTTCGTGCCTTTGAACGCCTTTTGTAAATCCATAAAAATTCGCCATCTTCTCGTTACACTGACGATGGAATGTTTTGAATAACGTACAATGTATTTATTATATAATTAATCATTATTGTAACAATACTAATTTACTAATTATACTAAAACTATAGTTACCAAACTTATGCTGCGGTTAATTATTATTATTATTATTATTAATTAGTAAACAGGCTTAATAACGAAATTGAGAACTCGATACGATATAAAGTTGACGGCAACAGTATACGATGAAAATAATTTTCCACTGTCACCGAAATTCGTTTCCGTGACGAGTAACACCGGCGTTACTTTTCGCGAAAATCGATAGCTACTTGGGACGTATAAACAGATGTCGCGTTCACACATAAAACGTCCTGGCCCCGCGGTATTGTCAGTGAAAACAGCAATTAAGCGAGAAGCGCAATCTTTCCGAGTTATTGTTATTTCGTTTCGCCTTCGGCAAACGAACGGTCGGGACAAGGTGGTACACGTTCCCTCGTTGAAGGTCCGTTTGAATCGCAACCGAATAAACCATTTGAATATCATCATTCGGGGGGGGGGGGACGGTCTTCGCGTACGGGACCACCAACCACCTTTGAAGACGCGACGTCTCGCGCGTGTTTAAGGTAATTAATCCTAACGAGGCCGAGTGTACGTAGGAAGCACAACGTCTAATTAGATGATAAAACTCGTCGGGGCGAGTTTTACGCGGGAAATTTCGGTAAGTAAGGGGGAACAAGTCTATAGATTGCCCGGTGAAACACACCGCGTGTATCTTATTACCTCTTGTCAACGGTGATCTGGTTTTCTTTGGGACGTTTCCTTGTTATATTCGTTATTATTTCTGACGGAAGGCAACGCTTACGGTGCCTCTGGCTACAATCATCTCATGCGCCGCTTCTCGTTATCTTGCTTATATATACGCTGGTACGATACGTCGGCATCAAGTTTGTGTGGGGGGGAACTTTTATCCTACAGCGATGTGTTCTCTTCGACGTGGAACAACGTGTTCGATATAATTAAGAGGTGCTCTCAGCGTGTAATATCGTTGAAAAATTTTTATCGAATGGTAGCCAAGGCACATTTTACGATTTTGCTCAAACGCACTTCTTCGAAAGGTATTTATCTCGAACTACGTTCGCAAGTTGATCAATGTCAACTTCTGATGGAATACTTTTAATAAAAATGTTCAACAATATATTTTAGTGAGTTGAAATGTTTTTAAATTGAACACAAGAGACGTAAGAGATTATAACAATAGATTATTTTTGTAAATTAAAATACTTTTAAATACTTCAGAATTTAATATATCTCTCAATTACATCCAATGGAATAATTTATTTAAAAAGACTTTTGTACGTACAATTTGTCGAAGGAATAACAAGATACTTCCAAAGTATGAAATAATATTCAATATAAATACAAAGTATTTCCGACGTCAAATATTTCTCAATAATTCACTCGAAACTACGTTTCTAATTTGTTGGAGAAATTATAACTAATCCTTGGTAATTGCACCGTCTAATTTACATAATTTCACAAATACACGTTCGTACATACACGTACGATGCTTATTTTTTGCTTCCTATTTGATATGTAAATCACTTGATATTAATTTTGCGTTTACCTGAAAAGCACACAAACATTTTTAATATTCTGCTTTTCACGTATTTTGCATATGCATACTTCGCATACCGTGAAAATAATACTGATAGATTAACAAGAGATTTTGACGTACCAGAATAAAGTGAATTACGAAGAAATATTTCTGTATGTACTTCACACGTTCACACGTTGTCACTATGCTATTATTACAACTATGTTAATGGAAAATAAATGGTAGATAATTAATCTGAAACTGAAACTACACAGCTGACTACAAATATTAGGACGCCTATTTGTTGTACGTTAGAATAAAACAGAATAAAAGCAGCAAGTCAAGTATCACACTACTCATGGTTGATTCAAATAGTTAAAATTTATGATTATAGCTGCCTTCCATAATTAATCAATTTCCACATCACTAATACCTAATTTAAGAAGATAAACAGTTTTGCTTAAAAAAGAAAAAAAAATTGAAATAGAAAGATACACACTCACAAATCTCCCGTTTTCGAACAGTTCAGAATAATTTACCTCCTTAAAGGGAAATTGGAAATTGCCTAAATTGAAAAAGTTTGAAACTGATGTTCTATACGCACAATCGTATCGCACATTCTTTCGTCAGCTACAAGTTGTCAAAAAAATCATCAGTTTTCAACCAAGTAGACGTCCAAAGATACTCCGAGAAGTCAATACTAATCGATTTGTCGGGGGCAAATTTTTCTCGTTCGCGTTCGCGAGCAAAATAGTTCGCAAAGTTGAATCTGTTCGGCGCGAAGCCGGGAGAAAAGTTGCTCGATACGAAACGAAGAATGCTGTAATAGGCGGTGTAAAGTAAACAGGGACAGTTCGAGATAACAGTTTCGAGATATTCGAGGGGTGCCTGGGCGAAGTCGGAGTCGGAAATCAAGACTCGGGGAGTAACTTGCAAGGTCGCGACGCTCGTGTATCTCCTTAACGAGGAGAGGAGTCTCTGGGCGAGAGTGGAGAGGCACCGCCGAAGAACAACTCGGTGAGAAACTCAGATTAAAATGAAACATCTCGAAAACTCTCCTTTGCATGTTTGCCTCCCGACCCCATCTCCCCCCCAGTCCCCTCCCCGCCGGGGATGTTTAATCGTTCCGCGAGTTCGTATTGTCTTGTTGGAGTCAACGTTTCAGGGCGTTACTTCGCCTTAAGAATTAAAGCCGATTTATCAGTCCGAGTTATTTTGCAGGTTACGCGTTACGCAACGTCCATTTGAATCAGCTATTTCACGCTGATTTCAGGTGTCGAGTGCGTTCTCCAATTAGAAGTCAGATTCAGATTTGAGCTTTTCGGAGAGTCTTTTGGGGAACGAATAACTTTTTTCGTATCTAAATTCTACAACGAGTGATGAAAATTATGATCGTTTGTGTTTGCTCGATGAAATTGTACTTGCAAATTTATTTTGATTTTGATGAAACGTATTTATATTTGCAAGTTTTTCTATATTTAAGTTCTGTATTTATCTCGAAATTGAAGGACTGTGACGTAATCTCGGTAGATTTACAGTTATTTCTCTTTCAACCATTTCACGTGTAGAGCATAAATATTCCCTTTCTTTGGGAATATTTTTTACTGTTCTTCGTTTGGTAGATTTCCGTCAACTCGCTCTGATTAATTGTAACGGAATATCAAGTAAAAGTGAATTAAGAATAGCACTCTGTCATCTTTCTTTCATTTTGTTACTTGAACGTTGACGTATACTAAAAAGTTGAAGATTCGATAAATTTACTTACCAAAACATTCATTCTACAAAATGATCGATGACAAAATAAAAGTTACTGGTGTTTCATGCGATGTTTCGAAAATAGTATTTCTCCGCAACTTAAATGTTTCCCACATTTATAAATAACGTCACGTTTCCTTCGTTTTGGATAAGCAAACAAGTGAAAGGAGATGTCTAATTAACAGCACGGAAAATTTAAGGAAATGAAAAGACAACAAAATCTTGAAAGATCGTGTTTCATATTTGAAATTAACCCGGCACACTCCACGCCTCCTTAAGTCCGAACAAATTAAATATTTGCCTGCGTACACAGTGCGCCGTTATTATAATGAATTTTAAAAAGTTAAAAAGTGTAGTGAAATAATTTCCTTTCATTAAAATCGTGAATGAAAGACAAAGAATTTAAAGTTAGTATTTGTATCGCTCAAGTAAATTGATTAACATTTTATAATATTTTATTAAAGTTAATGATAATTTTCTTTAAATTAGCTGATACTTTTATTACAAAAAAAAAAACAGAATTTTTATAAATTATAATCAGCTATATATATATATATATATATATATATATGAGTCGTTTTCTGACGTTTAAACTGAAAAGTGTTCTTTAAACACTCGTGTTTGTGGAAAATTTTATTTATTCTTTAGCTGATTACAATTAAATTTTTCAATAAAAATTAAAAACGATTATAACGTTTTAAAACAAAATTATAATACGAATTCATTCGTATTATAATTTTTATTTTCGGACGTGAAATGATTGATATAATCGAATTACGGAATAGCTGAAACAGAGAAAGATTAAAGAGGCGAATATTTATTGTTCGTCCGATATGCAGCGGCTTCCGTAACATAGACGTTGATGACATTCATTAATGAATATTTAAGCGTGACAAAGGTTGCTGAACTTTCTTATGTGCAGTTAATACGCGTACATTACTGGTAAATGCATAAACGATCGATATGTGTGCCGTGCATACGTATCTTAGCGGCGTGTAAATATACGTATAATACATATGTAATGTTTATATACTTGTCGCACGAAACGTACACGCGTGAGCACTTGGGAAACCTCAGCCATGTACATGCAGACGAGTACACAGATTCCAGCGACATTAACAATGCAACGTGTGCTGGCACCACGCACAACCGTGCATAACCTACGATTTAGCAACTGCCAGAAAGATTATCCTGTTCTATTAGAGGAGATATTTTAGATATTTCCGGTTTCCCGGTAATCGTATGTAGATGTCAAACCGTGACACTCCGCCTTACCGCAGAGATGTCAGTACCTACCTGCTGCAATTACTACTTGCTCTGCACTTGCACGAACAATTTTTTGTTTCTCTTACAAGTTTTATTATACTATTACACGTTTTAATTTTTAAATCATCTTCTTGTTAACGAATCGTAATAAATATACATTATGTTATACACGATGCAATAACACGTATGATATTTATCAATTTGTCTTTTGAGTATTTCACTGTTTAGTCTCAACTTAGTTTTGAAATTATTTGTGATGAAAATTATAAGGATCTGTATAGAATGCGGTGAAACAAAATTTCTCCTAAAGTCAGATCAAGAAAGCAACCATGTGAAGTAAACATTTTCTTTCTACGATAAAATAATTACTACACGTTTCTCAGAATTATTAATTATTAATTATTAATTGGGGAAATAAACAGATGGTAACTAGGCATTGAGAATTCGTCATTTTTGAAATATTTCATTGTACAAAGTCGAGGAATCCATGATTTGTTCGAGGTCAAATTCACGAAACAGCACAAATTAATGAAATTCTTTGTTTTACGTGTTTCACGAGTTTCGTAAATTGTGTTTGATATTCAGAGATTATCAACTTCGACGCTCGGTATAAACGTCGAAGGTTCGAAAGGAGATCGTCCTCCTCCCTTTGAGAGTTTTTTCTGCCAGGCTTTTTCAAAAGGAACTCTCCTCTCGTTATCGCATCCCGTACAAACGGGAAGCGCTTAAAGATTTATAACGATGGAAAGATTGCAAAGGCCATGTGACACGGGGATCCATGAATATTCATAATGAAAGAACGGAATGGTAATGGCCAGTGATGTCGGTGAGGCCGGTAGGGTAGCAGGGTCATGACCATGATCGAACGAAACTTGAAAGTCAACAGATCTGTCTCTGACTCATTATATGCTTGATTATAAACGATGACCAAAGTTGACAGGACTCCCCCCCCCCGCTTCGGAAGAAATATGACTAGGCACGATGTAGAGCTAGAGAACGTAAAAAAAAAGGAAGGAAAATAAACGAAAGAAGTTACATGCACGTTTCTCACGTTCGATCAAACACCTCGTTTAATCAATCCTTGACAGTGGATGCTCAAATTAAAACGGAGCACTCGGTCAACTTGTTTCTGTTTTAAGAAACTTACACTCTTTACCGTGTTACATCTATTTACTGTTGACAGTACGATGTTGTTATTAAATAGTGGCATGCTCGTGATTGTGTGTTATTAAACATTAGTTTAATTGTATTTGTGCAAATGAAAATTACTGTAATTTCCTCGCAAGTGGATTTTTGAAGCAATCTGTTTTTTGTTGAAAAGACACGTGCAAAATGTTTTATATTTTACGTTTCGTGTTACTAATTAATTTGGTGTAATGATAATTTGATAGTACGATGAAAAGATTTTACAATTACACGTCATATTTTTCCAAGGGTGTGTATTATTATATGACACATTGTGTGTACAAATTTGTCGACATTGGTTAATTCCTTTCTCCATAATTTCACAATTACAAAAATTCTCTTTAAGAAAACGAAAATTACGAATGATGAATTTAAAACTGTAAAAATTCGATCAATATTTGCTTTTGTCGAATGAACGTGTAAATTGAATAAACTGAGTAAACGAAATAATGGTTTGTCATTGTCGTTAACGAATGTTGCTTCTAGATCAGTTGTACAAAAAATTGTTTGTACAAATAACAGATTCGTCAAAATTGTTTAAACTTACCACGTTGCCAAATTAATCGGTCGATTCTTTTTAAAAATAATAATTTAACTTTCCGTGACAAAATTTGAGGGACTTGGTAGTTTACCTTTGGTTGCTTGCAGGTACAATGCGTTTTAGAATGGTTGGGTTGGTTAATTTTTCTCTACGAGTAATTATAGCTTTATAACAGAAATTCGGAGACCTTCGCGTTTCAGCTCAAATTTGCTCAAATTTAATTTACGATAAGTTACTTGCAGAAACAATTTCTTTGTCGAAATTAATTAGTTAACTTTTCCTGAAGGTAATTACAGTTTTACAACAAAATTTGAAGAGTTAATCGCAAGTTGCTTGCAGAAGCAATTTCTTTATTAAAAGTTAATTAGTTAATTCTCTTTAAAAATAATTACAGCTTTATACTAGAATTCGAGGAAGTTTACAATTTACTTCGAACTTTTTTGCGGGAACAGCTTCTTTGTGAAAGCTAATTGCTCGAGTCTCTTTAAAAAATAATTGCAAAATTCGGGAAATGAATTCGTTCGTTCGTTCGTTTCAAAAACTGTGATGGGGCAATATTTTTCTAAAATTAAAGGTTGCAATTACAAGTATCACTCGGACACCAATAAATTTCCTTAGAATACGTATGTCTCTCGATATGTTATCGCTGTGATGTTTTTTGAAACGTTTCGTGATAGTTTTTACCGTGAATCAAAGTTTTACTCGAGCGTGAGAATAGCCCGGCAGTCGAAGACTTGGCGTGATTCACTCTTATTAAAGCGTTACTCGTATACTTATTGTTATATTCTGGCCATTACTTGAAATCGTTTGTCGAGACACGTTCGGTCTGAAAACTTTGACGGTTTTTTAATTTGCCAGCCGTCACAAACGACTTGCGAACAGACGGCAAAGTCGCTGATACAAACTACTGAACTTTCGACGTATTATGAAAATCCCTGCACAGGGGCAACTAATAACGAGCCGTGAAATATTCGAAATTTTCGTACAAAAGTATCATTTCCTAGACAGGCAAATAATACGCAGGTGTATTTAAAAAATATTTAACAACGCGTAACGTTGCGTGAGTTAAATAATGTATTATTCAATTCAGTAATGTATCGTATCACAGCTTGTTGTTATTTGAGATACGAACTATGCCTTAGTTTATTTGAACAAAAAAATTTTTAACTTTCGTTATTTAACTATCGAGTGATGTAATTTTTCAGTTAATCGATTAATTAATTTTTATTGAAATATTTTTGAACGTCAACACTGTCAATTATCGATGTGGATTTTAGATAATTTTGTATCAGATCATTTGTCATTTTATTAACGAATTAAATCGAATAAACAATTTGGAAACAAGTTATTTGCGTCTCACACTAAACAGAATTATCTCTACAGTAACAACAATAAATTAGTCAAAGTAATTTCCAATTGTCTTGGAATTGTAACAATTTTCCAAGTTCAGATGATACAATCGTGGGATTTTTTAAAAAAGAAAAATAGAAAACATTTTTTTTGTCTGTTTTTAAATTGGATTTTCGTGTATTTATAGAAAAATTGGAGCTGAATGTATTTAATCAAAATACCATTGAGTAACAAGATGGTATGTAATAAGCTTAATACGAAAATATACTGTCGTTGTTTGTTCGGCCACAAACACAGTCAGAAGTTTCATCTTCTTGCCCCTTTGAAAATTTCACTTGTCCAAAAGGTTAAAACTGTTTTGCTGCAGCTTATTTAATATTTAATTAAGCCATAATAGAAAGGGGAAGTTTCTGAAACAAGATCCTAACTCTTTGTAAAAATAGTATACGATAGTGAAAAGAAAACTGAAAGGTAAATACTTTTTACCGAGTTGAAAGTAGGAAACAATAGGGGATGAAAATATAGTAAAAAGAAACTGATAAAGTTTATATTGCAATTGTTGTAACTTTCTAAAGTTTCAACTTTGTTTCCTTTTTTATTATCCTTAACATAGTACACGGAATCACATTTCAGAAGAAAGACGCTTCTCTATTTTTTCCTCTGTGTGTGAGAGAGAGAGAGAGAGATTTAAAACAAATAAAACGCGCAAAATTACGTGTATTAACAGCTATTTCTATTTAATAATTTATATCAGATTAAATTAAGTGTAGTGAATTCCATAAATTTTAAATTAAGTTGTTAAATCGTTTGATAGAATATAATTTCATTTTAATATATAATATTTTAACAAGTAATCCAACAAGAAATGTTTATATGCTGGGAATGATATAACCAAACAGACGGTTTTTTCGTATACGCAATTAAGTATTTTTAGAACATGAATATTTCTATTTGAAGATTCCTTTTTTTTTTTCTTTTTTTGAGAAAATTGAATTTAAAGATTCGTCAGATTAAAAATCTTTTAAATAATTACAATTCAAACGTTAAAAGCAGGAAGTTAATTCGAGAAGCTTCGAAAGCTCTCGAAGTACGTTGGAAAGCAAAATTCATTTTGTAGCAGCGAAATTTTTACGCGAAACTTTTTGTAAGAACAAAAAATCATCGAAACAAAATGTCTAAAGTTCAGTAACATTTCCTGCAACATTTAATATCCACTGGAAACAGATTTCTACCGAGGTCTCGTTTTTTTTAACTATATCTCCAAAGACAGGAATCTGCGTAAAAATCCGCAGTTTCAAAACATGCTCTGTTTGTTCGCGTTTCCCAAAGAAATGAAACAAAGTCAGAAATGTAGTCGTACAAAGCGCATTATGGAAATGATTAGTTCTCGTGTATGTAGATAACATTATTAACCTGTAACGCTATCAATAATGACATGATTTACAGGTAACCAATATATTATGTAAATAGGTGTAATCATTACGTTCGAATGAAGACAAAAGGTCGCAGTCGAATGAAACTAGCAGTGGGTACGCAATAATGACGGAAATTATGTTCGTTTTTCATTATATTCTCTGAATTTACGTTAAAGAACCCAAGTAGGATCAAGCGATCATTTATCACAATATCGTGAATTTTTCAATTTCCGTGAAATTTCACAAAATCATAGGATTTAGGTAGAAGATATAACGATGAGAAAGTTATCGAGCGGATTATTGAAATTTTCTTTCACAGTTTCAAATAATGAAACGAGACTCGTTGAAAAATAATCCAGTAACAAAATAAAATTGAAACAAGTAACGTAGTAAAAAAAATTGCACGAGAACGCAAAAGATTATTTCAAATTAATTTTCGTGTACTGTTTGTTTCTTTGGTTTTTGAACTGTTTATCTTTGTTTCAATTAATCAATAGCGAATCTAAAGCTGATCAAAGTCAGCAGAAGAAACATGCGCATCACGTAACAGATCTCGCTGCGAGAAAACACGCTTGTCGACTGTACGTGCGTGAATGTTTCGAGTGCTAACAGCATCAGCCTGATCTTCCTAATTTGTCCCGAATGGCTTTCAAAGTGTGTAGCCCCGTAACGTTGAATTGCTTTAAGAAAATGCCTTTGCATATTTGTACGAACTAATTGCTACGTTATTAATATTCTCAGATTCGAGTATAGATAGAGTTTAATTAAACCAATAAAGAATTTATTTGACTTAGAATGTAACATGCACGTTGAATAATAATTTACAATATTTTCAAAAATGAACGATTCTACACAATATTTCTTTCTTAACGTGATATGAAATCAAAGAGTACAATGGTTACAAAAATTCACTATTTCCAACTAATTATTTGGTAACAGCTTATATTATTTAAATCTAAGAAACTACTCGAATGCATACTGATTTTAAGTGTTGTATTTTTAGTATTTTCATATAATACTTTCTACAGCAGTGTCCAATAAAACAACTAATCTGTTGTAAATGAAAGTTTATTTTAGAAAAATATTATGCAAATGCTTTTCGTATTCGTCGTAAGTAAATTTTTTATATCAAACTTTTAATCAACAACTAATCTCCCATAAATAAACGAATAAAAGTTTATTTTGGGAAAAAAATATTATTTGAAAAACAATGTGCAAATCAGCATTTTCTCGTGGTTACCGCATACGTAGAATTCTTAATCAATCAACGTGGGGCGACTAATTCCTCGCGGAATACTGTGCGAACGCTTTTCGCAGTCAGTCCACGTATCGAATTCTTAATCAATACAGAATTGAAGGCCACAATGGTTTTCTCGCGAACGAAAGCTTGTTTTTGCAAAGAAATATCCGCGCGAGTTTTAAATGCAACGTACACACGTCGAAATATCGAATCATTGGCGATGAGCGCGCAGAGGCAACGCTATTGTAGAAAGCTATAAACTTTCAAGACAAACAGTCGCCCGACAGAAACGTAACTGAAAACAATACGATATTTTTACAACGGTCGCGTATCATTCTTGCAGATATAAAAATAATCGGATTATTCCTGTATATGAATCGTCCTGTTACTGGTAAACCATTCCCTTTCCCGTTCGCGTATCCCGTATAGAATACGTTCTATATGTATAATGTATGGAGGAAATGGACATCGCTGCCCCGGGCTTGCGGAGAAAACATCAAACAGATCTTCCGCCAAATGCCGCGTCAGTCGTACGCGGGAAATCCGATATTTTATTTTATTCCAGTGGCCTTCTACATCCGCCATTTTTCTTTATCCCCCCTTAAGGCTTAAGTTCCATCCATTCGTTTCGCTTACCTACGTCCAACGGGAAACGCGGCGTCGTTCTTCCTTGTTTTTACTTTGCCTCGTCAAAATCGACAGTCGATCGCCCCGATGGTTTCATTTTAGAAACTGCAATTGCCGTGTCACGGGTCGAAAGATATTCTCGCCGTTGAAACATCCTTCGACAGCTACTTAATGCGATCAGAAAATACCGATAGTTGAACATCAACTATCGGGATGTAGAAGGGCCTCTTCAGGTGCAACGCTAATGCAACGAAAATTAGCGATTGGTTGATTTGGGTCACGTGATTCGTGAGGCGTTGTCTAGTACTGAGCGATCGCGCCTGTAATTTGTTTCGTATCGATGCAAATGTTTGCACATCGATAAAATTTTATGGCAAAAAAGTCGTCTTCTGTTTTCGTAAGTGATTGATAGAAATTTTTATTATATTAATAAAATAAATAATAGGAATCATCAATGCAACAATTTTTAACGACAGTCTTCAGTGATAAAAGTTACAGTTTTATGGATTATGGATAACATAATGGTTTTTCCTTTTAATGTATTTATTATAGTAAGAACTTGTTTTTTCTCGTTGCAAAAGTAAAATTGAAAATAATCTTTAACTTCAATAATAAAGTTACAGTTTACAGTTCAAAATAATATTACTTAATCTATAACTATCTTTAACGATAGTTTCTATAATATTAAAGTTATAGTTTATAGTTTAACAGAGTGAATTATAATTTATCATGAGTAATTGATGAATTTTGATTCTCGTGCAATAAATGTTGGTTTCATCTGAAGGAAGATTTAATATTGAGTCTTGAATCGAGTAGTTGCATTTTTATGTAGTATTTTGATGCATATTATCCAATACAATGATTGAAGTTTAGTGTTCCCTGTTTAATTGTGTTACATAGTTATTTGGGATTTTGGGATTTCGGGATTGAATTGATTGAGGGATATTTTTAAAAAGAACGTAAATTAATATTTATTATATGTTACTTGAGAAATATATATGAAATTTATTAACACGTCAAGAAATATGAATGTAAAAAAAAAGTTGATAAAATGATGAACAACGTTTGTGAATGTACAAATCTAGTTTTGAACTATTTTTACAAAATATATTAATTGAAGATTAATTTGTACAATAGATGAGTGTACGTTATAAAGTTCTACGTGGTATTAGAAAATTAGGAAGCAATGGACCAAAGAAATTAGATAAAAGTTATTTTTCATGTATTTCATGCAGAAAATATTTTAAGAGTAACATCTCGATTCGTTTATAAAATAATAAATACATTTTCATTTTACGTCACAATTCCACGAAAAATGATGAAAGACTTTGAGCAATTTTCTCAAAAAGTAAATCTCTTTTTAGAACAACACGTTAAAGAAGAAAAAAAGGATCAAGAAGAAATCTCCTCTCCAATTTATTATTAACAATAAATCGTAAATTTTTTTTAGAGTAAGGATCACTCGCAGAAATAACGTTCGAAATAACAACATTCTCTTGTTTCCTCCATTATTAAACAAAATCATAAAAGCCAATAGCAATTCATTGATACGCATCCATTAACTATGGATTAAAAGTCTCCATTAGCGTTTCCATTGTTACCAGTTGGTAACTAGAAAAGGACAAAAAGGTTTCTCTCTTCCTCTCGATGAAAACAAACAATGTAAAAACTAATTAAACGTTTTCGTTCGAATCGATGGAATTCTACGGTGCGTGGATTCATATTTGTGTTCCATTGCTCATTCTGACGAAATAAAAACTGCGCGCGACGCGTAATCAAACTGAATCAAAATGCGTACCCACCGTTTGTTTTATAATTAATATCGCCATTTTTTGTAGCTGCTCTCGCCGTGTTTTCTTACGCGTCCACTTTGTTCAACCATGAAACATTATTCCTCCTGTTCGTTCTCAGTTTCAAACCGCGATCAAATATTATGACTTCAAGTTGGTATTTAAACATTCGTCTCGAGTATTCATTCGCAATGTTGGCAATTGAAGATCACCGATGGCGTGTAGAAATATCCATGCACATAGAGCTGTTACAATTACGTCGATCAAGTTTGAAACGAGTTTGAAAAAAATAAACAAATATTTGGACAAGTTGATTTACGAGACAAAATTTTATTTTATTTTATTTTATTTGGAGCTTTATTTTACAAGATTGCTGGCCGGCGAGCGAGCCACTTCTCAGCTCCCGTGCTCGCTTCGTCTTCGAGGAAACCTCGGTCCCTGGCTGTAGCTTTTCTAATTGGCTAAGCGCTTTTTGGCTCTAGCCAATTAGGTTGCCTGCTTCCCGAATTTCTGGCGACGTAGCGGGCCTTGCAGGTTACCATCTAGCGTACCTCAGGTCTGTCGGCCTAAGTGCGACCCTTCAGAATCCTAGAATTTACGACGCTCGCAGTTGCTATTCTGACCGTATTACCATTACTTAGTGCAGATCGCATTGTTCTACGCACCGTAAGAAGATTTGGCCTTTGTTACTCGACAGCATGTTCGGCGTGAGTACCGTAAAGTCTCCTGGCTTTTTCTTACCGTGAGAACTACTAGCCGCTACAAATATTTTGAATTAATTTATTTCTGTCGATACAGAGTGGCGAGCATATAAATAGTACGTTCTTACAGTAAATTATCAGTTTGATATAGTTTAAGTAAGTGTGCTTTAAGATCTTAAATTGCAAAAAATGTGGAAATAGAACTTTTCGTGATTAGGCTACAAAGTTTTGTGCGTCTGTAGGAAATTTGAACGTGTAAAAAATGTAAAAGATATTCAAAGCACACCTAATTTCCATTTCCTCCGACTAATCGTTGTCCACGATCAATCGAATTTACGAAATTCGAAGAAAATGAATTTTGATTAATTCACACACCACAGAAATGGATGTCACAGTTGTCAACAATTACAAAATTACCTCTGTCGCATCTTTTAAACAATGTTGCTTTTGAAGATGTAAAAATTCGATCGACGATGGTTTTTCCATTTTCTCGTCCGACGAGAAAATTCATTCTATTTTCAGCGACACGTTCGAAAGAAATTTTTTCGTTAATTAGCGGGAATTTCGGTGAAATTGTGGACCAGAACGTAACGCAATTTCAGCGGAGCCAGTGTCTGCTCGTTGCTGCATCGAAGTCGTTCACGGACGCGTACGCGACCGAAATTATTGTCGATAAATCTTCGTGGCACCGTGGCCGTACTCTTATTGTTTTCACCTCGCAGAGACGAGCGGAGACGATGGAGAAATTAATTGTTATGCAATTGTGAGAAACGCTGGGCGAGACTCGTCGATGATTCATGCTTTTGCATCCTCCTTCGATAAATTACTTTTCCCGTGGAACTTGAACCTCCGACGCACTCGCTCCTGCTTTATGAGCATTCTCGTCAGAGATTAAATTACATTGCCGGTTCTGTAAAAACTGAGATTTAGCGACAAACTTTCGTGTCCGTGGAATTCGAAAGAAAATTGGCACTATTTACACGGACATCAATTTTGCAAAGAATTAAACAGGGTTGAGTTTAACCGACGTATAATCGTATCGATGTGTTCAAAATTTGTGACAATTTGCACAAAATTTAATGGCAGAAAGTTGTAAATTGTTTAATTTATTCTTGAGCAGAGATTTTATTTATTCGTTTAAAAAAACGAATTGTCAGTCGTAGCGAATTGTGATAGAGGAGAACTCTGCCTCTTTAAAATTATAACGGACTGACGCGTTAAGGATTGAATTGAAGTGCATCATTACATCGTGCCGTTGAGAAAATGGAATATTTTTCAAAAACTTGAGATCCTGTCTGCACACGAGAGCAAGTTTGAAGGATGGAAAAGCTTCTGAAATTAATTGGTTGATATTAATAAAACTAATCTTATTGATTGATTTTGTAAAAAATTCTAAAAAATTTAAACATCTAATAACAAATGTCTAAAAAATTTTTGTATACACGTAAGCTGTTGTCTAATTGATCAATTGTTACCTCTGCTATCGATCCATAAAAAAAGTGGACAAAAGAGAAACGGCAATTGAAGGAAGAAAAAAAGCAGAAATATCCGGCAAAAGAGGCATGTTCGTTCCGCCGATCGTTCGGTTCGTCCCATAAGTATTGAAATTTTCCGCGGAAAGAAACCAATTTGTACGGCAATAGGAATACGGGAAGAGAACGCGAGTTCGTGAGCTGTCGGTTATTTCATTATCTAAATTTAAACAATTCATTCGTCGTTGCTCTTTAATCCTCGATTGGTATCGTCGAGTCATTTATGTAACTCGTATTGATATAACATCCTTAGTCGGAGTAGGTCATTTCAGCCATACTATAAAATAAACCGTATAGATATTTCCGTTAGTTTCCTATTATTTTGTATAATTGAAATATTTTTTCCCTCCTTTATATCTTTCCCGCGCAACTATTGACGATGTCACTTCTTTTCGTAAAAGTTGTAAACAGAGTTTTTTACATGATTTCTTTTACGAAGGTATGACAGTTTTTCATCATTATCGATTCACTCGTATTCTTCGTTCTTTGCATACGTTGAAAATTTTACAGACAGAAACACGAAAATTATTTCGTGTTTTAAAAAAATTAAAACGAACAAATAACGAAAGTACAATTTTTAAGCACGTACGTATGTTCAATGATTTTCTTTGGTAAGATTTTAAGCGTGAGGATGCCTCGCGAAACTTTTTTCCTGGAAAAGTAAAGTAAAGTAGTAAAACATACCGTATTTGTGCGTCGGAAGAGATACTCGGGATACAAACAAATACCAAACACGTTTCCTTTAAAATGTTGCGGTAAACATCGCCGTAAACGGGTTTGCGAAAGCTGAAGCTTTTGGCGATGCACGATACAAATGCGCAGTGTTTATTTTCACGTAGAAACAAATAGATAGAGAATGTAAAAATGTTGCTATTTTGTGAAAGCACGTACAGAATTTTCAATACCTGACGACATACGTTAATATGTCGATACGAAGAGTGTCACCTATGTACGGTGTTGATTTATTTGACAAACACCTTCGTAGACCTCACGACGTAGTCCTCTCGAACGACATCATTGCAGTCAAGATAAATCCGCCTTTGCCCCGTCCTACGTTTCGTCCTATCGCGTGGAGTCGGTAGCGCGCGCGTCCGCTTTATTGTTCCACGGAAAAAGAAAACGAGGGGGGTAGGCGGATGGCGCGGCGGAGCCGCGGAGGCAATCCGCGACCGGAAATTTAAAAAGTTGCGCAAATACGCAGGCCACCGCCGAGGGCTGGGGGGGTTAAATGCGAGCCAAGGGGATGGCACCCGGCTGGTGGAAGGGGCAGCCAGTTAGTAGGCTCCCCGTTGCGGGACACGGACGGCGGGAGTTCCAGGCATAGTTGGAAGGTTACGCTCGGACGAAATTACGTAGTTCCGAGCAATTCGCATCCGAATGACTCGTGGGATGATCAAAGCGCGCGCTAGCACGCTAGAAGTTGATATTCTCCGCTGATACTTCTTTCGAGCACGGCGCCAACTTTCTCTCTGTCTTTCTCTGGCCGCCTTTTCGTGCTTCTCTCCACCTGACAGAAACAAGCTTGATAGCTCAAAATGGATACAGATTACACCGGACAGTTCCTAGAAAATCGCCTCCTCACGGAATAAAGAGATTAAGCACCGCTTTTGATAAAGAGAGAGAGAGAGAGAGAGAGAGAGAGAGAGAGAGAAAGAGTGGGTTTTATTGTTTCGCGATGCACCAGTCTTGGCGGAAAGGAAATTTAGGGATCGTTCTTTTTTATTTTTTTTTTTTTTTAATTTTCTGTGCATTATTAAACAATCCGAATTTTAATAATACGGATATTCGTATTTTTGAGAATGCGATTGCTGCGTGAGAACTCGAATTTTAGAAAATCGAGCGAAAAAGTAACAGCGACTTTCTCTTGTTAATTATTCTACAGATTTGTACATAAATCTTGTCTATAAATTTTTCTAAAAAAGACTTTGATTTTCATATACGCGCGTGTAAGTTTGCGAAAGTAAAGTATCGAAAAGGGGTTAAAGAAATAAAGTTTTACGTATTAAACAACGTTTAATAACTTGATAATATGATTGCAGAAATGATTGCATTTCTTGATCAAAAGTCTTAATCAAAAAGCCGCATTTCTCGAAACGTTCTCATCGCTTTAAATAAAATTCGTTGCAATACCTGCGCAAGAAAATAACCTGAGTTACACAAGAAAATAGAACGCAGCGTATTCGCACCTTCCACTCGACGATACGAAGTCAAGCAAATACCGCAAGTACCGATAAAATTAAAAGTTCTTCGATGAAACGCCAACAAACAAAATTTTCAAATCATTTTGCTACAATTTCACTGAATCTTGCAGCAAGTGCATTTACCGTGTTTTCACATCGGTGCACGTTCTCAAAAGTTTGAGGGGTTGAAGAAACGTTTTCATTTCGGATAATTGCTCGCTTCTTGCTCAAATTCATCAGCTGCGTATATTACGGGGAATGTGTGCTGCTTAGCCGCTAATGCCGCGCCGTGCCGAAACAGAATTCTTTTGCGCGTCTTCCGCGGGTTCCTCGTTTCTCTGGCGCATTCAACCGGTCGCATTTGCAAGGGGAAGCGGAAAAAGCGGGCGTGGAAGCGGGAAGATTCTGAAAATAATTTCGCGGCCGCGAAAAACACGGCGAACTCGGCCGTTAAAGGCAAACCGTGGTTGTAGCCGAGTGTGGAAGCCAGAGATGCTTCCTCTGCGGGTTCTGCATCTCGCCGGTGGAAGAGAGGTTTTACAATCGTGTACTATGCTAATCCCGAAACATTACGCCCGGCATAAAACGTAAAACTTTCTCACTCTCGTTCGCCGTCGTCTTTCGTTTCTTCTCCACTCACAGCTCCTTCGGATTCCGCGTCTGCCTTCAGTTTCTGCCAAAAACGTTTGTGGTTTTGATCACACGTATTAATAAGTAATCGAGGGACTAAGTAATTGTCGCTCTTAATAATACTGTAACGAGACTATCGTGATTACGTAGCGGCTGGCAAATGTTGGAGAAAGTTCTCACGGTAAGAAAAAGCCAGGAGACTTTACGACTCTCAGGTCAGACGTGCTGTTGAATGACGAAGGCCAAGTTTTGTTCTCAAGGTGCGTAGGACAATAAAGTCCGCACCGAGTAATAGTAATACGGCCAGAACAGCAATTGCGAGCGTCGTAAATTCTAGGATTATGAAGGGTCAGCACTTAGGCCGGCAGGCCCGGAAGAAACCCCGCTATGTCATCGGGAAATTCGGGGAACTGTCCCCGAAGAAATTACAGCCACGCTCTAGAGAGAGAGAGAGAGAGAGAGAGAGCGCAAAGAGTAGGCGGTGCAATTTCCCGGCAGCCTAATTGGCTACAGCCAAAAAGGGCTTAGCCAGTTAGGAAAACTACAGACAGGGACCGAGGTTTCCTCGAAAACGAAATGAGCAGGAGAGCACAGAAGTAACTCGCTCGCCGCCTAGCAAACTTGTGAATAAGAAGCTCCGAATAAGATAAAATATAAAAAAACAAACTTGGTCTCGTACGTCAAAACCATCCCCAAATTGGTGACCCCGATCTTGACGTGAGAGAGAAGTTGGCTGCAAGGAACAGAAGTAGCACACGAGCCGTGTCGGCAAGCGCAGAATCGATGACGGAACCCATGTTAGTGCCTTTCTGGCCAGACCGGCCGGAGCTATGGTTCTGCTACGTGGAAAACAAGTTGGCCGCGTACAACATCACGGACGACAAGATGAAATACATCTACATTCTAGCCTACCTTGGTACGAAGTACGTGCGGGAGGTGTTCGATATCATCGAAAGCCTGCCGAAAGAAGGCAGGTACGACACATTTAAAAGAAAAATAATACGCCGCTTCAACATTTTCCGAACGCAAAAGATCCAGCGCCTTCTGGAGAAGGAAGAGATTGGCGATCGAACTCCGTCGGAATTCTTGCAACACATGAGGACACTGGCAGACGAAGCTGTGTCGGACGAATTGCTGAGGATGATGTGGGAGAACAAGTTGCCGCGTATGATCCGCGCCATCATAACGGGAACGAACGTACCTCTGGACGAGCTAGCCACGCTTGCGGATCGCATCCAGAAGATACTCCTGAGGAACCAGCTGCAGGAATTGAAGACCAAGCTAGACGCGCTGACTAGGATGTTCAATCGAACGTCGTTGCTGCTGACGACCAGGGACAGATCGAACAGCCGATCAAGGCGACAGTCTAGATCACCGGTAGCGAGGAACCGCTGCTGGTACCACCGGAACTTCGGCAAACAAGCGAGGGAGTGCCGTGCGCCATGCAGCTGGGTGTCGAGAAACAGGAAGGCTCAATACTGAGCGCGGCAACCAGTGAGAGGCCAAAGACAATTTAGATTAACAGGCGATTAAACAGTTTTGGCACGCGATGGAAAGACGCTCGTTTACTATGTACACAGACCATAAACCGATAACGTTTGCGTTCAGACAGAAGCCGGAAAAGTGTACTCCGCGATAGTTTCGGTATCTCGATTACATCGGCCAGTTTACGACCGAAATATTCGACGTGTTGGCGGAAAGGACAACAAAGTGGCAGACGCGTGATCTAGAGTAGAAGCCGTGACCGCGTCAGGTACTTCGTTGCGCCTGAAGAGAATCAGACTACGAAAATCGGTTTTCATACTTTCTCGTTTCGTTACAAAACACTTTCAATGAATTTGTTGTTTGGAATTTTGAAAATAAATGTTAGTAGATGTTATGCTTCGATATAGATATTTGAATGTATGCTGTTGATCACGCGATTGAGGAAATTTTAAAATTCTCTGTTTCAATTTAACATGTGTATACGTACCTGCAGTTTAACGTAATTTGAAGAGAAATACTTAAAAATTGACCAACATCAACAATAATTTACTCGTGTCATCGTGAACTAAAAAATTATTACTGTACATCATTATTAAATTATTAAATTATTCGAATTAAATAATAAGATGTAAATATGATAAATTACAGTGTACAAGCGGAAAGATATTTGCTTTGTTTGTGTGCAAATGTAATGCGATTGAAGATTACATTGAAAAGTTGAAGTTAAATTGAATTGAAATTAAATTAATGTAGAAGAAGAAGTCGTGCTAATAAAACAACTTATAAGTACGTATATTCGAGCATAATGTATTATAGATCCAGTTAATGACAATAATCGATTCACCAAGTAACAAGTGTATCGATTTTAGCTGTCAAATATCACGGTCTGACACATATCGAATGTTTCTACTTGCGCGCACGTACGTCAATTAATTTCAGCACTTCAAATTCGTATTTTTAAGGAACTAGCAAAAATTTATGCGTAAACAATGAAATAAACATTGGAAAATATTCAAGATTATCTTCCAGAAGCGATACGATACGCGTTGTCATTCATGTGGCTGGCATAAATAATTTATTAAATACACAACCCGTACGTAACTCTTATCTTTACTCAATTTTCATGAAAATGAAATTCGTATTGTACGAAATATTTTATTTATTTTTCCATGCCTTTGCCTGTTCTATCGGTCAACAATCTCGGAATTTCATTGTCCTCGCATATCATATTTACACAATTTTCACGTAAATAAAAGTTCGCGTCGTATTCTACGTCTTCTATTTATCTTCCCGCGTGAAATCACCCCGTTACCAGTTCTATCGTGTGAGCACGCGATACATCTTCGTTGATCATCAGCTCTTACCTTGCGTAATCTACACTGAAACGATCTCAGAACTTCATTGTTACGCCTAATGCGCGTTCCCCCCCGATTCTTCACGCACGAAGGAAGAAAAGAAAAGTGAACTCGCGGAGCGGGTATTAATTCACAGTTCGTTCCGTGCCACTTGACGCACGCGGGGCTGCGCTGCGGGGATTCCGTGTTACTTCGAGTCGTTACACAAATTCTCCTCGCGCCCCACCTGAAACAAAATTCATTAACTGCGTTATTAGACTAGAGATTAATCAGTAGCACAGGCGACGCGCGTAATCGCTTTGATCTTTCCCCTCCTCGCACGGTTTCACATTCGTGAAGCACGCGTTCGCGCGAGTTTTCGGTGAAAGGCCCAGGAAATGAAGACGACTTTTTTGCCAGAAAATTTTATCTATTGATACGCAAACATTTGAATCGATAGAAAACAAATTACAGGCGCGATCGCTCAGTACCAGACAACGCCACTCCTACTCGAGGTCTACCCCACGCCCCCTCGCGAATCACGTGACACAAATCAACCAATCGCTAATTTTCGTTGCATCAGCGTTGCACCTGATTTTCTGGATTACCCCCGATAAAAAAAAAAAAAGGAAACGTGGGAATGCCGCCCGCATTGGTGGGAGGAGCCAGTTATTATAATTTCATTTCGGTAATTATGTGCGCCGCGTGTGTGCCGACCCCGAAATTAATTAAATTAATGCAAGTATGTGGCGAGTGTTATTTTAGAATTCCAGGATGTGGTACGTGCTACGCGTGCTACGCGGATACCAACACACTAGCATTCGCAGCGCGTGGACGGCTAGGTCAGATAAGTACGTAAGAGCGAGGTTACGATGTGCTAATTGGGTTAAGTGCCCTATGGCGAAGCGACAACAAATAAGAACATTATAAAGCCCGAAATGGACTGGACGAGGGCAGGGGAACAACTGTCCTCTCGCTCTCTGCTCTGCACTTTTTGGTTTTCGCCCGACACGCGGTTTACACGCGGTTTTTGTTCGTACGCGGGCGCAATAAACGCTGCCCGCGGCTGCCAGAAATTCTGTTGCTCTCGCCATTTCCATCCTCCTCTCGGCTCTCTAGGTATTCCGCGCCCACTGCACGCCGCGGGAACGCGCGTAAGTTTTTGGCGTGCGGCGTTGCGACGGTCGTTGAGTATGTTTTCGATGCTTGCTTTGGTTTCGTACGACGCCACGGTGTGCCGTCGTAATACGGTTAGCGAGCGAGGATTATCAACCTGTTAACGGTGTTTGACGCTGCGCGAAGAAAAGCATTGCCTTTTAGCGTATTTTAAGATTGCACGTTCTGAGGACGAATTGCCGATATTCCGTAAAATTCCAACTTCCCGAAATTTAGTTTAAAATATTTAACAATCGCGTAACAGTCTTTAACAGAATTGCTCGTTGAATTTGAAATCTTTTGCAAGATTCATTTCATTCATCAGCTGTGTAAATCCCGGGAAATTGTGTTACAATTTTGCAAGAAAATTTTGTCGCACGTTGTGCAACGTAACAAGTCTAACATGTCTATTTGTATTTAACGTGTATGAGATTTGATCTCGTGTTTTCCGTTCATCAGAATTAAAAATTTAAACATTATTCTGTACTTGTATATCCTCCAATTGCGTGTATTTGGCAAGTTAAATGTTACATAGAAAATGGACTTTTATAATTTAGCTGCATTTTTAGAATCTTCGAAAGAATAGTCAATTTGATACTTGTTTGCGGTTGCAAGATACGTTTATTTAAAAACTGTTATTTATTTTTCGCACGACGAAAGAGCTTTGCGTTCGAATGAAAAGATAAATAAATATATATGAAGGTAATTTCAACGCGACAAGCACAAAATAACTTTAACGTTCAATTTTATTCGACGACCATGTTGGCCACATATTTTCCACACAATAGAAATTTTTCCCACAAAACGATAGTAATATACTGTATGAATGGAAAGAACGGAAAAATATAGGTATATTTTTCTAAAAAGTTATAACAAAACTAAAAGAAAGAAAGAAAAAATAAACCAATGTTAGTTTTATTTCAAAGCGTACACATACACTGACGTTCTCTCTCTCTCTCTCTTCTTTTTTTTGCCAGTTTTTAGTAGTGGAATATAACAGTATTGTTTTGCGAGGAAATTGAGACATGTTCTATAGATTTTGTACAACATAGACCTGTACACGTGTCACGTGTAACTTTTTTCTTCTTTTTCTAACCAATATCACATTGCTCGATATTTGGATAATGATTATGTTCTTGAATAATCATCTATTTTTCTTTTATTCTTTAATCTCGAATTCCTTCACATTGTCACGTCGTTGGTGATGTTCGAAAAATGAGTGATAACAAATTGAAGCTTTTACATTTGTTGATTGATATTCATTTACTTGCATATTTAGTACCTTCTTATTTTCACTTCAGATTTATAGTCGAAAAAACCATATTTTACAAATTCTTAACAAACCTTGCCGGCTTCTGATAAAAATTGCTATCAAAAAGTAGCTGGACGTTATATAATTAACACTCGAAAATATTCGTACCAATCTTTTATTTCTCTACTAGCGTTTCTACTTTTCATAAATGAAACAATAATAAATGTGGAAGCAACGGTAAATAAACATCGATATTTGTAACAACGTAAACTCGTCTACCGAAAAAACATATTTTTATCCGAAACAAAACACTCTGTTTCAAAGCTTTGGACGGTAGTGCAATTCCCCTAAGAAGACAAAGTAAAAATAAATAAAGCGTTTGACGATAAAACACGCGTGCAATTTAAGAGTTTCGTTACCGTTTAACCGAATGCCGAATATTAAAACCAAAATTTTGGTCAGGAATGTACGTGCACAGCTTGTTTTATTTATTCGTGCATCTTCGCCGCGCCTTGTTTTGATCTAGATTCCGCTTTTAGTCGTCGAGGATAGGCATCGCGAGGCGAAGATTCATTTCTTCTGTTCCAGTTGCGTCCGTCGTGTAGATTTAAAATTGTTTGACACGAATTTGCAAGCATTACGTCGTCTCTCTCCGGCTTCGCCGATTTAAGCGAAGCTCGGGCCCTTAATGGAAAGCCTGATAAAAATCGCGTTAGGTCGAAGCGGAATTTGCTTCGAGTTAATCGATGACGCAAGAAAAGAAAGGGAAGAGCAGATCGAGATAATAGGCAGTAGTTTCAGCGCAGCCGATACGCTCTATCGTTAATAACCCCCCCCGATATTGGGGTTAAGTATTGTAAAGCGCGTTCAATGGGTCGTTCCCTTTTATGCGCGCGTGCCATAACTAAATTCTTGTTTTAATCCCTGTATCCTTGTATTATTCTTGAATTACGCTACACTGCCGCGAAACCTGGCTTTTCTGTATTTGCACGAGTCTGTGAATATTTATAACATTTAGTCTGCGAATGATTGAAACTCCGACCAAGGGAATGAAGTCTAAATGGAGATTAGTCCTGTTTTACTTTTTATTTTCATTCCTTTTAAATTATATAGCATTGACGTAAACGTTCAATTCATCACTATTTTTCCAAAATTCTCCGTTTAAATTTCTCATTGATCGTTAAGAAGAAATTAATTCCGATTTCTGTACAATTTTTACCAATAAATAAGTTGAGACTGTTTGCACTTCTATTTTTTTTAAATTAAGAATAATTTAAAATACAGACTGTGATTGTACGACGATTGAAATTCACGTCGAATCAAGAAGTCACGTCTGAATGATCGAGAAACTATCATGTCAAACGTGTCGCGTGTTGTTTGTAATTTTCACGACCCGCGGACACGCTAAATCATCGCGCTCGTTTCGAGAAGCAGACAGCGACGATTAATATGCTAATGCACGCTCGTGGTTAAACATAAAAAAAATATTCAACGGGGAAATTACAGTTTGTTACCATCGGCATACCACGAGAGTCCGCAGTGTGTACATACTCGCATGCAAAATCGCCGATTAATTTCCATAGGGCGATGTTTGCATAACTCGCGCAGTTGGAAAAAAGCCACGATAATTCCAAGCAGCTAGGTTACACCCTTGGGGCGCTAACTATGATAAATATGAGAGAGCAGCTTATTACTAGGAACTGGTTACAGATTGCCGTTGATTACAGTGGCCGGTGTATTATTTCCGAGGAATACGTACGCACACGCACACGCGCGTACGTCATTGTTCAATGATTTATATAAAAATCATTCATGAATCTACCTCGTATTCGCTATTTGCTTGATTGATTTCACGTTTTTTCCTATTCCTCTTCGTTATCGCATGCAAATTTCGAAAGGGCATTCGTTATCACGAGTTTCATTACTTAGACCGTGAATATTTATGTAAATTCGTATTCTTGCGATCACGTCTATCGCTACATTTATTCGCGTTTTTACGATCGTATTAAAAAATTACTTTTTAGTTATTAATTTTCTTTGCGAACGTGATTAAAAACATTTGATTGAAAACTGAATAGAAAATTACCTCGCCCGATAAATATTACACCATTCCGAGTATTTTATTTTTATTCAATTCGCTTAATTTCTCCACTTGACAGTCTTTGTCGCGAGAATCGCGTAAAGTCTTCATCACCTTTTGATAAAAGCGAAGCGAACGCAAAGTATTTTAATAAAATCAAACAGTTTGGGCGTCATCCGTGGCTCAAAAATGAATTAATAAGAATTAGAAAACTATTGAGAATAGAAATTATTTATCCTTTCAACAAGAAGAAATGTTGTATTTCGAATATTACGCGTATTTCTGCGCATTTCGTGCGTTCTTTCAAATTTTTCCCACAAATGCGTAAAAAAATCGCCGCTCTAGTCAGCCCATCGCGTAAAAGCGAGTAAAGATTAAATCGAAATGTTGAAAGAGAATCGAAAATTTGTTTCATTCATTCCCGCCAATGTGACTAATTGATCAGTCAAAATGTTCAACGTCAGTCGGAATATTCAACGTACGAGAATTTTCCTCGATAAATAATATTCGTACAATTTCCACGGCACAACGTCAGGCCGTGGATAACAAATTTCCTCGACGCCCGGCTACTTCTGCTTCATGGAAATGCGTCAGTTAAATGGAACCGGTACGTACGAGTTCACCGCGAACCTTTAAATAATACATGCTCGCGTACACTCCTTTCCTTTTTTTCTTCTCCCCTCTGCCTCTTTTTCTTCGTTTCAGAAGCGTTTATCACGTAACGCCGGGGTTTAGTTAAAAAAAAGAAGAAAAAACACGGCACGTACTCGTCGGTATCACGTGCAACGATTAAAAACATTGCCGATAAAGCAGCGTTTAAATGGGAAAATTATGCTCCTTGTCGGCGCGACTTGCAATATTCACGTGTGAGCGGCCTATATAATGTTGACGCGTGTAATAATAGGACGTCGTTTCGCGTTTACGTCGTTCGAGTAGCAACGAGGTAGTCTGGCAGTTGTCGAGAAATCCGTTTCTATCATACCGGTATGTTAAAATCGCGTCAACTGTGCTCGTATCGGCTCATATTTGCTGTCCGCGTTATTAATTATTATTCATCTTCAGGTGGAGTGGAAAATTCACTCGATGACCTGTAAGAAAAATAATACTGAAGAAACTGGAAACAAAAAAAACAGAGACAGAAATTATTTCTCTTTTAAAATATACAATACGTCGATATGCGTCAAATATTTTATCATATGACAGTTCTGGAGGAATGAAGAGAAATAATAAACTGAGTTTAGTGTTTAAAGATCTTTATTTCACTAACAAGATAATTGCAGGAACAACAAATAGTAACAATAAAAGTAACAACGATAATCACGATGATACCGTGATCTCTTCGAAATATAAAAGTGTACTCAAAAGCAATTGTAACTCTTTAACTTGAGTTATGTAGAAACACACTGACCCGACGTGGACTATTTAGCGCGCTAGACCTTCGGGGAACTGAGAGCTTAACAAATCAAAGTCAGTTCTTTTATACCGTGGGTCTAGGTATGTCCTTTTTCCTCAAGAGATTGGAAAGCGGACATTGTCTACGGTCAGGCCCATGTGAGGCTATTTGACAATTACCACATGGTCCTGCCGATACTACGAACTTGGGTCCACGTCGTGGGGTGCTTCCTGCAGTCTGGACTGTGTCCCCTACACTGAGAATGTACCTTTCAGTTCAGAGTTCAATGATTTCTAGCGTGACAGAGATCTTTTGACTGGACAGTTTTTAAATGCCTTTTTCTTTTTTCTTTTTTTTACAAACGTTTATTAGTGCCAATATATTACAACGGTATTTACAGAGTTTTTACGTTTAAACAACTGCAGGTGATGCACGCATAATCTTGATTACACTTGATGCTATCTTGTTTATTTTTGTTATGCAATAAGGCACTGCAAATGTATAATATTTTGCGTCTGGTCTTTGATTTGTAAAGGAAGAGCGAGGAGGTGAGGCGTGGGAAGGGTGAAGGGAGCAGGGATGGGATCTTTATATTTCTTCTTTGAATTGTTTGGGACGTAGCCGGAGAAGGTTCTAGGTAAAGTTTGGGACAGTCGATGGCCGACTGCCTTTTTCTCTTTTGTAAGTTTTAAATGCTACGTTCAAGCGGGTCTTAGTGGTTTTACACGTTAAAAGACTAAGTTAAGCTTGAGAAAAGATGACAGAAGACTGTGATCAAATTAAACAAACGACGCGAAGTGGCCAAAATCGATCAAAGTATCGGAGATTGCGTAGATAACGTTGGGACTATTTAGGATTATTTATTTATGAATTATATTTAGATTCACTTCGGAGATAGAAGTAACCCTTGATGATTCTCTTAATGCTCTATTTTACGTTGTAACTTGCAAATTGTAACAGAAACCTCCCATTTTTAGGATCATTGTACGATGAAATATTTCGTATATATTTCATTCCTAATTAGAAGGAGTAATTTTAGAAACTTTAGTTACGATGCAAAAATGAAAAGTGCAGTGAATCTTGTTGTTGTGCAAAATTCTCGGCATAAAAGAAAAACTTGATTAGGGGAAAATGTAATCAATCATTCGATCGATGCTTGCCCCTTTTGCTTGTTTATATAAAATAAAGTGTCGCGAGTCGTAGTTAACTGGCGCGTTTCAAGCTGCCAGCGGTACGAAGCTGACCGGAAATCCGGCGCAACAGGATGACGCGGGACATCAACTACCCTCGAGGACATAAGGGAAGGGAATGAAAGCACCGAGATGGATTTAGATCTCCTAATATCGAGCCACGAGGTTCGAGGTTTCAAGAGCTCCGTCGAAGCTTCCGTCTTCAGACGGATTACTGATTTTCTTAGTGGTGCTTGTCCAACTTCTCGAAGACAAGAAGGTACGCGCGCGTCCGCGGATTTCTTTGCTCGATCTTTGATGGTATTACAGGATACTGTCCGGCCATCCTGCAATCCTCTCTGAGAATCATGGATGAAAAGCTCAGGAGCATCGGGAGCTCTCGAGAAGCGTTATAACGTGTGTAATCGCTGATGGAAGACCCGGGGATCTTCCTCATCCCGATCTCACGATTCAACCAATGTTATTAATGAATGTTATTAGGAATCACGAGTTACGAGTTGGTAACATTGGTAAATTCTTTTGCGTTATTGAACCTGAAGGTTCGCAGTAAAATAAATGAAATTTTAGATTTCTATTGTACAAACTACAATTTGAGTGTTCTGTTTGGCACAAAATTGTAAAATTGTGAAAAGAGATTCTGAATTTGATATTACGTTATATTAAGTTATATTAATGAAATCTATAACCTTGGGTTATAGATTAACAATAACGAAACTAAATACTATTTTATTATCGTCGCTGTGTATCGTTTAAAACTTAAAATTAATATACAGTTGTTTTTACTCATTAATTATTTTCATCTGTTGTTATTAATCGTATAAAATTCTGTTGAAACAGAAACTTGCAATCAGTCGGAAGTCTGCATGTCTAATGAAATATTTTATACATCATTTTCAATGTCTGAGTGGAAACACAGTCTTGAAAAAAAATCTACAATAATGAGAAGAATGCATTTTGTGTATTTTGATCAATCGTGATTAATTTAATAAACAAATGCACGTGATGATATTTTTCAAAATCTGTGTAACAAGTAAATGTTTAAAATCCTTAAAATTCTTTTCAATACTTGAAACTTGCAAATGTACGCCAATTATCGCGAATAATTGCACGTATTTATTGAAAAATTATTTAACTGCGTAATCGCAGAAAATATTACTACGATTAATAATGTCTATGATAGAACCGTATTCTTGCCGTCACAGCGACGACATAAAGTGACAAAAATACAAAAATAAATAGGGATACTTTGCGAAGTAAAGTGCCCGCGGAGGCAATCAAAGCCAAAATGTATACGCGGTGGTCAAAAAGCGGGTATTACCGCAGTACGGTAATACGCTATATCCGGCATTTAGTCGTAAAAGGTCCAAAGCTGGTCCAGGTTCCCTTTTTCATTCGGGGGCAGAGAGTGCAACTGCGTCCTCGTAAAACTCGGGAGTATGGCCCGGGCAAGTGAATTTGGCAGAATAACATTTTACCAAGTTAAGACGTCTGGCATCAACGGTGGAAAATAGGTGGCGAAGGCTAGGCAAGTTTCTGACTTTTCGGGCTGGCGTAACGGCTCCCCTCTGCTCAAAGATGTATGAAATCGTACACCTCCGCGGGTTACCTTAATGCGACTCGAACCGGCTGGAACCGTTTCTGAAAGACGAGTGCCAACTGCCATTAGAAGTTTGATCAGAAACGTTGGTCGGATCTTTCGAACCGTCGCATTATACGTGTTATTATACCACTCCCTCCTCGGGCTCCTTTAAATATTCTCAACTTCTCTCCGTTGTAATTTCCAGCGACGCTCTGCCGAAAATCTTTTGTCAACCAGAATAAGTTCTCTCTCTCTCTCTCTCTCTCTCTCGGCGGGAAAGAGGCCAAAGGGAGAGGAAAGAGGATAGTTGGACACGATAGCGATACGTTTGATACGAATAATTCAATTTTCCAAGCTCGTTCTCGAAGACATTTCTGTGCAAAACCAGTCCCGATAGACGCGTTTTCCTCTTCGATTATGAATTAGTGTCTAAAATGAACTCTGTCCGTTTGTTGTCTAGAGAATGGAAAGGATCGAAATATTCAGATAGATTTTAGCGGAGCCAACGCTAATGCAACGAAAATTAGCGATTGGTTGATTTGGGTCACGTGATTCGCGAGGGGGCGTTTCGTCTTCATTTCCTAACGAACAGTTGCTTCTGGGCCTTTCAGTGAGACGAATCGTACCGGGGTACAAGTTGTGCGGTTTTTTTTATTTTTGTGAATACGATTAGAGGTACAATTACGTCACTGTGATGTGCAATTACGTTTGTTTCTGAATATTACAGTGACATTTTTGCTTCTATTTACAATCTCATTGTAGGAAACAAATTTTCTATAAATGCATAAAAAGTAATTGAATCCAAAATTCAATTGCATATAACATGCATTGTAACGAGTACTTGAGGTAATTTATACATTTCTGCGTATGCACGTACAATTTTTCCCACAATTTCGAACTCTCCGCAAACGCCGCGGAGTTTCATTATAATTATTATATTTTACAATTGCAGAAAATACACCGCGGCTTTGTACGAAACTTTGTCTATTATCGAATAATAGCTTAAAGTGAACGTTGGAACGGAGTATTGTTAACTTATTTCGCGGAAATGTTTATTTTATCGTTCGGAAAAATTGCTTCCCGTTCGTTTGACTAAACGTTTATATTCATAACTGCGAACGTTCTTTGTTATCCGCGTCTATGAATCGATAACCTCTCAGTTTCATGTATTATATGAAAAAAGCTTTGAAAATTGGAAGTTGTGAAAAGCTTTTAATATTTTTTTCAATACTATTTTCATTTGCATTACGCTGCCGTTATAGATAAAATTGATATCGTTTCATTCCGCTGTTTTTTCCTTTTCTATTAACTCCACGTTTGATACGATGTAATCCCATTTCTCGTTATTATTGAACTTGCCAGTCGTTATTTCTATAATAAACGAAAATTTCATTCGTGAGAGGTAATATTTAATTAATCGAACGTCGCATCGAACGCAACAAAATTTGGGTTACACTTTTCACTTTAGTTGCGTTCGTATTAAAAATTTAATAACTCATTAATAATTTTCGTATGTAGTTTAATAATAATAAACGAGAGCCTTTAGTCACAGAATCGTACATTCGTATATTCGACGAAATATTGTCGATATTTTAAAATTAAAAGTTACAATTTCGTGTTACAGTGCAGTTGGTCTCACTTTAAAATAATAAAACCCCTACTTTAACAATCCCAAGTTCGTTTCTTTTTCGTTTCGATGTTTTTACGTCATGCAGCAAGTGGGAAAATGCACTTTTGTTCTCGAAAATTATAAAAATCATTGAAAAAGTTTTTCGCAATTGGAACTACAATGGTCTCGAAGATTGAAATTTTCCCTTCACAATGAGTCTTCAAACTTTGCCGTAGGTATGATATTTTTTCTGCCATTTTCGTTAAAATTCGAACGAGTTGAAGTTGAAACGATGAAATGTTAGAATTTCTTGAACTTTTGCAGAGGAGAAATTTCGGTGTTCAAATTCACGGTGACTCCGCTTGCGAAAAAGAAATTTCAGTGATTTTTAAAGACGCTCGAACTTTTACCATTTTTGAGAGCGAAAGTTTCTTTCTTTATTTTGCGCGACCGTTCTTTCCGACGTAAACGAAATTAGTCGACTAATCGAGAAAGAAAGAAAAAAGGCAGGAAACAGTTTTATAATTGATTTAAATAATTCCTGCTCGTCTAAATTAATTCGACGGTGGAGCCGGGCCGGGTTATTCTCAGCGGGTAACAAAGTCCCGATTCGTTTCTTCCGCCGTCGACTTTCCAACTACTCGAAACTTCGTGTCCACGGGAGGTCATACGGGAGAATAGGCTTCTTTCGTTACTTTTATAGCATATTTAACGAGCCAAGAAGAAACCGCGTGCCGTCCTTACCACCATCGCCAAACCTCCCCAATCCTGCCCGCCGCGGAACTTTCTTTCGTTTCGATAAACCGGCCACGTGCGCGGAATTTGATTAGCTTGATTTAGAAACTACAACACGACGGTTTATTAGCGTCGTTTGCGGTACGACACCGGGGCCCGGGCTGCTCTTTCATTAGAAATTAATGAGCGACCCGTTGTCGACAACGTCGGCCCGTACATCTTTCCTCGCTCGCCACTCTCTCTCTCTCTCTCTCTCTCTCTCTCTCTCTCTCTCTCTCTCTCTCTCTCTTTCTCGTTCACCGGGTCAGAAGGAAATTTAGAGGCCACGACAAAAGTTCTCCGCACCGGTGAATAAAATATGCGCCCGACGAAACCAGCCCGCCGGTACACGAATTGCCGCTGAATCAAAATTAAGCTGCTCACCCTCCATCCCCTTCCCCCACCCTCCCCGGTCGCCGACCGAGAGGAAGGAAGCAACTGCGACAGCGACGAGGAACTAAGGGAAACAGAGGGAAATACCTTCTGGAGATTAGACCGAAGGGACGAATAAAATTCTTGAATGGACGATTAGGTTTGGGAAACGGCGTTCTTCTTCCGCTTGGAATCGAGGTCACGCCGCGTGGTCGGACATCTTTTTCCACGTCGAACGTCTTCTTTCGTTGTTCCTCCTCCCTGGGAATCGCTCCCCGCTTCTGGATCTTTGATGAAGTTCCAGCAATGCATCTTTCATCGGTGGTTTGTTCGATGCTCGAATTTGCTTTACACGCGTAGGCGTGTACTGCGTAGATTTAAGACTGATTCTTTAGCTGACGACGCTACTGTCAATTTTCAGCAATTGGTGATTGAAGATGAAAGGTGGTCGATGAAAGTCTAATTGAAAACTCCTTGCATAAGATTCTGATTGGGAAACGATTCCATCAGGTGCAACGCTGATGCAACGAAAATTAGCGATTGGTTGATTTGGGTCACGTGATTCGCGAGGGGGCGTGGGGTAATTTGTTTTGTATCGATTCAATTTATTCAATATTGTTTCAAGCACGAAGGAAACAAAATTCTACTTTCATTTCGATTCAATTTAACGTCGATTGTAAAATCGACACACTGTTTGCACGTACATGTTTGCAAACAGGAAGAAACTGAACTTAAATATGCATTCGTCTTGCTTATAAAAGTTACAACGAACCCTCTACTTCCGACTATCTTCGATCCCTCAAGGGCTAAAACATCGTATCTTTCGTTTACAATTTTTTCCTTCCTCTTCGTTATCACGTTCCGTTCTTTAACATTGTTCAATCAACAATTCACTCGGTGTACAAATTTAGAAAATTTAAAGAAATGAAAATATATTCGTAACATTCGATAAATCAAATTTCGTGCAAATTGATAGATAACCAGACTACAATTATTTACAACATCCTCGTCGATTTTCTACTCTCCACTTTGCCTCGGATTGTTTCCCGGGAACGACGAGTGAATCGCAGGATTAAGACTACGGAGATATTCGGCAGTATCAATATCTGGCGCGCTGATAGAACGAAGAGCGTGAGGAATTTCGGTTGGCAGGGCGGGGAGAGAACATCGGGAACCGTAGGCAAGATTACACAGGCCATTCGCTCGGCTGCTTGTTTACTCGCTAATATCTTACATTATTGACAAGCTTGATTATCTTAAGCATACTTTGCGGTGTCGGAAGCGAAAATTTCACCCCCTGGAGGAAACGAGGAGGCGAGGCTTGTTTCGCAGTAGCGAGCTCGCTAATATATTTATTAAGAACCTCCGGGAGAACTTGCTCTCTACTCGCCGCGAGAATCTCTCCGATTCTCTCTCCCTCTTCTCCTCTCCTTCTTTTTCCCTGCGTGCACGCCTGGCACCCGTGGGGAAAAGCCGTATCGTCCACCGTCAGAGTTACTCGTGTCACGAACGATTCCGGATATCCGACGCTGCTACCTACCTATCGACGGACAAAGGGCAAAAGATTGCGATCGAGTAGAGTGACGTTTTACACAAGGTGGCCCTCGTGTGGAGGGAAGAACAAAAGTGGCTTTTCACGCGAAAACAAAAACATGAATGTGAAAAAAAAAACATAATTTCACTGTTATCTTTATTTTTTTTTTTATGTAAAATTATCAGGCATAGAAATTGAATTTTTAAGTAAAAATCGTCGTTAATAATAAATAAATGTTTAAGCTTTTCTTCTTTCTTGTACGAAAACAGAAACATAAATGTGAAAAAGACTGCTATCTTTTCTTTTCTTTGTGTAAAATTATTAGGTGCAGGAATTGATTTGGTGCTTTCGTCAGTTGAATTTCGAAGCGAAAATCGTCGTACTTGTAGTATAATAAATTAAATAATTATACTTGCAGAACGAATAGATTATATTCGTGGTAAATTGAGCGGAACAGAAATAAAAAATACCGGACATCTTCGGTATCGATATTTTAAGAAGTAAATCTACAGGGTACTGGCGACGTTGGAGCTTTTATTAAATTCGCTGGAAAATATTTATGTAACCTAAACAATTCATAGTTCGTAACACGAGCTTTCGTCAGACACGGAATCACGATTATTCATTCATAATTTCGCAAAACATTAGCGTGCACGTACAACGCGTAACGCGATTGTCTAAAATCTTTTACGCGCTGTACACTGAAGTACAGTGAAGTATGGACACGTATCTACGAATCACTCGGCACAGCGGTGTAGTGTACGCCTGCTCGTGCGTCCTCGTCCTCGAACGAGCTTTGTTATTCGGCGCAGCCAGGTGGCGGAGAGGAACGATTGGTCGGGGCAGTTGTTCGATGCGTCGCGGCACACGTGAGACGGTGCACGCGACGAGCGAGCAAGGGGGTGGGATTAGGTCGGCCGATTCAGCCGGCCTGGCAAAATCTTCTTCGGCAGCGCAGAGGGGAAACCCGGCTCGGTGGATGGTGACCCAAATTGCGCGGAGCCGGCTTCGTGCATCGGCGGCCAGCTCTTCGTTCGCGGTGGAATCCGACGAGGGGTTGGACGACGAGAAGGAACAACGAACGAACGAACGAACGAACGAACGGTGGACAGGCGAAGAGGGAGCGAGCCAGCGAAGAACGGAGGGTGAGCAGGTGAGGAACGGAGGCTCGCCGCGAGAGAGGGAGAAAGAGCTTTCGCGAAAGGTTTAGCTAGCTCCGCCCCTTGCCAATGGCAAGGCACAAGGGTTCGTTTGTCTTGGGGTGAGCCGGCCAATATCAACCTTGCCCGGATGCGCAGCCTCCAAGGTGGACCAATCGGTAACTGCGCGCGGGAAAAACGCGTTTTCCCGCTCGACCACGCTGCCTCGCCGAAAAACTTTTTGTCGCCGCGGTGCGCGAGCCGAAAGACCTTTGTTCCTTGCGGCTACACGTGCTGCTGCACGTCCTCTTCCTTCCTCTTCGTTCTCCTTTCCCATTGATCGCGTTCCCCCGTCCTTTCCGTTCTTTCACGTCCCATTTCCACGTCCCATTTCCATCGCTCTCTCGTCGCTTTCGCCTGCTTGTTTCACTCTCCTCCGACAGCCGACGACGAACTCGTTGGCGAACGAGCAGTCGCGCACGATCGTTGGTTCCCATACGTTCGGGGATGAATTTTCCCTGCAATTGCACTGTGTAAAACTCGGAAATATTGAAACAAGGGAGTGAAAAGAAAACTTGCGTCATCAGTTGAGATGACAAAAAATGGAAAAAGATTTGCAATACAGTCTGATAAACGCAAGCAAATTAACCACTTTTTGTCGTTAAATTGAAAAATTGTTTTGACAGTAACGAGTTCTTACGTTCTTACGTAATTTAAACGCAATGAATTCTCTCATTGCTGAAACACGCAATATTTATTACACACACTCGCGTGAATTTTTTATGCTAGTTTACGAGCGATTCTTGCACGTAAATGCAACACGAGGAGAAAATGTACGAGCGTCACATGCGTTGTTACATCGAACGACTCCGTGCAGGCAAAAGTACGTGCCTGTCTCCGGGGAAGTTTCGTACAAAATAAAGAAAAGAGAAAAATATCGAAAAAGTTATTGCATCCGATTTTCCCCTGTCTCGACGCTTTGATGTATCTCCGCAAAGTTCGTGATCGATTGCTGCGTAATTACGATCGTCGGTGCGTTATTTAAATCGAGGCACGCAGATGTCTCTTTAAAACACTGCAGCGTACGTATGCTGCTGCGTTGCACGCCGATGCGCGCGAATTTATAACTTTTTCGTTATTAATTGTTATTAGCCGTCGTGCTTTGTGCCGTCGAATTCGCTGCGGAGTTACGAAACGTTTTGTTATCTCTGTATCTGGAATAAAATAATGCTGGGAACGAAATTGAAAATTATGAAAATATTTCACGGCAACGACGCGAACGACGAAGCGTTGTATGGGTTCGCGCTCTTGGGAACTGCGAACATCTATGCGCGCGTTTTACGAATCTCGTGCAATTTTAAAGACGATATTTGTGTATTAAAGGGGTGAAGTAATTGCGAGTTTCGACCAATTAGGATTAACCAGAGGCAGAAATTTGTTTATTTCTCTTTCGTGGCCGTTTCGTGAAATTCTTGAAAAATTCACTCGCTGTTTACTTGAATGAACGCATCATGGCTTTGGCACTTGAGAATCGTTTCTAAAGCAACAATATTTTTAAGTAAATAACAGTAACGATAGCGTAATAATAAAAAACGAAACAACTGACTCCAAACTTACTATTCAATTTTATACGTTAATCATATCCTCTTCTTTATGAACCCGTTTGTTTTTCTCTTCTTTTCTTCTTTTCTTTTTTTTTTTTTTTTTCTGATTAACCGATAATGTTCAGCGAGACGTATCCTTGAGAAGATAGAATTTCTCAGATGCCGAGCAACGATTGAAAAATGTATCTCTCCGACGGGTGGACGAGGAAGGAGGGGGGGGGGGCGGGATTAATTTTTTGGAATTGTCACGCAAGAACGGGCCGGCAAATTACTTTTCGTCGATAGACAGAGAGAATAACGTCTCTCGATACGTAACAAAAATCCGCTTCACAGATGGAATAACTTCAGGAAATAGCCTGTCCGTCCCTCGACCCTTTTTGCCAGCCGAGTTTTCCGTAACTCTGATTACAGCGCGAAGCATCCAATTTCATGGACGTTATTTATGTTCGCTTCTTTTATGAGTGATTTCATTAGCAGAAGACGCGTTCGTTGCAGTGGAGTAAGCAAACGTTTCGCGAAACGCCCCCCTGCCGGGGCGGGCGACTGTCGTGTAAATTAACATTTAAATCCGCCTGTCGAGAAGACGCGCCTTAATGCCGCGAAGATTTTAAATTTTCTATAAAAGCGAAACGCAGTTTCCCTGGCAAAACTGCCACTATTCGCCGTGAAAAGCGCGCAGTCCCCTTGTCTATTAAAAGTTTTATTCACCGTAACTTACTTTGATCTCCGCGCATCTGATCTCGCGCACAAATTCAAATAGGCGTATAAATAACGCTTTCGCTCCACGTTATCTCCGCGTTGTCCATATTTCGTGTCATACGCGTGTCAAAAGTCAAAAGAAAAACGCGACGGATATGTCTTCGTTCGGTGTTTCTCCACGATTGAAAGAGAAGAGACTTTAACGTTAAATAACAGTGATATTTTGATATTACAATTTTAATACGCCTTTGAGTATATATTGTAGCAGTAATTTAATAACTATTGTTGTTTACACAATTGACTTGAGTTATCCGATACAAATTATTACAGTCCTTTGCGATACGGTATTATTTAACAATTTCAGTGGTTTACTTCATTTATGTTAATTTAGTAATATTTATTTTACATTTTTATTCGATACAATGATTTAATAATAATTTAAATATCATAAGTTTTAAGTTGTGAAAATATGCGGTCTGTCTCGAAATCGAACGAGATAATTTCGATAACATAAAATTACCTGCTCGTTTGAAACATCGTCTTTTAATCAATAATTTAATTCAATTACTTAATCAATCCGATGGAAACATTGACACATTGAAATTTCCTCGAAGACAAAAAGGTATTTACGAATCAACAACACACGCGCAATATTTGCTTCCTCCGTCGATAGACCGGTACGTAACAATTTCCCATAATTATGTTTATTCTTCGATCAAAGATTGTCGTCGAATGAACAAAGCAGTCGGCGATTTTCACTCGTAGCCGGGGCAATTTTACCGCGACAGACGTTTATTTCTCCGCGAATAAGTAAAACAAACGTGATATTTTCGTTGGAAATGCAAAGGTTGGAATGAAATGAGCAAGAACAGGCAATTCCCGTTTAACTGCTCTGTCGTGAGGTTTTCTTTAGAGGAATACGAGAGATTGAAAAGAAACTGCGTCGTGCCACCACCTGTACTCGATATCTTATCCGCGGTGTACCGTTACTTTGTTACATTTTTCTATTGCTGCAATTATCGTTTCGATATTGCCCTTGACGGCAACACTGCAATCGACATTACGTCTGTTACACGCACGCGGATATTTCTCCCTTTATCGTGCAAACTTTGACGGTCGTCTTACTTAACGGAGCGTACCGATTAAGCAGAAGAGAAGGAAGAATTCGCAAGAAAAAGGTTACGTGCAAAGTTACGCAGGAAAGAGGATCACGTGCAAAGGAAAAGTAGATCCGCGAGATCAGAGGACACGATTATGTGTGTGTTCGATGGCGGAGAGACAAACGAAGTCGGTGACAGAAGCGAACGAAAGATTGCTGTAAGTAGTTCGAGCAGGAAATAATGTCTTCAGTGGAAGACGTCCGCGAGTAGTCAGGCGTCTCGATGTAACGTCGATTGTCGCGTCTTTTCCTCGTCCGTTTCGTTCTAAACCTGTCTTCGTATTTGTTTCTGACGAGTCGTATTTGATTTTTTGGGAATGAGAAGTGAATAGTGTAGTTATTAAGATTGTTACATTTCATTTTTCTTAACTGAGTTTGTGTTTTTCATAACTCTATCATTATCGCGCAACGAAAAGTTTTAATTGAAATTAAAAATTCAAAAAATTCAAAAATTGATATCCATGCTTAATTTAATGTTTTTAATACAGTTTTCTAACATATAGTTTTGAAAGAAAAAGATTGTTCGATTGATGCTTGGCACAGAAATAAAAAAAAAGAAAATCCAAAGACTGGAATCAATCTGTAATATTAGTATTGCATTATTGCTAAATTGCGAAGAAATATACTTGAAATGAAACACTCGTTGCAACATAGGGAAAGCAAATTTCTTCAGTTTCGTTGTACGTTATATAGCTGCAATTAATTACAGTCACAATTCATTAACGCTAAATTTGCTAAACAATGAAAAAAGTGAGAAAGATACGAAAATTTCATACATTTCAGTTCTTGTAAAACTCGAACATAAAAATCCCGAAACGACATTTTTCACAGAATAAAGCGAGAATACGGCCGATCGATTATTTCTACGTTACACTACGGCGCCATGTGCCAATCAGAATTTGAAAGTCTCTGTGATCCGATTCGAGTTCCTATAAAGCTCGGCTGTTTAACCAACGGAGATTTTATTTTTTATCAGGTTTCGGTAAAACGTTCCGATCGTGATGTAAATTTACGGCGATCTTAAATTCAATTTTTTTGTCCTCCGCGGAACGAGCGTAACGCACACGCATGCCCAATCGTTTTATCTACTACACCGTGAACTATGCATATGCATGGCTGCTGTGTCAGATTTCAAACATTTTTCAGTGAACCCTCTTTAACCACGATAACGTTCCAAACATGCGGCAAAAGTTGGTAGATAACAGAAGGTTCCTCGAGCGATTTTAATTTATTGTTTGCGTCGATGGTCGACGCAAACAAACAATACCAGCTGATACCGAAGCATAAATTTCCATGCTCGAAGTCGACGGATTTTGAAAGGATTGTTTTCCAACAGGTTGGAGCATACATTTTGCTTGGAGTAAAATAGGATAGAAAATGAAAATTATGAAATGACGAGTTATAAACGATCGCTATGTATCATAAATAACTCGCTATTGTTACTTTAGAAAATGACACTTTCGAAAGCGACTCTATTCAACGTGAGATTTCGATAAATCATTTCCGAATAATTTTTCATTCGAGTAAACCAACAAATAATTTGACTGGTTCGAAGTTAGGATTGCTCGTTAACGGTGTTGACGCACAGACGTTTGACATTTTTATAATAAAATTACCGTGTAACTCGGCACTTTCGGTAATGTAAAAATTTGCGCCTGAGAAAGTTAAACAGAAAATATAGTAGTAAAATAGCCAGCACAACGTACGTAAATGTATTCGTGTATGTATGTGCATGTACATTCTGCGTTTCACAGTTTTCAAGTCCCAAGTTTTAATAAAAATATGAAAGTACTAAAAAATTCGATAGTACTGCATATTTTGAACGTATATTGATCTCAGCTTGTACCTCATTAAAATGTAATTTGCGTCTTTTACGCGGCAAGTCTGGCACTAACTTTGGAAAAAATTTGAAAAGTGAAATTAGGAAAAGAAACAACTTTGGTACTTTAAGCTGCGAGTCTTAAATCCTAGTCGTAGAATGAATTTTGCTTTTCAAAGTTTTCTAGTTTCTTCAACGTTTCCAGAGTCGGATTTGTTTGCGAGTTGCAGAATTACAACATCGCAAATTGTACATGCGATATAAAGTGTGAAATGGACGTTTGCGAAGTATAATTCTAGATATTATGTTACTGCCAAAAACTATCGCTATCTGTTATTATCTTTATCCAACTTTTACATTGTTCATTCATTATACCTATACGATGCTTATAATAACTTGTGACGATCTTTATCACAAATCTAATAAATCAATCAATGAAATGATAGACCTATGTATAATACTTTATAGTACAATATATAGTATGTTACAAATACATACAGTTGTTACTAACATTAAAAATACGAAAGTTTTAAACAAACTGTTTAAAAAAAGAAGTCCCGCGTCACGAAAATTCCTAATAATCAGAGCGAGCGATCTCGTTATCAATGCCCGAGCGAATGCATTTGCGCGGCTGTTTATTTAGGAGTTTCGACTAAATCTTCCGTCGCATCCGGCACAAAGACACGGAAAGAACTGTTCGATAACCGGAGAGCCCAGAGCCCGAGCTCTTTGTGCGCGAAACAAAAGAAGTCTATCTCTAATCCCACGGGATGTTTCTTAACTAGAGGAGGCAAATGAAGAAGATAATGTCTGAGGGAGAGAACGGCAGCTTCCTTTTGGGCTTGACCTCCGCGAACGAAAAGCCCGCCGGTCTTTGTCTGCAAAATTAAATGATAAAAACACGTCGTACTTCCGCATCACCCGGGCTACGTCCTCGACGTTTTCTATTCACCTTATTCTCGCGTCCTTTCGCGTGCCTCGTTTCCTTATCCTCGTCGTCCTCCTGTTTTTAATAAGAGATCTCAACGAAGAGTTCCTTCTGTTCGTGCCAGATAGTTTCGCACGCGTTCTGTTTGTTACGTAACGTCGCGTCATTCCTTTTCACACCGAGTTCACAGAGATTTCTCCAGATTGACGAAATTCTTTGCTGCGGATAGTGTTCTCTGGGTTTACGAAAGAAGCTTTGAAAATGTGAGATTTGTGTTACATTGGGCTGAATTTATTAATTCCTTGGTATAAATTAAATGTCGTTTCATACAGTCAGACTTTAATTGCGCGTAGTCTCTTCAAAATACCGCAAATAGATTCGAGCAAAGTAGCTTCTGTGCCGTTCCATGTACTATTTTGTTTCCGTATTTCAGATTTATAAGAATTATGAATTCTAGAAATCAAAGGATCGAAGCTGTTACAATTTCTTCATTTATTAACTCCTTTGTAAGTAACTTGTGGGTTAGAAAGTTGCACAACTGGGATGAAAAAACTGTACGACTTGTGCCCCCAGTACGATTCATCTCACTGAAAGGCTCGGGAGCAACTGTTCCGACTAGGAAATGAAGACATTTTTGATAGAAAACAAATTACACGCCCCCTCACGACTCACGTGACCCAAATCAACCAATCGCTAATTTTCGTTGCATCAGCGTTGCACCCGAAGAGGCCCGATTTTCTGGGTTACCTCCGCTAAAATCACTTTCAGTGATAAAATGGATCTTCAATCTTCTAAATACTAAGTTTATTCTCGTGAAAAGTTTCAACGAACTTTTTTTTGTATTTAAGTTCACATAAGAGTGTCCACGCGTGAACATTCCGATTGCGAGTAACGTCGCAATAATGAAGTTTCATATCTCACTGACGTACTTATTTTTCAAATAACATTGTTTAAATGTTCCTTTAAACGGGAAATATCGTAATAAATGACAGATCTCTAAAAATTTATCGATCCTACTAGCACGAAAACACCTATTTCTGATTCCAATTGAACAATTCAGAGTCATCATTAAAGAATAAAGGATTTTTTAATAATCGAACGAGCTTGGATCCTCCGAAAGAAGATTAACATTCAGAGCATAACGACAAGCTACTGAAAAGATAATCACGTCACTGAGGAATGCAATTTCTTCACTGGAACACAATTGAAGTGCATAAATGCGCGAGAAGAATCACAGTCTGCTCATCAGAAAACAGCAAGAAACGAGCATGAATTTTCAGTTCGTTTCGCTCGATCGTTCGCCGTCACCCCCCCCAAATATCTTCGCGAGAGCGACGAGGGGCGAGAGGGGCGGAGGGGTGGAACGTTTCCTTTGTAGCGCGTAATCAAAACGACATTTCGTATTCCCCTGCGCGTTAAACAATCTTTCAGAGCTACAAAAGGACGCCGGCTTTAATCTATAACCCTGTAAAATTTTCCTCGGAGGCACTCGCAGGCCTTGTGTGTCGTGCACCAACGGGCAGAGGAGGGGGGGTTATATTGAAAGTTTTATGAAAAATGGTAGAGGACCAGAGATTCAGAGAGAATAACAGAAGAAGAAGATGAAGAAGAAGAAAGGGGATAGTAGGGACGCGCGCGAGGTCAACGGGATGAGCGAAAGAGAGAGGAGGAGGGAGGAAGAGGGGTGGGAATAGAGATCGGTAGAGCCTGCACGCTGGTTCTCGCGGATTGCGAGAGAGCGAGATTGACGTGAATATCCGCTCTCTGCTCAATAAAACACGCGAAACAAAAAGCCATCGTAAAACATCGGTTTAAAGTTTCATGCGAGTCTGCCCAGATACTTCCCTTCCTTTCTTCTCTCTTCTGCACGAGGACGGCGGATAGCAGCGGCGTGCATCGACGCTCCTACGTTTCCCTACAGCGGTAAAGAGAGAGAGAGAAAGCTCGCCATGAAAATTTTTCCTGCGGAAGAACCCAAGCCGAGCCTGATGGTGAACCCACGGCGAGGTGGAGGCCCCGCGAATGTACGAAACCGCGGCACGCGGTCGTTCGGGTGAAGTAACGTTATTACGGGAAATCGTATCTCTGCGCGGGAGAACACGTCAAACGCGTTCGAATTGTACTTTGATGGCTTCTGCTCTCATCTAGGAAAGTTGCTCCGCGAAGAAGGAGTTTCGGTTACGTTTGCTCGATTCAGGTGTTTGTAAAGTTATTCGTTGCATCTGATCCCCGAGTGCACACATGATCTTGCCATTTTGCGTGATCTTGGGAAGACTGTGCGTTTACGATCAACGATCATTAAGGACCAGAGCTGATGATTTGCCCGAGCTTGGAATTTCAAAAAATCGTAGAACGCGAATAGAAGAAATTTGAAGTGAAAAACTTCAATTTTCTCAAAGTTCGCTTTTGTAATCACGACGTCGAAGGGACAATTCGATAACTGTAAATTGGCTGGAAGAAAAATGCAAGTCAAACGTTGTATTTAACGTTAATGGGTTAATTTTCGAAAGAAATGTCAAGGTGATTTTTGTGAATTAACGACGTCGTTCGACAGATGATAAGATTATTTTTGACATTAATAGCGTTTAGTAAAATATGTAATATCGTTCAAAGCAAAATCAATAACGTAACGTGATACTAGTTTGAAAATGAAATTGTTGTACCGAAATTTCTCTCAAATTGATATTTCGGTCATATATTGTGCAGTATTATACGTTATTTCATTATATCGCGCATTGCATATAATTTATATTTTAACTCGTATCGTGTTTTAATTTGTACCGTTATTTATTGCTTGTTATTTTAATCGTATAACAAAGTAAATATTACTTGTAATTATACATAGGTACGCCTATAATAATACTATTTTTATGTAAATTTCGGAAATTCCCTGGATTATGAACAGAGTGATTTACGATAGCTCTCGTGTACATTCTACGCGTGAATGAAATTCACACAGTGCGGACAGAAGTTGGCGAATGTGCGGAAGGCACTTACTACTAGGATGTCAAAGAGACTCCTTAGGGACATACCGGGCTTCTTGTTTACTGGACGCTCTCCTCTGAAAGCTCTCGTACTTTCCACCGTGGTTGTGCTTGATTCCATTTTTTGTCCAATGTCTCTTACCTCGCGTTTCGTTACACCACGGTCCAATTTCATCTTCGAGTATTCCGATTACATATGAGGCAATTCTTCCTTTTATTTGGTATTTTCGTAAAATACTCAAGTGCGAAATTTACGTTTAATGTCAATAGTCTTCGTAACGAGTATGATAAATTGTGTGTTCGTGTTTCGTTCGATATAATTCGCGGTTCAATTATTATAGCTTTCTGTTTTTATTTCAAAAAGTTGTAGAATTTCAAAAAGTGCAAAGAATCCACGCAAATGTCGATATTAAAATATAGGATTTAATGATATAAATTGAATTACAAACGAGAGTGTGTTTTTGCGTTAATGTTCTACGTGCATTAATGTAAATAATCTTCGTAACTGATATGACAAATTATAATTATATGTCATTCGAGGTTTGAATTACATAACTCGTGGTTTAAGTAAACACGTGTTAATTATTGTAAACAATTCGCGATAGTTAATTAATTACGAAATTGGTCCGCGACATAAATATATTAAATATCAAAACACCTGCTGCATTGTCAATTATAACTTACTTAGGATCAATTCGTATTTTTCATTTCTGTACAATTGATAAAAAATTATTTTGAAAATAATTTTTTAAATTAATGTCAAATCTGAAGATTCGAATTTGTCTATGATTAATATTATTTTTGTTGGTTTTCCTATTTTGATATTATCTTGCGGCTAAAATTGCGTATTTCAATATATAAAATAATCTAAATGGATCAAGTTGAAAACCACGAACTGTTAAATATGATATAGTATAGAATTTTAAACTTGACTTTTCAACAGTTCAGCGTTTTAAAAATGTTCTTACGCTTTATCCTCGTTCCAAAATCAAATGGAGAGACAATTTCGAGATCAGTTAAAACAATAAAGATAGAATTCCAAAATTATTTCCTTCAATTTACATCCTCCAATAATCAACTACTCAATCAATTACTGGATATATAGATGTAAATTACTCGATTTATCGAAACAATATTATTTCAAATAACAAAGAACAATTTGTATTACTGCAAATTCAGTCAGAAATTGTTCAATCATTCCGTAGGACAACCATCGATATTTCTCAATTATTATTATTACTGAAGGTGCAACGCTAATGCAACGAAAATTAGCGATTGGTTGATTTGGGTCACGTGATTCGCGAGGGGGCGTGGGGTAGACTTTGAGTAGGAGTGGCGTTGTCTGGTACTGAGCGATCGCACCTGTAATTTACTTTGTATCGATTCAAATGTTTGCGTGTCAATAAAATTTTATGGCGAAAAAGTCGGAACAGTTGCTTCTGGGCCTTTCAGTGAGACGAATCGTATTGGAATACAAGTCGTATAGTTTTTTATAAGTCACTCCTAAAAAGAAACACGCGCGTGTGTAGCAAACAACGGTATAATCTGAGGACGGCGAGGAGAAGAGGAACAAGATTTTTCGGGGATGGCCGGAAACGTGCCCCGACGCACAGCCGTCGAACTGGCCTCGAACTGAAAGAATGTAATTAACTGGAAGGATCACAGTCGGAGGAACAATGTCCGTGACCTGTGTGCGTCGGTCCTTTCTTCGCCGACTTCCGATGCGGAATTTAAATATCGACGCAAGTGTTCGGCGTTTGACTTTGGCAGTTCCAGCATTCGCCACCTGTCAGTCAAAGAAAGGCAACTCGACGACCCAGCGTTCTTTTTTTTCTCTCTCGTCGTCGTCGTCGTCGAGCGCGACGAATGGTGTGAGCAAAAAGAGAAAACAGCTGCCAGAGGGAAACAAAGGAAGTTATCCACGGTCAGCATCCTTAACGTTTATAGTAGCTGCTGGCTTTTCACTCTAAACGACTGTTAAAATACGCACGGGTATTTTAAAGATTTTACCGCGATTGTTGTTTTTCTTTTATATTGTCATTATTTCTGTGCTTGGTCGAACGTCGTCACAGTGAAGTCTCCAGGTATTTAAACGTAAAAAGTTTTATGTATATATATCATATGTTTTCTGCTGAATTTCACGTGGAGTGAACAAACACATTACTGGGTCATGATATCGTTATTTTTGAAGTTTTTTATAAAATGCGAATGGAGGGTCTTTTAAATAATTCTCACGAGAAATCGAAATGTCTAATTATATTTGCTTTAATATCAGTTTATACATCGATTCTTTTAATTCCAATTGATTCTAAAATTACGTGTCGTTAAAAATAATAATTCGCTATTTATTTTTCGTTACTTGTCTGGTTATTAATAACAAATTATGGCACGTTTAACCATAGATTCTTGCTAGTTTACGAATTGACTCATATATCTACTGTACGAAAGACATTATACATGTCCATTTTTATTATTAGTTAGACTACGTTATAAAAAAAAAAAAGAAGTTCATAGTCGTCCTTACTATTAAACATACAAAGATTTGTCTGTTGAAGCGTCGGATTTTCTTTGTAAAAGCATCGAGCAAGAAAATTTAACCTTTCTTCACTCCTGCGAGATAAGCAGGCTATCAGCTATTTTCAAAAATACGCGAGTGAAAGCCAAAGTTCCGTCTGTCATTGTACATCGAGGCTTCCTTTCGAAGAAAACTGTACCAAGGGTACGGAGTAGATCATCGATGTCACGATACATTCCAAACTTAGCGATTAGTAATTAATTACTGATTACTAAACTATTTAGCTACTTGGTAAACAGTATCAATTAAGTTATCAGAGTTAGTTGGACAAGGTTGACAGTCTGTCCTGCGAAACGTTAATTACCAAGTTACCGAGTGATCCAGTAGATTTTGAATGTCAATTTTAATCAATTAATTAATTATACGCAGTCGGAGAGTTTCTGTTATAGACTCAATCTTCCAAGTATCGATTGAATTAATATTCCAGGTAACTCGACTTGAATAAGTCATGCACTTCCTTTATTCACTTACAGACTATTAAGCCAGTCTCTCTTCCCCCCTCCCATTGCCACCTCAAACAACGTAACAAATCATTTATTTGATAATTATATATACTCAAAGTATTAACGTAGCATGGAAATAAAATGTAGAGAAAAACATTCAAATTTCCATTTGAAATTCTCCGTCGTAACTTCTAATGATCCTTCTTTCGTTAACTGGAAAACGAAGAGGTAGATTTTATTCGCGAAATTTGCTACAACTCCATCAGTCTCGAGAGTACAATGAAACAATGAAATTTGGAAGAAAAACGTACAACAACAACTGTCCAAAAGAGTATCAGACTTCTTTTTATTCAAGAAGAATCTGATCCATAGACTTCTACGTTTGAACTCAGATTTTTAAAGAATCTATTTTTGAAATCTGCTGGGACGCACGACGTTGCGCGTCTGGATCGTTTCTTTTTATATGAACTCGGCAACTCGGCGTTCATTTCAAGAGGTTACACGCTGCGTATTAATACAAGTGGCAATTAAACGATGTCCGTTTGCGTTTTATTACGCAAAATAATCAGCGTAACAGGTTTAACGCGCCCTGGGGATCGGCCGAGGAGTTACGCAGATAACGTCAACGAAGCTTAATATCTCTTGACTGTATCGCAATATGGTTATTAGCCAGCGTGCTTTATAATTATGTATATTCACTCGCGCATTTATTCGTTTGTCCATATTGCGTTAGTTGCAATTAGCTACGTGTAATTCCGCGAGGGGAAGGGGGAGGGGAGGGGGGGGTATGCGTGTGGCCTCCGATAAATTCATATTGATTGCAGAAACTCCCCCGTCGACGCGAAACTTTACTTTCCACGGTGAAAGCACACGCGGAAAGGATTAAGACTCTGTTAAATTCAATTGGAACGCAATAGCCGAGGAACTAGGAACAGCACTTTGCTCGATAAACCACTTGGCCGATTTCTTCGACATTAGCTTTCTTTAAATTGTTGTCATTAGCCGCTGCCCCCGCTGATTGTAATCTCTCCTTTCGGTTCGATGTAACGAGTCAACAAAATCGATCGAGTTGGATGCGCTTGGTTTTGTAACAAGTAACTTTGCAATCAGAAATGGTTGGGAACGTTTACTCGTCGTTGTTATTGGTGGCTATTTTTATTTAGAACTCACGAGCGAACTGCGGATGTTTATGCATTTTATCACTGAAAAAAGTGATTTTAGCGGGGGTAAGCCAGAAACTCGGGCCGCTTCAGGTGCAACGCGAATGCAACGAAAATTAGCGATTGGTTGATTTGGGTCACGTGATCCGCGAGGGGGCGTGGCGTTGTCTGGTACTGAGCGATCGCGCCTGTAATTTGTTTTCTATCGATTCAAATGCAAGTCTTTTGTGTTTTTACAGAACTAAAGAAATAAGAATTCGTTTCACTTGTCTGATACTTTATACACGTCGCATATTTTTTTGCATGTGCAATTTCTCAGAAACGCATTCACGTCTGCAGTCTACTCGTCTGTTTGGAAATTATAACTTGCAATCGGTGTAAAAATTGATTTGAAATTGTAATTATAGAAATAAGAGTTGAAATAATCTTTTGAAGAAAGGAAATCATTTCTGAAATGAATTAAATTTCACAATTCGCGAATTCAGTACCAAAGTAGTATTACAACTTAAAATTATAATTCGACTAAATTTTTGCGAAATTTCCAATGGAAAATCATTTCAAGTACAAGAAATTGTCCAAAAGAGGTATTACATCTTGAAAACGTAAGACTGTCAAAAAAACAGAAAATTATTTATTCGTACTAAGAGAAGACGCAAGAGTCAAGAAAATTAAAGTCGTAATTCGTCGGAAAATGGCTACAGAAAAATAATTACGACGCGAAGGATATCAAATTTTTAACTTTATGACTAAATTTGCACCACGATATTGCTACATTTTTGTACTTGTTGCGTGTTACAAAAATATTTTTCTCGTACTTACTCGTACGTTGGGACAAAGGGTGCGTTCCAATTGCTGTTTGTAGCTGACCTGCGTGATGAAACGTTGATCTGGGTAAAGCGATAAAGTATGCAACAAAGACTGTATGTTGGATAAATCATGGAAACTGTACAAACAATACACCTGCCGTGTTCAATCGGTACCTGCTTTCAGGATTTGCCTGAACTATTTGCAGCTGTTCAATCGTTTAGTTATTCATCGTATCTATTTCAGATAGTGTTCGGATAGTGTTCAGATAGTGTTCGGAAACGTTGTAAACAATTATTTTTGACGTCGCACTTTAATCCGGCTCTTTCATTTCATCGAATTACTCTTTTTGTTTCAATGCCAGTTTTAAAACGTTTTTGAAAACAATTCGAGGAGACAACTAATTTTTGAATATTCCGAAATGGAAACTGGAATGACACTATGCGTATTAAATAAATGAAATTTATGTTTCTATTTATGCTTTCATGTACTTTTTTAAAATTTTAATATTTTAGTATTTATATTATGCTAAATATTATATTATATCATTTTAGTATATTAAAAAACGATTAACTTTCGTACTTTACAAATAAATATCTTTTCAATAAAGCAGTAAACATGCGCTTAAATGTAAAATTAGATCCACATATTCTTTATGAAAATTGTTTAATGAGAATGTTACCTAGTGCATCAACATACTGTCGGGACTTTTTTAAAAAAATGTTACTTTAAAACTTTACCTAGGAGGCATGTGACCCGTTGGAATTGAAAGACTTAATTGTAATAAACCAGATGGTCCATACACGTTTCGAGGAAAGTTTTCGTTAGGAATGTTAATCGAGATAGCAACATGTCACTGAAACTTCCGCTAAACAGAATTTAATATTTATTTTCCAAGATGCTTCACGCTTCCTCTGGGATTTATACGACCCATTGGGAAATTTTTCCTCCTTTACTTCTCTGTTAATGGACGAAATGTGCTTTGAAATTTATCAAACATTAGCATTATTTCTTTCATTATTAATTTAATTAATTCGATAGTTATCAAAGCTTTCTCTGGGACGTGTGCGATCCATTGGGACTGATGTTCTACCACCTTTTCTGTCAATAGACAAAATTGTGTATTTTTAAAAGTGTCAAACGATAATACTATTTTCTTTATTTTATTTATTTTTACAAATCTTTCGTGCTAAATGCATTCGATATTTATAAAACGTATTGCTCCAACACACGCATACCATGCATTAACTAGAAAATTTTTATTTTAATGGGACTGTTGTTTCAAATATTAAAACCTTCCTCGTAAAATACACCTATATAAAATCCATATATAAAGGGATCTCGATGTTTTTGAGAATGAATGTGAGATTTACTGAAAATATTACGTTACTTTTAAAAAAACGTGAAATAATCGCACGATACGATACACGTTCGGCGAAATATTGTGAAATTGAATATTCGTGTAATAACAAGGAATAAAACTACAAAATATCCTAGCTTTTAAATTGCGCTCCTATCGAAATAGGAGTGAAAATCATACATCTGTTCCTAAATATTTTTAACAGCTCGAAGAAAACGTATCAGACTGGTTCTAATCATATTGTATCTACTTTCGACAGTTCGGTTAATTTTATTTCAACAACGATTCCAAATCTTTAATAATCTTTAATGACAATTCCAAAAATTTCAATAAAAAACTAGAAGATTTCCAATAAAAATCATCTCTTTTATTATTATCTTGCCATTGTACTATTCATATTATTCATCGCAACTTATATAAATTAATATTAATTTTTTCCCGTACACGAATAGAAATCCGATTAAAAGATTAAATAAGCGGTAAAAGAGAATCGTAAATAAATACTGAAATTTTATTATTTCATCAAATTCTTCGCCAAAATGTCCAGAATCGAATTTTTCTCATTTTAAACGTCGTAATAAAGATAGGACGAGTATTAATTGTTTATCAACTTGTTTAAATTCGTACGAATCATTAAAAAGTCGTACAGAAAATATTTATATATTTATCTATCGAACTGAAAATAAACGTGACCAAGAAATAATTTATAACATTAAAAATTTAAATTCAGATATTGAGCATTAAAATTTAATTTTCAATCAATTTTTACATCACATCGTGCCATTTGTGAATTTTAATGTTTTCGATCTCGATATACTTCGACGTAACAGCTAAAGCCGATTTTCAATAAAAATTCTGCGGAAAACAATATCGATGCAAACAATAATCAAACCGAGGAATGACCAAATAATTTATTATCGATTTTTATGCCTTTTTCGCGTCGAGAATTGATATATTTAGAAATTCAGTCAAATTCTGTCAATGTGTATAAAAGTACGTATAAAATTTCGCCGGTTAAAGTCTTACTTGTGCGGAATTAGGTTCACAGATTTTAAGAAAACACGACAGGAATAATAGAAAAAACAAGGAAACAGTTTTCAAAGTCTGCGACAGAATCAATCTCTTTGCGACGGTCTGTCGAAATTAGCAAACACGTTCGCCGTTGGCGAGAGGTGTGGATGCACTCGTCGTCGGTCGGCAGACGGGGTAAGAAGAGGCAGCAGGCCACGCGTTTAGAATGTTTCGAGAGACGAGGAGCCACTTGAAGGGGAGCGCATTCCGTAGGGTGGGTGCTTACGAAGAGAGAGGCTTTCGTACCTAAAGCGTGCCCCGGTTTTCTCGGTGAACCTTGAGCGCATGAATACTACGTGCCTTCTGCGAGGAATGCGTGGCGCATCGCTAGTCGCCCACACGCCGCTGTGTCTCAACTATGGCCAAACTGCGTTTCACGCGGCTCACCGGCGGTGCAACGCGAAAAATTCACTGGAAAGAAGCGGGGTCTCCTACTTCAGACTATACCGTATACACGTCGCAGTCGCATTCTCTTGGCCGTTTCCCCCGTTTTTCATCCCGCCGCCGCCGCCGCCTTTTGTCCCGAGCTCTCATTTGACTCTCTTTTGAGCCACACGAGCTAACTGTTGCGCGTTTCTTTTGTAATTAAATCTGCTGGAAACTACGTCGCGTTTTCACCGGCCAAGCACAGGCTCATAATTCACTCGTGTTTGCCAATCTTTCTATTCTCGCCTCTGTACGTTTGCTCTTTCACGGGCCAGTGTTTTTTTTTCCTTTTCTTTTTTCTTTTTTTTTTCTCTCTTCTGCCTTTCGAAAGAGTCGATTGTAAAGATATCGTTAAAAATTAGGTGGAAACGGGTTCTTTGGTTTCCAGTCGTCGAGAATGAAGCTCGTGCAAACTGGTATTGGAAATCAAGTTCTCTTTATTTCGTCGCCGGCAATGGCGAGAATATTTATAGATACTTTCTATCAATTTTCCTCCTTTCCGTTTTTTGAATCTAGAAACTTTTAGTGTTTTGTTAACACCACGACGAGACACGACTGTTGTAATTATGTCGATCAACGTAGAAATTACCAGACGTTTAAATCGAATGGAAATCACAGAAATTTATTTGAACAACCGCAAGATAGAAGCATACGTATTTCTTTCCACTGTGTATCGCACATTCTCCGTACGATAGGGGTTAATAATAAAACCCTGCACGACTAAAATTTTATCGATATGCAAGCATTTGAATCGATAGAAAACAAAATTACAGGCGCCATCGCTCAGTATCAGACAACGCCACTCCTACTCGAGGTCTACTCCACGCCCCTTCAGGACGTCACGTGACCCAAATCAACCAATCGCTAATTTTCGTTGCATCAGCAGCGTTGCACCCGAAGAGGCCCGATTTTCCGGGATAAAATGCTAAAAATTCCAACGTCGACGCGATTTTGTACGAGACTACGTTAAAAGCAACAGTATACTTTCTAGAGCGCCAGCTATCTCTCCATTTATTATGAATTTTCGTGCATACGCGATCCCGCCTGACGCTTTCGTTTTTTGCGTTCGTCTCTTCTCGTTTGCTCGCGCGTATTTTCAAATATGACACACGGGGATGGAGGGTGGGTGGAGGGGGAAGGGGGAGGGGCGGGACGTATCGCCGCGGTTCCGATCGGTAAAACGATTGAAGAACGATTTACATAAACCAGTTTCTTCACTTGTGATTTACTTTTTAGGTCAACTCCATTTCGGAGCTGCATCATTTTACGTAGAACATTGTGCCGAATAGAATATTCAAATTTCACAATTGGTTCTCCCGCTGCCCCACCCCTACTCACGTTCCGCCCGCCTGTTTTTCTCTTTTCTCTTCCTTTTTTGCGTGAAATTTTGTTTTTCATCGTAAATTCTCATCTTCGCCCCGTTCATAAAAAGGAGAAATTTCATTCCTGCCTGGGGAGGAAAAAGGAAAAAAGAGAAAACACCTACGCATTCTCTTTCACGACACGGTTTTGCAACAGTATGGAATTTTAAATCGCTAGAAAGCTAAATTTCTTATAGCGAGCGAAATGACGTTGGCTTAAACGCGCGGAAACGAAGAGGGGAGAAAACAAAGAAAAGGAAGGGAAAAAGGGGGGAGAGAGAGAGAGAGAGAGAGAAACGAAGGAAGCATTTCCCGTCTATTCCTCCTCCCCTCTTTCCCCCTACCCTCCATCCCCGACGAAAGACAAGTTGAAATCGCTATACTTAATTGTACCACGTTCGTGAGTATTTTATTCGACCGTTTCCGCTCCCGTTGCATATTTTAATGCGATGCTATCTACAGTTCCGCGAATTGCTAGAACGGACGTTCGACGGCGCGTACGATGATAGTCGGGCGAGAAACGATTTATGAGGATCGATGTTGTATCATTAAAGCAACGATTTGATACGAGGCACATGGGATTCGTGTTTAACTCATAATTTGCTTATGCGTGTGTACGTTAATCGGCCACCGCTTTCGGCCCTTTAAACGGATTTTGCGGCAGACAGGCATAGCGACGATGAATTCCATCATTATTAAATGACACGATATCTGTTCGACGTGTGAGATGGAAGGGTTTTTAACAAAATTCCGAACGTTTGGAACATTCTTGTAAATTCATAATCAAATTGTTGACTGTTATTTTGCGAATTCGATATATTTTTGCTATCGTTGCAGTTACAATTTGTTCCAGAATGTCGTTCGATTCTGTAGTTAATTTCGTTTTTGATAAATCTTTGGTCCATCTTTGTTTCACTGCACGATTCAACAGTAATGAGTCTCACATTCAATGTAATTCGATACATTTTCGTTACGGTAAAACGAAGTTGTCGTTTAATCAATCTTTTGGTTAATTTCTGACGATAATTTTTTGATACATTTCCGATGTTTGTATCTTCTAATTCAACTCTTTTGTGTTAATAACTCTTTGCCTCTTCTCTCAATGTAGCTCCTCGCTAATCTGCTATCCGTCATATTTCGTCTAATTTTGCGGTTATATATTATCGATTAGCTATTGTGCAGTGACACGTGTTGGCTAAATTCTGAATAATTTTTATATATTTTTTGAAATTGGTCATTTCATACGTAACAATCTAATGTTATATTACATTGTATTCTATTTGCTAATTAACTAATTACACCTGCGTTATATTCTATGTGGTGATTCTCGCTATTGGAATCGAAATGCAATTAAAATTAACTCTTCGATATCTATCGAATGTAGTACTTTTCACTGAAATATGTATACGGATATTTCAGTGAAATATTATAAAATGTGATATTCAATATTATTACAGGGATAAAATTTGTACAAAAGAGCTAAAAGATGACAGGTTTTTTTGACGTATGATTCACTGAAATTCCTTCCATATTTTTATTAACGCGAACAATTAATGACGAATATTTCACTTTTTACTTTTTTCGTTTCGTCTTTCACGAATGGAACGCACTGCGTTTTAGCGAGCTTTATCGTAGTTTAAATGTTGTTAACGGAGAAAAATTGTAATACGTTACATTCCGTTAATTTTAATGCCATTTTATATATATAAAAGGGGATATTTTAATGTAAAATGATTAAAAACGAAAAGGATCTGACAGAAACGGCTAAATTAGTACGACGAGCGTTATTTTAAAATTACAAAGGATAGTTTTCTTTGAAATTTCGGGGAAGATGAAAATTTTGTGAAGAGAGTATTTTTTAAAGTTCCATTTAAGATTGATTGACGGCATTTTGAAGAAATAAACAAAAGATAGATGAAAAATAGAATTCTGAACAGAAAAAAGTTTGTACTAGAGGGACTGTGAGCTTTTTTACATTCTGTTTACTAAGAGTCTGCTTAATATTTTCTTTTCACCCATCTTCGAAACTCTTTTATCAGATAGTATTCTGTTCTTCTTTCTACTCTTCTTACAAAGTTTTGTTGTATAATTCCTACTATTTTACTTGTACAGTGTACTTTTTTATTTTATATACTATTTCACGTTAGTCGATTACTTTCATTGTAGTTTTTATTTTCATTACTATATGTATGTAGTGCTATTTCTATTTTTATTTTAATTAATACCTCCAAGTTCGTATACTTTACTATGATTTCTAAATTGGACAAAATATTGATGTCAAATATAGTGAAACATTTATTGTGGAATACACTACAGTAAATATTCACCTAAATATACGTATAACGAATGGCGGAGATGATCCCACCAAATTATATTAAACTGAATTACTTTTGCAGTCCCACTGAAATAAACATCTTCAGAGTCGTTCCAGATCTCACCAATCCCAATATTAATTTCGTCTAATTTCATACGATACGATACCTCCAAGTGTCCGAGTACTTTTGCTCGAGCAATTTTTCTCGCACCAAACGAACACTGTTTGACTGTAAGCGTCAGGATCTAATTTGAATAAGTCGGCTAATCCGAGGAGCGACTGGAAACAGCTACTAACGCAACAGTTCCCGTTTCAGGCCGAAACGTTTGGCCAACTTGGAAAGAGCAGGAAAGTTATTCCCGGCGCGAATTTAAGAATTACAACAAACGAAGCTTCGTGTTTTGTAGGAAAGTACGCGAGGGTTCGTTACAACGGCGTAGTCTTTCGTGCGCCGTGCTTGTAGCAGCGGGTTGGCAGGGACGATGATTGCATCCGCCATGGGGTGGCGTGCGGGTGAGACGGGCTCGTCTAGAGCCGGAGGAATACTCCGCCGTACCGCACTAACCTATGATATATGATTATGCCGCATGCCCTACGTTCGTATCTTATTATGTATTACCAACATTGTACACGACCGCGCGACTATTCTGCAAGGGCCTGTGTATCCACGTCAACGAAATGGCTTTCGTTTGTTTTTTCCTCGCGAGTCGCATGTTTTACCAAGCACACACACACACACACACACACACACAGCGACGATATAAAAATGTAACAGCAAAATCCGAATTTAGCAAATCTGGTGATATATATACAAAATCCAAATTTAATTTTGGATTTGACACCCCGTTCCATTGCTATGGAACGTTTGTTCTGATACATTTATATATATATATATATTACTTTACTATATATTGTTAAACGTGTGATATATCCATCGTTTGCTTTCATCTAGGCAAAAATCGTACGCAAAAATACGTCGTCGTTCCTATTATTTTTATCTTATTTTTACCTGCGTAACACGACTTGTGATTGATATATTTATTATGTGCTAACAAATTTCATAGTTTACAAACATGACGAGAAATTCTGTAATATGTCAAATTCCTTTCGCGAACATTGATACTTGGTAGTTTGCTCGCTAAAGAGGGATTATTATAGAAATTATTGTGCTCTGATCAGATAGAATGAAAAAGAATATATTGGATACAGGAAAACAATAGGATCAAATTGATCAAAGTCGCTAAATCACTGTTAACGTTATTTGTTTGTTTGTCTACGAGTTCATTTCAGCAATAAAAAAGTAATAAAAATAATCACAATAGAATAATTCCAATAATTTTTTCAGCTGAAGAATGACAAAAGTTTCGTTTCTGTTGATCTCGGTATCTTCAAATCAGATGGACCTTTCCTGAACTTTGTGTTTAATCACACCGAACAAACTATCAAACTTTTCCGAGAAGATGATTTTCGAGATGATTTTCATACCGTTATCCTCTACAGCCAATTTTTGTAATAGCGTCCCAATGGCAGTGAAACGGGAATTCACTTCCTTGCCCAAATCGACTGTTTTTGTTTTAATGTTGTTTTAGGAAACGTAACCCTGGTAAGAAAGTAAACTCGTTTCCTCTTCGTTTTACACATTCAATCGTCTCCGTGGGGACATTGAATATATATTTTTTTTTTTTTTCACGACAGAATTCACCATTGATCGAAGGATTGAAGTCTCCTTTTTCCACGACGATCTTGAAAAACTTGATGTACGACTTTGTGTCTCCATTTTGTCGTATTTTTCTTTTTTTTCTTCAATGTGTCACCGACACTTTTTTTATAATTAATTTTTTATAAATTTGATACAGAATTGACCGATAATTAATCGAATTGAAAAATTGCCCCTAATATAAACGTATTTAATATAATAATTCTAATACCGGTGATATTTGTTTAAATTAAAAGAAATCGTGCAATTTATGAAAAATATTGCACGAAATCAGTTACAAAAGTATGTAATTCATTTATGTAGTCACAGTGAGTCACAGAAATATTCGCACTCTTCTAACCTTTGACTTTTTACAATCGACATGATTTTACAATACAAATTTCGTAATTCTTTTCGATGATGTCAAAATTACTATTTTAATTAGTGTTCCTTTCAATATAAATTTTGACACTCGTATGGTAAAAGGAATTGTGAATCGTTCAATGTATTATAGAAATTACATGTTGCAAAAATTACAATACAATATATTCACACATGTATGTGTTATTCTGTAAGCAATTCTATATTACCTTTTATTATTTTATTTTTCTTGTATATTTATACATTTATGTACATACGTTTTATCACATTTTTATTAATTATTGATCGTCAAACCGTTTGCCGCAATAGTAGTGTACAATAACTTGGAGCGAGCGAAAATCGTGCGTACGTTCGTGAAATTCGACGAACGTGAATACGCGATTTGCTTTATTGACGTAATAAAACGTATTATATTAGAAAGGATCGTTCGTGCTCAGTTGGCAGAAATTTTTTTTTTCTTTTTTTCACGCCTGAGTCAATAACTCACTGACTTTGAATAATTTAGGTCGCCAGTTTAGAACGAAAAAGGCCGCTGTCATTTGCAACTAGGTCTGTCTTGAGTATCAAGGAGAAAATTGTGAAATTTATGCTGCTGCGCTAGCTCGTACGTGGCTGGGATCGGGCGAAAGAAAGAAATTCGTCAGCCGCTCTCACGCGATATACAAATACTAGAAACTCGGTCTTTATTAGCATAAGAAATACAATTAGAAGCAACGACTGAAATAATCCTGTTTCTCGGCGTAGTTTAAATATGCAGCAATGCTAATGAAATTTCCGAACGAAAGTGAAATTTGCATTCGATTTGATGTTATTAGATTTACTCGTATTCTGTGACTAACTTCCGGTATTAAAAAGAATTTGTAGAAGAACGTTTGTCTACGTGTTAGAAAAACAAGTGATAAAATAAGGAATACATACCTTATTGTTGACTTTGATAATAAGATTATAATAATCAATAATCGATGAAATCTATGAAAAATATAACAATTGATATAGTCAACAATTAGCAGTCAATAATCAATAAAATGTACATTTTAACGATTTTAAGATCTCCAAACACACTCCGTAGAATCAATTTTAATTTTTCTATTAATATTGACACACTTCGTGTTGTGTATTAAAAATATTTGATACACATTTATTGCCATTTAAACATGTGCATTTTCATTAAACATTGTTACATATTAACCAAGTTGTTTCGTGTTAATTACCAAGCCCGAGTTTTCGAATGGTTGCCATGATTCACATCGTGTTAATCGAATTGTATTTAATTGCCCACGAACTGTATTTAAATTAAGCGGAGAGAATACATTTCGTCAGAGTGGAAAACAAAAATCGTAAAATGAAAGAGAGCGTCAATTTTGCCAAAAAAAAAAGAGAAAAAAAAAGGATAAAACAAAAACTATTACAGATATACGGATATCGATTTCAGATGAAATGATTTTCGATCGTTTCAACGTGGTAAAAGTCACAACCTGTTCATTTTCAATTTCTCTCGTATTTGTGAGCAGGAAAATGGTAGTCGCTAGAGGGATGTTGTTTTTCGCACGTAATACTGAAAAAAAAATCCATTAATTACACTTCCAAATAAAAAAATAATAAAAAATTAAAAAAAAAACATGCGTTTGTAAAAGTTATTTCTGTTTTATATTCAGTGTTTCAGCGACCACTCTGTATCGTACAACGCACAGGCGCCTCTTTGAAAGAGGAACTTGACTCGGTTTTCCGCAAAACAGTTTGAACGTATCGGTAGATCAGAGACTGATCGAATCTGCGTCTGACGAGAGATCGTCAGAGGGTGTGTAGCGTAAGCGAGCGAGCCGAGAGCAAGGAAAGTACGTGGTTGCACGACATCGCGAGGAAAGTAACCCCCGTGTCTCGTAAATCCCTTACGATAGCATTTCCGTGACTTATTACCGCGGCAGGCGAGAAACGTCGGTGGTGCCGCAGCGACTAATGGCGCCATGTGGTTGGGGAAATAAGAAGACACGAGTAAGAAAACGTACAAGCAAGGACCACCACCGAGCAGAGGGGGCGAAGCCAGCCAGCGGGGATGGCTGGAGTCGACCGTAACGTCGGACGACAACGGGAAGGAGCAGCAGCCTGCTCCCTTCGTCATGTGAAAGTCCTGGGAACGACCTTACGCCATTAAACGTACTTATATAAGATAGTAGCCGGTGGCCAGCCAGGCCGCGTATCAATCACGATAATAGGACAATAAATATCTGACCGACAGCCGGCTGGCCAGCTAAGGTCAAAAGTGCAGCAGCTTGCAATTTCTGCCCGACTTCCTGCCCCGATCCCGATGCCCACTAACTCAGCCTTCGCGTCCGCAATATGTAATCGGTTCTCTATCGCGAGCCTAAGCCTCGCATTATAGTTCGACCGCGTCGAACCTTCGTATTTCCGCGATCCGGCGTGCTGCCACGCTTTTACCAAAGTAGGGTCGACGAGACGAGACGAATCCAAAGATTCAGCCTTTTTCGCTGATGCTTGACACTGTCTCGCGAAAGATGCGTTCATTGGAGGTAGTAGTAATTGCACGACAGTAATCAGTAACCGTGACGAGTGATTGATTGTTCACTTCCATTTAGAACTATAACTTTTAGTTCTTGCAAGTATTTGTACTTTGGTACTTCAAATATTTTAATTCGATTTATAATTCTATTTATTTATTTATAATTGCGTGTAGCTCCTCTTGTTTCGTATTTACTTATCACTGACTGTCGCTCGAGGTAAAGTCGTTAGAGTGGCCAACACGAGCAATTCATATGCTTTTGTAAAAATTTTCTACATGTACGGTACAATTTTGAGTAACTGAAATATTTTGGCACACACAATCTGTGATGAGTTATTGATACCATTGACGCATTATCGACGTGGCAACTTTTGAACGCCAGTCAACTGTTAAACGTAACCAGTTAACAATGGGTTGACCAACTCGTGCTCGTCACGAACCTCCGTCGTCCACGTCTGGAAAAATACTTTTTGCACCAAGCTGCAGCAGATCTCGCGGAGCATCTGGCGTAAACAGGGCTAGAGCCATTGGCGCGTGGCATATAAACTTCCCTCTTTTTTCCCAGTGTATAAACTATAAAAGAAAACGGGGCTGTGGGCCGGCGGACGACCTCGCAACCCCGGACTAACTATTAAAAGTTGCAAATTGCTGCAGACACACTGCGGGCCCCGACGACGTTAGCGGTGCCGGCCGTCTCGGGCACTCCTCTCCTTGTGCCCGTCCTAACTTACTTACCCCGGCAGACTTACTTTCTTACTTACATAGTCACCCGCTTACTTGCTTATTCCCAGTCTTGGTATTCTTTATCCCTGCCCCCCCCTCTCTCTCTCTCTCTCTCTCTGTACCGCAGTTTCCTCGCGTAACATTACTTGTTCATGTTCTTTCCTCGCGTCTGCTTGCAACTAGTCTGCCGGAACTCCCCCGAAAGGTGTACAAACAAGGTATGTACGAAACTTTCGGATAACGAGACGACTCGCCGCGTTGTATTATTTTTCGCGTTTTCGAAGAAGCCGGCGATATCTTTCTGCTTCTAGTCGAATTAACCAGCGACTGAACCAGTAGGAGAAGTAAGTAGAAACGTGTTTTAATAAGGCTTGTGTTGAAAACATACGCGTATGCTCGATGTTACGTTCTATTACGACATATATTACGTGTGAAATCGTATTATCAGTGAAAGTGATTTTAGCGGGGGTAACCCAGAAAATCGGGCCTCTTCGGGTGCAACGCTGATGCAACGAAAATTAGCGATTGGTTGATTTGGGTCACGTGACTCGCGAGGGGGCGTGGGATAAACCTCGAGTGGGAGTGGCGTAATTTGTTTTCTATCGATTCAAATGTTTGCGTATCGATAAAATTTTATGGCAAAAATGTCGTCTTCATTTCCTAGTCGGAACAGTTGTTTCTGGGCCTTTCAGTATCAATCGGTTGATGCATTCTATGCGTCAACGGATAATGTATTTGTACGTTTATTTATTTCTGTGTGACGATAAAATCAACTGTCGTACAACGTTTCATTCTACTGTTGATTTCAGTTGCAGTTCAAAAACTTGGTATCTTGGTTGATGACATAAACGTTGCTTCTTTGAGCACGTACAGACCAATCGAAACTAGGGTTTTGATCCAATATCGATTGCAGCAGTGTGCACTTGTATTCAAAATGTTATTCCAATTATTTTACTTACTTTTACAGATGAGTATGTGTGATTTCATTCGTTTTATCTTTAAAATTCACACCATCGACAAGAGACTACTTAACAACAAAGATAAATTTCCATTGATTCCAATAAGAAGTCACGTAAAATATAACGTATTACCGTTATCAGCGTTTGTCACGAAATTGAAAACAACTCAAAGGAAAATTTGCCCGGATCGCAGGGTTAAGAACGAATCTTCGAGCGCTCGATCCGGCCGATTACTGCGTAACAGCTGGTCGACTGCCGCACACAGTTATGAGCCACGCTCGTCTATCCAACCTGGTTAATCCGATTATCGACTTATAATTTTCGACAGACAGCGAAATGAAATATTCATTGGACGGGGATCGACGAAAACCGATATAAATATTATATCGGAGGCCGGCCCCCGCGTTTATCTTTGTGTCGATAATATTTATATACACGGGGAAAATTGCCACGGCGCCCGACGACCATCCCGTGTTTTTCAGCCCATTTATTTTCCAAATGTTTCACGATGGTTTAAGCCGCGTTAACGCTGTATTTCGTTTTGTCATTAGCACACGGTGGACGCTGTCCGGAGACAGATTTACACAACTGTCGCCATCCTTCTTTATCCACGGCTCGTGAAAATGTTGGGACACTTATCGTAGAAGAACCTTCCACGAATATATTTTGCACGTCGCGTGAAACATTTTGTATTTTCATTAATATCGTAGCAAGTATTAAGCAAGTATTATATAAGCTAAAGTTTGAAAGGAGCTGTAAAAATACATGCATGCGACAAACATTAAATATTGTTCTACCGAGTATTATTATTATAGAGTAATTAATGTAAAAAAATTCCTACTAATTCAGAAATATAATTGTACTGTCTGTGTTTAAAACAAATCAAATACAACAATCTATGAACGAAATGAGTATTTAATTACAACACTCGAGCAACTGGTAAAAATATTACAACATTTACCAAACACAGCGAGTGGAATATTTGTCATTTCGAGCAAAAATGTGGAAATGAAATTGCTGATATTAGTTCACTTTTCTCTCCTTAGTATCTACCATGCTAATTTCACCTAACAATACTTTAGGTATGCAGTAAGTTCGTATCTTTTTAGTCAACTTGACCAATTAAACCAATCTTCGTTCCATTGAACTTTAATTTCAAACTATCCGTTCTTTCGTACACACGCGCAACTTTGTGCAAAAGTATTCAAAGTATTTATAGGATCAAATTTAATACAGACTTAAAAGTACATACCTATAAGAAATTGCTATGGGTGTTTGAAATACACATAGATGAAAAAAGTTGAAACTTTTCGTTTAACAGCAAAAACTATGAAAAATTGGTTTTGAATATACAACTGCGAGTAGGTAAGGAAATATTTGTACAATAAACGCGCTGTAAAATTAAAAGATAAAAATCATCTGTGTGTGTGTGTGTGTGTGTGTGTGTGTGCGATAAATAACGCAAAACGCTTTTCAATTTCATTAAGAGGTTGATTCGTAATTGCAAGCGGAGGTAAAAATTTAATTCGCCAAGTTAAATAATAATGCCGAGTTCATTTTTAAAATATATATACTTTGAAGACATCGTAAGGATATTTGACCAAATCCAGACGTGTTTTATTCTCTTCCGAGTTTCATTTGTCAGCGTACGGATATCAATTTCCAGAAGACCATAAATTTCCCGTTGCATCAGCAGCACCGGAGCTACTATGCAGTACGCCGTCTTTGAAGTACTGTTCAAACATTGATTTTGTACTGCAAAATGTCGGCACGATCCCATTTTTCCTTCGTTTATTAGCATAGCTTTGAAATCCATCAATGTCACTAATTGACACTTTGGATCCTCAAATAACAGGGACAGTGGATCCAGTGATCTGCAAATTTGAAGATTCTCGCTTTCGCGTCTTAACGTTGAATTTCGGAACTTTGGCAAACTTGTGGAAAAACAGTCGAATTGTTTTCCAATGTTCGAGAGGGAATTAAAATTTCCTCGGTTTGTCACGAATTTGTCTATATTGTTAGTTTGCCAGAAGAGTGACACGACTATAATTATAAATTTCTGATAAAAAATTATTCTGCAACTAATATTTTTTAAATAGCTGAATTAACAATCGTAATAATTGAAGATTTCTAGTAAAATATTGTTGATTTATTAAAAATTGTTTTTTTCACTGATGATCAGCGAGAAAATTTACTTGTTATTAAAATAATAGCGGATTTAAAAGGGTGCAATTCCTTCATAAATGTTACATTTAAACCCTTAAATTGACAATAATAAATAACGGAAATAAGTAAATAATTATTTTCAAAACGATTGAATGATATAATTCTTCTAAAATGGTATTATTAGGCACGCGTAATCACAACTCGTAGAAAATGATCCGTGCAATTTTGTACACACATTTTATCACATTAAATAATACAATTCTACTTCTAGAATTGAACTTTGCAGAAATTTCTCTGTTCTAGAAAACCCACGACGCGTTTCGAATTCCGAACATTCTGAACGCTACTCGCGTCGAACGGCAAAATTCGTACATGCTACAGACGGATATAGTTTCAATTTCAGAGTTAAATTTTCCAGACACTTCGTAGCACCGATAATTCTCCCCGAGAAACGTTCCAAAGAGTCGACGGCATAAACACCGCTGGTCGCCCGTTCGTAATAAGCGGCGAGTTCCGTTCCGAGTGAGAGCGCAAACGTGGCGTAAAAATGACAAATCGCGCGACAAGCCCGCCGTTACATCGCATTGCACCTCGATTATATCGTTGGCCGTTCGTTTTCGATCATTGCCGTTTTCTTTCCAATTGAGCATCGGGCATCGCACAGCCGTGAATGGCTAATAAAGCAAATGAAACGCGCATGGTTGCACAGGCTCGGGGCGCTGCCCGAGCCCACCAGCGTTCCAATAAACAGCATTAACGGCATTTATTTCACCGGTTAGTTGTGGCTTTCCATTTCTGTTCGCGAATATATACCTTGCAAAGTGTTTCGCAAGCTGCACCGGTGTTAATAATCGAACAAAGCATCACGCCGACGCGAACGCTTATGCCGGGCCAGAGTATTCTCTCTGTGTAACGGCGTTTCGTCGTTTAATTCGGTTCGAAATCATCTTTTGATTACGTCGAATCGCCGTTAGTTTTCGTAGAGCAGAGAAAAAAAAAAAAAATGCAGGAACGGATGGACGATCGGAGAGTCCATTTGAATAAATGGACAGATAGGACACAAGGCTCTCGTAAGCGAATTAGGTCGTCATAGTGATTGGCAATATCGAAAAAATTCATGCCCCCAAATTTTGTGCTTCACGCACCTGGAACTTTGGCGAATGGAAAAATAAGATAGCAATCGTGTTGCAAAATGCATAAATTAAGAATTTTATTTGGTATATAATAGGCACTGAGTGTTAAAAATGAAGACACTTTTGAGCGCAACGTATTAATTAACAATACGTAATAATCCAAACACGTTGGAATTAACGAGGTAAATTCAACAAACTATGAATATCAATTCTGTTCTATTTTTTCAAAAAAAATAGAAATACGATAATAATCATTATTTAGGGAAGAGTACGTATATGTTTCTCTGGATCACAAGTTTGAGTTATCAGCCAGGCACTCGATCTTAATTTTCCGTTTCATAGCATGTTCAACAGCCTTCATCGTGTTAAAAAAGAAAAACTTCCACTAACTTTTTTTGTTTCGATAAATTTCGAAATACTTCTCAACAACGAAATGATCCGGCTTGATTAATTCCTGTTGACGCGAATTTTTACGGAAAAGAAAATGTTCGTAGAAGGATCAACCGATGAATTTGCAATCTTTCGAAGCGTATCTAAAATAATCTTCTTTGAACGACTCAGTCCGAGTTCGTGAGTTGAACGATTTCGACGCAACGAGGTTTCAGAGAAAAAGAACGAAAATACAGTTTCGCAAACTGCGAAAGCCGGCAGGATCGCGCAGACAGCCGAGAAAACGAAAAGTAACGACTCGATATTAGCGGCGCATCGTTTGCATCGTGTTTCGAATCAACGCTTACCGATACAGTCGACGACGTATCGCCCGCACGGATGACACCATTTTTCCATTAAGTCTGTCTACAACAGCAACGCTTTAACGTGGCAAGGCTTTACGGTATCACTCGTTCGACTATTGTTCCCGTTCTCCCGCGCGACGCCGCTTTTAATATTCGCCCGGATTAATTAAGGCCAGGATAACAGGTCGTAAATTCTAAGCAGGTTCTTATAGACAGGCATTCAGCCTGAGTTTTAGAACTTCCGTCTAGAATTAAATTCTCCAGCACTCGAAACCTGCACGCAGTTGTGACGTGAACGCGAGTCGCGAAATTATTCCAAGTGTGCCCCGCTGAAAAACTTTTCGCGTGTCGCGCGGAACGTTTAAAAATTTCATCACTTCCCGCGGCTGTCGCGAAATTTACGATTATTGCCGTTGTACCGCAATCAATTTGACAATACACGCGGAAATTGCAGGGTATTTGCTGCGAATTATATTTAGTGCAAAAAATTAGCGCGCAACGTACAATCATACGTCGCGTGATCATATTTCTTAAATCGTCACATTTTTGAATGTAACAATTCTCTCATTTACAAATCTGTTGCTTTTCTTTGAAACGTAATTAACGTGCGTCTTTGCAAATTATTAATTCTACAATTTATAGTCTTTGGTCGAGAAATTACTACGTTGATAGATTACACAGATATTTCCGTGATCTACGTAAAGCACGCACTGGCATCGAACATTTTGTTTCAAATCTAAAAACCAATGTAATCAGCTTCATCGAGATACAAGTGGTACGTGTCAATGATATCAACGTCTAGTGAACTTTTCTTTGTAATATCGAAATAATTATTTCCCCCAAAAATTAACCGATCTTAAACAATCAGTTTTAACCACCGAATTGTAAATATCAGATTGCAAAGATCAATCGGTTACTTTCACGTTCGATTTGTTCCACTTCCCATTCGCACGTTCACGCACATTTCTAGCTTCAAAACGGATTTTTACCGTTTATCGAATATCGGCGACAGTCTGGATACATCGCGATGCATAAAGAATCTAGTTTATGGCGTCTGTTAATACTCGACACGTCCTATTTCCGTCATTCGTCGTCTCCTTGGCGACGGCGACGGCGACGGCATCGCTCGCTGTTTCCCACAGGATTATCAAGAGCAAAGGCTAACTTGGTAATCTATACAAACTACGAAATCACTCGCCACCGGAGGAATATTTGGACTATAGTGGAAATATGCACGAGGCTATCGCGCACAGATGCTTTGTCAGCGGGAAAAAGGGCGACATAAATTTGATCGTTCCTTTTTCTGTAGCTTCCATCTTTGAACATAACCCCCTTTCTTTTACGCGATCTTTTTACGCCGACAATTCGCGTGGTGAAACGCGAAATGTTATCTGGAATGTTTCGCGACGGTTGAACATTGAATTTTTAATTTCAGCTCTTCGGTCGAGGAGAGCTTTTCTTTAAATACAAAAGAAATCCCCGAGCGCGGATGGGTTTTATTTCTATATATTTAATTACGCAACGTTTAATGTTTTATTTATAACGTTGTACAATATTCAAATTTTGCATCATCTTCATATTATTCAAGTTTTGCCAGTTTTACGTTTAATCGTACAATATTTAATCACATAAAGTAATAGAATTAATTTGTTGCAAATATACCTTCTATGCTTGAATTCCAATCGTGACATTTCAGATTTCTAAGTAACATTTAAAAATCCGGCGATATTTAATTAAAAGAATTCGTTCAATCAGTGAAATTTTTCTTGGATCGACGATATTCGCTTTACTTCTCGACAACTAATATTTGAAATCCTGACTATTGCAATATTTTCAAAATATCGCAAAAGAGAAGCTTCATCTTGTTGAACGCTACGTGCAAATCAGGAATTTATCTTTCCGCAATTATTAAATTTGTATCAAATTTATCATCGAGGCAATTTATCATCGCTGTCTATATAGTCGGATATTTAAGTAAATTTCTGTTTCTTGGAATGTTTCAGGAGATGAAAGTTAACTGGGCTACGTCTCCGGGAAACCAACCTAAACAGGATACCAGCAGTGAGTGTCGTACAATTTATATTTTTATTCTTACACGTAATTTGAAACGTCAGGTTTTCGTTACACTGTTGATTATTACTCGATAATTAATAAAACGATCAAAATACGCATGCAGATGTTCGATAAAAATACAATCTTTCTAAAAATGAGAAAGCAAAGAAACTAGGAAACTGTCAATCGAGAATGTGAGACTTAACGCAAAATTTCACAAAAGATATCGTCGAGGGAAAGGTTGATGCATCATTTGATTCTGATTTTCAGTAATGTCGTTCGAAAGAATTAAATCATTATCTCGTATGTTGCGATATCATTATTATTTAATGAACATCTGGTAGCTTTCGAATTCGTAATTAGCTCTCCTAACTGACATGTTTGCATTCATGTTGTTGTTTGAACGAAATAATTAATTTTAATTCTTCATATCGAGCAAAGCACATTTCATCGATTCGTTTCTATTTTTAACGTATTGTTATTGTTGTTGTTTGTTTGTGCACAGAGAGTCATTTCGAAATACGCACGTACGAGTAAATATGTAAAGCGCGGAGTACTAACGTTGCTTTCGATTGAATTAAATGGATTTAAATAGCGATTCTATTGCAATTTAATGCTGACTGCTGTAACTATCATTTGATACCAACTTAATATCGTCGCAAAGTAAATAAATAAATAAATTTTCGGAAATATTCAGATGATTCTGTTGACAAAATGGGCTTCAGGATGCTTGCTTCAAAGGCAAATGAAATTAACAAATAATGTAGTGCCTCTTCACCTTTTTAACAGCTACGGTGAAGTTCCTAGAAAAATAAATTACGAATCGTAATTTTGTCCTACGCAGACGTTCGACCGGACATTTTCAAGGATTCCAAATCGCGTAATGCAAATCTTTGTACAACTGTAAAATATTTTATCAACCAATTGGCTCGTGGCCAATGTAAAGAGGTCCGTTAATTTGTCGTTCTTTGTACGCGCCGCGATATTCAATTCATCGGAACTCGTTTTACTGAGCGCGCAATGCACGTACATATTTCAATTTCAGCATTATGCGGTGTCAATATTACGACGATATATCGTTTCCCTAAGTCACCGTTTAACACGACGGCGTGTGTTAAACGAGCTTATAAATTATTTCGAGTACAAATGTTTTTCCTTCATTCGTACGTTCAGGTTTGCCGCGTTCGATTGCGTTCAAAGTATTGAGAGCATCGTCACAATATGTCGTTATACCACACAATTGAACCTTTGTCATTAATTAGCTGTTATCGTTTTAATATTTTATCGATCGGAAAAATCATACCGCAATGCGTAATTGTTGAAGAAAGGCTCCCGACTTTTGCCGGAAATGCACTATTTTAAAAAAGCAGGTATTTGAAATACCTTTTGTTTAAACTAACAAGTGAAAAAGACGAATATTTCGAATTAGAAATGGGCACGAGATAATTACAATTTCAAATATCAGTGGAACGGACATATTAAATTCGTCTCAAGTTCTAAAATTTATAATAATTTCAGTGATATAAACTCGAAAATTTATGTTAAATCTATTGTTCAATTTAACTTGCATAAAATTTATTGAGCAATCGAAAGTCTGAAGTAGACGCAAGCTTTTTATTTCAATATTTCGACACGTTGCTACGACTGCAGCATTTATCATTGATTTTTCTACTGCGCTGTCGTAAAATGCACCTTGTAATACAGATTCGTTTAGTAATAAATCACGTTTTCTATTATTATTATTATTTTCGTGATGTTAATTTTACGAATCGCCAATTTTTAAAACTAGTCGTATTATACTTATCGAACGTAAACTAGAACAGATCAGGATATAATATTACCATATGACGATACACACTGTCGGAACAAATAAAAAAGAAAAAAATTCGACAAAGTGGGACCAGATTATTTTCCCGACGCAGTCAAATAACAAAATATTTAGATTTCGAATAAAATGATTTCCTTTTATACTTTTTCACGTGTATCGCTACTCGAATGATCATCCGAGATGATATAAATGATAGATATGCGAATCTCATTGGAACGAAAGTTTATTCCCACCATGTTCGATATTTTTTTCATTTTCTGAAAATGAAAAATCTCCGTCAGCAAATGAGAGAAAGCGATAATCTAATATTTTGATCGTTTCTCAATTCTCGCGATAGAATCAAATGGAACGAGATCCAAATTAATTTATAGCCCTGGGAAGTACGAAGTCAGTCAGCGGGGATCGAATCTAGGTCTCTAAACATCTTATCGCTGACCTTTAATCCTTCCACGAGTTCTCGATTGTCCTTATTTGGGCGTTAATTAATTACGAATACTTGAATGGAATTAGTTTCGTGGCGTTACAGCGTATCGAGTAACATTGTTCTACTGTGAACGATTCGAACTTAAAAGAACTTGCATAAAGTAGGAGCATGGACGTAAATGACTTTCTACTGAATTACGTACGTTGGAACAGAACTGAAAGTAAAATTTTCGAATTTACGTATTATTTTGTCCAAGTTGTTAATCATTGAGGGCCAAGAAAGAAATCTATAAAAATTGTTGAATTTAGGTGACGAATATTCAACAAATCCTTGCTATCAGATTAATAAAAATAAACAACGATTTCCTTGAATAAATGTAAATGTTTTATTAATTTTTCCAAATATTGAAACTGTAATTAATTAAATTGACTTCTTAGAAAATTGGTTTTATCCGAAAAAAGAAGAAAATGTCAACAATATTAAGATATCCTGCATTTCAGTATTCCTGTTTCCTATTCATCGAACATCAAACACGGGAAAAAAGGTTTCACTGGGAAAGGTTAAAGAAAAATTTGACGTGACAGTCTGTCGCGCAGCTTCGAATTCGAATTAAAAGTTAAAATACAGCGTTAGTCTCCTCGTGACGTGCAATTTTCAGGAAGAACGAAAACCCGAGTAAAAATCATTTCGAGAAGCATCGTCGGACGATGATTCAAAGCTTCCGTTATCAAGCTGAATTACCGTACAAAGCACGTATTCACGAATCGGTGAAATTACGGCGCGGAACTTGAAGTAACAGTTTCGTGCATTCGTACTATAATTTCTGCGCGTAAGGGCTGTCCGGTACAGCGGTGGTTAGGCATTAAACGTACGTCACTTGGTAAGCTCTTTCGTTCTCCGTTTCTCTGTCTACGGAGAAGCGCACAGCCACAGACCAGTAAACCCGTCATAAGTACTTCCTTTCTAGGGATTTCCGTTGTTTCTGCTCGGCTCACAAAAAAAAAGAAAGAAAGAAAGAAAGAAAGAAAGAAAGAAAGAAAGAAAGAAAAGGGAAGAAAGAAGACGAAAGGAAAAAATAAAGTGGAAATGAAAAGAGGAATTAATATGATTCTACGCAAATATCTTTCAGCGCGGATCGTTGGAAATTACCTTCCCGAACAACTTTCTTTTATTCTTCGCGTTTTACCGCGCAATAGGATTCGAAATCCTTCCACTCTCCGCGAGTTTTATTATTGGGAGCTATTAAACGACGGATTGTTCGCAGCGTAGAATACAACGAAGATCAGAAAGACCGAATTAGTAACTGTGTACGTATGAATTTCGCGTAAATCGTAAAACTGTAATAAAAACATATCTGGTGAGAGAGCGTAGACAAGAATTGTCGATTCTGCAGAAAAACGGTTGTATTTAAGTTTATACGCAGGTGCATTTATACACGTACGAATACCCAAAACGTGCGTATTAAGAATTCGACTGCGTGAGATTTTTGAGGTTCAGTTACGAGCCGGGATCATAAACTTTTGCACGAAAGCGCGCTCGCGTTTCGCTCTTTTGAATTCTGCTCGATGTTGATGTCCCGTTTAATTTCCGTGTTTTGTGCACGCACAAAAGAACGGGAAAAATTTCATTATGCCGCAAGTACTTTCAATTACCGCCGGGGAAACTTATTATAATTAAATACGCGCCAACGTTCCATTTGGCTAATTACGTTCGCAAATACCGGCCCCAAGTGCTTATCGTGGCAGATAATTTGTCCGAGAGCGTCGATAATAATATCGGGGGGGCGTCGTCTGTCAACTCTGCCGACGTCGAAAGGGAGAAAGAAAAGGGCAAACGTTCGTTGGAACGTCCGTGTAATTTATACGTTAAACTACGGGGATTCGTATACTCGAGAGCGTCTCTTCGAGAACAGAACTGAGTTTAAATTCTTGAATGCCGTGCGTACGAATACCGATGGCTCGCGAATTCTACTTCGCGTCATTAGACTGTTTTAATTTAATTTAAGCTTGTGTGCGTAGCGTGCAACCGAAGAAGTACGTACGTTTGTCCACTTGCCAAATTAAAATTTGCTTAACGCTCGAAATGCAATTTGAGGAAAGGGAGATTCTGAATCTTATCTGCGCAGTTCCTTGGGAAAAGTGGAATACTCTGCAAGTACGAATACCCTTTGAATTATTTATTATTCAGAAAGCAAATCGAGGTTGTCGAAATATTTGTGCCATCTGCACAGGCTGCGGTGAAATTAACCAAAGATCAATTAAAGAATTAGCAGTCTTTACTTAAATTCCAACGATAATTCACAAATTGTGAACACTATACAATCGTGGCTAAATCAAACGAAACAACATTTCTAAATTACATCCACTTGCTTCTCTGAGTAAGAATCTGTTCAATCGATCCGACAGTTCGAGTCTGACAAAAGTATCGTTGACAGTGACGTTGAATATCACGGCCGATGATCGCATAAATAACGGAAGAAGATTATCTTACCCGAGCGAGTACCTGCGAGAAAGGCTAAAAAGCGAGCACGTGTGTCCCTCTCCCCTTTTGTACACACGTAGAAAACGGCGAACGCGCGTGTGCGTGTTTGAAATTCAGTGAGGGGTAGCGGCAATATTTAACTCAGTCTGAAATTCCTCTTTTTATAGACTTGTAAAACCGTGACAGGCACATGGGACCCGATCCGCCACCGTCTCTCCCTTCACCCATATCGTTCTCTGTTCTCCATCCCCTTGTTACTCCCCCTCCACCTGCTCGTCGGTCGTACGGGGTTGCCCCCATCTGAAACGGTTAGATGGTGTTCCTCCGACCGAGCTTTTCCCATCGTCCGCTTGCGTACGTCCTCTGCCATACTTCTCGGTACCTCCTTCGCCCCTGCACACCCCTCGACGATCCCCTTTCGAAGCCCTGCGCCGTACCTCCCCGCGGACAAATGCAAAACTAAAACGCACCAACCCTCCCCCTGCCCTGCCCTGCCCTGTTCTCTGTGTAAATATGGTCCGGGAACTACTGCACGGTCGTTGAACGAGCTGCGAGCACACTTTTTCCACAAGCTCTCCTACTCCGTCGTTTTCCACCGCCTGCGATCCTCTCTGTGTGTGTGTGTGTCCCACGTTTCGCGGAGAGAGTGGATAGGTCTGTGCGCGTTGCGGCTACAATCGAGACGAGGAATATCCAAGGCGGCGAAGGTCCCTGGAACGCAGGGGTTGTTTTCAGTTTCCCCCCCCCGCCAGTGAAGGGGATGCTACGAAACTCTGATACCCATTGGTACACCTGCGCATCCTGCAACTGCGACCTCTCGCACCGTTTCTACTTACTGGAGAGGTCGAGCGTATATTATACGAGCCTACGAAACGGCGCTACCATCGGAGTCGCAGTGTATTTGGGGAACGGTAAATATGTATCGTAGCGCGTGATGCATGGATCTCCGAAGGTTCGTACGTTATCGGCGATCCTTTGTCTCTCTGGAAAAATGCTTCGAGTACAACTGAACGTGCAGAGGGGGAATCGATGGTGGACGTTTAACGTTTGGTGCCACGACGCGTTTCTGTTTTTTTATATTCTTTCCGAGCAATTCGGAAATGTATTACTTTTGACGCGATTTGAAGAATGCAATTCATGATTTTTAACTTGAACTTTTCCACTTATTTGGAAGCAAAGCCGAAACAGTGTTCGTCATACATATGCTTTAACGTAATATTTATTAATCATAACTTTCGTAATTATTTCTTTTTCTGAAAGTGTACGTTAAATTAGACTGCCATGTTTTTTCATATTACACATTTACGAGAAATTAAAAGGTGCAAAAATACAAATAAACACAAGAAACACATACCGGCGTATGCTCGTTGGACGAAAATCCCTTTTCTTTAGATTAAGAAAATCTACGTGACATCTTCTTAATAGCAGACCGAATCATAGGGAAGCGACACGAGTAGCTTTGACTTTAGAACATTGAACGTTTATATAATATTATTCACAGACGACGCGCTCGTCTAGCTGGAACGTAATGAGAGGAGATTTTGTCAGTTCAGTTATATTCAGGAAGAGAGAAACCTTTTGGAGTTTTATGGTTTTAAATCTTCTTCGTAATACGCGTCATAAAAGGATAAAAATTTTATGGTGCCCTGTAACGTGTAATCAGGATTTACGTCGACGTCGATGGGATACATGTGCGTAGGCTGTTGCAACTGTAGCGAGTTACGCAACATGACTACGTAGATAATATCCGTAAAATATCAGGATCTTTGAATATGCAGCTCCTACGCGAGAACTTTGAGACTCGTTTGGTGCTATAATTTTGTTTCCCAACGTTGCTTGTTTCTATGTGTACGTCATTTCAAACATAATCAGCGTTTCTTCAAAAATTTATTTTCTCTCGTAGGCGTAATATGTTTACAGTTTAACGACTGGCCAAAACCAATATAATTGCTGTAATAGTGGTAATAGTAATATGTCAGTTGCATAGTAGACTTAAAGAAATCCCAACAAAGATTTGTTTCATCTGCAGTGAATGTTTCATTTCATTGTAATTAATAATTCTTGATGTTCTCTGATCCTTTCATCCATCTATCTGCAATCTTACAAAATCTAGCTCGAACAGCCCTCTCCACTTTGGAACTGAAGATCAGAACTGAAGACACTTTGCGTGTTCGACGTGATGACAAAAAAAAAAAAAAAAAAAAGGCATCCTTCGACCCATTCCTTCGAGCAAGACGTTTATTACGAAACGAGCGAGTCCGCATTCCATTTTCTTCCGTGCGATCATCGTCGCTGGAGTGTTACGAACGAACGAAAAGGGAGCAAAAGTTGCGAGTCTTGAAAGCTCGGTAGAATGTACGTACGTACGTACGTGCAACAACGCGGCGCGGCGCAGAGAAACGGATAGAGAGGGAAAGAAAGCGGATTGGAAGGTCGTGGCGCAGAGCCGGATTGAGCTTGGCTGGTAGACTGCGTAATCGCGCATCGTTTTTCCTGCATTATGAATCGCGCCAGGGGATAATCGTGCCAGTATTTACGGAGCTTTTCGGCACAAAGGGGTTACAACGCGAGCCACGCTCCCGTATTCCGTTTATCTCCGGCAAAGCGTTTACCGTTAGACCATGAGCCGCACGCCTTTCCTGTTTATATGCATTACCGGAGCTGTTATCGTTATTAACAAAACAGAAGCTGTCTTTCCCCGCGTCTCCCAGTTTTCTGTCACGCCTCTCTTTTCATCACGCGAGTGTTTCTCTTCTCCCCTGGACGCTTGCCATTCCACGTATGAAATTTCTGACACCTTGCTGTGCGTCATTAGCGTGAAGCGATATTTATTGGTATTCGTAGACTTATTGGCATTTTTTGTAAACATATCGGCACGTGGTTGTTGCAGAATGTTTGGTACCAGTATATATAGATGCTTCGGAAAATGTGCGCTTCGTTGATTCACCCAGCTGTTACGATTCTATTTAAATTTTCGATCTTGGAGGCAGAAAATATCTATTCTCTTCTGCAACATGTGTCGATCAATCTATTGAATATTCAGTGAGATCGTCTTTGACATTCGTTGCTCAATGATCAATGCAATTACACTAAATACACATTTGCAATAAATATCCCATTATTCCCGTGTAAACGCATTTTACTAATGCAATCGCGAAACTAGTACACAGGTATTATATTTTCACTCTTACAATTGAAATTAAAAGTTAAAATCATTCTGTTTCAACGTTGCTAGTAAGAAACTTGACAAATTGTCAAGCAAAACACACGTGTTCTCAAAAAAATTAATTATCGTTGTTAAAAATGTCACACCTTTCTTCATACACAGATATAGGAAGGTGCGAGAACGTCCGCGTTTAGTTTTCGGCGGCGGTGTACATCTTGTCGCGCGCGCTTTCTCGTCTCCACCTCCCGCCTCGTCCTCGTGCTCCACCCTCGACGGTGGTACTTAAATTTAATGACTCGCGAAAGAGCAGGAAATTTCGCCAGTCGTGTTTCTTTATTAATGTATGTGTACGTGGGAATAATGTGAAGGTTTGTACCGTGAAGCGACCCGTCCGCGCGGTGGCCGCTCCTCATCGCGAGCATAAATATTTTTCGCTAATTCGCGTCATTAGTTCTCGCGCTCGTGTAATTTGTACGCTTTTTTATCTCCTCTCTCTCTCTCTCTCTCTCTCGTTCCCTTTTTCATTTTAGTTCAAGCTTCCTTTTAGAACTGTCGCGCATGAAACGGTCGCTCTCTCTCTCTCTCTCTCTTAGTTAGTTAAGCCGTTTAAAATGACAAGTAACGTTTGTACTTGTACGAATGAAAACGAACTTCTAAACGAATCGTTCGCGAGGGTGCTCTGCGTGCGCGTGAAATGGGATTTTTAATTAATCATCGACGACGATTTGTTAATTTTTTTCTCTTCCTGCAAGCGGAACGAAATCGCGAATAATCATCGCGTCGAAAGTGGCATCGGTGTTGCAACAAACAGTTGAAAACGGAGTAACGTATCGATTGAACGAAACCTACGATGAATTTTCATAGTTATAAATGTAAAATGCAATTGTTAGGTTGCGTTGACGATATTTCTTTATATAGGAGATAATATCCCATTCTGCAGTTCATAGCTAATATTATTCGCGTTACGAATTAATTAATGTAACGCGAAGCACGTTGAAACAGGATTTCTGATTGAATAATTTACCGCGTTTAGTCGAAGCACTGTTTATTTCATGCAATCGCGAAATAGGCAACGTGACGGAGTATTCAATATCGTTAGAAACGGAATATTTGTGTTCGAAACATATTTAAAATCGCAATCGATTATCTCTCTCCATTTTCAGTTGACTTGACAAGTCGAAGCAAAGAGTTAGACGTAAAGATATAACGTAATAAAATGCGTGCTCGACACAAAAATCTTCGGTCAGATTCAACAAAGAGCGTCCGATATAACCGAAGTTTCCCAAGAAAAATATATCACAAAGCCAACGAAAACAATCGAAAAATCCGTATTAACAAACTTTGGCGCGGTCGATATTACGTGACGAAGTTTTCACTTGCTTTCCAATTTCCCCGCAACGCGATTCGAGAGCTATCAACCCGATGGATCGATCTATGCATATGCATGCACGACGTGCGTGCGTGCGCGTAGACCGGCCGGTCGTTCCAGAAATTCTCACGGGGGGCAACGTTTCGTAAGAGTTACGATCGACTCGAGTGACAGCCAAGAATCCCGCAAGTTTCGCCTAACTACCGAGTTGCAAATAAGACAAAAATCTTCTCGCGTCTGTCCGAGAAATCATCCCTTGGAAAATTCGAATCCACTTGAAAGTATCGTTCCGAAATATTCACGAAAGATTCGAGTCGAAACGACCGAAGGTTTAAACCCTATTCGACCCCCACCTCTAGTTGTAAACTAGATCGAGCTTGAAGCACCGCGGGTATAGTCGCGTTTAACTGATGACACGATCGACTCGATGGACCGAGAGAATAGGATCGGTTGCGGTGGACAAGTGCATCGTGCATTCTCTTTGTTCTCGGTGTTGTACCGAAGCTCGTCGTGCGTGCCGCGTCCCTCGTGCGTAGGGTCAGGTCCTGACCCTCCCGGTGTGTAGCTGCTGCGCTGTGGATGGCATTTGTGGACAGTGCACGAGGAAATCGGCAAACCTCCGTGGGTCTGCGAGCAACCTGCCGGTCGCACATCGGCTAATAGACACGAGGGTACGCGGCGTATCTCTGCCCTGTGGGTGGAATTCGCGGTTTTGGACGTGTACCGCACCAAGATCCGACGATACTTTCCCACTTGTAGCGGAATTAAGAACAATCAAATGTTCAACAATGTCGAGGTAAGGTATGCATATTCCAACGTGATGAAAGTTACTGTTGAAATATCTCCTTATTGTCAAAATCTTCAATTGACGGAAATGTTCAGTTATTACGCATAATTACTGCAATCTTGACGATGAAAGTGCGAACGCGTCGTTTCTAGTGGAATATAACAACATTTGGTCGTACTTACGTCATAGTCATTTGCTAGAAATTGACTTGTTTACTTTTACGCTTCACGGATCTTATTCCGCAGTGATAAAATGACTTTTTCGGTCATAATATTGTTTAGTTTCAGTCAATGATCGTGTCGTTGTACGATCATGTCACGTATCAGTTGATCCATTTGTTGAGATCCATAGTTATAGATGCGTATAATCGAGACATTTGTTGATTTATGGGAAAATGAGACCCGAAACCTCACGTTTGATTATTCAACGTGTATACACGTGTACGTATCGCATCGAGGACAAGTCGAGCAAAATATTTTTACACCTGTTCGCATTAATTCTATTTTGCCAATTTCAAAGTAATCTCCATCGCGCTCGAAAATATTCGGAAAATTCGATTTCTGCGATGACGCTTAATTCCTTCGGCGAATTATTTTGCCTCGTCGCCTCAATGGATTCAGATCGACGCTCCCGAAGTTGTTTTAATCGTGTAAGTAGAAAAACAACTCGCAGGGCACCAGAATTGGGCGAGTACAGCACGGGATGCTCGTGGAATGAGATTTGTTGGATTTTTGGACAAAGTGTTGCGAACCACTATTCGGAGATACGGTGCAAAATCCAGATTGAACGTTGTAAGAACGACAAAAATATATTGCAAACAACGGGACAAATTTATTTCGAAACAATAATAAAAAAAAATATAAGTTCTCTGGAGTGCGATGGCACATGTATTTAAATATAAAAGGGAAAGCAGCGCGCGAGTATTAAAAATTATACGTATCAAGATCCAAGGTTCATTTGCCGCGCGTGTATTTATCGCCCGAAATTTGTTAGTCGAATCGAACTGACCGCGCCTGGCTCTCTCCCACCGGCAAATAGAAAATTTCGTTTCGGCCCGGTTTGCGCGTAGCAAAGCTCTTCCACTTTGGGAAGCGCGCCGGCGTTGCATCGAGATTTTTCGACCGATCGAAGCCAAGCGCGACTAACGCGCGAGATTGAATAGAGAAGTCAAATGCGCCAGGAACAAATATTGTTTTTTAATATTGTCCAAGTGTCAGCCGACTTCCCGCCTGGAAATGAATAACCGCTGGCTGTCCACGGCGTGTGCGAAGCCGCGCCACGTACACTTCCGTTCACGAGTCATCGGACGTTGCTCGTTTCGAACAAACTGATCAGGTATTAGAATATTCACACGCATTTTCAACACAACATACAACATAGCATGTAACGAGTCACTGCATATTGCTCATTTTGCGCAAAATGGTTGTTGGAATCTTTCGTTGTTGAATCTATATTTATCTAGATAGCAGCGATACACGATGGACGGCTCGGAAACTAATCAGTGTAAATCGCTTCTCATTAAAAATAACTTACACCGTGCAAATATCCCGCCGTTAAAATCCTCAATCGGTGGATTAGTTTAATCCTTACAGTACGATCGTTATAATATAATTAATGTAATGTTGTAATAAAATTATAATGCAATGATATACCGTGCGGTACTGTACGAACGGTTGTAACTAAACCGTTCCATCGATCGAAGGAGATTCAATTTTTAACTTTTAGTGGAAAATGACTTGCGTCGATGAGTTACGACTTTTGAAATGAAAGTCAAACAAAGTGTTGCGGATTGATAAATCGAAATTCGAAATATGGTATGGTCGTCGAGTCGGCTCGAATCCACTGAAAAAGTTACGAGACGAATACAGAGAAACAAAATCAAACAAAAATTTGAAAATTCGGGGAAGTTCAAAAGATGAATGAAAAGAGTTATCAGTGATTGATTATTTCAATATAATTCACGACACTGATTATACCGATTATTGTAATATTTTAATGTACATATAGATTGAATGTGTGTCAATTTGTCACAAAAGCGGGTCATTTCAGATCCAGTCGACTCCAGATTTTACATGCTGTCTTGTAAAGGCGAAAGTACCAAAAGTGTGCAATTAGTATATTGCTTCTAATACGTGCGACGCGCGTGATTACACGTACGCCGCACAAAGTCCGTTGATAATTACAGTCGCGAGAGGAGAACACGCGGGAACGATTATCACGTTTGCCCGTCGCGGATTGCGCCGGGCGCGAAAAACAATCAGGGTCCTCGTGCAATTTTTATCCAGGCCGGTTACAAAGGAAATCCGCGCGATGGGAAAAAAATAAAGTTCGTTGTTCTTGCGGGCTCGCTGCTTTAAGGATTATATTCACGTGCGGCCATCGGCGCCCCCCCTCCCCGTTGATGGAAGGATACGCGCTTTAATCAAGTTAATGCAGCCGCCACGCGCCTCCTCCCTTTCCTTCCTCTTTTCAACGCGTCGCGGCTACGTGTGCGCGTGTCGGTGAACACCGTGACCGCGGTGACTTTTATGAACGTTGCCGCACACTTTGGAAACGGTGCCACCGCGTGCCAGCTACCGGCAGGCATCTTGCCGGGGCACGTTTCTCGCAGATTGGTACCGAAGAAAAACGCTCCCTCAATTTGGGAACTGGTTTTCCGATACGTTTCGTCGAAATACGTTTTCTCTCGGTGATTATCGAACGTCTCGACGCCGGCCGCGGCGATTTCGGACGTGTAATTGACTTTTTAAACGCGGAGATTCTCGTTCGGAGATTCGCGCGCTTTCATTGATTTTCTATACGCGACGGCGGGATTTCGTGCGTTTCGTTTAAAGATTTATATTAATCTACGGTCGGCGCGTGGGGATTTATCGTTACGCGGAATATTGTGCACAGATTATGTATTATACATTCATTGTACGAATAGATTGTGGACAGCGAATGTATTTGATTTTTAATCGTTCAAATATTGTGTCGCGTAATTTTGATTCTCTGATAATTCGAATCTTTCAGATTTTTTTGTGTCATTCTTGTTTTGTATCGTTGCACGTAAAATGCGTCCTATTTCTTTAAATGATATATTTATGTATAATATTTATACATAAATAAATCTCTTTTATGTACCACACGCACGTGTTCGTTAAAAGTAACGGCAAGTGCAATTATGTCCTTCTGTAACGCGAAATTTGACCATTATAAACTCATACAGAGGAGAGAAATAAAGAGAAAATCGTTTGTTATCTTTCAATTAAAGTGTTTTTAAATGAAACTGAAAATACTTACGTACAACAAAGTTATAAATTTAAATATAAAAATTATAATGAGACATTTGTAAAGTCGTAACTTTTACAGTTGCCCAGTTTCAACAGAAACTTTTAACGTACGTGTGTTCGTTTCTTTCAAAACAACAGAAAAACGAACTTGAGTGATCGAAATGTCAGTAAAAATTTATGCAATTAAAAAACTTTAACACAAAAATTCTAAATACATACGTGAGATTTGGAAAAATTCGATAATTTGATAAAAATATGTAAATGAATTAAAAATTCGAAATTCCTATCTTTAAAGATAAGTTTTATCAAATTATCAAACTCTCTCAAATAAATATTTATTATGTATCAACACTCAACTCATCCATCCATTCCCAAACCTGATTCAGATCACAGGCTGATCTAGCAACCACGATCTCTGTCAAACGTCTTAATTAATACTCGCCATTAATAAAGAACAAGAAAATCCCCGATGCTGGCGCAGCCTGGCGTGCGTTAAAAACGCGAAAGAATTGGCACGGAAGATGAACGCGGCTAGTGACTTGCCCAGTGACCGAACATTACTATGTTAAGAGTACTCCGGAGAGAAGCAGGGGTTATTGCACGGGCCATCTCCCCCGGGCGAGCGGAGCAACATCGTTGGATAAGACTACGATATCGAACAGTGAGAATCACTGCAATCCCCGGTGTGTGATAACTCAGGTAGCGTGAATAAGCTGACCTCTCTTTGCTCGAACATACCGCCATTTATGCAACAACACAGAGCATCGCTTTTCTCGCGCTCCCGGTATGTGTGTCCTACATGGCCGACGATTTAACATCCTATCGTTTTACGGCGTTCTGATTCCGCGCGAATGTCCGCTTTCGGAAAAGCTGCCCGCGTACAAAAAAATATTTTTTTTTCTCTCTCTTTCGGGCGCTGTTTTCTGACAGGACGCCGTTTCCTGTCATTTTGCGCTCCCGCGGCTCGATCGCTCGATCCCTCCCCGCATGTCCGTCGTTGGATCGCGCGTTAATTCTTTTCGTTAATTACGCGGCAAGTGACGACGATTTATTTTATTGTATCGGTTACTCAATACTTTTCACGCGACGAGAGAAACGAAACGAACGAGACGTCTTGTTACAACGTACAGCGTAACGAGTGTCGCGATTATTTCCGCAAAATTTGAAACTGGTACGAAAATCTACGTAGGAGTTGCAGGATGCGCGTTGGAAACATGCGTTTAATGCAAAATTAACGTTCAGTACGTTTAGTATTAATATGTTTGGCACAATGCGAATAGTCATCGTAACTGTTGCAAACGTTAATTATGGCATTATTCCTACTGAATATTAACAATGGATAATTGGTATTTCTGTGGTGCCTGTGAAATATACACATGCGCGTTATTACACATCTTGTATTTCCTACGTATATATTTTTAAATTTGATTCGTACCGTGACGCGCAATCGTGACAATTCGATGTCATTGCAGAATTAATGCAATTTTTAAATGAAAGTTGCTAAAAGTGTGCCAATATCTTTTCAAGCAACTGTTATCCATTCATATATTATCATGTACTAAATATTACCATCCTTTTATTCGTGTAAATTCGTAGTTTGTATACAGTAGACATGACGAAATAGTCACGCAAAAAGCTCTGTAGCGGCCCTACGATTCCTCGACTACGAGTTTCGAACACTCGACTAGCACAAGCCGCAAGTGGCTGCGCGCTTAGCGTCGAGGTCCTACCGATCTCCGATGTTAAGCAGAGCAGCATGCGGAACCCTGCTAGGAGGGGTGTCGGGGGGCCAGCCTAGCGGCGAGTAGTTACAACAACAAGCGTCTGGGGTAAGAAGTGGAGGTCGCTGCCATCAGCCCCACTGATGATGAGTCTTAGGCAGTGACTCCGAGACGAAACGCAAGCTGCATCCTAGATCAATCGTGCAACATTTAATCAAAGTTCCATTTATACAAAAAATCCGACTGAAATTGCGCATCGAAACCATTGTACAAAGTACGCGTAACGTGTCAGGTACTGTAATTAAAATTATGTGTCGAAACCACGGCACAAAGCACACACTCGTGAAAAATTTCTGCAAGTATCACAGCGTTTGTTTCAAGTTCAACGTACACGAAGAACCCAATCTCGCGCTGTCATCGAGCGACGGAACAATAAATTAAATATAAATCGCACTCCCCGGCAGAGTTCTCTTTCGCCGTTATGAGCTGTCATCGGCTCCGCCTGACATCGGCTTCGCCTGACGCTTAATTGCCTCGAGATTCTTTAATTTCGCGCGCACTTTGACACGGCCGCGGTCGCGGCGGAGTTTCAAAAGCGTCGGCGGTACGCAACTTTCGTCGATAAAAACCGCGCGGCGCCGGAGGTCAGCGCGGAAAGCGCGTTCGCGCGAAAGAGCAACGATCAACCGAGTGAAATACAACGTTAACGAAGAAATGAATCACGTCGCGCCGTATATATTATCTACCCCGCCAGATAGCTAACCCGGGTAATTTTAAAATGCAGAAATTCACCTGGAAAAGCCTTATCCGCCTTGGAAGGAAAATTATTTTGTCGCCGTGACACGTGCCTGGGGGGGGGGAGGGGGAAGTAGCAGAAAGAGGAATGGGCACGGAGCTTGCAAACGATGCGATATGAAAAACGGAGTTTACGGGCGGTTGTAAAGATTATACCGCAAAGAATACGCGCCGTGCGCGCAATTTTTTTCTTTTCTCTCTTCTTTCTTTCTTTTTTTCGTTTCGCTGAAAGTAAATATTTCGCAGAGTTCGCAGTTTTGTAATCAGAAGTGGATCGCGCCTGTAATTCTACTCTTGCACGAATAGATCGAACGAACGTGCGTTTATCTTTGTTCTGGTATATCATCTTTCGTTGTTCGTAGATGAATGATGTGATTCTGTTGAAAAATTTTTAAAGAAACCATTAGTGGACTTTGTTATTAGTTTTATAGTCGACGATGCTTGCGGTACTCCTTTTACACGCGCATATGTATAAAAGTCTATCGTTGTTAGAATTCTTTCGTTACTTTTGACTGCTCGCTGTAATTTAATTAATACGTTATTTTTTTATTACTCGAAGGAAATGGACGAAATTTGGTTATATATCGTGGTACGATTCTATCTAGCTATTTGTGATCAAAATTGTTTAATTATGCACAAATATCGTGAATATTGAACATTTTCCTTCTCTCTTCTCTCTTTATTTTTGCTCATAGTTCCTGCAATTGGCAATGAATTAAATGAATGAATCATAAAACTAACATAATTGTGATACAATCTAGTTATTTTAGAGTGTTATTTAATTTCGTTGATTATAAGCTACGATATAAAACGTTGAATTTTCATTATTTTTTCTTAACTATCTGTGTACTATTAACTGAGATATGAATACACTCCGTATAAAAATCGCAGAACATGAGAATAAGTAGAAGAAAATCGAAAGAATATACACAATAAATGTCACAGAAAAATTTAAATACTTCTCCAAAGTAGTTACTCTCGTGTTACTACGTCTATCGTATCAGTCGAGACTTGCTCAAACTTTTCCAAATCGAATAAAGGAAAAGTCATCGCTTCGTGTTAAAAATCACACCTTCGACAATCGTATAAATTGAAAAAGCACCAGTGGAGACGAGCTCTAATCAGTGATGTTTAAAGCTTGAGCCTAAACTTCGAGGCTCAAACTTGAGAGCTGAGCTTTTGAAACTGATATCGGCACTTGACAGCCTACGATACTGCGCAATTTAGGCAGCTCGAACTTTACAGATCAAACATTTAAGCTAGAACCGTCGTTTGAGTTTTTCAAGCTGCAAACTCAAAGTTCATTTGAGTTTTGAACGACACTGCTCGTCAGTTCGGAGATGTCGATTTTTACTTCGGAATCCTTGCTTCGGAAACTGCCGGCGACGTCGAATCGAAAATGTCGGTCGTTCGTTGAAAAAGCGGCCAGTTTATCGCAGAATCGCGTCCAACAAAAACGGCATAGGTGTTTTAAATAAACTGCTGCCGGCCGTGCCATGAGCTAGTCCACGTGGCCGCGGCCATTTTCTGGACGCGAACCTGTGGATTAACGGGACACGACCGCTTTAGGGCGAGGAGGCGGATGGGGGAAAAAAATTTAACAGAAATTTACATGGAAGCCAGCCTCGGCCCAGTAAATATGCAAATTTTCGTCGAACATCGGGCGTGACTCGTTTTTGCGGTTGGTGGAAACAAAAAACGAAAAAAAAGAGAGAGAGATTGGAGGGAAAAAAGAGAGCACAGGCAAAGACGATAAGTATTGTCCGTGGAAAAATGACATCTCTCGGCACGGAACAAAGGGCGACGACACGCGAAAAAAACGCGCGGCGACCCTTCGGAAATAACGCAACGGTGCCGATTCATTTAAATTTTGATGAATTAATCACGCTTCGAGCGCGACGTTCGTTAGCATAGTGCTTTTACTTTAAAATTTATCACTCGGCGAAAAGTACGAGTCGCGCGATACTCGTTCTTTATTCTCTTTCCCTCGGTAATTTATGATCGTTTCTTACCTTTACATACGTCGATATTTTCTTTTATGTAGAAATCGTCGAGTGCATTGTGGCACCGGTAGCGACCTGCCGAGTAATTAATAACGATTCCCGGCCGCTAAAATTTCCCCCAAATTTTATTACCGCCGTAAATTACGCGCGTTATTCATTTTTATCGGTTTAGAATACGAATCGTTTCGATCGTGCTAATTTTTTAGATGAACCCCGCGACGCGTACGTTTCTTGGGCCGTGCGACGATTTCTGAATCGGGCTAAAGGCTACGATTCAAAATGTACGAATGTCTTTTCACGTTTCGACTGTCAGTCGAAATTGTCGAATCGAACTCGAAGATTACGCGCAAACTTATTGTTTTACTCGAATTGAGTACTTGGATTGATGAAAAAATGAAATAAAATTGCACGATAATTCAAGTTGAAATCACTTTGCGTCGAAAGATCGGTAATTCGACGATCAAAGAAATGGAGAATACGTGCGATTTGATATCGATAACTATCACTTGAATATTCCATTAACTTTTGGTGAAACGCGATTATAAATACTTTGTCTCCTTGCTAGTTCAAACGTGGAAGGTTCCACTGCGTTTTTGGTTTCCAAAATTTCCAATTCGATGCAGTTCCGGGAGATGTGAAATACTGATTAGGAACAGACGATCGCAGATATAAAACCGATAACGTTATTATCCACTGTACGAAAATTTCACACAAATGTGCATCTCTCTCTCTCCTCGCTAGCTTTCATTATCGCAATATCCATTTAATTACGTTGTCTTAAGCCACCGGCAAAGGCACCTGCCAACAGACTTAACCTAACGCTCCGCTCCGCTCACTAACACTGTCAACATAATTCTCGGCTTATCGTAACTGCTGATCCAGCAGTTACACGTTACGCGATACTGCATCGATGCGCAGTAATTGTTGCTAGAGAATAAAGTAGCGAGTTATAGGCGAGCCTAGCCAGGCTGTCGCTCATTTCGCGGTAATTGTACACTAATGAGAGTTTCCAGCGGCTCCGAGCCGCTCCCTCCCCTCCAAAAAGTACGACAAGCCGATGCTAAAATAAAGAAAGAAACAGTGGTGGCCTGAAACGAACCTGGGTTACGGTCCCGAAGCTTCGTCGAAGGTTTCGCTTCATCGAGCCAACGTTTCGTGGGAGTGCAACGTGGAATGTGATAAAAAATTTGATTAACGCTTCAGGGATGACATCTGTCAGTGACATCTTCTCTACAATAGCGCAGAATGATGTACAAAGTGAAAATGGAGTCGGAGAGGAAGAACGAAACTCGAATCTGGCTGGTTCTAAAACTGAACAACGTAATTATTTATTCATTACTTTGATTGTTTTGTTGATTACATTTCAGAATTAAAGATAGCTGCGAAAAGTACTAAAAAAATGCTTAAAAGTTTACGTTGACAGATTACGATGATAATATCGGTGTTCGTTTCTGGAGAGTTGAGCAGTGCATGTAATACGTAAACAGTTGTGTAATACGTAGTTCGAAGATTATGCGTTGCTTCTTAATCGATTAACGTTAACAGCCAACCTATCGACGATGTCGCGCAAAGTTGAATCGCTGGAGTAGTGTAGAAAATATTTTTCAGCCAAATTTATTTACGTACGATGAAAAAAGAGAAACATCCCGAAAACCATTTCGCACATGTTGGTGTTTTTTTTTTTTTTTTTTGAAAATATTTTAAAATGAACGTTTATCCGAACTGCGACATAATAGAATATAATAATCAAATTTCACTCGAACCGGCTAGTTTAGCTTGGAAATTGCTTTGAAAGCGCCGATGATATCGATCTCTGCGCGTAAAAAGGCTCTTTTTTATTTTCTCCGTCCACGTTATTTTTCCTAGAGGGACTGATAACGCACGCAGTAACCGTTTAATTTCCGATGTGCGTTAAACACGAAACGAAATTCGAATGCACTCGCACATCTGAAACAAGCCTTGGACTATTACGCGGCCGCGTATAAATTCTAGTAATTACATCCTGCAACCTGGAATTTTATACTATAAACAGAAGCAGCATGGCGAAATCTACATATAAATTGGACGTACATTCTCCGACGTGCGTTTGACTTTTCTGCAAATTTTTATGCGGCGCAATTAAGTGATTTCGCCGCTAAAAACTAGCGACTAGGATAATCGATACTCACGTACCGTAGTCGCTGCGAGTGGCGTATGCAGGTATTATAACAGTCACGGAAGTCTGCGTATGTACGTTTGACACGTTATTTAAATTCAAATTAATAATTAAGTAACGACGCAATTAATTAAATTTAAATTAATGTCAAAGTCAATTGAATTGAATTAATATTTAAAACAAAGAAGAAAGAGTTTCGTAGATCTCGATTAACCTCTCGTTAGTTAAAATTAGATCATTCTTGAAATATGAACAATATTGTGAAAATAAATTGGACTTTTATGTAACACTCTGTTACAAATTAAAAACATATTATGAAAAAGAACTACGTTTCTTTCCATAGTAAAACGGTATGTCAACGAATAATTCTCGTTTCTTTTTCGAATATTCGAGATTTGCAGACAGATATGTAAACTTCTGTGCATATAAAGGAAATTTAATAAGCCAACACACATAACACGAAGAAGATCGCCAAACCCGATTAAGCAAAGATTTGCCTTTGACCAAGCCACGTTCTCTTGCTTTTGCATTTAACTGATTACATTTCTTCGAGAAATTCTTTATAGAAATGCAAATCGAGCAAAAGAATACAACAAGCGCCCGAGAAAATTTCAATCGCGCGACCTGAGTGGAAGATATCCACTCGTCAAGTTGCAAATTGAAGAACGATCGTCGAAACATTTTCAGGAATCGAGGACACAGTGCTTTGTCAGTGTTACTTCGCAAATAACTTACTTTTTTCTATTTTATCTTCATTTATTTATACACTTTGTCTATTGTTGATTGAATTACATCAAACAATGCTGTATACTATTTGTGTTACGTAAAACATTCTGAAATTTTATCGATACCATAATGACAAACTATTATAATTGTATCGATGAAAATGTATGTAGAAATTACGAAATAATTAAAACGCAAATATACGTTTCGCAGAGGTTATGAAACTATTCGAAAGAATGCACAAGTCTGAAACGTATATTTGCAATGCATTTCTACGTTTCAAATTTATAAAAATATTCTTAATTATAGTGATCGACTCTCTGTTAATTGGACTGTTAATGCAACTTCAAACTGTAATTCGACACATCATGTTAGATGTAAAATATCAAAACAATGTATACATGTACATATTAACTTTCAATTTAAAGAATCAGAATTTAAAATTCAAATTTAGATGTCAGAAGATTACGCTTTATTTGTTTTTCAAGTCGAAATCATAACACAAAGAACTGGAACGTCAACGAAATAAAGTGTCCAGTCGTAAAATCACGTTTCAAAATTACAGAATGAATAAACGCCATTAAAAGACCGTACGATGAACACTAACCTCGTACGATTTTCTTCATTCTCTGCGCTCTCGCAGTTGCCGATGCAGGGGAGCAAGAGTCACGTTTTCATTAAACTCTGCGCAGAAACGAGCAGGCCGGTAATAAAAAGTTTAGGTTAGGTTTAGGCAAAACTTGAAGGTGAGGAGAGCTGTTCGCTCGAATAGAGTACGGAATTACCTCTCACGGTGATACGATGTCTCTTCTGTTCGCAAACTCAACAAACAAGCGTGAAAATATCTCTGCATATTGTGTGCACCTCGCGCGAAGGTATAACCTCTATAACTTGAACGCTCCAACTTTCTTCGCGCGCATGCGCGCACGCGTTGTAGCCGACTTCACTTCGGCTCTGAAAAGAACGCGGCGATTCCTTTAAATTTCAAATAACGCGCGCGCCGTATCAAACTCGCATCTCGTATCTCTCGCAACTGATTGCACGCGCGTAGGTATAAAGGAGGTGAAAATATTGCCGAAGATTAAGAAACTTTCGTAACCGTTGCAAAGTCTGATATTTCTATCAGCTTGTAAACTTCCACGTGCCGCGAGAGAGAAGCTGGCAAGTGATAAAGAGTTGCAGTATCGTTAACTCGCTCCTGAAGGGCGCGTTACTCCCTCCCCCACGAGGATTACAAAATTAGCCTACATCAAGATGTACGGTCTTTCTCGCGGAAACTGCGCTCCTGGGTCAATATTTGTATCGTAATGAGTTGAAAGAAAGTAAAAGCGAAGTAAGGAACAACAATCTCCTGCGCCCGAACTAATTTTCTTCTGACACAATTTTTCCTATACGACGAGAAGAGTAACTGAGATATTTAAAAATCCGAGATTTCAATGAAAAGATATCAGTGAGACGAAGATTTGCACACCGAGGGGGGAATAATGTTAAATATCCGGAAAATGTAAAAATCTATTCTACGCAGAGACTGTGCTGAAACTTGGGAAGAATGCAGTGATGACGGAATTTTTCACGTAATTTTAATTTAACTTTCGAAACTCTTTAGAAATTCTATCTGAGAATAGAATACCTTACATGGTATGTGTTGAACTTACCATTAATTTAAAATTTCCAAAGATACGACGGGAAAAGACGGAGCAAATGGAGTTTGTTCATATCGAGTTGTTAAATATTCAGTGTTTTTGACAAAAGTCCGCTAATCACTTGAACATTTATAACAACTTCATTAACATTGTAACGAGACCCGAGCATCGTGAGTTTGGAACAGACTAATATGTAGATGTAGAAAATACGTGTATATACTTCCCAAACATTGCAGAAATATATAAATATTAATATTAACTTTAATATTAAATGAGATTACGTTTACTTCCACAGTTGGGATATTTATTCGTAATAATTTTTTATTAAACGTATATTCACAATAAATATTTTGATTGATCGATCGATTGATTAAAAAACGGATAAAGATGTATTAATTTGCCATTTGCAAATGCACGTGCATGGTGCAACGCATGCATAGAAACACAATTTCTCGCTTTTTTATTTTGTTCACTTAATTAATATTTCAGTATTTACTCTATATTTAATATTAATCCTCAACTTAATATTGAGAAGTATGTGCAATACATGCGTTGATTTTATTTCGAATTCTTTACCTTTCACAACATAGACCAATTCCTCATTTATTATCATCACTCACGATTCAACGTCAAACTGAAACTCTGAATAATCCAAGTCGTGCACCAACCTAACAATCATTAGTGAAATAACTTCCAATACGACGTACGCGTACGTACGTGATCGAGCAACCCAGTTTCACAATGAAACGACGCAACTTTGCCAATATTCTTAAACGCCGATAGGAGGCGGGTGGGAAACGCGGTGGAAGAAGTTTCCGAGCGTTTAACCAGTCCCAGGGGTATCCTTCTTTTAAACTTCGAGCACGGCTGTATTCGCGACGAATATTGCGCGGGGGCTATCGTACTCGTTGTTGAAACGTTCTGCAAAGACCACCCTGGTGGCGGTAGAACTGACGGCTAGCCGAAAGCTACAGCGAGCAGCGCTATCGTATCATAATATCGAGCAGGTAACGGTCCCAGCCAGCCAACGAAAGAACGTTGCTACGCGAGACCCTTGGGAGCCGTTGGATCGTCAAGTTCCTTAAATTAGCAACGACGTAACGACGATAGTCGAACCCAGCATCAAGCGGAAAGGAAACGAAGCGGCGCAATTTCGCGCACGGTCGAATCGGCTTTCGCTGCACCGCAGTGCTCGATATCGAAAAAATATAAACCAGTGGCTATGCAAATGCATCGTGGAAACTCCACGCGTTCGTGGTTTCAGTTACGTTGGACGGTCCGAGCGATCGCGGTGGAACTTCTCTCCGCTGCTCTCGTCCGACTGAATAGACGTTTTCCTGAACGCGAGTGCACATAACTCGTTCGCCCGCATGGTAAAAGGTAACGCTCAAGAGCACGGCCCCGAAACCTATCTGCGCAAATTGCTTGGAAACGCCGGATACTTTGTTTTCAGGGGTTCTCTATGTAACGGTGATACGTATGCATAGGTTAATTCGACGGAGGGTATCTGCAGCGGAATTGGTTGTAAAGCTATTCGACCGTGATTAGAATAATTGGGACGTATCTTAATTAGATTTAAGTGTTTCGAGGATTTACGGCTCGCTGGGATGTTTTTCTTCTTTAACGCGAGGGTGTAAATGAACACTAAAAACGTGTTTTGTCATTTTTGTTCAAATTCACTTTTTGAAAGATCGTTTCACGTGGATAGATTGCTCCACTCATTTAAATATTCGAATGCTTCCTTTTTAAAAATTGTAATTTATTTTCTGCACAGATTGTTGGACGTGTCTTGAAATATTTTATGTATTCTTACGTGCATGCACGGTATGTATGTAAATACGAGACATCACATTAGTGTTTTAATTATAAATATTCGTGTTTTACGTATTGTTTACGCGATAACATTCTATAAAACAGGTTTTGATTTTCCAATTCAAGAATTAATTTGCGCGATCGCGCTACGTGGCGCTAAAACGGTTATATATAGGGACTCACTTGTGCTAATTAACTTCTGAATCATCCATATACTTACAAATATAATATCACAATAAAAATATTTAAAAACATAAATATTTCCCAGTAAAAATTTTTCAATATTCACCGATATCCGATATTATATTTTAACATGATATACAAGAAGATGCTACCATCTTTCTATATTAATTTAAACATACTCTAATTATTAATTTTAAGATACTTCATAATAATCTAAGTTAATCCAGGTAAATTTTAATTTCAATTTTTCTTGGTAACAATTTCTCAATATTCACTGATTGCTTTCAATTTTGTAGTATCCAATGTTATATTCTAATGCAAATATAACTCTATATACAAAAAAAATACTTTCATCGCGGTTAATTTTACCATATCTCACAATAACAATCTGTAAAAAGTCCACCTTTTCCCAGTAACAATTTCTCAATATTCTCTCAATATTCTTGTATTATAATATGCTGTTGTAACACGAATATAAGTGCATGTGTAACGAGATAATTGCGGATAATTTCAACAAATCCGGCAGAAATAATCCGCAAAAGAAATTCATCTCCCTTCCCAGTGAGAATTTCTCAATATTACCTCGTCGACTCCTTTCAATCCGGTAGCCTTATGCTCTGCTCCAAGTAGCCGCGTCCCCGGGATTGGCTGCATCGACGGTCCGCATTAACATCGGCGGCAATTTTCGTTAAACGGGTTTCATTAGCGCGAGGCGGGCGGGTTTTCCGATTCTTTCGTCGGGTGTGTTTTCTAGGTTTTCCTTGTCCGCTGGCCGTTTACTTGCCGGCGTAAGGCGTTGCTCATCACGAACCTCTCGCCGGCAGTAGTAAAGTGTATCTCGTCGACGATAATTACTCCGTACAGGTCTCTGCGCACTGGAAACGGAACGTAGAAAAGGAGAGAGAGAGAGAGAGAGAGAGAGAGAGAGAGAGAGGGAGGGAGAGGTGGCTCGTATTCAGACACACGTCGGTTCCATATGCCGCCTAACAGCGCGCGCTACTCCTGGCTCGTAGCTCGGCGCGGCGACTTCCGTTTATTAAATTCATTTATCTTCCATGAAAATCATGTTTGTAACATGTACCTCTCTAATTGGCCGCATTAAAAATAATTTTCCGCGAACACGCCTTAATATGCAAGCGCGCGCGCGCGGTGGTACCTGCCACTCTCTGCCCTTGGGCCACCCCTGTTCAAGCTTCATCTACACCTCTCGCGTTCCTGTATACAATACTGGTCAAAAGCTTTCTTACTTCCACGCTTTTGCAGTCCTTTGCATTGCGTAGAACTAGCGGTTTAATATTTCGCTTCGTACTTTGTGTGTTCGTTCCGTAAAATACTCAAGATCAGTATTGATGCTAGAAGTGCGAGCCAATGTCACTTCGTTGAGTATAATAGAAATATAACGTGATATCTTTACTCGACGATGTTATCTTTCGTACAAGTTTTCAACTATATTTCGCTTCGTTTGTCGTTCAATTTTATTTAATTTCCATGATTTTCTCTTTATATATATGTAGCGGCCCTACGATTCCTCGACTACGAGTTTCTAACACTCGACTCGCACAAGCCGCAAGTGGCTGCGCGCCTAGCGTCGAGGTCCTACCGATCTCCGATGTTAAGCAAGCAGCATGCGGAACCCCGCTAGGAGGGTGATCCGGGCCCAGCCTAGCGGGTAGTTATAACAACAAGCGTCTGGGGTAAGGAGTCAGCCCCACTGTGATGAGTCTAGGCAGTGACTCCGAGACGAAACGCAATCGCCTTTCTTCTCACTTCTCTCTCTCACTCCTTCAGTCCTTCCAGCAGCATCCTGGGTCTTAAAAATCCTTTACAGATTACCCTAAATATAGTTTGTTGGAAGGTTCGCGTTATTAGCGAGTGATTAGAAATTATTCTTATCGATCTCATCGAGGAAATAACGTTGCGAAATAAAATTAACACAAAAAGATCATGTATTACTACAAATTATAGCATGCTCGATATCCGTGTACTGTGCTGTTCTAATATTAATTATGCATTTACAAAATAATTACACGCCTTACTGTTTACCAATTGTTGTCGAATTTAATCGATTGATCGCCAGAGCAGTCAACGCGTTGAAAGATCCATCTACCTCGGAACTTTTGGCCGACAGTGTACGTAGGAGCGTGCGTGAGACTGCCGCGCGAGCTTTCACAGAGCTAATGTATCCTCCGCGTGGATCCTTTGCGCTTGTGTGTGTCTCTGCGAGAACGGCGCGGCGTACGAGCAACGCGAGCGATTACTCAGACGCCCGTGTGCCGTGTCCCTGTGTGTATTTAGATACGTAGCTACATACAGATGATACATATTTATGATGGAACGTGTGCTGGCTGGCTGAATGTGTACAACTAAACACCGGGAGGCGGGCCGAATGGATTATTTGCATAGCAAATAGCGAGACGCGGTTCTAAGTGGAAACACCAGCCACGTACGCGACTAATCTCATCCTTTTGAATTCCTCGCCCTGTGTTTACGAGGCCATTGCTCGTCGTCGTCGTCGTCGTCGCCGTCGCCGTCGCCGATGTCGCACCACGTGCTCTCTACCATCGGACTCCTTATCTTCAAACGCACCGGGAAGGTTTGTCCACACTCACATTTCCCGGTGATCAAACATCTCTGGTGTATAGATGGTGTAGATGGTGTATTTCTTGAGGGTAATTGTCGTTTGCTTCTGGAGAATGTAGGGGTGTTTCTCTTGGATTAAACCAGTTCGGATTGTGCTGGATATCAATGATACGTTCGAAGCGATAAGACATGCTCTGCACTGTGAACGCGGGTAAAGATTAAAAATGTACGTTTTGTTCTTGAACCATAAGCACGTTAGTGTTATGGTAGAAATTTCAAAGGCACAAAATGTAAAATATTAATAATACCGATGTTTAATTTTTAATATCACGATAGACATTTATTCCATCTACCGTTTATAAAAAATATTTCACATTGGATTTGCATCTGCCACTTACGTGGAAAATTCAGATTGGGAAATAGATGAAAATGACCGGCTAAAGATTTCAATTATTTTAAGAATTTTGTTAATATTTTGTTTCAAAAACAGCAGTCACTTCACGAAAGATCCAAAAATGATCCCTCTTATCAGGAGAGTCAACCTTGCTCAAATGTATCGATTAAAAGGTAACGGTGTAATTTATTCCGCTTGTCATCCCCTCGTTGCTCCGAGCTAGTGTGACGTGTTGGTTTTTGAGGTATAGATTAATCGCCTGTGTACTCGTGAGAACTTTGGCTCGAGTGCGACACTAACTGATGATTATACATTGAGCTCGCCCTACTGGAAGTGCAGTATCCCACGTCCTCTATAAAAAGAGCTAAACTTCCTTTGTCACCAGTCAGAGACAAGATTGTATACTATCTTCAGCACTTTGCCCGAATGAACCGATTGAAAAACTGCAATGCAATTTATTCGACTTGCCACTGATCTCTAGTTAGCTAGAAGTTACATGATAGATTCAGGTTCACGATATACATGAAAGGACGCTTCAGTTTATATGTACTCACAGAGATCACGTTCAAATTATGACACTCTCTAGCATTTCTAATATTTAATAGATGAAATAATTTTCTACTCATTCATTCATCTACTCATTCAGTTGTTTAATAATTTTCTAAAATGTAGAGTTTGAAAGTATATTTCTTTCGACACACTGGTAACATTCAATTTTGAATAATCGTTACAAACTAAATAAAATTGAAAATAAGAATAATTAAGTTGATTAATTAAAACTAGAATTAAAGGCTTTCAATATTTACAATATTACATTCACCACTGTACACAGAATCATAATACAATTTTTATATAAGCAGTTTTGTGTTCATCACATTTTATGAATCGTGGTAAACTTTACATAAATATTTCGCATCAATAAATAAGAAACAACTAAACGTAAAAGGCTCGCACAGCCGGAATAAGTATACACGTTTGACATATTTTTCTTTAGGGGCAAATGCAACAGGTTGGTAGATACTTAAAATATGTAAGTATAAAGTACATTTCAAGAACTACTTGTCCCACCACTAAAGCAACGTTGTTGCACATTTCCACAAGTACCAATAACATTGTAATCCTAACATTGTACTTTTCTGTTGGTAGCAATTCAACATTATATTTCCATTAACACAATATTATTATAAATAAAATTAGCAATCTACGATCAGGTGTTAAATTGTTACTTGTTGGAGAAAAGCAAACAAGAATCAAACGTCTACTCGTGTCTATCGATTTTCGTGTGAAACATATTTTTGATATAAAACCTACGATATTTTCCCAGTTTTCTCGAAGAATCGTTCCCTGCTAAATGATTAAAAAAAAAAAAAAAGTACGCGAACCTCTGTTTAATCTAATTTAAATGCAAGATAAAAACGCTAGGGCAAACGTTGCGACGACACTCGTGGAAATTGTCATTGCACTGCAAATTCTCGATGAATGATAATTCACGGGTTTAATGGAATTACGGGGTCCTGAAATTTTCTGGTCGCGTCGGCAGCGGGCGGCCACGGCCAAGCATACAGAGCAACGGTAAACAAAAATATGCAACGACAGTGCGCAATTTGCAACACAGATATGGGCGAAACCTTTTAAAAATGTACAGCCCAGCGTGCTTGCTAAATCGCGAATGATAAAGGACGCTGCGCGTCGTTTCAAACGTTTCGAACGTATCGTCCTGACCCGGCAGTTTTTAATAATAATTATTTGGTAAAAAGTTGTAACGAATGGGCGACATGAGTCGTCGGAACGTGTAAGACATACAAGGGAAACAACGCATGATCGTAATTAGACTGCAATTTATGCATTTATAGAAAATTTGAAGATATGAAAATCCATGGATTTTTTACATTAAACGTATCCAGAATGTAGTGCTCATTGGAAAATTTAATTGTGAAATTGACGCGTTAGTATACATTGTCGCGACTATATTACAGTCAAGTTTGAAATCGGTCTAAAAATATATGTAAATAAAAACTGTGAGATTATCCATTATATCAGCAAGTCTCACTATTTAATGTTTAAATATATGTTTGCAATAAATACCTTCAGTCTTCGGACTGGTTTCAAATTTTGCAAATTATTGATTAATGTGTTTTATGTAACACGTGTTTGTAGCAGTAATATTGAGATCATCTCAACTCTTCTTTGTTCACTGATCGGACGGTGTTGCAGTGCGATGAATCTACTTGTCGGGAAGCAGTTTGATCTATTCTACTGCGGTAGACTGCGAAAGACTGCAAAGTGTCGTAGTACGCATTGACTTCCAGTATCGGTCATTTCTCTATCGATTAGTGAACCAATCTGAAGTTTATTCGTTGAACAGGCTGTGGATCGTAGAAAATAAGAAAGGAAAGAAATTTACATTGTATACGTAAACTCTTCAATGTAAATGGAAAGGAAAATCACGTCGAGAAAGACTTTTACTCGCGAACGCTTTTCGAAAAAAATAGAAATGCCAGTCTACAATTCTCGTAATGACCTAGCATTTCGTTTACATGGATTTGTACCAAATTCTAATCGGTAACATCGTTGAAGTGATGTTACGTAACAAGTATTTTTGCTGTGCTAGTTCCATGACATTTGTTTATACAAATTAATTCAGGAAAACTTTCAACTCGGATTCTCAACAATCTTCGTATATCCACGATCACAAATTTTCGAAGAACTCGCACTACCTCGAGATGAAACAGACGAACGTGTTAATCGTTATTAACAAGGGAGCTGTCGACGTGTAATGAAAACTCGGACGCGATGCGAATGGGAAAAGAAGAGAGTGGCTTTTAGCCTGGCTCGTAACACTCGTCTCGAACTTGGCAGATTCTAAATTTGCCGGAGTGGTTTCGGATTTTAATAGGGGATAGCCTGATAGCCGCATATGCAGAGAAACGCCGTGGTTACAGGCTAAAAGAGGCGAAAGACGGGTGGCGAAAAGAGGGTGGGAGAGAGAGAGAGAGAGAGAGTTAAAAGCAGATGGGTAGGCAAGATATAGACATGGAAAGACCGAGTGAGACCAAGAGCCAGGGAGGAAGTAGATAGGGCCATCCTGACACGGTAGCCGTTTGCGCTCGTCGCACGGTATTTAGAGCTTTAATGCGAGCAGACTGAAATGCAGACTGGACTCGTGTACACGAGGTCGATGGAGTGAGCAGGGTAATGAATAGGGTGTTAGTGAAACACGATGTAACTGCTAACGTTGAAGCGGCCACGCGGCTGTATAACGCATGGATATCGTAGCTAAAGAACGGCCACGCTTAGCTTGCATGTGTGTTGTACCTGAATGACGTCAACGCGTATCGTCTGGTAGCTGTTTCAACGGGGCACGGAGAGAAAGCATTCGATTTATTTTTCTTCTTCCTTTTTTTCTTTTTGCTTATGTGTCTGCAGGTGAAGCGAAATTGAAATTGAGAGTAGATTAGAAACATACAATGCTAGCCAGAGTAGAGAGATATTTTTGGAGACAAGTATCTTATCAATTGACACAAGTGTTTAGTTTATTTCAGTGCAAAATGTGACGACACAGAATCGGGTGGAAAACACTTTATAAGCATATAAATGTTGTGAAAATTGTAAAATTGGTATTTATTTCGAAATAACAGATTTCAGTACGTACGTAAGAAGAGCGTCTGATTATAAATATCTCTTACCACTTGCTGATCTCTGCGTACATATCTCTTCTATACAGAATTCTCTTGATCCATTACTTTGAACTAGCTGTGTATAATTAATATCCTTTCCATCATTAAAATAATTAAAGTTAGAGATTTTTATAATTATCATTCCACTGTCTGGATCGCATTTAAATCCAATGTGAAATACGAACGAGTCAGAACAAACTTCAGCGAAACAATTTATAAACGTGTTATTTTACAAAGCAGCTTTCTGTTATTTCAGAATACTTTTTTTTCGAATAACTATAGAAATATATATAATCAGTCGCGGAACTCTGCGATTTTTAAATGTTTAATGCAAAATAAGGACTTTAAATATTGTGTAAACGTTAATTGATGTTTCTTATATTTCTTCACTGGGAGACAAGTAAGTCGTGAAGTTTACTACGCAATTGTCACGTTTACATTAAAAAGAAGAAACTTTCTTAACAAAACAGAAAAGAAGAAAAAGTATCTCTTCTCTGTTTTATTAAATATTCAAATCAAACGTTGCCGATCACGTTCAATTTTCATAGCCACGCCGCGTTACGCATTACGCTCGCGTAATGCACGAGACGGATCAAAATAGATCCCCGAAGCTTTGGAAAATTTCCGAACGACATGCGAGGTATTCGATCGCCGAAAGCGTTTGTCGTATCGTTAAATGTAGTTTCGACAGAATTTCTGAACGAAGCTATAGACGAAAAACCGCTTGTAAAACGGGGTTAATGGAAAACCTTGCGCAACAGTTTCCCTGTACGCGCACCTATGAAACAAGACAAATATAAACCCGGGGAAACAGTGTGGCACACATTAAATAACACTGCGCGTATCTGATTGCTCGCAACGCGAACACGAGCGGGCTGCGCTGCTCGCGGATGTTTTGCTTCGCGGCAGGCGAAACAAACGGTAATTTTTTTCGCGAAACTTTGTTTTCCTTCGGTTATTATTTATCAAGGCACATTTCTGGTATATACCCTCGCGCATGCACGATTTTTCCGCGCGCGAGCAATACCAGCCGGGAGGATACGTTGCTCTCGTCTTATCGCGTATGCACGACGCTTGGTCTCTGCGGCGCAGCGGTTCTCAACAAAGTCGGCATCAATTATTCAACAATCGGAGCGGCCCGATGAGCTTACGTAACCGTCTGCTGCCGAAATCTCTAACTGAATCCACAACCAGGAAAGATTACTTGGTTTCATCGCGGACTATCGCGTCGGCTACCGGCCGTGTCGTTGAAATATGTTTGATAATTCAGCTCGTTGATAATTCAGCTGTTCGGAAGGGATTAGCTCGAAGAGACTACACGTAGGCGTGATTCGTCACCCATTATTGGAAATGTAAAGAACGAATTTAAACGGTGGTAATAAAAACAGACGACTCGGAGATCGACGTTTCCATTCTATTAATCGTAATGCCGCCAAAGCTAACGAACCGTAGGTTTCTGCCACTGCCTGGGTGTTGTGCACCAAAATTATACAGGGGATTACGCGGGAGACGGATGCAATTCAAACGAACGTAACTCGGTAAAATTGCGAAAGTTGCAGATTCCTGCTCCCGGCCGCGAACGCGGCCGTGTATCACTTTATTCCCGATGGGATGCGTGATAAACACCGGAGCGGAGCGGAGAATCTAGTTAAATCCGAGAGAAAAAAGTCGCGCGGCCCGAAAGTTTGTTCGCAGCTGGAAGGAAAAAGGCGTTTAACTGGAGGACACGGCGGCGGTGGCCAACAATGACGCGATGGCTTGTCAGCGACCGAGTACGCGAAGGTCTTTCCCGAGACACACACACACACACACACACACACACACATAAAAGAGCGAAAACGAGAAAAATGGAGAACGACTTTTCGAGCGCGCGACTCCGCGACTACCTACGGAAAAATTTGTCGTGGTTTCTCTCTCTCCCCCTCCCGCGCGCTGGCGTAAAAAGCTATGATAATAGAAGCGTAAAGAGGGTCCAGAGGTTATTTCATAATTACAGACTGTACTTAGACGAGCGTGCATTACCCGTCCGCTCCTCTTTCCCTCTGCCGCCGTCGCCGCCGCCGCCGCCGCCGCCGCTGTACGTGCATATATTCGTATTACGGAATTAAGGGCAGAGGCTTGTTCGTAGCCGGGGCGAAATCCAGGAAGCACGGAAGGAGAGGGGAGGGCGGGGGAGACACTTTCTTCTATTCTTTTGTGGTGCCTACGTTCTTTTTCGGCGACACCGTTACGCCCATTAGCGGGTTATGGGATTTTTTCTTAATTAAACATACAACGGGTCTTGCAACCTTATCCCGGGCTCCTTTACCGACCCCTGCCTCCCTTGTTTTCTGAACACCACCACCGTCTTGTTTGTTTTTCCTTCTTTAATCCGCCGGGCGATCCCGGAGCAAACTTCCCTCTTTCAGCCGGCCACTCGTTAATTAACGTTTAACAACCGATGAATATTCTTTTCTTGTAAATTTGCTCGGCACGCGTGTACATTTTTAATGGCCGTCGTTAGGCGAAAGAAACGGTATCGAAAGTTTGGTATTTCTACAAATGGAAGAAATTTCGAGGCGTGTCTCTGGAGAATGGATTATCGTTGATTAATTTGTTTCATTCGATATAACGTATAGGGTAATTTCTAGTAATTAGAGTATTAAACGTTTGATCAGTGCGCGGTATTTTGTGCGCTTCTACACTCGCTTCGACGAACGTAACTGAAAAAGTGGATTGAAATAATTTTATCATTTTTCTTATATTCTTAGCATGTCAACTCGTCATCCATCTACATAAGAATATTGTAGACTAACTTTTTCGTTCACAACATACAACAACAACAACATTCGAAAACTTGCACGACCCACTCGCTGTACATGCCAACTCCATTGCTACTGATCACGAATATCTCGCTCGTTAAATATTTCCAGCCAAAGAGAAGACTCCTATTAATAGATAAATAAACACGTTTACAACGTGAACAACAACAAGACGATGAAACAAAAGAGATCGTTCAGTCGTCGGATCTCCTTAGAATTATCAAGTAATTACTCATTATTAGGTCAGTAGATACGGGGTGGGTGGTTGATGAATAGAGACAAGCGGTGCCCTCGCAGCTATAGATCACGTCAAACGTCACCGCGTGTCACGAACGAGTTCCTCTGACGTTGTAGTCGATCTCTCAAGTTCCTCGATTTGATGTATGCACGCTCCACTCTCCTCGGCTTCCCTTTAGCCCACCCCAGTCCCCTTTCCACGCATAATCCCTCACTGTACTCGATATGACGTTTGCACCGTGGTTTCTCTCGGCCGCCACGCCGTTAACGCGGGTCATGGTGCACGAGCATTCCTCACAGCGGCGACAGTATCGCGGAGACTCGTCGCGTATTTCGCGCGCGCGCCTTAAATTTTAAATATTTCGATACGATACAACTACCGCGAGTGATTAGTGAATACTCGACATTTGGAGGACTTTTGTTTGTATCGCAACAGTTGACGCGAGGTCAATTAGGAGATTAATATTTTCACCCATTGTCCAGTTTTTTCAACAACACATATTCGAAACTACGAAATACTACACGAGATGTGCGTACACGTTTAGTTACACACTGTGCGTAACTTTGCGACTTCTTTCATCTCCTCCCATCTTCATATTCTTTCTTCTTCTTCTTCTTTCCGTTTCGCCCCTCGCGGCACTTCTTCTTTATCGTTTAGAAAAGAATTGGCGTACAATATTCATAAGCGCGTAAGAAAGTTTTGAGTATCTTGTTGTCCGGTATTCTCCCCGGGAGGTTTAAAATTTCCTCGGTGTCACTGTAGAGGAGAGCCGAGTCTCTCCCTTACAGCGTCGAGCTGTTACCGAGATTTCCTTTCCAGACTTCTCGGTGTAATATTTCGTTAGGTCTTTGACCCTTGCGCAGTTTGTATTAGCACATTTCTTGCTGGTAGAAATATACGTATTCGGGTAGTCGCGAAAGTTTGCGAACCTGCGTCTGTGAATTTTTAAGTTTTGCGATCTAAGGTTATGTAGATTCTGAGAAGATGTTGTTTCTCATGTTTGTCACATTCGCTGGTAAATCAAAACGGAAATTATGAAGAGAAGTAATTACGCAATATTAGACACCTCGTTAATTCCTAGAAAATGTTTCAACATTGAAAGAGTACAACGATCCAAAGTAAATTTCTCTCGTCACTTACCTATTAATTTGATCGTTCGTTATGTACCGCTATTTCGTATTAAGGCAGACATATATTTCCCGATGTTACACACCTCACGGTGTACAGATTGTCGACCCCAAAGTACGATCATTAATCAAGCAACTTCCGTTTCTTCCGTCCGTTCCATCTTTCCTTGATTACCTTATCCCGTCGAAATTTCTCACCGCGCCGGTTCTTGACCGTTAACTTTGCCGTTTCGCTCGCGAGTCTACGGAGGCGAGGCGATCAGAGGTAGACCAACACTCGTATCAAATCGAATACCAACGCTCATTAAACTCGCACCTTTCCCTCGTCACAGGCACTCGCTCGATCGATCGACCACGAGAGAGGTTAAAGAGGTTCAAGTACGCTTTGAAAATCGATGCCACCTAGGACGGTTAGAGGCTAGAGACCCCCCGCTCGTAGTGCGAACTACGTTTCGCCTATTAGTCAATCCGATCTTTGCGATTTTCCCTAGGAATCGGAATCGAGCAACGTTGTGAGAGCAACCTGCCGTTAAATCGAAGCCAAAGCAATTATACCCTGTCGAGACGAGCGAACTGATAGTCGAGATTGTGCGTGTGACGTTTATAGCATTTTACGCTTGCACGATATAGACGACAGGTTTAATCTGTGAATTTAGTCAACGTTATGTTCATTGATTTGAGATGTTTTTTTCCTCAAGTTCCTTTCCTTTTCTTCAAAAATCAAGCAAAACTTGTAACACGCAATTCTACTTGATGTTCATTCCACACTCTGTTTCGTCACACCTTGTTGTGCCTTAATTAAATACGTTTTTACTAATAAAAAAACTGCACGACTTGTACCCCAGTACGATTCGTCTCGCTGAAAGGCTCACCGAAAGCCACAAAATTTTATCGATACGCAAACATTTGAATCGATAGAAAACAAATTACAGGCGCGATCGCTCAGTACCAGACAACGCCACTCCTACTCGAGGTCTACCCCACGCCCCCTCGCGAGTCACGTGACCCAAATCAACCAATCGCTAATTTTCGTTGCATCAGCGTTGCAACCTGTTTTAGAAAACTCCGCGATACCACTTCAATATTATTGTTCATCGTCTCTTATATCTTTCTAACGACAAGTAATAACGAATTACAAATAAACAAATTTACATCCATCGTGTCTATAACATGTTCCACGTTTATTTTCACGTTATTTAACGCAGAAGATTACCAATTTCGCACGAGGCTGCGATAAGTCATTAAAAAATACGCGCGCCAGAGACACAGAATATTCATAATCGAAAGGTACACATGGTTTAATGGGTTTATTCCGTAGGCATTTGCGGTTGTTGGCCCAAATATCGCTTTGATCATTTCACAACGTTAAACGCGGTATAATTTGACTGATAATTCAATTAATCGCTTTGTTGTAGCAAGCATTAATTAACTAACAAATTTATCTCTAATCGCAATGCCGAGTGTACCGAGTGTAACGCTGTTTACAAATTCGCAATACACAGTGCGCGCGAAGCCGTGCGCACACATGAACGGACCTCTGTTAAATGCAATTCTCTAAACGTTATCCCACAGGGCTCGAAATAGATACGTATGTAGCTACTCGAGAAAATTGCTGCGAATGGAAAACTGGAATTGTCTGCTTGACCATAAGACCATGAAAACGTCCTTCGCGGGAATTTCGAAGCGAAATAACCTTTCCGGTGATACTTATGTTACCGTTAAAAGCGTGCAAATATTTGTTCTACCACTTTGAGCGCGTTCTTCCTTTTCTTTTTTTTCTTTTTCTTTTTTTTTGTTCAATTATATAATGTAGTAATTTCGTTGAAGAATTTAATTACACCGAATTACGCGATACGTTCCTTTTTCCATTGCAATACTTTTCTTTCATTTGACCATTTTATTACGCGGTTTTCGTTAAAGATATGGAAAGAACCGATGTAAAATTTTTTAATTAAAATGAAATTAATTTAGATCGTTATCATCGTCAATGTGGCAATAATTACAGTGTTTTTCATTGAATCGATCGACCTTGTTCTGAGATGTTGCAAAAATGTTGCAATTTACTTGTGGGATTTACTTATTTATTTTCAATAATTGGTCGAGGAGTATATTTTCTTTCATCGTTCCTTTAAACACAAGCAATACCTGCAAAATTAATCGAGTTATTGTTTCAATTGTAATAAAACTCGCGATTCTATCAATCCCTTTGAAATTCAAATTCAAATTGAAGATTCGAATTTCGCTGCGTCACGTTCTTTCCAACAAAATCATTCTCTTGTTAGTAATTAATAGGGAGCAATTGTTTTCTCAAGCTAAGAAGAAGTCATCGAGATAATTCACGATACGCGTGTGACAAACGTATAAATTTCTGTGAAAGCACATTTCACTCGGGGAAAAAAAAGTTAACTGCGATGAAACAGCTCAGGGGGGGGGGAGGAGCGGGAGCGTAGAGCGCGACACGGATAATCTTTAACTTTAAGGACAATTCTCTGGACGGATCATTGAGCAATTTCAAACTGCGACGGAGTTAAAGTGAGCGACGCGAATCTGATGCAAAGTTCTAACTGTCGTCTTGCTCGTTCGAGAGTTACCGCTCCAACTATTTGCCTAGGCTGCCGTAGAAAAACGACGCAGCCCGTCGGGTTAACGAGAGACACGCGAGCTCTTCTCAGTCAGGATTCTATTTCTTATCTCGTTCGAGGAAAGAAAGGTCGATGGCACGGTTCGGTTAATGAAAGTATATTTTATTAACATCGCATGCACTGTTTAATTTTCTGACGTATTTTATAAATTGCGAGGTTGCAAAAAGTGCGTGTGTCATAAGTATATACAGTGAATTAGTATAATAACGATGGTTTTGATAATTAGTTAAAAATCATCTTTTTCGTCATTTTTTCATCGTTGTTACGACAAGAATGTGGTAGAATAGATTTCTTCGTTATAAACATTATGAATAACTTGCAACTTGTACGGAACGTTAAACTATGCAGACACAATTTATTATTATTAACAGACCAAAATCACATTTTGAACAACAGAAATTTTCCAAGATTTCTTTAACTTGGAACAAATTATCAGAATCGCAAAGGGTTAATATCCTCGAATGACACAGTAACTTTCAGAGTGGATCTCTGATTACGTCAAACAGACATAATGGCGAAATTTTTAAATATTTTCTCAAAGTGTGGAACATATACATGTATTAGAATCCTATTACATTTACAAGTATATATTTATTTTCTTACGGATAAAATTACAAGATTCGATTCGAAGTCAACGCTTCTGTAGAGTGATAAAATGAAAACTTTGTTGTTTAGAGTTCACGTTAATATTCATGTTCCGAATTACATACGTTATACATCTCACATATGAATCAAAATATATGTTTTGCAACTAGCGAACCATAGATTTATGTTTCTCTAATTTAGATTACGCGACATCGCCCCCAAAGAAAGTGCAACGTTTCGCCAAAAAGTTCGCAACAACGTGTCATAAATTGCCACTCGCGGATATGCATATAGACGAGCCAAAGCCAAATACACGCGAGGATTAATTATTGTCGTCGCGCGAGTTTGTTATTGTTAATGAGGACGGACTCGAAAGAACTGCGCGCCAAACCTATCGTTAGTGGTCTAGTTACGCTCTTCTCGTGGTCGCGAGGCGGTTAACGATCAATGTCCAAATTTCGCGAAAGCCGGATTCGAGGCACTCGGTTTAATTTCGATCACGTGCTGATACCAGGCGGCGGGGCGGGGGGCGAGCCTGTTGGTAACGAGCTGCTCGTCGGTGCTCGGGATGGAAAATGTCCGCGCAACGGAGATTTTTTCGGCCGTGGCTGACGGTCGGAAAAACTTGACTGACGTCGCGGCAATGTGACAATTATCTTTGACATAAATTTCATTCCGGCGCCGCGGCCGCCTGCGCATTTATCTCGCAGCAGGTGTGTCCTCTCGCAGCGAACGCGAATCGGGAGGAATCCGTGGGAATTCGACCGGCACACACGTGCACGCGTGTATTGTGAAAAAGTACGAGCGTATCGCGCGACCATCGCGTGTTAAGGACGTCGATGCGAGGCGCCGCCATCGAAAATGCTTAGCTCGAGTAACGCGCCGCCCGTAACAGTCATCCCGGGGATGACTGATAAGAGATAAGCCTCTTACCCGCCGTTGTCTCAGATAATTTACGCTCGTCAAAAAATGCATTTAATCAAAACGGCCCGTGACACGTCGCGCTGCGTGCGCTCGCGAGATTCGATCAATCACTCCGTACGGGGCTTGTCGCAAAGTCTCTCGCTGGATTTACTTAATTTATTTCTTTCGATCGAACGCACATGTGCTTCACCGTGCTGCACACTCGCCGTAAATACTGGATATATCCGGGCCGCGCGCGCTGGATTTCGGTGCCCGTGGCAGCGAGCGAAACTGCGGAACTGAGGCGTGACGAGTCTCAGGTCGATCGCGTTACACTGTAATTTCTTTCGTCGCAGCGTCCGTTTGTTCTTGGAAATATCATAAATTGACTCGAGTTTTTACGCTGCTTCAAAGTTCAGCGGTGACGTTGTCAAACTTTCGATTCGATTTTGGGGTCGACTTTTCCATCTTTTACCTACATTTGCAATTTTCGGCTGATCCATCGTCCTCTTGCGATGTAAGTTTTTAGTTTTTCGTCAGTGTTCGGCACAATTTTGTAACTTGTGCTGTATAAAAGACACAAGTTGTTTAAATATTTCTGTGATTTATTATATGTGTTATATGTGTTGCAGACTTTTATAGTAATTTTGACATCGAGATTTGATATCGTTCGTCGTAAAGTCAAAATGTTCTTTTAAAACGATATCAAAGCAACAAAATATTATATTCAACACATTTTTTCCTGTGCTGTCTAATTTATGAATTTAAATATTTTCAGCAAGAATTGCACGTGTCGTAGTTGAAATTATTGTAAACAGATGTTAAACCGAATCGAACGAAACTCAGCTTGCCACTGAATTCGCTATCGATTGCCGGTGCATCGTTCAAACTTTCGAAATTCATAGAATATTCACAACGACGTTCCAAGGTTTAACGAAATCCAACTCCGATTTAATTCCTGTTTTCATCGACTGTTGGCAGAGCTATGTACGCCTGTAACAGCTGCAACCTACTCGATGCAACTCTGGCCCCGCGAAAAACTATAAATCGTCACAAATAACGCAGCAACAGCTACTACCAGTTCTAAACTCTAAAAATCTCGAGACTCTCGAGACTCGTAAAAACTTGGAAATCTCCAGAAATATTCTCAAACGCCCGAATCTCCCGAAAATGCTCGTAAACGTCCGAACGACCGTCCCGGCTAGCGGGTTTTAATCCCGTTAAACAAGAAACGGGATTCCTATTCGAAAGTCGGTATCGAATGGCGTCGCGGGCGCGGGCGCGGGCGCGTTGGGTCTACCGTTTGCCGGCAATAAAATAGAAAAATAACGGGAGTGGAAGGGTCGCGCGGCGCAGCGGAGGCGAGTGGAAATTTAATTGCGTGGAAACTGCGACGTTAGCTATTGTTAGATGTGGGTATAGAGCACGGGGTTGACGCCACGCAACCCTTGCAGTTTCATAGGGGTTTGCTCGAGTCAACTGGGTAATTAGCATACGCGGTTATACGCGGGTAAGTGCGCGAGGGCCTCGGCTGGAGCGAGAAACGGCGCGATAGGTGCGGAGATATCGCGATGGAAGACGACGGTTCCAACACGTTGGTAACACTGGGCAATGATGTAACGGCGAGGGTGCAACGCCAGGCTGTTTGTTCATTTGTCGCGGGATAATCCTCTCGTTACACTGTCGCGTAAAAACGTCGCTACGCGTTATAGCCGAAGCTACCTGCATCCTCCACCTGTTTCCACGGCTGTGCGTGTTACTCTCTGATACAATTGTTACTCGCGGCGTGCGCAAATAAGAAGCGGATATTAATTCGAAAAATCCACAGATTAGACCCGCGTGGCGCGAGTGAGAGAGAGAGTGTGTGTGTGTGTGGTCGTGAATTATATTATACGAGAGCGTTGTTACATTCTTTGTGCTGGTTCATTACGACATTAGGGATGCAACGAGAAAAGACGCATTTTGCTTTGAACACGAAACGATCTCGCTTTGTGACACGAATTATCCGAACGATCCTCGCGCGTCGCGGCTGATTTTTACGATGTAACAACTTTCCATTTGCGCGATAGTGATTTATTTATTCAACGCGACGCGACGCGTTTCAACGTGAATTACGAACGATCCTCTTTCGTTGAATATTCTTGCCCGTCGAAGTATTCCTGGTCGCTTTCTTTGCGGTGTAATAATTTTTTATTCGTATAATGTAATGGCCACTGGTTTATTTAACGGGACCAACGAACAATATGCACGTAACAAATAATTCAGACGATTACAAGAAACTTGGGCGTTCTACCAATTTAAATCGTGATATTAGTTGACAATCCAATTCCAGTAGTTGACGCAACACTCGAAATTACTTTGAAATATTAAACGTAACAAATGGAAAAAAGTATAGATAAGTTTGTACATTTATGCGTAGAGTGATTAAGAAAAATATCCTTGATTCGGTAAATCGTTTCTTATCAGTCTCCATATTTCATTTCACGGTATCAGATTCTTGTAGTCATGTGAAAAACATTCGTGCTTAACGATGTGAAAGTTATCTAACTCTAATTGGTATGTAAATGCTGTAATAAGTACCTATTATTTTTAATACTTTTAGTAGCCGTTGCACGAAAGTAACTTACTTAATTATTAACATTCGCGGATAATTTACATTTACAAACGGCAACAGCTCCGTGCAACTTATTACAAAACTTGAACACACGCGTATTAATTATTTATCACCACTAAGTAATTATTACATATTACACATTAATTATTACGGTAATTCTTGGGGATTCAGTTATTTAATACATTTAGGGATCTGTGAAGAATTTAAAAAAGACCCAGGATGCTGCTGGGAAGGAGAGAAGGAGTGAGAGAGAAAGTGAGAAGAAAGGCGATTGACGTTTCGTCTCGGAGAGTCACTGCCTAGACTCATCCACAGTGGGGGCTTGCTGCTGCTGCTGATGGCAGCGACTTCTTACTCCAGACGCTTGTTATAATAACTACCTGCTAGGCTGGGGCCCGGCACACCCGGCGCACCCTCCTAGCGGGGTTCCGCATGCTGCTTGCTTAACATCGGAGATCGGTAGGACCTCGACGCTAGGCGCGCAGCCACTTGCGGCTTGTGCTAGTCGAGTGTTCGAAACTCGTAGTCGAGGAATCGTAGGGCCGCTACAATACACCATATATTATTTCATATATATATTTAATATGTATACCATAGTTTTGTAGCTACTCTACAATTTCACATAATTTATTAGAAAACTTCAAATTAATATATACATATATATATACCATATATTAAATATTTAATACGTATACCAGCTACTCTACAATTTTACATAATTTATCAGAAAACTTGAAATTAAAAGAATCTACACGTACTGATATATATTTATAATCTTCCGCGCGTTTATGCGGAAGATATTTACATTTTGAAGCTGCTACGAACTACGCGTAATTTCATCGGAACGGTCGGTAATTAAATTCAAGTAAGTCGTAACGCGCGGCAGTGATACAATTAAGTATTCCAAACACAAAGGAACGACGCGAGGCGGTCGACACGCCTTTGATTCAACTTTGCACTACTGCGTACAACGTTATACGTCATAGTACACGGTGGATTGGTAGGGGTGGAAGGGTTACAGGCAGCGAGCGAGTCGGGGGTTACGTTTCATATTCATTACATCGGTAGCTATTTGTCACAGGACTGGTATCGCGCTGAAATACTGGCCGAGATAGTCGAGGTCCCCTGTTGCATTGTTAAAACGTCCCGAGAAAAAAGCCCCGGTTTCTCTTGGGTCACACGGGAAGAAAGGAAGAAAAAATCGGCCGCCGTTGGTTGCCTTTCGCGCGCACGCTCCTCTCATCGGTCACGCGTCTATTATTGCTGCTTGCTGAAATATCCCTAGGACGAAATATCCCGCCACGCAATATGGCTCGCGGTACGGCTTTCGACGAAATATCTCGCCGCGCAATGTCGTTCGTAACATGCTTTGGACGGTGTCGTTTGCGCGTCGCTTCGAAAAATGAAATCGTTCTTTGAATAAAGTCGACTGTCTTGCACGATCTGTGAAACGACGATTTTTCTCGAACAGAAGCTATCGTGTTCTCGTTATTTTAAAACATCCTTCTTTTCACAGAAACTGAATCTCATTAATTTTAAAAGGACCAACGTGGTTACTAGAAAGAGATCGAGTCGTTTTAATAAAATTCAGAACAGATTTCTATCGCATTATCGAAAGTGGACTTCCAACGTGCCACAGTTGTAGGATCAATGTTTTGATTAAATACGTGTTGTACTTTTTGTAAAATTCTCACGTGTTTCGGCAACTGATATTCTTGGTTAACGTTGTTAACGCATTTAGTTGGATGAGTACAACCTTAAAATTAAACGAAGGAAAGAACATTTTTTTCAATCAACGTCGTCAATCATTTTCACACTCACAAACACAGTGTCTTACGAAATAATATTCCACATAGTCGAATCGATTATGTAAGCTGTTGGAAAGTATATAATTATTTACCGAATGAATAACTAAACACACGACTGATTGAATGATAACGTTGAATTATGTATTATATATTGAGGGAAAAAAGACATATAAATAAATCAAAAACATGATCTCGCGAAAATTTATGCACAATCGTCGTAATAAAAATGATAAAACAAATGAAATTTAAAATTGTACACCTGAAGTGGCTTATAAATTATAAATTATCTATTGAAAAATTGTATGACTTTAAAGAAGGCAAAATGTGGCGTGTCAATTTTTTGTGGGTTTCCAAAATTTCCGCGATCATCTTTGTTCGGTCTCACCTATCATTTCAATCCTCTTAGTCACAATTTCTAGCCATTGCAATCCTACATACTCAAATTCCATCTAATCTACAATTGAACCGGCTGATCTTCATTCGTGTTGGAGGTCAGCATTTATTTTTTTTAAATTGAACCGTATATTTTTTTCGTTAAAAATCGAAAGAATGTTAAATTCCATGTATAATAGTATCAAGCCACGTTGGTTTTAAACGATAACTTGTCTCGAGAATAAAAACTGCGTGGCATCGGAGGATTCGACAATGTTTGTAAACATCAGTGTTGTTATCTTACAAGCGAGCCTTCGGTCGCACGGTAAGGTAACGCAGAGTGAGATAATCCCAATTCCAAGAATTGGCGGGGATAGCGACGAACGTTTAAGTGGGGATTACTGTGTTGCGAGAAACTGGGAACTCAGTGTTACTGAGGTCGTCGCACCACAAGTACGAACCAATGAAGAAAATGTTGTTGCTGTCTTCGAAGCTGTAGAACACAATCCACATGTTAATACACGACAGATTTCTCGACAATCCAAAATTAGTCGATCTACATACCACCTACATCTTCATCGGGAGTTTCAGGAATGCAGCTTACAAAATGGAGTGTAATTTGCCGAATGGAGTGCAGTTTGCCAGCGAGTAAGTCTTGATGAAAGTTTTTTTCTTTAGAAAATGTAATATTCACGGAATTTACGTTAGTGGGCATCAAATAATCGCCATTGGATGAGAAGTGTCATCGTCAACGTGGAACATTAATATCTCTTCAACCATTGGGTTAGGTTTAGGTTATGTTTGGGTTAGGTTTGGGACCAGTGCGACTTGATACTTTTTTACTTGGAATTTAATATTCTTTGGATTCGTGATGACAAAAATATATGGTCCAATTTAAAAAAAAGTAAAGACGACTTTGGAAATTTCGAAACCCACCAAAAATTGATACACCTCCCTATAATACAATTTTTGTATTAAACAATTTCTCATTAGACGCTTTGAGAAATTTCAAAGTTACTTTAGTTGTGCAAGTTGCGTGAATCACTCTTATGGTATAGCAGACTTCTTGATTTATGTTTTCTATTAAACAAACACAGTTCAACAAATAAATCACTTGCCACGAGATATTATTTGAAACTCTCGTTCCTCTTGGAACGTATCAAACTCACACTTTCGTCCATACACAGATACGAAATGTTTAAACGGGTATCGTCAACTGTGTGAAATGTGGATTACTGGCTAATAAGAAATAAGCGGTGTCCCATCGACGAGATTCCAACCGTGCGTGGTTTATTTCCTTCCTATATAGCGTGTGACGACCGAAGCTCGTTATGAGCTTTCTCTCTCTCTCTCTCTCTCTCTCTCTCTCTCTCTCGAGTGGATTTGTTCTCGGGGATGATCGATAATCCCTCCTCCCCCGCGCGCTCCACCAAGTCGGCCACACTTTTGGTTTTCGAGATGAGAGCGCAGTAAACAGTGAAATGATTTCATCCGCGGTTACGGAGCTTGTCGAGTGTGTAACGACGTGCTCGGTAATTAATCGTCGAAACAAGTAGTGATCGATCGTGCTAATTGACGTGTTCAATTTTACCATCGAGAACACATCGGTCGGTATATTTAATGCCCTCGATTGGATGCACAGTGATACACCGAGCACCGGTGAAAAGAAATTGCAAATAATCGCGAGCCCGATCGGATTGTCGCGGCGCAGCGTAGGTCAATCGATTGGATTATACACGCTTGTTCGCGATGTTCGTCGAGTCGAACCAAAGTCTCGAATCTTGTTCGCGTTGCTCCCATTAACTCATTAGGGGTTAGCTGAAAATTTTTAGCGATATGAAAATATTAATTACGTCACTTTCGTTTAAATGCTACAATTTTAGGAAAATTCAAGAGATTGAAGCATTTGTAATGTCATCTGGACGAATGTTTCACGTTTCTGAAATTTTGTAAAATTGTAGAATTTAAACGGACGGAGTAATACCGAAAAATTTCGATGACGTAAAAGTTGATTGAAAAAAACTGCAAATGACGCGAGGCAACTTTTGACTGGACGATTGTGTCGATCGACTTTAAATTATTCTGCAAATGTAGTAGTATCAACCAAGTGGACAACGTTTAACGTGCAACACCACATTTGCATAAATGGACAAATTTATTAAGAAATGTATTTCTGCTGTTCCAACTGAAATAGTAAAAATAAAAGGAATTAAGTCCACAAAGAGTAACGTCATAACAAGTGTTTGACGTCTTTTTTAATGTTTCAACGAGTAACACACGTAGTAAAGAAATAGAATAATTATAGTACGAAATAAAACGAGTATGCAACGACTTTGAATAATAAGATATATATGCTGATAGTAATTCAAATGTACAGCATTTGAAGAATTTCATTCGTCTTCAGAATCACTACCATATTCTTCACAATTGATCATGTGAGTTTCGTTCGTAAAATGGAATTAATTGGAGTTATTGGAGTTAAGTGCTTTGGAATTAATATTTTCTGCTGTATAGTGACAAAAGTATCACGGCTGTATTGGACGTTAATACCTTGAAATTCATTTCTCTGTTCCTACTTTGCCGGTGACTTTGTACTTGTAGCGTAAGAATAACCAATGTTGACACTTTCCCGAGATTAACAAGCCTGCTTTATATTCATAGATTCGTCAATTACACACGTATGTATATAGACCTCACGTGAGTCGTGATATTCTAAGAAGATATTTACATGCACGGAAGGTGGAAAGTATAGGCTTTGAGGTCGTGCATATGCGAACGCGAAACATTCTCTTTAACGTGTGATTGCCACTCTATCGGTCGGTACGTACTATTTATTTCACGATCGTTTGCATATCCTCGTTCTAATAGTTTGCCAACTTAAGTAAATAATTGACCATCGAACTGAATATACGTTGCTTGCGCTCATAACGGATGTCAAAAGTAAGTGATAAAGAAACAAACTATAGTTTTCGAGCCTCGAAAACGAGTGAAACGTGAGTTGAATTATTAGTTACTGGATTTATTAAAGACTTATTAAATAATATAAAGTTATTAAAGAGTAATATCGTTGAAATAATGGCTGCAATCAAATTTATATATATTACTAAACCAGAATATCTGCTAGTAACTAGTTGTCATCAAACACTTTGTTTCGATCATATAACATTCAGATATAAAGATATAAAGATATTCAAGAAATAACAGAGATTTCGTACAAAATTTTACACTAGAATATTACATAGAAGGTAGCGCCTAAATTATTATAAATCATGCAGGCCATATAAATTATGAAAATTTAATCATAGTTACAGTGTCAATCAACATTTCATAGTCCACTTATCTGATTTTGTTTCAATTGCTTTAGAAACAGATTATTATGTTTCCAGAGTAACAATCGACTGTGTTATATTATAGATAATATATTATTGAAATTTATGTAGTATTTTTAATTTTAAGACTTTATATATACCCTCTCTCTGTCCCGTTGTTTTTAAACTGCTACTAAATAAAAAATTGCACGACTTGTACCCCAGTACGATTCCTTTTACCGAAAGGCCCAGAAGCAACTGTTGATATGCAAACATTTGAATCGATACAAAACAAATTACAGGCGCGATCGCTCAGTACCAGACAACGCCACTTCTATTCGAGGTCTTCCCCACGCCCCCTCGCGAGTCACGTGACCCAAATCAACCAATCGCTAATTTTCGTTGCGTCAGCGTTGCACCTGAAGAGGCCCGATTTCCTGGTTTAACCCAACAGAAAAGCAAAATCGCAAAGTGTCAGCGTCGTTAAAAGATCGAGGCGGCGAAGCAAACGACACATTGCGGCAACGTTTTTACAACGTTGGCACGTTGCGCGTTAGTTAATAAAACGCGATACAGACGCGTACTCGTTGACGCGGGACGCACGTACGTACGAAACGGCGAAAGAGCGGGAAAAGAGAAGAGCGAGGGAAAGGAAAGGTGATGTGGCAGAGGAAATGGGTGGAGGTGCACGTCGAGTCGAGCACGGGCGGAGAGAAAAAAATAATTTGGAAAACCGCGGACACACGATACACCGGTATCTGCAGGGAACCACGCGCACTATGTCACGCGCCCTCTGGTTTGGGGTGATGGCAACGGGGTCGCCCGTAACAGGGCAAGTGCAAAGGGAACCGCGTGAAAGGGGAGGGGGGGGGGATGGGCACGACCACTCCGCCGGGTCGGGTGGGTGTTAAACGCAACATTTTTCAGCAGATAAGTCACGTATGTTTAATTATGTATATTACTGCCTGCGGGGCTGAAAACCAGAGCACGACTACTGCCGCCATTGCCACGCACCCCCACACCCCTTTCTGCATCCGGTGGCTCTGCCGCGTCTGACCGCCTCCTCCTCCTCCTCCTCCACAACCCCTAGCGGCAGTATCGCCCGACCAGCGAAAGAGGGGAGTCGCGAGACTACCGTTCGCCGCTGTATTTTATTTTAATTATTAATTCCTCGTGTGCGTGGCCCATAGCAATTAGGCAGGGCTGCAGGAATGCCAAATTCCATGGTTGCCGGAGACATAGCATCGCTCTCCACCACCACCGCCATTCTACTCTCGACTCGCGCGCTGTCCAGTAGCCGCGTTGCGGAATTGCATTATCCCGCGCTGCTCGTAATTTCCTGGCTACTCTTAAACCCCCTCCCCCCCACGGGCTCGATTCCTGTATAAGAAACGAAGACGGAGAATCGGCGCTTCCACTTGGCGCCGGTTGAAGCGTAATTACGCCGTCGCTCATTAGCATCGGTGGTATCGTGGCCTATAAAGGCCATTTAGCGGTCCATCAACGAGACAGTTTGAAAACTCTTTCCGCAGATTATCGCCGCTGTGTTCTTATCTGTCGACGATGTAGGCGCGTTTGCCACGGCTTCGTACGATTCGGATGGACATAGGATACGTATGTACGTACGTCAGCAGTGTGATTGAACACGTCTGATCAAGTTGTCTCGCGTATATTAAGTACGACAGGGAAATACGAAGCGAATGGTTGGATGACGTAGATTAAAAATGGTCATAATATACGTGCAAGGTAGGATAAAACAATGGAATGCAATTTATTTCATTTAATATAATACTTATACTAGCACCGATTAATCGATGGCGAATTTTTATATTTTCACGAATACCAAGAAATATTATAGAGATTTATTTTGTCTATAATTTAAATATTTTATTTAATGTATATTTAATATAATATTATATATTTTGTATATTGAATATTTTTGAACATTTTCCTAGAAATATAGAAAAAACAGTCTGTTAATTAATTAACTGTAAGTCGAAAAATGTGTATTATTCAATGTTAGGAAAATTGAATGTAGAATCTGATTGAAAAGACACTTATGCGACGAATGAAAGAAAGTTTAAAGTTGACGTTTGTTCGTACGAACTGTTAGAAATTTTTCTGTCGGCGTTCTACATTCCGTTTCGTAAAATTTCGAGTTTACCTCGTGCCATTCGCTTTTCAAACTCGATGCATCCGCAACACGTCGTTCTAATGCCAATTTAAAGCAACATTTACCTGTACCAAACGTTTTAAATCCTATCGTATTTCTCGAATAAAATCGATACATACACACCGACGACGACGTCGATTGGCCGTCGATTAAATCGGAAAATTTTCGAAACGCGAGCTTCAACGAAACCTTAAACCTCGATATGCACGCCGCCTCTGAAAGTATCAACAAGTTGTTAACAATAAATCCGCATTTGCATAACCGGGGCTAATCGCACGGCACAAAGCGTAATTTCGATGAGACGCGAATTACTCGCGTTCCAGCGGACCCGCGTCGGTGGGACAGATTTAATTCGGACACGCGAAAACAATTCGCACGAGCGAGCGCCGCGCACCCGCTTCGTTGTTAAATAGCGCGGGATCAGTTTGAGAACTCGCGGCTGAGATCAGATCTGCCCCGACACGAATCGCAGGCGAAGGAAGCCGCTGTTATTAGGAACTTTCTTCTTCTGGTACGGCCTCCTCTGAAGGGTTGAACTTTTCCACCGGGGAAAATTTCGGAGAATGGCAATTAGCTTCCCTCCGCTTCTTTGCTTCTTCATATTTCTTTTCACCTTAATAACCGACTCGCAGGAGGAGTGTTTGCAGGATTCCTGGCTGGCTAAAATTATTCTTCCCACTTAACGGGTTCAACGCGTATCCGAGTACGTGGCGGGGATAATTAAAAACAATTACCAACAATGGTCATTTTCTTTTCTAATTGGGATAAAATACACTGTATATCATCCAGCGATGCTGAAACAAGTTATTTTGCAATTTGCTAATGTCGTAACGACGAAAAATTAATGCAATTTCCAAGAGAGGTCTCGACGCGTGTGACGTATGGAGGGAAAGGAAATAGCAGGCGACGAAAAATAGAATAACAACCTGGGCTATACGCTAGCGCCGCATCGCCGGCGACGATGACGCGCTTTGACGGTGTCTGTTGTCGCCATGCTTTTAATAATTAATATCATTACGCACGCTCGAACGGTCAGAAGCAAAGCGCCGCGCCACCGTGTATGTTATCTTGGGTAGGTGGCTGTTTATGACTATTTAGCCGGGGTCGCGCGGTAGATAACTAGATAATACGGCGGCGTGCATACACGCGTATTATATTCTGAACTCACGTGTATCGCGCGCGAACACCGAACAAACACGAAGCAGAAACGATTACTTTCCGAACGATTCGATTCCGCCTTTTTCTACTTTCTTTCCGCCGCGAATAACTGAGAACAGTCATAACCTATTCAGCTATTATGAATATCGTGTGAGATTGTGTTTGCGCATGCGCGGTATCAAACGCTTGCAAATACTTAACATGGACGAACGATACGTTTATAAAAATCGTACTGCTAATACGTGCGTTAAATTGGAAACTCTTCTCCATTTTTTAACTTAACGATAACGTTTCTTAAATTTTGTTCGATGATTATTATTGATTATTACGTGTTGCAATACTTCGTAGGATACTTTGTGATTAAAAAATTCTCAGTACGAGGTATCGTATTGTCACACAATGGCTGAAATATAACATGATACGTTAAGGTACAACGTATTGTGACTTTTCTGGCACGTATTATCAGACTTTGAACGAAATTATAAACTTTTCAGCGAAATAACTATTGCAGAACGAATTTTAAAAATTTTGAATGTACCAATTAGGCTAATTGGATCAATTTTTTGTAATAAAACTCGCGCGACGATCAACTAGGCTAAAAGAAATTTACTGTAAATTACATTCGATCAATGTTAAAAGTATTTACGATAAAAAATAGTCTTCGTTATCGTAATAGTCGGTCGTTATCAATAAGGAGAATATTTAATAAATTAACTTTCAAAGAGTTACTAATCTTTTTCACGCGAGAGCCGTTTCAAAGGTAACTGTACTCTGTTGTAAGAATTTTTGATTTCTGCAAGTGATAATTCTTGCAAACCCAAGAAATAATGAAACTGGTTAGTCATCGGGAAAGCGCCCTGAATCATGACTTGGAATTAATTTCAGCGCAATGCATGACTCGAGGGGAAATTTAGTCAGATTAAACTGCGTGTTTCAAGGAAATTGCGTGCAGTTTTGCAGAGTCCATTCAAAAATATGTATTTAGTTAACAGTAGTCCTAGTTTTCAATTGCGTAAATCGTTGTTTCGAGATTTTTGACTCGTGTACTTTCACAGACAATATTATTGATATTTACAGTCAGAAATACATTATGCACAATTTATTTTAACAGTACACTGCATGAAAAAATAAAACGTCGAAAGTTTCAAACTCCAATTTTAATTTCTCGATCTCTACGGTATTCGACGAATCGTTGATACGCTTCAAAAGTTGATATCTTCGTATCCGTTGAAGTACACGTTCTGAAAGAAAAAAGAAAAACGCGTAACATTAAAAATAATTTAGTTAAAAATTTCCTCACGCGTGTTTATGCTGTGCAACGAGATCTCTCTCTCTCTCTCTCTCTCTCTCTCCTCTCTCCTCTTTTACATATACGTACGAGCGCCAACAGAATGAATTTAAATCGCTGAAATTACACCAATGCGCGATGCATTTTTGTTTTTTTTTTTTTTTTTTTCCTTTCTCGCGAATCGCGAAACTTTATGTGCATCGCGTAGCCGAAAAGCTACCGGTTCGACAATATTTTTCATAAGCCGATTCGCCCATTTCCGTTTGCCGGCGCGCTCACGTACCGGCCATTTCGAATTAATTCTGATTTCCAGGGATCACGAACGCTGGCCTCTTAAAATGCAGCGATACGCAGCAACGCGAAATGAATTGCAACGGGAACTTGCTGACCAACCGTCATCATTAACCCTATTACGGTGTTAATTTATGGCCGATATGACTTACGCATTGCGTAAAACCGGCCTTAGATGCAACAATAAATATGCGGGGGGAGGGAGGGATGAAAAAAAAAACGCGCAGCCGAGCGGTACGTTTAATCCGTAATTCAAACGCGCCCCGTTATCATCGATCGTGCGGAATGCCGGCCGAGTAATTAAAAATTTAAATAAAACCCTCGATAAGGGAAATGATCAATCACGAGCGTGTTGTAGTCACCTGCGAGCCACCCAGCCCCTATTTCCACGTTTCTGTTTGCCGTAAGGGTGCGTTTGTAACGAACGAATGCTCACGCTCGCTGCTGACGAAGATTTGTTCCCGCGAATTAACGTATAAAAACTATCAATCGAGCACAGTCCACTATTGACAATGTTGAACAGTTTCTTCGACTGTGATAATTTCTCCTATACGTCAATTTTTAGAATTGGAACTGTCCTCGCTCATCCCCATTCTCTCTTTCGATGCCAATTCGCAGAGTACAGCCATTTTCGACTGTGCCGACTGTGGACGATTACGAGGGCACTGTGTATTGATAAATAACTTTCTCAACGTGCTAAATAAGGAAGGGTCGAACGTGAAAGCCTAGTTTTCCAACGACGTGCAACACAGTTGCACACTGGCGTCGGTCGAGGCGGTCCGTTCGTTTGACGAGTTAATAAGCGCAGCTTCATTAAGAACGAACCGGATAAAACCGTGTGTATATACATATATACACCGCTGTTCCCTGTAATTATGCGGTAGATCTCAGTAATTGAGAAAGTTTGTCCGATTCGTGATTTCTTGCCGGTCACACGACGACAGTGTATTCTTCGTTTCAACTTAAATGACTTTTTGCCCATTTTCTCAACGGGAATTCTCTTGCTCCTTCTAACATGCTGCATCCACGTTCCAATCGTGTATTCGTTGACACGAACTTTGACTTATATCAGAAATGATCAATGTATCATTTTTAATATTTATTATCGTTGTATATTTTAATACGTTCACGTTAAACTTTTACACTTTTAAATTTTCTGCGAACGAACTACGTTGACAGTGCCAATTTTGTTCGAATTTTGAAATTCCCATTACAAGTGTAACAAACTTGTAAGCTTGTGCGCTTGAGGAACTCCCATCGTACTCCAAACTTTTCAGTCGCTTTTAATAATCAACAACGCGTCGAAGAAGAAAGCGGATCGTTCGACAAATTTTCGACAGACGCGCGTCTGAAGGTAAACCGCGAAGTCATTGATAGCCGAGGACGAAGAAAGCGAGGGACAAACGAGTTATTTCGTTCACGGATATCCCATAAAATCAGAGTGACCAGAGGTCGGTGTCGCGTATTTAATAATGCAGAGTACCGGATGTTCAGTGCTTGGCATCGAATCTGTCGAGAGGCAGAGAGGGAGAAAGAGAGAATAAGCGAGAGGGGTTTGTTGCTAGGGGTGATCGGGGGTAGACTGGGTTAAATATTTCACAACGCATTTCCGCCGCTGCGCCGTAGGGGTGGTTAGGGTGGTAGAGAGCAGGAGGAAGAGAAAAAAGTGTAGTACAATTTTCGTGCGACGGATTCGCTCTGGTTTGAATATAGATTTTTCAATGCGCAAGTGTTCCCCCGCAGATTTCGAGCTTGGTAATTGATAAAATGTTGCGAGGGCTAACTTGGAAAATGACACCTACGTTTCGAAAATTTCTTTCGCCAGTTGTATCGCGTCACTGCGGAAATATTTATAACGGTTAATTTTAATTTTCAGACTTTCAATCCAAGCAAATAAGCGAATTAAACAATCTCTGGGTATACATTCGAATCCGCATATTCCGTATATTCTATCTGTTTTGAATATCTTTGGGAATCCTTTTCAAAGACCACTAATAAATCTTTAGAACGGTCAAATAAAACATCCATTCTGGATAACATTTTAAACAACAAGTCCAATTAGAACTGTATTGACGTATCCGAAAGAACAAGCCGTTTCCAAAACTTAGCTACTGATAAATCTCATCTAAATGCAAATCTTCGCCATCGTCGTAACTTTGTTAAAATTTGTTAAACGTTGTATCGCGGCGATTGACATAATAAATTTTCAAGCTGTCTCGATGCACGTTCCGCGTCCGGCGTAATCAGTTGGTCAGTTAACGTGCTTCACAAGGAAACGTATCAGGGCTACGCGTACTTAGAGCCGTAGAACCCGCGAACCCTCTCCTGATCAGGCGATCGCCGTGCGACCATTAATGCAATACCCCTTAACCTTACGAACGGTTAGATGGATCGCGTCGGGGGTGCTTTGTTGCGCCATGGCTCGTAATAAACGCGATCCGTTAGCCGGCAGTTGCTCACGTGCACGAATAACTTTATAGATCTCGTCGCAAAGCCGTTACAGACTCATCGTTGCTACTTTATATACTCGATCTATACCGACACGCTATCCGCTTGAATAGTACCGACCGACGAAAAGGATCAGCACGATCGCTCGACTCTCTGCTTCGTCCCCTCCCAATCGATCGGTAGACATCCTTTACGCTCGTTATCACGCTGAACAATGTTTGCCTCGTTTATTTTAGAATGCACGTGCGTTCTTAGGAATTTGTCTGCTTTCGCGTTTGTTTGTGCATAATTCGCCCATTTGCTGGTAAAATGGCGTACAATTTTTATTTTAGGTTGTTATGAACTGAAAGTGATTTTAGCGGGGATAACCCAGAAAATGGGGCCTCTTCAGGTGCAACGAAAATTAGCGATTGGTTGATTTGGGTCACGTGATTCGCGAGGGGGCGTGGCGTAGACCGCGCCTGTAATTTATTTTGCATCGATTCAAATGTTTGCGTATCGATAAAATTTTATGGCAAAAATGCCGTCTTCGTTTCGGGAGAACAAACTATTGCATTGTAGTTTCATTGATTCTCGCAATCGGTGTACGAGGATGTATTAAATCGTCTATTCATATTTTTGCTGGTGAAGTGCTGTACAAGTTCAATTTCAATTTGTCTAGTTTATCTCCTGTTTGCTTATTTGTTCATTTAGACGGCGGATTTGAACTGTTTTTATATATTTTCAATTACATTTTGTCACCCTCAGTCAAGGATGCAAACACTACATCTTGTTGGTACGTTAATTAGGAAAATCTCTTAAATCCATTTCTTCGTTAATGAACCTCGTCATCTCGCATAAAAATTAATTTCATGTCGCAATTTATAGTTGCAAGAAGGAGCATCTTTATTAATTAATTCTACTCATAAATAAAATTCACTTGAAGATTGCTTACCTCTTAATACAGAAAAATTTGGGGACATGGAAATTTAAAAAGAGAAATGTATGGAAAATCCATAATATTTTTGGAAATATTCTGTTTCTTTACAAAGTTTTGCTTAACCGGAAGACGAATTTTTTCCTGAAGAACCGTGCACAGTTTCGTTGAATTCATTTCGATTTATTTCTGCTCGTTTGTTTTTGTTTTCCGTGACGTCCGTTTCGTTACAGATCGCCATCTAATTTGCCGCCGTGAATTACGAAGCGGCTAAACATCACGCGGACCGTATAATTTGATTTATGCCCGTCGATTTGGCGCAGCGATTGCAAAAGAGAGATTCGTCATAAACGTTAAGTTATGTGCACGCTGGTAAATTACGTTTCATCGCGATCCATGTCTGTGTGTGTGCGTGCGTTTCACTTTTGTCACGATTCGAACGTGCGCACGGACGCTTTCATCGGTGGTTATCGTTTGTTATGCACTTGCTTAAACAAACGCTGTCCCATGCGTTTTAATAGCGGTTAATTAATTTTAATCCGTCTACGCCGTGTTTCTCGTTCGTTTCGGCCGCCATTTCCGGCAGAGGGATAAAAATGCCTTCTTTTTTTTTCTTTCCGTTGGTTCCGTTTGTAACGAACGATCGTCAACTGCGAGACTGCAATTAACACTGTTAAAAAAGGCGTCGAGGTTTTGACGTGTCATTGTGTGCAGTTAAAATATCGACGAAAGTTGTGCGGTTTCTCCATCATCCAAGAGTGAGAATGTAAGAATGCAAACATCTCTAGAAACTAGTTGAGAAATTTTTTCTATTGGATATGCCATATGTGGATCTTGAAGAAATTTTCTTTCCATAATAACCTCTTGAAGCTTGTCACATGATTTATGGAACTTTTATCGTTTTATGGAACTTTGAACGTTAAGATTTTCGGATTTTCATTATTTAACTGTAACATTCAGAGTTCACTCTAGCAAGTTTTAAAAAGAAAATATCGATCCTGTTTCATATTTTGAAAATATAACTAAAACTACATGTAATAATTAAATATAATATAATTGAAATGTAATAAAATAGATATTTAATATTTGCGTATTACAAAGTTTTGTGACTTACGCAATGCAAAAAATATGAGAAAACACGGAATGTCCAAAGTATAATTCTTCGTACAATATTTATTCGAGCGATATGCAGAAACTAATAAAATATCTTATTGCAACGTTCAACGGAAGAAACAAATTTTCGTGCAAGTTCGATTTCCTTAATTCCTTAATCTGTCAACAAGTAAATTAATTTTCCATTTTCTCGATTATTATTCATTCTTAACGCATTGTTAAAATTGTTAAAGTATTAGTATCCACGTCACACCGATCCTATCAATCAGCAGTATCACAAGCAATATCCCGCTGTCGGGTATTTCAAGTTCTCAAATTCGAAAGAGTTAAAAGTAACGATCGCGTGGGAGGAGGAAGGGGGGGAGGGGAGGGGGCATTATTCAAATTGTTCTGCGTATAAAATATCGAACGAGTAGGAAGGGAGGGGAGGATGAGAGGGAATTGACAGAAGGGGCGAACGAAAGAACGAAAATCAATTTTCATACGAGGCTCCGTTGGTGGTGGCTTCTGTGCCCGGGGCACATTATTTCGGTCCGATCGAAATATACAGCTGTGGCTCTGGCTTCTTCTTTTCTTCTGGCTGCGTGCGGCGGCGGCGGCGGCGGAGTCCAACCGGGAGCGATCGATAAATCCCCAGAAACGAAGAGGTTGGTCATATGAAAAATCTGGAAATCCACTTTGTTATTTATGCGTCCGCTCGCTCGCCAAGATGCAGGGATACTTGCGCATGTGGGACAAGATTATCATTTTTCCTCGGTGAATCCCGGCGAGGCTGCCATTACTTTTGGAGTTCTCGCATGTTCCGCCCTTCGACCTGATTCTACGTCACGAGAGCGAAAAGAACTACCGCTTTTTCTTTTTTTTCTTTTACCCGTTTAAACGCGAGTCCCCCCTCGCGACTGTGATTTACGTTGGAACCACCTATTCGTTAACGAGATGCGTTAGCAAGTTTCTGTTACTCTGATTTTTTTTTTTTTTTGGTATTGATAATAATGGAATTGTAATGCCTTCGATTGAAAATTGTTGTTTCAGAAGGTCGACATTTTTCTGGTTTTTCTGCAATGCTTTATTACGAAAGGAACATCTCACGAAAGATCGTGAAATTATTGAACGTTTGAAAATTATGTATACTTTAACAATATTTGTCGAAATGTAATATCTATTCCGGTATTGAAAGAAAACAGCAAAGTTAAATTACTTTTTAATGTGGAAATTTTCAATAGTGGAGATATCAAATTGTCACGCGAAATAATGAAAAATTGGACAATTTTCAAGGTACACGTTTCAATTATTGAACTTTTCGTTTCATCGTCTTCTCGCGAGTGATTGTGTCATTAAAGACGACGGATGCGAAACAATTTTGTCAAACGTAATTTCTGAATAACTACAGAATTTTTTTTTCTCATTTGAATTTTACTCCTAAGAAATTTTAAAAATTCTGCCAATACTTATTCCATCTGGATTTTACAGTTTTATCAAATTTCGAGCAATCAAATTATTAATTTTTGCTCGTTCGATGTAAACGTTATGAAAACGCAGGAATTAATGATTCGTGAGATCTTTCATAGCATAGCATAGCATAGTATAGCAGCCTCTGGTTGTTGAATTAGGATCATTCATAATTTTCAATCTATTCAAGATGTTTTTAGTAAATTTTTCGCAATTTAATTGTCCATTTTGTTCAGCTCTCGACTAATCGTCACGCGTAACAATTCCATCGCTCTTACGATAAATTCTCAGTAGTAATGAAATGTCCTAATAATGTATCATCTACTAGTATCAGAATTATCAATATTCAAAACTCGCGATCGAGTTTCCCTGAAACTCTTCGATTCAGTATGCCGCAGCAACACACAGCAACGACCAATGGAATTAATCTCGTAGTGCAAACGTTACTCGTGTGTCACTGAAAAAAATAATTGTTACTATTATTAAAACGTTCCAAGCAGCCCTAATTCGACGCAGTTGTATAATCTCGAGATGTAAGGAGAGTAAGTTCGAAAAGTCTCGTAAATCGCGTACTCGGCGTATTACTGCGCCAAGAAGCTTCTCAAGAGCGTAGGACGTATTAGGATCAGAGGGATCGCGGGTCGCGTTATTTCCATTAGTCCCGAGCCTGTGGCATTAGCTTCAACCATTAATGAGGCGGGCTAACCAACGCGCGGCTGTACACGAGCGCGGATATGTTTTGTCGCTCGGGTCAGCCTTATGTGACAAGCCAAAACGTACAGTTTATCTCGGTCCTTCGCTTGCCCTCTATATTTACCCCCTCGTCCCCCCCCCCCCCCCCCCACCAAAGCTGGCCGTATCCTTCCGTCCACGGTTGCTGAATTAACAAGTAATAAGCTGTACGTATGAATACGCTCGTGCTTACGTGACCTCAGCAGAATTACACGGTGGCGGATAACGTTGGCAGGAAATGGTTTGCCACGCTGATGCGATTGTTTGCAGGTGGCTTCAATTATCGGGATGGAAGGCAATACCGCCGCGATTCTCGAATTTCTTTCTTTCTTTTTTTCTCTTCAGGTGCAACTAGCGTTGCAACGAAAATTAGCGATTGGTTGATTTGGGTCGCGTGATTCGCGAGGGGGCGTGGGGTAGACCTCGAGTGGGAGTGGCGTTGTCTGGTACTGAGCGAGTCGAGTCTTTTTTTTTATGTTTACGGAGCGCGTTTCCTTGTAAAATTGATTCGTTCATGTGTTGTTTATAAATGTAACCGATCTAGCGTGTTTTAAATTCAAATCACGTTCCAATGTGAACATGCGATCGTTCGAATGATTGGAATTGGATTTGCGCACAAAATTTAACGCGCTCTATACTTCGCGTTCAATTGCATTGTATCGGAGAAACTAAATTAATTTGAATAGAATCCTCTCTTTTTCTCGTTTATCTTGAAACACAATTTAAAATCGATACTTGGTTTCAGTTATACTAATTGCATCGAATGAACTGTTGTCCATTATCGATGTGCTGTTTCTTCGTGTCTCGCGCGATAAAATTCCACATATGAAAATTCTTTTTCCCAGTGAATAAACTCAGGAGACGCATCGCATGATTAACCTCGCAAAACAAACAGAATAGGAAAATACGGTTTCGAAAGAAACAATAAATACTCCACGAGATTGAAATTACAATTATCAAAATCGAAATCAAAACCACGGTCGTCGAAATATTCTTGTCTCTTGGGGAGAGAAACGTACCACGAGGTCCGGAAAAATAAAGGTTTCTTTTTTAAGAGGAGATGCCAGTCTGAAAAATATGCAAACAAGGGTGAAACAAATACCACAATATAAAGTGATGAATAAGCAAATGCGTTCCGTCAGAGTCGTTGTTCTTATAATTCCTCGCGGCGCCGTTGCATATGTTTTATTCTCATTGTTCCGGGCAAATTGTATCGCGGAAATTCTTGGGCGTAGCGCTTAACACTTCGCAGTGGATTACAAAGCAAAATTCCCGAAAATGTTCGCTGCTCCTGTGGTTTCCGCGGATGCAGCTATTCGCGGGCGAAGAATTAGAGTGCGGCAAGGTCGATAAATTTTATTCGCAGATATTGTTGAAACAGAATCGAGAGAGAGAGGACGTATTTCACGAAAAAGCAAAACGCTCGTTTCCTTCCGTAGCTTTTTCATTTTTCCCGAAATACGACCAAATGCCTCGTCAATTGAAACGGGCACAAAGCAGAAGGGAATTAAACGATAAAAGTTAGTTGCAACGGCGTGTATCTGTTTTTTTTTTTTTTTTTTTTTTGACAAATTTAAAGCGCAGAACTGCATTATAAAACTGCTTTGACATATTAACGTCGAATAAAACCGATTCGTCCCAAATGTTACACGCTCGAGTATGTTTCGTTACCCGCTGGAATGAAAATCTATTCTGAATCGTTAATGAAGTAGCGGGGCCGAAGGAGATCTTCCAAACTTTCCAGCTGTGCACCGAGTTTTCCGAGTGGAGTGAAGTATCTTGTATTTCTTAGTAACGTAATCTTCATTATCTCAAGTAATTAAGTGGCCTGAGTATTTAAATTCCGATTAGTCGATTGAATCAGCGGAAATAGTTCGATAATAGATGAATCTCGATGTAAGTAACGACGTTTTATCAAATAATTTCTTATTTCCGATCTTATATTTGATCTTATATTTAGCCGTTCGAAAATATTGCATTTTGAGACAGTCGATGAAAGGGACAGTTCATGCGATTCTGCCTTTTAGAAATTACATTGATCAAAGAGTGAAAGAGCGCTAAAAGTTATTTCAAATGTTACATTTCGAATTTACTTTCACCCTAGCTCTGATATTTTTTTGACGTTTCGCTCGAACATGTGCAGCTGCGCAATTTACAACAGAATTGTTCACTAACTGTTACGCAGTAAGCGAAGTGGATTAGAGCAAACTATCACAAAGCTTTCGTTCCCTCTTTTCCCGATTCTGTCGTTCGCGGAAAAATGGGATAAAAGAAATTGTTCCAAATCGTCATTGCGATCTTTGATTGATTGATTGATTTATTAAAATTTCATGCTCTCGCTCTTAAAGTACAAGTGGCCGATAAACGTTTGAATTTTGAATGAACAATGCAACTAAACGCGTGATTTGATTTAATCTGCGTTGATCGCACGAGTCACGCGATGTTTAATAAATTTTGAAATATTCACGTGAGATGAAATTCATACGTTTCACTCGCGGGATCGAATATTTTTTAATTTGCAAAATATTACGTTACAACAAACGCCACCGTTTTACATTTTATAATATCGCGTAGTAAATTTATAAATTTATACGAAATTTTTAAGTTCAAAGTTGCGAAAGACGCGAAAAGATCTGTACAGTGCCCTTTGTAATATTCGATGCACAAAACAATTTTCTCTCCATCTTTCTCGTCGTGTTCTCAAAAGTATGAATTTGCACAAATTTCCACCGTCGATGATATTCGCCTCACTCTCGATGGTTCTACAAAAAAAAAAAAAAAAAATTACCGTGTTTCATCTGTAAAGACAAAAAATTTCGTCTGTGACCGGCAAACAGAGTATCATCAGCAGAGTTCGATTCGCAGAAAAAGGCTATCAACAAAATGAACAAGACGTTTAAACTTTAAAAGAACGTTCATTTCTCTATCATCGTTTCATCAAGCATAGGAGTCTAGAAAAAAAAAAAAAAAAAAACGAGCGTGATTTTCGTGCGGTTTACGGAGAAATTCGAGCCACGGCCCGGGGCTTGAAATCTGAGAGTCAATCGGCTAGGCAGAGCGCGGAGATCCTTTTTCGAATTCGAATTTATTCGAAAATAATACCGGAACCCGTACGGCGCAAACAATAAGCCCGGCAGCGCTTCGAGCCGCGGTGCGCGGCTCCGCAAAATTCCGCGCACATTGAAGAGCACAGATGGACGAACCGTCCGTGCGTTGCACAGAAGCGAGCGAGCGAGCGAGCGCGTGCATATTTCCCTAAATGCGTATCTCTTATTCAAATTGCATGGAAAATTCGGTACGTCCGGCCCGGCACAATTTATGGACGGGCCGCACTTTGCGGCGTGTCACGGCCGCTAGCCTGCGCCATTGGTAGCTGTAATTGGGATTTATGGGTGCGCACGGTCCTTTATGATGGCCATGGTGCCCGTGCCCGGTTCGGCTATATACCTGTGTTTGTTTCTGCGCGCGTAAATAAAGTGGAATGCCCGTTGTCCGGGGGGACGGAGACGGTGAGAAAAAGAGAAAGACGGCGGGAAGAGTGAACGATGCAGAGGGAAACGGGACGAGGGTATGTACGAAGAAAGTGAGAGAGCAAGAGGGACGAGAGGGTGAGAACAAAGTGGAAAGCAGGGAGAGAAATCGTACACAACGGGGCACTTGCTGTTGCTCCAGCCCCGTGCTTCCCACGATCGGCGTCCATTTTAAACCTGTGTGTACGCATTGTGCTGCCAAACGTAATCGATTTATCGTCTATGATTCCTGGCCATTGTACTTTCTCTTTCTGTAATCACTCTCGCGTCATTTTCCCTGTTATAATAATGCCTGTCGGGGGATGATGGATGTTTACCACGTTCACGGTAGTCGTTGACATGAGTTACGATCAGAGGACCTTTATGCGACTTGACATTTTTATGAACCCAATTAAAGAAACGGAGAAATCTAAATAGAAATTTGTTTCTGCCGTGTGTGTGGTTATTGATGGGGGCTCTGCTTTCGATGTTTCGTGTATCTTTGCACGTTGAGCAGGTTTCTTGTATTATCACTGAAAGTGATTTTAGCGGGAGTAACCCAGAAAATCGGGTTACCTATTAAGGTGCAACGAAAATTAGCGATTGGTTGACTTGGGTCACGTGATTCGCGAGGAGGCGTGCGGTAAACTCCTACCTCGAGTAGGAGTGGCGTTGTCTAGTACCGAGCGATCGCTCCTGTAATTTGTTATATATATAATAAAGACAGATTTCAAATATTGTAGACACCGATTTAATTATAAGTTGGAGCTGTACGGATTCTAAGAAAGACGACGACGTTTCTCATATTAAAGATGAACAAATAATACCTAATAAGAATTACCTGATAAAGATTTTAGTTCCAATAATTACATCTTCGTGGAATAATGTGAATTTGATTATCGTTTTTAAAGAAAAGTAGTAAAATTGAGTGCTGAAAATTTCATTGAGAATTTGGAACTTTTACTTGCAACGATCTGGTATTTGATATTTGTGGAAGATTTTCGGGGTGATTTCACATTTTCTTTGTTAGATCGTTTCTACGATAATTTATGAGGGAAATGAATATAACGCGTGTAACAATTGATTATGTTTAATGTGATTAAGATACTTAATTGCAATAATATCTATACCTGTACTGTACAATATCGAATATAGTGCAAATCAGGATATTAAATTAATAGCTATTATTAACCCCGTTGGATATAGAGGTGAGATAGATAACCTTATTAGATATTCACATATATATGTATATGTATATAGGTGCGATAGATATCGCTAGAGATAGATATTGATAGATATCTCATGTTTGGTAAATGTTACCTGAAACTATTCCAGTCTAATGAAATGCTATAATGGAACAGATTACATTCGTGGAATTGTGCGAAAAAATGACGCTTCGCTGCGTTGTATTTAACAATGACTATTAAATAAAGAAATGCATTTTGTAATCAATTTCTAAGACACATGCACTTGAAAGGATTTATGATAAAGTTGGCGTAAATTGGCATAATCAAAGTGTTATAACGTACGATTCGATAATTACACATGATGAATAATTAATTAAATCGTGTGGTAATATTCTTAAATTAATAATATTAACAAGCTGGCTAATAATTGCGAATTTACTCGATCAAGAAAAGATTTATGACTTTAGTTGCTCGGTGGGAGTACGTCTGTTTACTTCTGATCGAAAATTTAGTTAAGGTTAGGGAGTGTAGTTCGCTAGTGGTGTGATATTTTCACAACCTCAATAACTTTCCCATGTGAGTTATGTGTATGCCACGGGACTATTTCACAACTATCAAATGTAATTTAGAATTTACACTCCACAATTTGGCATGAAAACCAGTGAAGTTTCGTTGTCCAGTACTGGTCGAAGTTATACAACGCTGTGAGGTAGTTTGAAAACATTTTATAGTTTTTTACTCGCTGACCAAAATGTGACAAATTATGTCATTTAAAGTGTCACATCAGTGATGTAACACGACGTTATATGACATGCGTCATTTTGGTAATTACCACAGAATTATATAGAAGCGAAAGACAGTTTTAGAAACTCGTTTAATTTAATATTTACGGCAACTATTCTTACATAATTAATTCATTCACCCTACTTTCGTATTCTAAATCCAACAGCTTCAAACTGTACATGCAAATCAGTAACTCCCGCCTCATTTCATCCAGATTCCAACAACATCGCCATCTACTTAATCTTAATCTACTTTATCTCAAATAACCAAAGTGTATACAATGTTATCTAATATTCTCAACACTATAGTCTATAGTAAGCAAGCAAAAGTTATATACTTTGTGCAATGATATCTACCCACGTGTCTGCACACCACGTAACAAATACCAAAAACAGAAAATCGCAAGAAGGCGACGAGGGACAACAAAATGCAAGTTTGCGTGACTTTGATATTCCCAACACTGTCCACAGAGCTAGCTTCTTCCTTTGTAAATCTCTACGTGTCAAATATGTTACGTTAAAATATGCATCGAATCTGTGTGACTCGGGAGCATAGTTTGTCTTCCTCCGTGCAATAATCTCTACGTATAATACACGTTTAAAGTAAATCGTAAAAGAGAAAAGACACGAAGGCAAGGGCGCGTGATTGGTTGATCAGCTGAATGCGAGTCGAAAGGAGGAAATAACATTTCCTCCACAGCATCGCCGGTGGGTGATAAAGTTTGCACCAGGTGACGCACCAGGATTCGTCGCGACGGTTCGCGTACGCTTCCGAAGCATCGAGCTTCCACGCAGCCTCTGCTCGAAATATAGCCATGTTTGATTTAGCGCGGAATGTGGCCTGCGGCTAGTGCCACCCAACCTCTTTCAAATTACGTTTACATAAATGACTAACAGTTACCAACAAGCCGAGGATACAACAAACAAGCTGGGTCCGGGGCTGCTGGGCTTCGCTTGGTCTACCGTGGCCTAAGTAAAAACTCGTTAATTAATTAACCTCTCCCTTTCTGTGCAAGCTTTGTGAGCAAACACAGAGACGTACAGGCGCTCGCGCACGCGGACGGAGAAGCAGCTACAGCGCGAGCACGCTCTCTCCCCCTGGCCAAGGGAGAGAAGATGATGTAGCGGGCGCGTCCTGCTAAACTCCCAGGATGTCCAGGCTCAAGAGGCCCGTCGGCATGTTGCGGTAACCTGAGCGGACTACCGCGCTGCTATTCTCTGGGTCTGCAAGTCGTAGCAGTTGTTCCGACGTTGCTGCCCCTTCGGCCAATCCTCTCCCCTGTTCCCTGCCCCGTTATCCTTAAACCCACAGCCAGCATATACATTATGTTCTCTCCAAGCAAAACATACCTGGCAGCGTTTGCCCTCAGATTCGACTTTGGCTGGCTACGACTGCTGCCCACCGTTGCTTCGGGAATTACGCGCCGGATTGTCAAAAGCCACGCAAAGTTCCTCCGGCCCACGCGGGGGAGCTACCTCTCTCTCGGATTGATATTCGCAATGTCAGATAGCCGCGGGGCTGAACGACTCCGCGAATGAAATATTTCGGGGTCTGATTTTCACTTTGATCTACCCTCGATGCTTACCTGTTACGTAATTACATTTGACGTTTTCGGATTTCTTCGATCGCTTCGCAATTTTTCAGTTAGGTGGCACGTTAGGTGAGATTTTATCGAGTATTATCAAGTATTATACGCATACCGATGACAATTCCTCTGTGGGATTGCTGATAGTTTCAATTCTTCTCCTTTATTTTCAGGAAAAGAATATTTAATTTTAGTTTTAATTTCGATAAATGATTTCAGACGTTGCGTAAATTATTGGTCAAGCAATATCAAGTTATTGATCGTTAGTTACGCCGATAATTTTATAAATTTTTATTTTCATTTTTAAAGCTTTCCTAAAGTAATTAACTCTGGATATAATCGACCCAATTTCGTCCATGGGATCCAAATATACGTTTTACGATTATTAGTGTAACAGGCTTTCGATACTTGACAAGTATCTATAATTAAGTATTAGAGCAGAATGTAGTTTATGAATATTGGACTAGACGGTACAGTTTGTTATCGTTATATCGTTCCCATTGTTGAAATTTACGACAGAGTCGCCGGAATGTTGCCGATTTTACGTCAAAACGTTTTAATTTTATGTTCGGCACCTGCTTAACTATTAAATTAAATTTCGTAAATTTAACACGTGTAGTTTACAGTCGAATGTTATAACTTTATACTCGTACGTTATGTCTGTAACAATATTTATTTTCTTTCTAGAAATGACAAAAATTGTGAAAACAAAATTCAACGATGTAAATTAGCTACTTTGAAGTGGTCCATATTTTTGTTTCATACCATAACGAATTCACTCTTTTACATTTCGAAAATTTTCCGACCCGATCAACCAGCATCTCACGCAAACTTTTTTGAAACCGTGGACTTTATTTCGAAAAGAAAGGAACACTTTTCTTTTATCTCGTTTCTCTTGCACGTTTTGGAAAACTTGGGAATTTAGAAATTGCGCGATGCGCACAATAATTTTGTAAAAATATATAGAATACCCAAAATAAAGCACTCGTTGTATCGATCCTTTTAGTTGAAATATAAAATTACACAAACACCCGCTTATTAGACAATCGTAACATTAGTATTGCCATGTATCGCTTTCTACGTTTGAAATTAAATTATTAGTATATTTCTCAGTAAAAAAAGGTTCCACTTGTGAAAGGTCCAGAAGAAATCGAGCAAAAGGTATGCGCGTGAATAAGAATCTTCGACATTTTATCGCGATAAGCACAAGTGTCGTGTCGTTCGGTTAAACAGTCACGTGCAATTAATGTCACGAGCATTGCATTAATTAAACAGTTAATTAATTAAGCTTCGGAGCAAAATACACAATCAACACTAAACAGTCGCGGAAGCCTCGATTTCGCCACGCGTGCGGCGAATCGAGTCGACGAAACCAGTCCTCGGCGATTCTTTCAGCGAATCGAATCGTATTTAAAGGCAGACGTGTATTCATGGCCGAATCTTTTTCTCTTTCGTGCGTAGCACACAGGGTTATTCCCACGGCGCGTTTACATTACCATCGCCGTTGTATTTATTGAAACAGGGTACGATAGGCCACGTTATTTTATACGGGTAGAACAATTCCCCGAGGTGGTGCATTATGCAAATCATGCAAATTGAGAAGCTCGAAATATTTAGCGAATCAAATAGAGAGTTTACGTTGCATCGATTAACCGTGGTGCATCCGTGGATCATATTTACGGTAAATTTCCGGCGTGTTTAAAACACCGGCTATTTCGAGCCCATCGGATCGACCCGTTTCTTTCGATTGGCTCCTTTTTAAGTGGACTCTTCGAGGTTCGTTTGGATCCAGAATTATTAATTTGGAATTGGATAGGACTGCCATGATCCTAATCACTTAGGGATTAAAGCATACTTGATACAGGTACTCGTCACTGGACCATTTTTGAACTTATAACGACACAACTAATTTCTTTTCTTTTACAGACATTCGTATTTTCGTATTTTCAACTGATACTGCGATAAAAAATCTATTAACTCCTGAAATGGACTTTAATTTTAATTTAATAGTTGGATTACATTGACTCTTTAAATTACGCTATCAGAATGTAGTGCAATCGTTAATTTAAAACTAAATGGAATTGCAATGACTTCAATGATCCACTTAAGGGTTGCAATATATTCATTCGTCACCGAGCCATTTTAGCAGCTTGACGGTATCTTGGGATCAGTCTCTCGCCGTAAATGTTTCATGTCACGAACAATGCAAAGTACGCGAGTTATATCTGAAATATATAACACGTTCAACATTTGTTCACCGGACATTTGTTCAATCAAGCAGATCGATCGACGTTCGCGAAAATACCGAGAAACATCCTCGATGTTCTTCCTCGTGCTCGCGTAGTTTCGTAAAATTAACCACCGCGCGAGACAACGCGTTGCACTTGGTAAAAATTGCCGGGCGACCGATTCTCCCGGAGCGCGTTATTTTTCCTGGCGGCGCGCGGGAAAACGCTCGCACACGAGCGCGAACGCGTATCGGGCGCACGTACGATGCCTACAGAGAGAGAGCCAGCCGTCCATCCGTCAGTTCGCCCGAGTGTTTATTCAGAACGACGCGGAATATAGAGAGAGAGAGAGAGAGGGGGGTGGTTGGGGCTATAGGGAGCGAAAGGCCAGCAGTGGAGAGCGCGCGCGCGCGCGCGCGAGGGAGAGAGAGAGAGAGACGGGGAGTGAGTTAGAGGGTTGCTTGGAACTGCACTCGCCCTTGGGCGTGTAATTACGCGCTTCGTTTCTCGAAAGCCTCCAGGGTCAACGCAAACGCGAACTGCCTAGCCACGTTATAGAGAATACTCCCCCTCTCTGTCTCTCTCCTTCTCTTCTGCTCTCTTTACAATTCCGCCGATTCTTTCCCTCTGCCCCGCCAGTTCTGTCTTCCGTTTGAATGCCTTCTCCTTGTCTCCCGGTGCCCCCGCTGTTCCCAGCACGAGCTTTGCAATCGTCGTCGGTCGAAACCAGAGCCAGAGCCCCCCTTTCACTTTCCTCCAGTTTCCTTAATTCTTTCTGCTTTGACGCGAATCGGCAGAACCGAAGGTCGAGAGATTGATTGTTGCGAATGTTTACGAGCGCGAATAGGCGCGTTGTGTCTCGTTTTGTACTAGAATTGCTCTGTCGCTGAATCAGATGGTACTTGCATCATCGTACATAAATAATTGGATGATCATTGTATATATATATATATATATATATATGAGTAATTATTGGTGATGTATATTTACGCAACAATTTTGTTACGATTCCATTAGTTACGATCGACTGTTCAATTTCTGCATCTTTCAAGTTTCACATTCATTTATATAAGTAGCTGATGCCATTAAAATCAATACAATTTGGAATGTTTCAATCGTTGTAAAATTTCAATTTCACACTGAAAAGTTTCAACCATTTAATTATTTTTCTATATCTATTATCTAATTCATATATATATATATGAAATTCATCCAAATTATAATTTATATCACAATATAATTTCAATGTATCCAAACACACTTGTTATGCATGGTGATGTACGTACAATTCACAAAACGATAAATTGTCAGGTTCCGTATTTCCGTTACCGTACAGAGTATAATATTATGCAAGTGACACAAGTCGTGATCTTCTTTTTCGGTTAAAATTAGGTTAATTTTCGCAGTTACACTTTGATGTATGTGTATTTTGTGGTTGGAAATTTGTGTTTTCTTTTTTAATGAAAATGTACAGTCGTTCTCACATTGATCGAAAGCTGTGTGCGCTCTACGTAAAAAGAAAGTATCGAAAAACATGATCGACATTTAATTTAGAAGATATTTTAATTTACTCATCATATGAAAAACACGAGAAATGAAACATGAAAATGACAGAGCGAGTCGCTTTTTGCTGATTTCTTTTGAAGAACAAGTTTTACAAAATTCAAGTTTTGACCTTTGAATGTCTAGCCTATATTAGATTAAAATCAAAGAGGACACACGCTACGATATATTAAATAAATAAATATATCAAAAGCGCATCTTTTTTCAATATTACACTATTCAGACTTTTGATGATTTAAAGTACTCAAAGAGAGATCGCGGAGTTCGAATTCATGTTTATCGACTCGCGCTTATTAAAGAAATTCCAATCGCACGACTCGGCCCCTACAACTACAACCCTGTAAATGACGTAAGAGACGTATTGAAAAATTCGCTCGGCGAATCTGTCCGCGAATGTACGCTCCAGCCGTCGTGCGTCGCTCCGCCGAGGCGAAAGAGGGTGAAATTTAGCGAATAAAAAGGAGTAAAACGCGCGGAAGCAAGCGGAGCCACCCCGGAATGGGTGGGGGTGCTTTTAGAATTTTAGGCTTTCTCGGCCAACTGAACTTGTTGCAGCAGTTTTTAATTATCGGAAGTAACACGGAGAAGAGCGAAAAACGGGGGCGCGGAGGCCCGTGTTTTAACCCCCCCCCCCTCCCCCCGTGAAATTGTTGCCGCAGCGTTGCTCATTGTTTTTCGCCCAGCCAGTTTCGTTTTCTTTTCTTTTTTTTTATTTGACCGGGCAGCGGACTGCAGACGATACGGGAACGGTGTTTTGTCCTGAGTAATGAAATCAGACGGGGCCACCTTTCAAAGTGAAATTGAAATCGCGGAAAAGGAACTCGTCCCGCGCTGCGTATCGCGGGATATCATTGCCGTTATTTTTCGCGTGCCGTCGCGTGGAATCGCAATTTTTTTTCCAGACGCTACCGGCGGACGGAGAGAGGAAACGGGGAGGGAGGAACACACGCTCCGCGGCAGACGAGTTAAACTATTTGAAAAAGTCTCTGTCTCTGTTCGTTCCTTTTTACTCGGGTCCTCGATATCCCTCCGGTCGCGTCCGGCTTTTGAACAAACACAGTCGAACGAGCAGTATACCGCTGCGCTCGTGCCCGTGCACGTGCACGTGCACACGTTCCACGGAAAGTCACCAAGGCGAAAAAAACATCGCGTACGCGTAATCGACGATCGCGGAGCGTAACTGCAAACGCTGCAAAACAGTCGCTTTTATTTCCATTTTCCTGCAGTGACACGCGTTAAGCCATCAGAAGGAAACGCACGGCCAGGTGAAAATGTCTTTGTACGCTGCGTTACACAGCCGGCGGCTGTTGAATTGTTGGAGACGATGTTCGATATTTTACATACTTTTCAGCGAAATTTCGCGGTCCGAAAGAAATTTGTCGTTGATTGTCGAGAAGCGCTGTTAATCACTTTTCATTGATCCAACGTCACGTCTGATTCGCTTGTTTGCAATTCTTTTCTATTCTGTCGAATTTCATGTCACAAAAGGGAATTTTCGATGCATTCAATGTTTTTCCATTGTTGCTGCGGGTTCTGTAATTTCATGAAATTTTGAGAAATTGAAATATTCTGTGTATGTTATTAAAACACGAGTTAAATACGGGGTTTTGTTGACAAAATCGTCAGTTGATCGATAAAATTTAGTTGTTACTCCTTATGTTTGAGAGTTTGCACTACACGCGCGTAACTACACTACGAGGAATGAAGTACCCGGAGGTGTGAATTATGACTGAAATGCGAGCGTAATCGCGTCTTGCGAGTGTACAGATTATGCTGCAGTGAAAGCAAATGCGAGAAACACAGACTATCAACGCGTACGTATGCATACAATTCCGTGCAATTAATAAAAGGTATTGAAATGCGTTTTCGTTTAGTTTAGTTAGATCAGGAGTTGTAAAATTTTAAGGAAATAAATAACATGCGTCGGCGTGTGTTCAGAAATGCGTGCAAACAATTCACGTTCGATAAGATCTTTTTAGAACGACCGTACGCATTGAAGAAAAAAAAGGAAAAACGAGAGACGAGTTAGATGAATTTCAATAGTTCCCGGTCGATGTATCGTTGAAACATTTCAACAATAAAGTGCTCTTTTTGTAACTCCATTTATCTAGACTCCATTTGCCCGAACGAAATTTTAGTTAGTGTCCAATTAACCAAATTCCTGCCGATTGAATCCACTCATCTGAATGCGAATTTCCCATTATTCCAGCGAGAAATCATACAGAGCGGGGGGAAAATCAGTACACTTTTATCGTACGAACTGTTTGTCCCGTTCGACAAGTTCGGATAAATGGAGTTTTACTGCACAATCAACATTGCGTATGGTCGTGTCGTTTAGAATTTCATTTCGCGTCTCGAAACTACGACATTATTACCGTGATTAATTATTAAAGAAAATTTCTACGCTACTATGTATTTTAATATATGTATATGAAGCTATAGTACTGCTGAGTGATACTTGAGATTATACGCAACTATAACAGGCTGCTTTGTGCGTATTCGTACTTTCGATGATATTATCGAGAAAAAATTTGGGCCGTGATGAAACAACAAACGTTTCGTGTTATAGAAAGCATCACGTTTGTAATTGAATATTTTACACGTTATGCACGTTCTGTGTAATTTTGTATTTGAAGCTTTTCTATATAAGTGTGCGAAAAAAGAGAAGTCTAGTATAAAAGTATCTTACAAGAAATGTATCTCATTCTAATAAATTAGATGCTAAAAGTACGACTAGTTTTTCGTCGAAAGGGAGGTGTTTTCGTCTGTGATCAAGTATAATACGTCGAACATGTAATATTATACTGGCAAATTGTTTCAAGAACATGGCAAATTGCGTTGCTGTGTTCATACTTATACCGAAGTTCATTGTTCTAAACTGTTGGAGTATTGTACGGTTTAGAAGGTACTGTTACTAACACAGTTCAACCACAGACTGCGTAAGCAACAGGCACACGATCATTGTTGCGTTGTACAATAGAAGAGAAACTTAAACAAACACCACTCGTACACTGTGTTTGCGTACGTGAAAATAAGTTTCGTAGTCTTTACAAATCTACGCATCTTTGTAACGAATTGGTGAATTTAAATTTCCAGGCAAATGTACAATTTTCTGTTGCATGCATTTGAAATTTTATCTCTCTCTTTTTAATCTCTTGAACTTTCCCACAAATGACACTATCTTACGTTTTGAAGTAATTATTTTGTAGGGTATCTTGTAAAGATATTTAAAGACCCAGGATGCTGCTGGAAGGACTGAAGGAGTGTGTGAAAGGAAGTGAGAAGAAAGGCGATTGCGTTTCGTCTCGGAGTCACTGCCTAGACTAGGCTGGGCCCGGACACCCTCCTAGCGGGGTTCCGCATGCTGCTTGCTTAACATCGGAGATCGGTAGGACCTCGACGCTAGGCGCGCAGCCACTTGCGGCTTGTGCAACTCGAGTGTTCGAAACTCGTAGTCGAGGAATCGTAGGGCCGCTACAATTTGTTACATCGAAAATTACACGCTACGTTTAGTTTGAATCTATTATTGCACCAAATGCCTACTACTTACTTTGAAACATGAATTATTTGATAAAAGAACAAAGCAGTGTCACACGTGCTTAAAAACTATTTGAAAATTATTTCATTCAGTTTCCTGATAACGCAAGGAAAATTTCAATCACGTACGATAAACCATTTTGAGTTTTCTCTCGTACGGGAACAGTCGTTTGAAGACAATCTCATTCGGATGTATAAATATCGTATAAACGGATGTCACGTGAGATACACGTACGATGTGAAGCATTGGAACATTTTCTTTCATTCTTGAAATTTTCAATCTTTCAAGAGATCTGAGCAACCGCAGCTTGAAATTTCTGATACGACGAATGATCTCGATGCTTCGCATTCCTCAACTTTTTCCTTCCCAGTATTCCTGTGCGTTGCATATTCTTCATTGTTTCAAGGATAAAGTCATGTCTAATGTCTGAATACTCTTTCAAATGAAAAATTTCCTTTTCTTCGGTCGGATTGATGCATGCAAAGATTTCTACATTTTTCTTACGGAGAAACGTGAATAAATTGGAATAAAAAAATCACGAATGTATTAAAGAAAATTCCTACAATTGTAATTGGAGTAAGTTTTAGTTACTTTATTAACTAAATTACACGTGGGACAATTGTAAGATGGATTCATTTGTATACTCTTCCAAATATCCGTGAGAAATATTTTGAGAATGATCCAATTTTGACTGACGAATTAATCGAAACGTGCAACGTAAAATGTGGAAATATCGAGATACGATATTTGCCGCAAACGTTTGAAATTTGATTGACAGACATTTCCAAAATTCGCTATAATTTTACAGTGTCTTAAACCTTCGTTTAAATATTGCAAAGTATTTCCAAAATGTCAATATAGCAACGCAGCATTGAGTAATGATAAAAATTATGAAAAGTCCAAGAGTTAAATATTGAACAATCTTTGATACGTTAATACTCTTCGAACCTCTAATAACTCGACCAAGCACTCAAAGAGTTGAGTGTTTCCAAAATAGTTCAACACGACGCGTGTATTGTACATACACAGATACACATTCGTTGTCAACATCATTGCGCGGTTATTCAATCTCCCTTATGAAAGAATATCACATCAATCTCCGAGTTACAGTGTTTCTGTCTCACTTATGGGGGGGAAGCGTCGTTCGTCAAGATCAGCTTAACCCACTGTCTTCTCGCTTTTGTACGCACAGAGGCGAGCGAACTTGGTCCGCATGACCAATTACAGGGAAGAACGAGCTTTCACCGGGATCAATCAATTTCTCGATCTGGCGTAAACCGAGCGCGAGTGGCTTCTGCAGACGCTCGGTGCTAGCCTGGCACCTTCCTCTCCCTCTAACACCCCGATAAGCTGCTTACTATGGATCGGGAGTGATCTTCGACGTTGTATCGCGAGCAATATGTTAAGCGTTAGGCGTCTTGCTTTTATTATCTTTCGTTTACGCCAGCGGGGAGAAATGAAATTTTCAGCGAGATGCCGACGATTCGTCTTGCGGGATTAAAAAGCTCTTTAATTTCCCTAGCGGGAGCCGGCGCCACGCTGCCCTGCCCCGCCTCCTGCTACCGGGTAGGTAACAGGGTAGGAATGGGATCAAGTCCAGCGTCTACTCCGTGTCAAGTTCGATATATGAATTTCGTCTCCTGGATACTTCGAGAGCAAAAACGAGCGCACTTGCTCCGCGTTCCTTTTACGCAAACTGATTTCGAGTCTTGCGAGTGAGTCGATTACACGCCAAAATCTTGACTTCTCGCGGTTTCTTCACCGTTTCGAACATTGCTGAATGGTGAATGTCACGTAACAAAATGTTCAGAAATGTTGAAGTATTGTTGAATTTATCGTGGATCGAATTTCACATCGATTCGTTTCGTGTAAATACTCGTGCATTGTAAATTTTTGCTTTTGAAAATAACGAATGTTTCTCCGCAAGTGTAAGATCCAGTAACATCGTTGAAACTGTTCGTACTCGTCGTATTTGTCACGCTTGATATTTTTGTTCTACCGGTAGGACACACTGGTTTCGCAAAGTTTGAGCCACAAACTTCAGAACAGCCTGTATTATAATAATCGATTATGCTAATTATTTATCGCCCCTGACAAGAAGCTTTCAATCACAAAATTCGGTGTCGCAAAATTCGCCGTTGTTTGCTGAAAACGCGTGTATTTTATAGTTATGAAATATTATTAGAGTAAAGAAGGTTCAACGTAAAATGAGCAACGGCAACATTTGTCAGAAATTATTGCAAACGAGTAAATAATCGAAACATCAAGTGGAATTTTCGATAAGGTTACTCTCATTTTTTTAAAATATTTCATCCAAGCTGATCATTTGTGGCAATTATCTGTTATCCACCCCATAGCGTTTCACGAAGATAAATATTCCGAAGCTGTTAAACAGAGGAGGAGCCTCTAATTACGAATTTATGCGAAGCTCTAGTCGGCCGGGGTACTCGTATATATTTGAACCGTCGGTGATCCGAAGAAACGAGCAGTGACGTAGCGTCTGCATAATTCATGGTAGCCGTGGGCGGGTAAAGGAAAAAAAGTTTCTAAAGAACCGAGCGTTTCGGTGATTAGCATGTCAGAGGGGCCTGGCCGGCCGGCCGGTCCGTGTCTTCATCGGGAATTCTGTTTAATTCGGGCGCGTTAGCTCTCGGCCTTTCGGAAAAGTGTAACGTGACTGTCCGACGTAGACGCGCGAGTTACCGAGGATTTTGCGAGACAACGACGAAACGGATTCGTAAGACGGCGCGATGCAACCTTGGAAGATGTTAGAGATGAGATCCGATAGCTCACGAGTAGCTTTCGAATCTTTTTCGAGTGTAACATCGTGGGATTGGGAATTCCGGAAAGGGAAACTTTCTCCAGTGTCCAACAATTGTCGCCTGTTTTAACGTAGCGAAAGCTAAGCCTGGCACCTGGGAACGTTTATTCCAGCTTTTTTTTTCAGGTACTAGCGCTTGAAATATTTTAGGGTATGACTGCGTATTTATACTGCTTCATTGTATGAGGTATACAGATTAATGCGTACTACTTCAACAAATAAAATAAAAAGAAACAAGTCCCTCGTTGTAGTAAATTGTTATTTGCACAACAAAGTTGAAAGATTTTCTACAAAAACAAAAAAATTGATCAGTTTGATTTTTAAGGAGCTCGTGCATGTGCAATCCTCCAGTTAACGCGATTTCGCTCAACCCTAAAGCTCCACAATTGCAGTAGGATCTGGATAATTCGCAGCCAGTCAGAGCAATCTTCGAAACGAAAGCACTTCCTCCTTTGCAAGTTTCACCGGGTCTATCAGAAATTCATTAAAGCCCGAGGACCACGGGGCAACCTATCGCCTCGTTCTTCCCTTTAAACAGCAAACTTTATTTTCCTCGTGCACTTAAACGCGGCGCGAGGGGGGGGGGAGGCAATCAATAATTTTCCACATAATAGAGAAACATCTTCCCCAGTTATCGGCCCGTGTCGTTTTCAAACGAATCTAGAATGACGCATGAATAAAGAGCGTGGCCCCTTCGACTTTACGAAGTAGTTCGACGTCTACTTTAAAAACTGGTAACGCGGGGGGGGGGGGCCGCATTGGTAAAAAGTGCGCATTCAAGTAGTAACGGAACTCCTTCGGTACTCGGCTTTTCCTTCCTCTCTTTTTCTCTTCTCCTCTTCCTCTTTTCTTTTCCCTTCTTCCTTTCGTCCGTTTTTTTTTTTTTTCTTCAACCAGGCGAAAAATTTTCGAAGTAGGACGAATGAGCGGGAGAGGCTCGACGGGTGGAGGTCCGGCATTTTCTCAAAGGCGCCCCGGTTGTTAAGGTTTTAAGTATGCAACGAGTAATCTGGCTGGTGCCTCGGACTTTTGGCTTCTCAGCGAGCGGCGACTTCGTTACAACCACCGCGGCAGGAACAAAAGCTGTTTCTCTTGTATCAAGTTTGTCGGTTCCGCAGTAAAACTGTTAGTTTACGCGGCTACTTTATTAATTAACGGAGAAGTCCGAGGTTATAGAGAATGGCGTCGGTGTTCTCGGTGCGCCCCGTTTATGCGCCCCGACCTTTGCCCTCTCGTTGTCTCGTTGCTAATCGACGTAGAAAACCTCGCGCGTTAAACTGCCGAGGATTCTTTTACCCTCGTCCCCTCTCGCGTTTTCGTCGGTTAAAGGAGCGGAAGATCCGACGCTCGTCGAAAGTTTTTCGACACAATGGCATCGTTCGTGTTGGGAAATTTTAATGAGCCGAGCGGTACGAAGCTGGATAAACACGGTATCAGCGTTGGAAGATAAAATGTAGTAATTTGTGACAACGAATCTCCACAGAGATTTGGCATATTTTACTTCGAAAGTAACAAGTCTATCCTGTTTCCAAATTAAACGCGTCATTTGCAAGTAAGCGAGATAATGCATTTCTTAAATATTTTGTCTCAAACAATGTCCAAAACTGCACGACAATACAAGATACAGAAGATTTAGAATGTTCAAAGGCAGTTTTCTATAGACTTATCTTATTTTTGGCTTTGCTTGCAAGATGCAGAAATCTTCTACTTCCGGTATTTTGGAATCTTCAATCTTCCAAAAGTGCTACAAATATTTGCAGAAGATGCACGATCGACAAAAGTTACAAGTATCTGAAACGGAAGAAGGATCTACTCTGTCTTAATTAAAGCATCTCCAAAGTATTAACAATTATTACGCGTGCAAATGAAGTTTACTCTGATCACATTTATAACAACAACGCCAACGCAAATTTCTAAAATCCTTAAACGCGCGAACTAAATGCGAAAACCTTTTTAAAGCAACAGAAGGAACCGGTCTTTCGATCTATCGTTTACTCGGCACGAGTGGCTAGAGATTTACGAGTGAAACTTGCCGTTCTACTCGGCAGAACCGAGCACTTACGGGGGATCTCTACCGCAAGAATGCCGGCTGGCTGTCCTTTCCTACCCTCCTAAATATCATAGGGGTGCGTTACATAGCGACGTTGGTATCGGCGTACCAACAAGCGGCAAGCTGCTGCTGATGCTGCTACCGCCACAGCTTGTTTTTCGATGTGCTTTCATTACGCGTGCCGTGGCTGCTCTCGCGATTAAACCACTGAGTTATGCACGCGTGCATTTACACGCTGCTGTCACTCGGTCATCGCGCCTTTTATCCTCTTTTATTTTTATTTTTATTTTTATTTATCCAGCGATTTATCTTCGTTTGTGCGATACAGCGAAATTCTCGAAATTGCTAAACTTCACTGTTCCGGGTGCAGGAGGAGAAGTTTTATGAATTTAAACCAAAGCTTGATACTTTGGTTTTTATTTGCTTGAGAGTTAATGTGTGGTTGATAATTTCAAAGTGTGCAGTGAAATGAAATGTGAATGTACTTTTTCATTTCAGAAGTATCCGCAAAGTTCCTTTGTGATAGAATTTTACACAATTATACGGTTAATCAAAGTTTCCTTGATAGTTTTTCTTCCTTCTAACAATTAGCTTGACAAAAGTTAACAGCTTACTCATTAAATGTCAAAGTTTAATTCAGGATCGAGGGGGAGCATTGTTTTTCTCAAAAATTCAATTTCTATTATGTGCTTGTTCCTTCCTTTTGTAGAATACAAATTTTATTAAATAACTCGTTTGTACAATTAACCAGTAACTGAAAATAAGAATGTATAATATATATAATGTATATTGAAAGTCTCGCTTGCTTTTAATATTCATAAATTGTTCAATTACGATTGTACTTTGTAACGTAATTGTCAATACATATCAACACCAAGATTTTACAGATTCTTTCATATTCGTGACGCTTAATTTTAACAATCTAGCAATATTTGATCTTCTCAGTTTTGAAATCTCAGAAATAAACTTTTCATTCTCATCTTCTTTACAAACAGTACGATTCCGACTTATCAACATATCGGTGTAAAAATTTGCACTGCCAGTGACGATCAAAGAGTAAAGAAACGGCTCAGTGTCCCCTTAAAATTGGATTGTAAACGCGCATGCCATTTACATTCAACATCACCAGAGATTCAATCCGTCAGTCGAGATACACGATTACCAGTATTAACGGAGAATTGATCCGTGAACTTTTATGACGTTTCGTTAGCAATTTCCGCGACAAACGATAATCTTGCCCGTTGTAACGTGAATATCGTCGTGCTCGCTCGTTACGCGCGTAAAGCGTGATCCAATTAATAAATTACGGAAAATACTGAACGGTTAATAACGCGGCTTCGTAGCAGCGGATGACAACGATCGGTGTTGAAACACGGTGCGGGCAAACCACCAACTCAAAGGAACCCAATTACTAATTTCAACGAGTAGTAACGAGTAGAAACCTCAGTCATGGATAGAACAATTCTGATGTTCGAGTGGAAAGTTTTTAAGCTTGTCTATAGAACCGCAGGTACGTATAAGTGTGCATACGTACGCGCATCCGGCAAATTTGAAATTATCAGAGAGAAATAAAAGGATTTCACAAATTTAGTCAATTTAGTTGTTAGTCGCAAAGAGGTCATCGAAATGACGATGATTTTAACACATTTTATTTTGTGACACATTCTATTCATTTTGTGCATGTAATAATCATCACGTACGACTCACGAGGTCATGTTTTCGGTTATCTATTTTAGAAATAATCACTCGAGACCCAAGTAACACTTTGTTCTTTGCTTTCGAGATGTACACAGTGTTTTGTAACCGACTGTATGTATAGCATTACTCACCCTCCGGGCATGTTTGACCAGGTATATTCCCGCTGATGCTTCCACAGCCATTTCCCCCACCCGCCTGGTTCCAAAGTTCCAAAGAGGAGGAGAGAGCTTTTCAATTATTAACCATTCTTTTTTTTTGGATAAATTATTCGGGAAGAAGCAAACCGAGACCGATTGCCCCGAAAACTCGGCTCGGCAGGAAACCCAGGACACGATATGATAGCGACGTGGAATACCAATGCGCGTGCAACGTAGTGCAGGTGTGTAAGCACAATAGGAATCGGCCTCGGAAGATGGAACCGCGAGAAAATAGAACTCTCGACGATATTGGCGAAGGTAAGAAAGACAGCAAGGGATGGAAAGCAAAATACAAAAGGAAAATAAGAGAGGAGAACAGAATTCTCAAATGAACTTTGAATTTTAGTTGAGCGACACTTTGTGCGTTTAATTTAACTCGAAGCACTGGAAATACTAACTGGAGATGATAAAAGTATCACGTGTCGATACGACGACGCAGTCATTTAAAATTTGTTAAAAATTGCATTGGCGGGCGAAGTCGAATCGTCGACTTGAAACAAAACAATGACAATCCTAGATTGACTCGTTTGAAAGAGTGAAAGCAAAAGGAGAGAAACGAACGGAATTAAGGAGAAAAAAGGAAGGAGGAGAACGGAAATATTGACGAGATGAACTCTAGACGAGCAAGACGCGAGAGTGGATAAAGTAAAAGTGTTAAATAATAAAAAAGAAAAGAAAAGAAAAGAACAGAAAGGAATGGTAGTGTCGAGGGGGAAAATAGAATGGTACTCGAGGTCGTCGATGGGTCGAGCGTGCAGCTGCGGCGCGTCTCGCCGGAATATTACTCGGAGACTATCGCTAAAATATTGTCGAGAAAATAACAAGGAACGAATGGGAAGAGAAAAAAGGGGAAGAAAGAAAGCCGCAGCGTGCGCGACGAGTTTCCGAATACTGGAAGAAAAATACCGGTATCGGAGACGATAGGCGGAGTACGATCGCGCGGGTTAAGGGTGAAAGAGACGGTGTGGCGAGGGTGGAGCCTGGGTATACAGGTTTCGACGACGCGTTCTTATTTTCTAAACAAACACGCGCGCGGGCGTGTATAGCGACGGGGCGGCCGGTGTTCCCTTCGGTAACGGGGTTTATTTCGAGGATTCGTATAAGTGCGCCGCGGTAGCGAATTGTACGGTTGCGAGTGAAGGTCGTCGGTATCGTGGTCGGCCTGTTTGTTTGTTTGCGATAGAATGGCTAGACACAGGCGCGCGTTTGCGCGCGCGTGTGTGTGTGTGTGTGGCGTGTGGAAAACTTTCCGCTATTGGAATTCGAAAACCGGTGTATCGGGTCCAATAATGAATTGTCAACAGATAATGCGGAAAGCGACTTTTCCATTTCGCTTTTCCCGCGAGTTGTTTCCTTTTGTTTCCGTATAACTTTTTTAAAACGTCCGTCGGGGATTGCGTTTGATAGACTTTCGACGAGTCCCCGCTCGCAAGCGGTGAAACGGTTCCCAGCGACTTATAAAAATATCCTCTGTTCTTGTACATTTCGCAGCAGCGTGCCTTTTTTCCCCCCCCCCCCTTTTTATTTTCATGCATTCGAGATCGGTGGATTTTAAGAGGACACTCCCAACGACGATATTCATTTCCTCCACTTCCGATAGAATTCGTAGCAAATTAGATCCGCGTTGAAGCGAGAGTTTTATTTCGTTTAATAATTTACACGCACACTTCAATTTTTCTATTTATTGCGTGCGACGCCATTTGTAGATTATATTTATTATTCACGTGACAAATTCATTTATATATTTCTTTGTTCTTGCGTGATGGAACCAACCGTTTTACAGTGCTGTTGTATAGAAATGTTAAGTGACAAATCCACCTAAATCAGATGAAACAGATGAAAGCTGCGAAGAGAGTGAGAAATAGGAGAAAGTTTATTGAAAATCACTGTAGATTCGTATTTCATATGGCAATTTAAAGAATGTGATTCCTCCGTCTCTTTTTATTTGTTCATAGCAAAATTCATATAAACATTTATAGGACGGATAATTGAAATTCGTATAATAGAAATCTACATTTACAGTATTTATACATAGACGGTATGAAAAGTAATAATATTATGTACATGTATAATTATAAACGATTTCATCGAATACCGAAACTTATTTAAATAATAAATTATCGTTGGTTCAAATCACAGTCTCGTCTTCTCACGATGTTGATAAAATTTCAAAATGTTCCTACAAAACTTTAAGTTATTTCAGAATACTCGAGATCGAACTTGTAACTTTTATGAAGTGGCTTGCAAATTTAAACAACAAATTACTCGTTACTAGAGTGTTACCAATTACTAAAAGTTTAATACAAACGAAAAACGATTATATATCAAATTAAGAGTGAAACACACAAACTAATTAACTGTAATAAATAATTTTTACTGACCAAACAGACTGAACAGAATGTTAACAATCTTAATATTCGGTAGCACTATACTTGCACTTGTATCTCTCGAAAAGGTTCCTGTAATTGTCCCAATTATATTAACTGCGACACGACATTGTCACATAATTTAATTATCCGAAGTAACGAAATAATTTATCATTATTAATCCAACGAAGAAGAGGATTAAATTTCGCAGTTGCTTACCTTGACATTTGTTATTAGAAGGCGGCTGTACATATGCACGTCCGTTTCGTTTTCGAGGCCGCGCAAGATGTATCGGTAGCAATCGATCGGATGGAACTTCTCATCTTCCAAGTGGTTTAGAATTTCAAGAGCAGAAACATACGCGATAATACACTCGGAGCTGAAAAGTCATGTTCTAGCTGATATTTTAGAGTGGTATCGAGTGGCGGCACAAATAAAATAATGTGGATGAAAGACTTGCGCGGAAAGAAACAGCACTGAAATGGAAGGTAATACTTGGAAAGGTATTATTTGCGACGAGAGAGAAACACAATACTTTGGAAAAAGGGAAAAAAGAGAAACGGAATTGTCTGATGATTCAATTGTAAATTCATTAATAATTCTAATAATTTCTCACCACAACGGGGATTTAATGACATTTAACATTAACGTGAGTTTAATTGAAGGAAACAAATCGTAATTCTGTCTAATTAACAATTAGTGTAACGTGTTGTTCAAATGACAGATTCATGCAATACACACGAATGTGATTTAATTTAAATACCACTTAATTTATAACGAATGCACGATATTGCTTTCATTTTTTCGTCGTCAACAAATTGAAAATTCACGACGAAGTACATTTTCTTCTACAAGCTAACTAAAAATAATATATAAATAAAGTAATATATGTTCCAATCCTGATGTTACACTTCTTATAGAATATTATATTAAAATAATTATTTCATTCTGAAAGAAAATGGTGATCCAAATGTATTATTCTTGCGTATTAATACAACGTACTATCTTAATACCACGTGTGATCTTGATAACATATTTTAGTTCCATAAATCGAAGAACAATTGAACAACAAAAACAAATCGTGATCCTCGATAATTATTCAACCGCAATTCTTCCAATTCCGGAACCAAGAGGAAGCAAAGTATCGAAAACTAAATAATCTTTTCAATCGAAGAACGTTAAAGTTCCTTGTTCCTTCCCACAAACAACCTGCCCTTCAGTGAGATCGATGCATGGTAAGAACGATGGTCCGAGGCGCAGAGTCACGTGTACACTATATAGAGTCGTTACGAATGCAACGTTCAACCGGCTACCGGCGCGAGTTGTTGCGCAACGCGAGGAAAAATAGGGTGAAACATGCAAGATTGTACGTACGAGCAATTTTGAGAAGCGTATTCGTCAAACGTATGATGGAAATGCCGGACGTCGTACGGAAAAACGCGCGCGCGAGATAAAGGAGGGATCAAGGCTGAAGACCGAGGAGTAAAAAGTTGCAAACTACATCAGCCGGTGACGTACAATGGCTCGAGAACAGAGAGCAACTTACGCAGAGATCAGAAACAAACCCCACTGCAGCGCTAACGGGCGCATTGCGCAAAACCCCCTTTGCCTGCTCTGCTCTGCTCTCTCTCTCTCTCTCTCTCTTATTCTCCACTAGCGGTTACCGCTATACCTTCCTTTCGTCTATTGCACCAACACGGTATACTATAGTACACTGCTATACTACAACCAACTCGTGCCACTTATTCCTCACCAGCATTTGCCACGTACGATCAGACCACCTTACCTGCTTATACTTCCTCCACTTCGTCGCCATTTGCTTATTTAAAGCCCTCCATTTTCCCCCACTCTATCTTTCGCGAGTGTCGTAATTTCCTTCGTCCTTCTACAATCCTTCGTTTCTGTTTCCTGTCTTTTCTTTTTCTCTCGCTCAATCTAGCTAGCTCTTTGCACTTTGTTGAATATTTTGTTTCTGAACTGTATAACGTCAGTTTGTAACTACGCGTGACGCGTTACAGTCGTTGAGTTTTCCCTCCGTTTCTTCCACTGTCGTAAATTTCTTCGTCTTTCCAGAATCCTTCGTTGCTTCGTTCTTCCTGACGTTTCTTCCTTGGTTTGGACTCCTTCTACATTTCTCGAGCATTTTATATTAAACAGCGAAATAGATGTCACGTTTCATAACTCGGCCAACTTTCACTTTCTCCTTCTGTCACTTTTTGCCCGTCGTAATTTTCTTCGTCTCTCTGTTTCTCTTCTCCTTGTTTTCTTGTTTCTTCGATCCAGTTTATCGAGTATTTTTCATCGAACTTTTCACTTTTCCTCTCTAGGAACAGCTTTCGCTATTTTCTCCTTCTTGGCTCTCTTTCATACCGGTCGCATTCTTTTTACACTTTTCAAACTTTCTTGAGCGTTTTATGTTGTATATTATAATTGTTAAACTTTTCGTATTTCTTTTCTACCATTTCTTTTCACTCTAGTTGCACTCTTTTCACATTCTTCGAATTTTCACAAGTATTTTATATCATACATTACTGTGATATATTTTGTAGTTGTTAAATCTTGCACATTTCTTCTCTACTTTTTCTCATCTTCGTCGTCTTTCTATATAATCTTTGTGCTTTCTTGAGTATTTTCTATTGAATTGTCTGTGGTATATTATTGTTATTAGCTCGTGCGTGTGTGATATATTCTTTCTCTCCTTAAACTTTATATATCGTGTTATAGTTAGTTGTTAAATCTTTTATTTTCTTTCTTCATTTCTCGTTGTCATAATTTCTCTAAAACACTCCCCGCTTTTATCTTCTGTTTTTTATCTTTTTCATCGTCTTGCACAATCTACTTGTTTCTACATCCCTCGCGTTTTTTTGTATCATTCTATAATTATCTTGATACATTATTGTTAACTGTAAAATGTTTGTTGTCAAATGAACATAAAGTGTATTTGAAAGATTAGATTCATCAGTGTGTTTGCACAAACGTAGCAGAAACTCGTTTAGTTTTACAATATCAAAAGATCATTTTTTTTTACAACAACTTTAAATGTTTTACTCACACTTTTTCTCACATAATGTACATACAACGTTAAACTGCATGTTCAAATTATCTAGACTGTCGTGCAATTCTTTATTGTGCAATTTAGGGTAAAAACGTTCATAATAAATATTGTACGTATTTAGTTGTGTATTTTCACCACTTGAATGATAAAAGCTTCTACTTGAGAAATAATTTGATATAAAAACTTAATGAGTGCAAGATCGCGTGCTTTTCACATTATTTAAACGAAGTTATATCGGCATAAACTTACGTCACATCTTAACGTCTCATTGCTCAATACGAAATTCTCTATTTTAAATTGTCTATTTTAAAAAGCGCGGTATAAATCCATGGTAATTATTCCGATTCGGGCTATGACGATATATTACGACGGTAATAATTTTCATCTTACTTTAGATTTAGAACCACTGGACTGCGGATTTTTACGCATTCGTGGGAAATTCGGAGGTGCAAAGATACGTTCGATTTGAAATGTTCAATTTTGTAATATTCGAAAATATATAAAAGTATCACATGTAATTTGGAAATTTACTTCAAGATGTAAGTCAAGCTCCACTACAGTGACGTTGATCTTGAGTTTCAGGTATTAAAACTCAACGTACGTCAGGGGGCACCTGTGTCCCCCGCGCGTTTCTTATGAAAATGACATCAAGTTCATTCTCGGTGCTCGGTTTGTTCATTGCGTCGACGCTGTTCGTATAAATCGTAAAGCTCATCGTAGATAACCCAGCTCGAGATACACATATAAAATGAGGTTTACCATTAAGAAACCGGGGGGGGATTTACCCTCATACAGAATGCACTTGGCGTATTCTTTATGTTTATAGATGCTCCGATATCACTCTTCGGTTGATGTCACGAGCGTAACTTCGTGTATAAACTCACTTCACGCCGTGTATAATTCGAAATTTCTAGGTTAACGCGAGATTTTTCGAGATCGTATTGAATAAAAGGAACTGAGATTGAATTGAACGAAAGAAATAAAGGAAATTCGGTTGTAAAATACAACGAATGGATTATATCAGTAATTTATATCAAACCAAGTTTAGAATATATCGAGCTTCTTCTGTATTTTAATTAAATAAAGTCCAATTACCTAGAACACGGTTAATAACGCAGATTTGATTAAATTAAAAATTCTGAAATTAACCACTTCAAAATCTCTAAATCCCGCAAATTCACAAAATGTAGCAGCGATAAAATTATATAAGAAAAATAGGCACCTTGTTTTAATTAGCGTAACAAAAATTCTAGAAATTCTACTAGTTGCTATATCGAAAAATTTTAAACGTAACCAACTCCATACCGTTGTGGCGAATTTTAGACTAGACGAAATTTTTTGTATCTTAATTCAGTTATAGTTATTTCAGTTCAGTTATTGCACAGAAGATCGAGGAATCATCTCTTAATCACACCTTTCTAGTTTGCTAAATGCAACTTTTTTATGGATGTTACGATTCAGATTAATTCCAAAGGCGGAATTGTTTCGGTTGCATAAATTTCATTTGCGAAAAAAATATCAAACGAATCGTCTGTCACTCGCGTGAATTGAAAAAATATATCTTTGTCATCTTCTCTTTTCTCTACGTTCGCAGTAATGGGAATGTTGTGCAAAATGACCAAGTAGAGATACTATACAGTTTACAGAGATATGAAAAATTAACTTTAAAATAAATTTATCGTTCATACGATTTTTAAAAAATTTAGTTGAACATATATGTCGCTTTCCCGACAATATTTTCATTTTCATTTTCATCACTTGCACGTAGTTTCTCTTTATATATTAATTCGGCAGGTCAATTTAAAAATGTATCCTGCGTTATAGAAAAAGGCTAGAAATTAATTAAACTCCTCGCTTCATTTAACAAATTGTACTGATTCACTTGAAAATCATCGGGCAAAAGTCCTGGCTTAAAAAAAAGAAAAAAAAAAAGAAACACCTTTCTTTCTGTATTTTCGATTTATTTCTTTTAACTGGAAATTATCTTTTCCAAGCCTTGTGTGCTATCTGTGATGTGCGGGTAAAATGTTATTTGGAAATTCGAAATATTATAACGAAATTGAAAAGGTTTGAAGCGCGTTTAATTTAATTTAAACCGCTTGCACGGACAGAAATGTTTTTCACAAAACTGTATGATTCTCAAAATTGGCTGTCGTGATACCTCGGGAAACTAATTAACTACTTAACCGCAAATTGTATACACACATTCTACACAAGTGCTTCTCTTCGTCGTCTCCTATCAGGATTAAAAAAATATCTGTGGCAGTTTTCACGATGATAAAATTAAAACTGAAAAGTTATCCGAAAAGGCAAATTTTTCGTGCGGATTTTTGTGCATTTATGCGGAAATTGAAGGTGAAAAAAAAGGGGCGGTAGTTGTCCAAAGTATTTATATCAATATTCAATAGACAAAACAATTTTTTTATGGGAATTATACCAATCAAGATATGAATTTGCGTAAATGTTCAAAGTTTGTAAAATTTTATTCGCTTTATTTACGTAATGTGCGTATTATTGATCGTGTTTTCATAGAAAGAACTTAATCTGTCTCAAAAACGAATCAACAGATTAACAAAAACTACTCGCAAATGAAAATTATCAGCATTCGTTCGTTGTTTCTGTGAAATGTGTGGAACGACATAAATGACATTACGAATTATCATGGCAGTGATCTGTTTCTCGCAGTAGGACTTGTTTCGTGAGTTTCTTCTATCCGTCTGCTCAGTGCGGCTTCATACTACTTCCGCGAACGGAGAGCAGGTTACGTATCTACGTTGAAAAGTCGATTCACATTTAAAAAGAAATGGTTTAAACAGAAATCCTTTAATTTTTCTTCGACTGGTCTCTCGAGTTTAATTCCGAAATGTCGATTGAATTCCGCACACTTTACGCAAGATTTAACCACTGTTTTATACAAGTTGCGTGTACGCGCATCCTTGGAAATTCCCTCAAATCAACGATTTTTTCAAAACCAAATTTCAAACAAACAGCAAGCGAATTTACTGTCTGTCACAAGGTGCTTGTCGTTTGTTAAAAATCACACGTATATAAAATGTACAAGTACCGAATGCACATAATTTGCGAAGAAAGAAGAACGCACAAAACGTCCGAATAAGGTGATGAGTAAAATTGTTACTCCATTCGCGAAAGTGGTCGCGACGTTCCGTGCAGAGTCGAGTCAAAGTCCGTTGAAAAGTTGGTGTACTTTCCTGCCGGCGTGAACGTCTCTCGCAAATTGCCGCGATTTCTGGCGCCGGTGAATCGGAAATCGGTGGCGCGTTCGCGCCGAAGTGGGGAGGAGGCGAGATACCGCGGCGAGTAACCGTGCGACCAAGATTGACCGTGGCAATAATCACCGAGAGCCGCCGTTTTCAGCTAATTTCTCTGCTATCTTCGGCAGTCGATACGTACACGCGCACACTCGCGATCGCGTGCCTCCGTGTGCGAGCACAATTCGTTAGCATAAAGGAACCACGGCTAACCCCTGACCCGTATCGCGACATTATCAGCCTTCTAGCGCGGTCGTTAACGGGGTAACTGTAATTGAACCGCCATACGGACGGCCAGTGGCTCTCACTTACCTTCTCCTACGAACGCTCTCCGTATAAACGTTCGCGATTCCCCCCCTCCGTCGTCTTACTCGGCGCGCGTAAGACGAGAAATCGTCCTTGCAGTCGCGAGAAACTGCCGCCTAATTGATCGCGGCGGTCTCGTTACGACTAATCGAAGGATTAACTCGGCAGTCGAGCAAATCGAACGCTGCTAATCTACAAGCGCCCGTTCCGCTCAAACACCTCGAGAATAATCCGCAGTCGATTCAGTCGCCCGGATGTGTACCCGTGCGGTTTTCGCGATTCCCGCTCGTATCGCGAGTGTAATTTGAGTGAGACAATAGACGAGCACGTTCCTATTGCCGATCCGCGAAATGATAGAGAGGATTAACAACGGAGACGTCGGAGGTACCGATTATCGCAGGAAATGTCAGACGATGGAAAATTAATTGACGGTGGGTTTTCGACGTATCGTAGAGGCATCAAAGTGGTTGGTGGTTGTTTGAAAGAAAATCTGCGAAAGGAAGACGCACGAGAGTACCGTTGATCTTCTCGAAGCGATCCCGCGGATTTAAGATCGAACGGAATGGCTTGACCAATCGTAGATGGAAAAGTACGTACACGCTCGTGGTTTCAATGGATCGCGAAACAGATTTATGATATGCCGCAGTGATATACTTTAGGAATCGGTTGTACAATAAATATCAGACTTCTTCCAGGAGTATCGTAGTTGTATTTCTACTTTGTCTCTTAGTTTCTCAAGATTTTTTCAAAATAACGATTGCGATAACCGGGGACGTGCGTCACACAAGCGAGATCTCGTCTCGCTAATCACGCGCGCGAACAGTGATCAAGGATTCACACGCAGTAAGTAGAATTTTTAACACGAGTGTATCGTCCGTGTTGGGCAGAAAGAGGCGGCGAAGAGTAAAAAGCGATTACAAAGCGCGACAATGGTGGGTATAGTTGAATCAGATGTAGTTTTTCTTTACGTTCGTTCCTGAAAGACTCTTGTTTATTTTTTCCCGTCATTTCATAAACATGAATGAAAATACAAAGCGTCGCGCTGCTGCAAGGGTAATGCGAGTTTTTACTCCGACTCGTACGAAGTTGTGCTTTTACGAAAAAATGTTCTTTTCGTGCGGCTCGTAATGTATTCCTGTCGTTTTTAACGTGTAAGTACCAGCCGCCTATTATTCCAGGAGAAAAAAGTATCGGAAGGTTTTGCCGAGGGTTTACCTTTGTTACCAAGGTAGAGCAGAGTTAATTAAGAAACATTTTGTCACTGAAAGTGATTTTAGCGGACCCCTTCAGGTGCAACGCTGATGCAACGAAAATTAGCGACTGGTTGATTTCGGTCACGTGACTCGTGAGGGGGCGTGGAGTAGACTCTGAGTAGGAGTGGAGACATCTTACGAGTCGGAACTTTGAGCCTTGGTGTCCTAATCGATACGAGCGAACTTTTTCAGAAATTACTTTCAATCAGCGCGTTGCTTAGAAGCCAGACTAATTATGATTAAATTCAACTCCATTGTCGAACAAATACAAAGTATTGGGCGCAAAGGAGATTTTACGAGCACGTTCTTTGCTTCATAAATTCAAGCATCATAACGTTGTGTCGATGTTTTTCAATGTAAATCAGTGAAGATTAAATTTGACATTGTGTCGTGTGATATTTAATTACATTTTATAATTGAACAACGTATTATAGCTGTAGTATTCTAATCTACGCGAATGAAGCAGGAAGCAAGGGGTAACGTCGAAGGTCAGGTAAAGGTCTATCGGCTAATCCGCTTTAAATCCACTTTATTCGGGGAAGAGAGGGTTCGCTTCCTTTTCGGAAGCAGGTCCCTTTTGTCATCTGAATTCTTCCGTTCGAGGGTGTGAGTCACAGGCGTAGTTTCCACGTGTAAGTACGAGGTGCTCGACAGTTTCTAATTTTTTTCCAGTACTAACTTTCGAGCTGTCCCCGTTTAACTCCTTCACTCAACGTCCTCGTACATTATTGCTTACGCTATTCTCTTCGTCCTCTCCTTCTTTTCTTTCACTCGTTAAACGGCTTGTCCCCTTTAAACTTTATTGCCTAAAATATTCCCTTTACTACCAGCGCAGCGAAAAAAGTGCACTTACTCGAGATGTATGAATTTAAGATCGCGGGAGGTTGAACGTTACGTTGCGCAGTTAAAATATTATTGCCTCTCGGTTACAACGGACGATAAATTATTGAAACGTCTGAAATCCTTTTCTATTTCTCGAGGTTTGGAATTACGCTTCGTTTACGCCCTTTCGGCAAGTTTCAGTTTCAAACGACTAATAAACTGTTAAAATATCTGAATTCATTTTTGTTTTTGTTTTCTTTTCTTTCTTCTAATGGCGTTTAAGGATCTTCGAACGGACGACAAGTTGACAAAGTATCTCGTATTCTTTTTTAAATTACACTTGTTATTCGTCTGATCGGTGAAAAATTCGAGAGAGAATATTCGTATCTTTATCGCGATTGTGACTTGCGATAAAAGCTTGTTCTTTGTGCAGTACGAGTTAAAGAGAACGCTTCGGTCTACTGTAAATTTCAAGAGAGCCGCGACTTTTAAAAATCGAGATATTTCAAGAATTTCTTTCGTGATGCCGAAAATTACAATTCGTCAAAATTAAGAAAAGTCACCAGAAAAACTGTCCATTATTGGTATTGAAAGAATTTCCAAATATTCTAAAAATTATGCGACGTAGAAATCATTTACTGTCAATCGAGTATTCACAGTAACGTCGATTGATACGTCAATTATTAACAACTCGATTAAAATTTTAAATTGCGTGATCTTGATAAACTTAATGCGAGAACATTAACGAAAACTTTCGTGATAGAAAAGACCATGAGTAGCAACGCTGTACTAATGTTTTAAACAACACGAATTTAATCATCGGCGTCAGTCGAATTTCCCAAATTCCAATGCAATGCCGAAAAGTGTTTTCATTTTTTTAAAAATACTTGACCGACCGAGTGTTTGCCGCGCTGTGTGTCGTAATAGTATCGTATCGAGCTGATAGTGTGCGAAATAAATAATGGAAACGTAAACACAACATAAAATGTCATTTCACAGAGACTGCACGAATTCATTGCTCAACGTTTGCTATGTAAATATTGATACTGTACCGGTACAGAAACAGGAACGTTCACTGCACGGGTTATGCCTCGGGTTATTCTCATACTTTCGTACTGTAAATGATTCATTTACAAATTTCACTGTAATTTATACCCTGCAATCCTATATCGCGCCGTTTACCGTTTTATACGATACGCGATACTTCGTTATTACTCGACTCGTTTTCCGGATTTCCCCAGGAGCTCGAGCCACGGCAAACATCGTCGTCCCCGTGCATAAATCACGGAGAAAGTAGAATCGGAAAATCGTTGCGCTGTTTCAGTGAGAAAATTTTCGTTGAACGTCGTTGCCTTGATGAACTTTCAGAGGACTCGACACTTTTCCATACAGGCAACGTGATTCTTTCCAACTCGCCAACTGTTAATCATCAAACAGAAATGTGATGAATAATAAAATGTCGCAATGTATATTAAATGTATGTAAATTTAATATAAAACTAATGTAGAGTATTTTGCATTATTATCGTCACAGTGTCATTGTCAATATACAGTACATTAAAAAAGTACCAGACAACGCCCCCTCGCGAATCACGTGACCCAAATCAACCAGTCGCTAATTTTCGTTGCATCAGCGTTGCACCCTCGCTAAAGTCACTTTCAGTGATCATGTATAAAATTGGTATATTAACAATTAAAATTCATTCGGACAGAAACTTTTGTGCCTAAAAAGAGAATATTGAATCGAACCCCACCGAGCAACAAGATGATACGTCCAAAGGTATCAATTACTCTCTCCCTTCGTCCCACGTGCAAAAAGTGTAAACCTGCGGATGAAACACTGGACGCCGAGTAAAAACCAGGAGAAGAGAGAGAGAGAGAGAGAGAGAGAAACAACGGTCGTTGCTTTTCCATTAATTCGCGGTTAACGACACTCGGTCGAGGCAGCGATGGTCAGAGCCGGTGAGGCGTAGGAGAGAGGACGACGGTGGTTCGGTGGCGGGAGGCGGGAGGGGGGAAGGGTTTGGATGGCGAAAAGGACGAAGAGGAAAAGCGGCAGAGGCATCTTTCGCGCGTACACGGATGCAACGTATAGAGCGGGCAATATACGTGCTTAATGGGAGCGAGCTCGCGAATAGCTGGAGGAAACTTCTCGAAATATCACTCGGCTGGTCCCTAAACCAACCGACGAAATGGCCGGTATTCCTGTTGGAAGCGGAATAATATCAGCTGTACGGGGTAGCGTAGCAATTTCATTACCGTAACCACCGGGTAGCCAGGCATTCGTGTGCAACCGACAATGCTCGTGCGCGTTTATGGAAGGGACAGAGCCTATACGTGAGATTACACGACTGTTCAAGTAGAGCGGACCGCGCGTTGTTGTTAATTCACCGGAGAGCCAGAAACTTCCGCGCTGCGGAACGTTCTCGGGGCGGGCGAACCTCCATCGAAGTGGATGAACCGACGTATCGGGCGGCGAACCGGTCTGAGACAGTTTGGGTATGACTCGAAGCTCGAAACGCGTTGAGAGCGATTGTCTCGAAAGAATCGATCGTCCTGAGAGTTTGATAGAGCGATCACAGTCACCAGTTATATTTTTGAGAGCAAGGAAATGGAACCAAATATTACTGACAACGTTATATTTTGGATATTTTATATCTCAGTACGTCAGTCTGTTCTACAGGTCAAAATAAGAAAAAAAAAAAAGAAAACGTACGCATTGGAACGACAAGAAGACTAAAGTCAGAAGGTATCGTAATGTTTACACAGTTTCAACTGCGTAAACTCTGGATCAGAAAATTAAAATACACGTCTGTTTTAGTATTTCGTATAAATGTACTAAAAATCCACTGAATCTTACGAGCTGTGTCAGAGTATTGTACAAATAATCTTGTAATCAACGGCGAGCTGATTGGCATGTAACATTTATATCAACAGGTATGCATTTGAAAATAAATGCTCTTTTCAATCGGTAAGAAATTATTGCAGATTACATCGTAACGTTGAACACTCGAAGGGTTCAAGAAATATTCAGAAAATTCAAGTTGCGAAACGATCCATCATCGCGCTGTCGAAATCTCATTGCGGCTCTCGGGAATTTCAAAATACCCCCCCGATATCGATCAGAGAGATTTCGAGATTTTCAAGAGTCGTACGCTTCGAGTTGCGAGCGAAGCGATTCGAATTTATGTACGCGGTCAAACGTTACACCAGGGAAATGGCCGGAGGGGCGACGTAACCCGAGAGGAGCCCTTTCCTCAGTCGCGAACATCCTGACCGGTGAGTGATCGACGTTGAAGGGTTGCTGCTAAAAAGCCGGATGTTTCAATCGATTTCCTGTGATTAAATTCCACCGGGAGATGAAGTATTAATTGAAAAAAGAATCGAAGCCCCCCTGCGAAAGTTTCCGGCGGGCTCTCGTTTCATCCGGACGAGAGCCGTTGCGTCTACGCGCGCGTACATTGAAATTGAATTTAAATAATAATACGACGTGGGATATTGGTTTTTATTAATTCCCCGTATGATTTCCCGTAAAGTACACACTAGGGTTTTAATCAAGTAATTGGGTACAGGCAGACCCTTGTTTAAGCGGTTTTTGTAGGAATAATTATCGATCGGTTCGAATTCGTAAAAAACGCACGTGTATAATTTTACACGAAAAATTACACGAAAAGCTGAAAGCGAATGTAGCAATGTGGAACTACGAACGATTGTTTGTCGGTTTCTCAATATCCGTATTTATTTATTATGATTTACGTATGGTAGAAAGAAATGAAAGATTTGATGCGACGCGTTGCCCACGGCGAATCAAATTTTTCGGGAATGTGAACTTTTCTTTTCACACATTTCGCGCGACTTCGTCGTAATTGCAAAGGAGAATATTTACGAGAAATGTGTTGAAAAGTCGTCAGACTCGACTTGAAACACGAAGGACGGATTAATGCCGTGGCTGCTCCACTTGGTCGCGAATATTTACCGCGAGCTGCACGCGCAATTCAAGCAACCGTGCCATCCATTACGTAATTGTAAAGCAAAGTTTGCAAGCACGTAGACACTCTACGGCGAATATTCGCTCTCGAAATAATTGATAGTTCGAGTTCCGTCCGGAGATTCATCCGACCTGGTGAAACAAGTCGGAAGCCCGGTAGGTAGCTCGGCCCGAAGAACGATCGACGCCGCGGCTATTCGCGTTTAATCGCTGATACTTAAGGGCATCCAGCAACTCGGCTGTAACTCGCCAACACGATAAACCGTGCGCATAATCCAAGTGTAATTTTCATTACCCGGCACATCATCCGGCTGGAAGTGAGATATCCTACGGATCATTCGTAGTAATTTCGAGCAAGCGGGTTGAACGTTGAGAATTTAAGGGAGCGCGGTGCACGAAAGAAGAGTGCGCGACTTTAATTAGGTTCACTCTCGGTGTCGGAGAGGGCGGGGATGAGGAGAAACAAGCGCGGAGAGTTGACAAACTGCTTCCGTCCACCGGGCGTTCTTCTGTTTCGTCTCTGTTCCGTTAACTCAAGGGAAGCGCGTTGTTGGCCCGAGCGCCACGCCGGAACGGCGTAACGTCGCCCCCCCCCCATCATCTCCTAATAAGACCTTGGCTCTCTTATTTAGCTGGAACTTTTCTAGGGAGAGAAGGCAGTAAATTGCGTAACGCTACCTCGAAATTGCCAGTTTCTCCGCTTTTGTCTCCGTTGCGTTCTTTCATCTCCGAGGAAAAACCGGCGGCACACGGGCGAGAGTACTACGATTTCTCCCGGCGATTATACCGACGCGGGACAGAAGGCGTTCGACGTTCCAATTTCTACGGCGTGAACAACCACGTTCCCTTTGACGCTTTCTTCTTTTTCTCTGTTTTAATTTTTCGACGGTAGAAATGCGGCGATAACCGTGTTCGAACAATCGAATCTTTATTTTTCATTTTCTTTCATTGGAGTCATCTTAGTGTGCGATAATTGGAGAGAGAAAGTTAATTTAATCTTTTCTAACTCGTGTAATAATGAAAAGGCAATTTTACTCTCAAATTATAAAATTACAAAGTGTCGATCTTGTCGAATCTGAAATCGTAAATTGTAAAATTTTATTTTTATCGAGTTGTCCTGAAATTTTGCTTACGTCGAGTATTCCAATTCCTCGAATTATTCCGTCGTGCAACACGTTAAAAATCGAAACACATTTACGAGCGTTGCTCTCAGATCTTTCCCAACGTACGCGTACTCTGCAATTACAAATACGTATTGATCGCACACTCGAATTACGTCGTCGTCGGTATCCGCGCGAAAAGTGGATTCGATACGACTAGAACAGTAGCGTTAACAGCGTTAGAGGTGTCGAGTTAACACTCGGTAAGGAGACTAAGTGATTACAACCGTATCATTGCAGTGGTTGTGTCGGTATTGCAATAGCTACGCCGAGGCACAATTACAGTATCAACGATATTGTCAATCGATATTCAGATATCTAATGTAGGAACATCAGAGGACTACACACGCCGCCGTATAAATAATTCGAACGAGTTGCAACAGCACCGTCAAGCCGTGTTTCCATGAATATTGCATTTGCACGCTTGCTACGTTTGCTCATTTATCCATCCATATTGCACAGCGACGCATTAACGTCGATATTTTTTTATCGTCGTTTCTCAAGATGATGTCGATCGAACTTCTGACGTGCGTGATCAATAAAAGGCTACCAGCGTAATGCGATGTTTGCCAAATTCCTACTGCCCAACTATTGTCTCCATTATCGACTACAGATACTACGACTATTTGGCATGTCGTTCCAATAACTTACAGTTTCTACTGTGGTTTCTTCGATTCGCTGGTTCGTTGCGTACAATCATATTTCCGTGGAGTAATCGCGTCGCTCGAATTGAATTTTGATTTTAACGACCTGATGCGAAGGACGAGGTTGTAACGGTCGCTCTGAGGTTTTATTTATTCGTTCCGATTCTGGCTGGGTTCGTTTCGTTGAGACACGTTATGGCATGTACACTACTGCACAAAAGTCTTGGGACATTTTCTACCTTTAATACCTCGTACTTGTCGCACAGATAGTGAAGTTTTTAAACATGATTGTTAACGCAACGAATTTGTAGGTTGTTCTTCCTTGCGTCTAAGAATCTAAAACGTCACATTTTAATAATTGTACAATTCAAATACATGCTTGAGTTTAACTTGCAATTAATCGATGTTTTAATTAAACTGCAGTTTACAGTAACACTTGTTGCAATATAATACTATTACGTTGACGCAGAAGTTTGAAGTTTTAAATTTTAAACTTGAATAGAAGTATAGAAATAGTGTGTAAGTAGTGTAAGCGTAAAAATAGCGCGTCAGAGACGTACACATGTCGAAATACGAAATATCCTGCTGTAATAATAATACCTGATCAATCTCATTAAGAACAATCACACTACACAGAGGGAAATTTCGAAACAGAAAGAGAAATTAATCAATCTTGTATATAATTAATCACCGTAAGAGATGCCCAATGTTGATAACGTTGTTTCATAAAAGTTTGCAAATTTTGTTGCATGATTTTCTACTTGTTGCTTCACCGTTGCAAAAATAACAATAAGTAATTTATTCGTGACAATCGTTAATTCTCAGATTTTAAATTGTATCACAATCCCTTTTTTCTTAAAATTTCAACCATGAAAGGTAAAGTCACGTGTATGTAAGATCGAGTATGGCAGATCATTCGGTAGTTTAAATCTATTTGCAATTGAACTCTTCATTCAAAGAGTAGTTGAATTGCTATAGTTATAGTTGTTACCGGATCATTCATTTTGGAAATTCGCGCGAAACTTGAGATTTCACCTTTGAGAAGAATTGGGGAAGCCGAAAGGTGAAAATTTCTCATTTACGAGTGATTTACAATTTGCGAAAATGTCTTTGATCAATCGCAAAACGTGTACGTTTCAACGTCTCACAGATATTCCAGTCAAATGACGAATATTATTCCACTCCCGATACGCGATTTCCCGTAAACGAACAGAAATCCACGTCTGAGCGAACAAACTTCCAATTATGCGGAATTAAGGCACGTCGGTGCCGGTATAAATCAAGCCCGGGCAGAGGCTTTTGAGACCAATTCAAAAAGCGTGCTCCCTCTCGAAAACTAAGTCGCTTAATGCCACGTAGAATCTTAAAATAACACGTGACGCGAAACTTGGGCGCGACAGAGAGCAAAGTATGCTCCTATGTGTCGTGAGGTACCTTTAGCAGGAGCTGTCGCGAAACTTGCGCTGAAAGTTCGTGCTTCCGGATAATTGTTATTATCGCGTAGCCGGCTTAATTAGAAGCATCGAAACGGCACGAGGGGAGGGAGAGGGGGAGGGGGGGGGGGTGGCTAGAGTAGGTAGAAGGCGGGAGTAAATCTTAAGAATTCTCCGGTTGCACGGATTCGGTCGGTCGTCGTGCCGCAGAGAGGTCGGCTCGAGAGAGAAGCCTGCACACGCCAGAAGCGTCCACAGGTTACGAAGATATATATATATATATATATATATATATATATGTACATGTGTATATATTTCCAGCACTCGGGCTGGAAACTCTCGTTGCAAATCGTGCGGCACGAACCGGAAAACTTTCGCGCTCCGCACGGCAGTCTAACTTCGTTAAGACAAACGTTTCGAACAGAACTCCGGCAAGTCCGTTTTACACTGGCGGCGAAGCGTGTGCCAGTGACGTCAGTGAGCGGGCGAATGAGCGAGCGGAGCGCGAGGGTCAGCGCGAGGATAGCGAGGAAGCCGCTGATACGGAAAGCTCGCAAAGAAACTGGAAAAACTTCGGCACTTAAATGTTGAACATCGCCCGGGACGAAAGGCCCTCCGGCGATTAATAACATTTATGATGAAAGAGACTCGTCGACGTTTTAAGAGAAAATGAATTCCCGTTTCCCCGTACGGGGGTACTTTCGAGAGCCGGGCTTTCCCTCCTCTCCACGTTTTTCCAGCCTGGCTGCAGGTTGGAAAAACGGGGAACGTTAACGTTGTTGCAGCACACGGTAAGGAATTCGCTTCTATTTATCCTGCGGAATCGATTCTTACCGGATGGTAGCGCTTTTCGCGTTATTATTTTTCTAATGGGACAACCGAGATGATATTTCATCCGGACGTTTCGTTGGTGCGCAATTTCCGATTGTGTTCGTTGAATTAAGACCGGTCGGAATTCTATTCGAGAAGTTTTCATAAATTTGATTGGCCGTTGTACTACACGCGCAGAAGTAAAAAACGCTGAATAAGTCTCCTTAATTTAATCTCGACGTACGTAATTTCTAGACGTTGATAAAAAGAACAGTCAACGTCGTGATGACGTAAATATATAAATTGTTGAAATTTTAAAACGATTGAAACATTCTTAAAGGTTTGTACAGATTTCACGAAGCTCTGCTTCTAATGGAATTAGAATTTGGAATTTTACTATTTAATATGAAAAACTTTCGTTAGCGAGGGTGACTTCTTATCGAAAAATTATATAATTACCCGTAAAATACGTTGCTTTGGAATGATCGATACTCGACTAGTTGAATAAATTCGATAAATTCAAGTGGTTCGCCAAGTACGATGTTTCTTGTACTCTTCTGATTAAACGAAACATTTTCCAATGCCACGTGTCTCTTCATGCGGCGTGAATGGATCATGTGTACACGTCGCGACAAATAATATCAAATAATACGCGAATTATTAATATATGCGTAGCAATTTAATAATCAATGACACTCGTAATTACGTTTCGTTCGGACCCTTCAATTTCGTCGAAAACGTGTGAAATGTTAAAAATTATGCCGACGTTCCCGATTCAATTAGAGGCTGGCACGGGAGCAATTTTTAACAAATTTTGGGAGTTTAAGCGATTCCGAGCGGTGAAACGTTCAATGTTGCGAGAGAAAATAAAAACGTCTCCGCTTTGCTTTCGTTCGCGGTACGAAATTGAGCTTCGTCGCAATCCGTAATAGAAACGAGACTGTTTTGCAAATATTCGCGAGCAAGCGGACGGAATCGTCATTTCGACGCTCGGCAGAAACGCTAAATTACGCTCGTTTAACTGACACGAAATACTTTGAAAATATGGCAATTATATTTTTACATAGTGCGCGTTTATGCGCAAAGTTGCTCACGAAAGTATTCAAACACTCTTCTTGATAAAGTCCTATCCGTCGTGATTATACTATCACGAAATCAGGCACATAGTTTGCTATATATTACACATTCGATACGAGCAATTGGAGATGAAAAGTGTAACGCGCGCTTCGCATTCCAATTCCAAATTGACTATTTTTGCGAATCTTTTACTGCACGTGTGTTCGTGACAAATGTCCTGCAACTTCTATGTACAATTTTTAACATCTTTAGATCGATTTCGTAGCGTGAATAAAATTTCAACACGCGCGAAACGCAAGTTACGCGCCAGAATAAAATAATATCGTAATAAAGTCTCTTTCGTTTGAAAAACTCAAAACATCGAAATTTACGAGCGAATTTGATTAATCTCGCATGGACCTGTGAACGAAATATTCTCCGCGGGCAAATTGCGCGGCGTTTAACGAGAGAAGAACTAAGAAAAAGCTCGGAATGGAAATATCCGGTTTATACGCGTAGTATCCCCACTTGGTATTCTCCTCCTTTTCTCTTCGGCCGACCTGAAAGTCCCCAGGCGTCCTCGGAAAATATTTCATGTTCAGTTAATTAGCGTAAGACAAACAGGCGAAAGTTCCGGCTTCAATGCGGACAAGGTGCTTCTTTTCTATTTCCCTCTCCCTCTCTCTCTCTCTCTCCTTTACCCTCTTTCACTGTCACTACCAGGTAAATAATAGCGGCTAGACATTTAATTTTTCGCTGAACAGCGCCGCGCGTCTTGCATCCCGTAAAAGAGCTGGAAATAACGTGTTCGATCAATATCTGTCATACTTTTGTTGTGTCGTTTATTTTCTTCTCTCTCTCTCTCTCTTTTTTTATTCTTTTCTTTTTGTTTCATTCAAAAAATATCGCGTTAACACGTTACTCGGAAGACACACGCGCGTAGAATGGTAACTTTCATTGGTAGAGCAAACGTTTCGTTGTCAAACACTGCGTTACATTGTTGTTTCGTTGAAACTTAAATTTCGCGCAACTGCAAAATGTTTCGCGAAATTCTGCTCGTATCGTATATTGTACGAAAACGCGTGCGTGATGTTGTGTAATGGTGGAATCAAATTTCGAACTCGAGGGAAACGCTTCGAACATGTCGGAAGTGAAATTATTGTACGCGTGTACAACGGTACAATGCAGTGCAATAGTCGATGCGACGTTAAACGAGAAACAGATTGTCAAAAAACTAATTAACATTCCAATGATTTTATTTAGGAAAATTTGTACGAAGGTGGGATACCGAGGAGAGAGCGTACGAATTAATAAATACACGTGCGTGTTCATAATTTTATTTATCTCGAACAAATAACGAAGACATTGATACCAAAATTATTAAAGACTTGTTGCATATTTTGATTACTTGTAATCTTACTTGCCTTCATCCGACATAAACTACAGGAATACATGCGCCTAAATGTTCTTAAATGAATGTGAATGTTTGTCTATTTTCAATCTAGAAAAATGCGATCCAACAGAAAGATTAGAAATTTGTTTCTTCGTCCGTTGGATGTTATGAATATATCAGAACGATTGAAAACAAATGACACTCGTACACATTGTGGAAGAAAACAAAGTGCATTTTAGGCATTTGATGCTTTTCTTTTACCGGAAAGGCAAAAATGCCAAAGGTGCTGTAGCTGAAAGAACTGTGCGAAAGTGGTTTGCTGGGTGATTTCAACTTTAAAGATCAAGAACGTCCGGGTGGGCCCTCCACCAAAGATGAAGATCAGATTAAAACACTAATCCACGAGCATTTTGCGAAGCTTGGCTACATAAACCGTATTGACGTATGGGTTCCCCACGATTTAACGAGGAGACACCGTTTTTGAAGCAAGTAGTGACGGGGGAAAGCGGAATGAACCACCTTTAGCCACCCCAAAAGCCGGTCTTCGTCCAGAGAAGGTCATGCTCTGTGTCTGGTGGGATTGGAAAGGGATCACTGCATTATGAGCTTTTACCAAAAACGTCCAAAATGTTTCATCAGGACAATGCGCGGTCTCATCTGTCTTCGATAACTCGACAAAAGTTGTTGGAGCTCGGTTGGGATGTTCTACCCCAGCCACCATATTCACCAGACCTCGCACCATCCGATTTCCACCTATTTCGATCGTTGCAAAATTCCCTTAATGGAAAAAACTTCAACTCTTTGGTCGAGACGAAAATTCACATGGAAAAGTTTTTCGCTGAAAAATCTGAGAGATTCCGGAATGACGGGGTTTTCAAGTTGCCTGAAAGATGGAGAAAGGTTGTAGAACAGAATGGCTATATCTGTGTAACTTAACAAATGTTCTCCACGAATGTTAAATACCAAACGAAAATTCAAACGCTCCTACACTCTGGATCCGTGGAACTTTGGAAATTTTACGCAACGAAAAGAAGAGGGATAGAAACGGATCTGCTCGTCAAAAGCCGTAATAATTTCAGTTATTCAACACCTTTTTGACTACACAGCCGCGGGGTAACGCTTGACACAGCGCAACAAACGATATCATCGGGAACTTGATTCATATTGGAATAGATTGTCGTCACGCGTCGTTGATTAACCGATTAACCATCCGGCGCGACGCTAATAAACCAATAACATTAAATCAAAGGGCACTTGTGCGAGCAATAAAACGCGACGTCACAGCACGGTGGCGAAACGAGCTCGTACGGACGGGTCCGGAGAAACCATAGAGGAAATCAAGATGGTTCGCCGGGAGTAATATCCAGAGACTCCGCGCACCGGTTCCAAGATCGCGATCCCGGGCGAACCAGGTCGAAACTCACGGTCTAATGTTTCATCTCGGCGTACAGGCTTGGAAATTACCGCACCGCCCGAAGATGTGATCGCAGCCAAGAGCTATCCGTGCGCTCCATTATCATGCAGATATATATACGCGTAACAATTCGGGAAGATGTACACGCGGCCGATCCTCTCTTTCTCTGCCCCGCGAAGAAGCCAGAGTGTTCAGCCGCAGCCGTAGATTGAGTTCAAAGAGATACACGTTGGTCGGAGTGAAGCGAAGATATTGGGTTGATTTTACCGAGGGGGTAACCTCTTCAGGTGCAACGAAAATTAGCGATTGGTTGGCTTGGTCACGTGATTCGCGAGGAGGCGAATGTGGTAGACCTCGAGTAGAAGTGGCGTTGTCTGGTACTGAGCGATCGCGCCTGTACAGACAAATCACAGTTTTTTGTTTCAGAGAAGAGAGAAAAAGAAGGAGAGTCACGAAAGGAGGAACGGAGAAACGCGCTCCGAAGAGGGAGAGCGAATGGAGAAAAAGTTAGCCGAGAAAGCACGGAAAGAGAGAGAGAGAGAGAGAATGCTACGAAGGAAGATATTAGACGTGTGCAACGAAAGGAGGAGAAGAAGACGTAACGAAAACGGAGAAGATCGTGTGCAACGAGAGGCACACGTCTGACGACGAAGGAGGACGAGGTTTTCCGCGAGTAAGTTGATAGAGAGTCTAGCGCGAACCGCGGTTACGAATTAGTACGTCAGAGGCGGTGTAGCGATCGGGCCGATATCTATCCGGCCCGCACAATGGTTAGTAAAGCAAACGTAAAGCCGAATTGCCGACCGCACGAGTACGGTAGACCACAGTAGCATAATAACCGAGAGTAATGCGTGAATTATTGACTGTTTCCTATCTTCCAACCACCCCGACTAGCGTTACGTATACGCGCCTCTTGCCCCCGTCGCTGTCTCGCGTGCACGCGTGCACTACCTTTGTCTGCTTTCCGTATTAAATGGTTTCGTACGCGTAGATTAGCCGCTGTCCAGTGCACGGACAGGACCGTACGTCACGCAAAGTATCGAAGCGAAGAGAGCGAGGAATAAAAATTTTGTTCCTCGAAGTCCAGGCACAGGTACTTGAATTTGAACGACCGAATCTGGACCGAATGGGGGATTGATTAATGTCGACTGAAGAACGTTGCTAGTGTTTTTCCCTGCAAAAGTAAATGAAAAACGTGGAATAGAACAGCGATAGAACACTCGATAGATTTTCAAATTCTAGAGAATAGAATTCCAGAATTGGCTAAATTCGAATATGACTGATGCAGAGATTGAACATTTGAGTAGTGAACGTTTATTTGATAACGATTTTTGCTGGTAATTAAGAATGCGGATTAGTTAATGTACGCGATCACACAACTCAAAGAAACTCCTTTTCACGACTCCAATTGACTCTGGTTCCTTTCTCGAAAAGAGAAACGCCTCACGTCGTGCTTCTTTCTTTTCAAGCATTCCCACGATCAGCAAAACATTACAGGCCACCCAGGTATAATTAAACGCAACCAGAGATGTCGATTTATTTCTTGCATTTTTGCATTCTATTCTTGCGTTTAGTAATAATGTTATTATTACCTAATCGTGTTAAACCGATGGCAAACGTTTAATAATAATAAAAATTTCCCCAGCTGTTTGAAATTTCTGATCATCCAAACAGTTCAACACCACTTGCAATCCAGAGCAATCAATGGAAACGTTTACCTTTTCGTGATACACGTATAACTTGCGAGCAATAAATCAGAACTAGGAGAACAAGTCACACCACTAATCCATCTTGGTCCCCAGCCCTAAATACTCGCACGGAAAGCAATCGATGTCCAACATTCCTCGACGAAAATTCCATTCAGAGACGAATAAACAGGGTTCAATTTGAAATTGCAAAATAAAGAGAATAACGTATCGATTGCAACGGAAATAAAATTTGAATAATCACGCTAGAGTCGGAATCTTGCGTGCTCTTCTATATAGCCACTGACTCGTGCAACGTACACAAACAACAATTTCCTGCATTGCTTGCGCGTAATTAACGTAGAGTATGCACGATGCACGGGCCACGGGCAGAAAATTAAAATTTTATATTTTATGTTAAAGAGTTTGGTTCGAAAGAGAGACGGGGAGCTGCAAACACGCGGAACATTTTTAATTATTCAGACGTGGCCAGGGGAGAACCAGATAACCAGAAATGTACAATCCACTGCTACGGATTAAGTTGCCGCTGACAATATCGTTTTGAATATTTAGATTTCATCAAGCAATTAGCAATCGATGCAGTATGTTGCTCTCTTTGTTATTTGTTAATTAACGCGGCTGAAACGAATTACGTATTCTGCGTAACTCTCATAGAGTTGGGCTTCGTCGAGGAAATATTCTTTTTTTTTTTTGGCGAATAGTAATTTTCTCCGTTGCTCAACTGTCTAAAAAATTAGCAAAGCAAATAATAAATCAAAATGTTATGTAATTGTTAGTATCAATTAACCAACACTGGTGCCAAATGTTGCGATTTATTGGATGAATCTCCTTCACACCGAGAATATCTTCTTTGACGTAATTGATCCGTGCGATGAATAAATAAACACTTTGCAACGAATACTTGAAAAGTATTGGTTTCTCGTCACAGCGCACATGGCGCGTTGCGACGAAAAGTTTCTTTGACCAACTTCAACTTTTACGAAACCACCGTACGCAGTTTCAGTTATTCCGCAAAGTAAAGGTCTACAATTTGACATGTTTCCCGACGCGATACGGCATCTATCGAATTGGAAATTTCGATGTCGCGTGACAGGCCTTCGAGGGATTCATTAAATCGAACAAGACCTCAATTGTTCCTATCGATGGGAAATACAAGGCGCTTCGTCAAGTCTGGGAAAAACGTAGCAGCAGGATTTTACAAAGAAGGGATAAGAGAAAGCTTACTACGTTTCGCAACGTTCTAATTTGCTTTTTAAACCGAATTCGTATTTGGTTGCGGCAACAGAATGGGCACGGTCGTGTCGCGCTAATTATTGATATTCTTGATAATCCTAATGCTAGTGCTAATGATAATCGTGTTTTGAAATATTCGTACGATAATCGACAGGGAACTATAATAACGATAATAGATGTGAAATTCTTTTTGTCCGATTTGTTTTGTCGCGCTCGGACAATCATAAATATTTCAATTTCTGCAAATTTCGTGAAATTGTGGAACGTGTCATTGAAGTTTCTAAAACTCCAAAATCTGATGGCACAAATTCATTGAAAGATATTTCAAATGGAATATTGCGTCGAGGCAATGGTCCTTATGGATTAATCGCATTTGTTGCGATTGTTGTTATCCATAATGTTACAAAATAATATTTAATACGTATCGTTCCTTTTCTTTCGATAATTTAATGTGTAACTTATAATTTAATAGAATTCCCGTTATTTCAAGCCATTCGTTATTGATATTTGTCGTTAAACGTTGCGACTGAAACAAACATTTCTTTGCGAATGGACGAATTTTTCAAAGGTTCACTTTTCACAGGAATCTTGGCGTGTTTTTGCAAAATCAAAGCACCGTGTTAATAATTGTTATTACAATCGTCGCAGACAACGTGAATATTTTATCAATGTTCATTTTGACAATGTCTCGGCGTCGTCTCGATCGTTATTATTGTTGTCAATTATTGTCAAAAAGTCAGCCTACGCGTCTTCCTCTTGTTCGCGTACTTGGAAACGAATCGCTGCAGACATTAAACGAGAACTTTACACCGTTCTCCTAATAAATCACGGCGAATTTTAAGCGAAGCACAGCGTAAGTTATGATTGTTAAATGCTGCAACTTTTGTTTATGTAGTGCGCGAATGAGGTCGTGCGTCACTTCTGATCTTTCGTGGGAAACTCCGCGCGACTCTCGCACGCACGAGGAGCAAGTTATCACGGCTACTTAGGAGATGAGCAACTATATCTCGCCTTTTCGCGCTGTAAATCTCCTTCTTTCGTGAACTTTTGATGAGTATTTATAATTCTGCTGGTCGTTCCGCCAGACCGGAGTAAACTTCAAGTGACAAAAGTTGTTCGTCTGGCATCACGTACGGACGTGACGCGGCGATAGCGAATATTTGTGAAACTCTAGCGCCGAGCGCAAGAATTCATTTTTCGCCTGCGAATGAAACACTCGCGTGTTGTTCCTGCGCTTTCAAGTTTTGTTTAAAAATGTGTACTTTGCTCTTTCTCTTTAAACAGAGGAGAGTCGAAAGCCTTTTTCGAAGATTCGTTGAGGAAACTTGGATAAATTTGAGCGAAACTGCGTGTGAAAGTATTTTCAGAAATTCCAACGTGAATTGTACGACTTTTCATCGACATCGAATAGCGCAGAAAATTGAAACGTCTCTCCAAATGTTCAAATCGCGTAAAATCGCGCGTATTCTTCGTTAAAATGTAAAGATCCTCTGTTTTCTGATGTATTCCGTTTAATTTCGCAACTGAAGCTCCCCGTTACTTTTGCGTCAAATTAATGAAAAACTGCTGAAATGAAGAAACACGCGACTAGTGTTACGCGCGGACAACTGTTAATTATTTTGAACTCGGTCCGCGCGGCGACAAAGGACGCCTTTTTTTTCGGGCTGAAAAATTCACGCAACCGCAAGTACGTCACCGGAACGCACGAACGCGCGTGTGGAGATATAAATCCGCGTGTTTTCTGGCATTTAATTACGTATATTCGAATTTTCGCGGCGCGAATTGGGATTTATTATTGAAGAAAGCATATCGCGGGCAATTTTCTTTCCCCCTTTTTTTTTTCCATTTCGCGTCGCACGCACGCCCCTGATCCTTTCCGCGAACGGAAATTTGCACGTCTTGCAACAAATCCACGATTTGCTGACGCGTGAAACGATCGAGCGATTCCGCGTGACCCAGATAATACAGAATGATGGAAAAAATCAAACAGGGAGGAGCACGCGTTTGTCCGATCGAATCGCAGAAAGGAGGAAGAACGTTCTCGGAAACGGGGAAAGTTTCCACTTGAAAATGTTTCCACGCGATATTCCAATCGCGAACAATTTCTTTTCAAAGTTATTGTTTCCTAAAGAATTTTATCGCTGTACCTCGTTCCTCCGCGTCGTAAGCAAGTTATCAAATTTACTCGAAGAAGAAGAGCTCGTCGTTCTTCTTCTTCTTCTTCCTCCGTTTCTTTCCTCTTCTTTTCAGTCTCTCTCCTCTCGCTCGCTCTCGCTCGCGCAACTGGAAAGTGTAATTTAATGGCCGGCTATAAATTCTTATATACATCATTGCGGCTTGTATAGTCACGCGGACTACGCGCTGTCCCGTTAGTCTTGCGCTTGACACGCGTGTACATGCGATAGAGGCATGAACTTCCTACACACGGGTACAAGCTGGGTTCCAGCCGATGTCGCCTATCAGCTCGATGGAGGAGTCATCGATCAAACCTAAGCGAGCGTGGCAACGACGGTGAAACTTGGGAGACAATATCCTGCCTCGAGGTGGATAACTCGTTAAAGGAGCACGCTAATGGATAGCACATCTGGCTACCGTATAATTGGCCGAAGATTCACTGTTCGCTGCCACTTATCGTCGCAGATGCGAATTTCGTGTGACTTCCGTTCGCGCTCTGGAATTACTATTCTACCACGTTTCTTTCGAGGATCGAAAACGATGGAACTTTTATCAATTATTCGTGGATAAGACGATTGATTGCTCGTTGCAGAGTAAAGGACAAAAGCGATATTTTTAGTGTTGCAAGTACACTTTCTATTTCTTGTAAGTGTAACGGAGTACGTTTATACAAGTTTTCAGACAGTAAAGTAAAGTTTCGTAGTTTTCAAATCGTTTTCCGCAGAAATGTACGAAGGATACACGTATTTTGTTTAGTGTAAAGTTACTTTTGCTTTTTCATGCGAATAGACAAACTGTGTATAATGGTAGGATTTTGAGAAAGAACTTGACATTTATGAATAAAGAGTATGAAACGACAAGTTGCGATATATCTCGCAAAATAAACAAATAAACAAATAATTCAGGATCTAACAATTTTAGAAATATACCGAAATGTCAAAAATCAGATCAGATTTCGTGTACTTTGGACAGTCTTGCAAATTTCACAGATGCAAGGACGATGTACGTGTGTAAAGATTTGATCACGCGTCCGAAACGAAATCATCATGTCGCGTATAACAGTATTACGTACACACACACACACACATATATAAAATAAAATGAAATAAAATGAAATAAAGTGAAAGCGATTTTTAAAAAGGCGCCACCGCCAACGATATCACGTCCAATTTAATAAATCGCTACGAATGTTGATTCGACAAAAGGACAAAGTGAAATCCACCGGTGGAAAGAAAACGGGTCTTGCGGCTGTTTAGAAACTGTCCCGACTACTGCTAACGCGCCGTCACTTTGATGTAGCATCTGAAGTGGTCGGGAAACCGGTGGAAGGGATAACTCGGATGAAAAGACACGGCGGATGGATGTTACATTCTACCCTCTGGAGGAGACGCAGAGTGGGTCTTCTGTTACGTAAGACAGAGGGAAGAGGGACAAGAGAAGCTGAGCGAGCAAGAGATGGAAAGAGAAGAGAGAGGGCAGTAAGGAGGGAGTTCGAGCTCTTAATTAGCTACAATTACCGCAACATAGCAATGTCGAGCGAATCGCCCGAGGCTTATCCTCGTTCCTTTCCCTCTTACTTCTCTTTCCGCGATCCTGCCCGTTGTCGCGCGGAATCCCGGCATTCTCTTCCAGTCGGTGCCCCTTTTCGGAACCCCATCTCCGGGCTATTTCCCGTAAAACAGCCAATTTACCAAGCCAATTTAAATTAATACGAGGAAAATAAAAATCCAGGTTGATTTGCTTTCTTCGTGAGATGGCTCCCTCCGAGATGGCCGTGTTTTTGAAGCGAGGCTCGCTTCGACAAAATGAAAGAGAGAAAGGATAGAAGATCCGTGATCCGAAAAAAAATTACTCTTTATTACCTCGGAAAATTCGAAGATCACGAGGCGATATTTTGATCGCGGCGAGCAGAGAGGAGGCGGAAGGGTGGGCGGAGCAGTCACTGCCGCTACCGCAACCTCTGCATCCGCTGTTGTTCGGGATTTTAGTTGGATAATGAGGAATCTTATCTAATATAATGGTACAACCCGCTGGTATCGGTATCCTTTAGAAGAAACTTTTCTTGTTCGCTCTGAGATTGTTCTTGGCCCTCCCTTCTCTTCCCCGCGTGCCCCGTACTTTTTCCGTCCTTCGACGGAGAAGCTACGTTACTTTCGTTAGTTTCACTCGTTCCACCTCTCGCTCTTTCCCGCGCTATGAATGTATAATTCAATTAGAGCCGTACGGCGTTTCGCGGCATGCGCGGCAATGTTCCTTTACGGCGCTTTCGTTGATTCGATTCTTCGTTTTAACGAACGGACACCAATTGGAAATTAATTACGATCGGCGCTCCGATTTGCGATTTTAACGGCGGAAAGGGGAAATATTAATTCCTGCGTCGGTATTCTCTTTTTTTCAACACTTTTACCGACAGGCTGCCAATGATGCTGTTCAATTACATTTTCTTATCACTGAGCCCAGAAAATCGGGCCTCTTCAGGTGCAACGCTGATGCAACGAAAATTAGCGATTGGTTGATTCGTGAGAGGGCGTCGGGTAGACCTCGAGTAGGAGTGGCGTTGTCTGGTACTGAGCGGTCACGAATCGTACTGGGGTACGAGTCGCGCAGTTTAACTAGGTGTGAATCTTTGTGTTATCTTGATTTTATGATAGCGAATTCTGGTGAATAAAGTATTACTAACCTGACCTAAATAAATTGTTATATAATATATATAATGTATTATGAGTAAAACGCGATGTTAGTGTACATCTCATGTTCGATAAAATGTCAAACATTTTGCACGTTGTTAAAACCACGCAAAGATTAAACAGTGCAATGACGCTCTGCTGTTGGATGAGTCGAGCACATGTTGTCACAACGTCGTAACGTATTTATGAAAGAGAAAGAAGCAGGCTGGCGGCGAAAGAAGAAAAAGAAGAAGAAAGGAAAAGAAGCGTGGAAAGAAGATCGTCGCGATGAACATGAGGAACAGCGGATTGTATTTTGGCAGACGGTTGCCAATGGCTCGTGGATTCCGTGGCGGTCGGGCCGTACGCGTCACTACGTGTACGTTCCGCATCTCGGTTTGTCTCCTCCTCTCCATCGGCTCGACAACTGCTACGCCCACGATCACAAACGGAATTATTTATGAGTTTGAACATGAGCCAGAGCTCTTCCGCAAGCCACTAAGATGCATCCGGACGCTAGTCACATTCTCTGAATATCGGGATAAGTCGTGGGACCTCGGTGATCTTGCCACATTCTGGAATTTCATCATGATTCGACTTGAATTAAAGATGCATAACGATGCGCACGGTTTGCATAAGAGAAACCGCGCAGTACCCTACCATCGTAAACGTTTGTCGCTACTCCGGTATCCATTCGCACGTTCTTCGAAGGAGTTATCGCTCTCTGAACGCTAGTCGAGTCTGATCGACCAATTCGAGAGGGTTGATCTTAATCTAATGTTACGTTAATGCACAAATTCTAAATTAAGCCCAATTATCGAGGAAATTTGCGTTTCAAATATACAAAATTCAGCGTCGATCGAACACTTTGACGATAAAATTTAAAAAGAAAGTTCGAAGAGACCTGAGGAACGACTCGAATTTTTTCAAAGAGTTAAAATTGTTGTAAAACGTCAAATCAAACTACGAGCTTCGTGGATTATTGATTAAACAGACTGCATTTAGATTTTCGTTCGATTTGAGAAACCGGGCTCGAGATTCGTATCGAAATTAAATTTGGTTGCAGCCGTTCTTACGTGCGTCGCGAAATTTTCGCGTTGTCATTAATTTTGATACGAAACGACGACTTTGTCGGACGAACTCTGCTAGAGATCTGTTATAAATAATTTCATAATGTCGAACAAAACTTTATGTGATTAATTTCGTAATGCTGGGCAGAAACGTGATACGTTGCTGCAATGTGTTAAAATAACGCGATCGTTCAAACATAAAGGGTGCTCAATTGTTTGAAGCGTGAACCGACATTTATTTGCGATGCAACTGACGTGAATATTCAAACATCCCTCTCGTAATTTAATAAAATTATCTGTTTTCTGGTTTGTAAATTTGCGCGCGATATCGATTTTATGCTCCGAGAATTTAATCTGCTCGTTTTGAATGTAATTTCAATGTTCTCGAGACAGGTGTCTTTCGGTAAGCGAGTTTCATCGACTCGTTGGATCTCTAGTAATCGTAACGATAAACGTATTCAGACGTCAAGTCTGAATCTTTGTGTGTGAAAACGAACGAGTAGATGATCTTTTGACATCAAATTTACAAATAAAGATATTCTTTCCGTCAAACGATACTTTACAGTTTATTATTTAAGGTGAATGATTGTACAATTGTAAAACAGATCTATATCTAAACGCTTGTAAACGTTTGTCAATTATTGTGCTCTAGAAAGTTATAAAAATCCGATGTAAAAAAACTTGCCTCTGATCGCGTAGAAAAATAAATAAACACGTAGGTAGGTGCTATCGAGTTAAATCTGTGCTGTCTGTATTGATATTTGTAACAAAGTGCGTGCATAAATTTGAATTGAAATATGCGTAAAGTTGGAAACGGCATCGAAGGAAAAATGGAAATGAACGGTTCGTTGCACATTTATTGCAAATGTACCGTATTATTCATTCGCTAATCAATAATCTGCGAGGCTCGTAATTCTTACGATGAAATTTCCCAACAGTTGACAACTTCCCTCCAAAAATGTTTGCCCTACTTGCCAGTTGTATTTCACTCGTTCTTTCTTTCTCCGAAACAAAGATCCTTTCGAATTAATTGACCCAGCTTGCAGCAAATAAAGTATAATAAACGAATGGCTCGTTTCATATTTGTCGTTGAACGTGTGATAATGTTATTCAACGCACTACTAATTTTTATTACGCGTTAATATACATTTGAATGAAATGAAAATTATAAATTACAATTGCAATATCATTCCACGTACTGCCAATTTTTATATGTTAATGTAAATTTAATAAATATTAATAACATTACGTGTCGTTACAAATTACACTCTTGCGTTAACGATATTAATATCAATTTAAATCAGCGAGAAGCATCCGCGCAAAAGTAAATTCAACGCACTAGAACGTTCATCGATGCTCGCATCTTCGGATTCTAACCTCTGTTTTCGGGAACTGCAATCTACGTTTTAAACAAATCGTACGTTCGAGCCGTTTCGCGCAAGTGGTTTCGCAAATCACGCCGAGTAACGACAGCAGCGGGAATATTTTCGTTAGCCGGGGGGGTCACGTGTAACGCGGCTGCGGTTCTTTCCGGAAACGTTATTCCCGTAAGCGGATTTCGTTCCGGCCGGGATTAGAAAAAGGAAGGTAGGAAAACGAGCCGCCGGTAAAATTTCGACGATTAATTACACGTGAATTCGTTGGAACGAAGGAGAACAAACTGAGAATATGCTTTGCGTGTTACGGAACACCGTGTCACGTGTTTCGCTTCGCTCAACGCGATAGAATCAACGCCCTAAGAACTCCGCCGCGATCCCCGAATTTGTACGTTTCGATCCTGCCCTCGTCTCGGGAAACGAAGAAAGTTTACAATCGTGCGAATTTTTACGCATAATTCATATTTTCAAAAGTGTAATTAAAAATAACCTCAAACATTTTTTTATTACATTGCATTACACATTTTACTACAATGTACATGTTATTTACGTTATTTTATTACTATATACTTTTTTTTCAGTGTAACTCAATTTTTCAAATAAACTGCTCGAGATCGAGCTTGGAAAAGTTTTGCAAATGGCTGCACTTGCAAGAAATAACCAACGTTATAACCAAGCGTTACAATCACCACTGTACTTTACTCGGTCTGTTTCTCACAGAATTGTATTACCGTTGCCCGCGGTTTTTTGAGAAAAATGTTCCGCGGTTAATAAAAGTTATTCGTGCTGTTCGGCACGTTTGAACGTTGCGAATACGACCGTTATGATTGTAGAGCTTTCGAACTAGAGAATTTTTACTTCCCGTGTTTAATTTTCCTTTTCAATTCCTTTTTAAAAACAACCGCGAGAGAAAACGTGGCTGGAAGTACCAAACGCGAGTTAAAATATTCATGGAGTTTTTAAATAACCGAGATTGCAGTCCTCAGTTTTTGCATTAAAATTTTGGAAAACACGAGGCGAAAGCATTTTTTTTCTTTTCTCTTTCGAAATCGTATCAATTGGTCGTATTTCTTTTTTGTACATAAAAGTACCGAATATTCTTCTCGTTACGTTACTGTTATATTTTTCGAATGTCGCCTGTGTTTGATTTTGTTTAAACTCGTAAAATATTTGTTTCCGCTTTAAATATCGGAAATTTAATAAATACACATGTTTATAAATATACTGACGCACATTAATACCACGTTAATACCTAAACATTGACATTGTTATAATTTTCTAAAAAGAAATTGTGAAGATACTCTTTCTTCTCGAAAATGCTACAAATTGTCACGGTACATGAAAAAACATAATCTACAACGAATTTGAGGATTGAAGTCTTATTAAATTTCGTACGTGAGGCGAAGAAAGGACGAAAATGTTACGATTTTTTTAAATTTTCGTAGAGTTCAATAAAATGGCGGGAAAGATCGTGCATCGAGCTATCGAAGGTTGTCGTAAATCTTCGGAGTCCTTGTGTGAAAAAAATTTTTCAATGCCTTTACATTCCAAGAACAAATTCTTGGAAGACAAAATTCGAAGAGAAAATTTCTAAAGGAAACCGTGTTCCGTAGCTGCTTTCCTTGCCCTGCATCAATGTTACCGAAAACAGAGGTGAAATCCTTTCGGTATTCGAACGGAGAGTAGCATTGCAATCACCCTAGTTCGATCCGCGACCAGCGAGCGGCGCCACTTAACGGATAAGTAGATATGGATAGTATTGGGTCAGACGCAGCGCTCTCCTTCACTGGCAATAAGAAACACGGGTGCAATTTGGGTGATTGTCTGACGATCCAGACAAAGTGTCGTACACTTAATTTCAAACATTTGAAGAAAAAACAAGAATTCACACGCACTGATTTATTTGTTAGTCGAAGCGACATGTACTCTGGAAAAACGACAAGCTTTTTAGATATTTTATGGCTATCAATTTATTTTTTACACGTTATACACGTTATATGTGTTAGAGCTTAAACTAATTTATTTATCGAGTTACACGTTGCACGTTCGATAACATTAAATTATTAATGTTTATTCAGTCACGCGTTACGTGCGAAGGTTTAAACTAATTTATTTGTAAAATTGCCAATTACATATTGAAGTTTCGTGGATTTCTGAAGAGATGATTGTGATTTTTGTACTCTGAATAAATTTGTACACTGTTATGCGATACATTAATGAACTCGCAATCATCTTATATTTGTATTGTAACATTTGTCAATATTCAAGTATCTACAAATACTTTATTAAAAATGTTTAATTATACGGTAAATATCCATATCGCAAGTAAAAAAGTATTAATTGCTCGCAATAAATTTGTCGACTTTATCTCTCGTTCAATGAACAACAATGTGAAGATGGAAAGCTGCCGGACTTGTTAAAAGCAGACGCTTTGTTTGCCCAAATAAATTTCGTCAAGTGAGAATAACGAAACACGACAAATGAATTCTGTTCTCGATAGATTGAAAAATTACAACCTCGCGTTTGCGTGGTATCTGTGCATCCGATTCGCAGAACGATTACGAAGAAAAAGAATAACGCTTCGAATATTTTCATTGTCAACCTTGTCGACCGTTCGCAACCTTCGAAATTACCAAATAATTATCGTCGAAAATTGTGAAAGCTCGTAGAAATAACGAAGCACGGTTCTTGCGAGTTGATCGTTTCTTTCTGAAACCCGTATAATAAACAAACGTAAATGCGTATTGACCCTCTCGAAGCAATAAATATTTCGTAAAAATGAAATTAAACGTTTTTACGTACGTTGCTTGAATAAGCAATTACCGAATCAAAGGAAATTTCATTCCCTGCCCCCCGCGTCAAATATTTACGACGCAAAATACAAAAACAAAAAAAAAAAAACAAAAAAACAAAAAAACAAAATTGCTCGAAAACAACGTAAAGGATTTACACTGTTTAATGGCAAAAGCGAACGGGAACGCAAAGTATTAATTTAAAAACATGCTGCGCAACATTCAACGACCATAAAGTGAAAAGCGAGATCGCCAGGGAATAAGTGAATTTCTTTTCAGAAATGAAAGATACAAAAATATCGCGTGTGTACATCCAGCAACTTCGTTTCGTTTATTTCGCGTGTACGTACGTACGTACGTACGTACACACTTTCGTTTAAACATGCATAGCGTTCGCTTTAAATAAACGCGGAAAAATCCGGCGTAGCTCCTCGGCATACGATTGCAAGTAAAACCATTTGCTGCGCGAGCAGGGAACTCCCTTTGGAAAGTAAATTTATTCTGGCAACAATGCCTTCGGTCGAAAATTCCTGAAGAATATTGAAGATTCAACGATAAGATACTTTCCACACAAAAGAGCAAACAGCTACAAAACGCGGCGAATACGCGCATACTCCTTAAGGGTAGATTGCGCTACAGATCGGCGAAATCGAGCTGCATCGTTTATACCTTAAACTCGTGCCGCCACGGTTCGCCAGAACGGTTCTGCGACTTGCTCAGGCTACGAGATACTCGACGCAGACAAGCGTAATTGCCTTTCGAGAAAACGATATCCAAATGATTTTTTTTTCTTCTACGAAATTTGGGGATTTGAGGAGATTTTGGATGCTAAAGTTTGACTCGAAGATTCATTGTAATTTAAATTTTTGAGGCAGCTTGTTACAAAGGATCTTGTTGAAAAATTAATGAAATTTCTGGTGACAAAAGCGTTCGGTTAATGAAATTAATCTCAAATAATTGACAATTATACATTTTCGAATGAGAACAATTTTATTATTATTTGAGCCACGATATAAAATAATCTGATGCTAGATTGACATTTTATTTCGATATTTAAGAGTACTTCTCTAGATGCAATATTTGCTATTGTTAAAAGATCATATTTGCAATGCTTTTACGTTCCATCGTTAGTTTTCTATTAACACTTTTACACGTACGTATTCTAATTAATACGTATAAAATGCATATTATGTCTTAACAGTACATGTGAAATGTTTGAAATACGTAGAAAAGTAGTTTAGTACGAGAAGAAAAGCATCTGTCACTAGAGGATATTTTGCTCGTACGATATCTCTGTCGCGGAGTGTCGCCTCAATTTTGACACAAAAAAAGCATTCGTTTTTATTAGAAAATAACGAATACATCATTCGTAAAATAGTATGTTTTCGTGCCGCGTGCATACGAGGATGCTCTATTGGAAAAGCAAATAAATTGCTTGCCAGTGGCGAATTTTCTTTTAGCGAGCGGCTTCGCAAACCACACCGGAAGTAGCAGCAGTAGTGGTGGTCGATAACTATCAGATATGGAAATGGCGCTGCCAATCGCCGAAAGTTCAAACATCTGTAGGGCATTCCAAGTGAAGTGAATATTTCCAGGACGTAATGCGAAGTGTTTGCACAGCAGATGGCACTAAGCGAACGTGCTTCCTTCCAAGTCACAACGCGTCTCGTAGGCCGAAACTTTCTCACACAGGGACGTTAATTGTGTTGCATTTGTCAAAGGACGCGAGTAATTTGGAGGCGTTGCGAGCACCGTCGTTTTTATGCATTTTTGTATTTTTACTCAACGCAGCTATTTAGGAATTTATGTCACGAGTTACTTATTTATTTATTATTGCACATATTATACTCTGTTATACGTTACATGCTTTGGATATTTTATAAAAACTTTTCTTCTTGTTTTTATGTAGAAACACTTATTACGCGCATTTTGGTGCACCTTTGCATCTTTCGCTAAAATCTTTTGCTTGTTCGCGAATTTTCAATCATTTTTGTTAATCTTTTTCGAGTCGAAAATGAATATAATATATATTCGTATCGGTATACATCTAACAATGCACGACGAGTTTAGAACAAGAGGAAAACTATAGTTACTATTGAATCAATAGTACAAAGTATAAAGCATACAAGGGAATCAATAAAGTATCATATATATAGTACTCACAAACTAGGTACATCTGCCAAATTTCAAATACTTGGAGCATTTCGTGGATTTTAATTAATCTGTTAAAATTGGACTGCTCTTAAAATATTTTTGCGAGTAAAATTTCATTTCTGTTGATTGTAATAATCGATAATAATAAGAGCACATTCTGTGCATTTTATTAACACGTAGTAAATTTCTAAGTTATTAGAGTCACAGAAACTTGCAACAATGACAAATTTATAAACGATATTTGTGAATAATGAAAATTTATTTCTATTTATTGCTCTGTAAAATGTTTAAAACCTTTGCCCATGTGCGACGCTACACACGGTAATCATTTTTAACTGAACGTTTTCAATATATTTTAAAGCATTTTCGATAGTTAAAAAACTTGACCAAAGTCAGTTTCAAACAAAGTGTTAGTAACTGATCAATTTTATAATGTTACCTGAGGCGAGGTGAAGAGTATGAATAATAATACGATGTAACGCACTCGTAAAGTAAATATACTGCAATTTGTTAGCAGTAACAAATATAGGTTATTGACACATTAAGTGACGATTTATTAGAACAATAACGACAATCAATTTGCATAAAACGCGGTTAACGAATGGCACTCACCGGCACAATGTGATTCAAGTACCGCTAGTACCATTAAAGTTTACGTGCAATTTTTACAACGAAATCTATTCAGCAATTTGTTCAGAAAGAGTAGGAAGAAATTGTAATTGTGAAATAAAAATTTCAGAAATACAAAAATTATTTATCGTACAAGCTACGATAATGTATTCTACAGTATTCTGAACAATTTCTTTACACGAAACATCTGAAGAAGTATTCGTGAATATTTTAACGTGGCAAGTTGTTCAGTTTATTTAGAAATGAAGTATTCAACGAAATTTTAACATGTAAAATTTATCGTCGTAACGATTGCAATCTCGGCTTTCTCTACATTTGACTCTCTGAAAATCGCGTAACTCGGAAATTACGCGTAAGTAATTAATTTTCATTGCTGTGTTACTACACTTGAAATACCAAACAATTACTCCAAACTTTAAATTCCAGCAAACACACCTATAGTAATTAACATAATCTATATAAATTCTCTGCTCAAGCTTAAGCTGTTGAAGCACTTTTATTATTATTACTCTCGCTGAAAGTATCAGACGAATTCTAACAATGACAATTTCGTGCATTCCTCGAGCAGTAGTACAGATAGATAGAAGGTACGGAAGGCAAAGAGCGAGAAGAAAGAGGAAGAAAAAAAGAGAGAGAGAGAGGGAGGGAGGGAGGGAGATGGAGAGCGGAGTGGTTGCATGGACGCATCGAGCAACCCTTTCGGGTTGGCGGCGAGCGAGCGACTGCTGGCTCGCGTCTTAACTCGTGCGATTCCGCGGACGCTCGGGAACGCCGGCGCCTCTGGGCGTCGCGACGGCGGGCGTCCAGGGCTGGCAGGCTGGCAGGCAGGCAAAGGCAGGCGTCCCTTCGCGCTCTCCCCGCCAGACGAGTTCCGACTCTACGCTCGGCCGGACGTGACGTAACGCGCGCAGCGTGGAGAGCGTAGAGAACGTCGTCGCCGTCGTTCTAGTCGCCGTCGTCGTCGTCGTCGTCGTCGTCGTCGACGTAGCCCGTCGTCTCGACCTAGCCTGTATCAAACCCTCTCTCTCGCCCCCTCGCGACACACACGTATACACACACACACACACACACACACACACACGCACGTACACGCACGCACACACGCACGCACGCACGCACGCACGCACGCACACACGTAAACACACACGGAGAAACACGCACACGTTCTGTCTTTCTCTTTCTCTCTCTCCCCCCTCCCCCCTCCTCCGCCCCCGCTCCACCCGCGACACACGAAAAACACCTGTGCTTCCGTCGTGTGCACGCCGAGACTGGCGGCTCGCTGCTTCTTCGTTGACGTTTATCCTCTCGTCGTCAGTCGCCGGGTCAGTCGAGTGTCAACGGGTAACAGTAGTAACAGTGTCGGCAGGACGCGCGCCGCTCGTACAGACCGCGTGCGTTTCGCGCACGCAAGCCCCGCTTCGTCGGGGGGTTCTGCTACTCGCACGGACTGAGTTACTCGAGTGTTGGTGAAAAGAAGAGAAGAAGGAGAAATTTCGCTGCGAACGAGAGTGAAGTAACTTTGTGGTGTGATCGGAAGATCGAGGAGCGGTGGTGGTTCGACTCGGAGGATCGAGATCACGTGTGAGATTACGCGTATCTGTATCGAAAAATTGCGAAACAAATCGCGGGAAAAAAAGGTCTTACTCGCGAAAGCAAAGAGAGATTGAACTACCCGACAGATAGTTCAGATAGAAAGCAGAAGGTGCAACGTGGAAAGAGAGAGAGAGAGAGAGGGGCAGCGAGAAAGTGGGGAAAGTTTCGAAGGGGAGAGGGCCGAAGCCGACGCGAAGGAAACAGATGTCAAGAGATATCGGCGGAGGAAAGATCCCGTGTGACGACGTAAAGTAATGTCGCAGGGAGAAGAGGATCTTGCCCGCGAACTTGGTGACGCGTCGCGATAAATAGATCGCAGACACGGGTGGTGTGCAGTGACTTGACGATTCCATCGTGCACCACGTACGACAGCGTGCGACAGTGCGCCAGTTATTACTGATCGAGTAATGCCACGGGACATTAACGTCGCCGATTGATCCGCCGGTAGCCGCGATCGCACGCCTTGCTGCACGTTTCGCAAGCGCACCTTAATTAACACTGACACTCTCTCGCGGATCGGTGAAGTGAAACCATCGCGGTAGGGAATCGAGTGATACTCGTCCTCGTCCGAAATCACGTGAGGTCCGCTGAGAAAACAAAGCAAGTTATTCGCCACGGCGAAGCCACGAATCCAGCGAAGATGCTGACAATGTCAACTTTGATGATGCCGACCACGATGACGACCATGACGAATCCTGGACCTATACCGGCGCACAGCATGCCTCAGAAGATGGAACCGCCTAAAATAACAACTTCTACTCTCACCCACGCGACAACAGCCGGCAACAAATCAGGTACCGCCTTTATACTTGCAGATTTATGGCTGTGCACTATCGTTCGAGCGCGGCTCTAAGGATAAATTTAACCGGTACATCGTGCCGGCCGAGTATGCACCGTTGCTCCCGTCAATCCGTGAACGATATACGTCGCCCAAGTTGACGGGGCTCGCGCCGGTCTCTCCTCGTTCGCTTCGCGCTCTTTCAAACCGCTTAATGCCCCATCGATCAAATTATTGTACTCGGCCGGTGCGTTAAATATTGACCCCCTTCCCTCTCCGTTGATATTTCCACGCGGTTATCAAACCGATAACGCCGCGTTCCATCGAGTTCCACGACGAATTCCTCCCTTTCTTTTGTTTCTTCCACGTCCACGTACGCCAGATTGATATTTACAGCGTATTGTCGCGAAAAGTCTGATGCGCGCAGCGACTATAGCAACTTTCACAGTTGTTCGATGCCCGGCGTGTTTAGTGGCCATGAAAAAGTGCGCGCTCGAGATCTACGGCGAATAAATCTCGAGACAGATTCTTTTCTTTTTCTTTTTTTTGTTTCTGTGCGTGTGCTTTCTTGGGTCGTTGTTCAGTCGCCGACCTGCAAACGCAAGAGTCGAATTAATTTCGCGTACGAGCGTTGCTCGCGACAATCCCCGTGGACAAGCCGTGTCTCGCCGCGAGGCGAAAACCCGGCGTTCTCTAATCGTCTTTATTTATCTCGCCTGTCCGCTGCGTTCCGTCGTTGCGCGAGACCACCACAACAGCTTCGGACGATTTTTACTCCCGTTTTATTTCATACGTACCGTTCTTGATACTTTTGCCGCGCGAAACTACCGCAATTCTGTGTTCCAATTCCGGCGTCCATAAAAGAAGTGCTAACTTCTTGTAGGGTGCCGCGCGTGGGAGAGGTGGAAAGTTGGGCGAGGAAGGAGAAAGAAAGAAAGAAAGGAAGAAAGAATGGCAAGGCCGACTGATCTGGATGTGACCCGCATAGAAATTGGAATATACGCCCCGGCTTTCTAAGATGCTCGTGAAAGTAATAACGTTGATCGTCCAGGAATTAATTGCTCCCCATTACGGATGTCGACTTTTCTCGATTAGCGTTCGTGACCGGCGCGGTTCCCCGCCCAAGAGAGAGAGAGAGAGAGAGAGATCTACCAGCGGCCGAGAGCAATTATCCGCCGGTAATTACCGGCTAATAAACATTTACCCGACGAAACGTTATAGCTCAATTAAAAATTTATAACCCGGGCCGCGCCGGCTTGACAAAGCCGCGGAAAAAAGACCAGTTGGCTGCCGGCCAGGACTTTGTAGTCGCTACTCGAACGACGTTCTTCCCCCCCCCCCCCTGCCGACGAATCTTTCCTCCTTTCGAAACGAAAATCCTTTACGTCGTGCCTCGGCATGTGCGAGCTTTCATTCTCTCTCTCCGTGTCATTACGCTGCGCACTGTTCGTGAAAGTACTCGAACACTTGAAATTTGTTATGTTGTCCGTGTGGAAAATTTTCAACTTTCATCGACGTTGTTGTAGGATGTGGTATTTGATGAAAATCGCATACACAGATGATGTCTTGATCTTAGATCGTAATCTGTTCTGCGTATTGTGGATTAATTTTGCAAGTAAATTTTTTCCAACAGATTTTCGATTATCAATTGTATTACACGTAATTCGATATAAAGTGTTTCTTGAATATATAATGAAGATTCATTAACACTGCAGTAAAGCCATTTGGGTTTGAAACTACAAGATATTTCACACGAGTGCATACTTCAATACTCAACGGGGACTCATCTTACTACACACTTGTATGTTAATTTTTTATTGCATGTACATTTCCAACTTTTTCACGTATCTTTAGCTCGATTTAGTAATAATTTCAAACGCGATTATGTCGCTCAAGATGTTTAACACAACCTATATATATATTTCAATACCATTGATTCACGATATAATCACTGAAATATCAATATAATCGACATTCAATTATTTGAACAAATCGAATTACATGCTTGCAAAATACCACGTACTAACTTTATGATCGCAATGTACGAATATCTTCCAAGATTGACGAGTGTAATTGTCAATTGTCTAGTTCATACCGTGTATGAGTAAAAATTCCTCAGTGTTCAAACGTGTTCACTCCACCCCTTCAGTAGTTCGATACTACTCTCTCTCTCTCTCGTCGCCAAGAGAAGAAAAAAATAATAATTTCGCCGAGAGATAGGCATCGACGATGAATCCATCGAGTGGATCGTGTCTAGATAGGAGAGAAGCTCTTAACTGCGCGGCACTTAGCACGTACCAGCTGTAGCTGGATTACAATGAAAACCGTTGTTACGGCTCGTCGTCATTGTATACACGGTTGTTCAGTTTCGGAACCGAGACCATCGGCGTACCTGCTCTTGCTACTCGTCGGATAGACTCGCGGATACGCTGGAAAGTTCTAGACGAGTCCTTTAGGACGACAGAATTCAAAGGGTGCTCGAACCTTTCTCTCTCTCTCTCTCTCTCTCGGTTGCTAGATAACTATATCTGCGCCTTCCGTTCGTCGGCTTTCTTTTTCGACCGGTGTTTACTGTCGCGCAGCCGCTCCAATTTTCTCGTTGTTGCTCGTAAGTCGAGTACGGCAATTTCATCCATGCGATCGCGACGAGGCTCTGATTACAAATTGCGCTCGCATTGATTTTGCATCAAACGCATCAATTACTTTGCTCTTCCACGAAATTCCACATTTCCACTGTTCCGGATACACGTTTCTTATTCTGTCGATTCGTTTTTCGTTGCAGTATTGCTTTGCGAACGTTAGCCCACAATTCTGAAGGCAGTGCTTCGAGCAAAAGGATTTTTCATACAATGAAAATGTTCGTTACAAACGTTAAGCTATTAGAGTTTACGGACACGGTTTCTTTGAATCTTTGTGTTTCTATGTTATTAAGCTCCTTAGCCTTGAAATTTATTACCACTGTGTCCCCTTCTTGCGCTTCAATAGAATTTACGCGTACCTAGGGTTGCAGTACAAATTACCACCCGGACAGGATTGTCCAAAATTTCGTATTGGCGTTTGACATTTTCTCTGTAAAAAATTATGCTTTGGTCGTACCTTGACCGTCGTCTTGACAGGCAGAACATTTCTCGGATTGCGAACATTCTTTTGAGTACTGAATTTTGCGCAGTGCGCACTTAACTTGCAAATACCAAGGTTCGAACTTTCTGGTAGAATTCTTAGTATTTATGGACAAAGTGCGCGGTGTATTACTCAACGGTTGTTCTACCTGTCAAGACGACAAGACGTAACGGGAATTTTCACGGAGATTATAAACACCGGATAGAGCGTGGCGAAGAATTTTCGGCACTTCTTGGAAATGCCCGAATGGATTTACGGCACAGTGATTCTTTTTTTGTGTCTCCTAAATCATAAACCCGAATCCTTCACACGAATAATTTTATTTCAATGAGTATTTGCACTTTGATACGTAAATTTTACACAACAATTAATTTCTACGAAAATTCAATGCAGTGTAATATTTTATAAAACGAAACTATTTAGTTTCGACTAAATTCGGCAGGTATTTTCTCCCGGTGTTCCTTCGAATCGTTCCTTTGAGATTAACGCGACGTTCCATTTTCTCCAATTTTCGTCACGCGTGTTCGATCGTCATTCGAGAGAGAGAGAGAGAGAGAGAGACGTCAGCGTGACTGCGCGATTTCTGTGACGAAATGGAAACGCAACTTTCCAAGAGTTGTTACACGTCGATTACGTAATTTTCCAAAGTTTGAATACGCAAAGTTGCCGGCTGCAGGCAATTTCCAGCTATTGATTATCGCCCGGTTATCTTTTATCCGGGACGCATGATAATCGTTAAAGTCGCGTTCCGTAACTATGAATAGCCTGTGCCGATGTTGTTACAACGATGGAAGGGATCGCTTATTCGACGTGATGTATAAAATAAAAGTTTAGAAAAGGATACAGGAAAGAAATCGAGGACTTTGTCGTGAGACGGTGTATAAATCTATATATATATATATATATATATATTTATACCGTGGATTCGCAGTAAGAGGATATTCACTGCGCTTTCTGTAAATTTACTTTCCTATAAACACGACGTTTGTTTATGTTTTTTGAAAGAAAACGTTAAACGTTCGCTCGGTCTCTGTAATCTTCCGAGATTTACTTCGGATAGATTTAATGCCTCGTTGAAAAAAAGAAAAGGAGACGCAGGGGATTTAAATTCCTCCGTGTTGTATCGTGCGGAAGATTGAAAGGAAATTATGAGAGATTTTTAACAACAGTTCTCGGCGTTATTATTAATTGTATCATTAATATTAATATTACGACTAATGCTAGATAGTTGTTGAAATATTGCGAATTACATATGTGAATTATGTAAATTACAGTATGAATTGTAAATTACGTTATTGAATTATGTAAATCACATGGTTTGTACGTGTAAATTGCATAATTTGTACACTACTTGCTTCTTTTGTTCCTGTAGCTGCTAAAACAGAACTGAATAGCGTGTCTGCGAAATCATCGATACTTCTACTTAATGTCGCATGATATTTCCACTTGATCGATCACCAAAATGGTCAAACGTTTTCAAAAATTGTACCGAGATGTAGATAACATTATATTCGTCGAGAAAAACAAGTTTTTAAAATATTTTTGCGATGTCATGAAATGTTATACCAATTTGCCAAATTATCAACGAAACGTGTTTAAAATCTTCAGTCGTGTAATTAAACGAAGTTCATTTTTTAATACGAATTTAACTCTTCATATTCTTTGTCGAATATGTTCAATAATCGTAAAAAAGTAGAAACAACAGAGTTTTCTACTTTGATATTAACGTTTCAATTGTAGAAAAATCACATCTCCGGCATTTTCGACTCTTACAAACGAGATATTGCATTTAAATAAATTCAAATTCTTCTTGCAACCGTGACAAACACGTCGCCTCGTGTGCATAATTACATGTACAAAATAACGATCGACAAACAGAAGAAACGTACAGATATTAAAATTCTACAGTGCACCGATAAAACTGCGTAAGAAAACATCCCCAAATGATAAATCTCCCGTTGTCGAGAGACCTTTAAGCGTGTCGAAAGAAAGGAAAAAGGGGGGGGGGATGAAGAAGCGAAAGACGAAGAAATCGACGTAATGCGTGAGGCGACGGCGTTCAAAGGCGTGTTTATCCACGTATGTGTAATCCAAAGCGCGGAATACGTGGAGCTGCCAATAGGGCAATCCCTAGCCGTGCGCACTTAGCACGTACTAACTGTAGTTACCGTTACATCGCGAGTGTACGTGTCGTGGGAGCGTAACAAGGGCGCAAGTCCCGGCATCGTGCCACTTCGCCACGTATACTACCTGCGTGGCATGCACGTTAGCTACGTAGGCAAGTGGATGCATGGAATTTATCGAAGACCACCAGACGTCACGGCATTTGGCCTCGTATCGGACGCTGACGCGAATCAATCCCGTTAATTACTTAACGATTAAATACAGCGCGATAATCTTGCCCGGATCCGTCGAAATGGCCAGCCAAACCTCTTCTTTCCCGAGTGGGGGTTTATTTACGTCGCACCGCGGCTGACCGTTCGAGTCGAGCGTGTACGGGTTGATACATCCGGTATCGCGATGGGAATTTGACTAATTAGTAATTAGACATGGATAACTAGACGTCACTGAATCGTGACAAATTTTTTTTTTTTTTTTAATCGTTTGAACAATAGATTGTTCTCGAAACCAACGCGAATGTAGCGTTTTACAAATTTTGTACGTTGTTGGACAATGGCAATAGTCTATGGATTTTCATCGTGTGGAATCTCAGCTTGGTAGCATTGTTCGCTCGGAGTAACGCATTTAAAAAAGAATGTAAGAGTGTGTCATTAATTTCTCTACTCGGAGCAAGAGCGTGCACGGTAAGCTGATCAGTCACCTGTCTCTTTACGCGATGTCGCATTTGTTTCAGTTAAAAACGAACGACATGGCCTGTTCAGGTGCAACGCTGATGCAACGAAAATTAGCGATTGGTTGATTTGGGTCACGTGATTCGCGAGGGGGCGTTGGGATACGAGTCGTGCAGTTTTTTTTCTTCTTTTTCTCGCCCTTTTACGTTCGAACGTTTCGAGCAGTTGCCAACGTGGCCGCGGGCTCGACCATCCCTCCCCGACAGCGGAGGGAATTTTTGCATCGCGCGAGAGGTGTTAAGGCTGGCCAAACGACTCGTCTGGGATAACGAAGACGTCCTAGTGGCACGCTGGCGAGATGGAACGTTCAATTATTTACAACTTGGTCGAGAGAGAGAGAGAGAGAGTTCGGAGGGGGAGAGAGAACCGGCTCAGCAAACGTGCTCTGATAAGAAAATTAATTCTGTTTACCGGCGTTTTATAGGGAGGGCGGCGAAAGTGTAAAGGATTCGTCGCACGAAATTATTCCCTTTAGATGGGTCGGCAATTTCGTTACGGCTCTCATGTCCGTAGTGTAGAAAGGCGCGCGCCGGTTGGATTTGTTGCAGACGTGAAGAAACTTTTCACCGTGTGCAGCCGTTTTATTATTTAAGACGTTGCCCTGGGAGTGTGCGATGATACGCGGAAAAATTCTTGTTCTTGATGGCGGTATTCGCCGCCACGGTGATGGATAGAAGAAAGTTTCAAAAATAAATGACGTGGATAAAGTGGAATTGTATTTAATGAGAGTGAACCGAATGAACGATTGTTATCAACGTCGATGGGAACATGTCTGGCGTGAAACTTGCTAATTCCCATATAGCGAGAAATGATGTCTTTGGCTAAATGAATATTACAACACATTATTATATATATTTATAATGCAAATTTTATTTATGCGAGATACCAATTTCAAAGTTTTTTTATTATTTTTATCGCAATACACGATAACAGCAAACAACAACGTAATAATATTTTGTCACAATAATGGAAAAAATGAACACACGTTGTTGTTTGTATCACAAAAATATGTAGCTATTGCGAATTTATTTTTTTTGTTCGATACACCGCAACTACCGTGGATTTTGACATTTTACACAAGAAACGAAAATGCACGGAATGTAACTAAATTCGATGAAACTAAACTTCCATTTAGCTTTCATTTCCTCGGTTATGTTCACGTGTGAACGTAAAAAAAGAAAATACGTGAAATTCAGCAGTCTAATTATAACACCGAGAAAGTATCCATTAGTACTAGAAACGAAATTACGCGCAAATGTGTAATTCGAGAACCTTGTAATTCAGAAATGTACAGCTGAACGAAAGGTTGTCAGCTTTTACGAGCGTTTCAATCGTGCTCACCTTAAAACGTGTATATCGAAAAGTTTCAAATAACGCGGAGAAGTGGTGTTGTCCAATTACACAATCGCTGGCTGTGGAAACGTTACGACAGAATGAAACAAAGTGAAACATTCCGCTCACGCGGAACGCAAGTGGCGTTTCATAGAAAATAATTCTATTTGAAACACGTGATACATTACCGGGACGGAAAGCTCTATCGGGCAGAGTTTTAGATTAACTCTTTCGAGTGCTCGCTTAAATTATCAAAAGCTTGAAAATCTGATACACATCGATCGCCAGACTTGCTATTGGTAACTTGTTTATAGTTGCTGGCCGTTGAATCAGGGATTTACAACACTTTCTGGCTACTAAAATTTATCAATCGTTGAAATAATATTAATAATTTTTACGCTATTGACTTATATTATATTGCATCATCGGAATTTTATATTATCATACTATTATATACCGTTACATCATATCGGAGTAATTTATATTATCTTTACGTCGCAGTGTGTCTAAAATTTACCTAATCTTTACAAACAATACCATGACATCGATATCGACTATTAATTCGTTATTTTTATTTTCTAACGATTTCTTAATTTCAACAGATGATCAAATTTATTACTATCCAATTTACCAAAAATATTGAAAATTACGAGTGGCGCGTTCCAATAAGGATGTTGGATTATCCGCATGATACACAAACCCCAAGTCCTTCTTCTCTCGTGTGACGTACGGGCTAAAGAGACACTCGAAGAATTAAATGATCGACACACGATACCGTATAATTTACCAAGTATAACCACTTCTCGAAAGAACTATTCGAAATTATCGATCCCGTAAACTCGGAGAAATTTATGAACGAACCGCATTAACGATTCCAGTCTAAAGTATCACTATCTATGGCTCTTAAACTCGGCAACGAGATTAACGAGCAACAAAGTTCCGACCAATCGTTCGATGAACAGAGAGAAACTCGAGAAATTCGCGTGCTCTCCCTCCGCCCCCTATCGCCGATCTATCAACGCTTACCCGCGTACGATCGCGGATGCACTCGCTGTTCGCCTAAACGAGACGAATGGGAGCGCGTCGTCGAACGAGAGGAAAGTAAGAACAGGGAAAAGTGGGGGAGGCGGCAATTTTCCAAGATAGAACAAAAGTCGACAATGGGCGCGCCGATGGAAAAGAGGCCGACGACGAAAAGCCTCGAGACGATGGATGGCTTTAGCTTCGGTTTCCTGACGAGGTTACCGAAGTTTCGTCCGCAGATTCAATTTTAGTTGGCGCCACCCTCCCCCCTCCACTGAATGCTACGTGGTTGGTACCCTCTCCAGTCAGCTATGAAAAATCCAGGTGCATTTGCAAATCTCGAACGTCTCTAGAAAAATGAGGATTTGAGCTTGATGTCATTGATACGATACTTGCTATTGTCACTGTCGCTTGTCATAAGGATATTTTAGGTTTTAATAGTGTAATATTCGATCGAGTTGGATGCGCTTGGTTTCGTAACAAGTAACTTTGCAGTCAGAAATGGTTGGAAACGTTTACTCGTCGTTGTTACTCGTCGTGGCTATTTTTATTTAGAACTCACGAGCAAACTGCGGATGTTTATGCGTTTTATCGCTGAAAGTGATTTTAACGGGGATAGATAGCCCAGAAAATCGGGCCTCTTCTAGGTGCAACGCTGATGCAACGAAAATTAGCGATTGGTTGATTTGGGTCACGTGATTCGCGAGAGGGCGTGGAGTAGACCTCGAATCGTACTGGGATACAAGTCGTGCAGTTTTTTGAAGTTTGAAATCCCGAAACAATTTTTCGCTCCATCGTGCCTCAAATTCGACAGACTGGCTACGTAGCAACTATCTCTTCTCAAACGGGCAAGTGCTCGCAGGCCATTTTCAATTCAACTGCGTTTAAGTTCTCGCGATTTCCGCGCCTTCCGCCTGATCGCGGCTTGTTTCCAACCCTCCTCTCCGCCCCAAAACGGAAGGTTGTCGCGGATTCGTCGACTTCTCGTTCTGACCGTGGCTCGCGTTCGTTACCGCTGCTCGCGGATGCGTTCGAATTTGATTATCAATTAATTACACCGTCGGTATAAAGTAACGTTCAATATTGAGCGCTGATCACGGAGCCCGCCCGTTGCGTCGTAACAACTGTTGGCATTGTTAATTCTATGGATAATTGCTATTATTAATTGGTAGAAATTGCGATTGCGGCGCTGAGATCGGATCGGCCGATGTTTCGCGTATCGTCCCGTTGTTTTCCTTCTCCGTGCAAAATATCACAACTTTCGAATTAATTGAACGTTCTACGATTCTTTTTTTCCCTTTTTTTTTTTTTTTCTCCATATTCATGGCTCCTCTCTCGCATATTTTCCGTTTCTTTCTTGTTTTTTGTTTGACGTCCGATGGGTTGTTTTATATAATTTCCGGAATGTTGTTTTTTGTTGTTTTCCGAACGACGCGCTGTATTTATTCTGAGCGATATACTCCGCGCTGTATCTTTTATTTCTTTCTTCTGTTTTAATTTGGTTCGCGGTTCGAAGCGTCGCGGTGACGAAGAGAGAGAGTTATGAATAATTGAAAGCTTTTTTTATTCATGGTGTCTTTTTGTTGGAAGAATCAAAGAACATTGTGTCCTTCTTACGAAGAACGCACGTTCTTCTCCGTTTTCTTCTTAAAAGGGACATCTAAGAGATATCTAATTCAAATAGTAATTACCAAATTTTGTCCAAATACCAGAGTTTCCAGATATTTGCGTTAGCGATATCTGTTAAGAGTGATTCGTATCCTTTTGTACGTTCGATAATTGCAAAATTAAGAATTGATAGTTATATCCAACGTTGAATTCGACGGGAAATCATCTGGGAAAATAATTTGATCGCGTTCTCATTTTTAATAAATGACACAATTCTCGATTACACGGGAACATTGTTCGATCAATCAGATTTGTAAAGAGAATAGAACGATGATAAATAATAACAACAAATTTCACAATGTAATTTTGCGATCGAAGAACGCGTTGTGCTTTTTCCTCTACGAAACATCGCTACCTTTGTTTCGTGCGACAAAATATAAATACTTTGATGGCAATTTTCGAATTGAACTTGTTAGAACTCGTTCCTTTTCAGCGTTGTTCCAAGATGTATTTCGAGGTAAGCGTGCAGATGTAAGTCACGTATTGCGAAACGAATTGAACTGGCAGAAGATAATCAGTCAGAAGCATTGATCAGGAAACCAGAAAAAAGAGCGACCTTGTCACGTTATCGCGATAAAATCTAAAAATACCGCGACTACCTACTACCTACTACTATAGTCGCGGGTGATTGTCAATATCCGCATACCACGGGGGAAAATCTTTAGCGCGACGTGCATAGCGCGCAACGTAACTGGAACGTACTCACGATGACTACTCGATTGCTTGAACGAGAGAGAAAGAAGAAAGCTTATTTTGCAAAATGCGAGGGAGCGAAGAAGAAAATGCCCAAACATTCGTCAGTCCGTGTAGTCACGTACACTTTTAATTATATAACGAGTAGATCTTGTATTTTTAGAAATCGAATTCGAAAGAAAAAATTGTTCCGCGCACTTGGCGTTACGGAGTCTCTGCAACTCTATATTCTTTTTTCTCTTTTTAATTAACTGCAACGTGCTGCGATTGGATGAAGATGGAGGATCGAATAATTTTATACTGTTTACACAAGTATATATTACACGTGGCTGGAAAATTAATGAAAACTTTCCAGCAGCTCGAACAATATTGCGTTACGAAGGGAATCTTTTCCTCTTGCAAGGAAAAACTAAATTACGACGAAAGCGAAACGGGATTTGTAAAAATTTAAGCAAGGACCGCGCCACGGGCCGGAGGTTTCAAAAGTCTAGAATTTTTCTAGAAACACCATGTTATTTTACGTACGTACAAATAGGGCACATTTCACACTTGAGTATGTTTGCAATGGCCCTTGAGCGGCTAAGGGATTAGTCCATTTATCACAACGTTGTCTGCACGAACGAAACACAAATCGTTGAACGCGCTTCATGCACGTTTCTCGTATTATTCAATATTTAAAGTTGAGATATCACGGCGTGCTTTTATCTCGAGAAAGAAACGTAGCAAGATAGCTTTCGTTTTCTCGAAGAAGCAACAGAAAAGACGTATAATACATTTCGCACGATTGTCGATTCCAAAAGTGCGTTCTCGATGATTCGAAATTCACGTAGGTAAATCAGAAATATGAACGAATGCAATTGGTTCGATGAAAATCTGGAATAAAAACGCGCAATGTGTGTAAGATTTGAAGATACAAGCGTGTACAGGATTTCTATTGATTTCAGCAAGGTTTAGGTTAGGTTCGATTGATCGCTGGTGACTAGATTACGGATTTTGGATTATATATTTCTGCAAATTCTCTGCATTTTCGACGAAATCAACGTAAAATGTCGAAAATGAAATTCTTGCGTGGACATTGAAGACTTCATCTCGCGATTCCTTTATAAAATTGAATTACGCGAATCATGTTATTTTCAGTCCTTGAGCGACGAAAGAAATAAAATTGTAGAGTGTGAATTACGGTATTTGACGAAGGAAATGTGTACAATCTGCAACTTGTATCTCGTCAGTTCGAGCTCGATAAAGTTCCTTTACGACGAACAGTTTGCAGGTACGAGCGAAAACGGAGAAAAAAGAGGGAAGAAAAACGCAACGCAAACAACCGTGCGACGTCGGAGCGGAAGCGGAGATTTGGCAAACCAATCGCAAACGGATCGCAACGAATCCGCAGGTGGAAACCGGCGTTTGGGCGAGGGAAATCGCGGTGAAAAAGTAAAACCGATTTGCAGCTAATTAACGACATAGCGGCGTTTTCCCGGCAGCCTCACAAACGAATTGTAATCTCGCTGCAAAATTGATTATCCCGGGCGTGTTCCATAGAGAGACGACTGAAACGTATCGTACAGATAGATAGACAGAGCGAGAGAGAGAGAGAGAGAGAGAGTGAACAGTCACTTCGGGAACAACATTTACCGTGCAGCGTAACGACTGATCCGTCTATTCCCAGTGGCAACGAAAACTCGTAAAACGGTACTTGGAAATTCGCCGCGCCAAGTTAAACTTGATGGAGACGAAGGGGGTGTGTTGGTGTTGCAAACCTAGCCAGTCGTGCAGGTTCTCCGCTATAGACCGCGAGATACCCAGAGGACCCGAACGACGACTGTCGAGCGAGTAGCGGCGGTCCGGTTAGTCGCGTTTGCCAGGCGAATACCGGAAACCCGATTTCACCTGTCGCGGAGAGAGGAGGAAAAGCCCGTTGCGATATTGTTTTGGCTGAAAATGAGCCCTTGGTCGATGCTTGGATGGCATTTTCTCGGGTAAAAACCGGCGCGGTGTACAAGTATCAAACGGTCACGTACATTTGTCCCTCGTTGCTCTTCGAATATGTTAGTACACGGTGCATGGCCGTCGGGAACATTTACGGGAGAAACGGAGGAAGATATGGAGAGAGGTCGTACAAATACCGCTGATACCGTTTGTTCTATTGCTTCGAAAGAAATAAATTATCGGCGTTGTGATCGTGTAACATATATTTATCATATCGTACACTCCTGTGTGTGAGTACCGAGGTTCTGATTCGAAAGTTGCGCGTAGAAAGATTATTTTAATTTTTATCAAATTAAATTGTGCAACGTGTTCCATAAATTTATATCTCTTCCGACTTGTTAGTGATCTTAGAATCCCATTAATATTTCTGCCATTTTGCAAATTTCGTTGTGCAAAAATCAGTCACGAATGTCACTAACGTCGAAACGGACACCGATTTTGATGTAAAACGCGAAATCTGAAAATATATCGACGCGGAGAGGGGGAGTACAGCGACGAGGCGGCAGAAGAGGCGAGCGCGCAGATATCGTCGTACGAGGGCGGAGGAGAAGGGTGGAGAGGAGGGGACAAAGATATTCAACGGCGAACAGGAATATTCGACGATACCTAAGAATACCGGGGGTTCGGTGGCAGGATATAGGGACGGGTGAACCGACGACGCCAAGATACATCGAAGGAACGAAACATCGCGGAAGTGGACGACGCACCCGAATCGAGATCCTCCTCGAATATAGCTGCGTCTTCCTCCGCGTCTCCGCGACTTTTACGGGACCGTGGAGTCTCGTGGATTACACGTGGGAAACCGCATGGATTTGCGTGCAGTTGGCCGGCTGCCTTCGCTGCCGGAGCAAAATCTGACCCCCTTTTCGGCGACGGATAAATCTAAAATTTGGCATGAGAAACACTCGGCCATGAAAGACGATTCGCGAGGAAAAACGTTCGAGCTGATCGACAACAGAAAAAGAAAGGGGAAAAGAAGGAAAAAATGTCTGCTGAGCGTGCGAACTCGCCTCTATTTTCTTCTCTCTCGCCTCGAGAGAGATAATGGAACTCGTTCGTGTACAGAGGAATTGCGTGTTCAACGAGTTCTAAATTCAAATGTTCTAATTTATGACGCTTGATGTGAATTGTGAAAAATGTTTGAAATCCATTGGCGGATGTTTTCAATTTAGTCAAAGGAAGAATGAAGGTAAATTTCGTTACGAAGTTACGTTAGAGATTGTCATTATCGACGATTAAATAACGATAAATTTTCTCTTTTCGAATTAAACGTTGAAATACAAAATTGACCGAAACATCAGTCGAATGTCACGATATATATATTTAGAAAATACACAACAGACAATTGCATATATTTGTTAAAACATAACTAACGTGAGATAGCTTAGAGCACGCAAAGATATTAAATATCAGATCATTTTTTATTTATCACGAGCTCACACTAGAAACGTCAAAAGTTCTGAAACTTTGAGTTTTAGCATTGTTTAGAAGCAAAAGTGCATCGAGGTAGTAATCAGATTCTTAATGGTGAGGTCGCACAAGGGTTTCCCTTCTGTTTAACTCTGTGAATGGATCGAGTGAACTGAAAAACGTTGAATAGGAAAAGGGCGATATTATTCTTCTCTCTTCTCCTCTTTCCTTTCTTTCCCCCTTTCCTCGTTCCTTCGTTATTTTTCGTCGAGTCGTATAAACACGTGGAACGAGATCGAGTTCAATTGCGCAGACGTGAACAGAAACGAAGATTCGTTTAATACTTTTCGCTAAATTAATTCGATGTAATTAACGTAATTCCTCGAGCAAGATAAATTTGACGATTCGAATCGACTTATGACAAAATAAATTAATATTTTTTTAAGCAAAATTTTCTTTGTCCTAAATTACGAATTAATCAAATAATAGGTTCTTAGATTGATAGAGATATCAAAACGTGCAGAGTCAAACTCATACTACAGACGTTTTCGGGCAAATAAGTAATTATTGATCAAAGTTAATTGTCAATTCAAAAATTCTCCAGAATACGCTGAATTTGTCGAGACAGTGTCGCGCGTTAAACTATGCAAATCATCGAAAGGAAAGGTAACAGCGAAACGTTTCAAATCCATTATTTTTCTACTTAAAAATACGAGATAAGTTTCCCCGTCGTATATGAATTTAAATTAAAATTACTCCGTCGGAGAAAGATAAACATTTGTCGTGGAATTTTACAATGGCCAACACTTTGCTCTACGCTCCTTGGACTTTTGACTCGCTGACGCACGATTAAGGTTTTCCCAACTCGAGGAAACCTTTCGAAGCCACGATTCATTTTATGTTAAACAATCGTTACTCTTACATTATTCATTTCTCGTATTAAAATACAATCACAACCTTACGACCAAATATCGTTTCAATTTTCACCAATAAAAATAGTATTTCTATCCATTACTTTCCTTCGAAAACAGAATCTCGGTCGAAATGTTAATTATTCGAAATAATTGTTTCATTCCGCAATTGTCTTTTCTAATTCCAATTTTCGAGTAACGAAAGCGTTGATACATTTGAACGCTTGAAATTGACACGGTCTGTCAGAGCAGAAACTTTTCAAAAATAACCCGAACGACGATTATCGGATAATAATCGCAATAACCGATATTTAGCGAAAATGATCTCTAACTTTTGAACGACGTTGTAGCTCAGTGACAACCAGGTGTCAAACTCGCGTAGTATTCGCTGGAGTGACAGCTGTTTGGTTGGTTGATTGGCTGACTGACTGACTGACTGACTAACGCTATACTGGTTGGCTAGCTGACAAGAGCATGTACCGTGTGTCCCCCTATGAAGTAGCAGCTGCGAGCCGGATGCGGAAGCCGTGTTCGCCATTACCAACTGTATCTGTTTCTCGAGATGCACGATGCACCGTGAATCGTTTCGTTCGACGCGTTAAATTTAATTGTTTAATTGTAAATTGTTCGAGGAAAGTATTGCAACTGCAGTTGTAAAATAATTTTGGCAAATTGATCAAACATTTATATTGTGATAATATAAACGACAGATTTATGAAACATTCAAAGTATTTCTATTTCTTTGAAAGCTATGCTTTTAAAAATTTAGAAATGCATAAAAATCCTAAAAGTCTAACAATGACAGACATTTGTTTTACAGCTTGTAACTCTGTAACTTAATTACATACTCCGATACAACTGATACAACTAGCAACTTTGATTGCGTATCAACTGTCCAAATTATGTTATGTAATTAACAGGAAATGAAACAACGCCGTTCTCTTTGTGAATCGTGAAAATTTCACCAACAAACCGATCGGGCCGACTGAAAAATTACAGTTAATTCACGCGCGCCAGAAACCACGCCGGACGTTCCGAATTCGCGATCTGTCATCAGACTTTCGAATTACGAGCAGAAACGACCGGGGGGCCGGAAGATTGATAGTAACGCGATTGCGCGAAACGCCGTCCGTCGGGTCGCAGGTTTTAATTTCGCTCACGATCATGTTAATTACCGGTGTAGATTATGGCGCCGCCAATTGCCGCGCACAATAGCTAATTCACCAGTGGTGTATGTAAATCAGCATCGGCCGGACTCGTTCGCTGTTAATTTCGTTGCGAGTTTGGAAAGATTCGCGCGCATAATGGGATTCGTTGCTACTTAATTGAAAACATTAATATTAATTATTGGCCGGGTTCATTAAACCGCGTCCCTGTTAATTGCCGCGCCGGCCCGAAAATCCTTTCGATTCGCAATCACGTCGGATCGGTTAATATCGAAATAGCCGTTTAATATCGCTCGCCCCTCCGTTTATCACCTCTGGACGAAACCTTCCAATCGTCAACATTATTTCCAGACTTTTCAAGGGTTTTATACGTGGAGCGAATTCTATTATCGGCTGGAAAATTACTTGTAGCGTGAAATTCGCCTTAATCAGATCGTCGCGTGGCGAGAGAGGGTCGTTTGAAAAGACGAGCGCCGGACAGGAGCGTGTTCCGCTCTCTCCCTCTCTCTCAGCGAGCACATTGCCCCCTGCGTTAAAATTTGCGGTCATTAGGCACGTTCACGTGTCGTCGTTTCTTTTTTTTTTTTTTTTTTTCTTTCTTTGGTCTTCGTTACCAACAATACACCTCTTCGTTTTCCTCCTTTGAACAAAATAAGCGTTAATGGATTGGGGGGAGGGGGTTGCTTTTGACGCATTGTCCGAAATCAGTGGGAAAGTTAAAACGTGGGGTGTGGAGTTCGATTGATTTAAATTCCCGATAGGATGGATTTAATTTTACTTAGCAGCGGAATTATTCTTGGAGGGCAAACAAATTAAACGTTAATGGCAAATGACGCGGAACGTGGGATTTGATCGATCTCGATCGATCTATTTCTGGCATTGTTTTCTTGAGCGTGACTAGTGGTGTTACACTTTCCAGAATTAATGACTGTAACGTTTCTTGATTTGTGCAAATTTCTAAAATGACGAATAAAGATTTCTACTTTGTTTTACACAGCAAAGATTATCATTTTCATTCGTCGCGTACAGAGTGCAGATTAAAATTGGATATTCCAAAGTAATGTTTATTTTTCACGCTAATGTTTGTCAATGCTAACCTAAGAACGAAACGTGATTCGTTTAAAAAAAAACCTTCTTAAAATTCTCCCTCACCTTTGAAATTTTACATGATAAATAAATTAGTACCCGCGAAACTTGAAATTTATCGCGTGACTCGAAAAAAAAACCCCTCCGTGTCGCTACTTTATTCCAAGATCGCGACGTTTGAACGTCAGTTAAACGCAGTCGGATCGCATTCTGTCGGCTCTCCACGCTTTTCTCGCGGCGTTAAAAAAATTCCATCGTTTCCCAACTGTTAGACAGCAGCTTGTTAACGTAGCTTATTTTCTTCCGAGGAAAAAAGTTGTATCGGGTGGCGGGGAAGAGAGAGAGAGATCGGGCGCGCAGTATGGATGATCGCAACAGGCGACGGATATTGCATTCGCTGTAGCAACAGCCAAAGTGGTTGCTCGCATTAAGTGCGTTTCACGCTTGTGGATTTAAGAGAGCAGCGAGAGGTAGGCTGATCAATATGCTAATATTTTGATGCTTCCACTCCGCTCGGAGAATTGAATTACGCCCCGGCGAACGAAGATAGATGGAGAGTACGCGAGGAGGAAGGCGGCAGGGAAGAAAAGGGGCTCGCAATAGGATGAGACGGAACAGTTCCTACGTTCGAAGAGGCCAGGTATTACACAAAATACCACTTTCCGTTGGGGCGCGTGCGCGCCCGATTAACGTCTCTGTAATGCTAGAAACCGCAGATGAATTCACACGCGTCATTGTTGCCGATGCCGATGCCGTTTTGGAGAGACGGTTCTTGCCTCTTGGGACTAACGCCTCGTTCTTTTCGGAATTTCGATGGATGTAAAGTTAAGAAGTAACAATAAACGACAAAATAATCATAAACACGTCGCTCGATAATTTCACGTCGCAATTAAGTTCCAACACGATGACGTTAAACACGGCATGGCAGATTCGAATTATAATAATCATTACCGGCAAATAACCCAAGAGGTGCTCGAACAAAGTGGCATACACGCGTATCGGAACAGTAATCTGTAATTTTAAACATTTCAAACGATCGAGAGGAACGAAGCCGTACGTATGGAGGCCATCGCTCAACGCACGTGTAAATTTCATGCATCGAGTCTAGAGTCTGTTTCGTCGAGAGCGCGCGGCTGTGATATCAATGAAATTAACAGCAACGAGCTTTTTCAGCTTCGGTTTCGAAGTTCAGCGTCGAGTTTAACACTAGAATTGGCCTCGAGCGAAATATAAAATTTGCGATCGCAGAAATGAAATTCGAAAAAATGAGAGAACGGATAGGGGGAAAGCTTGCGTAACAAATACAACAGAGGGTACGGACGCAGGATAAAATGAACATTCATTTTTCTATCAGACTGTTGTGAAATATTGTACAAATCACACGAAAGGGGATCATTGCAAAGGGGAGACTTTGTTGTTTTAAATCCGCTGCAAAAATGTATGATATAAAAATTTGGTAACTTTTAGAATCCTCACAGTTGGCGCAATTGGTCACGAAAATCTCAGAACACTGATTAATTGTTTAAATATTTGTCCGATGTCTTGGGAACTGTCGAACATCTTGTAATTCTTGCATAAATTTTTAAATTTGCTTCGCAGTTGGTCAATTGTATAATAACAATAACAGCTGATACTTGCAGTGCAATATTTTGTACAATTCTTCGAATTAACATATCCTCTGAGAAAGAAAACTAAATATAAGTATTAGAACGATAATTAACAGACTTAATTTAACATCCGTGCCAAAGTTGGAATTCATGCCTCTGATGTTTAACACCGCGTCGTTGATACGGCGCGAGAGCTTTTTCTCGCACGTTCAGGTAAAACAGATGATTTTTATCTGATTCACGTATTCGACGTATCTAACCGGCGACCGTGGTCTGTCGAATCCCTGATAGGTTAACGAGGAAAGTTTGTTTGCGTATTTATTACTCTCCCAGGGAAGGATACTATCTTAATGCCGCGTCATGCGGGTCCTGCCGCGCGAAACATTACGCTTCACCCTTCTCCTACAGCTACAACAATCTCGCCAGCTCACCCCGTTTATCCGCATACTTTTTCGCTACGGCTCTATCAAAGAGCTGCACCCTCGCCATTTTTAACCTCTGCGTTTTAAAGGGGCGGTACTTAAATCCCGGGCGAACGTCGAACATTGTACTTCGACGAAATGGAGCTCTTTCGATCGGATTTAAACTCGTATCTTCGTGAAATAGTCGGGATAGTGGAGAGCGAAATGTATAAAGTCGATGTATTCCAGCGTTTTAGCGCTGCAATGAACATAATAAACTGAATTTCAACGATTCTTTTTAAATAAATATGAAAACACAACGTAATAAACGCTCGTGTTCTTTATTACATTACAGAATTGTTTCTCGCGCTTTAATTTTTCTGGCACGAATTTCACACTTTGCTGTCGACACTGAGATTCGCGTTTGATTATAAATTAAGCACAGCTAATTGTATTCCGAAAAGAGAGAGTTTTCTACGTTTCCTTTTATCTTTGTTTTCTTTTGATAGTCTTTTCAGAATTTTTTTATTTTTTCCCATCTTCCTAACGTTTTCAACGAGGGAGAAAAGGGTCACGAATCGAATTGATTGCAAAAGTAACTCCTCGTATACAGCGATAAAGTCTCTCAACGAAAGATTTTAAATTCAAAGATATAGGTTGAAATATTTGCACAGAAATACGTAATAGACGGAATATCGCTGTGTAATAATAAATAAGCGTTATTTCGTTCCCAAACGAACAGAAACCACAAACTTTCCGTAAAATTTTCATTAGCAAGCGAGCGTTCGGGGCGTTTGAACGCCAAAATGAAAATTGAAAAAAAGTTGGGAATAAATACGCGAGAGAAAATTGGTCGCGGCGGGAAAGAATCTTAATGAAAAAGAGGAAGCAAACAAGTGGCGACAGAAGTTCTCACGGTAGGAATTATCTTTCACGGCGACATCCCGCAGCTTCGCGGAAACCAGAAGATGTCTGGATAGGAACGCGACGTGCCACCGGCATCCCTTGTTTCAGCTCCTCCGGCTTCTTCGCGTCCCCACCCTCCTCTCTCCTTTAACTACACCCATCCCTTTCCCGATAAGTAGATCCCTATCGAAATTATCTGGAGCATCCAGTTACATTATTACTGCGTTTAGGATATGGGAGGCTGATCTAATAACCCAAGTTCCTTGAAATTCGTTCTCGCGAACGGAGGCGTAGTAATCCTTTGTAACCACGGATTCGAGTGCATTGCTCGAGACGCTGTTTCTGGAAAGATTGAATTCCGGCTGAGAATTCGGGGAAACAAACGTTGCGTTCCTCGAGTACGCTCGTACTCGATGAAAGTTGTCAATACTTTAAACTACTTGGGAGAAAAACTAGCAACTGCAAGAAGCAAGGAACTACATCGTGCAGAGGAAATCTTCAATCTTCGAGACGTTTTTAATTGCGAGACAAATTTTCTCGCTGTTCGCAATGATGTTTGGATTTGCAAAATTTGTCATATTTTTCAAGCTCCAACGTGAATCTTCTTTGTGAAGTTGTGACAATTTCTCTCGTTTCTTGTGCCGAGCAAAATATTACGACTTTACGAGAACGAGTAAAATTCTCGAAATAGTAATTCTGAATCGACAAATTTCTTTAAAATCCCCTAAATCTTCTAATTTTGATTCTTCAATTATATAACACTAGAAACATCGTTTTGCAAAAATTTTACAAATTCGGAGAATTAAGATTAAACTGTTTTGCGTGGAAGCTCGTGTTCTTCGTCACTTTGTTTGATGTAAGGATAAATAAATAAATAAACGACTCCGCGGATAAATACGGCATTGTGGAAATACTTTTGCCTGTAATGGCTCAACGTATGCACGCTGAAGTTTCCTCAACTTTCCTCGGACCGCAAGAAACGAGTTACTTTTTTAAGAAAAAAAGAGAGAAAGAGCGAAAGAAACCGAGCTGGCACACTTACGTGCATGAAACGTGACAAAATCGCTTTTCCATCGGCGCGTGTATCACTCGTGTACCCGTAATGCCAGTTGTACGAAATTAAAAGCTTCGGAGGTTCGCAAAAATCGTTTCTTCTAATCATCGGCACGCAACGTTATTGCACGTTAACCGTCGTCGATGTTCCTTACTCTTTCCCAATTTCGTAAAACAATGGAGCGCAAGATCGAGCAACATGAGCGGAATGAAAATCGACAACGATCAGCGGTGCTTTCTCAAGCGCGAGTAACGTGCAAGTAATTGGAAATTGCGCGAGGCAAAAATCGAACCTCGGCATTTCAGTGTAACGAGCGTGCAAAGGGGTGGGTGAAGCGAGCGACGGGGCGGCGAACGCTGCACGATAAAAAGGCCGCTAGTCGCGCTGTTGAAAAATCATTGCGAAACAACTGACCGATAATTCGGGACAAAAATTCGTTGTTTCGCGACAGTCGTTGGATCGGTCATTGCGATATAATATAAGAAAATACAAATATAATGCAACGCAATTCTGTCGAAACCGCGTATTTCACGAGATGATCGTCTCATCGTCTCTGAATTTGAATTTGAATTTTTATTTTGAAAGATGCTTTAACGCGCCACACGAAAGACAGAGACAGCAACCGTCAACCGTGTTTACGCTGTTCTCATCCTTGAAGCTGAAATATCTTCTAAGTCAATCGTTTCTCGACGTTCGACGCATTTTGATAGAAAGTATCGGACTAATACGCGTCGATCGTAGAACATCGTCATCGAACGCCGTTTAATTTCCAACTGTTCGCGCATCGGCGTGCACACGCGCGTCCCACGCTTTTCAGGAAATTCCAGCTTTTCAGGCTGACGAACGATAAGAATCGGGCCGGTTTCTGTCAGGGGCTGCGATAGGTGGCGCCTCCGTTTATATCTCACGGATCGGCGAGAAAGAACCGCGGTCGATTTCGGGAAATCTAAAAATGCCGTCTCGAATTGGGCGTAGCGCGCGATGGACGTGCACGTGCGAGACAAGGAGGCAGAGATCGTGCCGGCGAGATTGCAGGCGAGGTCGGTAAGCGAAGCCAATCAGATTTATGAGAGGGGGAGGGGGCGAGTGGGTGGACATATCATGATCGCCTTTGCGACAATTAGTCACCGTCACCCTCTTTCCACTTGACGGTCGACGCGCAGGCGACCGGCCAGTAATGGAAAAGTGGTGAAACCCTCGTAAAAACCGGGCTCCGCTATCCCTCTATCGCGAGACGTTTTCAAGTTTCGAGTTTCAAGTTCCAAGTAGCGAACGCCACGCCCTAACTTCGTGCCGATTAACCGAGGCGACTCGCCGTGCAAGTACGCGATTGCGAATACTATCCTATACACGTGTATTTCGACACTTTTTTTTAATGACTGAGAATTTTTTAAAACTGGCGGCTGAATTTGAACGACTCCTTTTGTTAACAAGAAACGAATCAAAATTTCGCTCAGCTAGATAATGTCTCTGCATCAATATCTGGACTGGATAACGCTTCGCGTTCTGCGAGGCAATTTTTAACAAATGAAAACATATTGAAAGACTCATCTCAGCGCTGAAACGAGTTTCCAGTTTCTCGGCGGTGGAGAAAGGCAGAAACAACGGAGATTCTCATCAATCTTGCAGGACATAACTTCGAGGATTTCCTCGGAACGTTGGCAACATCGACTCTCGGGAACAAAGTAGTTGATTCCCCGAATTCGTTCGAACGATAGGAGCGTTACGGGGAGGGGGGCGGTGTTCTCCATCGAGATGCACGCGATCGCCGTCCGTACTAACCAGATCTCGGCTCGAACGAGACGATACGAAACGCGGGCAGAGAGCGCGAGGAACGTCGAAGGTCAACGAGCGGCCGCGTTCAAATAGGAATTTACCTTTAACCGGGGCAGAAAGTAGAAAAGTCCCGACGCGTTGTAACTGACGTTTTCGTTTAAAACTTTCGTCGCGGCTCGTCCCGGTGACAAATCGATTCTCCAGCGCGTTTCGCGTTTCGCGTTTCGCGCGTTATGACTCCCGGACAGATGCACGCCTCGTCCTTCTCTCATCCGTATCCATCAACTTTTACCGCCGTACGCGACAAACGTTGCCGTCCGCCAGAGAAAATCGAGAGCGTCGTTCTTCGACGTCCTCGCTTTTCGCGAAAACTGCTGCAAATTGCGGCTTAATTGACCGGCGGCGCTAAGGATGGCAATAGGCGTTTCGCCTATCGAACGAAAAGGAAAAAGGATAAAGAGAGAACGAGCGGCGCATTAACAGATCCACCGATTTCAACGTGGTAATTATTTTTTCAAGAGAAAAACCCGGAGTCCCGGAGTCCGGAGTATTCACGCGTGCGCGCACCGATATCTCCTGGTCGAGCTACCCGCATTTTACGATCCGCCGTTCACCATAGACGGATGAATTCCCATGCGTTTTTGCCTCTGACCAACTCGAACCAACCAGCTATCCAGCAGCTCCGGAATAACGGGCGATGGGGTGGGGGCGAGGTGGGCGAGCCGGGCGGTGGGATAGCGAGCCCCGGGATCGATGGAGATAATGCCCATTACCCTTAATACGAACTCGCTCTTCTTCCATCTCTTCCCCCCTCCCCCTCCCCCCTTCACCTTTAACCCCTCGCCGCGGCTCGGTCTCTCCTTCGCCCTTCCGCCATTCCATGTCTCGTGGCTCTTCGCAATCTGTAACCGATGCTTTTTATCGTCGCCCCGCTGGCTCGATTCGAGAACCGAGCGCGGAACCTCTCGTCTCGTTGTCGTCGTTGATCAAAAATTTCGGAATCACCGAGCGGAGACGGTGTAACGCCATTTCCGCGCAGCTCCCTCGGTCTCTTCTTTGGAAAATTCGCGAGTTCCGAGGAATTTTTCCACGCGTTTCGACTTCCACTGATTCGACACGCGTTCACGGGGAAGAGTCAAGAGCGTGGATTTTCAATTCTCTCGCAGGTCTCGAAGGAACTGCAAAACATTTAGCGTAAACGTTAAATCGAACTCAACACGTTGGGTTTAGCTCCTCCAAAGTGTACGAACCATACACATTGGTTTGCTTTAAAATTAGAAAATTTAAAGTCAAACCATTCGACTGCGTATACGCGTTTTACGAAACATTTTGAAATTTCATCACACTGACAACTTTCGAAACGAGTTTGAAAGGAATTACAAAGTTGTTCAAACGGTTAATTATCCATAATATCGATAAACTTCGATGTTCGACACTTGCGAGAGTGGCTATTCGCGTCCCATATCAATTTCTACCGGATATATTTCCAGCGAATATCTTGAATCTTTCGTAATACGCATGTGCGCGTGCTTGGTTTCAGTTCAAATTACATTCATCTACGAAAATTACATTCTTGGAATAGTTTCAAATTTTATCAGTGCAACCACGTCGGTCTTGTCTCATTACCAGACTGCGGATTTTTATGTATTTATGGAAATGTTTGAAATACACGGTATTGCACGGAACGCCAATGCACAGCACAAGAATGTACGGAATATTCAAAATATATTGTCCTTCGCGATGTTTGATTTAAATAATTTCCTACCTGTCACGAGTTCTGTTTTCCAAATTACACGCATTTACAAGAGCACAAATTCGCATAATTAAATACGCGCTAGCGAAAGCTTCAACATGATTTTTAGAATAATTAACAACAAATGTAGCGATGATACAATTTTTCATGCCAAGTGTGCAATATTTGCTTGTTGCTAATTTATAAATATTCGTCGAATTTAACACAAATTGGAAAATGTACATTTCCAATTTTAGTTACTCAACCGACGAGTTTCGATTCTTATTTCTGACGAATTTTTCAAACTTGCGTTAAACCAAGCATGCGGTGTATTTACCAAAAAGCTACAAAGACTGTCGAAAATGAAGCTGCGGCACTCGGTTCGCCAATTAAATTTAATTAAACAACAAGTCCAATCTCAGCAACGTGAGAGAAGAAACCAGAAGAGACTAAGCTGCCGCCAGCGCGTTAAGCGGTTCACTTTGAATACAGGCACCAGTTCGAATCTTCGATCGTTTAACGATCGCTTACGTAACGCGCGCATCTTTCTATCCCGGTGAATTTATTTTCCCGTGGAATCGCATTACGGAGCAATTTTTCGCGAATGCGCAATCACCGATGCGGAAGAGATTCATCGCCTCGCGGGGGTTGAACGCGGGGGTTGAACGCGAGCGTGCGGCACTTATCCGAAGTGGGAGCCGCGAACAAGCGTCCCGTTGAAGGGCTACTCTCTCGTGATTGCGCGCGCGCGACAACAAGTTTCTTCGTTACCGATTTAATTGTCTCGCCTTACGTTTGGAAAACACAGCCGCCCGGCTCAACACCGGGGGGGGGGGAGCGAAACGAAATCGCGCGTTTCGCGATGCACCGGTGCGCGGCGGTGGTTGGTCGCGTGGGTGGGCGCCCGCGAACCTGTTGAGTGTGTTTCGCGTAGGTGCTGAACAGCAGCGTGGTGTGCAGTTTCTCGAGGAAAGCCCGCTGCGATTTCGCACGATCGACTTCGAGGAAAATTTTTGTATTTTCTTCGATGTCTGAATATTCAGGGGTGAGTGTTATCGGCGTCTATGAAGCGCAAGTAAGTAAATTGGAACAATTGAAACACGAAACAGATATTTAGCTTCCTAACGAAATTCCTAAAATTTTTGAAACGCTTCGAGTTCGTTTCGAAGCGAGATCGAAACGCAAAGGTGCAGTTTGAAGCAATTGAAATAATAACATTGTGCCGCGTGACTTATCTTCGAAGCAGACTCTCAAATAAAAATCCTGACATAAATATACGCGCAGTTGTGCAGGATACACGAATGTAGATTCACGCAGAAAATTTTACGGAATCCACTCAAGACCACTTGCTAATAGAATTTGCACGTCCAAGCAGAGTGATTCCCGAGCGGAGGGTGGAAAGAACGTGCAAAGAAAAATTTAATTTTAAAAGAAAACTCCCTCTTTAAATAGAATTTTATGCTCGCTGTTAAACGAATGCAGAATCTCAACTTTGATGAAGTGGTACTTCTGTTCCAATTATACCTGAATATTTACATAAATCGATCTCTGCTTGCTTCTTTTTCTCGAAATAGCTTGTCACTCGCGTTTGTCGCGCGTGACGTGACGTACAAACTAAAAATTTTAACACTTTCACGTCGTTTGTTTTACTAATTGATTAATGAAACAAATCCAAATATTTGACAAATACACACGATGAGCATGCTGATTGTCATTCTTCCAATTACTTCTACAATTATTGCATAATTCATCAATAACATTCGCAGTACCCTAATAATATTATTCAATCAAAAGTTTTTACAACTCAGAACTGGATAATTAATCGCAAAGTTTCACGAATTTTACTGTCAAACTAGTTACTTTTTCAAAAAAATTTGTTAAAAACTAATGGAAGGTATGAGTGCAAGTCTATCGACCAACTGAGAAATTTGCGATTAATTATGCAAATACGAATATTATGTAGCAACGATATAACAGATATATATATATATATATATATGTAATGAGAGCGTAGACGGTGATGTGTAAGAAGATGGTTACATACTATGGACACGTTTATGCGAAGCCTGTACACGGACACACGTAGGTACTTGAAACATCCCGCTACATGGCACACTGTAAAAGATGGTTGAACTCATTGAGTTGGAATAATCGTGTTTGTAGTTAATACGTGTGGGTATGTTAATACGTGATTGCCTTTTAACTACTATGTCGCATGCATCTATTTTAAGATCCTTGTGGTACCACTGGAAAGATTAATACGAATACCGATATGCTTTGTAAAATTAAAACGGAAAGTTTCAATTCACTTTGAAAAAATACGAATACTTGGTCCTTCTCGGCGGACTGCTTCCATTTACAATAAAAATGATTACTTTCTTAACGTCGATTGTTCATTAGCAGAGTGTAATTCGTGCAAGTTCTTTGTTCGTGATCGAATGTAATAAAATTAGCAAAACTTTCTAGAAATAGCAACAGATGACTTTTATAAATTGTGTTGTACTTACGTATACTATACATGTCCCTTTCACGTGTTATAAATTACAACAATTTTCACTATTTTTATACTTATACACGCGAACAATGTATAAATTTAAGTTAATTGATGTTGTTAACATTTTCAAGGCGAAAAAACGTCGAAATTATAATATGTTTTATCCGTTTTATTAATACGTTATGTGTTGTTTTATTTCTTCATACTTTCCATTGTGCTCGAGATTTGATCCAGCGTGTTTCATTTGTCGTACCGTTCTCCACTGTATTGCAATAATTGTTACGGTATAAGATGGAATGTGAATTAACTTTAGCTCATTGACTTTTGATCGTTTCATTGTAATATGAAATAAATGTAAAATTCCACTTTAAAGGATAAACATATATCAGCGACGTTCGACAATTACATTAAACCAGTGTTCCATGTGTCTGAAAATAAATGAGCATACTAACACTGTTAATCTGTGGTTTCATAGTCTTTCCAACAATCGTTTGGCAATTAAGTGCACCATAACGGAAGTGTCTCTGAAAGTTCAGAGATACGGAACTGATACCGACTCCGGATAACCGATATTAAAGATTGTTTTATAGCCGAGCTTCTCTATGGTCCATGTAAATGAGTCGCGCAGTTTAAACTGTCGGCTAGTATCTGTCGCAAGAGACGAAGCCAAACCCCTCTAAATTTAATTTCAACCTGTACTTTTCTTTCTTCCAGTCTTCTGAAAATACCCGGAAAAAAAAAAAGAAGAAATAATCTCGATAGTACAAATGTACGAAGAGAAGTTGACGTGGATACAATATATTTTAATATCCAATACTTGTTTCTAATATATTACAATTAATATAGACGTGTCGCAACACGTGTCATCAACAATCTACATATTTGATTTGAATGTTTTCCTATGCACCGAATTTATTTCTTTGCCATCGCCAATAAAATAATTGCAATGTACAATTGGAATGAATATTTGGAGGAATCTCTTTGGTTAAAAAGCCATTATTCTTATATATTGATATCTACACTGTTGAACGGAGACTTTCAGATCCCTCTCAAACACTATCTATATCCTTTTCGCGATTCCCTTCAAATTGTAAAAAAATACTGCAAAAAAGAAGAAGAAGAAGAAAAAAGATGCTCCATTCAAGAGCGTAATGAACGTCCACCTTTCGATCACACCGCGCCAATTATTGCACCAAAAAAAATGAACATCGATATTCCACCTAAGGTGGATACAGGTGCTGTTAGACTTTCGAACGAACGTTTCGTCGATTCGACAGAAATAACTTTTTCCACGCCATTTCTCTTTTTTTTTTTTTTTTTTTGCTCTCGGGCGTAGCGGGCGGAGTGGGCGGAAGGGGAGGAGTGGAAAAAATGAGCGGTTCCATGTCGATTACCTCGCGCCTCGCCGTTCATCCGTAACTTTCATCCCTTATTTTCCCGCCGGCCGCGTTGAATCACGCGACTCGTCGTTCCGCCATTTTTCTGCGTTGGCCCGTTGTTTTTTTTTCTTCTTTTTTTTTTTCGCGCCGCGAGAAACGCGTAGCTACGTGCTGCTTCGTGCGTGCGCTCTGGCGAAATCAGCGGCGTCAACGTGGTCGAGCGTCTCGCTGCTAACAACGCGCGCCGCGTTTACGCCCGACCATTGTATTCATTTACATTCTGGCAATTTCAGACCTGGCAGCGTTGATGCCATCTCCATTTTCAATTAATCCTTTAACAACCGCGCGGAATATTCTGACAGCGGGGATTACGCGCTTCGGTTAGTTGTCCTTCGACGCGCCAGATGCTCATTGTTTCGTTGGCGACGCCTAATTTTATTAGACCCGTGGTTGCTCGCGAGACATCGTGATCCCGGCGACAGGTTGTTCAATTTTATTTTACTTGGGAAATTGGCTGTAACTTGCGCGTGATTTGTAATTTTATTGCGCCTCACGAAATCAACGTTCGAATGTAATTTAAATCCGTTTGAAAATTATCAAAGAATCCAAGTCATTAGCGTCATTCGTCCAAGCTTATCTGTAACATATTGAACGAATGTATCAAAAGGTACGTGTTCAAAGATTTCCATTTAGAGTGCTCGTTCCTCGATGTTGAACTTGTAGGTTTTTGACAACATTCACAAGGTGAAAGTGCGAGTCATTTGTGTGAGTTGAATGACTTCAAATGACAAAACGACAGTTTACTGGAAACACGAATTAAATACTTAAAGTTACGAAAGACGAACGAAACGTGGCTAAAATACAAAATCCTACATGAAAGTTGGGAGCCAAAGTTATATTACTTACTGTCACTAGATGTCAGATTTTCTATCAGTTTAGAAAAGCCTTCTTAATCCGTGAAATTTATAAGTAAAAAATAATAAGGATTCGATAAGTGATAAAATGCTTCTACAAGTTGGCTAGAATCTTCAATTTCATTGTGTTACATATTAAAACTCAATTTAACATGCTGTTACTCGTTGTGATGACTCGAAAGAATAAAACTGGTACAGTTTGATTTGTCCTCGATTGTTCTACAATTAAATTGCAGATTTTTGTACAAAAATTTAAATAAAAGAGCATGCAACGTAATGACAACGTAATGAAAATTCTATTTCTTTACAGAAACTATAAATTTGCGTAAGAATCGACGATTTGTCACTAATCGAAACGCGAGCAAATATTTCTTGGCACTGTGCTGCAAACAACGTCAGAAAATAATAAAGAAACAGCGTACGCTCGCTCTGATTCTGTTCCTTTCACTATGTTTATTGCAAAATTTACCGCGCAATTTCAGCGTGGTTCGCGCACATTCGCGAAGAAGGAACAGTGATCATTTGCATTCGTTTGTACGAAATGACGCGAAATACCGAAACGAAGTTTTCAAATAATAGCGAAACGAACGAACTAATTAACGAACACGTACGGCCGTCTTGGAACGTGGCGACACTGCCAGTTGTTCCGCAGTACAACCGGCTATTTTACCGTTGTTTGCTCTTTCACGCCTATCGCTGTGCCTACGATCTCGCAGTTGCAGTGCCGATGACATTTCCGTTTTCAATTAATCCGCCGACGACCGCATAAAATATTTTCGCTATCGAAAATTAAACGTTCCAGTTGTCCCCTTCTCGCGCGCGCGATTCTATTAAAATTTTTCATTGAATTCAACGCGACGCGAGAGAAGGATATCTCGTTTTCGCGAGAAAATATTTTCATCGGCGTCGAGTTTATTAACTTCGTAGTTGATAATTTTTAAGGTACGTTTCGTGCGCGTTAAATCTTGAGAGCAGGATTGACAACTTGTGGTGATACTAACAAATAATTGCGTCGGGTATATTTCACGCAAGTGCCAACTTTCTTTAAAGAAAAAAAAAAAAAAAAAACATTTTTAATGTCACGTCGTTCAAAGGAGTTCCACGCGTGTATTTAGATAATGTAAAGAAATCGAAATTAACTTTTAGACATTTTACGCGTCTAAAATATGTCACGCGTCCAAAAATCTCTCCGCTGCAACTTCGTTTCGCATCTGGATTTCGAACGATGATTCGGACATTCTGTGCGCGTGTTGCAGACAACAATGTAAATTAACGTAACGAAACCATTAGGCGAAACTTAAATAGTTCACGCTTCGAGTAACAGTCTGCAATCGCCGCTGATACCATATGCGACAACTAATAATTCCAAATGATGTATGACGCGTGTATATATTAGTAGCGAGCATAATCAGTATATCGTTGTACTAAATGTACAACCTCCGACGTTGTAAATTAATCTAGAATCCTTTAATTATTTCGGTTGCGTATACACGCGGCACGCGATAACCCTTTATAAATGCATAATAACATTTCGCGTTCACGGTGCATCGCTGCATTCGTCATGCATAATAAAATTAGCATCGTTGCTAGCGATATACTGATCTCTAGCTCCGGCCGCGCAAGTCCAACAAAAGAATGGTTCTAGCTCAGTCTCCGATCGAACGTTTCGGACGTTTACTTTTTCGTTCATTCTTAATTGTTACACTTGAATAGCGTGTGATTTTTAGCTTAGTTGATATCTGTCGAAAATGTTCGCATCCTACGAAACAAGTCGATGTTGCGAACACCGCTGAAATTCTGATGACGTTAACATTGGCATCGTGATAAAATATACTGCGATCTACAATTATAATTTGTACGTACGTAATTGAAAAATGCGCGAGTATTATTTTCATCTAGCTTCAATTTCTCGAAAGGAACTTTTGTAATTCGCATTCACGTCCAATTTTCCTAAATATTTATAACCGTCATTTGGCGATAATAGGATTTAACAACAGCAGTAGCAATTATTATTTATCTAACAAACAGCGAGGAAAACGCGAAAAATATTCTATTCCGTGCGTCGAAATGCGGGCGAAGGGAGGAACAATAACGAGAAAGAAATTCCGCCTGTGTACGATTTCAATTTAAATTCGGTGGTAAATTATTTAATTTGCCAGTCACGGGCGTTCATTTGCACCGGAATGTAAGTCCGGTTTGCGGTATGTTTGCAAAATCAACCTTGTAACGCGGTCGAGTATTTCGCGATAGTGTAACAATGTTTCTGGCGTGCGCGCCGGTTCGTTTGCTCACATACGTTTATACCCGGCGCTCCGTTAATCCACATTCCCAGTAATTTTCAAGCGGCGACAATGTCATCTCCATTTTCAATTAATCCTTTGACGACAACGTGAAATATTCCGGCTGGCCCGGGTTTACCCAATTTTAGCCGTGGTTACCATTCAACCTGTTCACAACCGGGAGGGGGGACTCTTCGGAAAAAGTTTATGAAGAGTACATCCGGAAAGTTTGAAGAATAGATTTAACTTTCTTAATGGAATTCGAATACATTTGCATAATTCGTTATTTCATCCATCCGTTCGTTTCCTTTCTCTTTTTTTTTCTTTCTTTCCTTCCTTCTTCCCTTTTTTCTTTTTCTTCTTCTTTCCTTTTTTCGCCTCATCGAACAGATTTCGATACGGCGCTCCTTCGTTTAACCAAATAACTTGAGAATTTATGTTCCGATCACGGGGACTCGTCGAATGTTCGTCTTATGAATTATTACTGGCCGTTTGTGTTTGCCCCGCGGAATTAGTGTATTTTCGTGGTAACGCAACGCTGTACTCGTTTGCTTTTAATAATCGTCCCTCTCTGCAGTGATAAAAGTTGTTCAAATAATGTAATAACGCGCAGTACATGAAATTCTTGAAGTTAACCGTGGATTTTCTGAACGGAACGGAATCAAATTTTTAAACTATTTAAAAAGTAAAACTCTAAATTTGATAAAAATCGTTAATTAAACTATTAGAAAACATTTCACAAGTCACGAGTGAATTACAAATTTACAAAGAAAAGTCTAGAGTCTACAACAATTTGGCACTTGTTGTAATTTACCAATATTATTAATCGATAAATTGTCTCGGTAAAGGTGGTTCTGATAGTAATTATAAAGAAGAACCAGACTTTCAGACTTTTGTCAACCCAAAAAATATTCATCGTATTTGGATCGTTTGCGCGAATCTATAGTAATTCAAATAAAAGACAACACGTAACATTCGCTTTAAAATTGTTGTACGTCAAATTGAACAGTGAACGATCCTAGAACGTAATACTGTTTGAAATGGCAAAGTACTGAGATACTGCACAGACACACACCGTTTTAATTTAATCTGGTGGACAGTTAGTTGTTAGAAATTGTGATTTGTCAGTTCCACGAGTCGTATCAGAGCGTCATTTAGAAAATTACCAAATCGCTATTCACCCCGGGTGGGTTTCGACCCTCTGTTGTTTTCGCGCATAGTGCGAAATCATCATCCTCGACGATCAACGGAACGGAACAAAGTCAAACGGAAGGAGTAATCAGCAACGCGCGCTTAATTAATTAACCGCTTTCGGTATTTCTCGACGAAAGAACAATCCTCGCGTGCCCCGATTGAAACTTAACAACGGTGTGGAATTAAATATTCAACCAGAGTCCGCAGTCTGTTTGAAACATTAGTGTTATGATACGGTCAAATGACTCGATGACAATAACGATCGATGCATATTCCGCTCGGTGTATATGATTATCTGTCGTTTTGCATTAATACGCGTCCAGATCGTTTCGGTGGCGCGTATCCGCGGCTCCGAATAGTTATTCATGAAGCGTGTCGGAATATTTAAAAACCCGTTCGTTCGAACGCGAAACTGATGCGATCCGCGGAAAAGGGAATTGGTCTCGTAAAAAGAGATTCGATAAAAATACAAAATTATGTGATATTTGTGGTTTAGCGGGCAATTTTTATTTAACGAGTGTTCACGTACACGCCGGGAATTGCATTAGCGGTACGTCGTTGAAATAAAATTTCAGTACTCGACGCTCTTTCTTTTTTTGTGTCCCGTGGAACATGGGACATAACGTTGGTGGAAAAGAACTTTTGAAATTTCATTAAATTATTCGGAACGGGATCTTTGTTGCGAGGGGAGAGAAGTCAGAATGGAGGAAATTTGTCGGAAAATTTTTCGTTTCTTTCGTTGTTGTTTTCTTGTCTTCGGATAAATGAAAGATTTAAGAGGTTTGAAAGCATGTTTTGCCACGTACTGATAACGTTATGCGAACACGTGTCAAAGTTTGCCGTTCTTGAGAAATGACGTACGAACATTGTATGATTCGTGAAATCGTTCGAAGGAAAATAAAAAACGGAGTAATAATTCGCTAATTGCGCTAATTGCGCTTTCGTAATAGAGATAATTTGATAATTATTGTCACGAGGTAGATAAAAGAAATGACATCTTCCGTGCATATTCGTATTACATTTATTCGTATAACAAGAGAAAAATGATAAAAGAAATTCGTTTCGTTTATTATAGCTGCTAGAGCATGGCATGTTGCGCATCTTCTGCGTAATAAAATTCAAAGTATCCAAATTAGTCTTGCAATCTGTCACTTGTGATGTATGATTTATCGTGACTCGACTTGACTGGTATACGTAACTGAAGGAGAAATGTTAAAAACATTGCGAATTAATTAACGGTAATTAACATGCTAGAAGAAAATAACAATGTTGTAACTGTGATTTCGCTTGGTTTTGAAATTTAGAAAATTTAGAGAATTTTAACACTTTACGCAATATTACTTCTCGTTTTGTCACTTTTGTCGAGAGTTTAGCTATATTACACGCTAACCGAGACATTTCTACGCGCGACGATGAGAGGATACGATCTCGGTTCTAACGAATTCGCGAATCCCACATGAGAAATGCAACTCAAAATGGACTAGTAAGATTAATTATCCGCGTTATGTGTATTTACAGAGCAAAGGAGCGACGTTACAACGGGAGATTAAAATGTTTCAAAATATATATTTGACAAGAGATTTCCACTAGCTTAACAATCTCGATATATCATTGCAAATATCGTAAAGATATTTCAACAATCGCAAAAATAATTAAATTCCTGTCGAAAAGATGTATTTGTACATATTTAACGTTCAACGATAACTTTTAATTTAGTATGAAATTTAAAAACATTTATAATTGCGTAATGAAGAAGATAATGACGTTGCATATAAATATTGTCAGTGTCCTGATCTCGTTCAATTATTGCATTATCGTCAGCTTCTCTAGCTCGACGATTGCTAAAATTCACTGTATTTTTATATTAGTATATTTATATTTATGCACGTTTAACTTTATATATTAGTAGTACCATTGATTTATAGATGGCTTTTGCAATAACAATATTTAACAGTGCAAGTTGAAATAAATGGACTACAGTTTAACCAACGAACATTGTTTATAGTTTGACCCATTAACTATGGTTTGACAGACGAACGTTGATTTGTTATTAACTGAACGTGGAGTTGGATCGAGTAACTCCGATGTTATTGTTGCACACATTTCTACTTTTCGTACATTGCATTTCTCACGCGCAGGCCGTATTTTGTGCGATGTTTTCTTTCAATTGGAAATTAATTTCTAGATCGAGAGTTCAATTCGATTATCAGGAAGCATTTCAACTTTCCGATATAATCACGCGCCACTGTTAACATTTGATTTCGGCCAAGTTGTAACAAATAATCCGTGAAATCTGAAACATCTGCCGATAAAGCGTACGAATCGAGAAAGGAATTTTCCGATGTATCTCAAAATTAAGCTCTCGCGAAATACATATGTATGGAAATTTGGAATGAACTTCTATTTATTCTAATTATTCACGGTTTATAGCGTAGAATTTGGAATGACAATTGTAAATGTTGCTGCTCTCTTAAAAATTCGTTTAGCGATTGATCGTTTGCGCGAGCAAATTACTCAAAATAAGTTTTTCATTTCTTGAGACGTTAAAATGTTAATTGTGTACCTAATTACTAAATCTCACCCCTCCTAGCGGGGGTTCCGCATGCTGCTTAACATCGGAGATCGGTAGGACCTCGACGCTAAGCGCGCAGCCACTTGCGGCTCGTGCCAGTCGAATGTTCGAAACTCGTAGTCGAGGAATCGTAGGGCCGCTACGTTTCAGACACTCATACACCATTGTGCATTATTATATCTGTCTCGGTGATATACTCAAAAGAATTTTTATTTTACGTGCAACCTAACATTTTATAAATACATCACAGTATATAAAAAATATAAATATATATATTGAAGTGAATATATATAGAAATATTCAGTTACATCATATACATGTATCACGTACAATATACGTTTAATTAAAATTTTGCAACGAGACGCGAATATCGTTCTGAAAGTATACATTCACGATGATACAAGGATATATTTAAACATTCGCAGTCTATTGTATCAGTAATATCGACAAGTCTCGAATGTTCGATTCGATCGAAATCGACAATTCTCAAATATACAAATACACAGACGAATACGTGGATCCATCGTCAGGCGAAAAGAACAGCCACAAAAGAAGTCGTGCGATCAATTACTCGGAAGAAAGAAAGAAAGAAAGAAAGAGAGAGAGAAGCGATCGCCGTCAACTCGCAGAGTTAAAATTATTCAACTCTCTCACCCTTGACACGATGGCGCGCGATATTAGCGTCGCAACGTGGTCAAATGTTTCGCGACGGAAATGGACAACGCGGTGCCGCGCTCGTGCTCACGTCCGCGAGCGCAGCGGCAGCTGCGCTACGCCTCTGTGTACGTGGCATTGTGTCGACTGTTAAGCATTTGATACGGCCGCCTTCCTGTCGCGCGTCCATTGTCGTCGGGAGCCCCGTTCGCGACGTAACCGAGACCAGCCGGCTTCTCTCGGTGTTCGAATCACCCAGCGATACGATATGACGATGCTCGCTTCTGTGACAGCGTTTCCCAAACTAATTTACCCGCTCTACGCCGCTCGAGTTCTCCACGCGTTTAGCTCTCGAGGAACAGACGACAGCGGGAAGACAAGCCCCGTGTCTGTCGTTTGTTCGATCGAATTTTCAATTGGCCCGAGAAACGACGTTGCGTTAACGCGACGGTTTTTTTCTTTTTTCTTTTTTTTCTTTTTTCTCTTGACGTTAAAATTTCTACCTAGCGGCCACAAAGGAGGCCATTATTTTATAATTCCAATTCAGAGGAATCGACGCGTTTGAAATGTTGCGATAAACCGCGGCTTGGAAAATTCGTGTAGTTTCGTTACAGTAACTACGACTAAAACCGATGTAAGAGATAATATCGTATTGTTGTTTTATCGTGCGGCGATAGACGGAGCGCGAATTTTTATGTATTTGTAGAAAATTGTTAAAATCACACGCGAAATGTGAAAAAGCACACGAAATTTTATCGCGCCTGCCGTGTAATGTTTAATTCATAAAATTGGGCTCTCGATGTAAGTGTAAAACTCGCGTACGAAGGTACGAGAAATAATAAAGGTCGATTTCAAACAACAGATAGAAATAGATCGCGCACGTTTGTCCAGAAATTCGTGAAATTCGCGACTTTTACGAACGCAACCGAAACGAGAGAGAAGAGGGAATGGAATCTCAGAAGTAATTTCGGGTGTTTTACAGATTCTCGCAGTTGAATTTGCCGCAAGTGCGCGAATGTGCGAATGAAATATCGACATCTGCAAAAATAAAACCAACCGTGGTAGAGTTTCTCAGGGAAATTTATTGGGAAACTTTTTCGAGAAAGTTACCCTCCGAGGAAACGTCCAGTTCAATTAATATTCCACGTGAATTCGAGCGTTCCTAGTATTAACATTCGTGTGTTGTTGCAACAAATCGGGCAAAGTGTCGAGATACTCGCGAGGGCGCTGCAAAGTTCACGGTTAAAAAACGCACGTTTTTTCAGGCCCCTTTCTTCTTTCGTGTTTCTTCCTCTTTATCGCGTTCCTCTATCGTTAAAAAGTTTCTCGCTTCAATTTTCTGCCAGTCATTCTGAAAACATTAGAGGTGTTTGTTGAAACGGCAGCGAGACAGGAATATAAAATTTCGTAGTAAGGTTAAGACGGATGAGCTTTTTGTATCGCGGATCTATCGATTTACACACGCGCAATCAATATCTCTGCTTTTGTGGTAAGATCTCGTCGTTTGTGCAGTCGATACCACTCGCGCGATTAAGTAATTTCACGATCGTCCGACAGCTGCTCACCGACGTGAAATTAGAGGTAGAAAAGTACGTCGTTTTGTTATTTACGTATCGAGAATGAGATTGATTTTTTTGCTCATTGTCGCGAATTTTAGACTTACGATTTTTATAGATGCTGGTTATTAAAGTTAATTTAATCGATAATAGTTAATTTAAACGATAATTCACTGTTTGCTTAATCAACGTTAAAATGGAATGTATTCGTTATACTGGAAATTTTTCATCGAAATCTTTACGGTTCTGTATTTTTACAGAAAAGTTTTACATATAAATCTGTTCTTTGTCATAATAACTTGACTAACTTGACTGTTACCACTTAATTAATCGTTCGATATGATTTGAACAATTGTGTTTCCACGGCTTCAATTATAAATATATTCATACGTATTAATCTGCATCCTATTTTAAGAAAAGTTACATTTCACCGATGTCGCTTAAATAACCCTCAGTGTCATTTTCAACAATTTTCAACTCCTCCAATTAAAAAGCGACATTTTATTCATTTATTTTTAACGAATATTTACTACAATTTCTCCTAATTCAATTCATTTATCAAAAAATTAAACATTGAACGAGCGATATCCGCTGTTGTTCGATTAATTTAGAACAAATTTTTTTATCGATTAAAAATTTCAAACTCCTTCGCTCGTTTGCAGTCCTCGAATTTAAATATTCCAATGCCAAAAAGCAAAAAAAGAAAAAAAATGGTATTATTTGAAGAAAAATTTCGATACGAAAAACTTTAGCACAAAATTGGAACGAAAACTCGAAGGATTTTTTAGCAACAGAGAAATATTATTATAAAGAAAATAAATACCGTGAGAAAATATCATCGATAAGAGTACTCTTCTTCGAATTTCAAGAATTTTTTAAACACAAGTGGAAAAATGCAAAGAGCGAATGGAACGATTTTATTGCATTAACAATTACTATCGCAGTAAAATACAATGATAAATTACAATGTTGCGTTGTATTGCAATCGTCACACTTGTATCAACAACGATGCATTTTACAATACATTTTACAAATTTTGCTTCCCAACAACAAATGTACATTCAACGAAGCACATCGAGACACGCCGTGCGTACGCGTATGCCTAGATGTTCATCCAGTTTGACGTTCACCAGTGTTCACACCTGTGTATACGACGCGCATCGTCAACTACTGTTGCGCGAGAGTGTGTGCCTGTACGTGCTTCTTCCTTAAGCTACATAGGCGGGCAGGTGCTTTCAGTGCAACTCTGGCCGCTTTAGCAATGCCACCGACATTCGGACAATTTTTTACGTCGCGCGCGCGTACGTGTGTGTGTGTGTGTGTGTTGATCTTCTAACGCGTCTAACGCGGTGTAATCTTCGCGATTCGCGTTGATATGGTGATCGATTGATCTCGGTGATAATGTTAGACGACTTGCCGCGTCTCTTCTCAATACCGTAGTACCGTATTTGACAATTGATTATCGCCAGTTGTAAAAATCGTACACCGATAGTGTGTCTCTGTTTGTTTGTTTTTCTCTCGCTTCGAATTCAACGATCGGGTAATATCAGTGACTTTCGTGCTCGTTTCAGCTTGTTAACTTTGGCGACGTGTCGCAACCGTTGTATAGATTACGCGTAACTAACGTTACGCATACGTTACTACCGTAACACAGGTAGTTCGCTCGTGGCCGATTTAAACGATTTAGACGGGGCAAATTTGTTAAGAGACTGTTTTATTTTTCGCGCAAATCTACAGCCTCGATCGGGAATAGAAGCACGCGCAGCGACGGAATTAAAGTAACGAAAACAAAGCGAGTAGAGTGAAAAATGAGATATCGATCGAAAAGTCAATGGTCTTTGTTTTTTTCACGTTTTTTGGAGTTTTTTTAACGATTCTTTGAATTCTGTTTCTTTTCTTTTTTTTTTTTATTTAACGTCGTTCTTTCACCGTTGAAAGTAAAATTTGGAAATCTATATTGGAGATCGATGTTAAACTTTATAAATAATTAATACACGTCATCGATAGCTACCTCAAGCTATATATGGATTTCAGGTTGAGGCTCGCTAATCATTTAAATATTTCTCAATGTCTTTGAAATATATACACCCGTTCTACAACTTGTGTTCTAAACTCGATCAATGTAGCGTGACAGTTTTGTTAATGACATTTCAACGTTTCACGCGATAACGCGTGCTCTCTACCTACTTTGATAAAATTCCGACAAACATTTGAAAGCAAGAATCGAGCGAAATTTCCAAAACGTTGAAAAAATTCCGAAACGTTGTCGTTCTTACTTTGTCCATCGGAATTGCTAAAATTAGCCACCGCGTATCGCGCCGATGACTCAATACGTTCCACGTACGCGTGCACGCGTATTTAGGATTTTTGTCAGTTCGTCGCTCTCGCAAAACCCGCGCTGTAAATGCGACGGTCAATTACCGCGTTGTAGGAGAATCGACGAGAAATCATTGCGCGGGCAGCGAGCTTTCGAAGGCAAACACGCGGCTGGCGATTAATAGACGGGCCTACGGTCCCAGTCGACAAATCACGCGGAATACCAAGCGGCTCGTAATCACGCTGTTCCGGATACAAATTGACCGGTCCGCGGTTATACGTCGATTTTATTTGCCGCGCGTGTAAAGCACGCAACTCTCTCTCTCTCTCTCTCTCTCTCCCTCTCTGCTGCAGGTCGGAATATTAATCTTCGTTCGCCGCTCGGCTTTTTCTGCATTAGCGAAAAAGCTTCGTTTCGGTCGCTTTCAGGATCGCCGGCGAATCGCACCCTCTGATAAAATCTTTGTATTCGTGTATCGTTGAACGTACGTGTTCATAGGATATATCAACGCGAGAACGAACGAACGTGAGAAAGTTGAATTCTTTGAAGGGAGCGATAAATAACGGGCGCAATAAAAATGTGTGGACAGGTATGTTCGTGACGTAAAGTGGAAGCGGGAATGAGTTTACAGAGTCAAATGAATTGGAAATGTAAAGTATCTGCACAAAGGAATGGAAAAGTGAACGAGTTCGTAAGATATTCACTTTATTTGTGCAACGTTTCATTTGGAAAGCGGCGCCGTGCGTTCACTCGTTCACAGTTTTTTAAAAATTAAATCGCGAGAAATGAAGAAACAGGGACGAAGGAGAGATGAAGCACAATTTTCGACAAACTGACATTAAGACACACGTCGACTCTTCGAAGCAATCACGTGAATGTTCCAATTCCTCGCGTCAAATCTAGAGCGATGAAAAAGTATCAAGTCGTATTTGTTATTACGTTAATAATAAATTATGACAGCATCGCAGACGACTCTGACAATTTCAGTTTACTTCGTCGTTTGTGTTTCCTTTTCTTTTTCTCTTTTCTCTCAGGAGAGTTGGTGACAAAGTTAAATGAAATCAAAAGTCAAAAACAATAGAATTTGATGATGGAAATTGTTTGGCAAAAGTCGCGTTAACGTTAATGTGGATCACTGTGCAAAATGGTCCTGAACAACGCTGCAATGTGGCACGCAAGAGAAGAAAGTGAACGCGTCTCGTTGCGTTTTTGATGACGCGTTCACTTTGCATACCGTATCGCGAGTCCTTTCACGGTTCACACCGTTCACCGCTCAAAATGGCATGTAATCGATTCCGGCGATAATTATACGCGTCAATAGTTGGAGCATGACCATGTGACGTTCATTGTTTCTCAGCATGATGATTTCTGCCGGTAATGATCGATAATACAGAGAAGGATATGGAACGCGTCGGACGTAGGGGCGTATAGATAGAAACGGTGCGAAATGCGAGCGGACATGAAACTGTCAATTACTGAAAACGCGATCAAGACTGATGGCGCAAATAAAAATTCGCGCGCAATTCGCTTCCCGCCCGGATCAACGTGTTTCCCGTTTTTCCCTGATAATTTTTTGAATTACGTCGTTGCCGAACGTCCGTTGCGAAGAAACGTTTGTCACGTTTTTGTCGGTGTAACGACATATAAAAACATGGCACTCCCGTGTCACGCGTTAATTTTAAATGAACAAACGATCGCGCAAAACATTTTAATCGAAGAGTGTTAGAAGAATTGTATTTAGAATGGATATGCACGGATTGTATTTCCGCATATTATTGTTGGAAACGAAAATTCTGCGTATTTTGGAGAATAGCGTAGGCAATTAATTATTCGGGCAGATGTAAGAAGTTAAAATCTTGACAGTTGCGGAAAAATACAGCGATTGAAGGGTTGCAGAAAGCACTATACTTTGACTATTTTACGTACGTATTTTTTTATCAATTTTACGCTTTAAAATGCATAAAAATCTACAACATAATTCTTTATAACAGTTCAATCGAAGATCAAAGCTATTGTTAACACTTTTTCCAAAAAGGAGAAACAGTTGTTTTTTTTCGACTCGAACCAAACGCAAAAGATAAGCGTTTAGATAATATTCAAAACGTCGAGATCGTCACAAAGTTGTGCTAAAAATACCCATTATCAAACGTACGTACCGATAGCCAGCAAATAGTGAAACACAGTTTCTGCCTGACCCACATACCGCGAGAAGGGACACTTACGAAAGAAAGGAAATCTATAATCTTAACAATTTCATGGAAAGAGAGAAAGAGAAATCGAGATTTTTCAATGCATTTCCTCAAACTACGAAAACCCAAAAAGTACAACGATAAACAACGAAAAGAAAAGAAAGAAAGAAAGAAAAAAGAAAAAAACACAGAAAGAAAGGAAGAAAGGAAGGAAGATGTAATCCCGACAATTATATAAAATTTTCGCATGGACGACTTCGTCGCGATCATATCGTGCCCCATTACAATATCACGGAACGATAAAACGGAGAACGAAACGAAGAGAGAAGAACGGCGGTGGGTACGTGTTCCATCGAAGACGTTTAAGTTCATTTCCTCGAGCTACGAAAACCCTGAAGCCGCCGAAGCGTAAAGCAACGACGGCGTAATCAAATGGGCGACCACGTAAGCGGTCGGCGATCGTTTTTATCTATCCGAGTTTGCGGCATGCAATCAGCGAGGCGCCCGTTGACTCGTGACGCTTCCGGTCCAGGCTTCCGGTCCGTGGAACCGCACCGTTTCCGTTCGGCTGCCCAGCCCACCGATCCTCACCGTAGTTCGCCGTCGCCGTATATCGCGGATCCGTGTGTGTCCGAGAAGCACTATCGAAATCAGTGCCAGTGTCTCGTCACCGTGAAACGCACAAACCCCGGGCCCGTCATCTCTCTCCGGGTTTCGATCTCTCGCTGGGATAATTGACTCGAGTGATTTTCGTTGTTGTTGCGAGAGCAACGGCGCCTCGTCTGCCCGTCGTCCCGCGTCGATCGTCGATCGAACGTCTAATGTACGGTGCCAGAAACGAGGTTACGCGCGATTTTCGGGCCAATCTACACCGGGGCACCAGACGATCTGGCTGCCTGGAAATTGATCGGCTAACAAGTCGCCAAGACTCGGTACGCGATATTCTCTGCGCGACGTTCGATTAGTTATAGCGTTGGGGAATACAGGGTGTCCTAGTTCTCATGGTACGGAATGGGCAGGAGGGTGATACAGAGGAATGCGCCAAAAATGAAAAATAAAATTTTCTCGTAGCGAAGATTCGGTTTCTTTCTCTTTCTCTTTTTTTTTCGAGAGGACTTTTTTTTTGACTTTAAACGTGTATCTTCGGTGCACTTGAATTGAAATGGGAATTGTGGAAACGTGTAAAAGAACGGGAGTCGAGCATGTGGAATAAAATTTTCCCGTTTGAATATTTCTTCAGTGTGCTTGAATTAAATTAATTGCGCACTGGGCGGAAGTGAATAATCGATAAGTGGAAAATGGAGAATTAGATTTTCTCGCGTCGAGTTCCGGTTTTAACGAAATCGACTTTGCATCTCTGTCGTCTCAAAAACCGAAGCCTTAAATTCAAAAATTCCATTCTACGCTTCTCTCACTCGTCTTTGCACGTGTCACAATATCATCCTGGTGTCGACTATTCGTTTTTATTCAAACGGAAAATTACCAAATTTAAATATTTGACAAATTTTCAACCTCAATTTTCTCCCTTACACGTCGACTGCAGTGTGAAATTTATCAATTTTTATAAATTTTTCATTTTATTCGTTCGTCGTCTAAATTTTTTTATCGTATTTTTTATCGATCGTATTTTAATCGTTTGAAATATTCGCACTAGCAAATTGTATCGGCGATCACGTGTTAATGAAAAAAACGTGTTACCCTTTCTTTTTCGCGTCAGTCGATACTTCCCACCGATACAGCCAGTGTTGCACGGTTCCTTTTTTCGTTCGACGATCTCTCATGGTTGTTGGATGAGTTCGAAACGGACGAAATGTTATTGGAGAAACGATGCATCTCCGACGGGGGAAAGGAGTCTTTCCTAAAATGATCGCGATCGTTTAACAAGCCTCTTTGAAGTTACTTACTGCTGAAAGTTGTTCGCGAAAGTGTTGAAAGTTGAGACGGATGATGGAAATGCATCGTTTTACAATACCCTCGATTTTTATGTCTCTCCGTCGCGAAAGTTTTCGATTAACGAGTGCTTCTATTCTTCTGAACGAATTGTGTACCAATCTTAATCGGACTCCCGCGAGGAGGATATCGGCGTTGCCATGAAAGACGAAACGCACGGTGTTATCGATGATCGTTTAATAGCGTCGATTATCCTTTTAGTTTTGTCATTTTGCAAAGGACAATATCAAACGTCGCTGGACATTGTTCGTGGAAAGTATCGTAAAGTTTGTGATTCGTTCTGTGCAACGATTAATTTCTGTGAATGACGATAAATTCATGGTGATGTATTCCGGTGGAAGAGTGGAAAAATAAATAGAAGAAAATGTGAAATAAAAATATAGTTTGGCGAGCGAGTGAAAATGTTTCGTGGATAATATCGTTTGGAAAATTAATACTTTCTTAAATGGCAATTGTTTTTCTCCCGAGAGCATTGTTACATTAAATTGCACAAGTTCCGATTAAAATTACGTATAGAATGCAATTATTTAAAACTTAGTGACTGAAGGTATGGTTAATTTAGAGTTTAAAATGAATTTTCTCGGCTATGAAAACAAGATTTTATTCTTTCAAAGCATCGACGATATTTACACATAGATTATGTGAATTAAATTAATTCGTTCTATAACTGCAAATAGCGTTCTCAGCGATAGCTTTCGAGTTTTCGTTCGAATTTCACGTCGTTCGTACAAGTCGTTCGAAAATCGCGGGCGAATTCAAATGCGATTTGCGCGTGCGCACTCGCGAACCGCGTTACGTAGCACCTCTCGTGGACAACTTCAAAATTATTCAGTTCTTTTCAAATGGCGGATTCGGTTGTGTGTCTTTTCTACGTGTACAGAAAACAAAGAGTTGTATCACAATTATAAACGTATCATGTAGCAACGTGTGACGTGTACAACACGCGAGCATGCAAGAAATTTTGCTTGCTATTTTGCTTGCCATTTTGATGAAACAATCATTCAGCTAAATGTCTTGACACAAGATACATTGAACGTGCCAAATTGTAATTTGATTGTTAGCATTATTTTCAAAAAAAAGATAAATAATAAACCAGAATAAACACTAGAAGCTTCGTCAAGGACTTTGTCATCGACGAAATATATGGTATATCAATTTCGCATCATCTAGTAAAAATATCCATGGTAATTTATGTTTACATATCTCAAACGAAACCTACACTGTCAAAGTCACCGATGACCGTTCCCTCTGGAAACGATGCACGAATACAAAGAGAACGTCCGAAAGAAGATTGCCCGAAACCACGCTAGGTTATGACGGAACGTCGGTAAAAGTAATTCGAATCGATTTCCCGATCGGCCACCCGAGATTTCAATAATCGTAACGTTACCAACGGACTATTGTTTCGACGAGGGATCCCGCGTTTGACGTTATTCCACGTTCGTTGGTGGTTATTCCACGGCGACGAAGGACACGAGGGTACGGTGAGCCGGATGGCAAACAGCGTTGCGCACGTTCCTCGAGCGAGTCAGTCGAGCAGGAGCCGGTTATATCGCTGAAATGTACACACCTAAAGTTTGGATCGCGATGGCTGGCCGGTGTTCGAATCTGGCCGATGGTGAGGCGAGAGGTAATCAGCGTCGATCATCGGTCTGGCGAGGAAAGTAGTGATCGTTGCGAGAACCGAAGCGAAACTTTGCGGTGGATCGGTCCATTGCGCGAGTGTGTGCTTGTGTTGTTGTTGTTGTTGTTGTTGTTGTGGTGGTGGTGGTGGTGGTGTTGTGCGTGGCACATCGGCACGGGAAGATGGCGGCGGTACCGACCCATTCGAGTAAGAATAAATTGAAAATGGGCAACGCGAGCCGATACTACGGCGCCTATCTCGTCTACAACGCGGCGAACTCGAGCCTAGCCGCGTTGCAGGCCAGGATGCCTTCTCCTGTCGTCGCGCAAGCCAACCCTTCGTCTCCTATGCGCGTCCAGAACTCCCGTAAGTTTTCTCCGCTATTCGCGTCTGACGCGTCTGCGTTTCAACGCCTGGCAGGATTTTACCATAAAGAACGAATTTCGTTTCGTTTCGCGTCGCGACAGCTGTACAAGCTTTCGCTTCTCGTATTTGACAGAGAAGCGGTTGGGTGTAAGGATCTTTGTGAGTCGATAATAATTTTTAACCGACTGATTAATCGTGGATTTGCCATCTTATGTGCTGGGACTGCGATCCATAGGATTTGATAGGATTTGCGTCGTTGGGAGAAATATAATAATAATTATAGCACAGATATATTAAACAGACGTAAAAACAATATTCTGTTGTATGAATAATATTATATTATTAGATAGTAAGAGTAGTTTTATAAATTTCAGTTTATCGCTTATAATCTCACAGATGTGTATATATTTCTTACACTTTCTTGTACTTGAAAATTCAAGTTCCTCGTCGAGTAAATAATTTACGTACGCGAGCTTTACGTTTATTGCAGGTACTGTTACATTTTCAGTGCACCGTACCGGTTTTTCTTTTCGATGGTTATTAATTTACAGTCATCTTTCGAAGCAATATCTATAAGATGAAAAATTCACTTCTCAAATGCTTTTACGGTTTACAAACGATAGTAGCACGCTGTTGTAATGGCTGGTATGATACTCCTTAGTACTCTGTAGGAAGTTTATATCAGTAACGTAGTTTCCTGCGTGCAAGGACAAAAGAGATATGATAACGTTCGACGATAACTAGAAATGAAAAATGAGAAGTATCAAAGTAGAACAGTTCAAAATTGAAATGCTAGGTGATTGTACTGATTATGATATTGTGGTTTCAGTTGTAAATAAAACCGAAAGCAAAAAGTAGGTTCAGAAAGAAAAATATTTTGATACCTCGTGTGTCGTTTGCTTATATTATAAATAAATTATTTCGAAATTTTTAATACTTTCAAGAAACTCAAAGTTAATTAAACGACGCGAAGAAGGGGTTTTAATTTCGATCGATTCAAAAAATACTGAAATCAGTTTATGGACTGTATTAATTAGATCCACACTGTATATAATCTAGATACAAAATGTCGTATGAATTTGATACGTACATATAATACTAATCAATACATTAACCAATCGCTGTGTTAATTAGTACATTGTCACAAATCAGTATACAAACTATACCAATTGATATGATAGTGCATAACTTTGTGTCAGCATTATATGTTAAGAAAATGTTATTATCATTAGAGAAAATATCTATGCATGATTGTATGTTATTCGAGAAAGACAAAACATCCATTTGTAGAGGGAATATTTAAAAGTCTTAAAAATTCTTCCTTATTAAAATATTTGCAAACATATTTCCGAAATATTAACGATACCGGAGTCGATCGCAATAAAATGCAAGATTTCACAATTTCGCTCTTTGGAGACAAATATATTCGCAACCGATCAAAAATGTATGCCAGCTCGTGACCAGTCAACGCGTCAAAATTCGTCCCAGTTTCTCGGCTTTTAATACTACGGACAATCAAAGTGCATTCATCTTTCATATTAATCGATTGCCAGGAAGGAATATATCGACAAATTAATTGCATCTAGCAATCTTTTGCACAAAAGTGTAACAATAGGATATTTGTCATTTCGTGATTTGCCACATCGCATCGTCACGATGCGTCACTTGCATGTACGAATATATCGCAACTTGACTCTTCCGCTGTTCATCAAAATGGCAACATACTCCTATACTCCAATCGCGATGTAGCAAAATTTAAAAGAAAATTATCTTATGTGAATTCCGTATGCAGTTCTAATCTTTTCTAATTAATCATCGATATCTCTCTTTCATTTATCTACTATCGAATTCCTTTATCAGGCCATTTTATTTACTTTTTTTTTTCGTGCCAGGTAGTTACCGCGAATTTTAAAACAGATAATACCTAATCGCTCGCGTATACAGAACTAAAGAAGTAGAATTTAGGCAGACGTTCATTTCACTTCGTAAATATAGCGAGTGGATTACGTCCGTTCCGTGTAGCTTTGTATCTTTAAATTTCTCACGAATGCATAGTCTAATCATTAATTTAATTAATATAATTGTGATACCATTGATTGAATCTTGAGTTAATAACTATATTGAGAAAAACGAAAAATTCTAACTCTAAATCTATAAATCACATATGTTCAATATCAAAAATCTCATTATTGACCATCATGAATAATAATGAGAATATCGGTTTGTAACCGAACTGTGACAATCTCGTTCCAAGAACTTTCCAATTTTAGGACTAACAATTTGTATAGATATAATGAAACTAGTTAGTTGTTGAAAAAAATCGTATCAATTGTTTCAATGCTTGTCTGGCGTTATTATTACATTGCTGATAAGTGCAACAGTCTATCAAAAGTCATTACATCAACGAAAACTATTTCTATTAAAATTTCATAAATCCACCAGCTTGACGTACAAAAGAAATTTAACGAGAGCTGATGAAAAACCAAGACAAAGACCTTCTCTCTCCCATCCAAAAGTATTCTCTCAAAAGTATCCCAACAAAAGGCTACGTAAGGAACGAATCTATCTTATCTATCTTCCCCTCTAACGATACCGTTAACAACCATCTCGATTCCAGCCAAACGAAATAATACCCCGGCGCTAACTCTCTTCCGATCCCCTTAGGATCACGAAGCTTTTCCTCCCCGATACTTTCGTACGCCTACTTGCTCTCCTTCGGAGGGGAGAAGGAAGCATCTCTCTTTTGTTCGGTGGCCAGTTGGCGCGCGCGCCAGCCGAAGAGGTAAGAAGGCATAGGTGCCGGCGCAGGAAAGGGTGGTAACACCCAGCGAGACGGGATAGCGTGTCTGTTTTGATTTATAAGAATTCGCCACGAACCCCTAACCTGCCTTCCTAAGTCTGGCCTCACCCCTGCCTCCTTCTAGATCGAGCTAGATCAACCCTAACCTCTCTCTCTCTCTCCGCCTCGCCGCCCGTTGCACCTATCTCGCGCGTGAATAATAGGCCAGGTACCCAACTACCCGTCTTTCCGTTAACCTCGCCTCGTCCTTCACGCCTCCTTCTTCTTTTTCCTTATCCTCCCTCTTTGCCACTGTCTCTCCCTCGACGGTGCACCGATCATTCTTCTCCGCGGACAACGGACGAGCTTCGCTTCGTTGTCGGTCAACTGAACTATCTATCAGTTTGTACGGACAGTCTCGTTCGTACAAACCGCCGATATAGCGCGCTATCGCGGGATCACGAGTGATTTCTGTTGTCGCGGTCATAACGCCGGGCGTTGTTCAGTTTTCGGGCGTTATTCAGATGTACGTCGAAGCGAAGCTGCTCGATTAACGTTCCGACATTTTGCTTTACGATGGAAGCAAATGTTTCTGTTGGGTCCCCCTTTTTTTTTTTTGTTTCTCGAGTTGATCGAGCAAAGCTGCTGGATTTTTGGCTTTTCATCGCCGTTGTTCGTTGGGTAATAGCTGAACGGAACAGTTACAAATTGTTTATCGTTGCTGGAAACGATCGAAGAAAAACCGAACTGTATCTTCTATCGAATACTTTAGCTTCTTAATAAAGCAATTGAAAGGAAAATACTCGTCGTCGTATCTTTACTGACAAATGTTCATTTCGTAGCTGCACGATTATTTTCCTTTTTTCAAGTGACTTTGTCCAACAGTTGATCCATTGAGAACGTTTCATTCGTAATTTCTTTCATACGCGTTTTCTACTTACCTTGATCAGTTAAATTTGAATATAATTCAAATTCAATTATTTCGTAGTGTTACAATAATGTTGTAATAATACTATCCATGGATTATTCAAATACATTCGCAAAATCTACATTTGCGATTTGCTTCAAACTCGATCGCGACAATCGCGTGAATATGTCTGAATATATGCTAATGAAGTTTTAATAACAATTCGCGGCACGCGTGTATTCGTATTATTCATGAAACACGTGTATCCGCAATAAGTCGGTGGCAGCTTCGGCATACAAGTTGAAAGTCTCCAAACTACGCGGTTCAGCAAGTTTCACCCTCGCCATACTACCACGACAGATATGCTTGTAAACTTCAAAAATGCCTCGTGCTTCGTTCGTCGGTAAAAATTGCAGAAACAACTCGCGGAACGCACTTTCTCGCGCGTCGTTTCCGATACTCTTTCCCTTGTTTTCTCCCGCTCTTCGCGATCGCGTACCGATCGTTCTTCTCCGTGGTCTTCACCGACGGATCTAGTCCGATCGTCACTGGTCAACGGGACAATCTATCAACGTTTGTGCCAGAACAAGAACCGTTACAAAACATTAGCGAGTCACGGAAGACTTTGCATTGACGTTTCGCAAGAGTGTACATATATCGGGGGACGACGTGTCATCAATCTTTTTACTTTAATGCGCGCCAGTTAGACCCCGTTGTTGAGATGAGTCGTAATACTCCAGAGATGACGTTCGTTCATTTTCAGATGTCACAGCCACTCGCGTTTGTAAACGTTACCCGTTTGTCCGTTCGGTTAATTATCGTAGTTCCGTACCGTTCGATTTCTTTGGTTTTTGGTGATTTATCACGCTCGAGGTGAGCGTAGTCTGCTCGCAGAAAGTACGTCCAAGGACAAGCACCATGTTTGCATAAAAACGGTGCTTGAGAATGGACGTACAAATTACAAATTGTTGTAGTTACAATGTAATTAAATATCTTTCGCGCAAGACTGCACTCTGTTGTATCCGCGATGAGTACCGAGTAACAAAAATGAAAGTGTCCCGAGACTTTTGAGCTCTGTGCTGTATTTCCCAAGAAAGAACAAGTCACCGTTATTTCAATTCCAGCAAGATCAGCAGTGTCAAATCTTCATTCGTAATCGACAGCAGGCAAAGATTCACGTTTGAGTCTTACTCTTAGGTTTTCCCATGTTTAGACGTTCGTTCGTTTTCAGATTTGCAGAAAACGCGGATGTATAATTGTAGATTTAACTGGAATTGTATCTCTCGTAATTCCACAGGAGAATTGGCTCGCTCGTGAATTTTCGCTTTCGTAATCGACGAAGAAAATTGGAAAATCGAGAAATGTTATGATTTAATTTCCTCTGTACCCTTCCCACGTTACACAACCCACTGGAATAGCCGTACGTTGCGTGATTTTTCAAATCGTTTGAAAAAGTAACTCGCATTTCCCTTCTATACAAAGACGAATAACATATGTAGATTTTATTTTCTCGCCGCGAAGGGCGAAAATGGTGTCGAGGGCGGTTCGGAATATAGCAAAGTAATGCAAGAAACGTGTTATTATATCACGCTGGTATATTTTAACGTTCCCTACTAACGTTATTAATGTGCATGCCGCTAACGCCGCGTTGCGTGTGGGACAATTCGGTTTAAAAAAAAAGAGAGAGAAAAACGCTCACGGTGATCCAGACAAGGAATATACGCCGTTCGTTATTGGTCGGTGACAGGAAATGAAATGTCTACAAACTTTTTCGATATACGCTTGTCGACCTACTTATTTTCTGAATGAAAGCTCTCGCAGATGCACGCCGTATATGTACTTGCATAATACAGCTGTCGGTTTTAATCTTTGATACAATTACCGACGCCCTCTTGTTTTTTTTTTTTTTTAAATTAAAAAGAAGAAAAAACAGAGATCTTTTAAAAAGAGAAAGAAAGAGGAAAAAAGAGGAAAATTTTCGTCTCGCGCAGTTAGCGCTTTCCAATAACGCCCGATTCGGACGATTTCAATTTAACAAGTTTCACGGTAGCGCGTGCAACAGAAAGATCTCGCCTCGTATATAAAGGAGGGGATGCGTATAAAAAAAAAAAGAAAGGACGCGTTTAATTAGTTTTAAAAATCGCGCGATCTCGAAGGGATTATCATTTTATGCTTTATTACAACGTATTCACGGGCTTAAGAACACTCGAAACGTAAAAAACGTTAAATTCAACCGGAGATACCTGGTCCGTTTCACCCTGCACGTTCGTGCTACGTACGTACACGCACGCGTCAGTGAATTCACGGAGGATTAATTTCACTTTTCAGCAGCAAACATGGTAAATTGTTTCGTTCGTTGGTTTTCGGAACGATTACCTCTGAAAAATTTCAATCCACTGTCTGCAACATGTTAAAACATTTCCATCTTTGTTACCTTCATCTCGAAATACATTTAAACGATATGATGGTTGCGCGAGCGCCAGGCGTTTTTCGCGTTGCTGTTATTTCACCGTTCATCGATTTTATTTCCCCGTTCGTGGAAATCTTTTCGCGTTGCGGCATGCTAATGCGAGTTTCTCTTTCGAGCATGAATTCCACCGCTGTGTTTCGGTTGAAATTTATGAAAAATAGATCGGTTGATTCGCGATAAAGATTCTAAAATTTGACGCGATGAGTATGTCGGTAAGTAGAGTTTGAACATTGGTTGATGACAAATTAGAATGAAATTTTAGTAGCTTTTTATAAATTTTTAAATCTCTTTTACAGATTAGAAATTCAATTTACTTTTGAGCAGCAGTGTATTTGACAGACAGTTGCGAGTGATTAACTGGTATTCAATGGTAAAAGTAGCTACGATTGTTAGATCGTGGATATTTGTGCATTTTAAGAGAGATTATAATAGAACGCACGCTTTTTAGCAAATTTCTGTTACATTCACAAAACGTGAAAATGCAACGATCTAATAATCATTCAAAATCTACGCGAAATGCTAGAAAGAGAGAGAGAGAGAGAGAGAAAATACAACACTTTGTTACACTCTTTTTGAAACAAACTTTTAATATCAGCGAGTTTAATCGTAGAAAAGTGATAAAAGCGAGGGACAGCGTACGTCGCGCAGCGTCCAAACACGGATGTCGTTTTGACAAAAAGGAAAAGGATCGCATCGCGGAATTCAGTAATGAAGCTAAAAAACTTTTAACACTCGACGACGCGAGCACCGGCGAGCTGTAAAGCGAATTAATATGTTCTCGTTACTCGCGCGCCGTGTTTCAACGTTAACTTGTAAAAAATTTTAATCCTCCAGTTAAGCCGTGATTGAAAGTTCAATCAGAGAGGAAAATTGCGCGAAAATTCTAGCAGGTCCGGCGCGGCTCATAAACAGAGAGAACGATTCCTCCGAGTTTGGCCGGCCAGCCGCGTACACCTCCGTCCAAAAGTCTTGGGGCAAGTATTGAACTCGTTTCGAAAAAATACTCGATCTGAAAAAATTGTCAAATACACGTGCAATTTGAAGACGAATCGTTGAAACTGATATCGAGAATTGATATCGAAACGTTAAAAATAAAGTGTTTCATTACTTGCGACGAACGCTGAATATTAAAATTAATATTGAATATTAAAAAAGCAGAGCGTGTTCCGTTATTAGACTGTCTGATTTAAACAGATTTTAATTTTAATTCCAAAAAAAAAAAAAAAAAAAAAATGGAACACAAGTAAAAAGTTATTTTATCCCATGCACGTTATAAGCGGCATCGCGCTTTGAACGTTTTATACGTTCTTGCATACTGCGTGCATTTTATGCGTTTTTCCACTCGCAGATGCACTCGTTGATTTATTAAGTCTGCAATAAATATCGAATATTAAAAATAAAAAGTATCCCGAGACTTTCGAGCGCGCGCGCTCGTGTGTGTGTGTGTGTGTGTGTGCCTGTAACCAGCGCCTTTCGTGCACGTTCGAGTTTAGATAAATATCAGCGAGCTTTACGGCCGGTAGACTTTTTCGATTCGAACCGGTGTAAATGCGAGGCTAGTTTGCGAAACGGAGCGACGAGCGTCCCCCCGCCTCGATGAAAATAACGAATTAATAAACTTTCGTTTCGGGGGAGGGGGCGTGTGTGAAGATCTTAATTTAAATGAACAGTAAATTTCCGATTGCGCGGGAAGCCCGATATTACGTACAATCCGGCCAGCGTCGCCAGCCGGTTCGTACCGGTAGCTGGAATTATTGCCTTTATCTTAATTAAAACGGAAAGAGGTCTGCGAGCCGTGCAGGTCGCTCGTAAAGCGCCTTGCTTTGATTGCAGAAACAATACCTCGCTAACCTCGTAGTCAGCGATCTGTCTATCGCTTTCGTACCTAACCATTCCCTCCTCTTTCTTTCTTACTCGGATATTCACCTGTACCGTAATGGTTCTATTAAGCTTTGAAAATGTTTTTAAAACCGAGATATACGGTGTGCCACATCGGAGGAAAAAGTTCCTGCATTAATTTTTGGCATTGGAAATTTGAAGACATTTTTTTGAACGCGCTGTTTTGGTGAAAATGGGTTTTAATTAGGTTTGACGTAATTACCTACTTTTTTCTTCTTGTTCACAAGAGATCGTTATTAACGAGTTTACAATTTTTTATCACTGAAAGTGATTTTACCAGAAAATCAGGTTCAAGTGCAACGCGAACGCAACGAAAATTAGCGATTGGTTGATTCGCGAGGGGGCGTGGGATAGACCTCGAGTCTTTTAAAGAATTAATCGCATTAGCCCAAGATCACATAGTTGTTCTTTCTAAAAATTACTTTTCGTTTTTATTTTCACCATTTACAACTTCCGCGTGTTACAGTATCAAGAATTTAAATACGTTTTATTGTATTTATATTCCATACTGAGTTTATTCGTGCATATTTTTGGTTATATCGTACAACAAACATATCCGATTACCAAGTTCAATATCCTAAAGTATATTAAAATAAATAACGAAATGGACTTCGTAGGTGGAATATTTATTCAAATTTTTTATCAAGTTAGATTTGAATTTCATAATCATCACAATCCTGCCTCGCAACATTATTAATGAAATTTCGAAATGTTTTATGCAACGCGGATAGAAAATTTTCCTACGACAAACGTATCGCACGAGTTTCAACTGCAATCAGCGCAATCGGATATTTCACCCGGTCGTATTACATCAAGCGTTCTTCGGGGATTTTGATTTTCATCGCACAAATCAGAGACGTCGTTCAATTTCCTTCGGCGCGTGAATGAAAAACATGGAAATGCAAAGTATTCATTATTGAAGTTTCAATATCCACCGGTAAAATGTTGCACTTTGTTCCAGCCGGTCTCTCAATTTAATCGTGCTCCCGGCTGTACATTTTAAAATAACAATCCTGTTCCGGGCCACGAAAATTTTATACTCATACTCTCAGATATTTGTGGGGTCAGGTCCGTATTACTCCCTCGGGCGCACCGCCGCGGTCCCCTTCTACGTAAAATGGTTTCGCGTGAAACTGTTTGCGAGAAATACAACGCTCGCTTCTTCCCCCCCCCCCCTGAAAAAATCGGTCCGTTACTCTGACGATAAGATAAAACTGAAAACGCGTGAAATGCGAACGACGTTACGAACGTTAACACCAAAGAACTACCCAAAACGGTCAAAATGACTAACTTGTAATTTTCTGTAGAAACTTTATGTATTTGTAACGTTGTATTTTTAGATACTCGAGTGACTTTTGACGAAATATATCAATTTTGCTAGAAACGGTATACTCTTTTTCGTCGGTAGTTCCAATGTTAATAATTTATCAAATGTTAGTGATCTACTGAATAGCGGACAATTTATATACAAATACAAAACATTCCTACAAATTCACATCTTAATACGTGTAATATATTCTGTGGTGATCAAAATATACGTACTTGCGCTATTATTGCCAGATTGATGCTTGCGTCATTTTCTTCCTTCTCTTTGTTTATATCGAAAGGCCAATTAATTCTCTGGCCGCACAGGAGCGTAAGTACATTTCGCAGAAATGGAAAATTTTTCGTCATTTAAATTCGCTCGCTCATTGGAGATTAATAAATAAAATCCTCTTCATCCACGTCTAGTGCATCCGTCTCGCACGATCAGTGGCAGGACGTCGAACTCCTCCGGATCCTCTCGTCGAATCCCGATGGCGTAACAACGGCTTGTTCCGCGGGTTACATCGAACGACCCAGCGACGATTTTTCTTCGGCCGGATCGCGCCACCCTTTCCACCTCGATCTTTTTCTCTCGGCATTTCTTCACCCCTTTCGCTCCTGTGTTTCTCTTCTCGCTTCCTCTTCCCCTGGCGCCTTCCACCCCCGTCTTGCTCGCCCGGCTCTCGGTCTCTCCGCCCGTGTTCTCTTTCTTCAACCATTGTTGTCTACCTCCATTGTCATTCGTCGCGCGAGCGGCTCGGCCGATAGCGCGGAACGGATTAACCCGTCTTTGTCGATGATACCCAGAAAGGAGGAGCGGTGCTCTTCTTCGTCCATCGGAGCTGTGCAATTAACGTCAAACGTCCCTCTCTCGTACGTTCGGCTCCCTTTCGTGCTTTTGAATCGAAGACGAAACGAATTGGAGGGTACGCCGAGGGATATCATTTCAGAGTTATTAACGTTGATGGCGGTGTTGAATCTGTGATATCGAACCGAACGTAATTTCGAGTTTATCTGGTGCCTATCTGGGTAGGGGGTCCGATCTGGACACAGACTACGAGGACACAGGTTTCGTTTGCGTTTATCTTTTATTTGTACAAGTTTGGAACAAGTACGAACGTTCGACGAGTACCTTCTGGAGTCAAAAAGTTCGATTTTTAAGTTTCCCTCGATAGGGAAAGTGCTTCGACCGTACATTTATTTTGTACATGTTGGTTTCGAATCCTAGAACGAACGAGTAGCTGGAATGTTTGCAAGGTCCGAAACTTTCACACGTGGCCACTCGATAAGAATGAAATGAAATCTGTAAAATGTGTTATTTTGAGTTTTAAAAGTTCTCGTGGTAATTTTACTGAAATTTCTCAGTTGACTAAGATAAACGACAGAGTCTGTTACATTTTCGGTTATCGGAGGATAGCTTCATCATAAATAAACGTAATATGTATTGCTAAATTTTCGGCCACTGATGGTTTTATGTGATATAGATATTCGTGTTGTTCAAAATATTCGTAGAAAATACCCGCGATCGTTCGCTCCTCTAGAGCCGCTGTATTTGCAGAACGTGCAAAACGCAAAGAACGTACCCCGGCTGATTCTGTAATGCTAATTACCTTCAATTTCCGATCATTCGTTTTCTGAAACTAACGAAATCTTAATACATGTTCGTATTTTCCAGCGGAATAATATTTACGTTACGCAATACGAAAATTAGCAATTTGCCGAATAATTAACGTGCTGATTTCGCAATCGAAATTCGCTTCGCCGTTGGAGGCTCGTAGCATTAAACGTCGTAAAAAAAAAAAAAAAAAAAAAAAGCGTAGCCTGCGTGACAAAGCAACAATTAAAATTCAAAGAGATTCAAAATACCCGGGGTTGCGATATAATTATATCGCGCATAATGTCGAGGGGGAGGAAAAGAAACTGCACAAACGCATAAAAGCGATAAACGCGGCACGAAATTATCAATTATTCGCGGGTAAAATTCTGCTGCTGGCCATTACCTTTGTCATTATTAATTTATGCTTAAAAACAGCAGAGCGTTCGCTTTTCAGAGCGCGGCGTTAAACACCGAAAAGAGGAGAACAAATGGTATTCATTTAGATTGAGGTAGAACGAACAAATCGAAATGAGCGATCTACGCTCTCTCTCTTCGCTGTAAACACTGTAAATTTATGGTCGCGCCAGTGTATTTGGCTTTGTTTCGTAATGAACGCGACTTTTAAACGTCGGAGGTTAACGTAAGTAGTCGCACACACGGCGAAATCGAAATAATTTGCGAAACAAAGTATGCGAATATAGTATCTCGTGAAAACATTCAAACACTTGTGGGAACTTTTAACAAACGTATTATCCGTTATAGCGTTGCGTTACGAAACGTTCCAACGTTTGATTAACGCTATAACGACAGTGTTCCAGTGTTACAGTGTTTGCATTCCATTATATCTATTATAGCATTTATATACGTTGTTTAATTGGGTCGAAGTACCCAAGCGTGTGTTAAATTTCGTATCATTTGCGTATTTTGGTGTTGCGAAATGGAACCATCTGAATGAGCATAACTTTAGCAAACTTGACAACTTCGTATAACTGCAAAAGTTCAATATCGCGAAAACGTAACGTAACATTTTATTAGAAAATTTCGTTAGGAGCTAATGGTGTATACAAATGGAGAAGGAAGAAATTTTCCGTTTCTTCGTTTGAGATTTTATCTTTGAGGAAATCACTATTTTTGAAAGTATCGCGAAAAGTGAGTGATCAGAAAACGTGGAAATCAATGTAACAGAGATTCGTAATTGCATTTTCAAAACTGTTTTGACGTTGTGAAAGATCATTTCTGAAAACATTTTTCATTCGTATCTGGAAAAATGTCTGCGCACAAACGAGTCGTTAGTTGATGTTAAAGTATGCGCAGTGCATTCGAAAACAGGAGTAAGGAGATTTGACGATGAATAGCGCAAAGTAAGACCAGCAACTGTCACGATTTTTGGGAACGTCAAGGTTGGAATTGCACTGTGATTTTTATCAAATAAAAAAAAAAAAATATATTATTGAAAAGCAGGACAAACGTGGAACATGAAACTAAAATTCACCAAATCATAGTTAGACGTCGTTGTTAACGCGCAATTTCAAATTTCATTTTCGAAAGTATCAATTTTTTGACATCTTGTAAGCAAGATTTCGGCAAAATATTTCGTGGACGGAGTGACAATCACTATTTCGAGAATTGGACGGAAACTTTTTGAAATGGTACCGACGCCCAAAAGTTTGCACTGATGTCAGTAAAAAGCCTTCTCGTTCCTTGTCTTTTGTCCGAGATGGAACGTTTAATGACATATCCTCGCTGTTGCAATTTATCTCGCTCGAAGATTACGAAGAGGGAGGACAAAAGTTGCTGATGAGCACGAGCGCGACTTGTTCGTTGGCACTGTGCGTTAAACGTTGTCCCTCATTGGCGCGAGTTTTCGCAACCAGTTTCGCGACGACAATCGAGAGAGAGAGAGAGAGAGAGACTACCCGCGAAAAGTACTCAGAACGAGACACTTGTTAACATCTGGCAGTAAACTTGTTATCTTTCAACCGTTCTTATCGCCGAGCCACGGGTTTTATACTTTTCACCCTTTCTCTCTCTCTCTCTCTCTCTCTCTCTCGTATACATTTTACACCGTTCCATTAACGGCATAGTCGCGTTAAAGTGCACCCTTCTTCCACGTTTTCTTTTTTTTTTTCTCTCTCTCTCTCTCTTCTGTTCTTCACGTTTGGTCCGCCTCCGCCGCCGGTACACTGTCCTTGTTTTTCTCGTTTCCGTTTCGCGGTTCTCAAGAGAAATCTCATTTCCCCGCCTGGCCGGCGTAACCGACCCGCATTTTCACCTTTAACGAGCGCCGCGAAGAATAACGTAACGCGCTAAATTAACAATTAAGACCTAAACGGCTGGTAATTAAGCGACAGCGCTGCATCCGGCAAGGCGGCGCAAGGCGTTTCCTAGGAAACGTCAGCGTCTCGACAGAGATTTCTCGAGTGGACGGAGCCCAGTTTCTACCTATTTCTCTCTGCGCGCGTATTTTCAAAGTCTGGTTCGCAAAAATGTTTGGTACAGCCTCGGAGAACAGAATTGACATTAATAGCGGTGGCCAAATGTTTTCAACGGACGGGTAGTAGTAAATATTTTCTACGAGTGACCAAACGACGCGTCTCTCTGCTTCTCTAAGAAATATTCCCGACGAGATTTTCATATTCTTACGTCCGTCAAGTACCATTTACTGTTTCTTTGGAATTTTTTCGTAAGATTTTCCCTGGTGATCGTTCGTCCTTTTCCATTTCCCATTTGGATAAAACCGTTTCAAATTAGCAAAAGAGATGACAATTGATACTACAGAATATTACAGACTTTTTAACGTCTCTCGGAGGCTTCTTGCATCAACAACAACAATATTTGCCAACGATTTTTACGTTTGTATCTGTTAACGCGACGTCGTTTTTATTCCTCGTTCTGACAATTTTTCTCTGAAATTTCTCCTAATTGCAGCGAAATGTTCCAAGTTCTCGTTCTTCTGTTTGTTCCGTTCGCCTCGTTTCATCTTCCATTTGAATAAAATCGCGTCAATAAAGGAGACGGAATGCCGAGAAACAATTGACAAAATATATTTCAGTTGTGAAATCAGTTCAGAGAATCTCCAAACGTCACAGACGGACAATCGTTTGCTTCTGTTCATTTATACGCGAGTTTCAAATGTTACACTCGTTGTTAATAAAATTATTAATAGAAAAACAGTATATATTTCTGAATGTCGTTCGTGGACGTTATGTAAAACCATTAATAAGAGAAGCAACGTTCAAAAACTGTAACCGACGATACGTCTTTCAGTAAAATACAGAAAGTTCAATCTTGCATCTTTTAGTAACAGAAGAGTCGTTCGAGATGGACGATCTTTGGTATGATTTTTCACCCGACGAAGCACGCTGTTCCCATATACACAGTTGCAAGTTACATTTTCACGCTTAAAATTCCGTTGCATCGGTGTAAATGCGTGACGTGCGTGGGGTCCGACGCGTGCGGGGAATTCCAAGGGAAGCCGGAACGGACGAATCTGTAAGACGCAGTGAACCGTGAGACGTCCGGGGCCGAGGTAAAGAAGAGATCAACGCTGCGCCAGAAGGGGTTGGGCGGAAGGGCCGAAGCGAGGGAAAACGGGAGCGGAACGAACTCTGCGAACGGGGGCGGGCGGGGGAAAAAAAAAAAATGACGGAAGGGTGAGGTGGATGCAAGATCGAGGGCGGGACCGAAACAAAAAAGGCCGGATGTTTCTGACGGTAGTCGGATAATGTAAAAAGGTTCCCGTTTAATCCATGTGAGTACATCGCTAAGCTGTCTGCCTGGAAACTCGGTATTTCTATGCGCGCGCGCGCGCGTGTCGCGAATTCCACCCCGGGGAATACGTCCAGTCTAGTCGCGAAGAAAGTTGCAACGGAAATGAAATTAACTTCTTACGGGAACGACGCGTTATTCTTGCGAAGGACGTTTCTCCCCCCGCCTTTTTTTCCTTTTCTCTTTCTTTTTTTTTTCTTTCTATTCTTCTCCTACTTTTAATTTCATCGTCGAACGTAGAGAGAAAGTAATATCGGAAGCAATTTCTGAATAAAAGTTGTTTGTCAGAATGGTCGGAGGGGGGTGGAATTTCGTGGAGCGGCTAATCATTTTCGAAACCGGGCGGAGTTTAAGCTTTTCAAAGTTAAATGAGAGTGGAAACAAAGTGGACGTTTCGTTGGTTAAATCTTATTTAAACTCGAAGGGGGGAATTAAATTTATTCGCAGATGAAACGAGCTGAAACTTATTCCGAACGTGCCGGTGCCAACGTTAATGGCTTATCAGTCAAGCGTTTCGATCGCGTGATCTAATTGTGAAATTTCTCGTTTTCGTTTTTTTTTTTTTTTTTTTTTTATGACGCTCGACTTCGATAAATTGATAGCGAAGCCACTCACGCCGATGGCGCGACGCCGGCGCATGGTAGAATTTTGGACGAAAATCGGAATTTCCGCACGAATGTCTGGATATCGAAGTTTATTCACGGATTAGGAAATTAGCGATTGAAATTCCACGAAATTCTGAAAATTATTTCGCTTGTATTTCGAATATTTCTCTACCACGTTCCTCGTTTCGAACAAACTTCTCGCACAAGTCGAGCACTTTTGTTCTCTTATTTTCTGGTTTGTCTTTTAGCCAAGAGTATATAGAACTCAAGAAATTGGTGGGTTTTGTTATACAAACATATTCGTTCGTTTCGGTAATTTTTTCTTTGTACCCTTTCATAACTTATTTATTGCAGCGAAGATACGAGCGAAACACCAAAATGAAATATCGCTAAAAGAAGGAGGAATACCCGAATTATTTTTTATTTTTTACCCCCACGCACGTCGCGCAGTGTGCCCGCAACTGCGAAATTCGGCAAAACGTTCGTTCTCGCGAATCTCTACGTCCACGAAGGGAACAGCGAGACGAAGTGTAACGCGGGGGAGCGCGTCTAATTATAACCCTTCTTAACCCGTGAAATGTTATTCAACGCGACGTTAATACCGCTCGCTCGGAGGGAAAAGGAGAAAAAATCCAGTTAATCGCAGTTCCTCGAGAGATTTCGTCGGAAGCCTGTTTCTCGAGCGAGCTTATTTAATTTACAGGCGTTTAACGCACGACGACGTCGCGTCGTCGCTCTCGCTGCCGCGCACAAGCAGCGGCGAAACACCCCCCGCGCGTGCGCGCCAGCAGCCGCGGAACAGTCGAATTAACAGGTGTAATAATAGTTACATAAAAGCGGCGCGAGGCGCGGTACGAGCGGCCAACTATGAAATTCTCGTAATCGAATAGTCGCTGGCTCCGTTAATAACTGTACCAGTCGAATCCCTCTCTCTCTGTCTCTCTCTCGCGCGCTCTCTGTCTCTCGTGCAACTCCTATTTTGCCAGCGTCAATCAATACGCGAGCGAACGTACTGCTACTACTCCACTTGGCATGCCGAAACGTTTCGTTTGCTCTCGCTTGATAGAACTCGCAACGATATTGATTTTCTGACCCGGGATGCACGGGATCGGCGTTTTTTTTCCTCCGAATCTTCGTCTGCGCGAAACGGATTTTAGATCTGGCCACGGATTCGGTTCAAACCCATCAGTCGGACGGTTAATTTCACATCTCATAAAACTGCCGCTGCCACGGGCCGTCGGTTTTTTGGTTAGTCGTTGCGTACGTGGATAGCGTTCCTAACCTCCTAAGAACGAGGATCGCGAGCGTACGCAGTTTCGAAACTTTTAAGGGGAGTTTCTAAACACTGTAAATCTCTGTTATTCCAATCTACTATTATTATTTCAACGAAGGAACATGAAATAAAGGCGATCTCTTATTTTTATTTAAATAAATAGGAGTAGGATATAGCAAGTCAGTCTTTTTGTTGAACGAACGGCTTTGTTCCCTGTTCCGTGTTCGAATAAACGAAGTCCTATTGTATTCACAAACGAGTTTCATATTTCCGTCTGCCGAGCTACGTTTACATTAGACAACTTTTGAGTTATTTGCTCCGATCGATCTCGAGTTATTCGAAATCGTTCGTACGAAATTGAAACAGTTTCTAATCCGTTACATTCGTTCGTTTTATTACTTGTATAAAAATGATTTAGTAACAATGATTGCATTTATTATACAACATTTATAATTCTGAGTTCCAATATTCGATTTGCGAAAGTTTGGGATCTTGTGTGAAACGAATGCGTTGCGAGTGTATCCGTTTTTACTCCACTCCACTCTACATTCCCTTTCTTCGCATGCCAAGGAGAAAGCTCATAAACGAGTAACGTTTGACTTGGTGCACAGCTTACGCTACAAACCGACCAGAAGCCTCTCTCCACCACCGATACGCTCGACACGTGCGAATACATTTCGATCCGGTGCTTTCCGAACGCTGTTACTCTCCCGGCGGAGACGTCGTTACGTTATGAAATTTCGATACCAGCCCCCCTCCAAAAATCCCCACTAATACGAATCGATAGCGATCGGACGTTGGTCTGTATGCTACAGCATATACTTCGATATATACGCGTACGATTGTTTAATATTTTAAGCGAAACAGGAATTACACGGGCACTTTTGTTCGATGTTGTTTCAACACTGGAGCTACAGTTACACAAAGTGGTCAACATGGCCAATTTATAATTTTTGTTAGATATTTAATTAGACAGACGTGAAGCAGCTAATTTTCAAAGATTCGATTAACATTCTGTAAGATGTAAAAAAGCTCAAAAGTATAGTCCATTGTGTTATAAAGTTCAGTAGGTTGATGAATTTTTAAGAACAACTAAAATTGAGATTACGCAAAAAGATTGCGATCTCGATACGGATAAAAATCGAGCTGTACAATTTTACAAAACCTCTTGTATCTTCGGGAACTATACCAAAATGGCAAACACTCGAAGCGAGAGAAAATCTAAAGAAATATCAAACTGAACAACTTTTCCGCAAAAAAGTTTTCCGCGAAGTTTGCGTAGCTGGGAAATGCACGAAAGGATGAGACAGATGCCGAGTGGTGAAGGACTCGTGCCACTGTTCGGATAGCCGATGGATAACGCTGGACATGTCTTCTTCGGGAAATTAGAGAGACCGTGCGAACGGAGAGAGGATGAACGTCGAGAAGTACGAGCGTTTAACATCGAGAGAGAGGATTAAATGGCAAAATATCACTCAGAGAGGTGCACTGAGCGTGGAGCTTGGAAGCTCAGGCATTTGAGAGAGAACGATGGCTGCTACGTGACCAAAATATTCTTCTGTGGGTTCTTCGCAAGAAGTGAGTCGGAGAAGGATAGAACGAACAGTGAAGGTTTGCAGAGAGAGAGAGAGAGAGAGAGAGAATTTCCACTCTTCACACATCGAGCCTGAAATATATAGGGAAAATGCCTCTGCCTAACCTAACGAGAAGAGGACCTTGACCACCAATATGCAGTCACGAGTAGTAGGAATGTGAATTACTCTTTGGATAAAAGAAATATTAAAGTTGGTACTTGTCTGTATCGGAAAAATTAGTAATTTTTATATGAAACATTACTTACTAGCTCATTCATTTAATGTCCATATTTTGTATTAGCAAGATAGACACGTATATAACACGTATTGCAATGAAAATAGAGCTCCCGACATTGAATTAAAAACCATTCGGGATTTTACTTGCTCTTTTAGTAAAATTGGGCGGAATTTAATTACAAGTTTCACACACATGTTATATATTAATAATCGATATATTATTACACGTGATATGAAAATTGATTTGATTGATTGAGAGAATGCTTTTTATATAAAATTTGTATCGCTATATCACTCATTCACCTTGTATTGTGAAAACGAAAATTGAAAAGAGACAGCAGTATATTTGAAGAATACCTGAAAAGGTACATGCTACAGCAAAAAAAGTAAATATATTAAATTTGTATGTATGCAGTATTGCATATATTTTCATAAAATTCATCGTTAAATTTTACCACCAATTTATTACTAAAAATTTATGATTAAACTGCGTTCAAACCCTTCAATTTCGTTAAAACATTTATCATTAAATAAATGTTGTTATACGTATATTATGTATCAAATCATTGTTTATTTCGCCAAATTAAATTACTTTAATAATTATATTTTACAAATTAATCAAATTATACTTTTAATTATTATAATCAATTGTATATAAATTATAAATATATATCTACTTCGTAGATTGATTTACAAAATTATTTACATGTGAGATACTGAGAGTGAAAGTCCTAACTTAGTATCCAAAGATTGTATACTCACGAACATTTCAATCGACGAGCAGCAAACTACAAATTATAAATAATCGTGTCGCGCAACTTTTACAAACGTACAACTCGCCGTTGTTACAATACTTCGCGACTTTACATCAAACAAGATAATCAGACTGTGCATAATTCGTCAAATTTGCCCGTACAATACGCCGTTCACCGTGCTTGTTTTATTAGCAAACTTGTTACAGCTAAGTAAGGGAATTTATTAACACCGGTAGCCATGTAACTCGCGACCTGTTCCGCTAATATTAGTTCTCAAAATTTCGCTAATAATATTAGTTCAATTGCGCAAGTGGTCCCCCGGTGAAATGGAAGGATCTTACATGGTGTTCGGTACCATGATGTTTGGCTATTCGCGCGAGGCAAATTTATTAACCCACCCTATCCTGCTTTCTATTTATGAGCTAATAGTGATTTACAAACGATGGGCGAAACATTTTCGCATATATATTTCGCCTTTGTGAGAATTCAGCATTTCACTGTCGATGAGAATAATAATCGCGAACGAGAAATGTCGACTGAAATTGATGCAGTTTGATAAGGTTTGAGAGAAAGTAACAAAAATTTATTACTGGAATAAACCCTTAAATAATATATCTGTTGTAGCAGCAAAATTGCTGAATTTAAAGTAAAGAATACGTACCACGTGTTATATATTGCAAAAATAATAAGAACGATTGTGAAATTTACATTTCAACGAATAGCAATTCAAAATTGTAATTATAAATTATAATTTCAAATACAATTATAATTTCACGGCTACTTTATAAATCATAATGAAAATATTGTTAACTCAGACCAGAGAATATTAAGACTGATGTCGATCATAATAATCTTACGTAATATAACATAGATTCGAAACCTTTCTTTTCCTGTTTTAATATTTTTCATCATTTAAATCGATAGGTGTGATATGTAGACGAGTGCACGAACTCGAATACTTTTATTGTTAATATATTCTGTATTTTTTCAAAATTAGAAATAGCTCTCTATTACGTATACATAATACATATTTATCATGTATACGTAAAATGAAAGAAAAAAGACATTCACTACAAAGTGAAGAAAAATATAGACGGTAATTTGGACATCGAAAGTGACACACGTTGTTTTCCCCCTGCAATCGCAGATGTCGTTTCGTAACGATAATGTATCGTTGTTCGATACTAAAATGGTTAAAGGGCTTTCGTTGGAAATTACGAGGGGCACGGTAAATCAGGCCAGCCGGTTACGTCAAAATTGCACCGCCATTTGGAAACGAGGTATTGGGAAAATATTTAAACTCAGAGCGGAAAACCCGGCGCGTGCGCACGCGCGCGCGCGCTGGGTAATGTGATCTTTTTCGCCGTTGCCGCCGGATGTATTAGACTTTAAATTAAAGTCGGAAATGAGATACGAGTCTGGATACGAGCTTTGATGATATTTGAATTACCAGTGACGCGCGCTCGATTACCAGTTTGAATTCCACTGTCACTTCGCCCCCTTATTCTCCTCTATTTCGCACGCGTCATTTTTGACTTATTGTTAAATCTGATCAGAAAATGAACTTCATCCCTCGCCTCACCCTTTTGAACTAAACTGGTTAATTTAAACGCTACATCAGGAAATGTCAGAAATGGACTCGTTGTTTATGATAAATGAAAATACCATCGCGATTAATTTTTGTTGTGATACGTTCGATATTATCACTGAAAGTGATTTTATCGGGGGTAACCCAGAAAATCGGGCCTCTTCAGGTGCAACGAAAATTAGCGATTGGTTGATTTGGGTCACGTGATTCGCGAGGGGGCGTGGGATAGACCTCGAGTAGGAGTGGCGTTGTCTGGGCTTCTGGGTCTTTCAGCGAGACGAATCGTACTGGGGTACAAGTCGTGCAGTTTTTTTTTTCTTCCTTGTAATCCTTCTTTCTGATAAATGTGTGACGCACATCTATGGTAGAAACGATTGGAAGAAACAAGCTGCTTAAATAGATATAAATATTTCATTTGTGATATTTTCAAGTATCGAAATTCTAATTAATTACAATACGCAGTAACGTAATGAGAATTCTAACGTCAAATTTAGTTTAATTCTACTATGCTCTTTGAGTCATTTGAGACCCAATCGTATTTTTCTGCCATAAAACAGTTTCTCACGTTAAACAGAAAAAAATAGGAGAATTTCTTGATACAGATTTTATTCAAACACGAGACATTTTATTTCTTGACACGATAGTATGATAGAAATTCAGACGCTACTTTGATTTGTAATCATTGCGTCAATGTTCATAATTTGATATATTTATACATCAGAGAATTTCGTCATTTATTCACTCGCCCAAGTTTATAGTTTCATTTTCACTCCGAGCTCCTTTCGTCTTTATTTGCTTTTAAAATCTCCAAGGAAAGAACAGACTTTCATTAATATCGAGCAAATTTCCACGATTTACGTTCACTCCGCGGGAAAAGTTGCATAGAATAACAGGAAAGGAGAAGCGTATGTCTGCGAACTGACAATTAACATCGCCGAAGTAGTTTAAGCAGTTGATTTGTTGATTGATCGGGGCTTCAAGCGCGCTCGCATTCAGCAAAACGCGAGATACGTACAACCTATATTGAAACGCAATTGAGATGAGACCGAACTATTCTCGCAAACGGAAATGCATGCTTACATCCTGCAGTTTCACTCAACAAGACCATTACTCCACCTTACTATTATTCTCTGACCTACTTACCCGCCGCATCCATTGTCAGTAAAACCTGTTTAACTATCTTTATCCACGCTGCTGATCTCTATTCCTTTTTGTCATAACCTAGACTTAAACCTGCTGGCATAACGAAGGAACTTCCCACCGTCCCTCGCCCCCTCTGTTCCTCTCGACTCTTCTTTCTGATTTTTTTTCTACCAAGCACGCGTATCAAATACACGAGTTGAAATTCATGACACGGATCACGTACAAGAAGACACTAACGACGACTCTCTCGGTACAAATCCGAGCATTTGTAATTCATAGCAAAAACTAAAATTAATTAAGATTGATCGCGATGAACTGAGAAACTGATCGAAGATCTCAGAGGAGATGGCAAATTAAAAAATGAGATTAACTACTTGAAAATTTTCAACCGATTTAGTCGAAGATCGAAACTTTCTCACCCGATCGCTGTTCATTCATAGTAGCAAGTAAAACTGGAAGAAATTAAATTCGCAATTTTTATTTCGAAAGCGATTCTGATCCTCGGTTGAAATCTGAGAATTTACAGAATTCATCGTGGCAAATGATGCTTCGATTCTCTGAAAAATGTACGAGGTGCGATCGCAACGAGCAAAGTAATTAATTTCAAACTAAAGAAAGAAAAAGGAAAGAACGATACAATCTAGAATCAAACAAAGCGCAGAATTAATAACCCGTTTAAAAATTCGTCGAAAGCTCGAAAACTTTCGCGTACGATCGGCGAAACCGGTGATTTCTGCTCATTCGTCACGTTTATTCCAGCGGTTAGGGAGGAAGGGGCGATATTAATCGACAGTGCGCGAAACGAGGAGGGAAGTAAAAACGAAATGGCAACGACAGAGGAGGAATCAGATTCGCGATCGTAGTTACCCACCGGTTCGTTCCTCGTGCCTATAATCCAGGCACTTTGCTCCTTTTATTCGCCGGGATAGATAAACGGCTTTCGTGTCTCTTGGAATAACCGGCTGCGATACTGCGGCATGAAATTGGACGACACTGTCACAAGAATCGCATTAGTCGCCGTGGAGGAGGGAGAGAGTAGCGTGCTGGAAAGTGCACACACAAGCTAATTACAGGAGGACACGAATGCCTCTAATTACTTTTATTCCAATTCCAACGAAATTTGTTGGAACGGGAATACCCGCCGGCACGTATAGATCCTCCCCCCTCCGCCACAGGTGTGGGGGTAACCGTGGACACTCGTACGTATAACGCTGGATATTTTCTTCTTTTCTTTTCCTTTTTCTTTTTTCCTTTGTTTTTCATCACTGAAAGTGATTTTAGCGGGGGTAACCCAGAAAATCGGGCAACGCTGATGCAACGAAAATTAGCGATTGGTTGATTTGGGTCACGTGATCCGTAGGGGGGCGTCTTCAATTCCTAGTCGGAAGAGTTACTTCTGGGCCTTTCAGTGAGGCGAATCGTACTGGGGTACAAGTCGTGCAGTTTTTTAAAGACTTTTTATATTGAACTCACTGCTGGTTCGGAAAATTACGAAACAACAATGTTTTCATTTATGAATTGATAAACTACGTCGTTGTTCTATCTCTAGGATTATATAAATTATCTAAATTCAAGTGGCAAATTCTAAATTGACCGAAACGCTGAAGTAACTTCAAAAAATTGAAATACCGAGTGAAAGAAACATCCAGTTGTCACACCATCGAGACAAATTAATCCAATTACCACCGTGGATGCAAGTGAAAAATTATCTGCCGTGTTTGAAGACTTATGTAATAGAATTCTGTTATTCCCAGCAGCAGTCTGATTAAGCGGTAGAACGAGAGATCTTGATGTCACGACAGACCCTCGTATACAAGCGTTTACAGTTGAAAACGTGTAATCCAAACGAAATCGATATTTCACTTGGTTATCCCACTTTTCTTCGTACTAAACTGGCAGTCGGAAGTTCAAAGAGTATTCGTCAATTAATACGCAAATTTCAATGGGAAACAACGAGCGTTTGACCAGTTTCACCTGTGCTGTACCCGCGTTGAACAAATATCGTTATACATTGCAATTCCAACCTGTCGATTTTGTGTAATAATTTGACAGAGCCGGTGCGTTTGAAGCCATCAAAGTGTATCTGATAATTTCAATTATTCAGAGAGACGAAAGTATTTCGACCATTTTGTAAACGCAATTTCATTTACTCGTTAGGTCAAGTTTTAACAAAATGTTTCTTATAAACTCCTGGAGAAAAGTTCGAGATCGAAATACGTGAGTATTTGAAAATATTCGAGAAAACAACAAAATCTTTTCGTATTAAATTTCGCGAATTAAATTGATAAGAGAAATATTGAGAAATTATCGATAGAATTTTATTTAGTCAACGCAACGTTCTTGAAGATTTTTGAATATTTACGATTTGATCGAGATGATCGATTTCGCTGACGATAGTATTTTACCAACTGAGAAATATAAATAAACTTACGAGATCTATTTTTAACTAATAAATGAATTAATCCCTCTTTAGGAAATTGTTACAAGTCCATAATTGTTACCGACCACAATTGCATATTTCATAACACGTAACAACAATAATACATGATGTACAAAGCAAATGGTGAATGTACTCGCTAGTTACTCGCAAAGGGTTCAGATCCATGAAATGTTCGTAATTTTCCTCTTTCTGTTTGAAACACTCGTAAATTTTTAATCGAATCAACGACTGATTTCACCGCAGAGGTACCCAGTTCCTCGTTGTTGAGATCATCTCAATGAGACACGTTTAACAGACCTTCGCTTCGAGGACTACAAAAGCGGAACTCTGTTTCGCGTGGTTCATAGTACGTGTGAATTAAATGGAAATAAGAAGCTTTATACGTGGAGAGAAAGAATGGACCAGCCGAGAGGAACACGTGTTCTCTATTTCAATGGAAATATTTGCGTGAAAGCGCTTCAACGGCGGCAAATGAAATTTCATCGTCAGAGGAGAGCTTCGGCTACTTGAGCATTCCTTTTTCGCGTCGCCGTGATCGCAAAGGTGGGGAGAAAATAAACAGCCCCGTGTGTCTTTGTTTCTCGACCCGATGAAACGATGGTGACACGGGACGTATGTAATTAGAATTAATCGACAAAGTGTTGTGCGTTACGCGAAACTAGCTTCTGTTGATCGTCGAAGGACGTTTTAAAAAGATGCCGACGGAATAGAGGACTGGATCCAGTTCGGATTGTAGCAATTATAAGTTGCGAACAGCAAACAGTTGCAGCTTGGAAACTCTAGGCGTTGCATCGGCGCCCGTTTGATTATGGATCGTCTATTATCCGACCAAGAACGAACGTCACTCTTCGCTAGAAATGCAAATTCATATTTTCGCCAAAAATTCTCAACGAACAGACTTCGATTTCACGAATCTTACGTCAATGGCAATATTTTGAGTTTAAATTCTACAATTTATAATTAAACAGGTATTAATTAAATAAATTATCAATTCCTTTCGGTAAAATTGATCTCAATTTTAATCTAATTGCACAAATTTGCGAAATTATTAATAGTTATTGGCAAACAATTTCTCTCGGACAGTTTAACGAAAATTTGGTTCTGGAGAAAGTAACAATTTCAAATCAAGATTAACGTGTTGCTATAAATTGATAATATTTTTATTAAATTTACTGCAAGATTATTCACCGTACAAGCTACATTTCATTCATCTACGTTATATCACATTTTACATTGTATTATAATGGGTCTAACCCACGCCCCCTCGCGAATCACGTGACCCAAATCAACCAATCGCTAATTTTCGTTGCATCAGCGTTGCACCTGAAGAGGCCCGATTTTCTGAGTTACCCCCGCTAAAGTCACTTTCAGAGATAAACAGGTATTTTGTTAATATTAAATACAACAATCATTTTTCTCGCGAAATGATTCTAGGGTTGAAGGAAAAGAAATTTTCTCAGATCCCAGAGAAACGTTCAAACATTCAACATTTATTTTCAACGTGAAATACCCCACGAGGAATGAAACGGACTCGAATGAAATTCAGAGAAAATGACAGAAATCATTACATAAATTCGGAACACGATTTCAGTTTGTATCGTCGCGTGAGAAGTACGACGTGTTCCGAGGATAAGTCTTGTAAAGCCGTGGAAATGGAAAGAGCGTCAACAAAGAATTCTCCGACGGTAGAATTGGAAGGTGGGAAGTCCTTCACCTTTCGAAAGACGTGGCAGATGTCTTAAGCGAAACTACGCTACTGATAGGACACTGCAAAGGCTGATGCTCGCGCAGAATTGCTTTAGGAACGACAATCTCATCCGACTTGCTGATATGCGATCTAGCCGTTCTTGCAGATCGACGGTACCAATCTATTTCCATTATTAGATAATTCAACGTGATGACTTGGATGTTCGTTTCAAGGGACCTCTCTCCCGACAGTTTCGCTTAAATGAAACTGACAGTTGACGATTTCCGATATTTTCGTCTAACCAGGGTATTTTCACTTCAATTCACTAACCTGACCTGGAGTTTTATTAGCACGGACACGAGATGAAGGAGAAATTAGCGATTTGTATTTGTCATCCTTCTCTCGCAACCTGCAACATCCGTAATTGTAATTTTTTAATCCATGTTGCGGAACACGTAGCAGTACAATGTTACAAATTATATTTGTACACCGTGTACAATAACATTAACTGCAAAATTGTCCGTACTTTTAACACAAATTTCACGAATTGAATTTATTTATGAAATATATATGTAACAATCTACGCACTAGATGCATAGATTGTTTTCTAACAGAATGTTTAATCGAAGTTTATTTTCAGTGTGACGATGAAATATCGTGATTATGGAATTTTCAGAAATTACACTGCAACAATTACATACAGTTGCCTATGAAACTATTTAAACGTTTACATTCAATTTCAAATTTTAGTAAATAAATTTCCATCGTTAATGAAATGTATTGGGTGTTAAAGTATCAAACACGTGTTGAATGAATAACAAGATTAAGTGAAATTAAATATAACATGGCAAGAAAGAAACTCTTCTCGCGTCCGACAAATACAATTTCACTTAACGTCACGAGAGAAAGACAAACGACACGTTCGAACGTTAACACACTGTCGCGAACGTTACCGATTCTAACAACGAGGCTCGTGTTTTACAACAGATTAACGCTCACGCCGTACAAATTAAAATTAACAACGCGGCCGTCTAACACAACGTTAACAACGTTAAGTTTCGCATATCCGATCCGCCTGTAATTCCATTACGAATCCTTTGTCTTCGTAATAGAGTGAATTCCTGCCACGTAGCCAATATATAATCTTGTAACGCGAGAACATCAGCCGCCAGCCACCAAATCATTTTAACCAATAATTCAGTCTCGGCGGCGAATTATCGAGTCGAGTCGAGTCGAGTCGGTTATCGAGAACTAATAACGAAAGAAAAATAGGCAAGGAGTGTTGCACGATTGGCCAATCAAAAAATGATCAAACTGATTGCTGTTGATGTTGATGTCCGAAAATTAGAAGACTGTATAATAGAATTAACATGTAAATTTATCGATGCTTCGATACTCGAATCGTTACAAATTCTCCCGATAAGAATTTTAAAGCATTGTTTTATCGGTAAACTTGGCTACTACATAGAAACATTGTTCATTATTAACGTCGATTAGTGTAGAAATATACAAGTTGCTATAACGACAATGTTTGTACATGAATATTCAGACAAAATGTAATAATAATTTTTACCGAGTGCAGTGAAACGTTTTAGGTTAGGTCAAGTTTGTAAATTACGAATTTTCTACGTATTATATATGAAAATTTCTAATTGCGAAATGTAACTATGAAATTATTAAATGACAAATGTGTGAAAATTGTGAAAGGTACTTTTACGAAGGGAATTGCACAATTGTTTCATATTGTTCCGACGCGAATCTTAAAACGATTACGCGACGTGATATTGATTCAAGAAGCTTCGAGAATTGAATTTCAGCATGCACCCGACACTTCTAATCGAGTGTTTCGATGTCGAATTGATCGATCACTGGCCAGGACACGGAGGATCGGTTTTCGTCGGTCCGCGTAAGTTTTCGCGAGTCTACATCCCCCGGTCAAAGGGAAAGTACGCGCGCGCAGTTGCTTTTTAGCGACCCTCTAGCTTTCCGTCGCGAGTTCAAAGGAGATATTACGGTTAGTAGGAGAAAGAGTCGGTGAATGAAGATACCCCGTTTCGTCTCTCTCTCTCTCCTTCTCCCACGCTGCGAGCTTCTTTCTCTCCGGATGCTATTTGAAAATAGTCGTAAAGAGGTTCCAACGAGCGTAAAACTTGGCGAGGCTTGACAGGGCGGACCGACGTGGGAGGGGCGGCTAACCGGCTTAGTGGCCTGATAATTCGAACATGGCTAACCTCGTAACAAACCCGGCTCTTGATCCATAAATCGGCGAGACCCGGGGGCAAAACGCGCCCGTGGGCCGAAGGAAAGTCGAGAGTAATAGATAGGGAGGAGGTAGATCTTCCACGGAATACCAAATGAGCGCGAATAGAAGCCTCTCTCTCAGTCACATGTTCCCTCCCTGCTCAGTGTTTCAACTCTCGACCTTTAATATTCCCCTATCCTCACTTCTCCTCCTTCTCTGTCTCACTTTCTTTGATTCCCCTCTAGTCAATCTCCGAAGTCGTGTCTCCGTTCCAGCGTGCTTCTTCTCCTTCCATCCTTTTTCTTCTCCTTTTTCTTCTTCTTCTTCTTCTTCTTCTTCTTCTTCGGCGGCGGCGGCGGCGTACTGCCACGGCAAGTCTTTCCAGCAATATTCTTCAGACTAGCCAATTTTACGTGAGACCTGCCAGGAATAACTGAATTCGATTCGTTCGAGTGGCCGAAAGCAACGGGAGAAAGTGCGGGATCGTTACGGCCCTATTGATCCTTTTTCCTGGATACGTTGGCCGATCGATTCGCCTGATTTCAAATGGCCATAAGGCCGCGTTCAAGGCTTCCGTGAAACCGAGTTATCTTACAGATTTATAGGCACCTGATTGATGGGATCTTCTGCCGTGAAAAGATTAAACTATCGATCGGTGTTTGGAAATTACTGAAAAAAAACTGTGAGGTTTAGGTGTGTTGTTCTTTTTCCTTTCAGAGAATCAGGCTTGTCGAATGTTCTTCCTATTTGGTGTTTAAATGTGTTTTGAAGAACATTGTTGGTAATTGTATCGAAATTATTTTGATTATCATACGTGAAATTTTTAAATCTTTGTTCCTGTTCTGTAATTATACGCGCGGCGCGACATTGTTAACCTGGAAATTACAATTTTTCTAGCCTGGAATACTCAATGGAATACTCAATTGCACTCATTCAGCTTCATTAGTTTTTCTCAATTTAAAAATAACGTACTAACGCCATGGCTGTTTGAAAAAATTGAAAGAGCGAAAGAACGATGAAGGAAGAAAATTTTCTGAAACATCGAGTTAACCGTCGGATGGTTAAAACAAATTGATCGTTAAACGTCTAATTAGAACGTCAAGTATCTGCTCTCGGTTGAAACGTGCGCGAAAAATGGAAAGAGATTCGTGTACCGTACCGAAATGAAGAGTGACGCATAGAACCGAATGAACAAACTCGTACCCTTCAATTTCTGCAGTTTAATCATTTTTAATGTTCGCGTATCAGGTGCAGCGAGATCTTCCCGAGTTTGAGACCGCGCGCCTGTGTTCGTCCGCCATGACGTTCGCAGCGGCAAAGTTGGAATATGTAACGTTTTATGACTTCTAGAAACGAGTATGTTAAAACGCGTTAGTTAGAGATGCCAATTAATTTACGATGCAAATTAAATTGATGTTTGCGTTAAAGTTCCTAAAATTCATTCATTAGCAGCGGGAAGTTAAATTAAAAACTTGAAGGCGGACCTCCTACCGCTACGGTCAGCTCCGACGTACGCGGACAGTATTTGCTTTCATTTTTTTATCCTTCACATTTGCAAGTCCGGCGATGCTTTTACGCTCCGTACGAATTAACATTTCCGTTTCTTTCAAGAAAATTATTTCCCCCCTGCGCGCGCGTATATCCAATTGGTACTTTTCGTGAGAGAACGTACAGCGATGCCTGCAATAACGTCGAAACGTTTTACCACACGAGCATTCTTATCCAAACAAAATGTTTACAAGTGACAGACGTCTTTCTTTATTTTTCTAACAAAATTATTTTGTACGAATTAATTCGCAACCAGGGACTGCAAATTAATTTGTGGGAGTCGCTCTGTTTTATGTCGCATTGCGACTTGACGAACTACATGCTAGGATAGCACACTTTGCAGAATTATTAACTGGTACAATTCGATATTGAGAAGATGGTGATAATTTGAAATTAAATTATTTAATTTTTGAGTGTTTCATTCGATTGAATCTTTTATATTTCCGCGAACAACGTATAATTAAATACAAAGTGAAATGAAACAACCAAAATTTTGTTGATCTGATATAAATTATTAATTATACGCGCATTTTTTGTTGAAATATTTCAGAAGAATTTGAGTAGACTGAATGACTTTACACGAGATGTAAGATTTGTAGTAATTTCGTACAAATTGTTACGGAAATTAATTTTAGTGGAATCGAAAACTTTGTAGTAAATAATTATATTTACGACAGTAATGAATTTAATAAAATACGAAGAGCAACATCGATGGAACGTATGTACGAGAGATTGCATTTCATTCCGTGATGGATCATTTGTCATTGGACGATACTATTTCGAAGTCAAATGTAAAATATACAACACATTGGTCACTAAATATCACAAATAACAATTTTTAGTCTATTAAAAAATCTACATTCTTCATCTCTATTTGCATATAGTGTTAGAAAAACGTAATCTTGAAATTCTATCGATGGTACACTTTGTCTTTCTATTACTTCAGACATTCTATTACAATATTATCTTTATTATAAGCTTTATCAATGTTTAATTATATTTAAATAGTAGTATTTATTTTATACTATTTTTCTTTTATAATATTTTTTCAAATCGGTTCAGTTCTCTTATCAATGATCTCTCTCATAATATTTTCTGTCTTTTAACGTGTAATTAGTTTAGATTTAGGAGTCTCTGCTACATGTATGACCTATTGTTTCGTTGCAACATCTCGTGCTGTGTCGTCGCAGCACGACAGCTTGTCAAAAATTCTGTTGAAATTTCTTGAATATTCAGCAAATGATAAAAGCTTATCGAGCCTGCGAAGACAGTCTCGATAGAACCCGAAGAACTCGGGAACTAATAGCTGCGATGGTTTAAGAGACGGACCGAACGAATGAACAAAGTCGCGGAAACTTTCGGACGGTTGTCAAAGTTCGCGGCGAAGTCGGGCGATGAAAACAGGATACGCTATATCTAATTGAAGGACAGGAAGAAACGATTGCGGCAGATAACCTTGAACTCCGCTCGATCTCTCTTTCTCCTCTTTTTTTTTTTGCCACGTCACAGCGGTGAGAACTTTCGTTCGAGACAATCCCGATAAAAATTTAGAGAATGACTTACCGAAACGAAATTTCAGAAAATTTCCCCTCGAAGGGGAACGAGGAGTAATTTGATTTTCATTCTTTGCAGGCTCGTAAAATTTTTATGCATTCAAGGGAAATTGGTAGTTGCAGAGATCCACGTGTATTTCATGTGTAAAAATATATGAAATATTCAGAATGAAGTATTTATTATTGTAACGTACAACGGAGCACAGTGTTACGTATAGTTTCACGCAAATGCAATTTGTAAGATAAAAGAGAGAATTTATCGCTCCTGTTCTATTCTGCATAAAAGTTCTATTTTTGTAATAATTATTCAACAGTTGATAAGAGGTTTTATGACGTTAAATCTGTGTTAAATATTGTAGTATTGAATAATATTAATGATATTAAATTGATATTGATTGATATTTAATTGATATTAATATTTAATTAATCATGTTTATAAAGGATTTTTCGAAATGACTTGACTTCCATTAGAACTATGCAATGCGTTCTATGCCGTGAATCACGAATTACGTTAGTTCTGCACGATAAATGGATATGGATTTGATTTGTTTGCAAGTGGCGGGGAAACGCAGGCTAGATGAAATGGTATGAAATTTGTATGTATTGTAGGTATTGTTCAACTTTATTCACTTTAAAAGTTCGCCATAAAAGCAACGAATTTAATTCACACATCCGTACCATAGAAACAATAGCAATAATAGAGAAATCATAAACTCAGGAACAACGTTCACATTAACTGGCTCCGCAGTTACTTCAACTTCAATCTAACCACGCTTTCAGGCCATGACTGTAAAATTTATGCCCAACTTTCTATGCGTTATAGTAAAACCCGATTCGTTGCAAATACTTGATAATTCATCTCGCCAGCTCGTTGGTGTTATCAAGCTGTATTAACGAATTTTATGCTATTGAACTTGATAGCTATTAAAACGTTCTTTACTTTTCGTTTAACGTAAATCCGAAGGCACGATTTTCTCTCGTAGATCGGTGATTTGCGAAGAATTTAACAACGTTTTTTATATTTATTTATCCGGGAGGGGAATGTTTCATTAACATTTCATGCGTCGAGTATTTCTGCAAAATTCCGCGCGGAACGCGATAATTTTTATTTCAAAAGTTTTATTTTATTAAACGTCGCACATATTCTGCATATATTTAATTTAAAACGCATTTCGCGTAAATGCGTACGTACTCGATTTAAAATATACACGTACTCCAGAAAAAAGCAGAAAACGAAAGCGTTTTCGAAAATATATTCTGTAAAAAAGTTCAAAATTGATAAAAGACACTTCTGTCCATACTCCATAAGTAAAAATTACATTAAAAATTAAATTCTATGGTCTAAATGATCTCTATGATACATAATCCTGTTGCATAATTATCCATATATAGATAAATATAAAAACTGCACGATTCGTCTCACTGAAAGGCCCAGAAGCAACTGTTCCGACTAGGAAATGAAGAAGACTTTCACGCCCCCTCACGAATCACGTGACCCAAATCAACCAATGGTTAATTTTCGTTGCATCAGCGTTGCACCTGAAGAGGCCCGATTTTCTGGGTTACCCCCGCTAAAATCATTTTCAGTGATAAGAAGCTAAAATATTCAATAATAGGAAGTTCACTCGATTCTCGATTCTCTGGCATATGCTATACATATAATCTTACTACCTCGTTGTATAGAGATAAATATATAGGAGAATGTATTGTCACTAAAAAATCTAAAAATAATCCTAAAACATTCAGTGCAAGAAAGATCTGATATTTTATGAAACGAAACGTCACTCTTGTCGGTGACTACCCCACGTACAAATATAAAATTACCCGCTCGTCCAAGGATTAAACCGAAAGTTCCGACTCCGCAAATAAACCTTCGAATCGAGTCATTTTCACTCGCGCGAACCGTCCAGAAACTTATTAAACTTTTCCCAGCGGCGTAGCTGGGAATTCTGTTGGACAGTAAGTGCCACACACATCGAGAAGAGAGAGAGAGCTGCTCGCGTTGCGTCAGTAACGTGAAGACTGTCGATAGTGAGCACCGTGGCAACCGCAGTCGCGTGGACGTTGATTATGACAACAAAGGAAAGTTGGGAGTCGCGTTGGCACACGGGTGACACGAGCTCGGCCAAATAAAAAGCCAGCTTCAATTCCGGCCGTCACCGGGCAACATGGACACCGAACAGCCCCTCCCGTTCGCACATTCGACGCACCGGATGCGCCGGTGTGCTCGTTTCATAAATTCTCGTTGCCGTAATTTGACTCAGTGCGTTTCATCCCCTTTGTCACGTCGTTGGCGCAGAAGCACCAACGCTCGGCGCAGATTCGTGAAATTTTTCCGGACATAATGACTCTCGGGTGGCGAAATTATTTTGCGTTTCGCGCTTACCTTCGGAGTAACTGCTGATTGAAGGATCTATCGTAGAAATCCGCTTGTGCGAACCGATCGGAGCGGAGGGACAAATAGTTTGTATAATTGGAGTTCATAAAATAGGGGTCTGATTCTCTCCTACCACTAACCACTTTTCGTTCATGCAGTAGGAGCTGAGGTTCTCGTAAGTGGATCCAATCAGCCGGAGAGTTCGTTTAATCGGCTACTAGCTGAAATTTTGTTCAGATAAGTGGGATAATTTCAAATAACTGGCAATCGAGAGTTTCGTTTCTAGTACCTCTTCGTCCGATTACCTCTTGTTTCTTCACTTTGTCGGTCAACTTGTTTGCTTTTATTTTCATTATCATTCGCTACTCTGTAGTCTCAAGTTTCTTTCTAAAATTTGGTAGAGTATTTCGAAGTGATTTGGTCAGAACTAGAATTTTTGTTTCTTACGGGGGAGAAAACATTATTAGCAGGCTGCGAGAATACGCAATATCACACAGTTGTAGTACTCGTTGCAATATTTAGTGTGGATGAAACAATTTTCTACTCAGAGTAGAAACGAGCCATTATGTTCATTATTGAAGCTCGTGTAATTTTCAACACGAAATAAATGTATAATATTATATTCTCATCCGCGAGAAAACTAATTAATCGTCCTACGAAGAATATTAATTTGAAGTGTGTCAAAAATATGTCTGAACTGCTTTGTTCAACACGTTTCGAAAAATTTACCAACGTTAACATGATTGTGCAAACTGTGCATATCTTGAACTCTTGTTGTTTCCCTTCATTGTTGCAACAACTCTAATTATCTTTCGCTTTATTATTAACGTTCAAGCAGCACTATTTGGCTTTTTCAAATTATCCCACCCCTTTCACACGTCACAATTAACTATTTTAACTGCGGCTGGGAAATATAACATTTAATTTCGCGCCACTTGTCCGAAGATAAAGAACTGTTTACGTTCGGGATCGTAACAATTGCAAATAAAAGATAAGTACGTACGATATACCATATCTCCTCGCTCGAAAAAATATAAAACGTACCTAGATTTTAATTTAACAAACGGGAAATGTTCCAGAGAAGAAAGAATATTTCGAAATATAACCAAAGAGCGAGAACTTTTTTCCTCTCAGTTCGAATCACCCAGTTTTTTTTCGTCCTTAATGGCAAAGGAAGTGATAACAAGAGTTTACGTTCGACCAGCGTTATCCGGTTTCTCTTCTTCTTTTTTTTTTTTTTTCATTTTCACCGGCGAGCAAAATCAAATTATTCCACCGCGCCGCTTTTATACATCTAATTATTCAGGGGACACGGACTATTTTAACGGCGGTTAGGAAATACACCGAGAGGGGGAGCAGCGGGAACGAGGACGGGGACGGGGAGGGGGAAATAAAACTTAATTTCGCGCCATTTGTTCGAGGGTGAAAAAGGGGGGTGGATCGGCGCGGAAGGGGTCGCACGAAGTGCTGTAGAGACCATCAGGCGACGCATCGGACGCACCAGTCGTACTCGCCCGGCCGTTTCATAAATTCTCGTTTGCGTAATTTGACTCACTACGTTTCAACCCCTTTTATTACATCGTCGGTGCGGAGAAGTGTCACGCGGCCGCACACCAGATTCCCGGTAAATTTTCACCGGGGGCAATGACTTCCGACAAATAACACCATATTTCCTGGTTAAAACAAAAAACCAAACGACGAGGAACAGCGGTCTTTGAAAGTTGCATCGAACGAGCCACGCGTCTCGTTGGTTACGGTTCTCGTTATTTCTCCGGCGGACGGGCAACGGCGTGCGAGTCAAAAAACGAGTCGGTCCTGCAAAGAAGCGTGTGCGATATTTAAATTTAGAGCGCAACTCTCGGTCAGCCACGAAAGTACAAACACCCTTGAATTTCAAGCGACGCACTCCGAGTGTCGAAGTATGAAATTGAAAAATATCAATATCCACGCATCAAAATCTGAAACGTTTTCACATTTTGTCGGGAATTGATGAATTCGGCAAATCGACGAATAAAAGAATCACTGATCACCACGATCGGCGTATGATAATTTATACATTCTTGTAGACATTTGTAGTAGGATCAACAAAATAGACACTTATCGTCTGTATTGTCAACAACGATATACACAATGTATCTAAACTTTTATTTAATTGTAACAGCCTCTTCGCTATACCATAGTGTCAGTCTTATTTTCACTTACCAGCAAAACACGCTGGCAATGTTTGAACACTGAACGTTGAAGCACTCTGTAGACAAAAAGAAATAAAAGTCCACACAACTGTACTTCCACGTATAATAAAATTTCATTTTTATTTATTTTCCTGTCGTAGTCGCTGCGAGTTTTCTCGGCTGGGCTCAGTCGTTAGTTGAGTCGCGGAGATTTTCATCCGGCGAACGACGCACGCGTGTCGCGAAACTAAACACGCAACCAAGGTGGGTGGAACGCGCGCGTGTCCCCGTCGAGCGTAAACGGGGTCAATGATATTTGGAGACGCTTACAATTAGGCGACGCGAAAGAGCGTCGGAGGAGAACTGGCCACGGCCGTGGCCCGAGTCCTACACACATCGTCTGTACACACATATAAATGTTCAGAACCTTAAGTATACAATCGGGCCGGGTGTGTACTCAGAGTCTAACAAGGGATGGCGCACGTTACAGCCACACAATCACGGTCGCTGCTAATGGAAATAACACACACCTGACTTGCGCTAACTAACATTTAGTTCGAACATGGCGTACAGGTTCTGTTTGTTTGATTGTTTGCCAAAAGGCCGCAAATATTGGTCGATCCATTTACTATGCACGTTGTGCTCATCTCCGAGCGCGCGTAACAGCGCGTACGTGTTGGCTTTCCGCCGGCAGCCCCGGCAGGCTTAAAAATATTTGAGTTTCATTATTGCAGTGTTTTCGGATTAGTAAACAGCGAACTCGTTCCGCTGCGATGGCCAAAGCGTTAGGGGGAAATGGTCGAATCGTTTTCGGGTTTCGAACTAACTTGGGATGGAAAAAGGATCGAACGGTCTCGGGTCGCGCTTTTTGGATGAAATCTTTGGTGTGCATGAGTAGAAAGAGTAGTCAAATAACACGCGGTTGATATGGCGCACGGCTTGTACCCCCCAGTGCGATTCGCGTCTCACTGAAAGGACCAGAAGCAACTGTTCCGACGACTGTTTTGTCACAAAAATTTTATTGACGTGCAAACATTTGAATCGATACAAAACAAACAGGCGGAAATCTCCTACTCGAGGTGACCTACCCCACGTGACCCAAATCGACCAATCGCTAATTTTCGTTGCACCCGAAGAGGCCCGATTTTCAGTGATGAATATGAAACGTAAAGCTATACGTACTTTATCAATGCAAAATTGATATTGACATGCTCAAAGAGATATGTAAATTGAATATCTTGCTTTTGCAATAAAGATTCGTGAGTCACGTTAGTAACGTTCAAATGTTATATTATTAAAACAATGTTATCGTATTATCGATAATATGGAAGGAAAGTTTTGCACAAAACTGTTGGAAAATTTATTCTTTCTGAAGATTTAGTGAAAAAGAAAAGAAACTACCAAAAATTTAACTAAAAAACCTAACACTGTGCTTACGCTGGAAACTAACGTGATCGACTCGACGCCGGACGTGAAAAGGATCGAGTAACGCGAACGGTGATAAAACTGCGGGTGTAACGCGTGAAAATGGACGCCGATCTCAGGTGATCGGCGATCATCTCTCTAATTAATCCGGCAAACGCGTAATTTCATAAGATCTATAAATATGTCTACGGCCGGGTGTGATTGATTCGTGTCAGCGACGTCATTCTCGGGCGACGAGTGAGAGAATAGGCGAGCGCTCGAACGGCATCAATCACTCGCGGCCGGCTATGCAAGATTCAGAACGAACGCGCGTGGAAAAACCGATATATACGTATATTACGCGGCCGGACAGTGACGAGTTAATCTCGGTAACACGGGAATGCGCGCGCGTTCTTCCGAAACCCAGTTCACCTTGGTGCGCGGCGTCGCGCGACCAAATCAACGATACATCGGGGGCAAAACGAAGATCGTAACTCAGCCGGGGCCGTGGTATTTTTCTTCGGTGCGGTGAAATCCATCGGACAGATTGAATCGTTGCGGACAAACCGGACGCGTTCGTGTATAGTGTTCCAGTACCGGGGGCTAGAGATGGGATCGAGTACCTCGCAAGTAGATTTTGAACGTGGGATTTCCCCGAACGTGAACCCTTTGCCCTCGACAAGCTTCTTCCTGTATCATCTACCAGCAACTTTCGACTTTACGAAGCGTCGTCACTTCAAACAAAATGTTCTCTGCACGAAATTTTGTCAATTACATGTCATTTCAATTTAAGGCGATCGTCGACGCGCATCGATTTCAAAATTTCCTCTTCTAATGTTCTTTTGTCTTTCTTAAATCGTTACTACAGCTTTCATTCTAGGCGTCCGTTCAGTTATTACACTACAGCACCAAATGTATACGTTCGTTATAATTATCAGCAATCTTTGAAATCTTCGATTGCAATGAAAATATATTACAAGTATCTGTCCTTCTATTTGTTGTTTGTCTTCTTCCATCTCTCGTATGACAATCAATAAAGGAGACACTAACGATGTACCTTTTACATTTAGAAAATCTCAAAACACTGCAACTTTAGACGTTTTTAAAGATTCATCACTTGAGGAATATGCTCTTGTTCTCTCATACGTGATTTTCAACAATATTCAGAAACGATTTTCAATTTTCATATCTTTGAAATCTCCGATTGCAGTCATCTGATAGCATCATCGTACGACGATTGACGACACATTTGCCTCCGAGAATCCTCCAACATGTTGTTCATATATTCACTCATTGCTCGTGTAAACAAAGTGAATTCCAATTTCTACGATTCGAGTGCTACTCCTGGTGCTTTCGAATCTTACAATCTCAACCTTTTCGAAACCTACATAGGCACTCGCTCTAAGATTCAGCACCAGCTTGTACAACACGTTCAGGTATTATTAAAAGTCTACACGTCGAACTTTGACACCCGTAATTCGAGACTACTCGATCCCACCTCTGATATTGGCCATCTGCGAGCGACTTTGATAGTGTTAGTCGCCTGGTCACGGAGAATAGAGTACGCAAGGGAGAAAAAAGTACGCACGCGACGCGTGGAAGGGTTGACAGAGCGTTGGAGGAGTCCGGGTGGCAAATGTTCTTCGCGCGGGGAAAGTTTATACGGTGCGTCCACGCGCGACGGGGATGGATTCTGCGGGACAATGCCGAGAGGCAGGAAAGTTAGGTGCCGAGGGGCGAGACGTGCGGAGGAGGAATCGGCTCTCGCCGCGAAAGAGGGAAAATGGGGTGGAAAAAAAGTGGAGAGAAGGGGACGGGGGCGGTTTACGCGGTCCCGCGCGTTTTACGTATTTACGGCCGCGTACACACTCGCGCGTGCAAGCCGCATAACTCACCGTCTGGTGACCCATATCCAACTAATTTTCAGATAATTAATATTTCAGTCGCGGCTTTGTTACGCGCGAGTTAATTTCGATTTGGCCACGTTTCAGTTTCCTGCAGTCCTCTGCTACCGCCCACCCCCTCCTCCATTCTACCACGCCACCTCTTTCACCCTCGCGTCCTACCATCCCCTTCTCTTCGTGGCCAGCCACTCTCTCTCCGTCTAATTCTCCCTCGTCTCTCTCTCTCTCTCGGTCTCTTTCTCCTTCTGCCTTTAGTTTAACGTCGTTCCACACTCGCCCCTCGGTTAAGCCGGTTTCCCCGGCCAACAAACCGTGCGCATTCGTACGCGATGCGCGTGCATAATTTATTTTGCCGCGCGCTTCACCTTCGCGCGGCCGCTTCGGCACGACCGGTTCGCGGAGGAACGCTCAAATTCGCCTATCAATGGAATTGCGTGTCACTTGTTGTGCTTTCATTTCGTTCGCCGGGGATGAAAAACGGATAACAATTCGCGAGTCTTACCGCGCGGGGGTCTTGATTCATCCGTGTGTTCCATCGCTGAATTGCCATCGACCGAATCCATTACCGAAATACACACGAATTCGAGATTTCCGCGTAGTTCGTCGTTCCGTCTGCTTCGTTGAAAATTCGATAGGGTTTTTTTTCTTCTCTCTTTTTATCACTGAAAGTGATTTTAGCGGGGGTAACCAAGAAAATCGGACCTCTTCGGGTGCAACGAAAATTAGCGATTGGTTGATTTGGATCACGTGATTCGCGAGGGGGCGTGGGGTAGACCTCGAGTAGGAGTGGCGTTGTCTAGTACTGAGCGATCGCGCCTGCAATTTGTTTCATCGATTCAAATGTTTGCGTGTCAATAAAATTTTATGGAAATACGTAAACTATGAAGTTGCGAGTTTATATTATTTTTGAAACTCATATTGATAAATTAGAAAAATATAAAACAGATGTGAATAATTGTAAAATGTAAAACAATAGATTTTTTGGGTACATTGTGAAACAGAGTTGTAATATTGTTATGCTCTCGTTTATGATATTACGGACAGAGCTTCTTCACGTTAGAACAAAGTTTCAAACATTCTAAAAACTTGGAACACATAATTATAAACTTTATTTGTAATAAAATGATTAATAAGACACCAATTATTTCATTGTTTCATCGATTAGATTCTGAATAGTTTTACACTTATTTCAATATTTCATATTTTACACGAGGATGTATAGCGGATAAAATAATTTTTCATGGATAGAAGCTTCGTTTCCTAGAAAAATTAATTAGAGAATCAATCAATCACGCGCGATTAATATCCAACAATAAGCTACAGACCGCTGCTATAATTGCGTTTGCACATAATGCAATGTAAAGGCAACTAGTAAATAGGTTGTTGCATATTATACACGGATACACAAACAGGTATAATAATGACCTGTGGTAAAAGCAATTACACGAAGTATCACTCAGAATACGTCGACTCTATTCAACTTCAAAGTTGAATTTACCTGGAAAACAAAGCTCCACGTGATAGAAAGTTGTCACGTCATTTCGATTCGCTTCGAGCTGTTGAACCTTTGTCAAATTCGAATTTATTTTGACGTTTATCTTAATTTTCTCACCTTGAGTTCATTTTAACAATTGTAGCTCGAAAGCCAGGATCATTACTTTTCGTCGTATCAGAAATTTATTTTTCCTACCCTTTCCTCTTACTGAAACTATATTTCAACTTAAATCGATTAAACAACTTCATTTTTCATTTTTTCAAATACATTGAATCTTTAAAATTAATTTAAAGCGACTGTTTCACGTCGCTTGATATATCGCCCTACGTTAAATATTCGATAGTTCTCTTAACGAGTACAATCGTTTGTATCTATAAATTAATTCTCAAAAGATTGTACTCGAAATGATGTAACACTTTAATGAAAAACAAACGAAAACGAGTAATCCATCACGAAGCGTACATTCGTAAAAATGTGTCATCATCAATTGGTTAGTGTGCGACTTTCTGCGCATTTGCATACATTATCGTACGCACAATTGCCAGGTGAAACATTAATTGCACGCGCACTATATCGATTATCGGACCAGTTTGCGAATAGTATATTTATATTCCAGCCAGTGTTTTGCCTCGATTAATTGAGACACATGTTGAACCGCTACGAATCAACTCATTAACGTTTCATATCCATGCATAGATTGCTCGTACAGAGATAAAGCGGCTTGTATAGATTTAGCCGGTTTAAATGCATTTGCAGCTCTATTCTGGCTTCATTGAATAAATTACGCGTAATACGGATGGACGTAAAAAATTCTGCTAATCGAAATGGATTGAAAGAGAGTGTTCGAAACGAGCTGCTATTATACAGCTGGTGTTGTTATTTTTTTTATTACCATGATCGTGGTCAGCATTATCTCTCTAACATTTGTCATACGTTAAATTGTATTTGTAATGGTAATTGTTGAATGTATCGTGATGAACGTTTAATATTCGCGCATTCGTTTCTCTGACTCACTTTCGATTACTTCGTAATCAATTATTTCGAATGTAATGTAATTCAGAGTATGTGTAGGTATCGCAATTCAAATAGATGTTAATTGTAACAAAAGACGTTTTACGTGAATTATCGTTAATTAATTGATGAAATTCATATCACCGGAAGAGAATAATATTCAATGTGCACGTAAATGGCTTGCGAGTTTTGATTGCACTCGTGGTAAATTTGAAGAAAATGAAAATGAAACGCGTAAAGCAACGTGTAAAAATATCGTCGATAAGCGAAACGAGACGCGAAAATACGAATTCGCGTTTCACCGGATAAAACAGGATCGAGATTCAGAGTTTTTTTAAAAATCCCGAGAAACTTTCTCGCGGGAGAGCTCGAGCCACGAACTGCGTCATTTTCCGGATCATTGTGCCACTTCGAATTCCACAGCTTTTCGAAAATGTTTCCAATTTTTAGAGAGTGGCCTCTTTGTGAAATTCGAATAAAAATTGGCTTCGTCCCCTGACGAAAATTCGGAAATTTCGTACGCTTTTGCAAACCGAGGTGTGACACGAAAATTCTCAATCCGAAGAGATTGACTTTGACCGTAATTTTTACTCGTTCTACTCAGTAGTTTAAAACGCTCGCGTCTTCGCATCGAGTCGACGACTAAGCTCGGAACAATATATTGGCACGAGTTTTTTCTCAACAGCGCGGAAGCCACGTTCATTTTCCCCAAAATATTCGGAGAATAGATCGCCACAAGTGAGACTGTGCTCGTTGGGGGTTGATGGTTCAGGATTGGGTTGGGAGTCTTCGCGTCACCAGGAAATGGCGACCGTTTCCTCTTCGTGGCCCACCCACTGCTTCTCTTCCCGCTGAGGGTTTAACTATGCAGTGTCTCTCAACCTATTGCAATACTTTCCTCCCTAAATGAGGAATAATGTTGCCAGCTTCGGAAAGAAATCTCCTCCGATGGTTCCCTCCTTCCTCTCGAGCACTTTTATCTGGGCCGTGATTTTTCTTGCAAAGTAACACATCCATTCAGTTTGTTTCCCACGAAAATAATATCTTTGGAACGATGTACGTGCTACTTTGTTTTTTAGCTGACGTAAAATTTACTGCATCGCATTCAGTTAAAGAACCACTGTTCGAATTATGTGGAACACATTTTTTTATATTTATAAAACAACAACATTTTTCTCTCTGTTTCTCTCGAACGTTTCAAGAACAGCGTGTTTGAATTAGTAAACTATGCGAAATTTGGTCACTTGTTGTTGACGGGCAGTTTCTTATTTCTTATTCCTCGTAATTCAAGCTTGCTTTTAAATTTTTATTTATTTACGTCCACTTTTCGTGGCACGTACGAACGAGTAAAATTATGGATAAGATTGCCATGGAACTTTACCTTATTTTCGACTTTGAAAATCTTCATTGTATACGTTCGTAACAAATCACCGCGATTAACGAATTGGACAACCTCGCCTATCGCTCGCGACAAACGCGAAACATCCCTCTGTCACGCTGCACGCTCTGCCCGAACGAAATAGAAAGCAGCCAGCGGAACAGCTGTAAAACATACAAATGCCCGGAAACAGACGTGCACAGATGTCGGCTGGCTGGTACATGGAGTCGAACGTGTACGCGCGACTGTATCACGGGCGTGGATATTGGCTTCTTTGCCCGGCCGCGCCCGATATCGCATATCGAGCTACAATTTCTCAGATCATTACACCCCTGGCCGCCAACTTGGTTTGGAAAAACCGCGCGATGGATTTCCAGTCAAAATCACGCGATCACCCACCCCCTACGGGGTCAGCTCCCAGACTTTTGATTTTTCCGTGTCGTCGACGCGGTCACGTCGTTCACCGTTGGCCAAAGAAAAGTGGTGAAAAAGGGGGGGGCAGAAGGGATGGATGGGGGCCTCGCTACGTGTCGCTGAATTTAAACGTCTGCTTAAGCCGCTTCCTTGCATTCGGGATCATCGTGGCGCGTTCCGGTACAGCGCGCGCGCGGCCAATCCTCATTGGTGTTGCCTCACGATCGTCGTGTGCATACACGTCCGCGGAACGTGGTCGCATTGTTTTTCGATTCGTGTGTACAGATGGTCCGGCGTTGGCCGGAATCGATTGCAGTTTCGCCCTCTTCGTACGAAGAAACGTTTCGCCTGCTTCTCCCTCCGAGGACATTTTTAACCCTTTCGTGCGCTGAATTCTGCGGGAACGAGAAGGACGGAAATTTATCTTTTCATTGAAAGCGGTTCGCCCGAGGACTTTCTTTCTTTTTTCCATCGTCCCGAAAGGCGATTTGAATTTTCTTTCTCTTCTATGTGTTTTTTGTTTCGAGGACACATTTTATGAGATAACAACAATTCGACGAAAGTTATTTGAAAGTTTCACTGCGAATTGCTGATATTTATGATTTACGTGTTACTCTGGAATAGTGTTACTCTCAGTTGTGTGAGATACGTGAAAAGCTCGCGAAAGTATTTAATATGACTGTTACAACGACTCTTTTGTGACTATTGTAATATTATATTACAATTGTTAATGTAATTATATATTACGTATAATATTACGATGTTAATACAAGAGATTTCTTTCTACTCATTTCTTCAAAACTATTTTGCTCTTGAAAAAATTAGGGGATGTTTCAAAATAATATTATATTTTACTCTTACCGTTAAAAAGTTAGAAGCAATTCAATCGAAATCCAACAATTTTTCAATAGAGTTCTAGCTTCAAGAGACAGAGGGAAGTATTTCTCGTTCGTACGCGAAAATTTTTCAAGTAATCAATAGAATGCGGATTTTCACGCGTTTATAAAATATTTAAGGATTCACGCATTTGTAAAAATTCAGAGAATGAACGAAATGTACAAAATATCGAAAATAGATTACTGCCCACTCCATTTCTTTGTTTCTTTTTTAATTCTGTTTGTAAATAAATCTGAACTGTACAAAAATCTGCAGACTGGTAATTAATTATTTTAAACGATCTATAATTTAGATAAAGTTGCCATTATTTTATGTGACATGTTCAACGTTGAATCAAGATCCAATGATTGTAAGGCAAATCACACGAATATGAAGCATTTGATTTTTTTTTCTTTTTCCTTTTCTGATTTAAAAAAAAAATCAAACGCTCCTTTTTGTATCTTAAACGTCTCAGATCGATCATTTGAGGAATTTAGTTACGTAGAATTCAACGTTGATTGTTTCCTGAAAGATTTCTCCCCTGTACTTGGTAACATAACTCTGGAAATATATCGTAGCTTTCGAATTGATCACCCGGAGAACTTGATTACTCACAAATTTCAGTATTAACGAGAAAGATGCCTTTTGAAAGATCGACGGAGCAAAATTCTTCCCCTAATTTTCGCGACCAGCGTATTTACAAAATTGCCACTGTTTTATACTCCACGCTCGTTCCACCAAGACCCCGTCGTAATCGTAAAGCAAACATTTCCCGCCCGAGTCCGAACGGGGTTCGTATCGCGAGGAGAGTGATATCTCGTTCTATCGGTTCCCCCCCTGCGAAACCGGCATGCAAACAGCCTCCAGAGGAGAGCCGTCCTTCTATTTTAATTCCCTTCGGCTTCCCTCGCGCGCGTTGTTTCTGCCATCAAACGCAACCTCGGCTTTTATTGAAACATATCCGCCGATTGTGGTAAAAGGATCCGCCGCTCGTAGTCGTTACCGTGCGGGGAGAGAGGGGAAAAGAAAACGGAAGACGGTCGAGTAAGATTGGATTCTGCGTTCCGTTCCGAATACCGGTACGGTACGTACCGGCACGAAGGAAATCGTGAGCCAGCGTTCCGTCTTACTCAGCAGACATCTCGAGCATTCGGTACGAAAAAGGATACGTTCGTACGTATCACGCTAGGTGGGTATTACGGGGCGAAGGGTGGGAGGGGACAGATCGAACCGCTCGAATCGAATTTTGAAGAAACGACCAAACTGACTCTTCAACGGGGCGAAGATCTTGTGCCACGGCAAACACTGGATGAGAACCGGAGGAGGGGCGAACGACATTGTGGATCCATGGGGTTAAACGACCTTCTCCGATGGAACAAATCCAACGTGACAGGGGTCATTCTTGACGCGAAGCAACGTGAGACGTTCGGAGAATTTTTTTTTGAAATGTACATCAATTCACGAACGTTATGATTCAGATTGGCACGAGCCAATCATCCCTTAAAAATGTTCGTTTCTTTTTCCAATTTTCTTAGGTTAGCTAAACAATCAAGCGACTCGAATTACTTTCGATTTTACACTTTACACTTTACAGAATTCTACAACTTTGTTCCGGTGTTTTTACGTTTACTTCTCCTTTTGATGTTTGACGCGATGTGACTCTCGCAGGGGTACAATTGAAACACCATGAACTAAATTTGGAACTTTTGATATTGTATGTTTTACACGCTACAACGCACAAAGTATGTAGTTTGTGTTACATGTAATAAATAATAAATGACTATCAACAGCTCAATACTAAATTATCTTGACAACTTATACTCTGAATACTGCATCAATTGTCAAAAGCTACTACCTCTTCTTGCGTGCGCTAGAAATCCGGAGATGAGTGTCAAAATCAGTCAAAAGAAAAGTTACTCGTGCACGATGAGAAGGAAATCATAAGAGATCGAAATTTCGTGCGACGAGGAACATCGGAGGGAAGCAAGCACCCGCGGGGGAGGAAGTATGAAAACGAGTATTACCGTAAAAATTCCTCGTTTGGAGGGAGTTTATAGAAACGGGCAAAGTGGCTGTTCGATCGAGGGTCGTGCAAACACAAAGTGCAAAGATTCCTTATAGCGAGCGAGCGAGCGAGAGAGAGAGAGAGAGAGAGAGAGAGAGAGAGAGGGGGGCAGACAGAGGAGAGAAGCGAAGCTATCAGCGTCTCGGGAGCAATATCGTAATTAACCATAGTCGATGAATGCGAAATCCCGGACCGAGCAACGGCCAAGATCGAGAGAGGCGAGACCGAGCCGAGCCAAGGGTAGGAAAGGACTTGAGTTTGCACAAATCAGACTAACTTAGCTTAGCTTAGCTCAGGCGTCGATTCTGGAAGATGTGACTTCTGCCATCGTTGGAACAGCCAATATCTACGGATGGGATCGAGCGCCTCGATAAGTAGGTTCGAACCTCCAGAACCGCCAGACTCGAACATTTTCATCGCATAATTTTTATCTCCAACTATGTTCGAGACGAGATTAGATAGAGGGACGAGTTCTCGAGTACAGATTATTTATGCGTCTTTGAAGATGAGAATTTCTTTCTGTTTCAGTAAAGCCAAGATTTTTCGCGAGCAAAGATGTGTGTGCGTTGGAAAATGTTAATTTCACGAAGCATGTTCCCCTTACTTTACACGCGATTTTCATTTCCGTACCTGTTAAGAATTGTGATAAACGAATGTTCATTTCCTAATGAACAGAATGACACAGATACAGGCAGAAATGGGCGAACGAGCAGTATAATAGTGCATCAAGTTTGGTCTTTAGGACTCCTCCTAGACGATCATAATGAACACAAAGGTTTACAAATTTGCTTACTTTTCTCTACCTTCTGTTTCATTAAAGTTCATTTCAAATATGTAACACTTGGCAAGACAATTAACGTCATGTCGTTTGGTTCATGTCTCAGTAACAGAAATTTTTATTTACTGACTCGCAACAAGAACACGCTTACTGCGTCTGTGCAAATATATTTAGCACAAAGAAATAGAATTCCAAATTTCGAATATTACCTTAAGCTAACGCTTAAAGCCAACGTCGAGACACGAGTACGAGTGGATTCTCATACAGCGGGGCTGTATAAAATAAACACAATCCCGGATCACTGAAACGAGTTACGCAGTTACATGCAGCCGTTCGTTGAAACATTTTTACTTTTCGACTATTGTTCGACTATCGCGAGTGCCGCGGAACGAAACTTAGATGTCGAACTTGAGTGGGACTCGTAGGTACATATTGGAGTTGATCCCGTCCCCCCTACCAATACCCGACGGATCCTGACTCTGCTCTCGCTCTCGCACTCTCCTCCGCCCCCAATAAGCCGAAAGATGAGAGCAAATATTGGCGGGCGGCGAGAGGAGGATTGCGAGAACGTCGAAATGCAAAAAAACCGTCACCGGGAAAGATAAGGGAAAAACGTCACGGAGGGGCCCCGGGAATCGCTTAGCTTCGTATTACGGAGAAAGAAGGAAGAACCAGCCGTGGGGGAGGAAGGTCGAAATCGGTTGGGGGAGGGAAAAAGGGGCGGATCCGTGGAGGAGATGGGATGTTGGTGACGCGAAAGAAGTTGAAGGAGCCCACACCGTGGTGTGGTGGCCTAGAGCCTCTGCCTGTCTGTGCCTCTCTTGGGATGAAGAAGCTTGGAAAAAGGAGAAAGGAGAGCCTGGTTACCGGGTTCAGAAAGAATCGAATCGGTAAACGAAGAATAGAAGAGATAGAGGTAGAAAAGAAGAGGAGCAGGAAGACTCTGTGTGTGTGTGTGTGTGTGTGTGTGTAACAAAGCGGACAAACGGATAGGCAGAGGCGGAGGCGTCGAGTGCGCTTATTTGTCTTGACAGGAATTTATTTTCCCGTCCGAAGGAACTCCGGACGACGTCGGCCTCTTTTGCCACCGTCTCATGGGATAGTTATCATTCCACTTTGTTATGTCAGTGGACGCTGCGGTGACGAAAAGCACGCGTCAGCGTTAACCCTAATTTCTCGATTTTCAAGACGTGTGTGTACCCTGAGAAATCTTGGGACAAGCAAACTTGTTGTTGATGAAGATGGTACGATAAATGTGAATTGGAAATTACACACACAACGAGTGCAATATTCACAATATAGATTGCACAGTATAAAAGTATAAATTATACACACAATCTTCAATGTGCGATATAATTGAATGGAATTAATATTTTCACGTACTTTGCACAATGAAAGCTCTGTTAATATAATGTAATACATTTATTTACATTTAATTTTAAATTTAGAACATGATTTAGAAATACAATAAGTATAAAACATACTTTGTAGAATAAAACTTTTATTAAGTGTTGATGTATTGTGTTATATTGTATTATAATATATGTGTATACGATAATCCATGATAAATACTGAATATTAAAAATAAAAGCATCATATGAATATTACTTAAACTACAAAATTACATATTTTTGGAGCAAGTATTACTTTGTTAACACAATTAATCATTAATTCTAAAGAAATTAAGTTCTTATATTTCACATGCACTAACTAATGTCAGTCAAAAGGCATTTATGCATTAAAAATACACGATAACGATTCTTGAGAAGTATCTGTTTCGAAAGGCAGTGATCAACTCAGAAGTCAATAGGAATACACGTAGTGCTTTAAAAAATTCATCGTCTTTAGTTTTGTCAGAAAGGATGAATTTCAAAAATTTACCAAACTTTGACGTGTTGAACTCAATAACCATGAACTTTCTAGATGAACGTCGTTAAACTACATCCGACAAAATTATACTTTAATTGGAGAAAACAGTCTAGCTGGATGCATTGGCATACAAAATTAAATTTCTCTGTCTCTCTCTCTCTCTGTTTCTCTGTTTCTCTTTTTCTTTGTCGTTAGATAATATCTGAAATGTCTGGTTGTAGAAGAGAGACAGAGATACGCGGGAGACAGCATGAAGGATATTTTGGACATGAAAGAGAACGATACGATGGAGGAAGAGGAACAAGTATGAAGGCTGGTATTTGCTTTCAGTGGCATGTACGTGTTTAAATACGTGTATACACACGAGATTACCAGTCGTGGTTATGTTTGTAACTGGCTCACTCGTCCAAAATCTATGTGTGTTTGCAGAGAAATATTAGCCTCGTCAGCCGGACCACTTGTATTAGATAGATCGTTCAGCAAAGAAAATTTGCGCACGTAACATCTGTACAGTTTATTGTCAATTTATTCAGAGTTGATAGACTGTCCCATTTATTCTAGCAGAGAAATTATTTCGGAACGACTGTAAATAAGATTCCATCGAGACATTTTTCGTTTTACTCGTTGCTTTGATTACAAATGAAAGTGTTTAATTTCAAAACTTTTAATTTGAAACATTTCACTTTAAAATATTTGCAGCGAATGTTTGCTTACTTATTTACACGTATGTAAAGCCTTCTAATTTGTTTCGTTTGCTGGTATTATAATGCAAACTTGTTTTCTACCTCTGTCGTCAAAAAGAATCGAAACAATCCACTTAGACGTGATTTACGTCGTCGGAAAAAGGTGTGGAATCACTCGATGAATTGCACTCTACCACAATTACTGAGAAATTATCGAATAATACAATTTTACACGTGGAAATTATAAATGTAGCAAACGTAATTATAATTCGTATCACAATGAATATGGCTAATTTATTTATAAAAATCTAAAACTCTTTATTACGATATTGTAATAAATTTGTTACAATGTAATTAATATTATGTTAATTTCTATCAAATATATTTAATATACATGCATTCACTTATAACCTTGTACAACAATATTTACGTATAAAATTAAATTCGACACTTTTTTTTTGTATAGATATGTAATTTCTAAGTGATACACGGAACGCGCGCAGAACAAATTGTTATGGCTTTCGAAAGTAGGTGATGATTGCGATTTTTCTCAGAGGGGGCAGGGGGCAAGTTCGTTTTATAGGATGTCGTTTTTATACTGAATAAATAGGATCACGACACTTGGAAAGCAATCACGTCCTTCGCATTACTACCGTAACCGAAAATGAACTATCTTTGACAAAAGTAGCACTATTTCAAACAAACTACGTGCAGATTATCTTCCATTTCCTCGCGGCATTCACGTACCGGCGATATTTTTCTAACAATGAAAATGAACGTTTTAGTTGTTCGAATAAATCAAGATAAATACGTTTTTCGATGCGATATCTAGAGTTCGTGTTATTCAAGGATAACGTTAACGGCGGAATTCGATTTGCCGATTTTAAAATTTATCACGATCGATCCTCAAAGCGGAAACAGAAGCTTTCTCGCTATTTCTTCTTGTTTTCGATGGATTTAATATTTTACAAACGTGCACGCGACAATGATGGTCAAAGTAACGAAGACATTCTTGCGCAAATAATTTTCAATGATAATTAAAAATTTCTGCTGTTACTGCAGAGATGAAAACTATTCTGAATAAGGTAGCGATTTATTAAAATACTGCAAAATTGTCGAAACAACAACGTAAAGTAACGCGATTTGTTTATTTTAATATTTGTTATTATGTCTAGAACGTCGATACAATTTTATTCGAACTTTTATTAATTTCATTCTTCATGCAGAATGCAAGTGGGAATAATTCTGTCATTTTGCAGCAGTGATTTAATAAGAAAAAAAAAAAATAATTTTAAGAATTACGCCTATAAAAAATAAAATAAGAAATCTGTAAATTACAAATGTGACACTTTCAATGACAACATGGCCAGTTCTTATTAAACATTAGGTTATTTTTACTTTCTTGAACAATACATTTCACGTAATATTTATTCCTTTTCAAAGATAATTTTTCGAAGACTTTTCCAAAGATAATTCGTTCTTTTTTAAATATTCTGCGCACGTAATGAACAATCTATCGAAAATTAATCGAGCATCTTTCATCTTTGTAGATTTGCCATCAGAGCAGGAATTCCATAATATCTAAGAAATGAAGCGAGTAATTGAGTAAATTGAAATTGAAATTGATAAATTGAACGAGCAATCGAATAAACTTTAATTGAAATTGAAATTAGGCGCGCGAGTAGTTGCGATGCAAGATCGAGCTTTTGGGAATTCTAGACTTTTTAAGGCCATTATTCTGGCGACAAACGTTTATTTAACAGTTGCTCGAAAAATATACATCGATATATAGTTTTGAAATAGGAACGTAGAATCGGGTTACATTCAAGATTTAAACACGAGTTAGGTTCAGTTGGTCAACCTAGTTGGTGAACATCGATTCGTAAACTTTGCCACAACTTTGTCCATTTTAAAGATACCACGACGAAATTTGGAGAACACGTGCGGAGACAAACGAGAAACCCATTTATACGTGTTATGCAATAGAAGCACGTAACCGTTTTCACTCAATAACACGATTGCAATTGAATGGTAACCTTAAAACATCTCGCGAAAGTAATCGAACACTTGCAACAAACACTACGTAAGACTATATAAGACATTTTGAAATTTTATTAACACTATAGTTAAAACCAGTTGCAAGGTATACATCGTATATTGTAACAGTATTGGTTTTGTACGCGCACACAGAAATTACTATGTTTAAAATGACTGTACTCTGTGCTAATTTTATCATTAAACGTACGTTTGCAACGAATATCCTGCAACTCCTTCAATTTGCTTGAAACCTCTACTGATCGCCTCTCAGAGTAGAGTCCGTGACGAACACCGTATCTCTATAAATATTCTCGAAATTACGTAAAAACGTTCTTTCAATCTCACCCAAACCACCTGGTTGACCGGACAGAGTCGTTGCAACGAAAGAAAAAAAAGAAAACGAGAAAGAAGAAGAAAAGAAACGGAAGAGCGAAAGCAGTCCCGTGATATCCTCATCAGGCCGCAGAAGATCCTTAATATAATCACGAAGTCCAATCATCTTCGTGGAACCGCAGAACAGCGGGACCGTGAACGTTTCAATTGTGACAATGTCGCCGGAGCCGGGGGCCGATGAAAAGCGAGCGAGCGACTCTATCGTTTCGCATCGATCGTGCCGTACGTATCGGCAGGAGGAACAGTGAGAGAGGGGGGGGTGGAGGGGGGGGGGAGCGGGAAGGTTCGTCTCTCTCGAATTCGATAGAATAGTTCTCTGGTGTCCTGCAGTGTCGGTTTAATTAAAGCTTGCTCGGTGCTCTCTCGCCGTGACTTCTCTCCCCTCTCTCTCCCTCTGCCCACGCTCGCGCGCGCGTCCTGGACACGTAAATTCGAGACGGTAGCAGCAGCAGCAGCAGCAGCGTGCGTGGTTTCTCAGCGAGCCGGGGATAAGGAGAAGCGAGCGTTCGCGTTATATAGAGGCTGAATTGAGTCTGGTTAGAAAATGGCACGGAAGCAACTAACTCCTCGGCAGCGACGCGGCTTGAAACGAGAGCGTGGCAACGAGTGAGGGAGCGGGGGTGGGAAACCCGGTGGGAGCCCCTGGTGGTGTTCAGAGATCGGTGCAACGAGAGAGGAGGAACACGGAGAACAGAGAGAACGGGGAACGAGGGAAGAAGGTTTCTCGGTTGGATGGAATATGTGGGACCATCTAGCATGCCGCTCACGTGCCTCTAACTGCCACGGTGTGTCTGTTCTCCGCCCTGGCGGGCATTGTGAGCTATACTTTAGGCCGGCAGGCAGCTCTACGGCCACCTTAACCTCCGGCCGCCGATCACATAGACGTAGTACTTCTGTCCTCCGTGGCTATCCTTCGCCGTGCTTCATCCATCGAGTCTCCTCTCCCTCTCTCCCTCCCCCCCCCTCTGGAGAGGCAGCCGTCTGTCTAACGACCGAGCCGCGGTAAACGCACGACGAGCCAGGAATCCAAAAACTGCACGACTTGTACCCCAATACGATTCGTCTCGCTGAAAGGTCCAGAAGCAACTGTTCCGACTAGGAAACGAAGACGACTTTTTTGCCATAAAATTTTATCGACGTGCAAACACTTGAATCGATACAAGACAAATTACAGGCACGATCGCCCAGTACCAGCGACACTCCTACTCGAGGTCTACCCCACGCCCCCTCGCGAATCAACCAATCGCTAATTTCCGTTGCATTAGCGTTGCACCTGAAAAGGCCCGGGTTAGTTTCTGGGTTACCCCCGTTGAAATCACTTTCAGTGATAAAAACCAACCAGGAAAAGGGAGACCACCGGTTCAGAGCTCGATCGTTTCCTAGATAAAAGTCGCATTTGCCGCGGGATACCGGGCCGGGAGTGCGCGGTAATCCTTCAATTAAATCTTTGTTGTACTTTCAGATGCGGTTCCGTGTACTCCGGGGCGCATCGCGAACCCCCCCCGGGATGTTAACCCGGGAAACATGGCGTGCCGAGTTTTTCTGTTGTATTTTCGAAAAATGTCTGGAATTTTGACAATAGATTTCCCCCGGGAAATATTTTCGGAATATTTTCGTGATTATTCTTGGGAATAATTTCTTTGAATTGTACAAACTGATGCGTTAATTGACATAAATAAAACTTCTTTGATTGACGTTCGTCAATTTTTAGATTGGGTGTCGTCTCTCTTTTGTGAAATACATTCGTGTTTTGACAGGTAAAAATAGATTTGTTTGACTCCATTTTGGCGTGATTGTCTTCGTTCGGAATAATCGTGTCAAAAATATCCTTCTTGCGGACATTATCTCTACTTACATCCATGTATCTTCGAAATTTCAGTCAAACTAAAGCACATTTACCAAAATTTCGTCATTCTTTCTACAGAGTAGAAAGTTTCTCGGTCACCAGCTACTAATTGCTCCACATAGTTCGTCCCATTGCGTGGAACGTCTTAAACAGATTTTCGTCGACCTGTCGCCGACTGACCGGCTTCTATCCTCCCATCCCCCGGATTAATCACTTGGAAATTTAATCGTGCGGAGTTGCAAAGCAGTTTAAAAGCAATTATTCCGGGTATATCTTCTCGATAATATCTCGTTAAAGTTGAAAAACTTGGCGAGATGGAACAGGAAACTGGCGTCTCGTTATTTCCATCCGCTCTCTCTCTCTATCGCGCGCAAATATCGCGACACGCTGTGTGTCACGCGCGATATATATATACGTATGTAAAACTCTTTCGCGGAAGCGTGTGCGTGTACGTGTAAGTTCGTAATTATCATATGCAACGGTGCGTGCGTACATATTCATTAGTGTACTTAACAATGATATTTCTCGACCAGTTACTATGTTAATAGCGAAATATTTGCGGAACGGGAGGAAAGTCGTGGAACTGTTGCGAGCAAACGTAAGGAGGTGTGACCTATTTTGTGAGATTTTATGAATTCCCCTGAAGAATTTATACCTCGCTTTCCTTGGGGTGGGAGGGGGTTTCGCGTTACATAATGCTTTATTCCTTGCTCTGGTTAGCTCATTTTAATTGTGGCTGCTGGGGTTTCTTTTAAAACTGTTGCACACGCGTTTAAACGTTTCGCACGAGTAACACTTCATGCACGTACGTTCTTTTCAACTTGTATTCAACTTACGTTTCTCATGCCGTAACATTTGCACAGTCTCATTACGACCGATGCATTAACGTTTACACGATAATGCGACAATATATATAACGCTCGTGTAATGCTTTTGTAATATCTTTATACCCGCGATCTTTTTACAATCGATATTTGTAACAGTTGTGTGATACTTTAGCAACGTTCGTACGATCTTTTCACAATCGATATTGACATTTGTATGTGTATGTAACACTTTTATGATATTTGAGTTTCTTGAAATTGCATAAATTAGAAGATGCAGAGAGGAGGAAACATTAGACGAATTTTTTGAATTTCTTCGTGCTCAATGTTAACTAAATTAGACTCTTTGCATGTCATAAAATGAGATTCGGTGTAAAACAGGTTAAATATTGAGGATAACCTCTCGAAATCATTTATTTTTCATAAAAATACGTTTCAAATAATTCTTAATACATACATTTAGAGTAGATAGTCGAAAATAATTCTTAACAAAAACACGTTTGTATTCAACACTTTTAAATAATTATTAATAAAAGCTAACTAAAGCTAAACTCTTTCAGAAATGCACATTAAAACGAAAATGCAATGGAAATATATACACCAAGTGCTCTAAAATAATTCTCAACGAAGAGACATTTACTGTAAACTTAATAAAAGCGCATTCGTAGCTAAACTGAAAATATTCAAACAGTTCGAGTAATTGCTAGACACAATCGAACACAACGCGACAACAACAAAAAGTTGGCAGTAAAAATATAGTTACACCGAAATACGTTAACAACACGTTACAAGAAAATGCAGTTGAGACTGCACACGTGCTAAACAGACGATCGACGAAGCGAAAAGTACAGAAATTTTCACGAAGATCGGAAACGTTTCACCCGATCGCGTATTCACGGTTGGAAGATCCGCTCGCGCGGAGCATGTTTACTCGGGTATAATTTTAATCTATCCGGGGATAATCAGCGGGCAAATCGGAATGACGATACGAGGGAAACCCTGCAGAAACGTACCGACGAGAGTCTTATAACGCTTGCATTGATCGGTCCATGCTGCTTACCGCCGGGTTTACAGGGAAATCGCATTAAGTTTAGCCGCGACGCGATTCATAATTCCATTATTAACCCCCGCGAAAGCCGGCCAGGGATGGGTCGCCTTTATTCGCCTCTGAACGAACGGTTATATCCGACGTTTGCAGTTTCCTAAGTTCCCGGCGCGAGACGTGGACGAGAGAAAGGAAAAAAGAAAAAAAAGAAACGAGAGAGAGAGAAACGCTCGAAGCCGATAGATCGCACAATCCGCGTTAACAATCCCGCGTACCATCCCGCGATCGTTAAAAGGTTTAACTCGATCCCACGGTGAATTATAATTATAATTTCGCCGTGGAAAGACACGAACGACTTTATACGGTTAATCAATTACCGTAATAAAGCATCGGCGTTGAAATCGGTGACGTGAGGAGGGCGGGGGGCGGGGGGTGGGAAGGGGAAGGACGCGGTGTGGGAGAAACGACGAGGATACAAAGTGGAAAATCGATAGAGGAGACAAACCTTTCTTTTTATCGTTAAGCCTAGATTCGCAATGTCGGCTGCTGGGTGACCCCATTACCTCTAAAACGTGCCTTTTAGAGGCGGAGATGAAATATCCAAACGAAATGATATACCTTCAAGCCCATAATTTCGCTCGCCTTCGCGAATGATGTTCCCGGCATTGTCTCGTTGAAAATAGTATATATATATATATATATATATACTTTTATATAGCACCGAGATGTTTCTCGTTTGTTCGATAAATTTGAATTCAGCGGGACGTTAATTAACGAATGCACGAACGTTGATTTTAACGTGAATGTTCCTTTATTTTTTTTTTTTTTCCATCGAAATGACCATCTACAAGCGACAAATAATAATGACGCATCTGCATCACGACCATACGATTTTGCGGTAGGAAAACGTCATGATGCGAATTGTGTTTAAAAATAAATGATCTGCTCTATTTACTCGCTTATTCATCTCCTTGTCTCTAAATTCACTTTATTATAGTAGTATATTAGTAATATATTAACATATAGTCTGTTGGTTGACAAAAAGTAAAAAGATAAAAGATAGCAGGATATAACTATTCGTTACGAGTACTACTCATTATTCCGTTTAATTGAAATGTTTGTTTGCTCGTATGGTTAATAATTACTCGTTAATTAAGCATCTCTTTGTACATCATTTACCACGCGTTAGTTAGCAATTATCCACCGAAGAAGAAACTTTCATATTCGTGCTCCGCACGAATAAAAAACAAAAGGGAAGGCTTCCGTTGCTCCGCGTTTCTCCAAAAATTTTCAAACTCCCCCGAATCGCCGAAAATTCTCACATCCTCGCGAATTCTCTGCACACGTGTCCGGTCTGCAACGTGCAGATAATTATTTAAAAATCGCTCTCCGCAACGGCGCATAGTTAAGTGGCTCGAGCGATGCCACGATGAAATAGATTCGCCGGACACACGTACGAATAAATATTTAAGTGCTCGTACCTGCAGGAACGGTCGTACGATATAACGTTCAAACTTCGCCGCTGAATTTTTCACTCTGAACGTGAATTTTTCAAACGACGCTCGCGGGGGGCGGTGGGGGTTGGGGGGGCTCGCGAAATTTTCGCTTGTCAATTAGCCAGGACGCGCGAGCGCGCGCAGCGGCTGGCTACAAAAGGCTAGAACGGGCCGGGGGTAGGAATTAACAGAATGGAATGAAGCATCAAACTCGCAATGATGTACACAGTAAGTACATCAGCGTGGTTCCTCGCTGAAATTTCACTCCTCCGTTCGTTGCCAACTCCTCTGACGGAAAATGAATTTCAAACATCTGCCACGCGGTTTCTGCCGCTCGACGATTTCCGTACGGGCCGTATCCTCCATAGATACATACGTACATGTATGTATGTATGTATATATATATATATATATACGGCATACGCGTACAGCCGGCGTTCGCAACGTGTACCACGCATTTATATTTGTCAGGGCATCTCGAAACGGACATCCACATCCCGGGACACGTATCACCACCAGGGCCACGGGAATTCCGAGTCCTCAACACCGATATTCGAAGGCCGTACCCACCACCCGTCAAAAATGCTCGGATGCTCGCGTAACCGGCGAAATGTACAAACCTCTTTAAATAGAGGCCATAGAGACAGACAGAGAGAGAGAGAGAGAGAGAGAGAGAGAGAGAGAGACTGGCGGTGGCGTACGTAAGCGTATTTTACCTGACTTCCACGCTTCTTCTCTCCCTCTGATTTTTTGTCTTTTCTTCGTCCACTTCTCTCTCTCTGGCTGTCTTTGTCTCTCCTTGGTAAATCCATCAATTTGAAATGCAGACAGGAAGCGGGGCTTGACTGGCAGAAGGGTGAAAGGCAGGGGATGCGCGGAAACCGCTGTAGCAAAAGTAGAGGAGGAGGAGGAGAAGGAGGAGGAGGGGGGGGGGTTAACGCGATGGTAGTCAGGTAGGAAAAGAAGGGTAGGAGGGCAGAGCCAGGCATCCGGGCAACCAGGCAGGCAAGTCTTCGCTATAGAATGCATTGAATCGCACCGAAATAAAAACAGCCTTTTGAATGTTTTATATACAAGACTGCACCCGACCACAGTTCCCTCCTCCTCCCTCCCTCGCCCCTCGCCCCTCTTTTTCTGCCGCCCACGTGCGCAATCCCCTTTGCGTTATCAAACTCCCCAACCTTATACCAACGGGGGTAGGCTTCCGTCTACCTCGAACTCTGCTCGTTACCCTACTCTCTCTCTCTCTCTCTCTCTCTCACTCTCGCCCTCGTCCATCCCCCCTCCCCCCGTCCAACCACCCTGCTGTTCGTCCGCTCTCTTCCACCGTCTGGCTTCCGCCACCGCGAATCTCGCCCGCCACCCAACGGTGTGCCCTCTTTTCCATTCGTTCCTTTGCGCCGCCGTTCATTTTTTTTTTCCTTTTCTCTTTTTTTTTCTCTTCTTTCCCGCGCGAATGCACGCTTTGCAACAGTGCATCGTGCCAGATTGAGCACACTTGTGCGTGCTTTTAGAGCGGCCCGGAGACCGAAAGAAAAAGGAACGCGGATCGTTTGAAATGTTTATAGGTTTCCTTCTCCCTTTTTTCCTCGTTTTTTTTTGCGCGGCCGTTTTCGCGCCGGCCTCCCTCTCCCCCCCCACCGCAGATCGATAGCACGCGAGTTTGCAAATTAATTGACAATGGGCTCGGCACGCACACGTCGTTTCGGCCCGTTTTCATCCACGGACGGGGGGTTTTTAGGGTTACGGATCCGCAGGCCGCGCCGATTCAAAAGCTCTGCCCGAACTCTCGCGCGAAATTTCTCTGCTCGAAAACGGCCTTGGTCCAGATACGCCTCGGAGATGTTTCACGGGTAAATATCGCCGCATCGAGCCGACCCCTCGAGTCTCCCTCCCGTACGTCGATGGCCGTTGTGACAGCGTGACAGTTGCTCAACCATCGAAACTGAGTCATTTTATATTTTTACAAGACATTTTTATAACAATTCTATAATACGCGGTTCCAGAATTTTCACGACATCTCTCTCTTCGTCTGTATAAATGCATTCTATGCAGCGTAATTTATTGTTATTAATTGTCAGTTTCAATTTTGTTATTATTAATCATTTCTTATTGTTAATCCTTTGCGCTAACTTTGTACGTAAGTTTTACAAAATTGCAAAAATCAAAATACCCACTGAATTAATAATTTTCAATGTAATATAACGCTTTTTCATTTGAGCATTGACAATTATGCGATTCCGTTCTAAAAAACGAAGAACATTTTCATTCGCTCGCAGAAACACAAGTTACATCAGATTGTGACCACCTTGGGACCATTCACTTTTTATCCAAAGTGTTAATTGCATAAAATTTTGTGTACTTTCTTCGGCAGTATCGTGTTTACGTAACGTGTTGTATTTGTGAATTATTTTATCACTTGATAATTCACGTGTTTATGAATTATTCCACCGCTCAATAATTAAACGTTGTAATATAGATTCCTTGCGGTTTCGATGCGTGCAGCGGTTGCAAATTATTTAACTCGATTCAGCGAACGATTCCACTATCCAAGAAACAATTCTACAAGCCGCAGTTGAAAATCACACAATTAACAAACAGCGTTCCGCCAGTTACAACATTCGCCGCCTGCGATATCTTAATTTGACTTACTTCGACAGGAGGAGACAACAAACCAACCACTCGCAGCGTTTCGAGCCGGAAAGCGAGCGAATTTAGTTTCTCCCGGTCGTTTCAAACACGTTTGAATGCTGACGTTTGAATTTTTTTATTCAATAGGAAACTAATTAGCAATTAGCTGAGAATTAAGAGACGAACAGTTAACTCGCGAGTACATTGGCTGAAAGCTGCGGAAACATTGACCGCGTTAATCTTTCATCGCGAAAGGTAACGTCTCTGGAAATCTCCGTCTGTCGAGGTCGGACGTATAAATGTTTTACTTTAAGGTGTTGGTAGACGCGGTGGAAAGGAAGACCGGAGATCGAAAAAGAATTGCGCGCGAAACGCTGCACGAATCGAGTCTTTTTAATTGCTCTATGCGCTTGGGATAGGCCGATGTGAAAGGGCACCGAGCCACTTGAAATCTGTAAATACCCTCTCTCGCGAGGGTTTCTGTAGGAACGGAAACTAAAAGAGCCGGAATGAGAGAGAGAGAGAGAGAGAGAGAGAGAGAGTAGGTAAAATATCGTTCAGAGATATTTGGACGCTCGCTTACTTTTGACGAGATCTAGTTTAAGTTTTGGACGGTGACTACGGGCGTGTTTGCTTGAGACAGAAATGGTTACGACGATAAATTTGACCTTCTTTTGAACAGACATTGAAATTAAGATCACTGAATAAGAACTCGGATAAAATAGCAATTGTAAATTCGAAATAGTTCCTACTACTTGTGTTAAATTTTGTTCGGTGACGGTGAGAGTCTTTATTTTTATCAAACCTCCAATATTCAGCAATTGAAGATCTTAGATTATCTTGGTTTTAGGAAGCAATTTGTTTCTATTGCCGATTTTTTCACCGTAGTGTAAAATTCTAAATTACTACGGTCTTCAGCGTCCAGAAAAGAAAATATTGTGTCAAACACGTTGCCAGTGATGTTACGTTTTAGCATCGTTGATAACAGGCAAATTGCATTTCAATGAAAAAGAGACCAAAATTTTCTAATTTTGCAACCTACAATGTTCTCTGTGCCCTTGAATATTAGTTGAGAATTAAACTCGTCGATCGGCAATTTCGTACAAAGGCACAAAATTGACCGAATTTCACTCGACAACGGTAGAAGAATCTGCTCCATTTCCACACCGTCCATGATCCTTCTACCGTAATTCTACCTTTCATCGTAATTCAAAACGAATGCAGTAACAACGCTAATCAAGAATAATGCTAATCAAGAATTAAGACTTCACCTTGAGGCTATTATCGCCACGTTACCTCCGTACCTCCCTTTATCGCTTTATACCTCTCGCCAAAAGCCAAACGTAAACGTCCCTCACACTCGCACCAGAAAGTTCCACGTCGCGCAGTTTGTCAGAAACGGTCGTAGGTTAGGTTGGCAGGTGCTGCAGCGGCTAGAGTATGGACCACGGATGGCTCGCGCGCGATTAATGGAAAACGACATAAGCTTCCCTGATTCCGGGCTGGTTCTTGCCGCTAATGACCTCGAACACCGACGTCAGAGAGCGAGGCGAGAGATCTTCGTTTTCACTCATTAACGGCGCGAAACCCCGGTACAGGTCGGAGATGGCCCCGGTGTCGCTGATGGCGAGGATTCGAAACTCTGCCGGGTTGGTTTATTCGGGCCAAACACCGTTCGGAAGAGCGACGCCATCCGGAAATAGCGTCCCTTTCGTTACCGCTCGTTTAACCGTTTACGCGGAAATGAAAAGTTGTAATAGATTTTATAAACGCATTCGGCGCTCGCCTCTCGTTATCGCCGCGTATCTGTTGCCCGCGAGAGAGTGGCTCGCATTGTTTGGAATATTCTCGAGGATTATGCGCGTAGAACAAATTATGTTTCTACAGATTCTTCGATATTGCGAGGAAAAATCGTTTATCGGGGAGTACGAAATATAAGTACATTTTACGTATTACTTATATTTCCAAGTATTTCGCGTGATTCTTGAGTTCTGAACGCTTAAGCTCTCTTGATTAATTAGTGGATCTGATAACGACAAGTTTTACCGTTTTCAAAGTCTACGTTTCCTAGTACTTGTGTTGTCATTGGAACGTGAATCTTTACAATTTCAAGATCGAAGAAGGTCAAACATGTTTCATCACTGAGAGTGATTTTAGCGAGGGTAACCCAGAAAATCGAGTACCCTCTTCAGGTGCAACGCTGATGCAACGAAAATTAGCGATTGGTTGATTTGGGTCACGTGATTCGCGAGGGGGCGTGGGGTAGACCTCAGTGGAGTAGGAGTGGCGTTGTCTGTACTGAGCGATCGCGCCTGTAGTTTGTTTTGCATTCAAATGAAGTGCAGTTTTTTTATTCGTTCGTAAATTGTTTCAAAGAAACTTATAAATGAAGAAATTACAAGTTGTAACAAGATATTCTACAACTGGTGGGAGATAATCGTTGATAAAGTATAACGACAAGGAAGTTACTTCGTGGAGAAACTGTAGCGAATGTGTAATCGAGGTTTAATTATATGTAAAACGACATTTGACGCGCAATTTAATAATATTTAAATTTCTATTCTTTAACGAGATTCTGCAAATGTCTTTCGGAGGGACGAGTATAGTCACAGGTCAGTGCACCGCCAGCCAAACTGTCTTTAATTGAAATATCCATTAATACGGAAGAGGTGGATTCTTAGTGTAACGACAGTTTTCAAATTTGATACAATGATCGATGAAAATTGACCATGCCTGCGATAACTCGCGTTGAAAGGTATCAATCGAGAAACAGGACGAGGAAAGTATGATTATTGTTGCAACGTCGAATAATAAAGCAACCGAGAAAAGGAAACGATACTCGCGAGTGAAGGGAACCAAGGTTTTCGCTCTATCCGGTAGGCTAAACTTTCAACGCCTCTTAATTATCCAATAATTAGTGCTCGAGACTCGAATGTTAATCTCGCCTTTCCTTTGTCTGCGGCGAATCGATAATGTCTGAACCACCTCGAAATTACTCGATTAAAACTGTTGGCCTGGCAGCCGCGCGCGTTTTCAATTAAAATATTTTCTGATTTACACACGGCGGCGTCGCCTCTCTCGTCTACGGGGCGAACGAGATAACATTGGACGCTCGTCGCGGGTCACGCCGTGAAATATTCCGCGTATCAGCGCAGGCTCGTTAGATTGTCCTGACGTTAAGTGCTACTTACTAACGAACCTTTACCGTAGCGGCCCCACGTCACGAATATTAATATTCTAAGCTTTGTGGCTTTAACGAGATTCTGCAAATGTCTTTCGGAGGGACGAGTATAGTCACAGGTCAGTGCACCGCCAGCCAAACTGTCTTTAATTGAAATATCCATTAATACGGAAGAGGTGTAATTCTTAGTGTAACGACAGTTTTCAAATTTGATACAATGATCGATGAAAATTGACCATCGATCATTCCTTTTCTGGAGTGTTAATGATCCCTGATTGGACAGCAGTGGAGTTTGAGTATCTGTAAAAGGGGAATAATTTTGAAGGAGAAAATATTCGATTGGAAAGATTTGGAGAAGGGAAATTGCAAAATAGATGTGAATTTATTTAATTCTGGGAAACGGAAGTTTGCAAAAATATATAAAACGTACAAAATGGAGTGTCGGTTATTTATTAACACGAAGCAATCACACAAATATAAATAAAATACAACAGTTGATACACAATGTGAAGCAAATTTCCATTTGAGTACCATTTCTTTGGTTATATTCGGGTTTAACAACACTTCGACAATCGATTTTTCCTCAAACTGTGCCAAACGTACAACTGTCGGGCAGACAGAAAGAATTCCGTGCAGTCCGAATAATGAAGATAACAGCAAACTCCGAATATAATACAAAAGTGGAAAAATGGAAAAAGAAGAGAGTTTAGTCAGAGAAAACAGAGTAAATCCGTGCCATTCTAAATACTTGAGAAAATACTATTTTCCCGATATAGAAAACGAAGCATTGATGTTCGATCGACGCGGATGCAGTTCGGACACTGTGTACACAAGCTCCGATGGTGGAGTTTCATAATAGTGCGTATCAGTGAAACACGAACGTGGTAGAAACGGTATTCAATGGGATACAACAGTACGACATGCTACCCAATTATAGATATCCCACGGTCGAACTTCGGACGGTTGTATAACTAGTTCGACGTTACTCAACAGATACGACGTAGCACTGTTAACAAGAATGAATATAATGGCCTGCGAATAAGTTGACGCGCGGTGCTTTTCCGTATCGGGTCCACGGGGGAAGTGAAATTAGAGCTCGCGGAGGGACGCGACATTTCAAAGAATTTACAACGCTAAGAAATTTCATTTCCACTTTATTTTGTCCTACTTTATATCCATACGTTTAATTTTGTGTATACTATGCAATATCGATTCCTCGATTCCCGTCATTCCCCGTTCAAACGTCTTATAAATCGACAATTATACTATACATAAGTATATAACAATTATGCTATGTAAAGAAAATACATATGCAATTGGAAAATATTATCAAGAATAAATACTAAATAAAAAAACTGCACGACTTTTTTGCTACGTACCAGACAACGCCACTCCTACTCCAGGTCTACCCCACGCCCCCTCGCGAATCACGTGACCTAAATCAACCAATCGCTAATTTTTGCATCAACGTTGCACCTGAAGAGGGTATCCGATTTTCTGGGTTACCCAGAAATGCGAGCAGCAATGTACGGTAGCATTTATTGATATTTATAGATATAAATAATACGTATTTACTTGAAATACATGTATATAAATTAATGTAATAAAGAATGGGATAAATAAAAAGAGATTTCGCGGAACAGTTTCAAGAGGATCGATGGGCGATCAAGTAAACGCAACAATAAAAGCGTCGCACCGCGATGCCGCTTGATTGCCAAACTTGAGTGGTTTGCCAGAACGAAGCCAAAAGTTTCTCCAGCCCTTTTCACCCCTCTCCCGCCGCGTTCCGTCAGCAAGCCCTTTCCTTGTTCCTTGGCGTTCGCGCCTTACTGCCGCCGGGGTGGTTAGTTTTCGGATATGGGTAATAGTAATTCGTTTCAGTTTCGGCGGGCGCGAGACCGGTGGCATGGGTTCTTAAATCATCAGATAATTACTTTGGTAATTAATTACAACTCTGTTGGGCCGTGGACCCACTAGTAGTGAAGTAAGGGAGAAAGAGAGAGAGAGAGAGAGAGAGAGCGTGCTCCACTAATAAACGAGCCGTCGACGCGCCCCCTCACTGCCCCTCGCCCGACATTCGCCGTCCAACCCACTTTCCATTATTCTTCCTATTATAAATCACTCATCAACTTTTTCTTTTTTTTTTTCTCCTTTTTTAACTTTTGCTTCACCCTCGCGGTGCCGGTCGCCACCATCCGGTTTCGTCGCAAGAACCGGAAAGCTGCGCCCGGCGTCGCTCAAATATCCAAGCTCTCTGTCTCCGACGAGAGAAGGATCGCTTTCTCGCTGCTGTAGAGATAATTATTACACATATTCGAATGGTCAAGGCGTTTTGACGAATCTTTTCTTTTCTTTTTTTTTTTTTTTTTGTTCTTTTTGCTCTCAATTGGGCAACTGCGGATAAAATTTGAGACGCTTAATCAATAGACTGCGGTATTATTATTTATGAATATAAAAACTTGAGCGCTCGGGATTATTGAAAATGTAAAAGTTTAATGTTGAACGAGAGATGGATACACGATGCATCGAGAGTGCACTCGTTTTCAAATATCTGTCACCCTCCAAGTAATTATTTTATTTGCATAAAAACCCGTACTTATTTCAATATGTAACGAGTATTTTATTTTTAATATTCTTAAAATAATAATCTATCGAAAGCTGACTATTTGGTGAATTTGCAATGCGTTTTATAAGTTTGTGCAATCTTAAATTCACAGTTAGTTCAAGCGATTTGAACACAATAGAAAGAGAATACTACTGGAGCAAATATATTTGTTATCTTATTTGATGTACAATTGAGAATTCTTATGCTACATCATAATATTGTAATTAAACAGGTTGTAGAAAAATCGTGCAATAATCTTACTAAATAATCTTTGTCACGTGGAAGAAAATTGAAATTAATAAATCACCTGTCTTCTCGTTGTACTGTATCGAACATTTCATCAAGATTTACCGATCCGTTTACTGTTATCTGATTGTTAGGTCATATTCCCTGACAGCATTGACCAGTTTGACCATAGGAGATGTTGGCACGGTTATAAACAACTCACCCGAGCCACAGTAGAATCATCGTCCATAAATCTGTATGTTCAGGCACGTTTGATGACTGAAATATAATCTCCAAGTGGAGTATCGTATCTGTCGATCAAACGTATCTTCCTTGTGAATACTCGATAAATTTTAATCCGAGCGTACGCTTAAAATTCAAGACGCGCCTCCCGTTTATTGTACGTCCAACATTTCAAAAAACCGATTCGTACCTTTTTAATAAATAATCTTCGAACAGTGAGATCGTTCGAATAGGAGATATGGGAGAATAGCTGTGCTGTTATGTACACTCGCACGTGTAATGGTGGTTTGGTTAAATTTGATGCAAAAGTATGTCTCTTCTTCTACACGTACCCAAAAACATATATTTGCGTTAAATTGAATACTTTAACTTTTTAGACACAGAAAGAATTAATGCATTATTAAAAATATAATAGTAACGTTAAGTAAATTTTTAAATCTTATTCTTCTGCTATCGTGCTAGAACAACTCAAATAGTTGAATTTATCCCAAAAATTATTTGCAATTTCCGAATAGTCATTTCGTAAATTCCGTTTCTCGTTATCGTTCGTAGCAACGGATAAAATGTTCAGTACAAAATTATAGGGGCAGATTGATAGGATTGAAAGAACAATTTAAGCTTCAATAATTTGTCGCAACGTTCGATATTCTGCGCCGACAAAGGTCAAACGCTACTTCCTGTGCAAAGGCAGAAGTACTAAATTCCAATATGAACCGTGACATAATCTCACTTATTTTCAAATATTGGACTGTTATCATTCGCCAGATGCACAACGGATAAAATAAACATCTATACTCATAAATCGTAAAAATCGACTGACGGAAAATTACTGCAAACGAAACGAGATTGCGTTGACGCGGCGTGTTAAACGAGCCCCAGAAATTTCCAGAAATGTCCTGCAGCGACGATATCAAAAAAAAAAAAAGATCGAACTCGCTGACTGAAAAATTAATTAAAAAAAAAAAGGGGAAAAATACCACCAGCAAACGAAACGTCGCGTTAACACGACGAGTTGGACGCTTCGCGACCCACCACCGCCGCCGCCGCCGCCGCCGGTTCGCTTTTGCCCATCGTCGAAACGCCCGCGATCTCGCGCAATTCCAACGCGTCGAAAGTAATTCATTAAGCGAGGCAAGAAAAGCGTAACTCTTTAATCACTTGCGGGATCCGTTCGCATTGATCCGTCGCCGGATGGGAGGGGGAGGTGGCCGGATCCATTACCAAAGTCACATTTACCCCAAGAACGGTGGAGCAGATAGCGCGCGGAGCGTTACCTACCTACGCCCTGCCACGCCATAGATATCCGACGCGGCGCAAGTTCGACGACACACACCGAACCCTCTCTCTCTCTCCCATCCCCCCCCCCTTGAACCGGGGAGAAGTTCTTTGGCGGATCATGACAACTTAGAGTCAAGCGCAGCAGCGATGTTTATAAGATACGACTCAATCCAGGAAGTTGCGGGCGGGTGTCTAGGATGCGGAGGAAACTAGCGTTTTCGCATAAGTTGCTGGGACGGTCGTCCATTAGTTAATTGTGGTTTCCGGATCAGTATTCTGGCAGGCATCGCGTGTTTCCACGCTGGATTGCTAAGCGAGAATACGGCTTAAGAGCGCGGCGCGAAGCACGGCGGTGGCAGGAAGAGCGGGGAGAACCCGTAGGTGGGTAGACGTCGTGTGACGTCGTCGCGGCGAGGTCTAAGGGTAAGGGAGTTTGACAAACCCCGTAACGGTGCCTAGGCGCTGATCAATGCGAGCAATCAGTCTTGTTCCGCTGCCGCGACATGACAGCGTTACCCATCTTGCGAACACTCCCTCCCCGCGGTCGCTCTTTGTTCTCAATTTCACTCTGCTCTTATCGGTAAGCCAACCGGCCGTTTCACCCTGCCCCGCTCCACTGGCAGCCTGTTACGCAAACTTTTCTGATCGTTTCGGTTATCGGCAGTTTTCGGGAGAGGGAAAAGTGTCCGAGTCTCCGTGCGAAAACTCCTCTTCCCTGTCCGCCGTTATCGCCCTACCCGCGAAAAAGAGTTACGCGATCGCGTACTCCCGTCGAAGGAAGACTAATGCCGGTTCCTGTTTTTATCTGACGACCGTTGGCAACCGTTGAAATATTTAGGAAGATTCGTTTCTTCGTAAACAATTTATCGCCTGCCGGCGCTTTCCCTCCGATTGATCGGCCGTTTCGTTTGAAGGGTTGTTGTTAGAGTTTGCTGGAATGTTTAATTATCGCGAATATTTCCTCTTCCACCGGTCTTTCTTTCTTTTTCTTTTTTCTTTTCTCTTTTCATTTTGCAAAACTATCTTCGTCTCGTTTTTCGACGTTCAAATCGTTCATTTGCTTCGTGCGATGACTTAGCCACGTTCGAGACGATTTAAGTCAATAAAATGGCAACAAATTTTTTTCACTGACGAGTAGAAAAATGAAGTCAATAATGTGCGTCTACTGTAGTCCAAAGGAAGCGTCGTAACGGTTATCTTTTATGAATTTCAGTTTCAAATGTCTGATACAGTTGACTCTGTTCAAACAAGTTTTCTTTGTGTTCTACTTGAAATGTAACTTGACTGTGTTTTTTTGGAAATAAAACAGCTCCATTATTTCGGTCTGTGAAAATTACACGTAAGACTGAGCAAAAGAGCCTCGCTTTGACGTGGATGAAACTGAAACAGGAATTGCTGAATAATAATCCCACGAAGACTGTGGAAAATGTAAAATAATACGCTACTCGCTAGGAAATGATCCATTAAAAACTGTCGAGAATATTTACGTTGTCAATCCGCGAAATGTAAAATGTAAAATGTGAAATAACATTGAGCGTATTAAACGAATAATTAGGTGACGGCAAGTGCAAAGTAAAATATCACCACTGCGAAAAAGTGTAGAATAATGTCAACGATTGATACTCGCTTCGTTAAAATACACAAAGTTGAACCAACTTTCGTCAAAGTGAAAATTTTCAAACTGGAGTTACACCGATAGATATGCATCCGTAGTCAATTTTTCCCATCTGTGATATCGAGAAACAGTCGCGTTACGTACACACGCGAATGTAAATATTCCCGCACGTACGTACAAGTGCCAACAAAATCCAGCGGTTTTTTCGGAACGAAAAACCACAATGGTACAAAATCTCCAGCTTCCGACACATATCCGAAAGAAAACACGCCTCTCCTACGACACGGCGAACACAATCCGAACGACGATTCTCCGTCGCGATGAATAAATTGGTAATCGAGTTATCAATATTCCGCGGCGAATGGAGGTGTCGGGATATTCAAAATCCATTGGAGGGTTGTCGGTGTGCCGCGCCCGGTGCGCGACGCGTGTCAGAGGAACTTGGACGCCGACAGACGGGATGACGGTGGTCCTCCTCCGAAGGCGATAATGTTGCAAATTTATATTCCGAAGGCGATCGAGCAAAGCTGCTGAATGTGCACTCTTGGCCGCACACAGGTTGGTCTACTGCCCGTTTCCGGCGTGCCATTCCCACCGCCGCGCGAGAACCACTTTCATCGAGTCTCTCTCTCTCTCTCTCTCTGGTCCTTTCTACTCCTTTCTCGACTTTCCTTTACCCTTTTGTGAACGTCACACAGTTCGACGGTACTCAAGCCTCTTCCGTCAATCACCGATTGACAATCAATTTTTCATACCATTCCGTGCTTCTTCTTCTTCTTCTTCGTCTTCGTCCTTCTCTCGCGCCACGGTGGTTTTTCATCGTCGTCGTCGTCGTCGTCGTCGTCGTCGTCGTCGTCGTCGTCGTCTTCTTCTTCTTGGCTCTCTCGCTTTTGCCCCTGTCTTCTCTCCTGTCGAGCAGCGACGGCGAAAGAAATGAATCGGCGATAACGGAGACAACCTCATTTCTTCGGCGAATTGAATTTGTAACGCGAATGTGTTTCTCTCCTGCCTCTCGCGTTATTAATCGTTCGTTTCGCGACGTTTAACGCCGCGTTATTTCGGGCGTTGTTGCGTTTATTTTGTCAATTTCGTCCACGCGTCAGTTGTGGATTTCGTCGCAAAGCAGAGATGATGGGGATTATAGTGGTTCGTGGATGTTGCAGGAAATTCGGTCAAAAAATTCAAAATTGGAAACAGCGAGTAATATTTCGTGTAACAAAGAATTTTTACAATGTTAATACACATTTTACAATGTGTAATTGAGACATTTGTATTATCCGCCATAATACAATGAGTATTAAAAAGAGTGTCCCAAGATTTTTGCAAGACCCTAGATCGTATAAAATATTTTGGGATTTCGATAGCACTAGCACAAATATAATCGTCACGATTATGCGATTAAAGGTTGAAACTAAAAATGTAGAATAAAAAAACTGCACGACTTGTACGATTCGTCGCACTGAAAGGCTCAGAAACAACTGTTTTGACTACGAAACGAAGACGACTTTTTTGCCATAAAATTTTATTGACATGCAGACGTTTGAATCGATAGAAAACAAATTACAGGCGCGATCGCTCAGTACCGGACAACGCCACTCCCACTCGAGGTTTACTCCACGCCCCCTCACGAATCACGTGACCCAAATCATCCAATCGCTAATTTTCGTTGCAACGCTAGTTGCACCTCAAGAGGCCCGATTTTCTGGGTTACCCTCGCTAAAATCACTTTCAGTGATAATATATTTGTAATAAAACAACACGGTTTACTACCCAAGACTTGTACATTTTCTTCTAATGACAACGTTGCAAATGCGATCCACGACAATTTTCAAAGTGTTCATTGCAACTGCAATAATTCAAAACCGTTTTATTATTTCTTTATTACTACTTACAGTTCTTGGAAAAATCAAGTTCAAGCGTTTGATAGTGGAGGCTTCGTCTTTTATATCGTTACACAATCTTTTTCTCACGAATTTTTTAACCCATCAATAATGGTTAAAAACTTTCGCATTCTAAGAGTTAAATACCGAGAATGTTTCGATAAAAATTCAGTGATCTTTTAATTTAACATCTGCACTGTACATTCGCGAAAGATTTTTATAATTGGTCGAATATTTCCGCGAGCTTCTGCAAAGAAGCTTTGTTCAAACGAAGAGTTCAACGAGTTTGGAGTTTAAATGAAATGTTAGAACTTGTCGAGCTACGTCTCTGATAATAATTACAAAATTCAATTTTTACACAATTTCCCCACCGACGGATAGATGTATAATCCGACTAATTACATTCGTAATTAATAAATGTTTTTAGCAGGGAATTTAAATTACAGGTTCGCCAACATTTCCGGCAATCTGCAAAATGGATTTGTAAAATCGGTGTTCCAGTTTCCAATTGAAATACAGGCGAAGTTGCGCCGAGCATTTTCGTATATATATATTTTTACCATCGCGTCTCGCGGAAATTATCAATTTTTGCTTCGAAATATGATCGCTAAATACTGGATATCTGTTTCGCGTAATGTTAGCCAGCCGATATATCGCGGAATCTTTCTTTCGTTTCTTTTTCCCCTTCGTTCTTTCTTCTTTTTTTCTTTTTAATCATTTTCACAGTACACGTACCGATTTTCAGTAATACGTTAAATAAACCACTTTTCTGTGTAACGTGAATGCTTGGCGGGATTCGGATTTAAATGAAATATTCAATTCAAACCTGATCGCGAAATCCACGGTTGACGTAATTTGCCTCTGGAAACGTTTAATCGCGTGTCCCATTACAACAACGTCTGTTTCGGATGAATATTGATGTTATAAAAAGCGAGCATAATTAATATATATCGTTGGATACTTTGCGGAGGCGATTCACGCGTTACGCACTGGCTGAGAGTAACTTATAAATCGTCGGTAAGACGCGCCGTAGCAATCGGCAGTAATCCAGGTATAATAAGTTATAATTTAAAAGATAGGGCTCACGTGGATGTTATCACGTTGTTTTATCTATTAAAAATTACAACTAATACTCTGTATTATAATATTGAGTATATTTCATAATGCACGTTTATATATTTAAATTTCGTGTAAGTTAAGAATAAAGATCTATAGTCTTCTTCAGTTCGGTTTCGTATGAAATTGGCAAAGCTATTATATTTCTAAAACTAAATAATTTCAATAATTACGCGTTATTCGAGCTGTTCGCAGTAGAGTGGCCCAATCTTATGTCGGACATGACACTTACCTTCGAAACAACTGTTTGTCAATTCAGTTTCTTTATAAAAATCGAGTAAACATTCACTTGATATTAATCTCGCACTATTTTATCATATCTACACGATTAATAACATGAACAGTTAGATATTAAATATTGTATTAAATACCAGAAGCGTGATTCACGTACATCGGTTGGAATAAATAAAACGAAACAACGTCGTTTACGTAACTCCGTTGATATTTTCGGAACGCACTAACAGAACAAATTAGGGTTTTCAGTTAGATATTACTGTTCCTATACCGTGAATGTCGTTATCGTTGAAACCAGGTCATCAACGTAACAGACGTTTAATCACGCGAACACGCAGTAAAATTTTCTTTCCGGCAAAGTGTCGTAAATGTTGTAATTAGGAAACTTTGGATTAGTTTTCGGTCGTCGCCGGATATGGCGTAGAAAATTTAGAAATGACGCGGCATCGAGAGAACAACGTGCACGGACCGCTCTACCTTCTTAACCGCGTCTCATTAACTTGCAACGCGTCCCTCGCTAAAATTGAATAAAATTGGACAAAATTGAATCTCGATGCTTCTGCTTTAATCCCTTTGCCGCTCGTGCGTGAACTATTATCGTTTTATTATTACACACAGCGATATGAACCGGCGAATACTTCTCAATTATTTAAACTTTAGCAACGCCGTTTGAATAATCCGTGCACACGCCCGCGAATACACGCAACTATTTCTCGCATTATTCTACAATTTCTCAATTGGATGATATTTTATTCTTCGATGTCCAATACTTGACTTATAATTTTTCACCGTTGCAAAGATAATTCTTCGATAATCGCAAGTAGTCTGCCAACGTTTACGTAGAAAATTTTTAAATGAAACATTTCAGCACAGACTGTACGCGTGATGCGAAGAAACATACAAAATGGTCGAAACGTCATTTCCATAACGTAATTTCTAACCCGGTCCCTGTAACGTTTATAAACACCACCAACACGTATAATATAACATATTGTACACTTGTATAATGTAGTTCATAGTTTTTACGATGTCTCCTGCATTTTCAAAGTACAGTGCATTCCAGAATATCTGGCACGGAAGACCAAATTTTGGTAGATTCAATTGCAATTTCTGAAAGGATGGAAACTCACGCGAAAATCCGCAGTGAAATCGCGCGTAAGCGTGTAAACTCGTGTGTATGTGTACGAACGTGTTCGTTCTCCCCAACGGAACGCGTATCTGCCTCGGTGTATTTAAAGGCAATTTCTGTCTCGTCTTCCTTCCGTTCTATTTGCACGTTATTTAAGCGAAGTCCCGACGACGTTCACGCGCAAAAAGCCTCCGTTCCCAATGCCCGCCCGCAGACGTCGTTGTATCCGCACGACGACGTCCCGCTAAGCGGCGCCCGCAAAAGCTATCGCCCGGTGGTTTCCAGGAGTTTTTAGACTACCTAGATCGATAGGAACACGCCTGGACGAGTGTCGAAGGGACGATCGGGAAAACGGGTGAGCGCGAGAGGCGAGCTGGCGAGTTGGATGTATAGTTGAGGGGAGCGTGGACGGGTGTGAATAGGTTGAGAAGTGGTGGACGCCACTTTGTGCTGCATCGACATGAATTTGTATTCCTCCGGAGCTGGTCGGTCATCGTTCTCTCTCTCTCTCTCTCTCTCGCGCCTCTTCTTTCTCTCTCACGTTGCCCGTGCATCGCATTCGACCTACTCCCACCTTTTCTCTTTCTTTTCTCCTCGTTTCCGGACCCATACACCACCTCCCCCCTCCCCTCGTCCCGCGTTCCACCCTCTTTTTCTCCTCGGGACAAGTCTATGTAAAAATACATCGCGTTCCCCCGCGTTGCCTCGGCCATAGTCTCGAAAGCGACACGACGACATTTCGAATACAAAAAGGCCCTTCCGACCCGATCGATCGGCAATCGATTCTACAATTTTCTTTCTCCTCGCGTTCGTATTCGTATTCGTATTCGCGGGCTCGCGTTCTCTGTATTTGGTTCGTTTAATTTTGCTTCATCGTTCGTTGACAGTACACAACTATCGACGATAGTTGATACAAAATACGCAGATATCGAAGATAAGACAAGATCGCGTATTTCACGAGGAATCGGTCAAATCTCCAAAACTACACTGTTCTATATCTGCCTACAATTTTTGTATCTACAAAAATTAGCGATTGGTCATTTCGATAATTCTAGCGTTAATCTAAAAGTATTAAGAAATTTACTTCTGATAATGTTTCGTTCTATTATTTACTTTATTGGTCGTTTCTTACGGGTGTAAAAAATATCAGAAGGAGAAAAAAAACGCAAATTACGTGTTAAGCAACGCGGAGTAGGATAATTTAGTAAATTCCCAAGTTTGATAACATTCTACGTAACAGTTTCAACGTGCAAGGTATTTATAGCGCGTGTATGTATTTTAAACAATAGCACAGACACATAAATATCGCGAGGATTTTCATCGTTGCCTAGCTATTTGGAGATAATATATTGTAATAACCTTTATTGCTATTAAAGTACACGTTATCTTTATATTATCATCAGAGGGTTAGAAATTTAACACGACAGAAAGGAGATTATATCAATATAGGCCACGTTTATTTCACGTTTAACTAACCTACTTCTAAAACTTCGACTTCGAACGATACCACCATTTTGGGATATACTTGCAGCAATTGAAGCCAGGAAATATATTTCTACGATATTTCTGCAATTTTTGTCTCCTGCTGCGTAAAACTCAGAATTTTCGAAAATTAATCGGTAATTTCCTCCTTTTTCCTCTAGTCTATGGAAAATATTATCTTTTTCATCAACTAACTTGATAGAAACATGTTTGTTCGAATTCTTTCGTTTAACTGAAGACTACATAACCTATAAAAATTTTTAGGATTAGTTTCACTGAAAATAGATGTAATCATTGTTCAACTCGTAATGTTCAAAATCTTGCAAGTTTCTTAATAAATTTGAAAGATTTGAGCTTAATTTAATAATTGGTTTATTATTATTTATTTTACAATCAATTTTATACACATTAACATATTTCGTATCTTTATTTTCTCTATATACACTTTTCTTTGCAATTTTTCTGCCCATAATGCAAAGTGAACAACACACTTTTAAATGAAGCATTGTCAACAACTAATAACACGTATTGTTTAGTCCATGAAATTATAGCAATATATATTATTTACCTACGTGTGTAAGAGTTTAACGATTAATTAGAACTTGCGATTAAATATTGTTCAAACTTTTCAATTTCACAAAATGATCCTAATTCAGTGGCTACGAGTTGCATCAATACAACTAAAACTTTCTCGAGTACGTAACACGATACAGTAAATAAATTTCAAACGAATTTTCCGAAAAGTGGAAAGAAGGATCTTCTCGTTATTCGGTCGACGAGCAACTCGTAAACAATAAACAACGCGCGCTATGCACGCAGTATCGCGTGTGAAATTTCTTCGAATAATACCGTGCGTGCATATGAAAAGCAGCGGGCGAAAATGTAAATATCTGAAACGAACGAAATTTGCATAATTTACTGGAAACCTCTCGCGTCCCGTGTGCTCGCGTTAACAGACACCGGCGCGAAATCAGCAAATACGATCAGTTTTACAATTCGATCGGACGGGGGGAGGGAGCAGGGGAGGGGAGGGGGGGGGTCGGAAGAGGAGAAGGAGGAGGGGAACCTCCGCTAAACGATATTCATATCACGGGAAAGTGCTTGCGGCGCAAAAAGCCGACTGCGACGTGACACTCGCTGAACCCTGTAATCGCGATCCTCTTTTCGATCATCGTAAAAAGAGCATTTCCTTTTCCTGCCCTCCTCTATCACTTCCCCTGAACTCCTCCGACTGACAGGCATCCGCCTGCCATCGCTTAAGCCCCGACCCAAACGGTGGTCACGCTCGGTGGTCGATACTCGACATCGGTTCGGTCACTGGCAAACATTTGCCCTGTAATCGTTCGGAGATTTCGTTCGGAGTAATGGATCCAACTCGAAGTTAATACTTTGCATGCAACACCCTTTGGAGTTGCGTCGGGGAAAATGACTGGCCAAACTTTGCCATCGTGCAATTCCCATCGAGCGACGCGTCCGCGCTTTTGCGAGGAGAGAGCGGAGAAAGTGTGCGTTCTTCGTTCCTCGCGAGGGCGAAGAAATAGAACGTAGCTTTGGATAGAATTACTTTGCTAATTGGGGAAACAGATCCAACAGTCGCGAAATAGTGCACTTTTGTCGGAGGCGAAACATTTGCAACGAGAGATATGATTCTGTCTAATTGATCGAGCGTCGTCTTCATTTTCTTTGAGTCGTGTTTTTTCTTCGCGAGAATGCGGCAGGAACGTTTCACAAACCAAACTGATCAACTTCGTTTTTCGCGTTAATTCAGTGCTTTTTGCCCTTGGATTAGTACTTCTTGAATTACTCGATGTTGCATCTTCATTTAATGTCACAACTGTTCAAACTCGATGCAAAGAAATAAATTAACTTCTGACATTGACAGAAACCGAGCAAAAAATTGTACCGAAAATATCCGTAGAATTTATTGAATCGTGATTCGATCAACAGTCGACCGTTTCATTTGCATCGAGCTGACATAACGAGTTTCGTGAATCGAAATCAGTCCGAGCCGATCTCCGCGAGGAACGAAGAAGAACTACGGATAGAAACGATTTGTTTCATATAACTGCAATGCGTTTCCTACCTAGTTCAGTCGTTAAAAGAACAGTCATAAATCAAGCTTCTTGATGATGCGAGCGTGTATAAAGCACGTGGGTAAATCAATATAAATCCAATCGCGCGCGCAGGATTTTTAGGTTCGACCGGTGAAAGGATTAAACGTTTGATATATCGTTCAAATTCTAATTTCCGCTGAAAACCTACTTTCATCCAGCGAAAAGGCAACGGTGTTCTTCGGGGCAGTTGTAACGCGAACGCTTTTCCCGGCGATTAAACGCGCATTCTTATTTATTATTGGAAACTTGGCTCGCTGGCCGCGATCCAAGAAACCGTCCGGCTTAATAAGTTAACAACGTCAACACGCCTATATACAGTGTCGTTCAAAAAGGTCGGGGTCAAGCTTATGCTCTACCGTGTTAACGAGACCGATGAATAAAAAACAGTTCGTATAAATTTATGAGATTTACGAACGGGCCGCGGATCTGATTATATTTTTACGGATGTAAAACACATTTCTTTCAGATTGTAACGAGGGATCTCTCTGTTCCCGGTGTTTTTGCGTGTTAAGTTGCATTTTTTAATTTATTAATGTGAATGTTTGTTGAATATAATTCAAAATTCTATCTAAGAAACGGGATAGTAAATGAATTTCAAACACATTTCCAAAAATTGGTTTTCTGTCTTTCGTATTATATTTGATGTTATATTTGACAATATAATTTGTAAGCATATTAGGATTTTTATTTCTATGAACTGAAAGAAGTGGAATTTTTATAAAAATTCTAAATTCTACATTGAATGTTTCATACACTTTTCGTACACTTTTACACTTTTGAACTTTAAATCCCTAGTCCATCAATAATAAAATAATTACTCGATCGATTCACTGTCCTCAAGTTGAAATTTTTATTGTTAGCTTCGACTCTAAAGAAAGCAACTTTCCCGTTGCTCGATCATTCACGCATTCTCTATTCTTCCATATCTCTAGTTTCTCTTAATTTTCTTCGCCCGATTCGCCTGCCTTTCTGAAAGATATTCACAAATATCCATCTGAACTCTCGTCACGTTCATCCTTTGTTCACACTCTAACGCTCTAGAACACGTAGTATCTTTCATTTCGCGCGCATCTGTCGCTCTACCAAACGTTCTCAGCTTCGACCAAATAAATTCCATCATCCCCATACCTACGACGCATACGGAATTCAATGTTGAATTATGAAATCCATAGTCACGTTATAACACGCCAAATCCAAAATACGAAATCAATGTATGTATGTGACAGTTGAAATTATCGATCTTCCAAATCCCTGTAGATTCGTGCAAAGGGAATCGTATAATCTGCGTTCGCTCTAGATGTTGAAGAAGCCAGTCTTTCGAACTTTGTTTCCCCAAAAGATAGCTACTTTCGTGTCTTGTAAAATTCACATTAAACATCTTGAATAACTCCTGCGTACATATAATTAACTTGACAATCCGACTATTGTTTTAGCGAAATTCCCAAACGTTTCCACACAGCACACGACCTTCTGCGTTGAAATACCGGAGCAATGGCAAACGCGCGCCTAAATACGCGGTTAATCACATTTCCCTCGCGAAAGTTTCTCTCACAATGGCGAGGCGTTCTGTCGTTTAGTCGCTCGCGCCGACTATTGGGCCCCCTGCTACTTCTCCTGACCCCTGACAGCGCGCTGGAGCACCCCCTCGCGACAGCTAACGCTTTGCTAGCTGCTCGCAGCCTCGCAGACTACGTCGATAGATGGAACGTATCCATAATGCGGCGAGCTTAGCACGCGCGTGTTAGGATCGTCCCGGTACAACCGGGCAGATTGAGGCTTAGAGCGACGGCAAACAGCATCAATTTGGCATTGCGCCACCACGCACGCTGATGGATACACGATAGGCGTGTGTGTATACACCGCATGGCTCTCTCTCTCTCTCGTGTACAGATCCTTACGCATACGTACTTTAGTCGCGGTCCCGCACAGATCATTTAATTAAGCTGATTCGAGGCTAAGATACGTTTGCGCTTCCCTGCTCCGTCGACCTAACCTGTATCTTTTTTCTCTTTCTTTTTTTTTACGTTGCACGTGTGTACGTCATGAATATTAGAATAGCCGGACACTTTTTGAAGGCACGAATTAACGATGCCTGACGTTGGTAATCTAGACTCTCTGTTAATATTCACGAGTTAATAGCAATAGTTAAGAAGGTTTGGTATTTTCATTGCGACGACACGCGTTAATTTTGATTGATACGTAATTAGGAAGTAACTTTGTATAGAAATCGCGATTAGTATAGATTAGTCTTCAATCGGATTTTGTCCTTTTAAGATTGACAGAAATTTCACGAGTTATATACAAGTAGATTGTGAATGTTCGTGTGTTTCTTGGGGAATTGAAAGCAATGTAGAATGTACGATTCGTCTTACTGAAAGGCCCAGAAGCAACTAGGAAATGAAGACGACATTTTTGCCATAAAATTTTATTGATATGCAAACATTCGAATCGATACGAAACAAATTAAAGGCGCGATCGCTCAGTACCAGACAACGCCACTCCTACTCGAGGCCTATCCCACGCCCTCTCACGAATCACGTGACCCAAATCAACCAATCGCTAATTGTCGTTGCATTAGCGTTGCACCTCAAGAGGCCCGATTTTCTGATTTACCCCCGCTAAAATCATTTTCAGTGATAAAACGTGAAATATTCAAAGTATAGTATATAGTTTGGTATATAACGCTATGTAGAATATAAAGGACTTATTTCTTTAATCTTAAAGAAATGTAAATATTCTCTTAACAATTTGATGCTGAGAGAAATAATGTTCCGTGAGTAATTTTATAGAGATTTATGAGTTGCAAGTAATTTATACTGATAATTAATATTAACGAGTTGAGGAACATTCTGTTTCACGAAATCTTTGTAATTTTATATATTATTACTGGTATCTTACAATTCTTCAACTTTTCTTTTCTAGTTAATTATTTTGTCAAGAGCTTATTATTTCATTTATATCGTGTTAGAGAGTTCTTCTGTCTAAGTATTGTAATAAATACTTTAATTTTTCTATACAATGTAATTTCCACGTTATATGCATCTTGTTCGTTATTGAAAAATAGGTAAAGTTAGTAATTCTTTTTAATAAAATAAGAAAAATATGTTAGAATTACATTATCACTGAAACGATGAAAAATTATTGAAGATGTTAAAATGTTAATCCATGACGAAGAAGTTAAAAATCTTAACAATAATATTAACAATATTTTTACATTTCCAAAGTTTAAAGTAGATTCGTGAAAGTTTGAAATAAGTAGAAAATGGGTAAAAATTTATAATAGGGTTTTCCAAAATTTAGAATGGATAAAAATCAGGAGAAGTTTATAAAAAATTAAAATTACAAACCATGATATCAATTCATTGATTTATATATTACGTCAAGCAAAAGTTGGATAAAAATTTAGAATAAACAAGATAGACAGCTGCAGATAAGTAGGTATTGTAATGGGAAAAAATTTTAAGTAGACAGAATTCGAGATGGGTTTCTAAAAATTTCGAATCGCCGACCTATTATTTATATCAATTTCTACGACGGGACGCAATCGCTGGAGAGTGTGGCACAGCCGCGGCAATTTGAAAGGAATTGCTACCGATCGATAAATGCATTTCAGGAAACGTGCAAACAAAATTTAGTAGTATCAGTGGCAATTTGTATCGGATGGTATTGTGCATACGTGTCGTACATTGACTGCCAACGGAGTTCGAACTAGGCATTAACTAACGTGCTGACATTACTGAACTACTTAATTAAATCGTTTCGACGTATGAATGCGCCATTGCAGGGGGGAGGAGGGGACAAGCGTCGGCCGCTTAGGCGAATCGTATCATTGATTGATCAAACAACTCTGTTGTCCGAAGGAACCTTCTGATTTATTGAGATCTTGTTACAATGCGACGATGCACGGATTAAAATCGATTAAAGGCGCTCGTCCGGTCGACGGTTCGATCTATACGGGAGCACGATCGCGAGACGAGAATAATCGAGACGGAATTTTTTGTAAAATAATTCGATATTTCAAATAATGACACATAATGTGCTAAGACACGATTGTGACGGTTGTAGCAAGTATAAGAATGTATATGGAAGTTACAAGCTATTTGGTACGAGCATGTGTACTTCAATATTTAATGCAAGTATAATTTAATAGGATCTATAATAACTCAACACAAATATAGTATAATAACATCTAATATAGGTGCAAGTATTTCAACAGCCGTGATTCATGCTGTACGCTAATTTTTTACTATACACATTCTCAGTGATTTCGAATTTTGTCAATATGATCTCACTGCACCGTTGATAAAACTTTAAAATATATCGTACAATGTGTATATTTCGAAACTGACAACTGTAATAAAACACGACTGTCGCGAATAAATCTAAAACTACAAATGCTGTTTGTGCTGTATATTAATTTTTACTAGATAATCAATTTCTAGCAGCTGATTTCAAGCAGCACCAATGTACGTTATAACATTGACCAAAATTTCTCACTCTCGTTGTTGATGAAATTTCAAAATGTTGCGTAACAATACGTGTATCTAGAAAATTCTATCGAGCAAATGTTCGTGCTACTTCGTCGGACACGTACGTGCAACGAACGCGTTGGCAGAACTGACTGATAAAGTAATCTATAATTTACATTTATCGCTCCTCCCGTCTTCTCAATTATACGTGTTTAACTAAATTGGCGATCGGTCATTTCTGGCAGCGCTCTATATATCGCGCTTTGCGGAAATTTATAACTAAAATTGAATACTCGTAATGGAAATTCGCAGATTACTCGTGGTGGATGCGTATGGATTACGCAACCCTCGCCGCTGTACGTGTGTATGCAAGTAGTTCGAAACTGGCATTAGTCAAACGTAGATTTAAATGCATTTAGAGCCATTCCATTAAACTGATTCTATACAAACGCTGCTAAATAGGGGAAAACCGAATATTGATAATCGCGATGACGTTTGCTAACTGCGTTAATAGTTGACACTTGCCGAGTTGCCATCGCTGCGTTTGACGATAGTGGAAACTCTGTTGTTTGCTAAATATAACAAACGCGATGTACGATTATTTTCTGTCCGCACAGCGTTCATAGATGATACTGACGTAATTCTTTTCGAGATTAATTGCATTTTTACTTGATTGGACAATGAGGAAGAGAAGTTGTAGTAAGATTGTACAATGTATTATAATATTAATTGGAATGTTATTGTTAATATAATAATATTATCACCGCAATTTGTTAGAATTGATCTTTAATCACTAACAAGTGTTGTTCGGCAACTAATTTAATTAAATTTCCCAAGTTTCTGTTATAAATTATACATGATATTGATTAAACAATTGATCAATCAATTGAAAGCAACGGAAGATTCTGTGGAAATTTATTTATTTATTTTTAACTATTGTTCATACATACGAAGAAAAAGGGAACTAAAAGGAGAAAAATGAGATCTTTTTTGTAATATAGTGATGATCAACGTTATGTACGCAGGAAATTGCATAGGAAATTACACCTTTCCTGTGGACACGTCCCGCACGAAGTATCCAAAACGATTGCTACTCTATCTAACCAGTAGTTTCAAAATCTCTTTCAAAATTAAACTTTAGGATTAAAATATTTTTTCAATTTCCTTCACACATTGAAACATTTAAGAGTAATTCTAGAGTAATTCCACAATGAAGAGCAACGATTTAGTCAGAGGAAGAATGTAGTGTATACTAAACAAACAAGTGATGAAAAGAACATAAAATTTATTCCTTTGTTAAAAATCATGAATTTAAGCATTGAAATAAATTTTACATCGTTGTTTCTTATCTTGTTACTGCTAAAGAAATACACGTTTGATGTATTAATAAATCAATAACTAATTTTACTTTTTATGATTTATTATACTCTTTATCATTAATTGTTTTCCGTGCGATATCAATAAATGCGAGCGAACGGAATTCAAATCATCATTTAATGATTTTTCTTTAATATTCGCGTTCGTTATACTGTTTTTCTGATTCTGTTCGTTTATTGTGGCATGTCTCTTCATAATAGTTTCGCTAAATCTCAGTTATCATACACATTTAGTTAGTTACGGAATATGCGTTTCATTCGAAAAGAAGCTGAACGTCCTTCCTTGCAGCCGACGGTATAATTTTTTTTTCTTTTTTCTTTTTAGATAAAAATGAAATATGCGACGCGATTTTATATTTTGTCTCGTCTGTAGCGGCACTTCAACGCGCGAATAATTCTTATGCGCGAACTGACGATTTTACGATCGCCTGGCTCGAATAAATCATTGACAAATACTAAAATATTTCGTGATTTATCAGAGCCACGCGTATTGTTCTTCCGAGCGAAGATGTACAAATCACGTTCGATGAATTTCTAGTTTCCACGAAATTGCAGGAAACATTCGTGGATATTTCAAGTAATTCCAAGTAATTATTAATTTCCAAAGTGATAAGATTCTATATGGAAATCGAATTTTCTTGCATTTGTCAGACGTGACGCTTTTAGAGGAAATTTTTATAAATGACTGTTAATTAAACGATGAAGTTTCGATGCTTTTAGATGCATAACGCTAGCTATTCAAATGGTAATCGACAGTCTGTCAATCATCAGAAATTTTTCATCACGCACAGTTTTAAAAGTTCTGTCATGTTTAATGTACGAGACGTTCCGTAAAACGGAATCGAGTACGTTAATCAAATTCATGCGAGTAAAATTTTTTCACTCGAGACAATTCTGAAAAGCGTAGTATTTGTTTTCTCCGTCGAATGTAAGATATCGGTATCCATCGGTTTATCGATTTTGGTTTATTAATATCGGGGTAAAATACACACATACATCGATACATTTTCAAAATCGATTTCCTCAGATAGAAAACACTCACGTGTACATTAAAGAACGTTGTCACTTATTTTCGAATAATTATACTTCTGCGCACATAAGTGTATTTTATTTTACAAATTTTCTAATAGCAAATAATTCGATTTCCAATTTATTACGAGAAAATAAAAATTTAACCACTTTTATTCACAGCAATTACTGTTAAATGTTACCTCTGTCATCAGTCATAGTATTCGTATGAATGTAGAAGATACATATTTAAAAAAAAAAAAAAAAACAGAAAATTGTTTCGCTCGCTGAATATTGCAACGTGCGCCACATATTTTTTTCAGTGTTACGCGCATTTTCTGCATGTTTCCAGTTTTAATTTTTCAAATAAACGCGCAGAAATCCGCTGATAAAAAAATTACACCGGAGAGTTTCAGTTTAAACGCCGTCGTTCGTGAAAGCGAAGCATGACATGAAAATCAGTTGGAAGAAAAAACACGCAACAGACTAATTGCAAGACGCGCAGAGCCTTAGCTGGTGGTTGTCTGTCTGCCACCCCCTGCAACGGCACTTTTGCTCATGAAACTATCGACATTCGTCTTCGCGATTAGATGCGGTCGCGCGATAGCCGATGGCCAGCAATGAACATGATCAGGCAAGAGGACCGCCTCCAGAATATCGAGAAAATCCGAGGATGAACGTAGCAACGGCAATTCCGGCGTTATCTACGCTCGTCTAGGGACAATGCATCATGCATCGCGTTTGCCGTTGCTCCGCCGTCGTAGAAGCCAGTCTGCTGGCAGTATACCATCGGCTATAGCGCAGTTTGAGCTATGCATTGGCCAATATGTCGTTCATCCCCTAAATCACCACGATTTACAGTTCGAGTCTGTGCCGCGTGCTATCGATACCCGGCTCGTCTGTACCTAAACTCGCGCTCTTGACACGCGCCGTTGACGAATTAGAACCGGGCCCACGGGCAGAGACGCCATGAGTGGCACAAGTAGCTTCGAAACTCTTGAGGCGAGATTTTGCAGTTGGTGTCTATTCTTCTGCATGCGGCTTCCAGATATTCAACTCAGAATGATATCTCGTCTCGAGTTAACGTATACTGTACTCTTGCAATTTCTTTTGAAAATTTTGTACAGCCACGTAAAATCGTTTCATATATATATATACATACACTGCAACTTGATCTGATAATTAATAAAGAAAATAATTGAAGATATATCCTTTAGTTTCTGGATGAACTTTTGATTCTTTGGTTCTAATAAAATATTGTATAGACATTGAAAAGAAATAATTGAAACTTGATATATCCTTTTATTTCAGTTTCTGGATGCAACTTGATCTGATAATTAATAAAGAAAATAATTGAAGATATATCCTTTAATTTCTGGATGAGGACTACAACACTTTGGTTCTTTGGTTCTAGTATAAAATATTGTATAGACATTGAACTTGAAGAAATGTATGTATGCATATACGTTAAACTTGTAGCCTTTTCTATCTTTTATTTCAGTAAAATTGTTTCATACGTACGCTGCAACTTGATCTGATAATTAATAAAGAAGGTTATTGAAGATATACTCTTCAATTCTTGTAGTAGAACTATAACACTTTGGTTCTTTAGTTCTTGTACAAATTGAACTTGATGAAATGTATACGTTGAACTTGTACTTTGAATTGTACAACGAAATACATTTTACATTTCTATGAATATATACATAAATACGTTTTATATAACTATGAAATGTGTACATTGAATTTGTACATTAAACTTGATGAAATGTATGCATTATATATTGAATGTTACAATGAAAGTATACATTGTATTTGAATACTGAACTACAATGAAACGTGTACATTGAACTTGTACTTTGTACTATAATAAAAAAAATATATATTGAACTTAATGAAATGTGTGCATTGTATACACGCTGAACTTGTACATTGTGCCACAATGAAACGTGTACATTGAACTCGTATAAAGTGAATGTACTCAAAGAAATATTTTTACTTTCAAAGGTAAAACGAGTCTCAGATATCGGGCATGACTTACTTAAATTCGTAAATACATATTGGATCTGATTCCATCCCCAGACATCGTTTTTCTTCTTTTCTCTTTTTTTCTTTTCTTTTTTGTTTCACTTCTCCCCCTTAACGCTTTGTTCGGAGGCAACCGACCAGCAGTTTACCCGTATTTCGTTCGGACAATAACGCGTGAAAGATAGCAAACGGCCAGACAAAAGGGAGAAACAGGGCCGCGCTGTTAGGATCGAACGCGGAAGAAAAGAACGGCCGAAGCTGTAACAGTTTGTTGCGTTCTTTCCGATCCACGGCCTTCGATTTGCCTGCGCGAATTGAAACACACGCTGGCTGTTGATATTAAACGATTCCTCTGTTCGCGAAACGCGCCCGCGTTTTCCGTGAAATGAAATTCTTTCGGGCTTTCTTGGAGAATTGTCGATTTGAACGGTGTATTGCGATTTATTTGCAGTCGACAGATAATCACCTGGGAGAAGAAACTAACACGAATGCAGTAACTTTTTTAATGTGCGTATAAATTTTCGATATGCGAAACGTAATATCGATTTTAATTATTTACATTTTTAACGAAGAATAAAATATAAAGTACAAAATACAGTACACGATTAGAAACACGATAACGAAGAACATAAGAATAGAAATACGTATTTCGATTGGCAATAGCTTGCCTAAATTCCAAAAATTTGAAAACAAACGTTTAAACAAACAAGACGCGGTCTCTTCTGAAATTTGATTTAAACTTGATTTCACAGTTTATTAAAGAAGAATTTGATTTACATTCCATTGATTTCCCTCACGGTACGAGGGAAAGAATGGCTCGAGGAATTATGGTACATTTATGAGCGCTGTTTCCAAACGAATGCCTTCGCATTTACCTACCCATAATTTCTGATAAAAGTAGTAGCTGTACTCGCGCATGTATAAAGTATAATACGTGCGTTACTCGTAAGAAATGTATTGTCATTTTTATTAATCTATTTTTGCAACACGATAAGTGATAAAAAAAATAACCTACGAGACAAAACCATATTACTAAAATATGAATGTAAAAGCAAACAATACGAATTGTTTGACATTAGAACTATTGATGACCAATGTATGAAACTTGCATCAGAGAAATGAACATAATACAAGAAACAAAGAAAAGTTAAAATTTTATTCGCACAGAAAAATACACATTAAAAAAATTTACTTTGACGACTTTGCAATTCTGATGTCAATAAACGAGCTTCGAGAACCTCGAGAATTATGTATCTAGCACGTCTTATTGTATTAAAAGCTTGTAGCGTATCCGAGAGAAAAGATTGTACAACAAATTTTAAGGGATTGTTGCAGAGGAGAGAGCTCAGTCACGAAGTATAGGGAGAGAAAGTATCTCTCTGCTTCAAAAAAATGATGCAAAAACATTTTTGAAAAATGTACTGTGAACTCGGAGACAAACTATGTGTCAGCACTATGTGAAAGTAGAGGCTTGACGCTTTAAAAACGCAGTTGGGTCGTTGAACGATTTTATCTCGCAATTTTTCATCGAGCAAAATACGAATACCTTCTACGTCCTCCTGTATTAGAAACATTTAGCTCCTATGATCTAATTGATTTCTGTCATTCGAGGCTCTTTTCGCCTTTTCCAAAGGTACAATTATATTTAATTGCGTGTAAAACGATACTTTGAATCGTCGATCGGCGATAACAGGATCGGGAAACCCAGCCGGCAACCGATTGCAACCAGCGTGTGTGGTTCGTCGTTCCATTGGCAGAGACAATTTTTCGCCAGTGGAACAAGCATTCACTGCGTTCCACGCGGGAACGTTCTTGCCCGGCGGAACGATCAATTTATCACAAAGTGCTTCTATTATGCGTTCCACAATACACTTTCGATTCCGTGGCATTGTTACGAACGGGCCGGAACGAATCGTGAGACCGGCCACCGGTAGCTGAATGCATCGTGAAAAGGCGCCCTCCATTCCAAACAAGCAGGTTAATTGAAGTGGCGCATCAGCCGTTAATTCGTTTCGAAACGTCATTAATTAAGAAGTTGATTATCATTTGTCACGATCGAAATGCCCGTGCGCATCCTCTGTTTTATACTTTGACTCTCTGTCGACTCTCTTTCGCCGACTTCTGACTATTTGTCATCGAAATTGTAACTTTCTTTCCTTGCTGCTTCCTTCTTTTCTCTCTCTCTCTCTCTCTCTCTCTCTCTCTCTCTCTTTAGCTTTGTAATTTTGAGTCCAATACCTAGGTTTGTTCATTTAGACAATTTTATCACTGAAAGTGATTTTAGGTGCAACGCTGATGCAACGAAAATTAGCGATTGGTTGATTTAGGTCACGTGATCCGCGAGGGGGCGTGGGGTAGACCTCGAGTAGGAGTGGCGTTGTCTGGTACTGAGCGATCGCGCCTGTAATTTGTTTTCTATCGATTCAAATCTTTCAGTCGTGCAGTTTTTGGTATTTTCTTTTTTTTTTTTTTTAATTTTCTTTGAACTACTTTCTTCAAAGTATATTAAATTTTCTCGAGTGATGAAAGGTTTGTTAAATTTAAGAAATCGCCGAACTTGCTGGAAAGTAGACGAAGAGCAGAAATACGGGGGACAATTCATCACCGACCGATTACTAACGAGTTATTTTTTTATTTCCATCTAACCAACGACCTCGTTACTTATGGAGGGATGATCTAATAATTCTGGACAATTATCCATCTGTCGTACGTCAATTGGAAAGCAATGAAAATATTTCAGGTTGATTTAATTTTAACGACGTCGACGGACTCTTCGTAAATTTCAATGCAAAGAGGCAGAGAGAAATAAGAGCCACCGCGACGAATATCACGGTTCGTTTTCCTTGGTGAATCGGTGGCTGATCTCTCTGATAGAAATCGCAACGGTACGGGTTATCGTTTCGTGGAAAAATTCTTTCGCATAGAAACAATTGACTAAATGTTCCCGGCGGGAGTCAATCTGGTTCAGATCCCGCGGGGAAACCCCCTCGGCAACTGTTTATTACCAGCTGCGAGAAATGGAACAAGAATCACGACGAAGAAACGGAGGGATGAGATTACCGATTGCGAATACAAATGTGAGAATTAAGCGATGATTGGTCACAACTCGTTTTACGTGTTTGCGATTGGCTGGCATTTTTAATCGATTTCAGTTGGACGATTTCATTTCCTTTTTACTTTCTATAACTTCGTATATTGCTGCTTTTCTTTTTGTACATTGAAACTTATATTCGAGGGTTTTTGTTGCAAAATATTAAATGTTTTCTAATGTTGTTACACTTCCATTACTTGTTCTAAAATGTACGAACAATTGTATTTTAAATCATGGATTTAAAATTAATCGACGCAGAACGTTGCAAATTTGACACAGTGTGCGTCCGAAGATTAAATGTTAATACTGTCACAGTTCTATTACTGTAAATTCGAGTAATTTCTCGTTTCAAAATATCAAATATTCTGTAGTACAGATAATAGAAAAGAATTATTTAATTTAATTTCTTCAGTTGTACAGAAATGATAGTGAAATATTCAATTTGGTATATAAAGAACAGTCCTGAAAGAGGAGGAGAATCACTTAATAAAACAGTTGTCTTATTTGTTGGCGCTCTGTACACCGCAGTCCTAAATCTATTTGTTGAGGAGAATCAGAAATCGATCTGACTGTATTCTGACGTGATTTGCTAAATCACATGGTCTGTTTGTATTATCGACGTGAACAAAATCTATAGAGTATAAATAATAATTAAATGTCGACCTAATTAAAGTATCGTATTTCCATTTTTATTAATTTCATGTCAGAAAGCAGGTACATATCACGAAAAGGAATATAAGATGAATGATTGCAAATTTATTTAGTTATTTATTAGTTTATTTTATATTTCATTATTCTAGTTACTTATTCATAATTTGCACAAGGAAAAAATTAATAGACGTATATAATAAAATGTTAAATAGGAATGAAGCAATTTTCCAAAGAATAATTTTTTCCAGCATTTTTTTAATATCCTTAATATCGAACTCGTTTCTAATATCTTGTATATCATTTTAATCTATTATTTAATATTTAATCTATTATTATCGTATATCTTTTAATACCTTAATGTTAAATTAATATTTCTAATATTTTCCTTAAATTTGAAAACTTTGCACGATTAATGAAAAAGTAATTAATTAAAAAATAGGTAAAAAGTGTATTTTTAATTACTTTACTCAATTATACTATTCAAAGTAATTGCAATTAATTTAAATCGCTATGATAGTTAGCATTATGAAATTGGTGTCGACATTCTTTCATTTTGACAAATGTCCACCTATCTAGGTTAGCGACTGTTGTATATGGTGTCTGTATCATTTAATTTCATCGGGACACACGGAATGTCCATTTAGAAAATTGTGCATGTTAGAAAGCAGAAGTAACGTACAGGAATAAGCGTGAGTGACAAATGTTTCCTATCACGAAAAACACGCAATGATAAGCGCGACTCAATTATATCAAACGAGTACGCACAATGCGTGAAACGTCACGCGTAATCGCGTACGTTGTATCACTAACAGTGGTAGCCTAAAATTAATCTCTACGGAAACAAACCTCGCAAGCGAAAAGAATTATATAAATTGTAAAAGTTCTGTTTGCATGTTGGAAATAATTTCATTTTGCCGAAGGGTGCGACTCGTTTCATTAAACGTTAGATATATTATATTGGAAACAATTTGCTAGTTAATAAATAACAGAAAAAATTAAAAAAAGACTGAGATAGCTCTGATTTTCAGTAATTTCAATGAAAAAATGAGAACAGCACAAAATTAGACAAAGTCACTTCTCTAATTCTTCTCTAACGTAAGCGTTACATCATTCGGAGTATAAAACGTGAAACTTGTACTTTTCATTCCCTTGGAACGAATAAAATTGAAATATCGGAGCGTTCGATTTTTAACTAGAACGAACGACGATTCACGTTTCGGATCTTAGCCGAATGAAAGAAAAATAACTTTCAGTCTTCAAAGATGCACTAAATTCGTGACCAATTAATACACCCATTCAAAAGTAGCAAACCTTCTACGAACCTCTTCAATATAAAACTCACATTTTTCTTCCAGTTCCGACGAAATGCGACTGAAATATTGAAACGACGAATCTGCCCGATTATCAACCGTAAGGAACGTCGGTCCATACATTTTGTCAAATATTGACCGCTTTCTCTCTCCACTCGATGCCGCCGCAAGAAAAATCACTTTCAATTTTCTTGATCGGCTCCGTGGGGGGCTATTAATGGCCCCTGCCGTCGTCCCGTGAAGGATCGAGAGGAACGTGACGCGATTGTAAAATCATATGTGACGAAAAAACAGGTCACGAATACCGAATGGCCGCGTGTCAGCTGCGTGGTGACCCATATTTCCCGGCGTGGAACGTAAGCCAAGTCCAGGCTTATGGGCACCACGTGTGCATCGATGCACCGCTAGCTCTGCGAGCGACCAACCAAACGGAGATTCAATTCTGCTCACCCCGCTAGGTTTTCGCTACTACGGAGAATTAATAGACGTTCTCTCTCTCTCTTTATCATCCTCTGATCGTCAATGGTAGGAAACGTACATACGTTTCCTTGAACGGGAGGCACTGCGTGCGAGTTCTCAAATAGAGATGGGATCGAGTACCTCACAAGTAGTTTCGAAACTCTTAAGACGGGATTTTGCAATCTTACTGTTCTGTTTCTGCTTCTGTATTCTGTCCCTGCTCTTTTATACGCCATCTCTAAATGTTACAATTCACTCGGTTATGTGTTCTCAACAGTGACACTGTTAGCACATATTCGTGTACGTTATGTTGTATATTCAATATGCGCTGTATAATAGCACAATTTCCTGTATTTTTATAATTTCTCCAATTATACTGTAACGTTACAAGTTTGCCTTTCTTTATTCGTTGTCTGTCCCTCTTTTTTCATGTTGCATTTTAGTAAAATTATTGACCTGTATGAAATCAGTACATTGAACCTGATGAAATGCATTCTATACAGTGTATACTTGTTCATTGAACCAACATAAAGTGTACATATTGAACGTGAACTCATTGAAACGTCACTTATTCGAAATTTGTATAAAATATATACATTGAACACGTATATTGAATTACATTGTACATATTTTTGAACTTTTACATTGAACTACAATGAAATGTATACACTGTATATTGAACTACATTTTATACATTAAACTTGTACATTGAGCTACAATGAACTTGAGATGTAATATATATATTGCCATTGAATTTGTACTTTGAACAATCAATTGTTACATTTCATATTTAACTACAATGAAATGTATATATTAAATTTTTACAGTGAATTTGTACATTGAACTTATATATTGAATTTGTACTGTATAAAAATTTGTAAAATTGTATACATTGCATATCAGTACATTGAACTTGATATAATATATTATATACAATGTGTACATTATGTATAATGAACTTGTACTTTGGATTACTAAAATGAAACGTACATATTGTATACTGTGCTACTATGAAATGTACACATTGAACTTTACGTAATCTGTGCATTGCGTACATTGAACTTGTACTTTGAATTACAGACAATACAAAATGAACCAAAACCGAAATATATTAAATCTGACTTGTACAAGCGGTGCTCGTGTAAAACATTTTTACTTTCGAGCGCAACCAACGATACGAAACTTGAATAATCGAGCTTGACACTCGTATTCGTCGAGCATTGGACTCAATCCCATCCCTAGTTCTCAATACCTGCCAAGCGAGTCTCTCTCTAAATCAACGTTTCGCCATTTCACCTCGTAAAATTAAGGAAAATCCTTGATCTACGAGCCATACGTTCCTCGATTCTTGATCTATGGCATTGCCTCGGACTTTTGTGCATCCCACTTCGCATTGTCCTGCTTCAATGGATTTGATTTCTATCCCGCCCCTGCCCACCACCGTTCGTTGAAATCGCCGGTTCCATTCTTAGCGTTCGTCCGCGTATAGAAATGTCTCGTAAGTTGAACTGCGTTCGTATTATACGAACCTCCACCCACCTCCCTCCCACCACCCACCTCCCACTCACAAGAAAGTCCCCGTTGCTGAAATTGCCAGTTTATCTTGCGGCCTGACGCAACGTTGCCCTGTCCCGTTGCGTTTTACATCAACGGAGATTTGTATACGTTCGATTGTGGCCCGATCCGAATGCGAATGCAATGGCACGCGGTGCGGGGCGATCGTAAAAACTTGAGATTGCCCCGCACCGAAGCGAGCCGGCTGCGATTTCCTTTTTCTAACGCGATGGCGGACCGTTGCTTAAAACTGCTTTTGTTATATCGGTGCCCCACGGTTTAATCGATTTCGTCGTTCAACGGGGCCGCAGACAGATTAAGAAAGCCGTGAACTACTCTATGAAGAATATAATAGTATAAACATATGATAGAATAAAATATAATATAGTATGTAATAAAATATAAAAGAAAGATAATAGAAATTTGTTATTGCGATATATTACAATAACAGTACATTATATAACAATATATATATATATATTTAAACAGGAAAAGATATGGAAGAACCAGAACTTGTATCATTATATTTTGTAGGTTTCATATATTTTGTAAACTTTCTAAATTGTCTGATGATCCCTAATTTAATTGAAATCGTTGAAAGATAATTCATAGATCAACCAAATTTCTATAGTAAATCAAATGTTGCATACAATATAAAATTTATGTATATATATAAATATCATTAGTTAGTTGTGGATTTTTATGCATTTAATTGCACACAATTGAAATTATATAAAGTATCAATAATATTATATTATTAGTACATCTTTAAGTTCGGACTCCATCTCTTTAATCTGAAAATACATAAAAATTCACTAGATTGCTAACTCATTTTCTCTTTCAATCCTCGGAAATTAGGTTTCATTTTGCTTTCTCATAATTCTTACCACCATCAGCATTTTAACAGCCGCAAACGTTGCTCTTCGGTAACATTTAACGTTCAGAAATACGTAACTAATTATTTAGAAATGAAACTTGTCTGTAATTTTATCACGTTGATCTACCAGCGAAAGTGACATTTCACTTTGCAATTCACTTTATAACGCGCAATTAACTTTACGAGTATCATGAACAACGATAAGGTTAAGAGTCAAAACTGTCTCTAAGAGTGTGTTTCACTTTCGCTTACAAGAACGTAACCGTACACTGATTATAAAACGAAAATCCCCAAAGTTCGGAGCTGCCATAATCCGCGGCCATGTTGCGACAACATAATTACTAATGAATACATAATGAGGAAACCGAAGGAAAGCAACATCGAACAAGTTCGAGTTTCAGTTTCCGCGCCACGTTGTTACACATTCAAATCCGCTATGTAAAATTGAAAACGAAGCAGTTCACGCTAATTAATTAATTAGTGCTCTCAGTCTTTTCACGACCAGTGACATTTCTCTCTCTCTCTCTCTCTCTCTCTCCCTTCTTTTCTTCTTATTTTTATTTGGCAGAGAGTTGAAAATTAATAAGGAAAGATTAATTCGTTTTAACTTTTACACGAACATGTGACGCAAATATTGAGATACCTTTTCAATTCTACGCGAAACGCGTCAAATTAAGTAATTATTATAAAAAATGGTTGATTGTTTGGAACTTTTTATTCGTACGAGATGACGATTCGAAATATTATCTGAACTCCTGTGTAAGAGTATTGAAAATTAATGGAATAACAATATCGTATGTGGACCACTGTGATATTTTAATACAGTAATTCATTGAAAATATTTTGCATCGTAAAATTTTCAGATCGATGCAAAATCTGAATCTGAATTATTTGCAGCATGCATAATAGCGAGTGATGATGTGAAAAGAAAAATAAGAATAATATAAAAACCTCGGTGATATAAATGTTAAAATTGATTAACAATGTAAATTTCATGTTAATGTAATGTAATGTAATGTTAATGTAAATTTAACGATACTCCAGAGAATTGTAAATATCATTTTATGTAAATAATCAAGAATATCGACGATTTGCATGGTAACTCAATTTTACCAGTTAATCTTCCATCGTGTTGAATCTGTCCGAGCGTGTTGAAAAGTGTTTAATTGACGATCAAGGAACGGAAGTTATATCAGAGAAATTATTAGAGTGCAAGTAAATAGGAAAAGGTTGACGCAAAGTTTCATTTGAATGTTGCAAGTAAAATAATTTCGTATCTCATATTTAATTCGGACAATCGATTTTCAACATCTGACAACTTTAACCTCGTTTACTTTGAGTGTCCTTTCGTATCAAAATTTGAATCAGAATGAAACGAACAAATAAAGGAATCAAATTAAAATCGAACAAATGAGCAAGTAACAAAAATCAAATCACTAGTATGAAAAGTAAATAGGTGAACAAAATTGATGACTTCGACGAACAGTAAGTAAGTAAGCAAATGAAATTAAAATTAAACAAACAAGTACAAATAAAAATCAACCGTTGCAAAAAAAAAAAAAAAGTGACCAGTACTAAAACTTCTCGAAAAACAATTACAAAATTGGTCGTACTTGCCTACTTTGACAATCCCGTTAACCGTTGTCTGAAACGCTTACAAACGCGTGCAAACGGTCGCATGCAAACCGACACCGTATAACGTGACTTCGACCACTAGCCTTATTCCCGCAACGTGTTCGCGTTTTCCATTGGCGATATCCCGCGATCGTAACGATCGGCAACGATAATAATGACATTTATACCGTCGCGCGGCGTACATCGATGACGGTGACGATAATAAAGCTGTGCCACAATTCCCGATTTCAAATCGGGAATCATCGTGCCGTCGGAACTTGGAGAGAAAGAGATAAAGGGAGGCCTGGCAGAGCAATAATAAACGATGCCCCATTGCCGCTGCTTTATTGAAAATCCAGTTTCCCGCTTAAACGACCACGAATGCGCGTGTCACGACTTCCGTCGAATTTTTTCTTAACGCAGGTGTGACTGTGCGAAACCGGTTCTTTCTTCTTCATCTTGCTTCCGCTGCGACAGTTCCCTTTTCTCCTGCTTCTCTTTGTTCCTTTTTTAATTCGCGAGAGTAGCACCGTGTTTAAAATGACATTATTCCCCGCGGGGGAAAGAGGTATTTCATTTGTGTATCTTTATCGTGCGTTCGTACGACAGGGATTATCGAAGATAGGGAAACACGAGTAACCTCGCGAAGGTGGTTAAATTATAAACGAGTCGCCGGAGCGATGAACGCGATAGTCTCGCAGTTTTTTTTTATTAGGGCTCCGTTGGAAATATTGAAAGGGGTATTATCTTTCGAACTTAATAAGATTAACCTTTGGACGGTGGGTAGAGCTTCGTACTCGTTGGATTACACTTGATTCGATGATATATTTCTTTCTCTATGATACGCAGGTATATATTTGGAAGCAGGTTTTTATATTGGATTTTTCACTCGTTGGGGATTCTATCGAGCGTCGTGGGGAAAATATTTACAAATATTTTCATTCTGTCTTTGCCTGGAATCTTGCTGTCGAAATATGGAAATTTCATTTTTGTATCGAATATTTTATGTTTCTCGTTCTACGTACAAATTTTTCTCTTGGAATAATAATAATAATTCAAGAGGTAACAAATTTAAAAGTATTGCTATATTCTTACCAACTTATTCAATTATTTAAGAGTACGTGCGTGCACACGTACAACTTCAAATTAATAATTCACGTATAAACGATCATTACTTATTTATTAATTATAGTTACTATTAATAACAATAACGTAGTACTATGCAATATTTATTATATAGTATTGCATTAAACGATTACCCAAAGTTAGATTCTCATGCAATTTTTAAGAAAATCTAGATATTACTTTTTCAATTTAATCAAAGTTTATAAACAAAGAACATATGATTTTTTCGTACTCTTAAATAAATAATAAATGAAAAATTTTGTGCCGATTTAATTCACGAAATACATTGTCATTCGTATAGTTGTAACGCTTTAGGGACGAGTTACTTGTCAAAGAACGTTTAGAATGTAACAATCGAGTTAAAGACACCGCAAACGAAAATGAAGATCCGAGCACGTTCGAAAATTTGAGACTGGAGTAAATCTGAACTGGAAGAGAGTTGAATCACTCGTCGACGAAACGAACAAAATTGTTTCAGCGACGTTGGAAATATTAGAACCAGTTGAGAATTCTGTCCAATTGGATTTTCCTTCCTCCGCGAAGGAGGCGAAGCTTCCGTTACCTCGGCCGATCGCGTCTGAGGCTAATGTTCGCGATAAATTTTTATACAGGCAGACAGCTAATAGAAAATTCAATAACGTTTCGATGCGCGATTCTATATCGACCGTGCTGCGAGTCTCTTCATATAAATATGACAATAAATAGTACGGGGGGGCTCGTTGAAAACGCACGTCGCTATATTTCATCTCCGTTCCACGTTCCTCCATTTATTTCCGTGTCGACATGACTGAACCATATCAGAAAGTGATATAGACACGAACGCGGTAGACTGCTAGAATAGAAGCTGTTACGTTTCGAGTAATAATTTAGTGGGATATCTTGTCTAGAAACTCACTCTCTCTGTTTGTCTGTCTGTCTGAGAATCTAGTAAAGAATGTTCAACGAAGGTCATTTGTATATCAAAGTGATTTATGCTCGTTTGCCGAGGGGAAATGTTTCGCGCATCAATAGCGGAAAGTGGAACAACTCTTGGCAATTTGTAAACAACGTGCTCGCCGAGTGTCAGTATTCATTTTCACACGGTCGTTTAAATTGTTGGCGTATAAATAGCGATGTTCGATGTTTAACAGCGAAAGCACCAACGATTAAAATTTCAATCGGCGACGATATTGAAGTAGAAAGGAAAAAGTAGAAAAAATTGTTTAAAAAGTTTTTACAGCAAGCTTTTCGGTAAAAATTGTTTAAATCTTTAAAAAAAACTTGTGGAAAAAAGAAATGTAAAACTGATTCAAGTACGGTCTATATTTTAACAAATATCAACTCCAAAAGTACAAACTTTTGATAATTATAAAATTAATTCGAACGTGCTGATTTACTAGAGAACCAATATTTTAAACGATCGAAGAGTAATATAACGAACATCGACTTGAAAACTGCAGATAAAAATTATTCAAACATACCAATTTATCAAAGAACAAATAATATATATAACAAACGTTAACTTTGAAAATTAGAAAATTTCAGCAATCATGAAATCACTCGAACGTGCTGATTTACCAAATGTTCGAAGAATTTACAGAGAAACGTCAACTCGAGAACCGCAAAGTTTCAACAATTATGAAATTCTAGTTCGAAGAATATGCAAGAAACATCAACTCAAAAACTACGAACTTTCAACGATTACAAAATTATCCCGAACATGCTAATTTATCAAAGAATAAATAAAACATTAACTTTTGAAAATTACAAAATTACAAAATTATAAAATCACTCGAACGTATATATACTGATTTACCAAAGAGCCAACAGCTCTTGATGAAGAATTTACGGCAAACGTCAACTCGAGAGCTGCAAACTTTTCACAATTGTGACACTAATTAGAACACGTAATAAACATTCGACGATTGTAAAGTTAATTCGAGCGTACTGATTCATCAAGGGACCAGTGTGTCGAAGAGCGTATATAAAATCGAGGCGATACCGAGTTCGAGTCACGAAAACCGGAGAACGAAGGCGGCCGGCAAAATAAAGTTTTGTCAATTTCCTGCTGATTTCCTAATAGCCGGGAGATTCCGGGCGCGATGCGATGGTGTCGGCGGTGGAACACGAGGGGGAAAGGATGACGAGGTTCGGACTAATTCGCGAGAATGGGCCACTGTGTGTGCCCACCGGAACCTCCGACCAGCGAGGATAGACCGATCAAACCGATTGTAATCAGACCACCCTTCGTTCCCAACGCCCCCGACGCCTACCTCTCGCCCTCTCTATACTCTATACTCTATACTCTATACTCTATACTTTCCTCCTGGCGAAATACTCGGTTCGCAGTAACTGAGGTCCGGGCCTCTCCTCCCGGCCGTAACTCGATTTTCGACTACTCGTCTTGACCCACCCGGCATGCTTGCCGAACAACCCGCGGCAGGCGATGAAACGAGTGAAACGCCAGGCAAGTAACAAAAGGAGGGACAAAGAGGAACGCTTATCGCGGCGTGGTTCTTCGATTTTTCGACGGGGTCTGTGTATTTCTTCGATCTTGAGAAACGGGGGAGGAAATGGGAGAAACATCGTCTTCGTTTGTAGACAAACTGCGGGTGTTTTGAAATTTATGCTTTTACGAACGGAATCGAACATGTTGCCGAACAAATTGTGTTAAACGATCGAGCAGAAGTGAATATTTTTTCTTTTGCGAAATTCAATTCGAAGCAAACTCGAGCAAGTGAAGAGATTAAATGCGTAAAATATGGCAATGTGTGATGAATCTCATGATAACTTTGGCTACTTCTGTTCTGTTATATTTCACACGTTTGTTGATTCGTAAACATTATTTGTAGAAACGAGGAATTCAAATTATCACGTGAAAAACGCATCTCTTTGAGTTTCAGTTCAGCAGTACTCTTTAACTTTTGGCTAAAACAAGCATCTTTGTGCATTTTTCAGAAAAATAAAAACTTCAGTAGCGTGGAAAGTAACATCATCGACAAAATATTTGTCCACCAGAAGAGATCGTCGCATCTTTTAAATTTTTAACGTACTCTAAATTCTTACTTTGCCTCTGTGAAAGATTGATGTCGATCGATACTTTATTTCCAAGCATTGAGAGCAATCGCGCCAATTTTATATTTTTATTTATATTTCCCTTTACGACGTTCCATTTCTAAGCAACAGATCAAGAAATCGAAACCTTGTTTTTCTAGCAAACGCTAGAAAAATCAGCCGGGAGGGGCGAAATTTGGACGTCTTACCGTGCAACGTCGTTAGGATCGTCCACCCTGTCCGTCGGCCCTACTCGCGTATGCAGATCGATAGCCAATTTAACCGCAAAAGGGCTCCTCTCGTTCGGATCCTCTCGCTGGACGAAACGACGGAATCGAATCGGGCTAACCAACCGGATGATCGAGTTGCCCTCTCTCTGATCGAATTGAAATTCGTAAGTTGAAGTTGTACCGGCTGGCCGGTAAAGGTCCTGCCGCGGCGGCGGCGGCGGCGGCGGCGGCGGCAAGGGGTAGGGAAAAAAAATGCAAATGGGGTCAACAAACCGGGTACGTCAATAGTAGAAAACGGGGAATGTACCTTAAAACTGTGGAGCAAAGTGGAGCAATTAGGGATAGAGTAAACGAACCAGATTTCGCGGCGGCGAAATGCATATTCAGCGAACTCCCGGGGAACAACCGGGCGCGCCGCTGTACTAAATCGACGGTTTTACCGCGTCCTTTCCTGCTTGGTCGCGCAAATATTATTTATTGCCCTGCGAGATTTCCATAGCTTCACATTAAAGATTCCCATAACTCGTCGAACAGAGGAAAAGTGCAGTTTTCAATTTCGTCTGAGTCAGCGCCGGTCGTCTTCGACCCGACATGCGTGTGCACATCTCTGCAACACGCGTATCTCAGCGTTGCTACGCTGTTATGCTGACTCCTCTTTGAATCTTGTTGTTGATAATGTACACACAGAAAGAGAGAGAGAGAGAGAGAAAGAGAAATTCTCAGTTGCATCTTCAGTAGTTCAAGTGGTGAATCTGCATCGCTAGAATAAGTAAAAAACTTGGATGTTTGACTTTGTTGGAGATGATTGAAAGGAAATTCAGTTCACAGTGTGCCTGCGATACTTGTAATAAACAATTAAATTTAACCGAGTGAGTCGGACAATTAAAAGTTGAGAGTGAGTTATAAAACTAAAGAATCGAATATATTTTAATATTTGTTATTAATGGTGGAACTAAATTATTTATCTTCTTGACAGTAGTACATATCTCAAGTCTACAATAAATTTTCGTAAAGTACAAAGTGCTTCGTTATAATAAAAGTATTTATAAAGTTGTACTTCTTTGTTACAAAAATTTAATATAAACGACTCTTCTAGGTTTTTTTGAAATCTAGAACATTATACAACTACACGTGAATCTCCAGATCCATATTTAAATCCTTATTCACTGAGGTCGCAATCATCATCAAACAACTGTTCTGACTGGGAAACGAAGACGACTTTTTTGCCATAAAATTTTATCGATATTCAAACATTTGAATCGATAGAAAACAAATTGCAGGCGCGATTGCTCAGTACCAGACAACGCCACTCCTACTCGAGGTTTACTCCACGCCCCCTCGCGAATCGCATGACCCAAATCAACCAATCGCTAATTTTCGTTGCATCAGCGTTGCACCTGAAGAGGCCCGATTTTCTGGATTACCCCCGCTAAAATCACTTTCAGTGATAATATTGTAAGATAATAAAGAAGAAGTGCATGGATAACAACTATTCTCGGGAATCAATTTCGTATTTCTCAGATTCGATAAATTCAATCGAAGGAACATATTTGTCTATGACATTAATTGTTGCATGGATTCCGATTTGCAGTGGAAAGCGATGTTATCGGGGAAAGTACAATCTTCCGCCACTTGGCTCTTCTTTTTTCATGATGTTTGTCGTCGAATTTCAATTTACGTAACGTAGTTGGTTGAAGCAACAATTATTCTTTCGAGGGTGGATAAGCGAATTTAAATGGTACTGTAGAGTTTGAAATGCGATCATTTTCATCGTTTCTTACATTCTTCTATCTCGTTATTTTAATATTCATTACTCCAATATTCGTTTGATTCATTATTCACGTAAAATTTATCAAGGTAAATTTACATGACGTACTAATATATTGAATTGAATTATTACGTATTGTGGTATTATATACAAGATCCATTTTAGTTTCCGTTTGATTTTTCATACTTTTGTTAAAATATTGTACGTACTAGAAAATTTTGTAGTATAATAAAATTTAGTGTCATTTATTTATTACTGTTATTATTATTATTAATGTTACAATAAATGTTACTATCGATTATTACTACTGTAAATAATATTTGCAAACATATTTCCGCTCCAAGTACCATACATTGAAGTAATTTATCCCGAGCTGTTCCAAAAATGGTGCGAATTTTGTTCACGAGTAATTACCACGTGGAAAGTTCCAATTTCCGCAGGTGTATCAACTCTCGACCTCTCTTTTTCAACTCTTTTGCACTAACTGCAATCCTTTTTCTATTTTATCTTCGACGAATTTAAACGTTTGGCTCTCATTCACTGGGAAATTTAATCTACAAAGCCAATCCAAGGGAATGAATCCTCGATTTGTGAAACGTCGACGCTAAATGTACCGACTCTCAAAAAATTCACTCTACTCGCTCTCAAACGTCGAGCAAAAATTCTTCCTCGGAAAACAATTTTGTCGATCGGGTGCGTCTTAAATATTTCTCTCGGTACACCTTTCGGTTTGCTTAACAAACCGCGTTTCTCCACAAGGCAAACATCCCTCGATGCTTCGACGGAGAGATACTCCTCGGTATTTTTACGCACAGTCCAATTGAATTTTCTTGCCTTCGAAATGCGAAACCACGGCGCGCTCACCGAGGACGCGGGTTCTTTAGCGGGTTTGCATAACAAAGCAAGAACAGCCGGGGCGCATTATTAGAATACACGGGATTTTATCTAATGTATCTAGCTGGGGCTGGCCGCACCGCTAAATTACTCCTGCAATTTTAATGGAAACAATGGAAAGCATGCTTACTCTCCCGTCCAATTTCGTGCTCGCCCGCTGTTCCACCAGCGGTCTACAAACGCAAAGACCGCCGCGAATATTTAAAGACTAAACAATACTTTGCTTCTGATTTCCTAATTTAAAGTTGTTTGCCGCCGCTGCCGAGCGAGTTTCGTCCGCGAATTAATTTTCGGCGATCGCCCGCCCGCCCGACTGTCGCGGTTTCCACCACGGCAGCGTTACCTATTTACTCGATGAATTTTGTACATCTGCATTAAACGCGAGATTAAAGGTGTATGCGCTGACGGTCGGGCGAACTAATTCGTTAGATAGCCGCGAAGAAATTTCACGTTTAATTAGAATTGGTGAAATTCGTCGATTGTTTGTTCATCAGTTTGGTTATTTTCTTTTTTTTTTTTCTTTTGGTAAAGTGTCATGTTATTTGGCAGGTACAATGTTGCATTCTTGATACTTTTTTAACGTGTATGCATAGTTTGATAACGAATAAATAAGATCGTGATATAAAATTTATTTGCACGAATAGATAGAATTTCCAAGAACTTTTACACGGAGTTTGTCACAGAAACTTAATCTGTGTATTATTAAATTTAATAAAATTTCAATGTAGATATTAATTTTTTACCATAACGTCAATTTGACTAGGAACAAATCAAGTGTGAGAAACGAGGATTGTGAAAGTGAAAAGATCTGTGAAAATTTAAAGACCATAAATTGCGCGCAGAATACGTCGAAAATGTGAAAATATGTAAAGTGTTCAAAGTAGATGTCCATGAATTGTACAAAATTTCTATTTAGCTTCCATTTCTCAAATGCAAAATGCTCGGAAGGAATAAAATGTAAAAATGCGTAAAGGCGCACAGTTCTGACGTTCACTTTTTACGATAAATAAATTAAATAAGATTGAAATTTAAATTTCAAACATGAAATTGTTTATTTCTGGATTGTCGAGTTCTGTCACAATTCGCAGCTGTTTTTTTCTCTGATAATTTTGGTCTTTTACTCTGTCACGTTCGATTTGTATAATTGGACTGTTTGAATTATTATTGACAAGCGAACATTGATCTTGATCAATGGAATTCTGTCTTGAAACGAAATAGAAATTACGTAGTTCTAATTCTGCGATTTATAACTTTATTTTTTTCTTTTTGATGAAATGATACATGCATTACACGTATATAATGTAGAGAACTATTTCGAAAGCTTTCGTTCGAATCATACGTGTCACGTTCTATCACCGTGTATTTTAATTATCGTACGTAACATAAATTGTGATCCATTTAAATTGACAAACGTGCGTCATATTGTAGAAATTCTCTTTGACACGACCGCCGTAAGTAATACAAATGTTCAAAATAAATCCCTCTCGACTGATGCAACGTCGCTCCGAAATATTACTGTTTCGTGCATTTTTCGGAAACGTGAAATCACGAGCATCGACAGAATACATACAAAAAAATACATGTAAAATATCTAAAGCAAAGTAGTTACTCTAGCGCAAGAAACAAACAATTTTCTCTGTAGATTCGGGACATGCACTTGTAAACAAGAAATTTGAAATTCAATACATAATTTTATTGAATTTACAGTAATGCTTGAACGAACGATAATATTTCTTCAAATTTTTGAAAAAAATGAATTGCAATAGTGTTGTGAGATAAATACTTTCAATTAATCGTTACCGTTATTTTTCGTTGTTTCTGTTACGTTGTTGCGAGTTCTTTCTAACGATTTCACGTTTACATCTTTTTCAGAGCATTACCACATATTCGTAGGAGATCTGAGCCCAGAGATCGAGACGCAGACCTTGAGGGAAGCCTTCGCTCCTTTCGGCGAAATCTCGTAAGTCCTCTTAATCTCGCTCATTAAAGGCGACTTACCGTTCCGTTCGTAGTATACGAGTGATAATACAGCGATATAATGCGAGCGTTGATCTTGCGCGCGTGCAACGTTGATTAATCGGCGCCGCGGGTTCAGAAACCTTTCGCGCAATCAGACGTTCCATTCTCTCTATTTTTGTCGCTTCACGCGTTCCAACAGCAACTGCGACTATGTTCGATAATAAGTACAAGCAGTGAATTTGTCGTTGGATATCGCGGAAGAAAAGAGGTCTAAAGAAATGCTTCGACTCGAAGCGAGAAGAAAAGATTTTTTAACATGCGTGACAATAAATTGAAAAATCTGAAAAGACGGTAATATTTGATTTGAAATACGTCTGAAATATGTGCTTTAATCCTAGAAATTAATTTTCTGTTACGTGTAATCTGACACGAGGTGTCTCTGATTTAACGAGTATAATAAAAAAATCGAAATTCGATCTATGAACTTAACTTTCAATATTTCCGAGCAGTTGCCTCAAAATTTCCTTCAACTCGAAATTCGCTGTCGATTTCACTTCGCCATTGTCGATTTTATAAAATTACGAACGAAACGGAGGTAACACTCGCAAATTGTTATGGCGCCATCTTCTATCTGGTATCCACGGTACACTCGAAATGTGTCAACATTCGTAGATAACTTTGTATACAGTGTACAATCAATTCCATTGTTGACAACAACTGTATTGCCCTTTTCTATTGATTCTAAGAGGAAGGGCCAACAGTTGCAGCCGAATGCCGATGGAATTCAGTTTTGCAGCAACGTAGGAAGTTTGGAACGGAGATCTGAATATTTCGTTTGATCAGTCGTATAGATTTCAGTGATCAATTGCATCTCTGATCTATCGGTTGTTGGTTTTGACATCTTCGACGAGCCATCGCGCAACGTGTCTTTATTTATTGACACGGATTCCAGGAGGAAATTGTGAAAATTCTTTTATTGAATCCGATCGGAATGTTTGATGTTAATCCTGCCGAGCCCTTTCGAGCTCTATCGCGTTTTCGCGTTTCGCGTGACGCACGTTCGTTTATTTTTCGTTGACTTTCACCGTGACTCTCAGATTCTTCAAATTTCGTTTCAGCGTTTGTAATGTTTCAAGAAGATAAAAGGTTTACCTAACCGTCTACAGTGTTTCAAAAATACACTCTGGCGGCAGAAATATACAGCAGGATTAAAAGATCATTTCGTGAAATGAAATTTGTGGAACACAGAGAAATGGGAGTACGTGTAACAGGAAAAAGTTTTTACTGCAACAAAGAGCACAATTTCCCATCGAAAACTCGTTCAGCTCTTTGAAAATACGTCGTTATAAACGTGTAAATTTACCGTGAGAAGTTTGTGGTCATTTTGACCGTTTCAAGAATTTAACGTTCACGTTGTAACTGTTACATTTCGTGCAAAATTAAAATACTTGAAGCCATCAAACTTTTAGCTACTGATGCTACTGATGAAAATTTTGATAACCCCAAATAGTCGAGCACCCTCGTATTAAACACGTTTAGCAGATTTATTTAGAGAAAAATGAACAATGAAATTGGAAGATAAATGTGCATTAGGAAGAGTATAATAATAATATTTGCAAAGGTATCTCTGTTATCGATTATTGTATACTGCAATCGATACTACAATACAACCTTGAAAGATAAAATATTCAGCAAAAGAAAAATCTGTGTTTAGTTTAGTCACAGTCTCCCTTCGATTGTTGGAACAACTTGAAAAGTTGGAATGTTCGACAGAAGATTCCCGAGTGCAGTTGTAAAAACACGCGCACGTCGGCAAAGGCACGGTAATAATTAAAAAAAAAAGAATGACTATAAAAACTAAAATATTCAACGAAAGGGAGTACAGAGGTGAGGTTGGAATAATCTACAATTATGAAACACGCGTTATTACGTGTAAAAAATATAATAACGATTCACGAATCGTGTTTCTCCCTTGGAATAACTTCAAAAGCTGAAATATTCAACGGAAGAAAAATTCAATGTGAAAAATCTGCTCCTTGGTGGAAGAGAGCCAGGTAGAGAGGGGAAAAAGGGAACAGATCGTTTAAATCAAATCGCTGTTCCAAGGTTAATTGAGAAAAAGTGAAGCTGCGCCGCGCTCCGAATGAAAAGGGAAAGACAAAAGCACGAATGAATGGATAAAAGATGTACAGAGAAAAAGAGAGAGAGAGAGAGAGAGAGAGAGAGAGAAAGCGTTATTACGGTGCAACGTCCGTAAGAAAAACACGTACTACGTAATTTATTGAGAGATACTCAACGTGGGTTAGGCTCGACGACGTAAAACCGCGATTTCGCCTTTTTTCTTCTATTTCTTTTCTTTCTTCTTTTCCATGCGTGAACCCGATCGATACGCGTCTGTCATTTCCATGTTAAAATATCAGCAAATGGCTAATATCATTTACGACTCGGGCACGGAGTCCCACGTCGCCGGCGAAATATAATATTTCATGCAGGCGCGATAACAAAATACACACTTCGGCAAATGTGATTTTACGACTGAAAGCGCAGTGAATGTTTAAACAGCCACGTGCGTACGAGGAGAAAAAAAGACACACACACACACACACACACACACACATATACATATGTATGCGTCGCGTCGCTACGTTAAATTAAAAATACGCGTGACATCGATGCCTGCGAAAATTTATGCTTTACATATGCAACTGCATACGATACGTGTGTATGTATATTGTTTTTCCTTCTTTTTCATCTCTCTCGAACGCTTTCTGTTCTTTTTTTCCCCCCCGTTGCATTCGACCAATGACCCGCGTCGTATTTTTTAAACGCGCACCACAAATACGAACAATCGTTTCGTTATCATTAAACAACGTCGCTCGCAAACTTTTGAATTTTCGTCGCTGCTTTGCGATATAACGGGAACGATGAATGGTTTAAATCTCCAAGGTGTTTCGACGAGCTGCTTCGGTTACCTATTTCACTATCATTTTCGATGTTTAATTACTTTCAAATTGAATCCCTTATTAGTTTAAAATAAATTCTCGTTCAAAAATTTAACAGAGGGTGAATATAGGACTGTAGGACCGTTACTAAAGAAATTGACGTCAAAGCTAAAGCACTTTACTAATTACTATTGAAATACTAAATTGGGAATGCAATATCTCCAGTATCTGTAATTGCTATAATTTGGTATTATTGAGAGATACTCATAATTATTAGAATGAAATTCTTCGCATAAAAAGTAAAGTTTTTGAACGAAAGTGAACGAGAAACAGCATGACTGACACACATTATTTAATATTTTTTAAAACCACAATGACTATCGTTTTCTAATCCTTTCTGTCGATCCTGTTTGCTTCTTTGAAATTATTTAACAGTAAAAAATGACAAATGCGTTCCTGATTTAATAATTTACAGCTTTTGTTATTAGTTTGAAATCGATTAATTATTGAAAAAATTTACATCGAGTAGATATTTCACTAATACGACGATTACACATCGAGGACTGCAACGTGTAAATGATTAAAATTAATATACACGAGTATTTAACGATGCATAAATATTACAAATACGATTTCATCTGGACGAACGAAATAAAATGCATTAAAATTAATTCAATATTTCATACCGAAAAGTCTTTATTACTCGTTTCCATACGTTCGTATACACGTGCAAATTGAAAATTAAGCACAAGCAAAGCAAATATGAAACAATAATAGTGATAATATAATTATAAGGGGGAAATCGGAGTTGATAATTCGGCGATTCAATTTGCTTTATTAAATTACGAGATTGAATTTAATTTACTTTATCAAAGGAAGAAAAAAGGGGGACGCAGAAGCTAGGAAACACAAGCTCGAGTTTTAATTACTAGACTACGGATTTTCATGCAAATTCGTATTTTTGGAAATGTAATTAAAAAGGGGGGAGGGGGAGAAAAAGAAAGAGGAGAAGAGGAAAAACGTACAATCCCGGTAGAAAATTATTTTACGTGGCAAATATCATCGAAAGCGTCGTTTTCAGTCGGTGCGATTTTACGTAAATTCGCGCGAGAACTCGCGCGAGAAGTCTATCAATCACAATTATTTAAATGCGTATTATCAGTCGTTATTCAAAACTGACTTTCCACGTCAAGGTGAAATTACGACTCCGTGAATCTTGGACGATGTTAGAACTGGTTTACGATCATTACAGCTAATACGGGTAATTAACCTAGATACCTCTAACAACGAGCCGAAGAAAGTTTCAACAACAAAAAGAGATTATTGTTTTCGACTTGGCGCGTTTCTCACGAATTCACATTCGCATTCGCGAAACCCGGGATTTCACCAATATTTCATTAAAAGTTTCGAACGACGACCGAAAGTAACGCTTAAATCTCCAATACGTAATAAATTCTATCGACATATCGATTTATCGATGCGATTTATCGAGTAATTATATTTCCGCGAAATTCATCTTTCGATTGTGATTGACCGACTTTTGAAAGCAATCGACGCCCAGAATTATCGTCGTGTTCTTATCGAATTGTAAATTGGACCAGCCACTGGGAATCCAAGTTACCCAGATTACCAGATATCGAGAGAAGAACGATTTATAAAACTATATTTCAGGCGCTGGAATATTTAACAATTTACAAGTAATTTGTGTATTTGCGTAAGACATGAAAATAGAAATATCTAACGGCATTATGTATTGCAGCTGTAGCAATAAAAAAAAGTGTACAACATTTTTTCGATCGAGTCGAACAAACAGCTGAATTTTCTATTTTTCTGGATTTCTGTGCCAAGGTTGCGCATGTCCAAACATGCAGTATTGCATTATTTGCATTCCGTTATCGAAGGCAACCTTTTTCTTCCCTGCAGAGAATTATCAGCAAGCTTTTGCAAAAACCTCGCACACCTCTTTTTCAGAGGTTTCGTTTCAACTCCGAGTTTCTGTTGCCCGTTATTCGCTTTAGATCTATCATTAATATTTCATCTCGCGTTGTAAAATTCGAAGAAATCTGCTGAAAATTTCAACCTCGTTCGTTTCTAAAATCGTGACAAACTCGGTTGAAAATCTGACGACGGAATCGTCGAAAAATTCATCGTGAAACAACGACGGAGAGGGGGCTGCAATTTTATCGTCTGCAGTTGACAAAATTTTGGGATGTGCAAGTTCTTCCCATACGAAAAGATCTCAAACGAACTAAAAATCCTAGTTGTGGACAACGCCTGATTCGAGATTATCTGTCCAGTTTGATAACCGAGAGGGATTAGCCGTGTGGTAATGCGGCCCGACACAAGGAATAGGCCTGAAGGAAGATAGTTCCTGTGTCTCTAGGAATTGCTCGTGTATCGTGTCACGGGTTTACGACGCGTCTGTTGCCACTACAGTGTCCCAGCAATTCGCGTGGGCCGCAGGAACACTGACCTCACCGTCCGTGAAGTAGTTTCTAGACCTCGAGTTCTAATCGTCCGTTGTTAACAACTTAACGTCGAACGTGATCGGCAACTGAAGAACGCTACCTAAGAAAAGGATGAAGGAAACGTTGAGTTTTGACGAAATTTCGAGTTTGTCGCTTCTTGCGCCTCTTCTTTTGATAGAACGAGAAAGTATGAAGTGACGTTGTTGCTATTTATGAAATAAGATCAGACGTTGGAAAATCAAGTTGAGATGACTTGTTTCGTTGAACGTGAATCGCATTCGAGGTTCTTCTTTTTTGTTTTTCTAATACATGACTCGCGTGATGATGATATTGCTCTGTCTGAAGCTTGCTTTGTACTCTTTTGCCCGCCATAGATACGTCGAAAACGGAATCTTCGTTCTCTGACGCACAAACAACTCGAGATTCCCTCTTTCAGTTGCATAAAGTCTATTCTATTTCGGGAATTTAATTGCCACAGTTGGACTACTGTATTTAAAATAATTCGCAATCAAGCTGTATTAGTTCAGTTACCCTGTGTGCTTGTATTTTCGCGAACAAACATTCTTGACCATACGCGAATATACTAACAGAGTTTGCAGATGCATCGGCTCGCGCAATTATTGCGATAGAAAATCGTGCGAGTTGCCATTACAAGCATTGTTTGTTCTGTTAGATAGAACACATTCGAGCATCGGTTGTCCAGCTGAACGGAAAATTTAAAATACACGAGCCGTTGTTCAGTGAAAATGGAACAAGGAGTAGGACGTTGGGAAAAAAATAGGACAGAAGCGGATGAAGAACTGATCATTCCTTCACTGACAGTTCGTTCTCGTTAGTTCATCCACTTTGATCAAATTCGTGCTCGGTCATCATTACACTAATTATCGTTTAAGTACCATTTATCTTTGGTGTCAGTTGAACAGTTAAATTAACCAGCTTTTGCATCAGTTGGGTATTGGTTAAAGATTTTTATAAAATAGCCTAAACTATTTATCTGTTTGTTCTGCGTGCTCAGAAAATGTTGTAGAAACAAAGAAGTACTGTTTGCACTATGTACTTTGTACTTTGTACTGTGTAATTTGCACTTTTAGTAAAAATATTGACATTGATAAATTATTTACTTTATAAATAATTAAATTTCAACTTCCAAGCATTCTTGGTAAATGAAATAATTATTAATAAACTTCTATCTCCTGAACGAATTGTTATGCGTTCGTGCAAAGTTTAAAACTACAAAACGCAGAAATGCAGAACATAATATGATACAAATATCCAAAAGTATTCAGAAGTGTTCGTTCGCCTAACAGGGAAACCAAATCTCTATCTGGATCCTGTTTTTTTGTTTGCATCTATAAAAAATATAGAATTACACAAAAATCCGTGGCTCATTTATCATCTGAATCTAAAGATAAATTAGCAATTTAGGTCTTTCATTAATTCACTAAATTAAATATTGAGCATCGAACAAATCTCTGTCAAGAAGACAAAAAAAAAAAAGAAAAAAAAATACAGAAAAAAGAAAAAAGGAAAAAAACAGCTGGAAGCTTTAAAAGAATTAAAAAAAAAAACCTAATCTCATATAATGCACCTATATCTCTGGATACGTGTGTGTTCGATCATGGAATGGGGCTTTTTCATACGTGCGCAGCGGCTTCGTCGTAAAAAGAGGAAAGCAACGAATAAAAAAAAAAAAGAAAACTGAAAAAAAATAACAAAAATAGCAGCCGTTTAAATGCTGACATTTGGTGGTACTCTTAACCTTCTGTAATTTAACATCCTCTTAACATTCTGTGGTTATAAATCGACATTTCATATTTTAAAATCTTTTATTTTGTCTGCTTATTGCTTACCACTGTGTTTCATCGGCCAATTTAATTTATTTACAAAGGAAAAAATTATTAGACTGTAGCGGACAATTCAGAATTTGACGCGAATGACGAATAAAATATCGTTTCGTCAATTGTTTGATTCATGATTCATGTTCACCAAATTTTGATGAACTTGTCCAATACGAAAAATTTTGATTAGAAAATACAAACAATTGACAACGAACGATCGATCAGAGATATTGGTTGCAATTACTACAAAATTGTTTTACCATGGACGAAATTTGATGAGTGTTATTTTGAAGAAAGCAATGACTCAACAATTGCTAGACTTTTAATTAAAATAAATATAGGCAGGTTAATTAATCTTCGTCTGTTGCAAATAAACGAAACTTCAACATTGTAACGTTACATTCGCATTTCTTTCGAGTCAAAGTGTTTGTAAACCTCACAAGTAGAAGTTCAGACAGATAGAATAGAAAATTCAACAGATTAATAATTTTACGAAATTTCAAAAGATCAAAGTGTTTAATGATATAATTGATGACTTGAATTATTAGCTCGGTCCCCGATTGCATAATCTACGCTGTAATCTGAAAGTAAGGGTGACGTTCGCGCCACGACACGGGCGAAACAGCTGAAGACTGTGGTAGGTACAGTCGGTGTCGCTTGGCACGAAGGAGAGACGGCAGAGAAATGGGGCCCTCCGGAAAAATCGATTCAAACTCTCTCCGCGAGTACCTAAGCCGCGCTTTAAAAAGCCAGTGAAAAATTGCCAGCGGTTTTCCTCTTTCATTTTGTTTTCCCGCGCCCAGCCCCTGTGTCCCCGGCCCCTCCCCCCCCCTCTCTCTCTAACCACCGCGGTGGTTCCACACCTTTCCCTCCCTCTCTCTCTCTCTCTCTGCGTCTCCTTGTTGCCAACCCTCTTGCAACCGGTCCTACCGACGACCGCCTTGCCCTCTTTCCATGCACCTTCCAACCCCGGCCTGTTTCTTTTTCTCTCCCGTTTCCACGCTTGCCTCCACCCTTCCTTGACCGGCCTGTGTGTGTGCCAGAAAACGCTTTTCTTATCCCGCTCACAGTGGCGTGGCAAACACTTCAGATTAATTGTATGCCCTGGCTCGGCGCGGCTGTTGATCGGGTCCCGCGAAATCGGTCGTTAAGAATTCTGGCTCTAAGCTCCCGCTGAATTATTCTATCCATCCCGTTTTAACGGGCAGTCGTTATTCTCGCGCGTGGAAATTGATTTTATTATCCTTCCTTGTGTCTTTCGTTGACGTTAATTTAATTTGCCTCGCGACGTACGCGCGTTTCGTCTGTATTGTATTTAAATGTAAATAATGTGACGTTGAATGCTCGATCGTTAGAGTTGATTGAAGAATTTGGAATATTTGGAGTTTCTTGAATTTAGAATCCAACGAATTTAGAGTTTAGAGTTTAGTTTAGATAGCTGCAGATAGAACGTTATTCGTGTTATTCACGTATCTGTAAGGAATAAGAGAGAATTTCGATAGAAAATTGTTGATTGTCAAAATGTACGGTATATTTTATCATTGTATCATTGAATGTAAGAGTGAATATAGAGAAGGAATACACACGCTTTACGATGCTTCAACGCTAATTCGATTCTTCCACCGTAAACTTTCAAATTGCTAACAAAATCTCTCCGATTTAATCCTCAATAATTCATTTCGTCTTATTTTCTGTGTCATTTTATTTATCTATGATCTTTCATTTTACCAAATTATTACTTATTTTATTTTATACGTTTAACCTAAATAATAATTGAATAACACTTCCGGCGGTCCATATTTTATTTTATTCACATCATAATTTTTTATATATTTAACTTACTTTGTGCATGTATAGTGCGTTTAATAATTCAAAACAGCTAAATAATTCAAATTTCGTTTTTCCAAACGTATTGCTTACTCTCGACGAAAAAAACTCTGCACGATGATTGCCACAATGCGGACAATTTCAATCCTTCCGATTTCCTTCGGATTTCATCGGCAGCGTGACAGCACACGAAACAGCCAGAGGTTAAGAAATACACGCGAGCGCAAATAAGCGCGCGAACGTGACTGGAAAATGGATGATAACGAGGAATCGCGAGCCCACGGTGGACAGGATTGTAAATTAGCCGGGGGAAAAGTCGGCGGAAAGAATGGGGCGGGGAGAGGGGAGGGAGTACGGAAGTACGGGAGGGGGGCGAGCGAAGCGTTTGTGAAACGTTACGTTGTCGTTTATCGTTTCCGTGAATATCGCTTTTATCGCTCGTCCCACGCTTGTCATCTCGTGAGTTAGGTACGACGTGACCAATTAATAATGTCACGCTTTCGTTCGAGCGAGCGAATTTGACGCAGCTGTAACTGCGAATGTGGACTTTTCTGCACTTTCGCGGAACGTGAAAGCACGAAAGCAAAGCATAAAAGCATAAAAATCTGCATCATTGCCATATATTGTATTATATTATATTATATCACATCGTATTACAACTATAATATGTTCATTCGTATTTTCACCATCATCAATTCATATTTTCGAGGATATAACTTAAAAAAAAATAGAACTTTAGTCAGATTTTAGAAGATAGAATTTGAATTGCAGAAAGCAGCAGTACATTTTAGATAATTCGTACGTTTTTTTCGTGTTACGAGCAATTTTAAATTCTGGGTATTTATAATATTTAATCTGTTGCGATATTGTGTTATGAAATTATAATGATATAATGTAACATGCGCAGATTCCAGTCTTTCATTTCACCTCGCACAAAATTCGGATTCCGCATCGGTCAACCGCGATCTAGTTATGACAATTGTTCGTTAATCACGCACTCACGCAATGCGTTTTATTTTTCATTTGATTGAACAATCGATCAAAGCCAGTTTGAATTATCGCACATTTTTTGTTACATGGAATTCGTTGGAAGTTTATGAAAAGTATTTCATACTCTCAGCGAAAGTAACAAATTTACACGGATTTGTCGGACTTTTTTAAATTTCTCAACTTTCCGGAAATTACTGAAAAATTATCGAAATTAAAGGGTTAAAAAAACGCACGTACGCGTTTAATTAATTCGTTAATCAGTTAATTTCAATTCAAAGACGAGGGTTATCAAATAAACGTAGACTAAACTTGTAATCGATGGTGCGATTCGAAAAAGTGATTTTGCGCGGGACAAAATAGGCGTGGGACGTGCAACGAAATTTGTTCAAAAACGGGCCTTTGTTTTCGAAAGAATTGGCTGCAAATATTTACATAGTAAGTGTCAAAGTCAATTTTTCTTCTTTTTTTTTTTCCGAAAACAAAGACCTGCGTGGAAAAATGTTGTTGCATATTTTTCATTTACTTGTTTTCACCGCAGCATCTATTTCTGGCGCGGAAAATGTATATAAAACGTTCTTGTCATTATTGTAATTATAATCCGAGTAAGTTTCATTCGGTTCGCTGCGCATATTGTAAACAACGGTGTATGAATCTACACGTTCTATCAAACGAATGCAGGAAACATCGTTAATATTTCATAAATCTTGACCAACGGATTAATTACGATGCGCGAAACACCGGGGGGAAAAAATATTTTAAACTTGACGCACTGCTACGCAAATCGGATGTAGGTCATGTTTCTTTCCCGTCGCGGTAAATTAAATTAATGAAAAAAAAAAAACAACATTGATCGCAACGTTGTTTTTATCTTCGCGTGTTCGTCTATTGTTTTAGAAGATGCACAATTAGTTGCAGTTGATCCTTGGTTGTAACGTTTCGCTCGACAATTAAAGCACCGCAATTAAGAATCGAAGAAGAAAAATCGGTGCGCTGCGTTTATAAATATCAACGAGAAGCACGTCAAGCTAATAAAGCAACGTACATCGAGCTAATTAAAGATAAAAGAAACACAGTTGTTTTTGGGAAAGAATGCACCAACTGTGAAGACGATACTCTCTTCTTCTACGCGTGTGTGAATTCAGTAGGAACGCCAACGTAAAGCACGCCGTAATTTCTATGGACACGGCTTCAAGATACAGCGATAGCTTCCTCCTTATAGCTTCTTTCTTAAACGAGATAACACGGAGGATTCTTGCGTTGCATTCTTTAGATAAGTCGTTTGAAAGGGAGCAAACGTTCGCTGCAATATTCTTTCCACGTTTCGCGAGAGAGAGCACAAAGTTAAGCCTGCTGTTGAATATTCGATAAATCGTCTCAATTGTCTACGAAGGCATACAGCTTTGTGCAAAAATATTGGAAACGCGATGCCGAAGCAATTTTTTTTTTTTTGTAAATAACCGAGATACGATTACGCAATGAAACGCAATAACCAAGATTGTTTACAAGGTGTTCAGAATGATCCTGAATCTTTTAAATTAAATAAAACGTGCAGCTTTCTCTATCAGGATTTGAATTGATTTAACTCGAACGTAATAATCAGAGAGATATTTATATACCATTGTTTCCATGTTGCGATAGTTCAAAGTGATGTTCGTAAAATTGTATATTTCCGTACATTGTTTCCCTTCAAATGTCGCATTTTTATATATTTTACACGATTAACATTTGCACGCGTATTTTCTCATCTTTTATATTTTAATTTTAATTTTTAAGCATTTGATCGGAATTGACTCGTGTAAGTACGAGGGCGTCGCAATTTATTCTTCACGCTTCACTATTTTTATCGTTAAAGAAATTTTGCAGATCTCTTTTCTTCGAAAAAATAAAAATGCTCCAATCGTAAAGAGAATACAGCGATAAGTCACATAAACCTTTAAGAAGCCATCCGTGACCTTCCCTACGCAGGGAAAATATCTTGCCTTTCTCGTCAATCCTCCGTTTTTTGTATATCTTTATCCTCTAAACCGAACAATGTAAAATTACGTAAAATATTATGAATCTAATTCCGCTATAAAGTTGTGATTTTTTTTGAAAAATTCTGCAGGTATTATATCGTTGCATTCTCAAATTGTATTATTCAATACAAGAAAAGAAATATTAGCTCGATTTTCAAGTAGCAAATGAAGTTTCAAGTGACAAAATTTTCGACTCTTCATCTGTATGTATAATATCTGTGGATCGACCAATTAACCCGTCGAGAATCAACATTACGTTGGCGTAAAATTTCATTTTAAATGCGCAGTCTGTCACTATACGTAATGTTTACTTAAACTTGTCAGAGAAACCCCGGAAACCTTCTCATCTCACTAACATGTTATCAAATCTTATCTCAAACCATCGTCGATATGATAGATTTCAAATTTCGTTCTACATTTTTCTCTAAAATTAACGTTGACTTCTATTTCAGTACCTTTGTTAGACAGATTTGTTAAATACGTATCATAAACCATCTGAGTTACGGTCTCAAAGCAACAGCAATTTTTCACGCTACGGTATATCCGAGCGTATTCATTCTCTTCTCACTAGTTTCACAGAAAAAGTCTTAGCACTGTATTAGAGGTAATAAAATCGCAACAGATCCTGCGTAACTGCTCAGCTCTCAGAGTTAGGTAAGAAGGTGTGCAGTTTAACCGCGTTTCAATTAACACATACATATGTATATATATCCGTCCATTAGACTGAGGCCAGCTCGCAATAGAAACGGCGCGGCAGCAGCATCGTAGCAGGCTAGAACTCGATACTTCCGGCACGGACCGTGTATTTTAGGCAATCCGGTACAGCGTTAGGCTGTTAATATCGCAGCTTGATCTCAGTTGGAGAACCAAAGCTCGCTTTTGGGTTTAAATGGCGGCTAAGTAAGCTCTGGCCCCGCTTTTCTCTCTCTCCCTCTCTCTCTCTATCGCACGGCTTCTCTGGCTCCCTCGTTCTTCACTCTTAACCACCCTTCGCCGTAACGCGCGCCAACTAATACGTATAACTGCGCGTTGCGGTTGCCACCACCACCACCACCACCACCACCGCCACCACCGATGCATAGACAAACACAGACGGCAAACCTCTTAAATATCATTTTTCTGCCATCTCGAAACGAGTATTTACCAGCAGGCGTATAGTTGTTTGAGCCCCTCTAAGCTTGAAATTCGTCTTGAAATTCGATTTCGTGGTGTTGCACGGGTTGACCAATTACTCGCGAGATTTACACTACAGATTTTTGTGCATTTGCATACGAAAGTAAATCAAAGTGCTCTGAAACTACTGTGATTTTTGTTTCCCTCTAGCTCAACTGATATTGTCCAGCCATTGGGAATCGTGATAATTTTTGATTGAAATTTGATCAAACGAAATTTCCAGTTACCGAGCAAAAAGGTAAAAGTATTCGTGATCTGACACGTAAGAGTCAATTCTCAACTCGTGTCACTGCACGTTGATTAGAGAGAGAGATTGTCAAAAAAAGTCACAGATCATCGTGTTGAAGCACGTTGCACCAGGTTCAAATATTAGCGTCGTTTTAGCATCGAAACAGCTCTACATTCTGCAATTAAATATTAACCAAGAAGTAAAATAAAATATTTTACGCGTATCCTCTACTTTATTCCCATGCTTTTTTCTAACAACTTTTCAACGAAGCATTTATGAGCTTTCTTGCCACGCGACGAGTAATTTTTATACGCTGGCAGAGTTTCAACGTTAAACACCGCGCGTTTTTAAATTCATTCCCCAAATACTCCAACGTTTCCCCTTTTCCTCCGTTGTCACGTACCACTCTAACTTACGATACTCATAATACACGAATGGCATAATTAACGTCGGGTTCTTTCACGTCTCGACGCAGTTTCCTTCTGGCGCGGCGCGGCGGTCAGAGGCAAAACACGTTAAAGTCCGTGCAGAGTCCGTGAATTCCCGCGGAACACGTACGCGTACGTGGAAAACAAACAGACAACGAGGCAAGGAACGCGCGTGATGTCGATACGCGGGGTGGCACGTTGGCGCGGTGGCGCGGTGGCGCGGCGAGGTCGCGGCGCGAGTATAACGACGTGTCCCTCGGCGGTGCGGGGTGCGGGGTGCGGGGCCGGAGGGGGAGGACACGGGTTACTCCTGTGCGAGATTTCGTTATTAATATTTAACTGCGCCGGAAAGATTAAAAAGTTTCCAGGAATTTTAATATAGCCACCCCCGGGGGAGTCGTTTCCGCGCGGAGACCGTTGCCAGATGCGCACACGGCCGAGTTCTCCTCGCCCGCGATGCGAACGTGTGTAGGTGCACCCGCTGCTCGCCAACACCCGGCCCTCGGATATTTACGCGTGTGCGCGCGTGAACCGCTAAATAGCGATACGAACGTCCAGGAACTGATTGCACGTAATAAAAAGCATCGGGGAGAAACGAAAGGGGCGAGAGCTCGTTCTGTTCGCCGCCTCGTTCGCCGAGGCGAATGTTATTAATTCGGTGTTCTTTTGTTTTTCCTTCCTTCTCGCGACGCGTTTTCCTGAAATTACGGCGCGAGGTAATTGGCGAATTAACACGAGGAACGAGATGGTAGATAATTTTTGATTTTTGTTCTCCTCGTTCCAAGGAAAGGAAAATTGGAAACTTTGTCGCGAGTTATTCTCTCGATCTGGAAATCAATATTGTAGCGCAGAGCCGGTCAACTGGCGGCCTGCGGGCCCTTGCCCCTGTTTTTCAAGCGTTACTCCCTCCGCTGCGTCGATCCCCACTCTATCGCTGGTCCAGTGGAGGGGATAGCTCTAGCGGCGAGAAAAGTGGGGGTAAAGGCCCGCGGGCGGCCAGTCAGCCACCTCTATTAGTAGAGTCAGAAACATTTTTCAGTGCTTTCACATAGTATATTATTATATTATTGACAATTTGTGACAATTTTCGAGAAGAGAAGTATCCTCGCTTATTCATTCGACATTATAGGGATAAAATGAACGATGGCTTTCAGCCAAGTTTCATCGTTGTACGATCTTCTTTTTTCATTAAATTATAATGTTCAGCGTCCGAATATCAGTGAGAATCATAGTGTATAAGGAAGGACGAAATAATTGCATAGAACGGGAAATTAAATAGGGTAATTAAATTACGCGTTTTCCACGTAAACTCCGAAGAAAGATAATATAACATTAAAGTATTTTGCACCGTTGTGAAAATTATGCGATACTCTTTTAAATTTCGGTCTTCTTTTTTAATTTTGGTTTTCTATTTCGTTCTTGTTATTTCGAGAATTGAGACTAGAGCGAAGAATTGAATGGAATATCGAATATTTTGTTGCGAGTTGAACGTTATGTGATATTCGATTTTTTCTAGAATCAGTTAAAACAAATGTTTGCGATAAATATTATATATATACACCATAGTTATACAAAAGAGTGTGTATAACTATCAGGTACATTCTTCGCGCGAATTTTATACGTATCCTTTCTTCAAACTCTTTCATTTCGTCCGTAAGTATCAAACCCTCCGTAAATCCTCTAAAAACTAAGAAGCCAATCGAAGCAAGTAAAACCCAGATATCGTATAAAACGTATAAAACCTAAAGCATCAAAATTTTCGTTGTTAGGAAACAGCTGAAAAGAGAAAAAAAAGAAAAATCACTGGCTTCGATCGCGCGTAAATCAAGCCAGCGCACGTTTCTCTTCATTTCCATCAAAATTTCGATTTTCAAACGATCACCTTTCCATTATCCGCAACAGAACCCGCCGAACGGGCTAACAGAATCGAATTCCAGGAATTAAAAAGTCAATCCGTAAGTTATTTGTAGCGCGAGCAGCAGGATTTTATCGACTCTCGTTATCAATTTCGCAGCAGCAGCAGCAGCAGCAGCAGCAGCAGTAGCAACAGCGACGCGTTCCAACTGATCCAACGATCATCAGAGGGACAGATTCGCAGTGTAGGTTCGCTCGTTGTTCGTTAACGCTCGATTGAACAACCTCGTCCCCTGCAGAGCTTGCCACGGGTATATCGTGCCACGAAAGTTCCCCAGCCGATCGCAAGGTCGAATCCGACATCCGGCTACTAAAGTTCTCCTCTCGGTTCGACTGGCGAGATCGTGCATTACGGCTGTCGCCGAAAATGCACCCTCTCTCTCTCTCTCTATCTATCTATCTCTCTCTATTTCTATCTCTCTGTCACTCGACGCGACATCGTTACGAACCGGCAGTTCCCGATGAAACTTTTTCCTTTGACGTTTCTCCTTTTATTGCCATTTGCATCCGACTCGCTCCTCTCGATTTAACTTAGGTTATGCTCGTCTTGGTGCTCGTTTAATTGTTGTTGATAAAGGTAGTAATGCTTCTCAAACGCGTCGCGAAACGCGGTTTGGTAAGTCTTGCATCGCGAAATCCCTCGTCCTGACGTTTCGAAGATTCGAACAGTGTGAGAAACTTTGTGCGAGAAAGATTTACGTTTATTTGAAGGGGAAATCTTGGTGTGCAACTGTTGAATGCACAAGACAAGAGAGTTTCGGTGACAGGTGTAATGTATAATTCTAGACGTGGTTGTTGCATGGTTTCTAACATTAAAAAGTGTATAGTTTGTGGTATTGGAGAATTTTAGACTTTTGAAGACCCATAATTGATAATTAAAAATTACATCAATCTGAAGAATATAATTGGCCATTTGTAACGAGTCACATTATTATGTAAATCAAGCAGTATCATAACACTTCTTTCGACGCTTGAAGGTTTTCACTCTAATTGTAAAACTCAGCCTGTTTCTTCAAAACAACTCCTAACTCAAAACTGTCGGCTGCATGAATTGATTCTGTACTAACACGATCAAAGCGAATACGAAAGAAACGCATTTATAATTTTTTTTACAAAACTTTGACTCTTGTAAATTCATATTTCATATTTGCCAAATATGAATTTATTATCTGACTGAAGTTGAAATAAACCAGTGTTCGCCATTTCTCCATGAATCATTTGTTTCCTGGAAGTTTTATTGTGAATGTTCTGTTGTGATGGGTGAATTCATTCGAATGAATATCTTTTTGACGCGAATGAATTTCTTACGACATTTTTATTCCGGGTTATTTATTATTTCGTGTTGGTTATTTGTTATTTTGTGACTTACGTATTGGGGAAGGTATGCTTGTTTAATGGATCCATAACGGGAAATGAAAAAGTAATGTCACATTCAGAATATTGCGTTACATCACCGAAAAATGTATATAGCTTTCAAATAATGAAAGCATGTTCATTATATTTTGCTACACTGCTAGCAAAAACTACGAAAGGAATAATTAATGCGACTGAAAAATGCATTCTTGCTAATGGAAGTTACATAGAATGCAGCGTGTAGTTCTTTCAATAAAACAAACTAGATAAATTAAAAAAAGAAACAATTAATTCGATAACGCTGTTACATGAAAGAAATACATGAATCAATAATCTGTCAAACAGATAATCCGTGATGTTCGAATGTTAACAAAAATGAAGTAAATAAAATTTACGTTTCTATATCATCCTAAGTTTCTGTCACCTTATGTTTCTACCAACTACACAAGTAGGTGTATTTAAACACCATCGATCAAGTAATATGTATCGAACAATGTAATGTACCAATATTGCTAATCGCGAGACTCGCCGTTTCGTTGCTTGAAATTATAAAATTTAAACGCATTAAAAACACGTGACATCGAAGACAAGCTAGTCGGACGTGCTAATCTTCTTATCAAGGGCTATTGATCGAAGATTTCAGTGCAGTGTGTACGCGTACGAAGGACTAACTGCAAGACCAAAGCTTATTGCTCGCAATCTAATCACCAGCGGAAGCAAACATTTGACTTCCATGCGCTTATCCCTCCCACGTAACTGATTTCCAATTATAGTCCAACGTAATCATTTAGCTGCTGATAATCCAACGAAGGTAGCTTTGCTTCGTTGAAAAGTCTTTGATTCAAATCATATCGGAGAAGAGAGGCGAGGGTCAGTTGATTGAACTTTTGCTTAAAAGTTTCACAACTTGTTCGTCCACTCGCGCGTCCTAATTTATTATTATTGGAAAAAGGTAAAACACTTCATTGTCAGGAATTTCAAAAATTTGCTAGCGAGTTGGAAAGCTGAGTTCGTGCAAAATTCAATCCTCCATGGACAATGCGTGTTCGAATTTTTTTGAAGTGTTCTTCCGAGATTTATTGTACGACACAGTCGAGACTTTGTCAAACAGTTCAAAATTTCCCTGCATGTTTCGAAAGGAGTAACAAGAAAATTACGACAGACGGCCAATATCGCGAATCGAATTCCTAACTTGTTACCCGAAAAGGTCCTCGGAAGGCAACGATGCAAGTTTCGTATCGCAAACAACGTTCCAACGTTACGAATACACGGGCTCCGAATCTCTCTTTGCTCTCTTCGGCTCTCCGTTACTTTCTCGAACTTGCAACATTTTTTCCTCCCCCCGTCCCCGCGCTTTTTCTTCGCCGAGCGTCAAACCCCCACTCGGCGATGGGCGACAGCAGCGAAATTTATGCACGTATGACGACGGAATAATATTTTTACTCTCCTATCGACCGCGTCCGCGTTCCAGGAATAACACGCGAGTAACGCGGGCTGGGAACGCTTTTCGAATGTTCTCCTTAAAATCCCGCCCGAGTACAGCTGCTATTTCTTCGTCGACGCCAAGGGGGGACAGAGAGAGAGAGAAAGAAGGAAAGGAAGAAGAATGCTTTGCCTCTCGCAGATCGTCGCTCGTCGCTCGCGGGAGAGGCGTGTAAAGAGGTGACGGAGTTACTGGAGGGGCGGTGGGGTGCAGCGTGTGACGGCAGGGGGTGGGGAATCGAAGAGGGAAGGGTTGGTCGGAAAAGTTGACAGCTTCCGAAAGTTTCGACACCCCTGTAGAGAAAGCGACGGCTCGATTAGTTTGCAAACGACCGTACTTTTGCCCAAGATCTTTATCCGCGAAAGTACGAGCAACTTTCGCATGCTATCGGCCAGGCAGCGCGCTAAGGGATACGACTGGCTTCAATTATAATGTCCGGACATAATAATTCAGCTTTCACTGTTTCCTCGTATTCTTTCTCTCTTCTTACTCTGCCCCATTCTTCTCACTCTGCTACGACTTTTTTCCCGGAGGTGAGGGGGGGCAAGTTGCTTTCTTTTTCTCATCTTTCTCTTGGCGCACAATTGACGAGCAGCGCCCGATAGTTTCGCCGATCGAAGTTTTTTAATTGCAACGATACAGCCTGGAGTTTTTCAATTCTGCCTGCCGCCGGACGAATATATGTTTCATCGTTTTAATTGAGCCATTTTGCCGTCATTATCCGCGCCGGAGGATCGTTTTCGACGTTGAACTTTTTCTCTTTCTCTCTCTGCTCGAACTCGATTGTTACATTAGGCCGTGGTTGCGACCGCGAGGATTTTATATCCGATTCGTGTTGTAAAAGTTGCTCTGTGTCAAAAAGAATCTATTTCACTCGACTATTGGCGAACGGTATTTTCCAACTGTTTCGAGTGATAAATTACGCAAAGAAACGTTGCTTTCATCACTACACGTGTACATATGTCACGAAGAAAGCACAATATTTATCATGCCGGGACGTGTTTGTTAAATATGACGAATATAACCAATTAAATTGAACAGTAAATTAATATATTATTGATCGCGAGTGATTGAACTAAATTATATTTCATATGTGGAAATAAGGGAGAAATAGAGGACACAACCAATGCATTTTAAGAGATGATTCCTTTACGTAAGTATATAAAATAAATTCTCTTTTAAAGTTAAAACTTAACTGTTTCAATTAATTCATCTCGTACGCAAAGTTCATTCTGTAAATTCAGTTTAGAGACTGTTCACAGGAAACTAGATATTTATATTTATATACAATCGTTGTAATTACTTGATTGCCACTTTTACTTGTTTATGCGAAATTTGACACAAGCTAAATCACAAAAATATACGTGTAAGATCGAGTGTTTGTTATAATTTTTGACAGACAAAATAAATCTGTACCTAAGATCTATTTTTTGAATTTTTGTCGCAGTTTGTGTTCTTCTTCATTTGCTCCACTCGCGGAAAATTTCGCAGTCTAGCGATTAACGCGTGTTTCAGTATTCCCGGCAGTATCCTGTATTCCGAAATTCTTTTCGGTTCCTTTCTAAATTTCCTATAATTTCCCTCGAAATCCGATGGCCTCAGTTTTCTTCGTTTGCCAGTGCACATATCAGCCCCTGGTACGAGAAGCCAAACCCTAAAGTGGACGAAGGATCAAAGCAAAATCCGACGAAATAGCTTACCCCACCGGATATCGAGTTTCGAGGGTGGAAGAGAATTATTACTTACGGAGCTTTCACTGGCTGCGTACTTACTTACCCCCTTATTGGCTATCCCAAAGCATTCCAGTATTTCTCATACTGACCCAACTGCTATTTACCTGTCAACACATTTTATTCCGTTCTGTGAAATAATACCAATCTCGAACAATAACTGCTGCAAGTAACATTTCACTCGCATACTTTAACTATTCGCAGTGTATAATGATTGTTGGCACGATTTCCCGAACAGAGGCAATTAACCCTCGAACGCATAAATTCTTTCTACCTCGCAGATTTGGAATTAATTCGTGATTTTCGTTTTTAAAAATTAATGCGGTTGATATTACGTTTCATCTCAAATTTGTAAATAATGGTGGTGCTTTTTCTACAATAATACAATAACACGTGTCTTTGATTGTTCTGTTACGTTTAAAATGAAATTTATAAGTTCAACATCGGAGACAATAAAATATTATAAAAGTAAAATGATATAAATAAATTGATGTGATTGATGTCCTTTGCAGTGGTCAAATAATTTTCACACTATCACCTCGAATCTGTGTTTTTTCCCTTTACTTTTGTTCTTCTGTCGAAAAATTCTTCAAAAAAGTTGCTACATGTACTTTTATCAGTTAAATTGATATTATTATTAAATTAAAAATAATTTCTAAGCACTCAACATCTCTGAGTTGTATTAGTACGAGCCATAGTATACTAAAAAAAATGTGATTTGTAATTTACAATTTCTGCACATTGTATCATTATAAATATGTATTCTACACATATTTGTATTTGTAAATTTCCCAAATTCCAACTGCACAAATGTATCCGCCGTTCAACAACCGCATCACAAACCTAAACTGCAAATGGCAGTCACCGAAACTGTCAGTCAGTTTGCGCAATACGCAATTGAATCGGATCAAAGTAATTGATATTTTGCCAAGTTGATTTATAGATACAACGCTTGTTTATAGGTCTACGGAGATCTGTACAGTGTTGCGAATGTGCGGTCACTTGATTTATCACCCTTTAACATTATCACTCCTATCCTGTACCCAAGAACTATTCTCCCCGTCTTCACCCTTCAGCCACCACCTAGCTCTCCTCGGTGGTTTGAGACTTCCTGCAAGGGTTTACGAAATGAATCTACGGTCTAGAGTTCTGGCCAGGGGTTGAAACTCATAGATCAGTCACAATCCGATGAAAGAAATCTGCGATGCTCTGTTTGGCTAACACGGACGTACCTTTATGGTGAAATAAATCTCTCAACGCGTGTGCATCGTAAAGATTCTTTTGAAAGAAAAAAGAAATATACACATATGTAATCTGTAATATTTTACTGTCATACTATACTACATCATACGTGTATATAACTGTATAATGTAATTTATAAAATATAATACTAACTGAATAGTAAATTAATAGAAATTGCTAATATTTTTTAAGCAATAAAATGAAAGATATGGCGCGTTAGTTCAGTTCAAATGGTAAGTAACAGAATAATCCTTCAAGAAAATTGACTTTTCATTGAATAGATAACAAAGAAGAATCGTTATATACGCAATTGTTATACGTTAGTTTGTTATGTATCGTTAGACAAAGCTCTGTATTTATACATTTCTAAATTTAGAACGCTAAAACCTCCCTCCCGATTCTTTAATTACGCAGAATGACAAGAAACACTCGAGATAAACGTTACTCGGTTGCGAGTAACGAGAGCTATTAAATCAAACAATCGTCAATAAAGCGACAGAACGAACGAATCTAGAACGAACGAATTAACAAAGCAATTACTTCTTCGTCGCGCAGAATCTCAAGTTTGCAATAGCAAAACTCAAAAAGTATAGCAACAAATACGTTTAAGATTGTTACGAAATTTTTACACTTTTGCAACCCCTTTACGAACCAAGTACTTACGAACGAAACACCGTTGCCAATAATTAATATTCATCGCCAGGGTCATCAACGGGGGACAAAACGATCCCTACTTACGTTGCTCGTAACATTCGTAAAATTGCATATAAAGAGGCGAAACGCGGCGGCGACGGCGGCGCGGCGTCGTCGCCGCCGCGTTCAGTGGTAATAGAAGGCAGTCGTAGAGGGTGATATTCCGTGAAATGATTCAAGGAAGTCGGCGAATAATGCGGCTCGCTGGTTCGGCGGTAGGCACTTAAAATCCGGAGACTGGAGTCCTTTGCCTCCGGTCGGAACGTCCGGGGGATTCCACCCCAGATATCCACCCTCGCTGCCAGGGTTATAATAGTAGCCGGTCGCCAGCGCCCGAATCCACCGAACGAGCGGTGCACTCGGACTTGAGACGTTGTCAGGGTTTAAATCTTACCTCTCTCCTCCCCTGCTGCATCACCGCCCGCCATCCTTTTCCTCTTCGCTGCCTGACTTTGCTACGACCGACCGACCGACCGACCGACCAACCGACCGACCGACCGACCGACCGACCGACCACCACCCCCCCAGTTGCTCTCTGCTTCTTCTTCTTCTTCTTTTCTTCTTCTTCTTCTTTTCTTCTTCTTCTTCTTCTTCTTCTTCTTCTTCTTCTTCTTCTTCTTCTTCTTCTTCTTCTTCTTCTTCTTCTCCTCTCTTTCGACCTCGCCGTCTCTCGACAAACTGACCCCGTAAACTTCGCCTCACCCCGGCCATCTCTTCGACCCTCTCCTCCTCCTCCCGCTGTCTCGCCGCGTTTCTCCCTTCTTCCACCCTCCCTCGCTTGATAGTTCTTCCCCTCTCGTTTTCTCCGTTCCACCGAGAGGCGAGACGTTCCTCCTTATCCCGACGACCGCACGACTGCCTCGCCGCCTCGGCAAATAGTCAAAGAGAATTTCGGTTCAACGAAGCGGTGACATAGTTATGACCCGCCTTTAACGTACCTACGTGCCGCATTCGTAATTGTCTCGTTTGTCTCCGCGCGCGTACGCGGCCGCGAGTACACGTTCGGATAGGTTAATAAGCGAGGATATATTTATTCGTCGGCGCGAAGCTTGCGTGCGAGCTCTTTGGCGAGTTGTGGGTAGCTATCGTGTTGTGGGTTGCTAATTGATACGCGCTCCTCTTCGAGGTGTCTCAACGGCGTGCTTTATGCTTCGAGGCGTGCGATCGCATCGTTTTGCGATACAACTTGAGAAAGTACGATTCTTCCTTTTTTTTTTTTTTTTAGCTCGGAACTGTTCGCTTTATCGAACAGGCGTGCTCGTTCGCAGCGATATATTCGGAACAAAGTTCACGACGAGAGAGAGAGAGAGTATTGTACAAATCAAATTGTGAAGATGAGCGATCTGATGAGTACGAAGACAAATTTGAGATTTCTTACCAAGTTTAAACGAAATTCATCTTCGTCTTCGTTCCAATCTGTGATTTAAAATAAAACGTAATGTACAATTTTGTTAAACGAACTACTTCAGACTACTTCAGTGACAAATTATCATTTTATTATATGATAAAATAATATCTTATATAGTTATAATTCACAGTTATAAAGTACAATAAATATAAAGTAAAATAAATCAATTATAATATGCTAGAATAATATATAATAAGTATTTATAAAACACTTTTTAGCAACTAATTAAAGCAAGTATTAAATGAAAGAAATTTGATATAGCAATTTCGGGTATGTTAATGGAAAAGGAAATGTATATTGTCGAGTCAAATCTGATCCGGTCACAGCTATTATATAGTCTGAGAGTTAATTAGAATATTTCCTACGACTCGGCGATATGCACGAATTAATCCCGTTTAGAACTACCGTCTCTCTATCTCAGAACAATTCCTTTATTATTCGACACGAGTAACTGTTGTAAAACTCAGTCGCAAGTAATAGGGAACGTTAAAGTTCCCCTGTGTGAAAAATTGTCCAAAGTTGGCGAGTATAAAACTACTCACTGATCAGAGAGTTCGCAGTCATTTGTTACAATTGTTGTCTGTTGCAATGACATTTGATGCAATTACTGCAATCTTTCTTACACTTTAAATGTATGAAAACTATTAAAAGCGTGATACAAAGATCATGAAACAAGTAAATTGTAGATTTTTACGAATTTACAACAAACTAGAAGAAGTGAAAGATGCACACGGTGTGAGAAGATACGTGAAGTATTCAAACCTTTTTTGTAGCATATACTGTCACGAAGTATGTAATTTTCTACATTTTCAAAACTACGAATTTTCATTCCATCAACGAATGACACGAAACGTCCCTAACGCAACGAACACACAGTTCCCAAAAGGTGTAGTACAAAAATCTAAAAGGAAAAACCACATCACCGTGATGTGTAAATAAATTCCTTCAATTAACTCCGTCAAACAGTTACTCCCTCCTTTTCTCAATCTCGAGAAACGATTCTTCCATTACTCGATTCGTGTAAATCTTGTAAAATTCAGTCGCACGTAATGGGGAGCAGAAGAGTGTGTTCCCCTGTAAACGGTTTCCCGAAGTTATCCGAGGGAACGTTTGCGGTGGGGGCCAGGCGGTAGGGAGTGGGAAGATGTGTAATGGGTCGACTCTTCCGGTAGGAAGTTTTCAGGATGTTTGACGGCGGGTGAACTGGCCAGGCATGTCTGAGGTAGGGGTTTCGGTAGGTAGGTCAACGAGTATGAAATTTCAATGAGGCAGCTACTCTCCGTCACCACGGAAGAATCCCCCGGCACGCGTATAGTCCACCGGGGGCTGAAATTATGCTCAGAGTCTGAAATATCGAGCGCGCAACGCCCTCCTCTATCCACGAGGGCGGCGAAGAAGAGAAACAGAGAGGGCGCGCGACCGGAGAGGGATGAAGAGGGACGGAAAGACGTTCAAGCAAGAGAGGGCCGCATCGTGCATTCTCTTTGTAAACCCCTGCTAAGGATCTCACGGCTACTCCTTGCCCTAGTGCAGATAGAGGGAAGAAAATAGGACCGGGGAACATCCGAAAAACAGCCCACGTACGAGTCTCGCTTTGAAGCCCCGATATCTCGTTTGCCAAAAGTCGAAGCTCCGGTGAAATCAATGTTACACGCAATTCTTGTCTCGCTGCTTTTAGTTTCGCTTTTAGTTTCCTCCTTTTTTTTGTTCCGACTGTCTTTCCTCTCTACTATTTCTTTTTTTTTTTTTTTTTTTTTTTTGCTTTCTGCTTTCACGTGATTTCTCATGGAACGAACGAGTTAAGATGTCGAACATTTGGAAATTTTATTTCTGATCGCACACAGTATTATCGTGTTACATTGGAACTTATAAGGTTGAGTGAAAATTATTGGATACTAAAATGCTGAACGTTCAACAACAACCACATTATTTTTTATCACTGAAAGTGATTTTAAAAAATCGAGCCTCTTCAGGTGCAACGCTGATGCAACGAAAATTAGCGATTGGTTGACTTGGGTCACGTGATTCGTAAGGGGGTGTGGGGTAGACCTCGAGTCTGTAATTTGTTTCGCATCGATTCAAATGTTTGCATGTCGATAAAATTTTATGGCAAAAAGATCGTCTTCATTTCCTAGTCAGAACAGTTGCTTCTGGGCCTTTCAGTGAGACGAATCGTGTACTGGGGTACACAAGTCGTACAGTTTTTCTGTTTCTTTCTATCTTTCTGTTATCTCGTCGAACTTGGCCAGTCTGGTATAACAAATAATAACATTGATATTTCAACAGAGATACAACGAATATATCCTTCTTTGTTTCTTTTCGCCAAATTCTTTCCTCGTGTTCGTTCGAGCAACTTGTTTGCGTTAAATAAGTTTCCTGGTAAAAGTATTTGAGAAGTAGCCAAAAAACGACTCTGCTCTCTCTCGCTTTATTCGGAACAATGCAGCCCAACGATACACACCACCGACAGCATCGAAGAAGCCTGAAACGGCAGGCTGATGAGAACAGTTTGAAAAACGCGAGGAAAGGAAAAACATGATTCAGCGAGGGAAATTTGAAGTTGCGACGAAGAACGAGAGTGCTTTAATTAAAAATAAAGAAATCCTGGCCTGGCTGAAGGAGGGGGATGGAGAACGAAAACGGACAAAGCCAGAAATTAGAAATAGCGGTATAGGCGAGTACTTTGCTCATTAGGTTAGGAAAGTGCGCGCTTATAACGCAGACTCTTCCGCGAGTCGGCGTTTCAAGAAGCAGTTTGTCCTTTTCTATCCACTTTTCTTTTCCCCTTGCTACCGAAACTCTTTCGCTTGACTCGATCTCTTCTTCTTCCGGCGTGTTATTCCTGAACTCGCGCACGCAAACGCGTTGGTGCGCGGGAGAGTGAAAGTTGAAAGTACGCTGCTCGCTGGAAACGTCCTGGAAACGCTTTTTGCTTCTAGTCCCATTTATCGTGGATAATAATTTTCTTTGATATTTTATTTTAATGCAATGGAACGTATATAAAAAATACGTCATTTTAAATTCTGCATTCCATGGTTTTTTCTGGCTATCGTGTTTAATGGTTCTGTGTATATCGTTGACTTTAGAAAAGCAAGGGAAATGAGAAGAAATTGTGGTAATTTTTTTCTCTTCTTTTACGTAAAATTTCATATTTTTACGCTGCTACCTTACAAATTTCTTCTTTTCCGGCAACAATTGGCTACAAGCTTAACGTTTAAAAATAACTTTCTATTCTTGTCTTAACGCCAAAAGATGAAATAACCAGTTACAGAATTTCTGTATTTCGTGAAAATAATCGCGGTAGTGATTGCGTTGATGTGTTAACGATTTATAGATCTTTAAAAATTTCTTTTTTAGAACGTTGAAATTGAAAAATTGTTGTCTCCTTATGATCAATTTTACTGATTACACTCAGATTGACTTAATTCAATGATTTGGCAGTTTCTTAACTGCTAATATTCACCAGATATCAACGCAATAATTATTATTACATAAATACTTTAATTAAAATATGCTTTGCCTGACGAGTTTGTTCCTCGGTCTCCAGCAAGCAATTATTATAACACTTGTCGCAGATACAAAGCGTTAAAAGTATTGCACGTAATTTTATATGTTTTGTCAATCTTCAGTTCGAAGAATTAAAATTGAAAATTCAAATAGGACTGCAATGGACGACGATGTTGCGACTCAAATCGTTAATACTAATAATTACCTCGGACACGAATATTGAGAAACAAAGAAACAAGCTGTTTGACCAAAACCTCGCGTCGTTTGGTTTCTTCAGCTTCAAGATAAATACAAGATGTATTTGTTCCAAGACTTTCGAGCGGCGGTGTATGAGAATAAGAAGGTCGGGCCAGGTCGGTAGCCGGGGTCGTCTAACTTGCCGCTTCGTGCCTCGAGAGACGAAGCAGCAGCAGCAGCAGCAGCAGCAGCAGCGGAGAAAGAAAGCGGCCTCGAAGTGGAAGCGCGTCGACGCTAGGGTCCAGGCACTTGTTGTCCGACTAAAATATTCAAGCCACTCGACGGCACAATGATATGTGTCCGCCCTTTTCCCTACTTGGCTTCTTCTAGCTTTCAGTCTAGCAGAGTCGAATGGTTTCCAAGGCTCCTCGAGCTACTTCCAATTCGGCTCAGTTTGCCGGATATCCTACGACCTGGAAAAGCATTCCGCTGCGACCGTCCCTGTTCGTTCTCCTAGATTTCGTAGATTTCCCTACGATGGTCTGTCTACTATCTCGCCTGGCGATTTTTATTTAGTATTTAGTATTTGTCTTGTCGGGCCGAGTCAATGAATTCCGAGTCTCCTAAAGTGACCAACTATAATGGAATTCTCCCTTACGTAACAAACGCAACATGAGGGATGCAAACCCCGGGAAAATTGTGAAGAATGATAAAATAATAAATAAAATAATAGAATAACAAATAATAAGTAAATAAGAGAATAGTAAAATAATATAATTGTCAGAATTACTTTATGAGACTCACGCGACTTAGTTTTCCAATCACGCGATTGGGAAAGACAGAGAGAGTCTTACGATAAAGTAATACGCGAGAGTCAGTAAGTAGTTACGATGCGACGAAGACGCGACCACCCTCACCGTCCATTCCCAAAGCTCTCAATTTGATAATCAACCGTCTGTTGTCACAACGTATCCACGCACACGAATCGACTGTTGTTCTCCGCGGGTTCGCGCATTACCGGCAGACATTTGCCGATCAGGAACAGTTCAATTCCGCTAATTCCGCTCGATGTATCGGCAACGATTTGGCTGGATCCCGGATCTTGGTAATCAGTATCGTTTCCATGAATAACGTCGTTCGATCTAGCCGCAATCCCGTCCACGTTATTGTGCGCCCCACGACTCGAGCGCGTGCTCGTTCTTTTCCCCGGTACACGGCGAAGATTGATTTCTTCTTCTTACGGTCGATTGCTTATGGGAATTGACGAGATCCAGGCGCGAGCACCGGCGAGAAATCGTTGCACTTAATAACGCGGCTGAATAAACTGTACGGACAGGGGGATCGACTGACGAGGCCCTCCAAAGTTTGACGGTTATTTATCGAACGGGATACGCGGTACAAATTAACTGGCTGGTGGATCGAACGCTGATGTATCGGGATATTTCCGCACAGAATTTTTTCCGCGAAATTTCGTGCGTTTTATAAAACGTTTGACAATCTTGTTAAAATTTGGAGGTACGTAAGATGTTTACTATAAACTCGTAGAAAATTTAGCGTGCGATGTAAATGGGTAGTGTTATAAATGTTGAAGATGATTTTTATGAAAGTTTGAATATTTTCAAACGATTGGGCAAGTGAATCCTTTTTTTTTTTGAACGAAAGTTGTTATTTTCAATGGAATTTCCTCCTACATCCAAGATACGGATGGCATCGCTGTAGATAAATTTTCTGCGACAGGACACCAGTCCTGGTAAGAGTTGAAATTCTTTTCCGTTTGATCGATTTTCTTGAAAAATCATACAAAGTACGATGGACAGTCCACTTACAAAATTACGCAAACAGTAATACGTCATTTTCTCCGCGCTAGAAGAACCGAGAACGCAAGTAACTCGCTCGTGCGTGTGTGTGAATCGTACGTCAAACTCTGTTTGTTTCAATACATCTAAAAAAAAAAAAAAAGACTAGACGGATAGTACTCGGACTCTCGTACGACACACACCACGTGTATCGCGAGTATTCGAAAAATTCAGAGACGTGTGCGAAAAAAGCGCGCGATGCCTTCGATGAAAAAAAAGTAGGTAATAACGCGACGTCGGTGCAACGTGGCCGACATACATATATCCCTGTGTCCGGTAAAAGGAAACGTAATAAACAGATGATCCGTCGATATACATACTTTCAATCGTAATTACAACGTACCGCGAGAGAACGAGGCGGAGCTAGATAGAGAGGAGGAAGCCGAGAGACCGAAGCCAAGCAGGACGCGATGTTCAATTGGCAACTTTTTTCATTAGCGCATCGAAACCGAAGCGAAAGCGAGTAGCAAGCCGGAGTCTCGCGGCTACGAGGCACAGGCCAGGGTGCGTGGGGCCGCGTCCGAGAAAGAAATAGGAACGAGACCCGTGAGCCTCTCTTGCCGGACGTCAGCGGTGGCCGGTGGTGTGGCTTGGCCAAGCTGGCTCGAACAAAGAGGACCCCTCGGAAAAGGGGATGCGGAATGAGCGCAGCAGCCAGAGAAACAGATAAAGGCAGCGAGACGGCGGCGGTGGCGGGTCGGGCATTCACGATCGGACGCAACACGTAAAACGATGCAGCCCCAGAAACCGGCAGCCTTTCTATGAAAGTGCCTTTCCCCGCTTCGCCAATAACGCACACCTCCTGTGCAACTGTACCGAGAGGCAGTGGCAGCCTCCAGTCTGTACAGAGTAGCAGCAGCAGCAGCAGCAGCAACAGCAGCAGCGGCGGGACTGGTTGGTACACGGTAGATCGAGCGGGTAGCAAAGGGACAGAGGGAAACCTGTGCCAGGGTGACTGGAGTTGTGTGCTACGTCCACGCTGGAGACGAGATGGAAGGAGGAACGACGTTCAGACAGGAGAGAGAGAGAGAGAGAGAAAACACGGGCGAGAGCTCTTTGAATACAACCGCGATTCGTGTCGGTTCGTTGGTCGACCGAGGCTAGCTCGAGGGGCCGAGCAAGCTCGAAGCTGCGCGAAGAGAAGGGATGGAATTGGTACGAATATTTAAATGCCGAGGGATTTGAAAAGACTCTTCTTGGACGTTGCCCCCTTGGTCTACCTATCGCCAGGAAGAGCCTTGAACGTAGAATGGTTGCAACTCGGACCTCTAAAAAAACCAACCGAAAAGAAGAAGGAGGTCGAGAATCTGGCGAGGGCTGGGTGAAAACGTAAAGGAAAGGACCCAGGCGGCGGAGGAGGAAGAGGGACAGGGAGCAGGAGTTAGCCGACTGAGATCCCAAGTGTGCGTCCCTCTTTTCCCTTTTCTTTCTTTCTCTGTTCCTCTCTCTCTCTCTAGCGCGCGCGCACTCTCTGCGTGTATATGTTTGTGAATGAGTCCGTGGTGAACGCGGGCGCCTGCAGTCAAAGTTGCGGAAGCCACGGGAAAGAGCCAGGATATTAAGGACTGACCTATTCGCGTGAACTCCTAAGTTTTCTGTGGTTCCTCCCTTCAGAATGGTCGGGGCGAATTTTTCTCCTTTTTCTTTTTTTCCCGTTCGAACACTCGTTTCGTCCCTCGGTCACCGTCAATTTCCTCCTCTTGACATTGTCGAACGTTGCTAATGGAGTTCTATGGGATCGAACGACTCGTATATACCACTCGGTCGGTGGGTTCTCCTTTTCGACGGGGAACGTCCGAGGAAATTACGCGATATTCGTTACTGATGTTTATATTTTAACCCCCTGATCGGGGATGACGACGAGTTGAAAGCCGTCAGTTGATTCTCAGTTGAAAGATTAAAATTCAATACGTTGAATGACTTTTACGTGACACGAGTATTTTTCGTCTGAGATGCCATGAAACCACCACATAATTTGTAGTCGCGTCAGTTATTGCAACCAATCGAATTGCTATTCACGATGCAAGTTACATCGTCGATTTGGAACAAGAAGCAAATTCGGATCCTACAAAATCTCAATTCGAGTTTCAAACTTAATCTCTTCGGATCGAATATCGGCAAGTACATTTCGGTACATTTATATTTGAAATAATGTTACGAAGCTCGAGAAGAAAATCGTAGGGCAGTAACATTTTTCAAAAGACAACGGATTAACGTTCCCCGATCAAAGTGATATATTTTTCAACAAACAAATTGAAGAAACTCGACGAGAACGTAGACGCTCGTTGTGTTGGAAGAAGTGTCGATCCACAGAAAAACAAAAATTTCAAATTCCGCAGGTTCCTCCGTTTTAATTTTTATCGAAGTTTAACGAACGAAACGAGAAAACGAGAAAATAGTTTATCCTCGCCATCAGTCGATATCGCAGAGAGGAAGGAGAAGCAACGACCTCTAACAAGAAGGGAAGCAGAGAGCCGTGTCTCGTCATGTACATACATATATACAGCATGTTTAACGCCCGTAGTCCCACGGTGTTCCCCGAATGCTGAGAATAATTTACGACCTTATTCCTTATTAACACTTTGAGGACGAAATTTTCTTGTTGCCGTAAGTTTCGAACAGCGAGGGGAACCATTGTGATTTACAACGCTCGCGCGCGATTAAATGGCGCGCGGATTTATCGAGGTAGCTTAATGCTCTTGGAATCGCCTCATTCAATTTCGATTCAACGAAAAGTTACGCTATCAATTAATCAAGTAATCAATTAATTTTTCAGGCGATCGCCTGTTTATTAACGCCCGTGGAACGTTCGTTCCCCGTCGATGTATAAAATTAAGCTTCAAAATGCATAATTAATGTCCCTGGGAACCGTAAAACGAGTACAATTTATTACCTATCCCGCAGTATTTTCATACCGCGCGTACACGCGGGATAAAATATTCCACGTTCCAGTTTTAAACTAGCACTTTCGTCTTGCTTTGGAAAAAAAAAGAAAGAAAGAAAAAGAAAGAAAGGAAGGGAAAAAAGAGCAGAAAGTTCCTTCCAACTCGATAATTTTACATCTCTCTCGCTGTCGGGTATTTTGTAATTCCATCGGTAACAATTAACAAACAGGAATTTCGGATCGGGAACTTGCATTGAACGTCTCTGTCGATTCGTGGTAATTCAATTTCCTCCAAATTTCCTCAAAAAAAAGAAGTTTCAAATTGTTGTACACGTTTGTTTGTCTCTGACGAATTCTCAAATGGATAATTGCACGATTTGCTAATATGTACTCGTGTGTCTATCGATCAGGTATTTTTTTTTATCTCAAAATGAGCCGTCAAAGATTTGAAATACGTGTACTACGATCGTCGCAAATGAAACGATTCTCATTTTTAGCCACTGTTACGTTTCTTGATAATAACATTAATTAAAATTATAATTAAATACGGACACTTTGACTTTTTAAAAGTCACACGACATTTTGCAATAAATTACGAAAATATTCATCACTTGTTCTGTTGCAACGTTTTCTGCAAATTAAATAAAAGATTGAAACGGACGTAGTAATATTCAAATAATTTTAATCGATGTACTTATTGCAGTAACGTATGTGAAATGTCCATTAAACGATAAATTATACTGTTCAAATAAAAATCTTAATGGATATTTTACGAGTGATATAATACGTTGTTTGATCGAAGAAATCAAATTTTTCGAATCGGTGAGATTGCTACGCGAATGAAATAACTGTTGCGTGAAATAATTAAAAGACGTGTAATATTGCTATTAAACTGTTCCAATTTGGAATGCAATATTACTGTTAGATTTTTATGCAAATTTATATTTTTATATTTTTATGGTCTCAACAAAGGGAAGTTCTGAAAACCGCATCAAGTATTTCACTTTAGATACTTTGTTTATTTTTGCATCCTTAAATCTCGCCTAAATGTGTAAGAATCCGTAATCTATTCATCATTGGAATAAAATTTAGGAATTTTATTAACATAAAGAACATTATTAACATTGTGAAACGTTAGAGATTAAAATTATATTTCTCTCATGTTTGTGGCCTGTAAATTATCTATAAGTTAAATATTTTCCAATGTACTTCTAACATAAAGATTTTTGATACAAAATTTCCATTTTCTCCGCAAATTAGATATTTTCCAACGTGAAATTTTGATTTTCTCTATAAATTAAATCTTTTCTAATATAATTCTTGTTTCATCTTCCTAATAATATTAATTTCATGAGTACAAACAACAGATACATTTGAGATATCAATGATCAATCTTGTAGCAAATTATTATAGTAATTTTCTACTGATTCGATCTAGTATGATTATTAATCATACTTTAACGTTTGATAATCTGCTTTCTATGCATTCGCGTTGAAAAATGAATAATATTGAGATATTTTACAATGGACATTCCAGTTAGGTTTTTTTTTTTTTTCTAGAAACGTTGTAAAATCGATTAAAAATCGATAGCCTCTAGAGCATCATTCATTCAGTGAGTTGTTTAACCATAACGCCCCTAGAATTCCCTAGAGTTCCATAGAAATATGCTTTATTATCGAAATGTGTTGCGGGAGCCATACACGTTGTTGATAATATGACGAAGAAACGTTTCGCGAACAGTATACAATTTATGGTTATTTTTCCGACTACGCAGTTATCTCGTTATTAATATCCAGTTGTTGAACAGCTACAAATAATTAACTTATAAAATCGATATTTGCATTATGTTTGTTGCAATAAAATTTCCCCGTTCCTCGCGGACCGAACAGCTATCTGTATTTCCCGTTATTTGCACGTTCAATTAATTCGAATGTTATTCAAAATTTCAGCGATATTCGTTGCTCTTGCTTTTCAATTATTTCGATTCGAACGAGTGTAAGATTTGTATTTTCAAATTGCGAACTGACTTTGAATTATATTTTTACGAGTTATCAACTCTTTGGAAAGTGATTTTTCCACTACTGCAATGACTTTATTATAAAAAAAATTAATTATAAAAGTAATTATCATAATTGACATTTTTACAATTAAATTTGTAGTTCTATTTTTTCTAAAATATTTGATAAAAGTAATAAATAAATGTAAATTATGCTTTGGAATAAATTACTGTAAGTCGTTACATGCAAGTAATTTAATTTTAATTTTTTACTTATTTTAATAAGACAATATCTGTCGTGTTATAATTAATTACTAAATTATTTTATTAGATACTCCCAAAATGTATATTCACGTGTTCAATCAATAAAACAATTATGTCTTCCATTAGTGCAGAAACTGGACATTCCGCGGTTCTATATAATTCGTTCAATTAATTGCAAAGAGAATACACTACAAATTAATAAAATTCAATCAACATTTACATAACATTTTTATAAAACTACTCGAACGTTTAATTATATTTCGCAATTGAACGCATTGCCTTCGTGATAAATTTGATTTTAAAGATGCGAAGAGGAAGGGAAAAAAATTTAATACAACGTGGACTGAAGTTGGAAATCCGTAAGGTTCAAAGATGTAAATCTTTTAAAGTCAGGTGAATAAAGTTTTATTGAAATAAGCAATACTTTAATATTATTCAAATATTACTACTTCCAGCTAAATCTATTAAACGAAGAAATATATAAAAATGATATATTATCTATCGATAGATGGTTCCATTGAAAAAAAACATACATCTAAGAACAAGTACTAAATTATCTAAAAATTCTCAAAATTATAATAATAATCTACAATGTTTGATCTTTACTTTTACAATTTTCAATCTGTGATAAAATTCGTTTTTAGGAAAAGCGAAAAATCACTTTCGAACGGAGTTAGATATTATTTTGTTAATCAAAGAAACAATGCAATTCAGAGTAACAGTCAAACTACATATAAAATTTCGTAATAAGGGAATAAATTATGAATAAGATTTTTATAATTTTCATTCGATACCTCCAAATTCAAGTAAAACTTCGTTTCTATACTACGAACCAATTAATGTTGAGTCTCATATGTACAAACTCATCTGAATTTACGTGTAAGAACAGAACATAAAGAAATCTAACGAGCCTTCCTGATTATCCGAATGTGCTCTTCTATCTGCATGACCAATAACTCTCCCGCAAATCAAGCCCCAGCAGCGCGCAGACGCTCTCCCCTAAATCTAAGAATCGCATGCTCACCGAACGGCCGAACGTCAACAATTTTCAAAAAAGTTCGTCAATTGCGTGCAGCGCAAATATAACTCAGAGAGTTTGACTCTCGGTGATCGTGATAGGGATGCCGCCCCTGGAAAATAATAGGGTACACGTAGCAAGCGCACCTGTCCGTCTTCTCTCGGCATGTCGGGCAAGATCAGGGAGCGCCATTAGAAGGGTAAAGCGGGCAGAAGGGTCGAGGTTGATATAAACTCATATTTTGGTCACTCTGGCGAGCTTTAATAAAGAAACCTCTCCCCCTCCTCTCCTCTCTCTCTCTCTCTCTCTCTCTCTCATGGCACGACGCAGGCGGTCCGATGAGAGTCGGTGTACCGTGAATCGTGCGCTGGCTATATAGATACCCGGTACCTGTCAGCGAGCTTCACGTTATACATCCCTTTGGTATATGCGCGTACGTACCGGCGCATATACGTGCGCGACACATAAAAGCGCGGAGCATGGGTGAGCGAGCGACCAGCAACGGGGTGATGTGCAAGCGGATAGGATAAGGCAAAGAAAGAAGGCCGAAAGAGGATACAGCGAGCGGATGGTGGATGGCGGATGAAGCGAAGGCTAACCTAACAGCCGGAGACACGAAGCTGGATGTCATAGCCGGAGAGAGAGAGAGAGAGAGAGAGAGAGAGAAAGGAGGGGGAGTCTCATGGAGTTAAGAAGCTCCAGCGATATTAGTCTTCGCGTTTTGAAGGATCCTCGTCACCTAACGTATTGTCCTACGACGCGAGGGATCATCAATCTGGCTGGTCGGATGAACAATTCTATTGTATCGACGCGCGTGTTTCACTGGAGTCACGTTCTTCTTATTAAAATTTCATCCTCTCCGAGGAATTTATTGGTCAATCTGTTACTGGGTTTGCTTTTGTTGTTTTATTATATTTTAAAACGTAATCTTAAAGGGTATTCAACGCAGAAGTCACAAAGATGTACTGCCAACAGGGTTCTCTCGGTGACCACGAATCAGTAATTGATTCAAAGTCTCTATAAACTTGACAGATAAATGTTGAACGTTGCGTTACTTGCATCGTTATTATCATATACTCAACTCGTTGTTGCGCACGTAGCAAACTACTTGTTTCCATCGTACGTTATTTCGTAAAAATCTTCGAATAAGACTTTGAAGTCATCTCTCTGCCACGCAGATCGACTATTCGTCACACTCGTCCTTTCCATATTTCGTCGCTCGTCTGCTCTCTCGTTTCCCCTCCATCGTGGTCGTGGCTTCTTTTTGTCTGCCTGCCTTCGTAGCCACCGAACGCGAGCGGCACCGCTTCAACCTATACTGTTATTTGCATAGCCACCACCCGCCACCGTCCGCATGAATATGGATGCGGAACGTGGATGCTGTGTGTGCGTGTGTGTGGATGCTCGTCGTTTCGGCAGCCTTGCACGCCGAAATTTCGGCGAGGTCTTCGTCGGAATTTCGGGTCGTGAACGTTCCTCCACCTCCCCGTGTTATACGCGGAACGGTTACGTGGATTACGTGGCGGATAGTTGATACGAGTCGGCCGCCAGCTGCTCGATTCGCGCGTTCCGTCGAAACAGCGGCGATTTAACGACTACGAGTCATTCGTTCGCTGCTGTCTCCCTCCGATTTTTCCTACGATTAGTGTCAACTTTCGTACGAATCGAAAGCACGCACTTATGATATATAATATGACTATAATATGACTACAATCATCCTCTATAGGTAAGAGGTGACGACGGTGCGAATTGTAGACGAGCGTACCAGTCGGAGGAATTGAGACAGATTGTTTTCTTTTTTTGGCCTCAACATGTATTGTTCTCTTGCAGTGCCTGGAGTGATGTTACCCCTATTACCTGCATTTAAAATGGAGAGGTTTGTTTGTCATCATTTACTTGACCATTTTGGTTTGTGTTCAGGAAAATTTTCAAAAAAACCTGCTTTTCTTGTTGTGTGTGTAGCGGCCCTACGATTCCTCGACTACGAGTTTCGAACACTCGACTAGCACAAGCCGCAAGTGGCTGCGCGCCTAGCGTCGAGGTCCTACCGATCTCCGATGTTAAGCAAGTAGCATGCGGAACCCCGCATGGGGGGGGGAGGTGTCCGGGCCCAGCCTAGCAGGTAGTTATAACAACAAGCGTCTGGGGTAAGGAGTCGCTGCCATCAGCCCCACTGATGATGAGTCTAGGCAACGACTCCGAGACGAAACGGCGGCGCATCGTCTTTCTTCTCACTTTCTTTCACACACTCCTTCTCTCCTTCCCAGCAGCATCCTGGGTCTTAAAATTTATTACCGATCCCTAAAGTGTGTATTAGTGTACTTTAGGTGTAAATTGTGTTTTGGTAGTTTTTATTTCAAATGGGACAGGTTGTTACGTTTCCGGCGTTTCTAATCAATGGGTTATAGTGTTTAGTGTCCCAGGCTGATTCCATTGAGTTCCTTATGTATTCCTGGATGGTCTGTATATTGGCTGCGTGGTGTAGTAATCTCTGATTGGCATGTGTCATATGTTTCATTCAGGATAATGCGGAGAAATTTGTTGCATTTGTTGCTTATGATATATAATAGACGAAACAATTTATGAAAATTTATAAATAGTCCAGTTATTACGTAATGTAATTCTGGACATAATTAAAACAATCAAATAATAGCAAACATATTGAAAAACGTAAACATTTAAATATAAAATGATGGAAAAAGGGAAATTGGAATGAAATTAATCCCGCAGATGATCTGCGATACTTGAGAGTTAAAATCCGATTTTTTCACAATTGTGACTGTATTAAAAACACAGAAACTTATTGTACATTGTAATTTTGTACTGTAAATTTGGAAAAAGCGTGTTGAATGTTTCCGCAAAAATTTGAAGAAGATTAAAAACCTGTTACCATTCAATCTCCAATTGATAAATTGATAAATTATTATATAGAAAAAGTTACAACAGACTTGAGATCCAAAATACTCAACCTTGACTTCCGTGCAAAATAAATCATACGAGAGACGTTATTAAACGTAATTGCGTCAAACTCTTTGCCACGATCGTCCACTTCGTCTCTCGTACGCGTCGACGATGAATAAATAAAACGCCCGCTAAACGGCGCGCGTGAAACGCAGATTGTTATTCGCGTTTTACACGCGTGATCTCATTGGAAATATCGAAGGAATTATAAGATTATCTCCGGCTCGGTGCCGTTTAACGTACGATGTGTACATACATATCCGGAAACGCATTCCTCCAGACACATAGTACATACATATGCATTTGCAGTGGCTTATATCTCGATGTCGTTTCGATATCATCGTGCATCGGGGATGCACGTGCGTGTGCGTACGAGTCTACACACACCACGGATGTTTCGCTCGCCTCGCTTACGACCGTACACATTCTACGGGGAAATATTGGCTCCATATAATGCATTCAAACACACGTGTATACGCGTGTGTACGCGTGCGTGTAATTGCGTTGTATTTATTTGCCAATAACACACAACGATCGACGTGTGTGCGTGCGCGTAGACAAATGTTTGAAAGAGATTGGCACAGGATGGTGTGGGAGCGGGAGAGGGTTGGAAGTTTGCTCGAAAGGGATTGTCCTTCGGTTGTTTTTCGATGGACGAAAGAATGGATGTACGTATGAATAAAGGGGCGGAGGGGAGGGGGAGAGGGAATACACAGGGTGGATCGAAACGCTAGTTTCGTGACTGTGGTTGTTAGATTAGGTTGGCGGGTGTGTAATGCCAGCTACTAAGTCTGAATCGACCGCATAAATAAGGGAATCCACGCTGATTAATAATTCATTCTCGTTTAGGTCGTTGGAGATATAACGGCAATTTCGTTTCGGAAGGAACGTGCGTGTGATAAGCGTAGAAAGAGGTGCTAAAGAGGCAGGGTAAATAACAAATTCATTTTCACGCATTATCGATCGATTAAGACGAAAAGGGGAGAAATAGTTAGGAGGATGAGTTTGAACGTTTTACTTTTTTCTTAGAAATTAGAAAATTAGAACGACTTGAAGAAGGAGTTGAAGTGTGAAATAAGATTATAATATTTATTATACTTTTGCTCAAAGTTTTGGAGCGCTTTTCGTATATTTCTCGAGGTAATAAGAACGTTGCAACTTTCATTTTGGAATGATCAACAATTAATAATGATTAATTGCAATTTAAATGCACACACACACACACACACACATATATAAGAATAATATTATAAACAAGCTACCCACATAATTAACATCGTTATTGTTTCTTCATTCATTTTCATCACTTTAGTCAAGAATTGTTCAATTTAAATTAATTTCCGAAACAAACTTTCAGTTGTAAATATAATTAAACAATACACACATGTATAAAAGGATAATGTCATAAATGAAATATGTGTTTATTTGATCAGAATTATTTCTTTACCTTTGTATTAATTAGTTAATTATTTATTTGCTTCTCTATTCTTTTCTAGTTCTATCGTTTCTTCCGCTCGAAATTCTAACGTGCTTCAAATTTTCGATAGACAGTGTATCGCATCGAAAATGAACATCAAAAGCGATCGGCTTTTGCAAAAATTGTTTTCACGTTGAATTAGCCGTGAAAGCGAGGGGAAATACGCGCCTGTCAATCGTATCGTGCGAGTAGAACTGCGCAAATTGCACAAAAGTATCGCGCGTGCAAAATGTCTGCTAGTTGACGATAACGAGGTGTTAAGCTTCATCAAAATTAACGCGAAGCAGGAGATATGCCGTCTCTCTCGTTAAGTCTTCTCATTAAAAATAATTTGACATAAATAAGATCAGCTGCTATAAATAAAACCGCGTTTTAAGCAAATACGGCTTGAGGTAGAATTATTTCTGGGCGATATAGTGTAGCGATTTTACCGTATTTCGTAAAATCTCCGAAATGATCAAACGATTATATTTCCCTGCAAATCGTTTTTTTAACCCGTCATGTTCGAAATCAAGTCACTCGTTCACATTTTCACGCAACAACTTTAATTATACGATTAAACAACTAAAATTAAGATACTTTGGTTGTACGATATAGTTATTTTGATGTATCTCATCTGTTTTTCTATAGTGAAAGTCAATTTCCAATGTGTTGCAACACTAGTAAACAATAAATTGTAGATACAAAATGTACAATGTCACATTAGAGTGAAATGAACATCTGTTTTATCAAACTGTCATGCATTCTGAAGAAAGAAAGTTGATAAATACGAAGAAAGTTTTTATACATTCTAATATTCAGTGCCTAACTCTTTCACTTTTGTGCAACTCTTAAACTTTACGAGGCAGGGGGGAGTCTATTGAATTTTGAACGACTTCTCGATCCAAAGTGTTCCAGATTTCAATTTCGTTCTTAAGCTTCTTTTTTTTATGAATTCGTAGAATTGGTTTTTCTTTTTTCTATTTCAAACACTTCCGGAAATGTTCCTTTGACATTCGTAGCGGAACTTCAGGTTATCTACGGCAACTTAACTCGATCAGACATTACATTAACGATTACGTCGTTAAAAACTAATATGGTTTATTATATTGCGAAATACACATTTTACTTTGTAGCTTTAGGATTAATCTGAAAGTTCCAAGATGGAATACGTAGAATAGAAATTTTTATGCGTTCGTAACATATTTCAAAGTGCGATATTGCGATATGCTCGATACCTGAAACAACCTTTCCGCCAAGATTTTATTTTTCTAGTCCTCGAAGATACGAATCTGCATAAAAATCTGCAAATCCGATAACGATATAGCAGTGCACGAAACATTTCGAAGATTTTTGAGCGGTGTTCCGCAGCACGTGGTGAGTGGAGCAAGGGATGATCCCTCGTGAAGAAATAACTCAAAAATGTAGAACAGAATTTCTTCGTCCAGGGCTTCGAGGAAATACAGTTTCAAAATTTCTCAAGCATGTTCGAATTCTAGATTAATTTTGGCAAAAATCAAAAAAAAGTGAAAGCTATAGAGCAAAATTTTCGTTCTCAGCAAAATAGTCTTTGTCGCGTTAAAAGTTGCCTCGGCACCAGGTCAGTTTTCAAACTCGATTTCCGAAGCCTTAGGGACGAAAAGATTTTATTTTCCACTTTTTCTTCACGACGAATCTACTTCCCTCGCGGTACGGAACAGCGCGTGGTAGGTAATATCTGTCTCTCTCTCTCTCTCTCTTTCTCGAGGAATTAAAAAGACAGCAACTGTATAAAATTTAATCAAACAGGACACGACGGGAAATTTTCACGCGATTAATTTAAGTTTACGTCGGCCGGCCGGCGTGCATGCAGACTTTGCAGACAAATTCCGTGGACGCGGCACTTTACGGAGTATAGCGGCATAAACACGTAGCTGTATATAAAATTAGATAAAACAGTACTTTGACGAGATGAGTCTTCGCTTAATAAGTCGTAGCCAACCGAGCCGAGAAAGGGTGAGATATATTCATCCCTTCGCGCGATGAAAATAAATCTCATGCATGAATTAAATACACCCTGGAAAGGGTGAGAAAGAGAGAGAGAGAGAGAGAGAGAGAGAGAGAAAAAAAAGGGGAAAAGCGAGAGATTAATTTATTATGCTCTCGTTGGAATTAAACATGCCGTACGTGCTGCAAGCGGGCGCCGCTCGCGCACGGCCTCGGGCCGATATATTTTTATAAATAGAAAAAATCCATTAATTCGTTATACCGTCGCACATTCGAAACGAAACCTCTGGAAAAGAAAAAAAAAGAAAAAAAGAAAAAAAATCGAAAGAATCGCGTTCGTTCGCATTGTTCGTTCGTTGCAAGATGCGAGAGATAACGTAACCGCGTAACAATTACGCTATCGACGTTAAAATCATTCTCTCCTTTTTTTTCTTTTTTTTTTTTTTTTTTAAAACGACGTCCGTTCGCACTGTTTGCTCGAACGAGTGTTTAAACAGGTTGTAAAAATTTCATTTGCGACGAACATTACGCGATATCCGCAGGGATATAGTTGGTCGAGCAACGTTGCAATAATATTGTTTCCGTTCTGGAAAAAGGAGAAAGAAAAGCAAAAAATTAACATGCGCGCGTTCGACGCATTTCACGTGCGACAAGTTGAGTTCGTGTTCGACGATGAACCGTCGTTGGCACGTTCGGGACTGTCGCTTTGCAGACTGTGCCCGTTTGTTACTTGACAATACAGAAGAGATATTGTCGCTTCAGTTTTACTCGCTGCGTTATTCTATATATCGATATCTTGCCTGTAAAGAAAAGCATGTACGGAAATGTGCGTCGATATGCAAGAATGCTTTCAAAATCGAAAACAGTGTAAAAGAAGATGATACTGCAGGAAAGCGTAGTTCTTACGCAATAACAACTAACATTCGCTTCAACAACGGAATCAACAAACCACCAAGTGACCAGAAAATTGATCCAAAACGAAGGTGCTCGAGAAGTTGCGAACTAATGCGAAATAGTTCATCCAGCTGGAGCCAAAATTTTCACCGCCGCGCGTAACAACTACGGCGTAATTACTCGAATTGGATTTCTTCGTCGCGTTCGAGAAATGACTGGTAATCGGTCCCCGAGCGTTTGATTAAAAGGGTAGGACTGCGCTGAGGTCTTATTAGGGACGCGAACGAACCTATCTATCTATGCCAATATCTATTTCCGTGCGTGCTCGTCCTTCGCACGTTGCTCGTAGACCGTACGTTCGCTCAGATACCGCGCGTTTATTTGCGCAGTACAGTTACGGATGCGATGCATCCGCGGAACAGCTTTTAATTATATTTAATGAGGCACAGACACCTGTAGTCATCTCTGGAGACGTGATGAAACGAGGATCATAGAACGCAGCTATTGACACCGTTTGGACAAATGGCAATTAGCGTTACGTGTGCCACCGTTGCGAATTTGCTGGACGAAGCGACACTAACGCGATCGATCACCCCATAATGCGCATAACGTATAACACGTTAAATATATACAGATATATATGTGTATTCTCGCTTTCGTCGCGCAAATGCACGAGATATTACGTACAGCAGCGAACAGAAAAGAAAGTTAAATTTGAGTCGTGGGTCAAAAACGCAAGTTTCATTTCCAGGAGTTTGAGAAAGATTTTAACTTTTATAAATAATTTTATTTACAAAAGTCATCTTTTTTACTTATTTCTGTAAATTATTGGTTTTACTTTTTCTACAAGTAAAAGTTTCTTATAAATAGTATTTATGAGACTACTTATAAGAGAAAGTACTCTTAGTATTTGTAATACTATTAGAGTACTTTTTCTATAAAAAGTTATTCTTATTAATAGTATTAATAAATGACAAAAGTACATTCCTTTGCAAGTTCCATTCATTTGTCAACTCGTCAAGAATCAAATATGAGTTTGTTGCAACTGTTGGAATTGATATTTTGAGAAACATTGTTTAGTATTTATAAGTAATAAAAGTATATTTCCCTGGGAGTTCAAGTTAATAGTTGAAGACGATCATATTAGGAATGAATATTTTGTTAAATTCTTTGAGAAAAGTTTCTTGTTTAGTGCTTACAATTTCTCTGGAAGTTTAATTGATTTGTTCATGCATTTTTGGAAGATACAGAGATGCAAACTTGCATGCATTGTAATGTTGAATTACTTTGACAAAAGTGTAAATTTACGTGAACGTTCGTAATCTAATTATAGTTTCTCAAAATTTCATAAAATTGAAAAATATTAAGCGAATTTTTTTGGAATTTCCTTGAGAAAAAAAATTTTGTAATGCAAACTGATTGAAAAGAATTGCAAATCAAATGTTGACGCAGCATAAAACATGATCATATTTCATACTAATTCAAATTTTTATTTGTTCTCATTTTATCCAGCTTTTGTAATCTTTCCGTAGATTTGGTACTTTTATGAAAAAAAATGTTATAAAGTGTCGTTTAAAATTGATCAATGTACGAACACTTTCTACGCTCAATTATATCATTAACGTTATTAATCTGTCTCATTAGTATCCCTTTTATCGGCTCGCTCGATAAAAAATTTTCAGCATGATGCTTAACTGCGAATTGTAATTACATTTTGCATAAAACGTAAAAGATAAAGCATCTAAGTTTGCAACTATTTTTTAAACTTTCTAATTTCTCTGCTTTCTCAATTACTTCATGCCGGTTCGATGCTACGTACGTACTTCTTTTCTAGCTTTTGCGCAACATTCCACGATTAAACGTCAGCCTTTTAAAAGGAAAAGTATTGCAAAAATAAAGTTTTTATCCCGGGTAGCCTTCGATTTCGGGCAGGTTGAAAAACAAAGTTAAAATAACATTCCTCGATATTGGTCTGTAAATGTCACGCGGCTCGTGTTTCTCGTTTAAATTCTTATACGCAAGCAACTAATTTTAGACGTCCTGAATATTCCGTTCACACACACGGATACATAAAAAATGCACGATTCATCTCACTGAAAGGCCCAGAAGCAACTGTTCTGACTAGGAAACGAAGACTTTTTGCCATAAAATTTTATTGATACGCAAACATTTGAATCGATACGAAAACAAATTACAGACGCGATCGCTCAATACCAGACAACGCCACTCCTACTCGAGGTCTACCCCACACCCCCTTACGAATCACGTGACCCAATCGCTAATTTTCGTTGCATCAGCGTTGCACGTGAAGAGGCCCGATTTTCTGCGCTGCCCCCGCTAAAATCACTTTCTTCTTTCTTCGGTGATCCTTGCAAACGTACGTTCTCGGTTCTTATGGACGAAAATTGTAAGTCATTGTAAGTCACTGTTATAGACCGAAATAAAATTTATCGGTCTTACTGAGTATATGTATTAATACGGATATATCGTACGAATCTGCAACGTGCTTTCGTGTTAAATAGCTGTTCATCAACGATAAGACGTGTGAGCGTGGTATGTAACGCACACACGTGCACAGCCTTTCTGAATGAATATATCCTAGATCGGTGAAATTAGCACGAATTTCTCCGATCGCGCTGGCAAATTCTATTCGTTGTTTTCACGGCAAGTCGCGCGTGTCTCGAAATTCCTGGAAATCTGTATCCGTTCACGCTCGCGGAAATTACGTTTTTCGCGATGCAAAGTACGTTCGAGCACTTGACAGACTCGTTTCTACATCAAACATGTTTATGAAACATTTTCAAATAGAACTGTTACGATTATGTTGGAAAATATTTGCAACGAGTTTGAAAACGTGATGTTCATTGCAAGAATCACCGAAAAATTTGAGCGATTAATTATTCATCGTGTCGTCAATCCTAATCTGCGATTGTACTCACGCTGACACGACTTTGTTGTTTATGTGGAAAATAAACTTTCTTACTTCGTTTCGTATATCTCTTACCCTGCAATTTTCTTTCTCAATCCTCTTAGGTATTAGTTGCAATTTATTACGCTGTGTCAGACATAAAGTGTCGAAACGTCACGTGTAATTTGTTATTTAAATCTGATGTTGGGAATTTAAATTTCGTGGAATTTGCTTCTTTTTCTCAAATAGAAGCCATAATTCACGTCACGAGTGTGTGACTTGATACTGTAAGGCGAGAGATTAATTGCGATGTTATATTTTACAGTTTTTCGAAACGGCATTTACGGATATTACAATAACAAACACAATCAAAAATGGAGATCAGAAAAAATTCACTATATTGTAACTAAACCACGGATTATGAAGATACAAAAATATATTAGACATTACAAGTAATGTCGTTTGAACAAAATTTTATTTTATTTAAGAGTTAATACAATTCTAATATGTATAATATAATTTAACAATAAGTTTATAAATTACTGTCACTAGATGGCAATGTTTATTAAATTCGAAGAAGACAACATTACTTATGGGTACCCCCCCCCCCCCCAATATAATACTTTTGGAATAATAATATTTGTTAAATACGTACAACATTTGTCCGCGACAAGAATCCTATTAATCTTCACCTTCGAAACAAGCAAAATTCTAATCAACAGAACTTAAAACATCGTCCATCATCCTCCACCGTCGCGAAATTCATTTCACCATTAACTCCCGCGCCCAACGCCGAGCGCAAAAACGTCGAACCCAACCATCGCGAGTTTTAATCGATGCGTATCACCACGGTGGCTCTTACATCACTTTTAACTTAACTTGCTGATTCCACTCTAAATCTAATTTGCTGGATTTCGACGAACGTGGCCGGAACGAGGGAAACGAAGAAGAAGAGAGCTGGCAGTCTATATAACATGGCGGCTATCCCCGGGTAGCCGGATACGTTAAATCATTACGAAATAAACGTTTTCATTCCCCAGATAGAGAACAGAGAGAGAGAGAGAGAGAAAAAAGAAATTAAAAAGAAAAGAGAGAGAGAGAAAGGGGGGGATGGAAGTAACGAAGGAATCAGAACAGTGAAATTTATAGTCTCGCGGGCAGTTACGCTTAACAAGGTGACCATCGCGATTGCGATCTGCGAGAACGTTCCCCGGGTTATCCCTGCGAATCGTTCTTTCTCGCCACGGGGTATCGACGTATAGCCGAGGCGTCCGATACCCGTGTAACAATTAGAATTGCGGGTGAGTTTCGGGTTGACCGCGACAAAGCGTGCACCAGCGAAGTATTGAGCCGTGTATTTCACGGTCCCTCCCCCTCCCTCTCTTGTCCCGCGGCTTCTCTCTGCCCATTCAGTCACACACGCACCACTAACCAGCAGCTACCCTCCCGCAGAGCTATCACACAGCGTACACTCCCGTTCATAAGTCACCGTAGGGCGTTTAATAAAATTAAGATTCACTCGCGATGGAAGTGGCACGCGTCGGGTGGGATGGGATCGACGCGTGTTCGAGTTTTACGACGATACGTGATACGCAAATTATACGCCGAATTGCAATATTTTTATAAATTTAGTATATTTTTGAGACGCCCGAGTGATTTTTGATACCGGGCTCGTGTTTGCATTATTTTATTGTACCTTGCATTTTTAATTTCTTTGCTACAAATATTACGTTTTAGCTAATGTGACAGAATTATAAATTACGTAAGATAAATTATAATACCTATAATATTGCTGGTATAACATTGTTGTAATTTGTATTATGAATTTATCACAATAATTAGATCGTAATATCGTCAATATTGTGAAAGACAAAGTATAAAATAATTATATAGAAGAATTGATCAAGAAGCGAGTAATCGATCCTTAAACTATTAATATTTTTTTCTATTAATTTTCTAATCTCTAATTGTTTCTCTGGTTTTGGACATGGTTTTTCTCATTCCTCTGTCCAACTCACCCCCGACTCTAGTTTTTCAATTAAATTTCAAATTTCGACTTGTCAATCCACAATATTCATTTATATTACATACGAAGCAACAAAGCATCTGTTGGAACTGACGGTGAGATAAAAGTGTTTGGTTAATAAAATTATATTATCTCGAACAGTAGAACAATCACTTTATCGATACCCAGACACATTTGTTCTAATATTTATTTCAACATTTAAAAACGATATGTTTTTTGAATCTTCTCAGCACTAACAAACACATTCTTTTCGTGATTCAAATCATTTTCTAGTTCACGGCATTAGAAGACACGTTCTCGTCATTTTTGCTTGTTGTTTCAATTTGTAGAAATATTGTATCTACATCTTTAGTATTAAATCGTATTGGATTTTTAACGTAACGTCTCGTGTTTTATGTAATAAGAGATTTATACAAATATGCAAACCTATGATAATGTATATATAAAGTAGTTTGGTACAGGAAAAGGCAACTGTTGTTAGTAAATATTCTGTTGAAATAATAAAATGTTCAAACATTGAAATATTTAGATAACAGGGGTTCTGTCGTATTACCAAATATCATAAATATACTGCGAATTTTTATGCAATAAACACACCTAATTCCAGACATCCTATTAAATATCCAAGGTATAATAGTTGAAATATTTCAGAAATTTGTACACGTTGAAATTCCCTTGAAGTCTAATCATAAAATTGATGGTACAAAATTAGGAAAAAGAATATAAAAGCAACAATAGATGCAACAATATTCTAATAATCATTTCGCTCAAAATGAGCAACGTCCGGTGACTTACAGATGGGAGTGTACGTTCATACACATACACACACGTGTACACACATGGAGGCGCGATTGCAAGGCCAGCAGCCCTCGTAGCCACGGCCTGCTCTTTCCAGAACAGACAGTTTGTACAGGCATAGTTATATCTATGCTTCGTCGATCGTATGTTCAAGCTGATCTACACCAACGTACCTGAAACCAATACCGGTGCTGAAGCGCCAACTGGAACCAACCCTCTGTCTCTCAGAGAGAGAGAGAGAGAGAGAGAGAGAGAGAGGAGAAGGGGAACAGATTGGCCAGGACTGTGTTGCACGGTGTGTTCCCGAATATATACACGAAAACAGCGGAACGCTTTGGAATCGAAGGATCTACGAGGCTGGCAAACGGTGCTCAACGCGACTGTTGATTGAACCATTTCGAGCACTGGAGGTCACGCCTCTTGAAGCTTTGATAAAAATCCGCAAAAGAGGTTTCAGTCGCGGCGGTTTAAGGGAAATCGCGCGATCCACCCATTTCCACCGTTTCGTGGCTTTTCATTTTGCCCGAGCGTGGTTTCATAGAGAGGCCCCTCCACGCTCCGAAAGTCTCCAGCGAGAGAGACGAGAAGGGGACAGTGATACGCGTGTTAATTTGTAGCCGAAACGGTCTCGTTTCTGAACGTTTCAAACGTGGTTTGTTCTATCCTCTTTTTTCTTTTGCCGTATTTTGTCGTGTGTGTATTGCCTTTCCTTTCCTCTTTTTACTTTTGAATTTAACGTGAAACCCGCCTCGAATTTTGACGACCGTTACGGAGTAATCGAGGAGTAAATCGAGTTCTGCGATGATTACTGCAAACAGAAGAAATATTACAAGTAACAGACGTGCGATATTTGGATTTACACTCTTCACCAACCGTGAATTTTATCGCTGAAAGTGATTTTAGCGGGGGTAACCCGAAAAATCGGGTGCAACGTTAATGCAACGAAAATTAGCGATTGGTTGATTTGGGTCACGTGAGGTCGTGAGGGGGCGTGGGGTAGACCTCGAGTAGGAGTGGCGTTGGTACTGAGCGATCTGTAATTTGTTTCGCATCGATTCAAATGTTTGCATATCGATAAAATTTTATGGTAAAAATGTCGTCTTCATTCCCTAGTCAAAATAGTTGCTTGATACGTGCATATATAAACTGTTAGAGAATGAGAAAACGTATCAATGTGAAAACATTGAAAAGTCTCAAACGACGCGATCGTACGAGCCGCATCGTTCAAACGCGGATAAACGCTAATCGTCGACTACGCGCAAAATGCAAAGTGAAGTTTCGAAAGAAACGGCGGTTCCCCGAACGCACGATTTCCATACGCCACCTTTGACCCGTGGCAACGGTATAAATTGGCGGCCGACGCAAGCCAGCCATATATCAAAAATTACACTCTCGTGTACGAGCGCGAGTACATATATATATATATATATATATATACGCGCGCGCGCGTGAAAACGCTCTGCATGAAACCGCACTCCACACCACTTAACTTATAACCCATTCGAGCAGGACGCTCCATTTGCCAGCGTTTCTTCCAGCCGGCAGTCGGCATTGATTTTTGATAAGTCAATCGTTTCGTTCGCCCACTCCCTCGGGCAAAGGCCGTGCCATTTCTCACAATGGAATATTTTTATTCCTCTGCTGCGCGATCTCCGAGGAGCAATATCGTCCCGATGGAGCAACTCACGGTCACGAAGAGAAAAACGCTAATTGAAGAGTCCTTGTGGAAAGTGCCAAACGATAGATCGCTCCAATCCGAATCGATAGATTTCTATAATTTCGCAATAATTGATAATTGATGAAAGGGATTTTTCTTCAAATTCAATAAACATTGAAACTTGGAAAATAATTTAAATAAAATAAAGTTATGGTCAGTATTATACAATGATTCCCATTAATATTTGGTCATTCAAAATTGTTGAAATTGTTATAATTTTGTAAAACGAAATCGAGTTAATACAGCAGTTTTAACCTACGATATAATTTAAAAATAAGCACGCTAAATGTCAATATACTTGACTAGAATGTGTTATGTTATAACAAATTGTCACTAGATGGTAATGTTTATTAAATTTCAAGAAAACATTACTTGTGGGTACCCCTAATACATACATGGACAAACAACTACTTGAAAGAAAAACAAAGAAAAAGGGAGAGTCATGATTCTTTTTTCAAAAGGGATGACGCAAAAGCCAATCGTGGCTACATTTTATCAACCAGTTTGTAACAAATTTGTCACGATTTTTCCTCTCTTTCATTCTCTCTATCTCTCTGCCGATTCCCTAGTTGCACGTTGTATAACGACATGCAGGCGCTACAAGTTTCGGGGGAACAGGGGGTATCGTGGCAGATTTAGGAACGACGTCGAACGAATGTGAATCTCCAGAGAATAAAGCTCCACACAGCCGTCCATACCCTTTCACGACCCTCGATTCTGGTTTGTTTCAATAAACCGTACCTTTCTTCCGTTAAGAGTTACCCTCCCGCCTTTGTGCTCCCGGCTACATAGACGCCTTCTCCCTTGGCAGCATTTCCAATCTTCCTCGCGACATTTATGCCTCTCCAAAACGAATAGTTGGGGCGTCGTGTAAACACATGCTTGATTTCCTAAAAAAAGAAAAAAAAAAGAAAAAAAACAAGAAGAAGAAGGAGAAGAAGAGAAAACAGAAAAGAGAGACGAGAGAAGGAGTCTTCTGCCTCGTTCGCGATATTACAAAACCGTTCACCGGAAGATTTACTTTGGCCGATGCCACGACGGAGGGAGAGACCTCTTGCCTTTTCGAGTTTCATTCCGGAGAAAGCGCTTGTCTCTTCGATAGACGACAGATATTCCGCGAATATCTCGCGCGTCTCGCGTTTATTCTTCCCTCGCGAAATGAGGAATAATAAATTGAACGTTGTTAATACAAAACAAAGTATCGTGTTTATTGGTTCGTCGCGCGAGTGCGTGAAATCGTTCGGAGTTTCTTTATTTGAAACTTTCAGCTTGTCAAATTCCATATGATCCGCGTTTTATCGATCGTTTCATTTGTCATATTGCATCGTCAATGATCATTGTAATTTATTTTAAAATATCAGAACGAACCACAGATGAACAAAGACGAATGCGTTTTTACAAGACTTGAAACATCGATTCGACAGAGTCTAGAGTTAGCTAAAACTACGAACACGACAATTGTAGCAATTGTAAATTGATCATCTGCAATCATCTTGTGTCGATCATCACTTCGAAAATCTTAGGACAATCTCTACTTTTATATACGAATAATAAAATTCATGCAGTAGTGCGTGATTTGACGAATATACGATAAGAAATCAATTTTGAATTACGTAGCATACTCGTCTCGAGAAAGAAAAAATTTATTCCGAGGAAATTTATCTCCGTCTAAAAGACATAAAACAACACGTAAAAAAGGTATACTAACGAGATACCAAGAGGATATGTACAATTATTTTAATTAAAACATCTTATTTAACAGTCGCATACAAAAAAAAAAAAAACAATTCGCAATCCTTAACCGTTAATGAACATCTCCCTTAATTTCGTAAAATTTTATAAAAATACACGTTTCCTGCAAATACAAATTTTATAAATTTACACGTACGAGATATTTCATGAAAATATGAATTTATAAGAATTCATCCAGTAGTAATAATTATAAGACAAATGCGAAATTAAACCTGCGCCACACCTCCGTGTAAATACGATGAAACAACTAAACATTCCATGCGCTTTCTCTTCCAAGTCGTATCGATTCTCATTTATAATGGAATTCGATCCATACTGCTGGCTCCCCAGTTTCAACAAACGCGCGAGCGTCAGGGAAGCTCGGCGAAGAATAGCAGAAATCTTAATCTTTCGTAGATCCTCGTCAAGTGAAAGAGAAAAGGGGAAGATGAAAAAAAGAAAAAAAAAAAAGAAAAAGAAAACGAAGGAAACGGGAGAGGAGAAGAGAAGAGGAAACCTACTTTTTTTTCTCTCGTTGGCCGATCTCTCTGGAGGACTCGTATAAAGGAGGATGAAAGGACTCGTTTGCGGAGTCTCATTTTTCCTAGCTGACTCGGATTAAAAATCTATTATTTATGCACTCCTCCTATCTTATCTGGCCGACGTTTTCGCCTTCGGTCGAATTCCTCCCTAAATTGTTGAAAGGAATAAAGGCTCTGTATCTACAGCGGCCTCGTGCTCGCGTTGGCGTGCCTCCGCGACATAAAAAACGAAGCGCGGCTTCTTAAATCACGTTATAGCTCGGAAGCTCGCCGGCACATCCGGCCGAAAGAAGTTCACGCTTTCATCAATGTTAACACTTCAGAGCCAAAGGGAACGGTTCTCGGCCGTGGCTCGAAAGACACGAAGACGTTTAACGAGAAACTGGCATGAAGCGTTCGAATAGAATTAGGAAACAGACACCGTTTAACAGACACCGTGGAGGAAGGTAGAAGGAAGTTGGCTTTATCCGTTACTTCGTTATTTTCCTTAACGCGTCGTTTACACATTAGGCAATTAGCATAGACGATTCGTCCCTTTCACGCTCGATTATAACACTCGAAACACTCTTGTCTTCAAAGTTTCTGGTATTTTAATTTTTCTAAATTTTCCAACTTCCCCAAACCCTCTGTTTCCTTAGAATTGATCCAATCTTTTAATTCTTCAAGTTTTCTACTTTTTAATCTTCCAATTCTTCGATTCTTTCTAATTTTCTAATCCCAAAGCGGTTCCAATTTTAGTACATTGTACGTTTTGTTACCTTTCGATATTTTATTCTTATAAATTAGCAAGTACAACTAGATTGGTCAACAAATATTAGACACACCGTATTGTCTAAAGTAAAATAATCCATTTTCTTCAAAATTCAGGAAGAACGCGTTCCTCTTTTTAAAGGACAAAACCTTCGCGAGGTTTATTGTTCCTCTGGACATACAACAAGTAATAATTACGAATCGGACAACGATTCCTGATCTCCAGCGCTTCATCTCAGCGTGACTGATCTCAGTGTCCGAGGTGAGACGCTTCCAAAGCCTCTTTCGACTCTCTTCGAGGCGTTCTTGGTCGCCGAACTCCGGCTACCAGCTATTGGCCTTTGCCAATGCCTGTATCACCGTGGCCGAGAGTTTGTTAGCCCTCGAGTTATCAACTCCGTGGAGCACGGTCGAGAAACTTGACGAACCTTGCGCACAGCTTTGCCAACGCTTAGACGTTAGGTTGAAGTGTAAATCAGCTACGAAGGAGCGACGCTTTTCATCCCCCTTGCGTCTGCTCTCGCTCGATCATGCTCGATCTCCCTCATCAACTCACACCCCCATCTGCCAACTGTTTCGACGATGTCGAAACAACCTGACGAGACCCCCTCCCCCGAGCGTCGATCTCGCTCTGTCGCTAACCCTTCGCCGAGGCATGATAGCTCTCGAGCAACCGAGTTCTGTCTTCCGCCACCGGGCGATCGGGACGGGAGCACAATAAAGGAGAAGAGCAACGATGGAGAAGAGGGAGAATAATGGGTCGACAGAGAGGCGTACGAGAGAGAGGAGAAATAAAGAGAACGGGAGAGAGTGGAACTAGCCACGCTCACCCCCGACACCATTCGGGGTGGCCCTCCGCGGTCCGAATGAGTTCCGCTCTCCTTCCTTCCGGTCGACAAATTGAAATCGTCAGACCGGGAAAACTCCACCGAAATCCACCGGTTCGTGAGGAAGACGCCAGGCGGCAAGAGTGGAAGAAGAATCGGCTGGACGAGCGTCGAATACGGGAAGAAGACACACGAACGGCAAACACTCGTGTTCTGGCGAGGGGGGAGAAGGTACGAGCCGGACAACAGAGACAAAAGGGAACAGAGAAAAGGGAAAGAGAGATGGAGATGGATAAATTCCGGTGATCGTGACGGAGAGACAAGCAGAAAGACCGAGAGAACGTGGCAAGGCTGTGAGGGTGTAAAACAGAGGCAGCGAGACAGAGAGAGAGAGAGAGAGAGAGAGAGAGTACTTGGTCCCAACGTGCTCGTAACCGGCGACGTTGCTTTACCGGACGATATTTCACCTAGTAATTATCTTAGCGTGCTACGCGATAGTGCGAGGCGGCTGCCAGTATTAATGCCCGCTGATAATGTACCAATACTGTCCTCTGTCTCTGTACAGAGAGAGAGAGAGAGAGAGAGAGAGAGAAAGGGGGAGGGAGCTGAGTAATAGACAGTTCAAATGCACTGTGCCGATCGTCCATTCCTAAGATATCCGACAGAGTGGATTACGACGTTGCATTCACTTCTGTGGTCACTCCGGCACGTCGATTGATGACGCGAAATATGCTCCTTAGATCTTCGATCGGTTTTCTTGCCAATTAATCGGCCCCGTAATTAGCCGGCCGTTTACCACCGTCCGTTTGATCAACGGATTAATTAACAGCATCGTTCGCTCCGACGCGACGCGGCGTTTGGCTGCAAGTATCTCGACGTTTGTTCGTTTGGAACGCGAGGGTCCATCTTAGTTCGAAAGTTGCGAACGAATCGAATTGCAGCGGTTTCATCGTTCGTGATCAACAGAGTTTTCACAAAGAGGCCTCGAGACGCTTAAATCTTGCGAATTTCATTTTTGACATGATCGGTTCCTCGATGACGAAATTGTCAAACCTTGTCACACGACGTACAACTGTTTGTCCTGTTTGATGAATTGATAGGAAAACTTGTGGCGTTAGTGAATTATTTAAATAATTTATCACTGTTACGTTTTTAACACGCAATCGTCGTTTAAAAGTATTGTTTGTTTACGACAAGATGTATCTTAATCGTTAAATTACAGATGAATCGGATTGCAGCGACGTTTATAATTATCGAGTTGATTTTTGAAAACCAAAATTGCCAAACCTTGTCACCTGACGAGCTTCTTTAACTTCCTTTATTGAAAAAAGTTTTCTAAATTCTTATGATTTTTAATAGACGAGTCAGTACAGTAAGTATTTTGCTAATTATTTTATTTTATTGTATTATATTTTTGTGCAACGTATTATTAATCAAATGTATTGCAAGTGGAACGTATAAAATATTTTATACATACATGTTGAAAATAAATAAATTTTATGCATTGATTTATGCACTTTCGTACAGTGATTTTTACACTGTTGCTACAAATCGACAACAACAGTCGCGAGCAATGTTACGTCCACATTCCCTGAGCAGAATATTATCAAAGTATCCGCAGAAGAAAAATGATTAAATAAGAATTGAAATTGCAATAACTGCGATGAAATACAGTTTTCACTTTACAGCTTGAAATAGGTTTGCTAAATTAATGCGGTTTCCCTGAACATTCTTCGTAACGAAAACTTTGTTTCACCTTTGTCCGTGCAATGCAGTTTTAGCCAATCGCAATTTTTCAAGTTACGGAACGTCTGATTTTTGCCCTCGTTCGTTCCCTCGCATTTTCGCAAAGCGAGACTCGGCACATTTATTAATCGCAAAGCGAGTAATTGCGTTTTCTTTGAAAAAGGGAAGAAGAAACTCGCGTTTGCTTGAAACTTTTGCAAGCGACAATGACTCGTAACGCGTGTGAAACTTCCCCTTTATTGCAAAATTCGATGCTTTGATATTCGTAGAGCAGACACGCAGTTTCCAACTCGATGGAAAAGTAATAAAATTCGCAAAAATATTAGAGCGTCGTAAAAGTCACGCGAGAAAGTGTCAGGAAAGTTGCGATTCCCTTATCACGTATCGAATGAACTGAGAATGTGCGTCAATAATAACCTGTTGTTTCATTCGGCGAAAATGTTGGAATTTGAAATTGCATTGAAATCAGTATCGTTGCTTTTATATCTTTTGAATATACTTTGAATTACGTTTATACATCAAGGTGAACTACTTGCATTTAAAAAACGTGGTTATCTTATCGAATAATTTTCACTTATAATATCTGAACGTTTTGAATTTCAATTTTCAAGAAAGAATTTATTTCAAATATGTAAATTTATTGTTCTCTAAAGAGTTTTTAATAATTTCAAAATTTCAAATTTCAAAATTATTAAAAAGTTTCTCCAGCTCACGCGTGGTATTTCGTTGATTTATTGAAGTTGCGTAGTTCCGTATCAACCTCGCATTGTTCCGACTGCTTTCGAGGAAAATTGAATTGAACTACTCGATGATCATTTACCTTGAATTCTTCTTTTTGCGAAAATCACGTCTCATTATGGCGAGTAATTGCATTGTGCGACGCAGTAATGTTGCCATTACGCGAGATAAGTAAGCCACTGTCGCGCGTGCAAACAAATAAAAAAGCCGTATCGTGTTATAAGAACATTGTCGAGTGTCGTTCTTTTTTGCCGGGCAGAAGCTGAATTCGTTCCGCCTTGAAATTTCATACATGGAAAAACAACGGTTTATAATCAGGAAATTGCAATACTTCATCAAACTAATGGGCGAGTCTCGCCCAAACGAATGAGCGTGTTTAATGGACATACATAAAGTGGATTTAATAATGCGGTTGCCCATTTATCAGCGTAATGACGGCGAAAGAAATTTCAACAAGCACCGGAATCTCTATTATATTTTCGGGGAAAAATATATTTATACGCGGACGATAATAGCTGATCGTCGTTTTTTTTTCTTTTTTTTTTTTTCTTTTAACAAGTTGCAACGGAATCAATTTGAACGAAAGAAAATGGAATTCTTTTTCATTTACTAAATTTTAACGATACGATACGTATTCAGTCGACTACGTATTAAACGTAAATAGAGCCTACATATTTATTAATAAATAATATTAAATTTGAATCTAATTATAAATTAATAAAAAATTATAATTACAATTATATAAATACAATTTATAAAATTATGCAATTGTATTTAAAGCGAGTTTAAACATTAAAGTGCGCAAAATGTGTTTTTCTCGTTGTTATAATTATTTAATTGTTATTTTGATTTTACTTATTTATACGGGATAAAAACCCTTTGTTGCACAGGAAGCGAAGAAAGCACAAGCAAAAATGAACGAAATGCACGTTAACAGACGTGCAAAATCAATAAGTTTAAGTGTGCCACTCTTGAAAAATGTAGGAATTCCGAATAATATATAATTAGAACAAGTTTTGTTCCCTACGTAGACGTAGCTTTCTTTACTTCTCTTAATCCTGAACTTTTAATTTACAATTTATCGTTTGTTGAATGCAACTTCCATTATACTTTGTGCACTTGAGCATGTCATCGGGGAAAATTTGTAATCAAAGTTCAGGAACATGGTCGGGGATGATTGTAACATTAGCCGGAGTCGAATGTAACGTTACAAAGTTACAACCGAGCTCAGCTGACGTAGTTTATCCCTTAATTACAGGCCACTCGTTCCTGGAAAGGAGTCTGAATTTTTACTCCCTTGCCACGATCTAACAGCAAATTTTGAAAGTTTTAACATTCGAACTGTTTCAACAAACGAATAAGTGTTAAATTAATCAAATAATGCGTTGCTGTCGGTGGAAACATTTGGATCTACAGTTTTCATTATTGAAGCATAACTATAATTCGGTAATTTGTTTTTTTCCAAATATTAGATTGAAATAATTAAAAATCAGCAAGAAATTATCATACGGATGTTAGAGAAAAATATGAAGAATGATCAAACTATAATATATTTGTAGCTACATATTTTGTAACAATAATGATTATTCTACCTCTATCAGCATAAAACAAGATATATCAGATACAAATATTTATTAATTCCATATTCGTCCATAATTTCAATAATCTTATCAACTGGTATTAATTATTGAGTCAGTAGAAATTCTTGCAATTAATGATCAGATCATTCAGTTTTGAAATTTTCTTGATCTTTGTCACAAAGAGACGTCACAAAGTGTAAAATGTATAATAAAGATCGAAACATAAAATAAAGTGAAATATTGTAAACTTTAGTAGTTTAATACAAATTGTCATAGTCATTTATGACCTAAGAATACTGTCAACCTACCAACTAACAACACTTTTCCAGTGGAATGTTTCATGCAAGAATTGTTTCACGCTATCTGCAAACACTTTTGTCGTTGTGTGCCAAAAACATTATTTATATATAAACTACTACAACTATCATTATACTCGTGGTTAACAGCGCGTGTCACGCGTTTTTATTTTCGAGATATCACTCTACTGAATTTCGTTTTTAAATAATATTACATTCTCTCGCCATAAACACGTAAACCCTGTACTTTTGCCATTCAGTTGACGCATAAACTCTGATCGTTGGAAATTCCTTTGACACGCGACGTTTCCCCTTACAGCCACAAACGCGAATCATCATAAAATAATAACAATCGTATTATTTTACCTTTCGTTACTTCAACAAATATCTCCCATTCCTTCCTATCGATTACTTTTTTCAACGAAACATCACGAGGTCTGCAAAAGTGTTGGACGCACGCGAAAGAAATAAAGCTCTCGACTATTTTTCGTTACCTTGCAGCGCGAAGGAAGAAGAAAAACAAAAAAACAAAAAACATAAAGAAGCAAACGAGTATCCATGGAATCTCGATAATAGAAGAACGCAGTCAGCGTTGTCGTGAAAATTTAACGAGTGGCGCGCACAGGCGGATGGACGAAACCACGCGGTGGTAACAGGAATCACACCGCGTCTCGCTTAACAAAGCTCATTCGAATAATTATGAACGATGACGGGGTAGGCAGAGGTTCGCGTGAATGGCCACTTTTCGCGAGTCAAAGCATCTTTCTGGCGCGGCTGTCGCCAAAGGATATTGGAGTGGCGTTCATAAGGCACAAAGCTAACGAGAACGCAATTGGCGCTCGCGCGCGCGCGCACACACACACACATGCACGATCAGTGTATGTAAGTACACTGCATACAAGGCACGCGAGAGTTGTGAATGATGAAGTAGAGAAAGGAGAAAGGAGAATAGAGAGCCACACGACGAGAGAGAGAGAGAGAGAGAGAGAGAGAATGAACAGTGCACACCGTCACGTAAATCTGAACGAAGGGGTGCTGGCCAACGCTTGTACGTTGGGTTGTCCGTGGCCAAACAATGTCTGTCCGAAACAGCCGCGATTTCTCTTATCGCGCATTCAAACGCTAAATAATGGCGCAACTTCTCCTTGGTCAACACCGACAACTCGGTGCTTGCCTAGCCGCTCGGCCGACCGGGTACGCGACCACCGCACACTATCGCAGATCCCATGAACAGTGAGCAGAATTTCATGCCCCGTTCATCCCTCTGACTTTCCAGCCAATCCACCACCCCCCCCTCCTCCTCCGCCCCATCCCTCTCTCACTCTTATGCCATTTTCCTCATCGGTACGCGCGGTACAGCTCGCGCATTGTGCACAGTTGCCACTCGTCGATTGGAAAATTTTATCGAAACTTCTCTCGCAATGAGAAGCGAGGGGCACAAGCGAAGCACACGCCGACCATTTATATATTTTCGCATAAATCCCTTTTTCATCGCTGTTATCGTTAACTGTAATTCGGAATTTCATTTGTCTGTCGGAAGGTGAGCAAAGAGTCGATTGATTAAAAAAATCGAATCTGAAATTGATAGTTGTTGTGAATAATTCGTTTGGTGTTTTTTCAACAGTGCATTTTGAGAATATGACTATTTGTTTAATTATTATACGGACATCACATCGTCGTCATAATATATCATTAATATAATGTTTATTACCATTTATTCATATGGACAGAAATTCAATAATAAGCGATTATATATCACAATATAAAGAAACACTGCACGACTTGTACCCCAGTACGATTCGTCTCACTGAAAGGCCCAGAAGCAACTGTTCTAGAAAATGAAGACGACCTTTTTACCATAAAATTTTATTGATAGAAAACAAATTACAGGCGCGATCGCTCAGTACCAGACAACGCCACTCCTACTCGAGGTCTATCTCACGCCCTCTCACGAATCACGTGACCCAAATCAACCAATCGCTAATTTTCGTTGCATTAGCGTTGCTCGATTTTCTGGGTTACCCCCGCTAAAATCACTTTCAGTGATAACATGTACAGATACGTAATTGTCAGATCACAAGACGTCACAGAGGATTAAAATATGGCGAATCTTTTTTTTCGAGTAATAACCAGTTCCCCGCAATACCTCTCGCAATAAAATCTCGCAACTTTGATTCTTATTAATACTCACTTGATGACCCTGGGAAGGGTCACCTATCCAATCCGAGTCCAATTTTCCACGATCTAAAGTAGAATGTAATAATTGTAAAATTATACATCTCGCTTATAACCGCGCTTCGCTTGTATCGCGCGTTACATTGTTTCGCACGCTCGAATCCACCAGCCAATTAAGCGTGCTACGAGTGTTTCTCATGAAACGAGTCCATTCAGAAAAGCGTGATTGTCATACGTTACAAGTACTTTGGTGTGCAACATGCTCGTATTGTTCCGTTTTCTGCTCGTGCAGAGCGTTTTCTCCCGTCGAAGGGCGCAACTGAGTTAATAATTATTACAGATTTCGCGTGAGTCAGTCTCCTTTTGCTATTGACATTAATCCTCCAGTGAAAGACTGAGCAACGATTTCATTTCAGCGAGTCTTCTCTGTGGAGCATTGGGTATGAATAAATTTTTCATTTTTTTCAAAAAAAAAAAAAAGCGAACGTTTTTGTTCTCTCAAACAAATATATACATTATTGAATCTGATGAAGCATACTTTGGAAGTAATTACTGTTCATTACACATGTTAGAGGCATTTTGCAAATTAGCCAATTGAGCCTAATTTAAGGAGTTTGTCAAACTTTGTTTACTCACGAGAAACATAACAGTGGTACAAACTGTTCTGTTGAGATTCGCCATTTAACATGAACGAAACTCGATTATGTATTTGAATGAATTCGCAATAACCAAATTTAAACGTTCACATATATTTGATTTAGATTCAAGCTTTGAATTGATGATAAATACGAAATATTATTGAACTTTCAGTTCCTAAATTTTGGACAATTTTGTATGCATTTTGCACGTACGAAATTAATCGTTTATCTAATATATTTGTTGTTAGATCGTATTGAATACATTTATTGTGCTAAACAATTTATTACGTGTTATGACATAATAATTTATTATATATTAAATATTTTAATATATGATTATCTACGTCCTCATCTAATATATTTATTTGTATGATGCATTATTATGATCTAATGTATTTAGTTAGTTAATATGATAAATGCATTAGATATAATTTATTTATTACATTATGTATATATAATACACTCAATTTTTGTTGAGGGATTTTAATTGCAAGTTAATTTTAAACGCATCCTGACACACACACACACACAAGCACGTACATGCGTGTAGTTTTCTTAGCCGCGAGATCATTTTCAACGCTTCCCCGGAAGCACGTTGTTCGAATTTCAATCAATGTCCTTCCCTTCGTTGCTCACTTTTCATCTGCCGCGGCCAGACGTCGCGAAAAATCTTTCTGAATTTGTCTAGCGTGAAGCGAAACACGGATACAAGAGACGGTCCGGTAAATTTTTCGGTGACAGCCGGCTGACAGAGAGACACACGTTCCGCTTTGAACTGAATCTGCTTCTGTAAGGACGCGGCCTGTAACGCGTGAATCGCGAATCCCCCAAGCCCGTGTGCTAGTCAAGCTTGAATTTCCTTTTCTTTCTGTACTAAAAACTATCCTCGCGTACTATTTTTCGCAAGTTAAAAGTGAAAAGTATGGAGCTTTTTCAACTATTAATAACAATAAATGGAAACTATATCGTTAAGGGAGAGAGAGTTTTCACTACATCTGTTGCTCTGCGACCAGATTGAAACTCACAGAGCACGCAACGTCTCATATAAACGCTTGTAAAACACTTTGCGAATACTTCATCGTCAAGAAAATATCCTATTTCAGACTTCTTTACTCTCTAAACGCGCTTTTCGTTGGAAAAGATACTTAGAAACAATGATATCGTAATAATCGCTTGTGCTTCAGTCGTTTATCTAATCATCATGGTATAATATATAATATTTTGTAATTAAAATTGAATGTTTCGGTGGCATGAAAAAACAAAAATCATCGCCATTTTTATATACCATATTATTATCACAGTACGCTATATCAGTTTTCCTGTCTGTCGAAAAATCATGCATATTGTGCTTCGTCGTTTATTTAAATTCCTCACGATCGATCAGTTCTGTGGTTCAAAATTTGCTATCTCACGTTCTAATGAATTTTCTTCCACAAGTACGAAGAACGCACACACGTGCAACAACGCGTATGAATAATTTCATAGAAAAGGCAATAGTAAATATTTCGTTCGGATACTGAAGTATTGGAATAATATGTAAGAGTTTGGATAAGGGAAGTTCCATTCTACCCCATACGGTGGACGAATACTCGAGTTTTCAAACTCGATTCTCCTGAAAACGAGACTTCAGGCGAGAAAAATTTGCTCTACATTTCTCGACTTATTCTCTCACGTAGAATAACCATCTGCCAATTGTCCACTTCCGTTCAGCTGGGAATTGGTCAAAAACACGTATATTTGACAAGTTTTCAAACTCGATTTTCTCAAAAATAAATCCCCCGGTGCGACTCCTCCGTTCCTCCATTCTCTCGCCTTGTTTTCCATCGCGCGATCTTTGTTTGCACGACGAATCTAATTGATCAGTTCACGACGTCATTCGTCGATCCTATCTATACTACGTAATCGAATGTAATTGTTTGAAAATTTAAAAACGCAAAGGAAAGAGAGAAATACACTAATTCATATTATGTAGAAATATTGTAAAGAAATATTTTGCTATATTGTTACTATATTATAAATATTATATATTATGAATATAATTACTAATCATTTTATAGTCTATAGTATTTTACATTTTACATTTCCCCCCCTCAAAAATGTAGAATTTGTAAAATCCTTCATAAAGAATTTATCATTCGTCGATATAAAAAGACAAACGAAAAGAAATTCTAGCGCCATTTAGGTATAGTTCCAAAGGTAACGTAAAGAAAATACATAAAAGAAAAAGAAAACTGCCAGTCCAGTTTACCACGTGTGCAACGCGAGAACGATTTAAATAGTTCCAGGCAAAAAGTTCTTCGAGTTGAGACAATGAACTTCTTACGTTCGCTGAAAGCCTGTTAACGCAAACAATAGAGCATTACAGTTCTCTGTAACCGATGGCAAAGTGCGCAACGATATGTACAGTTTAGTCTACGTTGCTCTATTGCGTTAATCAACGTGGTTACCACGGCAAATGTTCCAAGACAATTGCCTTTTCGAAGTTAATCGCCTAACGGGAAGCGTTTCGCTAGTTTCATTCATGGAATCCAATTCGTCGTTACTAAACAAGGCCATTGTTTTCTAATCAAACCGTTTGTTCACTGCAATCGTGGATGAACATTTTTTCGAAACGATTAAAATTAGATGAATTTTGAACGAACTGAAAACAAAATTACACGTACTGAAGTTAATCAATAATTTTCTTGCGAATGTAATTTTGGTTATTTTGGTTATAAAATATTAATTTAACACAGTTTGATATTAACCTCTTCTTGCAATTTTCTTTCCATTATTCTTACATAAGCATTACTTCAGATACAAAACATTGAAGCAATTTGTACCTATTGTTGTTCGATTCAAAGAAAATAAAGCTTCGAGTTACGATTTCGCAGAATTGCAACTTGCTTGCTTCGAAAACCATCGAAACTGTAACTTGTATCACGAGTGTAATATATCAAATTTGATAATTATCAGAAAATGTTTATGCAGAGAAAAACTACAATTAGTCACTATAGAATCTATCAATCTGTAGTTTTATTATTTAACACTTTCTTATCACACTGTAGGACACTGTAGGACTGAATTTGTACGAAATAATATTATTTCGAAGAAAAATTACACGTGTAGAACGTGTTACACGTTGGCAAACGTAATATTACGAAAAGTGGATCGTAACGTTATTCGTAAATTTTAATCAAGCAAATTAACACGTTGACTGAAATTAGTACGCGAAATTTATATACTTTATTTATATATCTATCCTCTGAGAGCCGTATCAGATTGAAATCTACAACATCGTGATTAAACTTGGATTTTTACGTGTCTTTCGTTGCTTCGTAGGCAATATTTTTAATCGCATTCTGTTAAAAATTGTAGGAATATTGTAACAAATGATATCAGTGCCTGTGTTAAATTATTTGTGAGGCTGTTTATTTTACTGAATTACTCTTTCAAACGAAAACAATAACAGCAGTTGTAGAATATTTAACATCACATATGTTTCGAAGTATAGTATATATTTTGATATAATAATTTTCGAATTATTTTAATAAACGTTCCGATTTTATTGCAAGTACTCTTATAAAATATTTCTGATATTGCCAATTAAAATGAAAGGTATCTACTCCGATGCATGGACGATGAAACACCCAACATGTCCAGAAATTAGTATTCAACAGGAATTCAAGTATCGTAAAGGATTACGTAGTGAAAAATATTTGCGCTATTTGCAGAAATCGGAGTTAAAAAATTAAGTCTTAATGATTTGTCCTATTTATTGGCAATCATATAATTTTTATCAAAATTATAATTGTTATAATTCAATGTTACATTGTAAAATGTAACGATTAACTTGCTCGATTCACTTGTTTTAATTTATTCATCACTTGCATCGTGATTTATACCAATCTAAATGTCTATTATTCTCTGTTAATATCAATCGTTCATTAGAAAAATTATAAATTGTCAAGTCAGAGCGTGGATATATACTACATTAATAAATACAAAATTCTTGGCTAATCATTTGGTTAATAAGGCTCAATAACAATAACTTGTTACAACATTGTAAATCCAATTTCTTAAAATTTCATAAAAACTACTAAATCTAGACAGGAGAATACCACGGGAAAGTATCAAGTGAAAAAAATTTAAAATTTTCTCTCATAGCCTCAATGTCAAAAAAAAAAGGAAAAAAAATTCTGATACACTTAAATTAATACTCAACTTGGAGATTTAACTCGACAGACTAAAATGAATTCTTTTTTTCTTTTATTGACTATTGAAATTACACGTTTCACGCGCACACTGCGTTCCTCTCACACTCTAAAAAACAGAATCAAAACTCTCGCAAACCACAAACAGACGTCACACGTCGCGCAGTGAATATCTTTTGTGCGAGTCGATGCGATAACACGCGATAACACGCTGGCACCGAGAACGAGATGCGACAGAGCGAGAAGTCATTTTCACATCATATAATACGAAGCTATAGAGGCCAGTAATCAGAGAGATAGGCATGGAAAGTGAGGCCAGTGATAGGTAGTGATAGTGGTTAGCGGACATCCGTTGAACACATATTTGGTCAGGGATCAGAGAGAATAATCCCCCGGATTACCCCTGGTTTTCACCTCCAATCGTACCCCCATCATTGCCTACCGTTTCGAAACTATCCGTTCATCCGATTGGAATATCGACCGCGGATTTAAACGCCTTTCTGTCGAATTTCCAAATCGGACGGCCAGTCGACTTCGGTTTGCTGCTCAAATATCGGCAAGCAATAAGTACTGGTACTTCCCTGCGAATGATCACGAACGATCGGTCGGCGCGGTGGCGCGGTGTATCGACGATCGCCAAGCGTTTTCTGCGTTTGAAATTTTCGAATTACAACGGTACATCGTTCCTCGAAATTCGAGGATCCGTGGAAATTCTTTTTTTGGGCGATGCGAAATGTCTCGTGCAAGTTCTCACAGCCGCGTCGATTTGATACTTTCAACGTTGGAACTACCGATGACCGAAACGTAAAATTTATAGCAAAGAAATGAAAGTGAAAATACAACAAAGAGTACAAGCTTCTGTCTTATATATTTTACTAAAAATCGTTCGAATCTCACTATTGTGATTATATAAAATAAAATTTCTGTGAAAAATTTGAAATTGGTCATTTGGTAATTCCAAAGGGGCATAACAGAAATGAAAGTGAAAGGAATTTGTAAAACAATAAAGAATACAAGCTTCTGTCTTATATATTTTACTAAAAATCATTCGAATCTTACTATTGTAAATATATAAAATTTCTATGAAAATTTCGAAATTAGTCATTTTAGTAATTCTAGTGTTAAAGAGTATGAATAAACTTTTGACAGAAATGAAAGTGAAGGGAATTTGTAAAACAATAAAGAACATAATATATTGTATGATATGAAAGTTCTTTCGTCACAAGTATTTGGATACTTGGAATCTATCTGTCTATCTATTTGTTTAAATCATCGCTTTGTACGAATGCAAAATCCCAAACGACATTTTCGAATCATTTTCCCAATTAACCAGGTTAATTATCACGTTCCACGTGTAACTAGTAGACGTCCAAACGTGTATGAATAGGGGTGTGTGTGAAGTGAATCGTGAAATTATCGTCGATACGTTGCAACGTTTATTCGTCTACGTCAAACTGATCGATATTTATTCTATTGTGCACTTACAGTGAATTGTATATTTGATCATAATTAGCAGCTTCGCGTGCCTATTATATTAAAAAAAAAAAAAAAAACCTCACACTCTGTATTATAAAATTTTACTGAAATTTTTTACATTTCGTTTCACGTGCTTCGAAAATTACAAATTTGTTCAAACAAAGCAAAATCAAGAGAATTAGAAATTTAGAAATTTCGTCTATGTTGAAACAAGTATTTTACATTTCCCAATGTTTTGAAAACACCGTAAAACACGTTCGTCTGTACGGTCGATTACACGTTTGTTTGATGACAATTGCGGGAAATCAATTTATCAAGAAGATAAACTATACAGTTTCTGAAACAAAAGAAGGGAAAAGAAAAAAAAAAAGGAAACGGCAAAGGGCAGTTTTACGTCAGAGAGGGTGTGCAGTTACAGACAATGGCGCGCTGGTCAGAGGAAAATAAACTTTTGTCGCGGCATTTGTTTTTCCTATTTTTGATCAAATAACGGAGGATGCCGTTCGATCGAACCGCTCGCACGATTCGCTCTATATTTTTGCAAAGAGTTAACGGTTGCAGTCGTGAAAAAACTTCGTGACGAGTTGAAAGGGTACTTTTTGTTTTTTGACAAGAACAACTCCGAAGAATATCGCCGACTCACAGTAGAACGCGACAGCGACACTTGTAGAATACTCGACTTGTTTCAAACTGTCGGGGCCGCTGGCTTTGTTCTACTAGACGGAACACTGATTCCAGCTTCAGCCTTTTTAACGAGGCAAACAATGTAGATGCTGCTAGATTTTCATTATTTGGTTTCATTAGCTCGTTTCTTTCAATTTCTCGAGGAAAGAAAGTTCGAACCGTTTCAACCGTTTCAAACGTTGCGGGGAAAGATTTTATTATTAACTTCAGAATCCTTGAAATTCACTCGTTGCGATGAGAATGTGTCAGAAGAAATTACAAAATTATGAAATTTAGTTGGAAGAAAATTTGTAAAATTAGTTTGAAATTTAAGTTTGAATAAGTCGATTTTGGCTTAGGTCGCTACCTATAATTTTCCCTTTCATCAATCGTGCAATCTCGTTTGAAATTTATTTAAACTTCTTTGCAAATTCAAGTATAATGCTTCTTCCAATACTAAAATTATACGTCAACCGAGAGTTGCAAAATAAATAAATTACCTTCGAAAAAAAAAAAAAAAAAAAACGAAACATCTAACGAACTGTCCAAACATTCCCCAAAGTAAACTATCTATCGTCTAATTGACATTCAAAGAAACAAATATGCAGTGAAAATATTTTTCTCAAATCTCCGTTAAAAGTACAAACTTTCCACGAACGCTAAACGATCTAAACACCAATAATGTACATTCTCGCTCGACTGATGATTCATGCATCTACTCGCCACTACTGCGACTTTTGTTCCGCTAGATTGGCAAAACAGGCCACTGTGCAACACCCCGTGGGTCTAAAAGGTCCAATTTCGGGAACTGCAAATGCGGCTGGTAAGACGGTTTCCCAGCTTTGATCGTAGAAAATAGACGGTAGCCGGTTCAGTTAGCCGGTCTGCGAGAAGGGATGGGAATCTCTTCACATACACACCTATACACACACACACACACCCATACATACAGGAACAAGGCAAGAAGGTCGAGTTGCACGATGTGTATACTATATAGAGAGGAAGAGACCCGGGTCGATACCTGTTGATACTTCGTTCAAATAAAAGTCAACTTGTACGGCGAGTGGTTTAAAAGTCACACACACACACACACACACACACACACACATACGCGCGCGCGCGCGCAGCCAACCTGACGCGTTTCCTATCGTCGTCGTCGTCGTCGTCGTCGTCGTCCTCTTTCACGGAGTTTCTTGCAGGAAGGGAGGTGCAGCTCGAGAGAGGACGAGAAGAGTTAAAGGGTAGTAAGGAGGACGACTCTCAAGTACACGGAAAAGTTGAAGAAACTTCGGTTGGATACCGTCTGTTCCCGCTGGCGTTTTATTATTTTAACGCTTCTGATACCAGAGCCCCGGGTGGCTGTTTCCCCGTCCGTCGGTCTTGGCGGTTTTGTTTTTCAAACAGGGGGACTTTTCGTCGTTTCGCCTCGTCCCCGTGCTCGTCCATGCGGCCGCGATTCCTGCTATCGTAACTTTCGATCGTCAGATCGACCCCACCCCCACCTGAGTTGGAATTTAGATTCTTTCAGAGAAGTGGTTTTGTAATTGTAAGAGGACTGTCTCGGTGATAAAAGTCGGTCGCTAGAAAAATATTTCCACGTGTTTGAAAGTAACACGTATGTGACGACGTTGTGTCAGGATTTGTGCACGTATAATGTCGAAGAATCTGTAGTAGAGCTTTTATCTTACGAACTTTCAAATTGTTGCAATAAAATGTAAACTGCAGCAAAGTGACGATGACTTTCTAATTACCAGAAGACAATATTCGAATCTTGAATTTGAAAATAATGACACAGGTGTAGAAGTTTCTTGAATGTTCCTCTTAATTTGGAAAAGTTTGAAACAAATATATATATATAAATTATAAGATACTTGATATTAACGTATATAATAATAAGTGAAACCTGATTGATGAATGAGTCTCAACTTTAACACTTAAGATGATTGTTGAACTACGTATGTGTATGTTACTGTATTGTAACACATGTTCAATTTTTACCAAACTATACGTCGCCATATTGTAATATGTACGTTTACAATAAATCTTGTAACTATTTTCAGGATGACTTTATATGTGTAACCAACATAATAATAATCGTAACATCTGAGTTTCATTGCAACGTTAATCAAACTTTAAAATATTTTACGTAACACGCGTAATATATTCATAAAAATTTGTATTGCGCTATATAGGTGTTTGAATACTTTTGCGTGCAACTTTATACGTTATTTGCATATATCGTATAAAACATTTTGAAATTTTATTAACACAGTAGTACTGATTGACTTAATTAAGAAGATTTCATCTTAGATGCAATTCACGTTACAAAATTCTAAATAGATTTTCATTCACTCGAAAATAATACCCGAAGAAGAAATTCATAAGAAACCTTAACTTGATTTCGCTTCTCTCGTTTTTATTTCCTCGAGTAAAGGATCGACTCAACTGGCCAGGTTCAAGTTAAATACTTTACATTTCTTTAATAACTTCCTTCGTAAAATTTACTTATCTCAATTTACCGCTGGCAGCAAACTTTCATTATTCTCGTTTTTCCACCCTCTCTCTCTCTCTCTCTCTTTCTCGCTGGCAGAACGAACGATGAGGAGAGAAAGCAAGAGAACGGTCAAAACAAGAAAAACGAGCTCTAAAAGTAAGTCGACTGAACGAAATTCCTATTCGATATTGTTTAGTACAGAACAAAGTCCATTGATCCAATTAATAATAAATAATTAATTAAATTACAATGAGACTATTGAAAGATTTCTGAACTATTGATAAGTAATATTTTCGTGCTGTATCGATCGATGCATCAAAGAACATACGGTTCTACAATATTTCGAAACTTTAATATCTACGAAATTTTTACAGTTACATAAAAATTATTAGTATTATTTCTTTCGTAAATAAACATATATATATATATATATATATATATACCAGATTTATAGATACGTTTACGTATTTTTAAATTTGTAATGAATTCACGTTTCTTTAATTTGTCTTTGTGAATTTCATAAAAATGCAGTCATCTACGTATCAATTATAGTGTTTTTACGGGGGTTTCGGCAATGAAACACAATTTTAATCCATTATAATCATCAAAAATTATACAAATCTAGTGAGAAAGACCAAAAACTCAAATGAATCATTTAATTCTATGAAATAAATCTGAAATACTTTAGATAAATTAACTTGCCTGTCAGAGATATGTTAAAATATATTCTTAATTCGTTATACGTATTCTCCATTCGATATTAATTAACAACATCTGACAAAGAATTTTCATCACTCGTATTATCTTCGTGCGACGAAACGAGCTCGCACAGAATTCAACAACTCGCACTGCCTTTCACGCAAACGAAATTAATAAAAAAAAAAAAGAAAGAAATTAATAAAACGCAGAGTCAAGATCAATCTCTCTCGTTTCTCAAATGTACGAGTCGTCCGACGCGAACGCGTTAAAACACAACGAAACAACCCTGGTTTCCCCTGGTGTCGCCTTCCGCTATTATTTTCCACGGCATTCACCATCTTGGATATTAAAACTACAAAACAATCGCGATGCTGGAATGAATAGACCGCGTTCAACCAACCTCGGGACTTGATGGCCCGGACATTTTCGAACGGAACACGTGAACTCTCACAATCAAAAAGTCGTTAGTTCTCGCGGCGAAGTTCTTCTTTGAGAGGAGTCGTGTCTCTTTTCGGACAGAAGAGGAGAAAAAAGGAAGAGAAATATTAATTTTCAACGAGAGGAAGAGAAAGAAAGAGAGAGAGAGAGAGAGAGAGAGAGACGAACGTGAAAGATAAAAAAAGTCAGTGAATTCGTCAGAAATATATGCGCGTGTTTGTTCTAAATGGCAAATAACATCCTACAAAACAAAATATCTCTATTTGAATATTGAATGAAAAACTTGAAATTGACAATTAGAGAGTATCGAATATTCCTACGACTCGTTATACGAAATATTTCAATTAAAGTTTTGTCAGTTTCCTACGAGATTTTTCTACATAAAATTAAAAAAAACAGTGCCTCTGTTGTTCAAAGAAGGCAGAATAACGACGAAACACTACGCTCCACTCGATCTAAGAAGCAAAAGTTGCTCGAAAGACGGTAGCTCTCAAAACGAAGAGAATTAAGTTTCCTGGATGCACGGTTGCTCTCGTTGCGAGATATTTCTGCCAGTTCTGCGAAATTCGGGACGCAAAAGTCCCGATAAATTTTGCATGGGAATAACAAAGTGAGGCTGGCAAACACCGCGAAACATGAATACATATGTCTCGATTTTGATGCGGAACGTTGAAACGCGAAGCCGTTCGTAACTTCGGAATTCCGTTCGGCACGACCCGAAACCGGCGATCGCCGGATATCTTATCGATCGTGATGTATGGAAGTTTGACATGGAAATTTCGGCGCGCAGTTGCCGACGGTAATGATTGAAGTTTCGTTAAAACTTTTTGCGCGAGGAAAAATCGTTGGCCCGTGGGAGGAGAGGGATCCGACTCTGTCGATCTATCATTCGAAAATGTAAATTCTCATTGTTTGGAAGAGCGATGCTCGAACAGCATTCGATACAGGGGGCGGGATCGGGATTGTTTGCGGGGCGCTGCATTTAAATTTTCGTCGAAAGGCACGATGAAAAGTAATCCGTTCGTTGAAACGACATCGGAGTGCGGCATCCGATAATGACATTGACAGATAAATACTTGCAAACGGAGATTTTATTATGCTTTATCTTGAAATTTATTGGAAAATCGTGCAGTGAGTTTTTATTGAAATTTTTACAGATTTTCCACGAAGTAAAAGTTCTTCGCAACTCTGCTCAAATAAATTTCAATTTGTTGTCAAACTTGTGCAACTTTTCTGTCCGGGACTGTGTGTAGATTGAGAATTATACGTAATTTTGTGTTAAATTGGTTCATTTTTTTGAGGAACGATAAGAATTAGCGAGAATTCTTTTTCAGTTTTAAGTTTGTCATGATCTCGGGGAAAATGGGAAACAATCGTTGTCAGTATACTTATATTATAGAATTTCTAGTTCGTTATTTGTGTTATACATTTTTTTCATTGACTATAACTGTAACTATCGTAATTGCGGTGGCGGAAATATGATATATATAGAAATTACAAAATTACATTATAATCAATTGTCTATTCAATTATATTACTGAATAACATTTACTCATTTTTTATTTAATGTACTCTATGTACGCTTGTAGTAAATATTTCGTGAATTTAATACACATTTTCTGATTATGTGCGCTGTTAGATTTTATCAATGTAATCGTGGTAATTATACCTCATTGCTAATGGAGTTAATCTACGTAACGTAATTTTCTACAAATGCTCGAGCAACTTCATGAGCCACCATATACACTTCCAAATTCGTTCTAAATTTTGCTAATACAATAATAATGATCCCATGTATAGTGCTAATGAAGTTTGAAAATGTTCCAATATATTTCTAAAAAATTTCTGCAAATATTTCCCGATAGTTTCCACAAACATTTATCGGAGAAAATACGAAACACCTTTCTCTCAAAATATAGTCTGTGCAATTGCAGTGTCCTAATCACGATCACATTTTGTTGTAACAAAACTTTTAGACGCTTCATACAATACACACGTCATCTATAATAATATATTACAGACGTGTAATGCATTAACAGAAAATCACTATTTCTTCGAAATCATCGATTTCAATAAATAACGTGCGTTCACGCGATATACCTGTATCTTGTAATTCCTATATTTTCACAAATGTACGGTGCTACTAAAATTCCCAAACGCTTTGTATATTCATAAACATAAAAATGGGAAAGGATACAAAATATTCCGCGCGCACAGATTCATTCGGCCAAAAAAGGAAATATTCCATACACGTAATATGTTCATAATTCAAATACCCCTATATACAATCCACTATATCGCACACCCACGTGCCACAACTATCCACGGAAAATCATTACTCTTTCACGAATCCCCCCCCTCGTGAAACACCTTTCCCTCGAAACATCGCACCGTTGCATCGAACCCATGCAACGTTTGAAATCCAACTCAAAGCACCATCAAGAAAACATCGTGATAAAAAAGGGAGAAAAGAAAGAAACGTTCCAACACGGAAGCAAAAAGGAAAAAGGTCGCGTGGCAAGCGTGCAAGGAAATGAATACGGCGCGCAATATCGGCGGCTTTGTCCCCATCACTCGGGGAGGCGGGGAGGATGTTCGCGCGTAACAAGAAATCGCCAGACAGTGCTCGTTTGTTCGTTCGTTCCCCGAAGATATCGGCGCCCGATGTTCGAGGATCGCGGAAGACGCGCGTGAAAAGTGAGCGCGGGAGCAGGTCGTACGGCGGCGTAGTAGTAGAGGCGTAGTATTGAGTCGGCCGGTCGACTCGCGGCATCCTCATTAAAAATAATCAATATCGCGATATTAACAAATGCCCCTCGCGGCTTTACCAATTGCCCGTGGTCGCCGCGGCTCCCTCGTTTTCCCCCTCGTTGGAAAATCAATAGCCAACGTCCGAGCTAGCCGGCACGCCGCGTCGTGGAGTTGCCGAAGACATTTTTAAATGCGTCACGTCAGCATCCCGCCCTCCCTGGGATGGATTCTGCGAACGCTCGCGTGCGTTGCAATATTATTTGTTGCGCGCCGGCACGTGTGTGCACGTTACGTATACTGTCGAACGAATGGACCGTGCCCGGTGAAACTGCTGGTTGCTGCCAACCGAACGGTGTGTCGGGGAACACACTTGTACGTAGATATGTACGTACGGTAATCTGAATCCGAAACGGGTTACTGTTACCATCTTTTTTTTAATTCTATCGTTGATGGAGATGACGTTTCAATGCGAACGGTGATTTCCGAGTGAGAGGAATGTCATTGAAATGAAAAGAGTTATTGTGCATTGAATGAAGGAACGTTGAAACACCGTCGCGCACTATCGCTCGCAAGTATTTCGATGAAATACACTTTTAAAAGACTCTTTGATCTAGTTGTCTGGTCTTATTTCAGACAACCAGATATAGTATTAGTTGTGTAATATACGAGGATACGTTTCCAAACATGTAAATTTTATTTCAAACAAGACACTTTAATCTAGTCTAATTTTATCTCGGACAACCAGATACAATATTATCACTGAAAGTGATTTTAGCGGTAAGCTAGAAACCCGCGCCGCTTCAGGGTGTAACGTTGATGCAACGAAAATTAGCGATTGGTTGATTTGGGTCACGTGGATTCGTGAAGGGGGCGTGGGGTAGACCTCGAGTAGAAGTGGCGTTGTCTGAGAGTACAAATCGTGCAGTTTTTTTATTATACGTGCATATATCAATATTTTAGTAGATATTTTTTTAGAATCTTGAGGATGAATGAAGTATTTAAATTAATAATAACGTATCTGGCAGTTTATTAGCTGGTATTGGTTTATTAAATTCGAACTTCAAGTAAATAAATCTGACAAGATCGTATAAATTCTACTATATTGCGAGTAGACTCTTGTTTTTTTACAAAACAATTCTTACAAAATATAAATTTCCATAAAAATCCGCAATCTAATCACTCTTCTAATTTCTATCGTTTATGTTCGTCCTTGAGGATCGCGGATCGTTTTCTGTTCGTACGAGTAGTTTGTTCAGTCCAGTTTTATCATCTCGATGGTAACGCATTGCACGTCCAATTATATTATATCAACGATGAAACGTCCAATTATATCGCACGATGAAAAAAAAATAAAAAATTAAAGAAAAAAAAAGGAGAAAAAGAAAATTCATGGTGGAAGAAAAGCCACGAAATCCAATTTCCTCGGGGCGAGAAGCCCGGGCATCCGTAGCAATCGTTTCCTAAAATGTACTTTACGCTGGCTGTAAAAAACGGAAGCGGAAAATTTTTCTCCTTTCGGCAAACTTTCGAAGTCGCGTTTCCCTTTCGAATTTCATTGTCGTACTCTCGGGGATCCACTTAGCGAAAACTGAATTTCAGGTGAAATTTCGAACAAAGAACGATCAGCCATTCAACGTGGATCGCTGCTCTCCCGAGGAAACCTTCGATATTAAACACACCGACGATCCTATCGAAATGAAAACAAAAAAAAAAAAAGTAAAAAAAGGAAAAGGGAGGAAAGAGAATTTCGATCATTGTAAAATAACATAACAATTGTGTGTGATTTAAGATTCTCGGTTGAATTAGTCAAATTACAGTTCCGATCCGAAATGGTTTAGATGAAATATTTTCTTCAGATTAAATTACTTCAGTTCAGTTTGAAATCGAGTGACCTAGTTTCAACCCTCGAGTGGACCAATGGGGGTGCTGAGGTCCCACCTAATTATTGCATTTTGTGTCGATGCAATTACTTGAAGATTCTCGTTTCATTATGTTTCTAATGCTGCAAAATTTATTTTTACTTATCTAGTATTACACAGATTAAATCACTTTCAACTCTTCACTTTATATTCCTTCAAAACGAAAAAATATCTTAAGCTTAAATGAAATGTGAAATTCTTATTAATTTGCATTATTTTTCGATGAATATCTTTTCCAATTGTCAATAAATCCTGTTTGTTTGCTGAATTGAATAAGATAGAGATGTGAAAATTTGGAGATTCAGCAAAATTCAACTAAAGTTGAAAGTTCACTTAAGGGTTAAAATGGTTAATGATTGTATGTATCAAATTATTAGTACAAAGTGCTACTGTGAAACCCTCATTGGGATTATTCGTTTGAGTTGAACCTCTTCTGGACTGAATTTAATTTGAATTCGAGTAACTTAATTTCAAAGCGATTCCTAATGGAAAAGTAGACAAAAAGAAAAAGAAAAAAATAGAAATGAAGTCGTTTGAGTTAAAAATCTCCTTCAGATTGGCCAATTTTGAATTCAGGTATTTTAGCTTTTTGGGATTTCTAAGTGGAAAAATGAAAAACGAAGCAATTACATACAAACGTATATATTGTATATAAAATTTTAATTATGATACTAAATGATGTTACACGATAAACATATGATGGAAAAGAATATTCTGATGTAAAACGGATAAAAACGAGATGGACCTTCTGTCCTATTCGAGTAAAAAAGAGACCATATATTTATTAAAACAGATAATATTTTAATATCACGAGGAAGATGAAAAATTATGTGGCTTCAAAAACAGATAAAAGAATAATTTTCACATTTCTCACGCATTTCTCTTTTTCTCTTTCCATCATAAAAAGAACAAGTGTAACGAGCAAATGTAAAAACTAAAATTAACCAAAAAAGATTAACCAAAATTACCAGAAGAATAAACTAATGCTCGAATAAAGTATCAGCGCGGAAATATTTTACACGTCTCTGTGACCAAATACTAATAAAAATTACTCGCATCCCCAAGGTTCGTCTAATAACGCGACATGTTTTGTCAATTTGAACCTTCCCCTGAAACGAACAAATCCATCAACCGGCTCTCGTTTATCGTCATTACTCTCCCCTCTAAAAAGGAAAAGAAGAGAAAGAAGAAAGAAAAGAGACGTCAGAAATGTTAAAACCTATTTCGAATGAGAATTGTCGGCCGGTGTGACTCGACCCAAATAAAAAGAGAAACTCGCGCATAAATTAATTCGCCGACTCGAACGTCCAGTCCTTCTTCTTCCGGTACGTTAGAAAGAGGAGACACGTCAACTGGGGGAGAGAAGGGGAGTTTCTACCAAAGAAGGGTAGCTGACGGCCCGAAGCGAGCACAGTTGGCTCGGTGCAAGGGGTCAGCGTGGATTTGCTCGCCGCACGAGGGTAAAAGTTTCGATTCGCGATAGAGAAAATTATTGTCGAATAATTTATGGCTTCCCAACATTTGCGAATTACAGTTTCATTGCCGATGGTAAAACTGAATACGAATCGCTTCTTGTTTCGGGAGAGTTAGAGAACGTATTGGAAGAGATGAATAATTGCGACAAGAAAAATTTCTTTTCTTTCTTTCGAGCTTCTATGTTTTTGTATTTACTATTTTTCATTTTATTGTGAGGTATATTTATTCCAAGATCTTACGTTCCAAGATTTATTTATGCAGCAGATGGTAAAATGAAGAAATTTTCTTCTTCAAAATAGTAGAAATTATTAATCTGCAACGGATACGAAGATTAAAGCCTCCCTTTTACAACGAGTCTCGAAAACTTGCGCAAGAATTTTTATCGTACGATTTATTGAACTTTGGACGTCAAATGAAAACGAGATATAACGACGAGCAACGAGTTATTACGATTTCTCGAATTTTCGCGGAGTTTAACAAAACGGCGAAAAAGGAATTATAGATCGAGTAAGTTGTAAAGGGGAGAGTTCAATCTTCAAATCCGTTGTAGATTCAGTCGTGGAAAAAATTTTTTTCAATGAAAATTTCGCGTACCATGAAAATTTACAGAATTTTCGAGAAGAAAAGTACCATCGCTCGTCGTCCACTCGTCACGCGATGTAAAAACATTTTGGAACAAAACGAACGACGGATTTTTAAAACGGAAGCTCCGAGCTTTAAAATGAGCTCAGCTTTATTACTGTATTACGACTTCTCTTCCCTTCGCGAAATTATGAAATCAAAAGTTTCAATCATATTTGAAATTTGGCGTTGGAATATTAACGCGAGTCATTGGCGAGAACCAAACTGGCGAGACTACGAATTAAACGAATCCGGAAACAATCGGGAGGTAATACTTTTTTCTAGTTGGAATTAGAATTTTTATCGCTGGTGCGCCCCGGTGGTAGATTGAACGTCGAATACGGCTCGGATCGAAGTGGAAAGAGAGCCCGGTGGTGGACGAATCTGGGTGGGTTGGCGGCTGGCCATAAAGCCTTTCTCCGCGTAATCTGGATAGCTTTATAGATTTCTAATAAAATAACGCATTAAATCAGGCGCGGCTCGACTGATTGGCCCACCCGGAACGAAATCGGCCCCGCACAGCCGGGATGTGACGCGCGCGTATTGCAATCGGACCGACATTTACTATCCCAGCCAACGACCACTAAATGTTGAATGATCTTTCAGCGCAAACAGAGGGAACACGTAAGTGGTACAAGTAGATCGAAGGTCTTGCGCGTTTGTTCCGTGATTTGGTTTGTAACGTAAGTGAAGCTGTATTTGAATAGCATCGTTATCGATGGCTGTAGTACACACAATATTTCTAGATTATTGGTTTATTAAATTGTTGTCTATTTGTGGTAGAATATTAATAAGAGAAATTAAATTAAATTATATTAAGTGAACAATTCCAAAATTGACTCTCAGAGGTTGTACTCTATATATATATATATATATATTTATGGATTATTAGGTCACTACATTGTTATTTATTTATATTATCTGAACTTCTTTTAGATTCTGTGTCCTTTACAATTGAGATGAGGGATTTAATTAAGTTGAATTAAATGGAAAATTCCAAGATTAATTCTCAAGTGAGTTACTGAGTCCATTGCCTTTTCTAACTCTAAATTAGAATAGTTGTATCATGTGTGCATTATTGGAAGATTTATATAATTCATAAACTTCAACTATTAAATTAAAATCGTCAGCCCTTAACTTAAGAGTTAATATTTCCACTCTTTAACAAACAGCATTTATGATTATATATAAATCATGTATATAATAAAATATACACCTGCTGCTATTCTATAAATCAGAAGAAATTTTTGAATTTCAAACTTCAAAATGCAGTTGTGAATCAAATCTTGAATAAGGAAATACCTGTTGACTCAAAAATTTTACCTAATGGATATTTCTGTCCAGTAAAAAGTACGACAGTCAGTCGTGAGACACACGTTTCCTTCTTCCGTTTCTAAATAAGAAATCATCTCGTGTTCGTTTCTAAATAACTGCATTCTGTACGCGCGTGTATCTCGCAGGCTCTCGATATTCGTGTCGAATGGATACACAGGTAGGAACTACATTCACGAATGAACAACTAAACCAGGACGCATGTAGCGTATACTTTATTGGTTTAGGATTATGTTGCATCTAATACGCGTCACTGTAGCAATGTTTCGTCGACCGTTCCGAAACATTCATCCAGCAAAATTTGCATACGCTTACATCGTGCATTGTTCAGTTCGAAACAGTAGGAATTAACAACTGTTAATCGTTTGTCTGGCGCGATTCGCGAAAGCGATTGTCTGCGCTTGATCTGCGCTTAATATTTTTAGAAGCGTTTTGTACAACTCTGTGATAGTTTTGGTTTAATTAACAGCCCGGTTCTACGAGAACAGCGAGTTTCGTAGGTGCAGTCGCGTAATAAAATTTCGGACTGCGAAATACCGACAACGTTTCGGCGGGAAGATTTAATTAGGATTTTTTAAACCGCGCCGCGAGTTAAAAAATTTCTGAGATTTATTAATTTTGGAAAATTTTTTAAATGCAAATTCGCGTTTGGAGAATGTCTCTCGGTGGCTCGAAGGGCTTTGTACCACGTTGTAAGAATTTTCATAAATTCTGCAATTCGTTTGAAAGAGAGACGCGCGCGTGTGAATTTTTTCCCGTTTAATTCAATGCATCCATTCCAATCTGCGATCCATTCGTGATGTGACGAAATGTATTTTTCTTTATTGCGAAGAATTTACTCTAAAATAGTGATTTATTGCGATCTATACTTGTATGCTTATTCGTTATTATTAATTTTCGTCGAAAAAGGGAAAAAATCGCAAATATAAAATATAAAATATTACAAATATCCACAGTTTGATGGTCGTCCGCGTGATCATTAATATACGAATTTCAACGAAACCCTTAGGAGACCCCGTTTTTCCCGCGCGCGCGACAATCCAACAACTCGCAGCGACTCGCGGTACATGTGCAAGAGGAAGCGAAGAGGTTGCGTGGCTGCTTACAGATTACAGGAAGAGGCAAGTCGCCAAATAGAAAGCGAATAAGACGGGGCCGTGCCGCTGAGCGAGCGAGCGGAATAAATTCTTGTATCAAGATTCGAATAAATGCATTCGAAGCCGCGAGCAAACTTCCATCCCCACGTGGGGGGATGCAGGCTCGCAATACCACCACGACCTACACCCTCCGTTTTCTCGTTGTATCTTACTCTTCAAGCCTTACCCTTCCTACCATCGCGTTTCTACCCCGCCTGATCTCGAATAAAATATCCTAAAGGAATTTCCAGCGAATATACGCCGCGCACGCCGGCCGCTTCTCACGAACGCGCTCCAACTTGAAATGTGAACTACCCCCGAACGCTTTGCGCTCGATGCATTTAAGGAGGTACACGCACGATCCGCGACTCGAAAGCGCGTGAGTATCGTTTACGCACTTTTGTTATTATTGTTTTTACTATTTTTATTTCACGCGAGGTTTTGAGATTTTGTTGTTCACTTTTGTGTAATTTTTCTTCCTTTTCCTTTTTTAATTAATATTTTCAGTAGAATAAGAGCGGTGGAAATATACTGTCGTTGTCTACTGAATGTTTTTGATATCTTTGTGCTCTTTCGCAATTTTGTTCTGTTCTTTTTTCTTTGATATTTCTTTAATAAAAGCAAAAGTGGTAGAAATTTACTGTTATTAATGGGTTTTGTGAATTATTTTCGTTTTCCTTTGATTTTATAAAATTTGGACATCAGTGTTTCTCTTATCAATTTGATAAGAGACCGGTCTCAAGACCGGTGTTTGAAATATTTTGAAATTTTAGTAGGTTTCTTTTATTAAAATTGCGCATCTGTTTAAATATTCCATTAGTTCAGTTTGGAAATTTCTTCATCGATCCAATAAAATTGAACGACTTTTCCAAGAATGGCAATACAATATTTCGTGGGTTTGATAGTATTGGATTACGATACAATGATTCGAACGAATTGGATTCGGAGTTTCTTATTTCGAACACGTTTGACGAAAGTGAAAACAGTGATAGTTTCGTGCACGATGATACTTCTTAAAGATATTTTGTTATTGATTTCTCGAACGAAGATTGTGAAGTATTTAATCATGTTTAGGTTGGGGCTTTGCTAACCTAGTTTCCTAGTTATGTTTAAACGTGAATGTCTATAGTATTGCAGCGAAGTTTATTCTTAGACCATCTACACAGTTTGACATAAATTTATAATTCTGACGAGTAATCTATATTTTGAGAAGTTTTTCTTTAACGCGTACCTCAGTTTAACCGCAACTGTATTTGATTAAAGTGACATCCACGTGACAACATCGACGTTCAAATTTCTGTTTATGATCATTTGTGACTATTACAAAATCAAATTAAAAATCTTTTTATAAGAAAACTTTCTACGCGAAGATTAATTAATATGATTGTAGTAATACTGCTTTCTATAATAATCTGCTGTCCTTGCAATGCGTTTGATCTCTCAAATGTACATTGCTGTATGCATGTACAATGTATTTATGCATTTCGATATTGTTACAAACATAGTTTACATTTTTCTAAGATTGTCTAACATTATGTAAAAATTATATTATTTTGACATTTTGTATATTTTTACACATTCAGTATACCATGTGCGTTTTGTCACTTTGTGAATTTGTCATCGTCAGTAGGTAAAAATTCTAATTACATATTGACCAAATTAGAAATTTGAACGCTGTCGAATATATTTAAATTACCATCGCTCAACTTCCATCCCAAATATTAATTACCAAATTACCAATTCGAGAGTCTAAACTATCACGCTACAGAACAAAAGAAACAGATCTGAATTTTTCAATGGCGTCCCGGCGATAGATCTTTCCTAATCTCGTGGAAATAAATTCTCCAAAATCCAACAACGACGAAACAACGTCCAATGAACGTTTCATCGTTTAAAAAAATATTAAACGCGGAGCAACGAGTGGCAATTAAATACCGTTCCGACGTAGCTCGTGGCATTTCGATTGATCTTAAATCAAAGGGCAAAGTGCAAATGTGTCACGGGATGATTAAAGCGACGCGACTAGAGCGCGGCTAAGAACGTGGAAAAAGCCATACTTCAACATCGATATTTGCGCAAGCGTCTTTGAATAACCGTCTCGGTGAGATTTACTAGCACCTTCCGTGCAGAATCCGGCCCGGCGCACTTCACCGGCAGCGGGGGAGGAGGACGGAATTCACAGATATCGGTGAATTGCTGTTCCAAATCCTCCGATTGATCTGATCGTAAGATGCGTTGGCCTCGGGGAAAATTTTCCGAAATTTTGTAAAACGAACAAACACAAAGTTTCAGGGCAGGGCGCTTTCATTCCGCAAATATTTGTAAGGCTTTGAAACTTTTCCGCTTCATAGAGTCGGACTCGCCTTTTTACTCTCTCGTGCTTCGATTGATTTCCTTTCCTGCCTGCGCCTTCTTTAGGGAACTCGCCAAACTCCCCTTCAAATGGGAAGGCAGGGATTTGCCATTTCATTGGATAAATGCGCGTCTAGCTAAATAATTTGTTAAACTCGAGCGACGCCCCGGGACGTTGTTAATATCGTAGAAATTATACGACGAATTGAAACGAACGTACAATATCACGAGTCGTAAAGTTTAATTCGAAAGAAATTTTTGACATGAACGTTTCACGCGCATCCAGCGTGATTTAATAGATTAATAACATAAATTTAATTGTATTTATTATAAATGACGCACTATCGATGAATTTAAATTGTAAAATAAGCTTCTCGACTTGTTCATGTATGTGTCTGTTCAAGAGAAATGAAAAATACTTTGAAATAATAATTCGTCAAATTCTATTGATATTGTAATTAAATAATTATTAAATTCAATTGATATACTGAAAAATGTTACAAATTTCGTTCTATCTGTTGCAATGAATTAATCGAAGATATAGTTTTACTATTACCAGTTGCAACCTCGTGATTCTGATGTGTGACAGATATCTTAAATTAAAAAACAAAGTGAAATACCAATACCTTCAAGTTTAAAACTTTAAAATTCGACGTAACTGAAGAAACTTGCGAATTTTTATGCATTTGCGAAAAAAAGTGTGTAAAATGTTCGAAATGTAGCGTTCGTCGCAGGTAAGAAATTTTATCGTCAATAGCAATTTCTGATTAATACTTAACGATTTTATCCTTACATTTATACTAAAATTACATATTATATTATATAAAACAATCACACATCGTGTTACAATTATACATTATTACGTTATATCAAATTCTTTGATATAAATTCGCATAAATATCGAGGCAGTCCAGTTCGCCTTTACACTCCCAGAGGAAATAACGCCACTTTCAGCTGGTCATCGCGAAATCCATTCCACTTATCAATGTCAGAAAAGATTCTCGATTCGCCCGGACGCGTTCTCGCTCGATCTAGCACAATTTCAGTTGACGTAACTTCAAAGCCGTTTAATCCTCTTAACGAAGCCATACAGAGGGACAAGCTACAGTCCCCTTGCCTCCCCTCACGCCTCCCCCCCCCCTCCTCCGCCCACTTGTGTTTAGCATCTTAACCCTTCGTTATTTTGGCTATTGGCAAGAAGTTAACCTCAAGAAAGGAGATTGTAAGTTGGCCCATCGTGTATGGGCCATCAACCGCGCCTTCGATAGTGATGCAAACTTTCCCCGAACTACGGGCCGATTCGCTGTTAACTCGACCTGGCAACTTGTTTCACCCATCCGTCTTCAGAAAGCCGTAAGGCGTAACGTCTTCGAAGAAAAAATAATAACGAGACGACGCCTTCGCGGCTAACTGATAAAAGTTAAAACCTGGGATCGATAGCGCGAGTTGTTTCTTTTTTTTTTTTTTTTTTCTCGTACTTGTTACGGGCAAATACCAAAGTTCCGTTGTGCGTCCGTGAGAGTTACTCGCGAATGACACTTCGATACAAGGTGATGGTGAAGATATAGTAATAACCAGACTGTGAATTTCTACGCGTTTGCGTAAGAAAGTTTTAAAATGCGAGTTAGTATAGTACGAATAGTTGTATGAATTTTTAATTAACAAACAACGTTTAGTTATTTAGTTTAGTAGGTAAAATAATTTTTTGCACCGAAAATAATATTTTTCAAATTATATTATCTCGAGAATGTGAATTGCTGATCGCTGTCATAATTACTATTATAAAATTGCTGACAGTATAAATAAACGACAATTTACTAGCATAACGCAAAAATCTGTCTTTCACGCGCAAAAGGAAATACCATTGAGCGAAACCTGTTCAAAGATTAATTAGAAAATTAATTTTAAGTTTTCACATCGCAATTATTTAATAATTGCCTACTCGTTTCGAATATTTTATTTGGAAAAAGAGAAAAATATTTAATATTTACATCACAGATAATTTTTCATTAATTGTTCTTTTTATTGTCGCAAACAGAGAATACAATACGCGTGCTATAATTTAATTTTTAATGGGGCGTTTCGTATAACGTGATAGTCATATTTTTCACGATACAATCGTAATTCTCCACGTTCAACAAATAAAATGTAAATATTACTTTCCAGTGATATAATATCACAAAGTTGCAAAGATCAATTTTGCAATTTACTTTAACACATTTGACCCAAATAATTTAAAAAATGAAATGGAAATAATACGTCTAAAAATTTCAGATACGTAGTTAGTAAAAAAAACAAAAATATATAAAAATACGAAATTATAATTCTCAATAGTGTACACTGTTAACTTTATAGAGACCTTGTCTCGACGATAACAAATAAACAAATAAACGTTATCAAATGAATTCATAATGAATTAATAATGAAATTTGGATCGTCTATCATGGCAAGATTGATATTCCGCTCGTTTAAAGCTAAATTAATAGTAGCTACATACTACGTTGATTTGATATAGGTTCGGAATTGAGAGCATACAGCATATATTAATGAGTCGAACTTCATATTTCAATAGAATAAATCCATTCTCCGCGCTACCGAAATTATTAAAGCGCAATTTTCACACACAAGAATACTTCACCTCTCAATTGATTTATCATGTCCATCAAACTTGAATACCATGGAATATTCTTGAATAACCTGTATTTTGGAGAGGACGTTCACGAATTGAAACAAGACAGAGCGATCTATTACGATAGTTAGTCTGAAATTCGAATAGTCTATTGTTAGAACTAACAAATGATATGACAACGAAATTGGGCTCATCTTTTCATTTGTTCGTTAATATTGGAGACATAGTTGCACACTTATTTCTCCATTTTCGTGGAATATTTCGAATAAGAAAATCTAAATCCTTTTTATACATACGCTATCTTTTTGGTTTTGACGTTTGCGTATCTTTCAGTTTACTTTGACGAGTAAATTAACGCAGCGATCAAAGATTCGGAGACATATTTCTCAGACAAAAATCTCTCGGTCTTCTTGCTTTGCAACGAGTCATTAATCGGCATTGCCAATGAGAATGCCGATTAATTAACTTCAATTATTATCTCCAACTTGAAGTTTTCATCGTTGTAAGCGTGGTAGGCACCTTCTCACTGAAAGGCCCAGAAGCAACTGTTCTGACTAGGAAATGAGGACGACTTTTTTGCCATAAAATTTGATTGACACGCAAACATTTGAATCGATAGAAAACAAATTACAGGCGCTCAGTACTTTTACTCGAGGTCTACCCCACGCCCTCTCACGAATCACGTGACCCAATCGCTAATTTTCGCTGCATCAGCGTTGCACCTGAAGAGGCCCGATTTTCTTCTTTGCGAGACAATGAACAAGCTACGAGCAAGGGTGATAATTGGTAATAAATTTATAAATCGATAGAATCGCGATCACTGGGTATTAAAAACGAAACAACAACCTATTCGCGTTATCTTTTTGCTCAGTGTGTTGCGAGAGAAGTACAAAGTATCGCAGCCGGTTACTTGTTCCGTGCCCAGCGTGCTAAGCAGACGAAATTCCGACGTAAAAGTTTCGCAGCTTCGTAATTAGGTTCTCGGCAAATTGTAATTTTGCTCACGCACACACGCGCGAGCGTACACAGAGGCTTGCAAACGAAAAAATTCTCGCGGTGTTGGTACGTATATCCCTCTAGCGTTCTGTTGCAACGGGGCAAAAACGCAAAGCAAATTACGATAGAAACGCGGCGAAATACAAAAAAAGAGAAGAAAAAAAATCTACGGGAAATAATGTATGCTAACCATATTCGTCGAATGTGCGTCGCCGGGATAAAAAAGAATATAACACGAGCGAGCGTGTTCGTTGGCAAACGAACGAAAACCCAAACCGTGTGAACGAACAAAAATTGTACCCGGACCGTGTGTGGTGGGAAACACAAAAGCGAGGATGAAATTACACGTTGCTGTTTAACCCTTGAATATTCTGATCGGCGTTTAAACGTACCGATTTTTATAAATGTTTATATATGTCTTCAGCGTGAAGATAGTTCCTCGCGATGCTCGAAAGAACATGTACATCTAATCTGATCTAATTGCGAATGGTTGAAAGGTGACGAGAGAGAATACAATATATCACGCGATATATTATTTAACAAAAATTTCCTAAAGGAGAGAAGTCGCAGACAGTTTAAAAATCGGAAGCTCGGAACTGTAACTGCAAATCATCTTAAACTCTCGCATGCATTAAAATGTTGTTACAAAAATTTTGCTATATGCTCGCAATGAACGAAAAGTTGCGACACAAAAACTAAACTCGTAGCGAGTTGAATACCAGGGCACGAGGAATTAACGATCCAGGACATATCTAAAAATTTCCTGAAGGAGAGAAGTCGCAGGCAGCTTAATACCTGCGCGGAAAGAGTTAACGATCAGGACATCCGGTGTCGTCTTGATGCGCCACCCCGTTCGAAAGTCATAAAACAGCGATACAATTACCGGGAAGAAAATCGGCGAGCGGTCGAAAAATGGAGCAACTGACCGAAGGACGGGGCAAGTTCCTCCGATGATGGTTTGCTGGCGTTGCAAAAGGACGAGCACGGGCGTGTGCAGAGAATAGAGATTCTTTCCGTGCCCCCAAAACAGAAGTGTACTATACCGGCTAATAGCAGCTCGTTCGAGCTGCTGGCTATTCAACAAACAACATGTAGAATACTGTCATCGTTACACATGGCCCGTATATATATATATATATATACATATATATATACACACACATACGTCACACGTCGGTTGGATAGCGATACGTTCGTAAAACGTGCCGCGCGAGTAAAAGCCATCGCTAACTCGCTATGACACATATCCTGCAACGGCTATCTCAGTTTTCGGCCTTTCTGCCTCCTGCAAAGGGTGATAAAATACGCACAAACTGAAAGCGTAAGCGCTGTTAAAATAAAATCCCCCCACCCCACCTCCCACCCGTCACCCCAAACCCAGGGCTCGGGACGTAGTTGTTACCGTCCTCGTTGTAAATCTTCTTATCGGATCGATCGTTATGATACGGCTGATTGAAGTGTGCTTCCGAGATTTTGAAATATTAGGTTGCAGCAGGTACGAGATATTGTGTCAAGATATTATTGTTCGGCTGCAGTACGGTTTTTGTAAAAATTGAATTGTCGATCGGCGGCGCTCGGCGAAATAATTGAGAATCATTTTTTGTTATATTTCTTGGAATGTAGCAAATACGCGAAAGTTCGAGTTATTTTATCTTGGGAATATTTATGAATTTGGGTTACTTTGAGACGAGTACTATTTGCTGTTGATCGGACAAAGATGGATTTTACAAGTATAATAACAGTTAAAAGATATTAAACGTAACGAAATATATAAAAATATAATATTAAACATTCTTTAAAATAACGTTAGAGAGAATAGTAATAATAACATAGCATTGCAATTAATACAAATTCATCGCAGTGATTTAACTCAATATTTTACACATTTATTTATTTGTTACGTGTCTTTTTTATTGAATATTTCAGCTCGTTTTATTTTGTTAATTTTTGAAATAATAAAAATTGTTATTAGAGTTAATAAAAATTGAAGAGAAAAATTATTACATCTTCACTAACATACACTAGTTATACAATTGCGCCATTATTCTCCTTCTGTAAATAGATTTTTTTACTATTAAACATTAAGTTATTAAGTTGCGAATTTCCTCCTGTTTTGTAGAAAATTGCAAGTTGCAAAAATGTATAGAAAATATTTATCGAATACAATAATACTCTAGCTGAGAAGTCTCTGAATTTCCTCAAATATCCGAGTCCCCAGTTTATAATAATAATTAAACAGAGATGATTTTAAATCGACAATCATTTCAAGTCGAAATATTTGATTTTATAGATACAACGTTTGCTCAAAGCCGACGAAACTTCGTCGACGATCTTTTTTGTTTTTCGTTTCTCAGCGGCTGTTCATTAATTACCGGCTTGCGATTTAAACAGTTTATCAACGTTGATTTCACACCTCGCTTTTCCACAACAACGCATTTCATTAATTTTATATTCTTGGAAAGTCTTGCTCGAAGGATTTCGTCTCTTTTTCATACGAAAAATTCTCTTTCAACGACGACGTAAGACTCGTTTATAATACAGTGGCACGGGCCGCCTTTGTTTCCTCCTGTCTTAGGTCTTAATATTGTATGATTACTTAGAAGCGAGGAGCAACAAGTTCAGCGATACAACCGTCTGTCTACGAAAGCAGTTGAAGTTGTTGCAATCTTTTCGATTGTACTTATAATCAATTCTCAATCGATATACATACTCGTATGGCGGATAATCTACAATTAACAGTTAAATTACTTAACCCCTTAACCTATGGATACGCGTGAGACTCGTACTCTTGTATTCGGACCAAAACGGCCTGGCCCGTAGTACATCGTTCGGGCCAAATGTAAATATCGCGGCTCGTGATAGATTCTTATTATCTGTTTGTATCGTAATCAGTTACGTGTTATTCTCGGTCGCGTTCGCACGTTGAAATATATTCTCTTAAATGTTCGAGAAGAATCCCCACAAGATGTTTCTCGTTATTGATTTTTTTGTGCCAATTACGTGAACTGCTAATTTATTCAGGAATTGCGGATAAATGTTATTGATTTATGTTACATTTTAGTGATTGATAATAAACCTTTTTTTAGTGATATATCTACAACAATTATTACATCAGGTTGTAATTACTTGTCAAATATTCCACAAAATTAAACCAGTTGTATCCTACACACGTACTTACATTCTGTAAGTCGTGCGCGTTTAGTGCCGAGCCGTCGAGTGGCCCGAAGGCTGCGCGATCCTGTTTACGTTTTGGGCCCAGACTGTTGGAACGTAGCTTGTAGGTTAAGGGGTTAATTTTTATGTGACAACACGGAGTACAAATTCGCAAAAATCACTCATCACCGGAAAGTAAACACTGAAGATTAATACATTAGACAGTGAAAGAAAGAACTACAATTAAATCGTGTATAAAAATTTAATTTAAATTATTTAATAATTTACGATGAAAATTTCTTTCTTCGATTAATTGCTTAAGCATAATCTGTCAAATTATGATTATAGAGAGTCGTACATTGATACATCACACATAGTGAGAAATAAAAGATAATAATTAGTTTAACTTGGTATTATTACTATCGGAACTAATTTGATTTTAGAAAGAAAATTTAACGTCGTAAACTATACGTATTTACTAATAAGACACTGAAGCTATTACAATTGTTTCATAAATAATAATATGTAATATCTCATCGTCCAAAAATTTCTAGAAAAAATAAATGACAATGCGATAATAACAACGTAAGATTAACAGTCGGATTAAACAGTATTTATAATTAGTCATATATCGTATCCTCGAAATTCGAATTTCTAAACTCTATTTTTCCCAATATCCAAAAATTATCAGTTATCGTAACTGCGAAAACGATAATTTCTGTTCTGTTCGAAGATTCACGGAAACGAAATGGAGGAATTTCAGCATAGCACGTGCCGCAAATGAAATTTCGCTTATAACGTGCTGTCAAGGATTCCGCGGGACGACAAATGTCGCGTAAACAACAGGATGAATTCCATTACGCGCAAAGAATGCATAGGACCCGGCGGAAATACGAGCGGAAGCTTAAACGCAATGAAATGCACGGCTCAAAAAATTACGAGCTGTTTTCGGTTAGATCACGTTGGCGGCCGCTGCTTTTTGAAATTCTGCTCTAATTAATTTGCCTATTTATTCGTCTCCGTTACTCCCGTCCATTTTATTCCCGCTCGGAAAAGCTTTTCGCCAAAACACGGGCGAAAAGCAAAATGAAAAAAAAAAAAACAGGAAAAGACAAAAGCGCGTCACTGTAACGTCATGTAAATGATACACACGTACGTACGCACTCCCCATTTTGTGGGGTCACGATTTTGTACGAATTACATTTTCCAACGAATTTTCTCCCCATCTCGAAAATATTATCTTTTGACGAAGTTTAGATGCTATTGCAACTAAACTTTTACGGTTGAAGTGACGTTATTAGTGAAATCTCGCACCAACTGGACATCTTGATGTAATATTTGATACACGTAATTCTTAATTCGTAACTAACTTTCAAATTCTAACATGATAATTTATATTCTGTTATATGCTACATTTCCAAATAATTTCTAATTTCTGATTTGCTAGTAATACAGTATTGTATAATTTCTAATTTCTAATTTCTAATGAATTTATCACAATGATTTATACTTAATTCTTGTATTTTTAACTGATTTCTAAAACATAATTTACACAAAAGGATAATTTATGTTTAAATTTTTAATTTCCAAGCTGTTGTGTGATAATGTGTAACTTTCTGTAAATTTCCATCGATTTCTAAATTACAACGCTTGTAAAATTTCACAAAATAACATCACTTCAATTCGAAGGGTATATTTTTGATGAGAAAGAAATTTGATATTCGAGATTAATAATGATCGATTAATTTGTATTTCGTAATTGTAGCACTCTGTTTTGATGTTAAAAAACAAGAAGAATATTACGAATGTTCAAAAATTGTTGTCAACGAAGAAAATTATATTAATAAAATTCCATCCCAGAAGGTAACACTTTTTTATTGCAAAAAATCAACGAAAGATAGAACGAAAGTTATGAGAATTGACAGAATTAGTCAAAACAACACCACGGGGTGAAATTTCATCCGTGATAACGACTGAGGGTTAATAAAAGCATTGTTTGTCGCTACGTATCAGATTGCAAACTTCTTTCATAATACAGTATACAGCAGAAATTAAACTATATCTGAGATTACATACGGGGGGAATATGCACTGAATTGTTAATAATTCGACATCAGAGCAATTGTAGCGATTATTGTTCCACGAAAGAAAAAAGAAACTGGAGTTGTTACAAAAAGAAAGTAGTAAATTGGTAATCGTTAAATAATTCAAAGAATACAAAAATAGTGCATTAGTTGAAGAACAACGAAACTTGTTAGTAACTTTTACAAAACTGAAATCGAAGACTGCTAGTTAGGGTCGAAAGAATGCAAAATTTTGCAAAACTAAATTGTAATTGACAGGAGGGGAACGAGTATACATAAATGACATACATTGCACATTCCGGGAGAGACGAATTTTTAATAAAGACGAAACATCAATTTCAATCCTTTCTCCCGTACGAGGTTTTTGAACGTTCCTTCGAAGAAACGCGAACGAATTTATTGATTCTCGCACAATTTATTGCACGTTCTAACATTATTCGCTTTCATGTTTTCGTACACTTTTTACCTCGATCATCGAACGTTAAGGAAACTATAGACCGGAGAAAACATTCGGTATTTACAATTCGTTGGGAAGTTTCGTTCGATCCACTGAAAGAACATCACAGAACCGCCATCGCCGAATGCCGCAGTGTTTTATTACCATATGTTTTTACTGGATATTTCTATATGACCGCGCGCGTACCCGTGTGTGTGTATGTGTGTGTGCGCGCACGTACGCGTCCGTGTATGCGTTGAGTATACCACTCGACTTTTGTCTCCTCGAACAAATTCTTCTCTGTCTTTCCATTACTCGCTCTTCTCGCCAGCTTCTTTCGCTCGTTTTTTTCACTTTACGCTTTTATACCTCTCGTCTGCCTCTTATTTTCTTCGCTTCTCGGCCAATTTTTTAATGACGCAAGTGCAATCAGCCGTGAGAGTCGAGTTTCAAATGTTTAAAGAAGACCAAGGATTTTGATGGAAAAATATGTCACAGAGACTATTTGCACTTTTGTGTAAGAACATGCAGTGGATTAAGACACCTAGTTTCCTTGCGATATTTTTGTGGGAGCAAGCGACGCATTGACAACATCTGTACAGAAATAATTTCCAGTACACACTAATGATGAACTTTTTGAAAGTTCGTAGGTGATTAATTGATTAATTGAAATACTTCGTCAGAAAAAAGTTCATTGAAATCTGGAAAAATCCACCGTTCATAATTTGTAAAATCGAACGTACGAAAGATTATTTAGTAGGAATTGATCATTTAATTAATTAATTGATAATTAACGATTGAACTATTTATTTCAAGTACAGCAGAGTATCTCCTCTAATTTTGCGAATATCTTAACATACGATTGTTATATTGATGCCATTAAATGTCTGCTACTGGTTGGTGAGAGATTTTACAGTTGCTAACAGACAATTTATTTAAATAAGATGCTCCAAACGTAGTAGTTTGGATTAAGGATGTTTTACATACATCAGTTTATACACATTATTACAAATATTATATAAGTATATTTAGTCTATATTTTTATATGAAAATATGATACAGCAATTTTTATTTATTATGATCGTTCTTATTATTTTTCAATATGTGGTATACATAAAAATTCAAAAAACATCTAACAAATACAAACGCTTACAAGTAATTTCTGAAAAATCATCGTATTACATACTAGGACTCATTCTCCATGTTTCAATTTCCTTTCGATCAAGCCCACAAAGAGTTGATTTCCAAACAACGATCCGAATTATCGCCAAAACTGATATATATACTGCTCTATCCCCAATTCAACAGAAAGCAAATTAAACCAAATTAAAAACTAACCAAAGTTCCGAATTAAATTAAAAATTTCTACTCAAAGAAAGAAAGAAAGAAAAGTCGAAGAAAGTCAAAAAGAAAAAAAGAGAAAGCCTAGGAGACAGCCAGAGATTTTCTCGGCCCCCTATCGAATAACCGGGGCGGTAATTCACCATTAAGCCCCGGCTGTACCCCCGGCAACGACAATGCAAATCGCTTCATATCGTAAACATTACACGCATATCACGCACCGGCGCAGAGAAAGCCCATAAATTCCCGATACTTGGCTTACCGCCCGAATGAATTCGGCGCCGGCGAAGTTCGCAAAATAGCAGCGGGGCCAGAGCGCGTAATCAGCAGCGCGTTATCGGTGGCGTCCCACTGCCTCCACCGATCCGCCGAGGCGTGTTGCCTTTTGTACCGCGCCACCGCGGACAGTCAGGGAGCAATAAATATGTTATTAAAATTACCGTAACCCGGTGCCTGGCCCCGCCGAGTAAAACATGCCCATTTTGCAGTTAATTTCCCAGTTATCTAGGTAATAATCTCGCTCGCGACCAGACCCAGTTAACTCTTTGGTTACAGAGGTGAACGAAGGTGGTGGACAGTGGGGCGGCGGAGGAGTGGGAGGGGAGCGGGCAAAAAGGGTTTGCACAATGGACGGCGATGATGCCGCCCGTTTCTCTACAATGCGACCGCGTCACGTTTATTGACCGCGAAGTCGAGCATCGTTTGATTGTTTCCCCGTTAATTTCATTATGCGCGCGGACGTTATCAAACGATCCCTCCTCGCCCCATCCCGCCGTTTTTATTCGTTCGGAATAGCATCCCAGTGGTTGAATTAAAAAAATTATTTTCTGCGAAAGGGTGGAGACATTAGGAACTCGAAGGGGTGTCGCAGTTTTAATCGATTGACGTTGACGCATATGCGACGTCCCTAGTTTGTGGAATTTCTTTGACACGTGTTTTTTGCGAAGTTTGCAATTGCGTGAACGTTCGATGTGTTTTTCGTATTTCGTATTTTAATTGTATCAATTTAATTAAATATTTTCCTCGTTATGTAACTGGCTATCGCGAAACTCCTTCGAAACGCAAGTCCTTAATCGTGCGAGTCTATCGACGCAGCTCAGTTCACACAAATCTGTTCACAGAATAAATTTAACAAACCTGTTAAAATTACGACGAATTATATAAATATATGAAGAAACGAACGGGCAGAAATTGCACGTATATACTCTCGAACAATACGAGCGATTTACTCTAGAACAAAAGTGAAATTAAACGCACGAAATGCCGTTGGTTGCCAACGAGTTGGCCTAAAATCAAACAATCTCCGAACAATCAGGTTCCGTTTATCGTAGTCTCGCAATCAGGAGCCATTTGAAATTGCCCTGGAGAAGTCGAATTTAAGAAAGGGTGTAAAGGGTAAATTATTCCGTGCGAAGCCACGGTGTCGTACTTGCGTCTAAAGTAAATAGGATAATTACAGTTGGCCAGAAGTTAAATAAGACGGACTCTCGCTGTAGAGGGTTGCCACAGTAATTATATAGTAATGTAATACATTACAATGGTGTAGTTGCCGCCACCGCAACTTACAATTAGAAGCCTATTTCTTGCCCGATGTGGGTAAATCGTGCTAAATTACGTCGAAACGACAATTACACTGCGTTTCGTGGTATTAAGCAAATATTTGAGCGTATCTGACAGGATTAATTTCTGTTAATTGCAGTCTCGTTTCTTAAACGTACGTGAATTTTAGAAACAAGCAGAATCACGACAGGATTTCATTAGTTTAATTGCGAATTTGTCTCTTGAATTTAGAAAACAGGTTTATAATCGTGACGTTATACGTAATTTATGTTGCCATTATATAAATATTGTATTTATTACTCTTATATCACAATTAATATATTAATTAACACATTGTAATTAATTACTCCTTTAAAATAAACTATCCTTTATGATTCTTATAACTACAAACTACAAAATGAAATATTAAAAATATTAATAATCGGATCAGCATTAAAGGTATTGTCTTACTTCTTATAGAAGAAATGTTAAGATAAATACTCTCTTTCTTTCTCTCTCTCTCTCTCTCTCTCTCACAGCTGACATACTCGAAAATCAGAAGAATACAGTCACGCTCCTCGTTTACAGTTCCCGCGCAATTATTCAAACTTAAGCCCGCGGAATTCCAAATGCTCGACGCACACGCCCGGCACGTCGAGGAATCTCAAGTAATCCGTGTTAGCCGATTTCAGTCACGCGTGCTGCCTCCGATCGAAATTATTCGCATCACGATCCACCGAAATTTCATAAGCACCGTAAATCAACACGCTTCCGATTTCGATCGACGGATCCCGGCGAATTAACACGAGAGAGCGTGTACGACTCGCGGGGATCGAAAATACGAAAGAGAGAGAGAGAGAGAGAGAGAGAGAAGGAGAGGAACGCTGGGGTTCGTTCGTCACCTGGCTGGAGGGACGTTTAATAAGCGGTTTAGAAGCGACGACGAGGGGAAAATGCGAACGGGCCGGCTCGAAAACGAACGAGCTTCCACGACGATCACCAAGTTTCATTTATCGCGATCTCGAAATCGAAGCCCACTCGAGAATCTTGGAGAGTCCCCTGCCGTAGCAGGCGAACGCACGACTTTGTCCCAAAGCCCGTCCACCCCTTCGCCGAGCCCTGGCCGAGTCATCCAGCCAGCTATCCAGCCAACCAACCAACCAACCAACCAGCCAGCCAGCCAGCCAGCCAGCCAGCCAGCCAGCAGCCAGCCAGTCAGCCAGCCAGCCAGCCAGCCAGCAGGACCGCAGCCAACCTATCCCACCGACAATTAGTTCGCGCGCTCGGCATTGAGTGCACTTAGCGAAAAGTAAGCAAACTCCTCTCCTTCCATTTCCGTTCTCCCTTCCCTCCTGCCCCCTCCCCCCTTACGCCTGTACGCCCTTTCGTTTTCATCCGATACCGGAATAGTTTCTACCGACAGCGCGATAACTCCGACGTCCACCTCACCGATACGAGATGCCCTGTTTCAAGGGTTAGCCGAGATATTGAACGCCCCCCCCCCCTCTCTCTCTCTCTCTTTCTTGCTTTTTCTCTGTTTTCTCTTTTCTCTTTAGCCCATCTTCTTTTCCTATTTCTATGCTGTCTACTTCCATTTCCATTTCTACTCCTGTCTTTTCCTTTTCTATGCTCGTCTTTCTTTAGCTTTTTTCTATTTTCTTTCTTTCTACTCTCTTTCTCTTTCCCTCTTGGTCTCTCAGCGTTGGCGGCAAATGGTAGTACAATCGGAACCGGAGGTGATTCCACGTGAAAAAGCGAGCAAGAAAATTTTTTTCCCCCGTGAGACTTCGCTTCCGAGGAAATCGAGTTTGAAAATTCATGAGATTTGATTGTGCGCATACTTGGCCGTCGTATCGCTCCGCTTTTTGGTTGTTTCTGTTCGTTGAAAAAAGGATATAATTGACAGTAGAACTACCAAATCGGTCAATCTCAAATAATTTCTGTTTGATACTTGATAAGGTAAGTGTATTTTTAAAGATTTCAATAATTTTTCGTGAATTACATAAATGAAAGCTTGCACACTCCGTTGTGCCATAAAGTTTCTCTAGATTTTCAATTTTGTGTCTCTGATGGACATTTTATGCTTGAAAAGAAATTTTATTCTTGAAAGTGACACGGATTTTCGCGGAATATCCATTTTTTTATTGTATCATCAACACGTATTGTCAAAGATCAGCGAATTCCAATGTACTTGCGCCTTTTGATTCATCAAATCATCTCTCCGCGTTGATCGCGCAGCACCACCGACTTTGACATTTCAGATCGAACAGAATTGTTTCCTGACACCTCTCGTGAATTCGCAAACGCGGTTTTCTCGGGAAACGAGGCTGTAGACGAAAAAAATTCCGCGAAAAAGCAGCGAAAATTTTTTCTTTTCTTTTTACTTTTCCACGCGTAGAATCGTCTCCGATGTAGTTGTACCACTACTTACGACCGAACCTGTATAATGTATGTTTTTCGTTCTTTTTTTCTCTTTCGTTTCGCAAACTCGTCGACCAAGTATGCCCCCGGTATGTTCAGCAGTGCGGTATTATTTGCGGTGTCGCGTGTATACTAGCGCGAACCTCGTCGATGTACGGCTGCTGGTATACGAGACAACGAGAAACGTTTCACCCTCTCTCACCCTCTCTCTCTCTCTCTCTCTCTCTCGTGTTCTCGTTTCCCACCCTCTTTCGAAATTGCCGATTGTTAGAGGCGAGGCGATATCGATCCAAGTGGAATTATTGGATTACGATATTCCCCGCGAATTCTCTGAACTGTAATCGGTTTAATCGGTTCCGTTTAGGCCAATCGGTATTTGTTACCGGTTGACGTTTACAGAAGTGATTGAAAACGATTCTTTCTTCTTTCTTTTCTTTTTTTTTTTTCCGTTTTTGTAGTTTGTGGCGTCTTGAATTCCGCGCGGTGGATTCTGCATCGTTGATTATTACGAATTCTTTACATTTTTTTGGTTTTTGCGTGAAATTATCACAAATTATGGTAATAATTTGGTGGTAGTCTATATTATTCCAAAAGATTAAGGGATGAAACAGTTCGTTAAGGAACGATCTAAAACTTCTGTACCATTTTAGAACAATTGTAGAACTTCAAATTTTGAATACTGAAAATTTCATTTAACGTACATATGACGGTGCAATAATTTAACAATCATTATTTATTACGCAATTACCATTGTTACTCAACTAACCTAACCCTCGATTTGTTTTCAACGTTGTTGCGCGTCCACTTTCATTTATTTCAAGGTAAATTAATTCAGTGGTTTTTATTTATCTATTGTTATTATTAAATAATAATAACAAATGTATGAACGTAACACACATGCACGCGCATATGTTACAGTCAAAGTACGTAAATGATTATTCGTTACTGATAAACTTGCAAAATGACTGTTGTTGAGATCTCGAAAATCACACAGAGTTCTACGGTAAATTTGCATCGTCTCTAATGTGACACATTGAGTTGAGTTGAGTAATCATTCCGTTACTCGCGCGTGTAAGTAACGTAATATCACGAAGGCACGTGCTAAGACGATCGAAACGATAACGATCGAGCGGAACAAGCAGAGTGACACACCGCGCGAGTGATTAGCAGGTAGATTGATTGATGCTCGAGCAACGAGCATTCATATCTTCGCGGGTTCCCCTGACGCTCTTCCCCTTTCGAAGAAGATATTCTTCGCCAATGCGTCGTCCCGATCTTCGATTTTTACCTACACGACGATAAGGAGAGAAGATCTCGCGGTACAAAGATCTTTCGCGCTGACGCGTCTTCTTTTTTATTATTGGTAATTAATGAGTTCCAGTTCCCGTTCGACGGCGACGACCACGACCACGACGACGGCGACGACGACGAGAAAAAAACTGCTCCTATAGCACCTAGATTGTCAGGTAGCGCTGACAGGCGATGAAAAACCATCGAGGGAACGACAGTTAACGCGTAAAAGTTTCACGGGTTGGGAACACGTGGACAAAAACTGCCTGGGATTCTACCGATTCGTGCCGCGTTATTATTCTCCGACGTGCATGCTATTTAGGATGGTCGATTAACCCAAACTTTTTGACACGAAGGTTGAAATGACTGTTGGTTTTGAATAAATCGTCTTACTGTTACGTGTTATTAACAGATCGAGGATTTTTTATAGGAATTTGTACGTTCGCGGTCGTGATTAAGGGGGTAGATTATCCCGAGTCGTTCAAAAATAAGTGAAATTTATGAATTCTTTTTCGCAGGCAATTAATAGACGATAAGTTTCGATGTTTTTCGAATGGCTGTTTTTAATTTTGAATACATAAAAGTAATAATACGTAAACACACATAATTGAGATGAAGAGAAGAGGGCAGACTATTTTGAGTATCATTCAGAAATAAGCGAAATTTGCAAATTTTTTTTCATATATAATTATTATCAAGTGATAGATTTCAATATTTTTTAAATACAAGTCATTGTGACTCAGCTTTACATTTCAATGTTTTGGGAGTGAAAATATTACGTCAGAGGTCTGATCAATATTTTCTTCGTCAATATCCTTTCTTCTACGAAAGTTAAAGACACTCAAGTTTTTCAAACGTTGCGAAGAAATGAAAGACACTTTGTAGAATTCGTGCAAATGAGTATCAAGTAAATTTCGAGTAAAATTTCTTAAAAATGTAACTATACAACTCCTAGTTTATTCCGTTAATGAGCATACCAGAGTTAACGAAAGCATATTGAACATTAAACGAAATTATCAATTGTAAACACGGAGTATATTATTGTGTACATTGATTAGAATAGATGGGCGAGACAAATCCCAATAGGTAGAATTTACTGTACTGAATATTGTGCCGTTCTCATAATTACAGCTTATAGTGATGCTATATGCAATTAATTGTATGCACAATGATACCTAATACGAAACTAACAACTTACTAATCGCGTGTTCGAATGAAATTCAATTGAAATTAACGGGTAAAAGTAGAAAGTCTATACACGTGATATTAAAAATACAATTGTTGAATATAAATATAATGTTTAAAGAAAACCAAGAGGTTCTAACATTTTGACATAGGCGGTAATTTATTTGGTACTTGACATTTATCAGAATTTACATCAAATGAATTTTATTAATTTACATGAAATAAAATTCTGACTGTTTAAAATTAAAATATCAAAAATATATATCCAATAAACTTAAATATATGTGATTGTTTGTATTCACTTGTTTACAATTTTTTCAATTTTTCGTTTTTTACAGATTCACAAAAATATAACAGTTTCACTTAACAAATGCTGTAACGAGTACTCTATTTTGAATATTTTAAAACATTACAATGCAGTCTGTAAATTTTTCCAATTTCAAATATCCCATGAATGCGTAAAAAGTCCAGCATTTAATTATTCCACGCACACTACCGTGCACGAATGATTAAACGGTGCAATTCCATTAAAAGGAATTGATATTTTTATTACGTTTCGACAATCATGATTTTGCTACTGTTATTTTTCCGAGTTTCATCTTCGTTTCTAATGAATGCTTCGTAGAATCTGTACAAACCTTGTCAATATAATCAAAAAATTTCAACAACGAACGTTCAGCCATCTAACTATCGCATGTTGTATTATATAATTTGTAACAGTAGTTACTCTTTTTGTATATTATGGATTAAAGACCGAATCATTAACCAAAGATTTGAGATTCAAATCGCACTTTACGTTGCAATAATTTAAAATTGTAGTGATATTCCTCGACGATGCGACATAGAATTTACGCACACACACACACATTTTGAAAAGACTACCTCCTCCCTCCTTCCTTTTCGATCTCGCCTAAACGAACAAATTCGTGCACTTGAAATTTCTGATCAAATTTCCCTGAAACTCTCCCCAGAGAGAGAGAGAGAGAGAGAGAGAGGGGCATGTATACGCAATCTCTGTTGAAAAAGGGGAAAACGGTTAACGGAAAAGTCGCGCGGAACTGCTCTCCCCGGGGGTAGTCGCGGGCCACGTTTCACGGCGCCCCGCTTTGAAACTAGACCGGTCGTCGGAGCCAATAAATAAAACACGCGGCGAGCGAGGATCGCGACAGTCCGATGGAATAAAGACTCGGCCGGGATTGATAGGATGAAAGACAAGCCCCAGGCTTCCGTGCACGACCGGACGCGGTGTCTCGCACGCGGCGTTTGAATCATCGAACACGCCAAACCCCGACGCGGCCCCGGGTTTCCCATTCTGACATCGTGGATCGCTCGTGGATCGCGCTCGGCGTGTGTTTCGACCGCGGCGATTCGCGCCGCGTTTCGGCAATAAATCCCCGAAACTGTGCTCTTCATCCTACGGTGGTGGTGGGTTTTGTCACGCCGGCCTGTACGATGCTGCGCCGCCATTGTCGCGGTTATATCACGCGGCCAAAGAGGAAGGGTGGCTCGTCGGCTCCCCGGGATCCCTGACAGTTCCCTCCATCCACCTCCCAACCACCCTCCGGACGAAACTTGAATTAAATCTCGAGATTTATCGCGTCAATAACCCGTGCATTAATTTACGATTTTTAGCGGTGAAACACCGTAAATCCACGAGGACCGTGGCGTGGCGATTGTTTCGTTAGCCGCGTCTCGAACGACGAAAAGAGAAAACGACGAGGAGAGGGATCGTCGTGTTTAAAAATGGGGTGAGGCGTGATAGACGTCGAGGGAGAAAGGAGAGAAGAGTGGAGAGAAGGAGGAGCTGGGAAGGGTGCAACAGAGGTGGTGGATGCCTACATATATCGAGCACGGATGAACGAAGGGTGGGAGACTTGAAGTGTGGGCAACGACATATGCGACTGGCGTGCTCTACATCTAACTTATATTGACTATTACTCATGTTCCTGTACCGTGACATTCGCCGGCGTTCACCACTGAGAAGTCGCGGGAAACAATGGCGCGATTCGGCTGGCGCGCGCGCGCGATCCCGCCGGATCTACGTTTATTCTGTAAGTTGGAAGCAAGCACTCGCGCGATTAGTCTGCTTTTGAATATGTTCAATCGGAGGATATTTTTGCGTAGGAAAGAAACTTTGAGGAAATATTATCTATTCGTTGAGATAGCACAGACAAGGAATATAATCATCTTGAATATATATATATATATGTATATGTATAAATTTTATTTTAACATTATATTATATATACGTACATACAACCTTCTTTACTTTCGTTTTACATTTTTCTGCAGTTCATTCTGGTTTTGAACATGTCAAATGAGGAATATTTTCGCGAATGGAAATGGAAAGAAAATTTTGTCGATTCGATACGAGAACGTCGGACAATATCGAATATACTGCTTTATTTTACATTACACGTAAATAAAATGTAAATAAATACGACGTTGCATGTGAATTTTCTATAATTTCATTTTCCACATTTTCGTAAATGGAAAATTTCGAGAAAACTTTTTTGCTTCAGTACGAGAATATGGGGGAAAATGTGTAATTAGATTTAGAAATGTGAAAACAAACTGACGATTCCTTTTTTTAACCTTCGTTTGCAGATACTGCGCAATTCGATATCAGAAAAGTAACTAAAAATTCCATTGACACGTCTAATTACAACTTGAATACATCTGCTGCTATATTTTTGCGTTAGAAATACACGACGTTGGCGGAACGAACTTTCTTCAATTTCATTTTGCATTTTCCACGTGACGTTCTCGACGATGCAATAAACCGAGTTAAGAAGGTCAAGCACGAAGAGACCGGACAAGCAGTAGTTCCGAGTAAATTTTACTCAAAACTAGTATGTTGCGCAAGAAGCTAAACAAAGTTGCGGTCAACTATGAACGCGGCCTTTCAGCAGAGAGTTATGCATTTACTTTCTCTCTTTCCGCCGCTAAATACTTATACTCTCTTAAATTGCCTTCCACGTCGGAGTCAGTATTTAACTAGCCCTTAATCGCCCTCGTTTTTACGTAATAAAGAAACGAGCGCGTCTTTCGTGGCTTGGCGGATTCACGGAGGGATGATAATTCAAAATTTCGTGCGATTGTTTCAAATGTAATATTACACAAGAATAATATAAGGGGGGACTGTTGGAACGAAGAAGTAAATTTATTGTGCACGCAGGTTGCACTTGGTAAATATTGCCTCAATTTGATTCTGATATCGAATTCGCGTCGCTATGAGAATTTTATATTATTGAAATAAAATTTAGATTCTAATGAAAAACAAATGCTTCAAAGTCGAGTGCATGTACTTTTTGCAACCACTCTACTCATATATACATATATACAAAAATAAATCCATAAAAATATACATATATACAGAAATAAATCTATAAAAATCACACTGTGTTACTTTGAATCGTGGCTAAACAAAATTTCGAAATCCTTCATTTATAACAACTGAACTGTGTTCGTGGTAAATTTGAAAGTGCACAGAGTTCGTGCAATCTGCAGAAATACACAAAATCCACTTCCTAAATTATATTCACGAAGATCCACAGTCCAGTAACAACCTGTGGCAATAATTTTTTATTCGACAAATTGCCTAAAGTTCGATGGCCCCTTGACGGTCAGGATAGGTGTTTCGTGACATTCGGTAATAATTCCATTTACCTCATTTCGTCAATGCGACGCAACACGAAAGCAACAGATTAGCGGAAACGGTTCTTTTTCAAACTTAACGAGACGCCTCTCTAATTGCACACCCTCTCCATCCCTCCCTCCTCGCTTGTTAACGAGAGCGTAAATGGTTGTTTCTTTCCTTCCCTCCCCCGTCCCGCGTCCCCCTTTGAATTTCACGAAATCGAGCCGAAATCTGCTCGATCGGTTATCGCGACTTAATAAACGGCCGAAGGACGGATTTCAATTTATTTCACGTGCCGGCGAATTTCGAAGCGTTTTGTGCCCTCTCCCCCCTCCCTCCGCCTCGCGAAAACTGCCAACAACATTGTCGAGCGAGTTGAAGCCCGGTCGCTGGACGCCCTCAAATTCTTCTTCATAATTAAGATTCCGGCGATGCCTGTCGGACAAAATTAGAAATACTCGGGCCCCCTCCCTTCTTCTCGAGTCCTCGCTCGTTCTTCTCTCCACTTAAATAAAATATTCTTTCGAACGAACAGCGGCTGCGAATAAAACTCTCGGTCACAGGTTTGCCTAGTTTCTCGTTTTTCTCGGAGCTTTCGAGACTATTCTGTTCGCGTTCAACTAGGTGTGTTCGATGAAAAGGAAAACTCGTGTCCGACGAATGACTTTAGAAAAAAGTATTTCAGTATTTAATGTTCGAAATATAAATTGTTGTACCTTCAGTTTTACTGCAATCAGGGTTTTATTTACAGTATAATGGATGACTTTTGCACTACTTGGCATTAATGACTCGATCGAAACGACGGCACACAAATACGTATGTTTATTTGCAATCATGTATAATGATATAATACTTTTGATATAACATTTTGTTTGTCCACTTGGATATGTTTGTTTAAAAGTGTACGCGAGAATTAAAGTAATTTTTCACACGGAGGCTGTTGGAATAAAAAGTAACGAGAACCAAATCAAAGGAGAAGATGTGTGAATTTCAAATTGTAGAATTGATCAGCGTGACTTAAATATGGAGTACTACTCATGTTCAATTCTTAATATCCTGAGAATTCGGCGCTATTTTAAGGATCGAAAACCTTTAGTACAATAAGAGAAAAAAATTTGAAGCAAATGGACATAATCTATAATTTTATAGAATGGAATTATATTTAATATCTTATTGATATTATATTGAAATATACGTATAATGTATAATATTTCGAAATGAAAATATCAATAAGACAATATCTGGTACAAAAATTATTAATTCTCGTACGATTTATATCAATATTACATAAACAAATACCAAAATTCGTTTATTCAACATTGCAGATACATTGTGGAGAAATTGTACGTACAAAGTACCGTGAATCGTATCCAATTTCACGCAACCGTATTGTTGTGCGATTGTCAGAAATTAAATGTTTGAATTTTACTTTGGTTGACCCTTTGGATATTGAATTTTACATCTGATGCTAAAACGTTATTTTCATATTTCGCTAATATCGCCGTTAAAAAAAAAAGGAGAGAGAGAGAGAAAGGGAAGGAAAGAAAAGAGGTTAATTAAAATTTCGAGGGATGAAAAGCTGATTATAGAGACGAACCTTTGAACGTCGTTGAAGGATTAAAAAAATTTGCCGGTTACTTTGCCGGCAAAGTAATTTTCAAGCGCGCTTATCTCCCTTTCGTACCGAAAATTCGTATTTAACAAATGAACTTGTTTTCTGTTGCAGTGATTGCAGAGTTGTGAGAGATCCACAGACGCTCAAATCCAAGGGATATGGATTTGTCTCATTTGTCAAAAAAGCGGTGAGTTCTCGCGCAAACTTTCATCCTCCTCTAGTTTCATTAGTGAAAACTCGCCCGACCGTAAGCTAATTTTCTAAAAAAAATAATGATAACTTACCGGAAATTTCAAACGGAAGTGAAATTGTAGCTGAGATATAATGGTTTTGACAAGAGAAAATGAGCCTTGGCTACGATGTAAGCTTGCTTTTTTTTTTTTTTTTTTTCTTTTCTCCGCGAATTGCCTTTGCAAAGAAAATTCTAGACACTGTCACTTCTAGTTTATAGTTTTTCATTTTGTAGCGATAGAAATTCATTCTGACCAGTTCTTACGATCATTTTCGTTTAAGAATATTCTCGCTGATGTAGTTTACGAGAGTGACAAACCCAGAGAATAAATCATCAATGGATTCCTTTTTTGCTAACACAAAGATTATTTATTGTTTGAATGAATAGCTAATATTATTACGTTATATAATACAATATACTAATATTGTAATACAGTGAGTAAATTAATAATTTATTGCCTGCAATGAGTGCCAAAAAGAAGATAAAATTTGATAAAATTTGATTCTGCTATAACGTGGAATGTAGAAACTAGAAAGAATCATGAATAATAGATTCAAGTATCTCAAAATAAAGTTTTGAGATACTTGAATTCATCATTGCTGTGTTATATTAATCTGAACGAAATTTAAGAATTTTATCGTGTAATTACTTCCAACATTTAAAGATACAAACTTATTGTATTTTCAAAATAGACTTACTTACAGATACAGATAAGGAGCATTTTTAAAAATTTCTAAAAATCTCTATTCATAATTGAACGTATGTACATTAACAACAGATATTTAATTTCTTTCCATTCTCCTCTGATTGCATTTTCGAGCTGTCTGAAAAATTGGCAAGCGTTCTAAACAAATTTGATACGTTTGCAATCGGTTCGTTCATTGTTTCTTAAATGCCTGCCTTTTAATTAACACAATGTCGAAACAATTCACTGAGTACCTTTGCCTTTACACTGCGAATTTAATAAACTTAATTTGATTCTAGTAATATCTCTTGTTCCATATAATCGCTTCACGCATATATACTGTAACACTACAAATCTTTACACTGCAAGTACAAGTCCTTCCACTTACAAATTTAATAAACAGAAAATTCGAATAATATCTCTCGTTCGATATAATTGCTTCGCACATATATACCGTATATATCCATAATTCGCAAAGTGTATTTAGTGCGCGTAATCAGTAAGTGTCTACTCCGCCACGCGCGACGAAATGCAGTTGAAGCCACGGAATGCACAGGGTAATAATTCACAATTCACAATTCAGCCGTAAGACGAGAACGATTCTCTGCCTCCGGTGGATTGCGTCTACTTAATCAAAATGTTTACTCGTGCCTGGTGAACGCGAAAGTTCGCCGCGGGGTGAAAAGTTCCACGGGGAGGGCATATTTCAGTCGCGAGTTCACACGCGCTCCACAACCTAAAGCGACATACATAATTATTCGGGAACGAACGATCGAGCAACAAAGCGAGCATTGCGATCGATCCAGCGAGCATGAACAAACTGCGATTTGCTTCCGTTAACCCTCGTTCGTTCCTCGTTTCTGGATTCACCCCTTCGGCTGAATACACTCAACTGAATTTATCCCTTGGTGCGACGATGAAAGAAAAACTGATTGATACAAAGAGGAAAAGATAAATAGTCGAGTTTGAAAATTCTTTCGTTCGTAATGGGTAAATATACTGACTTTGTCGTATTTTTTATTAAATCGTATGTGAATTTCTATTTAATTGCAGACTCCTATGTAACAGATTTCACCCTCCTATGTAATGATCTTATTTCATTTAATTTTGTCCTATATATTCAATGTCAACTGTGTACAATTTCTACTACTTTGGAAACGAATACTTTGGCATATTTTCTTATCAGAAATGTCGAAAATGTTACAGAATCTTTTGTATCTTACGTGCTGCAAAATTTTAATAACATTTTCTTTGAAAACTGTGTCAAATTTATTCAGTGGACGAATGAGGGTTAAAAGAGCGAGGGTCGTTTTTTGAATTTTTGTCAGAGGCAATTACTAACAACAGAAGAAAAGATTCTTTCGAGATATGTAAACGTCGCTTTCAGCTCTATTTTATATCAATATTTTTGAAGCCAGAATGTCATGAAACGACGCTAATTTCAAAATCCCATTTTGACTGAAATGGAGATACTCGAGTCCTTCCCAGCGTGATCAAAAGCTGAAATTTTTAAACTAGCGAATAATTTTGTCTTTTTGTGCCATTTTCACTTTGAAAAAAAGTTGAAATATGAAGTTGAAAGTCGTGTTCCACATATTTCGAAATTGAAGGTTTTCATTTAGTTATTAGCCATGAGAAAACTCATTTTTTCATCCGTTACCTGATTTCCCAGAGTGATTTAGCTCCTTAGTCATTCGAGTGTTTACCAAAAAAGTCTAAAAGTTTAACACCGAATGAGGAACAGACAACAAATTAAGAATATCTTTCGAAACCAGTTATTTTATAACTTTATAGATAAGATTGTATTATCTGTACAATACTCTGATAAAAATTCAGTACGAGATTGAACGATTAAAAGGAAAATTTAAAAATTACCATCGAAATCAAAGATATTTGTATTTTACAAACGCGTTTTTTTTTCTTTTTTTTTTTGGATCAGAGAAAGCATTCGGATTTATCACGGTGAATACCATCGAGAAAATTCCATCGATCCTGTGTGTTATCTCTGAAACGTAGGGGAAATCTGTAAAATATTGTTTACGAGAACAGAACCGTTCCCTGTAACTAATTCGAAAAATCCCACGAGCACTTGCCAATCATTTTTCGCCATATATCGAAGTGTTCGTCAACAGAAAATCTCTGGAATGTATATCGCGATGCAATTGCAATCGTACTAACAACTGAAAAAACACAATTTCTCCAGTTATCACTGTGTGAAAATATTGCAAAAAATCCTTTTTTCACTAATCATAAAAATATTCATTTATCCACGTAATTTTTATAATTTAGAGACTCCAGGGAGCAATTTCTGTAAATGCTCTGTAAATGCAATTTGTTCTGCATTCTATAAATTAGGAATTTTGTAGAAATTTGATTATCGAATTGTGAACAAAGTACCTGTTGACAATTTTGAATTACGTTTTCGTTGATCAATAAAATATGTTTAATTGTGCAAGAAATTTCGTCGATTAATCTTTTGAGTGTAGGAATAATCTGTGTGAATGATAAAATAATTAGTTGATTATACATCATACCTTTGGCAATTTTAAGCACTTAAAAGACAAAATAATGGGAAGAGAACTCAGAAAGAAAAAGATAATACGGTTTGAATATTCTACATGTTGCACAGAACACTTAATAAATACCTAACTCTGCTAACTTTTCTTTGGTCATTTCCGACCGACTTACATGTTCACTGAAACAATTCGTATTGGCATGCGTGGCTTTTTGGCAAAATTTTACGTTAAACGTCTTAAAACGCAATTGCAGATTGCGTGTTTTTGATTGTTAAACTTATTATAAGATTAAAATAGAAAAACCTGGAAATAGTAGAATAATCATACCTAATCTGGCTTCTAATAAAGTTCTAATATTTAATGAGAAACAGGTAAAAAAATACTATATTCGAATTTCTTAACTAACATGATTCTATGCAAATTTCACCTATTCCCGTCTCTGTAATTCACTTTAGAAATTCCATTCGTAAAAATAAGAAATAGGGGAGTGCTTGATCTTTAAGGCAGCAAATAAACACAGCTCCGATTATACAATTTGTTCCATAAATAAAACTGCGTGAACCTATCAACTAATACGATTCCATACAAATTTCCCCATCTATTCCCATCTGTGTAATTCGCTCCAGAGATGTCGTTGATCGAATAAGGGATAGGGAGAGCGAACGTCGGCGCCCCGTGACGCTTTTAAAGCATCATTTTTCGAAATGAGACGGCCGCTGGTGGAACGACTTTTACCGTGACCCGCCAAAATCCAGCGCGTAAATCACGGCCGAGTTAAATGTACGACTGTAAGTAAAAGAAGCCTTGCCACCGTTTATGGTGAGGTTATTCGCCGGGGCGGCTGCCCCGGAGGTACGGGCCCACTCGTTTTCCCCTCTGTTTTAATGTTCTATCGATCTGGACCACCGCCGGCACCTGCCTCACACCCACGGTATTACTATTGGCCACGTATAAATTTTCCCGGTGTCTCCGTTAACCTCGAGGAACACGCGAAAATTTCTCCACTTTGTCCCCCTCTTCGCCTCGCTCTCCTACAGACTCACCTTTGGCTCTCCTCGCCTCTTTCAGCCTCGACCTCTGCCACTATATCCTCCGACCGCCGGATACACGTACCTAAATCGCGAGTTCTGATCATCGGGCGACCAACGTCCGACACTCCTTCAAGATGTACGAGGAAACGCGAATACCACGTTCCCCCGTTCGACCTCGATTATAACCCTCGCTACGCTCAACCCTTGTCCGTCCCCCCATTTTTCTTTTCGGCTCAACTCGTCCCACGGTTATATAACCCATTCGTCAGATCATGGATATTGATTTGTCAGAACAGAAGAGACGAATAGACGGGTTAAACACCCGAATTCTTTTATTAATAAACAATCAACAAGCTAAATTTTGTAAAATGTGCTCGATTGCGTAAATCCTACTCTCACGTACGTTCCGTAGACTGCGGACTTTAAAACTTTCTTGGCCACGTTTAAAGAAACAGTTTTCTTGAAAAGTAATTTGTTTTATTAGCGAATAATAATTAAGTCTACATATATATGTTAGATTTAATTATATACGATGCTAATTGGTACTATCGGATGCAATTTTATATATTATGTGTTCTGACGTACTATGTAATGTACGTCAGACACATTATTATTACTTGTAATACAAAGTTTCAAACACTCGAAGAAAAACGATTTTCGATATTTTATGGCACTAATTTGCATTGCACTCATTGCCCAAAGTTGTACAGATTCTGAAAGAAAAAGTGAGAAAGTTTCCTATATCTCTCTATTGGAAAACATAAATAAATTGCAACAACAACAGTAATTTTCAAATTCTGATAGGATTTTGTTCTTTCTTTTTATTGTACACCGTTAGCAACATATAGAATGTTCTTAAACAATTCTCATTGAGAATTCCTGCCACTTTATGCCAGCTGCTTCCAACTTTTATAGCTTTGCTGCAGATCAATAAATTGGACGTTATTACTTTTCATGCCGCAAGACACGTCGCCACGTTAATAATAATTCCAACGACACTGATTAATGACGCGAAATTAAAGCAATTGTTCCAACTCAATTACGTACTTTTATTGGTGGAATTCGTGCCGTAAAAAGATTATCCAAATAAACGATGAACGAAATTACGTTAGCAGAAAATTTAAAAGTTTGGGGGGGAAATGTGACATTGTTCCTCGAATGAGAATAAAAGTTGAAAAATTTTGAATGAAAATGGAAGTGATAATTGCTGTAAATGATACAACTCAAACAATTATCTGATCGTACGGGTAGTGACAAAGTTTCTTAATGTCCGATTCTATTGTCGTAACTTTCTAAATCGTTTTCTGCAATTAAAATAATCTAATAATCTTTAATATCAAACGTGGAACATGCGATCCAATTAAAATTGTTTTCACGTTCAAAAACATTACATCTATAATATAATATATCATCGTCTTTTTGAATTCCATTAAACAAACTAATTACCTGGAGCACCTCGAGAGTGCAATTACACTCCATTGTATAAACTGTAAAACATTCGACCAACTGTGCGAAAAAGAATCATAAGAAAAAAAAAAAGAAAAAAGTCGCGCGCGCAACACTTGAAGAAGAACCAATACACCGTCGCTACGTGGAGCTACGTGTACAAAATACTTGACGCAACAGCGAGATCAGCAAATGGTCGGCCACTTTAAACGACAAGAAGCAGAATCGATAAATCCGTCGGCGATAAATCAAGAAATCGAGGGGGAGTGGGGAGGGTGGCGGAGGCGGAGGCGGGGGGCGGAGGGGCGGAGAGGGGTGGAAAAAAGGCTTTCATAACGTTTCGCCGATAAAATCCCAGCTGGAATAAGGTCGGAAGCGACGCGGCCACCGATTCGGGCAAAAAATTCATTTCGTATTCTTAATTTCCACGTGGCTGTTGATTCCAAAATTTCCCGGCGTCGACATAATATTCCCATAAAATATCCGATCGATGGGGCATCCCTCCGGGTTTCTGGTGTTCGAGCCACGCGGCCCGCGGCCTTTTCGTCGATCGATAGCACGGACCGTGGAATCGCTCGGAGAACCGCGTCCATGGATCAGGCGACGCCATGAATGGGAAGAACATGATATTCGCGACCTTCGTTTTTGACGATTTGATTCGACACTTTGGACCGCGCTTGATCATCCGAGAGAGTAAGAACGTATAGCAACTTTGCTAGAGCTTTATTCGAGAAATAAAGACGCTCAATATTGATGATTCTGGACTTTTTTGATGATCGTAGGTTTGAATTATATTGATTACGACGATAGATGGGTTTTCATAGATCTAAATGGTCGCGTGTTGATTTTTGCCAGTGTGCTCTATTAGGCAAAGATAAAATTGAAACATCGTGTAGCGAAAGGTCCATGAATGCTTCGTTAGAAAGTTATCAATTATTCATTTAATTCCATTATTTCGTTATTCTTTGTCTATTAAACGGTGTAAGGTCGATTGTAGATTTAAACTTATTATTCGTATAACTTGCAATAAATTTATCATTTATATTTATATGGTGAATTTATAAATTACTCGCCATTTTAATATTCACAATATAACGCAAGAATCTATCAATGCAATAGTCACTAATAGTTATTAAATTCAGAGAGAATAAGATTACGACGTGAGACTTGATATGACGTACCTACGAGCAGGATTCGTGTAAATCTACTAGGCAGTTGAATATGGAAATTCGGTCTGTTTGTCATCGATGAAAGAAATTTATAAATTTCTTGCCGCCGTGAGGCTCAATCTTACACCGAAAAGACAAATTAAACTGACGAAAGTGAACGGACGATGGTCGAGTGAAATCAAAAATTCCAAGATCGACCAACGATCGAACGATCAACTTTCACAGCCTTGGAACATCCAAGTTGATAGCCGGTTAAGGCTCAATTGCTTTCTCGCTGTTCATTACACCTGTTCATCGCACCTGTTCATTACAGACCCTTCGATTGCAAAAGTGACGACCTCTCTGACCATTCCACTGACCTATCCCTCCTCTATCGCTGTGTCGCTATCTAGACCGAAGAGAAAGTTTGGAATTCGCAGGTAGGCCGCGTAACAACAGCCACGTCTCGCGCACCACGTCGAAAAGAGGCGTGTTGAGCGTGTTTCGTTCGAGCCACGTAATCCGATGCCGCGACGCTACCACCGAGCCTATGACTTAGTAATGCGTGTAAAGCAGCTGGGTGTCGCTGCTCGGGCGAGTCACGAACGGTCTATAAGACCGTCTCCTCTGACCGTGCAAGAAATTCGATTTGATGTGTGTGCTTAGACAGGTGAAACTAGGCAGGTCTGGGGGACGAGGTCGGTAGGACGCGGCGCGCCACCGACCCGTCGTATAAACGCTCTGGTCACGGAACGTAGAAGGGGCTGAGGGGAAGAGGAGGGTGTTGTACGTTCAGCCCTGTTCCTGCTCCGTCCAGGGGTTACGGTGTCGGGTGGCTAGGAGACTGCAACTTTTATCGACCGTAGTTTAGAATCGGCCAACGTGGAATTTCCAATAAGATGTCTCTCGGACGCGTGCATCTCGGGTCTCTGCATTTATGCTGATACGAACGAGGCGAGACGAACGCTTTTGTTTCTCCGTGCGCGGTTTTCAACTGTTGCGTCCGTTCGGCACGGACGATCGCGTTCGCATTTCGAACGAAAAGGAAATTCGTGCTCGTTTCGTTAGAAGACACGGTATGGAATTTGGTAGTGAGTAGGGAGCGAACGAGCGTTCGTTGCCTCCTTGCAGTCGGAAAGTCTCTGAAAGTATAGAGATGGATAAAAGTATTCGCAAACATCGATGAAAAGTCATCGATTTTTTGAACTGTTCAAACTAAAACGAAATCCTATGGCAATCCAGTTGTCCTTAAGTCTTTATTTCTTGAAGCGTGAAGCCTCTAAAAAACAAGCTTTGTTGTCGAAATTGTAAAAATTGAAACGCCCCAAAAATCACTGAAAATTCTTTTTACATCTACCATTAGATCTTGAAGATTACAGTCTTCCCCTTTAGAACAACCCCTTAAAATTTCGCTGTACGATATTTTTCGCCATTGTATTGAATCTTGGACGTGATTATGGTTTCAAGAAATCCTAACACTTTAACCCCAATGTTCTTAGAAAAAGGACTCTTTAATAAATAGTTTAAAATAAGGACAATTTTTCATCGAGCATGCAGATACTTGATCACAGTACGCGTTTGACGCGTACAAAAAATTCCAACTTTACATAGCTCACTTATTGTTGAACGCAGCGATTCGCGTCGAATTTCGAGGATAAAATTAACACAAATAAGAGCGGACATTTTTCAAAGATGGCATTCCTATTCTTCCATACGCAATTTTCAAACTGCACTCAGAAATATTCGAAATACGACTCATTTGTCATTTTTATTCTTACTTTTTGAAATTTCCTCTGATCATAATGCTACGAGTTTTTGTTCTTATTGTTCGTGTTTGTTGTTTTCTTTGCGATAAAATCGCTTCAAATAGACCTGACATTTAACAATATATGTCTTGGTTCAATTTCATTTGATTCAAGTTCTAACGTTCCAATATCAGTGTCTCCACGTCTGCGTCAAAAATTGTATTTTACTCAGAGATATATTCGAAATTCAATTTATTTGCCATTCCTCTTTGTGATTTCGCCTGATTACAACGAGTTACGAGTTTCGTTCTTGCTTTACAGCAAAATCACTGTAACTGAACATTTAACGATCGACGATACACGACGATACGTTTTAGTTCAGTTCAATTCGAACGTTGCAAACGAACGATTTCGACGGGGATTTTTTGATTTTCGAACGGGACACATTGAAAATCGTGCATGGAAAAGCAGAGACGTGCCTCCACGTCGATTTGAAATATCGCGTCCAATTAACGTGCGTGCCTCCGACGCTTGTACGTACGTACAGAAACGTCTTTGGAGACGAACGACGTTCGTTCCGTCGGTCTATCCGGGCTAACCACGCGAACGCGTGGCATCATATCGAACGCGGGGGGTTGGGAATGGAAATTCGAATCGGAAATACTTTATCCCGCGCGTGAGGGGAAGAGGGAGCAACGATGTCGTCGGATAAGAAGCACGAGGAAGAGTAGAAAGGTCTGGTTGAAGATGACGGTGATGCCGATGGGTATGATGCTAAGTCGGTAGTCGAGAGGAAAGAAAAGTCGGCGACAAGATAGATAGAGAGAGAGAGAGAGAGAGAGAGAGAAAGTGAGGTATGGAAGGTAACGGTTGGGGAAACGAGGCAAAAGGCAGACCGAAGAGTCCTCGAAAATGGCGCAAATAGCGATAAGGGGGGGTACCATCCCGAAATGCCAGTAGGAAAAGAAGGGAAACATCCCCTCTTTCCTACGTACTGCCGAAGAGCTTTTCGAACAGTCAACCTTTTCGGCGACGGGGGAGGCTGCTAGAGGGTGAGTGAGAGAGAGAGAGAGAGAATCCACCCGCGCGACGGAAGAATATTTTTAGATTTCCTATCCGTCCTTCGTCGCATCAGCCGTCCGACTGCCACCGGCACGCTGTCACGGACTACTCGCGTTTACGTGAAATACGCGGGGTTGTGTGTACGCGCGCGATGCGCCCCTCCCCCTCTCCAACCAACGACGATGTCGTTCTCTGTTATTCCACATCCATTTCTCCTCTACGGTGGCCGCCTTACCACACACCAACGGGGGATACCACGCCGTTTTCTGCTTTGCCTCTTGCTGCCTCTCGTCCCGCGCGACCCTCGCCTCCTGTTCGCTTCCCACGATTCTTCCTTATTTTTCATACGAATTCCGTAATGGACTTATAGATAGACGGATACGAGTGCCTGTTTTGTTAACCAGGGAGGAGGGGGGCGGGGGGACGAACGGCTTGCATCTGCGTGGGATGGGATCAAGTCCACGTGCACTTATGAATTCGAGTCAAGCTCGATGTCCAATGTCCGATTCCACGGATTTTCAGTAGTAATTGAAAGTGAAAATGTTTGTACGATGTGTAAACACACGGAGACCATTGTATTATATTAACACACTTCGGGTGTATCCATAATAGTTGAAAAATGTTTTTCTTTTATTTTTCTTTAAGAATGCGAAATAGTTACCTTTTTTTTAGGTGTAAAAATTAGGATCAATCTTGAGGGTTTCGATACAATTATCGAACATAATGTATAAACACTTGAAACTATGTGTATTATATTGCATTACGTGAAGTGTATCCATTTTATACAATTCAAGTTTGATATTCAAATTTCGTTGTAATTTAATTTTCGTTGCAAGTTCGATGTACATTTTATACAAGTCACGTTGAATATTTAAGTTTCGAGTTTGAGTGTTTAAGTTTCGTGGGTTTCGAGTATTACTCGAAAGTAAAAATGCAACATTTGTATTTTATATTAGATTAGTATATAAAGTCGTTTTTTTCCAACGATCAATCACATCGAAGAAGAAGGAATTGAATTTTCTATAAACGTACATCGAGATTTCTTGTCGAACAACTACGAAATTTATGAATACAAGTTAATTTCTATTAAAACATCGAATGAAGATACAAATTAGAATTTAAATTTTTATCAAAATTAAAATCTAGACGTGAAAAATAAAATGAATGTTTACAATGGCAAAAATTCTAGGAATCTGCCACTAAAGGTAGATAGGTGTTCTGGATATAAATTAGAAAGAGAGGGAGAGAGAGAGAATAAATGCATCGTATCGACAATTGTCACGCTGACCATTTCTATTTCTATTCGACGTGTGTATATATATGTATAGAACGGTAGTGTACATGCACACGTACGTTTAGCGTAAGTAATATATACGTACATACGTATTTATTACGCCTGTTCCATGCGGGGAACAGTAATAGACCACTTTTCTCAATCCACTCGTGCTATGCTTCTCAAACCAGAGCAGTAGTAAATAAAAGTTACGGCTACCATCTTGTGTACTGCGAGTTACGGCCTCTAGCTGTTCGTCGTAACATTTCACCTTTTTGTTTATTCCAGTTCTCGATCTCTTTTTTAACGTAAGACACAACACACACCTGCCCCCCGTGACTTCACCCATATACTTATACGCTGCTGTGCAAACATTCGATAACATTTGAGAGAAATGACTGTCACATATATTGCAATATTCATTTTGAACGTTTATACTTCTGACGTAAATACTTTTTTCTTTTATCATTAGTGCGTATCTCAATTTTATAGCACATTTAAATAGTAAATTTATTGAAACACGCGTTTTCAATGGCCTCCAGTTATTTATCAGTTCTTCGAAATTTAAATGGCGATCGATTGCTCCCGTTTGATAATAACGTTTGATAATAATTAACCCTTCAACCGAGAGAGACACCGGGATTAATCATTCCTCCGAGGAGGAGAGAGAGTTTGTTCGAACGGAAATATTAAAGACCAATTGTAAGACAAACTCGTCCGCCATCTTTAATTTAAATTCGTTAGACGACGCGGCGTTATTGGGAATGACGTTGGTGAATTTTAATTCTTCAATCACTCACAATACTTCTATAAAACTCCGTGCAGAATGCGGGTCTAACAGCGTCCGAAATTTCATATTAGGTCAGCTTTTTCAGCCTCGCTTAAATTGATTTATGCCAAATTGTACAAATATGATTTAGAAAGTAAAAACCTTCACGTGTCAATTATCACAGAAAGTGTCTTACATTTTGTGTTTTTAATTTTCTACAAAATTCGCAGATTATTCGTACGTTTTCTGGAAAATAATATCGATCGAATTGTGATTACGACTCACCAGATTTAACGCTATTTTCAGATTCAACAACAAGGTATCTTTCATCTCTCAAAATAGATTCTTCCGAAAAGCAGTATTAACGTCACTCTGACTCACTTTGATCGAAGTTTGAGCTTTCCCAATTATGTCTGCGTTTGACTACCTTTAAACATTCGATTAACGACTGACAAATATCATTCGGTCGGCACTTTTCGCTACCGAATTCTAAATAATTCCACGCGTCCCTGAAACCGCGACAACCTGATGCTCACGCGGGAAACGAAACTAGGTTAAAATGAGAACGGTGCGAGAAAGAAGCGCGTGGTGAGCAATTTGATTTTATTTCCAGTTATGTCGACGGGTAAACACTCTGCTTAAAGCAGTCCTGCAGAACAGTCTATTGTTGCTGCTTTAGTTCGAGCACCGATTCGCACAAAGATTCTCGAGTTTCAAGGTACAGTTTTGCTTGCATTGTTCCAGGAAGCGGAAAGTGCCATCGGTGCCATGAATGGACAATGGCTCGGAAGCAGGAGTATTCGAACGAATTGGGCGACTCGCAAACCCCCAGCGCCAAAGTCCGAAGGTGAGTATTGACGCGTGCACACACACGTGCCTCTTGTCCATGTCTTTATTCTCACACGAAAATGGTGCATGATTGCCGCTGCAATAAACGAGTCGCACGATCGAGAATCCACGGATGAATAGGTACCTATTTCTGACACATTAAATACGATTAGACACGTAGGGAAAAATAATTTAGGGGAAATGACGCGGCAATGTTTATTATAATAACATTAATAAACGTGAATGATTACCGTTTGCGAATTAATGATATTGTATAAATAAGAAGAAACGAGATGGTTCGTAAAATAATTTCAGAAAATGTAGTTAGTATACTATCAATATTGGAAGCAACAAATATTCATTGTTCTGCCCATTGATTTATTATTCGCGTGTATGAAATATTCGGGGCTGCAGGTATGACAATTTATTTTCAATAATTTAGACATTCCTTTCAATAAGAATGTTTCAATTTGTTGAAAATACCAAGTGCTTCTAAAAATTGATATTAAATGTGGCAACGATGAAAGGCTAAAGCAGACAGAGAGACATTTAGGTGCATTTTCAACCTTTCCAGACTTTCGTGTATTATAATTATACCACAATAATGGATTGAAGAAATTAATCTCTACTAATTTCTGCAATTCTCATGTTTTAATTTTCAATCGTTTTCTGCAAGTCTTTTGCACTTCTTGTCATTAAAAAGAAGTTAATAAACAATTGTTTAAATACTTTTCCAATCTCTAAATGTAATATACTCGTATTAAACATCCTCTATATATATTTTTATAGATTTGTCTTAAACTTGACCAATATGATCGTAATAGTAAAAATGTTTTATAATACGCACACATAACGCACGAGTGTTCAACTATTTTATTGAGAACGATATCTGCAAATATAATGAGTTCTGTGTGCCTCCAGTTAGTACGATTCAATTAAACTCAGTTATGCAGATTTTATCAGTGGAAATTTCGGTCTATTATTTGAGAACTTTTTGAAATTTAATACTTCACATCGAACGTTGCCTTCGGCAATTGATAGAAATTAATATGAAATTCAATTCGATTTTTGTAGGTTACGATATCTCTTTGTGATATGGACTTTTCAGCTTCTCTACATTCAATGAAAATTGTAACACTGATCACTTTACAACTGAATAACAAAGATTATATCGAATGTATTTTCAAAAATGTGTTATTTAGACAATAATAATAAAACGAAAAAGTAAAAGTGTTCAACATTTGATCATCTCAAACGATTCTAAAACTACTTGTTGCATTTTTCTTTTTAACACTTCACCTGTTGTCTCAGAATTCTTTTTGTAATACAGTTGATATCATTTTTACGATACGATAGAGTCGATAGAGTCAATTTATGTCCACAAAATCATTAACTATAAAAATAAATAAACCTTCTAAGATTGTGATATCACTGCTTGATTTAATAAAACTGTCTTTCTCAAAGTGCAACGACGTGTGTTAGCGCATCGCGAAATAACATCCTGCTCGAACACATTGCGTCACTGGTTCACCTTTTTCTTTACCTTCCTTCGGAAAAACGTGAAATTCTTCTCATACCGAGCTGTATGATATAACATTGTATATCGAGCGGCTGTTCCATTTAAAAGCACCTCGGCATTGAACTGCGCTATTTAAGCACGTGCATTATATCGAGACTATTTACTGTCTCGAGTGTTCTTATTGTTACGGAGTAACGAGCTTTAAGCCAGCGACTCTCGCAAACAGAATCAGATAAATAATAAATTGCATATAAACCAGCGCGCCATTAGGGTTGAACGTCGCGGAACTCGGTTCGTAACAATCTTCACGCGATATGGATCATATTTGTCCGTTATTAATAAATTCGGATTGACGGGATTAATGGATATTTTTGTATTCGAGCATAGTTTTGCATTATCTCGTAATTTTCCGAGTTTTTCGAATGTATCGTACTTTTTAAATATTTTGTATTTCCTTTTATTCGGCTGAATTGAATAACAATGAGATTTTTAACGTTTTGCACTCTGGTCTCGTGTTGGAATTTTTCAGTTTCACGGCGAGAGATAAGGCTTGATAAATGAACAAATGAGCCTTATGATAGGAGACATTGTAAAAAGTGAAAAATGAACGGTCGAGAAAGAAAGCAGCGAGAATATCCAAGAATTGTCAAGAAAGAGATGTCTCGAGGTTTGAGGACGTTGAAATTTCGAAGCTTTCATTTATAATCGAATCCATTTTGTTTTCACCGTACTTGCCAAATTTTGTTTTATAATGAGCTTTGAATAACTTTTGATTTAAACGATAAACTAAACAGCCTACAAGATTTTTGCACGATTTAATTCAAACATAAAATTACCAATTAGATTTTAGACAGTTGGAATGATTTTACTCTTTCTTATTATTGTATTCCAGAGTATTATAACTCACGATAAAAGTAATTTTGAGAATTTTTGAGTACAAAATGAAGGTAAAATTGAAATGTGAAAATTTAGAAATTTATTGTTGCAAACGTATTGCACTCGAAACGTTATAGTAATATTCGTGTCTTTACTAAATCTAAATTTAAATATTTAAAAATTTATGTTACGTTATCTGTTCGTAAGAATATAATTGTCGATAAAAATTGGGAAAGAATAAAACTTCCGTGTAAAAGTACGAACCATATTGTGTGAAAATGATTGGTCATTGACATTATAAAAGAAATTCTTTGACCAGTGCCAAGTTGCTGGCTCGAGTCTCGAAGGTTTTGTCAGAACTCGAAAGATTGCCAGCAAGATTTCAAATGCTTTGGGTTAAACGACAGGCTTCCAGCTACGATTGACCTTGGCCGACATTTCAAAGCTTCAATTTTGCTGCTTTAATAAGTTAGGTTTCGCGAAGAAAATACGGCAAAACATCCCTTAAAAAATTGTGAACTTTTCGGAAACCTTATCTAATCCCTCCTGGATTAAAAACGTTTCAACACTTTTGCTACTTCGTTCACGAAAGTATTATCAACACCGTCTACGTGTTACCTAAGAATCTATTAATAAATAAAATTAATGTTTCTACCAGTCAGATTAATTGTTACAGTAAATTATCGTAAAATAATCTCCTTAACTCTTAGGTTTAGGACCAATATGGGTTATACCAATACTTTTTTATTTAGAATTTAATATTCTTCAGATTTATAAAAAATAGAAGCGCCACATTTTGCCTCCCTTAAAAATTTCTGTATTAAACAATTTTTCATTAGACGCATAATTAAAAAGTTATTTCAGCTGTGCAAGTTGCGTGATTCATCCTGTGTATGTATATATAATATATATATATATATATATATAGTAGCAGACGAAGGGAAAATTTCATTAACGAGTAATCATTTTTCCTGATGCGAGATTTAGAGGGGCCAGCCAACGAGGAATATTAAGCGTCGGGAAGGTGGCCGGCAAGAAAGTGTTCTCTGTGAATTTGGCCTATGCAAATAACGGGTGAACGGTCCCGGTAGGACGACGAGACGGCCCTAGCTCGTCTAGTGAAAAAGTTTGGACGCTCCGCGACGAATACTAATTAAAGACTTGCGGAATGAAATTAGTTAGTCGAGGGGTCGGAGGTGGCTGCCAGGCTGGACGATGGGGGGTAGACCCCGTGGGTCGACGACGAAGAGCCGCTTATGATAATATAATAATACTTACTTGGCTCTCCGAGTGCTACCTCCAAGCTCATTATGCGTTTAGTTCATAACTTCAATTGGATTCTTACTATCCTGGCCGGTGGCTTGCAGCTTTTATACTTTTCGTCGGGGCTCATTCCCTTTAACAGCGCTAATTATCAAGCTAATGACGATCATGCCAACGAACGTGCAAGTTTAAACCCGTTGCCCTATATATTACCTCGAACCACTCTTCACTCGTCCTTCGATTCGATCTCTCGCCCTTTTCTTTCCCTTTTTCTTCTCGTTCAATGTTAATCTATCCGGCGCTGATTGCGAGTCGACTATCGGTTGCAACGTGGAACTGTTATATCTCAAATAACGTGGAATCTTCTTCTGACATTAATTCCGATAGATTGCAGGCGTAATTGGTATAATTGACGAATCTGGTAATTTGTTGGTGTCTGTATACTACATATCCTATATAGCATAATATTGTGTCGTACGACGTGTAAAAAGATATCAAAAGAAGTATGACGAGAAAAGAAGTTTTTACATCGTTATTACCTTTGAATTAAAATTCTCTGTTAAACGAAAAGGCAGAATTCAATGTAAAATGTTCTGTTACTTGTATCAGTAGCTTCAAAAAATTAAGAGAAACGTAGGTAATCTTTCATACGAATATAATTAATTTTTCTTCAGTATCTTTTTCATTTCAAAATTGTAATTGAATTTAGCGATATTACAACTGTCAAGTTAACAGCTAATTTATAATTTAATGACAAGGAACTCCCTTTTATACTTTACGCAAGATAGATTGCACACGTGTAACGTAATAACGTAAATTGAATGGAAGAAAATTACGATATCTCTGATTGTTTGGATCGCTCGTGAATAGATAATGTGGACTAACCTTAAAACGGATGAATGCAACGCGGATGGATACGGATCGATGACGAGACGAAACGACAGAGCTCGCGCAAAAATAATAGCGCGCAGCACGGCCTACGTAAACAGGCGGAAATATTAAAAAGAGAAGAAATATTGAAAAAAGGAAAAGCGAAGGGGACAAAAAAAAGAAAGGCAACGAGTTATAACGAGATGCCCGCCTGTCTACAATTAATGCGAACCACTCATTCACGCTGCTTCATCACGACGTCTTTTTGCTTTCGTCTACTCGAATAGATTGCCGGTGTACTGTACGTCACGTTCACTCTCTTTATATTTACCAGCAGCTGCTAGATTCGATTTCATGCCTTCGGAGCATCGGAGACGTTTTTTTCGCGATTTAAACACGCGACCTTAATATGTTAATCGTTCGGATCTAACCGAACGTTGCAATACGTGGCGAAACATTTTCTCAGGCCCCGCGCGGAGAACACACCTTCGATTGAAATTCGTATCGTTGATTCGACTTGTTTTCTCTCTTTGTATCATTTCATAGTTATTCCGTTGCTGTGAAAATTATCATATCGATAACGTTTTCGAAATAATTTCGTTCTATTGTCAGTGATTTTTAACACGTTGGAGGATTTGCAAGAATCAAGCCGTTGGATTTGAGCGGCGTAGTTTCCGTTTTTGTCGAAATTCCCTCTCGACTTAAAAGATCGAGATACTGAGAATTTATATACGGTTGGTGTTATATTTATGTAGAGAACGAAATAAATACATTGGTGAACGTTGTTGTTACATGATTTTATTCGTCCCTAGTTGACGCAGTGTTAAAAAATCAAATAAATAAAAAACATCCACCTACAATAAAAAGAATGCACGTTCTTTTATTAACAATAAATAAACCAAATTCCTACTCAATGATGGACGATGTTTGATAAAATAAAATCACGTTGCTTGATAGAAAGAAAAAAACAACGTTCGCTCTCGTATTTATTTTACTCTTACCGTAAATTTCTAGAGCCAAAAATTCCAAGACGCGAATTACCGCGAGATGGTAATTTCGATCTATTATAGAACTATTTACATATATATGTATGTGTGTGTGTGTGTGTGAAATAATATATAATATATATTACGTTATCAAATATATAGGAGAAAGAAAAAGAAACGAAATCTGAAGGTTGCAAGCGAGGTTTGTTGGAAAGAGCGTGTCGCCGTTGCGCGCCAGTAAGATGGTCTGACGCGCATACGAAAGCGGCAAAGGGAAATTAAATATCGCGGTGGCCCTTCACGAGCGCGGAATTTTCGCCGACGCAGCCGGAATTCGATTAGGTCCAGTCGGCTGGTCCGTTAGAGGAGGCTTTCACCGCGTCATTCGGGAGAGCTTAAAACGGTTTTCACCACGAACGATTGCTCCGCAAAGGCGAGCGGTGACGTCCCGGCCCGTTCGAATGTTTGTTAATCGATACCGCGACACGGATTTCGGAGGGAAGGCACTTTTGTTCTTTCGCGGAGCAATCGTTGGAAAGAAAGGGAGAATCGTCATTCTGAACGGGACAACGGGATAATGTTCGTCTTCACCTTTCGACGATCGTTTATTAGTGCTTCGCTCCACCTTAACCCAATAAGTACAATACTCGCAGTTTAGATTTTTTTTTTTAAATTTACAGAGTTTCAACAAAATTGATGTATCTGCAAACTGTAGGTTGGTTTCAATTTACACACATATATATGTACGCGTATAGAAATTCTTTCGTAATAAACACGTCGAATACTTTTGTGAGTCACGGATCAGGAGCAATATTTTTTTCCTTGCAATTTCCTCCGAATAGCAAATCTCTAAAGCTACGCTCTTCCTCAGTTCCCTGTCAACTCCCAAAATTTCAACGTTTAAATTCGGGACACGCTGTATATAATGTACAGACGATACACTCATGAAAGCACATTCCTATAAATGCTCAGATACTTTCGCGAACAATTGCACGTATCGTACAGTGACAACACGTTCGTCGAGCAAAATCCTTGTAACAGGCAACGCGACGAAAAAGAAAAAGGAAAAAGGGGGGCGGGAGAGTGGGAGGAAAAAGTTCGCGACAGCACAGTTGGGGCAAAGCAGCATTTAATTTGAGAGAGCTCCCGAAGTTCGTCAGCAACTAGGTCAATATTTTATAGCCCCGGCAATTAGATAATTTTGCGGTCAGGCAAAAATACGATTGCTCTGGCGTGTGAAAGAGAGACTAACTTCAGCCTCGGGTTAATGTCGAAACTTTGTATCGCCTCCCTGTCGACTCCTTGAATCGTCCGGTAACCGAACCGATGACTGCTGCCGATTTCGCCTCGCTACACTTTAAAAGAATCAACGACGCCCCTTCGTTTCCCGACTTTTAATCTTCGAAACGAAACTTGTCGCAAAGATATAAAGAAAAAAGACTTGCCATGCCGACATTAAAAGTCAGAGGGTGGGAGAAAGAGATGGGGAAGTAACGGGAAGAAATCGAGGCTTCTTTTTTCAGAAAATAATTGGCATTGGGTCTAAATGTGCTTTCTTCGTTTTTCTCGCCGTTTTGTAACTTTGATCTAAACTCGGGAGGTCGAGCCGGCGAGTTTAAGATTATTCTAATACCGATTGGAATAGTGTTACATATACTGCTAATTGAATATCATTATAAATTGGCTACGATCGTGTTCGAATGTACGAGGCAATAGGTATATTTATGAATATAATTTAACATAATAGTACGATGTAATAATATATTATGATAAATACAGAGGTATCTATATTTATATTTTGGTGTTAAAATGTAATCTGTAGAATGAGTAAAAGTAAAGCTAAAATTTCTCTTTGTGAGAAAGATATACGTATGTCAATCTTTCTCTTAATTTAATATTAAAGAATAACAAAGTATAAGGAATAATATAATAATAATAATAATATCACTAGATCTTACTTGTCATCTTTAGATCTTTGGAGACTAGAACTTGTTGGAGACTTTGAAAGCAGAGTTTAACAACACAGGAATGCGTGTAAAGAAAATCGACATGAAATTTGGTCTGCAGTAAATTCAACAGCACTTCAACTGTATTAACTGTATATTGAAAAGAAAAATGCACGTTATAACCTATCATAATGAATATTCACATACTTTTTCTGCAGAATTTGCACACTAAAATGCGAAACTCTATGTTAAATAACTTATCAATTACAGTTGCTTGAATTAAAGAAGAACATATTTTCAAATTACGAAAAATAAAATTCATCTGCTGATGTACAAAAACATTTTAATCGACTATCGTCTTAATCATTCTTACGAAATTGAAACATCTTTATTTCTGTTTGAAATTTACGTATGCGTTATACAACTTGATGATATAATACGTTAAATCATTTAATAATTACAACTAACTAGATTGAAACAAAATGTTTATACTCAGATTACAAGAAATAAAAGAATCTGCGAAGGAAAATGTATCGCAACTATATCAGATTTTGATAATAATTGAATATGATGAGTCTGAATGTTTAATTACGTAAAAGTAGACTGCAAAACTGTACATCGTGGAGAAGGCTGTTCGCTTGTATGAAATGAAAAAAACAAAACAATTCTATTGCGATTATGTAATGACAAAAAGCAATTACGTAACGCGGTAATATTCGGAAATGATCCTAAATTAGAAAATTAAATACATTTGACAAATCGATACAGCAGACACGACAAACTACAACGGCGAAACACGTGATACCACCAACCACATTAAACACGATTAACTTAGTATAATTGTATCAACTGTATTATCGAATGATGTAGCATTATGAGTAAGTAATATCGCAATACAAGGAAACTGAGTGAAAGCTTCCATATCCATTGTTAAAATATAATGAATTATGTGCAATACACGTATATCAATATTTAACGATCAATTGCAAACGAATTTATTATTATTACCATGAAGCAAAGATATGGAATTCAAACGGAGATTCGTTTCGCCATCTGAATGTAACATTTTTAACGCGTCTCTATTTTATCGTGAACATTTTGTAAATTTTTATTTTATGAATATCCATTCTGTGTATTTTTATTTTACTTTACTAATTACTAGTTTTTGGAATTTATAAAGTCACTAATAATCAATAATCTATTTATTACGTGTTTATATAACTAATTTTCAAACGAAGCATCTCCGAAATAAATTGTCGTTGGTAATTTTATTACCATGATTCAGAATTTATCGATTATTATTCGTTTTTGTTATGTTCATTTGTCCATCATAGGATAATTTCCACGAGCTCTTGCACACTTTACGCTTTGTCTTGTAATGCTCTAACACAAGCACAATTCTCTTTGATTGCTAATTAAGTTGGCAATCTGGAAAAATATAGAAGAATGACTTGACCTGCTATATTTCTTCAAAAACTCGAAGCTAATTGGAGCTAACGAGAACTAATGAGAAACAAGTGAGAAAGTTTGATGCTAGAACTACCGATATATAATAAATATAAAATGTCCATCAAAGACATTAAAAAAGAAAAGTGGAACGGGGTAGCTTTTATTTGCACATTTTACAAAAAATCATTTAAATTTCTAAAAGCACGCTGTTTTACATTTACAAAGTTTTCAGTAGTTGTAGCGTAAAAAATAAAATGTCCAAACTATACTGTACTGTCTAATGACATTCAATACGTATTGCCAAAAATATAAACATGCATAGAAATCCGTAAAACTTCAAGTTGCTGAAATCTTATTTAATTCTTAAATAAGAATGAAAGAAAGAGATTTAATTTACAAACGCCAGAGAATTGCACCCGAACGGACAAGAGGGACGAAATACGAGTGGGAGAAAATGGAAAGAGGACAGGAAGAACAAGAGTGTCGTAAACGAAGGGGAAAGAACCAATGAATTTCGTCTTTATGGATCGTAAATAACGCATAATTAACCCGTCTTTCTTCCACTTCGCCGCGTTTCTTCAACAGATCGCGTGGTCAGTTACTCAACCAAGTATGAAGACGTACAGGATGTATCAAAAATTATGATGACGTAAGTCGAAAACGAACAGACAAAATCTCTGTAACTTTATAAGAAAAAAATCTTCCCTTAGAGGTGCGTTTCTGGAAAAAATCGAGATTGAAAATAACGACTGACACTTAAATATTGCAAGCGTTAAAATAATTCAAAAAAAAAATGAAACAAAATTTTTTTGCAGAACGTTTCGCTTTCCAGGAAATTAAATTTGGAAATTTTGTAAAATACATTTATAAAGAAGCTTCTCCTATCTCTTTATCTTCATAGAATAACTTTTGTGAATTATAGTAGAATTCTCTTTATGCGAACTTCATTTATTTAAACCAAATTGATCAGTCAATGATCAATCACACAAATAAGTTGAATCTGTTTGAATTTGAACGAAAACTTACTAACAGAAGGGAGAATTAGTTAGGGATTTGCATTACGTGAACTCTAGTCGTATAAATTATTTGGCCCACGAGTTTATATAAGTAAAGTTCCACTGTATTCACTCTTTTTCCATTTCAAAATCAGCTGAATTATACTTCTTAAGAAGAAATCTCGTAAAATTCTCTGGGATCGACGCAATTACGTTAATAGGCTTTAACATTAGAACTACCTACGATTAAAGCACAAAATTTCCATCATCAAACGTCAAATCATTACACTGAAGAGATAGAAGAATACACAAGCTTTCATTTGTACACCTTACGAAAAGCTATTTAAATCTCTAAAAATACGCTGTTTCACATCTATGAAAATTGCCAACAAAAGTTATAAACTTACACTTTGACAATTCTAGTCTATAGACCAATTAGCTTTACTTTCACACCCCTTCAAACGTGATACAATTTCTCTTCTACCTGTGAGAATGAACACCCATGCGTTCGTATGCTCTATTTTATTCACGCTTCTGTATATACGATACAAACGTATAAATAAATATATTCGAAAAACGATACGAGGTGAAAGAGGCTCTCCTCGTTCTAGTCTCGTTTCGCGCTCGCGCCGCCGTTTCTCTTGGCGCGCCGTGCACGAACGTCTCCATAAAACGTGGGGAATGGTGGCGTAAAGCAACGAATACGCGGAAATTAACGCCAATTCATCTGACCAATTTTCCCCGCCGATATACGGCTAATAGTGCGTATAGCTGCTGCACACAGGCGAATGGATTTGCGAACGCAGGCTTAACGCAACATTAACGCGCCGGAAGACCAGTCCATCAACGGGTGACGTAAAGCCGACGTGGCGGCATTGAACAAACGGAGGCCAGTCCGTTTGCTTGGGTTAAGTGTCGGGCCGTGTTGGAAATTGGCGGCATGCTTGCCGACACTAAAGTGCGCAAGAGCTCGCGCACACAAGGGGTATACGTCGTCGTTTCAGCCCCCGACTGTCGTCTTCTGCTTGAATGCGACCCAATATCGAATGCGTGCCACCGGCTCCTACGTACGTACGTACGTACGTACGCGATCGTTCAAGAGACAACGAGAGATTCATCGCTTCCTTTCCAACCGATACTTCATCCCCTGATTTCTCTTCTATCCGCGCATTTGTCTCTTCGAACCAAGTTGCGACGAATTTCCCAATTTTCGCTATTGTTTTCGCTACGCTTTTCTCTTTCCTACATATGTTTATTTTCTTTTCTTTGTTTTTTGTATTTGTGTTTTATGAAAAAGACAAAAGTCAAAATTGAAACAGAAATTTAACAATTTTCCAAATTTTTTGAAAGGACGGACTGTTCAGTGAGGACTATTCAGTGTCTAATTCTTCAAGCAGTATTTCGATTATTTTATGTTTCAAGTGTCGTATCAGAATAAAATGAACATTCGTCTTATTATAAACTATCGTCTTGTTATAAAAGAAGATTAAAAAGTGCAGAAACTTTTATACGTTGAATTTCTAGCGCTTACATTTTTTGCTATGTGTAATTCACGAATTCTACTAAATACAAAGTCAATTTTTGATCATATTCAATTTTTTTTAATTCTTCTGAATTAATTGATCTTTTTGTAGTCAATAATTTTTTTAATCAATTGATACGTTCAACATTCTACGTTTCTAGTCTTTGCATTTCTTTATTTTTTGGAACAGTAGTATATCAGCATTTTACTCTGATATGACAGTATGACATAATAGTTTATCCTCGTGTTGGACTGTAGTTGTTAAAAGTCACTCAAAATTGAGTAGAATTTTGCGAATTGAACGACTGAAACTGGATATTTGCTATATTTACTTTTTATATATATTCAGTGTGCGATTCTTTTGTTTCGTATAGTTGATCGTTTTACGGTAAAGATTGATCCAACTATATTAATAAATATAGTCAGGACGTAGTTTCAGACTATGGAAATAAAAAGAGCACAAGATAAAGTGGAAATAATTGTATTACGTGAATTTAATTTGGCATAAAGGCACAGTCGAAGAAACGAAATTGAAATTGCAAGTAATTCGTGTATAACACGAATATTAATAAAAGTTGTAATTAAAAAAAAATTGCCACTTTTCTCTCCGTGAAACTTTTTCAACGCTTGTATTCGCATTTCTTTTTCGATCGTTTTATAACGATTTCCTTTCCGAAATTTTTAATTAAACAAAAAGCTTTTAAAGTTCAGTTTCACAACAAATACTTTGAGAAATTTTTAATATACTATTTTAATTAATTATGTATTTATCTCGTTGTATTTTATATTTACTTCGTTCAAATTATTACACAGAAATAATGTAATAATTACATCTTCTCATAAAATAATTACCACATACATATAAATGTAATTATTAATTGTTGAACGTGTAATTCAAAAACGAGAAAAGCAACATTTCGAACGTAAAAGGAAAAACGCGAATTATTATTCAGCAGTAGCAAGGCAAATGTGTTAAACGACATAAATGAAACTGAATTATAATATTGTACGTTCCCAACGTATAAAACTCGAATTATTAATTTATGATTATGTTAAACACTTCATGCAATCGTATAATGTATTGAACAAATGTGTAAATATATTTACGCAGTATCAAGTGAATTAATATTTAATTTAGATTAATATTACATATTCATATGATACATAATTACGTCATGAATGTGTATTTAATGCTACTTATCCTTTGCAAAGTTAATCTTCGACAAGTAAATTAAATAAATATTCGAGTGAAATTTTTTCAAGGCAATATTTTCAATATATTTAATACATTCAATATATGCAATATAAATATAACTATAGAAATCGATACTAAGTAGAAATTTCCTTCATTTGCTAAAGTACTTACTTACTTTATTTCGAATATTTTATATATTATTGTATATTATGCTACATATGTTTATTAAATGAAACAAATTTCTATTTATCTTTCGATTCTTCAGTTAAATTTTATAGCGACGCATTTGTAGGGAATTAAAATTGCACAGAATGCACTTAATATGAAAATACAGAAAAACAATTTTCTGTCAAAATTCTATCCTTTTTTTTTTAAATTATATTTCAAACAGCGTGAATTTGCATTAAAATCCAATCAAAAGCACAAGAAACCACACTCACGTTCGCTTCAACGTTTTCTTTTCTTTTTCTTTTTTCATTGCGTTCGCACGCAGATCTTTGTTTACGCGCATGGAGGGGTTCTCCTTTATCGTAGCGCAAACTTTAACACGATACTGTTAGCATCGAGCTTCTATTACAAGGCAGTTGTAATAGACGCTTTTCTCGCGATCGAAGGCAGAACCGAGTTCGGACGGAATCCGAGAAGTTGGGGACTACTTAGAAAGTGCTCGAGCACGCTTAATATTAAATTACGCACCGTTCTTGAACTTTCTCGCTAAATAGAAACTTGGAATATTTCGTCGTACAGCAAGAATATTTGGTTAATGCCGTATTCGCTGCGCCGGACTTGAATTCTTTCGAAATTATTCTATGTTTTTCATCGCGAACGTCAGAATTGCATCGACGTAAACGCGAATCTTCTATGAAAATTGTTTAAATAAAGGAGACGATGAGATCTCTTTAATATCGGTGGAAGGAAGCGATATTCAATTTTGTAAAATAATTATGACACATCAAGGATAAGAAACGTAAAATCGAAATTATAAAGTTCTGTAATCAGAAAATAATATCTAAAGTAGGAATGAAGGACAATATTACTTTAGTAGTAAATTATATGCAGCATAGTACGAAACATTTAGAATATGTATGTAGGATTTCGAAAGAAATAATGACTCGAGGTCTACCTCACGCCCCCTCACGAATCACGTGACCCAAATCAACCAATCGCTAATTTTCGTTGCATTAGCGTTGCACCTGAAGAGGTCCGATTTTCTGAGTTATCCCCGCTAAAATCACTTTCAGTGATAATATATATAAATAGAATGAAATATACACAGATAATATTAAAAGAAAAATACTAAAAGGGATAAATAATTTATATTATTTTTTAATATAATTATGAAACTATTGGTATATTTTAAGTTACAAATTTATTATCAAACTTTCACATTATTATTATATAATACATAATTTGTATCATATTTATTTATATTCGATTATATTATTTATCATATAGTTATCGAATTATTAATACTATTCACTTTATCTACTATTCATTTAGGTATGCATCCGATATTTTGATCTCGGAAATACCATTCGTTCTACATGTACGTGAGTACGATACATGTGTCAACGAACAACGTAAAAATTCAGAAAAATCTATCCACTCGTGAAAATGTAAAATTCATCTCGAACGAATTCGACTCTCGATCAAAACAGCTAATGGCAGTACGGTCCGACATTAAAAACACATTAAAATACGAATGAAACTTAATTACCACTGTCTCTCTTATCGCGTAACACAATTGTTTACTTTGCAAATAATTACCCAGCAATAGGAAAGAAACACTCTGCTTTAAAGTGGTTTTTCTTTCACGCTAATGCGCCTTTTCCCTCCGCCGTGAGTTATCGCCGTTTATACCAAAGCGTAATTTCAAACGTTCCATTATCTGCCTCTCTGCCCCGTACTATCGAACCACCCACTCGCACATCTTCGTTGACCTATCCCAAGCTCGACACCTGCGCGACGGTCAGCAAAGAAAGAACGAGTCAGCGACTTTTTCTTTTTATTCTCTTCCTCTCTCTCTCTCTCTCTCTCTCTCTCTCTCTCTCTCTCTCTCTTTTCTTTTTATTTTTTCCCTCGTTGTTGCAACGTTCACTCACACGTCGCGTCGTCCGCGTGATAAGGGGATAAGGGGGAAAAAAATTGGGTCACGACGGTGTTTTCAAGAACTTCAGCCGTCATTCAGCATCTCTTAAACGCTACCTTAAACGCTACACTGCAAAGCCGTGTATATACAAGTCCGCGGGATCGATTGAAATATCAACTTCAGCCGAAGTATGTCTTCAAGCAGAATGCTCCTCCTTGTCCCTTCTTGTACCAAAGTGAATTTACTTTGGAAATTTCCCGGTTCTTCGACGCTTCAATTTATCCTTCGACGATGACTGCTCAATTGTTAACACGCTACGATTTCGATTAATTACGTTATTTCGTTTAGAGAGGAATCTGTGTAATGTACAGGGTGAGTCCGGAGTTCATTCTGCCAACTAAATTAAGCTTCAAGCAATTGCGCTTGTGGAACTGAACTGATTATTTATTTATTTGCGATGCTATTATTATTTAAATGTAAATATTATCATTATTTAATAATTCTTCCGTAAATTGTCTCGAACGAAAGTTGTGATGATGAATTTTTTGTCATTTTCTCCTTCTATTTTCGAGATACAAATATCACCCGGAATTTTTTTAAATGGAACGTGTAACGTTTGACCTCGCAATTGGAAAAATATTCGACACTGAATAAAAACTATTGAAGTATAAAAATCAACAATTTTCAAAATACGTTTGCACAATGGAAAGAGTTGTAACAGGAATAAAAATCCAGGAAATTTGAAAGGATCACTTGTTCATATTTTCATGAAGATGTTTGAATTTACAAAATTTCCGAGAAAAGGAGTACCGTTACTTTATCTTCGGCAAAAAACGATGTAAAAATATTATTTGACGAAACGAACTCGGTACTACAAAAGCAGAGGCTTTTCTCTTTAAAAACGAGCTCAGGATAGATCATTGCACAATTTTTTATCACAAAGTCACAGGAGTTTCAAGTATCGACAAGTTTTCATCGAGTTCCGCCAACACTTTCTACATCCACTTCAGTTCTATTCCAATCCAAGAATTATTTTACGAGACATCCAGAGCGCAAAAGTGGCCGAACTCTCTCGTCTCCAAAGAGAGTCGCCCGGAAAAGAAAAGGAAAGAAAAGAAAAGAAAAAAAAAGAAGAGCAAAGAAAACACGAACTGAGCGAAAATTTAAAACTCGTATTTACCAGGAACAGCCTGTTTCGTCGGTACGTCGGAACAACGATTCCCGGGTTGAGATCACGTCACCCCGGGACGCATCAACGATAACCTTTCTTTTTCGTGCTCGTCGCAGTAGCTAGCACTCGTCATAATAACGGGCGTCCGCCCGCTACGGCTGTGTTCCGCGGCAACGTTGGAAACGCGATCTCGAAAACGCACGCACGCTAAATCGTTAACAACCGGCGATAATTACTTTTATAGCCTAAGGGGTGAGTCAAGTGCTCTTTTCTCTAGCTGCGCGAGCGCGCGGCATCGGTGCACGGCCAAGTGTACATCGGGGCTGTGCTCGCACACACGGGAGCACATACGCGCACGCCCTCTATGTGGATGAAATACCTGCGGTGCTCGGATGAAACGTCAACAAACGAAACTGCCTACCAACAACAGAGACGAGTGCACCCTCCACTTCAGGGAAACCCCTACCCTCTTACCACTGTCCCTCTAGCTTTCTATTTCCCTTTCTTTCTCTTTCTCTCTCTCTCTCTCTCCCCTCTTTTTTCCTATCCTCTTTCCATCTCTCTCTCTCTCTCTCTCTCTCTCTCTCTCTCTCTCTCTCTCTCTCTCGTTCGCCGTGCAACAATCCAGGTTCGCCTGTAGGGGATAAACCTAGAGGTCTCCGCTTGTTGCGCCGACGGCTGCTGGCCAGTCGGTTGTTTCGACGAGAGTTTTTGATTGGTTGCCCGTATCACAACAGCCCGCGGCTGGGCGTACATCGAAACAGCATGAATAGTAAATTGGTTGGAATTGCTACAGAACGGAAATTCCACATCCCTTAGGAAATGAGCCACAGGCTGCGTTGCGTGCGTTGCGTGCGTTTCGTGCGCTGCGTGGACAGGTTTAATATCTTTGGTGGTTGAGAACTATCTACAAAGGACATTGGATTGATTGCAGACTAAAGTCGACAGCTATTAAACTCGCGTTTAATGAGGGAGGGTTTTCGATTCGGTGGCACGAGTAGAACGGGGATGGAATGATCTTGCGTGAGAAGATCAATCGAGAACGCGAAGATACAATTTTTTTAACTAAGACTCCGTTCTCGAGAAAATCAAACGCACATTGTGTATTTTTGTGTGTCGTATATACCTGTTTGTCATACTTGAATTGAGTTTAATTACACAGAAAGCAGATCAATGATCTGAAATCGAGTAAATTGAAGTTGGAAATATTTCGATAGAAAATATTCCATTTTATTTCTTGTTTCTGCATTACAATATTAGTCAATGGCTTGTTTAAAGCAAGTATAACGAATAAACAAGTCTAGAATGGTACTATGATTTGATAATTTTAAAAATTGCAAAATTACGGGATCCGTACTGTGTTTAATTAATTTTTCCTCGTTCTTAGCTAATTTTCAGTTTTTTGATTGAGCTTCAACCCTTTGCTTTTGCCCGTTAAATATTGAAAGACTGTATATGATTTGTTTCTAACAATTTGAAGATAAAATGAAAATTTGAATTTTCGTGCATACAGTTTACCTTCATTATCTTTGATCTATCTACGTGGCATATTTTCAAATAAATTAAAAAAAGAAACATTGTTTGTAACATCGTCGTTCTTTTTAGTAATTATCAACGTAATTATCAACATACGACTCATTTGAATCAATTTATTGCCTATTTCGAAAGTTTCATTCCCATTACATCTTCTGCAGAAGTGGCACAACATGTAACTTTGTAATGGCTCATATAAAAGCAAAAACATTAATGCATTTCACTTCTTAATACACTTCAGTTCGCAGAATTTTCACTTCGTTCGCTCATTACCCAGAAACCAACTTTTCCAATTTACGTTCCGCTTGTGCATTAAACGGAGTCATATCCCACGCTTCACTTGCTCTCGATCACTCGATCCTAACGAAGTAACACTAGTAGCACAATATACCTGACGAGCCTGAAGAGGTTAAAAGCCACACCGAGGTCGAGGGAATTTGTTTCTACGAGATCTACGATCTCAGCCGCGCAAACTCGCGTAAACTCGATCGAACGTCAACCAATGCGCCAAACGTTGAAAATGATCCAGCGTCCTGCGAGCGTACTTCACATATGTATATATATATATATATATCTCGATCACCGGTACAGAGCACAGTGAAATTGGCTTCGATAGACCTATCCGTGGCTAGGATTAACCATTGAGCGAAGCGATAGAGTGGCCCGGTATTTGCTCGGAAAGGCTGCGATGAAATCTCGTGGCACGGTGTTGTAACGCGACAGCCGCAGCCGCAAAGTGTCCCCTCAAAGCGTATCTGTATCACTTGAAATTTTGTTTGAACTGCCGATGTCCGCTTTCGACGGGCGATAAATAAATTCAACCGCAAACAAAGCATTCTAATTTATCGGCGGGCCAATATTTGTGCTCTCGTTTGCGCCCTGTTTCATGTAAATTCCCAGGCGCGCGGTGCCCGCGGCTGCGATCGAAGGATTGAAACAGTGTATTCAACGATCTTTGCGAACGATTCGATCTGTTTGCGCTTTAATTTAAGGAGAACGCTTCTCGAAACTAAATCGAACGCACACCGGCGCGTAGCGTTACGGCAAAATGTTCTTCCCGTTGAGTTCTGCGCGAATTCTGCGCCGACAGTTTCGTAATTTTCTTGACGAAACTTGAAAGGCATAACTATACGAATAATGACAATGAAAAATTCTCGATAATTTAAGCTTCGTTTTTTTTTTTTTTGAGATCGTGACTGATGTTTTCCACACTTGTGATTGATTCTTCTCTATTTCATTGTCTTTGTTTCTGTCGTTTTGAAAAATATTCGAATTTTTTTTCGAGTTTTGTTAAGATTTCTTGAATTTTTCTCGTTTGATCCCTACATTCAACGTTCAGTAAAATGGTGGGGAAAAGATCGTACAATAAATTCATTATCTTCTTTGATTTTAACAACGAATTGTTAAAATTTGTCGTCATTATTTTACAAAATTCTTTTCAAATTTAATAATGAAGAATACCTTGACTATTTCGTATTGCGTATTTGTTATATTTGTCATACGTAAAAATTAAAATTTTCGTTACACCTAATTGCATCCTCGTTAACAAAATTTATACTATTCAACTGCATAATTATTGCTATCAGTACAAATACTTTTGTGACTCATTGTACGTGCTGCAAAACTGCAAAAAACGATACAATCTTTTGCAAAGAAACAAAAGAAAGAAGCATCGAATTGACTGGATGAGAGCCAATAAACTTTCATTCATTTTTCTTGTTGCGAGTCACAACAACTTACAGAGGCGCACTAAGTAAAAGGGATTACGCACGCGGAATTTCAATCCCTGTAACAGAGGGTTGATGAAAATCGGCCGCGAACGATGTTTCATTACGGTGGAACGTCAAACGGGAGATTCTAATTCAGATTCGTTTTAAAGTGAGCTAACATCGGTCGGAAAAGGCATCGATCTCGCCCGCCTTGACAAGCATACGTTCTCACCCCCCCCCCTCCCATCCCATCCCCTCGCCCCTCACCCCTTCCCAACTTTCGCTCCAAAGTAGCAATCTAACTTATCTCATTAAGATAATACAATAAGGTAATACAGTTCGCGCAGCCGCACGATCGACAGAAATTGTTAGCCGCAATTTAAACGAGTGAGAAGAGAGGAGCAAACTACCTACTAGCGGCGACCGCCGAGCTCTTTAAACTATTCGAGCAGAGAAGTTGCAATTCCTTCTGCTCCAGTATCTCCGGGTCAGTTTGACTTCCTGACTCGGTAATGCGGCGAGATGTAAAACTTTCGGACAGAATACGAAATCCGCGCGTGATTCGAATTAAGGGAACGCAGTAGGGGACAGTTCGCTCGCTCGTTCGTTCGTTCGTTCGTTCTTCGAGTTCGACGTAAAGCCGGCGTACACCGACGAGAGTCGAGAAGGTTTCGAGACATTTTAGCGACAAAGAATGGATGGAATATCGTTTCAAATGGAAAATACTTGCTTCAACTAATTTATTAATTTAAAATGATCTATTTTGTGTAACGTTTGATTTTTTCGTAATTCTTTGAAAAATAAAATACGAAATCAGTGGTTACGATAAGCTTCTAAAGTGGTGTTCCGTTTGAAGGAATTCCGTTACGTCTGAGATTTATTACATCTGAGCTTAAATATTTTACTCATTTCGATTGATTTTGTTTATTTTGTTTATTTAAATATTATTGTTGTACGTTTTGACATTTGTGTGATATTATTGTGTTACGATTGTGGTTTAAATACGTACGTTTCTGAACAACTGTCATTAATACGGTGTTGAAATAAGAAGAATTTAGTGAATTTGATTCATGTCACTATGACATGTAAGAGTAATATAACACAATTATATAATAATATACTGATATATTATTATTTTAATTATATGTTGATAAATTCTAATATTCAAACTAAAGAAAAAGTACGTGTTACTGTTATATAACGATAACATAATATAATTATATATATATATCTACAAATATTGAAAGAATATTGATTATTAGTCTATCTATTGACAGACTGAAAAATCTCCTGAAACAATAAAATATATGTTGACGAGTTTCAATCACTGGAAGTAAAGAAAAAGAGAAGGGTGTTGGCGCAAAAATTCCATTGACCTTAGAATTGTTTTTTCAAATTACCTTCATCACTAGGATTCAGATATTTCTCGTATGACGAAGCTCTTAAAGCACCGTTTTACAACATAATATTCCAAACAGCGTTTGAAGTATTTTTTTTTTTTCTCCGATTTCTCTGGCCGCGACGTTTCCATAGAAGAGAGAAAGTTGCGCTTAGAGAACGAATTGAAGCCGGTAACAGGGTCGCTCGCGCCGTGTGTCCCTTCGAAACTGCCAAATTGAAGAAAATTGGAAGCTTTGTTATTTACAATTGACTCGAGAACGAGAGGGAACGAGCGGAATGCAAGGGACGAAGCTTAGCGCCGCTTTAAATCCTTGACTCCGCTGTTAGTTCTTCCTCTTTCTGAGCGCCCTTCTTTCGCCTCTCCCGCCCCCTCTTTCACCTTCCTCCCCCCAAGGGTGCATCCAGAGAGCGTGAAATGCGAAAGGTATCGGGCAAGAGATAGGAGACACGTTGGTGCGTCGATCGATAAACTGTTAAAGCAACGAGCTCTACTCGATAAAGTTTCATACTCAGCTTCTCGTCGTCCGACGAATTATCCGCGAGGAATATCTGCGTCCCTGAATGATTCGACGTCTCGATCGTTACAAGTTCCACCTGAAGCAGTGGTCCATGATATATATATATATATATCACAAAAAATTTTTATGAACATATCGTACGTGTCGAAATAAAACATTTGAAACAGTGTGATTATTACGATTGCATTGCATCAGTCTGAAAATTTCCAGTGGTATTCGTGAATTGTCAATGAGTCAAGTGTCTTTGATTGAATCGAATCCCACGTATGAATAAATGATAAACCAGGTTAATAAAATTCCAAAACATTTTGTGCGATACAAATGATACATATGCATGAGGAAATGTTCGAACACTTTTGAATCGCTGTACATACAGTGACTCGTTAAAACGATCGAACATCTACTACAGAGAAGATCTCGTTATGTGAAACATTTCAAAATTTTATTTACATTGCATTGGAACAGAATTCTCACGATTTGTATATTGATAAAATTTGGAACCAGTCTGACATAAAATTTGTATCTTGCAAGGAGTTGTACGAGATATTTATTGCAAACATGTATTTACTGAAAAATTATATATAATATGTAATAAATATTAAAAATGATCGTATCATTGTACATTCTAGAGAAATTAGTGACTTCACTAAAAAAAAAATACGTATAAAAATACGTAAAATATTCAAATAGTTGAAAATCTTATAGATTCTATCAACCGAACTTTGTCAGCGTGTTTCATTATATTCGTAGAGCATATTGAAAAAGTCTAGCAATTTCAGGAAAAGAAAATTGATCAATTTATAATTAGATGTTTTATAAACAGTGCGTTCTTAAACATTTAAATGATTTTCGTGTCATAAAGTAGTTTTTCCTTTTTTATTTCAAAAATGTCTCTGAAATGTTATGCTGTGATCGTCGGTAGTTTTATTGTTAATGTACGTAAACAGATGAAATAGCACATTATGTACTCTTTTGTACTTCAACAAACGAGTTCTCCGCGAAGAGATCGTTAAAAAGACGCAGAAATTAATTCTCTGTTACGCGCTTGCACGTGCTTCAGTTCACGTCAGAACTGTTACGAATACTGTAATTCGGAGTTCGTCAAATTAACCGAGGGTTATACAGTTTACCAGCAGCGATGCAACCCGAAGAACGTTAAAGAAGTTCGAGACACGGGGAAAGTGTATTCAGCCATAACGAAAATTACGAGTTCAGATAAAACTACAATGGGCCGTGAGTCGTAATTTATTCATAAAAGCCTCCGCGCCATTTTCTCACATAATGCCACCGCGGGGTTAACATTTTTTCATGCTCCCCCTATAAAATATTTCGTTCATCATTTATTGTTAGCTGCATTATAAGTTGCAATATCCATAGTAATAAGGGTGAGCGCGAGATACTCTGGAAGGAGCTACTTTTTCGCTAACTCTATTATACGTGTAATTACCGACTTTACGAGCTGAGAGGCCAGACAAAAAAGAAGCCTTGGACGATACAGTTGCTCGCGAGAGTGTTTGAAACGCTCGACGTCCCAAATTTGTTGAGAAACGAAATTCGCGTGTTTGACTAACGCCGTAACAAAAAAGTATTGCTGCAGACGAGAAGCACGAGTCTCGGAAGTGTAGGAATAAAACTAGAAGAAAATCTGACAAAATTAATAACGTTCAGAGGAGGCATAAATATTACAACACTCGATCAATTATACTTTGGTCAACGTCAGTACATAATGTTAAAAATAAGATGATATATAACGCACAACATTAATAATAAGACGTACAATGACTTACGAAAGTATTCAAACACTTGTATAGATTTTTATCTTGATGAATAATTTTTTATATTTTTCTTTTCTTTTATGAAAAAGAAACTCACAGAACTTCCAAAATAGAACCCACACGAAATGTATAAATAGATATTACACAGATTGTATTGCTTTAAAAAGAATCATTTATCAAAATGAGAATACCCATTTTGGAAGACAAAATTACGTCATTTCGTTTTGTCGGGAAAAGGACAAAACTTTCTTGTTATCTAACATTAAAGTACAAGTGAACGAATGAATGAGTCAGTGCAACACACACGCCGCCATTAAAAATAACCACGTAAATCAACAAAAGAAAAAAAGAAAATTACATTAAAAAGACAAAACAACTGCGACAAATCCAATTTTTCGAACAGTTTGATCAAACAGACAGCGGCGATTCTCATCGAGAGTCTGGCTATTGATCCTTACATCGGCGCCACGACAGTGAACAATCTGCCTCCTTGGCGCGAGGTGCGCCATTCCTTGACCATGGAGGAGATTAAAAATGGACGTAATATTATAGAAGCATTTGTCCCGCGTAACAGTTCTCTCGCCGATAAATTCTTCCCGATTGGTTTATCGATCGAGAGTTCGGTCACAGTCTCGGCATCCCAAAGTGACCAATTACACAGTAAATTTTCCAACATCGATACGGACCGTGGGTAGAGGGGGAGGGACGCCGCGGTGTTCGGGTGACCTCTTTCGAAGGTGGTGATACTTCGAAACCTGACCTGTACACGCGGAGCACACGGTCCCGCAGGTATTGTTGCGAGAAGTGCTTGCACCAGACGATGTATGTATTTCGCACCGGAGACGATGTATCCTAGCCCCCATGTATCTTTCTCTCCGCTGCGCTGCTGCCTTCCCGGACTTGCAGCTAAACAGCAGGTCGTTGCAAGATCCATTCGTCCATTAAAACATCCAGACGGTCCTTACTTCTGTTCTTTTTTTTTTTTTTTTTTCGAGCGGCAATTGAAAGCCATTTCTCTTACCTTATGGGCGAAGATTGAAAGTTATCTAGGAAAGCACGGGGCTAAGTCGACGAGAGTCCATCCGAAAGCTGTTTCTTCCTCTTCTTCTTCGTTAATGCAATTTATGTTTTGTCAAGCGTCATTTTGCAAGATGTCTGTGTCTTTTGCATCGAATCTTGAGCCCATTACGATTAATTGTAACTTTTGGGATTGTTGAAACGAAGGTAGCGTGTGTATTGTAATTGTATTGTTCTTCTTTTCTCTCTTCAGTCTTTGTCTTGTTCTCAGTCTTGTGTCTTGTACAATATTTTTATGTTTTGTTAAATATAGTAATTTTGTTAGACAAACAGGTAATTGATCTTTGATGAACGAAACTTGAAATGTCTAATTGAAAGATGACAAGTTCGTGGCACTTTTTTAATCAGAAAATTTGCTGATGATAACTGTACATGCGTCACAGTGCAAATCCAAAAAAAAAAAAAAAAAAAAAAAAGAACGAACATTAATTCCGAAAAGGATTCAACACCAGAACTACCGACAGTTAAAGCATAAAATTTTCATCAGAGATATTAAAGTCAAAAAAATAGAGAAACTTTGTAATACAATGGACTGTACGAGCTTATAAAACTGTTTAAATCTTTAAAAATACGCTGTTTCACGTATAATATATAAACAAAAATTATAAATTGGTCATTTTGTCCATTTCAGTTTGGTCGTTCGACCACATTTAGTCTAGTGTTGAAAGAATTTTCATAAGAGAAACAGGACACTCGTAGCGATATAATCAGCAAGCGAGAGCAAATTGACAGTGTCAGGTTAAAATTAGATTCCGAGGTGGCGAAGATCGATCGAGTTTGCCGGGGAGAGACGAGTTGCGCGCGTAACGGTCGTCCGATCCGATCCCAAAAACTTTGACGATTATACAAATCGCGCCGATAAACCTACTCCGTTCGCCGCGCAATTTCGCTGCCGGATTTCCGATGTAAATCGGCGCTCGTTTGTCCCCTACGCGACGTCTACTTCGATTCGGCCAATCAAGATCGTACATCACTCTCGCGGGATCGCGAGTGCACCAGCCAGACCCGTGTATCTTTTTGCATGGCGAACAAACCAAGGAAATTATTATTGCAAATAGTTTTGATATATCGCTGAGTCCGCCGAGCTGGTAGAACTCTCTCTGTGAAAGGAAACCGGAAAGATACTGTAACTTTTTCAGATGGTACACATGTTTCGCGATAAGCTTGGCTCCTCCCGGAGCTGTCGCAGATTTTCGAGAAACACTGTAACTCGCCGTGATCGATCTCTGTCAGTTTCGCGCGGATCATTTATTTTGCAAGCGAGTCCGTTCGAGTGAATTTTTTCAAGAAAATTGAGAAAACAAATACATATTCGTGTGAATTTTTCATTTGTGATTAAACAATTTATAATATAAATCTTGAAATGTTCGTTTGTTTCAATCGATCGAAATTTCGTTGCTAAATTTTAATACCTAGAAACGAAAGAGAGAATACCGCTTTCGAAATAAATGGTAATAAGCATTCTTCGTATGAAGTGACTGTTAATATTCAAACACTGTGATATTGAAGAAATTATTGTTCTATGAATTTATCTATAATAGTTATTAGATTATTTGTTCTTCTAATGTTGAAACAATTATTCTACGTACATAGTTGGTAGGGACATAATGAATAATGAAATAATGGCAATGGAAATTTAAAATCACGAGAAAAATCATTTTCAAAAAATAATTAATTGTTTCGTTTCTATGTGTGCGAGACTGGCTTGTATACGTGTACGTATATTAGAAACTGATTTCAATCTCTGATGTGTGTATATGAAAGCTGATTGAATTCCGAACTCTGTCGTATTCTGAATTCCGAACTCTGTCGTATTTCAGCTGTAACGTAAAATGTATAATGTTTGCTGAGTAGTGATTGGACGTAATGGAAGCGGGAGGAAAGGGGAAGTTAAAACTCAAGATAAATGATGGAATATTCAAATGAAGTTTGTAGAGTACAAGAAACTGAGGTTTCGAAGTGATCTGCAAAACTAAACAGACGTTGAAACACCAAAGAAGAGAAAAAAAAAGAAGAAGAAGAAGAAGAAAGAGGAAAACAACGACAGAAATGAGCCTTGAGTTTGCTCGCTGATTTATTGCAGTAACTGGTTTCCGAAGTTTTACAAAAATTCCATGTTTCAACTGGTTTGCGACTTTTAAACCATTTAACTCCCTCTTTGCGTTATAAAAACTTGACCCTTTGAGCGTTTAGCCAGTACTAGAGTATCGTAAACATAGTCTCAGATGTTTAAAAATTGTTACTAAATGAAAATAATATATTATAAAATAATAATTATTATTATTATTAATATTAGAAGTTCAGTGTATTGAATAGCTTTGATCATATTAATGAGTAATACTCAAAAGAGTTAATCATATACAATTGTAAATACAATTAATTCCAAAATTGGTTTAAGATTTTCAGGGACTAATATTTTAAAATATAGAAAAGTACATGTATAAAGTGCTCGTCCATCTGTTCCTTGACATTAAGCAAGTTTAATCCAATGTATTTTTTGCCAATATGATACCAAGTATAATATAAGTAAAATATTTAGATGATCTGTTTTATAGGAAATAAACTTTAAACTCAAAACTCTTTTTTAACAATTACCAATTTTAATTTTCATTGTCTAACTTGGGCATATTTAAACGAAATAATAAATATATCTCGCAAGTAGAATGGACCCCTATGTAGTCAAATTCATCCTCAAGAAGAAAAGGTCCGCGTGCAGTCAAAAATATTCAAGTAGTATGGATCCACATTAAACACTCTCAAGTAGAACGAGTCAGTGTGATCAGATATCCTTAAGTAGAATGAATCCGTATGTGGTCAGAAATTTGCAAGTAAGTGAGTCCACAAACAGTATACGTTTTATTTCACGATAATTGATATCTCAATCGATGAAGTAAACAAAAATAATTCACCAATTTTTGACACTTCAAAAGAAATATATTAGAACTTGCAGTTACCGCAATTAGACTTGCTGTTCAATATTTTCTAAGAATTTTAGAATACCGATCCTTCGGAACTTGTTTCAATCAGGACCGTAATGCAACAGTATCTTAATCTTTAGTTTTATTTTCAGACCCGTTTCAAGCTTCGCGAGCAGAAGAGCGTATTACGGCGGAGAGTCCGCTCTAATACGAAGGTGCTGATAGCTGTGATTGCTTGACCAACGACACAGGGATGGGTTAGTGGTTGTAGCGGTTACTGCTACCCTCCCTCCCCCCTCCACCCCTTGGTTACTACCACAAACATTCATTCGGGTTACCAGCTTGCAGAGAACTCTTTCCTCCGTGTTCTCTCTTTACTTATCCATCTTTGTTGGCAGCGGCAGCCTGTGGCTATATCTAGCCGACGATCGTCGTTTCCTCCGTCCTACCATCATTTACCCCCCTCCTTCTCTCCCTTGCCGCGATTAAATGGTCGCGAAATTGCGACGATTTTATGCATACCGAAAGGCTTGCGGCCGTCTTCTGTCCCGAGATATCGCTTGGAGTTGAAAAAAGTTGACGCAGAAAAATACGCTTTAATTTTCTTAGGTAGGAGCATCGGTTGCGAGATCCCCACTGTACAGCATCTTCTACCTTGTTGCACGAATGCTGTAATAACTGTTCCGCTATTAAAACAGAGTATTTACTACCAGTAGTCGAAATTGCAGAAAGAACCCATTGGAACGCGAGATACGAGATTTTATTAAAGAGACGGAAGATGTTAAGAGATCGCATTTACGTAATCCCTCTGCGTTCATATCAATATCTTATACCGATGTCATGTTCGAACGGTTTGCTTCTCGAGTAATAGATGCAAAGATTAGAATGGCGAAATATATTAATTACTATTTCAGATTAAGATCACTCGATCCAAGTGTCTCTTGATTTCGTGCGGAGTAAAAGAGTGGCCATCTTTGAAGAGTCATTCCACGTTATGTAGCATAATTTGGACCTTTCTTATATTTTTAAAATTGATATGGCTGTTGGAAGAGCTAATTCCCATTGAAACGACATAATCGTCATACAAAAAACAATGAAATTGAATTTTCAAAGTTTTCCTTGTCTACAAATTTTTCATAAACACTATCTGATAAAAATTTGCAGTCTACTTATTACCACCTCGAAACAATTTTCAAACATACGTACACGCTCGAATCAGTTCACAAACGCGTTCCCAAACAAGATCACGCGAAAAGAGTGCGCAGGGACGAGAAAAAGGGAGCAGAGAGGACGGAGTTGCTCGAATTCTGCAAAAGAAGGAACGAACGCGCGTGTAAAACTCCGGCATATAATTAGCCTGGCATACGAAATGAAATTCCTGAGGGTTACAGCCTCTGTTACTGGGAACATAGTGAACGACTGGTCGGGAAGCTGTGTTCGGGCGGAGATGCCGAACACGTTGGTGTAGGATCGAGGACGAACGAGACGGAGGTGGATTGTGCAGTCGGTGGTGGCTACGGATGGGATCAAGTCCAATATGTACTTACGAATCCCAGTCAAATTCGATGTCTGAGTTTCGTTTCACGGATTTCGAATGCTACTCGAGAGTAAAAATGATTCGATGAGTACACTTGCAGTGTATTCGTTTTCTATGTCTCAAGTTGAACGTACACGTTTCATCAAGTTCAACGTGCAAGTCCAATGCAATTCGATACACAATCGAGATTAACGTATTGTACATATTTATACGAGTCAAGTTCGATATTTAAGTTTCGAGTACAATTTCATTGCTTTCTGAAGCTTTCTATCTTAATAAAATGGAAGATGTGAAAATTTGAGCCACGTTACGACGTAACGTGGCGGAAATTTCAAAGAGAAATGGTAAACGAAAAAAGTGCTGCGAATGCAACGTTTGAAGAACAAAAACAAGAGACGTTGATTAGCAAGATCGTACCTTGAAAGATACGACGGACCTACTTGTGAGATGCTCGATCCCATCTCTAGCGGTGGCTGTAGATGCCGGCCAGGGGTTGCAGAGATGCGGATCGAAGGTAATATAGGCACATACGCGAAAGGCGGACGAAGGTGCAGAGAGAGGATTGGTTTTCCCGTTTCGATAAAGCGGCGGGAGGCCATTTCGTCGTCGAGTGCGGAACGCTGTTGAACACCCCCGTGGCTCTTTAAGCGTTCGGATCGGTTTCTCTTGCTCTCTCTCTCTCTCTCTCTCTCGCCGTCTCTCGTCCATTTCCGTTCAACTCGTGCGTTTCGCCCTTTTTGCCTTTCTTTTCGTCTTATCCGCCTCTGGGTGCTCGCTTTCTCTCTGGGTGTCGTTGCATGAAGCCTCCACCCGTCACTGTGTGTCTAGAAAGCACATAGACCCCATACATTCCGATCTCTGTCTCTCTCTCGGACACTGTCACGGCGTTGCGTCTATCAATATTTGACAGTTTAGCGTATACACACGGTCCATGCGCGTTTTAGTTGCGTAATTATGCGTTTATGCGGCTCTTACTTTGTCAATTTGTTTTCATTCACACGTTTAAAAAGTTCTGTATACGTATGTATGTGTATAAGTGGATATACACTTGTTGGCATTTGAATGTTTTATTACAACGAGGCAGCCGACTTTTCAGTTGATTGTATTGCAAATGAAAGTGATAACGTAGAATTCTCTTGGGAAATTGAAATTAAATATAAATGTTTCGAGTTCCACTTGCTACACAGGACAGCCTAACCATGTATGATTTAAATATTCAATAATGCAAAAAGTCGAAGCGCAAACGTGTCGAGCGTACTCACACGTTGATCGTGATTTCGTGTGAAATGAAACTTCAAAATATTTCATATAACAAATATTAAAAATACTCGAATACTTTAGCAGGCCATTCTGTGACTTCTGTGATCGTATATGCGTATGAAAATCTAATATTTGGCGAATCGGGGCAAAAGAAAAAAGACAAAAAGTGACGGTAATAAATTTAATATTTCAAAATCTCTTGTGGCTCGTGTGATTACATTGGTAAAATTTGAAACCAATCAAACATTACACGTACATAGAAATAACAGGATATTCAATACGAGTGTATATGTATGACGTAAATATTCAGTCTATTATTTTCATTATATTAATAAATATAAACGTGAATTGATTTATGAACGAGTTAATATTAGAAAACTCATGCTGTATTAAGTATCCTGCACAAGTCCAAATTTTGCCAACATAATCACAATAATATTACTGCTTACAAACTTCAAAACGATTTATTTGCATAACACACAAATACATAAAGAAAAGAACTCCTTGCGTGGTAAGTATTCGAATACTTTCGTGGCTCTTTCGACGACTTACATTCATAAAGGGTATCTACGAGTACGTTATCGTGAGCCTGCACAAACGTTCAAATGCTTTCTCGAGCCACTCATATAACAGCACGCGCATTTCGAAGAACAACAACAACCAAAAAAATAGAAAACAGAGAAAAGAAAAACGAGGAAGAGAAAAGGAAAGAAAAGAAAGTTCCATGAATCAATTGGAATCAGTCGCCGTTGAAGGAGTAAGTAGGAACGGTTCAATACACAGAAATACGTATTGGACACCTTTATCGGGGCCACTAATCTATTAAGGCAAACCGGAGAAGGGCGAAAGCTCGAATTTATGCCGCGACTACAAATCTTGGCTTGGCCCGACGCGCAGAGAAGGGAGTTGAAAACCACGTAGAACGGAGGAGCGGAGGCACGATGCAGCCAGACTAGACCTGGCTCTGCGAGCCTCCTTGAGTTCCAGATTCTACTGGGTAATCGATTGCCAGACGAAAACACCTCTATTAGAAATCCACAACCGTCTTACGGCCACCGCGCGTTCGTCGAGTGTAGAAGTAAATCTTGGTTAATGGTCTATACTTGTAGCGCCGCTGGCAACAACAACAATTACCCCTCTCTCTTGAAAGAATTAACTACTAACAAATAACGCTTGGCGAAGATAACCGAAACAACTGAAGAACGTACATATACACCGGGTGTATATATACGTTCGTTGTAACGGCGATAAAATTAAGGATAGTATCGTTTTTCGAGTTCGTTCGGATCTGAAGAACGCCGAAGTATACACCTAATTACACCTAATTAAATGTTAATTATATAATAGTTACGTAACAATTTATGTTGACACAGTATTTGATTTTGATTTTAATATTCATGAATGATAGAAATTAATAAACTGAGAAATAACGTAACTGAAGAATGTTTAAATATACCTAACATAACTTTAAAATATACCTAATTTTATGAATATAATATTCTTGTTGATCGTACAACAAGAATTACGTAATTCATATTGATATAATATCGAAGTTGATTTTGATCTAAAAAAGAAGGATTTCTTTTTAATCGTTTTATCGGGATAATTTGAGATGTTCAATAACTCGTCCAATAATAGAACTGAAATTTTTGTACCGAACGACTTCGTTAAATTTCCGTGAAACCGATTGCGAGGATTCTCTTCACGAATGAGTTTAAATACTAACTCTATTCGAACTTTATTTAATTACATATAATACCGAGTTACTTTTCAATTTTCAGACAGTTTTGTTCAATTTCAATCGTTATAAATACATTGCAATTTAAAATGTAATTTATAATGTATGAAATTCTAGAGAAACGATAAAGCGACATTGATAGAATTTAACTGACTGGTATAATAGATTTCTGGATATTTTTGTTCTAATTTATTCATATTTTCCAGCAAACAAATATAAGAAACATTTTCATTTTTTTCTGAAACTTGTATAAATTTGACTAATGAAATTAAATTAGCATTTAAAAAATAATTCTCGTCAATCTTTAAGAGATTCTCTACGTATAACTTTTAGTAAATAAATTATTACAGTAATTATTAATATTTACTATAATTTAACGTCGTTAATATAATTAATTAAACAAATTAACATTATATATATAACGAATAAAATCCTCGTCAATTTTTCCAAATCTATGAAATCTTTAGCACTTGTGAAATGTTCCGCATCCTTATATTTTAAATTTCTGAGACTGAGTACAAGAGAGTAACAGGCAATACTTCAAAAAAAAAAAAAAAAAAATGTAGTTCACGTAAGATTAGATTAATTACCATTAAAGAGAGTACATAAATATACAGGGTGTCCTACGCAACTAGGACAAGATGTATTTTTAAATACATCGTTAGGGACGTCGATGGGGAAAAATGTCATAAGGCTAAATGAAATGATATGGAACGAAGCATGTCTTGGAATTAATTTTATGTATTTTTACGCATCTGACAATCGTAGTTGCCACCAATTTGTATTTTTAAATTTAAACGCTACGCTGTTCGATGCAATTTTTCATTTTTTATCAAAAAAAAAAAAAAAAAAGAATTACGGTACTTGATTGCACACTTTTATACACTATGAAATTATCAATTTAAAACAAGTTTCTAGATACACTTTGAATATTTCTTCGTTCCTTTTTCTTCACGCTGTTCGTTGTATCAGTTGTGTATCTCTCTGTATATTATATTTTATGTTTCTGATAAAACGAGATGAACATTTTTATTGCATAAAAATTAATTTTTCCACAATATGCTTCATTCCGTACCAATTCATTTTGCCTTGTGACATTTTGTCTCACCTCTTTAAAGACATAGCTGTCTCATTTACATAAGACAACCTGTAAGTGTTAGATTGTGTTATTCTAACTGTTTTAACTAATGAAACAAAAGAAGGATATTTTCCAAACAATGTATTTTTCTCAGACACTAAAAAAACAATTGCAGATCTCTTTGCAAATTCACACAGTTTTATAAACACTTTTTAAAAAATAGAATCTAAAGAAATCAAAATTTGTTTCCCTTTTTATTAAATATTACATAGAATATACTATATTGGATATTTTATCTATTTTTGTGCATTACTTTTGCAACTGTAAAATTTCTACAAATGCATAGACATTCGCAGTTTACTGATTACTAAATGCTGAAAGTCACAGTCAGATTAATGGTTACTAACTGCTGAAAATTACACGACACTACAACCACGTCACTGATTGTCAAAAATTACATGATGTCACGGTCACTAATTAACGAAAGCTACATAATGCTACAGTCACCCGATATTAATTACTGGAAATTAGATGACTGTACCTATCGTTACAATAATGATCTTACAATCGATAATAAAATAAAAAAATAATTTACTTATTAGAAGTTCAAGGAAGAATATTGAAATAAATATATATCAAAAACCAAATTATACTGCTCACTCGACGCTAAACTTTCGATTTTTATCAATTTTGAGCACCCGAGGACTTAACTCTGTGCAAGATTTTTTGCTATAGAGTTACCTATTATTCTAAAATAACTTTTGTTCTTAAACCCGAATACACTTTTTATACTTGACGATCTCGACCAAATTCTCAAACACCACTTAATTAAAAAAACACGATACTGCGCAAGATACGAAAGATAAAAGATGTATAGATTAATATTAAAGTACGAATAAATATAAAAAAAATATTTCAATATTTCAATAGATAATATTCTTGTCATGTTTTTGTAGTGTCGTTATAAAAAATTTGTTGATATACGATGACGTTTAATTTTTTAGCTGGTGCGCTCCTATTTTTTCACATTAATGAGCGACATTCACCGCTGTTGCAATAAATAGGGTGATGAGCGACGCTCACCGCTGGAGTGCAAATGGTTGAACTAATGTTGAATGAAAACATCGAAATAAATCTTCGGTCGAACTTCATCCCTATCTTCACCTTGCCATTCCACTTCGGAATTAACTTGATCAATAACCAGCGGAGCGGAACATAAGAAACATATAACCGTACGTGTTTACAATTCAATCGCCAGCCTCTTTACACCGCGTGCAGGCCACCGTTCGCTGTAACGTAACAGATGACGGTTAAGAACGGCTATAAATTTCCTTTTCAACTTCGTTTATCCGGCGCGGGAAATTCCCGCGCGTCGCTCGTATCTCACCGAGGAACGCACGTAACAACGACACACAGCCGACACACAGATAGATAGTATCATAGACGAAAAGGAGAAGGACAGGCTGTGGCTGGTTGGCGATAATCACAGCGACGGCACCACAAGTACGGAACAACACTCGTAAATAATAGTCGAATAACCGTTGCACGTATGTACACGTTCGGATGCAGCGTTCAGTGTGTGTGTGTGTGTGTGTGTGTGTGTGTGTGTGTGTGTTTGTACTGGCGCTTCGAACGAAACCGCCTATCCTAAGATTACGCGGAAACTTTAACGGGCCACGGTTACTCAGCCTTCTTGGCGAAGTATCGTAGGCATGGTTTAACCCCGCGAGTTTATTAATCCTGATAATGTCCCTGCGGAGTACACGCGTCCGTGTTTATCGTTGGCGGAGTGCTCGTTAGTATATATACGGGGTGTTCAGAGGTTTAGCGTGCAAATTTCGTCGGTGATTAAAATTGCACGCGGCAAAAGAATTCACGGATGTTTCGTTAAAAAATTATTGGATTGCAAAGAAGATACAAGTTTATTTCGTCCATTATATTTTTGCAAGTGTTTATGGTTTGTAGAGGGTGGCAAGCTATGGTGTTATGGTTTTTATTTTATCATGATTAAGCAATCTAATCTACTGTTTGTAGTCGTCCGACAAAATTATAAATAGCAAAAATTACACCGAAAATTTTGACACTGTTATCTGTTTGATAGATCGCTCCAAATGGTAAATAATTTGGTAACTTGTCTTGCAATTATACATACGTACACTCTATCTATGATTGACTGTAAAATATTTAACTCTTTGCATTTCTAACTAAGAAAACATCGTAGCTAATGGCTCGAACTTTTATAATTGCTGATAGTTATAACGAACGTAAACCTACGTTTGGTGTTGCACGATAGAATGAAAGCTACAAGAACGTAAGAAAAGTGAAAGAAATTATTCCCAAGAAGAAAGAAATTCACAAGTCAATTACAACACTCATTAATTATCAAGGATGTTCATATCAGAATGGAGATTAGAGAAGATCACGCTGACACGTTAGAAGAAGATAATCAACAAAATTTCATACGACAAAATACCATTTTCACTGTAAAATATAAGTTCTTAACTATAACTATAACTCTTACAACGTGACGACGTTTTATACTTATTTTGTAAATCCACTAATAGATTCTAAAGTACTGAGAAATACTTAAGAATCGTCCATGGAACACAGTGGTGGATTAGATCAAATTAGGTTAGGATCTGTGGACACCCGTAGCACAGTCTTTCACGTTCGTGACCCTGAAGTAAACCGATTTCCAAATTCCCTGTAATTAAACATCGACTGCTCGTCTTAAGGATTATTAAATGGCCTCGTTGACTGGTAGACGTAAAGTGGTAAGTAGAGTTTCGTTGCTCGACTCGGTCAGGGTGAACGCGTGCTGGAAATTGAACAGTCAGCAGAGTAATAACTTGTTTATGGCTGCGAGAAAGATGAAATTGATAGTTGCGCGTATTGTTGCGATAAGATCGATAAATTGTAATGCAAAGTGACGGAGGGGGAAGGAGAAGGGATAAAGTACCAGTGAGAAAACACTAGAGACCGGTCTCAGCTTTTTCAGCAGCGTGTTGCGAGAGACAGAACGAAACGGTGAGGTGGTTTTTCTAATCCGTATTGATGTTTCCCCGATTGACATGATATTGAAACGTAAACACAAAAGGAAGCAAACTATCGCATTAAACATGAACGCGAAAGCATGTAAATTTCATTTACAATGAAAATTAAATATTTTCGCACAATTATGTATGTACAATGGATGATTTAGAAGATTATAGGTGAGAAGCTATTCTTAGAGTTGTACGAAATCTATGAAAATTATAATAAAACTTTATCTACGATAATATTTAGAATTAATCATTATAGCAACAACTGTAGTAATGAATAGTTTATTATAATTGTAGTAGTATCTACAATTATCTACAATACCCAAAATTGTAATTATTATTATCGTATATTTCCTAACATATACTTGTTTTTAATTATTTTTAATTATTAATTGAACATTTTAACCGTTTATCACTTTTAATTATTCTTGTTCTATACTGATTGAATATTTCAGTTTTCGAAATAATTAAAAGAAAAACATATTTACAAATATTGTTTCTACGTGCTTATTAACATGTACTTGTTTCATAATTGTACAATTATTCTTCCTCTCAAATTTATATTAACTAATGTCAGAAAATCAACAGAAACATAGGTACCTACTTGTCAAAATATGTCTCTCTCGTGATTTTGACACGATCATACAATCTACAAATACGTGAAATCGTAGGAAAGAAAAGGAAAGCATTTCGTCTGAACGTAAAATTTTACAGTTCAATTGTAACATCGCTTATAAATTATCTTTATATTTGATCTCAGTGTGCATTAATACACGGCGGATATTATCCATAAAAAGGTGTATCGCACTATTTATAGCATAATCTGAAGAGATAGAAGGAACTGGCCCGGAAATACTCGGTTTTTTGTCATTATGAATGGATCCATTAAATTGTCGTTAGTGCTTGAGCAGCATAAGGATGTACAAACTACAGTCAAAGTTGTAAGCGAGAGACATAATACAAAGAAAAAAGAAATCCATTCAGAGACGCGAAGGTCGTTAAATGCTGCACGTTTTGTGAAAAGAAGCTCGTGATTGAACGTATCTTCTTCCGCAAATTAATTAATTGAAGAAATAATTGTCTTAAACGATCCTCGGCAGATGGACGACCGTGTTGAAAATATAATAATAAACGAGAAAGACCTTGAAACGTCCAATTCACGCGAGAACTTAAAAAATTACCACAGAAATTCACACAGAGTGCATACAGAAACTAAAGAGCAATCGAGTTGAAAATTTAACAATTAACGATATGAAATTTTTGTAACGAAAAAAAATGTAGTAACGATTGCATTCTATAGGAAGCGCCGACGCACTTCGCTAATATCATTCTGTTCTTCCTCTGTCGTTTTTAACACGGATATTTTGCAGGAGGGTGATACGGCAGGAGTTAAGGCCAATAGCAAAGAAAAGAGAGAAAGAGAAAGAAAGAGAGAGGGGGAATGAGAGCTTAGAAACAAGTGTGTAAGTGTACCAAAAACTACAAAGCAAGCTAGCTACGAACGTTATCTAATTTACCCTTTACTAAACAATATGTTTCATACTCTTTTCCTTGCTTTTTTATCTCTCTTTTTAATACCATTAATTCTTCTAACTTTTCGAATACCTTGATATATTATACATTTTACTTATACTCTTTGTTGTACTTATTATTACCATACAATTATATTACATTACATTACCACTTAACCGTTTTTTCCACTTCTTCGTACTTTATTATTATTATTATTATTATTATTATCATCATCATCATCATCATCATCATCATTATTATTATTATTATTATACGTTCTTGCGTGGAGAAAAATATCGGCTACGGCTACCTGTTGTTGCAGCCGTGAGATATTACGACAAACCAACCGGAAACGGAAGGCAATCGGCGAGTCGATGCCCATATTTGGCATCCTCTAAAATCGTTGCCCATTGATCTAAAATAATATCGCTACTATTTTTCTCTGTATATATATATATATACAGCTGTTCTTTCTTTCGCCTTTATTATCATTATTATTATTATTATTATTACTATTATTATCATTATCGTCATCATCATCATCATTATTATTATTTTCTTCTTGTTTTGAGAGATCATCGACACTTTGAACAAGTATTATTAAATACGTGCAATATAATGACTCAATTTCAATTCTTTCTTTTTCTTTTTTTTTACCGAGTTAGATTTATAAACGATCCTTTGTTTGGTGATGTACGTTTTGTGTACGTTTCGATATAAAACATGTACATACTATTTCGGTTCGCGTGTATTTCAACATTACGAGTGAACGAACTGCCGTTTAATATCTGATTAGAAGTATATATTGTATCGAATTGGTAGTATTGGTCAAGGTATTGAAAGAAAGAAACGAGTGTTTATTAACGTGTAGTACTAGAAAATATTCCAAGTCATGTTAATCCAACGATCAAGCAATAATTTGTGATATTATAATTTATATTTACAATATTATTATATATTTGCAATGTTTATAATGTACAATATTATAAATATTTTAATTTCTTTGAATTTTATAAAATTATTCGTAACGACAAGAAAATTATTACTTCAATCACAATTGATAATCTAATCTATTAATATAAATTGTTATATTAATATATCATATATTATAACAGCATATAATATAGAATTATCAATCTGATCTATTCCAGAATTAGAATTATTAACCTATACTAACATTCCAGAAGTAAATTGAAAAAATTTATCAATGTAAAATAATTGAAATAATTTCAGTTTACTGTAAATTTCATAATGCTAGAAAAACTACTTTATTCAATTATTTGACAAACTTAAAAAGAAAACACATGTTAACCCTTTATAACCAAAATTTCATTTACTTACAGGGAAAGTAAATTATTCGTTAATTTATTCCATTTTTGAAAAGTGAAATTGTTAAAGTAAAATTTTTACTTGTAATAGTAAAATTTTTATAATTTTTACAAAATTATAAAAATACGTTATAAGTACAAGTATCGTGCAAATTCTTTTTTTCAATACTCTGCATACATACGTATATATATATATACATGTAAAACGCGTGTATGCACGTATATATGTATGTGTGTGCGCGCGCGCGCGTATGTGTATGTGTGTATGTACGTACGTATTTAGCGACGTGGTTGAAATTTCGTATGAAAGTAATAATTTTCTATGTCGTAACGTTTTATAATACGAGAACGTTTTTACAATGTACACATTGGCTTCAGTATGCATGCTCGTCTACTTTCCCTTGTTCGAGAGACATTTTGACACCAGACCATTCGAAATTGCGCGATAAAATCGTATGAAACGCGGGCAATGAAGAGGGAAAAAGAAATAAAAGAAAGAGGAAAGGAAGAAAGAAGTTGTACAAGTTGAGCAAGGTAAAACGGACAGGAAAGTACGCTGAATCTTTCTTCACTTTTTTTTCCATCGCTTTTAGTCATTTCTTTCGTCTCTTTTAGTTTTTTCTTTTCTTTTTTTTTTTATACTTTCACCTCTATTACTCTGCTGATTTAGTTAGAATCGAGGAACGATTTAGGTATAATCTTACGCTTCGTAAAAAGATACGAGATGTGTATGCACAGATCCTAGTTGACAACGAAGCAACATTTCAACACGACAATTAGCAAGTCGTGTGACATTTCGCACAATCTATCGTACTATTTCGTAACTGTACATTGTATGTCATCTTCTTTTTCTTTTTTTTTTTCCTTTTTCCACTCACGTGCCACACGGTACTGCGTGGAAATGTGGTTATTAAATTTCGTCTTGGAAGATTTTGATCGCAACACTGTTTTAGTAATGAAACTTTGTTTTTTTTTTCGTTTTTTATTTATTTAGTGTACTTGATCGTAAAGTAGCGTAATGTAATATACATTGTAAAACAGCAAAATGAATATTATTTTAGGTAATTTAAAATGTAACTTTGATCAATTATGCAGGGTGCTCTAGAATTTGACGGTCAAACTGTTTTTGATATAATCGAGCAAAAAGTATTGGAATAATTATGGACTAAAACAAGAATAGATTTACAATCAAAGCAATTATTAGTTAAAATTTGTGAAAAATTCAGAATGAAGAGGTTCGAAAATAATAGAGCTTCGAGGAACATTTACATAAAAATTGAACAGTGAAATATTTCGCTAAACCAATTTTAATTACAACCCTCTAAAATGCTCTAAAAACTCTTAGCACGTGAAACAATGATACGCAGAACGCGGTATCATTTTTTAAATATTTATAAGCTAAGTTTTTATTAAAGAACATTGTCTCATTTTCGTTAGAAAAATTAGGCATATTCGCACTAGCAATGTATGCACATGTGTAGTTGTCCGCGCGTCTCATATTGAAAGCCCAGACCGTGAAAAATTAAGAAGAAATACCAAGCAGAAAGGGGAAAAAACGGTTTACTGCTTGCAATTTCACTTTGCTTGTATTTACTCTTCAAAATTCGCCTATGCTGCGCATAATGACATGGCTCGCCCTCGTATAATTCCACGAGCGTCATTATCATCGCGGAGTGGGGCCGTTATCACAGACAATGACTTGAGCGCTTCCTCAGTGCCGCAAAACGGATAACAATTACGGAACAACAATTACTGTAGTAGCCAAGTGCCGCGCTAGTAAAACAAGAAAGAAAGAAACAAGAAGAAAAGAAGAGAGAGAGAGAGAGAGAGAGAGAGAGAGAGAGAGACAGGAAAAAATAGAAAGAACGCGAGCGAAAGAGAGAAAGAGAGCAGAAAGGCAATTTTTATCTTTTCATCCCGGTCGATATAACGCTCTAACAGGCCACACAGGCGGGGAAAGTTATAAATACAGCCTCGGCCTGGGAACTAATTATTCAAATTTCTGCGGATGGTCGGAAGTTAAGAAGGAGGGGGGAAAAAAGAGAAAGAGAGAAAAGAGAGGGAGAGAAAGGAGACGGACAGAGGGAGAGTCCGATGTCCACTTAAAGGCTGCCTAGCATGAATTTACTCCGGCGGAATATTGGCGCGGTACGGGGGATAGCCAGTGCCAACGAAACTTCAAGTATCTGTGTTATTTAAGGGGGTACAAGATACGTACATTCGAGTTCCATCGTCGACCACTAGAGATACCATTCGCCATAAAATGGAGAAAAGTGGAAACTTCCTTTCCCGAGTGTAAGGAAGAACGAAAGGAGATATTGCGAAAGTCCGACATCGTCGTCGTCCCACTCCCCCTCCCCGCCCTTTTCTCCTTTTCTCACTTTCGTGCTTTCTATCCTTCCTCTGTTTTCTCTCTCCTTGTCTCTTCACGGTCCCTTTCGCTGTTCCATTGTCCCCTTTTCTTCTTTAACACCGTGGTTCCGTTTTTTTTTTTTCTTCTTCTTTCTCTCTGTCGTTCCTTCGCAGTACCTCTCACTGTTTTATCATCAGGACAGTGCGTGTGAAATGTAGTTTTTTTAAAGCTTGGATTTATCGGCTATCAATTACAAATTACAGGAGTGGATCACAGGAGAAGAAATTGATCATAAATCGCACGTGTTTTATAGCAAAAATATTGAGACTTATTTATCCCGATTTTCTTTATGTTTAGAAATCGCTCGAAAATCGCTGAAAAAAATATTTAACTTCAAAACTTGAACAACTTTTCAACTGTGCAAGTCAGTTAAGAGAATAAACCACGAATAAAAAACGTTACAGCAGCTCTGTTCCGCGAATTTTTAAATTTTTAAACTGACAGTCCATATAAATCTGAATCACGTGGAAATGATTACTCGAATTAAATATTCCGAAGAAGCTACGCGCTGTCAAACGTACAGCCGAATATTTTTCTTCCCCGAGACATCGTTGTCTCTCCCTTTTCTCTTTTTTATTTCTCGCTCTTTTGTTCTTTCTCGCTGCTCTATTATCTTCTACCCCCATCTCTGTCTCCGTTTCCTTTTCTCTTTTCATTCGCTTGACCTCGAAGCCCCGAGACGCTCGCACCCTTTCCTCGGAAACTCACGGAGGAGCGCACGGCCAAAATTTCGAGTTCACCCGTGGAATTTCTTGTTGATCTTTCATCCGATGGTGCACCTGTCCCGGCCAGCCGAGTTATCGAGAATTTAGTCAAGTAAAAAGTTGGTAGATCCGCGATGGATAAATCTAGTTAGCCGATCGGCAAGTTGTTCCGCCCCCCCCCCTCCCCCTCTCCCCTCAGCCGAGATAAGAATAAAAGTTTCACCGGGCATGCTCGGCCGGTCGCCATTGATTGAGTATGTAGAAGTTCGATTTAGCCTGCGTTCGTGTAATCAGCTGCCTAATGAGCCGAGCACATCAGGTACAGTCGCGTACTCTCTCTCTCTCTCTCTCTCTCTCTGTTTTTCTCTCTTCCTCTCTCTCGGTAATGGCGAGCCTTACCAACAGCTCGGCTATGTCTAAGCCACCGGCCATAAATCACGGATCACCTTCGCGGCGACACACGGCGAATCGAACCGGGTCCAGTAAATATAGTCGAAGCGGATAGATTTCCTTAAACGAGATATATCGGCTGGTGATGGCGGGCCGTGGAATATAGGTCACTTATTGAAAGACGCGCGCTACCGGGGAAATGACGCAGGAAATTTCCCTGCTAGGAGGTGACAGTTATGTACTTTCGCCATTGAATTTTCAGAACTATTTTTTGAGAACGCGTCAACTTGAACGCGAAGGGTAGACGAAAGGATGGAGGTATTCGAGTGGATTTCACGCGTCTCAGGGTTTGTCGTCGAGGGTAACTTTTGTGTAGGTTCTCGTACTTACGCGTCTCGGGGGAAGATTAGATAGAATATTTCGGAGAATTAGATGGATCGGGTAAAATGTAACAAATACTGCACGATTAGACGAAAAAGGTAGGTATGTCGCGTAGTTTGATCACGAGTATTAAGTGTCGTTAAATATTTTATTGTTCGTGTAGAAATATGTAGTCAGAATTATTGTTGAAAGTAAAGATGGTTAACCCTTGGAGCACCAGCTAGATTTATACGTATTTTCCATCCACATTTTGACACTATCTTATGTCTTTATTTTATGTTGTGATTTTTCTGTTTTTTGTAATAACTCACATTTTTAACTATGAAAATTATGTCCTTTTTAAAAGGACGTAAATAAAGGGAAAAATACAAATAAGTTAAATATCTAAATGAATTTACTCGACGGTTCTCCGAGGGTCAATTGTATTATAGAATTTCCACAAGAATTATTTATATTGGTAATTACTAAAATTATAGCAATTGAGCACGTCAGACTATCGCATGTATAATATACCTACAATTTAATTAAATAAATCGTATCTTTTAAGACACTAGTACTAATTTTGTTAGTATATATTTTGTTATAGTCATAGACACTCTGAAATTCAAATTATTTTACAAGTAGTTGCATATATATTTTATCATTGGAATATTATAATTATACAAGTGTAGATTTATTTCAATATAATTGAACAGCGGTATGCTGTTTTGTATTTTACAAATTATTTAATTGAATCGATTTTTTATACAATCGCATTAATTAGATCCCGTTCAACGTTATTTTTAAAAAAACATGTAACGTTAGCATGAATAGGCATTAGAATATTGAGCGGAAAGATCAATATCGATTTAATATTAATTTCAATATAATCAAACGGTTATGTACTGTTTCACGTACGACTATTTAATTGAATTTTTCATTCACCATCACGTTAAATTTCACTTGATCATTGTCAAACTTGAAAAAAGAACAAAGAATTACTTAAAACATTGAATAGACGTGACGATATTTATTCGAACAGTATCTGCACTTTTTCTGTTTATTAATAAAACGCTTGAAAAATTATTTTTGATCAGCTGTATTTGAATTGCATACCATCCAGAAAGTCAATTTACGGTTATCTGCATTTTAATATGGGATCTGGGACAAGAGATGGTTACGAATCACTCGAAAGTCGATAAACTTTCAGCGTGAATAAGCCCGGATAAAATTTTTGATCGCAAATGGTTACTCTTTCTATCTGAGGATGACTTTCCGGCGAACCGATCTCATCTCCACGATCTTTTCTTTTAAAGCTGATTTTCATTCAACGAGTCTTGCTACTACGAAAGCTTTATCGTGCTACCGATCTATAGTAACTCCTCCATTCTTTTTCCCTTTTTTTTCTTCAACCTACTATCTTCTAAGGCTTTCGTGGCAATTTTTCGTATAGATCTCCAGATATGAATTTCGATTTTCTTTTTTTTCTCCTTTTTCAACGTGAAACGAGAAAGTATATTCCGTGAGATCAGTCTAGGCTTTCTTTCCTATTAACTTGGAAATTATAGCTTAGCGGTAATGTGTTCTAGCTAGACTGCAGACTTTTGCGAATTCGTATTTCTCGAGGATACAATTAAAAATGCTGAGTCTTGATGAAAAATTATTTCACGTACCAAATATTATAGGAGAACGATAGAATATTCCATTAATATTCAAGAATTCTACAAATATAAAATAAATGTAAAAAAACATGGGCTATCATGTTTCTCTAATATACACCTTGCCCGCGATAAGTAAAATTATATTCGTAGCATTTTGTTGAAATAACTTATGAGCGTGACGTGTCAAACTTTGGAACAAAAACACTTCTGAGCAATGGTACGGATAACTTCTGTGCAGATTTCTGATAACCTAACGTTTCTATTTGACAAAGAGAAATTTTAAAAGTAAACGCGAACTACGAGCTATTTTGTTGGAAAGGAGAATTAATGTCCGAAAAGGACGTATATTCATATGAAGCAAGGATAGAGTTAAACAAATCTAGAGAAAAATGAGAAAGAAAGTTATTTCCTATTTCTGTTTTATCCAATCCAAATAAGAAATAACATACAAACATCAAAGTTAGTGAAATTTAATGATTTAAAAAAATATCAAAACAATTTACACTTTTGATTATTATTTATTATTTTAATAATTTAATTGTCGATACTTATCGATACTATCCCAGTAACGTCAACTCCGGCAGAACTCCGGAAAATATTGTAAAATATATCGTCCATAAAATATTCAAAAGCTCGAAAGCCTTTTATCGATCACTAAAAGCTAGCGCTCGTACGATTTCAACGATCGACCGCGTACCCTAAATGTCGCAAATAATGAAAGAGGAAAATTTACCGGTAATATCCAATGTCCGCGAAACGAACAACGCTTTGACATTCGCCGTTCGGTCGGCATCGATCGTCGAAAGCGGCGCGGTTCGAGGCCTCGTAAAAAGGAAATAATAATTTCACGGACACAAGAGAAAAATCGATATTATAGTACCTACGTAAGCGTTTTAGCGGCAACAGAAATTTTCCCTTTTTTTTTCTTTTTTTCTTTTTTTCTTTTTTTTTCTTCTTTTAAGCGAACCGATAGCACGGCTACGTATACGAAATGACGAGGGGGAAAAGAGGACGAGGCGAAAGGGGATGAGACATTCCGAGAATACCGAGAATAACGTTCAGGGGGCAATAAAGAGATAATGCCGAGCTTTCAGAAACGAAGAGAACGTCCCCCTGGTAAGTTCTTAACGGAACGTTCCAACGTTCCTGAGAACCTTCTATCCTCGAACGAGGCAATTACAGGCCGTGGTTTACCGGTCGCGTTTACACCCGCTAGCCCGCTACCTTAGTACAGAGCTAAGCCCCCGTGCGATCGTAAACTCGGCTGACGGGGGGGTTCAACCTCTTTGGTATTGGCCGTTCGATATCTCGAACAGCTAGCCCGCTGCAGCCGGAGTTCCGCTCCGCGTCGTCAAACCTGACCCCTTTCCCGGATGTCGTCGCGACGTTAAACGGCGGACGAAGCGGACTCATTCGTCGACGAGCGCAAATAAACTATCAGTCGAATACGTAGTTCGAATTAACTCATTAAGATTTTTGGGAAATTTGGAAAGTTTTTGAAAGTTGTAAACGGGGATCTAGATGGAAAACTACAATAGTTCGTAAATACTTTATTTTTTTTTTTTTTTTTTTTTTTGAATTTTTGGTAATATTGTGGGATTTAAATGACGAGCAGTGATGAATAAAAAGTAACTTGGGATTAACGAAAAGATTCGACGATGCATGTTGATTGTTAAATATTTGGAGATCTAGTGTCTTTTCACTATATATGTTGCAAAGCCATTAATTATATAAAAGAATCATTATTAAAATATAATTACGTCTCATTATTAAAATATAATTACGAATTGAGAGTATTTTTCCTATACAAGTTGGAAATACACGTATGTGTTCCATTAAGGTCCATTATACTAAAAAATCATTCGGTTCTCAATCATTGTAAACCATTAAATATTCGTGCAAAATAAATATTTTAATTTCTTCAAAATGTACATTTCGAAGATACAAATCACAGCGAACACTCGTTGTACGTGGATATTTTTATTTTTTTATTTTTTTTTTTTTCCTTTTTTATCGATAATATTTTAATGTAGGCAAACGGGAATAGTGTATTAAACCGTATTAAACCAGATATATTGTAAAATATCAAAACGTCGAATATTTCTCTGAAAGGGAGCAACGATTTTAAATACTAGCTTAAAACGCGAAATAAAAAAAGGGATTTTTTCTCTGATTCAGTTTCGTATCCTGGCGTCGACGTTTCGCGCATTAGCTTTTTCAGTGACAACCGGTGTCGAAATTTTTCTCTGACTTGATAAAGTTTTCCAAAAGAAGTTAAAAATAGAAATCTTGGAGTATTTTTTCGAGTATTTTATTCGAATAATTCTTCAGTCTGTTCTCCACCTGACAAATCGCAAAGACAAATAAATGTTCTTCGTAACTAGAGAGCCACGTTTATTGAGTTCTGTCGCTTCAAGTTCGCAACATATGCAATACTGGTAAATTATCTCCGACACGGTGCAAACATGAAAATAACCGGGTTTCTTGGAAACGCGATAGAAAAAGTTGTTAATCTTCCGCCAGGTTTTCATCGAGTTCCTCACTTTGTTGAAGTTGCGAAACATTTCAGGCGTGATTAATACATTGCATAAATTAAATAGTCCTCTTCGTTTCTTTCTCGCTCATACTTTCGACGAAGGTTATTAATGACCAAACTGCGGACTAACTTTCGAAAGATAAAGCAATCAGCGATTTTAACTGGTTCACCAAATGGTGAGGCTATTGATTATGCAGCCTGCCATTTAACAACTCTATCAGACGAGGCACGGGATGAGGAGAAGAAGAGGGAGGGAAGGGAAGAAGAACTGTTCAATATTCCCAACGATCGAATTTCATAACGTCCCCGTATACTATTCTCCGTACTTTGTTTGCAATTTTACAATCAATCTCCGCGGCGCGCGGCGGCAAGTTATACGTAGGCGAGTGTAACTTTGATGTAAATTCGCTGGTGAACTTCGCAACGAACTTTAGATTACAAATTTGACGGTGTTAACGACTTTATTAATGTATCGACGAAAGATCAATTTCTATCGCGTATTATATATGTATGTATGTATGTATTTGCAATTTTACGCAACTACTCACTTTTTCGTTAATTGAACGAATTAATACAACATTTACTTTCAAGAGCTTTTTCTTTTCTCAATATTCTACGATTAGGTGTGCAGTAACTGACAATGAGACAACATTCTGTTACACTGATATTGTTTTTGAAACATGTCAGAAGCTTTTATTGACGAAGACTCAAAGATACCGTGAATCTTTGGAATTTTATTTAATTGTTTATTTTTATGTCGTCAATGTACGAATTAAAATAGGAAATTAAGGTAATTTTTGAATATTCTGAAGTTACATCTAATAATAATGAGAAAGTAATATCATATTGGTATGTTTAATATATGTAATGTGTTGAATTATACATATGTGTGTTAAGTTATTAATTTTGGAATTTTGGAATTTTTGATGTAAAACGTCAATGATGGTGAAAGATCAATTTCAATTACGAATATATTACTTACATAATTTACATAATTGAACGATATAAATAAACGACAATCTTTGTTTTTCAAAATTCTTTTTCAACGTTTTGAGATGATATTTGACTAACAATGAAGAAACAGTGTATACTGATGGAAGTTTTTAAAGACATACACAAAATATATACTTATGTAACTAACTTCAGAATTTTTAATATTCTTTAAATTTTTTAAATTCTTCTTAATTATTAATTTTTATTTTAATCGAACGTTATTAATACAAAACTTTACTTTTACTAATTGCTAGATAATCTTTGCTTTTTAAAATTCTAAAATTATCTGACAGTGAGAAGGCAGTGTTACACTGATATGATGTGTAGTACCTCTAAAATACATTAGAGGCTTTTAGAAACATATGTATCTAAATATAATACATGTTGAGTAACAAATTTTAGAATTTTTTAGAACATAGTAAATGTGTAATACTAACAAGTAACAAGTAGATAGAAAAAGTCACTAAGAAACAAAAAGATTTTTTTATTTTACTTTACTCTCTACAGCAGACGTAAGTTCAATTTTAATTAACCTTCTTTTTTCTCTCACTTTTCTGTTTGCAGCAAACGCAAAGCCATTGACTTTCGATGAAGTGTACAATCAAAGTAGTCCGACAAACTGTACAGTATACTGCGGTGGACTAACCAATGGTCTAACAGAGGAATTAATGCAAAAAACTTTCTCTCCTTTTGGATCCATCCAAGAGATTCGTGTATTCAAGGACAAGGGTTATGCTTTCATAAGGTGAGCATCGCATTTTCTTCACCTTCAACAATTTGTAAAAGTTTCATATTCCTCCTTTGTAATTGAAAAAATGACAAACAAAGTGAAAGTATTGTAATAAAATATTATTATGTAATAAAACAAAAATATAAGTATAGAATGAAATAAAATAAAATATACATGGTATCTCAAAGAAATAAAGTTTATGCAATTAAACTTCTTCGTAATTAAAAATGCGAAAATCGTGAGAATATTCGTGTGTCAAATTAAAACTTAAAAACGTGTCTCTTTTTTGTATCTTTTCTTTTTTTGTATAATTTCGTACTCAATAGTGACAATTAATTAGCCACGAAAACACAAGAATTAAAATATAGAATTTATCATAAATTCAATTATAGAATTACCAAAATTCTTCATAAATAAGAAAATTAAAAAGTCCTTTGAAGTATTCATGCAAAATTTCTTTATGAACAAATTTACTATCAACTTAAATAATATGTTATTGAAAAACTTTATTCGATAAAGTTTTTAGAAATACGAAGATCATGTTCCGCAGAACCTATCGAAAACCAGAAATAAAGATATTAAAAAATTCTTTTGAAAGTACGTTTATGGCTCTTTCACAATCTGGAAATGGCCATCGACGGCATTGAAGAATTCAGTTTCGAAACTACAGGGTAATGATACAACGTCGCACCTACAACGTGCAATAATTATCAACTGAAAACTTTCCCACCAACGTGAAATCCTAGTAAACTGTAATTTTCTTTCTCCCTCGCTTCCTTTTCTTTTATCTCACGACAAAGTTTCCCTGGTGGTTTAACAATTGTTTTAGAAAATTAGCGGTTTACGAAACTTACACGAGGACGGGCGTAACGTGCGCGTCGGTTCTTTCCAAACTTATTAATTTCAAAAGTTTCGCTCGACGGTGAATGTACAGCCTCGGCGATCTCTCGATTCCTGACGTCCCGGAGGACCGTCCCCGCATTGTTGTTGAAATGTCGTGGTGATACACGTTACGTGTAATATCTCGCGGAGATGTCAGCGCGACAGGAAGTCCCTAAGGTAGCGCCAAAGTACATACATACAGAGCCGTCGCAGTCGGAGATCATCGCGCGGAAGAAAGCGAGCAGCAAAACTGGGAATTAAGCTGATCGATAGAAAAAGTTTTCGCGTACAACGCCTCGGTTCTCAGGCAATAAATTCTTCACGCTGAAGCCGGATTTCCTCCTTTCCGGCCAGGACACAAAAAACTTTCGAGGCCGGTCGATCTAATTGCTGGATATCGTTAAAGTTATTGGTTTTGCAAACTGAGAATATCGTAGAAGTATAAAGTTATTATTCGCAGACTGGTTGCTTGTTCTTGGAAATAACTTTTTTTTTCCTTAGAAGTTTGTCAATTGATATTTCCTTTCTGCGACGTACGTTCTGTTATTCTGTTTCGAATCAGTTCAAGTTTCATAGTTTATTATAGTACAGATGAATAATGAGATGCAAATAATTGGTAAAATGACAAACAGTGAAATGGTAAAACTAGCGCAAGAAGTTGAAAGACGGAAGGATATTTTGTCAGAAGACGAAAATATAAAGACAAATTTAAATTGCAAATTGTCAATACTATGATACTTAATATATTAATAAGGTACGATAAATTCGCGAAAAATGATAAAATAATAAAAAAAGATTATAAAACTGGTGCGAGGTATTTTTAGATAACGACAAAATAACAAAAATTGCTGATGTTACAATCATAATTTTCGGAATTTACATCAAAATATTTATTTAGTTTGGCAATATTTTTCGAAATTAAATTATTAATCTGTCATTTCGTTTCCACTTTTTAATACTATCAATGAATCTGTATAAAATAAAATGATTGAGCCTTTGAAAAAAAAAAACTAACTACCACATCGACATCGTAATTTAATTCAATTTTATAACGGATGTCTATACTCCTCGTCTCCCAATTATTGGATGCATCATGCAAACATCCGCATTCTAGTTTCACGAAAAACGTAAAAGATCGAGCGGAACTTGGAGGAAACTTGCTAATCGGCTCGGTTGTAAAAATCGACCGAGGAAAGAACGAAACGTAAAGAAAGGGGGACATTTAATGGAACGGATGGAAGGGACGATAAATTTGCTTAAACAGATATCGACGTAAGAAACGCGCGGTTTAATTAACCGTACTTTACCGCCGATTTAATAAAATTGCCGAAAGTATCAATTCGAGCCAAAGCGCGGTCCCTTTTGCCAAATCTCGGTTGGCAAACCTCTGAAAATCGAAAAGCAAGGAGGAAGGATGCGTCACGGCGAAGTTTACCCGGGAGAGCACTGATAACACGATGATGTCTTTAGCCGAACTTTTGGCATCTGACAGCGATGCAATGATGCTTTGAAAATTGATAGCTGATTCCGGAATGCAGCCAAAATCACTTGCGTATTCAATCGATATCGCGGAATGCCGCGGTACGTCATACCGGCCGGAGTGAAAATACCCATGACTCCGCGATTTCCAGAAGACCACGCGTCACTATCGGCAACTTTCTCTCGTTTGCCACCGGACAAATTGCGCATGATACAATCAAGAGTTTTCACGTTTGATTAGCTTTGATTTTCGATTGGAAATTATCGAGACGACTTGTCTCTTCTAACGTAACGAATATTATTTTTATCTGGCTAACAGCAACGACATTAATATAAAATTCTTTGACAATATCCAAGTGCCAAGGCAAAGCTAGTCTCGTTTATTACAGATAATGTTTCGTGACAAAAATTATAATTGATTTCCCAATTTATCAAATACCTCAGCTCGTCTTTTCTCTCCTCGTCTCTTTCAATTCCCGCGATTTATTGCTAATGAACAGGTAACGACAGCTTATCTGACAATCTGTCCTACAATACAATTCATCAGAACGATGATTAGCGTGACAGAAATCCGTGCGATCATCCTATCATTGTTTCCATCGATGCGCCCGTAATAAGACGCCATTTATAACCTTCGCAATTTTTTCCACCTTCTCGTACTTTGCCGTATAAATGCACACACACACACACACACACACACACACACACATATACCTATACCTATACAAAGAGCAGACAATGCACGTTCCAGTAATTGAATTCTATTGTCAAGAAAAATAGAGGCCGACTCGGCGAGTAACGACTTGGACGACTCAAAGAATCGTTTCTGATTCACGGTTAATGCCTTGGCAGCTCCGTAGTATGTACTATACATACATACTTATGCAAGGGAAAGAGAGTGTGTATATCGTTCTCTGATCGCTAATCGTATTTACCGTCTTGCTCGTCCCCCCTCCCTCGTCTCCTTTTCCAATTCCTTTGCTTTGCACGTTAGCAACGTACGTCTGTCACACACGCATGCCCCCTGTGGCAGCCAATCGCACGTTCGAAAGTTCACGTGCCACGCTTATCGCGCAATAACCGTACACATCGTCACGCAATACTCTCTGAATGTCCATTTCGCGATTAACCATTGTTAGAGCACAGCATGGCGATATTTTGCGTGACAGAAGGACGATCGTAATGGGCGTGAGTAACGAAGCTCGAAGGATCGGGCGAGAAGCACATTTTCACATTCCGGTGGAGCACGGTGGCTCACGAAAGTATTCGAGCGAGCCAGCACGCACGGGGAACTCCCACGCATGCGCGCGCGTTATTTAATTTAATATATATACATTTGAATATTCAATTTCAACACACTGTACTGGTAATGGACATTTGAAACCAAATTGGAAATGAATTTATCGCGAATATATTATACGTAGACTTGTTCAGAACTTGGAGCACCGTTTGAATGAAATAGATTTCACAGATTTTCTCGAGAATATAAATTTCTAGAGATTTCTAAAATATATTTTAAATAATCAATCGTAGTATCGAACTTTAAATTACAATTTAAGTTTATTTATGTGATATGATGAAATGATATATCATTGTATTATTATTATAATAATGTAGTAACATAATATATATATAGTGTACAATTTAAAGATATTTTAAATAGTTTATTTAACTGAGGATCATTATTTCTTTTAAAACTCTGGCCTGCTCCAAATTTCTGAACGGAAGTGTGTTTGATAAAGAATTTATAACAGAGGATGACTAATCATCGTAAGGATGTAACAAATATTTTAAGAAATGCATATTGAATATTAAGATTTATTTATCGTACAATTGATATACTCTATATTTTATATGCTGACCGATCTCACTACAATGTCAAAAAATTTTTAAAATGTTTTACGCAACATAGTATAAACATAATACCTATTCTACTGTTAGTGTTCGAATACTTTCGTATGTCACTGTGTATTCAAATCATTGTAATTTGAAGAACTCGTAAATATTGTTTCCTATAAACAATTACTTCGTAACAGTAAATGTTCAAATGGTGATTATGTCATTCTCTCTACATTCTGTACATTCTTATACTTTTTAAAGTCAATTTATTTTAATGCCATGTACGTTCTTGCAGCATATGATTTATGACAATTTATTCAATAATAGACCAAATTAACGGAATGTAACAACATCGTAAAATAAATAAACGATAACAACTGTGGGTATCCAGAAAGGCATTAAAGTTTCTCCGATCTGTCTAGAATTTCCACCTAGCAATAAACACAACAAATAAACAGCAAAACCGGTGGGTGTCAAGAGAGTGTTAAAGTACAAACGAAATTTGTCCAGGACTCCCTCCCACGCTGTAAAATACTTGACTCGCTCCTCGTCAATCAGATGGAATTCATGCATTTTATTTATAGGACGAAACATTTAATTTTTGCAAAACATTTATGACAAAAATAGATCCTTGTGTCGTTCAAAACATTTTTTTAATAATGACATTCAATGATATTCATCTTAATAATAATACTCGATAATATTCACCTTACTTTAATGATTTTAAAAATATCTACGGCAATAGAACATGGAAACAAGAAGTCAGAAGTATTTAAAAAAAAAAAGAAATTCTCAGCTACGAATTCGAATAAAACGAACTAGAAAGAGTTTGGGAAGACAGATTCAAAACAAGCAACGTTTACTGAATAAAAAAATGAAAAAGAAAAGGAAAGACTCTTTCTCCGTGCTCTTGTTCCGGGTTCGACTTGGCCGACGTTTCTCACCCAGCTAGCGACGTTTCTATACTATTCAGTATCATTCTTCTTTCTTGTAGTCTCGCCGATGTGTAGCAACCCCTGTTACCCGTGGTATCTCTCGGCGTGTCTTCTGCAGTTCCGCCACCCGTGGACAATGTCCGACGTTCGGATATCTTCCGTCTAATTGCTCTTCCTTCTTCCATTCTTCTATAGTCAGAAACTCCGGAAACGAATATCTCGGGATGACGTATGAACTTACTCCTGGATGTACACTGTATAGACGGTGGCAGGGAATGGTAAAGAAGGGTGAAAGAGGGAGAGAGGCAGAAAACGAGAGAAAAGAAAGAAAAAGGGAGGAAAAAAGAAACAGAGAAGAAAGAGAGAGAAACACAGAGAAGAAGAGACAAGAGTGAGAAAAATGAAGGAAGAAAAAAAAGACAGAGAGGAAGAGAGAGAGGGAAAAAGTGGCAGAGAGAATCAAAGAGAGAGAGAGAGAGAGAGAGAGAGAGAGAGAGAGAGAGAGAGAGAGGGTCCTTTCTTTTCGATGAAAAGAAAGAATCTTATCTACTGCTGGTTATCGGTCGGGCTTTCGACTCCGTGTGAGAACGAGGGGATGGCAGAAAAGGGGTTGGTTGCTGACGATGACCATCCTTCGTCGTACTCGAAAAGACGTGGACGGAGAATGAACTTCTGGACGGGGTTCCTATTGTGCAGTCCCGGGCGAGGATGTTAAAAGTGACCTAATCTCTCGATAAATTCGATGATTTTTCGTCGGTCCTTGCTGGCAGCCGGTGTCGTATTCGTCAATCCACGATCGAGCTCTCGTGAGACGCTCGAGCGACGAAAATTGATCGAATTTTGTTGGGGAACGTGCTTGGAATGGACAGCCCCGATAGCTGATATATACGTTTTAAAATAACTGGATATGTGATACGAGCATTGAAAGTGCTACGAGTATTTTCAATTTTCGTCTCTAAATGTCAGCGTGCTCCTCGTCTGGAGCGTTTCGTGCCTTGATATTTATTAATTCATTAATTTAATATTTATATTTATTGACTTTACTTTATTTATGAACGAGAGAATGACATTGATTATGGGCAATGCTGTTTGGACGTCGCAAATACGATTGTCATTCTGACGGGATAATAAATACATCTATAACGAGTTAATTAAAAAATAAAACTCGTGGAAATATTTGAACGTTACTCGTAAATGCATTTTTTGTAATTTCATTGACACTATAATCGCAAATCAATTTGAAAATACACATATCTATAGAAGATACACTTTCAAACACTTTCGTGAGCGTTGTATTTAGTCTGTGGTTAAAAAAATAACATGAAACGATAATTTAACGATATTAAAAGTCGTAAAATGAGTAAACTTTCAAAACACTTCTCTATAATAATTGAACCTGCCTTTTTAATACGATATAGAGTTTATCAATTGCTTTTTACCTATTCCAATTTGAATTCAATTACGGAACAACTAATTGTAACAACTAACCGCAATGAAATTCATAATTAAAATTGTCCTCATACAGATACTGAAAGTTATAACAACGCGATTCACCTCCGTTTCTTTCGACTGTCAGTAAAATTATCAATGAAACATTATTTCGTCCTGCACAAACGAAGCTTTCGAATCGAATAAATGCGAGACAAATTCCTCCGGATAAGAAAATCATCAATTTATCTGTACGCGTAATTGAACATTTCACAAAACGCATTTTCCATTGCAAGAATTTATGCCTACAGACCTGAATCCAGCCTCGTTCCCCGAGAAACAATAAAGTTTCCATTTCTTTGTGCAACGTTGTACTCATCGAACAATTCGAAGGTATACACAACGGAGAAAAAGAAATAACTGCCATAAAAGAAATCATTTTTCAGTCAGAGTTACCACTCAATTCTCACAAAGAATGCCATTTAAAATCTTTCAATACGATCTACGATACAGCATCCACCGTACACGAAGACTAACATATAATGCACAAAAGATTCCATACAGAATGAAATTACAAATAATAAGGTGATATACAGTGAGATATCCTGCAACGAACGAACGCCATAACGAACAGTTTTTCTCATTGAATCAAAACGCTTGCAACGAACGCGGAGAAACACAATTGACCATTGTGCTTTCTCCTTTCCCTTTATAAATTTACACATGTGTGTGTGTGTGTGTGTGTGATAAAATTTAAATACAATGAATACGTATTTTTTCTTGTTCTTATTTTGGATATTTCACGTTAGGGTTACATGGATGGCAAGTATACATGCCTTACTGAGAATTGAATGTACTAAAGGGGCACAAGTGTGGCCTTATATAAAAATATAATATATTTCGTATTGTGATTGTGTCTTCAAATACGTATGCATTAGTGAGAGTCGACAGATACGTAATAAAAATGAGATTCGTAAAATATTAGGGGTACCCCATATGATAAGTACTATCGTTTCTCGAGACTGTACAAAATTTTATTTTATTTCGGAGTTAATACAGTTTTAATCTACAATATAATTTAACAGTAACTACACTAAATGGCAATATATTTAACTGGAATATAGATTACGTTATAACAAGTTAAATTATTATCACTAGATGGCAATGTTTATTAAATTTGAAAAAAACGACATTACTTATAGATATCCCTAATATTTATATAGCACGTTGCTAATTGTAAGACTTAAATATAAGAGCAACATGATAGTATATTTATGGCATTCTAAACACATGTGTGAAGATACATAGAAAGACAAAGGTACAGCAACAAATCTCGCAAGTACCATCAATGCACAACAGTGACAATAAGTATCCCGAAGAATTGTTACAAATCATTAGTCTTCGTTCAAACTCAGATTCAAAGTCCTTCGAAGAATTTAAAGATTCGAGATAGAGAAATAATTTCTGCGGCTAATGTGTTCGACTGGAAGAAAGAACGGAACGTGACGGAACGCAAGGAATATTCCGATTTTTAAATTTTCCTCGACACGGTACCATCCATGGAACAATGCATTGAAAGCAAACCTGTTCGTTAATCAGCGTTCGTGAACTGTACTCCGAGCATCCTGCAGGCCAAGCATCCAAGACGCAAGATCATCTTTATAATATCCCTAAAAACGGCGTGTTTATGTCCGGCCGCGCGGCATAACCAACCCCTCTTCAACAGCAGCCCGGCTACATAGACGACATTTACGAGGACGCTCGATCCCCCCACTCCTCTCGTTCCTTTGAATCCTGGGTGAATGCCAAATGGCAAACCTTAACCTCGCCCCGTAATTGAAGGACTCGATAAATAAAGGCTACGTCTGCGTTTCCAGTAATGCGATCCGCCTATTATCCACAAGCAGCAGTACAGCACGAGAACAGCCTTTTGATTTTCACGTAGCGTAATAAATAAATAAACGCGGGCGACAAAGAGCAAGATAAAGCCGGCCGATAGGGGAGCGCGCACGCGGTTAACTCGGTCGTTATCGACAAAATGATAATATCACCGAGAGCAGGAGGGGTGTTTGTTCACATGCTCGATACACTTTGAACGCTCTCCAAACTGTATGAAATTCAAAGTAGCACCGGCGAGCGAATACGTATATGTGTGTGTGTGTGTGTGTGTGTGTGCGCGCGCGCATGTACACGTGAAACTACGATTTAACACGGAATCTCTAGATCCGCGGGTATAATCTAGATTCGGCGGGATTCACAATTATCGTGCTTATTCGTGCGCACGGTAAACTCACATAAATTAAACTGCAAGAGTCGCTGAGAGGCGGCTAGTTGCCGATTCATTTTCGTTAGAGCAACGACAATGAGGGGCCCCGTGTAACTGGCGGGGAGGGAAGGAAAAAGAAAGTGCCGATGGATTCGCTGTTCTGTGAATTTTGTGCATTCTCGTAACACGTGATGGTGACAGATACACGTGTGCATACGAAGCATATATATTTTTCAGCACTTGTTATTTTTTTCGAAAAGTATTTTTAGAAAAGAAGTAGTGTCACGCTACTAGCCAAAAATTTGTTCCCTGCAGAGGAAATATGTACAGCGAATTTAACGAAAATATTCAAACATTTAGCATGCAAGAACTTTTATATATTATGTGTGCTATATAAAGTAATTTGAAATTCATTGCACGATACTGCATAGGCTGAGATACGATTGATACACTCTACTTAGATACAAGATTGATGTTCAATTTTCAAGTAGCAAATAACTTAGTTTCATAAATTCATGCATCGTGAGAAAATGATGTAAATAATAATAAATTTTGGGATAAATTTAAAAGACAATGTTTACAATACCATCATTTTTCTATGCTTTTCGCTTTATGGAGTTGATTAATATGCTTTTTGGTTCATATAATACGTATAAATATTTTATTCTTATTTTTTCATGAAAATTGATCATTCTAATAGTTCTAATGAACTGTAACATGGAATTGTTAAATATTAAATCTAATTTATATTAAATTTAATTTTAGTTTGAACGTAAATTACATTCTAATTCCAATAAAATCTACTTTATCTACTTTGATAGAGTCACTCTAATACTATCCCAATAATAATCCTAATATTCCAATGTTCTGTTTGAATATTTTATTCTAAAACCATCTAATATTATTCTATTTCAATAGAAAGTTTAACGAATGATAATTGACACTTGATTACATTATAGTAAGTGGTGGTACTCGGTATCTGATAAGAAGGATATTTAATATCATTCTATCTAACATTACATTCTATTCTAATGAATCTTAATGAACGACAATTTCAATATCAACAAAAATAGATGTGACAGGAAAGTGCACAAATTTATCATCATATAAAAGATGACGTTGCAAATTTTCTAAGAGAGTATCGAACTTTTATCGATATTAAAAAAGAATAAGAACGACAGGAAAGAATATTACGAAATATATAAAAGCCAGAAAAGGCCAGTGTATAAATTATTTCCAGACGACGAAAATTATTCAAAATTATAACGAAATTAACCTCTTCCTCGAAGTGGTCATTTTTGTTCGTCTCTCCTACCATCGCAAACAGACTGAACATAAAAAGAGACGGACACACGTTCCGGAATAACTGACGTTTCTCAAATTCACTGAACCATAAAATCATCAAGTGCAAAGGCAGTCGAACGAAATACAGAGAGCTAATCTGAGATTCGTCGGTTTGGTTGTATTTCAGGTTTTCTACCAAAGAATCGGCGACACATGCTATTGTGGCGGTACACAACACCGACATCAATGGTCAAACGGTGAAATGTAGCTGGGGCAAGGAGAGCGGGGATCCGAACAATGCTCAACAAACTGGACAGGTAAACGTTCGCTCTTTTATCGACCTCTCGTGGATAGAGGGAGCAATAAAATTCGCGACAGAATTCTGGATAAAGTTTGAAACGTGCGCTTAAGATCAAATTTTAAACGGAGTTTCGAATCACTTCTTTCGTCGATCACCGAAATACGGCAACAGCATTGCGAGCAACTAAGCATGAAAAATAAAAGGATCTTATACGTTCTCTTTTCAAAGCGTGTATAAAAAAAGTAATAAAAGAACAGACTGTACTAGTGAAACAGGAATGATAACTGTTTCTAAATTTGTTTCTAAATTATTGATTATCTTTTGTTGTCGAATGAATGTTATCGAACTAGTCTTTCTCTAAAATTTGAAACAACAACTTTTATAAAATTCGCACAAATAGCAAAGTGTTTTGACTTTCATTAAACGTCGCAATTCATAGTAATTGACGGAAATAAAAGTCTTAGATTGTTACATACACAGAAATTTGGAGCATGTTGGAGTTCTAATTTCAACTTCTGTTAAACGTGTTTAACATTTATATTGCGATCGCTGACGATCCAATTAAATAAGAACGAAAGTAAGTAACTACGAAAATGATATTTGATATTGTGATATAACTGATATTTACGAAGAGTAACGTAAAAAGATTGTGAAATATCGACGTGAATTTTGGAAGAATATCTTTGGGAAAGTTCATGCTCCAACTGTATTTTAATTTCGACGTTCGTGCCAAAGATCCTAGCAATTAATACTGAGTCCACTTTGAACGAGAACTGAGTTCAGTTTGAATTAGAAATGGAGATATCTTGGCAAATGCATTATCATATAAGTCTGTTCAGTCGTATCGTATATGTGCCTTTGGTAAGCATTTTGTGTAATTGAAACCAAATAAGTAGAGGGCACGAGTTCAATGCAGAAACTTTTGTAAATTATCCTGTGATTTCTATTTTCGTTATCCGTGCTAAATTACATAAAAGCAAAAGTAAGTGTATTCGTGACGATAATTATGGCTCTTCGATTTTTACAAAATAAATGAACGATTTATATTATATTATATTTATATTATATTGCATTTTATTATTACATGATATGATAATATATATAATATACATACAATAATATTATTTAATGTATTATATTATATTATATTTTATACATTATCACGAATCTATAAATGGTTCATCTAATTAATAATAATTGTCCAAAGACACTTAATCGAACTTGAAAACCTACGAGAAACTGAAAACTTAAAGATATCTCCTTTAAAGAAATTAAACATTCAACGCGTCAATACTTAACGAGAAACAATACAACAATGCCACAAGCAGCTTGAAAATGATTGATGCAAAAATGTAGTTGACTATCGAGCATAACTGTAATAAAAACCGTGGATGTACGTAAATCTACGAACGTGTCGACAACGAAAATCAGAATATCCAATTCCCCCCTCCAAAAATTCATCGTATCGACGCGAACGTACGTGGCGCCTCATTACCGAGAATAAATCGCGAAAAAAGAGGAAGTTCCAGAAGATATCGGAAAAAGGAAATAGTTACGGTATTCGATTGCCAGTTCCATCCGGTTCGGGGAGCTTTGCGTTCAGTGCATGGCCGACCGACCCGGCACGAGACCAATGAAAGAGTGAAAACGGAAGTAGGAACGGAGGACAGGGAATCGGGCAAGATTCCGGTCTATTCACGGGTCTTGCTCTAAAGTGTGTCTGTCGGGTCTCTTAGCAATTAGCGCCGGTAGGACGAGTAAGTACGTCCGATCTGGGAATGGTAGCCCAAGTGCCGCCCTCTTCTCCCTTGTTCTCTCTACGTCACAGTACTTCCGTCCATCTATCCACTGTTACTCGGCCCGTGACATCGGTCTAATTGATCCCTATTCCCATAACGCGCTTCTCCCACGAGTACCGGGATATCGCATTACTACGTAGTACTCGTCGTGCCCTCGCGGTGTCTCATACTCGACGCAGCTGGAGCTTCTTTTTCACGTTCCATCTCCTTCTTAACCTCTCGTGAAACCGGATTTTCTATTCGGGCGTCTCAGCGTCTCGGAGATTCTTCGATTAAGGACCAAGCTAAGGTCCCTGTTCTTCTACATTTTCACGCGGTTTTCAAACGACCGGCACGCCTAGCACGAACGAAACGATTGAGAAATTTCCTTTCCCTTCTATATCTCTCTTCTTTTTTTAATAATCCAGCAATCTATAATCCGCAGAAACCAGATTGATTTTGAACCTCGTCGGAAAATTCACTTTTTCACAAAATTTGCCATCAGTTCTTAAATCCACTGCTAGAAAGATTTTCAAACGAGTATAAACAATATAAACAATAATTCACAGACACCGGATTAACTTTCGCCCCCGAATCTCGTCAAAATTCGTTTTTCACAAAATTTGTTGTCAGTTAAATTCCCGCGAGTTGAAGAACGACGTGTTAAAGCACGTACGAGTTAACAGCACTTACGAGATGCTAGGAGAATTTTTAAACGAGCGTAAATTAGCATTTTTAACGGCAACGAGATCGTTATGCATAAAATCAAGACGATGCCCCTATTCCTTTTTATTTCATTGATCATCGTGCTCTTCCAGGCGTTATCGTCGGCGACGTACCCATACTACGCGGCGGCAGCAGCTGCCGCCGCGGCGGCGGCAGGCGTCGCGGGTGTCGGAGGAGTCGGTGGCGTCGGCGGTGCTGGCCAGCTAGGATATTGGTATCCGCCCCAATCTTATCCCACGACAGCGACGCAAATGCAAGCCGGTGGTTTCCTTCAAGGAATGCAAGGATATACTTATGGACAATTCGCCGGGTATCAACAGGCGCAATACATGGGGTAAGTTCCTTTACGTTCTTAGCATCTAGCTGCTTTACCCTGCTACGGTTTTCGGCTCTTCTTTTTTCGTTCTTACCAAAGTGGTGTGTCGTGGGATCACAGATAATTATGTTATTGCATTATGTTATTATATTGCAAAAACTTGTGACATTTAATATTTTTTTCTTTTTCTTGTATTTTTAAATTGCGGATTTTTATGTATTTGTAGAAAATTTTTGAATTTTTGCAAAAATGTATACGTGATAATGATAATGTAAGAATATAAGTATCGGAAAACAATTTTTCTTTTTTCTTTCATTACGTTCTCAAAAATGTGAATTTGTATAAAAATCCTTAGTCTAGTGATAACGTGAAATGAAATGAAAAATTTCAAAATTAAGAAACGTGAACGCATAACAGCATTGACAAGATCTCTTTTTGCGAAGTGGAAATCATATTTTTGTAAACACAATTGGATTAAAAATTTATATTAGCACGTCGGTTATCTTATATCACACGCATGACAAAAAGCTTTTAAAATGTACTCATTCTTCGTAAAACCTATACCACCATATCGAGTATAATAGAATTCGTTTATTCTTTCCCGTTTCGCCATTGATCTTAATCAATTAAGCGGAGTAGCTAATACCGGCAAACATAAACAAAGCTCAGTAGGTCAAGTCTGTTCTTGTAACATACTACGTTAAAACGTTGGCTGAATTTAATGCACGTCGCTAATGTTCACGACACAATAGTCTGTAAATGACCGATGAAAATTGCGCATTAGTATACATCGTTGAATCCATCTCGAAGTATCCGACAAAAATACGATAAAATATTCTGCAGAAATTGCAGAAATGCAGTTTTAAAACAGAGTCCTTTAAAAATTATTAATTTTTGTAATAATGAAGATTAATAATTAAGTAATTCCTTTCTGTAACGATAAAAATAAAATTCAAATAATATTTATATGTGACATTCGAACATCAACAAAGTCACAAAATTTAAAATATTTTCATATGATTTATCCGTTAAATGATAACTAATAATCAGTATAAATTAGATAAGTATAAATTTTACAGGAGAAATTGTTTGATGAAAAAGGATAAATTATATTGCCTGCAAAAAATTCGATTTTCCTCTGAAATGTTACTGTGCCTTTCACGTTGAGAAAAAAAACTATGCTTTTCATATCCGAAAAGTTAGAAACCTACACTTTGCATCTCCAGAAAATTGAATGGCCGTATTTTCCACACTCGGTCAATTAAAAGGTAATATTTCTCACATCCAGAAAACCAGAAAGCTATACTTTTCGCGTTCAGAGAACTAAAAGGCTGTACTTTTCATATTCAGAAAGCGGGAGATTTATATGGAAACCTAAAAAAGCTATCATGTTACATCGAGAAGATTAAAGAGCTGTACTTTTCACGTGTGGAAAATCAAAAATCAATACTTTTTTCCATATTCACGTCGCAAATTTTGATTTTTTATTACACGTGTTGTCAAACGTACATTAACGCAACTGATAATTAATTTACAAAATTCCCAAATAATTTATCATTCGGTAGAAATTAGCTTTCGTGTGCTATACATACGCGTGAGAAAGAAAAGAGACAAATGCTGTTCTCATCGATCTGGTGCAGAATTGTCACAGGTATTTATTGTCTTCCTTTTCGTGCACGTATACGCGTTTCTGTACAAAAGAACCAGGATCAATTGCAGCTAGATAGTTACTCGAAACTAGCCGGTTACTACACCGTCAGTTACTTGAAACGAAACTGTGCACCTTTGTTGACACGACTTAAATGACAGCAATTCTTTTGATTCCACAAAAGAAGAGTAGACCAAGAAGAGTAAACTAACCAAACTAACAATGCACCACTCGATTTTCTGTTTTAATTCTCCCAAACGTACAGGCAGTAACTTTACACGCGCACGCGCAACTCTTTTCCTTCGTTCATTTTCATCAATCTCGAATGTTCACGTAAGTTTCTAAAAACAGTCATAGAATTTTAAATGCTTGAGAAAGAGCAGGGATTCGAGATATCTTATAAACACCGATTTATTTGTTAGTTAAAGTTATACTGACTCTGAAAAGATGACACGGTTCACTAGGAAGCAAAATAAAAAATCGTGAAATGTATTATAGAATTACCCCATGGACGAAAATGACTAAGTAATTATAATCAAAATAAATTTGATTCCCTGTTATTATAGGACGAGTGTTTAAAATTTATATGTACAAATGTACGAAATGTTTTCTATTTAATTTTTAACGATCTAATTTCAACTAAAGGTTAATTAAAAACAAACACTTCGTTTTCTGTCTTAAATATTTGAAATTTAACGAATCCTGGAACCGAGACTTCTGCGATTGACTGTACGTTATATATTACTGATTTCACATTGGAACCATTGACAATTAAATAATTTGACTATCGGCAATTTGATTTTGGGATTAAATATTATATTCCGTCAACCTCTGAAACGTTTAAAATATATTAACGACATTAGAGTGTTTAATTGCAAACTAACATTAATCGCGTTAATTAAACCTTTTTTTAGGAAATAGTCTAGTTAAGTTAACATAAAAATTAAATTAATACTGTTCCTTGCAAACTATTGTAGTTTTCTCGCACACTTAAGAAATTTATCTATTTTCAGATACATGAAATTATCAACTTTCTCAAGTGAAATAATGAAATAAACAGAAAATTAACAAAATTATATTTGTGCCTTTCTTGAATTATTAATTATATCATTTACAAGTTGTATCTATTAGAAAGTAATAGTACAAACGATGTCCAACGATTTCGACGCAGCATCTCATACAACAAATTGCTTTACCCAATGTAATATTGTATACCACATTCTGCTGGTACGAACGATTATATCAGGCGAAAGCTTCCGGCGATGCCGGCGCAATAAAACCGGTGAATAAATTTAATTGAAAATTTGACGATGTCGTAAAGCAGTGAATACCGCCAGCCTTTAAACTGTTCACCTGAAAATATGTATGTACAGGACAAAAGAGCGTGACTTTTAAGGATCACGCAGTATAAAGGCCAGGGTAATTTCTGAGAATAGAATATCTTTCGACTAGCTTTTACGATCTATGAAATGACGCCCTTAAAGTGGGTATCCGAACGCTTCTGGAGTATTCTCACGACTGTAAAGTAGAAATGGTACACGTACACGTTTGAAATAAACTAAAGTCCTCGATTGTACGCATGGTACGCTGAAGGGACGAGAGACCCTTTTTCATTTTACACCCCCTATGAGATTCGAACGACACACCGGGAAGCCAGGCATGCATTATTTTTAAGTATCGCCCGACGTTGAATTTATCCTTGGCAAGTTGATCTGAGTCTGAATGAGTTTAAAGTGGATCGCGAAACGTAGATAGAAGGTACTTTGTTTCACTTGGAGCTACGCAGCGTTGCGAGAAAATCTTAAGCTCGGTTATTGAGGAAACATTTTTTGCTTCGATGAACTGATCTAGAGTAACATGTTCGATGTCATTTCAAACGAAGATCGCACGATAAGTAGATTTTTAATAATTTTTTATTTTAATGTCACAAGTTTGGCATAAAACGCGTATGAATTTCAAATGAATCACGAAATACGAAGAGAGAGAAATTTTATATTTTATATTCTATACATTGCGCGAAAGTCTACACTTTTATTTCTATGAAACAAAAATATTTTGCTTTCATGAATCGATAGCAAGAATAGATATTCGACGTTATTTTCAACGAAGATCATGAGAAGAAAGCAAGACAAGTGGATTTTCGTTGATTTTAATTTTAATGACACGCTGATTAAAAGGAAATATTTTAACATAAAGTGCAATAGTTATGGAAAATGTCTGTTAACTTTGTTATAGCTGAGAAAGCTTTATAAAACTAACTAAAGGCTGTTAATACGAATAATATTTGAATATTATAGGAAACGTTCAGGAAATTCAAAAGAAATATTTCCTGAAAATTATAATTAACTCGCGAAACTCACACCGCCACGAATAATCCAAGACTTCGTCTTGTGTTTGAAAATATTTACTGATACATTGAATATGTTGTCTAACTTCGTATTATTTAATTAATCCCACCAATCAAATTTTAGATCACACCACATCAAATCAGTTCGCTCAAATTTACATATCCCTTACCGAATTTAACCGTATTCAAATTTCCATTTACGTCTAACTTGCGTCACATTTGCTATAGCAGGCAAATTTATTTAGTTGCACCATAAACGAAGTCATTTGCATTTCACGAAATAATTATGTATCATACGTGACGTAATCTGCATGCAGCGCTTGATATATGTTTCACTTAAAATTATACTAGAACTATCTAAATCGTCGTGAATTTTTTATTTTTGACGTTGTTAAAGATCTGATAAATATTACTGTGTTGCTATACGGTAGCTCACGAAAACATTCGAACGATCAGCATAGAATCTGCTTAAAAAACATTGTATTGCGATTTTTATTAATGAAATTTGGAACCTACAAGATATTTAATTAGGAAATACATGATAATTTCTACAGATTTCAAACCTGATTGATATAATCACGACAGTCGTGCCTCATTATAGTGTTGATGAAATTAGAAAATTATTAGTAAAAAGTGTTCACACTTTCGCGAGCAACTATATACACAAATTAAATATACATTTATTAAACGCAGATTCTGAAGAAGCATTTACATTCAACTGCTATTATGAAAAGCTAAAGAACATTAATCGTTTTCCATCGACAAACGAGGAAAGAGACGTGAAACAATTCCGTCGCCACAAGATGCTTAACCGATTGGATTGTTAAACGGAATAGCGAACGTCCCTCTTAACACAAGACATCAAATCGAATTTGTGCATTTGCCGATCGCGCAATTTTTAGAGATTACGCGGCAGAAACGAACGTGGCCGGTTTCTGGCAAGCAGCATATCTTTCAGCGGTCTCACGACCCGTGAAACGGCGCCTTTAAGGTCCGTGCGCGAATGCTTTCCAAGTATTACCACGATTGTAAACCGGTAATGTAACAGATAACCTAAAGTTTTCAGTTGCGTGCATCGTGCGGGTCGAAAGGGTTTGAAATGTTTGTGTAACGATACATACGTTCGTGAATCTGGAACGTGCCATTTTATGTTTGAACCGATCAGCGCAGAAAATACAATAAAACGGCCTCGTTACGGCACCGCTAAGTGTTGCCGTAAAAAGAGTTACAACTCCTAAAAAAAGAAAACAAAAGAAATTACTACAGGTGTTTGAATACTTTCGTGACTGCGTTACGATAATTGGTATCTTTATTTCAAAAATTGTGGGAAAAGTCTTGATAATTATAAGATAATTATAATTGGGAATTCGCATAATTCGTAATAAAATTACTAATAATTTCAAAGCCTTCAGAGTCTTTAAATCCAAACGTTAATAAAAACTCAGTATTTACTTGATATTTATGACATTTCTCTGTTTTTCAAATGAAACGAATGATTTAAAATCGGAATCTATGAAATGTTTACCCCACTTACTCTCCGAAATGTTCACAAGATCAAGCAAATGATTTAAAATCTTTAATACGCTTCAAAGTCAACAATCATCCGTTTCAGTTGTTTAAAAATATCGGATACATTCAATTCGTTCGATAAATTTATCTCCACGATACTCGTCGTGTTCGTGTATAGCGTATAAATTATGTTAAAAATATCAGAGAGTAGGCGTGGACGTTGCATAACTCATAGCCATGAAAGATCTCGTGTCATAAGATAGGCACGTAGATGTAGAACAATATAAAACTGTCACTCTGCTACTAAACGTTACGTAACAATAATTTTGCACGATAAACTGCCAATAATAAACGTATATAATAGTCTATCCATCGGCTCTACCTTCGTTTCTTGTCGTATAAATTATTGTTATTAACTAATGCAGGAATACACAAATACTATTGATAAATAAGTACGTTGTATCGTGCTACAACTTCATTTAGAAAACTATAGTGAGTGAGATTTTTATCTTTTCATTCCTTCTTTCGTTTTTTTATATGCCATATAAATAATTTGAAATAATTTTTTGCAGGCAACGCTAGATTTTCATCAAATAATTGCGTTAATTAATAACGTTACTATATTTATACTGCTTGTATACTCGGATATTTCAGTCTAGATTAGACTGAATATATTAACGTACAGATTAATAAAAACCTAATTAGAGTTACGAGAAACTCGAATGATAAATTTTAAATGTCTATTCATTTTCATTCAAATTTGTTAAATATTCGAAAAATGATAGTTTTTAGAAGAAACTTGCTTACCTAATTTTTTACCTTAGAGGCTAGATAGTTCAATATTTTAAATTTTATTGAGGAATTCCAAAGTCAATGTTTCATTGCCTAATAATCTTTTAAAAATGAACTTTATCGTGTTACAAAAATAAAATGTGATCACCATTTATCTATACGTAATTCTTTCCTAAATAAATAAATACCCCGACACTAGGACGATGCTACAGCAACATTAGCTTTCTCGAATGATGACTTGCGACTAAAGAAATTAAATTAAAACAGAGCTCCGTTTTATCTATTAAATATTTAATGTCACTTGCATTTTTTTACACCGTTAAATTCCTCTGCTTCTATAAATGTGTAAAAGTCCACGGTTTAATTATCAGAAATCCAGCGTAATGTATTATCGCGCGTTGTTGCACGTTCCGAATTGCAAAACTCGCGCCAATTTACAACCTTTCGAGCGGAGTTGTTTATTTGCCACGAAAATTACATGTATAAACTTGTGTAAATACAGAATGGGAATGGGTGTCCACGCTGCTGGCACGGCAGCAGGTTGGGGCCAGGGATTACCTGGGGGACCACAGTTACCGCCGCACCATGCCACGACGGTCACGGCACCCCCAGGGGTGCAAGCCGCACCCCCACCACCACCACCTCCGGCACAAATGATGGCCTACCCCATGCAACAATTCCAGGTAACCATTACTTTTCTCTGTCTTTTTCCTATCCGCGTGCATTCGTTGTGTTACATCTTGTGTATCCTTTATTCGAATCTGTACCTGTGTACTGGTATCTTGCTTTACATATATACATATATATATATATATACTTGTGTGCGTGTGTGCGTGTGTGCGTGTGTGTGTGTGTGTGTGTGTGTGTGTGTATTCTTGCATCAAGTATCGTCATTTTTGATCCATTCATTCAGGGAAACCTCATCGATCGACGAGAATGTATCGTTATATCGAAACGTATCATTGATACATTAATAATTTACTTAGGAAAAAAGTTGAAAAAATTATTATTTAAAGGATTGTCTATTTAAGTTGTTCAGATTTGATTATTTATAAAGGCAATTTACATCGTTTTAAACAAGCTGAAAATAGCCGAGAATACATTGTATCATGCTGCTTGTATATTTGTAGAGATGATTACATTTAGATTTTCTGTCTCTTTAATCGATAAAGATTGCGAATGATTTGAAAAAGAAATTAATGTTAATTGAAATAAATCACTGCATGTTTAAATAGTAGTAATGATATTAGATTATTATACGAGAAGGAATTGTTCATGTTTCCTTTATTTGAACGACTCCTTCAATTGAATCGATGTTACTCCAAACGAATGGATCAAATTATAATGACAATTTTACGAAATCTAGTCTTGGCTTCTGTATACAGTGTAAAATAATTTATCGAGATGATTGAACGATGTTGACTGCGAAAATTTGTGTTATGAGTGGCTTTTCAATAGAATTGTTAACTCCGTTATCTCGATGAACGTGACTGATAAATCTTGTTGTGTTTTTCTTTTTTTTTTATTCTGTCTGTTTGAAATTCCAATATTTCATGTATTATGTGACGAACGCCACTCCTTCCTGCTACATGAACGAATTTCACTTCATTTTTTCTTATCTTATTGTACATATATGCTGCTTCATCATCACGCTTAATTACAACCTCTTAAGTAATTAACCATTTGCGTAGATCTCAAGATCATTTGCTCGAGTATCTTGTAATTATGCTTCGTGGAATGTTGATTATTAGATAGTAATTTAATTTATAATTGTTTCAACTGCATTAACACGTACAATCATCGTTATTACAATTACAGTTCCGTGTAGGTTAGTCATGTCAAAATATTAAAAAGAAAAGTTTCTATTGCAATTACAGTTGTTAAGCATTTTAGTAAGTATATTATAATTTTTACGATTCACCGATAGTACTTCCTTTTAAAAATTCAGCGCAGAAGTTTTTTATTAAAAAATTTTTTTTTCTTTTTTTTTCGAAAACACAGACAGTAACATAGTATACATTAATGTTTCGCGTCATGTTTTCGATTATTATTATTAACTCGTTAGAGTTATTAACACTATTAATTATATTTTTGTAAGAGTAAAGATTTTTCTTACTCTGAACGTTAAATTATTTAATTATCTTATTTAATTTAAATTTAATTTTAATTACCTTATTTAATTTAAATTTAATTTTAATTATCTTATTTAATTTAAGTTTAATTTTAATTATCTTATTTAATTTAAATTTAATTTAAATTTATTATTTTTTACAGATATATTTCGTAAGATATAGATCAAACGTCCCATCTGGAGTATACGTACATACGTATATACAAAATCCGTAACGTAATTTTTGCCAATTTAAATTCAAATAAAAATGATATTTAAATTAAGTAAATTAAGCATCAAACAAGAATGTACGTTAAGAGTAGTTTTACGTTTCTCTGATAAAAATTTGTAAATTTTGAGAGGCTGCGTATGAGCTTTTTGAAATGTTTACATTAAGAAATCGTATAATGGAACTGTTCTATTTTAAACACTATTTAGCGATGTAAGAAATTTATACTGGTATTTTCTTTAATTTCAGTATGTATTTGAAGATGTAAGGGGGCCTAACAATACATATTCGAGATGAGGGAATACTAGTGAAAAAGAGTTATAAAGCCTATCAAGATCCTGCATAAGAATCTTTCTCCAGAGTAAATATTTTTGTATTCTTGTTATGAAGTTTACGAAATCTTTCATCGCAAGAAATATTTTTTTTTTTTATTTCAACTTTACAACATGCAGTATGAAATTTTATCATTTTATCGCTCGAAAATTCCTCTTTGCTACATTGAATGTAAATTTTGATGAAATATCATAGAATGTGTCAAATATCCTCATATGACTAGTATGCAAACGCGTATGATTTTTTCTTAATTTATTAAAAAATGTTGTTTAGAAATGTTATATATACTTTATGATAATATAAATGAAGTGACACAAGAAGAATGGTACTTCTCAGTTAGTTTAATTAAGTTTATTAAATTTTATTACTCATTATAATTATTACTCATTAAGTTTAATTAAGTTTAATTAAGTTTGATTATATAAATTTAAATTTAAAAACATGTTAAACAATAAGTTAAATAAGTTACCAATTATTTTTAATTAATAAATTGTGTTTCTTATAAATTATCACTTAAATGCTTAACAAATTTTCACCATATTTTAAAATCAAAATTCGTATGAGTTATTTTCAGTAACTCGACAGTAAATTCTACTAATAAAAATAAAATGCTTAACGCAAATTCTGTATATTACAGTATATACCTGTAAAATGTGCCCAAGTATCATATCACCTTCACTATCATACCTTTTTGCATGAATGCTTAATGTGCACGAATATACTTGTTGGAGTATGAAAGGCTGAAGCATATACACGCTTGTTTGGCTTTGTTTACCTAAAATCGAGTATCTCGTTGAATCCTTTCAAATTGTCATGTGGAAACAAATGGAACAACATTGTATGTATTATACCTCAATTTTTTTAACGAAGCGTAAAAGACGCAAAACGACGATACGACATAGTGAAATACATAAAATACGACACGTGCAAATTATCTAATAACGAACAATTCGTTTGCATTATTCCGCGTGCAAATTGTTAAAAGAAATTCATACGTCGTTGGAAAATTTTCAAAAGAAAATTTATAAAAGCGAGGATTATTAAGAAAAAAATTATTGAAAATAATTTTCAAATTGTTGCGAAATTGTTGTCCGAATTGTTCGTTGTTGAAGAGGAAGAGATACTCGAAACCATTCGAAGGATTATTTTTATTTACATATTTCGATTCGCAGGCACAGTGATCGCTACCACTATCATCGCACGGCCTGGCTTATCCTTACTTTCAAATATCACTTTGCATCAAGGAAACTGCATCTACGACCTGGCTCAACCTCGTATTCAACCAGAAAAGTGTCGCTGGAGAACGTATCTATAAAATGGGTATCATCGTTGCGTATGAAATTGCAACTGAATGGAAGAGGCGCAAGAGACAAAAGCGAAACAGGGAACGAAAGTACGTTTCGTTGTACCAATAGTAAACTATCCAAGTGTCGCTAATATTTCCATTGGAATTATCCTTCTGAAATCAGTTTCGCAAATAGCAAATCCGTGATCAGTCCATGAGAGAATGAAACATTTGTCGATCGAACAACAACAACAGTCTCAAGTAATCTGAAAACGTTCACACAACACTGATACATTCCTCTGAGCGTTCGTTGTCAATGAAAAGCCGAGCAACACCGTTCGTATTCAGGGCAATATAATCAATCAAATTGCTCACACTTTTGAACAACAATTGAAAGCAAATTGAGGTTGAGTCACGGTTAAAGGTAGATTCAGATCGACCAGTCTTCGTGTGTTGAAATGTGAAGGATATAGAATGTGAGAGATACAGAGAGAGACGAGAGTAAAATGATTCTTTTACAATTAAAAAAAAAAAAGAAAGAAAGAAAGAAAGAGTGAAACGGTGAGAAAGAGAGAGAAAATATGAAGAGAAGGAGAGAAAGTGTAGAATGCGCGGATGAAACGTGTGTGAAAGAAATAAGGGCCGGCTCTAGGAATTTTTTCAACCCCCCCAAAAAGAAACTCTCGCGATGATGTTAAACGATTATACTTCGATGCGTATGATTATAAATTAACCAAACAGTAGCGTTGGTTAACGAAAATTGTCCATACGTATATTTTGCAGAAAGAAGAAAAGTTATTGTAACATAGTAATCCCTTAGATATTTAAAGAGAATATACTCGAGTTTACGATATGTATTGTATTATAAAAATAATTCTTTACGATTCACATTACAGTTTGAACCTTTGTGTTTCTTAACCTTTCGATCGTCACAAACTGCTTTCGAATAATATATTATCTGTAATATATATGAAATTGAATAATATATTATTCCGTTCAGCTAAACGCTAGATGTCACTCGAAATGATTCATTACTTCGGATAATCGTTCATTTTCGTTTCATTGCAAATAAAATGTACCCAAGCCTGCTTTCTCTAACAATAAGTTGCTCACTTGCGCGCGTGAGGGCTTCGCGATCCTCGCGGATTAAGAAACACGGGTTCTACACCACGAATTTCATCGCCTTCGTGCAAATGCACGTGTCGCGCGGTAGAGCTGGCCCCGCGAGAGACAGCGAGTCACGTGAAAACGTAGAGTGAAAGAGGGAACGTTGTCGAGAATATTTCTATTATTTTCTTGAAATTCGGACCAAGACTTAACCAGCGTTTGTGTGTTCAAATGGTAAAGTGTGTTCTTGGTTGCGGTCCAGCTAGCGGATGAGGACTGGCTGACGCCTAGCCTTCTAGTGTGATGGTAAGCAAGTACACCCCACCAACAGGAACAACTTCTACAGCAACAACAGTTACCACCACCACCACCACCACCACCATTATCACCACTACCACAACAACCAACAACAACAACAACAACAACAACAACAACAACAACAACAACAAAATTTCCGTCACCATCGACGCCACCGCGACAGCAAAAGCAACAAAGATCATGCCGCCTCCGGCTTGATGAAAGCATAAAGCAGAGGGCAGAAATTGCCGAACACGTAAATAGTTAACGATCGCTTTAGTGAACAGAGCAGAAGGGGAAAGTGATGACGACGAAAAGAGAATGACGGGGAAAGAGAAAAAGAAAAATACGAAAAAAAAAAAAAAAAAAAGAATCGGGGGATGAATTCTTACCTATATTGTATATATATATGTATATATATATATATAATATATAATATATGTGTAATATATATTATATATATATATATATATATAAAACGAGCGTTTCTTAAAAGCAAACGAAAAAGAGAAATGAGAGAAAAAAAAAGAAAAAAGACAAAAAAAAAAATATATTGAGAAGAAGACGACGGAACAAAAAAAAGAGAAAGAGAATATATAATGACCTCACAGGTTCCCCGAGAAATTTTCACGTCCAGTATATTAACCGGCAATGTTTACGGGAGAAAGAAAACTAAACTGGTCATGCACCGTCAACTAAATCGGAGGTATCCTCTCGTCCAGTCTGTAGGGTAATGTAGTGTCTCTCTCGGCTTCAATTAATAGATAGCGTTGCCGTCACGGTAGTGTCAAAAGCTTCAGCAATGAAACACGAATTCCGGGATACGCGGACCACCATGTGATCATCAAAGACAGTTTGTAGCGTTAACAGCCAATATTTTGTGTGTTGCATCGTCCACAAAGGACTGATTACAGAAGAGACGAACGAGTTGACGCACGTTGAACAACCTCGTGATTTGCACTTTCCGCCATTTAATCGGCGCTAAACTCCTTTATCTCCAGAGAGTGAGAGAGAGAGAGAGAGAGAGAATGAGAGAGAGAGAAAGAGAGAGAAAAGCGACAGGACGCCGCCAGTTATCGACCCGTAACCCGGATTCATTATTTTTGTAGTTTGGGCTTAACAGTGAAAATTAATAAGTCGATGAGAAACTGTGTGAGACGAATGTAAAACTGTAAACGCGCGTTACTCGGCGCGGCGAACCAGCGACCGGCATGTAAGTAATCGCGTGGTGTATAAAAATGATAAGTATAAAAAGAGAAATCGATAAACAAAAAAAAAACACGTGCACGCACTCGTGATGATTATATAAAGTAAATTTAACAAAACAAAACCAAAAAAAAAAAAAAAAAGAAGAAGAAGAAGAAAGAGAGAAAGAAAGAGAGAAAGAAAAAAAAGAAGGAAGGAGGGAAGAAAAAGAAGAAGGATGGTTATTATAAACGAAATTCAACAATTAGCTAGTTAGGTAGGTATGTTATAATAAAAAAGGTTACTCGAGGGACGATTCGAAATTCGGCGGCAGGGCGGACCTACGGAGATCCAACGATTCCGCGTTCCTGAGACACCGTTTGATAAAAAAAAAAAAAAAGGAAAAGAGACGTTACAACCCGCTCGACTATCGTGAACCACGGAACTGAAAGATCCACGTGTCTTAATCCATTTCTCCGCCACACTGCGAGGACTTCTTACCTTCGGTTATTATATTTATTATCAGACTCGAGGCCAAAAAGACAAATCACGCGCGAAGTCTTCGCAGAGAAACAGTCGAAGAGCCGTTTTTATTGCTCGAACTTGATCCTTTTTGACGCGGCACTTAGACAGTTGGATATTTTTATAAAAAGATCAGCCGTATGCGCCGAGAGGTGTCGACCGATCACCGTTACGGCGCGCCGATCTCGCGCGTCGAGATAAAAAAACATTATAATTGTAATTGTAAACGACAAAACCAAAAAAAAAAAAAAAGAAAAAAAGAGAAATACGAAAGAGTACGAAAAAAAAAAAAAAGAGAAAACGCGGATGGGACGAGGCGTCGTTCAGTGATCGATCGACTCCGATCAATCGTATCGGGTCTACCGTGGTTTTTAACATATACCTTAGATTTTTATATAAATACGAGTACCATAGAGCCAAAAGGGGAAAGAAATCTCGACTTTAAGACGCTTAAGCAATAAATCATTAAGCTTAGGAAAGCGAAGGAACAAATCGTTTATCCCCGCGTCTCTCTCTCTGCTGTGACTTGCTCTCAGCTGTTCTCAGCTCGTGAGCCACGAATTCGTGAAACAACGAACGGGTGTGTAGATCGGAGATGAGGGACACGACGTGAGTTTTAAGAAATCGACGAGATTAAAGCGTAGAGAAAAGAAAGGGAGAACCAAAAAGGAAAGGAAAGGAAAGAAAAGAACGGAACGAATCGATAACACGGTCTGTCCGACGTCCCGAATTTCGACTTGGCCAATCTAACGAAGCAAAACGATATAACAAAAAGAAGAAAAAAAGAAACGAAATCGAAACAAGCGTAAGTAAGGAAACAAATTGTAAAATTATGCATGGATACGCTCGCGCAAAGCGTACAAACGAGAGAATGTTAGAGAGAGAGAGAGAGAGAGAGAGAGAGAGAATACGAGAGTGAATGAGCCGAGAGTCTGCGAGTAATAAAATGAGAAATTATACCACAAGCGAGAGACGAGAGAAGAAGAAGAAGAAGAACAGGAAGAAGAAGTAGGAGAAAAAAATAATAAAAAGATTAAACAATTCGTAGATAGACACATTGCACAAACAGCACGAAAGTTAGATTAGAGGTCCGTCGAGTTCCTTCCTCGCGAGCGCGTATCCTGTCCACCGATTAAATCTTTCAAAGGTTGTGTCTCTCTCTGTGTAATTCCGTCGTATCGGAAAAACAAAATCCCTCAGCCTTTTAAAACCGTTCGCTGTGTACGTGTGTGTATGTGTCTGTGTGTACACAGCGGCGGGCACAAAAAGAAACGAGAGAGGACGAGATCGTTAGAGAACGGGTTAGGGATTAAGAAAAAATGAACGCGAAGATCGACGACGGTTTAACAAGTATAACGAGCACGAAGTAATCCCATCTGATTTCCCTATCTATGATCCCTCCGACCCCCTCCCCTCCCCTCCCCCGTCCCGCTTCAGAGCTTCGTAACCTGTCTATTCTTACTACTGTGCTTCGTCTCTTTCGATTTTAAGCACGATCCGATGCCTCGTGTCCGTAGCACTTCCTCTGTTTCGTCCAGATCGACCCTTTGATAGTCGTCCACTCTCTCTTCTCCGCGCTCCCCTCCTCCCTCCGCCCACCGCCGGGTGTTTGCACGGTGTTTTTCAATAATGAAACTGTCCCGTCGCACGAGAGCACGCCTGTCGTCCAACACGTGACGAGATCCACGGGTTTCGTTTATGACACTCGACGAAACTCGTGGGATTTGGACGAGCGGAATCGAGTAACGGAAGGAAGGAAGGAGTAGACGAGTGACGAAGAGGAGGAGGAGGTGGAGAAAAAAAAAAAGAGACGATAACGGGGATGAGCAAGGATGAAAAGCAAACGGGCAAAAGAGAGAGAGGGGGGGAAAGAAAGATAAAGAGAGATGGACGACTTTGTTATTAATCAAAAGATAGACGGATCGTGCTTTAAACGAATCAAAAGCGTTCGACGTTTTCGAATCAAAAGACAAAAAAAAAAAAAAAAAAAAAGAAGAAGAAAGAGAAGGGGGGAGGTAGAGGGGAAGGGGAGAAAAGAGAAAGAAACGCGATGATCAAAGAACGATAGAGGGACGTTTGCGAGACGTTGAAGTTGAACAGAACGCGAGAGCATCGAAATACGAGAGAATGACGAAATCAAACCCGCTTGGGACAACGTAGCATTTAGGAATTATCAGTAAATTTACTAATTTCACCGAACGATTCGATACGTAGTACGTGAATATGGATATAAAAGGTGTGCCTTCAGTCCATCTCGCGGACCACAAATATTTCGTGCCATTAATTCCTCGTAAACTAAATAATTGTTCTATTCGGCGAGTGAAAACGAGCAAACGTTTCTTATGCCTGAAACATAAAACGTAAGTAATCTTAAATCTGACAAACTACGCGTAATTCGATAATCTCTTAGTGTCTTCCCAGTACGAAAAGCAGTCTCGACAGAACTTCCCCCAAGTTGTAACGCAAAAATATCTATTCGTTGGAATTTGATTGCGATTCGATTCGAATTTTATTACCGAAGCCAGGGATCGAACGAAACTTAGTTAAGATTCAATTCAAGTGCAATTTAATTATGAAATAACTGTAATTTTTTAATAACTGTTATCTTTTCTGTTTCAAGAAAACTGTTACAACAATACAGCGTGTCCGCTGAAACTTTTATTCCGTGCTTTTTCGCAGAAATTTATTTCTACATGGAGGAGAAAAATCCCAGCCCAACAGGAACGTTTATTCTGCTCTAAAAAAAAAGATGAAAAAAATAAAAAAATTTCGACAAGCATATTTTCTACGATATATGTACCAATATGGTATACGTAGGTTTGAAGTCGAAGCATGAATCGTTCGATGAAATTTAATTTCCAACCATAAAAATATTCTGTAATATATGGAATGCCCGATTCTGTCGTATCTTCAGCTTTTTATTCGGTAAATGGAAATGTTTATTGCAACTTCCTTTCCCCAAGTTCGCTCCTCATTTGTTTTGCATATGTTGCTAATGTTGCTTTTGATTATTAACTTTACAAACGTCTAAACCATTTTCTCAACGAGAAAACGTTTGCGAATTAATCAAAATACCAATTTTCTATAAAAAAATATAACAATAATTAAATAGAATAATAAAAATTTATATTATATTAAGAAAATTGCAATTAAATTAATCGATATTACGAAGTAACGAATTAATTTAAAACAAAAATGTCTAGATTCTTATTTCGTTATATATTTTGTTATATATGTGTTTATTTAAAATTAACCATTAAAATTTCGTAACATGGTACGAGAAAGAGTTTGAGAAGTAATGCTTTTTCTAAAACTAACAAATTGTTGGTTAAATAAAATTTGTTTTTCCTTCTATGTCTATTTCAATATGTTAAGCAATGCAAATTTTACATTCCACTTTTATATTCCACACTAAAATATCTGTTCGAAAATACACGATCTTTACTACAACTTATACTAATAAGACAAATACAAACTGTTAAAACTGCACCAACGTTGCGACAAAGTTAAAGTACGAAGCAGTTAACTTGAAACAGGAAAAAAAGTAATTTAAAAGTTCAATAAATAACTTTCGTTTCGAAAAGTTAACGGTCTCATTCGATCCCTGATTGAAAACTGTTTATTTGACTAAATTAATTGAATAAATTAATTTGACTCGTCGACCTGTTTATTAACATTTTGTTTCTCAAACGACGCATCTTTCGTCAGTCGAAATTGTCAATATTCTTACGTTAGAATAAACACGAGTTATTCCGAAATTGACGATTCACACCAACGTTGATTAGCGCGACTAGGTTTTCATTCGAATAGGTTGATCGGTTAAGTCGACACGTTAAGACGAAAACTATAGAAATGAATCAAAAAATTTGTACAATGGAGAGATTTTTATCGTGTACTTAAAACATAAGGATTGTGGCCCAAGATTTAAAAACCAACACCAAACATATTTCACTCTATGCCTGTCAATTGTTTTATAATTGATAAACACGAGAGACGTAAGAGTCGTTTGTAAAAAAAAAGAAATGAAAGAAAAAAAAAAGAAGGAAATTACACGAAAATACAACGAAGCGAACACATGGAAAAATTCGAGCAAATACGTCGACGTGAATGATTGGCTAACTGAAAAAAATAAATAAAAAAAAAAGAAGAACGGCAACGAGTTCTGTTTCTCGACACACAGACAAACGTAATATGAAATATGCAGCCTAAAGGACACGGTACCGATCGCGAGGAAGAAACGAAAGAGTTATAAATAAATATATACATACATATAAATACAAAAAATTATATATTATATATAAATAAATAAATAAATAAATGAATGAATAAATAAATAAACAAATACCAAAACGTGCAGCGACGACGAAAGCTGTTATTTTCAATCGTCGTGAGTGAAATGAGAAGCGCTGTGCGTGAGATGAAAACAAAAAAATGAAAAAGAAAAAAAAACAAGGAGGAGATAGATTTTAAGAGACGACGTAAGAACATAAGTGAAAAACAAAATATCGTGTACATTATTAGTTAGGCGAAAACGAAACAAGAAAAAAAAAGTAATAAAAAATATAGGTTATTTTTCTGAAAAGTGGAACGAGCGAGAGACAAAAAATAAAATAAAGAGGGAAGAAAAAAAAAAGGGCGACGGATAAAATGGCGGATAAGAGTTAGAATGTACGACGTAGTAGAATCGTAGCGTGAATTTAAGGGGCAGCGCGAGGCGTCGTATTGAAAGAAAGTCGATTAAAGGGGGGCTGGAGAGGAGGAGGGAGAGGGGAGGGATGAAGGAGAAAATCAAATCATACGTCTGGTACACTCTACTCTTACGTCCTTCGGCCGTATAATCACTCCCCTTGCCAGAAAGTTCACTTCTCGACTCGATTCCACTTTCAACGGGAAGAAAGAGAGTGGTCCCCCACTCTTTTAAAGAATCAGCGGGGATCCTCGTCCTGTAAAAAGTATTTGAAGAATGGCGCCTTGAGCATTAAGGCGTGTATAGAACTTACCGATAGTCTCGAGTACGTTGTCTAGGTAATAAAGCGAGTGAAGCTAGCCAAGTAAAGAAAGAGAGAGAGAGAGAGAGAGAGAGAGAGAATGAGAGAAAGAGAAAAAACAAAAAAGATACACGGCGCAGTATCAAAGGGGAAACCAAAAGATGTAGTATAAAGTGATAAGTAGATAATTAATGTAATTTAATTAGTAGAAGATACCACGGGGTTTTGGAAAGTAACGAACACGAAGCGAGAGTGGAATCGAGGAAAACAAAAACCGTGTAAAGAAATTTAGGCAAACAAAGGGTGAGAATGATGCGAACAAAATAGCATAAGAGGATGAGAGCAAGAGAGAATGAGAGAGAGAGAGAGAATGCGCGCAAGAGTGATACGTCTATACGAATAGGAAAGAAAATGGTAAAATCCATTTATGGTACCTAAATCATGTGCGTAATCGCGCCCCAAAGAAAAAAAAAGAAAAAAAAAGTGGAATACAAAATAACACTGACACTCGTACACGTAAAACGCATGCACGCACAAAGACACGTAACACGTATGTAAATACACACGTACAAACCAGAAATCACACTCTCTACACGACGGCGTACGTATAGAGAACGTAGCGGTGAGAAACTTAACAACAAACTCTAGGCTTAGTAATCTAGTCTAGCTTGACGATCGCTAAGTTAACAAGTAAGAGGAGAATAAAAAAAGAAAAACGTTCACGAAAAGAAAAAAAAATTGAATAGCGCAATAACTATATCCGCAGATCACATCGAGCACCGTTACACGACATATATGGATACACGTACGTACATACTTACATACATACATACATACATACACACATACATACATACATACATACATACATACATACATACATACATACATACATTATACATACATACATGCATGCATACAACGTACCCGCAAGCTACACGTAAACGTATAAAACACGAGAAAAGAAAGACATAGAACACGGAAACAAAGATATTATAGGAAACACAAGCTGCGGCTGCTGCCTCCATCCTTCGTCCGTGCTTTCGAGACGCAACGCTAGAATTTCTATAGTCCTGTAACGCGCCCGATATTTCGCAATTCTCGCCGTTTCAAGAATTTTCGCCGCGTCGTGTCGTTTAAGCTTCAGCAAGCTGGCATACCAGCCACCCTAGCCGTTATCGAATCACGACATTCTCGCGTTACCACGACCCAGTTCCTTCTCTTCTCTTTTTTTTTTTCCCTCCTCCTCCTCCTCCTCCCCCCCCCCCTTCTTTCCCCCTCTCCGTTTCCTCTTGCCAACCTATTCTTCTTTCACACTTACTTACGGCATCTTCGACTTTCTTTCATTACTACGTATCACGTCTTTGTGACATCCTTTTGTCCCCGTGTCCTTTTCTTCTTCGTTTTGTCTTCTGGCTCCCTTACGTCCTTCTGTGCCGAACAACCGAATCGCTCTACAAATGACTTTTCCACACCAGAAGGATTCTTCTCGCGCGGAGATTTACCAAATATGATAGCCGACAATCATACGAAGAAACATACAACTTAGAGACTTGTACGTGTTCCTTTCATCGAGGATTATATAAGCGAAAATAATTAACCAAGTTCCGGTATGCTTTTACGCGAACGTCGTGTACGTACGAACAATGGTTAGAGAGGATTATCGGCATCGGCGGCGAAGGAAAATTGGGAAAATTGGCCATCGAATCGGTTTCGTTAACATTCTCCATACATTGTACATGTAGTCAGTCGCAAAAGTCTTACGTACGTCTTGCAAGTTTCAAATACTCGAAGAGACGTAAGAGAGATGTTTGACATTTCACAGATCATCGACTGATAAATCAGTTCGAGAAAATGAAGATGTTTCTTACATTTGCGTTGTGCTGAAAGACGTGAATAAATTGGCAGCAAAAATCATAAAGTTTGCTACTACCATGGATATAAAGTGTACGAAATTATTGTCATTATTATAATCGGACTAAGTTTTATTTGCTTTATCGCACCATATGGAGAGAACGATTGTATAGAAATTCCTCTAAATTCGCGTTGTAATTTAGTGATTTATTTACACGTTCTTTCAAACGAGTGTGAGAAACATGTACTTCCAAACGTTTCGGAGATGCTCCAGTCTTAATCAACAGATTCGTCAAAATGTTCCAACTTCGTCTGCTGTTTTTCAAATGTTTGAAATTTGACAGACACGCGCAGACTTCAGCGACTAACTGTGCGTATACTTTACACCTCACGCTTTTAAACAAATATACAACGAAACACTGTTTCAATGCGTCGGAAGCGTTACATGCGCATAAAGCACGTATAAAACATATCACTGCAAGTTGTTTAGCAAAAGTCCGTGAAATCTTCGTTAGAAATCGTAGAGGAGAAGCAGCGAATGTAACGTTGTAAACAGTGGCGGTATTTGCGGTAGTGGCCGCTTAAAAGCGGCTCCTGTTCTTGGAGGGAGGGGGAGAGGTGAAAACGAGATCGATAGAAGTTTGTACGGCTAGAGTTAGAAAATTTCATCAAAACGGTTATTAAGCGTCTCTCGATTGTTTCGTAGACACGTTCACATACACTCTGAAATTGAAATTGATTGCGTTACGTGTGAAATTGCGTTCGTTGTCCCGTTATGCTTGTTACGAATAGGGTAATTTTCGTTTTTGAAATTAATCTATCGTTTTCCGTTGATAGCGCGAATATCATTTCGCGTGGACCGTTTATCCGTTTTAGCGCAATTTGTCGACCGTTCCTTCGACCATGCGCAGGCAAACGCGCTGCGTGTACCTATCTTACCGTCCTATAAAAATAACATTGTTTAAGAGTAGTCACATTTGTTTAAAAATGTTACTCTGAGATTGACACGCGCGCCAAATGAGATCGCGTTACGCGCGTACACGTTAACTGAAACGACGATGTAACGTTGTACATATTTAGCATAACGTAGCAAGAATCTAGACAAGAATACAACGTAGAGAACGATATAGATAACTACCGATACCGATTTAGATTGTCGTACGTTTTAGGCACAGCCATTGCTGATCCCACGTAGCAATCCCGCAGCGGAGTATACTTGTCTGTCCTTCCTGTACAAAGGAGATTTTCTGTTTGTACGAATGAAAAGAGCAAATGAAATTGACGAACGAAATTGTGTACCTAACCGTTTGCGCTTGTTTAATGTTGTACAAATAACGTCGCATCGGATCCCGAAACATCGTGAGGAGAGCATAGATGGTTACGTTGGCGAGATCGAACTTGGAAAAACTGTGACAATTGTCAACCGTGAGACGCAAGGCGTGTTGTTAGACGAGGAGGTGAGAAACGTAACGATCTTGAAAGTGAAAGCGTGTAAGCATAAGGAATCCTGCTTTTGTCGTCGATAGCTCGGCTCCCTTTTCGTTCGAGTTTACAGTAGCGAAGAAAGCGTAGAACGGTGTAAACGCAACGAGAATAATTCGAGTGTTTAAAAAGCAAAAAGAGAACAAAACAAAAAGAACAAGAAAAAAAGAAAAAAAAGAAAAATATGGACGGCGTGCGCACACGGGTTTCTTTGTCCACCGGGGAAAACCGTAAAAACGTCAAACGCCGGCAATATCCAAGTCTCGATATTTCGAAGTGTTATCCGCTTGAATTCGACCATCAACTATAACGTCATCTTGTCGATCGGAAACTGGCATAAGGGGTAGGAAGGCAGCAGTCAAGCCACTCGAGAATACCGATGCAGAGTCGACCGTGAAAAAAAAAAAGAAAGAAAAAAGAAAAAAAAACAGTTTTAGCGTTCAACACAAGAAACGTTTAACAGAAAATTCGTAAGGGATGATGCACACAGCGAATGAAAGCAAAAGTAGGAGCCGTAAGCGTAGTCACCGAGCATACCTTAAAGTAACATATGTATATGATCATATAAATATATATATTACAAAAAAAAAAAAGACTACAAAAAAACCAACACGCGCATCTATATATGTGTATACATACATACGTCTATATGTATATGTATATATACACACACGTATAATACAAAAAAAAAAAAAAATATGTATATTATATATACATACCAGATATAAATGTGTAAGAAGATAATGTTAGCCGACAACTAGAGATTATATCGAGTATAAGCTTAGAGACGAGAACAAGAGGAGCAAGCGAGCGAGCGAAGTGGAGTCGCGTCACCTGTTTAAACGCGCGCTCCGCGACATACTGTGTTAAATACCCTTAGTCGTAAGAGAAACTTCAAAAGAGAGAGAGAGAGAGAGAGAGAGAGAGAGAGATCCATTGAAAACCGTAATCTCGCGAAAGAAACAAAGAGAAGACGAGAGAAAATGTTGTGGCTAGCCTGCCGGACCCCCTGAGCCCCTCAAAATATGAATAAATACGTTTGTTGCATTGAATGAAAGGGACGCGACGACTATGACTAAGGGAGCGAAAGGAAATGAAAAAAAGAGAGAAAGAGAGAGAGAGAGAGAGAGAGAGATCGATCAAACGCATGGAAAAAGAAAATACGTGTATGCATCGGTTAGCAAGTCAGCGAATGAATGAACGAGAGCGAAAGAGACAGAAATAGAGAGAAAACGCGCGTGCGTGTGTATGTATGTGTGCATGTGTGTGTGTGTGCGTGCGTGTGTGTGTGTGAGAGAGAGAGAGAAAAAATGAACGAAAGAAATTCACGCGCCTCGACGGGGAAAGAAAAGAGGAGGAATTCTTTAAGAGAGATAAAAGTTTAATAAATAAACGATAATTACGATCACGTCCGATTCATACAGAGATTACGACGTTCCTTCATTGTTTCGTAGTTTTTCGTACGATCCGACGTGCGCGTCACGGGGTCCATTATTGTATCGTATAAACACCCCTTCCCGCTCCCAACCCAGACTACCCCCGGCGCGGTATGCGGCATATCACTTACGACCGTACGCTAAGGAGTAAGGTGCCTTTTTTCACTTTCATCGTGTGTATGTATTTCGGGGTTAAACGCGAAACCAAAGAAACCAAAAACAAAAAAAAAAAAAAAAAGAAAAAAAAAAAAAAAAAAAGAAGAAGAAGAAGAAGAAGAAGAAAACGTGAGAAAACGAGACGGGGGAGGGAGGGGGACGTCTAACGGGGCGATTTTACGTATCGCGTAAAGATTTTACGTAGAAAAAAGCTCGAGGGAAGAGGCCGGTGTGTGACGTCCATCCATCGTGCGTCGTCCGACATTACTTTCGCGTCGCGAAACATCCCTTTCCAAAACTCCGATGCGTAGCGTTGAACGAGCATGAACGAGCCGAGAATGATGTAACCGAGGATTATTCGAGATGCATGACCGCGATTCGGTGAACGGCCCGCGGGGTCCCATGGCAGCCTCGTTGCATACACTTTAAGCTTAAGAAACGCGCAGTCGCTGGACACACCGCTCACAAGGAGCAACAGCCGGGCAAAACCTTGTATAATGTAACTTACACGTAATTTGTAACGACGCGACAGAGATGATACGCGATATAATGTATCAGGTGCGCGTGCGCGCATACAGGCCAATATACACACGTACACATATACACATACACGCAATACACATGTATGTACACGCGTATGCTTGTGAAACAGCGAGATACACACGGTCACACTGTGAAACAGATAGGCATAGATAGAGAACGGACGATTACAAACGTACACTTGACACACGCGAATCACAAGATGACATTTACCTAAGAGAAAAGGAAGGGGGGAGGGAGGGGGAAGAAATAGATGCACACGTGCACATAGAGGGAAATAATGGAAAAAGAAGGGGACAGATACCTCCAAAAGACAATTTTCACAGGATATAACAATGGAAATGCGAGACGCCCTGGGACGTGCGTGAAAGAGAAAAAAAAAAAAACGTGTATGATATTATGTATACATAATATAGCATATAAAGTATATTATAAATAATGAATATAAATAAAAAATATATATATAAATACTATGAAGAAGTAAACAAAGTATAAATATGAAGGAAGTATATAAACGAGAATATAGGATAAAACACGCTTAGGCTTAAGAGTATAAGATATTATTATGATGATATATGGTTGGTTTATAATGTAAAATATATTATAGAAAATGTATACCGCTATTTTCATTTCCAATCCATCCTCTCCCAAAACATCAACTTTCGTAGAAAGTTTTCTTAAATTCAACTCTCAAATGATATCGTTGGGTTACAAGGTTCTAGTGATTACAAAGATATTTTAATTAATAGAAATTAATAGTAAAATTAAAACAAACAAAAGATTCCAAAATTAAATAAGGTACGATCTAAATCATTATGACTCACGATGGCTAATAATACTAGATTTATTTTTACGATGATTATTTCACAGTACAACAGTAATTTTAATAATCAGTTCTGGTTTTCCATACTGACCTAATCGTAAAGTAAAAATTTCAAATTAATTACATTTGTACGTTTGTTTGATTCTTCGCGTTCGGCTAATTACACGAACGAATGAACTCCGTAATATCTTAATCTTCGTTCGTTATTCGCTAACAGGGGCTCAACGTCGAGATTCCATGATAAACGTGGAACGGACAATGAATTATACCTTTAACTAGCTTTATGATTTTATTCTCCTTGTTTGCGTATCTTTATAAACTTTCGTAATCAAGATTTCCTCGACGATTGCGAACATGTAATAATATTGCTGGTCGATGGAAATCTGTATTGGATACGGCGAGCTTATTCGAACACTAAGAGTATTGTAGATCAAACGTAGATTACGTAAACGACACGACAAGTACAATGACTGGAAGATTAACGATACAACCAAAGCATAAGTTTTGTCTGACGTTATCGAGTACATCATCCCAGAGAATGGTACGTACAGTTTATGATTTCCCTTTTACGTATCTCACGACAACCGAGTCTTGTCTTTTTCAACAAGTCGTTAATGGTTATTAGTAAAAGTTTATAAACCGAACCGCGTGCAAATTTTGTGTGATAAATGTTCAATTAAAACTGTTGCCAATTGTGTTTAAAAATGGAACTACGGTGGTTAATTACGATATTCACATTTTGTTAAGGCCAGGGACTAGGAATGCGTCCCTGAACCTGGTCCTGTAGCCAAGACCAACAAAGATATAAGTGCAATGTAAAAGGGACGCATCTTGGGACAATATTGCCAGGCCTTTATAGAACTGACCTACCCGACACTACCTCTTGGTCTTAACACGCCACTTTTCCGATCACGTAATCGGGAAGGAACAGTATAAAAAAAGGACAACACGTTGGGAACGAGGTTCCTTCCGGCAAGTAAAGTCAAAGCGTGCTACTTGTGCCACTATCTTGCGAGTGCATCACTCGCATAATTCATCGTTCAATCAATTTCCCACAACAGTGGGTGGTCCTTCGAGCCAAATATATACGCAGAGGAACAAGATCGACAACAACAGTCGAGACTGTCCTTAACACATTTAATACACTTAAGACGCGTCATTTCGTCAAAAAATAAAACAATGCTCCGAATTTTCCAAAATTGACAATGTACGTACAAACTGTCCAGTTTTCTCACTTCTGTCTCTCGATGCCTAAACGTTTAACAAGTATCAAATATATATCGAACGAACGACGGGAAGCGTTGCGTCATCGAGTCGCGTAAGGGTGCGGCGTTACAATACGTTAATTAAAACGGAATCATCCTCCCGCGTTCACCGTTATAATCCTGTCTAAATATTCGAAGCACTCCAAGTGACTGCACGGTTCTACCTCGCTGCCGAAAATAACGACATTTTGAAACAGAAGCGACACGCCGGCGAATTTGGATCGCGGATGAAGAAACACCGGTGTAATTAGCGTTGCCAGCGTGTCACGCGAACGTATCATCGTAAAATTGAAAACGAACGAACAAACCGATGACCCGTCGCCGTGATAGCAGAATTGTGCCAAGAGGCGGGCATAGCCGCGCGAATCGACTGTCTGTCGATGGCTGTGGCTTACTCATACGGGGCCTGTTTGGTCGCGAGCGTACACGAGGATCCTCTGTTTGGATACACGGGATGGATATAGGCACGTTTAATTGCGAGATAGGGGTGCGGTGTCCGGTTATGTTAGCGAAACTGGCGAGCACACGAACATGACAACCGAGAAAGTTTGAACTTCCTGTCCTTGCACGTGCGCCGCTCTCCACACTTCGGTTTAATTTCCAAAGTGTTGTTATTTTTAAAGGTGGGGACTCCGCCGGTGGCGAGCGTGTTTGATTAATATACGTGTGCGGCACACTCACGAAAGTATCCGAACGTTTATCACGGGGGAAAGTTTCAGGGATATGCACGCGCGTGTTGCCGGGGAACTTTGAAATTTCATCAGCGTCGCAACGAGACGCGATTGTTGGTTGATAAAATTATGTTGGTTGATAAAATTTGAAATTAATTTAAAAACGTGTACACGCACAATGGTTCGGGAGTATTCTTGTTTTTCTTCGGATAATTTAATAACGAATTTGGGACGATATGTTTGCAATCGTTTGATCCTTTCTTTTCCAAACTGTTCAATTTTCTAAACAACGAATAAAGGAAATTCTTTTTTACACTAAAGACTGTTCGTTCTCTTAAAATTTAAAAGAATTTTTTATAGGAAATCTTTGGATTATACCGTGTATATGCTCTATGTATCAGAATTACCAAATTACGTATTTAATGTTAAATAAGAATGTCACTATTGTAACAAATTGAAAATGTATTCATCTTTAAATACGTCCCTATTGAGGTATCTGTCCAATAGATTACGATACGTTATCATCTTTGAACCTTCGATGAATAAATAAATTATTACAAGCATCTCGATGATCAAAATTTCAAAAATCAACCAAGTGTTTGAATACTTTCGGGTAACAGCATATTGAATAGACTTTGCAAAAGAAAGGACGCCTTCCGTTATCTTCAGAAGCGATAACATTTGTAATTACAGTAGCAAGTAACTTGTACAAGCTGCACGTTATACATAATGAGCGCATTCTCGCAAATACAAATTGTTGTATGGACAGATATATATCCATAGGGAGGTGCGTTCACTTATACAAGTGCAACTGTACAAGTCTGTATATATCGAATACCCAACGGATGGCGAAACGTACAAGAGAATAGCATAGTATAAAGCATAAACTACAATTAGCGGTAATCCGCGTGACACGGGCATGGCACCCTTTGCGCATATTAAAGCATTAGCTACCGGAGTCATACGAGCGAACCGTACATCATTTCAGGATGTGGCCACGTCTGCCTGTAAAAATTACGAAGAAACACGACTGACCCGATACTGACTGAATATTAGTAGGAGAGATCGCGACGTACGTACGTACGTACATAGTTCAGTTTACACGAGGACAGTGAAGCTGTCATGCGATGGCATTGACATCGCATCGCACACGATGAAAACGTACGTACGCTTTTTTTAGGATCAGCCAGGATCGATTCTAACAGACGTACATGGCAGGTTTGAGCAAATTTTATTTGAAAAATAAAAATAAGAAATAACTACTTGAAACAATTTATTCAATACGAGTCAATTTTATTAATTATTAAAGTCTTTCAAGTGTACCTACGTATGGTGTTCATAATATTAATATTCCGTGTACCATTTTCGACATACTTTACACATATTCTTAGATACACTTCTTTTCAATTTTTGCTTTTATACGAGGTAAAAATTCAGAATATAAAGATTCAAATTCTCTCAGTCGTATATTACTTGTATTAATTAATATAAGCAACAATTAACTATTTACACTAAATGTTCAATAGTAAAAAATAGTAAAATATCGTGCATAATAATATACGTGCAGAAGCACGAAGGGTTGATTATTCTAAATATATAAAAATTAAAAAATTCTATCAGATCGAATAAATTTTATCGAAAGTTCGATATAATATGAGAAAAGTTAACAGAAGAAGGAAGAACAATCTAAAGGGTGCTGAAGAAGAAAACCTAACAGAGTAAACAAAAGGGCCACTGGCAAAGAAAATTTAAAACAATAATCAGAAGGGCCACTGAAAAAGAAATCGCGATACAGTAACTAGAAAAGGTAATAAAAGAACATTTCCTACTCAATAACCAGAAGGGCTTGTTTCGCAACACTTATGAGACAGGAAATTTTCAAAATCAAACGGGAAGAGTGCTTTATCATGTTTAAAACTCCCGAAAGTAAGTACGCATTCATATTTAGAAATGCGCAACACTAATTGCGACGCATTCAGTACAACCATTCCGAAGGTTGCTGATGAATGATTACCTGTACAGCTCTTGTATTTACATCAGGTGATCCAGGTAAGCAGGAACAGCCTTCTAGGAATCTAATAGAAGAATTTGGGCATTTTGTAAACGCAACGCTACTCCAAGAAACGCGATCATCCATTATAGCAACACTAAGAGGAAATGTAATTGGAAATCGCGATAAAATAATATCGCAACACTATCGCATCAAAAGAATTTAATGAAAATTAATACGAATAATACAAAACTCTATGAACAAAAAACTACTCAACTATTATAATACTTTAAAATTTAAAACAACAGAATGCAAGATAAATTCTACTATGTACAACACTAAGACAACTAATAAAGTTCAAATCAAAACTGTAAAAGACAATCGCGGTATAACAATTCGCAACTCTAAAGCAAACACGATTGTGATCGATCATAGTGATCGTTAGTCGTTCGCACGTGCGTGCTCGAGCAATACCTGCATAAACGTACGTTTCGGGACCTACTCGCGACTTACCCGCGATCGCAACCGCGATACTAAATTCGAAAAATCGAAGAATAAAACCAGAAACAAGTGGCATGCTCCATTTGTACCAATTTTACTGTCGATTTTTCAAATTAGATTTCCTGAAACAGGTTGGACACGCGAAAAGGGGACACGCGACCAGAGACTGTGCCAACCTGCCCGGCCCTACCTACTTATAACTAAATACAGGCACACCAGAAAGTAAGCTACCTATCCTAATGAGTCGTCCTATATTTAAAAAGTAGCAAAACGAGCACACCAACACACCACCCACGGCTCTCACGCATACCACCTGGGCGCAGACCTACACTAGAGAGGGACGTCCTGACGCCTCCGACACCCGAGTTTAACACACAACTTTCACACTCTAATTTACGTACCATTTTCCTGAAATCGACTGACAATGAGTAGCGACCATTGCGCAAAACGCGACTAAAATACGTTTTGTGTGAGATATTAATAACTGAGAAAAAGTACATATAATTTCTGTAGAGATTACATGTGCGAGTTAACTTGGAATCATTATTATAATTAATTGTATAATTGTAATATATTTATTAGATATTACTATGATAAATTCATACTTTAAATTAACGAATAATATCTTAAATATTTTAACTTATGGAATGAATGGAACAACAGAAACGACGCAATTCCACATCCTAACCACACACACACATGCGGAAACTACGTCGTGCACGATACGCTAACACACTGTCAATCGCTGAGAAATATTTTATAAAATTACAAACTATGGTCATCGTGCCCAATGTCTTTCACCCACCCAAGTAGCACCTGGGTACGTGAGTGAGATCCTGACAATGAACACGGAAGGGGTTAAACCTGAAAATCCTGAACTAAAAAAATAATTAGTTTATATAGTTTGCATCTAACGGACTATTTTATCATTTTATTTCAAACTCTAATGACTCTACTCTTTCAGAACTTGATGAAATTGCAAGAGAAGAAAGACAGTGAACAAGAATTATATTTATTAAAAAAGATACTGTGAAATTTAACAATTGACTCAAACAATCAAAATTAAATAACTGACTCTAAATTAAATATTAATAGAAATAATCTCAGGCGACTTCTTTATCAAAGCACATTTTCGAAAATACAAAAGTATTTGCAGTGTTCAAACTTGTTGCTTTGATTCAAAAATCTGCCTGTCGCGAAGTACCTTCTTGCACATAAAAATTCATACATTTTTCTACGGAAAGAATTCTAATCTATTATATTTCAAATTCTACTGAAATTCATAATTATAAAACTTAATTAATTCAATCAATCAATACTATTATTGAGAAGATGAAATTGGAAATTATTAATTAACAGGTTATTATAACAAAAGATATTGCCACTACATCAATAAGTAATAACTGCATCTTTCATAGCAATGAAGTCGGAGGGTATCCGTCTTCTCTACTACTACTAAAATGCCCGTTCAACGAAACGAAATCATTTTAATAATAATTATTTATAAATATTTACAATTTACTTGTTCATATGGATATTCATATGGATATTTTACTTTTATACTGAAGATTTATACTGAAGATATTCTGATTTTATAAGTAATTACTATAAATGTACATATTCTAATTATTAAAATCGCGATGTGCAAGAAGCCCTATCCTGATCTAATACATAGAAAAATATTACTACTCATGGGCATAAAAAATACCCGCGGTCACTATGCTCATCAAAAGTTCTACGTATACAACCAGTCACCCGTGCCGATTCAGACCTTTCGTCCTACGACATGATTGAGTGACCGGAGGAACATAAATGCATGCGACTCACGGGATAAATGTGAAGAACGTTATCATCGATGCTGCACTGGAGCAGGGAAAGTCGTGAAGATCTTCGTCAAGTAGATTTCACTGAGATCTCATGATGGAAGTGAACGCCGTGAAAGATCTCTTAAAAAACATAAATATTTTGTTTCTAAAGGCACAATGTTATTTCTAAGAATTTAAATTTTAATAATGATAAGAATTGGGGCTAGTAATTTGAAATGTTTTTATTTTATAATTATAATTTCACATTCGACTTTAATAGAAAAAGAACTATAAAGAATAGAATTTAAATATAACATGCCAAAGTACTTACATTTTTAGCTTTTGAAGTATCATAAGATTCTCTAATTGTAAGAGGGAAAGTGAAGACTATAGAAGATCTGTACCAAAACATTAGAATTTATATTTAAAAGCAAAGCAAAGTCTTAAATTGGAGGTAATGAGATAAAGGATTCTTACATTCTTGGATTTACAGCCACCTTTGGATTTTCTCCCAAAAATACAAAACAATTGATGAAGCGTCTGTAATAAAATAAGTCAAATATTATATATTGTTTTTAAATTTGAAAAACCGAATAAACTGAAGTATAATATATATAACTACTTACGATCTTCATCTCTTGGAGAAGCCTTATCCTCTTGAGCACTGACTTTAATATCGAGAACGAATATTCATCACAAAGGAATATAAAAAAAGAAAAATAAAAGACTATCAATGCGCGCGTTTAAGTCTTGAATCGGCAAACTCACTGACTGTAATTTCGCGAATTATAGCTTAAATGAATTAATTTGATTTAATAGGAGCCATTTTGCTCAGAATTTTAATATTGCGCAACAAACACTGACTCTACCAACCGCATTGCGCGCGGTCACAAAAATTTTCTGAAAATGAAGCTGATTAGTAGAAGGAAGGTAAAGAGTACGTTCATTTAGAAAATACTACTATTTTTCTAGAAAATGATTACAAAGAAACTTGAATAAGTATTAAAGATATTAGTTGTAAATTATAAAATATTTCACAATACCGAATACTATAAGCGGAAGACAACTGTTTGCAGAAATTGTATTCTGAATGTTCGATACTAGAATATGTAGTATGCACATTAATAATATATCACATATTGTTTATATAATAATATATCACGCGTTTTGTAAATAATGTCGAAAACGTTTGCTCAAATCAAAATTTCACAACTGAATATATAATATTTAATAAGTAATACCACGAAAAACGCGTGTGAAATCTTGCTTTGAAACATTTCAATTATGCGTCATCGTTCACAAAAATATATAAATTGTATCTCAAATATATATAAATGTTACCGAAAATGAATAAAATGTTACCAAATTTCCGTGAAAGTTCATTAAATTATCCATTAATCATCGTGGCGTCTATGCATTCTATGCTATCTTTCAAACCAAAAAGTAACCTGTAAAAAGAAACCAAAGTTAGAACAATATGTCAAACGAAGGCAAATGTGCAAAACTGAAACGATAATCAACTTCAAATTCTACTAAAAAAGCGTACAGGATAAGATACTTGTAACCGTAAGAGTGAAATCGATGATGAAAGAAAAATCAGCACAAAAATCTCAAAAATCTTACTTGATTTCGTTATTTTGATGCTCAATGAATCGTCAAACACGGGTATTAATTAAATGATACTATTAATGAGGTATAAATGGAAGTAAAGAGTATCGAGAAAGCTACGCCATTGAACCTAATGCAATGTAATACGTGTTATTGTTTCGAAAGCTGATAGCTCGATGATTTGTCTCGACTTATCTCAACGAAGTGGTAACAAAAAGTCGAAAAGGAGTCACACAAATAAATAAGTACAACATAAGAACCTTACTCATACACGTAAGCGTTATGTTTATGTTGTTTTAAATCTCGGATTTCGAGCTTTAAGGCCTTCTACTCCTCATTTTACTTGAAAAATGAAAACTTCGATTATATTACGTAGTAAAAATTATTATTTTAACTTAAACTAATATTCATATTAATATTAATTTAACTAAAACTATTATTAAATATGTACATTCTTAATAAATTATTGTTGAATTTAATATAAGAATTTAATTTAATATAAGAATTACGCACTATGATGTTAAAAATAAGTGGAAAATGTTATAATAGAAGTGAGTGTAGAAAAAAATAATAAAATAATAATAAAATACATATATATATACATGTAACAGTGAGTTAGTCAATTATAAGGTTACAATATTTGTACTGATTAAAATTAAATTTTGGTATAAAATTATAAATAACTTTAGCATAGTATATTCTGTTTATATGCTATTATTTCTTTAATTGTTGAAAATTATATGTAATAATTATTTGGTTAAATTTTACCTTCAATTGAAATTGAAAATACATCTTGTATCTTAAAAACTCACAATACAAACATGAATTTAATAACTATTGATTTAAATTTTTACCTGAGAACTTTTGGATGATACGTCTAGATGATTCTTTTGAATAATAAGGTGTGCTTCGTTCCGCCATGTTCCCGTTTTAAAATCGATCGCGAGAAATATCGATATATTCGGAAATCGTAGGAAGTATATTGCATATATCACCGTTGGCGTTGTAATCCCCAATATGCGCGCATTTCGAACGAAACGTTAACTCAGAATAAAAAATTAAAAACTCTGGTCTAAATCAAATACACGTAAGTCTTACTACTTTAATGAATATAAATTGTGAAGTTACTTACCAATATACCACGAAGTAGTATAAATTAATTTCCAAATCGTTATATTCTTTTATTGATGCAGTACCACTATATTCAATTCAATAAATAATTTGCATTGTGATAAAATATAAGTGACTATTTTATAAAGACGTTGAATTAAATTAAAAGAATTATTTATTCCACAATATGTATATTGTATAATATGTAAATATTTTATTTATAGATATAGTACATAGTATATTTATAATATATTTTATGGTATAGATTTATTTTGTTAAAAGGACAATAAAAATTAAATACTGAATGTGTAGATACTGAAATGACATTTTTATTAATACACTGTATTTAATTTTTGACGTTTATCCAATTAATAGAATTATTTATTATATTATAGTAGTTTGCCCATAGTATTATTTCGTTAAAGAAACGATAAAAGATAAATATATATTGGTATTAAAATAGTAATCTACTTTATTAACATTTTTCCTCAATTTAATTACATGTTACCTTGTAAAGATATTTCATTTTATTACGATTTTCTTTAATGAAAGAGACTTTAAGGTGATCCTTTTATTTTCAATGATAAAATTCTATCAAGATCTCCCGATAAATTTAATCCGAAAATAATAAACTGCAACACTTTCGCAACAAACTAACGAACTTCGAGTGTCACAAATACAATAATCGATACCTTAAGCGTGGAATATCTTGCCCGAAAGATATTTCTATTGATTGCAAAAACCGTGCAGCATTCAACCGAAGTTACCAATCCTCTTTATACAATTCCAGCCAGGTAAGCTTTCTTAAGGCTATTTAAAGAGGTTTAATCAATGTATTTCCCAGCGAAAGGTAACTCGATTTCTCCAAGTGTTTGTCCATACCACGACCAGGGTTTTTTTGTAAAATTCCCCGCTCGATAGTGGCCTAAAACAACAGCCACGAGTATTCCAATTTCTTCGTTTCAATTAACAGAAAAGTTTAGAACAACAGTTCCAAATGAAATAAATGTGGTTCCTAGAATTGGCCTCATCGGTCACCAAGGAAGCGTGGAACAGCATAGTTCCCTCTAGCATTCTCATTTGCGGTTGTCGGTCCACTGCTATTCGATTACCTTCCCATAGCTATTTTCATCCTCTATACTCTCATACATTTGGTTTTAACAAGTTTACGTGATGCTGTAAGTCGTATTGCACTCATTCAAAGCTTAACATGATATAACGTTGGCTTTTCTAAAATTTAATACTATCTTTTCATTCTCTCTTCCGAAATATTGTAAGAGTAAAATTAGATATATCAAAACTGTTGAAGATTCTACTAATTGTAAGTTCAAGTAATTCAAATGATTCGAACCTAGAACTATCAAGGCGATCAATATTTTCTAGTTTTAACAATTTTCAAGATCTGGTCATTATAAAAATTTTTCAATCTTCTAGAAATAATTGACTACAATTTTAAAAAATAAAAGTTTCCTTACTTTTTCATTCAAAGTAGAAACATCTTTTATGAAGTTATAACAGTTTAAGATATTGATAATTTCTTATCGTCATAGTCTTTACTGCATATCTTAAATTTTAAATAAAATTTGACACACCATAAAATGTTAATAAATAACATTATATTAAATAACTGAAGTAAAACAAAATGAATAATTAATAAAATAAAAATAATTAATAATAAATAAATTATTTTATACTTTCACATGTAAATTTCTTAAATTTTCATATTAGCAGTTACATAGATGTAAACATAATCTAGAAGTGATTGATAATTGTGAGATAAATGTCTAGATAAATTTTTCAAAACCACCTTATGCTACTTTACATTGTTAGTTTCATCTAAAGTTGATATCGCAGAACTTTACGTGGATACATCTAGATTCATTACACGCGGATGACCTCTCAGGAATTTCTGTCGTACTTTGCAGCAACAGATGTCCAGTGTCTAAAGAGTTGATTTCAAAAGTTTGCGCAAAGCATTTGTCTCTTTCAAAAGATTCATATATAAAATTATAATATATAAAAAAATTTCATTTTATTTTTATTTCGTGATTCTAGTATGTGCTTACCATATGTGAAATCAAGATTTAAAAACTCTGTTTCTTCAAATAAAATCATTATATGCATGTATATATTTGTATAATCTATTATAAACAGATTGTAATTTAGTATTAGCGTAACATTAGTTATAAAGATATATATGTATCCAAAGACATATCCATAGACTTCTCAATAGCTAAAACTTTTCTTAAAAATATAACTTCTACTTCAAAAATGTAATTACTGGTAAATATGATTATTAAAAATAATCTCATTGAAAACCTTTCGGTATATCTTTAATTTTAAACAGTACGCCGCTATGCTTCTCCCCTAGTAATAAAATTGATTCTAACAATTCCCTATATCAGTTTCCACTAGCATTATACATTCTAGGAATATTTCCGTGAATATCTTCGCGAAGTTATTGGTATTAATACGATGAATGAAGACTAGTGAATATCTAAACATAATTAAATAACAATTACGATGTTGCAATGTGATATCAATAATATTTGAGTATGCTTACCAATATCTAATTCGAAAAAAAATATTGTTTAATAAACAAATATGACTATTCTGTAACTTGTAGAGGTTATGTTGCAAAGTAACTAATTTTAAGTATTAAGTTAACGGATTTGTGAAAGAATTAATTTTATAATAAACATTGTAAACATGGCATATTTAACAAGAAAAGAAATAGATGAAATGAAACCACAAATTGAGAAAGCAGTTCACAAATTTCTTGGTTTTGGAGAACCTGCTATTGTTACAACGGCTGTCAATTGTATTACTTCAGGTTATGATAAACGCAAAACAGCAGGTTTGTAATAATCAATTATTTATCTTATAAATTGATTAATGATACTATCTAAATATTATAGTTAATAAAAAATCTAATTCTCAATAGATCATTTATATACATTTCTATCTCATGATGAAAGTATGAAGTATACAGAATGAAAATACATCAGAATTACATTCTTTTAAAAATCATTTAATATAATTAATTTTAAACTTTATTTTAAATGTATAATTTATACGATAGAAATTAATACATTTTTCTAATATTTCCCTAATTTTGTAGATAAATTATCTGCTTTGCTAGAAGATAAAAAAGCTTCAAAACTAACCGAGAAAATATTTACAATATATGATGATGCCAAAGCAGCACAAAAAAATAAAAAACGAAATCATGTGGAAGATAAAGATAAAGATAAAGATGCGAAGAAACCCAGATTTAAGGATGATGAAGTCAAAAATGAAAAAACGACAGAAGCACAGTTATCTGCGGATAAGGTATTGATATCAATGTAACCAAATATAAATGTAACATGTAAATATAAATTTTTTGTTAATTATTTATGCTTTCATGCAGATAAGACAAATGATGGCTAATGCTCAAAGAGAAATTGAAGAAAGGAAAAGGGCATTAAAAGCCATAAAACAAGAAGAAGCTGTCCCGGTGAAACCTCTACTGAAAACGCGAGATTCCTTGCCAACCGTAGGAAGCATGTATAATCAGGGTTTACTAAGTAAAACGGATTCTGACAAAGCACGAAAAATTGCTGCTTTACAAGCTCAAATTAGAAGTAAACTAAGTTCTGGACTACTTGGTAACGTTAGCGTCCCAGATAAACCAACGCCTTTGATCTTGGATGAATCTGGAAGAACTGTAGATATAACAGGGAAGGAAGTACAGCTTACACAAGTAGTACCAACATTAAAAGCTAATATTCGAGCAAAAAAACGTGAAGAATTTAAAGCCCAATTGCAAGAATCAAAAGGACCAGAAGAAATCCAGGATACGCACTTTTTTGATACTAGAATAGGGGTCAAACCGGCAGTACGAGGCAAACGTACACTCAAATTTCACGAACCTGGAAAATTCCAGCAATTGGCAGAAAGAATTCGTATGAAAGCCCAGCTAGAGAAGTTACAAAATGAAATTAGTCAAATTGCCAGAAAAACTGGTATAAGTTCAGCAACTAAATTAGCTCTCATAGCGCCGAAAACGGAAGCTCTTAGTGAAGATGTGCCTAATGTAGAATGGTGGGATTCTGTTATATTAACAGGAGGGTACCCAAACGAAGATGAACCTACTACTATCAAAAGTTCCACTATTACAAATCTTGTAGAACATCCCACGCAAATGCGGCCACCAAGTACTATCTGATCATTATTTTTAGAGAACGCTCATTTCAAATTAAAATATATAGTTTGATTAATTATTATTTTTTATTTTAGCTGATCCTCTGAAACCAATATACATGCCCGTATTTTTAACAAAAAGAGAACGCAAAAAATTGCGCAGGCAAAATAGACGAGAGGCATGGAAAGAAGAACAAGAAAAAATTCGATTAGGTCTTGAACCTCCTCCAGAGCCAAAATTACGAATTTCAAATCTTATGCGAGTATTAGGCACAGAAGCTGTACAAGATCCTACAAAAATAGAAGCCCACGTCCGACAACAAATGGCTAAAAGGTTAAAAGCACATGAGGATGCTAATGCAGCTCGAAGACTTACGGCTGATCAGAGACGAGAAAAGAAGGCAAGAAAACTTAAAGAGGATACTACGCTTGGTGTACATGTCGCTGTTTATAGGTAAGTGTAAAAACATATAATTAAATACTGTATCATATACATATATATCATGGAAAAATTAATATTGCTATTACAGAATACGTGATCTTTTAAATAACGCTTCAAAGAAATTTAAAGTGGAGACAAATGCAAAGCAACTTTATCTAACAGGCTGTGTAATGCTTTTCCGAGACTGCAATGTCGTTGTAGTCGAAGGAGGAGCAAAACAATTAAGTAAATATAAACGGTTAATGATGACTCGAATCAAATGGGAAGAAGATATTATAAAAGATAATGACGGAAATGATGTGCCGAATAAATGCGTTCTTGTGTGGGAAGGAACTAGTAAACAACGACATTTCGGAGAAATTAAATTCAAAGTTTGCCCTATTGAAAAGATGGCTCGAGAGCACTTTAAAAAACATCAAGTTGAACACTATTGGGATTTAGCTTATAGTGGAGCAGTACTTGATAATACTGACGATGTTCATTCTTAGAGATAGATTTTGTAATTTCAGCAATAAATATTAACACGCTAATATGGACGCAATCATAGATAATTTCAATACATTTTAAATAAATAATTATTAAATAATTATGGGAGCAAAAAAATAGCAAAAAGTGAACAATGTAAACAATGGCACACGGAGCGAAAATAAAAGTGCTCAAGGCCTCTTCAATAACAGTTTTATTTTTAAATAGTTATAGAAACCCATCCAAAATATGAAATGAAATTGTTCAAGTCATTCATTATTTGTAGGTCAAATTCACTCTAAGATCACATCTTTTATTTGTTATCAAATCAATTTTCTCTATTGAAGAATTTTATTGTTTTTAATTTCTATCTAATATAGAATAAATTATATTTATGATTACAAGTTACATACAAATAAATAACATTAAATTTATAAGATAAAAACCTTCACATTCAATGAGAAATTTTGATTATTTTCAAAACAATTGACATCAATTGCTTATTCGTTGTTTCTAAATTTTAACTCTGTCTCCCCACGCGTGGCATATGTAATTAATTATACGTAATGCATAATATCCTTTTACGGATTGTCGCGTCAAGATTGTAGGCGTACGAGCGCATATAACCAACGTTAATAATTAATCATTCATGACATCGTCGCCAAGAATCTTAATCTTTGAACAACATTATAGCCAAGACTGTAAGTGTCAATTAGCATAGTGGCACTGAAACGCTACACATGAGATATACTGTACAAGAACACACAACGTGCGTATATATACAGTGTGCCATATACGTACATAAAAGTGCGGATGCACTTTGGAGCCTTGAAACTGCACGTCCAACTGCAACTACAGATAACATAGTCTATGAAAGGTAAACCTTGGTTTTGTTCATTATACCAATCCGGCTACGGTAACGATGTGCTTTTACCTAAGTAAGTGTTACAGCGTATTGGTTCAGCGGTACCTTGTTGACACCCTATATTAACGTGATCCTTACTAGGCCCCACTCTCTAAATCCACTGAACAGACTGAAGCTTTACTTTCGTTCGAGGATCGGTCTCAGTTCAGGTTTACCGCTTCGTACTCTTGCGCATACCCGGCGCGGTTCTTGCGAAATTTTATGAGGCAAATGAATTCTATCGTGCATTAACATATGATCAAACAACGTTACGTTAATACCGAAAGTTATAGAAAAAAAAAATAAAATAAAATGTACGTGTGTATGAAACGAAGACCGTTCAACGGTATATTTCTCTTCCTGTCGCGGTGAGTGTTCCCGCCCATATTACGATTACTTCACTACATAGTGATTTTCGCGAAATTTGAAGTTACTTTTTTCTAGGAAATTAATACGTTTGTCATAGTTTAACGTTTGAAAATGCTTTCCTTCATTGATGTTCTAACAATAATATCAGAGTTACAGGTTATATTTCTATCTGGTGTATCAATTACTGCGAATTAAAATGCTCTGCTGTTAAAGAGAAACTAAAAATGTTAAAATATCAATTAATGCATGATCTGTGTTATTTGTTATGAGTAGATTTGGCATAGATAATAGAAACACGTGTGTGTCAATAAAGCAAACATATTGAGAACAAGTAAGTAGCTTATTTTTATAATAAAAATTGTATTATTTATTTTTAATATGTGTTACAAGCAAATACTTCATAATTTATATCTTCTGTCTAATTCAATATTTAGTTAATAATCCTAGAACAAAAATCACGTGTACTTGCATTTATTTTTGTAAATATATCGATGTAGATTTTAAGTCTCTAAAATATTAATTTTTCACTGAATATCAATAGTTATTAATATTATTGATATTATTGTGACATTTCGAAAGTATCTTCTTTTATCTGACAATGTAATATCAAATTAATGTTTGTAAGTATTTTTATTAAGAATTATAAATTCCTCTACAAAGAAATATGCAAAGAAATATTATAATTATAAATCTCTCAAAATCGAATTTTTTTTTACATTGAATATCTGTTGCACTATATCACGAACTAAAGTTTCATAAAGAATATCTTATGAAACAGTTTCATTTACATCATTCATTATTAATTTTAAATTATATATGTTACATGTTTGGGTATATTTTCATATAATTAAAAAATGTCGAAATGCACACGCAATTGAGACAATTTTTTAAATTAATAATGACATTTTAGAAAAAAATTATGCACATATATATATATATGTATATGTGTATATGTGTACACACACACGCACACAGATATATATGTTATGTGTACACACACACGCACACACACACACACGCACATATATATATATATATCTGTATGTATATATATATATATATATATGTATGTATATATGTATATATGTATAATGTATGTATGTATGTGTACACACACACACACACTCACACACATTGTGTAATTAGAAGGAACAATTTTGGCAATGTCGATAATAATATTAAAATTTAATTTTTTTAACATTAAAATAACGGCATAATTTGTTAATTTATTCATTCTCACAATAATTTATTCATTGAACAATGAATAGTTCAATAAATTTATTCATTTTCTTTCATGTAAATAATTTCATATTAGTAATTAAAATGTAATCTATTATGTTATATTTGTTATAAATGACACAACTACTCACAAAATAGACGATTGATAGGCACATATAAATAAAAATGGAAAAACAAAATTTTATAATAATAATTTATAAAAATTAGTAAGTACTATTATTACATTTAGTGCAAATCGATTTTAAATTTTTTAAAAACTTTAGCAGGAACAAATTACGTTCCCAGATAATAGCTACCACCAATTTATACGGGCACTAATCACAGGAGCAGAGGAGATTACGTAAGAAAGTCACAAAAGAACCAAGAAAGAGTTAAATGTCAAGCAACGAATCTTTTTCAATCTTTTCTTAAGGTCGGACGAATTCGCTTCGTCCACAGCATGATCAGAAAAAACGCTAAGTAGAAACAGACTCGGCTCCAAGATCTAAGTGTCACAATGAATGAACTTAACGCAATAAATAGAATGAACAATACTCCGCACGGAATGAAGTGAAATGCCATCTTCTAGACAAGGTCTTTAAACCTAGAAGATACTTAATTCAGTATCTGCAGTAAATGCTGGAACCAGTCACGCGATCGACTCTGTATCGATGTATTGATTCGTTTCTTTTTCTTTTATACTAACAAGAATATTTATATACATTTAGTTCTGTGTAGTGTGTTCACTACAAGATTCTCTTTTTTTATTTTTGGAGTCAATGACTCCAGAAATAGTTTTCGTACTACTTTATACATAATACTGATTGTGAGTTTTTCTCCAAAAAAAGATTTTTTTATCATTTTGAAGAGGGTGAAATTCAAACATTTTTATGGACATTAAAACAATTTTTTCCATAATTAAATTCACCAAGATTTTAAAGATTAAAGTTTCGCTGTATAATGATTAATAATTTTTTATTGAATATATTTGCTGGAATCTGTATACCGTGTTCTGTAGCATTTGGCTAATGCTGAGAAATATTAACTTTTATTAAATTAACAACTATGAAAATCCAAAAGAAGGAGGGTGTCAACTTCAGGTTAACGCCGGTTATGAAATAAGGGAAATGTATTTTTTACTTCTCCTTGTTCAAGAAAAAAATTGGTCGTTATAACTTTCTTAAATGATACTAGCATTTTTAAAGAAATTAGAGCTGGAATATTATGCCATATTGGCAAAGACAATAGTCTACTACTGGAGAACAATCATAAACATATTTTGTTAATTCCATTGCATGAAAAATTAGATACTTTCGTCACGTGTTTCGATTCAGTTGCAATGCGGATGTAAAAACAACAAGAACTTCTAGTTCAAAAGTACCCAACCCTATAATTGTGTTTCTAATTGTCGATCCTATCGCGTCATTGTCAAGTTAGGTAATAAGACAATCATTGAATTTACATGACAATTATTAGGTAACGTCAAGGTACACTACTGCGTGATAGACAATTTCTCACGAATCCACCTCAAATGGAAGGTGTAACATTATCATGGTATTCTCAACAGCTTTTACATTCTCACAATTTTAATGCTCATGCAGATGTTTCATACCAACTACGAAAGTTTCAACTTTCGTCACGTCCAATTAAATATTTTCCTCTCTTTGAAAACGAAGAAAGTAGCTAGAAGAAAGAGAAATTTGGTATAAATCTCGATATAAAATTTCATAATTTGTATAATGGTTGCAGTGTGTAATTATTACAAATACTTAATTATCGGAAGTCGATTAATTTATGTACGAAGTGTGCAGACGTTTAGTGTTCAAACTCTGTTAATATATTTTATAAGTATCAAATGCGGAAGTTAAGTCGATGATTTTTTTTAAATGAAATTGCAATCTATTTATTGGAAATTGTTTTTTTATTCATACGGTATTATAAAACAAATTCTTCTTGTATTTGAGGGGAGTTTTTTTTGCAGTATTTATCTGGACACCATGTATATTGCTATGTACTGTTTAACAAAGAAAGTTTTAACAGATATTATCTTTGTTACAATTAAATTTTAAATTTTTAATGATGACCCACGAGATCTTGAGATATTAATAGATATCTATCTACTTACCCTAAGCGTTGCTTATAACAAGAAATGAACGTTACCTTTCTGTTCTCACGATATTGATAGTAAAAGTATTTTCTACAGGCGTATTATTCTCAAGTTTATTACAGATAATTGATGAGTTTTCTTCTCACAAGATTACTTTCAGAGGAACTGGAGTTGTTGCAAGAATCTGTATTCGTTATAAAACAAGTGCTTTCCGTTCCCACAGTCCTATTTCTTTTAAAGGTCTGCCTTTGCTATTGAATTTTAATATTTATTATTAAAATTTATCAATTTAATTTGCTCACTTTCACAAATTTAAACAAACATAAAAGATCCTTGTCTTGTTCGAGGAAAAAGGAAGAATTTTTTGGTAGTTTTAATTTTTGTTCAATATGTTTTAATTTTTTAAAACTATTCATTTTAAATAAACTATTCATGACAAATCTTATTTTAATTAATAGTTAATAATAATGAATCAGGACATAGCTTAAATTTAGCATGTGACTACTAGTCTTTAACTTTCACATAAAGAAATAAACCAATGTGCTTTCTATAATATATTCCCAAAAACGTTGTTCTCTCAACCCTATTACTCATTCAGAGTAAATCTTATCTAAAAAAAAACCTTATCTCTAACTCTACACTAACAATACGTTTCACGATAATATCAATTCCAACGTTTACAGATAAAACGAAATATCGTCAGATGTTGTACATAGAAACGAGTTCGTATCTCCTATCCTTAGATTCTAATTCACAGATTCTTCGCTGTACTGGTACTCGTTAATAGTACAATATTACCGTCAAACATGTTACTGGACCTAAGCAAACGTACAAACATCTCAATGGAGAAATACAATCAAGCGGAACAAGCGATCCTGAACTCGCGGACGCATTTGAATCATGGTTCTCCCTCGTGGTTCCTCGGCGCGTCACACGAGATGACCGAGCACGCTCAAAACTTGTCGAGGAAGGCTCTGCGGATAGAAACAATGGCCGTGATGTTGGTGGAAGCATTGAACATGTCGTCGAAAGAAGCATCCTCCGTGTTACCTTCGGTAGCTGCTATCAGTTGTCCTGACTCGCCTACATTTTTACAAGTGATGAACAGCTGCAAGAACGTCAATCCCCGCTACAGAACGCACACCGGAAAATGCAATAACGGCTTGCATCCGACTTGGGGTGCAGCTATGGAAGCTTACGTACGATTCCTACCGTCTGATTACGTGGATGGTGTCTCTCTGCCGCGTACAGATTTACCCAGCGCCAGGGAGGTCTCGTTGAGAGTGCATTCTGGAGGATCGGATGTTAAGCATCCTTATCTAATGGCACTCACCGCGCTGTTCGGCCAGTTTCTCGTTCACGATCTCGCGCACACGCCAAAGATGGAACTACCCGACGGGGGGAAATTAAAATGCTGCGACGTCGACTACGAACACTTTCATCCGGAATGTTTCCCAATCCGAGCTGATAACCCCGTCGGTTGCATGGAATATTCTAGATCGGCGCCGCATCTTGGAAATTCGCTGCAGGTAACAGAAATATGAAATTATTTGCGAAAATTCTTACGAAACTGCAAATGAATCGTTTAAGTAGAATAGAATTAATGATTAAATAGTAACTAAACTAAATAGACAACTAATAACTAATATTTTGATGAATTATGAAAACTACTCTATAGTTTGAAATAATTAAACTGAGGATTTTCATGCGTTTATGGAAAATTTAGACATTCGAAAATGTACAAAGTATTATAAAGTAAGTAATATAAAAAGTTATAACACTTAATAAATGAAACAAATTTCTCTTTCAGTGTGAATTTTATTTAGGAATAGAATTCATAATTAAATAATGACTGAAAACACTCACATAGTTTTAGTAGTCATAAAATTTTAAAAAAGTTCAGTCATTTTAACCAATTTCTTAGTTATAAGGTTAACGCGAAACTCATAAAATCAATGTAAAAGTATTTTTCTACGCAGGGGTGCAAGTTGGGTCCTCGGCAGCAGATCAACCAAGCGTCCTCGTACTTAGACCTCTCTCCTGTTTATGGAAGTTCGGAAGACCTAGCAAGAGCTCTGCGATCCGGCAACGGCGGTTTACTTAATACGCAGAGGAAGAACTTGCCCATGCCTTCGCCGAAGTACGAAAGTTGCAGAAGCGCGAACAGAGCTTTCCCGTGTTTTCTTAGCGGAGATTCGCGGGTAAACGAGAACCCCGGTCTCACTTTAATGCACGTACTTTTTCTACGTGAACATAACCGAGTCGCTACAGCGCTGGGACAACTGAATCCTCACTGGAACGACGAGAGACTCTACCAAGAAGCAAGAAGGATCGTTATCGCGGAAATGGAGCATATAACTTATAACGAGTTTCTACCCGTTGTTCTTGGAGAAACAACTCTCGACAAGTACGTGCCCTCTCTCTCTCTCCTTTCATAATTAATTTAACTGATTAACAATTCCACTGCTTAGATACGTGGATACACCCGCGAAATTTTTATTTAGTTTCATCAGTAATCTTATTTTATTACTGTAAAATGGAGATACTTTAATTTGAATTTATGCGATAGTTTTATCCATTAGATGGACCAGATCGGTACTATGAAATTTTGATTTAATTTTACTAATTTGTTACTTTATTGATATGTTTACGTATTTTGAACTTATGGTAACGCATTTTTCGGTTCCATTTCAATTCCATTTCCGATTCCATACGTTTAAAGTCTCTGCATGAGATATCATCGATTTACATCATGCGAGTGGGAAAGTACGAACCTTGAAGAAACAAACTCAAGGCAATCAAAGGAGAATCTTTACGCTTTAAAACGAGAGCAAATATATCACTATATGATTCTTTCTCTTTTTTTCGAAGTAACAGAATAGACAAAATATCGACAATTTTTCAATATTATTTGTTCAATTGCGCTCTCTATTACTGTATGTATATATATATATATATACAGTAAACTGATTTGATTTTTTTAAATATTGAAAGGTACCAGTTACGCTTAACACATCGGGGATACTTTCGAGGCTACGATTCTCGAACAGATGCGACACTTTCGAACGCTGCCGCGTCTGCTGGACTCTTCTTCATTGCCACGCTGACCCCAAAAACCCTCGACCTAGTTGACTCGCGATCGGCGTTAAAGTCTGGAGAAAGGTTCTTACTATCGGCCTTCTATGCTCCGCAAGAGTTCTATGAAGCTGGTGCTATTGATCGTCTGATTGTCGGCGCTACAGGTCAGTTGAAATTATGTGCAAATATTATTTCAATGAGAAACATTCCTACGTATTTCGCAAAATTTGACCATCGAAAGATATACGAGTCATTCAGAGTTATTCATATTGATTAACTCCATAGATATTCAACTTCGCACTAGAGCTACCGATAAAATTTGCAAGAAATAGTAACGTGTAATTTATATTTTAAAAATATCTATTGAAACTTAATCAAACAAGAATCAAAAAATTACTGGTGTAATCAAATTAAGAAACTGAAGAAAGTGGAGTTGATTAATTTGGTTCATATACTTAATGAAATTCGACATGATAGCACAAGATATGATTAGTCTATTATACATCTGACTATAAGTTTAATAAGATTACGTGCTGTAATTGCACTAGAACTTTATTATGATATTCTAAATGGTGAGGTAATATTATGCTTCAAAAATAAAGAATTATTAAAAGTAATTATATGGAACAACATCAAGATACTGTTAAGCTAATCAGATTAATTATTAAGAACTTTTGATTATTCGCGTATTTCTTTAAATACTTTCCTGTTAAAATTTTTTTAAATCCCAAATAATTTTTAAGAACCAGTCGCAATTTCGCAGATAGAATTTATCAACATCTTTCTTTAATATTGAAAAGCTTTATGAGATTTACATAAATTTCTTCGCTTTATTTAATTTTATAGTAGTATAAATATTTTAAAATGTAAATTATATTAAGTAAACTTCTGATTATCTCAAATTAGTTAAATTAATGTCATAATTAACTAAAAAAAAACTAACAGATCAATATAAATTTAGTAAATTATTTACACACAATTAAATGATAGATAAAATAATTAAAAAAATATTTTACGTAATTGAAAAATATGTCCTTGTTTCATTCGTATTTATTTTCTCGGTTAAAACAAAAGAGATAGTTACGGTTAATGTAGAATAATGTATGTCAATCTAAATGCCATTAGATCAAGCAAACTTTGTTAGAATCGTTTCTACAGATGTTACTTGAAATGGCAAAGTTTTTAACGCAACCTTTCAAAGCGTTTATCAATTACAGAGTGTAACAGACTATTTGTGTTACATGAACCTTAGAATTCATTATGTGAAAATCAACAAGTGAAGTAGTATATTTCGAGCATTTTTATAATCTTTTTTAAATTTAAAAATTGATAATCAATACAAAAGAACACGTTCGTTAACACAATACGGTATATTTAATACAGTAAATTAGATAAATTATATTGATTCCAGTAAATTTTGTGAAAAAATAACTTTTTGATATTTGCTAACACATTGTCCCATGAGAACTTGGTTTTAATGACGATCTAGGATGCAAGATTTAATTTCCGCGACAGCGGGACATTCTAGGAAGCCATTGCCGCCGGGATTGAATGAAATCCTTTTGGAACGATATTTTCATGATGGAAAAAGCAACGATATTGCCGTGGATTACGCTGCACAAATCATACAGCAAGGAAGGGATCACGGTTTATCACCTTATGTCAAATGGCGATCATTTTGCAATTTATCATACGTCAACAGTTTTGAAAACTTTAGAGGAGCAATGTCCAAAGATACTATAGAAAAACTTCGAAAAGTTTATAAGTAAGAGAGAAATATATATGTTATAATATGTACTGTAGATGTTTATGCATTTATGAAAAATTTAAAGATGCAAAAATACACAGAATGTACGTAATATGCCAAAAGAAAAATGCAATATGAAATATTCAATACTCATTATAATATTTAATAGTGTAATAAATCTGTACTTCTACTTTCTTATTTTTGTTCATAAAAATGCAAATTTGCATGAAAATCTACGGTCTAGTTATCATTTTAGATATTTGTTATAAAAAATTAAGAAAACATAGTAATATTTCTTTTTCAATTTACAGAAACGTAGAAGATATAGATTTAGTAACGGGACTACTTTCTGAAGCACCCCTATCTGACTCAGTCTTAGGACCAACATTTCTTTGTTTATTGGGCCGCACCTTTCGGAATATTCGTTTTGGTAAATAATTCACGATATTTACAGTTAATTATAAATATATTACTCTGAAAGTATACAATTTATGGTATAATATTTTATAAATTATGATATAGGTGATAGATATTGGTATGAGAATATGAACACCCCAGGATCGTTTACTTTAAATCAATTAGAAGAAATCCGAAAAATCACAATGACACAAATATTATGCTACAATGGTGAGAGATTGCATTGGGTGCAACCTAAAGCATTTCTTCTAAAAGATCGGTTTCTGTAAGTTTATTGTTAATATAGTAATATATAATTATTTTTCTCGGACAAAAGAAATAATGAATAATTTACATTTTTAGAAACGAAGTGATAAACTGTACAATACACACAAGCGGATCACCAAATCTTTCATTTTGGAAAGAAAGGAACGATTCATAATTCCTTTACTATTTGTAATTGTACATAAGAAATATTATCTAGTTATTATTAACAAAAAATACGAGCATTTATGTTAAACAATATTGTTCCTTATCATTGAAGTTACAAGTCTGTATTTTTTCAGAGAAATTTAAAAAGAAGTTTGCTAAATTAAAAATTAATGAAGAATTGAACAACGAATGAACATGTATTACCATTACTTAAAAGCACGTCTATCTACTTAATATTTTTTATATATTTGTAATATTTGTAACAGTACGATAATTGTATGCAAAAAATGTATTACTTAACGAAATATTTTCATATTTTCTGTACATAAAGTAACATGAAATGTTTTTATAATTTTATAATTAACAGATTATACAGAAAATAATATATAAGTAAAAAATAATAAAAGATTTTTAAAACTTGGAAATGTTTCGTCTTATAATGTACAATTTTTAATAACATTGCTTGATATACAAAATATATAAAACTTTTTTATTGATAATATATAAAATTAATTACTTATAATATATAACAATTTTTTATTAATTTCTATATTATTATAAAAAATTAAGTATGAAAATTGTACATAAGAAATATACAAATTGTTGTTTAAATCGAAAACAAAAAAGTATTTGTATTTTGTTTAATAAAAGATACGCATATTAACCTTTTTCTACATTGTATTGCTAAAATAATATTTTTCATAACCGATCATATTTCTTCTAAGTATTGAACAAATTATTATTTTAAACAATCGTATTAATTTTGAATTGTACTTATTATATAACTGTAATACCGCTGACTTATTACATCACATCATACTTTTTAAATTCCGGAAACGACTGGATACTTTCATTCACAAGTTTAGTTGTTGAATAACTATACTCTTTATCATTTACAACAAAACAATGAGATATACTATTTTTTGTCAAAACACACAATTTAAATTATTATGAATAATTTATTCCATTTCTTTGATTGTACTTTTTTATGGCTTGCCCTATTAATAATTACGATATCTATTCTGTAGTAGAATATTCGGGATAATTCTCGAGTAACGAAGAACAAGAAGGCCATGCAACAGATTGATTCGTTGATTCTCTTCGAGCTGAACTCTCATTGATCAAATGATATTTCTACATTGATACAGAAGAGCTTTTACTGCGCGTATAGTCTGCGCATTACTAGTTTCTGTGAAGGTTGCATCACTACACGTGAAGTTAGGGTATTCGCGTCTCTTCTTAAGTTTTTTCATAAATTTTAAAGACTAAAACGTATAAAATCAAAATGCTGACCGCTGCAAGATTGTTAACTCGTAGTTGTAGCAACATAACCTGCGACATTAGTAGAAAACAACAATTCAGCACAATTCTTAAAAATGTAAGTTTCGATGGCGATCCACGGCGTGCAATTTCATTTACCGAACATTTCTTCGTTCTGTTAAATTTGTACAACGTTAATATCATTTGACCGTCTAATGAGATTAAGCTTGTTATTATACATCTATTTTTATTTCGGCAATATTTTCTACAGTTAAATTCGTTTCATCAACATTTAAGTAATATCTGTTTCGTAGCCGGCACGTGATTCACTTTTTCTAAAGATATTTAGTTTTCATGTATTTTAAATTAATTTTATAAAAAGATAGAGCATTGTTAATATTTATTGTGTATCTATATTCATTATTTGTAACAAACGTTATGAAACGTTTTTGTCGTATTATAATTAATTATAATAGTGGTATGCACTAAATATAACATTTGGAATATATAAACTTAAATATTTTTCAGGCTGCAATTCCTATATTCAGCGTACCCGAACGATTTACAGATCTGCAACAATACAGACACAAGTAAATTGATACTATATCTTGTTACAATTATTTTATATATTGAAATTAACATTTAATTTTTATGTATTGTCAACGACATACCACTAACCGTGATTTTATATGTCAGTTAAAACGTATATCTTATTTATTTAGATCAGAAGGTGTGAAAGGTGCTGTTATTGGTATCGATCTTGGAACAACATTTTCATGTGTAGCAGTTATGGAAGGGAAACAAGCCAAAGTTATAGAAAATGCAGAAGGTTCACGAACGACTCCGTCTTATGTAGCATTTACTAAAGGTTAGAGTTTAAACTTTATTCCTTTTAATTAAATATCATCATATTAGAGAATTGATATTTCCTTAATTCATAATAAAATTTTTAATATAAAATATTTTTAAATAATTTACAAGCATATATATTTATATACGTGAAATAAATATTTAATACTTTTCATTATTGGCAATGTGCATTGTCATTCATTTCATAAATGTTCTTAAAATCAGTAATTTGAATAAAAAGTTCAGTGTGAAGTACATGTATCTATATTAAATTAATTTTAAAATTATTAATTTAAAAATAAGAATCATCTTTAAAATTATTTAATTTTGGAATAATTTTTGTGTTAAACAAAATATAACTGATAAATTAAAACAATATATAATACACAACTTTCAGATGGAGAACGTTTAGTTGGTATGCCAGCTAAACGTCAAGCAGTTACGAATTCATCGAACACATTCTATGCTACAAAACGACTAATTGGACGAAGATACGACGACTCTGAAGTAAAAAAAGATATGTATGTATATACATGTTAATAAATGTTAATAAATATTTTTGTTTTTTAAATTGTCTATAATTTTAGGAAAGCTGTTTCTTACAAAATTGTTCGTGCCTCTAATGGAGATGCGTGGGTACAAGGAGGTGACGGTAAAATGTATTCTCCTAGTCAAATTGGTGCATTTGTACTCATGAAGATGAAGGAAACAGCAGAATCATATTTAAGCACATCAGTAAAAAATGCTGTAATTACTGTTCCTGCATACTTTAATGATTCACAAAGACAGGCTACCAAGGATGCTGGTCAAATTTCTGGACTTAATGTACTTAGAGTAATCAATGAACCAACAGCAGCTGCCCTTGCATACGGCATGGACAAAACAGAAGATAAAATGTAAGAATATATTTAGTTGTTAATATAATATTACTGTAAAATACGTCAAACGAAGAATGATGCCATTATTTTTCGTCTCTTAGAGCTATTAAATGCATGTATATATGCTGAAATTATTTACTGACTAATTAAATATTTATTAGTATTTTAATTATTTAAAAAAAAGCATATTTTAAATATAAAATATATTCTTTCAGTATTGCAGTGTATGATTTAGGAGGTGGTACTTTTGATATTTCAATTTTGGAAATTCAAAAAGGAGTTTTTGAAGTTAAATCCACAAATGGAGATACCTTCTTAGGAGGTGAAGACTTTGATAATGCATTAGTTAATTATCTTGTATCAGAATTCAAAAAAGATGTATGTATATTGAAATAAGTTTTACTATTTTCAATATGCGCTTAAATGTGATTATATGTAATATTTTACTATTTTTATTTTTATCAACAGCAAGGTATAGATGTAACTAAGGATGCAATGGCTATGCAACGATTGAAGGAAGCATCTGAAAAAGCAAAGATAGAATTATCTAGTTCTTTACAAACTGACATAAATTTACCTTATTTAACTATGGACTCTAGTGGACCGAAACATTTAAACCTTAAACTTTCAAGAAGTAAATTTGAAAGTCTCGTTGCTGATTTAATTAAACGTACTGTTCAACCATGTCAAAAAGCACTTTCTGATGCTGAAGTAACAAAATCTGACATTGGTGAAGTATTGTTAGTTGGTGGTATGACAAGAGTACCTAAAGTTCAACAGACTGTACAAGAAATTTTTGGTCGACAACCATCCAAAGCTGTGAACCCTGATGAAGCTGTTGCTGTAGGTGCTGCAGTTCAAGGTGGTGTCCTTGCTGGTGATGTAACAGATGTTCTTCTTTTGGATGTCACTCCTCTATCACTTGGTAAATAACTATTTTTACATATTTTATTAAGATTATTTTTAAACTATGATGATTATTAAGACTAATCTTCTCTCTGATCAAAATGAAGAACTTGATCTGCTGAGTTATTATGCCAAAATAAATTTTTAATCTTTTACATATGATCATAATTAAATCTAATATTTGTATTTTTTAGGTATTGAAACATTGGGTGGTGTTTTCACACGACTGATTTCTCGAAATACCACGATTCCTACTAAAAAAAGTCAAGTATTTTCTACTGCTGCTGATGGTCAAACTCAAGTAGAAATCAAGGTACATCAAGGCGAACGAGAAATGGCTAGTGACAATAAACTTTTAGGACAATTTACTCTTGTTGGAATTCCACCTGCGCCTAGAGGAGTACCACAAATAGAAGTTGCATTTGACATTGACGCTAATGGTATTGTTCACGTATCTGCTCGAGATAAAGGCACTGGAAAAGAACAACAAAGTATGTAAACGGATAAACTAAATCCAGAATAAGTTTTTATAAATGGACCAAAGTGTTAATTCTTTATAAGTATTAACAAAATTGTTCTATTTTTCAATTTTTAATTTTTACTTACAGTTGTTATTCAATCAAGTGGTGGTCTTAGTAAGGATGAAATTGAAAACATGGTCAAAAATGCTGAACAGTATGCTAAGCAAGATAAAATTAAAAAAGAAAGAGTTGAAGCTGTGAATCAAGCTGAGGGCATTATTCATGACACAGAATCTAAATTAGAAGAATTTAAACCACAGTTACCACAAGACGAAGTAAGTTTTTATATACATAACTATATATACGGCACATAATATGTATTAACTTTTTTTTTTAATAACACCGCTTAATAATTTTTACAGTGTGACAAACTCAGAGAATTGGTTGCAAAAGTGCGAGAAACATTAGCTAAGAAAGATGATACAGAACCAGAAGAAATTAAAAGACAAACAAATGAATTGCAACAAGCGAGTCTTAAATTGTTTGAAATGGCTTATAAGAAGGTACGTGATTTATTTGTTACATCTTTTTGGAAATATACATTATTAAATTCATTTGATTATTTACAGATGGCTGCAGAACGAGAGGGACAAAGTCGAAATGAACAACAGCAAACAACAACAACAACAAGAAGATGGACCTGAAAAGAAAGAAGAGAAGAATTAATTCTCGAATAATTGATTGGAAACAGTGATGTGGCAGGCCAATGCCGGGTCCCTTTGACTCGTATCAAAATTTTCATTATACTTATTTCGGAACTAGGTTACTTCAAATACTTACATTTAATGTAATCTAAAAAAATAGAGGAAACAATTTATAAATATATTATTTTATGTACATTGTGCACATAAAATAGAATCTCTCATCACATGTTATTTATATATTTCAGACATTTTATATACTGTGTATTGTATTTGTTATTGCTTGTATTGTTACATTATCTTGAACGTTTAAGACATTCAGTTGATGATTACTTTGTTAGCCGATCATCACGTGCTTCAATAACTGATCAAAGCAACCTGGCATGGACTGGGCTAAAATTAATTACACCCAAACAAAAAATTAATTGTGCATACACAACTATAAGAGCACCAATCATTGCTCGAGGAAAATGCATTTTTATATAGCATGCAGCAAAATTATAACAACATTAATTTTGCACTATAATTTTCGAGCACGTGCAAATTAGTATAATAAATTTAAATCTGAAAGATAAAGTACATAAAGAATATTTTGGAAATGATCAGGTTTAAAAACCTAACTACCATTGGTAATGAACAATTTAAGAAGTTGAACATGTAAATGTGAATATTTATGAAGAAGCTATACATAGTATCAAATTGTTATTTATTACATATTAACAATTTGATAAAAGCAAGCCAAATTGCGAACTGTACATAACTGCTTACCTCATAGCATTTACTGCTATCAGATTTGCAATTTATATATGCAATTATTATATGAAAAGAGCGTGCTGCAAATGCAAGCAAACACTTGGCCATGTTTAACAGTAGTAATAAAAATTGGAAAACAAGAAATGTAATCGTAAAACTTCGTTAATTCAGTATGAATGTGGAGAGAATGCAATGAGTGCTCGATCCATAACAAATTAGAAAATACGCGATATGTAGATTATTTTAGGAAATAATATATTATGGTACCATAATAACCATCTTATTAAAATTTTTTATTTGAAATACAATTTTAGAATTTAATTTTGTTTCCAGTGTGTTATCTAATAAATTTATAAAAAAGTAATGTACATGTAAATATATGCAAAATTGTATAAAATTTGTTTGCAACTATTAAAAATAGAATATTTTCAGTGAGACACATTTTATATTTGAAATGTTCTTATGATTTATGTATTTCAAAATAAATATATTAAGTTATTTCAAAACATTTGATTACTAAATTTGTACTTTTTAATAAATTAAACATGAATTAAGTTAATTTTTTAAGTAAACAAATTAATTGTTTAATACTTTGAAAATGTGAAAAAATTTGTACAAAGACTACAGTAGTGATTTGTAATTCTGTGGAAAACATTTATGTCCATTTTAAACAATTGTGTTTCTCAGTTTATTAGAACTGTATAATTATGATGGTACAATTAATTTCTATGTACAAATAATAATAATAAAACTTAACTAAATTAATTTAATAACTTAATTATAATTTTAAACAAAATCATATACATATAGTTCCTATTCTATTAAAAATAGAAGATAAAGTTCAATAATTATTAAAATAATCTTCATAACAATTATCAATGTTTTTATTAAAAAAATTGATTTAAATAAATACAATCTTAATAATTGCAATAAGTCTTGTATAATGTGTTTCCTTAATAGCCGTTTGTATAATGTATTAGAAATATTCATTATAAGTTTGTATAAACAAATTCATGTAAAACCATCAAGTGTTTCATGCAATAAAGAATGTATTTCTCACAATGTATGTTTTTGCTAAATTTAAATTCTAACATAGATCAAACTATTCTATTTTTAATAGTTGCAAACTTTATATCAACATTAAATATATAATATTAAAAAATGTATATTGATGCAATAATTCATATAGTGCAGTTTTAATGTTGTCTATGATAACTGCATACGTATATATACATATACTTTTCTAAAAATATATAAAAATATATGAAAGATTTGCTACTAAACGTATAAACTATTTTGTCAAATCATTATCTGATTTTACTGAAAGAAATTTTTGCTTAATACATTTCATATCGTCATCATATTGTTTTAAACATATTACTTTAATATATATGTATATTTCGTTCATTAAATGTTGAAAACGTCAAATATTTTCATAAGTCATTGTATATAAAATATAACATTACAATTGCTTATTACGTAACTTATAACACGACAACAGCGCACTCTATTTCTATCGCGCATGTTTATAAGAATACTCACTGGATCTTCAAACAATTTAAAAGTAATATATAAACTATTATAAGACACAAATATCAGAATTACACACATAAAATTTAAACACGAATTTTAAACGCAATAATACTGTATTTATGATTACAATAATACTGTATTTATGAAATAGTATTCAGAAGTTACGAAATGTATTGTAATGGGAAACAAAATATTAACGTTTATAGAGGTAAGCCACGTTTACATTAAAGTTTCGTATTATAATTGATATTAGAATTTAGAGATACGAGCGAAAATTAATATTATTGTAAAAAAATAAAATTTTCAATTAATCGATACGTTGAATCAATTATGATTAAAAGCAAAGATAGGCATATATTTTCGTATACAGCGACTTACAAAAATGCTTAAACATTTTTATATGTATAAAATATAAAATATTTTATTATTTCATTAATATTGTAATGAAACGTGGCCATAATGATTATACTAGTTAAAATTTTCAATTTGAATGATTCGATGTTCAGATTGATAGACGTAAAAATTTTTATAATCAAATGAAATATTGAATATTTACTCATAAATTTGAATATTAATTTTAATATTTATGCATAAATATATACGATATATGATATGTTCACTATTAAAATATTTTCGTAGGACATTGTTTTCCCATAAATCCTGTTAGTGCATGACGCAAACTCTCAATCCGCCAAGTTAATGACGCGAACCTGTTGCGCAGAAGGTTAGTCGATTACCGAAAATCAAAGTGTTAAGAGATTATTCTGTGTGTGATATTTATTAACTGGGTAATTCTTTCATATTCTTTCTTTCGCCATGCTGTTATTAATTTCGTTTAATTAACGTACGTTTTGATTTAGTAATTCATCAAATATTATTATAATTTGTAATTAAATAATCCTTTTCTCTTTGATCGTCTTTTTGATTGTCAAATGTACATTTACTTTAATAGCTCGTATTATGAGCTTTCAAAGTAGCATTTAACCTTGATCATTGTATCATTTTTTATATAATTTGTTTCTTTTATATATTCATTTAAAAGTTTTACTTTTCTTTCGTTCACAGATTAATTATTGGTTGGTTGCAAGGGAAATTTTGAAGCATTACGAAACGTCATGAAATTCAAAAGGATATCGCGAAATTCAAATGATTAATAAATCCGATAGCTCTTCATGGTAAGATAACATTTAATTCATTTTAATAAAGAGATTTAAGCAAGTTTACTAGTGATGGAAAATATGAATAGTGTTGTTCTGAGAATTATTTATTAAATTGAATATAGTAATACTATATCAATAAAAGAATATAACAATTTGGAAATTAATTTATAGAATAAAATCACATTAGGTTACGAAGAAGCATACTTCATTATGTTATATTCGTAAGTTACTTCATAATTTATGTTCATTAAAAGTACAAACTTACGAGTATTTAATTTAGAGTTTTTTATTTTTTATTCTGAGTTCCATTCGAAATTCGCGCGTATTGGGTTTAGATTAGTCAAGAGATTACAGCGCCAACGGTGAAATACGAAAACATTTACTACGATTCTCGAATAGTAATCGATATTTCTCACGATCGATTTTTAGGCGGGAAGCGTGGCAGAAAAATGCAACTCGTCTGTGAAAGAAGTATTATCGAGAAGTTCTCAAATAAAAATTTAAATCAGTAGCTGCTAAATTTGTGTTTTCCTTGAATTTCAGTTAAAATTTACATTCGACTTCAACTCATCAAAATTTGCCAAATTACCAAAAATGTGCATAATCTTTAGTTCCCTAAAGTGACTAATTATTTAACCAAATAATTATTATACATAATATTTCATCGTATTTTCGTACTCTTCGCTCTCCCTCTACTAATCAGTTTTATTTTCAGAAAATTTTTTTGACCACGTGCAATGCGATTGGTAGAGTCAGTGCTTGTTGCGCAATTTAAATATTTTTCTGAACAATTAATTCATTTAAACTATAATTCGCGAAATTAGAGTCAGTGAGTCCGCCGGTTCAAGACTTAAACGTGCGCGTCTTTTACTTTTCTTTTTTTATATTCCTTTGTGATGAATATTCGTTCTCGATATTAGAGTCAGTGCTCAAGAGGATAAGGCTTCTCCAAGAGATGAAGATCGTAAGTAGTTATATATATTATACTTCAGTTTATTCGGTTTTTCAAATTTAAAAACAATATATAATATTTGACTTATTTTGTTACAGACGCTTCATCAATTTTTTTGTATTTTTGGGAGAAAATCCAAAGGTGACTGTAAATCCAAGAATGTAAGAATCCTTTATCTCATTACCTCCAATTTAAGACTTTGCTTTGCTTTTAAATATAAATTCTAATGTTTTGGTACAGATCTTCTATAGTCTTCACTTTCCCTCTTACAATTAGAGAATCTTATGATACTTCAAAAGCTAAAAATGTAAGTACTTTGGCATGTTATATTTAAATTCTATTCTTTATAGTTCTTTTTCTATTAAAGTCGAATGTGAAATTATAATTATAAAATAAAAACATTTCAAATTACTAGCCCCAATTCTTATCATTATTAAAATTTAAATTCTTAGAAATAACATTGTGCCTTTAGAAACAAAATATTTATGTTTTTTAAGAGATCTTTCACGGCGTTCACTTCCATCATGAGATCTCAGTGAAATCTACTTGACGAAGATCTTCACGACTTTCCCTGCTCCAGTGCAGCATCGATGATAACGTTCTTCACATTTATCCCGTGTGTCGCATGCATTTATGTTCCTCCGGTCACTCAATCATGTCGTAGGGCGAAAGGTCTGAATCGGCACGGGTGACTGGTTGTATACGTAGAACTTTTGATGAGCATAGTGACCGCGGGTATTTTTTATGCCCATGAGTAGTAATATTTTTCTATGTATTAGATCAGGATAGGGCTTCTTGCACGTCGCGATTTTAATAATTAGAATATGTACATTTATAGTAATTACTTATAAAATCAGAATATCTTCAGTATAAAAGTAAAATATCCATATGAATATTCATATGAACAAATAAATTGTAAATATTTATAAATAATTATTATTAAAATGATTTCGTTTCGTTGAACGGGCATTTTAGTAGTAGTAGAGAAGACGGATACCCTCCGACGATGAAAGATGCAGTTATTACTTATTGATGTAGTGGCAATATCTTTTGTTATAATAACCTGTTAATTAATAATTTCCAATTTCATCTTCTCAATAATAGTATTGATTGATTGAATTAATTAAGTTTTATAATTATGAATTTCAGTAGAATTTGAAATATAACAGATTAGAATTCTTTCCGTAGAAAAATGTATGAATTTTTATGTGCAAGAAGGTACTTCGCGACAGGCAGATTTTTGAATCAAAGCAACAAGTTTGAACACTGCAAATACTTTTGTATTTTCGAAAATGTGCTTTGATAAAGAAGTCGCCTGAGATTATTTCTATTAATATTTAATTTAGAGCCAGTTATTTAATTTTGATTGTTTGAGTCAATTGTTAAATTTCACAGTATCTTTTTTAATAAATATAATTCTTGTTCACTGTCTTTCTTCTCTTGCAATTTCATAAAGTTCTGAAAGAGTAGAGTCATTAGAGTTTGAAATAAAATGATAAAATAGTCCGTTAGATGCAAACTATATAAACTAATTATTTTTTTAGTTCAGGATTTTCAGGTTTAACCCCTTCCGTGTTCATTGTCAGGATCTCACTCACGTGCCCAGGTGCTACTTGGATGGGTGAAAGACATTGGGCACGATGGCCATAGTTTGTAATTTTATAAAATATTTTTCAGCGATTGATAGTGTGTTAGCGTATCGTGCACGACGTAGTTCCTGCATGTGTGTGTATGATTAGAATGTGGAATTGCGTCGTTTCTGTTGTTTCATTCATTCCATAAGTTGAAATATTTAAGATATTATTCGTTAATTTAAAGTATGAATTTATCATCGTAATATCTAATAAATATATTACAATTATACAATTAATTATAATAATGATTCCAAGTTAACTCGCACATGTAATCTCTACAGAAATTATATGTACTTTTTCTCAGTTATTAATATCTCACATAAAACGTATTTTAGTCGCGTTTTGCGCAATGGTCGCTACTCATTGTCAGTCGATTTCAGGAAAATGGTACGTAAATTAGAGTGTGAAAGTTGTGTGTTAAACTCGGGTGTCGGAGGCGTCCCGGGACGTCCTCTCTAGTGTAGGTCTGCGCCCGAGTGGTATGCGTGAGAGCCGTGGAGTGAGTGTGTTGGTGTGCTCGTTTTGCTACTTTTTAAATATAGGACGACTCATTAGGATAGGTAGCTTACTTTCTGGTGTGCCTGTATTTAGTTATAAGTAGGTAGGGCCGGGCAGGTTGGCACAGTCTCTGGTCGCGTGTCCCCTTTTCGCGTGTCCAACCTGTTTCAGGAAATCTAATTTGAAAAATCGACAGTGAAATTGGTACAAATGGAGCATGCCACTTGTTTCTGGTTTTATTCTTCGATTTTTCGAATTTAGTATCGCGGTCGCGATCGCGGGTAAGTCGCGAGTAGGTCCCGAAACGTACGTTTATGCAGGTATTGCTCGAGCACGCACGTGCAAACGACTAACGATCACTATGATCGATTGTCGTCCATGTGTGTTGGGGTTAGCTTATGCAGTTTATTTTTTGGTTTGCGATTAGAAAGACTCGAGCTAGACGTAAGTTTCAGCGGGCATTGCGCTCGAAGAAAGAAGAGGCTAAAAGCCGAAGAGGCCCGGCAAACTGCCACGAAGAGGGTCGCAACAAATGGTTTCTCATCCTCTGGATCATTTAAATGATTCCAAAGCATGGGATGTCATTCTCGTTACTACTTTGTCACTATGCTCTTTTAGTATTTGTAGTTATATTATTTTTCTTCTCCATCATCATTCATCATTGTTTCGGGCAAATCGCGATTTTTCTTGTTAGTGTTGCGAAAAATTGATTACGGGTGAATTAGAGTTGCGAAAAAATGACAATCGTGTTTGCTTTAGAGTTGCGAATTGTTATACCGCGATTGTCTTTTACAGTTTTGATTTGAACTTTATTAGTTGTCTTAGTGTTGTACATAGTAGAATTTATCTTGCATTCTGTTGTTTTAAATTTTAAAGTATTATAATAGTTGAGTAGTTTTTTGTTCATAGAGTTTTGTATTATTCGTATTAATTTTCATTAAATTCTTTTCATGCGATAGTGTTGCGATATTATTTTATCACGATTTCCAATTACATTTCCTCTTAGTGTTACGATAATGAATGATCGCGTTTCTTGCCATCAGATGCGATGTTTGTTTACATACCTCATCTGTGGATTTATATTAGGTGGAAATAAATTAGATTTTCATTTATATATTTTTTAAAATTAAATTTATAACCAAGTAGAATATATTTAGATTTGTAATTAAATAGGGAATATTTAAATTAATAAGTCATTTCATTTATAATCATTTTACGTACATATTGTATTATAACAAATACCAGATGACATATTTGTCTATTCAAACCAACGGATGATCCTCCTTTTTCAAACGTTTCTATAAATTTTTTTCTTAAACTATATTCAATTTGTTCAAATCAAGAAAAAATATGATGCGATGTGAGGTATTGAAATGGCATTTATTTTAAAAACAAATTGATCCATTTTGTATCAAAATTAAGCCTTTAGTGCACATCTAAAACCAAGATTTCCAGCTGTTGTGTCTGGAGTATTTTGGCTCCGAGCAGCGCATCTGTATCGAAAACAGTAACTCTTGTGACAAAGGTAAGAACCGCCTTTCTTTACTTTATCTGTACTGTGAGGTGGACCGTTCTAAAAGTAGTTTCGTATTATAAAGTTGTTATAAAAAAAGAAAAAAAAATTTTAAAATAAAGAAAAAAATATTAAGAACATATATACAGGATTATTAGGTCCGCCACGTGCTTTGGTTTCAATTGTCCACCAATCAGCTGTCCATTCCCAAACATTCCCTATCATATTATGTAATCCGTAATTATTTGGCGGGAATTCTGTAACAGGCGATGTACTTTCGTATCCATCTTCCTTGGTATTATTATTTGGAAAATCACCTTGCCACGTATTCGCTCTGAAAGTTATTTTATTTAAATAGAATTAAATTTTAAATAATTTTTTATAAAAAATTATTCACCTATGTTGACCGTTCGGAGTAAATTTATTCCCCCATGAATATAGTTTATCCGACAGTCCTCCCCGACATGCGACTTCCCATTCGGCTTCCGTAGGTAATCTTTTTCCTAACCATTCGCAATAGGCAGTGGCATCGTTCCACGATACATGAACGACAGGGTGGTCCATTCTGTCTGAATTATTCAATTTTACATTCTTTTGTCTCCAATTTCGAACAACCGGAAAAATAAAATAAACGTACTCTTTATATCAGAATTAGGACCCTCTGGATGTTGCCAGTTGGCATTTTTTACTTGTAACCACCAAGGCGCTTGAGCAACTGCGTGCGTTATGTTCGCTCGAACTTTTTCTTCTAACAAACCTCCAAATACGAATGAATCTCCAAATTTTTCGGCTTCTGTTCGATGATTAGTCGCGTGAACAAATCTTTCAAAATCACGATTGCTCACTTCCATCTCGTCTATATAAAAACTATCTAGATAAATTTGTTGTTTCGGTCCTTCGCCGTCAGCAACGAATACAGGATCATTTGTGCCGATCGTGAAAGTACCCGCCTTTATCTCAACCATGTTTTTTAAACGATCTATGCGATTCGTAGCAGTATGTTCGTAAGTATGAGGTGGATCATTCGCTAAACAATAATCTGCTTCATTCTCGTAGAGGTTCTCTGTAGTAGTTTGTCTGCTATGGCTGCAATCACCACAGTGAGAAGATTCTTTACTTGAGTCATCTGTTTTGAAACTTACCGCTACGGTACATAATGTAATAATTGTGAAAAGAGACAATATTTCTGATTTTTGCCACGTTGTGCTCGTCAAACCTTTCATTTTACGATGTAAGAAAATTGATGCATATAAAATTAATAAATTGATTTAATTTGACTGGTAATTGTAAGAAACAAATATCTATAAATTCGTGGTTCGAGGAATGTTATGATCAATGATAAAACTCGTCATCTTGAAGAAGTAAACATAAACACACATAAATTAATGATGACGATGTGATAACCTCGAATCTTTATATTCGTTATAGTAAGAAAACTGAAAATCCCTAGTTAGCTTAAATTAATTTTCATCTATTGGTAATATTTCAACCATGGAGCGAGAATGATATAGGGAAATCGATCTCTTTCATCGATACATCGATTCCTCGGTATCGATGTGCAACATATATATGTGTAATTTGTACGTGGAACATAACCTATCATGAAATGCCACGTACTGTTTATCTGTAATTTACGTACGTAGAATGTCTCGAAGATTTTTTCGTTCATCGTGACAGTAGCTCATAACCGAAATAGTAACAGTATAATAGAATTGTTTAATTCAATATATCGTTGTTATATACTACATATAGCTACAATGGCTTCCTCAAGACGTTTCAAACTGTTATTTTATGCTCTCGGCATTTTTGTATGTTATTTTCATTTTGGCATGTTGCAAGAGAAGATCACACGAGGACAATACGGAGATGAAAAAAACAGTGAAAAATTTACGTATATGTTTACGTTAGTTTTCTTCCAGTGTCTAATTAATTATTTATTTGCTAAGACTAGTTTATTAACAATTATGAAACAGGGCGAGGATACTACTCCAAAAACTTATTACGCACTCTCTGCCCTCACTTATTTACTTGCCATGGTATGCAGTAACATGGCATTACAATTTGTCAGTTATCCAACACAAGTGATTGGAAAAGCTGGTAAACCGATTCCTGTGATGATACTTGGTGTACTACTGGGGAACAAGGTATTTTGCTTTGCCTTTTGATTCATGTATCATTCACAAATTTTGTAATGTTTATCAATTTTAATTTTTATTTTTCTTTATATTATTATTTTTCAAGAAAAGATATTTAGAATCTATATCTCATATCTATACATATATATATATATGTATAGGTTTTTTGCATTCAGATATTTACACAATATATTCGTAATTTATAACAATGGAACGCATTATCTTGCAGGTTTATCCAATTAGGAAGTACTTGTTTGTATTTTTAATAGTCATTGGCGTAGCTTTATTTATGTACAAAGACGTGAATCCATTGAAAAAACATTCCGAGGGACAAACAGGATTTGGAGAACTATTGTTATTACTTTCATTAACAATGGATGGTCTAACTAGCGCTGTACAAGAAAGAATGAGATCCGAACACAATCCGAAATCTGGTCATATGATGTTGAATATGAATGGCTGGTCTGTGATGTTTAGTGGCATTGTCATCCTAGTCTCTGGAGAGCTTGTAGAATTTATTCAGTTCTTACAAAGATACCCTTCTACTATATGGCATATAACTACCTTTTCTATAGCAGGAGCGTTTGGACAATACTTTATATTTCTCACCGTTGCGGAATTTGGTCCATTACCATGTTCTATTATAACAACGACTAGAAAATTCTTTACAGTCTTAGGTTCAATACTTATCTTTGGTAACAGTCTGACCTCTAGGCAATGGTTAGGTACGTTTATAGTATTTTCGGGGCTGTTTCTAGATACTATGTATGGTAAAGACAAGTCTCCTAGAAAAGATGTAACGAAGTAGCAAATGAACGCGGGCACGTTACCTGAGGGATCTTAACTCTTCGAATAGAAGGTGATTTCTTATTTTGAAATTTATTTGCGCTGCTGGTCGCATTATGGTGAAATTCAAACTTAAGGACATCGCATCATGAACAATTATGTGTACTGTCTTCGGCTTCCTATCCTTTAATTTCGCTCGCTATCGGCGTTTACGAATATACATACACGTGCAAATTCTTTTTTTACGGATATATACAGTAACAGCTATATGCTAACACATACTTTATATTATAACGTTAAAATCTTACGTATTACTATAGCGATGTTTGGTTTATTTTCAAGTTGCTATTCTGCCAAATATATATTTTTATTATTTTTATAACGACTGAATGTATGAGAGTACGTAACATCGAATTTAATTTTATTCACTGTATGTAAGTGTATGGCTACCACTGTATATCATACATGTGTGTATGATGCGCGTTGTATGTTTAGAACTTGTTTGTAACTATGTATGTATTATACCAATCAAAATAGCATACATTTGTACGCATAACGTTCCACATATACTTCCTTCGTTTTATATCTTTGTGACAGTTTCAGTCGAATGATACTTACAAATTCTTTTCCTGAATCATATCATATCAAGCGCCATTTACGGGAAAAGAATGTGATCGGTATCGTGACAATGTACATGATAAAAAAGAAATCGATTATTATAAAATAAAGAGAAACTACAATCATTCGGTACATGATTTGTTTATTTTTCCTACTTTGCTATTATTTACTTTTGCTGTCGTTTCTGATTGAGATATCTTTATCAGCAACAATTTACATATGGCAACATGTATATTTTACTATATGCCAAGTTAACTATATCACTATAATAAGTGAATAGAACGAATTTAGTTGAAAAACATTTAGTTTAAAAGAAATTAACTCGCGCGTGTGTTGCGCGCAAAATAGGTTTTTTCAAAGATCGGAATCCGTTTGTTATCGACATTGACGACAACGCCGACGATGGTTAAACAGATAATAACTATGTCTGAATGAGCTTTAGGAAGGGAGCGTAATCAGTTAAACGTAATGCATCATAAATGCGCAGACCGCTTCTCAAAAAGTAGTTTAACGTATTTCAGCAAACAACACGTATATATGTACTTAAATCAGAAGTGAATATCCGAAGATTAAATGAGGAGTAAAATGCATATACTTTTACTGAAAAGTTGTGCGTATATTGCTATATTATCGATATGGTTACCGGTTACTTACGCGCTTCTTACAAACGGTAAGTTACTTACAATCACAATGAATTTCACGCATGTGCCAGTTTGATCGACATGCGCGTTATAATTTTCTTCATGGTCTCGCAATATTTGTGTATAAAATTTGTCTTCTTTACAAACACCGACTCATCAATGGAGATGAACAGCACGTAATTCAAAAAACGGACACGATGGGAATTTTCCAATAGTATCGATTAGTCTCGATCTACGCATCTCGTTAGCGCGCTCGAATATTTAAATTGGTACAAGAGTGCCAATTCTAGAGTAAAAATTTTCGGGGAATTTCGCAGACCTGTCTTGTTTGTCATTCGTGTTTGAAAAAACATGTTTTACCTGGAGAAAGAGAAAGAAATATTTCGCTTGTAGAATCGTTCCTGAGTGACTTGCCAAACGATGTCGAAATACGCGACATGAATCAACCGATACTGACTACGAGAAACAGAGTAGAAACGAAGCAAATAACGAGAAACGACGAAGAAGAATCTGACAGAAACGAAATGAAGGAAAAGGAGAGAGAGATGAATTGCACAGATCGTTCTATAGACGATTTCCCGAAGGATCTGTTCACGTATGAAGAACGTCGTCACGGAGCGGTAGTGCTACACGTTTTTCTCGGATTATACTGCTTCCTATTGACGGCGTTCGTTTGCCACGATTATTTGATACCTGCCGTCGATCGCATATGCGTTAGCATGAATATAAGCACCGACGTTGCTGGAGCGACGTTTCTCGCAATGACCAGTTCCTTCCCCGAATTATTCGTCAACGTGATTGGTACTTTTCTGACAGAGTCAGATCTTGGTCTCGGCACCGTGGTCGGTAGCGCGGTATTCGACACTTTTGCAACTCCGGCTTGCGGAGCGTTGACTGCTTATTCCGTAAGTACACACGTACACAAAGTATTATTCTACCGATACTATACGGTAGAACTCCGTTTATGTGGATTCTGTTTATTTGACCTGAATTTCAATCGATGCTCGATTAAATGAACTGTGCTTATTTAAACTTCCATCGCATGAAAACGAAAAATCGCTAATAAAAAGGGAAATCAGTAGGATTTTTTTAACTCCAGTTATATAAACTTGTACGTATAAATGGAGTTTTATTGCACTTTTATCTATGTAGTTTAAAATAATTGTCACATGATTACGAAAATACGATAACTGAATATGAAGTGATTCGTATGTACGTATAAATATAACATACAACATACGTATAAATATAAAAATAAAGGAAAAAGTCTCTTATAGCTGGGCATATAACCAGGTAAATCGATTATCTCGTTCATTTGATCTTCTCGTCACAGTAACAGAGTTTTAGATAAAGGACGATAAGCATCCCGTTTAAGTATATTTAGATCGATCGTATCGAATATCTATCTCTTCTGTTTATCTTCCATTGACCTTGTTAACATTGTATCGTACAATTATTTCTTTCATAATTCTCATGTACATATCTCTATACTTGGAAGTCAGAAGAGGTTTGTCTGAAAACGATCATTTTCAATTCAATTTCTATTTGTTTCTAATTCGTTTCTTTTCGATTTAGGCGATATCCTTAGAATGGCGAATATTATCGCGAGATTGTACAATGTACGTGATATCTGTTGGAACATTGGTAGCAATAATGTGGGATCAACGGATTGAATGGTACGAAGCGATGATATTGTTAATATTGTTCTGCATTTACTTAATCTTGCTGTTTTGTGGCAAAGGTATTAGATTGTGTTGCGGTACAATCCTTCCTTCCAATTCCGAATCAACGACGGAGTGTAAGTAGCAATTTTCCAGTAATTCGTTCCTTTTGTTTGTTCGTTTCGGAAAAATAATAACTCGTTGCAATTGTAGTCTCTAACGTTGATGAGAAATTGCCCCGCAATGGCTCGTACAAACTGCGCGCTCTGAACAATGTTGTTTCTACAAATTCTAATTTGGAAAGTCAGCAACAAGATGGAATAGGCGATTTCAAAAGTACCGAGAAATTGGAGAGTCGTCCTGTTTCTGGTATGTATCTAGGTGTGTGTGTATACTGGCCAAAAAGTTTGGATGCGCGTTCTGTTTGTGACCTATATACAACGAAATCGAAAGAGTAGATTAGTAAGATTCGTATAATATTATTAAAACTGAGGTAATACAGCAGTATATATAATATTCATAACATGAATAGTAAAAATAACAACGTATAATATTCAAACATGTGTAAACATACATACAAAAACAAAAAATATAGAACTAGACGCAACAAATTTTACAAGTACCATCAATATGAATATTATAGTTTGGGATAGCACGGTAGTCTTTGGAGATTGAGAATTATCAAAAAGTTAATTCTTAGCAATAATACTACGAACAGATTTCGATATTCACGTATCTTAAAATTGAATTTAGTTGTAAGTGTTCTTTTAACAAGATCGAGATCTAAAACATACAACGAAAGCAATTAAGAATTAATTGCTAAAGAACACTTCAAACTATGAAATCTTTCGTCATAGTCTCCAGATCTTGAGTTAAACTAAGTATCCAAACTTTTAGCTGTCACTGTATACATATGTGTTTTTTTTTTTTCGTATAATATTTCGAATTAAATAAAAAGTTAGATATCAACGTGTACATACGTTGTTGTTCCTTTGTACTTATTTGCAGAATATTTATTTACTTGGCCAAGGGAACGAACTGTGATCGCAAAATGTTGGTTCCTGTTTTGCTGGCCATTGAAATTTTTGCTATACGTAACGATACCAGATGCCAGGACAGAACGATTAAAACATTGGTATCCACTGACGTTTGTCATGTGTCTGATTTGGGTCGGGATATCTTCTTATTTAGTCTCTTGGATGACAACAGTTGTCGGTGATACCATAGGTATTCCTGATTCCATTATGGGTATTACATTTCTGGCAGCTGGTGGAAATATGCCGGAAATTGCATCCATCGTGATTTTAGCCAGACAAGGTAATTTCCTTTTATTTCTTTTCTGTCAAAACTTCTTATCTGTTATATTGTTGTAAAAATACGTATGTATCGTACATACGTAAATCGTTGCTGAACAAATGTCAAATAACGTATATATCTAGGGGACGGAAACATGGCGATGAGCAACACGTTAGGAGCAAATATTCTTGATATTTTACTTTGCTTGGGCTTACCGTGGATGATAAAATGTCTAATGAAAGGAAAAGACGTAGAGATCGTATCAGGATCTATATCCTACAGTGTACTTTCAACCATTGTTTGCATAGTGATCCTCTATGTAGTTATAGCATGTTTCAACTTTAAATTGAACAAACAAGTGGGAATCATATGTCTGTTGGTATACTCGATATTTTTAATATTCGCCATTCTTGTGGAAATGAACGTTTTCTACGTGGCGAATTTACCAATCTGCCATGATGTCAATTGATTAATTCTCTTCGCATGCACAGTTCGTGTAATAGTTTTTTGCCCGTTCTCTGTGCTATAGGATTCTAATCGTTAATCTCACAAATCTCGTTAATCTCGACAATTTTATTAATTTTGTTAATGGAAAGGGAGAAACAATTTCCTAAAAATTCAAATATCGTCTATCTGTTTCCTTCGCGAGTATTAAAGACGTCATATGTAGAATACTTATGAGATTCGTCGATGATGGCAAAGCTAACGATTAAAGATCGAAGCTACGACAGACAGCTACGAATATTAGTGAAAATTGAAACAAAAAAGAAAAAGAAACAATATGTATCTATGATTTTTAACCCATCACAAAGCGGAAAATTTCGTGAGTATATCTACCAAAAACGCGCAATAGCGGCTAGTGACTTGTGAGTCACGAGGTATTTATATAAAACATAAGTGACTTAAATGTAAGTTACCGGTAAACTGCGTAGTAAGCTGAACTACTGTAGTGTAAAAAGAAATGGTTCAGTTAAAAAGTGAGTAGTTTCAAAAATGTAATTTAACAATCTGGTGTAATTGATTTTTTTGGACAGACGCACGGTACCAATATATAATTGCTGATCGACGCAGTTTTCATTATTTTCTACATAATTGTACGAATCTACTTATGTCGAAAAACTATTAGTTTAATAGATATTTTAATTTTTACCTAAAGGTAATTTGATCATAAGAATACCGCTCTTGTCTTTCGCTGTTCTTTTATAGATTTTCTATGAATTTTACAAAATCTCTGATAGTTTTTCATACAAGATTTAATACTTTCCTTTTATAAAGAATATATAATTTTTATCTGAACCGTTTTTTTTTATATCGCAGGTAATTTGCATTTACAGATTATAACCGGTGGTACTTTGTTTGTTTTATACTCTGATATAATCAATTAGTATAAAAGGATAGTAAATATTTAAATCGGAATTAATTATGAATGATTTTGTATACTATGTACGTACATGTGTTGGTAACGTATAATTTAAATCGTGACGTGAATGGATTAAAATTCGATAAAGGAGAGTAGGGAAAGTAGGAAGCTCAAAGTTGAAGCGAGGATCGAGTGTGATAGCTACGAGTTACCCACGTTAATCAATAGTGAGATGTATATTTTTAATAAAGAATAATTTATTTTTCGCATCCGCGGTGAATGAATTCGACGCAAAGGAAAAAATATGTCGGTAATCGGTCGAGCAATGCGCATTAATTGACGCATTCTTGTGTACGCATGGCGATACAGTTGGTTCTGGTGTTATAACTTGTAGGTATTGACAAAACGCGCGTACGTTCGCAACGTTATCGATGAAACGCAGACGCACGCACATGTACACGCATATAAACACATGCACGTACGCATAAAGCTATACTATACTATATGCGTATTACACAATAGTATAGTATGGACGATAGATATAACGAGACGAAGGAAGGTGCAATGGAATAATGCATAGGATAACGTGTTTCTTTTATTTATAATCCTTTCAAAATAGTCCCCTAAATACTTAATACATTGCTTAGAACGTTCGTACAAGTTTTCGAAAGACTTTGAGAAAATGTTCCGTCTTGTGAAAATGTGAGTGTATGTGAGTGTGTGTTACATATCTCTTCGAAACGTTAAATTATTTGTTGAATGAAACGCTGCGCTGTTTTCGTTTTTTTTTCTTTTTTTTCTTTTTTCGTTTCACAAATTCACAATCGTAGTCTCGGGGGAAAAGAAGAAAGAAGTCGGCAGAAGGAAAGTAGAAGACAGATCGAAGGAACAGTGACCATCCGAATCCCCTCTTGGCCCCTAGGATTTTAGGGTTTTCGACGTTGAGAAGAAACATTTTGAAAAAATGTTCGCGTATTCACGCGGAGGACAAGTTACGTATGTACATGTTATACGTGACTGGTGACTGCCAGCTTGGTGAAATTTTCGTGCACGTTATTATTATTCCCTTTTATTGACAAAATAGTTGACGAAATAGTACTACGTTCGTATTGAACACTTTTATTCGAAATCGATCTCATTGTACCACGTCGCTTGTATTCATTGGATCAATGTAGAAACATAGATAGGTAGATGCGTACACGTGTTATCGACAGTTTAAAAAGATCTGGCTCTCTTTTCATATCAGTGATTAGAATTATGCAACACGTACATGACATACATACACGTATGTACGTTACCTACTATATACATGTGTTCTACTCGCTTAACCCGACTGCTTAACCGGCTGTCGCGATTCTATCATATATAGCCGAGTTTGATACAATTCGATTCGATTATGCGTTCTTGGTCGTCCTTATTGCTCGTCGATTAAATCACTTTATGGACGTAAAGTCCACAACGAATCGGAGCCCCAATCGATTTAATCACAGTTGGATCGATCGTTCGTTGATTAACACAATTCCTTATACTTTTGCGGGTCCCGATTGAACGATAACAATCAGCCGCGTAAACGAAGATAATTCAATAACGTGTATACTATTTGAACTGGATAAGATAACGGATGAGAGATCGACTATATGTACTATATACATGTATACGTAAAAACGTATGTGCTGTAAGAACATATGCGTTTTTGATCCTCAATGTCGTCTCAATAATAACAGTGTCGTAATTCTTCCTATCGATTTCTGGTACACATTCTCTACCTATCTATCTACAAATAGCGCGTAAATAATACCCTTAAAATCGTTTACATTTTTTGAAACGGGAAACAACCTCGGACACAATCTCCTCGATTCGTTCGAAACGAACGAATAAAATAACCAACGAACAATCTTGATTCGAACGTAACGCGATCAAGCGTTCAGTGAAAAGCATCTGCAAACGATCAAGATTGTCTCATCCATTTTTAACATTAACATCGTCGCCTTCGCTTATGTTGGCTTATATGCTCTCCGACCTCTTTCTTTACCCATCCTTCCTTTTTCTTCTCTCCCCCTTTCTTTTTCTCTCCGCCCTTCCCGACAGCTTCCTTCACTCCCCAGCCGCCTCTTTTCCGTCCTCTTTCCGAATCACGTCAATTATCATCGATTATGCAGGGGATTGTTCGCGCGGAACACAGTTGAGGCATTTCACACGTTTTAACGATCATTCGCATCGTGGCTCATTGTTTCGATTCACGGCAAAACGCTCGACGTTTTGGCAGTTTGATATCATCCTATCGGTTCGAATTTTTCCATAACCGCGTTTTAGGTTGCCTTTTTTTAGTCGCCGCGTCCTCGAGATCGCGGCCAATCGAATACATATATAGTACATATTTGCACGCCTCTGTACACATTTGCTCGTGTTATCGAGTTGTTGTTGTTGTTGTTGTTGCTGTTGTTGTTATTATTATTATTATTATTATTATTATTATTATTTATATATTATATATTATATAACAATATATTACGTTTCGATAAAAATTTCTGTGGAAAATATAGATCATAACCTGGATGAAAAATCGCTAAATAATTAGCGTAATCGGCAAAAGCGTAGCCAGCATTGCGATCGGTATTCGATCGTTGTCATTTTAATTATCGATAGTTAATCGCGTAGCTACCGAACCGATCCCACCAACGAGTTTGCTGCGTTACTCCCTGTGTTATCCGAACGTATTTAACGCAGGTATTTACATTCGGATATGCTTATGTATCTACTTATCATGTACCCGAATACACGCCAGGGATCAAAGAGAGTCGCTAAACAGCAACGTAATCGTAACAGTTAATAATGATTTTACTATGTACAATATCGGCAACGGTCGATGTAGCTTCTCATCGTCCCCCATATTTGTCCCGAAGTTTGATCACTTATTCGAATATCAGTGGAAATCGTCTCTCTTTTCCTTCTCTCTCTGCTCCCTCCACCGTTCGTAATTCCCTCTCGCTGATTTATCAATCAAATTATTTTTATCTTACGATATTGTACCTCCCTCCGGATATACACACACGGATCGTTCGTCTTCGCAGGATTGTTCAACATTACCCGGCGCGTGACTGACATTGTGTGTAATTTGCAAACGATCTTGCTAATTCTACGAGGCTTCGCGCTGCGTCGCGCCGTTTCTCATATCAGGACGGTTTTCATATCGGACAACTAAACGCGAAAGAAACGTATTGCTCTAATGTACGTACAAGAGACAGCAGACAGTCGAACGAATCCAACGAAATAAGCGTACAGCGGAAACCGTGGTTTTCCCGCGCATATATGTACCTAACAGACCTCTTCTTCGTCTTGAGCTCTTTCGTCCTTGTCGCGCGCGTTCTCTTTCCTCGCTCGCTTCGGTACCGCGTAATTATTTCTCTTCTTCCTGCCGCTCACCGCCGCTCGTGTTATTCTCTCATACCCCTATTTATCCAAGTACTTATGTACATACTTACTCTAACTACTTACCTTAACTAGCTACGTCTACCTACTTACATATCTACCCGCCTATGTCGTTTACCTATCCTACGTAGCCGTTCGTTTTGGGTTCGGTTAACTAGCAAAATCGCTAGTTAACAAACCTGAGCTAGCGTTGCCCGTCTGCGACTACGAACGGCATGGCAAGAATCATTTTACGCTTACGTGACGCCGTATGAAGAATCAGATAGATCAGTGGTACACACGTTCGAAAACTATAATCAATCGTATATTATGCGTGCGTGCGTGCATGCGTTCGTGAATGCGTGCGTGGATCTGTATGTTAATGAGCGCGAATCCCGACGCGTTTCACACGGTACCTTCTCGTATTTTTGGTTGGTTCGTTCAGTTATTGTACACCGGAATAGAGGATGGAAGGGTGAGAAATGGTACAACAGATTCTTGGAAGCGGAAAGAAGTAGCCGGAAGCGACAATACCGCGTTACGTAGTCGTAATAAAGACGCTACCAATAAACACGATAATTCTAACTTCGAATGAACACCTGGCACAGCTGAATCACGGATGATAATGGCTCGACTCGAAGTTTTAGATCGTTTTAGAAAGAGATTTTTAGAAAACTCGCGACATTATTCCCCTCGAAACGAAAGTTTTACGCAAAGAAATGTTCCAATCGCTCGTTGAATCTCGTTCTCTCCCGCGTTGCATCTCAAGTTACCTCTGTACCGAAGAAAAATGGCGAAAAGAATGATCGCGTGTACGGTTGAGAGTGAAAATCGTGTCTGTAATTGATTCGTGAACATCTATCGTGAAATATCGAACGTAATCACGGTGGTAACCGCAATCGCAATCGCAATCGCAATCGTAGCCGTAACCGTAACCGTAACCGTAACCGTAACCGTAACTCGTAATAGTATTGTCGTCGATTCATTCTCACGTGAATTAATTTCTCGCCACGGTTTCGCCGTGCGAACCGCGCACCAAGTACCTTATTCGAATGTTTCTTTTTCTCGCTTAATCTTGTGTGATCTCGTTTGGCATTCGTTCCATCCACCAGCGCTCGTCTTTGGAACTCGGCTCCGATCGATCCAGTCTCACTCTATTGCCAAGATCAAACACACATAAACGTGTCAACGTGGTTCTCATTGTATCTCGCAAAACGGTAGTTTGCCGGTCAGCTCTTTCGTCTGCTCTTGATCTTGGCTGTTGGCGCCCTCGCTTTTCGGGCTGCCTCCGTCCTCTAAGGAGCCCCCACCACTACCGTGGGGGCAAATTGATTGTCATCTGAGCGCCAAGGTTGATATCATCGGAGGTCGCGACGGTTTGTTATCGAGAATTCTTTCGATCTCGCTCATAATATTGGCGTTCAATTTTGGAATTAGCTGCAACGACGCAACGTTTTATAATCGTGTCCCCTGTCCCGTTCGCGGTTATCGAAGACGACGTTCGAGTAGGAGTGTGCGAGAATCCGAAAATAGATGGACGGGTCGATTCTTCCGACGCAAGAAGAGTAACGTCGCGTTTGACGTTATTTTCAAGTACACGCTATCTCCAAACATTTTCAATATAAACGAAACATTTGCAACGTCTATCTTAGCTATCGGCACAATTTAAAATATCACATTTTACACCTTGACCGTGCTTTGTTCTTCAACAAAAAAAAAAAAAGATAAGATCAAATTTTTCTATTTTTTTTTTTTAGCGTCTGGAAAGACCCAGCTTCGCTCATTTAAGGTCGATAAATCGATTAACTGCATAAAACAAAAAGTAGAGAAATTGATGAAATAACACGTGTACCTCTCCATTCTCCTCTAGAAACTCAGTTGAAGTAATTTCCATATCATTCGATACGCTTTTTCAACGGCTATTTTATTTTTATTCCAATATTCCGGATTTGTACGAATTACTAATTTCAGAATAATATAATTTCTTCTTGAAAATAATTTGAATAAAATGAGAAATGTTTTCCAAAATCTCCTCCAAATGTTAAATTTATCTTTGTAAAAATCTTCAAGGCACTTTTTCCAAATTATTCACGTGAAACAATATTCTGGCTCAGAAAGATCAATGTCACAATAACGAACGAATGTTCTCAACGTTAAACATACGTGAATTTCTTTTTCTTTGATATAACCATCATCATTAACGATTAATCAGGTGTACAAATTAATCGTAAATTTATCATTTGCAAAAGTGGAAAATAATTTCCATCAATTTGTTCAGATTCGAATTCCTTTTCTAAAAAGATATAGCAGTTTGGCGTCAAAAACTCAGTATTGATTCATCAACCCTCTTCGACCCTTCAATTCGTTTGTTCTCGCACAGTCCTAGTTTCGAACTATGTCAAATTTTACTATTAAAAATAATTACCTGTAAACTTTGAAGACTCTCGTACAATTGATCTATGTTTGATGCACCGAGGAGAAGGCACTGAACACTTTCATTCTTTAAAGACCACGCGATAGCCAACTGTCCGAATGAGCAGCCGAGTCGTTCGGCGAGTGCGCACACGTCTCGCAGTTTGTCCGAATATTTTCGTGTCTCGTCATCGGCTGATTTTTCCTTCCAGCCGTATTCCTGCTGAAACAAAGATAGAATAGAACACGATAACGTAACACGTTTACACACGTTGACGTTTATTTCCTCCATTAACTTTTATACGAGTACGCTTGTTGCACGAAAACATATACAGCAATATATACCAATTCGAATACGTACTTCTTTATATAAAGATTGCGTTTCGTCTTCGGTCCAACTGAACGACGAATACTTATTCTGAAATGGAAAAATCGAACGTTGCGATTATTATTATTTTGATACATACGGTACAAATATTTGCGTATTTGCCGTCTCTCTAATATTGTATTGTAACAGTTATAAGATTTCTTCTGGACAATGTAGCAAAAGGAGTGACTGGAAAATTTTTCGTCTGTTTTCGGCCCTCCGATTTTGGAACTGAATTTGATATCAACTGATAACTTATGACGATAACGTCAGTCACAGTGAAATTAAGCTAACAGTTGATAACAAAGTACGGTTTTACGTTGATCAGACAGTTCAAAAAATTGTATATTCTAATTATAAAATTGTAGTTTAAAAAATTATTCTCGAATTTGACTTTAAACGCATAACTCAATTCAAACTCAAATTGAAAAACTATTATTTGGTGTCAAAGTCAGTTTCAAAATCGAAAGACTAAAAACAGGCGAACGTTTCATTATTCAATCATTCCTTTCGTGCTCATTTTCAGACGACTTTTTCGCTCATTATTTTCCCCTTCTGGACAATTAATTACCTTGTACGAAGATCTCGATAAAAAAGAGACACCACAGTCTTCTGGTTTCGAGGAAACCATACCGATCGTAACCGTGGACCACGCCATCAGGCCAACACCTACGATTTGAAAACGATTTCTTTCTAATATCGTTGAGATATTACACGTTACGTAGCGAAAATTGAGCATTTGACAATTAAATACCGATTTTATTGTACAACTCTGGCATATAAAGTTCCGGTTTTTCTCTGTAAAATAGATGATACTCGGCTTGTTCCACGATCGGTGTGACGCAATTAAATTGACGGCAATTCGTGTAAGCTTCCATAATTTCGACAGGTGTCCAACGAGACGTTCCCCAGTACATTACCCATCCTTTGCTTATCACGTAATTCATAGCACGTACTATTTCTGAAAAAGAAAAAAGAAAAAGAAACGAGATGGTTTCGACGTATCTGAAACGACGTATTAGTCGTGTCGGAATTAAGGAACTAACCTTCCATAGGACACATTGGATCTACTTTGTGGATCATTACAATATCGATGTACGATAGTTGTAACCTGACCAAGGACGCTTGCACCGATTCGATTATGTGCTTCCGTGACAATCCGCGACCCTCTGCCCTGCAATCAAATTTTATAACGTCGCACATTTGATTTACGACCATTTTTATATTTATATTTATATTTATATATGATGCCATTGTGAATGTCATTAATCAGCTAAAAAGAATTTCGATTATAATAACTAGTTTGTGTGTATCGTTAAAGAAATAGAATTTAGAAAATTTCTTTCATTCTTCGAATATTATAACGAGTTATTATACCATTGGATATTTGTACGTAACGCATGCGTTGCATGCATTTTTGTATCTGGAAAAGTGCATAAAAAATTCGCAGTTTAATAATAACTGAAGAAATTGTTTCATTTAATAAACGTTGTAATATACACGTCGATGAAGCAAAATCTCTTTACTTATTTATTAAACAGACAGAACATGGAATATACAAACACGATTCATCGTTGTCAGAGAACAGAAAAATCTCTCTTTTATAGTCCTTTAGTAAAAAATTTTTATCAGAATCGAAGCTGACGAGATTATTTTTCAGTGAAACATGATCGTTCGCTTTGAACGAAATAAATCTCTTTAGTTAGCCAAAAAGAACCATTAACATAATCGAAGAAATGACCTTATAAATTTCGATCGACGCTTGAACCGCATATTTGCCGAATCGATTTTTTTATACAAGCTTAGAGTTTAAATCAACTCGAAACTCGATAGATACTCACTTCGTGTTCCAATATATCTTGGTGGTAACGACGTAACTCGAACGATTCCAAGCACGACGTAATAAAATTCGTCCAAATTGAATTTCTGCTCTATGACCACTATGAGCTTCGCTCAGATCGAACACATTTATTCCACTGTCGTAGGCGAGGGCAACCACAGCTTCGGCTGTTTCCTCGTTACTGCAACCTCCTATGCCGAAAGTTGTCCATGTACCTACGTGTATAAAGCAACTCTAATAACTCATTTGTTTTGGTACGTACGTTAACGTATATATGTTAATTCAATTCTTTTCACTGTTCTCAATTGTTCTCAAGTACAATACTGCGACATTTCTACGTCCCATTGAATATCGCACGACGACAAAAATCGTCAATTGGTCAGTCAAACAATGCGACAATATCCATATACGGCTAGCTGTCTTGATCAATATCGAATGAATCTATAATGATCCATAACGGTTAATTTCTAAAATGTAAAACGTGACAAACTCGGCCTATTTATTCCACTTTTCTATTTTACAAATAATTAATAATTCTGTAAAATTACTTATTTCTGTTATAAATATCGTACAAAAAAAAGAAAAAAAAACAAATTGACTTAAATTCTAAACATGAACATGATCATAGAATATTGCTCCATTATTATTCTTGACGACGATTTCTTGTCGCCGCACGACATTCAATTAGGACATAGGCTTACAAGCAAGCTGCGTATACACGGTTCGATAATCGATCCTAAAATATCGTGCATACCTACTTACCTGTTTTCACTCCTATTATCGTTCTTATCATTATCATCGTCATCATAATCATCATCATCATCATCACCATCGTGATCCACAAGAATACGGTTTCAATCAAATGGAAAAATTGCGAATTATTGGTCTCGTGTACAGTCGTCTCTTTCTCTCTTTCTTTCTTCTCATTCTTTCTCTTTCGTTTTCGTTTCTCTCTGTTTATTGGGTATACACATTAATTTCCGAAAGCTCGTACATTCAACAAGCTGTCTGAATGTGATGTTACGTTAAATCTTCAAATAACATTTTTCGTCGTATTTTACAAAGACATCTTTAAATTAAAGAGATGCAAATCCTCCGAGACATTTATAATTTTGGAAGGCACAGCTTTCAATTAATACAACATCAACGACGACGGCGACCACGACGACAACGAACACGACAAGCACGATGATCACGACAAAAGTAGCGTAAAAGTTATTTGAATAAGAACATTGCTACTTTACCTCCTGTTTCTTGGTCTATCTGTTAGATAGTTTATATTACTATTTTAGTACACTATGTACTGTGCTACGAAAATCTAGATGAAAAGCTTGCATGCTCACATCGATGGATAAGCACATGTGAAGATTACGAGTATTTACCACGCGAAAAAAAAAGAAAGAAGAACAGAAATGCAAAGTACAGCGGAAAGGTGGAATAAAGAAACGATGAGAAATCGTGGATAAAGAAAAAGCACAGTTTTCATTGTTTACTTGAATATTTTATAACTTGAAAAATGTATAGTCAATATAATACAACACAAGCTAGAGGAAGAGATGATAATATGGCTCCTCCAGTTCTTGATTCCTCCTTAGAAGGAATTTTAAACTTATTTTGATTTTGAAACTGATTTCACAATTTGGATAAACTATTAAGATTACAGATTAAGGTTGAAACAAAAGAAAAAAGCAAAATTGAATTGGATTTCTAAAAATACTTATTTGTAGGAATTTGAACAAAGATGGGGATAATACGTCCTCCTACCAAAAATTCTTTGGTCATCAGAAATCTAATTCTATACTCTAAAACTCTATTTTTTATAAATCTGCAATTACGAAGAAAAAGCTTGTAATTTAATAACTAGTAAATCCCGTTGGACTGACAGAACGTTCGGATACAGAAGAAATTTACTGTACCTCAGAAACACTTTCGTTTTGCAAGCTGGTTTACATATGCTCGGCAACAATTTTGCAACATCCAGCAAAAACGTCTTTCCTTGTATCTATAGTTAATTAGAAAGAACGTGACACCATTAACCACACGCTCGAGTGTTTTTACCGCTAATGTGTAAATCGCGAGGGGGCCATAATATCACCCTCCTTGCCATTGTCTCAGAGTGAAGGTGTGTACTCTAAAGCGTACATCGAGATGGAATAAAACGGGTGGGTAACCGCAATTCGGCTCGTTTCTACGAAAGTGGGGGAAAACATTCAGCGTACCTAATCCAACATTGGAAACACGAAGACCGCTTTTGCCCAAGTTGCGGTAGCGAATACCTGGCGAAGGATGCTGTAAGCGTTGCGCTTGTGCGGCAATGCAGTTAGTCAGTAGCTGTTCCTTCGTTCCAGCGGTATTGCTGCAATGTACACCGGAGTCCACAGCACCGCCACCGCCGCCACCACCGCCTCCACCACCACCGCCGCCGCCGCCGCCGTTGAACTCTTCCATGCAATCCAAACTCGCTATAGGTGCACGGCAGCTGCGCGTATAAAGTATACAGAGTTGGTATTAATAGGACACGATCGATCGAATGTTCGATACAACCGCGTAAACATTTGCAACTAAACATTCATAACCGCGTCATTTTCCGTCGAAGCTTCTATTCGCTCGGAAAATTCGAAAAGAGGTACCGGTGGCTAGAAATTGGGAGAGAACGCTCGAAACGCTGTGTTACATATGTGTGTCCTTGTTGCTATGCATCTGTATCATCGTACATATACGAGTCGATTTCGTATTGCCCATGCGACTAACTTTACCGCGTTTCGAGTGCTTTGGAAATTCTCCGTAAATTCTTCCGCGTAATAATACGTTTGTGTATGTGCGTGGAGAGCTCAAAAGACAATCAGCGTGAGTCATTCTCTCGTATTAAAGATCATCTTTCTCGTCAAAATCTTCAGTTCACGGAGCAGAAAAGAGTTGGAGTTGCAATTGTAATAATTATATCAGAATGAGTAAACTGCTTCGTCGATTAACGATTTTTCAAACAACAGAGAATTTTCATCGCGTGGCATGGCTCTAATGAGAAGTGACTTGCACCCACGATTGACCCCTGAATCCTCCATGTATCTTCTAACACGTTTCTGACACGTTTCGAAGAACAAAAGGAACGACGAACACGTTGAAAACACTCAATCGTCGTTATCGTTACGCGTGTATGCGTGTCCGTGTATGCGTGTGTTTAACGTACGATGCAGAAACAAATAGGTAATTAATTAACGAGACGTTTTTTACCGTAGCAGTTGAGTCTTTTAAACCTCCGAAACTAGTGGTTGACTGATCGAGAATATCGTTTCTTAGACTTGTGTATAATCACATTATGGAATTTGTTCGTGTATGCATATGGATTCAGTAGTATGAAAAGTAGGGGGAAACGAGAGAAAAAAGAAAGAAAGAAAGAAAGAAAGAAAAAAAGAAAGAAAGAAAGAAAAAAAACGAACGCGGCACAGATAGAAGAAAGTGCGAAGAAGTGCGAGAAGAAACGGTACATTATCGATTAAGAATTCACTCACCGATAAATAGTAGGCAGTGGATAGTAGTCATCATCCTCCATACTACTATTCGTATTCGCATTGTTATTCGTATCATTTCCCGCCGTGGACGTATTGCCGAGATTACACAACATTAAACGAGACATTGCTGTAATGTATGTATATGTATGTGTGTATGTGTGCGTGTGCGTGATAGAAGCGGAAGATGTTTGAAGAGAACGGAAATTGCGAAAAGACGTAAAGAGAAGGCGGAAAGATTCAATCTAGATCGAACGAATGCGAGTTTGTTCGTTCGTTCGAGCTCCGAAGAAAAGTGGAAGTAATTTTTTTTATGGTTAACTTCATGCGTCTCTTTCGAATTCGATATTAATGTTCGTTCGACGAGAAGGAAATCGACGGGATCGGCATTATATTTCGTCTCCTAATTCCAGTGATTCGAAAGACTTTTTTTTTCTTTCCTTTCTTCCTTGTTTCTTTTTTTTTCTTTCCGTTTCGGAAAAAAGTAAAGTGTAATATTTTTGATTATGAGCGTGAAAGATTCTAAGAACGGAGAACGGAGAATCGAGATAGATCGAGTATCTCGAGCATCACTGTATCACTGATCCATGATTCGGCTGATCGGACGATCCGAATCGTCGTTCGATTCGAGTCGGTCTATATTTTCAAGTCACAGCATTTGATAATATGTATCTTTATTGCGCATATACGTTATATAGGCACTAGTTTTGTTTTTTTCTCTTTACTTAAGTTATTTAGGCACCACAGTAAAGAACGTGAGTAGGTACTGTCCTCAACTAGTACGTGATATCGGAACGTTCTGCGAAAAAACCTTCTCGTGGTTTTATCTCTGGTTCGATCACAATATCGTTCGAACACTATATGACACGGAATATTATTTATTTTAAAAGCTACACGTCGTTACGTAAAAACGAACGGTGGTCGATATGAGTATCGATATGTGGTACGATTGCTGGCGTGGTGAGAGAGGTAGGGCGCGATGATTATTCCAGACCGGGCACTAACAACGCCGGGCACTAAAAATCCACTTTTCCCTGCGAATTATCCAACTGGTCCAACTGGTAACTTTATAATACATCGGAGTTGATATAACGTTAATAGAACAACATCTCATTCGGCGGCTTCGATCTCATTCTCTGTCATAATACGGTACGTGATTCCGTATGTTGCATCGAACTCTGCTTTCCATTTCTCTGCGACACGTCCTGCCGATATCGTGCCTCGATCCTTGATGGTGGTCAATCTCGATCTAATTTTCGATCCCGAGACTCTCCCTCCCTTTCTTTCTCTCTCTCTCACTCTCTTTCTCTCTCGCTCGCTCGCACTCTCTCTTACTCTCATTTATAAGTCGTGCGCCAATCCCCAGATCAATCTTCGTTGTCAGTCACATGTGAGTAAAAACATTCGGCGCCAATACTTTGTCTTTTACGATTCTCCCGTCTTACGGTTGCTCTCTCCCTCTCTCTCTCTCTCTTTCTCTCTTTCTCTCTCTCTCTCTCTCTCGCTCGCTCGCTCGCTCGCTCTCGCTCTCTCTCGTTTTTCTCTCTCTCTCTCTCTCTCTCTCTCTCTTCCTTTCAAATGGAACTTGCCTTTCGCAATGTTTCTGCCGAAATAACTCTTCTGTCTTGGAACAATCGATCTTAACGGTGTTGCGATTTTAACGGTGTGTTGAATGTTTGGTGAAACATTTGTCGAGAGAAGAGCAATTAAATAGAAGAGAACGTCGGAGAACTGAAAACACCGAAACGTAGAACAAAAAATTTTGTGAAAATGTTAGGATTACTATTGTAGAGACGGCGAGTGTTATGCCTCCTACGTGGTAAGCAACACTGCACAACTTCGATACACTGCGACTCCCTCCTTTAACGGCAGAAGCAACGAGCGTGCGTGCGGTCCCGTCTCTGTTCCGCTACGGGCACCGTCGCCGCGTAATGCGCGTGTGCGCTCGTGCCCGCGCTCGCGCACCACTCGTGGCTACCACGCCGCGTACACCTATAACATCCCCTACCCGGTCCTCCTCGTCTCCTCTCACAGGGGGTTGCGGTTGTTTTCAGAGCGCATGACGTTACCGTCGTCGCATTCAACGCATTCAGCGCATTCGCCGCATTTGCCGCATCGAGCCTCTCTTGGAATTATATCTTTCGCTCGCCTACCCTTTGCCCCATGCCCCGGACTGGGATCGTTTAACCCCTTGGCTCTACTCTTCTTCTTCTTCTTCGTCTTCGTCTTCGTCTTCTTCTTCTTCGTCTTCTTCTCTGAATCATCCCCTTACTTTCCCTCACTTTCGTCTTCTCTTTCCTCTCTCCTTAATTTCACTCGGAAACCGATTGATTCGTCGTTCCTCCCTCCCTCCCTCTCTCTCTCTCTCTCTCTGCTTCCTCCCCTCTCCCCCCCTCCCCCCTGTCTTTCCCTATCCGTTCGAACACGCTCGAAGTTTAAATGCTTCTTGCTGTCAGACGCACTGGCTGAGATCTGCCGTTTGTTCCCTTTTACTTTTGATTACAGAACGAGCGAGCTCGTTTCGATGGAAACTGCGCGAAACATGTTCAGCTACGCGGACGTATGTACGTACATATGTATGTGCAGTGAGTGTGAAGTCGAACGAGTCGAAACGATGGGTAAAATGCTCGAGCGATTTAGGAGTTAATCGTCCGATCGTTTATTAAGCATACCAGACGGAGGAATTCATCGGTGGAAAATGTAACGGTATCTGTCCCTACGACAACGCCGCATTGCAGATCCGGCGTGGTGACGTGCAGCTGACCCCTTCCTGAACCGTTTATGGTCGCCCACGTTGTTCGACCTACCGACCTAATACGCGCTCGACCTACTGCCATCCAGCACGGCAGGGATCCACTGTTTCGTTCTCTTGCGTTTCACCTTTTGTTACGCATGTTTGGTGCACGCGTCGCTGTACGCCCGCGTACGTACGTGCGTGCATGCGTGCATGCGTGCGTGCGTGCGTGCGTGCATGCGTGCGTGCGTGCGTGCGTGCGTGCGTGCGTGCGTGCGTGCATGCGTGCGTACATCGTCGAAACGGAGCATCGCGCCCGCTCTTTGCGAACGACATGACTCGTCCGAAGCTTTCACAGCGCGGATCCTGCTTTTTCTTCCTTTGTACGCGTTTGATCGACCAGCAAAAGACGCGCTAGACTCGAAACGTGCGTGTCACGCGAATCCTTGGAGAGAAACGAGATCTTTGGAAAAAAAATAAGCGCAAAGCAATCTTTATCGTTCTTACCTGTCAAAATTCTGCTACGTGTTCCGACGTGTTACTGCTCCTTGCTGAAACGAATCTGCGCCGCGTGACTGCGGTCGTGTGCTCTTCTCGGATTCGCAGATCGACTCCTTCGTTGAAATCGTGCCAAAGGTCTCGGAAACATTGATTACAATCGCCAACACACGAATACACGTCGTTACAACCGCGGCGAGTAACGACGTTGTAACTTGTCACTTGTCGATGCGCGAATTATCTGGCCAAAACGATTCGCCAGTTCGAATCGTTCGGCAATCAGCGAAATCGGCGGTGAACGATCGAGTACCGGTGTTTTTTTTTTTCCCCGACGCAATGGGAAACGAAAAATTAGCAACGATCACTTTTTAATAACTTATTACAGTACTTTATTAAACTCGTTAAGTTCTTAGATTACTTAAATATACACCCTGCGGCGAATTTCAGTACATGTATTTCAATGTATTTCATCGAATAGTACGTGATGTCAATTTCGGCGCGCAATTATCGAAACTTTCGTAATTTCCTCGGCCCGATAATCAATCATCATGGTGTTCCGCAACGATAATCGATTATCGAAGCTTTATTAAATCGTACGTACTTGCTACCCAAATATGTATACGTATTCATACTCGCATTTGACGTATGTGCTGTATTTCTCGAAATGAAACGTTTGTAAAAGCGGCAGTCTTTTCTACGCTATCGTACCATTGTATATACATATATTATGTGTATATATGTATATATATATATATATATATATATATACATACATGCACACGTCCAAACAAACATACACACGTACATACACGCATACGTAGATACATACATGCATACTATATATATCTATATATACATATACATATATATATACATATATATATGTGTATATATACACACACACACACACACGTTCTCGTCACACACACTACGTACTTTCATTGGCTTCTTAGTCTTCGTTTGTTTTCAATTTCTTTCGCTTGTCTTTATAATCCAATATTTTTTAACCGACATCTTATTTATTACCGCATTATTGTGTATGTTTTGTGTCCCGAATCCATGTAGCCATTGTTGCCATCATTCTCCATCGTTACGAACACATGAGTGTTCAGCACTGTTCGCTTCAGCATTCAAAACATTCACTCGCACGAACGACAAACTTTTTCTCATCTTTTTTTTTTTTTTAACCAGAGGACGAAATTTCCTTGTTTTCTTCTTTTTCTTTTTCTTCGTTTTTTTTCTTTTTTGTTCCGTTTACTTTTTTATATACCTAGATCAGGTTAGAAATTAGACATTGTTCGCGGTAAGCGGTATAACTAGACGATAGCGCGAGAGAAAGAGTTGGAGAGATGGACGTGATAAAATTGATCGTCAGAAAATAGTCGAGTACATGGTGATCCTGGCGTGAGGAAAAAAATACACATACAAAAAAAAAAAAAAGAAGGAAGAGCGAGAGAAAAGAAAAAAACAAGATGAGGATTAAGCTGTAAGTTTAGTAGTTGACGACGAGTTGCGAATGAGATAATGGAGCCTCGGGGTGAAGAACGTACTCGTGGAAAAACGAGAGAGAAGACGGTAGAAGAAATAGTTTCGTATAATGTAAAACAGCATTCTTCGGTTCACAATGTTTTTTTTTTTCTTTTTTCCGTAAGTTCGGGAGAACGTACGAGGATCAGGGCAAACACCGTATCAAATATCGTTAAGCAACTCTACTTTCGATTTCCGATCACTTGACCGTCCTCTGGCACGTGGGCAAGTTCACCCTGAAGAATACATTTAATTCTATCAACGAGGCTAGTATCAGAAATACCGCGTACATACATAAACAGGCTCGGCCAACTTTTCTATCGAGCTGAAACTTGTTCGAAGCGAAAGCAATGTAGAGCAACATCAGTGTCGACAGCAGCGATATGGCACTGTACTCGAGTCCACCGGAATTTATACTGATGTAATGTTTGCCTGGTTGCGTCGGTGAGAATGATGATTTGATTAGCCACGGCAGACCCAAGCACAGCAGTATGTCGAAAGTGTTTGATCCTATCGAGTTGCTAATACCCATCGAGCCGTGTCCTGATGTGAAATAAATCAATCGAGAGATTCAAAATAGAAACTCACCAATTGTTGATCGAAGAACTCGGAAGCTTCGCTTCTTTTAAAAACAACTTGTACCATGCAAATAATAATCTTTTAATGTCAAAATCTTCAGTTAATGGAACAATTTAATCGTTACATTAGTACTTTTGATATTTTATATTATTATATTGTGCAATAAGCTCGTTTACTTTTATCTATGTCTTCTCTACGTTTTTATATTCAATTATGAAAACGAGCGCTTCACGTATGTTTTCGTACGTTTGTCATGTACATTTGTCATATTGTATATATTATATTAAAGAAATGGAAATAAGTTGAGTTAAATTAAAATTAAAATTAAAATAATCGTTACAATATTATCGGTAAAATGTTCCACTGACTGAAGGTTCTTGCAACAAAAGCATGTTTGCACAACACAAGTCATTTTTTATGGGACATCTATGGTTTTTATGGAACCACTTACAGTGATGGGCTTTCGAACTTTTTAATTAATCCAACCAATGTATTATCCAACTAATCTTTCATAATCGTTTATCGACTTACCTTGCTTCGCCACTATTACGCTTGATACGGCCTCTGGAACGCTGGTACCAGCAGCCAGAAAAGTAATACCCATCACGGAATCTGGTATCTTCAAAGTATCCCCTGAAACGAAAATATAATCACGTTCTTTTTATTCCGATTACCTTTTTCTTCGGTTTTTCATTTTTTAATCTCATAGGATTAAAATTTCTTTTTTCTTTTCGGCTCGTTTTCATTACCAATTATAGTGATCATCCACGCGACCACGTAGCTCAACGATCCAATCCAAATGATGCACATAAGGAACGTTATTGGAAACCAATTTTTGAATCGTGGCTTCTCGCAGTCCGGAATGGTACACATGAAGATCAAATGAATCGGCCAGGTCAGAATCCATGCTGTTTTTCTTATCCATCCAGCTCGTGCCGGCCAAACCAATAATTCGTACTCGTAATCTGTACGACGTAAAAGGGATGCTATGCTTTTATTTCCTCGCTTTTTCTTTTTTTTCTTCTTTCTTTTTCAGTGCTATTCGTGCTTTAACTCTTTCGAGACTAGTGACTCATCGTGCGCGTCGCATAAAATAGAATACACAAAAGAATGTTGACTCTTCTGGGTAGTCTTTGTTTAATTAGCAGTCCTTTTTTTTCTCTCTTTTTTCTTTTCTCCGACGTTATTCATGCTTTAACTCTTGCGAGAGCAGCGACGCATTGTGTGTGTCATGCGATAAAACGAAACAGACTACATAAAGAAATATCGATTTTTTTTTTTAGACTGTCTTCTAATCTTGATGTCAGCCTCGAAAGAGTTAAAATATTCAGGCGGAAAATCTCCTTTGAAGAGAAAGTATTATAGTAAATAGTTGTCCAGTGAAATTTCGATACTTACTAGGCTCGGGATTCTCTTCCTGAGTTTTCGTTCCTCCATTTTGTAATGGCACATCTATATGTTCAGCTTGTTCGCCGGTCGTTTGTACTTTATCGGATCTTGCCATGTGAATTTCCGTGCTGCCTTCTAAAGAGATAGCACTCTGTGTTACTTCTCGTTGATTAACGATAGGAAAGCGAAACGAAAATTAAAATTCTTTTTAAATGGACGAAGTATACAAGTATTTGGGACAAGCGTACGTAGGTTGTACATTGTTATAATTATTGTAAATAAATCATATTCAATGATAAATGCATTTATCGCACGGATACTTAAATATGTATACATATGTTATATTATATATTGGGTTGTCCGAAAAGTTCGTGCCGATTTTGAAGGAAAATTGAAACGCGGAAGATTAAAATTTTAGTACACATTTATTAAATATTAAATTTAATTTACATTAAATCGGCACGAACTTTTCGGACAACCCAATGCATATATTATATAGATATGACACTATAACACGTAATGCTTCTAGTTACATGCACGTCAAAATGAAGTTAATTAAAACAAATCTATGATCCTCACACATGAACGTCATACAATAAATTTAAACGTATCGCGATAAGTTTAAATATATGTATTCATTTATATACATATTTAGTATCTTCTTACTTTTACAGACTCATAGTTATTGATTTTGTTAATTTTTAATAGAATCTACCGGTCCTTGGTCAAACTTGCTTTACAAATTAGCCAGTCGTTATAATGGTATCTAAGGTTTAAAAAAAAAAAAACATTCGGATCGTTATCGTTATTTGAATCTACTCCAGAAAATTCGTTTCATATTCGACCATTTTAAACAATAAAAACGATCTTACCTGTCGCGTGTCGATGATCATCCGATAACGATCGATCAGCATTATGCGCACGAAATCGCGTGCATCGCTGAAACGATTTGTCCCAATACATGACGGCGATGTATACGATGTACAATAACACTAGCGTTAACGCTTCGTACCATTCTACTCGTTCGTCGTGTATGATACATATCAGAATGGCGACCGTAACGCCATAGGCGAGACAATCTCTGCTAACTGGCCACCAGTCCAGAGGAACTACCTGTATGTATTTGATCAACCAACGTGGACCATTTCAGTTGCGTAATTGATAATACACGCGATATCGATCGTTTTCTTAATCAAACGGAATCGAGTAACAGAAAAACAACATTTAATAAAAAAAAACTTGCGTAATGTACTATTGATACTATTGTTTAATTCGTTTCATTCATGCTGGGTTCGTTATCAAGGTGCGTGTCCATTTGAAAATTATTGCGAGCTGCTCTCGAGAATATTTCTCGTAAATGGACATTGCGTCGAGAGTGACTATTCGAGAGAACCGTTGCAATTGTTTGAGAGTTGTCGCTTTATACGGAAACAGAGTAATGAAACAGAGAACAGAGGAAATCTACCGTCGAAGAGTTATTTTCGAAATACGAACGAGTTTCGTATTCTGAGAGCTATGGCGAGGGAGCACTAGCTGTCAGAAAAGAGTAGTCTAAGGACCAAACGTCTGATTTAATATGACAGGACAGAATTCTCTTGTTTGAACCGGATTCTAAATTGGATTACAGTCTTTATTTATATACGTCAATTTTGTTAACTTATGCAACATATATGTTGCTTAATATAGGAAATCATAAATAACTATAGAATGATGCCAACTGATGTGACTCTGATCGATCGATCGTTTAAAAAGGCTATTTCTGAGCTAGAATCATAAAATATTGAGAGAGTAATAAGCAGCATGTTGTTTAGAATCTTTAGTCTGACAACGATTAATTAGATTTCCTTAATATGCTGTAAAATGTTTCTTTTTTTTTTTTTTTTTTATAAACTGTAAAAGTTTTGAATAATAATTCTTAATTAAAATAATGGAAAATAGACATATTAAGATTTAAAGTGCCAAGAAAGTTCAAGTTTCCTAGATTGAATCATTGACACTATATTGGAAATATTTTTTTGCAACCAGTGTCACATAGTGTTTTATTAGAATTTATGCATCAATGCTGCAAATGTTCAAATCCAAATTTTTCCACTCAGTGTCAGAGCTACTAACACATTTCCCATTTATGGAAAACTTCCCCCCACTCTCGAGGACAACTACTGAAAGAAAGTCTCGAACACGCGTCTTTACTAACAATGCGCAATGATTCACGACAATAATGATTAATATAATTATATAGCTTTTAAGAGAAGTATATATGGGTCTAGTTAGACCCAACATCCACCCTAAGAACGTTGTTAAATTCATCTAACCGTTCGAGGGTTAGATGACAGAAACTTACCATCCCAGCACCGATACCGCAGCAAGCCGGTACCGCGAGAATATTGAATACAGCCGAGCCTACTATTGTTCCGACACCGATGTCACCTTCGGTGATGAACGTACCGATCGCGTTTACGAACAGTTCCGGCGCCGACGTCGCCGCGGCCATAAAGGTAGCACCCGCCACGTCCTTGGACATCGAAAGTGCTGAAATTGAAGTTTAAAAGCATTCAGAAATCATCGAGAAATTCCACTTACTTCTACAAATAAACCAATCGATCAAGAAATTTTAAATACTTCGTACTAGGTTGGTGCGCATGAAATGCCATTATTTAAATATAACTCCGATCGTGTAAAATATTTTACGTTTAATTGGAGCAATTGCATAGTATACTATAATAACTACTATATATTATATCTTCTCTATTATTATTCAATAATTCTACTGTTACAGTTTAAGTCTAATTAAAATTAGATGAATTCTTGCCAATCCACTTGTTATTCTCTTGTAATATAAGCGAAAAATTACAGTAGAAAGAAGAATCGGGTAGTTTCTCATATGAATTTTAATTATACAAAATATAAACTATTTGTCCCACGACGGAGATGAAAATTTGCTATTAGAAACTAAACTTTATTAGGAACTTAGATTTTTAGAGAACAGTAACTGTGAAACTTTCCTTACCGTGACATATTTTTTCCACAGCGGGAACGAAAAATTTGTCGCACACTACCGCTAACGCGATGAACAGATAAAGCGAAACGATTACGTGCACGACAACAGCTCCGCCCTGCCTCTGTTTCTCGTCGAAGAGATCGTGTGGAAAGTCTTCTATCGCTGGAGGTGTACAATTTATACCTGAAACATAACGATCATTCAGTCTCACGCGCTGAATTTGTCTCTGGATACGGATAGCAGTAATATACATTGTTATAATATAATTGCTAGATTGCCAATTTTTACGCATTGGGGAATTTAATTTAAATTATGCGAAAATCCATAGAATTTGTGCGATATATTTGTACAAACTTTAGCATCCGTTATAATATTTGGTACGCGAGACAAGTTTCTACTTTTGTTCCATTCCTTTATTTGTAGGAACATGAATTTCCATAAATATCCACAGTTTAATAATTACCACTAAAATACGATTATCACTAGACTGCGGACTGTTTGTGCATTCTTACTGAAAAACTAACGACCAAATAAAAGTTCGTTTCATTCACTAAATATGATAAAAGGCACTCCACTTTGGACATTTTACATATTTTATAATTATTACTGGTAAAGCAAAAATGGTAAAAATACCAAATATATAGCGCATCGACAGAATTTTCAATTTTTTTCTTTTCTATTTTTCATTCTACTTTCACCTATACTTGTCATACATAATACATAAGAGGGAAACGATCATGTATTCGCGAGAAAGGGGAACAACGTGACGTAACATAGAATTCTTGTTTGATCGGTCAATTACGTTTCTTAACAATTCCTTCGATCGTCAAAGACGTACGGGATATGCCTATTCGGCGAATCGATCGATGCTTGCTTACATTCTATCGGTGTTCGATTTTCGTTCAAATCAATTACATAAGTTTCGACGACCTTGCATAGTTGGGTAGAAACGTTAAACGCACGCCTCATTCTGTGATTACGAGCCCAGATAATTGGTTCCATTCGCTCTAGCAGCTACGATGATCTCAAATATAATCGGTTCACTGACCTTCGTTGTTCGCCTGTTGAATCTACTTCTCGCGGAAAAAATTTCTCGCCCAGAAGTAATTCAAATTCACTCGTGACGTAGACGTGATCTCACGTCGTGCGACATAACGAACGCCGTTTCAGCGTTCTATTCGAAAACAAGTGCCACTCCTATTCTATTCTCTGTACGTGCAGCGGGCTCGAGCGTTATTTGAATGAAATATTTGGAAAATAATTATTCGAACCTTGAACAGGCAAACGATCTTTCTCGAAATGATTTGATCATTTGGATCATCTTATTTTATTTCAGCTGATCTTATTTGTAACTGTATATAATTTTTCAAATAGCGTTCGATTCTAGTCTTTTCCTGGAATTGTTTGTTATTTTACTGTTTGCAGATGATTATTTTCCTTATATTATTTTTCAAACAAAAATAATGAATTGGAGAAACGTTTTACACGTTTCTGTAAAACCTCAATATTCGATAAAACCAGCTTTAATACTTGTTACGATGACTATTTATAAAACTGTATACACTAATCTTTAACTAAATATATGTTTGAAAAATAATTGCAATGTCTACGTACATTTTCAAATTTTATCGATATAATCGTGACACTCTAGTCTCATTACTGCGTCAATGAAACACACATGTGTAACTATGTTATATGTATCTATATATGTGTGTACACATATATATAAATACACATGTACATGTGTACACATAATATATGAGCCATTTAAAGCAAAAGCGATATAAGAGAAAAAAATAACGAGGAATAAAGTCAAAGCTCTGTAACGTATTAAAGAATCTCACACTCTTTTATCTAAGTTATTGTACAACTATATTTTATACTAGTTCTGCATGAAATAAAATGAAGATTAAACTTCCGAGAAATCGTTTAAAATCGTTTTAAAGCAAAATAGACAAAAAATTTACACTACTTTTGCATCAAATGGTTCACGTAAGTAAAAATTTTCTATAATTGCACAGATATATATAGTGCTATGGAAATTTCAAATTGCTTCACATAACATACTTTTCACGATAGGTATGCAAATAGTTTTGCAAGCCACGCGATATTCGAATTCAATTTTCAGAACTTTAAGCTTAATAATTTCGAAGGTGAAACGTAGATATATATATACGATATCTAGACACGCAAATAATTGCAACGAATGACACGATACAACGATTTTATCGTGGACACGTACTACTGTAGTATTATAAATACTTAGCGCATTAACGTTGGGTATTTTTTCAATTGCCGAGTAATTTTAGAAAGTGCTAAACGAGATATCTCGTTTCCTGACGTCAATGTGTTAAATAGCAGTTGAAATTGAACTGGAACAGGTAAGAGAACAACACACGAATCGCAATTTCAGTTCGTGTCAAAATTTATAAGGCGCTTGCTTGCTCGCGCTCGCGCGAATTGCTCGCGCGATGAAAACCATTCCCACGCGCACTCAAAGACAAATAACTCTTGGATATGGCAGAGCAGAAATGATCGCTACAATTGTTCCCTCGCGGCTCTTCAGCTTTATTAGTAATAGTTCAACTTTTACCACGACATTTATGTACGCACATGTAACGTAAATAGGCGAAAACGAGCACACGTTTCTGCTCGAGAGGAAGTAGCAAAAATATCCTTAGGCCGAAATATTCTTACTTTTAGTCTTTTACTTTTAAGATCGCGAACTTTTACGCAATCTATAAGAAAGTTTCAAATGCAAAATTGCACGGAATACGCGTAATATGAAAAAATATATGCGATATTTATATACGGTACGTACAATGTAAAAATATGTATAAAAAAATAATATTTGGTACTTGAAACAATTTCTCATCGAGAGACGATTCCTATTTTTTTAATTGCACTTTCGAAAACGTGATTTTGCGTAAAAATTCGTTGCGTCAACTACTAAATATCTCATTAAAACTTCTCGTTATGAATTGATCGGTTCAATTCGTCAGTTCATTATTTAATTATTCTTTTTTTTTTTTTTTTTAGTTACAAACATTGACCGTTTATTAATAAACTATAGACACAAATTCATATTTTTATGAAAAATGCTGCTAAACTTTGAATTTATATATTTTTGGTGTACTCTGTGTACTTTTGTATTCTTACATTTCCCACAAAACACCCGCAGTTTATTTATTTATTTTTAAACTTTGATTTTGACCCTTTTATGTGACAATTAATTTGATATCGTTGTTTTATAAAGTTTTATAAAGTTTCACTTGTATAATCGTTGTTCCATGCCATATTCCAAGTAAAATGGATTGAGCAAAAGCAAATTAAAACAATCTCTGATACTTCATCTCGTCAGTTGTCGAAAGTTTCATTAAAACACTTGACGTGCACGCGTGGGTGGTTATAGTATTTCGTAACAATCGCTGTATAACAAAAGAAACAATGTTTTGTTTTCGTACAGATATTCTCTATCGTGCGTGTTCCCACCTTCGTTTGTGGAGCTATTCATCGTCAGTCATACATATTTTCCACGTGATTCTCTTTCACCCCATTTTCACGTCTTTGTCGTTAAACGTTTCTCCCCGTTGTATACATCTGTGTCTGTACAAGTTTACGTATACACATATAGTAAGAAGCACAACTGAAACGAATAACAAAGAAAAATTGTAGATTTTAAACTGTTATAACTTCAATAAATTAATATTTTCATAAATGTAATCTTAAAAAAGTGGAATCTGGGCAGAAAATTATTTTACGATCAAATAACTTTCATAGGAAAGCTGTTGTACTTTGGCTATTTCATATATCGTGTCATACTGTGTGTATTCTGTGCAATTTCGCACTTTAAAATTTTCTGTAATTAAACAAAAATCCCCTGTATAGATGTAACTATCTATCTGGCTTCATTTTGAAGCGTAAAACCTCTACTTTGACAGTCTTTAAAACCGTCTTTAAAAACATTGAAATCTTTTCATGACTAGATCTTGAAGATTGAATTTTTCTCTGTACAATGATTCCTTAAAACTTATCAAATTTTGAACATTAGGATTAAACGACAAAAGTTCAAGAAAAGTTCTGTCTTAACATTTCTAATCCTGACGTTCAAAATTGAATAAAACGGTGAAGGGAAATCATGCAGTAAATTAAAAAAAAAGTCTGTTGTAAAGTCTTAATCTTCAAGATCGTAGTGCATCCAATCATGGAAAAAATTTCTAGCCACGGAAAATATCTGTACAAAGTCAGGACAAAAGTAGAGGCTTCGCACCAAGTAGTGTGATTTTCTTTAACCAGTTAAAGAAAGTTATAACAGCTAAAGCATCGACAAGTTTTCATCGTTATTTGTCCGATTATGCTCCTTAACCTCCTAAACGTATGTATGTTCTACAAAAAGATTTACGTCAATCAAGTGGGAATCAAGTTAAATTCGACAGATGCCCCCCCTCGTCGTTGGCGTGCGAGCGTGAACGAAAAATCCTTTCTACATTCAAATGAACAACTTTGTTTCTTCACCTTCGTTCTTAGATCTTGATAATTCTTCTCCTATGACTTGTTACAACCGACGTAATGAAGCAAACGATGCACGTATTGGTGTCTTGTACAGGTTACACAGCTGTATAGTTGATGTGACTTCCTACCGATTAAGCAACCTAAAGAAGTTAAATTGCTCTCATTCAAGTTGGCAGAGGAGATGCCATTCATGTCTAATGTACGTCGTATAAACTAGATATAACGTGGCTCGACCATTCGGTGTCGAACGGTTTCGTCTCGTTGGAAACAAACGATGACCATCGGCTTGACCGCCGATCATTAAACGTTGATTCCCAATTAGCAGTCTGTCGGTTTTTTTGTTTCGTTGTTGCAGGTTGCAGCGTCTTTTAAGAAAGCTCAAAAGCTTTGTTGTCTTTTTTTCCCTTTTTTTTTCTCTTTTTTTTTTTTATTGCTTTCTGCATTTCGATCGTCGACGAGACCTATCGTGTGCAATATATAGCACGAAGCTCTCCGTTTCTGTTTCTGCGCTCTACTCGGTCTTCCCTCTTTTGCGTTTCTCTTTGTACTTTGACAAAGTTCCGTTGGTTATTTGTCCCGTGCGAACTTTCTCTATTTGTATCAAATTCTGAATATTTCATTATCTGTCCGAAATAAAAATTTTAGCCCTCTGTGGTCGGTTTATTGCAGAAACGGAGAAAGGCGTTTTTATCGTTGGGTTAGAAACAGGACGTTTCTAAAGATCTCAGTCCTAAATACGACGTTACATACGCATTGTTGGTCATCTTTTCATCTAATTTTTCTATTGAAATTAATTAATTAAACAGATGCGCCGATCCGTTTTACGATCTCTCGATGAAAATTGTGATACCAACGTTTCTCGTAATTATACTTAAATAAAAAAAAAAGAAAATAACGATAATTGATGAACACGAGGACAACAAAGAACAACATTGATAAATTAACGTACGAAGCATCAACTCGACGTGGCATTCGTTACGAGCAACAAATCGACTGCGAATGTGAATTCGAGCAAGTTTCGTTATCACTTACGGCAACACAAACGAAATTTTCCGACACGGATCGTTAGATCCGATGACTTGACAAATTTTCTAAACGAGGTTTCAACTAACCTCGCATATTGGAGAACGACATGCAATGTGACACTAACGTAAGGTGAAATAAAAATAGGTAAAGGAAACGATAGAGAATGCGAGAAAGAAAGGGAGAGAAGGAGAAAGAGTGGCACAAAGGGGGGAAAGAGACAAAAGAGAAAAGAAAAAGGGTGGTCAGGCAGACGAAAGAGAGCAAAGAACGAGATCCAGTTCGTTGAGATCGATCAGATGGAAATTTTCTAAATTCTCCAACGAACGTGTCTCTGGGGACTACACAGAATATCTTCTCGTCGAAATAAAAATCACAAAACTCTTACGATTTACGAATTGAGTAAGTGTAAACGAATATTTCGTGAAATTGTTTCGTAGGAACGAACGTTTTATTTTACGCGTGCGTTGTTCTTTGATAAAACGCTCTTCTGTGCATTATCATTTTCGACCAATGCAACGTGTCGTTTTGTCCGCGTAGTCCTTTATACCGTTCATCGTGAACTAAATCACAAGTATTGTTGCTCGATACGCAGCACCGCACGACACACCTGTACGTTTAAGTTGAATTCGGTTGTTTGAAATGCACCAAACGTTCGGAACGATTCTCTCTGTTCTCGATTCGCTAGCCGATCCTTGCATCTCATCGTCCCTCTTCCATCTCCCTCATGCCTCATTCCTCTCGCTTGTTCCTCTTTCTCTGCCTCAAATTTCTTTTGCACCCCATACTCATTCTCTCCCTCATCTTGCTTTCCCTTATGACGTGTATATTCTTCCGCTCTTTCCTCTGTTGTTATTGCTGCTGCTAATGCTGATGTCAGCCATCCTGCTGTCCCTCCACTTCCTTCTCTTTCTCCTCCTTCTCCTCGTCTTCCTCCACCTCCTCCTGCTTCTTCTCTTCCTACCGTCTCCTCCACCTTGTTCGATACTTTAATTTCGATTTTTCTCTTTTTTTTCCTTTTTTTCCTTTTTTTTTTTTTTTTTTTTTTTTTTTTTTTAAATACTCCGTTCCGTTCTATCTTTCACCATCGTCGAAACACCACCACCCCCCTCCCCTCCATTTCACCCTTAACCATTGTTACATCGGATCGAACTCGTTTTACTCGTGGGAAAGCATCGGTAACCGATAATATTCAAAATAATATTTGAACGAACCTCCTCCTAAGTCAGACGTATCCATGTTGTCAATCCCGTCGTCACACATATACTACATTAACAACTACTCCGAAGTCCGGCAGCGTTTGTTGGAATCGCCCCTCCCTCGAACTCTTCTCTTCTCATCTCTCGCGCATCGCGCCCGCTGAATCGTCGTGCCGCGGTCAAAATGCGAAATCGTCATCGCGCTAATCGCCGTTATGGCTTCCTTGAAAATTGAACGTGTCGTGCCGTACATATTTCTATATCGAAATTCGCCGGGACTCGGAAGGTTACACCCAATTTTCGTGAAATAACACTGATAAATAAAGGTGGTCGTTCAGGTTTTCTGTGCAAGTTCACATTTTGGAGAATATGATTGAAAGAATGGAAGCTTGATGGGGAATTGTTTTACGCAACAAATATTGTAGGAAACACTATGCATTGGATGTTTATCGGAAAGTAAAGAGTCAGATGGCAAAACGTTGGAATTTGTTGAATTTTTGTCGTTTAATCCTTCAAAGTTCAATGACAGGGCGAAAAAATATTGCACGGCAAGTTTTAAGGGATCGCTGTAAAGAGAAAACTGTAATTTTTCTCAAGGGTTTTTGGATTTAGTCACAAGAAAATATCTTTTAGCGTTTTTACAGATGTTTGAATTTTTACAATTTTTTTTAATAGAAAAGAATACTTTCCCGTTTGCTACTTGACGTTGAGACATCTTTGGCAGTCAAAGTACGCTTTAAAATGAGTCCAAATAGACTGTTACATGATTCTTTTTTTTTTTTTTTTTTTTTTTTTTTTTGACGTTACAACGGTTTAAAGTATCGACTTTATTAAATTTTCTTTAAATTAGTTCTAATGAAAAATTGACTTTACAGAAACGATAAATTTGTCTGCCAGAATACTGATGATAACAGTGGTCTAAATTACATAATCGAGCGTTTCACATTACTTATTCCCTTCGATTTGATTATCCTACAGATATTATACATGTCTACACAGATACTGATTCTGCTGCCATCGATTACTTTTAAAGTAATTACGATAACGCGAAAAACAAGTCATACGAATATATCGGTCAGAAAAGGATTTTATTTAACTTTTTTAACTTTTTAGTGAACATTATTACGAGACACGATGCTACAAGTACATTACACGTTAAAAGTGTAAAATCGTTCTTTTTGTGTGATGTACGCAAAGAGGAAAGTTAACATTGACCAACGTGTGGTTTCATTTAACAAAACGAAGTAGACAAATAGAAGTGGAAATGGAAAAACGAATAAAAAAACAGATTGATTCACGCCCCTTTGTTTTAACCAGGGTTAAGCAAATGTCACTTGAAATTCATTTTTACTCGTTTGTTATTTCTATTTGAAAAATAAAATTATACTCTGACCGAACAAAGCGAGTAAATAATTTCTTATTTCATCAATCAATCCATTAAAGTAAAGTGACGAATAATCCCAATAGAAAGTAACTGGAACCTAGAAACAAATGCAAAGTACGTAATAAAATAAAAAATTATTTATTGATTAGAAAATTATTAATAGAAAATGAAATAAATGAAATTATTAATACGAAATAAGACAGAAAATTACTAATGAAGTAAGAAATCATTTACTTGTTTAAATAAACCGACATAATATCGAGACAATATATTTTCAAATATTTCATTCAAATAATGCTCAAGTCCGGCTGAAACGCCTGTAAGTATACCCTAAGTATGAACGCGACAAATAATTGATTACAAATCAATTACGTTACAGCAACGTTACACGTAGAAAGATTCATAGTAGCGCACTAATCATATACCTAATATAAGTTTACGGTGTACGTCATCGCAGAATCATTATCGATAAACGTGCGATTGACAATTACAATGTTCTCGTAACAGGAACACTCCTGCTGTTGGATTATCAGCAAAGGGATGTCTTCATTCGCTTTGTATAATATCTTATCTGTTAAAACCGATAATGCTCGTAAACGAAAAACATCGATGCGGTCTGCGTTCGATTGCGAATCGAAATTAGTATCACGCGGAGCGGCAAGTCGTATCGTTGAACTCTTCGCCGATACCTGAAACTTCTCGCCAATTACACGAAACGGCGGCTTCTCGCGATGGCGCGAAAATACAGATGCACGATCGGCTACAAAATATTCTGTATGATCGCCGTTCCGTCAATGTATTTGATTTTTGTTAATACATTGGCAATATTTTTATCGAACAATCCAGCGAGCGCAGCGAGTAGCGCTACGGATACGCGTAAGTCTCGTTTTCTCTCAATTCTCCCCCTATTTTTAACATTTTTTCCTTTCACCTATTCTTCCTTTTTTCTTCGTCTTCTTTTTTTTTTTTTTTTTTGATGTGTGATTTATGTCAAGAAATTTATATCGTATCGTGTTAACTTGCAACCTACAAAGAAACGTCATGATTCTGTAAGCATTTCTCTGTCACTGCGACACGAACTGCTGCATCCTCTTAAGGAGTAAACGAACAACTAATAACGAGCGATAAGTAATAAAGGGGCAATTACGATTAGACATTCGACGAATACAATGTCGTGTGCGCGGATGCATGCGGCTACGTCGAGCGAAAAAAGATGGACGAGATATCGAGATACTAAAATTTAGAATGAATCATTACGTAACACATTCGCTCTATCGATATCATTTATAATCTACACGATAGTATATATGTACATAAAATTTTCAATTTACCTTCGCGTTTGTCCTCGTTACGTTTCATTTCTAACGCAATGCGATATTTTCGTTATCGCTACATGTGTAATTGCTGCTTCTTGTACTCTTGTACTCTGTTAAGAGTGCGTGTATAATCTCTCTCTCTTTCTCTTTTTTTTTTTTAGAACTTCGCAGATTATTGCAAATCGGACCAGCCGGAAGAAATGAAACGGTCAACTGTACTCCTCCGGCGATCAAAGAGTTTCCATCGGATGGCCTTACTCGACAACAAAGACAATCGGGGTTTATAGCTATACATTTCGTAATAGCGATTTACATGTTCCTGTTGCTCGCTATTGTTTGCGACGATTATTTCGTGCCAGCGATTAAAAAAATTTGCGAAAGTAAGTTGAGCGATTCTCGTTTTCGTTTCGAAGCTATCGAGACTCGATTATTTATACTCTTTCCACTTGTCGTGATTGAACTGCGGACTTTTGCATATTTACGGGAAAAGCGAAAATTGCAAAAATATCCAATGTATAACACATAGTAGACAAAACAAATTTCTATACTCAAGTTTTGTCAAAAAATAACTTAATTGTCGATTACTTTTACTCTTTTAATTAGACTACTAGAATCTTTACGCATTTATGGAATATTGTAAATTGCGAAGAAACACACAGTAAAGTATCAAAACATAAAGCGAAATAGACTATAACTCGTTATGATATATAGTAGATGAAACAAACTTTTATTTAAGTTCTGTTTCTTTGCTTGCATTCCTAAAAATTTGAAAACGCATGAAAATCCACGGTCGATCTAATCGAAGGAAAATTTTCATGTGACCGATGTAGTACGAATCATTAAAAAGCCACGTTGATTGAACTCCATAAATCGAACAAATAAATTCGTAAAAATAAGCTATTCGTTTTTTGAGAGACGAATATTAAATCGCGCGCTTATGTAATGAAGATATCGATAAGCAATGGAATCGATCGATTCGACGTCCGAGAGACTTTTATAATTATCGCCTGTATTTGATTTTCAGAGATCAACGTGACGGAGGATGTCGCGGGGGCAACAATTATGGCAACAGCCAGCTCTAGTCCAGAATTGTTCATCAATATCGTAGGTACTTTTGTCACGGAAGGGGATTTGGGAGTCGGCACGATCGTTGGCTCTGCTGTCTTCAATATATTGGCCGTCCCTGCTTGTTGTGGTTTATTTGCAAATCAGGTTCGAATCTCTTTCTTACGATCTGATACACACAAAACGCGTTATCGACAGATATCGAAATTAGAATCAAGCATGTGAGAAAGAAAGAGACGAAAACAGACAAATAAAGTAAATATTTTTGAACAGGTATTAAATCTAGAAATATGGCCAGTAACGCGAGACACTATCGCGTATGCAATCACAGTACTTCTATTAATTTTAACTTTACGAGACGGCCGTATCGAATGGTACGAGGGAATGATTCTCGTTTTATCGTACGTGTTTTATATTTTAGGTAAGTTTATGAAATTAATGGTCCATTGCCAATTTGATCATCTCTTGATTAATAAGTGACAGGGTTTTCTAATTTTAAATTGAAAGACTAAACGTAAAATGTAAAATAGAATTTGATTTCAAATTATACATGTATATAATTTATACAATTTAAATTATATATGTATATAATTAATACATGTATAATAATTATTACGTATAACTAAATATATAATTATTGTATATAGTGCAATTATGTTGCTCTTTCTGATGACACTGTTCACTCTGCTCTATTCTATAAATTTTGTCTTTACTATCATTGTCAACATTAATACAATTAATTAATGACATTGATATAATATATATATATATATATTATTAAAACTATGTTGAATGTTTTTGTATATTAATTTATACGTTTAATTTACATTTATGCAATATTTTATATCAAAATTAAACAACATGAGAAATATTTCATTTCATCTTTACGAATCTACAATACTTTGTTGTCTTATAATTTCCACACAGAGATATTTTTGTCTATGATCGCAAGTAAGACCTAAATTTTGATCGTTTCAGTAATGTGTTTCGATCGAAGGATACACCGATTCCTTCAATGTGCAACAAGAACAAGAAAAAAGTATAAGAACCTTTCCGAATCGAGTCCCCTACTTTCTAATGGTATTGTTCATAACGATTAATTTTTTTTATTCAATTCTGTGAATCACACGTCGTTGAGTTTCATTTAAAAATACGTCATCCGTTTGTTCTGTCAGACCTGGTTAAAAGCACGGACATTATCTTTTTGGAGTCAAACGATGAAAATGAATCGGGTAAGCAATATGGATTATGCGAAACATATGTAGAGGCCAGGGTTGGGCAAATTTGACACGAGATAAAGATAAAATGATAACATTTTGAAATAATGAATCACTTCCATTAATTTATTCTTTTTACTAATAACTCTACCTTGTGGCTAAATCAATTAAATCGCTTAAAAATTAATTTTTTATTTGAATTAATTCATTGAAATAAAATGACAAGTAATTCCAAAAGAAACTGAAGAATAAGCTTATACGTTATTTAAGAAACATATAATAAAATAATTTCGAAAAAAAAATCATTTACTTGTTCAAATAAATTAACGGAAGATTATTACAATGTAATATCGAGTCAAGTAAAATGATGCATTATTGAAATAATCATTTTTCAAACATTTTATTCAAATAATGCCCAAACTTGGTATAAGCATTTTTTTTCTAAGTTTTATTTATTTCTAAATTGTATCGTTCTAGGTGATATCGTAAACATAACAAAATGGCCAGATTCGAAGTGGGAACGAATTTGGTGGTTGTTTACATGGCCTATAAATTTTGTGCTCCTCATCACGATTCCTGATTGTAGAAGAGACACGCTGAAATCTTGGTACTTTCTTACTTTCTTTATGTGTATAATATGGATAGCAACTACTTCGTATATAGTTGGATGGGTCATCACTGTAATTGGTACGTATCTTTGCAACAATCGCTATACTTATTTTAATCTGGCTTATTTTAATCGAAGATAATTCCAAGTAAAGTAACGATATAGGCGATATAACGAATACTGAACGAAACCAAGCATTATACAAAAGTGACACAATTAGAAAAAAAAAATGATTTTCGAGTTATTATGAGAAAGTTACTCCTTGATTTATCATGAAAATCTTATTCATTTATCTCCATAATTTGATCCGTAGGGAGCAATTGCATTACTCTTCCTGATTCATGTGACACTGGTGCACTGGGTTTTATTTAGAATGAAATAAAAAATAACAATTTGAAATAATGAATTATGTCAATTTATTCACGTTACTTTAAATTTAATATAAAAAATATAACTTTATTTGGTATCAAATTCAATTAAATCATTTCTTACTTAAGTTAATTCGATTGTTGTTTTATTTTACTCAAATAAAATAACATAATATGACAAAATTAACTAAAATTTGTAATTGTAACGCAGTTGACAATGTTAATAATTTTTTTTTTAATGCAGAATGCAAAATACAATATAAAAGATAAATTTTTTTTTCAAAATAAAAATTATAAAATACAAAATAAAATAAATTTTTTTTTCAAAATAAAAATTATAAAATACAAAATAAAATAAATTTTTTTTTCAAAATAAAAATTATAAAATACAAAATAAAATAAAAAATTCTTTCACTTAATGACAAGTAACAAAATAATTTACAAACAAATCGCTTTTAGATTCAAATAAACTACTCAGAGAGTTATAACGCAGAGAGAATAACATCGAAATACATAACTAAATAAGATATTACGTTATTCAATTTGTAATTTCTGAAATGTAGTATTTGAATAAAGTTTGTTCTATAAATTTAACTATCATGAACAACTATCACGAACAAGGGTGTATCGATGAGCTCATTATGTGTATTATTCTGATTCTTGTTTCTTTGATTAACAAATTAATATCTAATTCCTTTCAAAGTCTCTATATTCCAAAACATTCTTTCTCAAGTTATGTTACTTTTACAAGTATGTGATACATTATCAATTTCTATTTGCAACATTACGTGACAATCGATCGTTATTTCAGGCGATACATTTAGGATTCCCGATTCCATAATGGGATTAACTTTTCTCGCAGCAGGAATGAGCGTCCCGGAGGCTGTGTCGAGTGTTATCGTTGCAAATCAAGGTAATTTTCTTCCTTTCGTGCTTTGACTCATCGATATCTTATTAACGGGAATATCGACCGATTAAAACGACTTTTTATTTACACGAGTTTCTAGGTGAAGTTTTCCTATGATTTTTTTCTGTTCTAATCTGTAAATCGATCAAGAAATAGCTAGCGAATAGCGGTCACGATAACTGTACGATATCATGAAACCGCTTGGTTATGATAACGTGACATTATCGCGATATTACTATCAAATTTGCTGAATCTTGAAATCGCTTTCTTTGCAGTCATTTACGAACTATACAATGTACTATGTACATATTACACGAGGTATTTCACTTGATATCATTACCTTGATTCAAGTTGCTATCGTTATTTAGAAATATTACAGTGAAAGATGAGTGGTTTCGAAGGTGTCTATATTCTAATATTATTAACCTTTTTATAGATGGACACGTGAAAGATTTGTGAAAGACAACTTTGGTTTTTTAGATGGGATCGTATGGTAAATGCGTTGACTGATACGATATTTTTTGTAGAAAAGTATTAATTTATGTGTATCAAGGAATTATTAGTTTAATAGATATCTTAAATTCAGTTTTGTATAAAATATCGTACGAAAGTCAAAGAATCGATAGCAGTGTTCTTTATAAAAAAACATTAATCCATTTACATCAAAAAATTATTAGTTTGTTCGTAGTTGGTGTTCACATACTTATGTTATCCTTGTTTTTCGTATGAAAATTAAAATTGAAATATCTTTTAATATACATGGAGAATGTCGAGTCGCTCCAATCAATATGATTATATTTTTTTCAAAAATGAAAGTTTACTTTCATTGACAAAAAAATTAACAACATTAGGATATGCATATCTCGAAACCATTCGTTATCATTTTCATTACTGCGGACAATGATAATGATATAATAATGTCACATGAGACATCCTGTAGCCAATCCATTAACATTATTTCAACTGTTTCTTTTTAATTTATTACTCGTGAAGTAATGATATTTCATGATTTTTCTTTGCATGTGTTTTCTTCCAGTCTTTCTTTCTACTTGATATTGCTAATTAAAAATATGATTTCAGGACACGGAGCCATGGGCATAAGTAATTCAATCGGTTCAAACGTATTCGACGTATTACTTTGTCTCGGATTACCTTGGTTCCTGAAGGCAGCATTTTTCCCAAAAGCTGGTAATCATTACGTAACCATTAACTCACAGGGACTGGTTTACAGTTCCATATCGTTATTTTCTACTCTTACTATACTTTACTTGTCCCTTCTAATTGGCAAATTTAAATTGACTCGAACTGTTGGAATAGTCTGCCTCGTTATGTACGTAATTTTCTTGATATTTGCTTCGATCCTCGAGCTCAATATGTTCTTCGTCGTTAATCTGCCAGCATGCGTTGACTGACATTTGATGCGTTCATTTTGTAAAAACTTCACAAAGTTTTTACAAAAGAATACGAAACTTCGAATCCAAGCTCTTCCTCTGTTCTCTTTCGATATTTCGATACGTACCATTGAATTATAACAATGGAATATTTGTTTTTAACGATGAATAAGCCACGCTTGTCGCAAATGATCCAACGTTTAATTGATTTGTTATACTTTTTTGAATATCTGCACACATTCTACTATATTATTTTGTGACGCATATATATTTATGAATTTGTATAAAACTGTGTGTTGAATTGAATATGTGACTTTAATGAGTATAATGTATGAATGCCTATATATTGAGATACGTATGTACATACATATATATCCATATATCTCTTTTTGCAAATAGATATTTATATAGCTGTTTCAGCAATTTAGCATCAGTATTTTTCAAATGAATTTCTGATGTGTCATAGTCATAGTTTGTAGTTCTTATCAAAGATACAAATGAAACAGAGATGTTTATAGTTCTTTGATATATGTAATGCAATATATGTCATAGTAAAGCAAGTTTAATTGAAAACGTACAAATGAACGAATGTATCAGAGAAAAAATACATTATTTCATTTGCTGTGTGTATATTTTTTCGTTACATTAATCATTGTACAAGAATTGACCTATTAAAAAATGAAAATATATAACTATGTGTAGATATTATAAAGATGCAAACTAGAATGCTTTAAAGTTGACCAGAATTGGTAATTATAATGTTGTGAGTAGTTTTCCCACTTTGAGTGCCATAGCTTTCAATTTTTTTTACTACACTCATACCATCAATTACCGCACCAAAAACTACATGCCTATTATCCAACCAACTGGTTTTTACGGTAGTTAAAAAAAACTGTGAACCATTGCTATTTGGTCCACTGTTTGCCATGGACAATATGCCAGGTCCAGTGTGTTTCAATTCAAAATTCTCATCTTCAAATTTCTCACCATAAATAGATTTTCCTCCTGTACCATTGTGGTTAGTGAAATCACCACCCTGGCACATAAATTTGGGAATTATTCTGTGAAAGGTACTTCCCTTATATCCATAACCTTTCTCTCCTGTACAAAGTGCGCGAAAATTTTCCACTGTTTTTGGGACTACATCTGCTCGTAATTCCATAATGATACGACCTAATGGTTTATCTGCAGCGGCTACGTCGAAATATACATGTGGCAAACCCATAGCAGATACTTGCAAAGTATACTCTTTCACTTTACTCTTTCACAATATCCTTTTCTCAACAAGTGACGTATAGTAAACAATAATAATTATCTTATCTGTTATATTATTTTGTGATTTAATTTACACTATCGAATTCGTTCTAAACGAAACTGTTCAACAAAAGTAACTAGATTAGCTTTTTTTCTCTTTACAATCATGTATAAACAAATTGCGATCAACACGCCATCTTTGTAATATAGTTATAGACTGAACGCGAATCAATCGTATTTATGATATGTATTACGAGATTGTATTTATCGTATTTACTTATTTACGTTTTATGCTTCAATAAATATCACAAATATTTGAAAAGAAATAAAAAAATAAAAAATAAAGGAGAAAAAGAAAACGGTTTTCTTCTCTACTTTTTTATCTACGATTCTGCTCTATACGTTTGTTAGTCGAATTATGTTTTAACGCTGTGACCTATTTTTTTTTTTTTTTTTTTTTTTGAACATACGATAGCGAATTCGTAATAAACAATTTATATTACTAATCAATACACATTAGTTATAAAGCACGTACTGAGCAAATTTGCATAACTAAATTTAGTTATTCCACCTAAATTGATTCGATTCATTTGGTGGAATATAAATGTTGGAAATACAGTATATCCAAGTACATAATACACTTGTAAATGCAATATACAATGTGCATAACTTTTTATATGTTCATATCTTTTAAAATAACAATTGCCGCACTTTAAAACTTGAATTTTTAATTTTATTCGTTGAAAGTAAATTGTGATATGTTACAAGAGAAAAATCACAAATTCGATCCTGTAAATAGAATTTAAATCGTCCTTTTTTTAATACATATATACTATATATATTTTTTCTATATATTATAATATAACGTATTTGATAAATATAAATAATAGAAATATAGATAAAGTTAAATATAAAAATTTTTATATTTGAAGCACATCCTTTATATTATGATTTCATCAAAACAATCATGGACTTGTAAAATGATTTTTAACGACATGATTCTGTCTGCAACAACTTGTTCGTTATTATTAATTCAATGTTATAAGAAATAATGCAAAAGCAGCTCGAAGTAGCGTAAAATATCATTATAGATGGCGGTTGCATGCTGCATTCTCAAATTATCGTGTCGTTGGCTTTCTATATTCGTTTGAAAAATTTGTGACAGTAAAGTGTGTTGTCGACGCCCAGTTACTCGTGAGTGTTTCGGTTAAATTTTGTGTATTTCTTTCTTTAATGCGATTCGCATTTTGTTATGAGTTAAATCGTGAAAAACATCACTGGATACACTTGAGCATATATTCGAATAATAATATTCTAGATTAGAAGCCGACAGATTTAACAAAATACCAAAAATGGCGATCTGAAAAAACAATTATTTCCTAGCAATTCTACATATAATTGGATCGCCTGTTGAAAAATTGGCAAACGTACACACTTCCGTTTATTCTGCAAATATTTATTTTTTTTTATTTTAAACAAATACCTTCGAACGTAACATTCGGAACGTACGAAATATTTTTTCCTTTGCTTAGCAAAGTGTAGGAATAGGACGTTAGGGGACATAATTGGACGTGACGGGATGTAATGAAACGTGACGAAAATCGACGGAATTCAGTAGGACTGGATTAGTCCAGACATTGTATACTCAAATGAAATCGAAACTTTCTATTACTTTGCAACAAACAATTTCGTGTAAGAAAACTTGCACGTGATAGTACAGATTGTCGTTAATAACACGTTACACTTTTCTTTTTTACACATCAGGAAACAAGGAAAAATGCAGACAATTAAATGCGTTGTGGTTGGGGATGGTGCAGTGGGTAAAACTTGTCTGTTGATTTCATACACCACAAATAAATTTCCATCTGAATATGTACCAACAGTATTTGACAATTACGCTGTGACTGTTATGATCGGTGGTGAACCATATACCTTAGGATTGTTCGATACAGCAGGTAATTATATTACATAGTTTGCTTTCCTTCGATTTGTTTTAGAACATGACAATTTATTGCTGGTTAATTATTGATTTAAAGGTCAGGAGGATTACGATCGACTACGTCCTTTAAGTTATCCTCAAACTGATGTGTTCCTTGTTTGTTTTTCGGTTGTGTCACCATCGTCCTTTGAAAATGTTAAAGAAAAGGTATATGTGCAAATTTGATATTTATGACAAGATTGATTAATCATCCAGAGATTTTTCAACTCGGAAATTTTGCAGTGGGTTCCAGAAATAACTCATCATTGTCAAAAAACTCCATTCTTATTGGTGGGTACTCAGATTGATTTACGAGATGATGCAGCAACTATAGAGAAACTTGCAAAAAACAAACAAAAGCCTATATCGGCCGAACAAGGTGAAAAACTTGCCAAAGAACTAAAAGCAGTCAAATATGTGGAATGCAGTGCTCTTACACAGGTGTGATTCTGCTCATTTATAATTTACTATGTTTCGTCAATTATTAACATATGTTTCCTGGGGTTTTTAGAAAGGTTTGAAAAATGTGTTCGACGAAGCGATTTTGGCAGCCTTAGAGCCTCCAGAACCAGTTAGAAGAAGACGATGTATCGTTTTGTAGAGAGCAACTAACGAGGTTTTTAAAATCTATTAGCGCTGTTCGGACAATGATTGCTGTATGAGCTTGTCATACGGTGCATGCGAAAATATACTTTTCGACTAACGATAGTTCGTCTGATTATCGGTACGATCTATCTTTCGTTTTCGATTTATTCGATACACACTCGATTGGAAGAAAAAAATTCATCCAGAAAAGATGAAGACAAGCATTTTATGTATAAGAGGTACGCATGTATATTATGTGTGTACATGTGCATGTATATGTGTATGTATGTTCGCATACATATATATGTGCACACAAGCGCGCACACACACACACACACACACACACACATACACTCAAAGACACTTCTACATTTATCCTTTCGTCGACTGGTTCATCGAAGAAAGATAATTGACAGTTGGTTTTTACTCAAATCAACTCGAGGCAGCGGGCAAATATCAATGGTTCTTGGCAATCGCGTGGAAGGAGCAATGTAATTATTGACAACCATAAACATCTACACGAATTTCGTATCAAAAATACCTGTAAAACATTCTTCTATTTAATATGTAAGACGTTTTTATTGATAAATTAGTAGTGTGAATTTTTTAATAAATCAGTTTAAAAAAAAAAAAGAATTAAGATTGAAACGCACGAGTATATCTTTTACAGCTTTTCTCGTTTCTCTTTGGATTATTTTTCACGTTTTTAAACTATTTTGTTCAGTTAACGCAACACTGAACAGTAGCGTTGACTCTCCCGCCCTTCCCTAATTTTTTTCGGTACAAAAACATTTCGAAATAACAAGGCATTCAATATGTGGTTAAAGCTTTATTTACATACATTTTTTTCACGATGATATATCATGGAATAATTAAGTAAACTATATTACATGTAAAACTTGTTTCTAAGCTTGACCATTTACCATAAAAGTTTGGTATCTAACTTTGGGTTAAAACAGATTACATTCGAATTCGAATGTTACCCTATTTTCTATTCTACTGTGTTGATACTTAGTTTCTATTAGGTCGCTATGATGCTGACTGCGTTACACTCTCTCATACATGTATCTAGATACGCACGAGAAAATTTCTTGTCGACAAAAAAGTTTGATCGTACGATCTTTTGATGAACTAAGATGTATCTCTTTGTTTCTCCTATCGTTTACCATCGAAAGTTCAATGCGTTACGTTCACGGAAAGAGTATCACAAAAGGTGCGGCATGCCTATTACGTGTAGTCGTGTAACGTACTTATGTTTGTCATCATTTGCTGCAGTTGACTCGAGTTTCAGAAAATGAGAGAAAGAGAGCAAAATGGTACGAAATGTTCCTCTATGATTAATCACTTTTGGTCTTTCATTTGAACACTGTTTTTTTTTTTTTTCAGTACAGTATAAACAATATACGTAAATCTCTATTAGCAAAGTGTCGCCTATGGTTTCAACGTTATCTTCGTTGTATCACTTCTAACAGCGATAAATTCTCCTCGCGAATTAGTCTTTCTCTCGCAAGTATGAAACGGATAAAAATACGGAGATCGAAGGAAACGGAAGAGGTAGAGTAACGAACGCGGTACGAATACGAACGTAAATTATGAAACTCGATTGTTCAAAAATATCGTTAAAAAGGTTAAAATACGTTCGATCGTTTACGAATTTCATGATCGTTTTTCACCGTCGTATTTCTATCAGTCTGTAATACGTATAATGTAATGTATGTAAAAAATATAACGAAACAACGTAGTATGTTAAATATCACGTTAGTTCAAGTGTACTAGCTGTAGCTGTGTTTCTACTGCATGTTTCGCACCTTTCCTTTTCTTTTTTCTTTTTTCTTTTTTTTCTTTTTTCTTTTCACTATAAAATTTCTAATTCATTTATCAATTCCACCGCAAAGACTCAATTCAATTCTGTTGAAAATAATTAGCGTCAGCTATACTTACATGTACACATAAACGCTGTAAACGTCCTTTGGTTTATGTTTATCGGTATCCCTGTAAGTATTTCGCCGTGACTAGAATCGATTACAACGTGTACGTACAATCTTGCCTCGTGATAAGCGACAAAACATAATTTATCTTTCGGAATTACAGACCCTGAGTTGGTTTTCTTTTTCTTGTTTCTCGCGTAGGTTGCATTAAATTCAGATTTCAATTCGATTGAAAATATGACGAGAGAAGGCAGTTCGTCCACCTGCGTGCCTTAGATTCTACGTGAATATTTCTGATATTAGATGGATAAGTCGATGGAAAATTAGTCAAGGGGAACGAACGGCTATGTTTTGATATTGAAACAACGTGTTTCAAGTACTTACATACGTCAAGTCTAAAAATTCGTTTATCACGTGGGAACAATTCCGTTAAAATGTTGACAAAAGAGTTACTGTGTTATTATCAGATTGATGCATATGAAATGTCGTTTATTTGAAGCTTCTAGCGTCAATTAAATTTGATCTTCTCGTCAGATGAAGAAACAGAAAATGAACCATGTATAACTCAACGTCAAGGAAATCTGTATGTAACAGGGATATCGGAATCTTATTATTAATTACCATGAGTAATCAGAATATTTGTTTAATTTTCTTACACAGGATATCCAAAAGTTCAAAATTCAAGTTGTCATTACGTTTTCTAGGTATTTTAAATTAAAATTAAAATGTCAGAAACTTTATGAATGCTTCATTAAGAAGTTACAACAGAAATAAACCCTGTGTAAAGAAAAGCGTTGTGTTATTTGCCCAAGACATCAATTTGAAACCTCTTCTATTCCATCTAAGCAACATTTTTGACGTGCTCAAAAAAATTACTCAAAAAACAACTTTTAACAATTTCAATCCGTGAATTTTTAAATTCGAGAATCTTGACTAGTGTCATATTAATACAATCGTTAAAAAAAACATTAAATTACGTGGAAATTGTCTCAATATATAAATGCAGGATATCGCGAAGGAACTACATGCGAAAAAACCGAGATTTCATATGCATCAACAACTGCGGTTTATGTTCTGTCACTGCGTGTGCGCGTATAAGTACAGTAGCTCACGCAAGTATTCGAGCGCTTCCAATCTACATCGTTAATAAATAAAATGCACACGTTAGGTTTAAATTTTCAAAATAAGATTGTACGTAAAGTCACATAGGAGTCTCGAGAATGTACAAGTAAAATTACAAAAAGATCTGACGACACATACATAGGATTTACAGGGCAATGTAAACATACCGATTTCGGACGTCTCAAAAGTATTCGAACGGTATTTCTAGTGAACATTAAATTTTAGTAGATTCCGAGACATTGTGTGATTCGTACAGATTTTGTAGAGTATAATCTTTCATAATTATTCTAGTCATGAGCACGAACAAGTCAGAAACCAGTAAATGTGAACGTGAATTAATATTGAAGTTACACAACGAAAGTAAGTCTTATCTTGAAATTACCAAATTATTAAATCAAAGTACATCTACGATACGTTGTATAATAAAAAAGTCAAAAACTGAAGGAAATATTACTAACAAGAAGCGTACAGGACGTCCAAAGAAATTACACGCCCAGAGAGGAGAAAATGATTACACGTGAAGTTAAGAAAAATCCAAGCACATCTGCACCGAAACTTGCAGCGATTGTTGCAAATAGTTTTGGAAAAGACGTACATCTCGAATTATGTCGGAGGGTTCTGCGGAGTAATGATTTCCATGGAAGAATACCACGGAATACTTTTGAGACGTCCGAAATCGGTATGTTTACATTACCCTGTAAATCCTGTATGTGTTGTCAGATTTTTTTGTAATTTTATTTATACATTCTCGAGACTCCTATGTGACTTTACGTACGTATCTTATTTTGAAAACTTAAACTCAACGTACGCGTTTTATTTATTGTAGATTGGAAGCGCTGGAATACTTTCGTGAGCTACTATACATCAAGCACTTGTACCAGGCACGCGCAGATTTTTCGCTAAACGGATTTAAACGTTCATGGCGTAATATACCGAATTTTGCGCGTGCGCTGGTAAAGCCTGTACACCGTTCGAATTATGCGCAACGTAAGAATTCGTCGTGAGCAAAATTCCGGGCTGCGATACGTCGTGGGACGGTGCGCTGGCCGCTCCTTCGGGAACTCCCCGTTCCATCGTCGTGTAGTTGCCAATTATCTGTTGCTGATGTAATTTCGAAGGCGAGCAGGGGATTTGCAGAGAGGACGAAGAAGAGCAAGACGAGGACGAAGAAGACGATGACGAGGAAAAGGAACAAGTCGAAGAAGAGGAGGAAGAGGAAGAAGAGGAGGACGACACCGACGTTGAGGAGGAGGAAGACGACGACAAAGAGGAGGAGAAAGCGCAGGAAGCGGAGGAAGAGAAAACGGTAACTGTGGACGGTGTAGAAGATACAACGTTGTTACAAACAGGCTGAACAGTTGCTGCGCGACACACGGCGTCGAAGTTGGCACTGCTGCAATGTATAGTATCGGGCATGTGATTCGAAAGAATAAAGTTGGGATTCTGCTGAGGGGTAGCAGGTTGAGGGGTAACAGTTGGTAGAGAAGAGAAGGTGGATGGCAGAGAAGAGGATGACGAGATAGAAGATGATTGTGGCAGTGATGGTGAGAACGAGGCGGAGTTCGAGGGTACCGAGATAGAGGCGGACGAGGCGGATGACAAAAATGTTTGAGCCGACTGAACGTCGGACGAAGGTGTGGTGAGAACCGTGTGTCCCAAGTGTACTTGGTAGAATCGATAAGATCCTTCGGCGGTCGCCATTCCGCTGCCATTGAACGTGGCGCATCTCGATGGTGCTATCACGGTGTAAGATGACGACGAGGAAGATGCTACGGACGAAGCGGATATGGTCGATGGTAAACAATAGAAGGCAGGCTGGTGATTGTGTCGATGATACGGATGATGCTGATGTTGCGCGTGATGATGGAGCTGCAACGAGTGATTGGCGGAGTGGGGAACCGAGGAGAACGTGACGCCGGAAATGCGAAAGTCGTCCGGTTGCTGATGATGATGCAAATGAAGGTGCAAGGTCTGTTGGGCGGGCGGTAACGCGATTGGATTCGGCGACGAGATGGACGTGAGCCGGGAGTCAAAGAGGGAAGAGGTGGAACCAGGTGGTACAGGGTGACTGATGGAACCGGCAGGCAGTGGCGAAGCGTGATCAAGGTTTTGAGTAAGACTCGATATCGGCGATGCCGAACGATTTCCCAAATGGAAATATCGAAATTGTTGCGGCTGCGGCTGCAATTGTGGCTGCGGTTGCGGCTGCGGCTGCGTTTGCGTTTGCGTTTGCGTTTGTGTTTGCAATCGATGATCGTTCTTGTTGGATCGAGGATACGGGTACCTCTCGATGTGATTCGCGTAACTGGGAGAAGGATGCGATGGCAGAATGCGTTGAATATTCTGGTAAGTTGGGTCGGACAGTCCGTTGTACGGAACGAAGTACATGGTTCGGTAACACTTGCCGTTAGCAGGGAGTCCGGTATACACGGTCGTAGGCACTATGTTACACCGATAATTGGTAGGAGTCGTTACGATAGGATCCCTTCGTCGAGCTTTCACCGAAGGGCCGCCGGTTGGACAATTTCTACCGATACCACCGATACCACCGATACCAACGGGAGCGATGTTGTTCATATCAGTCTCTTCGGCTCCGGTCGCGACACCTCGAGCAGTTCGCGTATTCGCAACGTTCAATTGCTCTTGGAAATACTGTTGCCCGTTCCTTGGATCTTGATAGAAACGAAAAGTGCCGTCGCTCGCCGACGATCGAGGATGTTGTCGCGCGAACAGGTCGTCCGTGTACAACGTCGGTTCGCGATCCAACGAGTTTTGAGCAGTAACGTTGGTATTCTCGACGATAGTTTGATAGATGTCGTCGATCTGCTTCTGCATCGTATTTATTCTGTTGATCGTGTTCGCGTCTTGCTCGTCGGAGACCAACGTACCAACGTACGAGTTGGACGAAGAACCGTCCATCGTCTCGTCGTACAATGCGATTCGGCTGTCAACGTTGACGCAGTTGTTCTCGTAATACGTCGGTAACGAAGAATGGAAGCTCGTTCTGAGAACGTTCGTGTTGTCGTTTTCCAAAATCGTTCGTTGGTGAAACGAGCCTGCGTTCTCGTCGATGCTGTCCTGCTGTTGCCGTTTGATGCCAGTTACCGACGGTCTGCGATTAAATCCGTAATCGTTTAACTCGTCGTCGTCGTTGTCCGCGCTACCAACGTCGTTACTTCCACCGTCGTTGTTGCCGTTACTGCTACTGTTATTGTTATTATTATTATTGTTGTTGTTGCTGTAACGACGATTGACCATGCATTGTACCTCACTACACCCACCACCACCAGCACCAGCACCACTGCCACTACTACCACCACTACCACCACCAGCACGACCGACGTTCTCATTGTGTGCAAAAGACAGTAGGTGCCGACTATCGTTACCCTCGCTCTTTCCATCCACGATTCTATCAATTTTATTCTCTACGTTGTAACTGTTGTTAGTATTGGCAATATTTATCATCGGCTGATATTGATTCTCGACCTCGTTGTAACGCCGCTTTATTCTCTCGGTCCTGAACTTGTCCTGTTCTACGAATGCTAGCAATTCGTCGGTCGTGTTGTCGCCTATGTCGGGTCTGTTGTTAACGCCCGTTGGCGTGCCTTTGGTAACGTCCGGCGGACCAACGTAATTTCGGTCGTCTTCGCAAAGCGCCGCCTCGATGTCTTCCAGACTGTAAGGCGAGAATGCGTTGTAGCCCACCGTCGAACCGCGATTTTCGTTCACCATTATTCTAGAGTTGTATCGATAATAATCCTCTTGATCCGCGTTATTAACAGTTACGCAGGACAACGGCGCGAGGCTGGCTAGGAATTGCCTACGCCCGTCGGAATTGCTCGCTTTCAACGTGTTCTTCGATTGATGGCCATCCTTTGCGTTATTGTTGCTCTTCCCGTTACTTCCGAGACCGAGATCCGGCAAGTTTGAATGAACACTTCGTTTATGTACGAACAAATCGGTCAGTTTCTTGTACGTCGATTGACTGTGTATGCTGTCGGGGGCTGCGGTACTGGTAGTAGTTGTAGCAGAAGGATTTTGCTTGTAGTAATTAGAGCCGGTGACCGTTGTGGTCATGGTCGTGGTTGTCATTCCTACCGTGGTTATCACTGACGACAAGCTCGAGGACGTGAGCATCGTCGTTGGCATCGCCGCCGTGGTTGTTAACGTAGCGGTAGCGTTGGTGATTATGGTGGTCGTCATGGTTGCTGCGTCCGAGAACGCGGTGAATTTCGTACCGGCGTGTATACTAGTTGGTAACGTAGCTACCGTTGACATGTCATCGATACCGGTTGAATTATGAACGTAGGTGGCCTCCGTCGAGGATACGCCGAAGCCAGTTTCCTCGTGCGCCGATAACGAAGCGTGTATCGACAGTTCGTCGTCGATTTCCGTACATGTGAACGAATCCGTGACATCCTTGCTCGAATTTTGACAAACGTCTTCCTCCTCTTGGTCCACGCAGGTGAGCTGACGTATACGCTCCTCCAGCGACAAGTTCTTCGATGGATGACCCTTCTTTCGCGAATTCGTACGATACTTGTCGAGGAGACTTCTTCGAAGGGTGTTCCTCTCGATCGTCCTCCGAATTGGATTCATGGAGTCATCGATGAGAGAGGCTTGACCGTCGGAAATTTTCGATCTGTTCGCGACGTCGAGGAAACGCAAGTTCTCGGCGGTGACGAGAAACGCCGAGGTGTCCTGTTCCTCGTCCAGAGCGTGCGCCGATGAAATCAATTTACCGAGAGGAGCGGGGGGCGGTGAGACGAATTTTGGATTGGGAAACAATTGTCTAACTGCGGAATTCGGCTTAAGGCTATTACCCGTTAGAGAAGAATTACCCAGTTTAAATACAAGAGAAAGCTCCTTTATGTCGGACGACGTTTGATTTACCGCAAATCGGTTTTCGTTGTCGCGTTCTTCCGTGTCGTTAGTCGTTTTCTTAGACAAACTCGACTGGATATCCTGTTCGTCGGCCTTCGCGTTACGGCAACAAACTTCTTCGCTGCGCACGACACATTCGACGGAGTCGTTGTCGTCCGCGATGACGTGGTTGTTCGTCGGCCGATTGATCGTTGTTTCCGCGCCATGGGAAACAACGTTCTTCTCGCAAACGTTTTTCCGGCTGGCTTTCTTCCCCTGTGGCAAGTCGATGTCCTCTTCCTCGCTGATCTCGCGCACGATCCGTCGTTCGGTGACGGTCGTCATAGTTATCGTTTCGACGAGATACCGATGACGGGACTCTAAAAAGAAAGACAACGTTCTTTGTACACATATTTGCCATCGGGAGATTAAAGTTAATACGCGCTTTTAGCGCGTATGTTATTTGCATGGACAGATTAAGAAACATAAGAAACAGTGTACCATTGTTAGCTCCTTTTGGCAGTTGTTGGTCTGTTTTTTGTACATTCCCGTTGCTACTTTCTATCAACCCATTGTTGCATCGGGATTCTCCCTCGATCTCTGTACCTGTAAAATCACGCGATGCCATCTCATTAGTCACTTGCATGTTTGATACGAAGATCCTTATTTTTATTCTGTATGTGTTACGAGTTCGAATTTTAATTTTTAACACACAAGCACCCGTCGTGTTCATATTTTCCTTTCACGAATATCCGCGTAGCTATTTCTATTGCACGTGTTCGCGTGTATTTATGTACGCGTGTACAGCCGTGAAACGTGAAGTTTCAATACGCACGTCAAACGCATTTATATATCGGTACAATGAGAAAAGCATGTTCCTGTTTTTCTATTCGCGATTTTCACAACAGAGGCACGCTTCGTCCGTTCGATAAAATGACTGTCACACTAGAAATCGTCCACCTGTGAAGGATTCTCTGAATTAATAGGCATACATAGGCTACGTGTATAACATAGTATGAAAAGGAATCCGCAGTGGTTAAATGAACGAGTAAAGAGACTAGCAATCTTGCAAATTTATTGTTCGAATCCCGGCCCCGTCACTTTTAAAATTCTCGTCACTTCTCCGATAATGCTAGGCTTCATTGACTCGGTTCGCTAACTCGCTTAAATATGTAAATCCAAACGGAATAAAGAGAAAACGAAAAAGAGTGTGACCAAAAAAAGGAGCGACAGAGATTAACCAAAATATGGAATAAGAGTAAGACAGAAAAACGATGTATAGCAGATGGAAGAATACTTTTGAAAGCCTTGGATATGCTAAAAAAAAAGTACCGACAATGAAACGATGTGTATTAAGAACACGGATCCTTTAATTTCTTAATGCACATTCCACGTGTCACGTACAAGTACACGTGTATTTCGTGTCATTTCGGAATCACGATCTCCAGCAGACACGTGATTCGAGTCTATACGAATGCATCGTTGACACGAAAATCAAGCAAGCATGTAACATACATTATATGTACGACGACGATCAGTTTTAGTTAAGAATGTAGATACATAACATTCGTTTTCCCTGGATAGCACGAAAATACCGGAGTCACGGTACACTGTACTTCCGGCGAATGCTGGCGACCCGTATAGTTAACGTTCATAAACACGTACACAAACGAGTGTGCCATCGATGTGTTAGCTTCATAAGCAATTTTCTTTCTATTCCTTTGCTTTCTTTTTTTTTTTCATTGAAACGCATAGATGGTTATTATCCAATTAAACAACGATCACACGGTCATTAAACGGACGTATTAAGAAGATCCTCTCTGTTACAGAGAATTTGCTCGGTACAGTTTTGTCATGCGATATACGTAGAGAGAAATAAAAACGAAACGTCGAGAAATAAAAATTCGGTTTACACCGTGAGGTTTCATACGGGGCGAACCCGTCGAGTGAAAATAGAATAGTCCGTGTGTGGGAAAAAACAAAGGAAGTTATTTGCTATTCTTGTTAAGAGCTATGTATTATTTATCATTATGCATTTTATATTATGGAGAGGAATGGCGTGGGAACGCGTGTGAATATTGTACACGAGAGGTACATTGTTCTTTTACATTGGCTCGAATTAACGTTTCCTTCTGATTCAAATTTGGCCGGGTTTTAACGAAGGAACAAAAGAAGAAAAACATAGCTCGTTAGAATTTAAATGGCGGATTTACGCGAAGAAGTAAAGGGAGAAAACTTGTTTTTTTAAAAGGACATGAACCTCTCGTTCGTTACATCGTACATGATTATTGTGCATCTCGACGTAGTGACTTCTTCGTATCTTGAAACCTTGAATTATATTAACCGGGTTGTTTGAACTTATCTTGTTCCGTTCAATGTCTGGCAAATTCAGCTCGTAAGACATTGTTCTAATGGTTGCGTATTTCTGGTGATAAGTTTGTCGCAGCTAGTCTGTTGCACAGTCATTTAGTAGAAAGAGCAATTTTCCAATGAATTGCTCCGATCATAAGGAAAACCATAGGCGATACGTCATCAGGATAGTAGTAGTAGCAAGGAGTAGTCAAGGCATTGGCACAGAGATTGCAGGATAGCCCTAGATATACACTTTGTATCTAGCGTGATACAAAGTGATTATTAACATAAAATAAAGATTCGTTGAATCTAAGGTGCAACATTTTACCTGTACTTCCCATGGTGTGCAATATTGGTTATTCTTCTAGCGATAAACTAGAACGCTCAAAGAATTGAGCGTAAGTAGGTACGTAACGAACGTGTATCGTAATGCGACTCACCTGTCGTTCGAAGGTAATCCAACGACGATCGTAAGCAACACTCTGCTACGTTGGGAAGTTCCCCGTTGGAATAAACATCCTTGTAACCTTCCGGTGGGCTCAGCGTCTCTTGTTGATGATCTTGCCTCGAGAGCAACGTCGACGATGGTCTTTCTGTCGATGGTTGCGACGGTGGTGGAGGTGGTGGCGGCGGCGGCGGTGGTGGAGGTGGCGGCGGTGGCGGCGGTGGTAGTGGCGGCGGAGGAGGTGGCGAGGGTGAAGACAACGTAGACGATGCGATCGTCAATGGCGGCGAAGCGAATTCGCTCGGAACTCGCTTGTGACTCTCGACGTCCTTCGGTCCGTCGACTCTCTCGCGACTTTTCATCTTTTCTCGTGGATCAGCCGTGGAGTTTCCCACTTTCCCCACCACTTGTTCGTCGACGTTCGATTTCCTTTCGTCCGTTTCCACTACGCTCTTTCGCGCCTGGAGCCCTTTTTGCGTCGCAACGCGCTCCTTCCTTCTCGCGACATCCTCTTTAATATCCTCTTCAATCGCTAATACTTCCTCTTCCTCTTCCTCCCCCTCCCCCTCTTCGATCTCTTCGTCGTCTCCTTCCACCTCGATCTCATATTCCTCGTCGTCCTCGTCCTCCACATGTAACTCGACGCACTCGAATCCTTCGCGAGCGCAGCCCTCCTCTCTGAACGCGTTCTCGTGTATCATTTCACCGTCCCTCTCTATATCGTGGTATCGATTGTTGTCCGAGACGCCGAAATGAAGGTTCAACTCGGCCCGGCATTCCTTACAGTTGCCGAGACGCATCAGCTCGTGCTCCTGGCAGCAACAGTCGCAGTCCTCCTCGTAATCGGCGCAACATTCCTCCTTTATCAGTATTATGTAATCAGCGGCGAAAAACTCGTTCAGCTTCTCGTTGATGACCACCCGGTTTTTCTGCGATCTCGCCTTCGATTGGCCAGGCTTTTTCAACAAGGACTTGAGAATTTTCGCAGGCTGCTCCGCCGGAAGTTTGCTTCCGTGCTCCTTCATTATTGGGGCTTCTTTCTTCCCCTTCCTCCGTTCTCTCTGCTAGTATATACACTATATGCTGTATACTTTTCCCTTTCCGTGTCCACGTCTCCCCTCCCCTCCCCTCCCCCTCGCGGGCACCTCTTTCTCTGTCGGTCGACCACAGGTGTACGTTGCAACGTTATATCTCCGCTCTTCTCCCTCGTCCGTAATTAAATCATGTTGTCTCGCCCCTCGACGTTACCTTTGTCTCCCGTTCGGAGTGAAATTCCAGCTCCTCTTTCAACCGAGCAGGTACCCCGATCCCGATCAAGTACACTCGTACCCCGACATAATAATACCGCGCATAATACAATCGATCACCACCCGGTACGATCCATCGCCCGATCCTGTTAAGCAATTAAGTGTCGTCGAGCCACGCCATACTTTCCCAGAGACCCACCACTCTTGCTTCGTTTCTCGTTAATTCGACGACGCAATAATATCGCGAACCGGCAACCAGAGTCGGACGATCAACCGACGTGCACCATCGAATCGTCATGATCCGTAATTGTCACACGAGCGTATGCGTGTATCGATCCAACATTCCTCGACATCGCGAACGAAGGGAGGGAAACGGAGAAGAGAAAAGACCGATACGTGGCAGATAGAAATTGGAAATTAAGTTCGAAATCGACGCTTTCGCGTCCTTCCTGTATCGTTGAGACCTTCTCTTCGCCGTGTCGTCTCTTTCCGTGCCTGCTCCGCGTCGTCTCGTCGTGTGTCACGCATGAGAAATTAGTCGAATTATGTAACAGGAGACGTCGCTGGATGAGCCACGGCCGATGGAAAAGCTAGTGGAAATGCGAACGAACGGACGCGTACAATTGGAATCGTCGAGCGTCGTCTCGTTTATTTGCCCGTTGCGGCGACAAACAATACCTCCGCGCGTGTAACTCGACGCTCTCATGCTTCGGTGTTCCGCCGAAGATCCGGAGGAAGGGCTGCTCCGAGCGTTTTTATCAGCCGGTCATTATCACTGTCACACAGGCGACAAGCGACCGGCGAGTCTCGAGTCTCGAGCCTCGAGTCTCGTCGACGACGCGGATGGTCGTTAAACTGTACCGCCGCGATGTCTCCGTCACGATCCTCGCTCAGCGACGTTGCGTCGTCGCTTTCGTCATTGGCACCCGTTTTCTTTCCCGAACGCGCTCAGTGTTTCGTTCGTTGTGCGCAAGCGAACGCTCGTTTCAGGTAACACTCGACCGTTTATCGATCTTGCACGGCGAACGTGGGCGCACTTCTAAACGATACAACGCACCACCGCCATCGTTCTCGTACGTAGCCCGTACTTTCACCGTATGTACACGCGCATACTTGCATATTTGTACATACGTGCCGCGTTAATATTCCAAGCGAGATGCTGCACGACCGAGCTCCGCTCCGAGCGTTCGCGGCGAATGAACTTTTCTGTTTTTTTTTTCCTTTCTTTTTTTTTCTTTTTTCCTTTTTCTTTTTTCTTTGCGCTAGTCGATCGATCGTTTTTTTGCTCGACGATTGGAAATTTTAGGCGAGATTAGAACGTTACCCCGGGGAGAGCTGCTGGGACGGTCGCGCACTCGGGTGAAACCTCTGATACTCACGACGCGTCGACGACCACTACCGTCGCGGCGCAACAGTTCGAATCCCGTGCAGCATAGCTTCTCGTTCGAAACGAACGCCGTGTGCCGAGGCTGGCTGTCATCCGACCGTTTCCATCCCGAGAGGACACCACCTCACGACCGTCGCCTCCGGTAGATCATTAACGCGCACCGCAACTGCGCATTGCGTCACACGTTTGAACGCTTCCCGCGCAAGCATCGGTCGCGACGCGTCACCATCGACGTTGATCAGTGTTTTTCGATAAATTTTTCGATAACTCTTTGGGGTTAAGTGGGTTGTATTTTTTAATTTATTTTTTTTTTTTTAAGATGTGTTTCAATGAATTTCACTTGAAACGATGGGATTATTTATGCCCCACTCTGTACACAAAGAATTTTTATTTAAGTATATACTTTTTTTCATTTCAAGAAATATTTTATGTATTATGTTAATTGAAATAAACGTTTTTCCTCCTTTTTTTGTATTAAAAAGTTTTTTTTTTTTTTCTTTAAAATTACGTGCCTACCATTCTGCCACAACGCGTCGCTAGTGTTTCTTACCCTGTGAAACAGAGAAATTTTCATTTGCGAAAAAAACTAATTTAGCGAAATAAATTGTGAACTTTTGTGATTGCATTACCCTGATTGGACCCTTAGCTTTCTTTTCATTTGAACGAGGAAATAAGTATTTTTATAATTAATTAGTACTACTGTGTTGCCGCTAGATGGCGTCACCATGTCCAAATTGTGACAATTCACACTAATTAAGAAGAAAAATTTGCAAACTTTTTTATATGCCTCTGTAGAATTATGCCCTCAGCTTTCTTTCTATGTGAAATTTACTCTAGAAAAATGTATATACAAGAATTTGAATATTTTTCAATGGATCGAAGGATGTCCTTGTTGCACACCGTCATTACACAGTCACGGCAGACAAGGAGAGCAACAGCGTGTAACAAGGACAGACACATTCGCGCGGTAGACGAAGAGAGCACTAGCGTGCGACAAGGATAACAATATAAATTAGTTCCACCGTTTCACCACTACGCGGTGATAGTGTTTTTGTGTTCAAAGTTTATCAAATTTTTATTTACAGAAAAAAATAATTAAGAGAATTGATTCGTAATCTGTCATTTACGAGTATATACATCTGTTCTTATCATTTAATAGTACGTTCTTTGCCTATGGCAAGGACATATATAGATATACATATGTTTCTCTAGCCTACATCATCACGTTCTTTCTCTGCGATGTATACATATATTTGTTTTTGTCGCAGAGTATTCCCCTCTTTGTCTGACCAAAGTAAGATGCTGTCATCTATTGAATCTGGTTAAAACCGCGAAGAAGTAACAAGAGTAAAAAGGTGTCAGCTTCTAGACAAAGAGCGCAGTAGCCTTAGAATTTAGTTAACGGTAAGACTAACCTCCTTTCTTGCGCGATAGATATATCAAACGCAACCTTGAACAGTTTCAGGTACTCTTCACACGACAATTTAGCAAGTATTTATCGAACGTGATCGAGCTTGATCACATGCTGTGGGCAACGAATATCGTGCGATATTGTAAATTGTAGTGAAATGCACGATTAACAGCGAGATGTCAAAGCACCCAAGGATAGCAGTATGAAACGTAATTTTCTGCGTATCGAACGAGTGGATATATTTAACAAATGTACGTATTCTTCGATGTAGCATTTCGAATTTTTTAGTACGAGCAAACTTGGATCGACAGAAAAGAAATTCAAAGAAAATCACGAATGTTTTTTTGTGAGATGAAACTGCGCCGTTAGAACAGAAATAGAACAGAAAAAATTCTTTTTTCTGTTTTATCGCATTCATATTGACGACCATGTCGAAGTCTGACACACCAAAATTTGTAACCGCACTGTTTTCCTTCAAAGGGAAGAATAATGACGAGGTACGTTTTATTTTGTATTTTGTTGTACACTTTTATAAATTGGGTTTGCAATTCCATTAAATTGATGATGTAATCTTTCAGCTGTGCTTTAAGAAAGGAGATGTGATAACAATAACACAAATAGACGATGAAGGTTGGTGGGAAGGGACGTTGCATGACAAAACGGGATGGTTTCCAGCCAATTATGTCAAAGAATGCAGAATTACAGGTATGATGGATATAATAGTTTATTTCGTCGTTTTCATAATCTCTGTTATACTCTTCTTATGCTTGTTTCTATTTTATTCGTAGACAATAGTATTTCAACTATGAAAACATCTCCTGAAAAAAGTTTACTAGAATCGCCTGCACATCAAAATCGTGATATCGTGTTAAAGGATTTATTAGATTCTGAAAGAGTAAATGTAGCGGAATTACAGGGTTTGATAAATAATTTTTTGCATCCTTTAGAATCTGCTAACATGTAAGTACACACGACAAACTATTATTTAAACTATGCTAATTTTGTATATATATTATTATCATTATTATTATTATATATATATATATATATATATGTACTGCAATATCAAAAATGAAATTATTATAAATCTTTAATTTATAGATTAAACAAAGAGGAATACAAACAACTATTGGGTAATATACACGAAGTTTTGGAAGTGCATCAGCGATTGCTATCAAATTTGGAAGCAGCTATAACGCAAGATCGTGCTTCTAGAGTTGGAAACCTCTTTCTAACGCTTGCTTCAAAATTAAAATCTATTCATACAACCTACTGCGGTAATCATCCAACAGCTGTATGCATTTTAGATCGGTACAGGCACGTGTAAAATGATAAAATTATCTTTACCATAGTTTAGTTTAAGTATAAGAATGAAATAACATGTGAAAGTTATTTTTTTTTTTATAGAATCAAATTCGTTTTTCTTCTAGAGACGAATTGAACGATTTCATGGAACGTAGCGGGGCAATATCGCCGGGTATATTAGTGTTAACAACCGGTTTAAGTAAACCTTTTCGGAGGTTGGATAAATATTCTGCTATGCTTCAAGAATTGGAAAGATATACGGAAAAGAATCATCCTGATAGAGGGGATACACAACGCAGCATTGTTGTGTATAGAGAGATAGCGGTGAGATTTCGTTTGATTTCTACGTTGTTCGCTAGTTTAAATTTCTTGCTAATGTTAGTATTTTCCCTGTACGATGTACGATGCTTACGTAAGATCTCTTGTAGGATCGATGTGCATCCATACGTAAACAACGCGAGTTGGCGCTTCAAATTTTAACTAGTGGTATTAAAGGATGGGAGGGAGAAGAATTGAGCTCGCTCGGGGAAATTCTTTATGTTGGATCTGTTACTTTGGCAAGCGGAACCACGAGTCTAGATCGTCGAGATAGATACTTCGTTCTTTTTCCAACGACCCTTTTGGTTCTTAGCGCTAGTCCAAGGATGAGCTCTTTCGTTTACGAAGTATTTTCCCTTATATATTATATCTTATCGTATACTGAATTCATAGGAACGTTTAAATTATATTATCTCCATTCGTAGGGAAAACTTCCATTAACGGGTATCACTGTAACTCAAATAGAAGATACAGATGAAATAAGAAATGCTTTTGAAATTACAGGTAAAGAGTTGGTATTCATTATGAAATTTAAAAAAATATACTTTCTTCGAACTTTGATCAATAAAATGTCTGATTTGATTTTAGGCCCAATGATCGAAAGAATACTAGTACTTTGCGCTACTAAAGAAGATCAACAACGATGGATTGAACTTTTAATACAGGAACAAACGAGTAACAGTCTTGTGAAATCACCGACAACGTCACGCGTGAGTTATAATTTACCTCCATATGCTCGTCTTTCAAGATATTTTGCAAAATTAGTCAGGAGAAAAATTATACGTCCCGAACTTTTGAAAAAATTGCTTTATTTACAATATGTTCTACGACCGGACATGAGTAATGTGAAAATGCGAAGGACTAATGTAACGACATATGTTCTTCATCCGATGCAAACAACTAGTCAGGATTCTTGTTCCCACAATTCAGAAAGTTTCGAGTCGAATAAGATCACAACAGGACAGTCGTTCATTGGTACGACAACGTTGCGCAAATCTACTCTGACTCTCGATGTAAGATATGCATTAGCAGACATAGATCTTAGTACTGTAGGAATAACAAAGGATTCATCTTTAACGGAATTAGCATCGACTGAGAGACGAAGTGAAATTAGCAAAAGTTTGCCGCTTGTTAATGTTGGAAGTTCTGTTACTACTGGTTTCATCAATAATAATAATATAAATAACGTTAGTATTGCCGATGAACAAGCTAGTCGATCACGTTTTAATAATCTTGCTCGTTCGTTTCCAATTGGTTATAACATCCATCAAGATACTTTTGGCGATATGGAGAAACGGATAAATGCGACAGTCGCGATGAAGTGTTGGAAGACTAACAAATTCACTGACGAACAACTTGCTACCATAAATTCTGTACATCATCCGTCTGTTCCTCTGTGCAACTCTAATATTATTGAACATTGTTGCCGAACTGACACACATCCTCAAGGATTTGGTTTGCAAACGAATGTAATTAGCGTTGGATCGTCAGATTCGGGAATGGCTGAAAGTTATCGACTAAATTCCTCTGAAATCAATTCTTCTTGTAAATCATGTACCTGCGTTGATAATAACATCGAACGCCCTGTAAGGCTCTGTTCTGACGAAAGTGAGAATGATGAGAATAATTTTGAATATCAATGCGTTTGTACATCGCCTTTTGATTCGATTCCCAGGGATAGTGCTCACTTATCTGATTTATCGAAACATATTGATAACACTTTGGATCCTTCAATCTGCGAAACCGCTAGTACGATAGTTTATAATTCTGATCATACTTTTACTACAAATAAAATACAAAAACAAGAAAACGAGCTTTCGAATGTAATGCAAAGAAGGTTTACGCAGCCTATACCGTACACACATCAAACTATCGTACGAAAAGCTGGAAGGAAAGCAATTCAGCTAAATCGTCCTGTTGAAAACGATTATAATGAAACGAAACAAATATATACGTCGGGACTGTATGCCCATTGGTGGTTGAAGAAGTCCATACCATTTTCTGGATGCTCAGACCAAGGCAAGCTTCCATGGCATGGCTGTTCTTTTCTTTTTATTTGTTTAGTTAGCGTTTTTTGCTTGTTTTATCACTAATTGTATTTTCTTGTACACGAGCGCGTACGACACATGCACACATGCATACAGAGAGAAACGAAGAGAGAATGAGAGAAAGAGAGGAGAGAGAGAGAGAGAGAAGTACGTATGTATGCGCGCGCGTTCGCACATAAGCGTATGCTTTCATTTCACAGCCATGTTATGTGAAGTAAGCTTTCGCTTTACTAACGTTAGTGTGCATTTTAAAAATTCAATTGGAAAGAGAAAATCAACATTAACTTGCATATACAATCTATGCATTCATGATTTCTCTTTCGCATATTCAAAATATCAACGTGTGATTAATAGAGCATGTTTCAGACTTAAGATTTCAGTTTAGTTACAATTGGAGTAAATTATAATAAACTAATTCTTGTTTTTTCCGACTTACTAGATTTGCAATCAACAAAGCGGGAAACAGCAACAGCAGTTACAAGTACAGCAGCAACAACAGCAACCACAGTCACAACACAGATCAATTACGGACCATTGTGTCTCTCTAGGAATTAAAACACCTTGGAGTATTGCTTCATTACGACCAGCATCTCCTTTCTATAGCTTCAAAGTATTTGGTAAAATTGACATTAATTTGGATTTATCATGAACATCACATGGTATAAATATGAAAGTTGAACAATTGAACTATGTAAGATATATTCCGACATACATGTGTATATCCATATTACCAAAAGCATATTATCACTTGTAGATGAAAGACAATTTGAAGAGGATGCAATCATATTGAAGGTAATCGAAGCGTATTGCCTTTCTGTTAATGCTAGATTCACCGTACATTCTGGAGAATCAACTTGTAAGTTATGGTTTACATTTGTGATTCTTAAGATGTATATAATCACATTTGTATATTGTGTATTGTGTGTTTACATTTTAGCAATGCTGGAATACGATTCACATAAAATGCGGGACAGAACATCGTTGACACATAATCGTGGAAATTGGGATTTTTGTAGTAATCGGTAAAGCAACACCTAATCTCATTACAGCCTTTTTTCCATCATTAAAAATATAGTACGCGACTTTTACATATCCGCTCATTTTAAATAGGACATTATCGGAAACAGTTAGAACACTGAAAAATCAAATGACAGATTTACAATCGCAAATGTCATTATTAACGAAACAGTTGGATGAAGAGAGAAGATCAAGACTTTCTTTAGCTGCAACGGTGAAACGTAGCATGGGTGTTGTGGATGGGTCGGTACCTTAAATGTTCTTGATAAATTCTTAATGATTTGCGTTTTATCATGTTTATATCTTTTAACACAATCCAAATTTGAGTTTGACAATAGGAATGTTCTTAAAATCTTCACACAGTGCTATTGTAATAAAAACACAAAGATATATATATATATATATATATGAATCAGTCGAACGTTTTATTTGTCTTACATACAAAATCTGATATTTATTATTATTGTTCGCATGAACATTATTAGGAACGTATCCACCGTGAAGTGTGTTGATAGCGCACGTATATAGATTCAAGAGTTCAGGTTTTCGAACTAGACTTTTTTGATCGAAACATTCACATTATCATTATCATATTATATTAAAAATAATCATTCAGAAAAGAAAACATTCAATACATTCACCTTGGTTTATTTTTAATACGCTCCAATTCGTTTACTCTGCTTCGTGCATGTTCCAATCTGTGCCATGCCATTTGAAGTACCTTTTGACTAGCATATCCAGAACCTTCGTGTGGTTGTCCTAAAAAGAAAAAAAAGAAGAAATAAATTAAAAAGAAAAGGGTTGAATCCCGCGTTGATTATTTACCTGTAGAAACTTGAGTTAGATAATTGATTTGTTCGCTCAACTTGGATTCTACATGTCCTAATGTCTTTAAAAACTGTTGAGTCTGCGCTTCAGCTTGTTTCAAGCTAGATTTCTCTTTACTGAGCTCCACAAAAGCTTGGCCTGAACAAAGTAATAATTAAAATGATACTTTAATTACACGAGAATTATCATATATATATATATATACAGCAAATCTCGTTCGATACAAACAAGTTTGTTAATTATACCTGCACTCTGTAGACACACGATAATATCCTTCTCGATCGTTTCGAGGATTTGTATTCTTTCCATTGGTGGCGTCATTGCGAATTCGATCTTACAATCAAACGCAGTTATATGTTCGATTCGAATAAAATTATTGAAAAAAAGCGAATAAAAAAAAAGAAAGACAGAAAACAAAGCACCAAACAACGATGTAACGGGCACACTGCGTGGTAACGTGCCACTAATGAATAATGAATATCCGAAATTACCCGAACGTAACCGGAAATGGCCGAAACGTGACGTTTGACATTCCTGGCATTTCAATTGGTATTCCTTTCTGATATGTAGTAAGTATATGTTTAGCTAAACAACGAAAACGACAAATGCAACGAAAGATCTATGAAAGTGTATGAATAATGATGGAAAAAGAAACGAAACGAAGTGATCGTTTCACGAGATATATTTATTTTTACAAAACTAGCAACAGAGTGACGTTAAATAAGAGAGAAATGTAATGTGAGAAATAGCGAGGTTATGTTGTGGTAATGAGGTACCTAAATACTTTATCTTTAACGTTACGATGTTATAAATATTATTTATATTATTATTATAATTATATTTAACATTTGACATTATAAATATTAAATTAAAATTAACCAAGCTACAATAAAATTAGCCAATGAGAATGGTACTGTCATCGAGGAATCGATATTCAGGTATTTCTAAATTAGTAGGCGCCGGTCCTTTGCGTATACGTCCAGCTCCGTCGAAATGAGATCCATGACACGGACAGTAAAATCCACCATGTATGATACCGGAATTTGGAATTGGTATACAACCTAGATGCGTGCAAATTCCAATCATGACTAACCATTCTGGTCGCTTGACTCTTTGTTCATCTGTCTCAGGGTCTCTCAGTTTCGTAACATCAGTTTGCCTTTCTTGTTCTATAACAGCCTGAGAGCTGCAAGATGTTTCAACATTTTTGAATGTTGAAAATAAAAGACAGATATCTTAGATCAATTATGTTGATGGATTAGCTTACCGATGATAAACGAAGATTGGTTTTCCTCGCCATTTAAATATCGACACTTTTCCCACATTTATATTTTGTAGTTTAATTTCAACTTGCGCTTCAGCTATGAGATTACGTGCTGCCCCCATACCTTCTATGTAATGTAATAAGTGAGACTTGAACCCGTAGAGCCCAGCAACACCGGCCACTAATTGAAAGCAAAGGTTCACGTTAACTTTGTTTTTTGATCGCCTCTTCGATTACGCAAGTTACACAACAATCGTACTATCTTTTTTTAGATATTTCATTTTATTTTGTTTCCATCAAATTTTATATTTGGGGAATCGTACCGAAAGACATCACATGATTTGCTACAGTTCGTTCATCAAAACTGCGCCTAGTCGATACATTCGAATTCCGAAGTGATTTTCGACGATATTCTTGAAAGCTTACTTTGGGTAAATCGGTATGCGCGTATCGATTTTTTGAGGAAAACGTCCGCAGGCTCGCGTTCAACCAATTTTCGAAACGAAATCGAGAATAAATTGATACGAAAGATGACATTTCTTTTCAGACGTTCCACTGTTCATTGTTCATTAATGCGTATTTATTTTCAATTTATGTTTGCTTTTTGCTTGCGTTTCCATTCATACTTGAATATTCCGTTTTTATCTAGGTTACGATTCGTGATTGTTTTTCAGAATAACTGAGCGCGATTGCTAAAAAAGAAAAAAGAAAAGAAGACTCGAAAGGAGAGGAACAGAGAAATGAATATCAAGAATTTGTATTAGTATATATTCATATTTTTGAATTTTTTATTGAAAAATTTATCAATGATTAACGTATTATGAACACGAGAACACTATGCAAGAAAAGTATAATGAGGTTAAATATCATAATTAATTCCATCTGTCTCTATCAAAGAATCTGCTATATATACCAAAAGCGATAAGATTTTTCATCGGTTTGTTCAAAGTAATAGTTACATTGGTTTCGGCTCCATGCGTATTCTCAACGTACGACCAATCGTCGAAAGGACGGAGCGAATAGTCAAGTACGTTAGGTATTGCCAGAATTTTTGGGTAACTGTAATTGAGGAATGTTGCTGTGACTTTTATACTGGAAAAAGTTGTATTGGATCGGGCAACGAAACCGCAAGAATCGACCGAATTGTTGAGACACTGGATCAAACCACATAAACGAACACCGGCTTCCACTCGAGTGCCGAATTTGCGAATATCATCAAAATATACTGCGTTATAACGAATCGGAGACGAATCATCGATCTCCATTTCAGTCTCAACTTGACAACGGAAATCTGTCGACATCAGATGTACCTCATTCCTATGATACTTTAACAGAGAAGTCTTGTACGCTCTAACATTGTCGCGTAATAATGTTATCCAATCAATTGTATCCACTTTCTTTGATGATTCATTTCCCTCCGTTTTCTGATCTTCCCTTTCTTTTCTTCCGTTCGGTGACTCCATTACTGTTTTTCTATGTTTTGTTTTCGACACTCGAGAGATCAAAAGCCGATACTCAGGATCGCGAGTCATGGATACGTTAGCAATTCCGTTGCGACCTGGAAAAGTCGAGAAATTGAATTAAAACATGATTGAAAGATGATAATACACAATGGTAATAGACTTTATGATAGATAGTTGAAAAACGAGGAAATTAAAAGCGAAGACATTTCAACAGATGTGATAAAACTGTGTACACATGCCATACCTAAATAAATACCACTTCCCGCATTCCCCTCTTTCGGATTATGATATCCAGCTACCAAAAGATTTACGTTTTCGGCATAGGACCATCCAAATTGTGTTTGTGGAGCTGGAGGAAAAGTTACAAATGAAAAAACTCATCACATTTAAAGAAAATATATAGTACATTGATAACATAGATACCAGTTAAAAATGGTGTTTCCGAGAACCAGGCGGTCGGGTATACGATATTTGAAACTCCTTCTATTCTCGTCAAGTTTAAGGCCGGCACCGCAAATAGTATATCGAAGCATATAAAGGTACCGAATCTCTCGCCGAAATCAGTGTCAAATGTTACGATTTCCGGTATCTCGGTATTATCGAATTGTGATTCCATATAGAGATTCACTTTGCGATACCTGGTTACCAATGCAATAAAGAAGAAAGGAATTGTTGCGAGATTGATCGGGAGAATATGATTACCTGGCGATTACTTTTCCCATTCGGTCAAATACTACGTTGGTATTGTAATAATGCCACGTGCCATTCGAGGAACACTCAGTGTCTTTGATTATAAGCTCTTTCTCGGCAATATTTACTACCACGTAGATGCGATTTCTTCTCGCAGCGCACGATAATCTTTTTAACGTCTACGAGAAATAAAAAGGGAATTGAGAACTGATTGTGAGTCGAGTGTGGATAACAGAATACCTACTTCACTGATGTTGTTTTCGGTTCCTGTGCAAGGGACATATTCATCGAGAGGAGAAGGAATCGCCGTTGTCCAGGCTTCCATCAGTGGTATTCTGCTGGGTAAATTGATCGATGTTAGCCCATCCTCTGGGAAGACGATAATGTCAGCGTTCTGTTTGACAAATTTCCATCAGATTTGTTGGAACGAAAACCGATTAAATCATAAAAATCATAATGATACCTAGATCGATCGATCGAACTCACCTGCTTACTTGCTTCTTCTATGTATTTGATGTACGCGTCCGCGTTGCTCGTCAAAGTTTTTAAGGCATCGCCCCAAACATAAGTCGGTGAATATTCTACCACGGCTGCAGTATAATAATCCGGCGAAACTTGTTCTGTCATCTGTCTCGTATATATAATGATATAAATCAGCGAACGATCTTTTCTTGTATTATTCTTATTTTTATTAATAGATGTTTCAGATGCTTATTTTTTCAAGTTAAAATCTTTCCGATTCTCGTCAAATTTTTTTTACATTTTTTATATTTGCCAATTCTGTCATTTCTACTTTACCTGACATGAAAATTGTGCAAGGATTAGGAGAAATCCTATTTCGCTCAACTTTCCACGCATGGTGTTTGTTTCTTTTGTTGATCCTTTAATTTAATTTTGTTTACGAAGATCAACTACAGCCTACAAAATGAAACACATTTATAAATATTCTTTTTGTTTTATACATTTTATATATGTATACACATTTCACACTGATGAATTGATTGCGCGAATTTCGCATATTTACACATATATAATTTAAACGAATATGTTAAATGCATTATAATGCATTACATATATAACATATATTTTTAATGAACGAAGTATAAAATGACAAGTTTGACTCTGTTATCATATTAAACACATATTCGTATGTAAACGATTAGGCAAAATGTAAAATGAAGTAACGACATGAGCGCAATCTGTCAAAGATTGTATAAGTTATAATAGTTTGATTTTACCGTTACCGCAGTGAAAACAAATCCGCGATGAGTGACTAATACTGATTTAATATTTTCTCGATTAATATTACCTCGTATTTATACTCGTACACACGAACTGATAGTAGTACCTCGCAATGGGGGATTTATATATATAATATAATCTTTTTATATTACAATCGCGTGTGTAATACGTGACACGTCGTGCGAATTGAATAGTGGGAATTTCTGAACAACTCCCACCAGTATTCTTTGCTTTATCTCTTTACTTAACCTTTGTTTGCATTACAAATACTAGAAACAAGATATATGTATATTAGACATACATATATGTGAAAAGATAGGTGTCAAAACTTTAGAAAAAATCTCAAGAATACAGAATGGTAATTATATTTACATACATAAGCATAGCATTTAAGATATATTACACATATGCATGAATGTCGTATATTTTTATTGTTATTATCATTTGGTTTTTAATTTTTTATCATTGGCATTGCCACTGTTGCCTTATAACAAATGTTGTTAATGATTTTATTAATATTATTATTATTCTAATATTATTACCGTGTGTGTAAATCAAATATGATTGCATTATTTTGTCACGATATCCAATTAGGTTATATTAGGTTAGGTTACATTATTTATAATTTATAACATCTGCAAACTGTTAATTTGAAATTTTGATGAAAGCTCGATTTTTTTACTTTGATGACGGAACATTAATCACATCAAACATGTGAAACAAATATTTGAAACACTTCGTACATGCAATGATTGATTTATACAAAATGATGTTTCACATAACGCGTGTATTTTACATGTCGTAATTTTATAACTAATAAAAATAAAGTTTACAATATCACTTTTAATATTACATAAATGTACAATATGAATGGAAATGTAAACCAAGATACAGTATTAAAATATTATCGTTATTAAAAGTAGGATGTTATACTAATTAATTATAAATTCTTAGAAACGTTCTTTTTTTAAGATAAGATATCTATAAAGATTATTTATTCTTTATCTTTTCTAATTACTGTACTCTCATTATTGAAATATTTCTATAAAACAATCTTTTACAACTTGCATTTTTTAAAAAATTAATCAATAATTTCATAATTACTAAACAATATTCATGTATTTATGTTTCTATTCACATTTCAAACATATATGTGTCATGCTCATATGTAAATACGATATGCTCATTATTGAAAACGTTTTGTAGGAGATTTGGCTGTTGCTTGCGTTCGAGATTTGCCACGAAACGAAACCTCATCAACTAGAAATTGGCACAGGTACGATGCGACGCAGCGCACGAGATCATTCTGCCATCGAAAATCGTGGCATCAAGATACCTCAGCCGACTTTTGGTGCGTTTATTAACTGCACACTACTTCCATTATTATTTTGCAATCGTTTATACACTGCTATTAATTTGATTTATATTGATATGATTGATATATATTTATTTAATTCTTGGGGAATCGTGCTGGATCTATTTAATTTACTCATATTTTTTGTTTTGTTATTTTTGGAAATAACAGCGCATTTTCTGGAAAAACTATCAAATATTATGAATAAACAAATCACATAAAATAATATATATGACGGTAAACAAAGTAAATAAATGATACGATAATAAATAATATATTATAAATAAAATAATGAAAGAAAGATGTGAATCAATCATAACTCATGATCCATTATGGTCTCTAAGGGATCACTGAACTTCTATATTTAATACTCCAAGGGTTAATGATTTATTACGCATTCTTGTAATAAAATTAAGTAATTTGTTCGATGCTGATCATTGTTTCTCTATCGATCAATTTAACAATTAAAATTATTGATAACGTGCATTACGTGCTTTTTGAATAGAATGGTATCATTCGATCGTAAATCATTGGTTAATCTCGTAATAATTTAAACATAAATTTCAATAATAGTTTAATATATTGTTCTTGAATTAATAGTCACAACTGTTCGTTATTAAAATATAGGTAGGAATTATAAAGCGAATCTTTTGCTTTTAATATAGAAATTAAGGACCGAAGGATAGAGTATTTATACAAAAAGAAATCTTTAGTTTTTTGATAGGTTGGGCTCATAAAATTCAAACTTTTTTTAGAAATCTCTTTTTGGGATCAGTGAGAAAAGACACACGAAGATATATGCGCACAATACACACACACACACACACACACACACACACATATAAGTAGGTATTTACATTCATATTATATCATATTAACATAAGATATACTAACAATACATGTACAGTTGAAGATATTGTTTAAGTAGATAAAACAATATAAAATAAACTAAAGAAAATAAATAAGTAATTATAGAGATAAAATAACACAATTTTTCCAGCTACTTAACAAAAGATAATTGAAGAAAGCAATCAAGTTGAATTAAGATTATCTTCAGCAATTGAGTAATCTTCGGAGATTAAAATGGTAACGTCCTTGTTACATGAGAAGATTAATATCGACTGAGAACGTAAATCGTTTCAATTAGATTCAACGGTGAAAAAAAAATAAAGAAAAATAAAGAAAAATGTACGGTAAAAGAGCAAGAAGATCAAAGAGGAAGTAATTGTAGTCTGAGGGGGGAGGGGGTAAAATTTGGGAAAATGTCGATGAGGACGAACACGTATAGATTGAGAGAAGACGTTAAGAAGAGGGGAAAGTACCTACACGAGAGAGGTGTGAGGTCGTGTATCAACCGGATAGGGTGTGCCATAGGACGTCGAGTTTCGCAAGGTGTGCCGTAGTCGAAAAGGTGGGGGTGGTGTGTGGGGGCGATGTGGCGATCGAGGGCGCGAGCTCGTGTACGGGTGGAAAACTGGCGGGGTCGCGGCGGTGGGGATTACCAGCCGCGAAGCAGCAGTGCGTCGCGACGCTGCCTGCCACGCGGTTGCGGCTCCCCTTCTATCTTTAATCTTCTCGCTTTGAAACATTTTTCTAATCAGTAATCAAACCAGCAAATACTTTTGTTTCCTCCTTTCAATCATTTCTCCGCCGCTTTACTCAGCCGCTGCGGTCTTTCCTTCTTTTCCGATCTTTCTCTTCGTCCACATTTGGTTCCTTTTTTTTTTTTATCTTTAACGTTATTTCCTTCCTCCTCGTTTTTTCGTTTTTTCCCCTGCCCCTCGTTTTCTTTCTTTTCCCGTTTTTCCTTCGATTTTCCCCGATCCGATCCGGTACCTCTCCGTTTAGCTGGTACAATTGTTACTCGTGCGCTCTTTCTCTCTTTTTCTTTTTTTTTTTTTTTTGAACTTCTGCTCGTTATTCCTCGCTTCCTCGATTAATATCGTTCATTTCTTCGTTCTTTTTTTCGTTTTCTTTCGTTAATCTCGTTTGCGTACTCCGCGTGAATTATCTTCTTCTTTACGCTTTCGTTTATTTCGCCTCTTGCACCCTGATCTCGTTTGGGAATTTGCTCAGAGTCTGATCTGTAAAGATCTTTTTGATTCGTATTGGTTCACCTTTCTCGTCAGCCTCGTTCTCGTGGACGGCGATTTTTCATCTTCCCACACGTACGTAAAGCGTAGACGTAGGAATTTTGTTTGGCGATGACCGTTGACCGATCGTGCGTCAACGGAGGAGAAGAACGACACCGTCGTCGACGATCGTCATCAGCGAAATTTTGAAAATGAACGGTGTTCATCAGTGAACGTAAAACGCCATGAATATTGTCGGTTATCGATGTCGTTCGTCGCAACAATTGTTTCTTAAGTAGCGTGCGTTTAGGATAGACCAACGAGACAGGGGATAGTTTGCTCCTCTGTTTTGGTGAGTATCTTACAATTCCATCTCCACATTCCTCCTCTTTTCTCCTCTTTCTCTCTCTTTTTTCTCCTCTTGTAGCTTTTCTCGCTTTCCGCTTTCTTTCTTTCACACCTTTCGCATCGTTTGTGTCGTTCGTTTGTTGAATGTGACGCGCGTTCGGACCGTGTACACTATCGTGCATAAAAATAAAATAATTGAATAAATGAATCGCCTAATAATTGGCGATTTCATCAAAAGTTTGACATTTTTGTTTTGTTTTCATAGTTGCAATCGACTACTGTTAATTTCTTATATTTCACATTGCGATTGGGATCAATTGATCCGCTTTCGGTCTGATTTGAAACGAGGAACCTGTCTGACCCCAAGTTCCGTATTCATTTTTAAATAGCTGACACATCATGAAATTTACACAAACTTTTTTAACGTGACTAAAGAAACATACTTCGATCCTTTTCATACACTGGACAGACATACTTAAAATCAGTGAACTAGATATTTTCTGCAAAATAAATCTTCAACTATTTTTTTTCTCTGTACTAATTGATGTACACTAGCTTTTTTATTTATACTAATTGATGTTAGCTATTCCATCAATTGTATATATAAAATTAAGTTAAAAAGATCCATTTGAATTGTATTTCATATATTTGCAACAACTTACGACTGTTCAAATATTTATGCATGAATGTGTTCGTACTTTAAATACACGTTTCGCTTAAACGCACGTGAAAAATAAACGATTATTTACGAGATCGTGTCTAGATCGTGAAAGGGGCAATGAAGGGGAAGCGGAAGCGGAAGACAGCGCATCGTGTAGGACTATTAATATATCGGAACGCTCCTATCAATATCCGGTCAATATGCTTGATCTTGTAATAGAAGGGCGATTTTTCGAAAAATTAATAACTCTCATTGCGCATCTATGTCAAAGATGCACAAACCACCGATATCGATGCTGCGATGGGTTACTTTTGTACATGGTGAAGCAAAATAAAATCTTTAATTCGATAATCATTTTGCTAATTCGAATACTCGAGAGTTTTGCGAGACAAACGAAACCATAGACGTCTAATCGTAGGTTAAATTCGTTCATTTATTGATTACATATTTAACTGAAAGTTATTTTAATTTTGAATAGTCATCACGTGTAGCAAACACTGAAAGTGATCTTAATTTTGAATAGTCATCACGTGTAGCAAACATTGAAAATTGATAGTCTCGTGTGCTTATTACGCTTCTAGATTACATTACTACGTTATATTATGTTACGTTAGTTACACAACATAGTTAAAACTAACTGTCGAGTTTAATTTTTGAATGTAAGCGTCAAACTCCTTTCATACTCGAATCTATTTTTATTGTTTTATCATTATTTGGACTCGATCAGTAATTTCACTTTATCAATAACTTTCAATCAAAAATATTTTCGTCGTCAAAACTTCCGGCCAATAGAATAATTTAGTTATAATGATTATATCGTAATGATTGATCTCTTCCATCAACTGAAGATTTTGATTTACGCTGATTGGCTTTCGTAGCCCGTGTTTATAAATTAATTTGATGTCTTCTTAGATAAAACTTGCCATTTATCTGTCGGTTTTATTTTATTTTTGGATCATTCTAATAGGAAATTAAAACCAATAATTACATCATTTATTGATACAGTTTTATTTCTTTCTGTTCCTCTGGTTCTGTTTCATTGTCGTTTTAAGTGCTGGTATAGGAAAATTTATTTTTATGTACTTATCAATCCAACACAAATGGAACATAAACTTCAATTAATTAAAGATACATCTACTCGAGAGTTAAATTATCAGAGTCACGATTGAAAATGTACTTGAAACGTATGTGATATCGCGCAGAAGTAGCAAGAGAGGAGAAGGATTGACGAAAATTGGCGAAATCTATAGGGCGATAATTTCGAGCAGTATCTGTCGTTGCAACGTCTTACTTATATCTAGCATCGGTCAAGGTTACTACATATTCACCCCCTCGTCGCATCGCGTTGCGTCGAGTCGCGGCACGGCATTGGCAACGGGGTAGAACCGGCTCCCAGGTCATCTCTATGAATAACGTTTCGAACGTTTCTTTCTTTACCAATTTGTCGCCGTTTATCTCTAACTGAACTTTTGCGGGATTCATTATTTTCGGGAATTATTCGACACGATTAGAATCGAGCGTTTAATCCCAAGTTGGTATCATTGGACGTCGAGAGTCGTAAAAATCTAGATTTTACGTTTAAAACTTTCGAGGTTGAACAAATTTTATCTATGTTTAATAAAGTTAAAAGGTAATTTTATTAATTTCTTGTTATTTCAGAAATAATGTAGGAAAAGTGACTTTATCTTGCGCTCGAGTTAAATGATCGAGTTAAATGTTCACTGAAATAAAATAACGTATAATCTCAGTACAAGGCAATGCTTTATCTGGAAATTTTTATACGTATATAGCGATAAACTACTTTTCAGTAGTTACTTCGATGACAACGACTATGTTTATTTTTATCGTTAGATATGTACGTCTGAAGTGAGGTGACTTGGATATAGACATAGAAATTTTGTATCTCTGTACACAGTCGACAATGTCTGTGCAATAAAATTAAATGTTATTTGAAAAATTATTTTATGTTGTTACAAGAGATAATTTCCAGATAACATCGAGTCAAATGAGGCAATGCATTATATTTAAATAATCATTTTTCAAATATTTTTTATTCAAATAATCTTTGACAGAAACATAGAACGGTATCGCAGATACAAACAGTGATCGGATTTCTAATGCGCGTCAGTCTTTACAGATAAAAGCATATCGCAATAATTTTTCAATTAAGATATTCGCATCCCGACGTAATCACTTAGAAGGGGTTAAATTGAGCAAATTTACATTGTTAATGGAAGGTCTATCGGACCTAGTGAAAGAAAACTGTAATGGCGAGCTCTGCTGCGCAATATTATTAAATATATTATCAAATCACGCGTACAGACTTGTATCTCGCTCGTGTTCGATAAAACAGAAGATCGCATATCAAGTTTTAGAGGGTCGTTGTTGGGTTGTAAAGAGTAAACGTTTTAAATTTTTAAATCCATAACAGATTCGGTCGTGAAAAATGCCCTTTCAATATTTTTTCACGCCATAATTCGTAGTATTTTCTGAGAGAAAAATATCTTCATTTTTCCATCCGCCAAATGACGTAAAAATCATGTCGCGTGCTTAATGTAATTCTAATAGTAGATGACAAAGGAACTTTGAACACCTGGAAATCTTAATTGAACCTTGCAGAATCAGTCTTTCTTTTGGCTCACAGGACAAGAAGATTTTTAGGGAATATGCGAGTGTCCGATCTTATTCTATAGATTTTACCCTACTTTCGCCTACAAACAGTATACAACGGAAGAATGTAAGAATAGTGAACTCACTTTCACGAAGAAATTAACTCGGTTTGTCGATGATTCTGTAGGACGTGATTAACGAGATTCGATATTAACGCGGTAGATCATTGCGCGCGCGCGATCGTGTCTTTTTTTTGAACGCACGGAAGAAGAGAAAAATTTTGCTCGACCTAATTTTAAAGCTTTTGAAAGTTCGGCAGAGGGTCAATTATAAATACCGTCTCGCTTTAGTGCTTAAGTCGGTTGAATTTTAAAGCTGTCCAGCCTTTCACGCTTTTCATCACGCTTTTCACGCTTTTTGAGCGTCGTTTGCTCTGTCTCGGGCAAAAGAACTCGACCCAAGTCTATTATGTGCGAGAAGAATATTTGGGGACCGTTGAGAAGAGCGTAGTGGTAGACGGAACTATCGAAATTGTCGTTTGATAGAGATGTAAGAAACGTGTGACACACCACAGTGTGGTTTTATATAAAATAATGGAAAGAATTAGCCGACAACTGACACGTTTAATTGACTGCTGTCATCAGAATGAAAAAGGTCGCGCAGGATAACAATTATTTTTGTGATAGAAATATTGTTAATTAGAAATAACGATTACAAGTGTATTACTGCGAATATTTATGGGAAACGTTTGCGAAAAAGTGCAAAATTACACCCAGTTGCATATGAAATATATAAAATATTCAAAGCATAGTATAATGCGTAATTATACTATAATAATATTATACTATAATAATATAATACTAATATAATAATATATACTACTACTATTTGGTATATATTATTAAATATATACTAAATTTTATAGTATTATTATAGTATTACTATAATAGTATAATACGTGAAAGAATTTTCCGAGAATATATAAAATATGTATTATACAGTTATAATATATAATATGTAATATATAAAATATATAATATATACTATATAATATATAATATACAAAATATATAATATATACAATCTATTATAATATTTCTGCCTAGGTTCTACCTTTTAAATTATTCTTGCGAAAATATGAATTTGCATAAGAATCCACAGTCTACTCATAATTGTTACTTGCAATAATGTTTAAAAATCGAAATTTTTCAATCGTGCGATTAATATCATCAATTTAAATAACGGACTTACTGTTACACCGATATTTTTCACAAGAATTTTCGCGATAACTTATTTATTATTTTTGGTCTCTGATACAAATCAGCCGACATTTGTTTTTTCGAGTGTATTGCTCTTCACTTTATTAAATCAAGCAATCAAATCTTACTCGATATTAGTTTGAGACTTGGTAGACTTCGAATGATTTGGAAAAGCGTTTATCTTATCTCGTCCCGTCTACTCGCTGAATTATTATTATTCACACGATAATCGATCATTAACCGGATCGGTGAGTTTCTACGCGCTTGGTTAAATGTTACGATCACGGCGTAGAAAGGTGAATAATGAACCAACATCCGCTGTAGCGATCGAGCAGGAAAACCTTTTGTTTAGCGAGAGTGATTTTAATTGAAAGGTTAATAATTAGGATGGTTATTTAAAAAAACCATTCGAAATATACATACTACATAGAGTAGCTTCTAAACTTTTATGATCTAATGAATTCTAATGAATTGCTTCGTATACTTTGATCGATTAAAGATTGAATCAAAGCTTATATACTTTGATCAATTAAAGCACTGAAAGAACGAAAAAGACTGTGACGTAATACTCTGAATACGTAACCTGCTCCCATATTTTGATATTTCTCGCGCTCTCTATTAAAAATCAATTCCCAAAAAGTAAGTCATGACTTATACTTTGGGAATCTGTGATGTAGAGTTTAAATTATAAGTTTATATTACGTTTTTTGTTATTACAGAGTTTAATATAAGTTTAATTACGTGATTGATTTAGGCTTGATTTAGTCAACAACTCGAATCTTCTTTCTTACAATTGAAGGGTTTTAAATAGCAGGAAGGAGGTAGCTTTATTTGTTGTACACAATTTTTATTACACTGTTTCATTAAAAGGAAAAAGTCTTTCATTTAATGTCGGAAGGAGTTAGTTCCAAACGACAAGTACAATGGTTTTGTAACAAATCATCATAAATTTATAACACGTTTGTAACAATATCTGAATTTTAATTGCCTCTTTGTTGGTTTATCAAAATCATTTGAAAGTGAAGCTGCCCCCTTTAATTGCTGATATAATTACAGCGAATTTAAATATATATCTGATGTTATATGATATAATGTAATCTACGGTATTTGAATAGATAACTAAAATAAAAGTTAAAAAGAATAAGCGAAATTTATCACACTCATTGAAATAATTCGCACAAACTAAACTTCTTATTCGTGTTTATGAAAGTTAATAAGTATAAAATGGTGGAGGAAATAATTTTTCCGAGTATATTATATATATATATACTACATGTTATTAACTCTTATGTACTATGCTTATTCTGGCAATGCACGTTTATGGCGATATCATATGCCAAAAAAGTACAATCAATAAAATTTCATGCCAAATACTATTTTAATACAGCCATTATTTCCAATAAAATTTAGTTTTTCTTAGTATTCTTTTTTCTAGTTTTACAATTTATTTTGTATAATTTATTTTGATATTAGAGCAAATAGGAATAAACTAATATGAATATTATACTGTATCTGGCATTTTATTTGACGTGATATTTTCTTCGTAAATAAATACATTTTTCATAAATAAATTACTGACAGGCGATACAAGAAATGTATAATGTATCTGAGGGCAGAAGAGTTAATTTGACTAGACTGTGATGTAATCGAGGAATAACGATTAAAATGCGTTGTTGACAGGTTCTCGGATAAGTACCGTCTAATCGACGTTTCGTCACAGGAAAAACCAATCTGTTTGTGTATGTGCATAATAATCGAGCAATTATGCGTGTCTTTCACTATGAAATCGAATTATTTACGGTAGAAACAGAAGGGAAGAAAGGAGGATGAGAGGACAGGCTATAAAGAAACAAATACGTGGTTGTAAGGATCATTACTACATATTTTTTTTTTTTTTTTTTTTATAAAACTCGATAGATGAATATAGGGAAGACGAAGACTGAAATAGTATGTAAGAGATACCAATTGTGAGCTTTTTTAACATTTTACGCACTTTGTAATATAAATGTTATAGAGGATAGGTCTAAAACTTCTTTAACCCTTTATGTCTAGAATTAAGTTACCTATGACAATTTTATGAAATTTTTGCGACATTTTAGATGATTTTTGACATGATACAAATATAAGAGAAGAGAAAAATAATTCTGCTTTCTAATAATTTCATAATGCAATAGAAACTGCCTTTTTATTCGAATATTTTAATATGCTAATAGCAGATGATCTTTTAACTGCTAATAAATATTCTCTTCTGATAATTTAACACAAGAATATTAAGACGTTTGAAAAATAAAAGTTTATATAAAGAAGATTCTAAATAATACACGTGTGTATTATTGTAAAAAAACAAGAACGGAAAGGAATCGCTGGTATTGATTACTTATTGCTAGGCAAACATAATCGAAGGAGATGATACAATATCGTTGCGATACGACAACTGTTTGCTTGTGAGAAAATTGAGAGTTGTTTGCTCGAAATCAAATCGAAGAAGTTTCAGCTGTCCTCGACGAACATGGAGGATTCGTTTGAAAGAACGACACCGAATCGCAAAGAAATTGATCGTCACGTTATTTATTCTCAGCTTGTCCTCGACGAGCACCAACTCCCCTTCTGTGTACAAAGTGGGAAATGTGTGCAAACGAGAGGAGCAAAAGGAAAGTCGTATTTTTAATATCGACGTCGCGCATGATATTCTGTTTCCTCGTTAACGCATTAACATGGTACGATATTTGCATTTAATTATGATGGCTAACAATATGCAGTGAGAAGCCTAATTGAATCAATAACGACGAGGAATTATCGATATTTTAAATTGTTAAAACTTCATATAACAATTCGTATTATTTTAAAACATAAAGCTTCTAAACAAGAATACTTTTAGTTTCGGAAATTGCAAAAATTCCCAAAAATGTTGGAAAATTCAGTCTTGAAACAGAAGTCTTCCCTTTGTAACAAAATTTTGGGATTTCTTAAATTTTTTTGTTGTTTAATACTAGTGTTAATATTCAAAATTCAATAAAATGGCGAAAAAATATCATACTGCAAGTTACTCTAAGACCATGGTGGATCTAATCATGAAAAAAATTTTTCATTGTTTTTAAAGACATTTGAATTTTTAGCATTCACTTTTCTATCTACTGTACACGAAGTGAAAATGTATCTTACAATTAGGAAAAAAAAAATGAACGATGGATTGTAAAAATAGGGATTTTGTATTTTGAATGAGATCAAGTCGATTGTTACATGAGTGAAACTTGTAGCAGTTTAAAATATCGATAATTTTTCATCGTTATTGATTCAAGGGTGCTCTTTACGAAATTTGAACAAGAGAGAAAAAGAGAGAGAGATCAAACAGGCAAAAATTGGCAAAGCATTGCTCTGCTCGAATAAATGTATTTTTTTCAAAGGTAACTTGGCATGGAGCGAAGAAACGTAATTTTAACGGCAATTTTTGGAACAGTAGGAGGTCTAGCGATATTGGTGGTTTTCGGTATGGCAGCGTGGCTTTATCTTCGAGCGAAAAAGTCCAAACAGCAGGACAACGATCTCGAACCACAGAACGAACATGGGGATAGTTTCAACGATGGAAAACCAACAAAGAGAAATGGTCTTTTAACTCTCAAGACACCTTTAATCAGTACAAAATCTTTCGGGTAAGCTCAAATGTCAGTTTATTGGCTTTATATTCTTTTTATTCGATCAAATATAACAATCACCTTTCTTTTGAAGAAAGTGGATAACTTGACAGACGAGTAACGGATTATAATGTGGAAATTATGTTTCAGACTGATAAAACGTAATTTGATTAATGATTGTAAAATTATGATTAACATGATATCAGACTATTAATAGTGATTACTTATCATTAAATGATTAATATTAATTAATCAAAGACAATGTTTATTATAGAAATGATAAATCATGAACTAAAATTTCAATTATACTTTGTTGGATACTTCTCAGTCGTAATATATTTTTTATGTTTCGAAATATACTTTTTTTTTTTATGACAAAAACACTCGTAAAAGATTAGATAGTTTGGAAATTTTCAATTCTCTGTGTGGTCACAGTCGAGGTATATGAATTCGTATTAAAAATTAAAAATACTAGTTGGTAAGGCAGAGTTATTTCCTTTTATCTCTGTTACTTACCGACTGAGAAAGTAATTTGACCACAGACTGATGAAGTATTTGACTATTTGACCGACCACCTAGCCAGCGAACTGTCGAAAAAAGGTGATTTTACCGACAATGGAAAAATTCGTGTTTGTTCATTTTGTTTGATTACACGAGCATCGATTGATTTTTATTAGCGCACAATATATGTACAAATTTACTTTTCTTACACCATTTTCGATATTCCAGTATTGTACACAGTTAAATTTTCAAAGGATAATTAAATCTGTCCGAGCATAGCGCGCGCGTGTTTGAACAAATCGACCTATTCGAAATAATATTATTTCAAATATAAATATTGAATTTTTATATAAATTTAAATAAATTTCATCGAGAAACTCAAATTGTACGCTTTCATTTGATTGCGAAAATGAAAAAGGGCAATACCAAGTGATGTAAATGTTACGTCAAAAGAACAGGATAAAATTATAAAATACATACCGCTGGTAATAGAATTAAAAGCTCTAGGCGTTTGTTAATCGCGTCAATGTCAGTCACAAGAATCACACCACGACAAATATTCACCAATATTCACTAAGAACTTCTAAAACTATTGGACTTGCGAATAGACGTGCAGAAAATGTTTGCAGCAGCTGCATAACTTTTAGTCAGTTTAGGGGGAAACCCAGTTTGACTCATAAAGAAACGTAATTTCCCTCAATTCATCTCCCCTTATGATCTATACATTTCCTGCTTCTACCTATTTCTTTTTTTTTTTTTTTCGGCTTTCTCAAACATTCTATCACCTTTTCATTATTTATTCCCTCTACTATTTTTGTATTTCAGTGTTATACTCTCAACTTTAGTTGCTTTACACAGTGCTTCAAATTTTCTCAACCTAGTTTGCGGAAAATACATCTCCTCTTTTCTCTTTCTACCCGATATTTATCTGCTTCTCTTAAGCTACCATATCTTGCAATGTAATAATAATAATAATCTTTTTCAAATATATATTTTTATGAAAAAGAAAAGAGAAGAAAATATAATCGGACTAAATATAAAGCAACTTAGAAACGTCTATCGTTGTCTCGATCGATCGCTTCGGTTTCGTATTGGTTTGCCCATTGTCGTTAATAGGAACGGTCGAGTACCTACTAGTTGACTATCGAAACTCGTGAACTTGATCGACCGACAAACTCGGAAAAAATCGCAAACGAGGAGAAATTGAAGGAGATAGTGCGCTATAAATTCCGTAATTCCCAACAAGGCGCCAATTGGAAACCTGCCAAGTAGTCCGATGTTTCGCAGCACTTAAATCGGCGGAATGCAACAGATATCCCACTTGTTACGTTGCATACTACATACATAACCACTGTCTTCTGTTTGGATTCATATCTTTATTTTGCTTGCTTCGTAAAGAAAAAAAAAAAAAAAAAAAAAAGAAGAAAAAAAAGAAGAAGTACAGACACAGTTCATTTGGTTCTCCTTGGAAAGATCCTCGCCCGATATTACTCGTCACGAATCCTCGCGACGTAAAGCGAATAGAGGGAAATGGAAATTTGACCTTGTCCTTGTGTCGCTGGTAGTCAATTGTTCGGCAGTCTCTCTGCCAGATGGGTAAATTAAAGCATCGTAAAACTAATTTACGTCATAACTCCGTCTTTCGTGTCAGCTATTATAAACCGTGCCACGTCGGCAATATCCTTGCGATTCAAATGTTCTCGCTTGCTTAAAAATGCGTCGAGAGATAATTGGGCGAGTCAATCAGTTGCGCAACTCTGACAAATCTTGAAATTTTGAAAGCAGAAGAGAAAACAACGTAGCGTAGAATGTCTCCGACATTCTCGTGACTGAATAAACAACGAAAGGAGATATTAATAAAGAGATAACCGAGTTTGCAGAGGTTTGAGAGAAAGAGATAAAAGAACTCGAAAAGGACAGCAGGAGTGAAAAAGAGATGAGACTGGATGAAGGAAGGAACGTGCTCGAAGGGATGATACGAGGAGAAAAGAAGTGACAGATGGAGGGCATGGAGGCAGGGGGCATGGAGAAGTAAGTGGTAAAGCAAGGGCATACGTCGGCCGAAATAGTATAGTATACAGGACCGGTCGGTAAAGGGTAGTTAGTAGAGGAGGAGTACGGCAGGCACCGACGGTAGGATGGTGGGTGGAATGGTGGGTAACGATGGAGCAAGGGATGCGCCGAGGAAGGAAGCACGGAAGCCTGCCGATGGAAAGAGGGAGAGATAGTACAACGATATACGTGCATATGTATAAGCGAGCGATCCTGGGAAGAGAGTAGGAGGGGAAGCAAAGGTCCAGGAAGAGTCGAGTGGAGAGAGTGTGGATGATTGTGATGCGGGACCGAGGGGGGGAGAGATCGGAGTGGGACATACGGGGCGGTAGAAACGAAACGGGAGGAACGAGGGCGAGTGGTAGGAGAAGGAGGCAGAGGTGGTGATGAGGAATGGAGGTAGGAAATGAGAGGGGATGGCTGGAAGAAAGGACGAGGTGGGGGTTTGGTCATAGGGGTAACGGTAGGATTCCGGGGGTTGAAAGCAGCTGAGAGCAGTGTACGAGTAGGTCATACCACAGAGGAGAAAGGTAGTTCGTGTTTAGCAAACGGCTCGTCCGTTCAGTTGGACGAAACGTACAATAGTCGTTGGATCGGTTCTCTCTGCATTTTTCATTCGTATCTTTTTTTCGAGAGCATATCTCGTCCCTGATATCGATTCTCTATTTATCCTCCTTGTTAGTGTTATTATCGTCGTGGTCGTCGTTGTCGTGGTTATCGTCGCCGTCGCCGTCGTCGTCGTCATCGTCATCATCGTTATCGTTATCCTCATCGTCCTCCGTGTCATCCTCCTCGACGTCCTTGTCCTTGTTATCATCGTCCTTGTCCTTGTTCCCTGGAGGACGTTATCGAGGATCGAAGGAAATGGACACTCGTATCGAAGAGCAATGGCTGAACATCTTTACCGTGTAACGAAGAATTCAGAGTGATCTGATCGATTAAAAGTACGAGTCGCGGTGCGTCGATTTTCACTGGTTTTCGAAATAATCCGGGATCTCGAAAGGGCGTTAAAAGTCAAATCGGTTATTCCTCTTCTTTTCTTCTTCTTCTTTTTTTTTTTTTTTTTTTTTTTTTTTTTTTGTTTTTTTCGTCGAGGCAAGAAGTAGCGTGTCAGTCAACCTTTTTGAAGAATTTCCTTTCCGTTATTGGCCAACGACGCGAATAAACTTTTTTTTATCGCTCCTATGCTCCCTCCACATTCTCCCCCATCTCCTCCATTTCCTCCTCCTCCTCCTCCTCCCTTTCCACACCGTCCTGTTGGATTCGTCGAAAACCAGATGAGTGTATATCGTGCTTTCACCATGCAACTCTCGCATTCGATCGTCCGACCTTCGGTCCAACTGGTCGAATTTGCTTTAATCTTTTGATCGGATCGTGGCGAGATCGAAACGGCTGTCAGACGGCCAACGAGTCGAGAAACGAAGAGTCTCGCACGGGAGACAGGAAAGAGTTGCATTTCGCGCAGTCCTTTACGGATTTTTTCTTGAAAACCAGTGGAACACGGTGGAAAGCTAGTTTTACGTCCCAAGATATTTTCAATTTTCAAAGACAGGACAGGGAAAGGAAGAGAAACGAAGCGGCGAAAAGGAAGGAGGGAGAGGCACAAGTGGAGAGAAGCAAATTAGAAGAAGGAAATAAAAGAGTGGAAAGGAGGCGGAGAAGAGCATTGAAAGAGACGAGGGGAGCCAGTGGAGAGAAAAATGAGATAGAAGAAGAAGGCGAGAAAAAGTTTGACAAATTACAAGGCAATCCATTGGCAAAAGGGAGAGATACTTCTCTGTATTCGTTCTAGCGAGAAAGAAAGTCGTATTCGTTGCGAGTTACGAGCTTGTAACGTTGAATGTCACAAACTCGCGATCGTATATCATTGTTAATCGTCGTACGCGTTAATTAATCCAATTGTCGAGCGTTGTCGCCTGCACGGTTCTGAATTCGTTCATAAATTCATCGAAAGTGGGTGAACGTGAGAGATTTAGACAGCGGTATAACTCTTCGAATCGACACACACCGCGTCGATTTATCGTTTATATGTTTAAAGGATGTCGCAAGAATATCGAAGAGTTAAGTCGGTGAATTAATTCGATGCTTTAAATCGGCTGATTCGAACATCCTTGATTCTATAGAGCGTGGGTCATTTGCTCGTTGGATAGCTGACGTTGCGTGTCTCGATCAAATCGTCGTTTCCGTCTGAAGCGAACAATCGTTTCACGCGGTTCACGTGTTAATTGTTGTTGCGAGTTTGATCGTTTTCCCCATCGTTCCTTTCCGATAAGGAACTTCTTGAAAAAAAAAAAAAAGAAGGCAAAGAAAATACAAAGAGAAAAACAACGAAAGTTACTAAGATCGAGAGAAATTATCGTCTTGTTATCGTACGCGTTAAAATATTAAACACGGTGTGTATTTGGACGATCGACGACTGACGACCGACGACCGACCGTCAACATTTTTTCAGAAAAATTACCGAAGGAGAGGAGAGGGACAGGACGAGGAAAAGGACGGAGAGCGTGTGTAAAAAGATAAAGAAAGCGAGAAAGAGAAAGAGAAAGAACGAGTAGAAGGGTATATATACATATAGAGAAAGAGAAAGAGTGAGAGTGAAAGAGAGAAGGGGGGGTTGGCAAAGGGTAGAAAAGTCAGCCAAAAATTATACCGGTTAATCGCACGTCGACACAGACGAATCGTCGTGATCGGTGGTGATCGGTGTTGGAAAGGAAGGAGATACGTGGATCGTTAATGAAGAAGGGATTAGGCTCGAATCATGCGACGTTGCGACTCGACGAGAGACACGTTGAAAATTGGATTAATTGGAATCAAGGTAAAAGAGGGGGGAGTAGTAAATAATCAGCGTTCGGTCATCAAGGAGGACTTGTAACGCTGTGTTTCGCACTTGCCTCGCCTCGACCAAATTTCAAGGAAACAGCAGCTGGTCCGTGTAGCAGACACGACACGGGCCTCGAAACACAAAGGATCAAACAGTGATTCGATCCGGCGATACGATACGATACGATACGATACGATACGATACGATACGATACGATACGATACGATACTATATATACCGTGATATTATCGTATCGATCAGCCTCGCTCAGTAATAGGAGGAATTTTCGTTGGAGACGCGCGTTGTCGATTTCGACAAATAGGAGGAACACGTTGGTTGATTGGAGCGGCTCGGAGGGAGCTCGTTGCTCGATAAATTTGGATCAGCGAAGAACGAGCACGGGATATTGTTTCGTTTCTAGTTTTGGTTGAGGGAACGATCGAATATGGAAATCGCAGCCTCTGCAATGTTGGATGGCCTGAAAAACAATCGAATCAGCAAGTTGGCACTGTCGCGGTTCTTGTCGCAGAGTCTGTGAGTAAATTAACTCGGCCGTTCGTCGAGCACGTAATCGATTCGACGTGGTACGAGTAACCAGGATGCTAGAAAGCATCGGCACGTAGCGCGCGCACTAATTGATTGCTTGGCTTTTTTATGCTTCTGTCACGTTTCATCGTCATCCAGGCAATTAGTATATATATTATATACACATATATATATATGATATGTATATATATACGTATATATATCACAACCTACGCATTCGAGACCAAGTTTTTTGGTCGTTTTTTATCGCGCGCACTTGCTTGTCGCTGCTTCCATCCGAGATGATCCGTCCGTCCGGCTCTCCATCCTGATGCTGACCCTCGCACGCGGTCGAATCGTTGCCGTTCTCGCGATGGGCGCCCGCGATTATGGCCGCTTGCACCCACTTTCTCGTTCACCCGCCCGCTTTCTCCTTTCTGCTCCTTCCTGCTTTCGTAGTCGAGCAGAAATCCGCGCAGTATTTCCACGTAACCACGTATAATCCACGTTCTTTTTTACTCTTGTTAACAAGTTTTCTCTAAGCATGCGAATCGTTTTGAAAAACGTACGAGAGAAACGTACCCTCGTTTCCCCCTACGGGTCTCGAGATCCGTACGCGTCTTTGATTCTCGTTCTCTCGTATCTAATAAAGTGCCTTTGTTCTTTGTTCGTTTTTTTTTTCTCTTTTTTCGAAACTGTTTCTGCGCACTGTGCGTCGTTATATTTGATACTACGACCACGTTGACGAGTAAGACGCTGACGGGCGCAAAAGCTACGCAAAACGGGAGAATCGAGAAGAAGAAATGCTTGGGTAACGAAGAGGGAAAGGGCGAAAGGTTGAAGAGAAACGTAGCGAGAGAAGGAGAAAATGGGAAAGGGGAGGGAGACGAGAAGAGCGAGAAGGAAGACAGAGAGGGGAAGGAAAGAGAGAGAGAGAGAGAGAACGAGAAAATTCTTTCCAAAGTTTTCCCTCTTTTAAAAGGGATGAAAAGGGGAATATCTGGAAAAATAGTACGACGCGTGGACACGCGTGTCGTAACATTTCTCGCGACAAGTCGCACGCGAGTAGATAAAATTTGATTTACGCTCGTGCGTCGGATCGAAGAGGGAAATCGTCGACAAATTGTAAAATGCTCTCGGAGAACGAGAATTCTTGTCGAATCGGGTAAAAACCAAGGAGAAATCTGTACGCGTTTACTCTTTACGCGATTTATCTCCTGCTGTAAATCCAACTTTGTGATTTGTAGGAAATTTTACGCGTCGACACAGACGGAACCGTGGTATTGGATTCGCGCGTCCACGCGTTCTCGCGCTCCCCTCCCCCCCACTGTCCCGCGAGACCAAATCCGAGATGGGAAATGGTGATCGATCGCGGTAGTATTCGGAATCGCTCGAAGCGATGAATCTTGTAAACGGAACACCCGCGTCCATCATCACGGGCAGAGAAGTTCGGTCAGTTAAACCGACACTCGGATCTCGCTTGCGCACGCGTCTGCAACCCATTTTCGTTCCTTTTATTTCTCATCCGAGTTTTTTTTTTCCTGACAGCCAAGATATATACGAATAATTGAAAGGACACCGAGGGCTGGCCCACTTTATTCAACGGTGCCTCGGGCTTTTTCTAAACAAAGGAAACACAGGAGCAACTGCCGATCGAAGTCGTCATTTCGACGAATCACGTCGTGTTTTTTTCTTCTTCCTCTTTTTTCCCGCCCTCCACGTGCACGAGAGATCGCGGAACGTCGCGCTGTAATTTCTCTCTTTTCCGGTAATTCCGACTCTCGTCGATTCTGATCGATCCCTGTGAGATAGATTCCGAGGAAGGAATCTTGAACGCGACAGCGAACCGAAACCGTAAGATTCGGCGCGGCGGTTCTCAAACCGTGAGATTCATTGGACACGCTCGATGAAGACAGTCCGAGCGAGTTTGATATCGATCGTCGGGTGAATGAAACCATCCCCCGGCGCGTTGCACGTCTCGCCAATTTTCCGATACTAATTAACGGGATTAAATCAAACTCTGAGCAAAATCCACGATAAAGTAAAGATTTCATGGAAAGTGATGGATCGAAGATGGAGAGAGAGAGAGAGAGAGCGCGCACGAGAGAGAAAGAGAGAACAGCTAAGGGAATAGCGAAAGCTATAAGGCTAAGGGTGGTAGTAGGTGGTGGTGGTGGTGGTGGTGGTGGTGGTGGCGGTCGTAACGGAAGAGCTAGAGGTGGAGGTGGTAGAGGTGGCGGTGCTGGTGGTGGTGGTAGAGATCAGAGGTGGTGGTGGTAGCGATGGCGGGGTGTCGGCGTAGGGGTTGAGAGAGAGAGAGGAGCATGGTGGGAGCGGTGGTGATGGCAATAGGTAGAGGGTAAGGATACGACACGGTGGAGCGACATAATCATGGCGGGGAGGTTGGGCAAAGAGAGGGTAGGTCTGGGTTAAAAGAGAAGGAAAGAGCGAGCGAAGGAAAGAGAGGAGGGCAAAGAGAGGGGCGCGAGCGTTTGATCCCTGGTGCGTAGGAGAAGTTTCCTATGGCGTCCGGAACGGTCCTTTGACGAGCAGCGAGGTGGCGCCAATGTATCGAAGGCTTGAAAGCATCGATGCGTGCGGAACCAGGGCTTTTCCACCCAGGAGAAAAGTTTAGTCTGTGATGCGACGCGGTTGCGGTTGCAAGTTACCGAGAAACACGCGCGTTTTTCGCGCGAAAGCGAAAGCGAACGCGGTGCGTTTCGGCGTTTACCCCCGACGTTCGATCGGTGCGTCGATATTTATCGCGTGGTGTCCACGTATCCGTAGTCTACCGGCGATTTACGGTTTACGACTTACGGTTTAGGTTTTACGGCTCACGGCTTACGGCTTACGGCTTATGGCTTACGGCTTCCAGCTTACGACTTACGGCTTTACGAATTGATCCAGCTTTCCTTTATTCGCCTCGACCGCGTAGGAACTCGATTCGATTCGTTCCGTTTTTCCAATATTCCTATATCGTATCGTCTCGCGTGTTTCTTTTCTTTTTTGTTTCTTTTTCTTTTTTAGTCGTTTTTTAGTCGTTCGTCCGATCATAGCTGGGATCAATGTGAAAGAACTAAGTCAACGTTCGAAGGACGGGAAAGAAAAGGTTTGCGATGTTTCCTCGAGCATGGCGAACAACAGGGTAACGTGAGTGCGAAACAGCTCGCGGCTGAATCGGTTCCATCGGTGAATTAATGTTCCATCTTTCGATCTGTACTCTTCAAATACGTAAATCGCGTAACAGGTGGCTAAGTCGCGGGTTACGCGATTGCACATTGGCTGACACTTTTTATTCTCGGCCAAGCGAGATAATCGTCACGGGAACGAAAGCCTAATAGGGATCGTCCAGATAAATCGTTTGATAACTCAATCTTGCTTTTAACCATTTTCACTTCAACACGTTGCATTTGCTGTTTTACTCAAATTGCCTTTTACTCTAATTCTTCTCCCCTTTTTCAAAGGCATTGTCCTTCTTCAATTTTCTATCCGCTTTGAAATGAAATTCTCGTTAAATTCGTTAAATACGAAAGATTCGAGAGATTCGAGGTTGGTAACGAAAACATTTTTAAAAATTGCAAAAAGAAAAAAAAATGTTTCACAAAAATCCTCAACGATAAAAGATCGACGTTCAAGTAACGCCGCAACGGTCGATATTGTAATTTCTTTGCGTTCGTGCAAGCGTTGCGAAGTGCTACGTAGCCGAGGAAGCGGTGCCACTGTGTATTTGAACGGAGCAAAGAACGTAGCTCGTCCGTATTAACGAACGAAATTTCGAGCTTTTAATTGCCCGACAGCGGCGAATTACGGTGTTTTTGCATATCCTCGTAAAATTTATAGTCCGCGTGTAGTACAACGACTAGGAACCTGTTGCTTGGATATTCTTCGGCATTGACCGAGCCACATCACGGCCAGCAACTCTTACTTACCTTTGTCGTGCGCGTGCGTTTCGATCGATCGCCTTTCGCTCGTAATTTTCTTCCGTGCCGAAAGCTCGGAAGCGTTTCTCTCCCACGATTATTCACGACAAAAGCAGATCGCTTAGAGAGGCAGAGGAAAAGCGATAATCCGCTATACGTGCGACTTCGTTCCTTTTACCGGAACGAGATGGTCGTTATTACCGTGATTACCGTCTGTCGTGTCTTGGAACAAGAATAGATTAACGTCGCTCGCTATTGTCGCTTGCGATATCGTGTAGAGCTTGCACAGAGCCGGAGCGAAAGATGAAAGAAGAGAGGAGTACGTGGTACGGAGCAAGGACGCGTAGGACGAAGGGGACGAGATTGATCGTGAAATGAATTATAAATATATATATACTCGAATCAGAAGGACACATTTTTCCAACATGATTTTATAATACGAGATACAAGTATGGTTTAACCTGTGTCTGAACAGAAGGGTATTCCATGCCCAGCGAGATGCGCGCGCCGTATCTATCGACCTTCGCGGACGTCGTTGCCACGTGCGCGACCTAATATATCTCTGATTGGGTTCGGAATTTGTCGTTCGTTCCTCGAATATCGATAACGCCCGGAGGATAACTCGCTCGAACGTCCCTGGAATAGCGAATAACGAATCGATAACACGTGACTAATTTCGCGGACGCGTCGCGTAATCGGCGATGGTGTCGCCGCGACGCTGCCGCTGGCAACGTCGTGGCAGGCAATCGCGATTATGGGGGGTGATAGCTAGCGTTGATTGCTAGCAGACACGATACGTAACAAGAGTAACGCGATGGAGACGACGGCGGTGATGGCGGTGGTAGTGGCGGTTGTGGCTGTGGCTGTGGTGGCGGCAGTGACGTCGGCGATGGCGTGAACAGTGGCAACGGTACCGGCGAATGTAGCTAAGATCGATCGTACCCCCCTTCTTTCGACCGTCCGTTCTACCGACCAACGAACGGACTGACCGACCGACGAAGATAATCGAACAAACTCCCCAGATTTTTTTCCAGCACACACACATTCGACTACCGTTGTTTTTCCCTGTAACGCGATTGGCCCGCGTATTCCTTGGTTGAATCTTGAACCTGAAGTGAAAAAAATCTGTTTCGGCAGGGAGGATGCCCCTTAAACGTTCAAGAGTGCAACGAATATCTCTCGTATGCAGTGAAGTTGTTGCAAGACTGTCTGCGGTATTGAAAAATTAGAGCCCTCCTTGTAGTTTTGTAGAGAAAATGAACAAAATGAACAAAATGAACCTTCACTTTAGCTCTCGGAAGTATTTCGTTTATCGAGCAAAGGAATGTGTAGTAGGTAGGATGAAAACATCGTAGTCTCCCTCTTTCGAGCATTGTCTATCGCACATTCAAAAATTCCATTTTGCCGCATAAATTTGTTCCTTTTAATTCGTAGAGCTGAAAAAACGACTTCGCGACTGTAGGTTGAACCAAAACGCAGTTGAACACGTTCCAAATACGTTCAAGACGATTAGCGTTCGGCTTATCTTTGTTAACTTTAGAGGAGCAAGAATTAGTTTGGACAACATTGGCTTGTCGAATTTGCTGCAGCTCTGTAAACTTTCCAGATGGAATTTAGAAAGTGTGCACGAAAAGGAATGTAGAATCTAATCGGACACTTTGTTTTTCACGAATGTTCAGCGCATTCCGAGGTCCTTCTTGCAACAAACGGTACAATTCTCGGCGTGGGTATACGTATACTTTACGTAGCAGCAGCCATTCCCTCTGAAACGTTGCCGCACGAGAGAGCACGTTCACGCACGAGCGTGAAACGTGTCCTGAAATGGCGTCGCGTAACGATACGAGTTGTTTCGCACGACTTTAAGCCGCAAGTGTTGTTCTTACCCGCTTGTCGAACGTGATAAATTAAATTGTTACATATCGGTGTCATTGAAACCACTTTTATCAAGTATTACGCCGTATGCATGCGTTTGTGCGTAGACGAAATTTACACACGAAATATCGAGGATCGGATCGGATCGGATCGAATCGAGTCGGGTTTCGTGGTTCGAGAAGAGAAAGAATTCGCTTGGAGAAGCAAAAAGAAAGAAGAAAGAGATTGCAAATCATAGAGGCAGGTAGAGCTTGCACACATAAGTACACACGCACACACACACACACACACACACACCTGTAAATAGGAAGGACACGTTCCCCCGTTTCTTTCGTTTCCTTTCGTTGGAAATAGAGAATAAACTCGACAAACCCGGGAATATGAACTAGCGTTCTCGCGCTTAATCGTGGTTAAAGACACTCTCTCTCGGAACGATAAAAATCATGTGGGCTGCAGTCACGAGGTCTTTGGAAATACTGGTTGCCTTCTTCGAATATTACACCACCAGGTAAGAAATGTGTATTAAACCGAGTAAAACGTGTATTAATTAGGAATGTAAAAATCCACGTGATAGCGTGTCCCCCCGAAAACGACTTGCGAACGTAAAGCGTCACCGAGTTGAAACTTTAAATCTGAACGATGACTCACGATGTGGGTACATTCTCTCTTTCTTTCTCTCTTTCTCTCTCTCTCTCTCTCTCTCTCTCTTTCTCTTTCTCTTTCTCTTTCTCTTTCTCTCTGTGATTCGCTCTGTAATTCTCTCTCTGTAACTCTTACCTTATCTTCTTCGATTGACTAGCCTTCTCTTCTGGAATTTCTTCTTCTCCGAGTTTGTTACTATTGCGCGCGACACGAGTCGCAGTTGAAATTGCAATACGGAGGGAAAAAAACGTTGCGGCGGAAAAGTTTCAAGAGTCCATCGAACCAAAATCGAATTCCCTGCGATTTGTTACGTCGTTGTTTCTTCGAACTCGTGATTCAAGACTCACCGATTCCTGTTTTGATTTCGTTTGTTTCATGCTTTCATCCTTTCGGGGATTACTATTGGAATCCAGAGCGCAATTGGAGTAAGTATACCACGAGTTGGTAAACTATAGCAAAAAAAAAAAAAAAAAAAAAAAACAACTCTTTTAATCTATCTTCTCTCGTACTGCTTCACTTGACTTTTCTATCTTCTCTTTCAATTCTCCTTCCTAATGGAACGAAATGTCTCATTCGCGGATGGGCGCTGCTTTTATTTGCGTAAGTAGCTCAATTGAATTAAACTCCCCGGATCTAGATTTCGATTCCTCTTACATGTCAAGTTGTACATTCCATGCATTAGCGTTTTCCTCTTTTCCTTGATGCGCATACGCGTCAACGATATCGCGCGACGTTGCACTAAAAAATTCGACAATTGCAGACGACTCTGTCGACTTTCTATCCTCTGCTTTCTTTGAATGCTCGATTTTAAGGCTAAATTTTACTTTGAGACTTTGCCGAAAATTATCGACTCTTCTTTTCTTGATCGTCTGGCAATTTTCCACGAGTAGTTTTTACCCGTAAGAAACCAAAGTTGTTGATGCAACGTTTCATTTGTACACTTTCTTTTTCCGATCAGTTGTTACGTCAGTTTATGTCAAATTCTATTTTTCAGTATAGAGAGATTATAAGCATCGTCATTTCTATGTCTAGATTCTATGTAATTTTTAACCTATGTAAAATTTCAAAAAGTTGAAGCATTTACAACACACGTTGCCTGCTCCTTAAATATAAATATAAGGTTGAGGTAGTTCAAAAGTTGTACACCTATGTAAAATATCCCCCCGTATGTAACTTTCTCTTTAAATATAGTATTTTGAAGAGCATGAATAGATTATGTTAATATAAACCAGCTACCGTAATAATTACATTAACCTTTTACACTTCAGCTAATTTTATTATACACGTATACATACATATACGCCTAGCAGCAACTCTAAGATAATTTTTTACTACTTTTGGCGAACATAAAAAAAATGTTATTCCACCGAATGAAAACATTTACAAATTTATTTTATTTTTCTTTGTGAAGGACAAACGAATTTCATTCTCATTTATTCGCAATTCTCTTTTCTTTTTTGGAACTATTCCTTCACTATATATCGTCGTTGATGGCCCTCAGTGTTACAAATTCAATGTCTTTGAAATATTTTTCTCTTTCAATTTCTCAACAAAAAGATTATTTCAAGTCACGAAATTTTTGGCACGTAGTCGTCGCTACAATTTTTCAGTCGTCAAAAGTGAAATTTTATCAAATTTTTATCAAATTTGCATTTCTGGATCGAGCTTGTCGGAAACTACCAGACGATCGGAAGGAAAAAAGAAGTCAGTAGTTTTTGATCTTCCAAAGTAAAGTTTACCCGTCGACTCTCCCTGAATTTTCTTCCGAATGAATTTCAAATTAACTCCCGGACACCGGTTGCTCGAGCAACAACATCGGATACTTCTGAACAGACTACTTTCTTTGCTGCTGCTTCGCTGAATAACAAGTACCGACTGCATTTTCGTTCGCCGTCAGTATCAAATTTATCATTGTTCGCGTCAGAACGATAAGATGAAAGTTAACTGCAGCAGCGGCGGCGGCGGCGGCGGCGGCAGCAGCAGGCGAGCATTCAGTTTCCGTGGGGTTAAACTATCGATTCGACTTCGGGCAGAAGGAAAAAAAGGAGAAGAGGGAGAAAGAAAGAAAAAGAGAAGAAGAGAGAGAACGACTTCCCTTTCTCTCGTAATCGGTAATCGAGTGATGTCTTTCGACGAGCGACAAAAAAAAAGAAAAGAAAAAGTGAGGGTATTTACTTAGGACTTTTGGCACCGCGCATCCCAATTAGTCGAATCGCACGTGCTTTCATGCGTTCTCACGATCGTCGATCAAACTTGAATGTCTAGATTCTAGATGATAGCTCGGTACGAGCGTAGAGAGCCATTGCACCGTAGCTGCGATACGTATCCATACATGTACAGTTACTCACGATGAAAATCGTACGCTAAAGTACTTCCAGTCTGTCGAAAAATCGCCGACGTTTCAACTGTTGTAACTTCGTGAAAGAAAAATCAGCACAACAGCAGTCAGCCTGCGTTCATTTTAAAGCGCGAAGCTTCTATCGTGCAGCGGATATGGAAAGCAGGTACGAATGCTACAGATTCGAACGTCTCTAAATGTATTTAAAAAATTCTTTTCATCGGTAGATTTACCACGATCTTGATTATTTTTTTTCTCATTGTTTTATTGAACTTTGAACATTAGGCTCGTAAGGGGAAAATTTCAATCTTCGTGCATCTAGTCGTGAAAAAATTTCTTCGACATTTGAATTTTTAGAATTTCGACGAACAATGAAGAACGCTACGTTATGTAAAAAAAATCTGTGAGAAAAACGAACTCAGAACTGTCAAAGAGACTTTAAGTTGTAAAATGAGCTCAGACTCGTTATCGTACTTTTTTCCGTGAAATTATAATGGTTTAAACGTCGACGATTTAATGTACGATTTTCAGTTAAGTACACCCCTGAGTCGTCGTTCACCGTACTTAGTTCGTAGTGTCACGATCGTCGTTGCCGTTGCTTTCGACGACACGATGCTTTAGCTACGCTAAAACAGGGTCGGTTCTCAGTACCGAGAAACATTTGGCCTATACCCCTATATCAGTGCGTATCACTAATATATCCATAATCCACGAGTGTCTACTGTAGTAACCCGTATAATAGTTTGTATAATAGTTCTATCTAGTCGACAAAACTGGGCGAACAAAAGTTAATATTTAACGACTTTGTTATATTTTATTTTATTTTATAAAAAAAAGTTGTAGCACGTTATAAATTTTATTTTTATCATGTAGATATAATTTATTTATTCGTTTTATTTCGTAACGAAAAGCTCAAGATGCGTATAAAAAAAAGTCGCAGGAATCATAAATTCAGAATCTTACCTATCGTATTGTTCATCTGACAATTCTAAACTTCCTCTACCAGCTAATAATCCTACAGATCGTTAAATCTTTCTTGTGTCACTGATGAGTTTTAAGTTTTTATTGCAAAAACTCCTCTCGCCTATGATGCCACACTAATTGGTAACGTCAGGAAAATTCGTAAGACCACTAATGTATGTCTAGTCTCTTAATCTAGATCTTTATCCTAGAAATGTTTTATACCTTTTGTATCTTGGAAATTTTTGACCACCTGCGTGCATGCACGCACTGCACACACGTTGGAACCGGCCCTGCGCCAAAATATTGTAGTTGGAACTGTATGCGCCATAGACGCTTTAGTTTTGCTCCTTGTTGACAAATGCACGTGAAACGAGATCGGGGTGACGCGAGATCGAGGAACGCGATATTTTTGACGGACGACGAAAAGATGGAAACGTGATTGAAACGTGAATCACGGTAATGATGATTAACCCTTTTAGTGCCGAAGAGAAACAAAAGAAGAAAATAATCCGAAAGACAACGTGTTGAGGAAAAGAACGATGAAAATTTAGTTTCGAATAACATTCACGGTAGAACTTTTCTATCTGGTTGACTGCGATCCAGAAAGAACATATTTTCACGAATATACATATTTCAAATTTCGCAGATATTTGCAGTCTATAATATATGAATGTATTACAGTATATCATCTAATAACAATAATAGTATAGAATCTATGCATGTACGTAACAGAGTTTCACGAATAGATACGGAGGTCTTGCTACATCAAAAAAAAAAATAAAAAAAATAAAAATCCGCTGTATCTCGAAATAAGTAAATAACAATTCCATGATTGCATCAATGATTGCATCACGTTTTTCAAATAAATACGAACAAAGAAAGTGTCCACGCAATTCTGAATGGCAGCGTAACAAGACGCACAGTGACACGATAGTGCCAATTTTCATCTGCTGCCTCGTTCTTCTACTTCAATCAACTAACTCTCTTTTGCTTCTTTTTGCGCTACGTCATATGTCCGACGTATGTACATGTGCCAACTACGATAATACATCGTTGTTCGGCACTAGAAGGGTTAAAGCAATCAACGATGACACGATAATTATACGAGGACGAGGACAAGAACGAGGGCGTGATGAAGATGAACCGCGATATCACGCGATGATATATACGATCGAGTAAAGAGAGTGAAGGAGTTGCGACAGGGATTTGAAAGACGATCGGTTGGTGTTGCCGTAGGACAACCGGTAGCCCGGCGAACAAACCAGCGACATCGGCTGGTGGAAGCGGCGCGGTGGGAGCAAGCGGGTCGAGTGGCGGCGCAAGCGGTTCTACGTCGAGCGGTCCGACCGCGGGAGCCAGCGGATCCGGATCTGGCGGCGTCGCTGGCATCGGAAATGCGAACGCAGGAACGAGCGGGATCGGCGCTGGGGCGAACGCAGCTTCCCTCGGCGGGACTGGCAGCGTGGCCGAGCCCCGTACTCCAACTGCTGGAGTTCAAAACAAACAGTTGCAAAACGTGAAAGGGGATCACCCGTCGGTAGGTGATTTCTTCGATTCTTGCGCCACTAGTGCGATATTTTTCGAGGGCTGTGTCTTGCTTGATCCTTTTTGACAATGAGGAATTTTGGTTACAGTAAATCTTCTTTTGCATGAATTTTTCAAGTGCCGATATAGCAAATTTCACTAAATGATTCAATTGAAATGACACAAAGTAAAATATCTAAGCAGAAATATTGAGTATATGAAAATTATCTTTTGCATTTCTTCAATTTTAAAATTTATATTTGTTAGAACAAATTTTCTGTAACAAGTGATAATTTAATGTAACGGATGTTTATTTTATACTGATATGGCACTACAGTTTATACACACAGTATATATGCACAGTACGTATGCACCATTTATTCGAACCGAAACTGGGACAAGACGATTCGAATAACTGGATCGTTCGAATAATAGAAATCCACTAACCCTCTGTAATTTCTTCGATCGTATAATAGGAATTCTTAAAACTAGATTTACGTTCATCTGTATAAACCGCGAACAGCAGGAGTTCAACAGTGTTTTATAAATTCAGGCCCTCTGACGATATTGATTCGGATAATTAGAGAGTCCTATCATACTTGAAGTTCATGCAATAGAAGTCCACTGATTCTTCCCTCTACTAGTAATTTTTCATTCATACAATGGAAGTTCAAATTTCAGAAAAGTTCATTTAATCGGACATTGACTGAAATTTGATTCAAACAAATGGAATTTTACTCCGTAATCAACAAGTACCAATAATTTATCGAATAAAAGTGAATCTTTCTCAAAAATTTTACAATGAAGAGCGTTTAAAAATGTGGATAGTTATGATTCAACGTAAAATAGAATAAAAAACAAAAGAATATAGATTATAGAAGAATTTAAAGAATTCCACTTAAAAATTTACCCTCCATTTCTACCTTTAATTGTTACTATTCGACTAATATTCTTATTTCATTACATCGAATTATTGTTACCGTTATTATGTCCGATAAAGTAATTTTTACTTATTTATTTTTTAATCGAAAAATGATTTAATATACAAATTGAATTGCTAGAATGAAGTTGTGATACTCTTCTATACGAGTCGCATCACAGCATTGTGTACTAACGTTGAATACCTCCCGTTTCAGAAAGCGTTTCTGCAGAACAGATCGATGTCTTTGGTAGACATGTACATCGATAATTCGGAACCCAGCGAGAACGTTGGTCAAATACACTTCAGCCTGGAATATGACTTTCAAAATACTACGCTTATCTTACGTATTATACAGGTTAGTGCAGAGATCTAGTTAAATATTAGAGATCTCTATTTTATGTGTGTATTTGTGAATACGCGTACATATAATACACAGAGTAAACGAATTTTTTCAAGATTCAAGACAAAATTTCAAGAATTTTATATTTTGAATCTATCTAAGAAGTGATTCGAATTTGTACAAGACAATATTCTCAGATTTCATTAGTGGATTCAGTGGAAAAGCATGTTCTTGTTTTTCTATGCGGAAACTATTTTTCTTTATATATATATATATATATTTTTTTAATAGAAATTATTTTCTTATTTTCCTATGCTTCGTCAACCGAATAAAATCGTGATCGTAACATTCGAGAATTTTTTCTGAGCTAAAAGATGAAAAAATAAATGCAGGTGACAAACGTTCGTCGATCCTCTTTAACTTCATATTGTCTATGTAATACTCATATTGTCTATAACTTCATATTGTCTATATAATATTACAAATGATTGTTAATTGTCAAATCTTCAACTGTTTCGCGCTCGAAAACTAACTAAAATTTATGAAAGACCCGGTTGTAAATTACCTATTAACTGATCTAAAGTGAGATATATGAAGAATGTGTAAAAATCTCTAATTTAACAACAGCAATATTAAAAGCCCGGCCACGTCAACGCGTTAACAGAGCGATTGCTCGTTGCATTTGCTTTTTAGGGTAAAGATTTGCCGGCGAAGGATTTATCTGGAACGTCCGATCCTTACGTCCGCGTAACCCTTCTGCCGGACAAGAAACACCGATTAGAGACAAAGATAAAGAGACGCACGCTGAATCCTCGATGGAACGAAACGTTTTATTTCGAAGGTAAGCGTATCGACGCATCCATGCAAACTGACAATATGTCACGTGTGCCAGATGCACAGTGAAAAAGATCGGGATTTTAAAATGGCTGTCGCGTTCTTCATTACACGTTCTTTGCGTAGGTTTTCCGATTCAAAAGTTGCAAAGCAGAGTGCTGCATTTACACGTGTTCGACTACGATCGATTTTCCAGGGACGATTCTATCGGAGAGATGTTTCTTCCGCTGTGTCAGGTAATTTCCATTTTCACATCGGCGCGCGCTTTTCAACGCGAATCGCGATATGTATAATATTACGTAACTCGTGACGTTTCGTGTCGCGACATGTGTAAACTCGTGCCCGTAACGATTCCCGATAGGTGGATTTTTCGGACAAGCCGTCATTTTGGAAAGCATTGAAACCACCGGCGAAGGATAAGTGCGGAGAGTTATTGTGTTCTTTGTGTTATCACCCGAGCAATTCCGTACTCACTTTGACGCTGTTGAAAGCGAGAAACTTGAAAGCGAAAGATATTAATGGGAAATCAGGTGAGCGAATTGGTATTTTAAAGCTGAAACGACGTCCGTCTCAATGGACGTGCATGAATGCAGCCCACGACGCATTGTTGTTTCTTCTGCGTCGGAAACAATGCCGATACGTTCGTGCGATCTGTTACATTTAACGCGCATACAATTCAGAATGTGCATAAATACGTCGAGAGGAAAATGAACAGACGTTTGCCAGCGCGCGTTGAAAATCACTCGCTACTGTGTGCGAGTTCTATATTATTGCGACAATACGTTTCTACAACGGACGTTGTTTCAACACTTGTCTGGCTTGAGAGTACGACGAGCTCCAGCCTAAGGCTACACCGATGTTCAACGCGATAATTTCATTCTCTCCGTTTCTCTCTTTCCATCCCGTGCGTTTAGATCCCTATGTGAAAGTTTGGTTGCAATTCGGAGACAAGAGAATCGAGAAACGAAAGACACCTATATTCAAATGCACGCTGAACCCGGTGTTCAACGAAGCGTTCTCATTCAACGTGCCGTGGGAGAAAATTCGAGAATGTTCGTTGGACGTAATGGTGATGGACTTTGATAACATTGGTCGTAACGAGTTGATCGGACGGATTCAACTTGCAGGTAAGATTTTGGTAACGTTTTCGACATAGTTACCCCGTTGTCACCTGCCGATATCTTCCTTCATATCTACCCGCAGAATTATCAAACCATGTCCACATTGATAAAATGATAGTTTCTTTTCAAGTTGCTACAGATATGTACGAGGGTGAATCAATAATTATTTGCACTATATCATGAAATGTTTATTAAAATAACACTAGAAATCTTGCGATATAGAGCGTTCTTGAATGTCAACGCACTTGATCCATCTTTTTATAGAAAAATACACTTTTTACTATGAAGCAAGCTATACGCGTATCGTGATCAGTTTTAAACTTGTCAATCTACTTTTATACTATTATAGATTGAGGAAGAACACTGTTGTGTTGAAAATTTTTTATAGATTTCAGACCTTCGTGTATTTTCCCCTCAGATAATAAAAACTACATAGCAGCACGCTGCTTTTTATTCAGTGCAAATATAAAATAGTCGAACTATCGTTACCCTTATATATAATAAACAAAAAAAATGTTTTTCACTTTTTTCTTCATAGTTAATAGTTATAGTTAGTACGTCAAGTTAATTCTGTTAATCGTGTTAATTTTTATTCATCTTTTTTTGAAGTAAAATATATCCTTGCAATTTGTTCTTTGTAATATTTCGTATTTGCCAATTTATAGATTAGTATTTATTTGTCAATAAATAGAGTAGTAAATGTAATAAATTTCAGGGAAAAACGGCAGTGGGGCGAGCGAAACGAAACATTGGCAAGACATGATTACAAAACCACGGCAGACGATCGTCCAATGGCATCGACTAAAACCAGAGTAAAGGTTCGAACGTATCTGGTACTTATATATGTACACTACAAGCACATTGGTTAATCGTCGATCAAACCTTGACCTGTAATATCGAGAGTACCTTTCTGACTCTCGAACCCCTTCAACTTTGATATTTTTTTTCTTCTTCTTTTCCTCTTTCGTCATTTCTTTTCTCTTCTTTCCTTTTTCCCTCTTTTTTCTCTCTCTCTTCTTCTTCTTCTTCTTTTCTTTGTCTTTTCAATATTTTCTTTTTCCACTTCCAACATCGCACAAAATTTGTCGAGATCTACCCCCGAAGTGTTTAAGAATCTGTAAAAACATGATTCCACGGTCGCTTGTTATACTTTCGATTCGCGCACTTGTCACAGTGACCCAAGCGGCAAAATACATAGGAAGTCAACTCCTGAACTAACGTTATTCCCTACGTGACTTTTCGTTTGGTTTTACGCGACACGACGTTCTTCCGGTATAGAAGAGCACGGAGGAGATCGACGGACATTATTTTAGCTTCTTTATTTTTCCTCGATTGGTCTTTCGGTTGGCTGGAAGAGAGAACGGAGAAAAGGTCGAGCGTCCATATCGAGCAAGAGAAAATCCCCTCTTTCCCCCCCCCCCCCAGGAATACACGACGGAACAGGAGCGTAAAAGAGTCTCGTTTCGCCGATGCAGAAAGCTCTTTCCGCGCGTTACGACCGAACCATTCTCTCCAACGCAACGTCGATACTTCCTGTTCTTTTTTCTTCTCTTTTCTTTTCCCTTTTCCTTTTTTTTTTTTTCTTCGTGCACGACAACGACTCACGACGAATATAATATCCGTATTCACCTCCCTCGCGCGAACGATAACGAGCTCGTTCTCACGCGAGATCGTGTGCCGCAATGTTTGAATATAAACCGTGTACGTTTCGAGCGAACGACGAGACGCTCGAAACCACGACCGATCGATATTACTTTTTGCGACTCTATTGACATTTAACATCGAACGTTATTTTTATGACTGTTTTGCACGAGTAATCACGTACCGAGTACGTGATACCGTTGCTTCGGAACACGTTGACGCGACACACAGCGTCAACCTCGTCCCTGTTTCCCCCGTATATCCATCCGGTGTCTTTCGATTCCACCGCGAACCGGTATCGGAGCGTTTACGACAGAAACAAGAAACGCATGCACGCGTACGTTTTATTAGACGTCTCTCTCTATCTTCTTTCTCAAAAGTCAGTCAATTTCTCGATTTCTCACGATGTGTCGAGTCGAAACGTTCAACTTCAAACAGATTAGCATTTTTTTCCTCCTCGGTTCTCGATCGAACGTAGAACCGAGATCGGTGATCTCTTCTCCATCCTTTCGACATTTGCGTACACTTCGAGACTCCAAGAGCCGGGCAGCTCTTCTCTTCTTCCAGTTTTTTTTCTCCTGCTTTTCCCTTCTCGTTTCCTTCCATCTTTTTTCTTTCTTCTTTCTTTCTTTGTTTCTTTTCTTTTTCTTCTTTTTTTCCGTTGGTTACTCGGTAGCGCGTAATTGCTCTCATCGCGTGCGATTGAACGGAACGGGACACCGGAGTATAATATTGAATTCTTACAAGTAGAAAATCATAAAGCAGCGATATTTTTGACGGAATTTTTGTATCGACCTAGTCGGAAATCTTTTGAAAGCGATAAAAATTGTGATCGGTGTTACACCTTGAATTAATCTTAAGCGTTACATTCGATAGTTTTGCTGTTGTTGACGATAAACACGTAGAGATATCCCCGAGATGAAAAAAGAAAAAAAATGAAAAAAAGAAAAAAAAAAACGAGGCGACGATTTGCAGGTTTTGCATACATTATACATATACATAACGTATATTTGCGTTCGACAAAGAAAAAAAAAGTGTGCGTGTACATGTGCGTTTGCATATACGTGTCCGTATCTGTGTGCGCAGCTGCGTGTATCTCGGTTGTATATGTGTTGTTGTAGTGCGTCGAATGTGCGGTGCGTCGTGGAACGAAAGTAAAACACAAAACGAAAAAGAAAAAAAAAAAAAAAAAATACCGAAGAGTGGTAGAAGTAGTTGTTGGGCAAAGCGAGGGGCGTCGCGTAGCGTGTTTAGCGTAGCGCTTTTAGGTTACAAGCGTAGATGCGAAACTCGCGGCTGGAAAGCGTCGTACTCGATGTCGCGATACAAGAGATACTTACACATACGCTCCGTGCAGCGTGGTCGACGAATATTTTTACATTCAATGGTTTTACAAGCTAACGAATAGCTAGAGAGAATAGTCGAGTGTGAATAAAAGGAAAAGAAGAGAAAAAAAAAACCCGAGCTGCTTCTTAGACGAGCTACGTACCACGCCAGCGAGATCGAGCGACGAATTTGCACGCGACGCGAGATGCATTGAACACTAGAGCTAGCAAACCCGCCGACGCAAGTTTTCATTTTCTACAAAACTAAGAAATAAGAGGGAGAAAACGAGGAACGTCTGTTTTTTGTCATCTTTTGTTTTGTAGCACATTTCATTTGCCACAACTGGGATTATCGAATTGCAGTGATTCGATAATATTCAGAATATTCACTTTTTCACTATTTCCGCTTATCGTCTGACAAGTACCATCACATTTGCTATTTGATCTAACAATTTGTTTCACGAACGACAGTTCTAGTGGGCTAAGATAACATTGAAACTTCATTTTCTCAATGAAGCAGTTTTGTGACATTCCCCGTTTCTTCCAATTACTTTCTCACAATTGCCGTAAGGATACAGATATTTTTGTCAAAATTGACCCTCGTACGGTTTTTTGGTCATTTCTGATCAAAATTGACTTAATTTTTAGTAAACATTTAGTTTTCGAAAACCGTTCACGGGCACACTTCTCTTTTTTATCTCTGAACAAGTATCATGTAAAAATTTCCCTGTAATAATTATAATGATAATAATAGTGATATTTATCATTACCACATCCTGTGGTAATGGTTGAGTATAATAAAAAAAGAGAGAGAACTACGGAAAGAAGCACATAAAATACGAACTGAGAGTAGTATTACATAAATAAATGGTGCTACGTGTGATTTAATATAGTATTTATGACTCTATTTTTAAAGGAGAAGAGTAAAATGTCAAAGAATTCAAGCTAATGCGAAAGGCAGTTGGCTTGCTTACAAACACGGTCGATACAGTTATTTGCGGTGAAGTTTGACGTGTACAAAAGAACGTGAAAGGGTGAACAATTTCTTAAAGCTCCGAGCTCTGGGATGTTAAATTCTATCTATTTCGGGATGTCGAGCCAGTCAATGACGCTATTTATAATTTTAGGAACAAACGACAAGTCAAATAAAAGACGACACCGTTCGATTGTGAGTAGCTTAAATAAGTTTAGGAGAGCATCATAATCGTGGAAAATAATGGGAACAATAATTTCCTGTTTCACGAGAGACGTTAGAGCGTAAAAATGGCAATAGAAATTGTTGAAAATCTTCATGATCAAAAAACGATTGTTACATAAAATTCAAGAGTTTAATCGTCTCGATGTTACAATAAGGAAAAAGAAAGGAAAATTTCATCTCACGGACTTCGACATATTGCACTACCATACATAGTTGCGCGTCATTTTGTAGAAAATTTGGATAACAAGTAGAGAGACTTGTGTTTCACACAAATGCAACGTCTTTTACTCGATCAAATTTAATTTCACACAAACGATCAGAAATGACCACGAGGACGTTACTTGAAGTAAGAGCTGTACGAGGATTAATACCGATTTCTGTTCTGAGAGCCGCCACTGTATCTATCGTATTTCGGTTACTGTCGTTTAAAAATTGTAACGATTTGCGTTGTACGTGTTGGAGATCGATAGTTCTAGCGTTAAATTTCTTTCTCGCGTGCGCGTCAAACTCGTCTAATCTTGGCGTTCGATCGCACGTGCATAACTATTGTAACACGTACATGTTTGTTCGCGTCGCACGACGCACCCACGCACGCATGCACGCACCTACAAGCACATTATGCACGCATGCACGTACACACGCACCCACGCACGAGCGCACACGTGTCTCGTGAAACATTTGCACGCATACGCATCGCACATGTGTGTACACCTAATTATTGAGTAGCACAAGAAAAAAAAAAAAGAAACCAGTTAGACTAACGTTTGTATATCGTAGCCTGTGTATTATACCGTTATGCAACCGTTGAAATTCAAAATGCAACACGAAACATTACGATTTGGCGTAAACCTGTTAGAAAAAACAAGAAAAAAATCAAAAAAAAAGAAGGAAAAACAAAGGAAGAGAGGGAGAGAGAGAGAGAGAGAGGGAGAGAAAGAGATGATTGCAGCGATCTTTTTTTCGACTCTTGTCGAGAGCCGGAAGCTGAACGAACGTTTGCACCAAAGGAATGTCACATGCACCAGATCCGTAGCATTTTAGCAGTTAAAAAAAAAAAAAAAAAACGAACGCATTTGTCGCGCGTTTATACGTTCGTATGTCGCTCGATCGCGTTTGGTCGGTCGTGATAGAACGCGTGTTCGCGCGATCAAGGCGCGCTCATGTAGAAAATTAGCCACCACAATCGGAGAAAAAGTGCCAAAAGTAAACGAAGCGAACGACGAATCGAAGGTGTTTCCCAGCCTTCGAGCGTTTCTTCTCCCTTGTGTTTCTTTTTTTTTTTTTTTTTTCTTTTTTTTCTTTTCTTTTCTCCTCTTTTCGATTTTCTCGTTTGCTCCAACGTTCGTCGCGATCGTTCGAAATCGCGAGCGGATCCCGACCGACGGAAGCATCCGACGAAAGTCGCGCGACAACAACGATCGGCGGGCCGACGTCACTGAATAAAACCGACGTCGATCCATCGTCGAGTGATTCGTCAATTCGAGAGAGGCAAGAACAACGGGCAGATTTATTTCTACCGGTGTGTGCCGATTTCACGAGGACGAGGATTTATTCACGCGTCGCGCCAGAGATTCGTTGTCCGACCGATCGATCGTGAAAGTTTGGGTTAGTTTAACCTGCGTTCTCTCACGCAGATGGAACGCGCGCTAATTCTAAAAGAAAAAAAAAAAAAAAAAAACACCTATTTTAGAGTTAAACGAATCGTCGACATACATTGCGTAGTGTATACAAACTAAGTACGCGTTAATTCGAACTGGATGCGAATTGGGCCTTATACCATGGATTACCTCAATCGTAAGCAGCTTGCGAGTCAAGTTCCAGTTTGCGATAACGATAGAAACGAGCGTTAATAGGATTTTAGAGCGATCCCGCGACGAATGGCTCGCTACTCGATGTCGACCAGCGTTGAATCCAGTTGAAAGTTTGTTAGGTTCGCCCGGATGGGGCGGCTGGTGGATTTTACACGCTCGTCGTGCGACATATCCCACTGTTTTAACTCGAGTTTCATTCATTTCCTTTGAGAGACCGCGTAGAAAATGGTTGTTTCGATGTTCGTTGTCGCGAAGGGTCTGCAGAATTTATTTTTAAGGATTAAAAATAAATCGCGTGTTAGATTGAGATGTCGAATTAAATCGAGTGCAGAGTGAACGAAAGGTGCGACGCTGACTGCAGCAGCGGAGAATAGAACATTGCATACACGTCTATACTCGTACAATTAGTGATGGGATCAAGTTCAATATGTACTCGCGAAACCAAGTGAAATCTAATACAAACGAGAAAATGTTCACTTAATAGGATTCGATCGATGTTCGATTGTATATACTTGCACAGTTATACACATCCAGAATGTACGTTCTGATTTTAAACCAGGTAAACCGGGTGAACATGTACTCGTACTTGTGAAACACATTGACGTTTGAATGAATGTAACGATACAAACTACTTGCAAGTAGTGATAAATGTAAACTGCTTAAAAGTAGCGATAAATGTGAACTACTTAAAAGTAGTAATCGAATCCTGGAAGTTCGCTCGGACGCGTTGTTACATAAGCTTATATTGAGGTTATAAGCTAACGAATTTAAAGCCATCAGCTTTCGCGCGATTAACCATAAACGTTGTATGGATTAGTTGTCTCGACTCTTTATCGAGAACAAATCACACGATCGAGCGGAATGAGTAATTTCTTTTGTGGATAAAAGCGATCCATAACTACGAATTAATAATTTTCTCATTCACAATTGTTATATTGAAATACGTGTCAATACTTTTTTAATTATTTTAATTAAAATAATTAACTTTCGATGTACTTTTTCAATTCACGGTAGTTTCACGTACTCTACATAAACACAAGTACTTGTTAAAGATTCATTTTGTTTCCTTCAGTACTTGCAACGAGTTCGAATAATAATTGTACATATGGTATCGGTTACACTTAATGCACACTTGGTTCCATCATAATTGACAATGAGCCACGGGGGGATAAAACGAAAACGAAAAAAAAAAAGAAACGAGGATGTGTACTTATCATTGTAACAAAAAAAAAAAAAAAAAAAAAAAAAAAAAAAAAAAAAAAAAACAGAAACTATAATATCATCGATTTCCCAACGTGTTGCAGCAATAGCAATAGCACGCGTTGACTAGCCGCCCCTGGGTTCGATCATAGTTCGGTGTTTTATCGCCTATCCGTGTTACCTCACTATGTTCTTAACGCGACCCCCGTTGAGACTCGCGCGTAATGACGAGTCGAGAGCGCAAGTTGGCCTCCGCGTCGGATCGAGGGCGAGCCGAGACGCGGGACCGATTTGACACGGCGTACGACGCACCGCGTCAAACGATAATTACTCCGTCTCGTTTTCTTCTTGATCTTTCGTTCGATCGCCAAGCATCCGCGGATCGCCTCTTTCGCTTATTTTCTGGCTATGCTCGCTTCTCTTTTCTGAATCGCGCGTCTCGATATCCGTGCGAATAAATCGGGACTTGAAACTTTACGCAGAAATTGGGAGAAACGTACCAATTCTTTCGTCTACGTCGATCAATATACAATATCTTTGGTTTCTCGGTCATCAAGTTGCGTAATTTGGGTACGAAAGTGGATTTATATTATTCGTATTCGACGAGGAACCGTATTCCACGTCGACACCGTTCCAACGCAGATATTAGTGTTACACTGTGTTCAGTAGTATTACAGTAGTCATATTGTGCTGTGACATTCGATCGATAGAAAACGATTCGTAAACGCCTGTATAACAGCGAGTGAAAATGTTTCCCCTCATTTGTAATATGTAAGATTTGGTTGTAACAGTTGTACAACAGCTGGGAGAAGTGCTACACTTTACAAAAAAATTAACAAACTTAGACAGAAGGGAGGCAAGCTTTTTTCAATATATTCTAGAATAGAAAGTTCTTTCGGAAAACGCTCGAAGAGAGAAGAACGCTCGGTTTTTAAGAAAACGATATTAATCCAGTCTCTATATCGATTAAAGTATTGCTCGCGAGAGTGTCGAATGAAGCAATAGTACGTGTGATAATACGTGTGCTAATACGATACAATAGATCTAAACACCTATATCATAGAATATTTGTTAAAGAATATTTGTCTCGCCGGCGCTGAACGAGTACGCTCCTGCCCGTCGCGGATAATAATAAATCCACTTCAACTCGACGAAGAAGCAGCGTAGCCGCGTCGTTCGAGTAGCGAGCAGCTACTTGAGTGAGGCATCGCGAGGCTTGTTACGAACGAGAGGTTGTCGAACGAAGGGAGAAGAAGGGAAGAAGGAACGGAAATTGGGTAGAATAGCGGGCGAGCCGGACGCTGATGTGTTTGAGAATGTAGGAAGATAGATGAGTAGGTAGATGAACGTAGCAGACGAAGATGGATACGCGACCGTCCGATTCGAGACTGGAAACGAGAATTGGAGGAAACGAAATGTTTGCGAGATGACAGCGTTGTCGTTGTCGAAGCTACGTACGTATCCTGATTCGTCCTGTATACAAACGACACGTACAGGACGAGCCAGGGTTTCCGTCGATCGGTAAAAAGAGGAAGCAGGCGCAAACTGACAAAAAACTATGGAATAACCTTGGGTGCGAAAGCGGACGAACGAACGAATGAACGGAGGGGCGAAAGAAATTTCTGCGATCGATCGTGTTCGGTCGTGTACCGTGAAGTGGAGACTGCTGCTCGCCACGCGTGTCCGGCCCTCGCAGCGCGCAACACTATACGTATATTTTTTAGCTTCCTATTGCGTATACACACGATGTTTGTTCTAAAAGTCAAGAGAAGGGTTGAAAGTCGAAGTTGGAAAGGTATATAAAGCACACTGGGTGGTGTAGTAAGAGACGGAAAGAGACGTCGCTTCGAAGAAGTAGATCGATCTGTCTAGCGAACGAGTGTACTTAAACTGTGACCTGTCCAGTGAACGAACATCGATCTTCTTTTCGGAGAGTTCCACACCTCGTTTCGCAGACTCGTCATTTGCATTCTGACGTGACTGTCTCTTCGATAGTGCTGTCACTTTGAAACTTGACGACTCCGACTTGTTCATTCATTCACGTTTAATATTATCTCCAATGCATGAACAAAATCGACAAGTTCTCTATGGATATCAAGATTTAAATTCTAAATTATAGATACAAGGAAACAAGATGGAAACGTAGCACCGTACAGATTACAGGGGGGGGGGGAGGAACGTTTTCGCGAGTTTTCACTCGAGCTAATGCACTCGAAGTGCAAATTTCGTAGAGTGCATTAGCAGATATTGACTCTTCGTAAGCAACGTTCGTTCACTGGGCAGGTTACCCTAAACTTGCAAGTTGCATGTACTTTTCGGCGAGAACTGAAAAAAGAAGGCGAACGGAAGGAAAGCGTACGAACGAGCCCCGTTCGAAAGGTAATTGCGTTTTCGATTGACGATACCGATATCCCCTGTTCGTTGTCGGAAACCGCGACTGACCAGATCCGCGTAGCCAGACCCGCAGAATACGACTCTGCCGGTCGTGCAGATTTAACGCTTCCTTGTCGTATCGTTTCCTCGTCGTTGTGTATCGCCTGTTATACACACCCTTATCGATTCGATCTAATCCCCAGCCCCCCCTCCCTCCCGTGCACACCTCCCCCATCCTCACACAGTCGCTCACACGCGCGCACATATATACATACACACACACACACACACACACACACATACAAAGACACACACACTTTGCCCTTTCCACTTTCAAGCATTCCAATAACCGCGACGCGGTCGCACACCCTCTTACCCTACATCATTCTGCTACCTCGTTCTCTTTCATTCTTTCGATCCTCCCCCGACTCAACGACGAAGCGCATCGATTAACTCTTTATCGCTTAACCGTAAGCTCGATATCGCTGTGTGTTTCCTTCGAGTCGAAATATCGTTTTACAAAACTGATATATCGTTGACAAACTGATCGAACGGAGGCGTTTATTATTTCCTGAATATCGCTTGATGCTCGACATACGTTGTATATCCGAATAAAGAGAATTTCGTTTGGGAAACGAACTCTTGTCGCCGATGGCTTGTTATTTCCCTTCTTCCGTCCTCGTTGCACCGTAAGTGCTCGGCGTGGACATTAATAATTCCATGCCTTCTTTTGGACTCTTTATCAAGTTCATTGGTGAAAGAAAGTAATTATCGATCGACTGTTATTGGTAACTAATGATCTTTGCGGAGAGTCTCAAGATAGTGATCAAATATTTGAGCGAGGAAAGTTAGACTTGTAATTGATTCAACGTACTACAAAATTAACTTCTGCACCGAATACGTGATATACATATAGTTGACGTTTACGTGGAGACTGATCGAGTTAAGAAGACATGCTGATAACGTTGGTACATTCGAGAAGTCGAGCAACCGTTGACGCCAATTTGTACGAGATCTGATCTATTAACAGTCGAGTCTTGATCCCAGCGGTGTTTAACGTCAACTGATACAGGTCGGCGTAAAACTAGAAAAAGAAAAGAAGAAAACTATGAGAAAGAAATAAAAGAAAGAGGTTTTTACCTTAGTGTCTTCGTCCTCGAGGGGTAAGTCGGAAAATTCGGGGCTCATCTCGGTACAACGTATACGCATGGTCCGCGAAGGTGTTACCAAGAGCATCAGGTTCGTACGCTGAACGATGAAATAAAGTGAAGTAAAAGAAAATACGAGGTATTTGATGTGTATCAAATATATATAGCAGATTTTAATTCAAGATATAGGTTTAATCAAGTTAATTTAATATACGGTGTGTGTATAGGTGAAAGTAAAAAAGTATCATATAGCAAAAAGTACATGAACGTTTCGTTAAAAAGTTAGTATAAAAGATAGTAGACAAGGATAAGAGATGTCGATCAATTATTTTATATCTGAAGTTCAACATTAATTGGTTCGTAGGAACGAGCCAGTATGTTGTGAATGGAAAAAAAAATATATATATATATACACAATTTAACATTTCGAAACGATAGCCAAAGATTACATTACCTCTTTTGCGACACAACCGTGTATCTCTTTAAATTGCAAGACTATTTCTCGGAAACTGCGAGTTGCGTTCCATCGTGACCAAGAAAAGACATACGAGGTAGACAATAGAGCCATGCACTCTCTCAAGTGTTTCTCCGTGATCAGATGTTTGATCGGCAGTCCTTTTACATAGCTGGCAGCATCCCGTTCTGGGAAGAGGTCCAATCCATTTTGTTGCAACCGCTGCGAGCAGGTTCCAACATTATAACGCGATTCAAGCATCGCCGATACATGGTCGGAAAACAGAAATTTATAAAACAAATCCGGCTAAAGTTACCTACCTTCTATCAGACATTCCAACTCCAAATATTTGCCGAGAGTTTCTTTGAGCGGTATCGATGCGGCACCGGTGAACGAGTTCAAACAAACTCGATCTTCCTGCAATGTTTGCCAAAAGAATGTATACATATAAATGATAATAATTAGAATGGACTTATGCAATTACGTTTCTATCTAAACATCAATGTTAATTTTGATAAAAATATCTGCATCTTTTAAGCAATTGTGAAAAAAGAAAATTTGAAATCTGTCATATTGACGGACATGATTGTTCCAGTGTTAAATCGATGACCTCTTGTAGTAGTTGAATCTACTTACTCGAACTTGAATTTGTATTACATCACATCATTGTCATATCAAAAACGAATCACTCAATCATGGAAGAATCCTCCAATTATTTATATAAACTAATTTGTCTCTCGACAAATTCATATAAGGGAAGTTCTCTACTGTGTAAAGATGGCTTGAAAAATGTGTCTCATTGTCAGTCGGTCGAATCATATTCTCGGATTGGATGTAATCTGGCAAGCGGAAAGTTTTACCCTGATAACGAACTCAGCTTGAACCGTAGCAGCTGTAACGGTGAGAACCACTCCGGCGTGAAGGCGACCACTTTTCCCCGTTTCCGGTTTCAATTCCCAACTTTGAAACGGAAGATTCGCGAATTTGTATCCTGCCAATCCGTGGACCCCTAATCTTCCGACACGAAACGCGATCGTTTGTTTCTCCTCGTTGAACTTCACGTCGTGCACGTATTTCGTTGACCACATTTTCTTCTCCGGCAACCAATGAGCGACCACCGGTGGTTCAAACCAGAAGACAGTCTCGGGCAATCTGTCAACAGGGAACTGTAAATTTGAATTTTGTAAAATTATAAAATCTAGGTGAAAGGCATAATTGAGCAAATCCTTGGAATTTTCATCAAATTTTGATAATATAAATTGTGATGAATGCAACGTCTTTAACGAATCGACAAAAGATCGAAGGGGAAAGAAAGCTGCTCGTAGAGAATAAAATTGACACCACAGACTGACTTGAGGGTGAGCAAGATGAGCGCGTCCATCGCTAGTTCGAGGGCTTTCATCTCAGCCTCGATGAGTTCCGGCGTTCTCTCGGAGTCCGGTGCTGGCTGAGGTGTCTCGTACGATCTGAGAAACGGTACGAATTTCGGCTCCTTTGGTAATTCGACTGTAACGAAAACGAGTCGTGTCTGATTGAGAATTTTCATCCGAACAGTTTGACGGTGAACAATGATCTTGTTAAATGGTACTCACGAGTAGTCAAGTAAGTATCTTTTCCAAGATCTTTCGGTTGAGGCGGTTGATAGAGGAGATCTACGCGAAACACTCCACCGAGGATTCTGTATTTTCGCAAATTGACCTCCGTCTTCTCGCATCGAGTAAAGAGTACTTTCTTGCTTTCCGACATGGCTCTTTCTGCCAGCGAAACAACACGTTTCAACCGATCGATCGATCGTAGAAGAAAGATCGTGCGAATCGAGTTTTTACCTTCGGCTTCACGAATTATCTCGCTCGGAGTCGGTAAATAGGGTAACAGTTCCGATTTCGAAGGCAACATCGTGGCTAACGTCGCTTCGAACTCCAACTCATAATCTTTCGCCGAATGTCCTTTCGTTTGTTTTTTGCCTTTCTTTCTCTTGTCGCGTCGCGGCGAAACCGGTGGATACTCCATTCTTCCGAGTATCGCTTTCTTCTCTTCTAAACGTAGACGTCGTTCCTCGGCTTGCTCCTCGCGCAGTCGAAGCTTCTCTGCGTGCTCTCTCGCCGAGTATTCCAGAAGATCTAACATTGTTGCCACTATTGTATTCTTTTTCTCAGCCCATTTCTCTTTTTAGGTCTTAAATACAGTTCCTGAGCCAAGTTATGCAGAAGGCATGCGACAATCCCTCGATAAAAAATCAAAAATTATGATGAGATGAGGGGGAAGGTTAAGCATTTATAATCGAATGAAGGATTCCATACCGAGAGAAGGATTCCATAGATCGAATAAATAGTCCGGTAATGAAGGCATGCGATAGGAATCCGCTTCAACCGAGTGATGATCGTAAGCAAGCCAAAGGCCTCTGATTGCCATTTGATGGCAATCGAAATTGCTCGGCATCTTAATCGCCAGCTTCATTTCTTCGAATTCTACTTCGATTGTCTTTCTGCAATTCGAAACACGGTTGCGATTATAATTGTCGTGCATATTAACCCTGAATCAATGCCGTAAGCAACGATAGGAATTTATATTAGATTACGAAAATTTTGGTTCAATTCGGAATAAAAATAATCTTTATATATATTTATATATACTTTATATTTTATATATATTTATTTTAGTTTATATATACTTTATATATATTTAATTTCTAGTGCTTTCAGGTACTTTGCATAATTACCGAATTCTATTAGAAGTCTATTAAATTGTTATTGATATTGAAATTCAAATAACGTCCTTCTTAAACTTTCTTGATTAATCGCTAGGTTTGGTAACAACAAGCGTCTTCTTGTAATTAATAATCTTTGGAGTTAAAATTTCTCATTCCTAATTTTTAGAATTAGTAAACGACAGAAAATACCTTGGTACGAATAAAGACGGTCGTTCTCTATCCACTATTTGTCGCTTAAGCCCTATGGGCAGTGTGATCGGAGCCCAAACGCAACACACCGCTTTGTTCGTCACACAAACGTATCTAGTGATTTTCATGTCTTCTCGGACCATATTTGCCTCGATATTACGTAACAGTTGATAACACGCGAGATCAATCCATCGTTGAAGCTCGACCCGGAGCTTAGCAGCTATCTATGGCGTTTGAAAAATGAGACTTTGATTCGTTTTAGAACAGAAGCGAGATTTTTCTCGAGATCCTCTCACCGATTCACATTCGGCCACGTACTCCTTCGAGATCATCGTGGAGAAGCGAATAATTCGATCAATCTTGCTCAGAAGCTAAAAACACGAAAATTATCGATCGAAATGTGTACGCTACCATGATTCTTATAAAACGTATATGTAAATTATACTTGTATAATACTGAAATATATTTATAAAGTATAATAAAATATACTCCAAATGAGACTAATTGACCTAATTTTAGTCTCTGGTAATTATAACTACGTTATTTCAATTAGTAGTGGAAATAGATTAATATTTCAATCACGATATATAATAGTGATTAGTAGATGAAAAGAAGAATTGAAGATGGACATCTAAGTGATTTTAATCGATTCCATATTGGTTTCTAGTTTTAAAAATTTTTTTACAAACACAAAATGTTAAGTTTCTTGCAAATGAAGATAAAACTTGAACAGAAATTCTTTCAATTTCAATTCAGTAAATCACTCGAGATCAATTATTCCAGGTAAAGTATTATTAACAGTAAAGAAATATTTTTCTATTAAAATACAATTGTAACGAAAATATTAATTCCTTAATCGAGTTGCTCCAATTGTCCAAATATTTACATGTCTCGAATAAGAGTTAAATTAAAATATGGAAAATCAAGATTTCTTTGGTCGACCAATTTTCACCTTTAAAAAAAGAAATTGTCCCATTATTACCATCATGTGAACTACATTTGTACAAGGTTTCAAATTTTCCAATTTCCCTCGTAAATAGTATTCGCTTACGTGCGTGATCACTCGACACTTTTCCTCTATAGTACTCATGGTCGCCTCTTCATCCTTCAACGACCAAAGAAACAAGAACGTATTCATGTCGGGCAACGAACCAGGATCTGGCAGACCGTCGCAAGTCATATACCGTGCCCACTAAAAATTGAACGACTCGGAAATAGAGGGAGAGAGAAAGAGAAGAATTATCGGGCGTGAAAGGTGCGTGATCTTCAATCAAGTACCAACGTTCTCTTCTTGTTCCAACTGGAGCATGTTCTCCGCGAATGCTGTCCAATGTCGAGAAAGTACGGCGTGTGTTTGTTTTAGCTGCCTTTGGCGGTTCGCCTCTTCTTCCGCTTCCATTTCCGCTTTTCGTTTCTCGTTGTACTGTTCCAATCGAATCTCCTCTTGCAAGTCTTTTATCATAAGATTCCTGCGTAAACGAAATTTATTGACGTGAATATCTTTCGCAAACTCGAACTGTCAGGCTATTTCAAAAATGTGAAAGTAATTAATTTTACATTGATTTGTTAAAATGTTTCTGACCACTATCGTCCACTCTTTTAGGTGATAATTAGATCTAGAAGCTATAGCTCTCATATGTTACACATCCGTACACATTTTGAATAAGCACGAGATTTTTAAGGACGACATTTTGAATAAGGTTCTATTGTTATATTGTTAAATTTGTAACAAATATTGCCAATTTGTTTCCCGCCTCCACTAGGCGAAGAACAAAAAACGGCAATCTGCGAGAAGTAGAGATGTTCTTTCGTCTAAATTACCTGACATCCTCCATTCGAGTAATCTTATCTACGTCGAGGGTTCCAGGGGACACGTCTGGTTTTTCCTCCGGCGAAATTCCCTCTTTCCTCTCTTTCTTTCTTTTCTCCGCCACGTCGGAACGCTCCGCGATCGCGGCCGCTGCCATTCTCTAAATTAATCGAGATCGAACAGAGAGTGGAGATCGTTGGATTTCTTTAGGAGACGGCCACGGCGTTTGCGGTTCGAGGCATTTATAATCAGACCAGGTTAATTCCTAATTCATGAGTTTGCCGAACCGCGTCACGTCGCTATGCCGTAGACGTCAGCGCGAATCGAACGATCGTCGCCGATTTTGAAATAACCTGCCATTCCCGCCATCTTTCCACCTGAAAGAATAACATTGAAGAATAAGCTTATAGTGTTTAATTATTTTACAGGCTTTTATGTTTGAAGTGTCATCTATTTGTAAATTCGAGCTTGCTTTCGAGTGAAAATCGAAGGAATCATCTCTCAACGTTTCGTCAACATTGCAGCTAGCTTTTTTAAGAGTTGGAGATGTTGACAAAACGTAATAATTTCTCTTCGATTTTTAATTAATTTTTTTTTTTTTTACCAAGGATAAAACACGACGTGGTGCGTCGGGAGATTTTGCTCGTTGTCTCCGCGCGATTTTCTTTCTTTCTTCCTCCTCGTCCTCTTCGTACTCCACGTATAACACTTCCGAATTCAAATCCGGTTCTTGGTCGTCGTCGAGGAAAATTTTCGTCGTTTTTCGGCTATATCTCGCCGCTTTGTCTTTCGATTCCCTGTAAAATCTCGTTTCTCGTTTATCTCAGACCTGCTTATAGTCTTCGTAGCGTGATAATTTTTTCTTTTTAAGAGCTTTACATGTTCTGAAGGAATCATTAAGAATGTTTAAATATTAGTAATCAAAGATTAAGTATTATAGACGAACTGAGGACTTTGAAAAAAATTTGGAACTGCGAAAACGCAAAATATATAAAATATACAAAGTACAATACTTCTTGTAATACTTAATAAATGAAGTAATTTTCTACTTAGACTCAATCTTTTTTAATTGCTTTAAAAATATAAAATTATACAAAAGTCTGCAGTCTAATTATAAATTACAAGAATATTACAAACTATTAAGAATATTTGATATTTTGAATATAATCGAAATTATTAAGAATTCGTGATCTCTCGTTCGTTGTACTTTAATAATTTTAATACACGTTTTTTAAGAAACGTAAAATTCTTAAAAAGATAAGAATGCCATTCGGCAGCAAGGACTCGAAAAAAGGTTAATCTATTCTTTCCCTTTCCTAGAGAGAAAATTCCCTTCTCTCGACGCACGTGGGAGATTTTTCATCGAGATTGATACCTCTGAGAGATAGCCACGCGTTCCAAATCGGAGCTCGACGGTAACGACGACGTCGTTCCGCTTTGTAGGGGAACCGATGACATTGATATTTTTTTAATGAATTCACGAAAAGCCTCCGTTCTTTGTCAAACGTTGTTTCGATAGGAAAATGTGTGACTCTTGCAGAAACAAATGATTAGAGAATATAGAAGGTATCGATGTACTATTGCATAGGAAATATCCAACTTCATAATCGTCATTTGATAACTTGTTCTAATGCAATAAAAGCTGAAAGTAAAAATAAATGAAAAATGAAAAATAGTATGAAGAAATTAGATCAAGGGAAAGGAAACTATCACAATGATCAACTGAAAATTGATTTTATTCCTAATAATTGGAAACAAGTTAAGCAGAAACCTGTCAATCCTCAAAATGACAAAAATTTAATTAAACACAATATGAATTTAGTGATCTTTATGTATATTTTACAAAAATTTATTAATTCATGGAACGATTCTTGCATTATATTTATAGTTGTTAAAACCAATAAATCAAAGTTCCATTCTTATACTTAATCTATTATCTACTATTCAATGAATGTTAGAAAAAATAATAAAACAGAAACAAGAAATAAAATATCGTCTTTCTTTTTTTAAATTAACATCTTTAAATTAAATTTACTCAATTTTGAGGATTGATAGCTTTCTGATACATAACTGGGCTTGTTATTTATTGTTCATTATTTATTATAAATATTTTACCTTTGATCGATAACCTCGATTGAATACTTGTGATTATTCATACAGAAGCTGACAATAGAAATGTAAAAGTCATTACCGCTATAACGTTATACTTAAGAATCTATTATCTATGTATTTAATTCTCTCTTCGAATTCCACAGAGCTGAACAAAACATAATCTGATTAACGATTGAAGACGATGATGTGAATTACTTTTTCGCTATTTACCAATCACTGATTAATAAATACTGTAAGGTCACGATTAATTTAAAAATCATTAGTCAATTTTGAGCTAGATTTCACTCATGTCAGTACTTACTCTATTTGCAATATTTCTTTTCATGTTCTAAAATACTTTCATTTAAAAATGTTTTTGCAAAAGCTAATAACAAATCATGTAATATAAGTTGAACACAATTATGAAAATCCAAATATACGCAATTAGAATATGATTGCACGATCGTTCACAGATTTTTCGATTATATCAATTTGGTTCAACAATTCGATCGCGATAGATTAGCAAATTGAAGGTACGAATACACGATGAATGACCGCAAACGTGGACGTTTGAACATTGAGTTTTATCGATGTATATGCAAAGATCCATCCTTTGAACCGGTATTAAAATGAAGTTGTTGTAAGGTCAATTTTAATGTCACTACTTCCTGAATTATTTTTCAATAGAATCAGTCAATACCTCAGTCAAAGTCCCCATCGATTGGCTCGTAGAATCGAAACAAACGAGAAAGGAACACAGAAGAGGGAGGACAAAGGAAGAATTAAAGGGAACTCGACTGAAGTAGAACGAAGTATCAGAAGAAAATTGATAATTGTGGATCGTGACACGTAGCACTATGCTTGTAAGTTTCTTTCTATCAAGTAATTACTTTTGTCCTATATACACTGAAAGGTATATAGAACACTTCATTCTTCATATATATCAAAACTATGACATTATTGATAAATTGGTGCGAATGAAAAATATATTTTATCAGTAATTCAGTAAATATCACATTCGTAATAATCTTGCGTCTCTTTCTCCGCAATACTGTGTGTTTGTATAATCTTCCTGTGTTAAAATAACTGTTTGTTTTTTGTAAATTCTATAAATTAAATATCTCCGTATCATGATGGAATGACCTCCATATTTAACAATGAGCATCACAAAATTGTCATTTAATTTTGCAATATTAGACGCATTGAATAATTTATTATAAATCTTCCCAAAACATGTATACCATTGTAAAATAATTTTCCGTTATTTAACGCACCGAATATTTATTCGAGAAATTCGACCAATTAATTTATTTATTTGTAAAAGTATTTATCAATAATGAATATTTCATGATAAAAATGTACATTACGTATTAGATTTCGTAAAAATGATAAATGTCCACATACTTTATGTGTATAATGTACATAAATGAGTAATTAAGGAGGAAAGAGGGCGAGAAAGAGAGAGAGAGAGAGAGAGAGAATGTTCATTTGAGAAAAAAAATGATCGATGGGTTTCAGGACACTGACGCAAACACGAGACAAAATGAACGAGCCTCGATAGCTGCGTTCTACGCTGGTCGAAGTATTTTTGTGACCGGTGGTACTGGCTTTCTGGGGAAAGTATTGATCGAGAAGCTCTTGAGATCCTGTCCCGATGTTAGAGAAATATTCATGTTGATACGACCAAAAGGCAGGCTGTCAATCGACGAGAGGTTCAAGAAAATGCTCGATTTACCGGTTAGTAGAAATATGAGTGGGCACATTCGATAAAGATCCTCATACACGTTATCGTTACAACAAAATTAAAGTGTTGAGGTGCAAAGTGAAACTTGAAATGAAACTTGAAAATGAAATCTAAGTGTCGATGCACGCATTATAACATGTTTCAACATGTATAAAGGCCTTAACTCTTAAAATTAAAAAGTTTAATAAATTGAGAAGTCTATAACAAATTCATCTTCAAACATATACCTATTTATCTCATATATATTGCTATTCTTTTTGAAGACCAATAAGATTATCTATACAATATTCTAGTACAGATTAAAGAAAGCGATCTTCAAACGCGTTAAATCCTTGTCTCGACGAATCTTTTTCGTGTTCGTAGCTGTTTGATAAATTACGAGAAGAAAGGCCATCCAATTTGAAAAAGTTGATCCCAGTTTACGGTGACGTGAGCATCGAGGGTTTAGATTTACGCCCAGATGAAAGACAGATCATCATCGAACGAGTTTCCGTGATTTTTCACGTAGCCGCGAATGTTCGATTCATCGAGGATCTGAAGAAGGACATACTCTTGAACGTCCGCTCGACCAGGGACGTTTGCATTCTCGCGGGAGCCATGAAAAACTTAGTGGCAAGTATAAATCATTTTTCTTTCTTAATTCTTCGTATTTGTTGTAACAAGAACGACCACGTTCTTAAAACTGTGTCCGACTCTATCTAGGCATTGATGCATGTCAGCACCGCATATGCTCATGTCGACAAGCCGATAATTGATGAGATTATGTATCCTCCTTTGACCAGCTGGAAAGACGCCATACTAATGGTAGAAACTCTGGACGAACAAATCGTGCGAACGTTTACTTCGAAGTGAGTATTTTCCTTGCGCTTTTCTTTCGAGTTCTTTTTTTTGAAAATTAAAAATCGTTCAAACGCAGGTACTTGGGTTCGATGCCAAACACGTACACGTTTACCAAGCGACTAGCGGAACAGGTCATAAGCGATTACTCGAAAGACCTGCCCAGTGTAATTTTTCGACCATCGATAGGTACGTAATATACATACGATTTAGAGTAATAAATGAATAATGAATAATAAGACGCTTGAAAATGGAAACAGTGATATCTACGATCGAGGACCCCGTATCTGGTTGGTTGGACAACTTCAACGGACCTGTGGGAATGATGGTCGCCGGTGCGAAAGGAATATTACGTGTACTTCGTGTACAACCGAACATCTGCAACGATTTCCTACCTGTCGACATAGCCATTAAAATTATAGTGATAGCCACGTGGAAACGAGGATTAGAAACGTACGAGAGTTAGTTTATACTATAAATTCAACTGGTCGCTAACGTAGATATTCATTTAACACATTCAAGACGAATGGGAACCATAATTCCTATGTTCAGAGAAAAAGATTTCTTTCTATCATTAAACTGTGTCTCGGAACTTACGACGACATATTGATACTAAAACTGTAATAACATCTTCTTTAGATACAAAAAACATAAAAAAAGAAAAATTTATTTCTCTTATAAACTGAAGTTGGAAACTTGTCTCAAATGTGTTAAATACATCTATTTAAGTTTAAATGATCGCATTAGATTTTGGATTGGCTGAAATCTAGTTAAAAATGCTCACATACATCCAGGATTACCAAGGACCCGAGCATTTACGTCTACAATGGCAGCTCGTATCAGATTCATCACATCAGCATCAAAGAAATGATCACGCTAGGATTGCAGCTAAACGAAATGATACCGTTGGAAGGGATCGTCTGGTATCCTCAAGTCATTTTAACGTCCAATCGTACTCTTCATTACGTGTTAACATTGTTTATGCACATTCTACCGGCCTTAATCATCGACGAAATCCTTAAAGTAATTGGTCACCAACAGATGTAAGTACACCTTTATACATTCCTCTTCATTTCACTTCACCACACTTTCTCAAAATTTTCTTTCTTGTTTCGATCAGGCTGCTGAAAATTCAGAAAACTATCTACTGCAGCGTGACGCAATTGAATCACTTTTTATACAACGAGTGGATTATTCACAATTCCAACACATTGGACATTTTAGTGACGCAAGTTCCACTAGCAGAGCGAGAAATCTTTAGTTACAATTATTTTAATTTCAACCTAAAAGAATACTTTATGTAAGTAATTAATATTAAGAATGACTTATTAAGATGTTTTTCTTGTCGACGTTCGATGTTTTTTTTTTAATGGTTTGTTACTAATCCATTAAGAGCTAAACGTTGCGTTAACGTTTCATTCACATTTTTTTTACATTTAATTTACATTGTCGAATTCTCTTTTTAAATATTATTGTCATACAGATTTGCTTAGTATCTTTTTCGTGACCATATACTATTTAAAATCTACAGTTTTATGAAATTTAAAAATAAGGAAAGTATTTGCATATATAATGTTATAATAAATTATTGCTTAGTTCCTAATGGAGTAAGTTAGAATGTGTGACACATATATTGCTATAGAAAAATAGAAAAGTAGAAACTTTCTGTTTCTATGTTTGAGATTAATTATAGCACTGAGATATAGATTCATTCGCGTTCTTTTTTGCAACATATTCGCAAGAAATGAAATATACAATAGATATCTCTAATACAATGAATATTCAGTTGTCCGTTGTCTATTTGCATGTTTCTTGTCCACAGACATGTTTCTTGTTTTCCACTCCAACAAAATACCGCAGGTCAAAATATTCAGGTCAAAACCGCAGACTGTCGGTGAATTATTATTTTATATTCCACTATCTATTGATTGTCCGTGAACAAAACATGTGGATTTTCGACGATGCTTGTTCGCGAACGATCGTCTGGACTAGTCTTTACGAATACGAGTATAAATAAACAGATTTAGAAATGGTTCCATCGAATCTCGTTATCGCGTTATAAAGCAACGTGTGCAACACTAATAAGATTAAATAACAAATGAATCGTTCAATGCAAAAGTAGCGTGAGTCAATTTTTTTCCTATATTAACTTTACAAAAAGACTCGCACAAAATATTATAAATCTGACATTCTTTGATGAGTACTGTATTTTACAGAATTTTCATTTCATCCCTCACTATTCCTTTTTAGAACTTTTAGGAACTTAGTAGACTTATACTACTTTTGTATTAAACGGCACAAATATACATACACTCTTGAATACCTCCGTCCAATATATTTCTAATTTACATTTCATTCAATCAGGAATTGTTTAATCGGGGCGAAGCGTTATCTCTTGAATGATGATTTGGCTCGAATGAAGAATGCAAAGCGACAGTACAACAGGTAACTTTCACGATGGCAACGTCGTCGTTGTCGTCTCGTCTGCTACTAAAGTTTTCCTCTATCTTGAAACATTCCGTTTCCGAGGCTCGTTTGATCGATCGCGCTTCGATTTCACGTTTTCGTCTGTATTTACCATTACAAGTGGAGTCGACGGCAGTAGCGGAGGTTGTGGCGCCGCAACGCGTAATTTTAATCACATTCGAGAAACCGGGAAACGGGAAGCAAATTGTGCAAAGCGGAAAATCCCGGATAACGTAATCGTATCATCGGTTTATATCTCCTCACCGATCTCTTTTATATTCTATATTAATCTTTTCACTTGTTCGATCATATATATAATATATTAATCTTTTCAACTTGATTCTTTCCCGAATACTTTTTAGGATGAAGTACGTCCATCAAATATTCAGCGCTTGTCTAATCGTAATGGCAATATGGATACTTGCGAGAGCTGGAATATTTTCGTACTTCTTCGAGTAAATTCGCTGTATCGTCTAACTGCATCTCGCTAACGTCTAATCGTTTCTTCGTAAGTTGCAACGAATCTCGTGTAATGCAATTGAAGAGGAGGTGAGATTAACAAAGAAGAAAGAGAAAGAGAGAAGTTGTGTCACGATATTGCAATTAATGACGTTTCTGTACGAAATAAAAAAATAGGTTGAGAAAATATACGCGAATGTATATTCTATGATCTTTTTTTTCTTTATATATTACCGTATTTAAGTATTTAAAAAGTTTCAATTTGGTACAAGTATGAAACGCACAATTCAAATGAATATTTAATTGTAACGTATACAATGCCGTATCAGAAAAAAATAAACGTATGCTGATATAGTCTTAATTCACTTTCTTAAAGAATTCAATATAAAGATGATAATATAGAATTCAATATAAAGAAATATCAAAACTAACAACACAGAATAGAATAACTAATATCAATTAGTTATAAATAACAATAATTGAAGATTAAGTTGAATAGTTGAGGATTAATTTTACAGACATCTTAGTTAAACGATTTCAAGTACAATGTCTCGCGAAAGTATTGCAATATCATAAAAGTATTACCAAACGAAATAAAAGTATGTCACAGAAAGTATGTTATATAAAACATTTTAAAATTTCATCAATACCATATTCGTGGACTTACCATAAAAAATGTATATATTGTATGATATATAAAACATTTTGATATTTTATTAATGCTTTAATGAAATGTGGTCAATATTTATTATCATGGTAAAATCTGAAAAAAATATATAAAAGTTATATGCTACTCAATACAAATACATATTTTATAAAAGATTAGTCATCTTAAATGTAATAAATGTTGAAGATGGTTCCACTGAATATTGGGGCTTATTGATCTAACAAAAATTAAAGCTGTTTAAGTACTTTTGTGATCTTTGTGAAATAATGTATACCTATAATGTATACCTACTTGTGTATGTTTTGTACTAAATATTTTAATTAACTTCTGTATACATTTTCAGAATCGTTAAAAATTTTACCAATATAATCGCGATAGTCTTAATGAAATTTCTAAATGATTCATAAAAATGATGACAAGTGTGCAAATGAATTGAAATACATTTAGTCACATTTTTAAATACGTTTGTGTAAATTTTATAAAGTATGAAGTGAACGTAGAACTTGAGAGAGGTGTTCACTAGAAATGAATATAGAACATAGCTATGCTGTAGTTTAAATTTAGCAGAATATTTAATCTTAGTCTGACAAGAAGTGGAACATTAATAATAAAATGAAACAAAAATATCAATCGTCTGATGGAATTGCACAATTATTTATGTACAATAGTGTAATATCATATTTCGTTTTATCGAGTTTAATTACACAATTATTGTTTAATTACACAATTATTGTTTAAATACGGTAAACTTAGAACATGAAAAAAAATCTGCCGTTAATTTTGAAAGTGCAATTGCTATCATCAATCACGATTTTATAGTCTCTCCTTAATACGCCAAACGCCAAATATTTTTATGCTTAAAATTTTAATTTTTAATATCAAAATATCATTTCTCTTATTTTACATCGTCAGTCGCAGATGACACGACGCGACGTTTAATATGTTAATCAAAATAATTTCAACGATTGTCCTTTTCGTATCTTTAGCGTTCCCACTACCACCTACCTCTCGGTGCTCTCATTTCTCTTTTCAGTTTACCTCGCGTTCGCTTCCAATCAGCGTCCGTACATGCGCATCGGGGCAACGGAATTCCATATTTACGTGACGTCTGCAAGAAATTCTTGCAAAATTCGGAACAAAGAAAGTGCAATATGTGACAACATGTATCTCAACGTAACAGTATAAGTGATGTGACAATTAACGAAATATCTTCCTTTTCTCGTTTTCCATTTCTCTACGTGACACACGTTGCCAACTTTGTCTCCTCCGATTAGAATTCGTAGCAATTAGATAAATTCCGACCAACGTGCCTACGTATAATAATATGCAAATTGTGTTGGAGCAACGTCATTGATAGTTGCGCATGCGCGTCGGCTACTGCGAACCAGAGTGAAACGTGATCAGTCGGCGGGTCGACCAACTTGTCCGACGCGTGTCGATCTCTCAACGTTCGCGATCGATCGTCGCGGTTCTTGTTTCACGAGGACAGATCGTGCTCGAGGAGAAGGAACCTCCGTACGTAGGAACGAACCGGACGAAAATAGAAAAGGTGGACACCGACGCGTAATAATCTTTAAATAGTTAGACAAAGTTGTGCGGTTATTAATCGACGAGTGACGAAAACAAGCGTGTTACCTCTCGTGTTACCTCTCGTGAATGTGCTCCAGCAAACGATGGTTGTGTAGTAGAACTCTGTATGAACTTGTTATAAACGAAGTTCGTCCAATAGAAGCCTACTGAGATTCTCTCCACTAGAGATTTTTCGTTCGTACAAGATGTCTGCAGGTTCAAATACAAGGATACAAAATAAACGGAATTCTCGTTTCACGTTTCACGCAAGTGTTTTTAACGGATAGTCATCTTTATCAAATGTACATTCTGTAGAATCATTCGTTTTTACGTATAATACAATGAGCCGTTTATTTTGAAAGTGGCTTAAGTCTATTTATATCCATCAAAAACGTTTGTTTATCATAAAGGTTAAAATGTTTATCATACTAATTGGTAAATTATACATTTTTAAAAACACAAAAGCATTATATTACCATTATCAGTCACAAGCGGTGTTACCTCGTTTGGTAAATTTATTAAAACGCAAATCGTTAAGTATCTTGATTTAAAGATAAATGGACTTGTGTCACTTCCAAAATAAACGGCTCAAATGTTTCTTTTCTATGTCAGCTGTAAACAATTCATTTTCACGCAACTGACGCAGAATCGAAACGAATGGACAATTGCAAAATGATCGATAAATCGTCAATAAATGCGTACGCAGTTCCGTTTACACTGACAGTTTATCTATCAGTTACGTAGATAGTAGTAACTCCGTGAAAGATAGATTCCTAAATGATAAACGACAGTAAAAAAGCAATGCGAATTCCACAACTCCATTCCGTGACCCCCTTTGTTCAATTTTTCAATGTTTATTATTTGGCATTGTCAACATAAACTGTAGACTCATTAATGGAGACAAGTGTAATTTATCACTTCTTGATTATTCGTTGTTCTACAACTTTACAATCGTTGAACTTTCGATACTAACTTAAATATTAATTTAACATACACACAATATATACACTGTCATTTACTCACTTTGAACAAAATGATTGTTACTACATTAATACAATTGTCTCGCGTGATGTTGTTGTTTAACATCTTAAAATTCACTTCTGTAGTATTACATTTGTTGCTTTGTATAAATGTTATATTACGTGGCTAAATTTTATATATATACGAAATCTTTTTTTCAAAAAATAATAAATTTGTAAAGTAATTAAAATAATAAAATAAAAAGAGAATTGATACAATTTCCTAAAATTCAGTGAGCCCTTGAAAGATTAATTTTATATAATTATATTTTATATAATTATTTTTATATAATTAATTTTATATATTATAGATTAAATTTATATTTATATAGTTTATGGCAATACACGCGTAGCGTCATGCGTATATGTATATGTATATATTGTTCTCAGAAAGGAATGATAATTTGGTTAAAGATTAATAGAATGAAACTTTATACTTGTGCAAGACAATGATCCAAAACACGCTAACAATAAGTAAGGAATTCTCGGTTTACACGATAAATGTGAAAATTTTATTTTCTCAATATATATAACTTTGCTTCCTGTTTCTTTCTTCATTTCTAATGTAAATCATAACCATATCTTAATTTTATTAAATGTTCGGTGATTTATAGACATCAGTATACACGAATGTCATACGTGAAGCGATTCTAATAAACTGTAGTTTTGTATCAAAATTTATTTTTCCTTCTTTATGTAACTAAGTGCACGATTATAATATATACCGTATAATTTGTTCGCAGATAAAAAACAAGTTAGCAATGAAAATTAGACAAGGATCAACGAATATGATAAATATCAGTACAATGTCTGTGTCTCGAAACCAAAATACCATGCCGCATTCAACCACTTCTCATTCGTCGAACGACATCGAAGATATGATCGAGAAAATCGACAACCTTCGACTTGCGCGTAATCAATCGAATGAAATACACGGTCTCGACGTGCATCGAACAAAACTTAAAGAACGTGGTGTCATCGGCTGTCAAACGTCAAAGAGCACCAACACCTACGATCGTGAGCACAAGCATAAGGAAAATAATCGAGATGATCTCATTGAACGAGGGCCGATTAAATCGCAATTTTGTCCATTGTCACGCAGTCAACCTTACTGCACGAGAGCGGAGCAGCCACGGTTTTTCGAAGGAACAGACGAAACATTTTCAATCGACTGCGATAAAACCGCAGAACAAATTCTACGTGACAAAGAATGCAGCGAAAAATTGAACGCTTGTCTCGATCAGTTGCAAAATCTGGAGAGGACGAATTACAATTACAGCGATAACAATCGAGATCAAAGTGTGCCGCAAGTCTGCGATTCAAGCAAGGATGTACGTACGTTTGTTTCTTCGTTTCTCGAGCACGAATTGAATAGAAGTTTCTATCGATATTGAAAAAATATTTTAATTTCAGCTTTCTTCGACACCATCCACAATCGTCGATGACATTTTAAGCGACGAGTTTTTATTATTGGAGAACGTGATATGCGGAGCTTTTCAAGCGGCCCAACCGGTGACGAGGGAAAACTTTGATTTCTCTTTGATCGTTTCCAATTCCGAGAGCCATGAATCGAGTCGTGCTTACTCGCCGGTTTTTCCTAATTCTACACAGTCTCCAGGAAGAACGCAACAAAATTCAAATCACAGCCCAGCCAGCTCTCCTCAAGTAATTAATGTACATATAAAACTAGGTATCCATTTATTACATATTCACGTCTCGTATCATTGCTGTGCATTATTTAGTTAAAACAACATAGTACAATGATTTGTGATTTTTGCCTATATCATCATTATATCTGTATCAAAACGTACGATTTATCCATACGCGAGAAAAAAGATTTTATTCTCTCCTGTAACTCTGCAATAAACAATGGAATGATAAAATACTCTTCGGCTCAATTGACTATTATTACTATCATATACAGGCTTAGGTTAATAATGTAAAATCCATTACGACATTACACGCAAGACATAAGCAATAAATATAAAAGTATAAAAAAAATATAACTCAGTTACAGTAAATTTTTACAGTAGGTAAATTAACATAATTGGGAAGTTTATTCTTAACCCTTAAGAGATATCGTAAGATTACAAATGAGTATAAAAATTTGTATTTTATTACAAAAATTTAAGATATTTAAAGTATTTTTTTAAAAATAATAACAGTGATGACATGATGTGTGGATGTGCAATAAATGAAAACCCAACTTATAAATTTCTCACACGAAATTGGCGTTGCGACATATAATTGATTCGTTGTAAATTCTCAGATCACCGTCGCATCGACGTACAGGCCGACGCAAATTTTCTCCTATTCTTCCAGTTCGCCTTCCTCTTCGAATCAATCGGACACACTGAGCCCGAACAGTTCTTTGTCGCATCGAACAACAGCCAGTTCTCGAATCGAGGAACAAGATTTTGAAAATTTTCAATCGTGGAGAAACGATCATGATACTGTTTCCAATACTGTACTAGATGATATCGGCAACAACGATTTATGGTCGAACGTGATCGATGAACTAGTGAATAATTTGAATAAAGAGAAAGACAAAGAGGAAGGAACGTATTCGCAGGATATCTCGAGAGTAGAAAATGCAACGAATATGATTACTTTCGAAACCACCAACTTGCAGCAAGTTCGATATCGCGATAGTTTCCCCGACAACAATACCATAGTTATAGAATCTTTGCCTTGGTCTAATGTATCGTATTCTACAGTGTCGCGAACTAATATTCCTCAGAAAGATATCCAGGAGATCGATGCAAATCCAACAGAAACTAACTCTGTAAACGGTTTTTTACTTTCGAGCTATCCATCAAAGAATGACAAATGTCACGATACTGTAGCTGAACGTTCGACAGAAACCACTGCTACGAACGATAATATTCATCATGAGTATGATTTCTCCTTATTGTTTCATTCTCCGCCAACTGTGGATATAATCTCTAGCAGTTTTAACTTTGACGATTATAAAATAAAAAATTTCTCGATGAGTCCCAAGGATGACTTCCAAATACCAAAAACAGTTAGTTCGTTTAACGCTTGCTCTCAGCAACATTGGTGAGTCTCATTAAAGATTTATTTGAGCCGTTCACGGGCTAAAGTGATCAACTCTATTTTTTTTATTATTCTAAATCTTTGGATCAAAATACTCAACTTTTAATACTTAAAATAAATTTTCTTAATAATTAATCTTCACACCACTTGTTGACCGTGAAATAATGAATAATTTATTTTAGAAGCCAATGCGATTATAGATAGATAAAAGATATAAAAGATAATAGATGCCTATAATATTACATTCAATGTTTGTATTTGAAATTATATTCATACAATGTTTATTTGAGTTTAAATTTCAAAAAAGGAATTTTAAAAAAGAATGTATTAGATGTAGAGATTAATTCGGTGCCTTTGCATTAAATTTGAAAGTCGAAAATTCGAAAATTTGAACAATTATTAAATGAAAACTCTCTTTAAATACAAGAAGTACTTCTTCTACAAGACCAAATAACCCGAAAAAAAAATTAATAAATAAATAGCAAATTGAATTAATTTCTACATCTAATTTAATTGTTTTATCAATTTCTCTCCTTTTTTGTTTTACAGAGTTAATAATACAACAACAGATTATTATTAATTTTCTTCTTAAGTGATTTTAGTAATTCTGATCGGAGTACTATACCACCTTGGCCATCGTTAAATTTACCATCAGTAAAGGCAAGCGAGAAGTTGAAAGAAAAATTGAATCCAAAAGAAGTGAAGAAAGCTATGATTAGTCTGCTTAAACGACCAGTAGAAGAATTGATCAAGCAAGACAAGGATGGAGACACGTAAGAAATCTTTTTTCACGAATCAATCTATCTTGCACTGTTTAATCATTAATTTAATCATTAATCATTTTCTTTTCCCAACAGAAAATTGATGTGTCTCGTTGGCAATCCGAACGAACTTATTAAAAAAATGGCCTACTTGGTGCCACTCGTAGAACGTATGAGCACGATCACGGGAGCTCTAACGATTACGAATGATCGTGGCTTTGACGCCCTTTACCTAACTGCTTTGAATTGTCCAGAATTTCCATTTGTCGCAGGTTATTTAGCTGCGGCTATGATACAGAAAGGAATCGACATTAGTCAACGATTATATCATACGCGGGTATGCCTTTCTCTTCATTTCTGAAATATTTTATCAATATTCCTCTATGGTTTCTTCATTTATTAAAATTATTATTAAATCGTTTTCAAATCAGGGTGATACGCTGATACATTCGATCGCAGCACAGGGAGATTCTCACAAAGAAATTTTAAGTGAACTCCTGGCTTTGAGAACTATTCAAGAAAATCGGTTGTTTGATCTATCGAAACGTAACTACGATGGTTAGCATAGATTATTTCTTATTAGATAGGCCAAACTCAAAAAGATACAATAATAAATGCAAAAAGAAAGAATGAAAGAATTGTTATAGATTATAATGTAAATTGTACGAATAAGAAGGAAACAGAAATATTATCAATATGTGTAAAATATTAAAAGTTCATTTATTTTGGATGTACTTATCGTATGTCAATTGTACAATTTGGATTATATTCTTGTGCTACATTAAACTAGATTATATCTTTTTGTGTAGATTTAAAATGTAAGAAAAAAAACACTTAAATGTGTTATTTTCTATTTAAATGTAAAAGAATCTTATGTTTACACATAGGTAGAACAGCGCTTCACATAGCGATCGAATCACACCTACCATTTACAAAAGGAACCACATCATTGGAAACGGTAAAATTGTTATTGAAATACGGAGCAGATCCTACAATCAAAGAAACGAAATGTGGGAACAATGCACTACACATGGCGGTTTCCTTGGACTGTGATCCTATTCTCGTAAAGGTATCGTTTTTATTCATTGGCAACTGTTCTTCTTTCTCATCGTCTTTAATTATGTCGATTTATGTATGTAAATACGTATAAATACGCGTCCAATAGCTACTACTGGATACTTGGACTTCCGATTTGGTGAACGCCGTCAATTATAATCACGATACAGCGTTGCACGTGGCAACAGCCAAGTCGACCAACATCACTTTGAAAAAGCAGGAAGAAGTATGCTGGCTGTTGGTTCAAGCCGGGGGTCATACGGATTTACTGAACCAACAAGGAAAAACACCGTTAGCTCTTGCTTCCGTGGACAAAAAGGAAACGATCAGAGAGATTTTGCATAAGAGATCATAAGGACAAAGACAGCATCGTGACAGGATCCAGTGAATAAACACTAATCCCCTTTTATAAGGTCCAGACTTGTTTAATTTTTACAGACTTTTCATTTGCATTCTTTAATGGCATGATTGTCTTTTCAATATCAAAGTATCGTCATTACGAACTTAGTAATTTTGAATTTCTAAGATCAGAACTAAGATAAAAAGATCAGAACGATTGTTCGTTCATTAATATTCATTATTATCTCGCATCTAATGCCGGAACACTTAATCGATAAATTCTCGGTAAAATCTGTTATTCCTATAGTATTTCTCGTTAAAGAGACCTAATTATAAAAGTTTATCATAAGACTATTAAACGTAGCTCAAAATACAAATTATAGATGTCAAGATGACAAAATTTACTTTGTGGAACGTTATGAATAAAAGGACTGTACAAATGATAGGAAAGAAGAAGATTTTTGTAAGAAATCTGAGGATTTCTACAAAAATTATCATGTAAATTTTAACGTGAAGACAGTGTGTTAATTTTTTACTCTATCTAAATGTTACTTTGTATATTATCATATATATGTATAGTAAGTTTTATCAAATACGTATAATTTCGTTGTCATATCTTAAATGTCACTTTACATCAGTAGGTGATCAATAAGTGATTCTTATTCACATTCAAAGATTATTTCTCTATATATTTGTTTATAATAATCTTATTGAATTAATTACCTTTTAATACATTACAACAGTTATTCTAGTTCAAAGAGATATAAATTTATAATTCAGGGATAGATAAACTAAATTTGAAATTGTAAAAATATTTGGATAATAAACAAGTTAATTAATTTTATATTAAAAAATATATATATATATATATGTGTGTGTAAAATGTGTAATATATCTAAAATATATAGAATTAATATAAACTCGATATAATTTGCTCATTATCTAAATTTTTATTTTAAATTTTACCATTATTTAATTTACCGCTTTTTATGCAAAAACCTACGTAAAATAAGTAAAATTTTTTATATTGAACAATTAATTCAATAAGATTATTATAAACAAATTTTTTGTACAACAATTTCTCCAATAACATGATATTTGAATATTAATAAGAGTCACTGTACATATTTAGGTACCTGTCGTTTATTATTAATTGAGCTTTTTGATTGATGAATGACGTTAGTTCAAAATTACGAAAAATGAGTCTGTTACAGAAATAATGAGTATTATAATATAATAAGAATAACACTTCTTTAATTTATCGATTTAACTTATTATTTTTTTTTATGTCAATAGAAAATAAGAATCAATTCTATATCGTAAATAAATAATTGATTATTTGTTACATTGCCATTAGTGTATTATTGAAAAAAATGTATCATAATTACTATTCTTTCATTTTATCTCTTTACAGTAAAGCTATGTTCTTCTAATTTGTTGTAAAATATTACACAAACGTCCAATTTTTACAATATTAAAAAAGGATATTTAATTCGCTTGTCAACTAAGAAGCTCAGTTATTAATAGACCGTTCTTTGTAAAATCTCCCAAGACAAGAAAAAAATCAAAAGAAATTAGTTTGTATGAATTAAATTTGTATGTGTTCTTTACGTATCCACGGTACAAATGTACAATTAAGATGTAATTGTTGCTCTTTTCATTGAAAATTTCATAATCATACAAATGATACAAATTGTATATAATTGGACAAATTTATTATAAAAATAGCGTAATGGAAATATCAAAAATATAATATTTCTAATACAGAGATAGTGAATACGTTGAAATTTGACGAAACTGCCGACGGCAGTTCACTTTCATTGTATCCTTTTCCGGTACAAAATTGAACAATCGAGCACCATGTATTTCGAACAAATTGATTCACGCGTGTAACCCTATCGTAAGTTTACTGGATGGAACACGTTGCCACCGAATCACCCGCATGTCATTCAATATGAAAGCGGCATGAAACAAGTGTCCATCTTAATCCTGACGATCAAGCTTTCGCGAGTGTTTATTCGGTGCTCAACCTCTGTAACGACATTGTGTCACTTTTCCCTTCGTTTCTATCATGTAGATAAATTCACTATCGTTAAGTTCTTTTATCGTCGTTTTCATTTTGTTGCTAAACTCGTAAAGTTTGAGAAAATTAAGAAGGATTTCCGTCGCAGTGAACGATTTGTAAAACGAGAGGACCGGGGACAAAAAAGATTTAAGCGACGTTATAAAATCTAGTCTGAGAACGAAATTTACGGAAACAAATCCCAACGAAATAAGAGGAAATGAAGACGATATCGACAGTGATGTGTAGTTGCGCGCTATTGTTGGCAACAGCTGCGAGTAATATTAGCGAACAATGCAAGATTCACGAATTGACAACAGTCGAGTGCCATTGCATCGGAAGTGAGGTAAATATTTCATCTAGAACAGCGTTTTTTGATCTGCGATCCGCGAACTCTTAGAGGACCGCAAGTGAATGATTGAGAGAAAGCAGATTTGAGAACAAGTAATTTTTGTTTGGAATAAAATAAGAAGTAACGAATTTCAACAAATAGTTATTTCAAATAATATCTAGCTAAATAAGATAATACATTATTCAATTAATGGATAATATATTCGGCGCAACAAAAAATTACTTAAGGAAGGTCTCTGATAATCGAAAGATTGAGACACATTGATCTAGAAGTCTCTACTTTATGTGTGCGTAAGTACACGTGTACACGAATCCAGATCTCAATCAAGTGTATTTGTATTACTTCGTTGCTATATTTATTTTAAAACTGAAAATATTAAACGATACACTTTATACAAGAAAGAATTTGTAATGTATTAACAATTGTATTATAAAATGCATATCTTCAGTTTCAAATGATGTCAGTAAATGCTAATCTCGTTTATATACAGTGCCCTATCAAAATAAAATGATAATTTTATTAAATTATCATTAAGTTATCAAAACAAGAAATCTTTCTTATACATTTAGTTTTTAATGCTCAAATTTTCCCTGAATTTTCTGAATTCTATTAGATGTGAAATCTATTCAATTTCAAATAATATTAATCACTGAATCTGATAACAAGTTTTATTTTTTCGCGATCAATAATTTTTCTAAATAGTAACATTCTGTGTTTCTAGTCTTTATGCTTCTTTATATCAGCTTTATATCGAATTTTTAGATAACAGTAAATTTACTTTTATTCTGATGTGACATTGTATAATTGCGAAATATAATACTGTTGAAATAACTTCTGGAAATTGCTCGCGAAGGATTAATTACGCGTACATTTGAATGTCCATGAAATAAGGACCTCTGGTTCGAACAAATCACGAGTTCGAAATAATCACGAAGCAGCATCCTGTAAATTTTCATTCGTTTCCAGGAATTTTTCCTGCCGGAAGGCTACAACTATGAAAACGTGACGAGTATACAGATCGCATCCTGCAACATTGCGAATCTTCATTTCTCCAGCTTGACGGAGGCGAGCCAAATTACAGAAATAATCGTGCAAAATATCAGCGACCGTTTGATCTTCGAACTGTTTCTAACATCGAAAAAATTGAAACAACTCAAACTATCGAGAATCGGACGGATACCTTTAATTAGCCGCGACACGTTCGTTAGATTGAACAGCATCGAAACGATTCGAATCGAAGACACGCGAATCGATCATTTCGCAGAACGATTCACCGACATAGCAATTACCAATTTTTCAATGATCAATGTTACTATCGAACGTATCGATCAGTTGAGCTTCTCAGCAAAGGGTGAGTCTCTGTACATCAAGAACAGTGAATTTCAAAATGTCACTGGCTCGTTGAATTTCGCTTACTTCTCCAGCGTGGAGATTCTTCATTCCAAGTTCCAATTAGAAAAGCCGGGTTACATATTGATCGAAGGTGATGTTGTCTATATCGAGAATTGCGTTTTCTCCAACTCGAGCGCAAACGTGGTTGCAGCGGAGAGCATCTGGATAAATGGTACTTGCGCAGATGGGAAGAGCTCTATGAGACTCTCGTCAAACAATATTAAAAGTGTGAACAATCGATTGCCAACTGAGATTATTTACACGAAGAATAAAGATGAATCGGAACGTTTTTTCAATCGGAATAACACAGTGTGTATCGCTGGAAATTGCAAATGTCCGAAAAGCAGCGGTCAAAGTGCGCATTCAATGAATTTCTTTCTTGCATACGCTTTACAATTTTTCGTACCAGTTGTTTTGTCATCGATATTGCTTTAATTTCGTATTTAGTTTCGAAATGAGAATTCCCCTGTTCTTTTCTTTCCTTTTTCATTGGAATCTTGTAGGAAATTCCATCGTTTTTATTTTTTTCACATGACGTGTGTTTACGCGTATCAGCATGATTAATATTATCAATTCCTAGTCCAGGAATTTTATTTAATATATATTACACATTTCTAAAATAAATATAGATACACGTAAAACTTACAAGATATTTTATTAAGATTTTATAAAATATTTAGAAATTTAGAATTATGATAAATTAGAAATTATACGAATTCAAAATTTAATATAATCATTTAACATAACATAATAGTAGCAATTAATAAAAATATTGTAAAATTTGCGACAGTAGTAATATAAATTAATTAATTAAGATATACCATAAATGGGAATAGAGAATTATTATATCATAAACTGGATTCAACGTAACTATAAAATCTCCCTCTAATTCTAAACTTTATATTGTGTACAAAAAGAATTATAAGTTACATGCATCGATTTGATTTCGTGCAATAGTAGCTCGTTTAAATTAACTGTTAGTAAATCATTTATTAAATGAAAAATCATATCTAAAAGTGCACACTTTTATCTATGTTTATAATGTTAATTTTCGAATATACATAAATTACAAGAACCTAAATATTATTTGAACGCGCGCGCAGATGTTTCGCTCTATTGCTTAAAATTTATAAATTTTTATTCGCGCATTTCGTGAGATCTAATTGAAGGTCTAATTCGGAAAATGCAAATACAAAAGTTTACAAATTAATCTTCTTAATTAGATATTTTTGCAAATAAAAATTTAATCAATTTATAAACACTAAAATGCCGCTAGCACTACGTAACGGTGAAATGGTGGAACTAATCTCTATTACTGCCTTTGTTGCACACTATTGCTTTTCTTGTTTACCATGACACATATATTTCTCCTTGTCGTACTATTATTTCTCTCCTTGTCTGCAATGGTGCTGCCATCTATCAGAGCCAAAAAAAATTTAATAAAATATAGTCGATAAGTCAATAACTAGATTCCTTCTTTGTAATTCTGGTCATGTATCTTGTCTGTGGTTCTGGTATATTCCAACGTGATTCCAATAATCAATGTTCCAACACAGACGAGCTATATGCAATATATAGAACAAAGCCAATAATAGTTTTTAGTTCGACTTTTTCATTGCTATGTGGCGCTAGTATTTTAGTGACTAGATTTTATTAAATTTCACTCCAATAGATGACAGCACTTTTGCAAAAAAGGAGAGAAACAGTGATACAACAAAGACAGATACATGACCCATGATAGACAAGGAAAGCAATAGTAGTGCGATAAAGTCAGATATATGTCGCATGATAAACAAGAAAAGCAGTAGTGTGCAACAAGGACAGTAATAGCTATTAGTTCCACCATCTCACCGCTGTGTGGGGTTAGTATTTCAGTGTTTATAGATCAATCTTCATTTGCAAAAAAACTCATTAAAAGGATTAATTAGTGATCTTTTGTAGTTGTAGCGGTTTGATTGACTTTTCAACTTCTACTTTCACGTTGTTTGAACTTCGAAATGGATATATAAAAGTCTGTTTTGCACAGTGTCTCTATGTATAGTAACTAATAAAACTAAGTTGCTATTAGGGATAGAATTGTACAAAGTTTCGTAATAGAAAATACAAAAAGTTGCATGATTACAATTAATTTAATTGTGCTGTGCATAGATTTGTCAAAAATAGATATTTTAAAGTTACATCAACTGTTGGAATTAATAATTTAACAAAATCGGGCTGAATTGGAGTTTTGTAAGAAGTTGAATAATGCTTATATACAATGATTGCTGAAAATTTAAAGAAAATTAAAAGACAAGTATCCTAGGTCTCGTTTGTAACAGGAATTAAAGGTCATTAGAACTATTAATTAGTAGCTTCTCATTGAATATAAATAGCAGAAATTATTTAGAAATATGCAACACATTTTCAAACAATAAACATATCTATTAATAAAGATTATGTGATATTTTATTATAGTATTAATATTATCATAGAAATTTAGAATTATGACAAATTAGAGTTTATGTGAATGATTTATAATTAATATGAATTATTGCTGAATGAATATTAGTTATATAAGTTGTACGTAAGATTTATTATGAAGGTTCATTAAAATATTAAAATATTGACAATGTTAGAAACAGTACTCATCATCTTTTATATGTCTAGTTTAAAGATCAAATGATATGAAAGGAAGGAATTGGAGAACGACTACAAAAAATCACAAATCAATTCTGTTAATTAGATCTTTTTGTAAATGGAAGTTAGACTGATTCTTTCCGGCACTTGTGATTTATGTCTATGTGCTTTTTTATTTATTACAAACTATACTAATGTAACTATTAATCATATAATTTTCTTTCATATACATATATATTACATATGTTTTAACATAACGTTTACATGATTGAAATCGTTTGTGAGATTTGGTTATATTAAATGATAACAATTTATTCAGTTGGTTTATAATTGTTGCTATTTATATGCTAACTTAGATATTACTTAGATTAACTTGTCTATAATTAATGATTTATAGAAAGAGTGTATGAATTACAACAAACTTTTGTATATACATGAAAAATGTTTATTAGTATCATAATTTACCTAAATATTTAATTAGTCATTTGCTATAAATGAATATATCTTTTGTTTATGCTCTGGAAAATATCTTTAGAAGAATACAGCTTCTGATATATACACACACACACATATATATATATATATATAGAGTTAAGAATATTATGTGCTATATTATATATATATTATATACTATATTATAACATAGTATATAATATTCTTTACTTTATTAAAACATATGTTACAAAACAAAACAATTTTTGTTTTCTTGAGAAATTAGTCAAATCCTGTTCATACACGCTTGTGTCTCCATCTCACTAAATTAGTACGCAACCTGTTGCACAACGGTCATTCTATTGTCGAAAATCGTAGTATTAAAATGTATCACTCTGCGTAACGTTTGTTAATTGTCATTCACGTTTGTTTATCAATCATTCATCGTTCATAGCCGCGCTAGTGTAATTAACTTCTTGTAATTAACATACATTTTTATTAATTTAATAATTTATTAAATGATATTACGATATACAACCAAATTATTTTGTTTCTTTAATCCATTAGTTTTTGGTTATGTTGCTCGTTTTAAAACGACATTTAACCTTACATTTAATCATTGTTATATTTATTTGAAAATTTTGGTTTTCTTTTGTATAGGTTGGTTTATTACGAAGAGAACTGCGAAGCATTAGAGAGGAATTTGAAAGGGACGTCACTATGATTAATTAATAATAAAATCCATTTTTAATGAAGGCAGAGGTATTTATATGTTTGGTTACTTTTTCTATTGAATAATTGGTAACATTTATTTAATATTCAATCCATATATGTACATTTTTAACAAATATTCCTTGGGAAGAGTTGCTATCACAGATAAATTTGAATATAACGTATTTTGCGCATCTTATTTTATGTATATTGCGCAGTTTCATTGAACTTGAGAAGAAAACGCGCCATATTTTATTAGTACAAAATGTATTTGAAATTCTAAAAACGGACTTTCTTAAAATTGATATAATTTTTAATATGATATTTCTTTATCTGTCATAAATGAATAATGATTAATTAATAATTTTGAGAAAATTATTCGTGATTTATTTTCTTAAACAAGTACTCAGTAGGAGGAAAAAGAAAAATATGAAAAGAAAATATTTTACTTCTTTTTTTTATTTCTTACATATATAACGAAATTTCTCTTTCAAGAAATTTTTATAACTACATACAATAAATGTTCAATCAAATCAGTGTTTGCTTCGAGTTAATTATTTATTTTTTAGAGTTCTTAGTAATAGTAAATCTTTTTAAATTTAATTGTAACAGTCATATGCGAACTTAGAATTACCATGTTCGTCGATTCTTACTTAGATGTGTTAATAATTTTTTATTTTTCTCTTTTCTTTTTTAATGTGTTCAATTTTTATAGATAAAGCTAGTAAATTTTTGCAGAAAAACTTGTGAAACTTGAGCAATCATATTATCTGATGTACGCTTATTAATTACATTATTATACATAATATTGTTACGAATTATATAACACGAATTGATTAGTTACGGTTACAGTCTTGCTAGTTAGAAAATTTATTAGTTTATTACTATGGATACAAGTATAGGAAATTTTGTTGTCATTCGACTACTCGAAAAATTGAGTTTTCATAAAAAAATTTTTTACATAAATAGTATAGAAACTCTACTATATTTTATATATTTATATGTTTTTCCATACTACGTATATTTTGTGGAATTTTGTACTTTCAAATTTTCCATAAATGCATAAAAATCCGTTTAATTGTTATTGTTTGTAACTTATTCCGTGATAAATCGGTAGCATAAAAAGTGATAAAAGAATTACAAGGTGTTTAATCGCTAAGTAGAAAAATGCATTGTGTGTTGAGTCTGGGTAACATTCCGTATATTTCTCGAATCAATGTGATTCTATTTGTTTTCTTATCGTTAGATCTCGATAAGAGTGTCGCAATGGATGTACAGCATTGCATTCTCGACTAAAATGCAAAACGACGTTAACTGTAGATTAGAATTTTCACGAAGCTTATGTCACTTTGCCATGTGTAATTAGTTTTGTGCGAAGTTCGAATTTTGTATAAAATTTTGTATATTTCATCAAAGACATTAGATATTAATACGGTGCTTGTCATTTATTTTTTGCTTTGAAATCACTCTAATAGAAAATTGTTTTTTTAGATTATTCATTATTCTTTTCACATTTGAGAATTTCAATAATCCATTTTTTTCGAATTTTCAGTTTAAAAATTTTTATGTATTTTAAAATTCAATGCAAAGGTACCAAACTAATTTCTATGTCTAATAAATATATGTTTTATCAATGTATCATTTCCAGTTGCTTCTTGCAATTCCTTCGTTTCGACAAATGTGCGAGCATTTACTTAAAAAAAAAAAAAAAAATCGAAAGATTCACGCTTTGCTCAAAGTACGGATAGTTTTGACGGGTCAGTAACTCCAAAAATATTTATGTCGTCCTCAACTATTCTTACTCCCGCGACATGGATATTTTCGGCTAATGTTGGGTAACCCCAGTACCCCACTGTTTTCTCCCTTTTTTTCTCTTAATTACAGAGATTCATTGTTGCAAAGCCACGTTGAAGTTCAAAATTTATTATCAGCCCTTGTAACATTATATTTTATCATCTTTTCGAAGATGTTTGACAATAACGGGAGTCAGTTTTACGATCATTCCTCATTATGGATTGAATGGATCATATGTATCCAATGAGAATTAATCTGAATATCTATTTTTGTTTTTGGAAATGTAACAAAACCTTGTTAACGTCAGTATGACAGAACACTTAATATGGCGGTAATTCTCACATAAAAGTATAATATGAACACGAGGTCTTCCCTCGTCTTTAATACGATGGATTCTATGAAATTAAAATTGAAATATTTCTTAAACTAAAAATAAAACTTTTTTACAGAAAATGTCAAACTGCATCGATCGATCCCATTTCATTTGCGATTCCTTTCAATTCATTTAAATCAAGCTGTATCTTTTAATATCGAGACTATAATAAATGGAAATTTCAAGGATTTGCTTAATATTTTATAATAACTAATATACTTCTACTACTATTTTTTATGATATTATAGAATTTCAAGAAATTAAAGTATTTATATAGTACAACAATAGTATAGATGTATGATGAATTATCGCTCTCTATACTAACAACAAATAACTTTGGTTAACAAATTTTGTGTTTCCAACGCAAATATTCAAATATTGCTAATTCTCATTGGGCCACCGTACGTGCTTAAAAATCGAATACCAAAAGTCGAAATTTTCGACGAGAAAGCATGGTAACAGATGGCGCGTGATTTTTTTGAGTTTGGTATTAGAAGGAAATGGCAGGAGAGAAGAGAAAGGTCGTAACGATTTTTATTTGAAGAAAATGGTGTGCCGGCGCGGTGATGTGTGGTCTTTAAAGTTTCCGTTCATGAGAAAACAAGGGGGAATGCCAAAGAAGGAGAGGACAGATGTGTGTGGATGCGTGTCCCGGGGGACACACTTTACAGGATGTTTTGAATACGTGCCGATATCTCGACAGAGGGGACACGTTGATAGGCTTTATATTTATTATAAGACTTCCAATTTATCTGGTTAAAAGTAGTCCCTGGTTTCCGGAGCTAGATCTTTTGGTCGTGCCGACTGCAGCTTTTCAAAGACGCGTTCATAAATCGCGGTAAGACTGGAGCTGTCTCCGTGGGCGAAGAACCATATCGTTCTAAAAGAAAGAAAGCGAGAAAAAGCCAAGAGTCTATATAGAGTTTCGACTGTCTCTACGTTTACAGTCTGTGTTCCGAGGTTCGAATAAAATCGCGAGCGCTAGCAACATTTATCTTCCCTCGCACTACCGTCCATAAGTGTTTGGACAGTTGGTTGCAGTTCGATTAGAAAGTTAGCGTTTTTCGTCATATTTCCAACTTTTATAACAGGAGAATATTAATGTTTCACTTCTTGCAATGACTTGTTAAATTGAAACTAAAACAAGAAGTATACCTACATCATACATCCTACGTTTATCTGTAACGAGTGAAATTTGTAGAAACTTTTAGAATCGCTCTAAAATCCCAATATAGAACAGATACACTTGAAGTTACTTGAATGTCTCTGCAAAGTAAATTTTCATTCACCTTCAATTGTTCCTTGTCTATTCCTACCAATCAATATTCTATTGATTTTGTCAGTAGTTTAGTAGATATTCTGAGATCTATAATATAACATATCTGCATTCCTACTATAATTAGCACTTAGCATTTATTGTTTTTGGTTGTCTAAGGTAAGATCAAACGATTAGATTAAGGAGTCTATTTGAAGTGTATTTTATTTGTTTGGACATGTCCAAGTACTTATGGACAGTAGTGTAAATGAATACCTGCACTATCTCCTATAAGTATTTGAGCAGCAAATACATAAAATGATCATTGATAGGAAAATCTACGATCGTCAAATACATTGAATCATTTGAATTTAACATAAAAATGTTAATTTATGGATGAAGAAAAAGTTACATCTCTCTTACGTGAGCTATTCTCTAAGTTTCTGCGTGAAACAGAGTAACGGTTAAGAAATGCGTTGTTAAACTAAATAGGCGAAAAATGTGACGTACCTCACCTTTGCATTAAACGGTTCAATTGAATCGATGAAGGTGTGCACGAGACAAAGGGGAAAATATAAACAGTAAAAGAGAGAAACAAGAACGCGTGTATTTTTTGCAAGGCTTAACGTATTCCGATAATATTTTATTATGCTTGGGTCGTTTATAAATTTGTATGTATCAATGTATTTATGTATGTATATGTATACGTGTATATGTATGTGCATGTGAGTACAGCAGCGAACAGAAGAAAGTTTAAAAGGCAAATAACACGAGGCGGTCCAATGATTTTATAAAATGGAGTTATATTTAACAAAAGCGATTGAATAGATATAATATATCTGCACGTCTCATTTAGTACAAAAGTTGCTAATTCTTATGCACATACCAATGTCATACAGGGAAACAAAAGTGTCGGTCTTAATCTCTTTTTGTCCGTCGCTATATGTGCATGCACGTATCTATACACGTGAAATTTATATACAAAGAAATAATTAATAGAACGAAAAATTATCTCGAATGAAGCGACATTGCAGAGGGAAGGAAGCGGGCGTTTACGCCGATGCATTTTAGGAACTTGACATGTCCACCCGATGATGTGCCTCAACGGTGGTTCCAGGAACAGAGTGAATTGAGAAAGATCGTACATTTCTTTTCTTGGATCGATGTGTCACTGTTGCGAAGAATATCGGAGCGTGTCGGTGGTACCGCGAGTTGGTCCGTTGATGCTCTGGACGATCATGTTGAGCCGATCCAAGCTGCTTCCGCTGAGCTGAGACGATTGCGGTTCCACCGTTCCCTCGAAACCTGTCGAAAGAGACAAATGAGCCGCCTATCACGCTGAACTTTGCACAGAGTCTAACTAATACGTTCTTATCTTACGTCTTGTATATTCTTCGCGAAACAGGAACCGAAGAGAACGCGAGGAAAGGGCATGCTTCGAAATCGATAGAACTCGAAACTTCCGTTCGCGAGTTAATCGAGTTACACACGCTGTAAACATGGAACATAACAGCCGTGACGGCACACGTGATCTGATTGCTACATGCTGAGGAAAACGTTCGAACTCTCCTATTGGAAAACGAGGTGCGATGCTTTCAATCAACGTTAATTGCATACGTGCGCGGACACTTTGCCGAGCTGGAAACCTCAGACATTTCGATTCGCCTCGAATTCGTATCTGCTATGTATGTATATTGACGACAAATTCGAATCACCTGAAAATCTTGATAGAATTGCGATAGGATTTGATAACGTGATTCCGTATTTTGAAAGCTATAGAGTACAAATATTATAAAAACGAAAGTTTAGAAAGTTCGAATTATTAAATACTTGTCGTGCTAACAAACGCGCGCGAAGTTTCAAAGACTTTCGAGATATTAACCCTCTCAAACTCTCGCAAAGTCTCGAGATTCAAGATTTTCGAGACTTCCAAGGTTTATTAAGACTTTTTCAGAATTTCAAGCTTCGAGTCACGTTCAAAGTGACTCGAACTTATTATACATACACAATATCCAAAAATAATTGACGTTTAAGTCATTAACAATTAATTAAAATTCACTTTAAAACGGAAGCTTTGCACTATTCATTCGTTTTTGAAGTGTTTTTACATCAAGTAGCATTTGGGAATATAAAGATACTTTTTTTTTTTCTCGAAAACACTAAAACGTTTATCATAGCATGTGAAAACATTGAAATTTTCATGGCTTTTTGATGACTGACTCTGCCATGAATTTGAAGATTGAAGTCTTCAAAAAATTTAATAAAACACGTGATTTCTCCTGACTGTTTTATTAAACAGAAATGAAGTACAAGTTCAATTGTACAATTATATATTATTAAAAATTCGTTCGGACGTGTATTGAATGAAACAGCCAGAAAAGATCGTACGTCAAATTTTAAAGATTCACCGTGTCTCAGATCCTGTCTGTGGGCATATGTACTGGTGGTACACACTGACCAAAGAAGAAGAAGGAAAAAATCGCTTGTTCACATCGAGACGACTTAATTACACGATCTTCAACGATCTTCAAAGGGTACCGATTCGTTCTCGGTTCCCTCGATTCGTCCTTTAGCGTCGTGCCGAGTCGTGTTGGTTGTGTTTCTTCGACAGGGAAGAAGGGCACAAGGAACCTTTCACTCGGCCCCATTAGCAAGAAACACGACAACGACGTCGCGAAAGCCTGTCGCGAGCATTGAATTTCCCTCGGCAGAGACCCTCTTTGTTTTCAATCGCTTCGGATCGCATCGCGCACAGCCGCCCATACGTAGAATTAAATTCCTTTCCTCGAACTAACAGGGCAGGCTCGGCAATTGGAAAATCTCGAAAAAAATTGGAATTCTGCACAAACGTAGTTTGCGAAATACGATTTGTTTTTCTCACCGACAGACGATTCTAGAAGTGAAAACATTCCTACGAGAAATTTCTGACTTCTGATTTTCCAGATATTGGACCTCCTCTTAGAGGACGATGTAGTAGAAGAAATTTTACTTTGACGAAATAAAGAAATCGATGAAAAAACTGTACGACTTTGTACCCTAGTACGATTCGTCTCACTGGAAGGCCTAGAGGCAACTGTTCTGACTAGGAAATGAAGAAATTTTATCGATATGCAAACATTTGAATCGATAGAAAACAAATTACAGGCGCAATCGCTCAGTACCAGACAACGCCACTCCTACTCGAGGTCTATCCCACGCCCCCCCACGAATCACGTGACCCAAATCAACCAATCGCTAATTTTCGTTGCATTAACGTTGCACTTGAAGAGGCTCGATTTTCTGGGTCACCTCCGCTAAAATCACTTTCAGTGATAAAATGATTGAAAGAGTTCAGGTAAAAATCGAAATAGAAGAAGAAATCGACAAAGGAAGAAGAGCGACGCGCTCGACTCGAGAGGGAAAACGAAGGAAAATTGTTGGTGAGCGATAACGGAAAAAGATGGAAATTTGGAAAAAAAGATAAATAAATGACAGTGGCAAGGAAATTTTCGCGAGAGACGAGCGAATTCTGGATGTGGCAAAGTATGTATTTTAGACGCAGCTTCCGTCGCGTTTAAACGGCCATTCCGTTGGCAAAAGGATGATCCGGCGACGATGCGTCATACTAATGTACCGTGGCAATATATGGCGCTTTGAGACAACTTGAATTCTCTCATCGTTCGACGATCCACCAAATCATTATACGGAAAATACACGTATAATACGTAAATATGGTCGTCGGCTTGGATCAAATAAAAGAAAATGAATACGCACGTTCTCCGATAAGTTTTAATCGTGCCGTATCGCATCGTACTGATTGCAACTAACGAGTAGAATGCGAATTTTTATGTATAAATTTCTGCCTCACTTTGAAGACGCAAAGATGCATATAACATGCAAAAATGCAGGAACGAACAACTTGAGAATATCATAACGAACGCAAAGAAATACATGATTTTGTAAGTGAAATTTATAAATTTAGACACGTGTGAAATCTATAAAATTTAAATTCATGATGTGTATATTGTTGCATTCTAACAAATGAATGTTATAACGAACAAGATTCTAGAACGACTAATAAAATACTTTACTATAATATCCAAAAATGTACATATCACAGTAGAATTTCTCTCCAGGTTTCATTTCTTTAGTTGTATTTATAAAAATTTTAAAATATATAAAAATTCGTATTCTAACAATGAGAAAAAAGTAGTAATAATAGTAATAATAATAATATGACTTTCTAAAGAAATTTTTTCAAGAAATACTCGAAATTCTGTAACGAAATCGTTCTGTATCACAGGCAAAAATTTAATCAACTCCACTTTTTGAATTTTTTTAAATCTTAATGCCAAAGCGTATCTTTATGTTAAAAATATATTTCTTCAATAATCAGACTTAATACCGCTAAATGACAAAAGTTCTTTCAACCGTAGGATAACAAATAATTATTCCAAGAATATTCTGTTATTCACGTATTTTATTATCTAAATATTTTACGTATACTCCAGCGTGATTTCTTTTCACGTTTAAATTTATAGTAATAAGAAGTATTTTAAAGTACGCCATTTTATCAATTTCACCGCTTCTTTTTTCCCAAGTTGATCGATCTTGCCAAATGAGCGGCGCAAACGTGATTACGTTACATGGTGTAACGCAACGCTTGGAACATTGATCGAAATAATCAGTAGCCACGTTAGTGGATTACGGTTCGATAAACCGTTGGCATCGTCAAATCGCCCGTTCTCAAAGAAGAACTTGTTTTTCATCGTTGCAACAACGATCTATTCCTACCGCTCGCAAACTCTTTTTTTCTCCCCGATTCGTGGACGATTCCAACTTGGCGAACGCGTCGCGGTGTGATCGTGAATTATAGACTGTTGCGTTTAACGAGAAACTCGTGCCATGAATTTCAACTGCCATCATTTCCCTCTCTCGCTCGCTCTCCTCCTCTCTCCCTGTATCGCTCTTTTCCTTGTTACCTGCTCCTCCAACTTGGTGTCCAAACCGCTCAAAGTTATCGTTACTCCGATAGCCGAGACAAGGTTGGAAAAAGAAAAACTCGACGAGCCGGGTTCGTCGAGATTACGGGTGGCCGTTTGTTCGCGCACGTTCGCTGATTTTGCGCGTTCGTCCCCGCGGCGAACGAAACGCGTCGTTTTTCTTCCCACTGACTTGAAATATGTTTCACGGTGCCCAATAGCCAGATATTCATTAACGCTAATTAATCCCGAGTTATTTTAACGATCAGGAATAGCGGGATTAGCCGAGCGTTGGTTTTGGCTCGCGAAGGGACTCGGGATTCGGCTTAGTCGACGACGCTATCAAATTGGCGCGAGTGTACTGCGTGCAGCACGTGTACATATCCCCCGGATGATTCTCCCCCGTTTTCGAAAGCGGCGTTCCGCGAGCAGTCCCGTTTCCGTTCGATTTGCTCGTGCGAAAATTTCCGTAGCGCGAGAGATTTGCGCGAAAGCGGAGGAGACGAGAGAGACGAGAGGTGATCTATTTCGAGAAACTGGGCCAATTAATTCCACCGTGTATTCGGCAGGTCGGAAAAACAGGCAGATCTGGTGAAATATCGGGCGCGAAAATAGCTAAGAAACGGGGTTGAGCATCGAGCGATATCCAGTCGAAGAGAGAGATAAATACGGGATTTTCGCGTTTCGCCAGAAGCGCAAGTGTTGAGGTAGGGTGTAGTAGAGGGTGGCACGGTGTGGCACCGTGAACCGTGACGCGTGGCGCGTGGCTTGCAGACTGTGTCGCGAGAGAGTAACGCGAGCCCCGCGGAGAGGAGTCACGAGCGAGACGCGAGCGGTCAACTGTATCGGGATGGGAGGACGTTGCGTTCGTCCTCGGGAACTCACGGGTGGGCTATCTATAGCAGCGAGTGTAACGGAATAGAAACGGAGTGTCACTCAAGGGTGACAAAACTCATTAATACCGATCTGCTTAATGCTCCGTCTCGTGTCAAGCATTAATCTACTTAAAAATACCAGTACTCGCGCGCTACGATCCCTACCATTTTGGAATCGAGTCGAGCGCGAGCAAACTAGAGAAGCCGGTCGTCGATGGGTCGCACGCTCCTTAATAGTCGCTTCCTGTCTTTCCACGCGTTTTCAGCGTAGCGACACGAACGAAAATTACCGTTTCGTGGATAGAATCTCACTCACCGTTGATGGGTTGAAACCTCGCCAGAGGGTCCGAGAACTGCCTCAGTCGTTCTGTTACGTATCGCGGAGAAGCTGCATCCTGCAAATAACGAACCAAGCTTCTGCGATTATTGGCTTTAACCGTTCCAGTAAATTATGAGTATGTTACACGGAGGTGTTTCACCCACGTATCTGGTTGGTGGGCAACCAACTGCAGAATGATTATTCTACACGCGAGAATGACAAGGGCAGAAAATTTGTTCATCGAAGACTTCGTTTTTGAGAAAATTGTAATTTATCGATTATTTATTCTGCTTGAACAACGAACGGCAAAAGTTATTTCGTCTCCGAGAATAAATGAAAGTAGAGTAAATGAAAAATGTAGAGTAAAATTTAATTTTCCAAAAAATAGAGTTTGAATATAACTCTAAGAATTGGCTCGTAGTTAAAAATTCACTATGCGCTCGGTAAATTTTCAAATTTAATTTCTTCGAAGCATGTTTGTGAACAAATTGTATATACTCTATATTTTTGGCAGGTGGAATAACCTTCTTTAACCTAACCTAAACATTCTTTATTTATTCTTGATCAATCCAGAATCAACTAATTTCAAGCAAAGAATGATATTTTCAAAAACATAGCCTTAAATGAATAAATTTTATTCTTTCTTTTTGATACATTTTTGCAGGATTCTTGTTCTATACAGAACAATGGTCGGTGATATCGGTATATCGGATCGCTCGCGAAATAAAAACCTATCGGAAATGTTCGGTTAGGTTATATAAATATCGCGCAGTGTCTCGTATTGTTGCATCGCATAACCACGTGTTACGATCAAGGATTTCACTTGCTGTTTTTTTTTTAAAGAAAATCGAACGAAAATTGTCGAACAAGCTTCGAAAAATATTTGACGATCGTATTTGGTTGAGCGGAAAATTCTAAATAAATTCTACTGTAACTTCAATGCAAGTTCTCTGGTGATAATTCAACGATTTATTGTAATAATTGTCGCCAATAAATCATCCTCGTTTATTAGCTGCGTTTTCTAAACCAAAATCTTTCATATTTAATATTCTTTATCACTTTGCAAATGTTTCTCTTTTATCATTTCTGAAACTCAAAAAGCAACATGTGTAATAGTAATCACTTTTAGTGGATTCTTAATAACGAAGAACCGGAAATGAAACGGTCAAAGTGTACTTGCAAGAAAGTACAGAAAGAAATAACTGCAAAAATAAATTATACAGCAAACGTTCAAATTATCAATGTTCAACATCCACGTACGAAAAGCTTGTCAAGAAGGAGGGTTGTTTTCTCGAATAAATCGCCGATATAGATATCGCTTTCGTTCGTTCCTTCGCCTTCTATTAGATACTAAAAATCGTATACACATTTTATCCGTTTCAGTGTATATCTATATACGTCGTCGCGGGCGACTATTCTTGGAGTAAAGGCAGTTCGTTGCTGCAGTGTCCATTGCTTCGTATCGTGAGTGCGTACGTGCATGAGTGCGTGCATACGTAAGTACTTACGTTTATGCGTTCATCCACGTTCGCGATTTGTTACAAGGGGCCATCGTCAACGAAACTAGACGCACTTTTCGCGAGAGTATATTTCTACCTAAGAGAAATTCAAAATTGCGTTCAAAGAACGTGTCGAATTCGAGATTACTGAAGGATCCGGAGAAAATCCTTTCAGCTCGTTTCCCAACGCGATCCAGTGACGAGAGTAACGGTGGAAGAAAAAGAAGGAGCACGATTTGTGCGATGTTTTGACTTTTGATCGAAACGCTGCACTGGTTGGTACGAGTTTGAGAAAACGACCGCGGCTTTTTGGAAGATGAACGCGGTGAAACTGGGGATGCGATGCGACGCGACGCGACGCGCGTTGAGACGAAACGCGAAGTGAAATCGAGGAGCTTTTATCGTAAAGTAGGATACGTTAACCGCCTGGTGCTCACGAGTAAAACGGCTGCTTTAAATAAGCACGATGTTTGTTCTGGAAGATAGCTTCGCGTCCCCGATGTCGGAGGTCGATACAAGTTGTCTTCTTTTAAAGTTGAATTTCTCGAATATACAGGGTGTACCTGTATTATCGTGACACGATCGGCCAAGAGGTGACCTTTCGCGCAGATATAAGTCGAAAAGAAAGAGTAACCTGTCCGAGAAAATCGAATTTGAAAATTTATCAAGTATATTTGAATTTAACTGGTTCGGAATAAATAACGAACAGAAAGTTATTCTATAAAATAAACCATAAGTGTAGAATATAATTTTTTCACGAGGCTTCAGTTTCAAAAAAATTAGTTCTTAATTAAATATTTAAATTCTTTCTTGAAAACGAAGCCTTAATAATAGAAAAATTTTGATATATGTTTTTCACCTATTTTCAGAGGTAGAACAACCTTCTGACGATTATTCAGTTCTGTCAAATCCACAATTAGTCAAAATGATATATATATATATATATGTGTGTACTTGAGAAATTCTTCGAGAATTTTAATTTCAGTTTTTCGAAAACAGAGAAATGAAAGAATTTCATTATAATTCTTCGACTTAATATTTTTGCATGTAAAATCATCCTCTGGTCGCTACCAACATCACGATCAGAGACGCTTTATAAAAATCGTTTATCCAAAAGCAACGAAAATCTTCGACTGAAGATCATTTACTGTCAAATTTCTCCGTGTACTAGATTTTTCTCTGTCTTTGCAACCTATACGCTTTCCGTCTTCTATACAATCGTTTCAAATATATCGCATTGCTCTCGATTCCGTCATTCTTTCCTCGATGCTCGTATCCCGCGATATTCAATTCTCCTATGCACGATACAACGGAATATCGAACTTCTTTTTTTAAAGAACAGCACCGTGATACGGAGCTAAGCTCTAAGCAACGAAATTTCATTCGGAATGGAAGAAAAGCGTGCGCTAACGTGGCACGAATCGATGCGCAGAACCGAGCTTATATTTAGCAAGGATACGAGTCGACCGGTTTGCGCGATACGAAATACCAGGAAAATATATTTCATTGTATAATCCCCTCGAGAAGAATCCCGAAGTAGCCGGCTAGCTTAACTCTTAGCTGTTAGCTCCAACCGGCCGAATTCTTTTATTTCCAACTTCTTAATTTTAACCGAGCTGCTTTTCCTGGTCCCCCAGAAAACTCGCGTCTCGTTAGTTTATTCACGAGCCCGATCGAATCCACGCGTGAAAGTATGACAATGCGCGACGCGTCGACGATTATACTTTCCCTTTCCGGACGTCGCAAAAAGATGTCTAACCGTGAAACTTAATGTTCATATGCGAGTGCGTCATAGACACGTGTCCGACACGTGTCTGGCTTTGCCGGTTCTTGAGAGATTGTTCCGTCGAATTCGTTCTCCTCGTTAACACTGAACACTGAATAATTTCTGTGAGAAAATTGGCAATGGAAGAGCAACGAAACCGACGGTTGACAAACGTGCGATACGTAAGAAAAATTGAATTCGTGCACTTTTGGGTTTTGTGAATATCAGAGGATAAAATGTATACTTGCACTTACCGACGTATTGTCGGTCGAATCGCGATCCTGAGTCACGGAAGATCTGTTGCTCTGCAACAGTGCCTCCAGACCTTCGATGTACTCGATTGCGTTCCGTAAAATTTCTACTTTCGGCAATCGTTGATTAGGATTGTTGCTCGTTCTCCTTTTCAAAACTTCGAACGCCTCGTTCACCTGAAAGATAGACGAGATCGATCACACGCATTGTGAAATACAACGACAGAATCAGGGCTTTTTCATGGGGAACGTCGATGTCTTTAAAAATTCTCTGTATTATAACTGCAAATATAGTAACTACAGATTACTATAGATTTTTTTCCTTCGCAATTAATGATAAGTTACACTTGATTTGAGCTTTTATTCCTATTTTTTCTTTGCATTTTGTTTTTTATATAAATTGGTACGATTACTCGTATCTTTATTTTCGTGTACAATTGGGCTATCATTTGCACGTAAATTCGCCAGTAAATTGAATTAAATATGCCAATAAATTACGAAATAAATCGCTGCTAATCTGCAACGTGAAATATTTGCCTTCAAATTCGGACAAATATATCTATATATCTCACTTTTAATGAGACTCTAATTTTCATCTTTGATCTTGTGTTAGGCAACGTGTATAATAACACGTATATCACAAATAGAAGTGGAAATATATTCAGTTAAATATTTCAGTCGCGGATCCCAAAGGGATAGCCGCTAAGATATCGATGATATTTTATATCTCCGTTTCGTGTTGAAATTTTAAAGCGATTGAGATATTTATGTTTCGTACGTTTCTATTTGCATTCTAAAAGTTTTTATTTCGTTTCAAATTTTATGAAATACCAAGTGTTAACTACAGACGAACATACAGGTATATGTCTTGTTTCAATTTCAATTTTAGCAGATCTAAAATTGGTCCATTCATTACAAGAAGAGTATAGTAATTATTTAAAAAAGCTACCATCGATTTCGATGAGTTTTTAATATATTGTCAACATCATCATTCTAAGTGTAATGAAAGCTTTTAATAGCGGTTATCAAGAAAAGTTTGTTCAAAGTTACATAATTTAATGCAATATTTGGACATTTTTATTTCATAATACACATACACAATTTTATTTCGTTTATTATTTTGAAAAAAAATGTCTAATTTTGCGACAAAATTAAATCGTATGTATTTTTAAATACATACATCACTAAGTAGTGATTAAAATGGTAATCTCTTCGTCAATACGTAGAAATATTTCTACGGATACCGGAACGATACGTAATCGTTCGACATTTCATGTATGAACGTCCGGATCAGTGTCTGGATCAGTGAAATTCATTGCAACGCGACATTTATGCATATTTTTATTTATTTGTGCGTATGCTTTCCAACAATCGCTGTGAATTACCGTCCCAGAAGCAGTCTTTCGAAATGAGAGGCAACAATACTTCTGCTGCGCGGGATGAAATCGATAACTGGAAAAAACTTTTCACGTGTCAAAAATCCATCGATCTACGACCAAGTACCAGAAATTCATAAAATTTCATTCTGATGTAATATTCGTAAGGAATATCAACAGCATTTCGGTGAAAAAAAAACATTTCAGTGAAAGAGCTACATATATAGAGGTATTAAGTAATCTAAATCAAGATGTAGATGATGTCCAAAAAATTAATAATAAACGACTGCCACTAAAAACCTTGCTGAAGGTGATGTTAGAAATTGCTATTGCATGTATTACTTTTGCACGTAAGAAACAATTTATGAAAACAGATTTTGTTGATACATTTTCGCAAAGATATCGTCAAAAAATATCAGGTGTACCGATACTTTTTTGACCCACTGTAGGATACCTCCGCTTCAACTAACCTTTCTCAGACGCCTTCTTTCCCGCAAGGTAGCAGCTTTTCTTCGATCGACGGTGACGGTCTTCTTCTTGCAGGCTTTGCAAGCCCAGAGCAGACACCGGCGCGGTCCGTGGGTCGAGGCGGTGTCAGCGGTGTCAGCGGTGTCTAGAGCCGCGTGAGGATGTGGCACGTGCTCGTTCGACTCGTTGCTTCTTTCGCTCGATTCGTTAGGTTCGATTGGCTCGTTCGATTCGTTACCCTCGGTGCTCTCCTCCACGGAGCCGGACTCGCCGAGATCGGCCGAGGCATCCGCTGATACGACAGACGACGCGTCGTCCGAGTCCACAGCGTACTTCGACGCTGGCGACCTATCGACCCACCGCGAACTTTTACCTTTTCACCTTTATTTTTCCTCTCCTTTCCTTTCCCTTCCCTTCCCTTCCCTTCCCTTCCTTTCCTTTCCTTTCCTTTCTTTCCTCTTGCTTGCTCGCAAGCAGGAGCAAGAGAACCAGTCGAACAGTTAAGAAAAACTGTCGCGTTGCGCCGCTCGACGTGGATCGCGAGACCATCCACCACCGCGTTTTACGAAGAATGTCGTTCCGAATTGGAATCGTTCCAGGTGGTTGACAACACAAGATCCACGGGAACTCGGGTCGGTGCGATGATGGATTCAAGATGGTTAAACGCGGTTAAATGGGACACGAAATACGAAGTGAAAATGGTCGGACGTGCGATAAAACCGTCGTCGCGTTTACTCTCGAGTTATCAATGGAGGAGCGGTTGCTGGCGTTTTGAATTTCACTTCAAAGTCTCGAAAGAGAAAGGAAAGGAAGAAAGAAGAAAAAAAAGAGAAAGAAGCGACGGAAGACGAGAGGAGACGACAGAGTTGTCGAACCCAACGAGGACGAGAACGATGTCGCGTTGTCGTTACCGGTAACGATGAGAGCTGGTAGATCCTAACGCGGAGTCGTTCTCTGCTGTTTCGATCACTCGGTTCCCCGTTTCCTCTTCCACGTTTCCCTCGGACAGGTACCCTTGCAGACACTCGATCGTTGGATCATCGGTAGACGCGTACGTGTCTCGTCGTCGACGATGATGATGATGATGATGATGGTGATAATGGTAGTGATGTCGATGGTGATAGTAACGATGCAAATGATGATGGTGACGAAGTTGAAGATGATGGTGGCGATAAACGTCGTAGGATTGTCTACCAACCGGTTGACAAGCGTAAGACACCGTGTCTGTCACGAGAGTCATCGTTTTTCGCGAGACACATCGATACGCGAAAGCTCTTCTTCGCGCGGTCTCTTTTCTCTTTCTTTTCTCTCTCCTTTTCCCCCCTCCTATTCCGTTTGAAATCAAGCGGAACACGTCTGGACACTTCCGTCGACGATACGTTTCCGCGGAGGAGCCTCGTGATTCGCGATACGATCAATTCTCACGTTGAGAGCACCGCGTATCGCGATGAGCGATCGCGATCGTCGCGAGCAACGGCCACGTTCCGGTTACCATTTCCGTTCTCGTTAACGACCTGTCCTATCGAAGGATCGATGGAACGAACGACCGGCTGAATCGAATCGGCTCGATTTTCAGACAAATCGAAACCCACTGAAGATGTGATACCGCGCGAACGAAAGGAACAAGCACGTTTGTCGGAAAGTCGAGTACAAATGTACGATGTTGCAAGATCTGCGCGAACGAAGAAAATTGACGGTCAATAACCGAAGGTATCGAGACGAGTGGCAATTTTAACGAAGCGAAGTGAAGTGAAAAGCGTAAAATGAAACCGGCACGACACACTGCGACGAGCTTTCCGACAGCCGGCGCGTGGCCCTGAAACGTGCGCGAATGCGGCCCGCAAGCTCTCCTCTCGTGAGAGACACGCTCTCGTCGACTTTCGTAGCGACGATCGTAAACGGCCACGTTCACATTCGCGTTCACGCTCGCACTCGCGCTCGCGCTCGCGCTCACGCTCGGTAGGACCAGGTTCCTCGACCGCCAAAACCCACACGCCTAGCCAGCTACGTTCAAACACTTTACGAGCTACGTTTAGCAGCTGGTTACACCCAGATGGATTATTTTCGACGAGAGACCGACCAATTAGAGACCGTAGAAATTCTCCGGGATCGACCAGCATCGTCCCGCCTCTTCTCTTATACCCTGCTCGGATCTAATGGCTGGTCAAATCTCGTCACACCGGGGTGTGGTTTAACCGTGTCGATACCGCGTTCCCGATCTTTCCGTCTTCTTCCTCGCGATTCGTCACGACACGCTGCTTTCCTCCTCCGCTTGCTTTCCTTTCGACGATCCATCCTCCTGTTCGCGGTCCTCCTGGCCAGGAACTCCGCGTTGCTCGACGTCGCTTCGTCGTTTCGCAAACGCAGCTCCCGCTACCCCGCTCGAGCCCCAGCTATCTCGAGCTTTCGTTTCGCGCGTTCGATCGCCGATTAAAATCTCTTGGTCGATTTAGTCGATCGGGCCATCGACTAAAATTACAACAACAGGCTGGCCTTGCTTCAAAGATTCAAAGTGGAAATCACGTTGACACGGTACGAGGATGGATAGAGACTGGTCGCGAGGCGAAGCGAGGCAGCGCGACGGATGGCAAAGGATGCCACGTATCTTTTCGTACTTTGACGCGTCACGGACGCGATCGACTTTCTCCTCTTCCCCCTCGAGCCACTTCGAGCGTATCGAACGGAATAAAGCTTCCAGAGACGAACCTCCCTCCCCAGAGACGGACAACGTGGAATTAATTTCCGCGTAATCAAATGGAACCGCGGGAAATTAATTTCCGTGTAATCGGACGGAAAACGAGAAGAAACGGGCGATCGTTGGAAACGAGACGCAGGGAAGAAAAAGGAGGAGAGAATTTCGAATCAGAGCGACACGACGGAGAGTACGAATAATACGCCGGCTAGATTCAGCGAATGACTAAGATCGACCTTGAACCGGTGACCCCTTTACCTACATAGTGAAACGACATCGCGGGAAGGGACACCGGCGCGAGGCGACAAGCCTCGATTTTACAGATCGCGAAAGATTTCTGTAGATCGCGAAACGTCGCGGGGTGCAATTGGAAGGAATGAGACGCGAATGAAGCGAGGAACATCGCGAGAGCTCAGTCTCGCGAGAAACGCGGTGAATCTTGCCGGCCGATCCGCTATCGACGCGGCGAGATAACAATGTTTTCTACGAGAATAACACGGTGCTCGTGACGTAAGCACATTGAACACGAACTCGTGTGTAGAAGCGCATATCTGAGTATACTATAACAAAAGTATAACACGTATGCATGTAAATGGTAGTAAGTAGCTAAGCACGAAGAGAAAGTTTGATACGTGTGGCAGGGGTGATGGTGGCGGTGGCGGTAGTGGTGGTGGTGGTGGTGGTGGTGGTGGTGGTGGTGGTGGTTGGTGGTAGTGGTGGTGGTGGTGGTGGTGCTGTATCGCACCCCCGTGAACGGCCACGGTTCTCGTGAAATCTCGGAACGGCTCGGCGACGATCGTGTCGAAAACGAAGAGGGAGAACCGCGCGCAACGCGAACGATCCGGATCAGAGGAGCGAGATGAAAAACGGGTCACTCTCTTCTCCTTTCAGGATTCGGTTGGCTGGGATACCTCATCCGGCAAAGCTGAAAGTTCAGGAAAGGGCAATGCCTCGCCCATTTTTAGGGAAACTCGCGGGTCAAGTTGGATAATTAACGCCGGCACGCCGCCTGCTTGTCTCTCCCTTCCCGTTTTACTTCGATTTTACTTCTCACCGTGCGACGACGAGCGGATCTTTCGAGTTCCAGAGTATATCCACGTCCTTCGAGGAAAAACGAGCCGAGTCGTTGTTTGCGATGTTCGCTCTGTTCGGTGATTTGTCAAAACGTCTTCCGGCAAAAAAGTCTTCGCCGGCGGAAGACGAGAGGAGTCCGAGATGAGAGAGGAAGATCGGATGGGAATCGTTGGCAGCTGCAACGAGGCTAGAAGAGCCGAAAAGCACGTAGGGATGGGCCGTTACCGGATACGGAAGAGATTCCGTCGTGTGCCTGTGTGTGTGCTCGATCGCGCGCGCACGTCCCTGCGAGTGTGTGTACATGTGTACCCGTGTACAGGAAGGGAAAGGGGACAGAATAGAGCAGGGGTTGCAGGGAAGTAACGGGGGAAGAGGGAATGGCAATGATCGGTGGAAAGGAGAGCCGAGAGGTAAAACGTGGCAGGGCGATGCGGCAGGAGGTGAGGAGAAAAGCGAGAGCATAGAGCGAGGGTGACGACGCGAAGAGGGTAGTGGATGGTATTGGAAAGCGTGGAAGAGAAGCAAGACGACGAGGGGAGCGGAGGGAGTGAGAGAGCGGGGAGGGGTTGAGAGGAGAGGAAGAACCGGGGGTGGAAGAGAAGAGAGGGAGAGAGAGAGAGAGAGAGAGGAGAGGGGTTTCGCGAGGGGTTTGCAAGGGGTTTGCGAGGGGTTTGCGAGGGGGTTACGAGGGGGCGAGAGGTGGTTGGGAAGGAGAAGAGAGAATCGGTCGGGTCGTGTGTTGCGGGCTGCTGCGGCTCGGGCGCGACAGTTCTACCCCGACCATTGCCGGTTGATTTTCGCGAGGCGAGTACGGTGCACGAGGCAACGATACTAGGTGGACGATATCCTCCCGACGGGTTCGGGGACAGTCGAACCGCGGATCCGATCGCGATCCGTAACGATTCGACCGCGTTTCCGAGCTTTTCGGACCGTCCCGTCGCCGGTGGAACGCGCGACGCGCGCTCGAGGTCGCTGTTCGAGGTAATCGGACAGACGTCACACGACATTCCGCGGCGCAACGGCGAAGCAAGGCAACGCAACGCCAAGGAGAAGCGGAAAGAAGAGGCGTAGATCGCGTAACGACAGAGAAGAGAAGTTGCGAAAGAGAAGCGGAAGGGGAGAAAGGACCGTGTCAAGCTACGGCATGTGGAAACGTCTTGAACCGAGCGAGATCGTTGCTGCTACCAATCCCACGTATCACCCGAGATGTCACGACGCCACGCGTTTTAATCCCAAACGTGTACGATTTTCCAGCCTGAAATTTGGAGCGACAGATTTGAAAGCCGAGTTTTCCGCAACTTTGAATCGACGCTGGATACCGTCATCGACGAGAACCTCCTCTCTACCGATCTCGGTCGCCGTTACGGCTACCGTCACGATCCCGAATCGACTCCTTCGTTTCGAAGACTCTCGTTCGACGTTTTAATCCATAAAGCACGAGAGAAACGAGCTTCGCTCTCGGTACGCGAGACAAGACGGAAAGGGTGGCAGACTCGCGATTACCCAATTCGCTTAGTGTCGCGTCACAGTAGGCGTCGGAGCCGCCTCGATACACCGTCGCGGAGTAAAGGACGAGGAATATAATCTTTGATCTCGCGCGAATTTCCTCCACTTGTCCCGATTGTCTGAGTCAAAGTCCCGAAGTTTCGAGTCAAAGGTGCGTGGGTGTTTGTGTAGGCGCGCGCTGTCGCGCGCGCGATTACGTTTCAATCAGCTTCCCCGGGACAAAGCTGGAGATGACGAGAGACAAAGAAACAGAACGAACGAATCGATGATCGAGAAGTTACGCGGGAGAAATCGAAGTAGCGTGAGAGCCTGATCGTGAGAGATACACGTCGTGTATCGGTCGAGTAGCTCGTTGCGACGCATCGCGCGTCGTCGATCGAGATCGAGCAAGTGACACGATCCTTTCGGACAATGAAACGGACGAGTTAACGACGCGATGCGTTACGACCGAACCTTTTCGGTCGTGTTCTTGCTTTATCTTTAGTACCATTGTGTTCGATACAAACAAATAGTTGTTACGTATATACATATATATATATATACATACATACATACAGATATATAATATACATATATATATATATATATATACACACACACACAGAAATGCACGTTCTCGTGGGTCGCACGAGTACTTAGACACGAGTACGTAACCGAAAAATTCAGCAGCGCGCGCGAATATATCTATATGTCTCGTTACTACGTCACAGATTATAGAAATGTTATGCATTTAACGATAATCAGATTTAATAGCAAGGGGGGATAAGGCCTCGAACGCTCGAAGCGTGGAAGCACAAAGAGTCAAGTATATTATAGTAAAGCGCGAGAGTCGTGGCTTTCCGAGATATCGCTCGATCGGGCAGATACACGGTCAATTGGGTTGTACGAAGATAGTTGAATTGAAAATAAATTGCCAGGACGTTAATTATTTGCCGCTTGATAGCTCGATCCGCTCGATTCCTCTACGTGTGGCTCGATTCCTGGCACTCGTCGAATACGTCCCGTCCCGCGTTACTCACCACCCACTCCCGTGGCCCAATTCTTCTCGTTTCAGTCTCTCTTCCTTTCCTCCGTTCCTTCCTTCCTTCCTTCCTTCTTTCTTCGCCTCTCTTTCTTTTCTTCTCTTCTCTCTCTCTCTCTCTCTCTCTCTCTCTCTCTCTCTCTCTCTCTCTGTCTGTCTGTCTGTCTGTCTTTCTCTCTGTCTCTCTGTATCTGTCTATTTCTTTCTAACATCATCAAACCCTTTCGTTCTTTCGGTCTATCCGTGAGAATCACGCTGGCCCCTGAATAATAAACTCTCGGAAAGCAAGTTCTTTCGCGCGACGCTCAATTAAAACGCAAGTACAAAGATTCGCGAAAGCAGAAACTCTATTTTTCCGAATCGCGCGAACGTAATTTACTCCGTCGACACGCAAAAGAGAAACTCGTCCAAACGCAAGGATAACGCAAGGATAACGCAAGGATGCGTCGCTGAACGAAGCTACCTCAAACGTCGTTTCGCTGCTCGATCGGCGTTATCGTCGCGCACGTTGGAGGCGTAGCGGCAAGCTGGATACGATTTTCGTGGCGCGCCGCCACACGTCGCGCGTATACGCGGTGGCGCGTTCGCAGGGAAGGATCTTTGCCAATCGACTCGGTCGTGGATTTTCTTCGAGTCGAGATCCGAACGAGTAGTCGCGAGACCGAAAGAGTCGAGCCGACGAGCCGCACGTACACCCGTAATGACACACCGAGCGTCGACGCGACGTAACACGAGGAACATGCTGTGCCGTTTCGGGACGACAACGATTCGCGAGCATCGTCGAAGGAATGCCGCCGCCGACGAAGGAAGTTGAGATCGAGCCACGGGAAATCGATATGCTCTTGTCTCGCGGCAGTATCGGAACACGCATACCGAAGGACGAAGTAACGAGGAAAAGCAGAAGCAATCATGTCGTGGGAATCTATCTCTTCGAGAGATTACCTCGGGCAAGTATCGACCCGAAGTGTCGAGTAAAGGAGAGAGAGAGAGAGAGAAAAAAAGAAAAACTCGTTCGGACAGAGGGAGTCGAGTGGACCGATTCGTTTGCCTGCTCGAAATGGGTTTCGGGTTCTTCCCGAGAGCCAAAACGCGGAAGGAAACGGAACGGGAGGGGCAATTGTCGCGGTGCCGCGGCGGTACTCGGCAAGTTGGTATATAGGTCAGGAAAAGAGGTCACAGGTGCCTCGCCCACGGTGACTAGCACACAGGTCGTTCGTCTCGAGCTGGCAAACGGAATTCCGCGATCGGATACGCGCGCCTCTCCGCGACATTATCCCACCGTCGTAGTCGTAGCAGCCACAGCGACTATTGCTGTTGCTACTGCCGCTCTTGCTGTTGTTGTTGTTGTTGTTGTTGTTGTTGTTGTTGTTGTTGTTGTTATTGTTATTGTTGTTATTGCTATTTCTATTGCCGTCGCTACTGCAACCAAATACAGATGCGTCGTGTCACGTCGCAACGTTGATAAATTCCGTCGTACGCGCGAGCGACAACGGAGTTTCGCTCTGTCGACGATGTGATCGCGATCGCGATCGCGTTCCAAGATAATAGTAGCCGGAGAATAGAAGGCGAGGGGTCGCAATGCGGTGGTACGTTGATCCGAAACGTAGATAGATACGTTGGCGGTAAGAAAATCCAGATACGGCGGATGGAACGATGCCAAACTGTCTCCGGTGACATCGCGCGATACAGGCGTTCCTCGATCTCGACGCGGTCGTGCTCGTTCGGCCGGCGTGTCGAGAAAGGAAAATACACTCGGCGAGAGATTGAACAAATCGTTGCTGGAAATTTACAGCGGACCGGCCAGTCATCAACTCTCCGCGACCGCTTTGCTGGGGAGTCCGGACGGATCGCGGCATCCGCTGGATGTCTGCGAGTTCACCGAAGAGGACTATCACCATCAGAACTCGAATGGGAACGGCCATTACCAGAACGGCAGGTCCGGCTCTGGTTTGTGGGAATGTCTGATAGGCTGTAGACGTCGCTTGGACCAACACATGGCGCGAAGACGGGTAAAGAAAAAAACTTCAGGGATTTTCTATCTAGGGCGACTGTGATTTTTTCTTTTTTTCTTTTTATCGGGATCGGCGACCTTCGCGCGCGGCCGTGTTCTCGTCACTTCTTCTCCCCTTCTCTCACGGTCATTGTCGAGAACTCGAACGAAATGCACGCGACGATGATTGCGAGTCACGCTAGCTGTACGATCGATCCCTGTTAATTCGTGTTCTTGCATCCTTGCGTCGCGTAACCTGCGAACGGACGCGCGATCACGCGATTACGGTATCATCCGTGAAAGAGAAGAGAAGAAAACAGAAGGGAAAGAGAGAGGCTAACGAGGGGGAACGAGTCAGGAAGGGAAAAGGTTTCCGGTTGATCGGAAAAACGCTTGAAGCTCGTCAAGCATGTTAAGTTGCGTTACGTTTACGTGTTAGCGCGTCGTAGTCTGATCGCTTTGCTCCCTCCGGTATCGTCGAGGTCGACCGTGCGCTATTTATGTTACACGGGATCGGCGGATCTTAAACCACCGGTGGAGGAAGTTCAAGGCCGAATCGATACGACCTTCTCCCTCGTCGCTTTAGCTTAGCGATGTTACGCGTGACGTTACAAACGCGACGGCACTTGGAAAACGCGTAACGCGACCGATTTCGTTTTCCGGGTGGTACAAGCGCAGCCGCGAACACAACCCGCTACCTCCGAACGAATACCAATCTCCACGCGTGGTTATTTCGCTTGTTTCAGGTGGAACAAGGCTTGAAACTGTACCGCGCTCATAAACAACAGGCTGCCGTTCGCAAATGGAAAGGCGCTTTGAAGAACATCAGACAACGAGAGGATAAATTCGCTCTTCTCGGCTATTTGTACCAAGCTTATATGGATTGGGGCAAGTACAGGTACGTATTCAAAGATCGAACGAAATAATTCTGTGCTTCGAGCCACTTCGGAAGCCTCGCAAATTCCCTTCGAACTTTCAGCCTGAGGCTCGCGTCTCTCCTCTTTTTTTTTCAAATACTTTGAACGTTGTTTAAAGATGTTTCGTTGTGCGTAATTCGAGTCGTAATCAGAGACGAGTGGTCTTGGTGTCAGAATAGATGAAAACTAGGATGGAGAGCAGGACGATAGAGCCAAGAGGAAAGCAGAACGAGAGACGGATAAGAAAGTGAGAAGAAAAGTGAGAAAGTGAAAAATGCGATGATGATGTTTCGTCGAAAGGCACCGAGGCTGTTAAATCCTCTTTGTCGTCGTGAAGAGGCACTGTCAGCCTTAACCGTACGTAGCTTAAACTACGAACCAGAAAAAGAAGTGAGCTTAACAGAATGATAGTATTTATTGTTATAAGCAAGAGATAGTATTTAGTTGGTGAGACGCACGACACTCGAAAGGAGACACGTTCGAAGATCCTTGACACGCTAACCAAGCTTTTTCATTGGTCTCTCTGGACGCGAGAAACGAGGCGCAAGAGGCAAGATACGGAAAAGATACCAGCCAACCAGTTGGTCAGCTAACCAACGGCCTAACCAACCAACAAACCTCGTGTTAGCTATTGCTTGCGGATGCTCGTTACGCTCATTGTCCACTGAAAGGGCATTCAGTGCACTTCGACCTCGCCACGAATGGAACTCTCGATCTTGATGTGAAACTCATCGTCCGACATCTCGCTTCATTCTACCGATTATTACAAATTAGAAACACACTAACATAATGCCGCAATCGCGATATTCTCATTGTATGCGTGTATTTTCAGAGATAGCATCGATTTTGGGCACAAACAATTGTGCATATCCGAGGAATTGGATTCGCCGAACATGCGGGCAGAGGCGTACTTAAATCTAGCGAGGGCGCACGAAAGATTGGGCGCGCTCGATAGGGCCTTGGACTATGCCAGACATAGGTATCCATCTCTTTCTCTAAAATGGTATTCGCTCTATGTACCATAAGTACACGTTCGAGTTTTGTCGTCATTGCTCGATTCGTCGACTCGGCAAGGATATGAACGATAGATATTATTCTATACGTTGCCTCGCAGCTTGTACAATGAATGCGATCAGTGCGCGACTGCTGGATTGGTTCATCTGACCGTAGGCAGAGTTCACTTGGAGCTAGCAGGATTTTGCAAAGCTTTGGAAGCTTTTCAAAGAGCTCACAAGATTGCTCATTCGATTCAAGACCCGTCGTTAGAATTGCAGGTAAGCAACAAAAAGATTCGAAGTGAAATGTTGAGGAAATATCGGGTATGTCTTTGTGTACGTGCGGCTGTATTTCGTGTTTGTTAATTCGCAGGTATACGTCGGTTTGTCGGAGCTGTTCTGCAGATTACATGACGCCGATAAGAGCGCCAGGTACGCGGCTAGAGCGTACGACCTATCGAGAAGCTTGCAATTGGGCGACTTAAACTCTCGACATCACAGGGCAGCTCTTCTCCAAATGGCAGCGGCGCTTCGGAAAAAAGGAGAACTCGGCGATGCCCACGATTACTGTTCGGTAGGCAATCTTCGACATCCAAACGTGTATCTATCTAATGCCCACTGCCTCTTATTTTCACTCTATACTTCAATTTCGTGAACTTGTATTACAGGAGGCAACGCGATTGTCCCTCGTTTCCGGAGATCAGGCTAGTTATGCCAGAAGTATACGAATAATGGGAGATATCTATAGGAAAAAATCTGATATAAATGTAAGCATGTAGAACGTGCAAGAAACGGAAAATTGAACCAACGAATTATTACCGGGTAAAAAAGTAAAATGCACAGTTACGTATTACGTGTCTAATTGGTCGTAGAAAGCATTTCGACAGTATGAGAGCGCGATGGGTTCCGCGGCAGCGACCGGAGACCGACTCTGTCAAATGGAGGCTATGGACGGTGCCGCGAGATGCCTCGAAGCTCTCCGACTCCAACACAAAATATGCAACTGTCGTCCTCTCGAATTCAACACCAGGCTGCTTGAAGTAGCTGGATCAGTCGGTGCGAAGGTAAGAGATCCTTCATCTTTGCCTCTTCGTTTCTTTTTTTTTTTTTTTCTACTCTTAATTGATTCCCTCGCCTCTATTGTTTCCTATCTTTCCAACCCTTATTGCACCACACACAACTGTACTCTCTTTCTCTGTCTCTCTCTCTCTTTCTCTCTTTTCCCTTTCTCTGGAACGTAGTTCCTGGTACGAACGGTGAGATCGAGGCTCTCGCGAATTTACGGTTCTCTCGGAGACGAGGAACAGAAGGCTCATCACGAGAGATTAGCCATGGCGATGGAGGAAGACTTGGAATTGCGATGCGGTGGCTGCAACGAGCCATTCGGCCTCGAGGCCGACTCTTTGGAAGCGCTGCCCTGCTCTCACATACTACATGCCAGGTGAAGCGAAATCGAAAACGTAAATTTCCCTCTTTACTTTGGTTCGGGTCGTTCTTACTAACTTCACACCGAACCCCCTGTGACTTGCAGGTGTGCATACGACATTTTAAAGAGACGCGACAAGAAGAAGAAACGTCTGTGTCCCGACTGTCACAAGTCCGTTAGTTCACGATTGTACCTGCATTGCGAAGATCCTCATGGCATAAATACTTTGAATCACAGTTCCTTGAGTCTGGCGTCGTTGAGGGCCAGCAGTCTAGCCACGTTGGACGACTGTCACGTCACTAGCAGTGTTTAAACCGTTGGCAGCATCCGTTGAATCTACTTAAGTAACTTGAGTAACTTAAGTAACTTGCGATTTCGTTTTCGAGCTCGATAACGCGCGAACTCCTCGAGAACGTGAGCCCGTTCGCCGCGCTGTTTCGCGCGTGGCGCACACGCAGGCGCATATGCAAGCGCGCCCAGTTCTGTATCCCGAGCCCAACACGATCGTGCGTATACACATTACCCTATTATGTACTTGGAAATTTTTCAGGGTATACGGGGTATCGAGCTTGCACAGTCCGCCAATTAAGCGATTAGACATTAACGTTCTTTAACGCGTGGATCATCGTTCAACGTTAAAAAAATTAGGATGAAGAAATTTAAAGAATATTAGCACGATTTAAAAAGACTTGATGGCAATAAAAATGCACATTCGATTCATTCGTCGTTTTTAATATAATACTCCCCTCTTTTATTATTATTATTATTATTATTATTATTATTATTATTGTTGTTGTTGTTGTTGTTATTATTATTATTATTATTATTATTATTATTATTATTATTATTATTATTATTATTATTATTATTATTATTATTATATGTTTAAGGTATCGAAATTATCTCAAATTAATAAATAGCACATGAGTATGTGAGTACGTAATCTAAGAGTAGCTTGATATTCGTGATGGCGATTGTGCCACATTTACGATAAACCACGGTTTACGATATGTTTCTGTTTCCATAGATTTAAATAAGAAAAACGTACGCATATACGATTACGATAATATTCCTATCGGAGAAAATTCAGTGCGATTTTTCAACTGTACGGTTTGTTCGAGTATCCCATACGCAAAATGATAAATATTCTATAGCTTTAACTCTCTTTTCTAGAAACGACCGCGACATCTAGAATGCAGCTGCGAGTTTATACAGTATAACCGCCATGACAGCTGATGCATTTCGTATCGCTTGACGTTTGGTCAGAACATGTCATTTTGCACATTTAATTTCAACAAATGGCAGACTTCTTTTTCGGTTTTGATACGTCACTTGCAGTAAGTAAGCCGGTTTTTATCGGAGGTATCTTTTTGTTTTCAACTCTGTTCGAAAAAACGTGAAAAACACGGCGACGAATGTGCGAGATCGTGCACGACTTTTTCACCGAGAGTCGCATTGTGGTTTTCCCGGAGTAAAACGAATTTAACAGTGTTCGTACAATTTCTCGATAATAAATAGCCTGTTTACGACATGTAAATCGACGTAGTTTGTTTAGCAAATTCCTGGTACCTCGAGTTCGCATATTATTCCTATATGTATACATATATCATTTTTAAAATATACATAATATGTATTGCCTCGAGTCGTTATGGAGGTATGTCGCATAACCTCGCCAACGTTTGATCCCTTCAAAGGTCATTAACACTGCTATCTTCCTGATAATTATTGTTGTAATCATTTTTATTTCTCTGTTTCGTTTCGTTCTAGTTCACCATTGGACGACTCGTATACGTATCATTTCAGTGAAATCAGGAGAATGAACGTTCGTCAAATCGTTCGTTACTGCTCGCGTACACTTTTATCGTTGAAATTTTCTCTAGCATACGTTCGAAAGAATTAATTTTCATTCTTTCAAACAGCATACATCTGATAAATTGTTTCTTTAATAACATTTCTGTTTTATTTACCTTGATTTGTTTTTCTCGATTTACACAGAATAGCGGTTTAGAGGATGGCCTCGAGTGTCCGTTTGAGGAAGATGATCTTGGAGAAGAGGAAGAATATGATGCTCTGAATGATGAAACGTTTGGCTCTGAAGCCACTATTGGTGATTGGGAGAAGGACCATGAGAAACTCGCAGAAATTACAGAATCCAGCCGTCATCAAAGTACTTTGGACAAAAAAGTAAACAAATCAGTCGAAGCTTTATTCTTGTTTTTTTATGAACAATATCTGAATGGCAAACTAGCTAAACTAGCTAAACTTGTATAATTATTGTTGCAGAATATAATCGAAACAAATATCGAAGATAATTTATCCCATTTGGTACTAGATGAGAAAGAAGGTATCATTCCGCGTCCTGGAGTATGGGATAGCCCTTCCAACCTAGCCCTTCCTAAACCCAGACCACCGTTAACTTTACCATCCACTTTAACCAATGTTTGTACTGTTGAGCAACTGGAGAAAGGATTGATCGCAAATAGGACACCACCTAACTTGAATAAACCTATTCAAACACAGCAGCAACAACAACCAAACTCAGATGGATCGCTTTTGTTTGAATCTTTGTCTGCAGCACCACGCTTTCCACCAGGCTTGGGTATACCACCTCCACATCCTGTTGTTTTACCACCAAACATGAGATTTCCTCATCCTCAATTTTTACAACATCCTAGATTATTACCCAGTAAGTATATATATATATATATTTTTTTTTGCAACGAGCAAATTTCAATAAAAATATAATATTTCAATACAAATATAAGCACAAATACATTTTTCCTTTTTTGTTTGTAAAATCTACATGTTTATTCTCATAGATCAAACTGGAAATGTACTGAGATATCCTATAGCAGCCCATTATGCGATGTTGCCTCATACTCCTCAGGGGCAACCAATTCATGGTTCGTTTTGCAATAATTTTCCTGTAAGTTTCATTGTTTATTGAATAATTAATTCTACGTGAATCGTTTCAGAATTCTTCAAAGAAAAAAATTTCTTTTATTGTTCTTTTGCAGCAACCAACGCTTTCGAACTTATGTCCTCCTCCGTTCTTACGAGCAGATCATAGCATAATACCTCCTTTCTCTAATAATCAAAGTGGTCATCAGCAACAGCAACAGCAACAGCAACATTCTTTTTCACACGCTGGAAATCAAAGAAATCAAAATAGAGCTTCTCATCATGGAGAGCAACAAGGAAATCATCAACCATTTTTTAGAAATAATCAATATCATCGTAACCATGATCGAAATAATCAACGGCATTATCATTACAATCACCAAGGAATAAATGGTGTAATAGGTTCGGGTGAACCGTACGATAAACACGCCGGTCTCATGAGTAGTCGAGAGAAACAGTGGTTAATTAATATTCAATTATTGCAACTTAATACAAACGAGCCGTATATTGATGATTATTATTACATCGTTTTCTGCGATAGAAGAAACAGACAAAGCATAAATCAAGAACAAAAAGATAAAAAGCAACACAATAATAATAATAATAGTTATCATAGAGATACCAGGTGAATTTGTATTTTCTTTGTATTTCTTTTTTTCTCTTTTTCTTTCCTCTTCTCATAAATTCTATTTTTATCGGGCTTCTTCATTAACGTCGTTATTACGTTTATTTTCAGAGATCGTGAACAACCACATCACGTACTTTCAAAGTCCTCATATGCGCCAACACAGTTTGAGAATTCTTTGGGAAAGTTACAATATGCGAGTGTTATAGCGCCACGTAAAGTTATTGATATGGATGTTGTACCGAACAGCGATCCTCAATTAACTACCCAAATACAGCAAAAGGATACAAAACGAACAAGACAATTATTACTGGAAATTGAAAGGGTATTTTCTTATTCCTTTAATTAACAAACGTTCTATTCTGTTACGATTCTGAACGATTATATTTCCAGTTATATATAATCCAATTAAAACTCGAAGATCTACACAATCCTTTGGCTCTGCTTAGTGAACAAAACCAAGAAGGAGAGACCGAAGCAAATAGCCATAAGAAAAGTAGTTCAGATTTAATAAATATGATGTTATCGGCTTTTCTTCAGTTAATACATGATGATAAAATAGCAAGCATGCTAAGTATTCGGAAAGGGAAGGTAAGTAGCAAAATATTGTGCTATTAGGGAAAAAAACAGGAAAATTTGAAAAGAAAAGAAAGAAAGACAGGAAGAAATAAAGAAACTTATGTGTCGATCGTTCAAATATTATTGTTTATCACAGACGCTGTTATTGAGGTTCTTGCCATACTTGAATGTAACGGAACATCGTAATCAATTAGAAGAATTATGGAATGCGATATTCCGAGGATTAGCTATAATAGGTCGTAGAGATTCTCACCTATTAATAAGCCTCCATTCGGAATTTCAACGTTGGTTCGATACTGTGCACGAGTTTGGTACGATGCTCCGACTAGCTCGGTCACTATCCGACTCCGTTAATCAACCAATCAAGAACAACAGTTTAGCTTTTGCTCTGACAAACAAGGTTCGTCTTAAATCTTACTGTTAAATCTTTTAATTTTTCGCTTTTTCTTTTTACATCGGTTTCTACATTTATACGCTTTCTGTTTAGTTTGGTGTATCTGTAATTGCTTCGATGTTTGAACAAGCTGAAAAATTATATCCCACGGATGATTCTTTGTCTTCGGAATGGTCATCTTTCATAGTACACATCATCGAAATAATTGGTGAAACTCCACCCTGTGTCGCACCTTGTCGACCGATTGCTGCAAATACGCTCAATCAGCATTTAAATCGACTATCTCACTTAAAATGTGGAAGATATACAACTCTGGAACTTCTACTAACTGATGCCAATCCTTCTCGATAGTTGAGCGTTATTAGATATTTTTTTGGCATTTCATTAAAACCTGCTTTTTATTATTATTAATTGAACGACAAATTACATCGCAGGACAGAATCGCAAATATTTTAATACTGTTACATCATTAAAATTAATCAAATATTTCTTGCATATGACTAAATATTTTAGTATAATCGATACCCGAGTTTCACATAGTAAACCTATGCCTTTTGTGTTTATTTCAAACACAATGGTACTTATTATGTTGATGATAACATATTTTTGCTTAATATCCCGTATGATGTTTATAGTTTTTCTTTTCTCAGTTTACTACGTAAAGCAGGTATTGATTATATGCAATGAATAATCTTCGCGTCTTATTTTTCTATTCTCTTTGTTCATCATTCTCTCCCTATTTTCCTCTTTTGCTTCTGTAAAATATCTTTCTAACATTTTTTAATTGAACGTTTAAAGTATATTGATTGAACTTTGTGTCATTGACATCATTCGTTAATCGAATTTGCATCGTAGTTTAATATACTTTGTAAAATCAAACACTTTTTATCGAGAATATTTCTTTCTTGTTTTTTTCTTTTTCCTGTTGTCGTTATTCGTTTCTTTTTTCTTTTTTTTTTCTTTAATATATTCTATTCCAATTTTTTTCAACTCATTTTTTTCCATGGCGAACGGGGAAAAAGGAAGAGTGATAGTCTTTTTATCTTCGTTTGTTTCAAATACACTCGCCAAATAAATGGCAATGATGTACCCATAAATGTGCAGATAAGATTGTGTTGAGGTAACTGGTAAATAATTAATTTCGTGTAAGATTTTGAATCATGCTGTTATAAAGTCATTTGTTAATCAGAATTAATTAATAAGATAATGCTTAATCTCTATGCAAGATTCACATTTTTCATTCGTTTGCGTCATATCTTTGAAAAGCCACAGCAGTCGTATAGCATAATTACGTATGTTTCTATATGAAGAGCTAAAAAGCAATGTTTTTGTGTAACAATTAATATGTTGAAAACTTGAATCGATAAACGTGTATATAATTATAACGTGGACATTACAGAGACACGCGAATTCACTTTGTCCATCGTTTATTCGCCAGTTATTTCACAATATCTGTTCGCAACGATTTAATACATATTTTAAAAGCAGAGTTGTCGAATAAAATATTGCGTACCTAGTATGAGTGGTCGCAAAAATGATGGTGGCAAGTAACGAGGACATGGAAAAGCGATTTAAAATATACGACGATATGGCCTTTGGTGCACAGTATAAACGGTTACTTTTTTTATTGCAGTATATATTTATAAATTCTTATGTACATTTAGCTTGTACATAGAACGACTCTGATGAATGGATGACTTCATATATTTTATAATCGGATGCGAAAAGAAGAGTTTAGTTTTCGCTTCCACGATATAACATTATGTCATTTTTGCAAGAAAAGATAAAAAAATTATACAAATTATCTAAAAAAAAAAAATGAATCGCATTATTTTTTAATGTGTGTAGTGAAATCAACAAGATGATTCGACATATTTGATTTAAAATTAATATATATATGTCGAATTTATATTCAATTATGCATTATGTTGCATTGCTACCCGACACTAATACTCTCTCCTTTTGTAGCATAAGATTTCAAATTTTGCCAGTTACTTTCTCTTCCTATCAAAAATATGTTTCATCATATCTAACCGTACTGCCTCTAAGTTTCACGAGCTTTAACAATCCTAGTAATTTTGGCAAATTTTTGGTCCATGAATTAATTACCACGACACAAATTAGTACTGCGAAACAAAAGAACTGTCGTTTACGTGGTGGACCGAGACTAGTTGAAATTTCATAAGAAACGAGATATATCTTTGTCATTTGTAAAATAATGAACGAAGGATAACCGAGTTGAAGCGAGCACCTTTCGATTCCTTACTCTCGGATAAAAGATATTTGTTGAGACTGTACAAATTTTTTAATCTTTGAAATTAAACTGTATTATAAAGTTTAATTCGCGTTATCCCTTACATATAATCTTGTAAGACATGGATCTTTCTATTCCAATCGCCCAAACAGAAAATATTGTGTACGTACTATACTACAAACAAACGCTGTAACTTTGATATTATTTCATTGAAGGGAATATATAATAAGAAGTGTATAATATTAATTGACAAAGTATCGTTGACGCATACGCGTAGATTCATGATGTACTTGCATACATATATATATATATATATATACATACGTACGTACATATATCGAGTAAAATCAACCGCGAAAGTAATTTTATGTACATAATATCTGAATACGAATAGTCAGTCAGTATACCGTGTGAAATAGTAACTCGATTTCTCTTTTATAGTGCATGTTTCTAAATATAAGTATAGTAAGAAATTCCATAAGGAAAAGAAAAATCTAATATTTCATCTTTCATCATAGATATATTTTTATAGCAACGTCGCATTCATTGTGTTTACACGAGAGATAGTACATAGTAGATACAAATTCAGATATAAGATTATCTTTTTGGAGATAGAGAGAGAAAGAAGATTTCCAGAAAGATTAAAATCATTCAGCATCAATTTTTACCTAACACTAGTTTTGATACACGAATCTCAGTGAAATCGTGTATTGTACATACATTTTTATTGTGATGATCGGCGGTAATGATTCTACTTTAATATGTATACACAGAACTGATATAGTTTAAATTCAATTAAATCGATATAAATCAATAAATGTTTTGCATTCTATGGAACTCGTTATTCGATTACATTTCACGTTATAGTAATAGAAAAAAGCTCAAGAATAGACGTATTGTTTTTACATGAATACGTATATAATAGAACATAATCTAAGCAAATAGAATGTAATGTAATATATAATGTAATAATTGGTACAATTAACAAACTTGATATTGCGCGATTACCGTTAAAAAATATTTAATATCAAAGAGAATTATAAGGAGGCAGGAATATCGATAAAAACATTTCTACAATACCGACGTAGATATTTGTTGCAAAATACTGACATTTGCGGTTCGTTTCTGATTGGCGCTGTTGTTCGACCAACGTTCTTCGGCATGCTACTCGTTGTGATACGGTTATTCATTTAACGAATATTAACTGATACGACGGTTTTCTTTCTCTAGTCCATGCAATTCGTTATCAGTGTTTCCTTAGTTTATTACTTTTACGCGTGAAGGTGCAGCAAATTTTGGTTAATAACTTGACGATTCTTCTCTCTTTAGGAGGTTGTATTGTATTGGCAGGTGTTTCATTGTCATAACGGATGAAATGAATATTTATCTGTGGAAAGGTCGTGTCAGTTTGCCCGAGAAATCACAAGTATTCTTTCTATGGTTTGTGGCACACTATTAAGTTTGCTTGCCGATTGATTTAACATAAGTTATGATCGAACAACATTGAATTTATGGTTACCAAAAGTTCATGCCTTGGTGTGTAAAATTTCAAATCAAATCAGGTAAGTGCTCAGAACAATTACATACAACAAGTTGCTTTATATTCAAATAAAACGTGTAATCAAAGTTAATTACTTCTTTTTTGTAGCATAATTTCCTGTAAAAATTTCATATTTAGAAAAATTTTATGGAGTAACTTGATAACAGTTTCATCGTACTGCTTTGTCCAAACGTTTATATAGTAATTTTATTCTTTTTTTATTTCTTATTGTTTTAATATTATAGCTTGTCTTTTTTAAATCGGTTCTAAAGTTTTATTTGTGTTGGTTAAAACATATTCACATTCATTGTGTTAAAACACAAGACTCAATACGGTGGTTACTGATAAATGACTTAAGTTTTGACTATATTAAGTAATGACTATATTTTTGTTCAATGTCAAAATATTATACAGAATATTCAGTAATCATTTTGTTACATGTAAAACAGTAGTTAGTTTTAACACTACCTGTTAGAATTCTTTCAAAGCATTGTCGTATATGGTTATCTAGAATATTAACTACATAAGATGATTCATTGTAGCTACGTTGATAGTGCAGTAATTATAAGTCATTGATAAATAAACTATTACTAATGAACTATTACTAAAGGAAACTTTAAGATATAAAATGCATACTTGTACAAAGTTATGTTTCTTATAGGGGAGAAAAATGTACAATAGGAGGTAACGATTGGAGAAGATTAAACTATGGCCAATAGGAAAGATAAAGCATCTACAGGTTTCGTAAGTAACTTCAATTTTATAAATTGCAAAGTATATGCGACATCAGCCTTATACAGTAAATGTAACCAAAAATAAGAGAAGAAGATAGAAAGACAGAATTAAGATATTTTTGAATCTTGTAAGATTAGATTTAGTATATTTACAATATTGGAACAATTGACGTAACAAGGAACAAGCACTATAATAAGTTTCACGATAAAATTATGCAATATCGAAATCAAACGATCAGAATGATTCATGAAAAACTACGTGAGAAAATTATGAAATTTCTTGAAATTGAAAGCAGCTTTTTCCAAGTAGAAATTACGTTAGAAATAAACAGCGTTAAGTTGAAACACGAGACACCGATATGTATAGTATACACACATGTTACATTTCCTGCCGTATAATTATCAGTTTTTTTGCGGCGCAATACGATAACGAAGAAGATACTAAATCGAAATATGTTTCAATTCCGAGTGTAGAACATTGTTGCGTTGATTTTGTCAACGTGAATAGGTAAAAGTCGATCGAATTTTCGACCGCTGTAATTGAAAATAAAATTCTATCGCGTATGCGTCACGGCGATTACCTTTCAAGGTAAATTGTTTCACATACTGTAAAGACTATTCACGAAAGCGTAATGCACGACATATAAGATATTAGGACAAGGTAACATACTATGAGGGACACGACAATTTAGTTCGATATACCTTGACTCTTTCCATTTCCACTTTTCGCACTGATTTCTGCCCATATCCTCTCTCATTCTTTTCGTTTCTTTTTTTTTTTTGTCCTCTTTTCCTGCAATTCGAAAAGAATGGAAATTTCTTCAAATATTTCCAAGAGTCTTAATGATTAAAAACCGGTTTTCTCTTCTTCGTCATTCGCGTTCCACAAATTTCAAATATCTTAGATCCTATCGGTTCATTTATCTCCAACGGTTGGCGTGTAAGAGACCGAGAATCGGTGTTTGAAGTACAATAGGAACAGTTGTAGTTGGTTTTTCTGACGCGGGAAAAAGTAGGTAGATAACGAGAGGAATAAATGATGATGGGAAAAAACAAAAATTGAAGGAGGGAATACACCGAGTACTGGAGCTTTGTCGGTCGTTGTAGTGAATTACATCATCGATCATTCGCACAACTGATCTCATCCGCGCGCGTGCGATTCTTTTCTCGCATTGTGTGACTGCGTCGACGTCGTCCTTGTTTATCACGTTCGGCGTTATCAACGAATTGTCGTTGCAGTTTTTGCAGCTAATAAGAAGGCTAGTAAAGCGGAGTCGTATCAACAATGGGCACGTCATACTTTTTTCAAGCCATTAACACGAAGCGGTACTTCAGTCGTTTTTATACGAATTGCAGCAACCTTGAGCTATTCGCGGTTATGACGTACTCGCTTAAACAACGAGGAGAAGTATGACGTAAAGAAAACATCTGACGCGGTCATCGTGGTCGTGACAATCGATTCTTCGTAAGAGTTGCCAAATTGCGATTAAACCGTTTACTTAGTTTCTCGCGATGGAATAAGAGAAATAAGAAATAAGAAGCAGGAAGTAAAAATAGAATATGTTAGCGACGCCAAGGAAATGATCGCGTTTGCGATGAACGTTATAAAGGTTGAAGAAACGGTACCCCGTTTCGTCAGTGTCGGCGAGCGAATCGAGAGGCGCGAATGCGTAAATACCGGTACACGACATGACGTGACGACGGCGATCTATACGGCCGGTCGTGGGCCGTGAGACTCCGCGCCGACTACGCACGCGCGATCTCTCCAATCCGGCGATCGAGCCAACGCAATTCCCAACTTCCCTTCTTTCGGTCCGTTCGGTCTTGATGCCGTTAACTCGATTTTACCTTGCGATTTGATTTCTGTTCGCTCCGCGAGTCAGTGCCTATCCGAGCCGAGGATATGCTCGCACGCGCTTGTCTTGATTCGCTGTATGCACTTGCGATTCCTTATTTTTCCTCGTGTCGCGATTTTCCGATTTGTCACTCTGTAGAACGAGGAACGAAAAATTGCTCTCGAATTTCGAATACGACGTGAATAATTACGTACGGTTGGCTTTATATTGTCGAAAGGTTTTCTTTATCGCGGATAATATCGGCGGTTGAGAAGTGGATGTAATCGCGATAACGTTGGATATAATCAGACCGTGCGGCAGAGAATTTTAAAACAAGTCGCAAAGAAGAAAATCAAGGAGTTTTCCTATGTGGTAAAAGCTGCCAGAAAGCTGATATTCAGAGAGAAAAGTTCCGATGAATCGCGCGGTTGTAGCGCATTGTTACCGTTATCGTGAACGAAAAGATACCAATGATCACAGATTGGGTAAGATTTAAGTCTTAAACGATGAAACGTTGCATGTATTTCAACGAGCGAATAGTCCGAAATAAAAGAAAGAAAAATTTGATGACGTTACACTTTCGATGGAATCGGTAGATGATGTGTGCATCGAAAATGGGAGGTGACATCGGCGCGGTATGTAAATGCCTCACGCGTGTGAAACTTCCGTTCATATTAAAGCATCCGGTCATATTAGAACGACGACAAATGCGACCATTCTATTTTTTTTTTTCTTCTTCTTCTTCTTTATTTTTCTTCGTTCTTTTTTGTTTCAGCTGGACACATGGTTCGGCCGGCCAAAAAAGTCCGGGCGTGGAGCTGGGGTCAGAAGTGGTTCGGGAAACAACACAATACCACGACCCCATTCCGGCGACGATTTCAATGAAATCGAGCAGCAACGTTGTATCATCGAAAGAATGGACAACGAGACGGTGAACGACAAGTTCGAGGAGATGCTGGTGAGTTGTGGTCGATTTCTCGATCGACAAGTGCTATCAGAATGCACTCGGGGATGATATTTTGAGATGATCAAGTTTTCGTGAAAAACAGGCCAACATGAATCTGACCGAGGAGAAGAAAGAACCGTTGCGACAGCAGTCCGAAACAAAGAAGAGAGAGATGCTGGTTTTGCATTACAAAGGCAGCATACAGGAGAATAGGTCAAAATTCGATAAACCGGCGGATTACATACAGTATTTGGCTCAGCCCGATTTGAGCGTCAACAAAATCTACAACTGCATCGAATCGTTGAGGATAGCATTGACGAACAATCCTTTGAGTTGGGTTCAAGAATTCGGTACCAAGGGACTGAAACAGGTTTTAGCAACGCTCAACGAGTGTTATCGCAAGTAAGTATTATTGATAAGAAAAAAAAAAAAAATATCGGTTCGTTTTGTCATAGCATCCGTATTCGATATTGTCCGATTTACGAATTTCTAATATTCGTATTGTTCTATTGCAGTGCCTTCATATATTACGATAGGTAATTTATGTAAAACTACTATTTGCTTTAATTTTTATTAGCAAATTAGAATTTCCTGCATCGTTCCTTTCTTTTTTTTTTTTTTTTTTTTTTGCTCTTAACGTTCGGCGTTAATCTGAGTGCACTTAGAGTATGTATAATAGCGTGCGCGCGTATAGACGCACATCTGTAAGAAGCCAGCAAAAGCTGTACACACGTATACATGTATAACAGTATAATGTATATATATGTGTGTGTGTGTGTGTAATATACATTTATAGACGAAATCTATATTAAATTGACCTTTTTTAACGTAGCTTTCTTTTTCTTTTGTTATTTGATTTTAAAGTATATTTTCAGTTCAATAATTAGCGTTGAGAAATAAAACCCGTAATGTCAACTCGCAATTAGTTTCTAATTGCATGATGTTCTGCCTGTGTAATGCTCCGTATAATAGCGCTGGTCGACTAGTCGAAAATCAAGAGCCATCCGAAATTAGTTTGTTCGAATATTCGACAATAATATATACAAACACGATTCGACATTTCTTTTCGAGTAGTTGGCTCGACAATGGCTTATCGGAATCTCCACTTTTATTTCATCTTCTTTTTCTTTTATTTTATTCATTGAAACAAATTTGACAATACTGAGGTAATAACGTTTATATTCTGTAACACACAGTGACAACCGGTACGAGCGAATACAGTACGAATGCATCCGATGTCTGAAGGCTATCATGAACAACACCGTTGGCATAAAGGAAATGTTGGCTCATCACGAAGCGCTCACGATCGTGGCTAGATCGTTAGAGCCGACCAAACCATCCGTTATGTCCGAAACTGTGAAACTGCTCGGTGCAGTTTGCCTTATTTCAAGCGACAGCCACAAGAAAGTTTTGGACGCGATCACCATGAACGGGGAATTCAAGGGGAGAGAAAGATTTTTACCGATTGTACAGGGTCTTATGAACAAAAAGAACGAAAACTTAAGGGTACGTTCCTTTTACTTTATCTCTTTCGTTTTCTCATTCTCTCCTCCCGTGTTCAGAATTATTGTTGGAACGTATCTGATCATGCGTTCTTATGTTAGGTGGAGTGCCTTCAACTCATCAATTCCATCATTTCTTCGGCCGAAGAATTAGACTTCAGATTGCATTTACGAAATGAAATCATGCGGGTCGGCTTGGCGGATATTTTAGAAACATTGGAGAAAAACGAATCTGAAGATCTGGCTAGACATCTGAAAATTTTCAACGAACACAAGGAGGAAGATTACGAGGAGTTTGTTCAACGATTCGATCATGTTCGATTGGAATTGGACGATGTGAACGACTGTTTCGAAGTAATTAAAAATATGGTGATGGAAACGTCCGCGGAACCATATTTTCTATCGATACTTCAGCATCTTCTGTTCGTTAGGGATGACGCTCTGGTGAGGTAGGGAAGAGCTACGACTTTTTGCATGCATTTTCTCATCGATGTCATTTGTTTTTCTCTCCTTTCCTTTCCTCTCCTTTGCTTTTCTTTTCTTTTCTTTTTTTTTTCTCCAACAGGCCGGCCTACTATAAATTGATAGAAGAATGCGTGTCGCAAATAGTGTTGCACCGTTCAGGCTGTGATCCGGATTTTAGCGCGACCAAGCGCTTTCAAATCGACGTTCAACCCTTGATCGACACGTTGGTCGAGAAGTCACGGGCGGAAGAAGAAAGGCGATTGGTCGAGCTGTCGCAAAAATTGGAAGAAGCGATATCTAGCAAGCAAGAAGCGGAAGCGAAACTCCAACATGCGGAGAATAAAATTAGGGAGCTGGAACAAGGAGGGTCGAGACCAACCGGTGGTAATGGGGTGAGTTTGTCATCGAGTTTGTTACTTCAGTTTATACTCACGTCGCAAACTCATGAGTCATAATTATCTTTTGATTTACACGGTACTTCAACGTACAGAAAATAAAGTGTGCACCGGAAATGAATCCTCCACCACCTCCGCCACTGCTGCTTCCAAATAGAAGCGGACCAGAAGCGGGAATGCCACCGCCACCGCCGCCACCACCAATGCCAGGTTTTGGTGGACCGCGTCCGCCTCCGCCGCCTCTTATGCCTGGATTCGCAGGACCTCCACCACCACCCATGCCTGGCATGCAATCAGGACCAGTACCTCCACCGATGCCAGGGGGAGGTCCAGCACCACCGCCGATGATGCCTGGATTCAATTTGAACGTGAACGCGGCATTGCAATCGCTTCCTTTAGGACTGAAACCGAAGAAAAAGTGGGAAGTCGATGCACCGTTAAAAAGAGCGAACTGGAAACCGGTGAATATCAGTTTTTTCTTTCTTTTCCATCTTTTTTGTTTTTTAACTAAAAGATTTATTAAATCGTAACACATATCGTAGATCTTACCAAACAAACTTACCGAAAAATCATTTTGGATAAAAGTGCAAGAGGACAAGTTGGCCAGTCCTGACATATTGGACGGCTTGGCCCAAAAATTCGCATCGAAACCAAGCGGAAAGAAAATCGACGATGTCGTGGACAAGTAATTCGACTGCCAATAATTTTCTTAATTTAATACAATTCGATTATCCTGTTATTAAAACATGCGACACTGAAAATCTTCATCATGATTATTGTTCCGTTTGTGTGCAGGTCAGCTCCATCGAAGAAAGTGAAGGATTTGAAGGTTTTGGATGGCAAAGCTGCGCAGAATATCCTTATACTTCTTAATGGTACTTTAAAGCACATGCCATATGAAGAAGTCAAGTCTTGTCTACTCAAATGCGAAGGTCCCGTCATCTCGGACAATATACTTCAAGGGTTGATACAGTATTTACCGCCACCAGATCAACTGTTGAAACTACAACTTTACAAAGATCAGTACGACGATTTGACAGAAGCCGAACAGTTTTGTATTACTGTGAGTGGAGTTAAAATGTCCCAGTTAAGTTCTCCAAACATTTAAGAAAACATTGAAATATTCGAGTCTGTCTGTACCATAGATATCGACGATCAAGAGATTATTGCCGAGACTGAGATCGTTAAGTTTCATGCTACGATACGAAGAACTGGTGCAAGACGTAAAGCCAGACATAGTAGCGGGTACAGCAGCTTGCGAAGAAGTAAAAGGTAGCAAGAAGTTTGCCAAGATTCTCGAATTGATTCTGTTACTTGGCAACTACATGAATTCCGGCTCAAAGAATGGCCAAGCTTTTGGATTTGAGATTAGTTTTCTTACCAAGGTGTGTGTGTATATTTCATCATTAGATCGTACCAGTGGAAGACAGTTGTTTGCATACGATCAATCGGTCTTTAATTTTCAGTTAACAAGCACAAAGGATGTCGATAACAAACAGACTTTGATGCATTATTTAGTTTGTACGATAGAGCAAAAATTCCCGGAATGTCTTAGCTTTTCGGAAGAACTGGCACACGTGGACAGAGCTAGTCGTGTTTCATTAGAAAATGTACAAAGGACATTGCGACAAATGGATTCCAACATTCGAAATCTCGAACAAGATTTATCAAATGCCAAAGTTCCACAATCGGATAACGATTTGTTCTTGCACGTTATGGGTGTATCCTTTTTTTCTCTTTTATATATTTCTTTCTATTATATTGTTATAGTGATTACTTTACATTCATACACATATCGATTTTTCTTAATTATCGTATGATCGATTCACAGCCGTTTGCGAAGAAAGCTCGAGAATCTTACGAAGTTCTTCAAAATATGTTTAAAAATATGGACAGCTTGTACTCGGAAATATCGGAATTCTTTTCTTTTGACAAACAAAAGTACACAATTGAGGAATTCTTCAGCGATGTAAAAACGTTTAAAGACGATTTCACGGTGAGTAAAATGGTAAGGAAAATCGGCTCGTTTTTACCACGCGTTTCTCTTACAGCACGCGCAGAAAGAAATAATAAAGCTGCGGGAGGGAGAGGAGAAACAAAGACGAGCGAGAGAAGCGCGAGAAAAAGCGGAAGCGGAGAAAGCAGCTCGGGCTGCGCGAAAACGAGCGCTCGTCGACATGAATGCTCACGAAACGCAGGAAGGTGTCATGGATAGTTTAATGGAGGCTCTCCAAACTGGTTCCGCGTTCAGTCGACCGGATCAACGACGTAAACGTCAAACACGCGCCGCTGGTGGTAAGTTTTATAGGTCTGCATACGCTTCGACGAAATCTACGAAGGAGGAGAAGTTGTTGCTTACTCAGTTGTACGAATCGGGAGAAGCCGAGCGACCCGCTCTTCCAAATCCAAATCAAACCACTGCCGCCTTTCTTCTTTGTGATCCAGTAATCACGAACTTGGCAAAGTCCGATTTCACACGTTACACGACACCGGAAGAAAATCAACATCTCTATAAACGTTCGTTACTTGATCTTGCCATGAGAGCACCCAAACGAAAGAAATTTCTTTCTAGAGTCAGTTCGTTTAACAAACACAGACAAACGGAGATCAGCTGCAAGAAAATACGCGTCGATCAATCGATGTTCGAGGAGACTCCGAAACGAGAGATTTCTGTAAGAAGGTCACGAAACTTCGATGAGATCTCAAATTCATCGACTGATTCTGTTCAACGTGTCGTCGTGTCCTCGTCGATGAACACGGTCGTGTCGTCCTCGTCTCATGGATTCGTGCTAGACGAGACGAAGAAACGCACGTTAACGTGTGTCGAAACTCGAGCATCGAACGATCCATCGCGACGCTCGAACTCGGAACTTTCACCCTCTTTATGTCAGACGATTTTAGTAGGCAAAGCTCTAAAGATTAGTCCCGTGAAACAGCGACGCGTCATCGTTGGTAAGACACGCAAGAGAAACAATATCGTGCGTCGTTCTGTTAAAAGATGTAGATTGAGACATAGAAGATTGCCGATCGGTGGCGAAGGAATAAAAAAGTCGTTCGGTTACATAGGCAGCCCGACGAGCGAAAGCATTTCGCTGGTTGAAAATGGTTGTACGTCCGATAGTACCGATATCGTGTCGAACAGAATATCAAAATCTATGGATGATATCGCGGAAAGAATCAGCAAAACAATCTCTTCGCCGTTGAGGTTGATTCAAATGAAAAATTTGGACAGTGTCGCTCGTTGGAAGGACGTCAATGAAAATAATCTATCCGTTCAATATTCAAGTGGTCAGTTTACGATTTTTGAACATTCCGTTCGGTCTGAGACCGCGAATTCGAGCAAGAGAGCAACCGAGCTGAATGAACTCGCTGTCCAAGTGCCTTGTCACAACAACGCCATTATCGAATCTGAAATGTGCGACAACCATAATATCTTTCATCGATTAAGAGTCTCGAATAACGCGTTGAAATTTTACTCGATGTTTGCGCGCAGAAAGGAAGCAGGAGTGAACTTGTCAGCTGAACCAAAACACGATAATACGCTGTCGATCGCAGTTGAAAACGTTCCAACAAAGAGAAAATTTCAGAAACGAACTTGGCAATTTTGGTAGACGGGATGTAGAACGTTTGGTGTCGTTATCGTTGACGTTATCGCGATGACGTTAACATGACTCACCACGATACACGACTACGACGCTTTTACGGTGTGCTTTTACGCATTCTTTTTAAATATTTTTTTTTTTTTATAACACGACAAGACTGAATCTTACCTCATCGCTTTTGTTCTTATTCTCGTTTTATTATACTTTTATTTTTAATTTCTAACGTTTAGACCAGCGTCGAATTGTATTGCGATAACGAGAACAAATGGGTCGCAATTATTTCCGACTGTATTGTGTCTTTTTCCTTTCTCGCTTTCCATCTCTGATTTTTCACCTCTCGCCTATCACCTTTCGGAAAAATCATCGTTACCTCGACGACTGATCGACGACAGACTTTGCTAGTCAATTGAAAGACTGAAAAAAAAAGAAAGAAGAGAAAAAGCACGTAGCATATCGTTTTAATTTTAGTTTTAATTTACATCTATTTACGTCTATTGGCTGTGCTATACGTAGACACGACGGAGGAACAATGCGCGTACACCTGTAATCGATCACTTGTAATCGCACTCGTTGTAATTGTCGCAATTTTTAAAAATTAATAAAGAATATTTTCTGCATTATCGATCAGTATTTAAACTATTTTCGCTGAAACAGTAGCTGATCTGACTAACAGTAACAGGTGATTCTAATCGAGATCGAGTCACGCACATAACACGAGCCACGAATCAGGTTAATATAGCGCGTAGTAAGTGTACGAAAGACGGATACAAGCGACGTATATGTTTCTTTTTTACAGCAGAGAGAAGAGCTCAACTTAATAGAAGTCGATCGCGTACAGGATTAGTCGGGACTGGTTTACTGGGGAGGGAACTTTCAACGTAAGTATTTAGACACGTAAGAAGCCTATTTGGAGATCTTCTCGCGACGATGTGTGTTCACGTATCGTGTCACGATACGCGAATACGATACTGATCCTGAATTGCGAGAAGAATTCACGGCGGCGAATAAAATCGGTAAAAAAAAAAAAAAAAATTGATGGATTTATTAAATAGATAAATGGATAGAAAGAAAGAAAAGACGAACATCCGGGAAAGGATTGCTTCCCCGAAATAATACCATGCCTAATAATCGTTGTTGCAGAGAACTATTAAGCTCGGCATAATCCATGGAATATCCTGTTTCCGTCCTAAACTCGAAACTGTGATGGATCGATTATTTTGTTTGATCAATAAACAAAAAGAGCGGTGTAAGGTATTGGTTGTAAAGGAAGAACGACGATTACAAATTTTTGCGAGTTTACGATTAATTTAGCAAAGTCTTCCTATTGCTGACTCAAGTGATTGTTTCGTAGGTATAATTATGTGCAACGCCACGTTGAACGTTTCGACGCGACGAACGAACGAACGAACGAACACGTGTGAAAGAGTAGTTTTGTAACGAATTTTCTACTAAATCTTTTCATATCTCGAACGATCTATTTTTTAAATAAGTTTCTTTGCTACGAAGCTCGTGTTTTTACAATTGCAAAGTCATCGTTTTTAGTGAATCGTTATGTCCAAAGACAGCTAATCTCTCGGTGCACGGTGATCGATCAGCCCTGTTCAATCGCGGGAACAGGCGTAATCGAATCTTTGTTGACTCGTTGGGAAACCTTTGGAAAACCGTGCCAAATCGATGAGACGCCGGAGGAAACTGAGAAGGAGGAATCGTGCGATGTTGCGCAATTCTGCGCAAAAGCGTTCAAACGCGGAGGAGGGAATTCAACATTGTGTAAAAAATATTTCAAAACACACGTTTTACAAAACGGAGAAGACGGCACGTTAGTTGATTGCGTTGATAACGAACGACCAATTTATTTTTCGAATCTCAAGTTCGACAATTGTTTATATTGTATGTACCAATACGTCTGATCCCAAAAGCAAATTTGTATCTATATTGTGAATATGTGAATTTAGATAATACCAATACATTGCGATCAATACAATCGAACGTAGTGTGTTCTTTTTCTACTTTACTACCACGATACAGAGAGAAACACCTAAACGAGAAGGGAGTGGTAAGCAGCTTCCAAATGGAAGAATATCGCGTAAACGTGATTCGTGTCTGAGCGACGATCAGTATCGCAAATTGTGTCGCAAGCCTGACATATACGTACATACGCGTGAAAGCATTCGCGCGAACGCTATCGATCCTCGCGAAGAATCTCTTGCGAATCGCGTCGACGACGACGAGTAACAGTCAAGTGAAAGAAATATCAAAGATCGCATCGAATCGGAATGAAATACTGAATTATTCACTATATATATGTGTGTGTATATGTATGTTCGCTCGTAGTCCTTTGGATCATCACTCGAGTAACGAACGAAGAGAGAGAAAGAGAGAGAGAGAGAGAGAGAGAGAGCCCTGCAACCGATGTGGTATTTCGTGCGCGCACGCACGCACGCAGGCACGAGTGATGGTGGCCATGGCGTCATTATACCTATACTCGCGCACACCTGCGGGAGAATGGTCGAAGAATCCATGTGCGAGTAGGCGAGGTCGCGCGTATTCGTCGCAACCAGGGGACCGATCCCTGTGTCGGATAAACGAGTGTTGTAACGCAGTCGGCAACGAACGACAACCTGGAAGCACTGGAGCAAACCATTTTTCTCTACCGTGTGGACGTTCTCGATGCATCGATCGCGAACGTCCCTTCTTCGTTGACACAGTTGCTTTCCGCTCGTTTCGAAGCAGAGCCTGTGCGCCGACACGTCAAAACGCGGCGTGCGGCGTTTACGTTGTGGAACGTGTTTGAAAACTGTGGCACGTGAGCACGTAACCGCACGAGTACGCGATCGCGAGTGGCTGACCCGTTTGACGACATTTCCAGCGTCGAAATATCTTTGACCGATGGCTCGTGCTGTAGTTTCGTCTAGCCTCGATACCGAGAAGGTTTCGGCATCCGCGCGAACAGCGTCGAACGGAGGAGTGTGCAGTCTCGATTATCAGCTGGACGACGATCGGTTGATGCTCCAGTTTGGATCGTCCTCCCTTTTCCTTCGAGTCGATCCGTATCACGGTTCAGTCACGCGAGCCAGCCGTTTTATAAACATTCCACGGCTACGATTATGAGCACGTCGGTCCAAGGATACAGGAGAGGGAAACATTGATATCGTGAACATTTTGAGTCGATCTCGGATAGTACGACACGACCGAGCGTGTCGTGTGTTTTCGCTCTTCCAAGGTGAAACGTGCTGCGCGCTCGATAGAATGCAAATACGCGCTGGATAGAGTACAATGAACATACCCATCGTGTCGGGAGATATCGTCGAAGACGATATCCACAAGCCACGTTTCGTTAGGGTAAGTATCGCGTCGAGTTCATTAAAATATTATTATTCGCACCAGTCGGACCGTACTGCGCGAGTTTACACTCAGGCACATGATGTAGCGACTTGTAAACGCGACTTAATCGTCACTTAATTCCATCATCGTTGTTTATCTCTTTGTATTTAAGCATGGTGGGGAAAAGTGTACACGAGTACCAACAGATCCATTGTTCAATTTGTTCAATCTCGTTAAATCGGGAATTGAGGGAATATCGTGTCCCAATGCGCATTAAGATTTCTAGAGTACATGTACATACGTATTTTAGTTTAATTTAGTTCAATACTGTATTGCATACAGTCAACCAATCGATCGTAACGCGCTCGTACGATTTCTTCGTTCGATTGCACGCCATCTTTCTGCCATTAATCGAACAACGACGATACGCGTTCCTGCCTCCCGCAGGATGATTAAAATACACACATATATAGAGCGCGCGCTGATCACGGTAAAACGTGCGAAACACGTTTGAAATTGTAACAACTCGTGATCATTGCTCGCGTTTCATAAACTATCTTAAAATTAAGCGCCAAACGATCTATCGTTTAGAAACTAAATATCAATCCAGAATAAGACGATTCACGATATATAGTTTGAAAATAAAAAAGAAAAATAAATCGTTTGAAAAGTGAAACGATAGATCTGAGGGAGAATCTCGATCTATTGTAAGATAAGACTATTCGCGATACAGTCCGGAAAAAAAAAATATAATCTATAAGGAATTTCAGAGATTTGAAAATCGAATTAATTTCGGAGAATTTCACCTAACTTAAAACGCAAATGCGAGCAACGTATCGTTGATTACGTAATTATCAACATCTGTATATTGATTGTACGGATGTTGCAAGACGAACAATTTCGAATGGGAAGATTTCGCGGAGAACGAAATATTTGCACGATCGACGAATTCGCGAATCGATGCTAGTACGTACGTACATAGATTCGAAACTCGTCTGGCGTGGCTGCAGAGATCGGCACGCGCGCGCGCGCAAATGGTTTCGAGCGTTCGCGACAAAGTATGAGACTAGGGGAACGAAACAATCCGACGATGGTCGAAAGAGGTCGAAGCCGAGCGGACCGCGACGAGTCGGAGCGAAATTTACCGAAGGGGGAAAGGGGCCTGATCGGTCGTCAACTGAGAAAGGTGAGAAATCGTCCCGGGCTGTGTTGAACGTGCGCACGCGCGTGAGCTTCGATCGATGCGAGACACAAACGGTGATCCGTGAATCCTCCCGGTCCGATCTTTTCTTCTCTCCTGTTCTTTCTCGCCCGCTGTATCTTGCTCCCCTCCTGCCACCAACCCCCCTTTCCCTCTCGCTGGTTCGTTTCATTCTCCCTCCTCTCCGCGAACGGAACACCGTTCGTCGGCCCTGGGAATTCCGCTTTCCCGTAGAAAAGAAACGCATCGCGGAAACATCGAACGCATTTCTAGAGCTCTGCAACGTTTCCAACGTATTCGTACGCGCGCGAGTGGAATGTGAAGAAGAGAACATTGTTTTCCGTTGATTTATACGTACGGGGTGTTCCAATCAATTATGGAGCCAATAAACATGGATCTAGATTTATCGTTGTTCGACGTGCGCGTGATCGAGAGACGTCGATCATTCTGAATCGTTCGCTCGGATGGGGAAGTTGATTTCCCGAGGAGTTAACGGCAATTTCTATCTGTTGGTATCGAGTTGGTGAACGAGTTGGTTCCAAGAGCAGGGGCAGCAGAAAATTCTAGAAGCTCTTGGAGCTCTTCTAAGTTTCGTCGAACGCTCGTATCCAGATTCTTCTTTTCGTGTCCAGACACTCGGAATGATGCTGATCCTTCCGGATTTAAGGTTGCAGGTAAATCGAAATCTTTGGTTCGCGTTGGTTCGCGATTGACTATGAAGGACCAACCGGGGAAGAAACCGTCGTCTCGTCGTAACTGTCGAGGGAATCGGCAAAAACCGCGCGTGTGAATAGTTGAAACGAGAAACGGAAGAACGAGCGAGGGCGAGGAGCAGCGGGCGAAGGCTGCATTTCCTGTTTGAACGCGAGCGTAAACAGCATGCCTCGAGTCCGGTAGAGCGTGCCTGGTCCGCTGAACTCGAGCGGCGATACACCACGCGTAACCTGCAACGCGTGGAAGGTGGAACGCCGCAACGCCGAGATATATAATACCCGGCGAGAGAACCGCGTCCAGAGCGTTACATTCACTTCCCTCGTATTTCCTTAACACACTCGAGACGAAGCCGAACGTGTACTTTTTATATTTCTATATTTTATACTGTGCTTTTTATATTTCTATATTTTAGATTATACAGGATTATAGTTTCTTTGCGTGTATCCATCAGACTCGATACGTCGTCCACTAAAAAATGTTCAACATCGGTTAAACGAATATACACCGTCTCGAACGTGTTAACCCGTCATCCATCGGTCGCCCCACGAGCAGTCGGAATTCGAAACAATATATACCGCCAACGCGATTTGTTTTGAATTTGTCTTTTTTTTTCTTTTTTTTTTTTTTTTAATTTGATCGAGAATCGTTCTCGAGCGATTCGGATGGAGGTTGAAAACAAGTCCCGTTAACGTCCCGCATCTTCGCGTCAAACTCGTTCTCTCCGATCGTTTTCTTCGCGAGGAGATGGAACGCGATAGCCCAGTAACTACGACGACGGTAAGGCCTCCGACCGCTTTCCTCTTTTCTATTTCTCGAGACGGCTTCCTGCGAACGCGGAACCGACCACTGGTTGGCGAACGAGCGGCGAGTGATAATCGACGAGCGAAGAGAACGTTCGATTCGTGGATCGGTCAGTGGAACCGGGAGAATCGGTAATCGAGCACGAAGCACGTCGACCTTAAAATTACGGTGCCTGCGTAGCAGCCGCACCCCGCAATAAAGATACCTGGAGCGTTATTCCACTCCCCACTATAATTCGCGTGCACAGTTTCTTTCCTTTCACCGAGAATCGAGCGGCACCGGAGGAGTCGGCCAAAGCTTCGGGATCGCGCGAGATAAGCCAGAAGACATTTTTCTCGCGAAACGCGTTTCCTTCCTCTCCTTTTATTTTCGTTATCGTTCGACGATCTTTGCGATAAACAGAAAAGATTCGTTGACCCATTCTGACTCGCGGTGAGTTCAACGATGTAACGAGTCGATCGTCGATGATTGTGCGGAATCACAGCCACATTGTGGGGATCGTACAAGTCAGTTTTCACGTTGCTGTCAATTATGATTGCCGCGCTGTCGAGTCGTGCATTGTATTTGGCCAACAACAAAGTCGCGAGATGGGTTAGACGAAACGCGGAATCTCGCGATCGGCATCCGTTTCTTCCGTACCACTCGCAGTACAAAACTGGCATAGCGGAATAGCGATCGAGACCAACAATGTGGCTGCGAAAGCGAGTACCATGTTGAAGTGGACTTGCTACGCGGCACTGTCGAAGAATCGCGCGTCCCAGCGGCCGACTTCGTTGGACGAGCGAGAGAGGAGGACCGACTGCGGGAATGCGTCGTCGCGGTATTTGCGAATAGAAAAAGGTTGTTCCTGTCGGTTGCGAGAATCCTCGACGAAAAAGTGCCTCGGGGTGAGAAATATACTCGAATCGCTCGTTCTTTTTGCTTTGGTCGATCGGTCTTGCGTTTGCAACTCGTGCGTTTCCAATCGAGACCGAGCTCTCCTGTCGATGAAATAAATAAAATTCCAATCTTATCGTCTGTTGGTTCGTTGCCTATTTCCTATAAGCGACAACCTTCAGCAGCAACATTTCCAGCGATTTGCAACCAATACGTTCAATTCTGTGTGGTTGGTGCAGGGCTCCGATCCTAGGGTGGCCACGTGTCGAGGAAAGCTGCAGAACAAACGAAGCAAACTGAATCAAGAGATCAACAAGGAGCTTCGGTTACGAGCCGGCGCGGAGAACCTCTTCAAGTATGTACTTCTTTCTCTCGTAGGATATTTGTATCCGATTCGCCACTGGCCACGTATATTTACGCGTGCTTTACGTTTCAGGGCGACGACCAACAGAAAGTTGCGTGAAACGGTTGCGCTGGAACTGAGTTTCGTTAATTCGAATTTGCAGTTACTAAAGGAACAGCTTGCCGAACTGAACAGCTCGGTCGAACTTTATCAGAATGTCGACAGGTGAGACTATCATTCTCAGGATAACGGTCCCGCTCCATCGAATCGACTTAACTTCCCGTGTCTGCGTTTCCATTTTCAGCGAGGAACCGGCAATGCCAATGATACCACTGGGACTGAAGGAAACCAAAGACATCGACTTTCGAGATCCGTTCAAGGTGAGAGAACGCCTTACACCTTGCGGCTTTCATTCGAGCGGCGGTACCTCCGAATTGTCGTCGCTGCTGCTGCAGATCTTCTCCTCCTTCGTCTTCGGACCATTTTCAATTTGATCGTCGACGGTCGATCGGGCGACTATTCTCGAGAAGTCCAAGTCGTTTGCGACTGGCCCGATCTCCAAGTATTCGCGCACGCTCGTCGTCGATCGTCGTTCGATCGTCGTCTTGCGTCGGTCGATCGTTTCCTTTTTGACCGTGTCTCTGTAGTTTGGCAGGATCGTACGTAACGGGTTTAAGCGCGGCATCGTCACCACCAATTTGCCATTCGTCGTGTTTCTTCGAGCCGTGCTCTCGTTCACCGATACCTCGCAGGGCAACGTCAGCTGCAGTATCTTTCCCTTGACCGTAACACGCACGTAATCAGGATTCACGTCCACGTCGACGTAGCAAGTGTCTAAATATCTGAAATCGCATTGGATTTCGTATTCGAGTCTGCTTATTTGTCTCGTTAAATCTTAAAGCTACTTAACGTACTTAAACAGGGTTACTTCCAAGACGATGTCGCGCTGCTCCTCATCCAATTTAAAAGGTACCTTCGGCTGATTCATGTTGTACGGTTTGCCGTCTGAGTCGAACAGCTTCAATTTGTAAGTGATTCGCGGTTCTGTTCTTCGATTTCTTTCCCGGTTTCGTTGTTCCTCCTTTCGCATGAACCGTTCAGCAATGGCGACGCGTTCCTCCGGCGTGTGACGACTAGTTCGATTCCAAAACTGCTCGTCATCTTCCTCTTCCTCCTCTTCCTTCTCTTCCTCTTCCTCTTCTACTTCTTCTCCTTCCACTTGCTCGTTTTTCTCTTTCTACGAACAACGAACACAATCAAGTACGTATTTGCCCAAATCGAAGCATGTGCACTAAAAAACGATAATTCTCTTACTCGATTTGATTTCGTGGCTCGTTCGCGGTAATCGATTAATTCCGTTTCCCTTATTTTCTTGTATCTCGCGTAACCTCGTATGATCTCACCCTCGACCACGGCGTAGTTTTGCAATGCTTTTATACGTTCGGATCTTTCAATTGGCGTGCCGTCTAGCTCCTTCAGTTGCATCAGCGTCGCGATCGTGTATTCCCTGTATCCTTCGTAATCCGCGCACGGGTTCCCCATCAAGAATAGCTGTTCCAAGTGTTCGTTGCATCTGCGATACACAAATTCGCGTAATGTGAATTTTTAATAACGCGAATTCGTATTTCTGAGAAAATGGGAAATTATTGTACATATCAAAAGTTGCGATATAATTTTAAATATTGTATTATACTAATATTATATATATTTTTTATTCAAAATACATAAAAATTCGCGGACTGATCATGATCCTAAACAAGAAACCTTAACGTTTTAATCCCTCGGAGATTGCCGATGAAGTTTACGGTTAGGTCCAGCTTTCTCAAGCTCTCGAGCCCTTCCAAATTTTCAATCGCCTCTATGTTGTTCAACGCTAAATTCAAGTACTCCAACCTCTTCAATCTGCCCAGGTTCTCGATCCTCGATATAAGATTGTTCTGAAGCAACAGAATTCTCAAATGCCTGCACGTTCGGTCGATCAGCTCGATCTTCTCGATGTTCTCTTGGTGCAAGGCGATCTCCTCGAGCGTCGAGATCTCGCCCTCGTTGTGCTCCGAGCGCTTTCGCAATAAATCGAGCGTGATTCTTGACATTTCGCTCTCGCGGAATCCACGAACGACGAAACGTCCTCGCTGTCGCTAAGCGGCGGTGGCGCGTATCGACTCAACACGCGCCCGATTGTCCGTCGTTTCTCCCCCTCTCTTTTCGTCTCTCGCTGCCCCCTTCTTCCGTTTCACTGAAACATTGTTCGTTGCAGGACTTCATTCTCGAACACTACAGCGAAGACGGAGCCAATTACGAGGAGGCAATCGTGGATCTGATGGAAACTAGGCAGGTGAGCTACGCGAGCAAGATCGTACGATTACTCGATCCAAAGGATCGACCGACGATAATCTTCAACAATTTTCTCATTGTTCGAAAGGCAACGCGAACGCCGACCAGAGACGCAGCAGGCATCGCGTTGCTGTTGCGCTACTACAATCAGCTGTACTTCATCGAGCGAAGATTCTTCCCGCCTGATCGAAGCCTGGGCATCTATTTCGAATGGTTCGATTCGTTGACAGGTGTACCGAGCTGTCAGCGAACCGTCGCATTCGAGAAAGCTTCGATCTTGTTCAACGCAGCCGCCCTGTACACCCAGCTGGCCGCGAAACAGGATCGTCTGTCCACGCGCGGCTTGGATCAGGCGATCGACGCGTTCCTCCGAGCCGCTGGTACCTTTCGTTACATACACGAAAACTTTACCAACGCACCGAGTATGGATCTTGGGCCGGACATGCTCGAGATGCTCGTTCAACTGATGCTGGTAACGACGTTGCGTTCGTAGCCGTAGCGCGCGCTTCGAAATTCGCCGCAAACCAACCGTTCGATTACGATCGATGGAGAGCGGCGCCGCGGCCGGGTTTTGGGGAGGGAAACGTAGCTGAAGCACGATCTGACGCGCTTGTGCGTCTTCTTTTCTCTCGTTTCAGGCCCAGGCGAGGGAGTGTCTGTTCGAAAAGCTGGAGCTTCAGTCGAAGGACGGGAGAAGGAACATCGACGTTTCGTTGGACCTCGCGCAAGAAGCGTCACAGGTAGCGGCCGACAAAATTTTACGTACGCGTAAATCTAATACGCCTATATATATATATATATATTCAGCTTGGATCCATTTGCGAATCGGACGTTACTCTAACGGCGTTTCGATCGCGTTAGGTTGCAGCCGTTTATAACGACGTCCACGGATTGATCTCGCGCGAGCCAGTCCGCGACTACGTCCCGGAAACCTGGATCTCGTTGATCTCGGTGAAACGCGAGCATCACTTGGCTCTCGCGCACAAGCACCTTGCGCTTGGGCTGTTCGATCGACCGGTTACCGAATGGCGAGCGGAAACGAAACTGGCGCTCGAACACGTGCAGAGGAGCGACGGGAAGACGCAGCTGGACGTGATCGTGCCACGAGACGATAATGAAAGAAAGTTACTGGGTACGTGGTCAGTTGGTGTGAAATTTCAATTTCCTTTTCCTATTGCTTTCTCACTCCTTCTAGCACCTAGGCTGTGGCTTCCTCGCTTAAACAGAATGTGCGAACGGAACAAGTGAAATATTTAATTGTTATTGACACTTAAGGTCGATAAGAATTGAGTCGAGGGACATTTATACTTCTACCCTACTTGTACGTACCTAGTTTTATACGACACGAAACACGTACCGTTTCAGCGAAAGCACATCTCAGAGAAGCTTTGGTTTTACACGAAGAAAGTCAGAGGCTGCAGAGGATGTGCAGGGACCTGAAGGCGAAACAGGCGCTTGCCAAAGTTTTGAAAAGAGTACAGGAGTCGACGGTGGAAGATTACAACGGTATTGGGGATGAGGACGACTTCCGAGGATTGTTGGATCCCCCGGATATTATAGGTACGATAGGAGAAAATGGCAAGATCGTTTAATCACTAATGACACTGTACACGATAAGACACGATAAGATGTGTATCGTTTTCCCTAATGCAGCGTCTACAAAGTTTCAATTGAGTATCACTCAGCCAGATTTCGGACAACACGGAGTGGAAGATCTTTTCAGATCGTTGGGTCCGGTCGCTATATTTTCAGCTAAAAGACATTGGACCGCGCCACGATTGATACAACTCCAACGAGGACCCGACGGCGAGGGATTCGGTTTCAGCGTTCGGGGAGACGCTCCTGTAATAATAGCCGCGGTCGATCATAATTCGTTGGCCGACGTAAGTGCAGGCACGAATTGTCTAGTCAAGCACCCTTTTCTTTCTTTCGTTTGGCAATACTTACATGCTCGAATTGGTTTCATTCTTCAGTTGGGTGGCATGAAGGAAGGTGATTTTATAGTAGGTATCGGCGACAAAGACGTCAAGTGGTCATCTCACGAGCAAGTGGTCCGACTTATCAAGCAATCTGGTGATTTTATAAATTTAAAATTGGTCACGCCGATGGATAGAAATTACTTGAAGGTAAAGACAAATGCGGGCAAGATTGTTCGTTCAAAGAAACGGTTTCAAAGAAAATAATCGGCGGCTTGTTACCGATTGCAGAAACCGGGTAAAATTAATCAGCAAGATAAGGGAAGCGTTTCAGCAAGTAGCTCTTCCGGGATTTCGTCTGGTCAGCCGAGTCCTGCCGGTTCCGTTACCACCGCTCACGTAGCTAAGAAACTACCATGGAACCCGTTCAAAAAGTCGACCACGCAGCGCGACAGTAGGGACCTGACGTTCGACAATGTAATCCTTAGATGACTGCTTGGATGTTGTACAATTTCGGTTTGTTGCAATTGGAATTTTCAACGAAACGAGCGGATCTCGATAATCGGAGCTCGGAGATATTTGCCGCTACGCTTCGAAATTCAAACCTTGGTTCGACGGTAACTCCCCGCGAAATTGTAGGATCATGCTATCCCATTGCAACGTCTCTCAGCTCGCTCGACAATTCTGTATAATATCATATCTTTCGAATACGTAATGAAGGTACGCTCGAAGTACTTTACATTGCTTTCAAAGTACAGGGGTAAAATAAAAAATAAATAGTTTCGACAAACGAAATATGACACTACAATGTACAGTAATGATCGGTAAAAAACGTATCGAACGAAATACAAATGTAAGCGTACGTTATATACACCAATTATATTTTGTTCACGAAAAAAAAGAGTCGTTTCTTTTGTTTCCTTCTCTCCCTGTTACGTCAGCGTGAATTTCACCGAAAAGAAAGCGTACGTCGCACAATGTTTCCATATAACTTCGCCGAGTTTGAATATGAATCCCAGGCGCTAAATGACGACGTTGCGTTTGTACCACTTCCGACCTGTTTCATCTTTTCCTGCGTGTCGCCCAGAAGCACCGAAAATAAATCGATGCCCGAAGACACGCGTAAAGTAAAGAAGAATAGAAAGGCGCGATTCCGAATGCAGATTGAACGGCGACTTTCACCGAGTCGAGAAACGTTCTGGTACACGATTGATTACGTAAGCGAATGGAAAGAAACGCCAGTCAAGTGTTGTAACAGGCAATCGTACGTTATATGGACTAGTTGTTATTGAAAAAATACGTTTAAGGAAAAAAGCGAGCGACGTGTATCGATCGACGATGGAGAAACACAGATTAGTCAGAAAACATTTACAGTCGATTTTCTACGTCAATGGAGGAGCGCGTTTTACCTTCGCTGCTTCCGAGACGCAACGGAAATCGCAAGTTTCGTGAACCATCGGTGAATCTGTCGTAGTGTGTGGGCACCGTAGCCCCGATATTCAGCGGGTCGACCGAAAGGAGACTCGCGGTGAAAGTAAAACGTAGAATTACGAGAAGAAAGTGAATCCTCGGATGGTCACCTGATGTGCGCATTGCTCGTTTGTAAATCGAATTCGATATTACGAACTGAACACTTCCCGTTTTCAGAAGACAACGCGAAGAAAACTGTCGTTTTTACACGTACGACGGCGACGATTATGATCGTTTGAATCATTCGAACAGCTTTGACAAGCATTACTCGCTTGCGTAATATATCGGATGTTTTAGGCGCTGCAAAATGAAAAGGAACACGTGAAGGGAAGGAGATGAGCGAAGCGAAGCGAGCGTGCGAAGAGAAGAAGCAGAGCGGTAAGAGCGGGAAAAGTAGGAGCGGTAAGAGCGGCGCGCGTACCACGATCTGGCCTTAAATTGATCGTGCGAGCAAGCAAGCGGATTACTCGGTTCCAGGTTGGTCGGGGAACAAGATTTCTCGACGCGGTTCGTGATCGACGACCTTGGCCAGTCACGAGCAGCCGCCTATTTCCGATTAACAGAAACATGTAAGAGTACGAACATTGTTCGGTGTGCCGCGTTACCATGCCACGGATGACTTAAAAGTGTGACTCGAATTCCAACGTTCTGAACTTCTCTCGCGTTTCGACTTTTAAACGAATACGTTCACAGTTCGTCGCGAGTTCTCGCATATTTTCCATGCTGTTTCAACCGCGTGTGTTTATAATTTTATCAAAAATGTGTACCGTAAAGTGAACGACTCGAATGTTCGCGTTCACCAGTTAGAAGGAGGACGAGGACGTGAAAATGGACGTGGACGATACGTGAAGGATTTGTAAGGTCAACTTACAATCGGTTATTAGAAAGCGCGGCAAGAGAATCGCAAGGATAGCTATTCTCTCGCAAGTAGATCGATGTCGAACTTTCTCCTCGACGACGACGAGTCGCCGAATGGCGTAAGAACTCGTCGAGTCTCGTAATCGTTGGTGGCTCGTTTGAAAAAAATTCGAAAGAGCGAAACGAGGACGCGGGAACACGGAGAAAGGGAAGAGAAGGAGTGCAAGAAAAGGAGGGATTAGTAACAGTGGTAACTGTGGTATCAGCAGCAGCAACAGTAAAACGAGGGCAAGAAGGCGAAGGAGGAGGAGTAGGAGGAAGAGGAAGAGGAAGAGGAAGAGGAAGAGGAAGAGGGGGACCGAAAGCGTAGAACGATCCGTAAGGAAAGCAGTGCTTGTTTGATTCTTTCGACCGTGAACGATGGCAAAGTCAAAAGAGGAGGATTACGAATGCACGCTGAGTGAGGCCACGAGGACGATCGCTCGCGTGGAACTCCGCGAAGACGATACCACCAGAGAAGAAGCCTTGAAGCAATTCAGACACTGGATTCACAAACATCCTAACATCAAGCGTTGCAGAACGGATGCGGTCTTTCTCCTCAGATTCCTCAGAACCAAGAAGTTCAGTGTGCCGATGGCGGAAGAGATGCTCGAACGGTATCTGACCATCAGACAGTTGTATCCGAACTGGTTTCAAAATCTCGATATCGAAGATAAAGACATCGAAGCTATTATAGACGCTGGTTATCTGGTACCGTTAATGCAACGTGATCGTCATGGTCGACGGGTGATACTTTCTTGCGCCGGTGAGCATTGCCAATCTCCAATCTATATAAATAGTTTGACTTTCTTCCTTCCTAAAAGTAAGTTTCCTTCTTCCCTTTCTCCCTTTTTTGTCTTGTCCCGTCACACTTGACTTCTTCACAGTTGACAAATTTTCTTTCAAAGGACGCTTCGATCCTTACAAATACACGTCTGCTCAAATGGCTCGAGCTCACAGTCTTGTAGTGGAGGCTCTGATGGATGACGAGGAGAATCAAATCCATGGATACACGCACATCAACGATGAATCTGGATTAACAATGGGCCATCTTAGTGCCTGGTCCATAACGGATATTCGTAATATGTTACGATGTATACAAAACAGTACACCCATGAGACACAAAGAAACGCATTTTGTTAATATTCCAAGTTGCGCAATCAAGGTCATCGAGTTTGGCATTTCTCTCCTCAACGATAAATTAAGAAACCGGATCTTGGTATGTATGTGTGTACGTGATTTTCAAACTTTTCTCGAACTGATCTCTGTGTTATGATCTCGATTAAGGTGCACAAGAGTCTAGACGAACTGAAAAGCGCTATCGATCCAAAAATTTTACCGAAAGAATACGGGGGAGAGATTCCACTTTGTGAGATGATTGGTACGTATGTACATATCGACAATCATCAGTGATCGTTTGTTTATCCAGAAAATGAGTTTTAGTTTCAGTCAAAGTTTCAGCGTCAATTTCAGTTTGTTTCACTTTCTAGCGAATTTCAAGAAAACGTTGAGAGAACACAGAACTCGAATAAAGGAACTCGACGACATGTACATAGAGATTGCAACGACGGATGGCCAATACGTTTCGAACGACGATTTGTGCGGTATCTCTGGTTCTTTCCGCAAATTGGAAGTCGACTGATATTCTTCCTCCTTATCGAATGCGACTTTCCTTTGCATCTATTCGCATTCTGTCTCGTACGAAAGACACTCAGACTTATTCGCTCTTCTAGATATATATATATACACGTATATTTGTTCTTATTTCGTGTACCAGAATTTTTCTGCCGGTGGTATTAGTTACCTATGATCGTTTCAATTTACGTACAACATAGAGTAAGGTATGACGTGTTTTGCACACTTAGAAAACGTACAAGTGCAAGTATGAAACATTGTGCATGATAACGTAAAGTGTACCGAAGGAAACAAGCATTTTTACGTGTGATTACGTTGAATGAAATTTCTTTTTAGAATTATACACAATACAGGTCAATTCAAAAATTAAAATATACCATTTAAACGATGAAAGACCATAACGTAATACTCGTTAAAACATATGTTGTATGAACACTTCTTTTTTTCTCGTTTTTCCTCTCGTTATTATATTTTTATTAATTTTCCTTAACATTTACAAGCTCGCACTCGTGTAGAATCTCTTTTAAAAATTCTGTACTCGCAGGTGCTGTAGTATAGAGATTTCCTGCAACATACAGAACGGTATCACGACTGTGTTGTTAATTGAATTGTACACATCTGCGAAATCAACAAAATATTTGACAAATGATCAAATGATTTACAATTGGAAATAAAGCATGCGTTTATGCTTACTCACCCGAAAAATTTCTCGCATTATTATCATACAAAATAACTTTACAATTGCTCCTATGTAATATTTTAAATCCTAAGCAACGGAAACGTTCGTCTGTTTTATAAAGAGTACTATTTTTTTGTAAATTTAAGTGTGGTTGTCCACTAAATGGATTGATAAAGTCTGCCCAATAACCCATTCTTCTCAATTTTCCACAAATATCCGAAGCTGCTAATACAAACTGTATATAACATAAAGGAAAAAACAATTTTGATAGAAAATTGACAACGAATATTGGTAATTCTTTGAATATATGCAGCACGTTTTCTCACAAAATCGATTACTTATTTATACTATATACTTACACATTTAGCTAGTTTCTCCGTTTCTGTTTCTTTGTTCCATTTCATAACTTTCGCATTAATCGATTGACTGACAGTAACTATAGTAAGTTGTGGAGAACCAACGTCTAAACATCCGGGAAATAACTCCTCTATACCTTTTCTCAACAACAAAGGGCATTCCTGAGCTACACAATGGAGCATTGAATGCTGATTGTTCCCTTTCAAACGACTCGGTCGACGAATGGGTTTTTCTTTTGAACTATTTGTTGAAATTTGTTCATTGTTGCTAGGAAAATCGACTAATTGCGTTCTAACTTGAATGGTGGTTGTTACGTCCGACCAGCCAGGGCCGATACTTCCTGGTAAATAAAATCTGAAACCCCTCGGTGTTAAGAGTTCCCAGTTCGAATTTATTCCAAGTACTGCACCGTCCACATCTAAAAATAGTCGAGGACAGCTATAAAAAAAGGATTTTTATCGGTGAGTTATCACGTAAAGAGATGACTATACTTACCATTTAAGTTTTCGCCATTTGTCTGAACAACTTTGTACGAATTGGTACTTTTGTCACTACGTCGAGAGTAATAGTTCTTCGAAAGTACATTGAGCAGAGTTCTGGCACCAGTTCCCTTGGCATATTTTACGCAAAGCATCTGAAAATGAATCATGTCACGTAGGTTATGTTCTATTTCTTTTTTCTTTTTTTTCATTTTACATGACTGATCGACGAAAACATAGTTGCCAAACAATCGTCGTTGAACTTCGTCGTTTATAACTGCGCCAGAAGTTAAATTACTGTCATTAAAAAAATATATCGTTACCGTTAAATCACGATTCACATGCTGAATTGAAAGTTTCTTTATCGAAGATACCGTTTCTACGATTCAATTATCTAACCTTATGTTTGGTTCACTTGATACATCCAATTACACACGCAACGGGTTTCATAAACGCAAATTATTTCATCACTAGATGGCAGATGAAATGTATCTTTTCTAACTTCTACATTACAATCATTGATTAAGGATAGGATAGACACAATGTCAGAAATTACTTTGTACATCACATTTTGCAATATTGATCTCGAAGAAACATCAGAGTGTTTCCTTCAATCGTCGGAATCGATGAAATTAATATTTATACAAAGTCTTAACTTGTAGAATTCTCAATTGAAAATTTCGTACTGACAATGAGCAGGTTAACCGGCGTAGACTATAGTTTACTTTGGTTACCCTAGTGACAATGATTCAGACAATTTTATTCGTTTAACATATAATGAATAATAAACTTCCAGGTACATATTGTTTACATTGTACGATTATATAGAAATTTAAAATTAAAGTTTATACAAATAGTTCGTATTTTATCAATTAAAGTATTAAAAAGTATTCTAATACTTGTGACCATAGATATGTATGTTAATCATTACAATATCGCAAATAGGTTTAAAAAATTAAGGTAATGAAATTGTGGTGTAATAATTGATTTAAAAAAATTATACTATACTTTATGTTACACCACCGACGAGGTATATGAATAAACCTAGCACCTTACGGGGTTTCATGGCCGGGGATCTGAAATACCGATATAGTAAAAAATCACTGGTTTTTTAGCGCACTCTAATATTTAAGGAACGGTTTTTAGGGAATTACATCAAGTAAAACGATCGAGGTTGGTCAAGTAGTGAATGCGTCCAGAATATGACCCATTACAGTATTGTCAAACTTCAATACCGAAATGTGAAGCTAGTAACTACCAAAATCATTTTACTACATATCATTGAATCATTTATATTTTGTATCATTTTACCACTGAAAGTGATTTTAGCGGGGGTAACCCAGAAAATCGGGCCTCTTCAGGTGCAACGCTAATGCAACGAAAATTAGCGGTTGATTTCGCGGCGGATCACGCGATCGTGAGGAAGCGTGGAGTAGACCTCGAGTAGGAGTGGCGTTGTCTGGTACTGAGCGATCGCGCCTGTAATTTGTTTTGTGTCGATTCAAATGTTTGCATATCAATAAAATTTTATGGCAAAAAAATCGTCTTCATTTTCTAGTCAGAACAATTGTTTCTGCGCTTTTCAGTGAGACGAATCGTACTGGGGTACAAGTCGTGCAGTTTTTTACTATGTCGGTATTTCAGATCCCCGACCACGAAACCCCGTAAGGTGCTAGGTCTATTCTTATATCTCGTCTATGGTCTATTCATGTATGTCGTCTATAATGACAGTAGAACTACATACTTACCGACGAACGCGTTACAAGCGCAGAGCCAGTCCGTTAGCAGCTGTGCACGATCTACATTATCGGAAACGCACGTTTCAACAAGGAACGCCGCTCGTATTCCATTCACGATGAACCAATTTTGAAATCGACGACCGGTGTCGTTGATATCATTCGAACGCGCGTGACAATGTTGAATAAACGTAAGGTGTGGATCGCACGAATGTGACCGAGGATTCTGATTAAAAACAGATGTTTCAATCGTCGAAACCGTTCGCGTCGCCCCGTTATTTCTAACCTAAAAAGTCGAGATGGCCGAGTCGGAGAAAGATTTCACAGATCGTGCGGAGAACGACAATCTGAAACCCGATAAACTGTTTATCTTAAAAAAATGGAACGCCGTGGCTATGTGGAGCTGGGACGTGGAATGTGACACTTGCGCGATTTGTCGAGTTCAAGTAATGGGTAAGTTTTGCGTCTAAATGTGTACTGTTTATAGGTTAAGGCGTTTACCAATTCGCTCGTTTTTTACACTTACTTGTCTTAAAAAAACAGTCGAAACGATGTCGAAGTTTTATCGATGTATGTTTGCTGTTAACAACTTCACGTTTCTCTTCGTATCGAATTTGTTCCGACAATTATTTATTCTGAATAAGTTATAAATACGGCATTGGCCGTACATACACAAAATACGAGATGATAGAGAATTGCGTGAGGTGAAAGACAATGGAAACAAGATAAGAGAAGGGATGAGAGAAGCGGTAAAAAGAGCGTTCTGTCAAACGTTATATTTCAATAACTTAGAATTATAGATGTAAATTTAACGCGAATAGCGATAATAGTGGAGTACAGGTTGTAAATCTCCCTCCGAGCGAGGTTTTTCCTCGCAAATTTGACAAACACTTTACGCCCAAGCAACTCGCAATAAAAATGCGTTCATCGTAAGCATAACGGAAACAGATGGTAAAAATATAAAAGTAGAAGAAGAATCAAGCATCGTTGTACCAAACGAAAAAGAAAAGAAAGAGCGAATCGGCGTACGAAACGGAACTTCTTCTAGGAAGAACACGTATTGCTCGCAAGTTTGACATTCAAGGTGAGCCCAAGTTCGCACGTAAAATTGTACGAGGTAGGAATGTTTCGTAACGCTTTCTTTTTCCGTCCTGTCCTGGTAATGAGATTCGGAATGATGTTGCGAGGATACGGCCAACTTAACGTTGAGAACAATGTACATATATCCGCGCGTTAAACTCTTGCAAGCCGATCACCGGGCCACACGAATATTGCATTTTTCATTGTTTGTCGTTGTAGGTGTGCTTCCTCGCTGTCTACGAATTAATAGAAATCGCTTTGATTTTTCTTGGTGACAAACGTGCACTCGTGCGTTAACTTATCAACCTTGACACCTTTTACGAGAAAAATGGACAGGTGAGATGGGTCGCTGTTTTCCAAAAAGATAAAAGCAATAGGAGAATGTCCCGCTCACTTCGAGAAATCTCGAGTTGCTACATGCACGTTCGAATGGCCCAGCCATCGTTATACGAGAATCAAGGAAAAGAATATCGAGAAAAGGGAAAAATAGGGATGAGGAAGGGCACGATAGGACAGGACGCGACGCTTATAAATGAGATTCAATTGGATCGATCACAGATCCCAGTATTATCGATAATTTCAATAAAAAATGAAAAGTTAAAAGCGCACGCCTGTATAACACTCGTGGTGTACAAATACATATCGTAATGAGAATCGATTCTCAATGTATATACATTCATGTATTTTAACGTGTATACCGCGAGAGACGCGAGAGATGATAGGTCGGCGCGCGATTGTGCATACATTTTCCTTTCGTTCATCGCGTTTTCTTACGCTATCTACTTACTGTTACAGCTATATATCGATTTCAACGTTGAAAAAATAAACGCGCATCGTTTTTCCCTCTGTTTTTCTTAACTTACATCTTACGATACGATTTCGTTCGTTGGTAAATGATACAATTGTTCGTTGATGCAGATCGGTAACTATGTACATACAAACGCAACAGCTGATATCCCTTAAAAATGCATAGGAATTGCCTATACGACCGTCGCGCGGAGAATTTTTATTGTCCTGATGATGTGGAAGGAAGAAACGTTCGTTTTCTTCCTTTTCCGACGCATTTCCTTAAGTACAACGTATCCAACGTACTCGAATCTATACACACGTGTACTGATTAAATAACTCACACTTGTCTTGTTATTCTACTCGTATACCTTTAGTAAAAGTACTAACTTGAGGTAGACTCCGTAAAGTGTTTGATATAAGAAAAAAATAACGATTACTTACGACGTCTAGTCGACGGATCGTTCTCTTAGACGAGCTTGCAATTGCAAGACCGTCTGTTGTTCTTGGACTTTCTTCTCGTAAGTACATACATACTTACAGACAAAATTACAGCTCGTGTACTAAAAATCTTACCTTCTATCTCTCCCTCCTCTCTCAAACTCTTTGCATCTTCTCTTTTCGTTTCTTTTCTTTTTTCGCGCATTTATCTTCCCAGCTTTTTCATTTCATCGGCTACCGTCTGCTCAGATCTTGCCAGAAAACTAAACATCAGTTTCCTGGCAACGAAGAATATTCAATAACGAACAAAAATTGTAGACTTGGAACGAAGAGAGAATAGGAGAAAAGGAAGAACGAAGCAGAGAGCAGCCGCGTTCGCATTATTTTAAAATCGCAAAAAATAAAAATAAGAGGGAAAAGAGAAGATTGAGAAGAGGAGAATCGATCCGGAAGACGGCTCTCACTAGACGCATCTGTTTCGCTCATTCTTATCGACAGACTGCAGGAACTATGTAGGATTTTCCTTCGTTTCATAACGAAGCGAAATACGCGCGACGATGCTGTCGTCGACGGGGCGCGATTGCTCGCCGCGTCGATCGTACAGATCGATTGGCTAACAACTATCGACGTCGTGAGCGAACGCGTAGAGAGGAACGGTTAACAGGCCATCGGCATAGGCTTCATGTTGGCCACCGCGCTCATTCTTCTCACCGGCCCGGCGAATCGTTTCTCGATCTCTTCGAGCGAACGGCCTCGCGTCTCTGGCACGCAGACGATTACAAACACGAATCCGACTACCACGATCGTGCCGAACATCCAGAAGGTCCCGTACGGCCCGATCATCGAGACGATGTCCTCGTACGTTTTCGTGACGACGAACGTGCAAGTCCAATTGAAGGCCGTGGCGACGCTGGCGGCCGAGCCGCGTATCTTCACCGGCAGAATCTCGCCCATCATCAGCCATGGGATCGGGCCGAATCCAAGGGAGAAACCGATCACGTAAACGATCAGGCTCAACAGCGGTATCCAGCCGAACGACGTCACGTCCGTTCCAGTCGACTTCACGTAGAAGAACGTGCCGAACGTGAACAGAGTCAGGCACATGGATATGCCACTTATGTACAGCAACATTTTCCTGCCCAATTTGTCTATAACGGCCGCCGCGACGAACGTCGAGATGAAGTTGACGATACCGACGATGATGGTGGAGAGGTTCTCGTCAATGCTGCTTCCAGCATCCTGAAAAATAATTGAAACCGGGATAATTTTAACATTCCACGGCGCGAATCAGCTAAGATTGGAAGCCTACTGAAATGATTGATCATATTGGAAAGTGTTTCGTACAAGGGTTAAATGATTTCGAGGGAAGCATTGTGTGATGTAACTAGCATTTCTACAAAAGATCATAGAAATGGTATTTCTTTTTTTCAAAATTAGAACTTCTTGTAATTTTCAATCGTTATCAAATAACTGGTTTTAATAAATGCAAATTACTCGTAAACTATTTTTATCCTGAACTAAGAAGTGTTTAAATAAGAAATGGCTCGAGGAGCCCGACATCCTCTGTAAAAATCTATACGTCGAAAAATTATTAGTTTAGATGAGATTATATTGCACGAAGGACAATATGAGCACAAGAACACACCCCTGTCTTTCCTTGCGTTTCATACAGTTTTTGGAATTTTGTAAATTTACTAATATTCGTCCTTTAAAACTATTGGTTTTTTGATATCAGTAACTTGATATTTTTTTTTTAGAATTGAAACAGATCGATTAATCTATTAACAAAACAGTAGAATTCCATTTATATAAACTCGTCACGAAACAAATAGGTCATATGATAAGAGTTTGTTGGTTCTCTCCACTATTTCCAATTTTTCCTCCATATAATATTTGTTGACGATACAGTCAGTAAAAGAATTTATTTAATCAAACCTTGACTAAAATTTAATTTGTTTTCATTACAAACTATTATATCTATCATTACAAACTATTATCTACAGTTCTATTATATGATTCCATTCAAAGAAACTTGGCTTATTTATGAAAATATTGGTCATATCAATTCTACTGTCGACATCATTTAACTTTTACCTTATCGTGTAATTACTAGTTTCGTTAGCCTCTAATATTAGCTGATCACCCTATATGTGACTGTGCGGTATTCTACATTCTACAAAGAATAAAAGCTTGCCTTGAAAATTTGAACGGTGTAAAATATGACCGCGTTGATTCCTGAAAGCTGTTGGAAGAACATCAGACCGAGCGAGATCAAAACTGGCTTCAGATTACTTTTCTTGAAGACTTCCATCAGCGCGCCCTGCGAAACGTTGCGTTCGCTTTCGGTGTGTAACTTTTGTACGGCGGACAGTTCGTCGTTGATGTCGGTGCCCTTGCCGCGCAGCCATTGCAACGCTTTTCGTGCTCTTTTCGCCTTTCCCTTGGAAATGTACCATCTCGGAGTCTCGGGGATCATGAACATCAGAATCATAAACGGTATTGGTAAACTAGCGCCAAGTAACGCGAGATTTCTCCAGTTTAGATACATGCCGGCTACGAAGCAGACTAAAATTCCTAAAGAGGAGGAAAGAGAAAAGAAAATTGTACGATATCTCCAACTGGTAACTGGAACGCAACCTTGGCCATTGTTTGAGTAAAATATTTGACAAATAATCGTTTAAACGCGACACGATGTTATCTTGAAACAATTCTACGTTAGTTTATATTTGGACATTTTACAAACAAATGATTCTTCTCGAAAATTATAATACTCAGCTGTCAAATAAATGGTAATTTGTTTCTATGAATAATTGTTCAAGTAGTTTCTGATGCGTTTCTGTTCTGATTCGTGTTTTGCAAAATGTTCGATTCTGCCGAGCTAATATTTCAAGCTTTTTCTCGCAATTTAATTTAGATTTCTAAACTTTTAATAAACTTCGCTTTTCATCTGATTTCACGTTGCTTCTGTTTTACTTTGACTGTCATTCTTTTTAAATATTTCATCATTTTGTCAGCAAGTTCAAAGAACTTGCAACCAATTGGGAAAAGCATGTAAATCGCAGTAGTTCTTATTTCGATCGATAAAAAATCGAACGTTTCATATCGTTACAATTCAGTATTTGTCATTTTAATTCAACGAATTAACTCGAACAAACTTGCTCAATTCGAACCCAAAGATAAAGTTACGTTTCCAAGGTTAGTTTTCAAATGAGGATAATAAATTAGCGATGATAATTCTCTTCTTCATTTCAAGAAAAATTTGCCCGGTATAAACTGCTATCCTCCGCCGAAGTTTGCCATTTTATCTCATTGTCAAACGAGAAAGATCATTCGCAAATGATTCGTTTAATCTGGATTCAAGATAAAGTCATTTCTCAAACAGAAACAACCACCTTTACTTACCTTTGTTTACCTTTACTTCAAACAACATTTGAATTCAACCCTGAAACAGAGAAGATGCTCACCTGTGTTACCGAAAGCAGTTGGTAGGAGTCCAAGGGTACCTCGCACCTCGGGTTGTATCGTTTCGCCAAGATAGACTGGTAACGAGAGCGACGCGATGCCCACGCAGAAACCGCACAGGGCACGGCCGGCGAGCACCATCCCGACGTTCATCGCCAAGGCGATCAGTAGCCAGGCTGAAAAATCAAATTGTCGATTAGTCGTCAATTTAACGACACTGCGGGTCGGATCACGGTGATCGGAACGATCATTCGTTGAAACGGGAACGCGACCGTACCTGCGATGAACGGCAACGCGGTGGCCAAGATTGTATTCCTTCTACCAAGATATTCGATGCACGGGCCACCGGCTATGCCTCCAAAAAGTGCGCTCAACGGCATGATCGATCCTATCCACATGCCCTGAAACGAAAAGCTCGCGTGACGATCGTGCTCCTTTCACGTCCATTCGGTTAGCTTTGTTCGTCGTTGTTTTTCTCGATCGTTCTCCGATCTTGATTCGATTATGTGATTGAAGATCGCGATAAACGACCTTCGGTATTATAAATAAGTGATCGGAGAGTGAAGGAAACATACGCGAGAAAGGAAGATAGAAAGGGAGGAAGGAACGAGGGATTTGCTCTAAAAAGTTCAACATTATGATTCTATCTAATTAATACGTTCCACATATTTTAAGATCTGCATGTTTTTTTTTCCATTGTAATGAAATTATGAAACAATTCTATTTTACTTGCTTGGAATACAAAATTTCACGATTTAACTAGTAATGGTTCACGGACCATAACGAGCGGCCAAACCGTATACGATAAATTTGTCTTTTTTTTTTTTTTTTTTTTTAATTAATCGGTATATCTGGATAGAAATTATTAAGAAGTAATAAATTTATTATTTGTTTCCCCTGGGTTATATTTCAATATACTAAAAAACTGAGAAAATATTGCAAAAATTTTGGGCCAAATATTCTCGACGTATGTGGCAAGTCGTTCCGGCGCAAGAGGTTAAAGATGGCGAACGAGGTTCAAGCAAAGAAATGGGACATTTTTGTGCTCCGAAGAAGAATCAAAGATCGGGCATCGACCTTGGAATATAGATAAGCCGGTGAGCAAAGGAAATACGCAAGAAAGAAAGAGTGAGGAGGAAGGAAGGAACAAGGAGCATTAATGCGGTCGCGTAGGCCTCGATCTGTGTACGGTGAGATCGGCAAGAGGTGCGTGGAACGGAGGGACATTGAGGAACCCGGAAGCATTTGTATCGAGTTAGCGATTAAATCTCCGAGGCGCATCGTCGATTCGCCGAAGGTTGCGGTAAATCGCGGCAAAAGTCGCGTGGCGTAACGACGTGAGCGTACGTAGCCAAGTTAACGGCGTGCCGGCGTCGATCAACGGCGAGCCAATCGCGTGTCCCGCCAATCGAGGCTGGACGAGGCGCGCCGATGATGATGGTTGTCGAACGAACGCGACACGGGGTCGTATGATTTTACACCGCATTGACGCACTCGGCAGGGTTAAACGTTCAATCATTTATTGACCCTTTCTCGATATCGACGACTCGACGACGTGTGCCTCGTTTCCTCGACGACGTCAGGATCGTCGTCCTCCTTTCGAGCCACTTGAACTAGGCCAGTTTTAGCAAAAACGAAAGGAATTCGCAGGAAATTTCGGTTGGTTCGCGCAATCGGGCACGACGGCGGAAGCGGCCGCGAAAAGCGACCCGTACTAATCGGAATATATTCGAAAACAAACGTGCCATAATACCGATCGTCCGACCTTGGCTCGGTGTTCGGATAAGAAGGGAATTCGGCAGATAACATCGCGTTTCTCCTGTTTCGCCGGAATACTCGAGATTGCGCCATCTCCGCGCGCGGCACGTTTGTTTGAAAACAATTTCGTCCACGGAGCCGACACACTCGATTCGCCTTCGAGTATCTCTTTCGCGTGTAACAGTGTTTCTACTTACGATTTCCTTCGTCACTTCAAACGTGGCCGTCGCATTGTCCCGCATCGAGACCAAACCCGGCGAGGTGTACGAGCTCGAGTAACCGACCACCATAGAGCCCATCGACACCGATAGGGCGGCCAACACCTGTAAACATTCGAAAGAACACGATGTTAACACGCGATCGAGAGAACTCACGTTGCAAAGATCGTGATCGTTCGCGGTTTGTTTCGTGACAAAGTGGCAGAACCACTTGAAGGAGTGAGTACTCGTGATTCCACTCGAGCTGAAGGATCAGCTACTCTACGTCGTTGCGACGATCCGGTGAAATCCGGTAAAATTCGATACGGAAGATCGTAGACAAAGTCGGTCATACATTTCTATATACGTTCTATATAAATTCACAATGCCGTTGTCGATACCTGAGTGAAGGTGCATTTAGCGACTGGCGCGTTGCCCGGTAATTCGATGTTCACATGGGTATCGGCTCGCATAAGAATCTTCATGATTGAAGACGATATAGAGGCAGGGTGAGAGACTGATGGAAGAAAAGACGCGACCTGGTCGGGCGGAAAATCTTGCGGAAATGTCCTGCGAGAGAGCGATCGTCACCGGATACGTAGCGCGCCACGGCTACGGCCGAAGGAACGATCCTACGATCGTTGAATGATTTTAACGCCTAAGCGTTAATTGCTCGACTTTTGCTTGTGAACGAACTGTTCAACTTCACGCACGTGTTGATCGACGTATCGATTTAATTTTATTGTTACACCGTATCGTGCTGTGGCGGAGTGGCAAACTTCCGTGTTGCGAGACTCGTCGTCACGATTGTTGCTTTCGTGTTCCGTCGTATAAAGTACCGTCTTCCTTTCTATTTTTGTTATCGTTGTTATCGTTCCTCCTTCCTCTTCTCTTCTTTTCTCGCTGTTGTGTTGTTACAACTGATATTTATTTTATTGCGAAGGTATCGATATCGTGGTTGACACATATGCGGTCGAAGCTGTCGTCGTTGATGTTAACGTTGTTCCCGTGTAATATTGACACGCTATTGGCACTCGTGGACCGACGGGTAGTTCCCTGTTTATATAGGGAAACGATGCTGGGGGGCCGCGGCTATCCCTTCCCTTGTCATTGCGAGGATCCATCGTCCGCGAATCGGACGATTATACGTACGATCGTACGTATGCGCGCGGCTTTCGCGTAGTTCGCGGGGTTCTACGCGTGAGCGCAACTCGTGCCATTCCTTCGTGCTTTGTACTCGATACCCCCGGGCACGTGGGACTAATTTCGAGAGATCGTCGAACAGAGAGAAAGAGGGAACGAAAGGGAAGAAGAAATGATCGTGTATCGATCGCGAGGAATTCGGTCCCGAGTTCCCCCCTAATCGAGCTGAAACGAGCGGCTGAACTCGTCTACGAGTTCCCTGGTACGGTTCGAAACGGATTGACCACGATCGGAAAGACTGCCTATTTAAACAACCGAGCCGTGCCTTGAGATCTCGAGACGAAACAGCGTCGTTATTGCGACCGATCTTGCTACTCGTGACCTTCTTTCCGCGTTGCGTAATCTTCTTTGTCGGAGCAGAACGCGTTTGTTCTTTTTTTTTTTTTCTTTCCCGCGGACGAAAATACGCTCTGCCGCGTATTTCCTTTCGTTTCGTCTCCGTTTTGTTCTCCATGGATGAATGGCACGTGGCAGACAGACGATCTCGGGTGGAACGTGGCAGAGGCCGTTTTCTGTACAATTGGTACAATAGACAGATTACGTACGAGGTCGATCGAACGAGAATCACAAAAGAAGGAAGTGGTGAATATTTTCACAGTTTCCTTCCGCGAAATTCGAACAGCGACTCGAGCTCGAGCTCCGAGTATCGCGTTCCTCGTCTTCGTCCTCATCCGCGTGTCCGCAACTGCGAAACGCAGTTCGTTGCCAACTAGCATCGGTTTGGTGACGCGCGGGATTGCGAAATATGTAATTTAAGGGCGATCTGAACATCGTCGAATTGACGATGAGCCTGCCTGTGATCGACCACAGACACACGTTTCCGTCATTTTGCACTATTAATTGTTTAATATGATCCGCAAACGTCTCGGGTATACGTCAGCGATGTACGTGGAAGGAAATTAAGTCGTTAGTTATTATCAGAAGCGTGCAAGGTCGCTGTAGTTGGGTACAAACGCACATGCATGCATGCGATGCATGCATTTGCCTTTTGTTCTCCGCAGTTGCTTCTTTCGATCGGAAGATCACGAAACACGCGCGAGATCGATAGGTAATTCCTTCCTCTTTTGCACCTGTTCCGGCTGCTTCTGCATCCCCCTGCCATTCGCGTGTATCCACGTACACTTTCCTGCATCGAACTCGTTTCGTGTCTCGCGTCGTCTCTTCTCGTTTCGTATTCGCCTTCTTCGCCTGTTTTTCTAACTTTAGTGTGTCACTTGTGTATGTAGCTTGTCCCGAGTCGGACACGTGCCACGAGAGATAGATAGATAGAGAGAGAGAGAGAGAGAGAGAGAGAGAGATGTGTGATTAAAATAAAATCTCGTAATCACTAATTTGATTGCAAGTTCTGTACATTACACTTAACATTCTGACATTATAAACTGACGAACGTGTGTATACTTACTGATGATGAAATGCATAAAGCTCATAGGATATCGTCCATCTTTTCGAATTGGCGAACAATTGGCATTTTTTTTTTTTTTTTTTTTACATGTATACACACACACACACACACGCGCGCGCGCGCGTATACGCAACATTGATGTCGTAAACACACGAAGATCACGATGCCCTCGAACGACAGGGCAGAGGAGGCAGGCACGCGTGGCATTCGACTCGCGTCAGAAAGAAAAGCGTCGAGGGACGAGAAGCTTTCAGGATCCTCCGCCGTGATCGTCTCGTGCAATCGTTACTAAAATTCCTTTGGAATCGCGAAACGTTTCTCAGGTTTTTTAGTTGTCGACCCGAGTCCATTTCTTTTCTCGCTTACGTTGTTCTTTACGTTCCGTGACTCTTCGATTCCTCGGGCTCCTCCTATACGCGTTGAAACGTGTTACGACACTTGCAAATTCTACGAGATTTTACCGGACATTTGCACCGTTTTGAGCAAAATGATTATTATCTGGCCTTTTCATTGCCTTTATCTGGTTCACAGCTTGAATATTAAAGTCTTCGATACCCGACTGATATCGTGCTAATTGTAAAATTGCCACTTGGTAAAAATCGAAGAAATTTTTAAAAATAGCACTCAATCAGTCTCGCGTGTTCGAACGCGATTAACAGGAACTTTATATTAAGAGAGACAATGATGCAAAACGCACTTTGAAAATCTGTACAGTCCGTACAACTATCTCTGTCGTGTGTTACATACATGCAGTCTAGAACCTCAAAATAAAGTTACGATCGATCAATAGCGAGGGCCACTGATGAATTTCTAATACGTTCATACATTACAAAATGTATCGCGAGACCGTCGATTTGACGCGTGCATCGCAACGTGTTTCAACGTTTATAGAATCAGGCAATGACCGCTTCCTGCTCCGAATTGAATGTAATACCATTGGGTGTACGAGTCGTCCGCCGCTTTATGTCTCCCAGGTTTATGGCATTCGGTTATTCGCTTGTATTCAAGTTCGACGAATCTACGAGTCTCGAGGCGAGTCGGAGGAAAAATGGATCAAGGATGCTTCCTCTCGCGGCATCCTTGAAACTCGTACGCGAGTAGAAACGAACGAGGTCTCCGCCGTTTCTCGCGATACGTAATGCCGCCGTCGCGCCGTGTCGAAAGCAATGCGGCAGGATCACGGGAAAACAAATTTAGCAAGAGAATCGTGCGAACTGTACGATTTCGAGATACGTTGCTCGCGGTACTTTTCCAAATGTGTTCACCGGCGTGTGATATGATACATACTCACGGATTACGTGTACAGGATGTCCCGCAAACCGTGGACAACCGACGACGAGGATGATTCTACGTGCAGAAACGAATCGAAAAGAGAGACAGAATTTTTCGCAACAAGATAAAATATCGATTGTCGCTAAATCTCAATCGAACGCGTATATATAAATTTTGTTTTCTTTAAAATTAGACTTCAAACGGGAAAATGTTATTCTACATTTTCGTTTGTTCTTCAGAACGGAATATTCAGATTATTCAGATTTTCTCGAAAACGATTTTCAAAGTTAATTTTCTCTTGTCAAACGGACAAATTTTGTTCTTTCTTCTCGAGTTATTTTTTACGCGTATCTATTTGTCCACAGTTTGCAGAACAATCCAACGTACATGTACATTTGATAAATCAAGACAAGAGGACACATCTACGTCTCGATTACGAGCGAATAGTTCGGTCAAAAGTTGACCAATGTTGAAAAGCTTGAAAGAAACGAACGATGAATTACCTGATTGGCAAAACGCATGATCGACAGTTTTGGCTCCTTCTCGAACTGCGTGTGCAGAACGGGTACCGAGTCCTTGGGTGGTTTGACATTTTGCGAGCTCATGCTTGGCTTGGTGATCTCGACCCCCGTGTTGTACGGGGGTTCACCGACCAACAGCGGGTCGAGTTGTTTGTAGTCGTGGTCGAGACCCCTGTCGAGAGGATCGTATATGCGAGACCCGTTCAGGGCCTTTTGGTGATTGTTCCTCAAGTTCTGTGCATAGTAATGGTTGCTCGACGTGGTCACGCTGTTGTTGGAAGAGACGACCACGGTTTTCTCCGCGATCAGTGCCGTCTGGCTGTTGAACGGGCTCGCGTTCGTCGCAAGCGTCGTGTTCGACGAACAATCTAGGTTGATACCCGAACTGTTCGTCACCGATCTTGCTACCGTAGGCACCCTCGTGTAATATTTGGGCAGAACGCTCCGTTCCTGAAAACAGACAAATTCACCATTGTCAGTTTGTTCTCTTCTCCTTCCTTCCCTTTCCAACCCTCAGCTGGTATCGTTGGCATCACAGATAACCAGAGTAATTTGTATCGTGTTATTAGATGTAAAAGAAATCAATTCTGATTTAATCAGAAGATTATAAATTATTAAATGAAAACGTCACTTGAACGTGAGAAGCTTGTTCTATGATACAAGGAATGATCCGAAAACAATTTCTCGTTAGAATGATTCTAAAAGCAAAGTCCCAAGACGAGTTTATCTAAAAAAAAAAAGGCACCGAATTAATTTCTACGCCTAATAGAAAAGTTTAAGGTATTTAATTTTATTTTTGGATTTTATATTCTCTCTGTGATAGAGATTTGCGATGAGATTAAGTGGAACTAAAAATTCCAAAATTAATCAACGTGAAATTTGAATGTTTATGGTTCCCAGTGTTCAACGATGATACCACTTAGGGTTTAATTCTGCGCTCGTGATCCGATCCGTGATATGACTCTCCGCGTGATAGCGCAAGGAAAGATAATACGTAGACGGTCATCGCCGTAATGGGACAATTCGACTCAATTAACAAACCCGAATTAAACGGTTTTACTCCGTCGATTCAACGAAAATCAAACTTACTCGCCTTCCTTCTCGACCGATCGACCGATTCTTCTTTCTTCTTTCCGTTGGCGCATACACCGTGTACACTTCTCGTGGAAAATTTTACAGACAACTTCCCGCGGCGAATATCGCGAACAGTGTTTCCGGTAGAAAATTTTCTTCGATTCGAACAAAGCGGCGCGACAGAACCGATTAGTAAAAATGCCGACGAGGAACAGACTACGAGGGAACTAGGCGAATCCAGTGTCGAGCGAATCGAAGGGATGAAATTACCAAGTTGGTGTATTTATACTAGATTCGTTTATCGGGGAACGTGGCAAGAGAAACGACGTCGTACGAAAGAAAGAGAAGGATGTACGCGGTGATTATCGTAACGAACCAATGACGAAAAGCGACGAACGAGAGACCAGCGTGATCGTCTTGCTGAACGATTAGATGACTTTTTACCCCTGATTATCGATAACCTATGTTGAACTTCGTGACCAAACCGTGAGCTTTGCTTTCGCGAATGTATGACTGCGAGCGCGCATCTTTGTACGTACGCCGATCCTATTTGTCTTCACTTCGCATTTCCATCGATTCACAGGTTCCACCGTTTCCTCGGGTTTTCGAAAATGAAAACCCACGTCCGACTGAGTGCGGAGAAACTGTGCCCGCGGATTCAATCGCGGCGTTACTGTCACTCGTTACCGATACCACGTTGAAAATTCAGAATAAATGCGACTCTATACATTTGTCTTCCTAAACTTGCAAATAATCGTTTTTGCACTTTATCGGTAATATCGATTGTTTTCTATGCGATCATTGGCATTCGATTTTTCACACCCGTGTTGGACATTTTAGCACTTTTAATATTCGTCTCTCTTCGACTATTGTTTCGCATCTTTTTTGTTGTTCTTTGTTGCTGTACAACTCTGTTTATATGAACTTTTTCGGAGGACAAAGTGTTTATTAAGAGGTCCAGCGACGATCTTTCGTTCGTACAATGAGAGTTCGGGTAAAATTAATGGATTGAACCAACTAAGAATTTATTTAATCGGGCATTGATTAAAATTTGCCTCGAGTAAATGAAGTGTATATGTGTAATGTGTGTGTGTGTGTTCGTGTGTGTGTGTGTTCTGTGTTTGTGTGTGTGTGTGTGTTCGTTCGTATAAACGGAGTTCTATTTTTTTTTTTTGAATTTTCAAAGATCACGTCTTCAAGTCTCAGAGATGTAGATACACGTGTAATCTATGAATTTCTTAGTATATTCAGGTATTACCGAAGAAAATTCTTCAATACCCATTTCATTATGCAATTCCATTCATAATCTACACTTATTAATCCTCCAAGAACGACGTCATCATACTGATTCTTGTACAACTTCTGCTAAAACTAAATTTTAATATTAAATTTCGTAATTATATGTATAAAAAAAAAAGTCAACAAAAGGACCATTTCTTGTCCATATTATCGAAAAATCTATAGCATCGATATCAGGGCCTGGAGGATTAATATTTATCGCAGAATTTTAATACAGTTCGCCGTACAAGTGAAATGAACATTTAATTGTAACATTACGTCAGTAACGTCGTTATATCTGACATGTTCCATTTGTGTTCTATTTTTGTTTGTTACGTGCTATCTAAAAAGAGACCTCGTGCTCATTAAATAAATTAAATTAAATTTCCTCGCTGGTCTGATTCCTGGAATCGTCGGAAGTTTATTTTTTCTCCGATCCCCCTCTTGTCAAATCGAACTCGTCACGTTCAAGGGTCTTCCCCGCTGTTTCGCGATGCCGTTCAATACCATTGTTGCGATACGCAAAATAACCAGCTAGTCCAGTATTTCTTAACCTGTGATCTCTCAAAAGGAGCCGCAAAGTCCTCGCGACCAGGAGGAAGGGACTTTGGCCATATTTTTGTCCAGTATAAAATAAAAATAACAATTTTGAACTATTTCGACCGATGGTTATTTCAAACAGCGTCTAGCTATAAGTAAGACGATATATCATTCGGGCTTATACGTCATTCGGGGAGGAACTCTAACGAGGAAAAAGTTAAGCTTAAAGAGAACCCGCGATAACCGAAAGGTTAAAAACACCGAGCTGGTCAATAGTTCGTCGTCAATTTTCGTTATTTGCATTTTGAGAAAACGACGATTTCGTTGTTTTGCCCCCCGCTATCGCTAACTCGCTTTGGACTCGATAGCCGATCGTTCGATACGGATACGACGTAACTCGCCCGCCTTCGCCGTTGCTTTAAATATAAGAAAACAATGAACGCGTGGTTTTCAATGATACACAAGTTCCGTATGATGCATACCGTGACTCTCTGACCCCCGTGCGATCGTGACACACGTGCTTCGCGTGAGCGTTAGCGACAAAAAAAAGGAAAGAACTTTTAAATCGCGCGCGAATCAACGACGCGCGACAAGCCGAATTCTCGTCGGATTCTCGTGGCGCTATCTGGCGTGGCGGATGTCGAGCGCCAGTAACCAACAGAGTGGTGTTTATACTGAGCCGGTGAAAGTGCGCGCGACGCTGTGACGCATCGACGCCCAGTTTCCTACCTCCCGAGTAACGCTCTTCGATCTTCGTACTTTTTCTGTTCGAGCGCGGTTGTCCTCTCGAAAGCCCGATGATCAGGAAACGATTGCCCCCCAGCGTTGCCTCTTCGGTATTAACGACAAGATTCCCCACCTGATCGATGCACGCTACCGCCGAATATCATTCTTACATCTGCTTAAAAATGGAATCTTTAACAAGTTTGAATCAGTTTTTGCAAAATTTGCTTCCGTACTGTATTGAAGAACATCGTCAATGACAATAAAAAGTAATCGTATCCTCTTCTCGTTCACGCATAACCGCAATCCACATAACTATGTACCTATAACCGCACTTTACTTCCGCCCTTTAAAATACTTTCTTTTTAAAAAATCAGGTTGTCACTGCCGGAAACCTCATCTGACACGAATGCATTCCCCTGAGTAATTAAATTACTCGGTTAATACTAGTGAATATTCGTAAAAGAATTCAAAATATGTACAAATAGTAAATGTATGTTACATGGATATCGCAGAGTCCATGAAAATAATAATGTCGACATACTTTTGAATGGTAGTGTACGTAATAACATGTAACTTCCTTCGTGGTTTTGCAAATAACGAGCATAAATGCAAATGAAATGCAACGGATTATAATTTCCAGAAAGAAGAAAAAAAGAAGGAAAAGAGAAAATGCTGCATCATGAATTTCAAATATTCGCTCTAACGAAATTACGTAAGCTTCCCATTAAGTGCATTCGAAATTATATTTCCTATCCCGATTTCGGAACGTGCGTTCGTGCAACGGGATGTGCTTTTTTTATCGTTTCATTTGCATAGTTTAAATCGTAATGATATACTATTTTCGTTTCTTCCCGAACATCTCCGCTGAGGAGAGACGCGGCTTTCATTGTTCGTCTTTGCCTCCTCGCCGATTGAAACTGATAAAAAAAACGTGAAAAAGATGATAACGACGAAACGTGCTCGTATCGTAATAGGAGTATAGAAACGAGAACAACAAAAACAATAAAAACAAGAGAGAAAAATGTACAGAGAGGCACAGAACATCTTCGTATGTATGCACATTACGAAGATAAGAAACACCTCGTATTGAATCAAAACAAAACACGTGCTTTGAAATAATGATCGAACGGAAATTGACCTCTGTGTTTCTATTATTTCGCGAGCAACAGCTAATTCAGCAGTGTTCGCAATATTTCTGCCACCGCGTTCTGCTTACTCTCTTTTTTTAGTACTTTATGAATTTTAAAATCATGGACTGTGAGTGCAACGGAAATGCAAAGAAATGCATAAAATATTTAAAAATGGTGTTTGTACCGTACAATTCTCCTACCGAATTCTGTATTAATAATATTCACATAGAAAAAACCAGGCTTTACGAAGTTCACCAGACTATAAACAGCAGAAGAGAAACGAGCATACGAGCGGAGTCAAATTCCAGCATACGGAATCGCGCAACCGCCCAGCCGCTCAATCACCAACTCGCCGGAAACCGTATCGTCTGTAACACGATACGATTTGAGTCATCCCCTCATATTTACCGCAACAAACAAGGCGAACCCGGCCAACAACAAAAAATGGCGGAACATCGTTAGTAGCGTTGCACAGCCATGATGCTCAGTGAAGGTCAGAATGAATTTCGTGCTCTTGATGACTCTTTCATGCCGGAAACGCAAAAGAAGCTCTCATCGATACGTAACCACGCAATGGTCTAATCCCCAGTGACCTTGACTCGACCGTGAATTCGACAAAGCTGAACTGCCACGCTTCGCGCGGTCGTTTCAACGATATGCGCAAACATCGCGTGAATCTGAATCTGTGACCGCGCCGGAAAAGCAACCGAATTTAATCGGCGCATCGCCTCGCACTGCATCTACGCAGTTACACAATATCTAACGGATTCATATCGCCGCGTCGATATTAAATCCCGGAAAACGATGAAAGTACATGGAGGCACACGCTAGAACGTTTCAAGTTCATGAGCCAGCTGAATGTCATCGAAGCGCCCGCAGAAAAAAAAGCGATTCGAAACAGAGGAAAAAACTTCATTGACCAGCCAAAAGCGATCACCTCCCTCGTCGATAGCAGGTTTCAGTTCAGTCCCGCGGATAGACGCCTGGCAGAGATAAGATTTGTATTACGTTCCAAGGTGCGGAGATCGACGTGTTACAAACACTGCAGAATTCTTTTAAACTGTTAACATTTAGAACTACTGAATGATTATACCATGAAATGTTTTATCAGAGACATTGGAGTCGAAGAAAAAGTAGAGAAACTTTATAATACGATGAACTGTACGAGCTTTTATATTTGTATGTTTTACGAAAATTATTTCAACCCCTTTTAAAAATACGCAGAAATTATAAATTCGGTATTTTGATTGTTTTGGTAGTTCTTAGCAGGTGTTAAACCAGTTGGAATCTTTCGCAAATTGAATAGAATGCGGGACAAATTCGCGCGTTTTCTCACAGCAACGGACAAAGAAGAGAGAGAGGAGAAAATGGACAAATTTTTCTCGATTCGAACCACCGAATTCGGCGAAAGTCATAGAACGAGGGACAATTGCGTGTTTTTTTCAGCAAGCGAAAGAGAAGAGAGAAAGAGAAAACAAAAAATTTTTCTTGAATTGAACTAGGCGAAAATCGTAGAATGCAGACAAATACAGTGTACTTTTCGCAGCAAACGAAAAGAGAAGGAGGAAAGAATGAGGAAAAAAAAAGAAAAAGGAAAAGAAAGAACAGGAAATATAAAATCTTATATTACCTAAGAAAATCGAGTAATAAGAATTTACTTTTTGCATTGTAAAATGTATGTGAAAGAGCGTAAAAGAAGGAAAAGAAAGGAGAGAGAGAAAAAGATTGTCGAACTATGCCTATTTGGTATATACTTCCAGTGTGCTTTCACCAATTTCGCGTATCAGACTTTCCGATCGCATTCATCGTGGTCTATCTACCGATCGAGATCGGCTGGATCCTCTCGACACGACGAATCTTTGGCATCACGTTTCAAAGAATTCGTAAGGAAATCGACAGGAGAAGCATAATAATGTTTTTTTTTTTCTCTCATGGGCTGTATATATTCTAGAAAAGGAAGCTGCGGGTTGACTTAGAGCGCAGTGTGATCGCACCAGCGGCGTATCAATTTTCTGTGGCTTATGTTAATGCCGAAGGCCGCGTCCAGTATACCAACGTAGAGGATAAGTCGACTGCAATATCCACATCTTATTGGCTGAAATATATTATTATGCTACGAAAAGTGATATAGCGGGGAGTACTAGATAATCGGTAATCTTTGCATCTAGCCTGCGTCAGTTTTGTGGATATGCCATGACACCTTTTCAACGTTATCAACGTGTTTCGCGCATACATCTTACCTATTTCCTGCATATCTTCCGTTTCACGCCGATTCGCGACAGTGCATCCTCGTCATCGAAAACGCGATACGGAGCAATCACCGTGGTCTACCATTTTCGAAACGTGTAGCCGTTTTTCCCCGCGTACGCATCGTCGTATGCATGATCGCGCGTTGCCTCCAAACGTGAAAAATCATTCGACAGCAAAGTTACCGCTTCTGACCGAATATGCGCCTTTCTCTCCTGTATCATTTCCTGGATGCTTTGTTCTTCGCTTACAACGCGTTGCATCGGTATTGAAAATGAAAAAGAGCGACGAGCGCGCCGTGCCAAATGCGGCCAACACACTGCTTTCGACAAAATCGTGCCATTGAAAATAAAACTCCTTTGATAGAACGCATGCCGACGAACGTAAATCATGTATATATGCAAGTGGTGCCAGTGAAAACAGATACGCGAACGACAGTGAAAGATCCATTTTTTTCGAACGACGAACGACAGACGCACGAAAACGCCTTCGCGTAGACTGCGGAAAAAAAGATCCACGCGGTTCAGGCGACGCTTGCATCTCGCATTAATAACACCCAATACGTATCGCACTTCATTTCCAAAACAATCGATACTTCCAATTTACGCGCGGCGTTTACCCCATACTTACAATTTATGACACGTATCAAAATAAACGGAATCTATCGCGGAAATATTTGCGAAATAAATATTGCAATGACGAGCATCTAAAATACGACGATACACTGAAAAAAAAAAAAAAAAAACTAAACAACACTTCGTGTTAACGAAAAAACAAAAAACAGAGAACATAAACAATATTACATGCTTCACGACGATTGAAAAACGTCTCCGAGATGTGAATGGTATGGAGAAGCCAGCGTCCAAAACACTTACAAAACAAATCATTAACGATTGAAAAATACTACTAAGAAAAAACGTTTTCTCGTTACAAAATGTGTCATCTTTATCTGGTACCAAGCCGATCGACGATTCAGCGGACACAAGTCCAAAAAATCTCAAACCTCAAAATATATGTCATTTTCGCGTTTTCAACAACTGACGCACGCATGCGTACAAACACGAATATGACAACGACGTTACGGCTAAGGTCCATCTCGTTGTTATGCAAAGTCTGTTTTATTCTAAACGAACAGGCGCGAAACACCGTTTTTGCTCAAGCAAGTAATAGTACATGGTTCGTTACACCGAAATTGGATTAACACGCTTATTGGTATGCGAAACTGGCGAAGCGATGAAAACAGAGAACGAAACCTATTGATGCTTTGTCGAATTTCGGCCTTTTTGTATATTACCGCAGGCTTACCTCTCGGACTAGAACTTTAATGACAAGGTGACGCGCGCGCGGTTCCGGCGATCGATATTTTCGGGACGGTGGCGTTCACGTACCAGTCTCGCTATCAGGATTCGAAAAACTTCGTACGAGATAACAAACAGCAAATATAGGTATCAGGAGAATACAACGCGACAGCATAGCGAACGCGTGAATGCAAGCGAGAGCACATTCGAACGTGTTTGTCGCTTTGCGTAAACATCCGATATATACGATACACACCCGGTGATAATCTCCCGCCGACATCGATGCAATGCGACCGTCCTTTAAACATAGAACGAAGAAATTTCTCGTGAAAGTGCACCGGTGAACAAGGGGATGCACACTGAATGTGACAGCGATGAAGCAGACTGGTAACGAACGAAGTAAATCTCCCAGCATAGGTGCCCCGGAAAGAAGAGGGGATGTTGAGAAAGCGTGAAAGAGGAAGAAGGAGAGCAAACACCAAAGCGAGAAAAGAGAGGAGGGCGAGAAACTTGACGTTCGACACGTACGCAAATCTCAACGAAAACAAAAAAAAAAAAGAAAAAGGGGGGTTGTAGGATTCCGCCGGTCGCGTCCGCGGAGAGCAAAGAAAAGCAAAGGTGAGAGGAAATTGCAACAGACTACGCAGATAACAGTCGGTGCAATGATGTAAGAGGAGTAGAGTTGCGCGAAAAATTCGATATCGTCGTTGATAGGTACGGTCAGTGCGAAAAGTGTAGAAATGTAAAGAAATGATAACTGAAAGTGAAAGAAAAAGCGGGTATAAGATAAGATCGCGATGCAGGCCAGAAAGCAACAGAATGGGTGGTAACTACATGATGAAAAATCGTGGTGAACGATTGTACGACAGTGACGGCCAGGAGGCGCTTAGTCACAAAGTGCACACCGGGTCTAGGAACGTTGGCGGGCGCAGCGCCTGCGCACAGTACGTACCGCATTTTCCAGAAGCTCGAGGGAAGAAAGAGCAAGGCGGTGGAGAGCGGTAACCGGAAACGGACGCGGAGGAAGAGAGAAAGAGGCAGCGTACCGAAAAGAACGAGGAACAATGGAAATCCGGTGACATGGTTAGACGAAAAAACGAGCTGGCGGAGAACGGTCGGTTCGTCGACATCGGTGAGCGGCCGAATACACCGTTACGTGAGATGTGAACGCCGCGCTGGCTATCTCGTTCTCGCAGTACAGTATAGAGGCCATGGCTGCACTCATCTGCGTCCTTCTGAATTGGACATTTTGCCGCTGGCGATCCTCGGAAATAGTCGCGGTCGCGAATGGCGCTGCGCGTTGTCGCCGGGTCAGACTTGGCACTCGCGTCACGTGAATCCTCGCGTTTTAACCCGGCGATCGGAGAGACTCTTGAACTTCCCATTGACTTTCTTCTCCTCTCTCTCTCTCTCTCTCTCTCTCTGTGTTCCTTCCGTCCTTTGCTACCTTTCTCTCGCCGGCTTAATACGAGATTTTCCTTCGTCGCGCGAACGGTGTGTCTTCCCGTCTGACGCGTTTCCGCGATTGATTTTACTTTGTTAAATCGGGTAAGCTTGTGACGAATTTTATGGTATGCAGTATCTGGAGTGCCGCTTCCTTTGACAACGACCTTTGACGGACTATTCTTCCGGATAATAGTGAGCTACGCTGATCTTTATCTTCAAATACTCTGAACGCGCGTAATGAAGCTGCTCGTCGTCGCCTCGGTTCGTCTCTTCTTCTTCTTTCTCTCTCTTTCTCTTCTTCTTCTACTACTACTACTACTATTACTACTACTACTACTACTATGGCCTTTTCGTCGTGCGTACACAACCACCCTTATAAAACCAAGGCAAATGGCCAAAAGTCTAAACATGCGTGGGATTCAGATACAACGTATTTCTTAGCTGCCAATCCCCGAGCCTTTCGAAAGTTCGAGCCCGAACCCGCCACCACTGCCAGTTGGTACCGGAAGCGACAATTGACAGCCATCTCTCCTCTTTGGTGTACTGTTGCTTCTGTGCTCGTAACAGCACTTGCCGCCGTGCCGTCTTGTGTCGTCCAATCGCGTTTATCCAGCCTATATGCTTTCTACATCGTTCCTGGCTGCGCTTGGCTCCTGCTACATTCGCCGCACCCGCAGCGCGCACACATTCCTGCTCTCAGCTTACGCGTTTCACGTAATGCCGCGTGAATTTAAGCAATATCGATCTCGCACAGAATGCTCGGCCTTTGATTTTCTCCCAACGATCGGTGCATCGATCGAGTTTAAGCAAATTTCTTCTGCTCGGCGCCGTGTCATCGATTTCGAGCATTGCCCTGATTATCAGCCCGCCCACTGGCGATACCCGTTGTACTACACATAAATTCTAGGATGGCGCAGTCATGGCGCAAAAATGCACTTCCTTTACGTGTTTGGAACTTTGCTAATCAGATCTGTGGTCGTTTCTTTATACAGAAGCCGGTGCGTGGTCAGTAAGCGCCGCCTCCTCCTCATTGGGCGCACGCCGCTGGTGGGGGATACGCCGCACCCGCCCCGCTTTCCCTGGCCCCTGTGCTCTACCTCCCCGCCTCCTCGCCGTTCCCACACCCCGTCACCGGCCCTCACTGCCCCGCCCCTCGCCCCTCGGCCTCGCCGTGCACCTCGCCGTGGGCCAGCCCACCGCTCTTTCGCCTTGTCCGCTTCTCAATTCTTGTATCTCACCTATGGACCGTATCGCCCTCTGCTTCGACCGGCTTCGTCCTCTTTTTGTCCAGCCGCATCAACTTGGCGTAGTAGTCGCGCCCGTGATTTCGTACGAATTTGATGATTTAACCCAAATGTGCAACATATCTTCTTACAGTTACGCACTATTCGATGAAAGTTAATCCATATGCAACGCGTGTCGGACATATTTTTTCAAAAGTCCTTTTCATTTTTGGCCTTCATGGGTACTCGAAGAATCAAATCGATTCGCTCGCTTTAGAACGGAGACAGAGATTGCAATTGAAGATCATTTCGCAAATGTACATTCGTACATGTGTGTATGTAATTTTAGCCTCATAGCAGGAACGAAGAACAATTTTAAATAGCGAGAAATGAAAATCGGAACGTCGGGTTTCTCCAATGATCGAAACTAATACGACGCCACATCTCTCGGACTTTTCTAATGGAAGGTTCCGTGCCTGCCGACCCTCGTTCGGTCGCCACCGCATACAGTCGCCCTCGGACCCGGTCTCATGCGCCATCGCGTGGCATGCCCTCTATCTCTTATCTTCTCCTGCCTTCTTTCTTCCTTTCAACTTGTTTCCTCTTTCAAAATTTCGGAAGTAGCTGCAATTCGAATTGTACCCTTCTGGTTCAAGGAAATGTGGTGGTCTAACGTTTTACATTGAATCATGCGTATAAATTCGCGTAATAATGTTGAAAAGATGGTGTACAGGCACCGGTTTTGAGTCACCGTGTTGTGGTTCTTTTATTGCTTTCGAAAATTTTTTTCCTTTTAGTGTACTTCCGCAACAAATTTGATAAATTCAGTCAGAGCAATTAAATACTTTTGTAGATAACGCTGGTTTACTTAACGGAGAAAGAAACGTTGAAATGGCGTAAACAACGGAGGCCTTACAGAGGATTCCGCAGCCGCCACCTGGTCTCTGCAGATTATTCAGAGTAATTGAGCCCAGAACCGCGGAGTGCGTGTAAGTGAAAAATTTCGATATTTTGCGACCAAAGTCGTTACTTACTGGGTATGTTTAAACCTTGTACTGGTGTTAAACTCTAATCATGTTAAAAATCTCTTTGAACTCGCACACACGTAGCATGTACTATTCTTTTGAAAATACCTAACTACACTCCGATGTAGATTTTTCTACGCGCCATATCAAAACATCGTAACATTTAGTCGTGATGTTTTCAACAACAAAAATGAAATGCGTAATGTGGCAAAGCGACGCGATCTACCTACAAAAAGTATACGTGTTTACGTAAAGCGCAGTATGTAGCGCAAATACAGAAGCGGATGATAAAACGATTAATTGAAATTACTATTATCTGGCAAGCAGTTACGAAATATTAAAAACATTATACGGTTATCGATTATAATAATCAGGGTGCCAGCGGTTTTAAAGAGGAGGTAAAACAAAGTCGTGAAAGTTAGCGAGAAAAGTGTTATTTTTTTCATCTCTGGACTCAGCGGCATATCAACAGAGTCTGAAATAACACCGGAAATCCCCTGAAGTGAACGACTTGCGTAAAGTATCACATCAACGCGATACCAAGATTGATTCCTTTCGCTCTCTTCGTTTCTCCGGACGATTCGAGAGCTCTCCGCAATTGTCGCGCGTCGTTACATCATCACGACCATCGGCCAACTTCCACATCGATAGGGTTAATCAGTATTTAGCAACCGTGGCATCGTACCGAAGCGAAATTACCCGGCGTTGTGTAATGATTTCGATAAAATTGGCTCACCGAGAACCCATGGGCAGAAAACAAATCGAAAACCAATCGAGGAGCAGGAGTGTTAATCTATCAAAGAAACAATTAATCGGTGGCCCAGTACATATTTTAGTTCATACTTTTGTTTGTTACCACCGGACACTCGCTTACGCGACACTGACCGATCGTTTACCAAAATAGCTTCGGCGCCTTGATGGAAACGAAAGGTAAACGACGCTGTTTTCGCGTAAGCAAATGGAAACGTGAATAAGGCGGCAATAAAAATGCGGTAAGCCGTGACGGCCAATGCGCGTCGAAACCGGTGCTGCTGAATTTTGATTGACAAATGCTTTCAAACGCTAAAGTACTAACAAGGACGAATTTAATACAGCGCACTACTGTTTAGTGAAGCGTACGCGAAACATTACCGAAGCGAACGCGCTGGAATAGCATGCGCGCTATTCTCAATCGCGCTCCTCTCGCCACATCGTTGTTCGCCGTCTGCCAGGCGTCAGTTAAAGTCACGTGACGGATCGAACGCTCTTCGATCCTGTAGCGTTTCTTTTCCGTTTAACCTTAATGCACGTAATATGCCACGCACGCATGCGTACATGCTGCTCGATCAGCCCAGCCCCTCAGCCGTGTAAAACGCCTCTCATAACGCCTTTTGAATTAATATAAGTTTTGTATCTGTTTCTGACGTTCCGCTCGGCGCGTTTATTAACCAGCCAATTAATCCAAATCGACGCAAGCGGACGCGCGTCGATCGGATCTCTATTGACCGTCGGATCCCCGATATTGGCGCGAGATATCGTTTCTTCCGAACGTTCGAGTGGCAAACTCGTTATAACTTGAGCGATTGAGATGAAGCCAGGCGTAGTTCAGTTAACCCCACGGTACACACGTATGCCATCATCATCCCGCTTTCCTTTTCCCACCAGCAGTCGGAAAACAAGAGTTATGAAATTATTTTCCTGCGCAACCAATACGGCTTACCATCGTTCGTGTATCGCTCGGCTGTTTGAAATCTATTTCCAATTCCATGTACCGATAAATTACGCTCAAAGCGAGTTACCGCTGTTTACGAACGATTGCCGGATCATCTGCTTAACAGAGGAGTGACGCGCCGAAGTTGGTTGATGGCTGCCCCGGAACGAAGCTGATTTGTTCCCCGGTAACCGCAGAGTGATGCTACTTCTGTTCGGATCGCGCAAAGGATTACGTATCAGACGAGAATAAGAAAAGTAAGCGGTGCAAATCGAGGCAGCGCAGGAACACCCAGAAGAAGCCTGGAGACGTTGTTTAATTTACGAACGCGTCTTGTCCCGTCTGCTGTAGAGTTACCGGGCCCCATGCCCCGTGTCGCCTAAATAATTCCGTGGTGCCGACTTCGACATCAAGCCAATGGATCCTGGTGGGCTGTCAACGAGGAGAACACTCAAGAATCGTCGCCGAAGATTAATCAATGATCGGCTGCTACATATTGCTTCTTTCCTCACACATCGTACTGCGTATCCCATCGGTGTTCCAGTACGTGAATTCGTCTATAAGTTGCCAGACACCTAGCAAAGTCGAATAAAAGATCAGACAATTTCATACACGGATATTTTAGATTAATGATTAACGATTAACGATATAAATGATATAATGATATAAATTATTTTATGATATTAACGATACATTAATATGTAAATTTTAATTCATCGATTCCACCACATTTTGAATAATTGACTTAGTTTATCCACTCAAGTCCATCTGACACATTATTCACTTCACTATTTGTAATTATAGCCATAGCTCTTTCTTTGATCTCAAGTTTCAATTTTTTCTGTTAGATCCATCCCTATAATTCTGATTTTAATGTTTTGATATTGTCCAATTTCTTTCAAGTAGTTGCATATACTTTTTGCATTATGCATTAATTAATTATCTTCCCAAAAATACAAAATTCTCGTCTTAATTCTTTGTCAGCTCTGATGACACGCATTATACATTTTTAAATCAGCCATTTTATTGACTCAAAGCAATCCCACATCATTGATAACTATCTGTAGAAACAACACATTTTGAATTAATCAATTCAAAGAAATCACTTTTCATTTCCTTTCAGTAGTTTGCACTTTTGCATATTCCCTTTGTCCTTCAAACCTTTTTTTTACTTTGATCTAAATAAAGATTTTCGTACTGCCACAGTCCTTTTTATTTAATAATTCGTCGCTTTATTTTGCTAAAGCGTCGAGTCTTATTAATCTTTGATATTTAATATCTTATTACCATGTACTATCAACTGATTATATGGTATTTTATTCTTGTAGCTATTTCTCGAATATGTAATGTTCAATTAGAATATATTGGTCTTCTTTTCGAGGATATTTCGATGATTACACATGTTTCAAATGGTCTCAACACACATCGATTTTAAGAAAAATACACATGGTCAAATATACAGATACAGATCTAATAATTGACTATAAATATTTAAAATGTATAAACAACTAATAATGGTCAGATAAAAACATCTTAAATTTCACCTGTGCTATGTACGAGAGAAACAAGAGAGTAAAATATCTCCGTTGAATTTGTACGTCTAATAATAACTTCAAGTTATAAAGCAATATTTATATATTATTTACTAGCAAAGAATTTTATATATACAAGTATTACAGATCTTCTACCATGAAAATTTTATAAATTTTAATTAATTATATTATACGTATGACTATTTCGTCTGAATACATGATAAGTTATTTACATACGTTTATTTAAAAAAGTGCTCTTATTTAGTCTGACTATTATACTTTTTGGTTCCTTCTTAAAATGTTGCATTTTCAAACGACACTCTTGGCCTTTTTCTCTTACTTTTCTATTAAATTACTAGAAATTAATTTCCCTAGTAATTAAGTAAGAAGCATGTCGCACCTAGAATTGTCAGATAAGGGCAGTGAATTTTATTTTAGAGCATATGTATGTATACATACTCTCTCTCTTTATATTCGAGATAGTAGATCGCCAATCGAGACGAGGTCGAGGATATTGTCGGTTGACGGCACCCACTTTGCTTCACCGGAAGTTTGCCTTTACATCTTTAACCTTTGAATTTCATCGATTTAATACGTGCTCGATCTTTCAACCCTCTCGAGTCCATCGAAAAATGTGTTTTAAAAAAGTTGCTCGTCATAACGTATAATATACCAACATTGCATATGTTTGATTAATTAATTTTTAAATCTTTTATTAATATATATATATATATATCAGTATGACACATATGGGATTAATAAAAAGAGATATCGCTTAGATGTCGTTTCTTTTCGTTCTCTTATTCGATAATGTACTTAATTTTTAATTTTCAGATGCGTGTTCCTGATGTCAAGCAGAAAGTAAAAAGGACGATAGCCGGCAAGACTGCGTTGTAGTTTGGGAGAAATGCAATCATTCGTTTCACTACTGTTGCATGTCACTTTGGTTCAACAAAACAATCACGCCGTCCATTATGCCAGCAAGAGGGTCTATTCAACGAATGGGAAAATAACTAAACCAATCGACCGAAACGTTAACCATCGTTTTTTTTTTTTTTTTCTTTTATTCATTGTTTTCTTCTGGCCTCTTCTCGCATAAAATATTTTCCACGTTTTTCCTGTACTACCTTCCTTCACGCCGAACTTCCATTCTCCGTTTTCCTTCTTTTTCTTCTTGCAGTTTTTGAAGTTATACGCTCAAACTTGGATTACGCGAGAGTACATGATAGATAATCATAGAAAGATCGATCAAAATGCTGCTTGAAAATGTGTCAAATTGAAGTTATATACGTATTTAGAATGCGGCGAGAAAAGTTATACCAGTTCTTTCAAATTATAAGTTATCGCATTGAAGATATTTTCGATTGAAGATTGGAAGATAAAATTTTGAAACTAAATTATCGTTAGTCGCGTCAATGAAATGAAAATAACACTTGAACGCAAAATGTGTTTCGTTTTTCGCTTATCATTGTCACGAGATAACGTAATTAAAATCAAAAATTTTCATCCATTTCGATATTATCGAACGTAATGGATTGGCAGATATCAAAAAGAAAGAGTTCAACGTCCGCTAGATAAATTTTTTGAATGAAATCTCGAATGTTCTCGTGATTCATTCCAGATCGCTTTAAACAGTTATGTCACTTGCATGAAATTCGCGTGCGAGATCAACGTTCGAGCATATTCCGAAAATTCAGGCTGAACAAGATTTATCGTATAGCGTTACATTTACTCAGTTAAACATTTGCGGATTCGGCGGATTCCGCGACAGAATGCAGGGAACGGATATACTATGATATGCTACGATATAACCAGCACGTAATCACGATCCAGCGCTCGAAGGTCGCTCGCTTTCTTCTCTTCTTCGTTCGTAGCCTGTTCGTTTCTACTATCCCCGTCTGGTTCGTCTTGGATCCTTCTTTTTTTTTTGTTCCCCTTCCTCCTTGTCAGGTACCCGGTACCGTGTCGATTGTCCATTCTATCGTTGCCTGGCGTTACGTGTCGTCACAAGTACGGGAGGCTCGTCCGGAGGCTCGACCAATCGAATAGTAGAAGGGGTATAACAGCGCTTATATTTATGACCCGCAGTTGCCGCCACCTCTTGTATTCCTTTTTTCTTCTGCGCTCTCTGCTCCTTCCTCTATCCCTTCCTGATCCTCTTGTTCGGCGCAGGTCTTTCTTCCTCTACCATATCGCGAACTTATACGTAACATGTGCACACTCTTGTCCATTCTCTCTTTCTTTTTTATCATTCCGCTATTTTCCTTCTTTTTTAACTTTTGTTATGTCGATTTCTTATAATTTAAATCACAGTATGACGTTATTAGCTAGATCTTTAGCCTCATAATTCCGAATCTTTTATCAAAATTCTTGATCGATCTATTGATTGATGGATTGGCTAAATATATCTGTAATCTTTTGTCCAATCTCTTTCACGTTATATACGTTATATATTCGATACATATATGACCGATACATGTATGACCGATAATGATGATAATATCTGAAATTTTTATGTAATGATACATACAGGATCTTCCTGCGATTTTTTTCCCGTGTTATATTTGTATGTGAATTAGCATCGTCGGCGTTTAGCGGTATAATTATCTCATTTGTTATTTAAAAAGACCTTTGTTTTGCTGATAAAAAAGTTACGATAATGTATACAGCATGGCGATATTTTACGTCGCGCTGAACTGTGGAAAATACGTGTAAGAGAAGAATAAAATAAAAAACAGAATTTTATAAAGTAATTATTTTACCAAATTTTCGTATGTATAACCACATAAACGTGACGTGTATCACGTCGAAATTGCGTGAGTACGTACACGTGCGTGTAAAAGAGAGGCAGAGAATGAAAGAGAGAGCAAATATCGATACGGAATGACGCAATAACCAGCAAATTTGTTCGCACGTTCCTCTTGAAAAAGCGGACACGCGACGTTGACTCGAGGTCAACTCGAGCCGAGCCTCCGCAGAACTTGTCTTCTCATTGGCTCTATTTTGCCAATAATCAGAATATGGACTGCAGATCAGAATATGGACTGTACATAGTAACATGTTATGATATGCATCATTTATTGTATTTTACATGCAGCTATGAATTCTTATTTTTAACCATTGGATGGATTAATGTTTCAAGTGTTTCAACTCACTTCATGCTCTTTTTACATCAGAAAATTGCTGTTGGTTTTTATTAAATCATGTAAGATATGAATTTATAAGGCCATAATATAAGAATGCACGTTATAATAAACAGGCTATCGTACATGGTCATGTAACAGTATGCAAGAGCTCCTTTTACCTTTGAATTCCGTGTAGAATTCTATACATTCAGCGAATGAAGAAAGCATTATTGTAAATGAACTTTAAGTTATGGATTTTCATCATGGATTACGGAAGTCTTTCCCCGGCAAATATTTGACGTATGAATCGCACAATGTGAATTCCTTGCGATGCAATTCATGAAAAAAACATTGGTTAAATTGGTTGAGAAACGTCAGTGGCGCCAGTGACCAAGCATAATGCGAAGGCTCGTCACGTTCCACCAATCGGCTAATAGCATTTCAAAATCTATCTTTCTCTACGAACCAATACACGTTTGGAATTATATACGTATACATGTATATGCCTGATGTATACATACACCAGCGCCTCTGATGAGTACGACAAATGGATTTCATTTCATATATTACTCAATTTGTCTTTTTTTCCTTGCGTCATCAATGCTTCTTTATCCTTGAAACAATCATAACGTAAAAAACATTGCATAAGAATTTATGGATTTCCCTGAATCCCCATGTTTTTTCTATTACGTTCGAGATCTTTTAAAATCAAAATAAATATCGAAAGATGGTAACATAAGCTTTTTTAACTTTTCTTCAATTCCTAAATGTCTATCGGGCTCAAATGTAATTGTTCAGAAATCGATTCGTTTTCTGTTATCGGGACAATATGTAAATTTTCGTAAAAGAATATTATGTCGCTAATGGAATAAAAAATACATACTGTACTTTTACTACTGTATTATGTTTAAAGTGTATTCTTGTAAATGCATATTAATACACTTGAATTACACAAACTTATATTATTCAGAATAAATTTATTTTTCGTTTTGTCATATATTTTTGAATTTTATTCTATTAAATTGTTCAATATCAATTATTGGTAATTAATAATATCGTATACATATTTTGTTGTCACACATGCATACCTGACTTTGTACACGGAGGCGGGATAGAAGCAGACAGAAAAAGAGGGGCGGCACGAGACTTACAACACACACGTACAAAAAATTGTTTTATATAATTTTTGTTTCTTAAAAAGATATTTTTTTATGAATGGCGAGCAAAAGTAGTTAGGTGATTCATTTCACTTCGTGATCGTTATTCTGGCGTACATATGCTTTATCTATGTAGTGATATTCAATAATATCTACATATTTAAAATATTTCTAGTGTTATACATATATACTTTAAATCTTAAATTATCGTGTTCATAAGTTGTATATCTGATCGATGGCCTTTGTCCGTACTGTATTTTGATCTTTTATTCGATCAAAATAAATGGCATTGGGAATCATTGCGGTTTGTCTTAAAATATCTTAATGTAATGAAACAATTACTGTTCAAAATTTCTGTTATTAGTGTTTCACGTAAAATATCTACACATTGAAAAGTATTTTAATAACTATAGTTATCTATTTGCTTAACGGCACTTTTTTTTTTAGGATCTTTGAACCTAAGAAATTACTTTGTTACATATTTTTATATATTAAGAATACTGAATAAAGCGCACTGGATTCAATAGTATCTTGAATAATCACTTTATAATGATTATTTATCACGTTAGCCTTCAAAAATTGAATGATCTTATTCCAGTCGCGTGTATTTAAAGCGTCATATCAAACGCATACCGAATAAATTAAAATAAAATGTCAATGCTCTGTTTTTTAAACTATACGGCGTATAATTCGCTAATTTTAGGCAGTGCATTACTCAACAGTAATTCCTTCTGCGGAATACTTTTCGGCGTTTCTGATTTAAATATGACTATTCATTATTTACCTTAAGTACATATATGTTAGCAAGTTTATAAAAGTAATCAGCAACGCTTTGCTGATAGTCGCGTCATTTAACGGAGCGGAATAAGATTTGTATCTGCTAGTTTGCAAATGATCTCATAGATAAGAAACAGCTTATGAAGGCACTTGGATGTGTACAATATTTTGTTAAATAATTCGATATAAAAAAATATCTTTTACGACGCTGCCTATCACAGGCAATATTTGATAAATTTATAACACTTCTAAGGCCACAATGGAATGTAAATTTCTTTTTTCAACAATCAAAGGCCACTTAAAGGTACTTACGTTCTACATAGTCTAAAATGTAACATCTAACAACAAACTAAAAAAAAAAAAAAAAATCGTAAACACGATTACGTTTTGTAATCTATGTCCGTGTTAATGAATCAATTACCACACCAGTTTTTTTTTTACACCAAATTGTCAGCAATTTGTATGTCTGGAACCTCTCATCAATGGAATTAGAATACTTGGACTTTGCGCTTGCCTAAGAAACGGATGCTGCAACAATTCAGTAGCAGTGGCTCTTTGTGCCGGATCACGAACAAGCATTCTCTCCAAGAATCCTTGGAGACGTGGACTGACCTTTACAATAACAATAGCAAACAATAAATGTAATTAATATATGTTCATCATTGTGTCTATATAAACATATTGTGGGATATTTTGAGCTCACTTTATGAGAATTTTTCAACTTTGGTGGAGGCATATCTCTAATACGTCTCATAGCTTGTAAAGGAGGTTCATTAAAAAACGGTGGTTCTCCATCGACCATTTCGATGATCATTATACCTAATGACCAAATATCTACTTCGGGACCGTACGGCAACCTGAAACAAGGAATATACATTATTCATATTGATGCGATACGTCGCGAATGAACTTTTGATATAAAGCGGAACAAAAATTTACCTCGAAATAACTTCTGGGCTCATCCAGTATGGCGTACCAACAAGAGATTTTCTCCTAGGCAACTCTTGAGATACTTGAGCACAGAATCCAAAGTCAGATAATTTAACTCTACCATCAGCCGTTAGTAATATAGAATCAGACTTGATATCTCTATGAATAACACCTTGAGAATGCAAATATGCAAGTGGTTTTAAACACTGAGAACACACGGTGGCAATCTGACTTTCGTCCATTCGAGAATGTGTTACAATATCTGTAAGCGCTCCACCTTCAAGGTACTCCATCACGACCCACAATTCATCATCTACCAAGAAACTATCATACATTTCGACAATATTTGGATGGTGATAATCTCTCATGATAACCACTTCATTGAAAAGCAGTTCACGTCGTTGCTGCTTTCTTAAATCCATTTTTTCACTGCCACTTGTCGATTTGTATTTTTTCGGTTGCTATACATACCGTTCCAGTACTTCCTTCTCCGATTTTAAGAAAATTTTCTAGATTTTCTCTTGGATCGCCTCGACTTACCTATTAAATGATTAAGACCAAATATAAACTTCCAAGCATCGTATTCTTTTAATGTTCATTATTGACGCTAATTTTTATTTTCTTACCACCATCTGTAAAGCTGCTCGGAATTGTTCATGAGTGAGTCTTTGTTCTGCTGTTTGTTTGTTTGTCGTACTCGAACTTGAGCCAACTGCCAAATTTCCCGAAGATAGAGCACTTTTCATATTTTGATTTTGATCAGGTGTTAAACTATTTCCAGAGGATGGTAAATTGGACTTTGACAAATTATGCATCGATTGAGACGTCTCGATAGGTCTTTTTATATGAGATTGCAAAATGGACGAATTTTCTGGTGTACTGTATGCTTGTGAATATTTATTAACATTATGTGTACTTAATTGACTCAATGGACGCTGCGAAGCGATGGATCCTACAGGTGAAATTTTAGGTTGCAACTTATGCAAAAAAGTATTTTGGGTCATCTGTTGATCTCTGGATGATGTTTCAATGTTTGAAATCTGTGCATACATACAAGAAATGGTATGTATTTTTTTACATTCATAAAATGTAACAATTACGTTTTGTTTACCTGAGCATTTCCATTATATTGTCCAGATGTAGTCATTTGAGTATTTAATCTATGAAATTCAGAATCTACGAGTTGAGGAGTACCAGGACTTTGAATAGGACACTGTGGAGTTGTAATAGGACTCAAATTTTGGAAATTCAGAGATAAATTCTGGGCATTAGAACCAACATGTGTTAAATTAGGAGATGATTGCATATTTGGATTAAGATTTTGAAGATTTGGAATCATGCTTTGTGTATTAGAATGCAATGTGCTTGCAACATTAGGCGAATTCTGTCTCATTTTATCAAAATAATTATGTTGCTTTCCAAAGTTAGTATATCCTTGTACTTGATTAGTACCAGATGGTATTTCTTGTCCTTCTGGCACAGACGGTGGCAAATTACTATTATGCCTATAAAATAAAAATGTGATTAAATGTTTAATATTTATAATATTTTTATTTCACAATTAGAAAAAGATTACCTATAATCCCTTCTGAGTCTTGGTGGGCTTGAGGAACGAAGAGAATTAGATCTAGCAACTGTGCTAGTCTTGGGTAACCCATTCTCAGTATTTTTATCACCAGTAGAAGTCCGTCCTTTTGGATCATTATGACCTCGAACAATAGTTTTCAAATCTAAAATTTCTGTAGGTGTAATTTCACTTGGGTCAACCAAAGGTAGTGGCCTGTTTGTAGATTTTAAAATTTGATTGTTTCCAACAATAGAAGCCCACTGTAATGGAAGTCCAATGAATTTTCCTTCACGTTTATCAAATCCTGTATGTACACGATGTTCAAAATTTGTCGGTGTAGATATTTGTGGTTTCTTTTTCTTCTTAGCAAACATTGCCCCTCCTGTAATAATTATATTAACACTAATACACTTAAGACACAACTAAAATCATACAATACTCTGCTTTGAACATCTGTACATGTTTATATATTCGCAGAATACATAGTTGAAGAAGAATCTAATCACAATTTTCAAATTACAAGAAAATCCTGGAGAACAACACATTAGAATCTGTCAATTATGTTTATTGCAAGTGTATTATTCAAAGAATGATTTTAATATATTATTGAATGTACACAATCGAAAATAATTGAGAAATTAATATTTATTCAGATTCGAGAAGGAAGAAAGATGTGATTCACAAGAAAACTGTATGGCCGTAAATTTAGAGAAAATAATAAAGATGAAGAGAAGCCAAATGACAGCAACGCCTACCAGTACGTGATGCGATTACCTTAAAGTAGTTTCACTGAAGTGTTGGCTAGATTTCACGGGAATTGCTATTTTTCGTTAACGTCGCACCGTGCTAAAAAAAATTCCAAAATCAAGATAGCGTCGAAACATAAAAAACTTGAGTAATTAAAATAAGTAAATACGGCATTTAGCCTTTCGACAGGTCGTTCACACACCGGCGCTCCACGCGGAGAGCTTACGAATCTTTCTTGGCATTTGGCTCGTGACAATTTACTCAAATGTGCGTGAGGTAGCACCTGCAATGAGATTACCAGAAAGAACGTAATGCATAGAAAACTATGCCAGGAGAAAGCAATTCCTGATTCGAAAATATAGGATACATCGACTCACTATCATTCTAGTCAGCATGCCAGCAATACAATTTCTTGAGGAATAAATTGTACGAAAATTTCTGTAATTAATAATTGCGCAAAATGTCCATGAAAGTAATGTTGAGCTGAAATAAAATGAATATATATTGTATTTGAATTTTTAAATAAATCTTATTAAACAATTTTTTAAACTTTTGTACATAGACCGAAAATATTCCATTTAATATGTCTATTATAGTATCTTTCTTCATTTTGCGTACATACATATGTATTGTATTACATGGAACGAAGAGAAAAATTTGTACATAACATTTGGGAAATAATTACACACATAAATCGGATATATATGTTTTGTAGTAGATTCGCACTCTGATTTTTGAAAAAAGAAAAAGACTGTCAAATTAAATAAAAAGCAGAAGCAGGAAAATATAATACGCAACGTGAAGTATTCGGTTCTGTTTCAACTGAATTACTGGAGATAAAAAGAAAGCGTTTATGCGATCTAGTTGATCGACCGTCCGAACTCATCGGAACTATTAAAAATGTACGAGAGAAAGGGGAAACCATTTCCCTCTGTCTATTTAAAAGTTTAGTTGAACAAAATGTTTCATCGCTGTTGTTTCCAGTTATTTTCACAGGTGAAAAAGTAACTATGTTAACAAGCAACTTGTATGTTGGAAACATATTTCGTTTCTCACGACACAGGACAGAATGAATGAATTAAACATTTTCTTATCTTTTCTACATCGTAAGGTCATTACCGTGAGTATTTAAAACTGTCATCTGACGTTTTTAACGTTGTACGTGCGTAAAGAAAGAAGAGAAGAGTAACAATTATCTGTACATTTAGAGAAATTTGAATGCGATGAATGAATTAAAGTTGAAACATACCGCAGGTGTATTTTATAATTAGTCGATATTTCTCCAATGATTTTTGCTTATTGTTAATCTTAATCAATTTTGTTGCTCTCTTAATGTGTCCATAGACTACGAATGGGCAGTAAAATTGAATCGGTTTAGTTTGAGTGCAATATGTCTTTGGCCTGCGGAAGAACAAGATATAAGAAAACAATTTTGGATTAAATTACGTACAATGACATATTTTCTGCTAATTACCTTCGTTTGCACGATTCCTTGCTTGTATGCTTTGATCAAAGAATGTGACACTTTAATGGAGGTGACGGACAATCTTGCATATTCCATTCCTTTAACGATAACGGTAATAAAGTTTATTATTGTGTCCAGTAAAAAAGAAGGTAAGCTCGCTCTTATTAAAGAGGAAACAGTGTGTTTCACGTCGCTTCCTTCTTTTTTCAAGTTCTCTTGCCAATCGTAAATATGATTGCCGAAGATTGGGCCAAATTGAAAACGGACTTTGAAGAACGTGTAATGATACGACGAGCAAGAATGGCAAGAACAATTAATATATTTGGTTACATATTAGTATGTATTTTGATATGGTTGCTAATGGTTTTCCCGAGATTCGGCATCACTATTCGATATATAACGAATGTAACCGACATAAAGAAACTTCTCCCATTACCAACTTATTACATGTACGATGTTTCCGAAACTCCATATTTTGAAATTATGTACATTATCCAATCTACCAGTCTACTGGTAGCGACATTCTGTTATACCGGGATTGATAATTTTTTTGGAGTTGTAATCCTTCACATTTGTGGCCAATTAGAAAATCTTCGTTTTCATCTTTCAAATATGAAAGAATCACAGACATCAAATCAGATTTTAGCAGCTACTGTAAAAGATCACATACGACTCATCAGGTATATATTTTGTTTAACATTGTTAGATATATTTGCATTATTTTTCTCTATTCTTTTTTTCTATTTTCCCAAATATATATAATATTTTTATTAAATATATACAACTAAAATTATAGAGCGATTAACGTGATAGAAAACACATCAACGCTGCTAGTTCTTGCATTGTTAATTAATTTTGGTACGTGTGCTTGTATTTATGGATTATTATTAATCACAGTAAGTATCGAAAACAAATGCGATCGCAATTGTTACACAGGATATTGATCACAAAATGTTATCACAAAATTGATAGCTGTGATATTTAAATGTTTCTTAAAATTAGGTACCCACTGGAAGAGAGGAATTTTCTGTAATTCGAGTGGTCTATTTAATTTGTAATTTTGCAAATACATTTCTTCAAACGTTTCTCTATTTCATGGCAGGACAAATGTTAGTAACACAAGTAAGTAAAGATTTTGATTTTATTTTTTTTCATTGTATTGTCTATTTATATTGATTCAAAATCTCTTTATAACACATACAGTCTGAGAGAGTACACGATGCCGTGTACGAATGCGAGTGGGTAAATTTGAAATCTAGAAAAGCGAAAAATTTGATTATAATCATGGCAAGGTCAAAGAAACCGCTTCATTTAACCGCGGGGAAGTTATTTCCTGTAACATTGCTAACATTTTGCAATGTAAGATATTTTTTTCTTCTTTTTTATTTTACTCCTTTGGTCTTTGTTTTTTACTTAGCACCGTTTCAGATATTAAAAATATCACTCAGCTACATATCCTTCTTACTGACAAAGTATTAATAAGATATAATTTATGAAAATTCGTCAGCCAATTTAAATGATTTTTTCCTGTATACACGACGAAAGATGTTTAGATGAAATAAATCAATTTTTTTTAAAGAAAAGACATAGATAGACCGTTGTGTATATTTAGCCATAAGTATCATTTATTTATGATAGAAGTAAATACATAAATTAATGTTAGAAACTTTGAATTGATTATTCTTGTCTTTAGATGAGCAACAAAAGTACAGTATAAGTTAATGAAGGTTTAATCTAATTTGCAGAATTCTTTCGATTATTTGACTAAAGTAAAATACATCAAATATAAAAGGATCACGAAAAAAATAAAAAAAAAAGAGGAAAAAGAAATTAAGATCCATAATTAGGAAGAGTTAACCTCATTTAAGTCGTGAAATATTTGCAATAAATAACTCGAAGTATTTGCAGTAAATAACTTGATTCCTTCTTCTTTTTTAATTTAGAGGAATATACTGTAAATAAATATGTTGTACATGTAACATGTATTGGAAAAGATGTATTCTGTAATATATCATTATTGAGCGCGATCATTCAACATGCATATCCCATGTAAAATTTATTAGATAGTGGCATGGTCAAGTAATGAATTTATGCATGTACTTACATGCATATAATTGTGTAGTAGATGCATGGTATTTATGTAACGTTTGCTTGTCATATGTAGTGGAACGCGCAGTATAGTTTCATGATATAGAAGTAAATCGATCGATCCAGCAGATATAAGTTTTTGCAAGAAAATAATAGGATATGTGTATAATCGTAAAATACAGAAGAAACTAAAGACATTTCAAACGAAAAATAAGAAGGATAGGAATTAACAGATTTTGATTTGTCTGTTCTGCTTTGTGGGTGAAATATGCAATTTCCGTAGTAAGTATATAGATATAGAAGAATCATCGTTTGCTATTGGTTCGGTCGTAACAGATAACGGAATAAATGATCGTACGAAATAAAATTTTATAAATAAAATGATTTCATGTGTAAAACCCTTTGGATCGACTAAATTGTTCACCGCACATACACATTTAAGGTTATACGACTTTATATAGTATTGGCTACATATCTGAAAAATGATCTCTGCTTTTTATATTATAATCAAATTATTTGTATGCAGGGCATGACAGAATTAAATAAATAAATTTAATTTTCAGAATAAATCGTAGCAAATGGAAGATTTTAAAGTGAAAGATGAACCGATGGATGCGTTAAACATAGACAGTCAGGTTATGGTAAACGTTTTCTATGAAACAGCAGCACCATACAATACAATGCTTCCACAAGGACTCTAACTTAAACCTTACTTTAAGGACGAAAACATTGTAAGCGTTGTACTTAAGGAAGAACCCGGCGATAGATTTGATCCAGACTACATGGAGGACATCTGCTCTGGGACATTCGAGAAGGTATTTTTACCTATCGAAAATAATGAAGTTGACTTCTCTAATGAAATGGTAAATTTCATTCAAAATTCTCAGCGACTGAGTTTCATTTGTAGAAGAGTCAATCGATCCAACAAAACAATTCTAGGTGAAACTTGAATTGGATGGAGAATCCAGTAGTCATCAAAACTGGACGGCGCAAATCGCAAGCACAAATTTATGTGACAAAGAAGATGGTGCTATGCAAAGGTGCTTAACAAATGCAAACTTTGCTCAAGTGCATGATGCAGAGAAACATTCTGGATTTTGTCCAAATGGACAGCAGCCGAAATTTTATAAAATACAGTGTTCCATCTGCAAGAAATGGTTTTTAAATAATGATTCCATGGTCACTCATTTAAGGATGCACTGTAGTGGAAATCAGTGCGAGGTTTGCCAACAAAATTTTCAGGACAGTTCCAGTTTACATGCTCATATGTTGACTCATGTTGGAATGAGTCCATTGGAATGCAATATTTGTCAAAAACGATTCGCTTACAAATGGTGTCTACGTAGCCACATGCAAATGCATGTGCTAGAAAAACCGTACGACAATGACACGTTACAACAAGTGTTTATGAAAAGACCAGATTCTGAGCATGATCAATCAATGAGCACAGAGGAAAGAGTGTTTGAATGTGATGTTTGTCACACGACATTTAAAGAGAAATCTAGTCTAAACCGTCATGTGCTTACCCATACAGAGGAAAGACCATATAAATGTGATGTATGTTTTGCAGCATTTAGGGAAAAAGCAAAATTGAACATGCACATGACATTACATGGTGGGAACAAACAATTCAAATGTACAATGTGTCACAGATCATTCACACAGAAAACAGCATTGAACAATCACATGTTAGCGCATAGCGGCGAGAAACCTCATGCATGTAATATTTGTGAAAAAACGTACAAACGAAAATCAGAATTAATAAGGCATACAATGGTTCACACTGGAGAGAGGCCATATGAGTGTAAAGAATGCCTAATGACTTTTAGAGAAAAGGCAAAATTAAACTCTCACATGCTTGTGCACACGGGTGAAAAACCACATGAATGTCATATATGCCATAAGGCGTGTGCCCGAAAATCAGATCTTAATAGCCATATGCTATTACATACAGGGGGTCAATATGACTGCAAAGTCTGTGACAAAATATTTACTCGTAAATCGGATTTAAATCGACATACTTTGATACATACAGGTGAAAAGCCATTTGCCTGTGAATTATGTAACATGGCCTTTAGAGAAAAAACTAGATTAAATTCTCATATGCTTATACATACTGGTGATAAACGTCATGCCTGTCATATTTGTCACAAAACGTTCAAAGAGAAGTCTTCATTGCGGAAACACATGTTAAGTCACACTGGTGACAGACCATATGAATGCTATGTATGTCATAAAGCATTTACTCAGAAAACAACGTTAAATAGTCATATATTGGTACACGCAGGAGAACGACCATATGAATGTAGTGCATGTCAAAAGATATTTAAGGATAAAGCAACACTGAAAAAACATTTGTCTGTGCACATAAACGAAAAAACTCATGAATGTCTGATTTGTTTAAAAAAATTTACCCACAAAGCTGCATTAAATAGTCATTTATCGACAAATCATACATCCTAATCAGTGGGATCTAGTCTATTATATTTCGGCTTTTAGTTTCTTTTTACTAAGCACTGTTCATATATAGCTACGTAAAGATGATTACGTCTATCTATATCTGTTTTATATGCTATATGGTCCAAACTGAACGATCATATTCTTTTCTGTATATCTTTACGTATAATAAATTAATTTCTAATTAATTCTTAACAATCCCATTCCCTTACAATCTCTATATAAGTATTGTATTTCTTATAAGACATTAAATGTTTATTACCATTATAATAATTATGACATTAATAACATTTTTACGATTAACATTCGTAATTGTAGTAAAAACGATTTTTCTATTAATTTCATAACGTGTACAAATTAAAAAATATCGTAATATTTCTCACGATAGAAAATTCCCTAGTATAATGATGTAGAGTTTTTTACTAGAGATGAGCAAAGCGAACAAAATTTAAGTTTCAGCAAGATTCATCGTACAATAATTGTGTATATTTCAATTATATTAATGCTTTGTTTGTAATACAATTATTCGTAATATTTTTTCATAAGTTGACTAGTTATTTTTGCTGATTATATATGGAAATTATAACTTTTAAACATAAATCATGGTTAAAAAATTGTTTTTGTCAAAGTATATACAAATAAATTAAATTAATAAAATATATAAATTTTCTGTAATTTAAAATTAATCAGAAAAAAGAATGTGCAAATGGAATTGTCACAAAGTCCTCAGATTTCATCTGACGAGAAAACAAAAGGATTTGATTTGTCAGCTGGTAAAACATGGATTTATCCTGAAAATTATCCTATCAGAGATTATCAATTCAATATAGTTCAAACAAGTTTATACAAGAATACATTGGTTTGTTTACCCACTGGTAAATATTTTTTAAAAATATTGCATTCAAACAAGAATATACAATTCATATTTATCTTCTTTTATTCCTTCTTTATCTTTGTTAGGATTAGGAAAAACATTTATTGCTGCAGTTGTAATATATAATTTTTGGAGATGGTATCCATGTGGGAAAGTTGTGTTTTTAGCACCAACGAGACCATTAGTTGCTCAACAAATTTTTGCATGTCAAAATATAATGGGTATTCCTAGTTCAGAAACTATCGAACTTACAGGTATATTAATAAGATATTAAGAATCTATGAAGTTTAAAATAATATATAATTTATCTATTTATTAATAATATTATATTATATTACAGGAACAATTAACCATAAGCAGCGTGAAATAGCTTGGTCAAAAAAAAGAGTAATATTTGCTACTCCTCAAGTTTTTCATAATGATTTAGACAAAAATATTGTACCAAGCGATTTAGTAAAATGTGTAATTATAGATGAAGCTCATAAAGCTTTGGGGAAACATTCTTACTGTGAGGTATTTATTTTATATGAATAAAGGAATATCTTTTTCATTATCTTTTATAATAAGTCAAGTAATAATATGTTTTATATCCACAGTGCATTCGAATATTAAATGGAAAAAATCAAAATTTCAGGGTATTAGCCCTTTCTGCTACACCAGGAAATAAAATTGATAATGTTCATGAGGTATATTTTGTTAATATCAAATAGATCACAAAATCTTTTTGTAGTTGTACTATAATTTTTAGGAATAATTAAATCATATTTGCTATAGGTGCTACAAAATTTACTAATTGCTCATATAGAATTAAGAAATGAATCTTCTTTAGATGTTATACCTTATATTAATAGAAGAAAAGTTGATATAATTTTAGTACCACTTAGTAACAAACTAACTGAATACAAAGAGAAATATATCATTATTATGGATCGTCATGTTAGAATTTTACTTCAATACAATATTCTTCGTACACAAACAGCTAACATTTCAAAAGGAAGGGTAAGTTACTCCATTGAATATTTAATAATAATACTCTAAAGGGATTTCTCTTGCTGTTTCAGATATTTCATTTATTAAAGGAATATACAAAGAAAACGAATAAATCGGGAAATTATGGACAAATTATGAAGACACTAAATATATTAATAATAATGTACCATGCTTATGAACTTATGATTAGAGACGGCCTTAGGGCGTTTTATAAATTTTATCAAAGTATTTTCACTTTTCTGTCACTTCATTCATATAATTTATATTTGAATAATCTTTACATTATTTTGATAGATCAATCTGATAAATTTTGGATGAATGAAGAACCACAGTTGCAGATGTTACTTGAAGATATTAATACTTATCTTGGTCCATTCCCAGATATAAACATTTTATCTGAAAAGGCTGTAATAGAAGTTTGTATAAACTTACATAAAGTACACGAAATATGATATCTTTTTGTGTATAACTTAAAAATTAATTTCAGATATCACGAAATCTTACATTTGGTCATACCAAGTTCGATAAGTTAAAAGAACTACTTTTGTGTCATTTTAAAGATAGTCAGGAAAAACAAAGTAATACAAGAGCTATAGTATTTGTTGAGGTTTGTGATTTTCAAATTCACTGATATAGTACAATTTTATATACGACATATGTTATTTCCCTCTTGTACAGTATCGAGATATCGTAAATGAAATTTATATTCTATTATTACAATGCCAACCATTAATAAGGCCACAAATGTTTGTTGGTCAAATTGGACAGAAACAAAAACAGCAGATAAAAGCATTAGAGGATTTTAGAAATAATCATGTTAATGTTCTTATATCTACTAGTATAGGTAATACAACATACACGATAGCAATGTAAAAAGCAGTACACTTTGTTAATGAAAATAAATTTTTGTAATACTTGATATTTGGTAGGAGAAGAAGGATTGGATGTTGGAGAAGTAGATTTAATAATATGTTTCGATGTGTCTCAACAATCACCGACGCGGTTAGTACAAAGAATGGGAAGAACAGGTCGAAAACGCGATGGACATATAATTATTCTTGTCACAGATGGTAGAGAACACGAGGTAATCAAAAGTACAATCTTCCAAAATATATAAAATATTTTATATGTTAAATTATAGTATTTTAATATTATAGACATTAAAATCGACAATAGCTAGGAGAGATTCTTTGAACTTTAAGATATTAAATACGAGTAATATTTTTCCTTCACTTTATAAAAACAATCCTCGTATGATTCCTGATGTTTTTGAACCAGAATGTCTAAAAATGCAGATTAGAATACAACCAAAAAGTCCAGTTACAGAAAATAAAAATTATAAAGGAAAATCAAATAAAAAAGAAAAAAAACAACGAAATATCTTAAAAGGGATTAGCAAACCAGGTAACAAAGTTATACATTTGTATTTATTTGTAAATTTTATTGATATTAGTTGTATGCTAATTTTAGAATCCAATTTTGAGTCGCAAAAAGAAGGAACTAAATTTTCGATGATGAAGTATTTAAAAGTTAAAGAGAATGCGAAGTGTAGTTCCGAAGTATTTAATTCCGAGATAATTGAAAGTAATAATATTTATAAAAATATACCATTGTCAGATGTGAAAATTCTTTCTTCTGACAATGATGGCATTGATTTCCTTACAACATGTGCTTTAAGAATTTCTGAAAAAGAAGAGATGATAAAGAACAAGTGCAAAATCGATAAAACTTACATACCGACATATTCTTCCATAAAAAATTTTTTTAATTTTTCTATACCGGATATTAAAATCCTCGATTTTTTAACCACACTGAATAATGTTACTCCACTTAATGTCAATAAGAACAAATTAGATGATGATAATAAAAACGATAACAACAACGACTTCTATAACAATGAATGTCTACTTGAAAACGTAATAACAGAAATCGTTGATGAACCTCAACAACAATTGTCTTCTAGATTTGAAGATTTGCTCGATGATAGTAGTAAATCAGACGAAGATGATCTATTTTGTGCCCTTTCAATAGCTTCCGATCGATCTACAAAGAACGACATGTTAGAACCACTTGGAGTAGAAAATAAAAATAATACTTTGAACAGTTTGGAACCCGGCAATTTTGAAGATATATTAAATGAAACATCTGACGATTCTGAAATTGATCCTATTGAAAACTTTGAGCAAAGCTTTACGAAACATACCAATATTAATAACGATATAGAAGTAAAAAATTCTCCGAATACTATAAGATTAAATAATAATTTCAAATCAAAAGACGATGTATATTTTGAGGAGATGATCGAAGTAAACGATAGTTTTTCTTCGGTTCCGATTAACGAATGTAAACGTAACGTTGAAAATAAACGTATTTTTAGTATAACACAAGCAATCGATGAAATATCTCGATTAAATTCAAACGTGTTGGACGAATCCGAAGATGATATGTTTCAAGATGAAAGCTTTTTACAGCAAGTTGATGATCAATTAAATTTTAATAAGGAAATGGTTAATTTAATTGAATACAAAGATGAACAGAATTTTGATAAATCAAAAAGTTTAAATAATTCAAACGATCGATCAATCAATACTGAGTTAAAAATAGAAGAATTCAAATGGAACGATGATTTTGAAGTATCAAATGGTACCGTGAAAGATGATGTGAAATTCGAAGAAAAACAAAAGAATCAAACGATAATAGAGAAGGAAACGAATATGAAAGCACATTTTTCAGATGATGAAGGATGGATTTCAGTCAAAAAACCAATAAATATTTCAAAGCAGAATGCTTCTCGACATGGAACCATCGCGAATAAATTAGCAAGCATAGGAAAATGTTGGAATTCAAAAAATGATTATTCTAGGAATAAAAACGATTCAATGAATCGTGATTTAACTGTAAAAAAGCAGGAAACAAGTATTTATTTCGTCAATGAATCAAGTGATAAAAATAGATTCGAAAGTCAAGAGAAAGAAACAGAATGTTCCCGGAAACGTAATCACAATCGAAAGTTAAAAAAGACAAAAAATGAGTTTATACACGAGGAAGCAGAGGTTTCTTCAAATGACAATATGACGGATGAAAGTTCTGAAACTGACAATGATCTCGAAAATTTTGTCAGTTATACGCAGGATATATACGATACAGAAGGCATGCACGCCCATTACTTACAAACCATTAGAAGCCCGATAAAAAGACAAGGTGGTTTTTTTTTCAAGCAACCACGTCCGCTCGATTCTAATATAGAAGTATATTCGCAAGACGTAACCGAAATACACGAATCTTATATAAACGTAAGTAAAATAACTGATCGTGTGAATATAACATATAAATGTTTGAAAATGATGTTATTTCTATGTTGAATTTTAGGATTCCTTTTGTGTAGCAGAAGATAAAAGTTACGATCAAGAGATTCAGCAAAACAGCGAACTATCTGAATTAGAGAAAGCGGAACTGAAACTTGAAAAGCGGGTATCCAAACGAAAACACAGTAAAGAATCAAATCGACAATCAAAACAGAATAAACGAAGAAATATAATAAATTCTTTTAGTAGCAGCAGTGAAGATGAGACTGAAATGTTACGCAAACAAATAAGAGATGAATCGTTTCTATTAACACGATCGTGACAATTTAGATACTGATAAAATGATAATTTTTCTTTTTATTCAAGATAAAGAATAAATTATATTTATTCAAATTTTGTATGATCCTCCTATCCGATCTAGCGAATATTCAGAAGCATACGAATTCAGAATCACTCTTTGCAGAGTGAGTATGACGGTGTGTCAATTGTTAAACTCTCAACAATGTTAAGAGTAATGAGTAAAAAAAAAATTTTCTGCTAGTGATTTATTTCATCTTCCCTCGTTTTTGAGTCTTCAAAATATATAAAACTGAGCCACAAATATTTTTCTCAGTCTAAATTGAAAGAAAGGGGAAAATGAAGATCCTATCCGTTCTAATCCTTTAATTTTTCGTAATTCAATATTTACGAGGAAGGACAAAAAAAAAAAGAAGAAAAAAGAAAGCAACGAATTGCAGTTTGATCTATTTCATGATTGATTGATGCAGAGATACAGTTTTTTTATTAGCAATAAAAAAATTAGCAGTGAACAAATTTATCAGCTTGAAAATTTGCACATTGGCAACATTAAGTTTATGATCAATAATAAATCTCTTATTCTTTATTGACTTGAGAAAATGAAGCAGTAACAGTTAACTGTTACTTTTATCCAATTTATCTTGATTATAGTAACAAAAAGTACATTGTTTAAACAGGATATGAGAATCCAATATTCACAGCGAGTTTGCTTCTATTCTTAGCTCAAGCTTATTTTTTACAATTTTTATTTGTAATTTTTCTAGACGATACTTTTCATATAATAATTTGCACATTTATGTCAATTTATATGATCGATTTGCACGGTCGACTTCGGTCTTACGAAAAATCAGGTAACTAGTTATTACTATTTATTATTACGACCGAAATTAATTTTTAGTTAAATTTCGTTTCACAAATAAAAAATTACTAACAGAACTTATGTAATTACAGAGTAAATGCGTGAGTGCGACTGCTCTTTTCCAAAAGCTCATGATAAATGTGCATTCATGAAAGAAATGCGGAAACAGCAAATGAAAAGAACCAAGGAAAGTGATAAAAAAATCATTAAACATTATTGAAAATTTATTTTAGTCGAATGATTAGTTGAAAAAAATAAAAGTGATATTAATTGTCGAATAAAAATGCGATGGAACCATTTTGATTGTGTTTGCTTAAATTGATTCTTGTGAAACTAAAACTCAATGTAAGTGATTACGTTAATTTGCTATCAATCGTGACTCATGTTTGCTTATATCATTCCGATTGGTAAGAACAAGGAAAAGAATGTATTTACTAATATTTCATCTGACCTCTGTTCAGAAGAAGTTTGCTTAATTGCTAATCGAATGGCTAACAGGCTGAGCGAATGCATGAACTTATGTATAGATGAACGGACAAATGGAGAGATAAGTCGACAGACCGGTTTCCAGTTTTCATAGTCGGATGAGATCAGCTTTATCGTAAATCATTATACTAACTATTTGGCAAATTGTGCAAAGTTATTTGTGTAGATCAAACAATCGAATACTTGACTCAGCACGCCGTTTCTTTTCATATCCAACTGAATCGTATTTTGATAACCATGAAAAACATCATTGGAATAATGGGTAAGAAAAATTAATTTTTCTTACGAAATTTGATACGAAAACACGATTTAAAATTTAGATGATTATATAATATATTAATATTATATTAATATTTGTAAATTTATGCTCAGTATAGCAAATTAATAATAGCGCGTTGACATTCTCATGTTGTATTAGTTCGAACTTGAATTTTCTTTTTCTTTATTTAATCAGATAATAGACGATGGTCATGTTTAAAAATCATAATCACCAGCAATATTATTTACTTTTAGGTTACTTGATGATTACGTACATTGTAATTCTCGCTATAAAACAATGTAAATCGGAGTTGACAAAATTTCCATCTCTTCTGAAAACGAACGGAACTGCAGACGCTGATCCTGAGATTGTTAATCATAACGAAGATGTATTTGTACCTTATCAAGGAGAAACCTTTAGCGTGTTTGATTGGACACTTTTTAGAGTAATCAAGTTATTAAGTTTTAATTACATATCAATTGTTCAATTACATATTTTTATTTTAACAACGTTCAATTCCCATTATCGTAGACTATGAGCAAAAATTCTACTGAAAACATATTGATCTCGCCGATATCTTTAAAACTCGTATTGGTATTATTGTACGAAGGAGCTCAAGATCAAAGTGCGTACGAAATCGCTGGCGCGATACAATTACCTGCTACGCAAAGTACTATACAAAAAAGATTCTCCACTATTTTGCAATCGCTTCAGGTAAATTTCTGAAAGTTTGAATTTCGTAAGATTTAAAATCTGAAAAAAGAAATAAAACGTAACGATACATATATTCTCTTTGAAGAAGAATAATTTCTTATCACATCTCTCGCAGACCAATCCTCCGGCGTATACTTTAAATCTTGGAACCCGAATTTACATTGATTCGAACATTTCCATTAGACAAAAATATAAGGCTACTGTAAAACATTATTACAACACCGACGTAATTTCCGCGAACTTCTCTAATGCGCAGCCACTCGTACAAGCGATTAATAGCTGGGTCAGCAATATTACCGATGCAAATATCGATCGAATGATAGAGAATGGTGAGAACAACGATGATAAGCAGTAATGAAATCACTTTCGACAGACGAATTTGCCATTTTCAGAAAACAGTGTGAAGAATTCCTTGATGTTGATCATGAATACGCTTTTCTTCAAAGGATCGTGGCGCCGGCAATATTTCCTTCCAGAAAATATACAAACGGGCAAATTTTATACGATTAACAATCAAACTGTAAATGCACCTTTCATGCGTACACTTGGTCGATTTTATTATGTCGAATCACCTGAATTAAACGCAAAAATTCTACGAATTCCATATAACGTAGGAGAAATACACTCCTCTTTTGCTTTCTTCTATTTCAGTGTTCTTTTTTTCTTATTTTAATTTATTTCAGGGAAACAAATTCGCTTTGTACCTGCTTTTACCACAGACGTTGAATGGAATAGAACATCTTATCAATGAAGTCAATCCTTTCGTGTTGACACGATGCGTATGGCAAATGCAAGATTTGCCCATTGATGTCTCTATTCCTAAGTTTAAATTTGAATTTTCCAGTCACTTGGAACCCATTTTACGTAAGGTACGCTTTTCTTCTTTTATTTTCTTTATCTCCTTTCCATCTGTTCACGTTTATTTCATTTCTTTTATATTCTTTTCCATCAGCTTGGTATTAACGATATTTTTGATGATACCGCGACATTAACGGGCATAGCTCAAGCCAAACGAACTTCGGAACACCTTAAAGTTACGGATATTTTGCAAAAGGCTGGAATCGAAGTAAATGAAAATGGAACTGCGGCCTATGTGGCTACTGGTAAATTGTCTGCTTTTGCTATCTTATCAATTGTTTTCTCAAACATATGCAAAATATTTTTAGAAATTGAAATTGGGAATAAAAACGGGGAGGAAGTTTTCCATGCTGATCATCCATTTGTATTCTACATCGAAGACCAGTCTACAGGAACGATTATTTATATCGGAAAAATGATGAATCCTCTTGATACAGCCACAAAAGTGCAACTTGCTAGTTTGAATCAACAATCACCATCTACTACGTTTAGTCCAGGTATACCAAGTGCAGGTTAATTTCTATTCGGCTTTCGTAGCAATGGAACTTAAAAATATATAATTGAAGAGTACGTGTAGGAAACAATGTTAGTGCCAAAAATCAAATTTTTCGAGAAGAAAAAAGTTGCAAAATTTAATCCTTTTTGTATTAATATAGTTTTTAATTTAAAATTCCAGTATACCAATTATTTAAATTTACACAAAACCAAAGATATGTTTTCTAACATATTCTTTTTATTTTCAAATAGAATATATTACTAAAGCATATAAATATATCAGAATAGATTGAAAAATTCGATATTTGGTATTTACAGTAGTTCCTACAAATATTCTTCAATTGGCACTTACAGTTTTCTCCACAGGCACAGAGTTGGATCTACCAGTAATGTCATATCTTAATACTATTAATAAGTAATACTATTAATTTAATACTACTTACAAAAAGGAATTTCACTTACATTGTATTTCTATTAACACGTAGAATATTTTTCTATAAAAAAGGACAAAATTTTTTAATTTTGGTACTTACAGCGTTTTCTTTCGATTATTTTTCAATTAAATACTATAGTAGCGGAGTTTGGCTATTATTCTATAAATGACCTTTTACTAATATCAAAATAGTTTTTAATCATTACACAATCGTAAATGAACAGCTTTGTATATAAAAAATGTAGTTAATAAAATAGAAAATCTTTTCTTTGTATATCTCTTATACTGCTGCTATGTATCTACAATATAACGACTACATACACGACTTACGTGTCCTATTATATAAAGCTTTTTCTCCTAGGCATACTTAAAAACTACGTTTCATCTTTTCTTGTTTCGTGACATTATACGATTCCTCGATAACTTGTATCAGTGGTAACAATCTTTTGTCTTCCTATACACGATAAAAGAAATAATTACATATGATTATTAATGTAAAACTATTTTTAGACTTGATCTTCCAAACAAGCTTAAATACCGAAATTCGAAATAATTTTTTCAATACATACTTTTCACAGGTAAGACAAAATCGAAATTAATCGAGTCGAATAATTGAGAGAAATTACATTTGATGTAGCCTTCTTTTTTCACTGCAGGCTTTGATCAAAAAATACAAAAATGGAAATCTGATAGCAGCACCTGCAAGTGTTCAAGTACTTTTAACAATGTTAGTGGAAGGTGCGAATGGTAATACGAGATCAGAAATAATTTCAGTGTTAAGATTACCGGAAGATCAGTCACATAGAGAAAGACTCATGAAATGTATTCTTGCATCTTTAAACGTATGACATCAATGTTCATAAAAATATATATGTATGTATACGTATAACGATTACGGATGAACGCATTTTTTTTAATTTTAGAAAAATGATAACGGTACAGAAGTTGATTTGAGTACTCGATTATGGATAGACAAAACCGTACGCGTACTAGATAGTTATAAAGATATTCTGCGATCAAGTTTTCAAGGAGATGTAGAAACTGTAAATTTTGCGGAAAAGCAAAGTGCCGCGCATCATATCAACGAATGGGTTCGTCGTGCAACACGCAATGCCATTTCTTCCGCTTCATTGTTAAACAATGTTCCACCCAATACGCATCTCATGATGACTTCAGTCATCTATTTTAAAGGGCGTTGGTTAAAGTCATTCGATCCAGCGAAGACGAAATTACAATGTTTCTATATTTCTAATGGAGAATGCCGAAAAACGTACTTCATGAAACACGAATCCCTCTACCGATATGCTTATATACCCTCCATTGAAGCACATGTTGTAGAAATTCCATACTCGGTAAGACAAATATCTCAGATGCACTCACCAAACTAAACAGGACAATAAATAGGATTTTATTATAATGATGCAAATGTATTGGCAATTTTTCTAGGATGGTAAAACATCAATGTTGACGTTAATGCCAAACTCTAGAGAAAAGGATCTACATCTTCGAATATTATCCGAAGATTTAGTTGCCATCCCAGTTTCTGTGATTTTAGCGAATTTATCATTGCAAGATATTACTGTTCACCTTCCGAAATTCAACATTGAGAATAATCTTGATTTAGTACCTACGCTACAATACGTATGTATTATTGTACATGAATTTAGTTGTCAATGGTGAATTTATTTAGTAAATATCAGTGTTAAAATTGTTTTTTAGTTGGGTATTGAGGATGTATTTCAACCTAATACGAATTTGACTAAACTAATCTCCAACAGTTCGATACATGTGACCAGCATCTTGCAAAACATTAAGTTGGAAATAGATGAAGAAGGAACGCTAGCTGCAGCTGATACAGGTTTTTAAACTTTTTTAAAAAATTTGATTCTTCTAAAACAGTTTACATTCTTCCAAAGCTTTACATGTTCAATCTATTGTTACAGAAATTACAATCGGGTTCCTTTCATCGTTCGGGAACGACGTTAAAATGGACAGACCATTTTTATTTATGATCATCGATACTGTTTTAAATATGACTTTGTTTTCCGGTCGCTTTGTTGAACCTATTTAAACAATGATTATGCTACATTGTGCAATTTGCAAAAATTATACATGAAAAGCTTATTTCAGATAAAAAATATTAACAACATAAATAACTTTCGTTGTTAATAAAAACGTTGACAATAAAAAGATAATTAAATATTACATTTAATAAGCGATAATTCACATCATGCTTGACAGATCGTTCTTTATTTATACAACAGCATACTTATACGTTACATATATATATATATATATACATTATTTATATCTAATATATTTCCATTAATATTTTTCATCTTTATGTTTCATACTGGTGTTTAATATGTTTCCACAGTTTCTGGAATAAAAATGAGAAATATGATATTATTTTCGACGAATTTATAATTTTTTTTTTTTGAAGTTAATTAGTTGTTATGTAATACTTTTTATAAGACAAATAAAATTTCATCTAACTTATGCAAATAAAATATTAGCTGACATTTAACTCACGTAATTTCTTTTTCATGTATAATTTACAAATGATATATTATAAATACTTCAACAAAAAATATGAAATAAGACGAAACTGAGCATAACATTTACTACATAGTGGAAAATAATTAGATCGGATAAAAAAGTAACCAATACTATTTTATACTAATTCGTTATACAAAAGATCACTGTACTTTGAAAGTAAGCAATATTTTTTATTTATATATTTAAACATACCCCTTGATTGATGTTTTCAAATATCTTATCCGCGGCCATATCGAATCCTCTTTCGAAGATGAAACAACTCACTAAAATGGTCACGGTAAACGTAGAAGACCTTTTAAAAAGCACATTATATAGAAAATTAGCCATTGTCTTTGTTTTCGTTACTTTTTCCCCAGACTAAAATTATTAACTTCACAGTACAAATTCTTTCTTATCGTCGATCACAGTGCAGTAACAGTAGTCTTATTACTCTGAAATAGCGATCGATGCAGTGTAAATGATTGTTAAGTTATACCTCGAACGACATACAACACAGATTTGTCACTCAATAGAAATTTCTATTATACATTTTATATTCTGCGGTATTTACAATATAAATCGATATTTAGTTTAATAAAGTCACCAGTCAGTGGTAAATCATCTGTGTTACAACATTACAGCAAACGAAATTATGGAATCGTAAGTTGTGTAAATGTGGTATTTGTATCGTCATGAGTTTGTTTTGATGTTCGCGCAGTCCCAGACAAGCGTTTGTGCATGTGATATACGAAATTTCGCTTCAATCAATTACGAGTCAGGAATTCGAAGCGCAATAGGTTAAAAATAAATAAGGAAATTTTACGAGAACTTGAATTGTGCAACACATCTGTTTTACACTTTATCTGTGGTAACGCGAAAGCAAAAGAAATGAGGAGCCACGTCAACGTCCGCTCAATTTCAATTGATAAGCAACTTCTCTTGAGAATAAGTGACGGTGATCAATGCGCGTCATTCTTGATAAATTGTCACCATTCTGTCAGAGGTTTCGGAAGATTTCTGTAAATTTTTCGTATAATGAAACATTGTCCCAAGAAATTTTTGGCATGAATTCGTTATGTCGACCAATATGGAGCCCAAGGAAGATGAAATATCTTTGGATTCCAATATCCCAGAAACATATACGGAGATGTCGACTCCCATCGAAAAGGATAACCTAAAAGTGAGGCGGAGGAACGTTATTGAAACGATAAATTTCGCATCGAAGGAAGAAAATACTTCTGACTCGGAGAGTAACGTGCCGCTCGTAAGAATGTCCGATTCTACGAAGGCATGGTACGATGATATTATACCAGAAATACCTGACATCGCAGAATATAGTTTGTCAGGTAAACAAAACGGAGCGTTAAATCACAAAGATGATGACAGTTCATTAGAACGTAATTTTGGTGATACAGAGCCATTGACGAATAGAGAACGAATGAAGATAAGTGTTATTCGCGGAAGCGTCGTCAATCCTAACCTGACATTGGGAGAACTCAAACTACTTGGTTGCAGCAGCGAGGGTTTAGTCAATGGTATTTCATCCCTATGATCGTACGTTATTATCAATAAGGAACCTCTCTGCATAGACAATGTAACCAGCAGTACGATGTAATTTATTGTTGCATCTTTTATTAGAGACCATATTGTATGAACTTGTTTAGGACATTAAAGCATAAAATTATAGGTTCCTTATTGAAAATAATTTTGAATGGTATAATTAGATCTTGAAGTCACAAAGATGATCTATAGATGATATACGAAGGATTTTATGGCCAAAACTATTGCGGCTCTCTGAGGAATCCAATTTCTCTGTAACTGGATTGGAAACTATACACAGCTATATACCGAATGAGGTATATCAACAGATATTGAAGGATGTAGCACGCAGCGGCAGTCATATTTCTCAAGATGCCACTCAACACGAAATTGACCATTTTCAAGAACAGCTGACACAATTAATGTGTTGGGTCCTTCACAAGCATTCTGTGTTAAAGTTAGTACTGTATATGCATTTTCATATCATTATAATTATGAAAAAATTTATTGTAGGCATGTGTATGTTGATAATACAAAATAAAATAATACGTACTTAGTTATTACCAGGGATATAATGATATAGCGGCAACTGTTCTTCTTGTCATGGGGTTGCAAAATGGTTTGCATGTACTTGAGAGCATTTCTTTAGAATTCCTTGAAAGATTTATGGAGAAAACAATGGAAAAAGTGAATCAGGAATTATTTTATATATTCGCCCTGCTGGAAAGAGTGCACCCCACCTTATTAGAACATTTGGAAAAGTTTGTATAATAAATATATACATTGTATATGATAAACATGTATTTTATATAATGTTTGTATATGAAGTATATATTGAATCTATTTTCTGCTATAGTGTAGAATTGTTTCCGCATTTTGCATTAGCTGAATACACAACGTGGTACGCGCACAAATATGCGGAAAATAGAAAACTCTTACATAGATTGTTTGATTACTTTCTTGGCAGTCCTCCACTGATGCCTCTTTATTTAAGTACTGTGATCGTAGCGTATAGAGCAACAGAAATTTTTAATACTACGCCTGATATGGGTCATACGCATAAAGTTTTATGTACTGTGAGTAGTGTTTAACATCGGTAATATGAATAAAATAAGTTTGCTCGATTTCGTTTAGTTTATGTGAGAATTATTTTTATTTATAGTTACCGGATGATTTACCTTTTGAAACGCTTCTAATTGAAGCGAAAAATTTATATCGTCAATACCCTCCTGAATCTATAAGTAACGATGTTACGGAATATGATCGAAAAAGAAAATGTAAAGAACAGGAATGGAAAGCAAAGGCAGAAGCAAGTCGTCAGGAGAGAGAAAAACAACGTCAACTTAGGATCATACAATCAACACGAAGAATACCGTATCGTATCAGAAGTTATAAAACGATTACAGTAGTAACAATTTTGGCTCTAGGATTGTATGCCTTTTTAAGATCTTCATCTGGTCTTAACTGACATTAAATGAACTTAATCTATTTAGATAATAGATTGATTTATATGTCCTTGAAGCGAAATTCCATTTTATTTATACGCCATTAGCTTGGTAAATGATAAGACAAATTATTGGGTACACAAATATAATAAAATGGTGATAATCAAGGACTGTTGATAATCTTATTAATCAGCAATTGAACAAATTTGTTTCTAAATGTGTTATAAGGAACATTTTGAGCATTCCTATGCTGCCTTTATGCTGTGTTCTTTGAAGTTGATATGAACTTTTGTGCACATATATTTAGTGTCAGAAATGTAAACAATGTTATGATGGGTGTAAGTAAATGAGAGGAATGGGGGGGAACAACGCATATGTATGCTTGTAAAAAAAATATCTGTAATATGTATATTTTGAAACATTAAAAAAGAATTTTTAAACACGAAAGATATATTTGTTGTTTAAATTATTATTGTGTCTACAATCTGTGATACAACTATGTAAATGTATATATTTAAATCTGCAAGGAAGAATCAATTTAATACAGCAAATTAATAATTATTAATAAAAAAGTATAACTTTACAATTTTATTTGTTCCTGTTTATACATTTACAATTATATTTTTTTGTTGTGTTGATTTTTATCAGAATTTTATTGCAAGAAATCACTGTTATGAATATGTTGTTAATTTGTGGTTTTAAAGACAGATTGTTTTATCATAAGTAGAAGAATTATGTAATTATGTAATTACACATATAATTCAATGAATTTATACCAATAGAAAAAAAAATGCATTGTAATAAAAAATGAAAATAACATTTTTCAATAACTCTTATATAATAACTATATCAGATACAATACACATACATATGTATAAAAAATGAACAAAATACAAAATCCAGAAATATAAAATTAAACATTATGTTGTTCCTTTGTAATTAACTAGTTACAGAAAAACGAATATGATCATTATTATTTTTTTAATATTAATATTTAGTTAATGAAAATATATTAATTGTTGTATATATGTACACATAATTAGAATATTATTTCTAATTGTAAGTACTTATCGCGAAATATTATTATCATTTATTTTATTATTTAATTTATTATTTTTCTTTGGTAATTGCCAAATCAATGTAATTGCCTGTTCATTGTGCAATTGCCAAATCAAATATATTAATATTTGATTTGGTAATTACACTAACAGTTATACATAGATAATAATAATATCACACTTTTAAAATAGTTTTAATATAGTTTAAAACATTATTATTTTTAAGAATATCCATGTGGTTTACACCAGGGAAGACTTGAGAATAAACTTTCCGTTTCTGCTTATTCTGCCAATACTTACAACCTTCTAAACTTCTTAAATTTACAGTACCATCACCATCACCAGGAATTAATTGCGGAGATCCTTCTATAGATATACCAGGCTTGTAATACAATCTAAAAACAATTTATATATAAATTCGATGAAGTTTATAGAGTGATATTATACTATCACACTAACGAGTAAAAGTAAAATTAACATACCTTTGTACTGTATCTATATTATTTCCATACAAACAATGTACCTCAACTCCTGGAGCAGCAAAATTTAATTGATACTTTTCATTGTCTTTCCTAAATTCCCAACCATTTGGAACATTTATATCTCTGCAAAGTTCAATAAATATCGTTTATAATAATATAAGCAAATTACAGATTACATAATACATTAATTAATTAATTATATCCATAGTGTATCTTACATCAGATAATCTTGTAATGTGAGCAATGTGTAGTTTTTTTGGTCTGATTCTACCAATATTTCTGTGTCTTTCCAAAATAATCGTGATGGTAACAACCATCCTAAACTAGGACTAGTTATTTGTTGATCTTTGAGAATGTTTTGGCGTAAGAGATATGCACCTAAATCATCTCCTATAAAATAATGCAAATATAAATATAATGTATACATGTCTGTATTAGGCATAATTCATACCAACTGCAAAGACTTTAAGAGCTTTAACACTGCCACCCCAAACAGCTGCAAGAGTAATCAAACAATTGATATATCTATCTTTCCACTTTTGAGATTGACGTTGCAAGAATATAAGTGTCATTGGTCCACCCATACTATGTGCTAATAATGTTACAGGGGTCTGATTGTTGTTATCATATGTTTCTTCAATTAAATCTTTGAGTTTATTAAAAAATATTTCATTTTCATCTAAAAAAAAGAAAGAATAAAATTTTACTCTGGATCGTAATAAAATATTATGATCTGCAATTGCTGCCGTATAGTATATATATGTCATAATAATTATACATACTAGGTGCTTTTCTAAAATCATATGGTGCACCACGTATTGAATGATTTCTAATATATCCAAGTTCATTGACTAGCATATTTCCAATATCTTTAAAGTATGATCCAGGAGATGCTTTGCTTGGATCTAAATACTCAACAACAAATGGATCGCCCCAACCTGGTATACGTATGTCAACACCATCTTGATTTCTTGTTGTTCTTGTAACATTATCATAAATTAATTTCATATTATCAATCTGAAATGCATTTATTCAGATTAAAGGAGTCTGTAATATTAAAAATATAAAAGATATAAAATATGGTAAAACAATTACCCAACAGTCTATGATAACTGGCACGAGCAATTCTAAATTTAACCAGATATTAAAGTATTCAGTGGAAACCTTCTCACATAAATAATGTACCACAGAGGTTTTATTGAGTTTTGCTTCAACTTGGCTGCCACCATCGCCTGGAACTTTCAATATAATAATTATATCAACTTTAATATTCAAAATAATACGTTATGAAATTATTTCAAACAACGAACGATATTTACCAAATATAACGGGAGATATTTGCTTATTTCTTAAATGCCACGATTTTACAAATAGAAAACAATATAAAGAAATAATTGTGCAGATAAAATATAAACGCATTTTACATATATCAAACACTTCCGTTAACTAGTACGTTAAATAAGTACATTGAAATCGTACATTTCAATTTAATTATTTAACTTGAAATAGTTGAAACAATCGCAAACATACGTGATAAATATGCACATCAACTGAAATCGTTACAAGCAAAGCTTTTTTTTGGTCACGTAGTACGCAATCAGCTGATGACACATATATTCAAAAATCATCAACACAAGATAAGATATAGCCTGCGTATAAGATCTTCATAGATTTACGATAAATATAAGTAATAGAGAAATTGTTTAATTATTAAATATTGAGATATTGAAGAATCATTTTCTTACAATTAATATCAGTCACAAATTGGCTACAATTTTCTGTTAAATAACAACTTAAATTCATAGTTCATTTTTACAGAATGTATTTATTTATATAGAACTATTCAATAATTCTTAAATTACCAATAAAATAAAGTTATATTTAAAATAAAATTAAATTAATATTGCTTATAAATAAATAAATTAAAAAATATTTACGTTATATAGTAATATATATATATAACTAAATGTATATATAAGTATATAAATACGTCATGATGTGTATATATATATACATATAGTGTCTAAAAGTAAACAACCCGTTCTAACCTAAAATTTTTGAACAATGAATATTTTTTAATAGATTCTTGTATGTATATATATGTATATATATTTTTAAATCTGGAGAAATATTGCGTTGATGTAAAGAAAACAAAAATTTTTATTTGTTATATAGATGAAAATGCCGACAGTTATAGCTTTAGATGTGTCTTTATCAATGAGACGTCCAGTATTAGGAAGCGGAACTAATGAAAATAATCAAACTGAACAATTAACAAGACACCATTTAGCTGTACATGGAATAAACGCGTTATTACATTATTTGCAAGCGAACTCAAAATTGGAATTTGTGGCTTTAGTAAGTCTGTTTGTAATAATAAATGGTAGTAATAATGGTTCAAGTATTACATGATGTCTTTTCAATTTAGGTTGTTTTTTCATCACTGTACGAGGTTATTTGCCCATTCACTCGTGATTATGATAGTATACGTTCGAAATTGCAAAACATTGAAGAATGCGATAAGACCTGCATTGAAACTGCACTTCATGGCGTTAACAATGTCATTATGGCAGAATGGGGTAATACTACTGCCTGTCAAGTGGTGTTAATCACTGATGGCAATCCTGGAGTAGGGCCAATGTCTTTGGATGACTCTTTGAATTCTTTAAATGTAATAAGAGATGTAAATCCATTTCCACTTCCTTTTCCTTACCCAGGAAAATTAAGCGTTATATGCATTGCATCACAACAAGGTACATGGAAATATGACTCTATGATACTTCAATAGCCCTCCCAGTATATTAAATAATTTTAATGTTTTATTAGATGCTGGCTTACATATTGGTTTACCGCTGTATCAACGTTTAGTTGATCTTGCTGGTGGTGATAGCGTAGTATTAGTTCCTGAAGCACCGCTGTCAAAACATTCAGTTGCAGCTTGCTTTCAAAAATTATCAGAAACTAATTATGTATCTTTTCAAGGATATCTGAAGTGTGGGAATTTAGGTTCCCGTATTCTTCTTTCACCAGCTCCTATGGTAAATAATAAATAAAAAAGTGAATGAAACTTCAGATTCTTTATGATATTATATTATTCTAGCCGTACACTAAGAAGACAGATTTTGAATTAGTATCTGGTTTAATGATATCAAAAACCATAGAAATATGTGGATTTATATCAGTAGCAGATGTAGGTAGTCCTAGTGCTATATCTAGACATTTGGTGTTGCCATTGGCCACAGAAAAAAGTCCAAGCATGCAAGGAATCCCTTTAGAAGAAGATTCAGATACAGATGAGAATGGAGATGAGGGAAAAGTACCATCTTTTTGCGTATTATTACATGGAGCTTTAAAGGTAATATTTCAAGAAATTTAATCTTGTAATTGTGTAGAAATTAAAGAATGAATATTTCTTATAGGTTGAAAATATGGTAGCTCTTTGTTTGTTAAATAGTGAATGGTATGGCTTTATATATTCATGGGCGGATACAAAAAAAAAGTCAAATTTAATGTTAACAGTATTAGAACCAGGTTTAGATGTTGTACCTTGGTTAGGTAACTTTAGCAATTTAGGTCCTATTGATGCAGCTAAAGGTGTTGCTGTTAGTTTTCCAGTTAGGCCAAATGAAAAAAGGAGTTATACTCAAAATGCACCTTCTTGGATTCGTCAAGTTGGATTGCAATCAGATATTCAGAAAATTTTGAGGCACGCAAGAAAATTACCTGAAAAAACTCAAAACTTTTATAAGGTAAGATAGGAAAGAGGAGAAGAGGATGACATACAATTTTAACGAATGTTCCTATTTATCAAATTTTTTGATTACAGGAAGTAAATCGATTGCGTAGAGCTGCGGCGTCAATGGGATTTGTAGAACTCCTAGAAGGATTGGCCTGCATTTTAGAACGGGAATGTACATTATTACCTCCAAATCTAAATCCTGACTGTACAATTCAAATGGGTCATGTAGCTTCTTTAATAAGAAAACCAGAGTTTCTAGAGCTTAGATACAATATACCACCAGCACGTACAAGATTTCAACATGGAGGATCATAAATAAAATAACGACATGTTTATATATTAATTTATGTACAACTATCATTTTTACAATTAAGAATAATTACAATATTTTAAATAATCGTTTTAAATAATATTTATTAAGTATTATTTTATAATTATAATTTTTGTATTATAAAATTTAGTGTTTACTTTTTTTCATATCCCTAATAATACAGTATAAAATATTATATAAACCTTTTGCATTTTGTACGTTTGAATATCGATTGAAATCTGGAACATGAACAAATATTGTCTTTTTAGGTGCAATCTTTAGAGATTTGTAAAATATATATTCACACAAATATCTTCCTGCATCATATGAAACACAAGCATTACATTCTGTTCTGTTTGAATTTTCATTGATTATGTTACAGACTTGTTTGACATTGATTTCAGTTTTCAAAATTTCAGGCTCAATAGTACTTTCATCTGGACATTTGTTAAATATATCTTCTCTCATGTAGCCATTACTGTGAGCACAACATTCTATGGTTAAACATTCCGCTTTGTGGCTTACCCCTACGTGCATAACTACCTAATAAAAAACAAAGGAAAAATAGAAAATTACTTATATTCATTAAATTGTAAGTTGATTGTAAATCAAAATGTACTGTAGGTTTATATTCTTCCCAAAGCTTAGGTATAGATGCTGCTACATCTTGATACGAAACTGGAATCTCTTTTATAATTATTTCAACATCCATCATCTCTTGCGAATTAGTACACAATTTATTCAATTCCTTCACGGCTTCCCAACTGGCGTTAATAACATGATTGCCAAATGGTCCAAATCCAGTAATTAAAACTACATACTTTTTGTTAACTTCCATTGTTAAATACAACAACTATTTTATGTGAAGAAGCACATTTTCATCTGTGATTCGTGTAGAGCTCTGCTATTGTCACTTTATCACAGCTTGATAAGAGCGTATTCTCGTCATAAAGATTTATGATCAAGAAATCATACACAAGCAAGATACAAAATAAATCTGACATTCACATTTTGGGGAAAATAACGAATTGTTCTTAATTCTATAACTTATCAAGTTTTTATGCACAATTTCGATTAAAGTTAAACGCCAAAATTAAATACGTATTATATATATTGTATATGTGATTCATCGGGATTTCATGATTATTTTGGTTTTCTGTAGAAAGCGATTATGAAGCGGTAAAGTAATAAGTTTTACATGAAAATTATACAAAAATTCATATATGGATAGAATGATAGAACATAATTATATAGATAAAAGTTTATTACTCATCATACATGGATCTTTTAAAATTTAAAACGAACAAAATTATGTTTTGAAACATTGAATAATCTCCAAAAGTACTGTTATTCCATGTTACACACATACATTGTAGATGTGTAAGATTCCTATCTTACGTACATTTAGAAGTATAAATGATGTACATAAAATAGACAAAGGCAAGATGTTGGGATCCTAACTAATCAAATACAACTCCTGAATTCAAATTTCAAATTTGAAGAAATTAATATTATTTAAGAATCCATAAATTTTTATCATAGACGAGATATACCTCGTCTGTAATTTTTATTTCGCAAGATAAATAAAATATAAAAGGAAAGTTCTAAAGACAAAACTACAAAACATAAATTAATCCTTTTAATTAATTTTCTTTGCAAATTAAAATTTAATCGATTCACGAACATTAATAGTAAAATCTCTATTACTATCCTTGTCGCATGCTATTGCTTTCCTTGCTACCGCGCCTATATGTCTGTTCTTGTCGCAGGCTATCGTTCTCCTTATCTACCGTGTACGTATGTCTGTCCTTATCACACGCTACTATATCCTCTTTGTCTAACAATGATAGACAAAGAAAGCAATAGTGTGCGACAAGCACAGATATATAGGCGCGGTAGATAAGGAGGGTATAGAGTGCGACAAGGACAGCAATATAAATTAGTTCCACCGTTTCACCGCTAAGCGATGCTAGCCTAAAGCGGCCAGCACATCCAACCCTTCCTTATAGTATACCAGTTCCAAAGACATCCATTTAATTAGCCGCTGCATTCTTGTTTGTTTATCACGGGACAGACGAAGTATATTTTTTTGTTTGTTTTTTACGTTTAAAATGTAAACAAACAAGTTTTTCCAAAAAATTTTTCCAAAAAATTTTGCCGAAAAATTTTCGGCGGCTCTGAATTTCCGTTTTGTTCACGAATTTCATTTGTTTATTTACATTTTGGTTTCGTTTACAAATAAAAAATAAAATGAAAATAAACAAACGATATTTGTAAATATTTGTAAATAAAAGACAAATTCTAAATTTTTATGGTAGTACAATGTTAAAAATGTCACATACTTTATGCTTGTATAGCATTTACTTTAAAAATATATTATACGTATTAAATAGTTCTTGGAAGTGTTTCCTTCTCGAAAAAATGCTGACTAATAACCCCGATGATTCATAGTTTCTGTCTTTTAATTTCATCCAATTTTCTTGTGTGCTGCGTTCACATACATTTACATGAAATGCGGCGCACGTTCAAAATGATAAATATGACCAATGATACGACGAATGTTCCCTCAACGTTTCAATGATCATGTGTCACCAGCTTAAAATGTATTTACTTCTTCGAATGCGCGAAACGCTATCTAGTTTGTATCTTACCAATGATGCATAAGACGAATCAGTTAGGGAAAATGGCTGATAATGTGTTAGGTGATGTTTTGACAATTTTGTTTCTTTCGTTAAACTAATTGAAAGAGAAGCGTGTTATATTTCAAGATATGTCTCAAACTGTATTGTGAAATATACACTTCAACGAAGACCGAAAATATCTGTCGATGAACGTGCCTAAGTTTAGGAAGAAAAACTTGTCAAAACCTGTCTCGACGTGTTTCAAGTAGCTGCCATTAAGAAATGTTCGTTATAAACGTCTAAATAATTTTTTTTTGACAGCGTCCACGAAGAGATTATGCCAAATAAAGTAAATATGTATATATAATTCAAGTTTATATTTGAAGCAGATGGAATTTATGTTTGTCGTTAAATAAGTTGTTCTTTGTTGTTGAAAATTGATACAGTATTATTTCATAAAGAATAGGTAATTGTTTCGCAAAGAAGTGACAATTGCTTTCAGCATTTCGAGATAAGATAAACTTTGTTCTAATCAATTTTAAAGATAGTATATTTTGTTGCAGATAATCGAGACTTACTATTGACAGGTGAATTTATCTGATGTAACAATACAATGATATTGTATGATGTAAAAGTGTTTATGACATTTCTATAAAAGAGAAATGGAAATGAAATACTTTTGAGGGCAATAAGATGCCTGTCAAACCATTCAATAATGGGACAGCATTTCGCTAGTCTCAGAGAATTTTTTAGAATGGATAGTGAAAGGCAGTCTTCCGAAGCATGTACTAACGTTATCCAGCCAACGCAGTTAAAGATGATGAATCAGGATGATATAGAGAATTTATTGAATTTGAGTCTGATTCTACACGAAGAATGCAAGACAGATGGGAATTTGGATAACGATAATTTAAATTTAGATCTAGATAATCACAATTCTAGATTTGAAACTTTATACAGTCAACCAATCGAAGCGCAGGATTCAAAGAAAATTTGTAATAATGGAAATATTACTAGAGAGATATGTTTTAAGCAACAGGAAGCATGTTGCAGTAGTTCAGGAAGTAGTAATACTAGTAGTAGTTCTGAAGATAGTCCCGTTAATCCTCCTTTAAGAAGATCTTCTAAAACTTTATCGTTTGGAAAACGAAAAGGTAAAAAATATATATTTTTCGTATCTTTTCATGTTTGTCTGTTTATTTGATATACATATATATGATTAATGCAAAAAATTGATATGAAATTTAATATTATTAGGTAAACAACGCAATAAAGATCAAAGCCCAGTATGCACTCATGTTCTGTCTTCGAAAAAGAAGAGGAGTAGCTGGGTATTAAAGTTTAACTGTGCTAAGAACAAAAGTTCTAAAAGCACAGATATTATCCCTAGTCAAGGGAATAACAGTTTAGATTGCGTTTGCACTGGTTATAGAAGAACGGAAGAACACCCAATGGGAGCTGGTGTTATATTTAATAGTCGATCTGCTCCTCAAAGTCCAGTGCTGGGACCACTTCCACCAAGTCCTGTGATTGATCTTTCAAGATTTAATCCGGAAGAATTTCCAATGGAAGTATGTCTTAAGATTGCATCCGCGATTTGTATAAAAAAGACTTGGAACAGATTTTAATAATCTTTGTTGCAGGATTGTGACAAAAGAGCACGATTACAACGTGCACGAGAAATGGAGGAAGGCGTTGAACCTCCTCCTGGTTATAAACCTAATTATCCTTCGGGAATTCAAGTACACCCAAATGGGATAACGGTAGATAGTTTAGCAGCTTTGTTCCAAGCGCATGCAGGTATACAAGCTGCTGCGCTCACAGCGTTATCGCAAATCGACTTTACGTTAATTCCAAATATTGAAAGGCCAGCACATACGCAGGTAGATTGACCGACTTTTATTTAAACAGAAGTAACAATTAATTTAAGTTAAGTTAGATCAATGATTGTTAACGTCTGTGTGTATATTTTCACAGGTTGATTATGTTCATTGTCTTGTGCCAGATCTTAGATCAATTACAGCTTGTTCTTTTTATTGGGGTAAAATGGATCGATATGAAGCTGAACGTTTATTAGAGGGCAAGCAAGAGGGTACGTTCTTGTTACGCGACTCGGCTCAAGAGGAATTCATCTTTTCTGTTAGTTTTCGAAAGTATGGACGATCGTTGCATGCCCGAATTGAGCAATGGAATCATAAATTTAGTTTCGATTCGCACGATCCAGGAGTTTACGCTTCAGAAACGGTATAGAATACAATTATATTTTTAAAGATACAATACTACATGTAAATGGAAGTATAAAGTGTCATGCGGTTCATTTCTTTTCAGGTATGCGGTTTAATCGAGCATTATAAACATCCATCGTGTTCGATGTTCTTTGAACCTATGCTTACTATACCATTTCATCGAAATTTCGCTTTCCCTTTACAACATTTATGTCGAGCAGTAATTACGACACGAACGACGTATGACGGTATAAATAAATTACAGTTGCCAAAGACGCTTAAGAGTTATCTCAAGGAATATCATTACAAGCAAAGAGTACGAGTTAGGCGATTAGATACTGAGAATGATTTACAACCAGATGGAAGATCCATATCATATTTACCTTTAATGTAAATCTCTGTATTCATATTTAATAGAGTTTGTCAGGCATTATTTTACTGATTTTGCATTCGTATCTACCATTTTATTACAGTGATATATGCCATGTATGTGTATATATATATATATATATATATATATATATATATAATAGCAGAACTAATATCACTGCACAGGTATCGATACATATAAAAACTATAATTTTTCGTAAATATTGCAAAATTCGAAAAACTATCTTTTTTTATCTAGTATCCGTCCTTTCTTTTTCTTCACGTTGTATTATATTGCATACTTGCGATTAGAATTACATGTTTTGCTATCTGCATCTGTACGATTATGAGTATTTTAAATAATTAATTTAAGCGTCTGTAAAAAAAGATTGATTTCAATTACCACTTTGTTTTATTTACAATGTTAGAGATTGAAATTATGTTTGCGAAACATTTTGCGCTTAACAAAAGGATCATAATATATATTAGCGAACAACTCATACGCATATTCAACATAAAGTGAAACATTGGTATAATCGAGATAGTAATTGTTGTTTTTCATTTTATCACGATCTCCTACATTTGCATCACAAATACATCTACACGTTAATTGAAAAATAAGAAAAAAGACTAGTAACATGTATATACATTAAAGTAACAGCTTGAAATATACTGCACATTCTAAGTTTTATATAATTTAGCGATATCAAATCTTTCTTATCGTGTTTTTTTTTTCTTTGTAACATGTTAACTTAACTTAATCACTTGAAATATAATTTTAGTATACATTATTATTATGTTTAAAAAGAATTAAAAATACCTGGGATCTAACATCATTGTCTTGAATTGCTTTATATTGAAATATACTTGTTACTTTTTAGTTTTCAAGAAGTTTGATCCTCTTGTTTATTTATAATACAAATGTTGATATTCATTGTTATTTAATATAAATGATACTTTAGAACTGTGTTCTAAATGTATGTAATGATCTTGAACTTTGGCAAATTAATTATTAGATTAATTACATTACATTTTGAGAAAGATTAATATTTTATTAGATACAAAAGGAATAGTTGTACAACATAATACAGTCTTGAATAAAGAGATATTTCTTTATACAATCAATGGATTAATGTATGATTTTAAATACAGAAATTTATTATTAGCTCAATACATAATAATAATTACAGACTTTTCTGCTTTGCAAAGTGCAACAGCATATCAATTTTTTTTATAATAAATTTAAAGAATTAAAATAATATTTCTTTTGGATGAAACACGTACTGTATAATAGGTAGCACTATTTTACAATTAATGAAGAAGAATGAAAAGAACAGTACGATGAAAAATATATCTGTATATAACATGTAGGAATAACATATTAATTTTTAAATGTTTCATTGGTCACAAATATTGGTTTGTTACAATATTTTGAAATATATGGAATTATATATTATAATACAACATTGTTATCATTTTCATTTGTACATTCTTAAAAGGATACTGATAAAATTCCTCTCCCATTTCTCAACCATATACAACTCCGTAACAAGCATATATCTAAAGTACCAATACTTTAAAAAAGAAAATATTCTTTGAAGCGGATTAATCATATTCGCAATTGTCCACGAGATGACTAAATCGAAGTAGCGAGGTTATAGTGCTATTAGAAAAGAATACGTGATAACGCGATGACACGTACCAACGTTTAAACATAAAGTGTCACGAAATATTGAACGTTTCTGAAATAAATTGGTTACTGGAATAAATGATCAAAATTGCACTTAAACTTTGACGTTGACAGTTCTTTGTGAGTCGATAATGAAATCACAAAAAACATTAGGGAATGTATTCAAAGAAAAATCAACGATGGCTACCGATGGCTAACGAGTGAAATTACTAAGGTAATTGTGGAGAAAAAAAAACATTTTAATCACTTTATATTGCGTTTGAGAGATTTTTTAGTATGTAATCGTTAAAATATTTTAACGCGTTTTGCATGTCTTGATACTTTGCTACGGCGCAAGCCTCCTCGAGTGAGAGCCATTTAAACGCTTGATGCTCGTGCGACAATCGAATAGGTTTCTCAGGATCTAGTAACTCCGCTAGCCAATAAACGACAATCTTGGGCTTCCCATTCACATGGTAATTTAGTTCGTGTTTCACGTTTTCAAAAATGTTTAAATCGCTAGCTAATAAGCCCGCTTCTTCTTCTGTTTCACGTAATGCGGTTTCCATGTCTGATTCACCAGGGTCGACATGACCTACGAAGCAAAGTACAGACATGTATGCAAAACGCATCGAAAAGTACCATTGTACGCCTAGAAGTTACACTGTCGCATTCTATGCTTCGCAAAAAAAAAAAAAAAAAATCTGATTCGATTCTATTTCTCTGTGGAGGGTTAGGTGCTCGTGTAACTTGAAAATGAACGAACGATTATATCACAAACCTTTCGGTGGTGTCCAATGATGCTCGCCGTAAGACACTTGCATTAGGAGGTACTCGATCATTCCTCGAATACGTCGAAATATAACAAAACCGCAAGCGCGTTTTGTCATCTTGCGCTTGCTTAGGAAATTATTGCTACGTTTGCGTTTTCAGCTACTGAATAGCCACGGACAAGTGGCGACAGAGTTGTGACAAGGAAAAGCTTGTAATTACTTGTCACGACTTGCGTTATGCTAGATGGATATGCTTTGACCATTGTAAATTCGAATTTATTAATTGAACGATAATGTCGCGATGAGAAAGCGTGTATCAAGGTGAAAATCACACGGGATTATTTTTAAAAATAGAAAACCATTTGAAAATCCATTTTGGTACGTATGACTGTTGGTCGTTCGTTTTGACGCTTGAACAGAGATCGTAAGTAGAAGAAAAGTCAAATACGTCGGAGAAACATCTTTGGAGATCATCGTAGGATACGTTGTAGCATTTGGGAACCGATGAGAATTCTTCAAAACTGAAAATTTCAGTGAGAAAAAAGAAAAGAGACTGCCCTCCTGGCAAATGAAATGTTCCGTTTTGCCTCGAGTCGTTTATATTGTTTAACATTTCTCCTTTTACATCAGTGAACATGGAACAGGTGTTTTACATATCTTCGTAGAAAGTCGAGGTTCTCTGGATATTCGCAATGAAAACGCGAATTTATAAATAAAAATAAAGAAATATATATTGACGTGTTTTTCTTTTTTCTTTTTCAAATTTTGTCTTCGATTTTCCTTTTCATTTGCGCTTTTTTTTTTTTCTTTTTTAATCATTCTTGTTCGAGCGATTGTTATCACAGAACATCATGGTGTGTTAAAAAATCGTTTGAAAGGATAGAATGTTTACCCTGTTGCGCGCGTACAATTTCGAAAGGAATCTGAATTGGGAAACAATGTGTGTTACCATTTTATTATAAATGTTTCTGCTACATTTTGTTGGCTAAATACCGATCACCAGAAAACACTTAGCAAAGCTGTATGTACGTACCTATCTACAAATTGTCACGTGTACATTGCGTATGTTTGTTTGTCGTGAGGGCATGTATACGTGTGCGTGTACGTGTGTTACATGTGTGTGTGTGTGTATGTGTGCGTGCAGGGCGAAGTGATATCACTGGATGGATGACGAACCGAACCGAACCGTATCGAATCAAACCAAATCAAATCGAATCGAACCGGATCGGACCGGATCAGATTCGGTATTCATTTCTCCCTCTATCGTTTTTTTTTGTTTTTTTTTTTTACTACTTACATAATAGAAAAATCACAAAAGCTTTTCGCCGGTGCGGCGCGATGAAGGTAGAGACGCGCGACACGAGCGAACCATGCGCTCGCCGTTTCGAATCGCTGCGTTGGTGTGTCTGTCATCCGTTCAGCTTTTTTCCATCATTACGATTTACTTGCTCCACCAGTGTTTCTCTTTAAACTCTCGAATTCTCCTCTTTAAGCGTCGGTCATCAATTTACATTATATATTTGACGAAGCAAGCGAATGGCGAGCGGCGAGCGAGCGAGTGAACGAACGAACGGACGAACGGACGAACGGACGAACGAACGGACGAACGGACGAACGGACGAACGGACGAACGAACGAACGAACGAACGAACGAACGAACGAACGAACGAACGAACGAACGAACGAACGAACGAACGAACGAACGAACGAACGAACGGTGTATTTATATCGTTACAGTGGAGTACCGTTTTCGCGCCTACTTGCATCTTACAAGGGATATATCATTAACGCTACCGAAGGATCTTATTTTGTAACATTAATTCATAATCGCTATAGTAAAGATACAGTTTTCTACAGTATGTCGTGTCTTTTTTTGTTTTTTCTTTTTTTTTTTCTTTTTTGCGTAACGACGACTGCATCTGGACTTGCACAGAGTGGTGTTTTTTTTTTTTTTTCATCGACACGCGTGATTCCATATCATTCTTCCCCCCTCCCCTTCCTTTCCCCCTTTGCAATACTTTTACACTTTTTCCTACAACTGTCGTTCCTTTCGTTTTCATTTCCTTTCTCTCTTCCTTTCTTCCCTCCCTTTTCTTTTTGTACATAAAGGAATCGACAAAGGGGGAGTTTCTCGGATCGGTAAATTTTGGGCAGGCTATTCGACTTCGTCACGAGAATCTTCTGATCGCTGTATTACAACATCATCATTCACGCAAAATCGTGTTTTCGATTGCGCAGTCTCATCGGGGAGCTCGATGCGAATGTCACTTGAAAATGTGAAGCTTCATTGGCCACTAGTCGAACGACGAACGATCTTTGCAACTTATTGCGGATATAATCAAAGGAAATAATATCGATGCCGGTTACACTTGAACGTTACATGCGTAGTAGTTAATCGTAGATCGAAAATTTGGTTTTCGCGAGTTCGTTCTACGAACGCGAGAACGACATTGTCACAGATCGTTGATGATGATGATGATGATGATGATGATGACGATGACGACGATAATAAAAATAATAATAATAAAAATAAAAATAATAATAATAAAAATAATAATAATAATAATAATAATAATACTTGGTCGTTATCGGCTGTTGTCGGTCGTTACCGGCGACTCGAAAGAACCGTGCACCGGAGAAGAAACATGCGCGCTGAACAATGTGGATATTTTTCACCGAATCGAAAATGAAGACTTTTGCTCGACATTTCGGAGGCACGTTCGCGTGTTTTCGTCAACACGTTAGAAACTTGAAAAAAAAATCATTCGAGTTTTGTATTTATTTAAATAAATTAGTCACTGCCTGCTTGTGTAACGTAGACGATTAAATGTTAGGCAAATATATAAAAAAAGGTCGCGCGATACTCGAGTCTCGAACTTTCTTTCGTTTTCCTCGTTTTGTCCGCACCTTTTCCCTTTCCCCTCTTGTCACACGTTTTCCTTCTTCCTCTTTCTTTCCGCTCTGCTTTCCTTCTCTCTTTCACTCACTCACTCACTCACTCACTCCTCCTCTCTCTCTCTCTCTCTCTCTCTCTCCCCCCTCTTTCTCTCCTTCTTTCTCCTTTTTTTTTCAATTTCTTATTTGCATTCTCGGTGTGTGAGGCTTCATTTATTTGGTTAATTTAGTACCTTCGTATATTATATTATATATATACACCAAGTCTCTCTAGTCGCCTCTACATTTACAATAATTCCTAATTTAACTTCATTTAATCGCGATTACATTTGCGAATAAAAGGTTAAATAGCGTAATAGTATATAGCCAATTACAATACTTAAATATAATCTTACATAGTATCCTTCGTAGAAATAACAGATCTCGTTATCGACGATGTCGTGCGCGCGTGCATATTTGCTAGGTATTATTATTCCGGAATTCGTTTTTTTTTCTTCCCTTTTTTTCGGAGCAAAGTACTTGCATCGTTACTCGCGCGAGATATATATACGAGTAGATTCGATCGATAATAATCCTTAAGTTACGATAATTAGCGGCTCCTCTTTCTTTACTTCTCTCCCGATTTACGTTTAACATTGTGTCGTAACGTTATCGGTACAATATTAATAAAAATAAAAATAAAAATATATATATAACAATAATAATAATAATAATAGTAATAATAATAGTAATAGTAATAGTAATAATAATAATAATATTAATATTAATAATAATAATAATAATGATGATAATGATAATAATAGTAATAGTATCGCGTTAATTAATTAATTTGGCTGATCTGCCTACAGTGTCGCATATGGTTTTTTTTTTGTTTTGTTTTTAAACTTATGATATAGATAAAAAAGTAGGGTGTTGTAAAAATATTTGAAAGTGTGTAAATGGTTCGGCGCGTGCGTGTATGATATACACTCGCGGTATAATATTTCGAAACGGTTGAAGGTCCTCTCAAACGTTCAACGAACGACAAGTGTGTGAAGATGCTTTTTTTTTTTCTCCCCCCCTCCCCCGTATGCGTACGAGTAAAAGTCTACGTATTCCTTTACAGATTATTCGAATAGTTTGATCGATTATGTACAAACAGACCGCTTCTGTCTTCTTAAGTGCTCCTTACATATATAAAACAATTCGAAAAAGTGAACGTTGCGAAAAGAAAGACTCTCGGATATAGTAGGTATTTCTGCACAATGGGCGCGGCTCTCGATCGAACGTCTCGATCAAAAACATCCATTATTCTCCGAAGAGTGCGGCTTCTCTTGTGTAGTACTACTCATCCCGTCTCTTCCTTCGATCTTGGCCCTTCCGATTTCTTCTTCTTTGCTCCCGTCGTTTTCTCCCGCATTTGGAGAAGAAAGTATCGTCAATTTCATCGATACGCATCTCGTTAGGCACAGTTTATAGATGTAGCAAGTAAAGACGTAAAATGTAGCGTTTTTCTTCTTTTTTGCCCTCTCCCCCTCCCGTCAACGAGTTCGACACACGAACCAGGCAAGGAGAAAGACATTGGAAAATACAAAAGGGACCGAGTGTAACTCCGAGGAAGAAGAACGTAAGCGAATGCAGGATTGGCTGAGGTTACGAGAGGCGAAACGGCGATTTTTTTTTTCCCAGTTTCCATCGGAGACGGTGTTGTTGCGAACGGTCGACGAACGTTGTTCCGAGTACGTAATACTGTGTAAGCATCCAGCGTTTCCAAACTTGACGGCGGCCGTGTTGGCGGCGCGACGTGCGCGATCGAGAGAGAGTTACGATTGATGGGCATCGGGCGTCTCGAAACGATCGATACGACGATGCGTACGATTATCTTCGGTTTATCGAGGTTGTTGTCAGGAACTGTCCTTTGCGTGCCAAAACGAGAAGAACACGGTGAGAAATTGTGCTTTACCACGGTCGTGCAAGTGTTCGACGCGCGGGGTGTACACACGTTCGACTCTTTGATCGATTTTCTTATTTCGATTCTCCTTCCCTTCCTTCCTTCCTTCCTTTTGCCTCCCCGCGTCTTTTCCCTGCTCCGTGGCGCCATTCGATTCATTCACCTCTCCACAACAGTTCTACTACTCACACTCCCACACAACAGTCTTCTCTCATTGTATCGTTCCGCGATTCCAGACGATTTCACGAATGAACCGCCGATCTTTTTCGCTTCATTTCGTTTCGGTTTTTTTTTTCTTTTTTTGGCACTCGGGAGTATTTGAATACGCGCGCGTTCAACGGTCACGGATTACAGTGATTTGTTTTTTCGAGGCTTTCGAAGAATTTTAACGGGACGACGGCGTAACGCGTTGACAGATCGTTGGATCGGTGATCGGTGATCGGTGACCGGTGATCAATGATCAGCGAGAGCTCGACTCGGCCGACGTTTACTTTCGTTGCTCGACTGGGACAAGACTCAAACGAAGATTTCTCGGTTATTGGTATCGGAATGAGAGTTGGAACCGGAACCGGAACGAGAACCGGAATCAGTGTCGGACTCGACATCGACATCGGTGTCGATGTCGGTGTCGGTGTCGGTGTCGGTGTTGGTGTCGGTGTCGGTGTCTGTGTCGGTATCGGTATCGGTGCCGCCGACCGGATTAGAGTCCCAGAAGAAGGAAAAGTGAAAGTCGTCGGTAACCGTGAATCCGTGTCATCGATCACGAGAGCGTTATGGATTGGCGCGAGTGGATAGGGCGCCCGTTGTCGGCAGTCACAGTTTGAGTTCGTTTGCTATTTTGCTAGCAATGTTTTTGAAGCCGATCGACGTGCCTGAGATCCGTTTGAACCGTACACCGTTCAGAGAAAGTCGTGGCAGTTTACAGACTTCGATCTCCCATTGTACTTGGCTGTCTGTCGCCGCGTCACCGTGTGCGCAGAGAAGCAGGAACCTTTCGCGTTGCTCGTACTGACACTTGTTCGCGTCCAATACCTAAAAATCGACACACGCGTTAGTAACAATTAATTCTTGTTTCAGCGTGTATGAAAGAACACGCACGTTGTGAAGTTTCTCTGGACAATTGTCGAAAATAAAAAGATCTCGACTCAATGTGAGATTTCCAACGTTAGAAAAACAAGAACGTGTTTCTTTAGAATCACGTAATTCGGTACAAACTAGTTTAGTGACTATATAAAGTGAACATTGGTTTCATCTATTGAAGATTAATAGTAGCACGTAATTAAAGACCGAGAAACAATTCATCACGATGAATATTTATTACGAGTGCTTCGATCTTTCCAAATTTCATAAAATCTTGATGGAAGATGATTTGGAATTCCCTTTACAAACATTTTAAGTATTAAATATATATATTATTTTAGTAAACGTTGAAAATCGTGATCTTTGATCGATAAATCTCTTTTCTTTCGCTTTAATATTCGATATCGCAATATCCACGAAATTACTACACTCTCCATTTTTTTTTCTTTTTTAAAGAAGAAACGTTTAAAAGATTCAGCGTAATACCTTTCGTATTTCGGACATGATTTCGTTCGGATCTCGACTACTCGTGGTTTTCATGCTCCAAGTGAAACGGAGACTGCGTGGTTTAACCTGCTCATCGTTAGTGGTTGCACCGCTGTAACAAAAGAACGTTTTAAATCTGTTCGTTCAATTGGCGCGTTGTTTCGAGCGACTGAAACGTAGTGTATCGGTCACAATTTTCGTATCGTTACCCCGGGTCCTTTCTCTCTCTCTCTCTCTCTCTCTCTCTCTCTCTCTCTCTCTCTCTGCACTCTTGCGTCATATCGCATCTCTCTCTTTCCTCTCCTCTCTCGTCGGTTCATCGATATCTCGACGGTTGCGGAATACGTGCATTAAGATTCCACAAAGCCATTTCGTTGGTTCATCGAATGCTTCGTAAAGACGCAAACGTAAAAAACGTGACATGCGTGCATACATGCAAGATGTGTCGCATACATACTGAGACACGTTTGTACAGGGGCAGGAAAAAAAAAGAGAGAGAGAAGCTAATGAGTTCCAATGTTTTGTGCAAAGAGATCGGTCAAACGTCTCGAATGCGAAACAGCGTGGACGACAGCGTGTATCGCGACGCTCTCTAACGTTTCCTTCCTTCTCCTGTCCTTTCGTTGCATTTCGTTTCGTTTCGTTTCGTTCCGTTTCGTTTCGTTTCGTTTCGTTTCGTTTCATTCGTGGGCGTGCACGCAACTACTACTGCGCGCACACGGTGTCACCTTTCTTTCTTTTCTTATCTCTTTGCCTGTCTCTCGCGATCTACTCGTAGGATATATCGGAAAAAAAGAGAGAAAAAAAAAAGAAAAGAAAGGAAAAGAATCGTCTCGACCTAGCATTCGTGGAGCTGCGGGATAAGAGAGAAAGAAAAGAAGAGAGATAATTGGTAGGAAGGTGATAGATAGAAAGAGGACAGCATGGAGAAGGTAAAAAAAAAAACTGTACAAGAAACATACTGTCCCTATGAAACACATTCTTTTCTACCCATTCACCCGGTTACTCGGGTTATTCGTACACAATTGTCATTGTTATCGCGCGACGACAACCAACGCACTTGAAGTGTCGGTGAATATTTTCTGTGAACATTGTTTCGTAAAAAAGAGGCGCCCCGCGCCTGGTCTACATTCTACGTGTCGTGATGAAACTGCATGGACGTACGTTGCGGTCAAGCGTCTCGACGGAAAAATTCAAGTAAAGAGACAGACTCGAACGAGGTCTGTGTCAAACGAACGCAAAAAACAAAAGGGGAGGGGGGAAGAAAGAAAGGAGAGAAGAGATAAGAGAAAAGAGAAGAAATAGAAAAAGCGGTAACAAGAAAAAAGAGAGAAAGAGAGAGAGAGAGAGAGAGAGAAAAAAAAAGAATAAAAATAAAAGAAGAAAGAAAGAGTGTAAAAGAATGTAAAACGGGTAAAATATGAAATTAGAGTGTGTGGACCATGGTATTATGGTATGTAGCAACGTACCTCACTACTGGGTGCTTGGGAGGTACGGATGGGTCCATGGGGCTGAAATAACAAAACAAAGGTAGTTGCAAACACTAAACATGACAAATCATCAAATCAAATTCAGTTTCATACGTTTAAGCACCACCATTCTTTCTATCGTCAATAGCATTACCTATTGTGGGAATATCGGTGAGTTACCGCAGAAACGACGGGATCGGTACAACGATAGCATTGACAAAAAAAGAAAAAAAAAGGTCGAGACACGATGCGCCTGTTTACATTGCTCTAAATTCTATTATCGCTCCTCTAGTTCGTTTCAGAAATGAAGTTTACTGAAAATGAAAGTTGATCAAATGCTCGGTTACCATTGTTGTATCACCGTTACAAAGAGAGATACGATCCATGTAAAGCGTCTGTCGTTCGAACCAAAGCAGACTGCACGCAACGCAATTTTTAATAGAAATACGAATAGAATACGAACGAACACGGTAGAAATAATTTACTTGCTTTCGAACAAAGAGGATTTATAAATAAATTCATACAACATGTATAAGGCAGTTTTAACATATTTATTAATATGAAATTATTTACTATTATTGCTTCTTAAAATTATTTTAAATAATATTTCTATTCAGCTATTTATTTTTTTCTATATACCAGCTATTTACTGCCCTCCGTATCGTAAAAGATCTGAAGTTCGGATAGATCGGATTGAACGACCGACTTTTTTTTTGTTTTTTGTTTTTTTTCCGGTCGAATCGAATATCATCGGCAAATGGAAAACAACAGAAAGAGAACAAAAAAAGCCAGGGAAAAAGAAAAAAAGAGAAAAGAGAAAATGTTTGAAACGTTCGAATGTCTGGATGATGGGAGTTGGAGTGCAGCAAAGAGCGTTGATCATTTACAGATGTGTGCTATATTGCGTATAAAATCTTGCGTTGTTGGTGCCGTTTCCCTTTTCCTTCATCCCTCTTATCCTTATACGTTATTATTACAATACACGCGACAAGTTTTCTCTATTTTCTTCTCCCGTGCATGTAAACTATCGACGTTGTTTGTTTCACGAATATATATGTATGCTATGTCTCGGAATGAAAATCTCTCTTTTGATTCAACGCGAACGCGTGTCAGAAATTAAAGATTACCAAGGAGAGAACAGCTACAAAGGAATATCGATCGATGGCTACCATAAAATGACGAATCAATCATCAAATTTGGGAGAACGTTTGAAATTGAAGGCTGTGGTTAGGAAGGTTACCCATTTGAGAGTAACTCGCTCTCGCGAGTTGACACCGAGAGTATTCCTTACCCTTCGTCGTTCGCTTCTTTGCAAGAAATACTCTCCAGAGTACGGAGTACTCTTGCGAGAGTTTTACTCTGAAACGGAGGCTCGATGTTTTACACGTGAAGGACACTCGCACCACCGTACAGTCGAATCTCGTTCGATCGACGAAAATTTTTGAAAACTTGACTTTTATTATTGCCTTTTGTTTTGCTCATTCCACCTTGTCACGCTTCCTCCCTTCCGCTCTCATTCACTCTCTCGCTCGTTCGCTCGATCAATCATCCACTTTCTCCACGCGTACTTTTTTTTCTTTTTCTTTTTCTTCTTCTTCTTCTTCTTCTTCTTCTTCTTCTTCTTCTTCTTTTTTTGTTTTCTTTTTTTTTCTTTACTTACTCACCACAACGTTACAAAATCTTTACTTCACTTTCTTATGCTCTCTTTCGTAAATAATGGTACTGATAATGAGCTATTGCGTCGTTCGTTATGTACACACCACGCACGTTCATTCACGGATATTCGTCGAACAAAGCTTGCTCGTCGATGCTCGAAAAACTAGTGCATATATATATATATTGTAGGAATATTGTACTCGTTTCATCGTCTTGTTTTTCTCTTTTTTTCTTTCGTTTTTTTTTGTTTTCTCTTTTGTAGTAAAAATACGCACGAAATGTATAACGTCGAAAAGAAGAAGGCACGCAAGTTTCGACAACGATCTGGTTTACGCAGTATGTTCGAGACCGTTTTCTTTGAACGATCGGTTATGTCTAGTAGAGGCAACGCTTGTGCTTAGTATTTACACTATGCTGCTCGTTTGTTCCGTTCCTGGATTTCGTACTGTTCGTTCTGTTTCTGTTTCTTGTGTATATATGTGTGTGTGTGTGTGTGTGTGTGTGTGTGTTTTACAAAACAAATTGGTATCCACAGTACCAATATATATATATGTATAACATATATATGTTACAAAACAAATTGGTATCCACAGTATAATCTGACTGCGATGAGAAAATGATTCCGAGTTTACGAATACATATTATTGGACGTAACATCCGTCTCGTTAAGAAAAACGTTTAGCGAATGAGTAATTTTCGATTAACTTTGTAGAAACAGATTACAGGATATCGGTTATTGTGTCTCGTCGTCGTTCAAATTAAAAACAGGAATTAACGTTGGTCAACTGGAAATGACTCGATGTTTTGAAATGTTTTTCTTTGTTCTTGTACTTGGTTAGTATTGAGATCAATAATGGAACAATATTGCATTGCATTAATATTATAACGATCGGCTACTTTCGATACTAAGTTTTATCAGAGGCTAGCAAATTCCATTAAGAATTCAATTCAATTTAAGTTTAATTAATTTCACAAGTTTACAAAATCTCATTTCTGTTGCGAATATGCGAACGTGTACATAAAATGCAGATATATGTATATATATATATATAATAACTCGCAAAATATAAGAAAGTAAAAAAAATCTACCAAATATGTAAATAAACGAGTGTAAACAATCACGTATATTGAAATTAATCGTTAAAAGTCACTCGACGTCATTGGTTATTACCGTTGACAATCACACGAGGCAGCCTCACCGATCGTTATAGCGTTAACACAAAAAGAATAAAAATTGAAACTTTAAAAATTTTCTTTATTATCTGTTACTTCCCTGCTAAAATCAATTATTCAGCCATAGAAAGGAAATGCATACACGCGTCACAGAATAGTTTGCCATTCGTTTACGCGACTCGAACTCGAAACTCGAGCTGAAATTTGGAGTCGGAAGGTTTTCGGTAGAAAAAAGAGGAACGGATGGTCGAATAGGAGAGAATACAATGGAATGCCTTTAATACGCTTAAGTACTCACGAAAGTATTCGAACGCGGATGAATACATCACGTGCGCTATGTTAAAATATTTCGATATGTCACTGAGACTTTTGCAAGATCCGACAGATATGTAGAAATGACGAGACATATATATATATATTTCTCCAACATCACAAAAATATTCAAACAGCCACCACAGGCCATTCTATATTTTTTTTTTAATCAAAATACGTTTGCAACGAATAATTTGCAACTTGTGCATGTACGTTCTCCGATTGGTCTTAAATTTTATCGAATACAGTCATGTTAGTTTCTCACTGCGACATTAGCGAAACTTCAAAATGTTTTATACAACACACATGATAGATGGAGTAAGTTTGAGATAGTTCGACCAACGTTGATATTTCAAGATTGGAGCAAGAGGCGGGAAAGCAAATGAATCATTTTCGCGAAAGTGCATTCAAGTCGTAAATCACGCTGCAAACAGATCCGAGAATTTTTTTGACAAATAAGTTTTTATCCGTACCATTCCACGATATTGGCGGATCTAAAAACTCTGATGTAAATCTTAATAACGTGCGCGTGCTCGTTTTTACTTTGTATTAGTAACATGGTCTGGACTACTTCCGCCATTTTGGCGTAGTTTCGATCACGATTACCGACTCGGGTCAGTTCAAGCATATTAAATGAATATATCTTTAATGATATCAGTATTACAAATTTGCAAAAACAACTATCCCTATAATTTATAGAAAATACAAAGACTGAATTAAATGTGTAAGATCTTCACGGTACACAAATGCTTCAGGTACGAAAATATTTATTTATTGTGACTTGTGTGGAAGATTGAAAAAGAAAGACGTACCGATAATTTCCTCGTCATGCTTTTTGTAAATTATATTCCAAGGACGTTGAACATGCGAGTGGCCGGTCTCACTCGCATGTTTTTCTTTTTTCTTTTTTATTGGAAAACGGAAATAAATAACTTTGACGTGTCGCAAAATACAATTTATTCGTACTCTGAATCAATCACATTATCTAAATCTGCCGGACGTAACAAAAATCCGAAAAGAGCAACAACAATTGTACAATGTCTTTTCAAAAAGTGGTCGAACCATCCCGGGGATTTACCCTGACAACTGTTTTGTGGCGAGTGTTCAAACACTTTCGTGAGCCACTGTTACGTTAACATTATGTTTCGTAGAAATAAAATAAAATAAAATAAAAAAGAAAATGCACCGCGTATTGATTGGATCAAATCAGTCAAATCGATCCAACGGAGTGTGAAAGAAGCGCGAACGTATGAGGGTATGAGGGGAAATCAGTGTAAAAAAGGGAATAAAAAAAAAAAAGTAAACGAATGCGAGAACTGTGTGTTATAATCGATGAAGAGGTGCAACGTCTGATATCGATTCTTTGACAATTCGTCGGCGATTTCTTGCACTATAATCGGCGATCATTGAACTGTTCACGTATCATCGTTTTCGTATAGAGCTTGTGAAATATAGTTTATTCTCATTCTCAAGTTATTACGAAGCTGTACAAAATACTTTACGAATGCAAAATACTGAGATACTATATATCGTGATTAATATATTTACATAAATTACACACGCATATGTATATTGCGATATACATGTACATTCGTATAAAAAGAAATGCATCCTCGAAAGGTTGGACGAAAGAATCGATATAAGAATCTTCTTGTGGATGATGCCTCTGCCGCGTTATCTTGCATACTGCATCGAATGAAAACTTGACAATCGCAAAACTTAAATATAATTCACGTTCGTTTCCGATCCGAGAAACGAGTATGTTGGATATCGATAGAAAAAAAAAAAAAAAAAAAAAAAAAAAAAAAAAAAGAAAAAAGGAAGAGAAATCTGGCAAGCAATGAGAAACGAGAGACAAAAAAAAAAAAAGGAAGAAATACCGATGTAATCAATGACGAGTAATGTCCCAGGCACGGTATAATGTAAATGAATGTTTCTTCCACTTTTTCGAATTTGAAAGTGGGTGTACTGACGCATCGAGATAAGTAACAACCGAGTAGCAAAAAAAAAAAAAAATTTTTACCCGTGAAACACAATCGATAGCGAGTTCGAAATGATCGTTATCCAACATAATGTTTCCTCGAATTTCCGATTGACAGTGGCGGCCAGATACTCGAAGATGTACTTCTTCGGTGACGGGGATGCAACTACGTGCATTCGTTAGAATCTTTGAGCTCGTTGCAAATATCAAGTCAAATATCTTGGAAATAAAAAGTAATATAGAAATATTTTGGTCGAAACGCTTCGACTTTTGCAGCGAACGAACCACTTGAAAAGACACGTTTTTGGTTTCCGGTGAACAGCAGATTAAACCAGCGTCGAACCTGTTTTTCAGCCCCTACAGGGTTATACTGAATGTTTTGGAACGACTAACGACGTTACTTGTAAATTAATGTGAAATGTTCGCAGACTGTCGGTCAGGATCGAATAGATTTAAAAGTACGGTGGCTATTCACTCCGAAATCACTGCCATCGCAAAAAGAAAAGATAACTGTTTGAACGATAACGTCGTACTCCTTATCAAGGAACGTTTAAATTAAACACTTAATTTTAAACAAATTAAAGAGAAATTGCATTAAAAACGCGTTAAATAATGATAGAATTTTGGTTCTTGTCTGAGATTCAACAAGTGAATGATACCAATTCATCGAAGGGAATCAAAAACCTATTTAAAACACTATGTATATTATATCATGCACATTATATATATATATATATATAAAATATTACATATAATAATTATATATATTTATTTATAATAATATATTTTATATATATACATATACATATATATATATATATAATACATATTATAAAATATATGTTTTACGTCAAGAAACCAGAGCAGCAAGTTGACAATTGCCCTGAATACAAGGCTCGCGCCAGTTTAAGATTCTTTTAAGAAGATTTAAGAAATATTGATACGTCGAAGTGGCTAGCTCAATCCCGCGACTCAAATCCAATCGAAAAGTTACAGATTTATTTCAAAAGTATATGTACAATAACACAAACCAAGCAATATAGAACAATGATAGATACACTATATATATGGAAAACGATTAGAATTCAACCGATAGATGGACGAAAAAGTTTAGTTGAATCTGTGTCCCGAAAGTGTGTTGCAGTCATACAACAAAAATGAAATAAATATAGATAAGATAAGCGAATTATTCGTGTTACAAGTTATTAATTTCTCTGCTGTGCTTCATGCAACAAATATTTCTACGGTTACGCTGCCGCAAGTATATGACCGCCACTGCATCGCTACGAAGTTTCGATCGTTCCTCCGTATGCCTTTGACGCAAATTTTAAGTAAAATTACTATCGGACAGAAAAGAGAAAGAGAAAGAGAAAGAAAAAAGAGAGAAAGAGAGAAAGAGAGAGAAGAGATAGATAGATAGATAGATAGATAGATAAAGAAGAAAACGGAGAAGAAAATAACTAGGAATACGCTAATATTAGAAGTTATGGTCGGTTGGTCGATCAAACTTTTAACTACTCTGCCGGTAAAATGTCTGTATATTGCCGTTGCTTGATATTCAGTGTGCGGCTCGCTCTCATTTCGGCTCGAGGGAAACAAGGCGAGACTTCAGCCTTCACTTAGAAAACCTGTCAACGTACGAAGAATTCTCATGTACTCCATTACTGCTGTGACATGAACCGTGTGACGTTTGTTAGTACAATGATACCACTTTTACGAAGATTAGAGGACAGGGTACGTTTGTACGTTCTCGGTAAAAAAAAAGAAAAAGAAAAAGCACAACGAGAGATATGGAACATTCGCGCGATGGACGACGATTGACGAACGTTGCCGTTTCATCGACGTCCAACGCGTCCGATAAAACAAAAGAGACACGTTATGATCAACTGATCGGACCTGAAGTAGACAAACGACAATTACTTTTCGGGAAAAGTCGCGAGGCTGGAACACGGGACAAAGACACGCCAGATGTTACCAAGTTCTACTTCAAGATCGTTTTGTGACACGTTCTTTACGATCGTCGAGTCGCGGGAACGATTTGGAATTTTCATCAAGCAACGTGAAAATTTGAATCGTGCAAATGACGTATTTTATACTACGAAAAAGGTCACGGTTGCAAAAAGAGACATTGCTCGATGCTTGTTTTTTGTTTTTTCTTTTATATCGTAAACACGGTGACGCGGTAGATGAAGACGATGGTAACGGTAACGGTAACGGTAACTGTAACTGTAACTGTGTAACTGTAACGATAACGATAACGATAACGATAACGATTATGATAACGATAACGACAGCGAAAACGGAAATGGAAACGAAAAAATGAAAACGCGGGGACAGGAACAGGAGCGACAACGACTACGGGTGCACACAGGTACCACACGCGTCTTAAAATCACTCGATTTCGTTTTCTATCCTGTTTTTTTCCCTTTAGACCTTGTAATTCCTCCTTTTTTTTTTTTTTTCTTATTTTTCGAGTTTATCTTTCCTTTTCTTCTTCTTTTTCTTTTTTCTCTTTTTTCTCCTCCTCCTCCTCCTCCTCCTCCTCCTCCTCCTCCTCCTCCTCCTCCTCCTTCTCTTCTTCTTCTTCTTCTTCTTCGTTTGCTGCTTTATCAGTTTCCCACGAGACTAAAGACAAAGAAAGGGACAGGCGAGCGAACGAGCAAATTTTAACCGTGACTACTCGTGAGCGCTACGCGTTACGCACGTTACGGCAAACAGGTTGTGCTCTTTTGATCGAGTTCTTTTGAAAAGCGTTCAAAGGATCGTTCAACAAGATCGGCCATTAAACGACTCGCATGAACCAGATCGACGAAAGATCGATCGAGTGGCCGACGTTCGTTACGGTTTATTTTTGGACGAAGAAAGTAAAACGAAGCCGACGGTACGTCGCGATGGATACACGTATAAAAATAGAAAGAGATTACAAGGTACATCTTTTAAAAGACGAGCGGCATGAAAGTGCACGTTCACTAGAGCTGGCAGGCTGAGTTAGGAAAGGCACGATTTCGAATGCTAAGTCTAAGGGACGTTCGCCACCTGGGAAGTTCGAAGAGGTTTGAAACGTTGAAATGCGACTTTAGGGGTGAAGACACCTCTTCAAAATAATCTCGACTTTTCTCGCACTGTCGTGGATATTTACGACAAATGAAAAGGAGCTTTCTTGGAAGCGTCAATTTCTCGATTGGAGATTTTCAATTTGGACCGTAGAGAGTAATACAACTTTTCTTCTCGTCTCGTCTACAATTATTATTATTCGCGAATAATAATTAAAAAGTCAAAGTTCGGAGAGGTGTTTTCACTTCAGAGACCGTTCTTTCAACAGGAAAGAAATTTCTTTTCGTTATTACCACGTAATGCTAATTGCATTTGCGTAAAGTTTCAAACTTCTTTGAGATTCCTCGGTTGCCGAACTTTCCTCGTAAGTCTAAGGGAATAAGGCTGTGGGCCGGCAGTTGCGGCGGCTGCGACGACGACGACGTCGAGGACGATGACGGTGGTGACGATGACGACGATGACGATGATGAGGACAAAAGAGCGACGACAACGGGTCTGTTGCGCGTTAGGAAGACACTTCGCGGTTCCGAAGGATCGTAACAGGAGGATCGCGCAAGGACGACGAGCGAGAATGCCGCACCATTCGGGGTGGTACGTCTAACGTTTTAATAGCATCGTGAGAACTTTTTTTTTTTTTCGTTTTTTTTTTTTTTTTTTTTTTTTTTTTTTTTTGAAAAACTAACGACGAGTATCTGTCGACGTCTGAAAAGCTTGACGATACACCACAGAATAACGGAGCGAGAGACGCGTGGGCATGTTACTTGGTTTTCTCTTCTTTACTTCTTTACTCTTCCCTTTTCCTCTTTCCTCTTTTCTCGTTTCCTCTTTTCTTTTCTTTCATTCCACTTCGCACTGCTTCGTTCTTTTTCGTTTCGTTCGCGCCGTGGATGCTCGAGCCGGTAACACGGATGCTGTGCAACACCAGTGTGTATATCCAGGTCAATAGAATGCGACGCGTTACGGTCGCTTGCGTGCTCGCTGGAGTTCGCTGCGTTTGCGCAAAGTTTTCTCTCGGGCGCATCTCGGTCGGTTAAGTATCGCGCGTCTCTATGGCCATCGTTCTCGACGAAGCTCGAGCGATGCGTCAAGCTTTACATCGGGCTCATGTCCTGTAGCATAGAATACACCGGTATAACATTAATCCAACGTGTTTTTTGGGAATTTTGAGCGATGCACCAATGGCTATGCCGTGTCGGCAACAATTGGACCGAGATTTCGAGATTTCGATCGGAACAGTCGCGTCTAGAGCGGTATACGGTACATTCTCGACGATGCGTACAGTGACCATATCGTGAAAGTAGAAAAAAAGATGCTGAGACGGTGGAGACGAACAGGCTCTGGATATTGCTCTCGTTATTCTGTGGCCTTGCGTCCTCGCTTCGAAACCGTTCTCTATCGCCTACGCTTTATCCCTCTACTCTACTCTAGTCTACGCGTATTCTAGCATATATTCTAGCGACACGCTCTGGTTGTCCGGTTTTAGTACTCTCGGATTATTGGTAAACGATTGCTGTATGCGACAAAATCAAAGGTTCCCATATACAAAGTATAAGGTAAAGTACTAAGTCAAGGATATGCCTCGCTACAGTCGAGTCAAAAAAGGGATGCACAATGAGTATGCGAGGTGGCCTGAACTCGAGCTGGCCAAGCTGGTAGTTACTTTCATCTGATGAATTCTCAGGGTTGTGTTCTTTCTATTTTTTTCGTTATCTTTTTTTTTTTTTTTTTACAAATAGGAACAATCGAACATTAAGCAGATACGATAACGGTACGCTCGCTATGAAGGACACAGAATGGATGACGAATATATACTTTGATATCTTTATGCTTTCTTTCTCGGTAATGAGTCATTATTCTTATACGTGGGGGAAGAGTAAGGCAGGAATCGGTGGAAAAGTGGAAAATAGATAAAGACAGGTGAGCTTCAGAACAGTCAGTAGAAAAGTAGTAGAGATAGACAATAGAGAGAGAGAGAGAGAGAGAGAGAGCGAGAGAGAGAGAGAGAGAGAAGTGTATGTGTACGTGTCTGTATGTACGTATAGGTGTGTAACGAGATCGGTCAATTAAGAGAGTCCAACTAAAAAAAGGGTGCAATTGAAACCTGAGAAGCAGATGCTTACGGGATAAAGAAACGGCGAAAAACGGCGTAGAAACAAATAACAACTACGAGATATATTTGTGAAGAAGCTACGTTTTTCGTGGCTTTCACTGATAATGGTCGCTGCTCGCTCATCGGGTTACTAACTGATCGTACTGTATATCGTTTTTGCAGTATATTACGTATATATATATGTATGTATGTATATATATATATACACTTGTAGAAAAATGTTACGTTAAATGCGATACTCGAGACGTAACTCGGAAGTAGAAAACGTTTTCTTTCTTTTAATTTTTTTTTTTTTTTTTTTTTTTTTTTTTTAGAATTACATAGTCATTGTGCATCCTTAAAAACAGAAATATCATATCACATGCAAAACGATAGGTTCGACTCGTTGAAAACTATTGCAGAGCAATATATATAAATATATAAGTACAAGTTCAAAAAATTCGTTCGTTTTTACGGGGAATTAATAATTTCTACGCATGCATCGAAGGCCCACTGCAAAAGCTGTTGTGTTCTCAATGCGCGTTTCTTGTGTGTCTAACAATTGGACAGCCGGGTTTATTTTGCGAGAATGACGACGTATTTATTTAAATGCACGCCTGTTACGCGAATTGGAATCGAAACGTATCTCGTGCACCACTTTCTCCCCTTTCTTTTCTTTTTCTTTTTCTTTTTCTTTTCTTCTTCTGCATCCGTTCTCTTCTTCCTTCCTTTCTCTCTTTTGCTTTCATTTTTTCTTTTTTTTTTTTTTTACTTTCGTATTTTTTCTACTTGTACTTGTTCTTCTCTCGCTTTTCGAAGAAAGGGTGTGGTCTCTCAGACAAGTGTGGCTCAAACCCGCGATTTTCACGTTCGGCGTTAACGACGTCGGTCAGAGATTTGCACTTCCGAAAAGAATTTTATCGTTTATCGTACAAGGTTGATCGATTGTCGTCCATTCGAATTGTTACGATTAGACACTTGGCCGAACTTCGATCGCAAGCTAAAGAGGCTCAGAGATATAGTTTGTGGACGAACGGTGGTACTTCACAGTGGTACATGTACTAGCATGCTGTCGAATACAAGAAACCGTTTGCTCGATGTACATATAACCAATCGAGAGAACTTACCGTTTGGAGAACCTCGAGGATAACTTGGAGAAGAAGGACGGTCTCGCTAATGGGCTAATTGCATTTGTGTCCTGTGTATGCGTATGACCCTAGAAAGTTCATAGAATACAAATGTACGCAGGTGGCAATAATGTTAAAGATACGTGGTAAATGGGGCAGAAACGAGATGGGAAAATGGCTTATGAAACTATTTGAATATTTTGTCATAAAAACATTTACATGTGCATTGCGTTTTGAAATGTTTTTTTTAATATTGTCAACTAGTGTGATTATATTTGTAAAATTTGAAATCAATTTGATAATAAAATTTGAAATACATCTCAAGTGTACAATGAGTATTAAATGCATTGAATATTTATTGATATAACGGATCGTGGTCGTTTAAATACTTTTTACATGTGTCTATATATTTAAATTTGTTTCAAATTTGAAATATTAAAATGTTTCTATATCATGTAATATATGATAAAGTTCTATGAAAGTTCCTACACTTTGATGGTCAAATATTTGGTGGTCAGTAGTACGCTATTCAGTATCTTAAATTTGTAGAAACTATCAAGTTTAGAATTCAGAAGCCTTAGAACGAAGCTATTATAATTTCTTCGTCTACAGAGTTCTTTCTAAAATAATCTACGAACGAAAAAGTCACTTAAATGCTAAATGCTAAATTTACATTTCCAGAGAAATTGAAGCGCCAATAAGAAAGTATGCTGTAGTAAAGAATCTCCTTTAGCAGTATCTGTTTTATAATAAAATTTTCCCTCCGTTAATGTACAATTAGAATTAAACTTTCGAGAAACCGAATCTTACGATATTACGAAAAATATCAAAACTTACGAACCTGAGTATGATTTCGCTGAGCTCTATTCTGTCCAGAATGGAACGTACTACGACTTGGAACATTTCTCGGAAATGCTGGTGTTGTAGGTGTTGCCAGTCTATTGCTTGGTGATACACCCAAACTGATTGGAAAAAGATGGTTCTTTTAGCATTAATTTCAAAACTGTCGTCGTGTAACACGCGTGTGTCTATCAGTGCACATACGTATATACATGTGTGTACTTGTATATGTATATACATATAAATAATGTTTGCTTTGCGCCCGTGTCGATTCTTCGCTAGAGATTTGTGCATTTAAACGATACAAACGATTCGATCTCGTTTTCGTTTTCTCTTTTTTTTTTTTTTTTTTTTTTTTTTTGTACATGTTTCCTTACGTAAAAAAAGAAGCGAAAGACAGGATGCAAAATAAAGGTAGGATGTGTAAAATAAAAATATTCACTTTTCGCGCGATATTCTTCCGGCGAGGTTCGAGGGACGGTTGGTAAAAGTAGATAATGCGCAAGCGATCATTTCTATGTCTTGCAAAACAAGCTTCGACAGACAGTCTGAGCTAAGAAAGCGGAATTTCAATACAAAATTAGTCTGGTTCATCTAATGAGAGTTAAATGATTGGAGAGTATAGAATGTACTGAAACAGTTTGCGTTTTATTTGCGTATGCAGTTGCACGTACGATAATTTGCCCCTTCGAATTGACTCTATCGGTGCACACGATTCAACTCGTACATTGGAGGAGAAAGAGTGGACTCGAGTTTGGGGATCGAGCATCGACGTGTGCGTGTGTGTGTGTATGCATGTACGTGTGTGCATTGTTGGTGAAAAAAGTACGTGGACAGAAAAAAATATGCGAAACCTTTGATAAATTTAAAGAAATTTCGTGTATTCTAGTTTGTACTCTAGTTTGTTAGGGAATATATTTTATCAATTAACATCTCACCAATAATAATTGCATCTCTATCTACTGCACTGCGTGAATATAATAATATGGGCACTGTCCTTCCTTTTTTTAAATTCCTGAAATTTTCACCAAGTGATCCCCACGTTTTATAGTTGATATAATACAATCACTTGGTTTTCTTAAAAAAAAAAAAAAAAAAAAGAAAAAAAAAAAAACTCGTCGCTTTGTATCGAAGACTTTAAATTTCGACTAGTCAATCGATATTTGTTAATTTTGTACACAAAGATTTGCTACAAACTATATAAAGATAACAAAATCATGCGAGAGAATCGTATTAATTGTGTTAATGAACGAGTATCTAATGACTTACGGACGTGCGTGCTTGCGTGCATGTGTGTGTGTGTGTGTGTGTGTGTGAAGTGTGTGCACACGATACACGGAAAATTTCGTTCAAGATGATAATCAATTGATAGGATGACGATATCACGATGATTGTACGTGGATGCGATTACGATTTGTCGAGATATTTGCTATCGCTTTCGAAAGAATACGCGAATACAAGGCACACGCAAATTATTGTCGCATCGACGCGGCGTCAACGTTAAACCGTTTCGTGAATAACGTACAATATAATATATATATATATATATATATATATGTATGTATATATCATGGTTTTCCGCTAATCTTGGAGCAAAAGACAAAAGACAAGTTGGAGGCGAACAATGCAGCATGACGTTTGCCCGTCTGACGTGTGTGAACACGGTACTATTGTAAAATCGTAGCGGAGAACTATGTGCGAGAAACAGGGTGGCCGGGGCTAAATGTGAAAACCGATGACCAGATATATAAAATGAGAAGCCGATGATCTGAATAGAAAACTAACAACGTGGTATGTTCATGCAAATTAGAAACAAAAAGTCAGATAAAACGAAAGGGGGAGATATATAACGAGTATAAATGACCAGAAACTGTCCTAGAGAACCTACGTGCATGATTCGCGTGGTGTGTAAGCTTTTGTACGTTTCTTTCGCAGCGCGAACGCACGAAACAAATTCTAGTTCTTTTTCTTTTTCTTTTTCTTTTTTTTTTTTTTTTGTAGAACCCTAAGAGAGTTAGTGGCCCAAAAAAGAGGAGGAAGTAAATAAATGAACGAGTGAAAAAAAAAAAAGTACTTGAATATCGTTCGCAGTTTTGCAGGCTGCTCCAATAGTCTATCGTAGAATTCTACCGAGCTGTTGTTGAAATCAGCGGATGGAGAGCAAGTTCGACGACCGCGATCGAATCTTTCAAGCGAGACGCGCGATGATTTGACCCATTAAGGACCAAATATCTACTAGAGCATCACAAACGCTCCTCGGTTTCTCGAAATTATAACATTCAGGTGCAAAAAAAAAAAAAAAAACAACGACGAAAGAGTAACATTGAGCGAATCTTTGAAATTTCTTTCCGCAGTAATTTTCCTGGTATCAAAAATCAAAATCTGGTTGTAGAAAGTGATCGAAAGAGAACTGCAAATGAAACGTGTTACAACGTTGGCCCTTGATGGGTTCGAGCGATGCAAAGAAACGCGCGTAATCGGTAGAGCGTACGTTAGACTTTTGTCGCATATCTAATAGAGGACTGTATACAGGTTGGCTGATAAGGCTCTGAGGATCTGTACCTCTGTCTAAGAGGGTCAGCAGTGGCGAGTAAGGAGTTGTGGGCGTTGCGTGGTTGAGGGTCCAGTAGTGAATGGTCGCTGGGGGGTACGCCACTCGAGGAACGGTGACCTGCGCTGATGCTCGCAGACTTGGTGTGACCCCGCGTTGGTCTAGTGCCCTCGCCAAGGCTGTGTACAAAACTAATCAGCAAACTGCCCGGCCCTACTTTTTCTACAATTTCTATAGCTATTCACGTAGATCTTTAACTTTTCCTTCCCTTCAAACTCCTTTTTTTTCCCCCTACTTTAGTCTTTCTTTTTCTTCTTCTTCTTTTTCTTCTTCTTCATCCCTTTTACTTTATTCTCATTCTTTCTTTTATACGATTTCTATTTCGATAGGTTTCCTTGTTGCTTCAACGTAACTCTTTCTCATTGAAAACTGTTCGAAAAGTTGGGAGAAAAAGAAAGGGACGGCACAGAGGGGAATGGAGTAATTATTCCGAATCATCGCGTCATCTATAAATTTAATCAATTTTCTAGTACTGTAACAATTGTTGTTTGTTTGCAGAAAGCCCTAAGAAAAAAGTTGTAAAAGTAATCATTTAAACTGCGTGAATTTCCGTGCAGGAAACTTTTGAAACGACTTCTTCTTCCTGCGTATGTCGAATTCTCTTAGTTTTCGAGATGTTAGCAAAAATTGAAACGAAAGCTCGCATATATACACAACTTTAGTTTGAACTGATTAGTTTAACTTTGAACTGATACTATTAAAAATCGCAATTTAACTTTTTTAAAAGAAAGATGTCAGTATTAATCTAGTATTAATCGAAATTCTCGGTCGAAAAGAAGTTTGTTACAACCTGTTTCTTGGGACTTTCTTCGAACAAACATACAAACAAAACAATTTACAGCCCATCAGAAGACCGAGCCATGATTCGGGAATAGAATGACTCGATGGTGAATGTTGTTCCACGTGTTTGACCATCTACGCTGATCGTACTACACACGTATGTAGATATACATATGTTCTATAGGACGCGATCGAAATCACTGAAAACTAGAGGAACCGGGTGTGCTATGGGTATGATGGGGTGTGGGTTGAAGTTATGGGGCGGATGATAAATGAAAGTTCTATCTCGTGTTGCCAATGACATTTAGCACGCGAGAATTTCTACGGTAAGGGGAACGGAATGTGACGCTAAAACATAAATAGTGATACGTATGTATGATGATGTTAATGGCTGTTTTTATACACACACGCTGATAAATCTAGACATACGCTGGTAAAAAACAGAGTAAAGAGACATGTGAATGTAACTGTGATTCGGTATCATTTTAGCAAGCACTTGTATATGTATACACGTTTGAATTAGACTATCTGTTTCGGTAGATCTGTCAAGCCATAAAGAAAGTGATCTGCAATGAACGATTGGCAGGCAGCAGCCAACATGCTAGAGCAACGCAACAAACAAAGAAACTCCCTAGGGCTTATTATGACAGATTTTCTTTTTTTTGTTTTTTGTTTTTTGTTATCGATCGTCCGGTATTTTCAGGCTGTTTGTTAAAGTAAGAGTTAATCACCTATTACGTGGTTAGTAGCTGGTACAACGAAAACTTTACTGTTTAGTCAACAACAACGGAATATTGTAACGTATATAAGATTAACACGGGCTGCGCGTTAGCGAAATTTATTTGTGTTCGATCGATGGTAGATACTGGACCATACACATTTCGAATATTCGTCGAACAACTAATTCCAACTTCATAGCACTGAAATTGAACGCAGGAAAAACATTATTACACTGCGGATCTTTATGCGTATTTATAGGAAATTTGAAGGTGTACACAAATGTACGCATAATAAAAAATACTTGAAACATCCAAAGTACAACACTTTCTACAACACTGAGTATGTAAAGCAATTTTCTATTGAAATTTCATTTTTTTAATATATATTCACTGTCCAGACCTTGTCGTTCCTCCTACACGTATTGCATTTTATTTGTACAACTATAATTATAATTATACAAATAAAATTCATTCAATATTGATCGTATGAGTACATCGAAAGATATGTTATGAACTTGTCGATTATACTCTTCTTTCTAAAATATAAAATTATAAAAATAAAAAAAATATATAGATGTATATCATAAAAATCCGCAGTCTAATTATTACACAATGATCGTACGGATCCAGCGTCCACTTTTCGTTGAAGCTGCGCTATGCGTTCCTTCGTCTTTTAATTCGTCGCAAGAGAAAAAAGAAAAAGATATTTTTTTAATGATACAATATCTGATAAACAACTGGATATCACTATACCTGGGTGCGTCGTTGGTTCTTTCGGTAGATGAGGAGGACGTTTTCGCTTGATCGTAGGAGATGGTACTACGTCGACCAACAGAACCAGGGGCAGGTGAGGTAAGAGGCCGACCACCACCTACCCCTGCATTCATCGTGTTGCTCTTGCCTGCCCATGCCCTACCACCGGGACTTGTACCCACGCCTAGAATGAACATTGTCACTGCAAGCCTCATTAGATATAGTTCAACACAAAACAAAGCAGCTTTACTAAATGATAAACAAGCAACGAATACAAATAAAATTGGCCGAGGTGTATACACATTTCCGTGTGTTAAACCGTGTGTAAAACGACCGTGTGCAACGTCTCATCTGCTTCCGTCTGTTAACGAGAATCTTTTACAACGTTCTCTACAATCATAATTTGTTGAAATGGCAAACGCGTGGCAAATTCTCAATGAGTAACAATTAAAGAGAAAGCAGATGCTATGCTCAAGTTATATACATGTACGTTCGTAACTTTTTTTTAACTCTAGATTAATAGTAGTTCGTAATGATATCATCATCATCATCATCACGTTAAGTGATATAGACGTGGACAATGTACACGATGACTTCATTACCTTCTGAAGGACTACAGCGATCTAGAGTTAGCGTACAGCACCGATACGTTCCTGTACCGTTTATAAATATTAGGAATATATATACGTAACGTTACATAAAAAATTAACGAGGAAAAAGTTAGGGTAAAAAAAAAAGGAACGAATTATATTAACGAATTAATTTTAAAATGTTGGATTAGGATACGAATCACCTTATCCAAAGCAAGATGTAGATAAGTACTTTTGCAAAAGCTTTACAAAAGTATAGCGACGCAGAAAAAAAAACAATTGCACAAATATCGGTTGGATTACGGTGGTAAAAGTGGCAGGATAACGAAAAAAACTCACTAGTATCTAATTGGCCAGGGCTGTTTTTAGGAGCCGAAGGTCGACTCGCTGAAACACGAGCTGTGTTCTCCTTGATCGTGGCCGCATCCACGGTATTTTGTCTCTTAAAATTACTACCACTGCTTCCAGTCACTGTTCCACCAGTCGTAGCAGTCGCGTGATTGTGGTTCGTTGCATTTCCTGGACTCGGTGCTGCTCCTAACGAAATAAAAATCGTTTACAAAACAAGAATAGGACAAGTTAAAAACATTGGTTTAATCGTTTTTCTATGAATATCCTGGCAATTGCTAATCCTTTAGCACGGGAAACTCTGAAAATCCTCACTGAAACACAGACCGGTTTAAATCAGATGTCGCCTAACGTAGCAACAACTACCTCTTGATCAATTGATAGATTTCAATGACCGATACTGAATCATAAGTTGTGACAATGGTATCGAACATTACATTCAAAGTAAGTATCAAAAATAATTGACACCAGCTTGATACTTCCATAAAGTATCGATATTCGCTTCATATTTACACGAAGACATCGTCATCACCTTTACATCACTATGTTCAATCGAGTGCTTAATTTAATATCTAATTCATCGTGTATTACACAAATATCGAAATGTACGTTGTAGTATCAATACATGAGCGGAGGTATCAAACGGGTGTAAGTACTTTTCGATTTAACATTGATTCAAGATGTATCAGTATCAAAAATTGATGGTAGATACCTAAAAATTTCAATCGAGAAATCCTATAAATAACAATACCTATGAGATATCGATCTGGTTACTAACAGATTTACTCCCTCTTTATCCGAGTGCAGCAGAGCATAGGTACAGTATTAAAGGATACGTTCAATTAGGATTGAAGTAAACCATCAACAACAAGTTTACGAACGTAAATTCATTAGTAGTAAATTCATCACTTACGAAGCGTTTCAAGACCGGACGAAACTCGTCTGCTTGGTTTTGGATTGCTAGCGGAAATACTTCTATGAACACCCCTGTGCGATGGACTCTGCACAGCTCCACCTGTGCCACCACCGCTTCCTCCACCTCCACCACCTCCTCCGCCGCCGCCCGAACCAGCTTGCGGTGGAATGTTGCGCAGCGACAGTGAACTGCCTGACCGCGAACCGTCGGATTCAGGCTACGATCATTTTAATTTATATTTCAACCGATCAATTTAATTTATATTTGCTCGTTCATCACCTCAAACCATCAAGGACCAAGAAATAATTTAGCACAGTATTGTAAATGTCGGAGTTTTTTGAAATTTTGAAAACAAGGCCGTATAGAATGTAGATGTAACACAGTAATACGGTAATATTGAGAATTTTCGTGATTTCGTGATTTCGTGATTTTACAATGCCAATGTTGAAGATACAGAATTTGACAATAATTGCAAATGCAACGTTGGTCCTCAATGGATTAACTTCACATACATTTATACGACAAGTTCCTAAATCGATCCTTCTCCTACTCACATCGGTTGTTTTTCTTCCTAAGAGTAAGTACGTGGCGAACACGTCATCGTACTTTGCTTGTCCTAAAGAGTCTTCTATTTCGCTTCTCGTGTATCCCATACTAGCCAGGGCCTCTAAAACAAACAGGTGTAACGGCATAGTCACAACCACTAAAAATACCAGAACAACACGATCGATTCGACACAAGAAACACGTTCACTACGGACTTTTCGCGGCTTCGTACTAGAGATATCTATTACATCGATTAATTACGCAAAACAAAACTTGAATTTGTTAATATATCTATACACACACATACACACATATATATAAATAAATATATATATATCTACCGCGTATTAAAAATTAAAAACAAATTAGGAGACGGATATACGTGTCTATTGTACAAGTACGCGCGTATTTTTTCCAAATCCAAAACCATGATGCAAAAGAAACATTTTCAAAAGAAGCCCGGAAGAAGTGCTCTGCTGTGCAAAAAGAAATGCATTCACAGACGTATCTTACTACTGATAATAGGCCACTATAGCTATTACTATTACTACCGTTAGTACTATTAAAATTGCTGTTCCTAGAACCATCGCTGTTACTATCGTTATTGCGCATAGTTTGGCGCAGACATTAAAATGATAGCCAGCTCGTACGTAGTAAGATCCTCTGACGTATCTATTTACGCGAAAGGTTCAAGAATCGTTTAATTACGACCAACCGTTGCTCGATTAAAAAGTCGTACAACGCTTACAAAAACTGTACAGCAAGTTCAGCATTACACGATGCGACGCGACGTTGATTAACGCGACAACTGGGTGGTCGTAAATCATGCAATTCTATTATTTATACGAAGAAACAATAAATAGTAAGTGTTATGTACATACTGGCAGACTCACCTATCCTCTTGTGGTCTTTATAATCAGGTTCAGGTTCTAAGTACGGTTTCAGTTCGTCGTCGTCATATCCCATGTTCATCCATTTGTCTTTCATAATAGTCTGGAAACATAGAGACAGCGAATGACACGATGCCGAAAAATATATTGTACAGAGTGGAGCATAGAAATCTGACGAATTTTTAAGGTCGAACAGCGTCAATTGTTTCAATCAACGTAAACGAGGTAAAATAGTTGATTCGATTTCATTAATAATGGAATTGATCGTAAAATAAATGCGTGAAATGTTTTCTAGATATTTGGTTTCACGACATTTTTATTCCACCTTTCCAAGATTTAATTTATCACACAATAATTATAGATCATGGCGTTACCTCAAGAACAAAAAGTACACTTCAACGTTCAAGAGCAGCGATTCTCGATCAAATGATTCGGACGGTAGAAAATTTTCAGAGTAGACTCTCATTGTATCGACAATAAAGAGAAACTAGTACAAAATTATGAATTTGGAAATGTATTACGTGTGAAAAATCGTCAGATTTTTCGATCTATGCTCTGTTGCTATGTCTCTGTTACTTGTCTGAAATGCTCACCTCTAAGGAGGCCCGTTTCGTCGGGTTGAGCACCAAAAACTTTTTCAGCAGATTTTCACAATCCGTAGACATGTAAAACGGTATTCGGTATTTCCCTCGTAGTACTCGTTCCCTCAGTTCTCTCAATGTCGAACCGTCGAAGGGCAGTGATCCAGACACTAAAGTGTACAATATTACTCCCAACGACCAGACATCTACTTCGGGTCCGTCGTACTTTTTACCTGAAGAACAAACATCGTTGATATTGCTGATTTTTTTGACGAAAAGAGAGGAAAAAATAGTAAAAATATCAAGTTTCAAGCTTTCAGACGAAAACTATGTTCAGAAGGAAGATTTTTCCTAGCATTACACAACGAAGCAAGTATTACGCGATAGCTTCTTTAGGGATTCCTTCTGCGATTGAACTTGGAAACAAGCAGAGTTGGATAATAAGTGACTTTTTTTTTGTAATCCCTTCTGTAATCGATTATCGTAATCCGATAATTAATTAATCATTGTAAGTTAAAACCTAAACCATTAATTATGAATAACTAATCGTTAATCAATATTGTTTACATCGTTCAAAAAATTCTTCACATAACATTAGTAATAATAATCTTTTAATGTACGAGGTATGATTCACAATCTTTACAATCTTTACAATGTTTTTAATAATTGCTGGCAAATATTTGGAACATAAAAACAAACAAAATACTGAATGAAGTATAATCTGGAAGAGTAATTATCTCACGGTCAATGATTTTTAAATTGATGGTCATGATTAATCGATTTCGCATTAATCGTAACCTCCATTCATTAATCAGATTACTAAACTACGGATTTTTATATGTATTTGGGAGAGATCTAAAATTGTAAAAGTGTATAGAATGCACGTTACATGAAATATTAAAAATACAGCGCTTTCTACAATATCTGATACATGAAACAATCCCGTATTAGGGTTCTCTTTTTCCGATTACTGATTTTCAAAAATATAAAATAAAATTTGCATAAAAATCGGTAGTCCATCGATCATCTATTTCGTCCAACTCTGGAAACAAGTTTCATTTGTAAGCGATTGTGAGCCTCGAAACTTTGATAGAAAAAATAGTCAATTCACGATGGTATACCCTGAAAAAGTTCAGGCGCTGCATAAGGAGGTGAACCGCAGAAGGTATCCAACTTATTGCCCGGAGTGAATTCATTGCTGAAACCGAAATCGGCGATTTTGATGTTCATCTCGCTGTCGAGCAGCAAATTCTCAGCCTTCAAATCCCTGTGAATGATCTTTTTTTGATGGCAGTATTGCACGGCAGAGACAATCTGCCGGAACTTTGCTCTGGCCTCTTTCTCCTTCATTCTACCGTGTAGAACCAAGTAGTCGAAAACCTCGCCACCACTAGCGTACTCCATTACCAGGTACAATGTTTTCTCGGTCTCGATCACTTGGAATAACTTCACTATGTTTGGATGGTCGAGCATCTTCATTATTCTTACTTCCCGGAACAACTGCAACAACATCGACATCGACGCGTCAATAGATTTATTCAGTAGACGATTTAATTACAGTTTGATCCTCGAACAATGTGGATTTGACATAAATATGCAGATCTTTTTCTCACTCTGAATATTACGAAAGTTCTTGCGAAGAGGTATCGTCAATAGACTGTGACGTTTTTAACAAATTAAATGGCTAACGAAGAACTGTTTGAAAGAAACAAAACATGCGTAATATATGCGTAAATAAAACAGGCATGTATCAGTGTATAATTACATACTTGAAATTCATTTGTCGTGTGAACAAATGTTTTGAACAAGAAGTCGTATTGTAATAAGGGAGTCGTGTAGTATAATAATTAATTTCTTGAATTTCTTGAATGTAATGTAATTTTTACATTTTTTTAAATGCAACGCGTAACATTTAATCTTGCAATTTGAAAGAATACGAATACTGAATGTACAAAAATATCTTCTGAGAATTTCTTTTGAATCGAGAGATCAAACATTGTGTATTACGTTTGAAAAGCGTTTTCCAGACGAAATAGTTTTTCTTTTTTAAAACGACAAATGATTTATGAGTAATTCAAGAGAGCAGAGTTAAGCGACTCGTCCTCTCTCCCTCATAATTCTCCTAGTAACATTTTCTCTCCTCAAACTTGCTTTATTCTAAAAATAACAACACACAAGCTCCATAAATGCAAAATAAAGTCCAGTCAACGACGGGTTGTTATACGTAGTAATCAAGTCCCTGTAGAGATTGTACTTGTGTATTAAATCAACCGCATATAGACATTCTCCTCTTACCTTTTGAAGGCTACCGGGATTCAGTTGAGTTTTGTCGATAATTTTGATAGCCACTTCCTTCCCGGTAGGCACGTGCTTGGCAAGTTTTACCTTGGCGAAATTACCCTTGCCAATTGTTTTGAGTAATTTGTACTTGCCAATGTGAGGCTCTTCCGAGGTCCGACTTCGTGACGAGAGTCGACCACCGCTACTCGACACTCCCACGCCATCCCCTGTCTGAAATAAACAACAAACAGACTTTGTTAGCAAAAGGAACACGAAATGGTCACAGATGGTCGACGTGGCGGTTCTCGCATGATGTTACAGCTGCCGTGATAATTCCAAATAAATCGTAACCATCTAACGTCTTGGTTTATTTTCTATTTTCGAATCCGCGATTATTGTATCGCTCTGAGCCGATTTCATTTTACTTGTTTTGTCCCAATTTTATTCGACGTTATCAACGAGCTAAATCAGAATTATCTCATCGCATCGTCTCGAGTTGGTTCTTTCGAACTTTCCCCGCAATTTTACTCTACTCGATGTCATTAACCGTCGCAAGTAACAAAATTCTACCGATCGATTTAACCGATTTCTCAATCGCGCATTTTATTACATCGCTCCGAGTTGGTTCTTTCGGATTTTGCCCGATTTCACCAACGTCACTCGACACTGGCGTACAACGAGCGTTACATGTGCAATTTACGCGGCCAGATGACCACGTTTTACATTTCCAGGAACGGAAACTCGTTCTTTGACGAGATTAATCGAACCATCGGTCAAAGCTGCATTGAATGCAAATTATCCTCGTAACGCAATTAACGCAACGTAAATACAGATCTTTGAAGATCTGTCTACGAATTCTAGCTCTCGCGACTAAACGGGATGAAATTCAAGCGAATTCAAGCGAATTCAAGAGAATGTTTAGGAGCTGCAATATTTATTTAGTAACAAATTCGTATTTAAATCTGTGAATTAAGTAACAACTATTTGACTTGGCGGATTTTTGACGCGAATCCGTGTTTTCGTTTCAACCTGGATAGAAAATTATTCATTCACGTACCAATTATTATAGAAAGCACTGTACTTTCGATATTTTATACATGCTTTCGTATTATTCGCGTACCGGGCAATTTTACACTTTGGAATTAATAACCCATAAATGCACAAAAGTTTGCGGCAATATTGCCGATAATAAACGGTAAATGGCAAGACAAAAGGGATAAGTAGTACGACGTAAGGACGCGTTAAAAGTATACCGAGGAACTTGGTTTTCGAAAAAAAAAAAAAAAAATGTATGAGTTGGCTAATTTAGCGATCCTGTTTGTCGAGCGTTGACTAGAGATCGATGAGGAGAAATGTCAATTTCTTTCTCATATATCTGGGTGGAGCGTATATAAATTTGTTTTTCCTAAACGAGGTAGGTGGTAGTTATTAGATTATGCCGTTAACAATTTTAAACAGAAAATGACAGATCTGTTGTAATTTTGTGGATCTCAAGAATAAGTGGATCGACACGCAACCTATTACAACGTGAAAGAATCATCCAGATCGAGAAACAACAACAATCTCCATACGATCTCATCTGTTTTTCTGACAATCAATTGGTCTCGTTATTCCGGTTTAATTAGAAATTGGTCAGGGAAAATGTCAATTTCTTCCTCGTGTGTGTATCTGGGTGGAGCGTTTCACGGACAGAGCACTCGTCGATTGGATTAATCGAACCGGGCAATAATTTCCCATAACGTCGAGAATACCTCAATTTCTTACAATTTTGTGCAATTGTCAGAGAACCTGTCAGGAAGAACCGACAACGAAGGAAATGTTAAACGAATTACGGTATTATCGAGAATACAAATACGTTTTACTTGATACGTAAAATGATTGAAAAAAAGTCGCAAATGGGATGTTGCGTTTACGCAACGCTGGCTGTCAATGCACTGAACGCAGATTGCCGATTAAACAATGGAACTGCATTTGAAACAAATGTCGAAATTGTTTGGTAATACACAGATGTAGGTGTACAGTGATTCGCGAATGTATTCGTACACTTTTTTTTTTATCAACACATGTTACCTTTACTATAGAAACTTCATTGTGAACGCTATCATGATTGCACGGTCCGGTGAAATTTTTAACGATTTTGAAAATATACACAGAAATTGTAACACATTTATCACAAGTGTGTGTTTTGTAAAAATCAAAATTTAAAGAGTTAGAATTCATTAAATACTTGTTACATATTTCAGATGTGGTTATTCATGTTGTACATTAATCTTTCGTTAAATGTACGTTTACAATATCTTGTAACTTTATATATTTTCAAGTTGGTTATATACCATATTTACAATTACGATGAAATGTCAAAATATTCTACAGAATATTCTTCGTTAGTCATTTTATTTTATTTAGAGCCCCAAGAACAACTTTGAGCGACCGTAAATCAAACGTACAAAATTTACAAAATATATTGCAACAGAGAATAATGTACTTTCGCATTAAAGAAATATATTTTTGAGAAAGAGAATTGTCATAAATTGTTGAAAAATGACGATTGATTTCAATGATTCGTTGGTAATAGTAATTTAGCAATAGTAATTCATTGCATCGTTCTGATTTTGCAAATTACTTGAATCTGGAGTCGTCTTCTGGATTCGTTACTAATTTGGTACTACTACCGACGTTCGACGAATATGCGCAAACATATCCAAACAACGAGTATAGAAAAAGTTTTTCCCGTGGCAAGTGTACGAATATTTTCGCGAGCCATTGTAATTTACGCGAGGTCAATTACCCGCGTATGGCCACGAGTGACCATTTTGCAAGAGGAGGCTGCAGCAACTTTCGAGGCCGCCAGTTTGATCTCGGTTTTGCTCTCGGCTGCGACGGTAGCGAAGAAAAATCGACGTGGAATCGAGAAGACACCTTCCCTTTTCTGCGACTGACTCGATCAAAACACAAGCGGCTGCTTCGGGGGTTAGCAGAAAAGCGTTTCAATCGACGGAACGCCCGAACGAGCGTCTCTCGTTTCTCCGTCGTTCACCTTCCTGGCCATACTCCGTTCTTCGATGGTGCACACCGAACCCACGTCTCACTTTATCCATAGATCGAACGGAACACGCACACGTAACATCACAAAGATCGAAAGGTGCGTCGAGCGTCTTTCCGCGAGGGTCGCATCCCTGCGTATCGCATAACGAGCTACACGTTTTCTTTTCCTTTTGCTTTTCCTCGGTTAAACCGTGTTGTTGCAAACGACGATCGAACTCGATCGGAGAGGACGAAAGAGGACTTTTCACGTTAACCTTCAACGAGAAACTTTCGACGACGGAAAGTTTGGGAGGAAAGAAGGTTTGCGATCGGTAGCCACGTAACTGCGAGCGCGTGTCCAGAAAGGAAACGAAACATCGTTCTTCTCGCGCGAGACGAGTCAGTCGAGAAAGCACATCGAGAACAGAAAGACTCGTTCGTCTTTCAAGTCAGGGAGTCGCGTATTCACTCGACGCGTGTCGCATCGGCGGGTCGGTCGATCGTTCGGAAGCGGAGGAAATAGCTCGGCTGTTCGTGCTGTCGTTTCGGCGGTGAATTCACCGACGACGAGTTCCTCCATTGGTGGCAGCGAAGAAGAGCGGAGAAAGGCGGACGAGCGCGCGTCGACAGCGCGAGGGACGTGGATTCTCTCCCTCCCTCGCCGTGGCTGGTGCGCCGCGTCGATCCAGCCGGGGAATTCGTTAAACGCGTCGAAACGAAGCGATGGACGATTGAAGAAGACGAGATCCGGGAGGCGTGCCGCGAACGCGGACGCGAGCGCGAGCGCGTACGCGCCTGACGTCACTAATCACAATTGGCGGCCTTCGTCTCTGGGTTAGGTCGCGCGAGGACCGAGCGAGCCGCATCCTCGTCCCCCGGTGGTCGGCGACAGAGCCAACTCGAAGCCGTCGCTACGCCGATGGCAGACGTTCGGAGAGAGGAGGTTCTCGTTCGGCTATTCTCTTCTCTCCCTCTCGAGTTCTCCCTGTCGGCGGACAGAGAGTCGTCGGCTCGAGCGGCCAGAGGAGTCCGCACACGGCCGAGGGATGCGAAAGGAGAATCAATACGCGTAATGCCGCCACCCCCTGGGCTTGCTGCTGCTGAGCGTGCAAGCGAACCACCCTTGGTAATCGAGCTCTCTCCCGACTCTTCAGTCTTCGTTCGCTCCGTCTTCTCTCCGCGATTCGGTTCGCGAACGTGACGCGTCGGGGCAACGAGATCACTGTCACAGCTACGACGACGATCGGGCTACGCTATCGCGATCATGTCGATGACGACGACTACGACGACAACGGCGACGACAACGACGGCGACGGCGACGACGACGGCGGCGGCGGTCGCGACAACGGCGACAAACGACGATGAGCACGACGACGATGCCGACGACGATGCCAACGACGATCGCGTCTGCGCATGCGTCAGCCTAGGAAGTACGTACCATCGCCGTCCCGACTACCAACAACCCCCCTCTCTCTCTCTCTCTCGGTAACTTTCGCGAATCACCCCCGTTTTCCGTGGCGTGCGATCGAAACCGAAGTTCTTGCGTCGTCAGCTGATCACGCCGTCGCCCGAATTCGTGACGTTCGAATTCGATCCAAGAAAAAGAAGAAAGAAACGAAACGAAAAGGGGGTTTACGTAACGCGGATTAGATAGCAACGAGATACGATTATTCGCGCGTTGAACATCGCGCGATTACAGTGGCTTGGCAAGCCGAGCTTAACGCGTAGAAAGATCAGGATCGGGTATATCGAGAATATTTTGGCACCGATCGCGGGTTTCCAATCTGCTCGAGTCGAGGAAGAAAGGAAGAGGGGATAAAAATAATAATAATAATAATAAGAAACAGGACATGTAGGGGGGGGGGGTAAAGCGGGGTAACGCAAAAGTCGGGGAAATCGACTTTGACGGGTATCTCGCGATCGTTAGACGATACACACCACCCTCGTACGAGCGAGCAGGCAGCCAATCCATCCGCGTCATTCTACATTCTGAAACGAGCTACAGGCTCTGCCATCTCGTGTACGTGATCCGAGCGTGTGCATGTAGATGCGTTTACGCTGCTGTGCTCGTTATACTCGACTGGTCAGCTGGGGGATTCTGGCCACGTCGATGAACGTGTACGACGGACGCTGTCGACCGTCGGTTGTTGCACAGATCTGCGGTACTTGGCCATTGAATCAGGATCGTTTGGAATTTTCGCGTATTTTTGACAAGATCGGAGACTCGACAAAAATTTAACTATTTAACTTGGGTTTCATTAATAAGTTTCGCTTCAAAGTACGCGTTGATACATACACGTTATATTTTTATAGAAGGTAAGGTCAAATCAAAAGAGATAAACGACTGCTCACTGACTTTGTATTTGAGAAAAGAAGAATTGAAATTGGTAACATGTATGTATGTGTGATAGAGTTTATTGTTGTCCAAATCGCGTTTGGATCCTAATATAACAGCCAAGAGTTATATGTATTCTATCGATTCCTGATAGCTCGATTTGTATGAATTTCGCAGTGACTTAACGTCGTAGTTCGGAGTAAAGAATAAATACGAAAGAAAGACGAAATATGGAAAGGAAAGAAACGAAAAAAGAAAGAGAAAATGACTGTAATTCGATACTTGGGACAACTTCAATCAAAGAGTGTGTTACATCAATGGAAAGCTTATCGTTGAGAGGAACCTATCGGTGGTATTGTACGTTTGATGTGTTTTTTATAACTGAAAAATTAAAATTTAAAATTTAATTAAAATTCGAGATACGTTTACGCTTAAGCCGGCGATGAAACAATGTTTCATTTGTGAGTGAGGAATTATCTGCATGTCGTATATATAGATAATTGCGAGGAAAATTATGAAGAAGTAGCTTCTTATGCTGAAACAAAAGATAATTCTTCTCTTGAAGCACAAGAAGAACGTACCATAGTAAAACCATAATAAAAAAATTGAAATTAGGTAGTTTAATATCCAAAAAAAATTCCCAAACGATGTACGTAATTCAACGTCAAAGAAGTGGTTGTTCAATCACCCGAATCAAACAATTCTCGTCTCAGGATTTGTCTAACGTTAGTTCTAACACACGAATAACGTGAACAAAAATGACCACAACATTTGAATGGAAGGTTTCCAACAATTTGAGATCCCCTACTGGGTTCCCCTGCAGCGACAAGCTTTCTCTACTGAGGCGCCACGCCAGATAAACGTGTCATCCTAATTGCTAAACTTTTGCCGAAAAGAAAAGGTTCCAAAAAAAAAAAAAAAAAAAAAAGAAAAAGAAAAAGATGAACGCTTGTCATTCCCCTTCTTTCTCCATCTTTCTCCCAACCTCTCTTTCTCTCTTTTCCTTTTCTCCAAAGAGCTTACTAGGTTCTATTTAATTGTGCCGTCCACACTATAAACAATATCTACCTCCTTCTCACTTGCGCCACTCTTCTGCGTGACGTCTGACAATGGTTTGCTCGCGCTGCTAGTGGTTTGTCGTTGTTGCTGTTGCTGTTGTTGTTGTTGTTGTTGATGCCGGTGATCTTTCTTCGCGTTGTTGGCCCGCGCAGCGACCAACGCGCGCGCTTGCTGCACCCTCGTCTGCGCTCGAAGGGGCACTTCCGCTTCCTGTCCTCGCCTCGTGTCCGAGGCTGTCCTCGACAACTTGGTCGAAGCTTTCTTCGTCGTAACGCCCGCGTTCCCCGTCGAATTCCTCGTCGCGTCTCCTCGATGCAACGGCGAGGCCCTTTTCGTTTCAATTCATTTCGGTTGGTCATTCCAAACTCTCTCGTTTCAAACCTTTCTTTTCTTTTTTTCTTTCTTTAACGATTCTAGGTCGACGCGTGCCTCCGACGCGAACGAATCAACGAGAACCGGACAGTTTCGAAGGTGAAAGAAGACTGGCAAATACGCAATAAAGTTCAGCAATCTTCTCCGGTTTTGACTGCTTGCAACTCTTTTTCCCAAAGCTTCGATCAGTCGGGGCAGATCGAAGGAGACTTTGTTATTTCTTTGAGCAAGCGGCAAAGTTGCGAATTCTTCTTATTTGGCGAAAAGAGAAATAAAAACAGGTTTTGTTTGCGCGTAAATACCGCCTTCGGGAAAACGTTCAAAATCTAGAGCGTGGGCTGAGAGAATTGGGCGCGGATAATCAATACTGACACACAAGCTGCTCAAGCAGTAATTCACTGTAAATTTTGAAAAATAACCCTCATTTTGGAACTTTCGAATTTTGCTATTCTGAACAATACACCGAGTTACTTTTGCCAACAAAGGAAAGAACCTACGCTGAAACAACCGAGAATTGGTAAAAGATCGCTGAACAAAATGGCTGAACGAAAAAAAGTTGAAAAGTAAAAAAAGTAAAAAAAAGAAAGAAAGAAAGAAAGAAAGAAAGAAAACGAGACAAAAGGGAGATGGAGTATCCGGCAGGAGGAGGGCACGCGTCGCGTACACGCGCAAAAGAGTTACACCGTGTGGAGACGCGGTGTGAGACAAGAGAGAAAATGTTACCCCTCGGCTTCGTCATCCGTCACGTTTCGAAGTAGATCCTCGTGTTCCCTGTACCGAAGGTCCGTGTATCGAATTTCTGGCTCGAAATCCGAGCTGAACTCCAACTGGCGCGTTCTGGCTGCGAGAGTGTCCATTTCGATGGCCTTGACCTGCTGCTCCAATCGCTGAAGCATGTCGGTGCTCTCGGCGGCCGAGCCTTTTCGCTGCTTCAGGATCAGATCGAGATTAATCGGCGCTCGGTTGGCCTCGTCGTCGCGACGAGGCGCCGCGACAGGCTGGATAATGTTCGACTCTTTGAACGCCTTCAGTTTCTTCTCGAGGCTCGCGTCGATCGCGAGGATCCTTCTGTCGGCGATCGGTGTCGCGTTCTTCCGGTTGAGGCTCGGCGTACGTTCGACAGCGGCGCCACCCTTGGACGAGGCGCTGCTGCTCCTCTTCTCCACTACCTGGAGGCGACGATCGCACTCCACCAGTTCCCACTGCTTTAGATTGTCCATCGGCGTGTGAGCCGTCGCCACGTACTTGGCAGTGGGCGAGGCAGAGCTCGCCGGTTCTCTGTTTCCGCCTCGGTGGTATCCACCGATCGTCTGACGTTGCTTGTTCTCCGCCGTCTCGAGGCTCTTCCGTCCGCTCTGCGGTCGAATCGAACTTCTGCTCGGTTCGTTTCGCGAGAACAGACCTTCGCGGCCCTCCATGGTGGTCTCGACCAAGTTCTTCGAGATTCGAAACGCGCGTCTTCGATCAACTTTGATCAACTTCGATCGCACTCTCGTCACTTTGAAAGGAAGGAAAAGGAAAGATCGCTCGGGGACTGTTTGATAGTTTTGTCGTCGGGGCTAACTTTGGCGAAACACGTTCGAACGTCGAGCAGCGGTGGCGATTCCTCAACGTGGACGAGGATCCTTCATCGACCGAGTAGTTCGGCGTCCGTAGGCATCAGCTTGGCAGCTCGCTCGTCGCTCTCTCTCTCTCTCTCTCTCTCTCTGTTAGAAAAACATGCGTTATCCTCGTTAAGGTGCCGCTGATCACTTCGCTGGGACGACGATCCTCTCGCCGACGAAGGGACGATTATCACTCTTGACACGTTTTCACACTTAGATTACCCAAAACCCCGAGAGCACGAGAGCACGAGAGGAACGAGGGGGAACGAAGCGCCGAACGAGGACACGATCCAGCCGATCATCCCTCGCCCTCGGTCTTTACACCTTTCTCTCTCTCTCTCTCTCTCTCTCTCGTTGTTGGCAACAATGACATACGTACATATGTGTGTAGACAGAAGTAATATCGATAAGCAGGGAAGGGGGGAAAAAAAGCAGCGACGCGTAATAGGCACAGTTGACTAATGAGGGAGCGGGTAAGCTCAAAACGGCGAACGTAATCCGTGATTGTTTCACCTTGGCTCGATGGACTGGAGATTTTGCCAAGTACCACCCGGGGACTTCGACTCGTGTTGTTCGACTCGCGAGCGCAAGCAGTCTCGATCGTTCGAAACACCGACACAGCGACAGTGATTACGCCTTCGACGAATTTGCGTGTGTGAACGTGTAAGCTTTCTGTACATTGTTAGAGATCGACGATGGAGGATGTCGGCGGCGTACGTACGGAGTGGGAAAGGAGGGAACGAGGAAGAAACGGAGGTGGAAAACAACCAACGAGAAACGGAGGTGAGATAGGCACTGCAATGACGAACACGACGATGTTGAAACACCGCACTCAAACAGCGCCATACGTCGAACCGACCGATAAAGACGTGCCACGCATTCGCGTTTCCAACGTGTCGATTCGTCGATCTTCGAGTTTTTATTTTTTCGGTGGCTTATCGCGCTCGATGGTCGCCGACTCACGTTCGAACACCGCACGAACACGCACGTTCCTCTGTTCCGCCGCGAACGCGATAATTGGAATCAATCGGGGAAAGATTTCGATGGGAATGGCGTATGAAATGCGCACAGGTGAAACACTCGGAGAAGGGAAGAACGCGGATCGGGTCGCGTCGCGGATGGAAAAGTTGGAATCGTTTTCGAGTGCAGGTTAGTAATTGCGATAAGAAACTGAACGCGTCTCTCTTTACCGTTTGCGGTAATCTCGCGGTTGGCCTCGATGGCGGCGCGCGATATCTGGAAACCGTACTACCGCGATTTCTCGTATAAACCTGCGAAGACGTTGGCGAACGTTTAGGCTGCGTACACACTTGTTGCTCGATCTTGCTCACGCTCTGTGTTACTCTTTGTTCGGTGGCAACGAGATTCGATTCGCAATCCGATATCACGGATTACACTAATAACGTCACGTATATAATATTATAATACACAATTTTGTAATGTTACGTAAAATATACTGATGCTTGTTTTATTAGAACTGAGTAACGACACACGGTCAGTAACAGTCTTTATTTTTCACCGCGACACATTGAGTGCAACGATAACGGAGCAAGTTACGGTGGACAAATGTGTACACACCTTTACGCGTTATCAAAAAAAAAGAGAAGAGGAGAAACAAAAAAAAAAGAAAAAATAGAGAAAGCAACGAATCTAGCTACAATCAAACGACGTCGAGGGATGATCGTAAATTTTTCAGCCGATCGGCATCGTAGCAATAATCGTTATCGTTAGGAATTACGCGCGATCATCGGTAGAGGCGGTCGATCGTCCAGGTTTGAAGGCACACTCGGCGCGGCGGACGCACAGTTTGGCGAGAAAACACAGACGGATCGATCGTCGAGAAAAGTGGAAACGAACGGCGCGAGGTCGCGCGTCAACGGCCGGTTACGAACAACTGGGTCCATTTCCCCCCAACGATAAGCGCTCGACCGGCCAACTTGACTTCGTTAGACCGTTATCAGCGGTAGATGCTGATAAGCGATACCATCTACCTAGCTCGAGCTGGATTCCGACGTCCGACTTTGCGAGAATCTCCAACACGGCCGCGCCAAGAAAAATATATTTGCGTTGGCATAGAGAGCGGGGACTCGTCGAATTGTTCGTACTCTGTCTTAACCTTCAAGTGGGATCATTGATTATACGGTAATTTGTGCAATATTTGAAGTATTCAGTTTTATTTTAATTTGAAATTTGATCTAATTTAATCTGATGTATTTAAAGGAGACGAGTAACATGACGATTCAGTTCCTTTTATCATTTGTATCGAAATATGGAAGTGATATAGTAATATAGTTATTAGCTGGAGCGTAGTCATGGTAATTCCACAACTGAACACTGTAAAATCTAAATTTTTGTGGCTCCTAATGTCCAATCTTACGGTTCCTATATCGGTTAGAGGTTGACTTTTTTTTTTTTTTTTTACTAGAGTGGTAAGAAACGATAGAGATAACACGAGTAACATAGTGAAAGTTGATAGAGGCGCGGTTTTCAACACGTGTTCAATGCTCCTTTATCTAACAATTATTTCATCATTTAGAGGTCGACTTATTTTTAAAAAATCTGATAAAAATCACTCATTTGTTTTACATTATCGATTCAGCATCGATTTAGCAATAATATACCACGATTAGAGTTGCAGAAAATAGTTTAAAAAATTGGAGCCCGACTATAATAGGAGAAACAAAAATAATATAGTCGATCTCGTATAAATTCAGGCTCGACTCAATTTGGATCAAACAATATTTTACACGAAATCGAAAAGAAGTTAATTCAAGTAATTGCAGCGGTCGTAGTTTTCAATTATATATATATATATATATTTTTTTTTTGTTTAAATATTAAACGTCTTATTTCTTCCTTCGTAAAGAAAAATCGCTGTAAAAACACATCAGAGCGACGTAAGAAGACGAGCGTTTATATTTAATTGCAAAAATCGCAGTAAGTTAGTGTTGTCGTTTATAGCTCGTGTAATCATGCACGTGAAAAAATTGGACAAGACTAGTCTAGAATTAACAACGTAAGCTTGATCACCTTGAATACTTTTGATATAATATGAAAGAATTTTTATTACAAAAAAATTATTCAGCACGGGGATTTTTCTGTAGATGGAAAGGCTCAATGTCGTTTCAAAGTCCGCTTCCATTTTTTAAAAAATGGAATGATACATTTTTTACTCCCTTTATAAAATATTATATATACTATATATATTGTATATTATATTATCATATTGTATATTGACCCTTTATAAAAAAAAGGGTACTAACTTGTGTACGTTGAAAGATCACTTAGATTTAGTAAATAAAATCGAGGTTTAATTTTGTAAAATTGTCACGCGCGAAAGACAAATTTAGAACACTCGTCTCTCGTACGACAGATTTTGCAGAATTCAAATATCTCCTGCACCAATTATTTAGGCCAAGTTACATTGTTCATGTGACTAGTACTTAGCTTGATTAATACACGTGTACTAGTCTAGACATTGTTCAAGGATTACACGAAAGAGTTTTATCTTTTCAGATCGAAATTTTCCCAAGGCGCGTTTACGTTGTAATCAATTATTTCCCGATCGTTAAGACCGTTCAATATCTTCAACAAAGCGGAACTCTCGATCACCGACGCTGACGTCACGCGACGCGCGGATTTTCATTTCATAATTTGCGACCTTGCGCGGAAAAAGGCTAGTCTTCCTCGAGAGAGCCGTGCGTCGCGATCGATAACGAGGAACTCGTCTTATCGGCGTGCTTACTCGCGTCGAACGATCGGACAGGAAGCGTACGATAAAGTCAGAATAGAGAGAGAGAGACAGAATGATTGAACGCCAGTTCCAAAGAAAGTTGGAACGACTCGAGGATATCTGCGTGTATATCTGAATGATGGATTCGTTGTTGAGCCGATTAACCGATTAAGCGTTAAACGCGTTCTGTTTGCGTTGAAACGTACGAGGCAGTAAAGCGCAAGTCGCGGTTAAAGATGGAACAGGTGGTCAGCAAGGCTAACCAGGAAAAGATACCTAACTCACGTCCGATCGGGCTCGCGCTTCGCCCACGCGGACTCGATGCCGACGGTGTTCTCGTTCGCATTCGCCTCGCGCGGCAACGTGCGATTAGAATTTGCCGTTACGCCGCGCGTACAGTTTAAACGAGTGAAAACAATCAAACACGCCGGACGGCAGAAAATTATCGAACGCCTGGCGGGTATTGTTCGTCGCGAGATGCGGGAAACTTGAACAGTGCTGAATTTTTAAACGACGATTTTCCATCGTTCCACGCGTTTCATGCACCAAGTAGTACCACGCTTAACATTAAACGCATCGTCACACCGTTTAAAAGTTTAAAAGTTTGCGTTCACTGTTCATTGTTCGACTCTTGTTAAAAAAACGAATAATATGTAATTCTTTTATGTTAAATCTTATCGTGCATTAAGACTGCACGTGTGTATTATTATAATTCACCAAATCGATTAAAATCGCTTATTATTCTCTATTAATGCCAGCTAATTGCGATGAAATATCGGAATACGAGACAGAGTACATAACATTATACGGAGAGTTCATAATCTAATCGGTGTAAGTTGCTTTCGATTAAGAATAATTTTTCTGTTATGAAAACATTCTTTTTTTTTCCTTTTTCGATAAGACTTTTTGACTTTTAACGAAACAGTTTAGTCATCATTACACGACCATCGTAACATAATCATTAGAATATTAAAAACATCATCAAAGTAACCTTGCTGTATTTAAAATATTAGTAAAAATAATAATTGAATGATTGATAATTTTAATATTAAAGGATATTTGCAGTTTTTAACGAGCAGTTACTCACCTAGTTAAATCTTCTATATAAAAAATATAAGACTCTTAATTATTCCGCGTCTTATGACTGACGCTTCGCGATGTCGACAAATTTAAGTTTGTACTCCTTGTAAAATATATAAAAGATGATCTTTATTTTACGACCAGTTACGTACGTATAAAGTGTCGATACGTTTAGTGCCAAATATGATATTAATTCACGATCCGAGTTATCCAAGAAACCAGACAAACAATACCGAGAGAACGTCCTTTCGTACGAGAAAAATCTGTACTTGCGAACTAACAATTATTTGTACAATCCTCGCGAAACGTGGAATTACATGCAAGTTACGTAAAGCCTCGCTGCAGATCTTGCTTTTCGTTTTCAAGTTTCGTTTTTGTTCTTTTTTTCACTCGTTCATTTCTATAGTTCTTATTTATATCTTATTCGCGAGATAAAAATTAAAAAGGCAAATAGAACTGTCGCGTCGCGCGAGACACTGTGTGCAAGTGATAAGGATAATAATTTTTCTTGGCCCATTCGCGTCTCTGTCGTTCGAGTTAACAAAAGAAACTTTACATGCAGAGTGTTTTAGAATATGTGGGCCTAACTTCTACTAGCGGATTCAGCTCACTAAAGTAAGAAAGAAAAGTTTGCGTAATAACCTTCTTTCCAGCTGAATTTCTGTCTTCTAACATGTAATTCCTTTCTAACAAATAATTCTAGTGTTCTTCATTTACATTCATAAATAAATATATAAATATAATTTAGCAACGTGTCTGAAAAAGATATATTTTGATAAAACATTCATATATAATTTATTTATATTATTACTTGGATTTTAGTTAAAAAAAAAAAAACAATTAGTTTGCAATTAATAAGTATTAATTAAAAATAAATCTAACCATTTATTATTATATTTTAATTTAAAAAATTAATTCTTTTATCAGACGTTTATCTAATGTATTTTAAATATAAATTTATTTTATATTTAAAAACGGCACGTGTGCCGTTTCTGCGTTTGTATAATCTGTCATTATTAATAATGAAAATATCAAAATTTTATACACGTATTGTTATTACGAATAATACAACTTGATTGATTTATTATTAAATGTTACATTGTATCGACGACCAAGTCTATGTATAATTTTCCACAGAAATTTTATGTAACAATGTATTTTCAGAAACTCGAACGATTATTAATAAAATACATAAATAGAGGCTTTACTATAAACTTTTTCCTGCTGCATTCTAATTTCTCCGTTACAAATTTTACATCTCAGTCATCGATAGTTCTAGTGCTGAGTGAAAAGAATTATTAGAAGACGGAATTCCCAGAAAGGAGCATATTTTTATGCGAACTTCTCTTCCTGTTTCAATGTGCGAAAACCATCAATGAATCAATGCACACATAGTCTGCGAAACATTCTGTACATAAAACCACTCGGTCGAAATTGAAATCAGGGAGAGTTGGAAAAATGAACGATCGAGTTGACACATTGTGCAACGTAGTGATGGGATCAAGCATGTACAAAGTATGATCGATATCATATGAAAAATGATGTTGCACTTTTTTAATTAAAAATAAGTTATTTCGCACGTGTATGTTCAAGGACTAAAATCAATCTAATTAAAATTGATCTGTCCTCATTATTAAAGATAAGTACCTGAGGTATTGTAAGTTTACTTTGAATTTACTGAATAAAATCAAGTAAAATCAAGACTGATTATAATTACGTCAAAAAGTATTGCCCGCGCCGGGGTAAAATATACTAATTGCAAGTGAGAGATTACGTGACGTTTTAATCTTCCCTTTCATCTACAGAAAATTATTTATTCCGTTTGATTGAATTGCTCTCTATAAAAATAATTAGTCCATATAACTGTCATCGATGGCTTTGAGTAATAATGATGGCAAGTTCGTAATAATTCGAGAAGTTTCAACATATTCGTTCGATTCGTACAACGATCGAAATACTTGTAACTACGTAAGTAAGCATGGAACATTTACATCTACACGTTCCAAGTTTGGAAACCAAGCGCGCACAACGGCGAGTTGTTGACTGTACAAAAACGTACAAATTAAAAATTATCCTATCGAGTCCATTAACTTGATTTCGTTAAACTCGATGATCCCGTCACTAACGTCTACGGTCCGAGTTATCACCGGCGCGCCAGTTTTCGCACTTATTCACCGTGTTTTTCGCGACCGCGGTGTCTCGCGTACGAAAACGGCGAAACCGTGGGAGGACGTGATGCGCGCGCACTCGGCGAATCGCCACTGAAACGGGCCCCCGGCAGCGTCGAGCAGTCTCGCCGATCCTCGATGAGACTGCATCCGGTGGACGCGACGAAGCGCGTTAAATAACGCTCGGTGTTGTGCCATGCCATGCCATGCCATGCCAAGCCAAACCAAACCAAACCAAACCGACCCAATCCACCGCGAGAGCCACACTGCCCTCGCTACGACACGCGAGTCTTCGACGCGAAAACTTCTCGCGACCGCGTACGCCAATTGCGGTCAACTGTGCGCGCGATCGACGAAAGTCGCGCTCGTGAGTCACGAGCGCGCGCGTCAGTGATCAACGAGCCGATCGAGTAAACCTTCGTTGTCTCTCGTCCCTCTCGCTTGTCCGCGTTTCTCTTCCAACGAACGCGATCACCTATCGTGTTAAGAGCTCAAAGTGCAACTGCCGATAGCAGGCCCGTACTCGATCGTCACAGTGCCCGGTGCATTCTTCTCTCTCTCTCTCTCTCTCTCTCTCTCTTTCTCTTCGTTTTTACGAGTGTCACGAGTTCCTTTCGAATTCTGGCGTTAAATTTTCAGGGGAAGATTTCAATCCTTAATCCTCTTCATACCCCGCTGCTATGCATTCCCTCAACTTTGAATTTTAATTCGACGAGAAGACAAATAATCAAATTTGCAATATAAGAATTGTTTCTTGACAATCATGTTTATGTATATCTTGCGAGAAAAATGAGTCAAATCGACACCTGCTATGAAAGGTAATGAATTAATTTTTTTAATTACAAAAAACGAACAAATTTATTTCAACAACCAGCCGTTTAATCAAATGTTCAGAAGCAATTCATTCTTTATTTCTGATTTTCAAATAAATGGTTATTTCTTACTTGGATCAGAGTCAACGAATAGTTTTTAGTTTTCTGTTATCTGTTGTGCTTTACACAACGAAAGAACCGCGCAAATATTATTGTTTTTTGGACATACAATTTTCTAAATATTAATTCCCTCTTTCAACAAATAGCTCACAGCTCATGTTTGCTTTCGAAACTATTCTTGTTTCCAGACAAACTATCTAAAAGTCCAGTTCAATTTATTGCACGGGTAACGTCCAATATTAAACTCCTCTCTTTACTTTTGAAATCGTGTGGTTTCAACCAATCATGAGAAAAGCGAGAGAAGCAATTGAAACGCCAAGTAAATTTCAACGTGTCATCGTTCCAAACCTACACGAATAATAAATAATAATTAAAATTGCATTTGCAAGTAACAATTAATTCCATTATTTTTAACAATCCACTTCTGGATCTGTTCGAACGACCGATAATTTCCGCTCTCAAATAACACATAAACTTTACACGCCACCAAATATTTATTTAAATAAAAATTCAACACGAAATACCCAATACTGATTAGTTCGTGTCAGTAAATGTCGTTCATTGGTTCGAATATCGCGAGTATTAAGAAACAGGAAATTTTCACAGAAACATTCGCTGTAATTATTAATATTGGCTTGCAATATTCAAAAATTCTTTTCGAAATAATTAAGCTATGGTTGATCTAACGTTACAGATTTTCAAACTGTAAGATTTGCATCGTAAAAAAGTTAAGAATTCTTCAAAGTTGGCAACTCGTCGAAAATTATACGATTATTTGTGTGACTCACTATATTCGACGGTAAAAAAGAGTTGCGAATAATCAGAATAATGATTGAATGTCTCCCCTTTCGTTTTTACAAATGACACTTGACGTGCAAATTATTTAAAAGAAAAGAATTTCTCAATTCCAGAATTGTATCAATTCTGAAATTGTAATAATAACGTTTAATTAAAATTAATTATTCTAGAAATCACCTAGAAATTATTCCAATTAAGCATTAAGTAGTCCAACAACATTTCAAAGAAGTTTCATCCGAGAAAACACTTCGCACACGCCAACCTAATATCTTCGCCTAGATACGTACGTACTTTTGATGTATCGTAAACGTAGAAACGTTGTTCCCTCGCTTGTCCACTCGGACATTTTGCAAATAACGATTCTTTTTATTCGAAATACATTTTTTACATTTTACGTTCGTATTTGTCGCGATTCGCTACGTCTGCCTAATACTTGTCTCCTGCATTGTGAAGAAACGATAGACATCGGAACCTCGAATAGCAGACACGTAGCCGAGGACCGACGCATCGACGAATCACGGAGGGACGTTTTCAATAAGAATGAACGGACTTGGCAAGTATCCGCTAAAACGCGATACAGTTCGCGACTTTTCGTGACCTCCGCGGGCTAGCTGCGTTCAGAGCGTACTGTGCGCCACGCAGAGAGCTTAGAAAGTCTCCCAACCTTCCGTGCGAAAGACTCATCGCGTTCCGGTGCCCGCAACGCTTTGCGCCGGATAAAAATGAAAGTCGGCGTGTCCATGACGCGATGCTCCATTTCGTAGTTTCTCATTTCAATTCGGGCCAACTTTCGATGAACATGGTCGCAACAGCTTCCGACAGCGTCTCGAAGTTTGGCCTTTGTTCAATCTTTGCTGGTCGCAATATATACAGGGTGTCCCACGACAACCAAGTCGAAAAAAGAGAATAAATTTTTTTTTATTGAAGGAGTAAAAAAAAAGGAACGATGCTTCGTTTACGAGAAAATCGAGAGTTCGATCATGTTTATCGAGCGAACCTTTGAATTTAGCTATAATTCCGTATTAGCTAAGTACAATTAATGGAATAACATTTTTTCATTTAAAGCATCATTTTTAAGAGACACGGAGTTTGAATACGTTGAAAATTACCTCGGTCCACGCGTACCCCCAGCCAATTTTCAAACTCTATTCTATATTTTTTTACTTATTTTTGCGCATAGAATAACCTTTTGTCAGTTATTGTTTTTGCCAGTTAAATTCAGTTAAATTCGAGTATACCTGATAAAATTTTAAACTTTTCGGTTTTCTCGAAAATATAGGCTTCAGTGAACATTTTTTTTTTTCCATGTAGAGTCACCTTAGTAGTTATACGGAACACTCTGTATAAGTAATGGCGCGTTTACATCGAACAAACGAATGCTCGTTCCTCTTTTTTAATTTTGCGCAAACAAATGCAAATTTGTACTTGTGTTCACATTGTGTGGTTCATTAAACGAGTGTTGGTATAACAAATGAGCGCGAATTTATGAGTGGGGAGCGGACGCATCGTTGTACGCTAACAAGAGAGGTGGTTTCGCAACTGGAAAATTCAAAACTATTCGAAACTTTGGACATAGCTCGCATAATTGAAGGATGCAACAGCATGTAAAATATTTGAAGTAAAGTATTTTTTTATTTATTTATTTATTTATTTATTTATTATTCGTATTGTGGGTAAAACAAATTTCTATTTAGACTTTAGATTTTTAACCAATGAAAATTTTAAAACGCGTGAAAATCCGCAGTCCAGAAATGACGGAACAATCTCTTTTTCTATTTGAAACACGTGGAAAGAAATCTTGATTTTTCTACATTATCGTGACTTGCACAAAGTATTATAAGTTGCAAGAAGCGATCAATACAGAAATAAACCAAATCGAGCGCTGCAATCAATTTCCCACAACTAATCCAAAAGAGAACATAGCTTCGTTCGTGTCGAGAATTAATTTGATGAATTAATTAATATTTATCGGGTTATACCTGTTCAAGTCATTATACATAATTCATTTAAGTCGTTATTCGTAATAACCGGACATTATAAATAATAACCCGTTAGTCACTTGGCTAATATAACCATCTCAGAGACCATAGACGGATCGAACGTTCGAGAAAGTATAACTCTTATACATACCTTAGTAATCAAAAATAAGAGAATAGAAGGTAAAAGAATTATACGTGTTAGATTCGATAGTGCACAGTTGGGGGAAACTATAGGTGGTCAAAAATCACTTTTTACTACAATAAATCCGTCATTTTTTATCACTGAAAGTGATTTTAACGGGGGTAACCAGAAAATCGGGACTCTTCAGGTGCAACGCTAATGCAACGAAAATTAGCGATTGGTTGATTTGGGTCACGTGATTCGTGAGGGGGCGTGGGGTAGACCTCGAGTAGGAGTGGCGTTGTCTGGTCGCGCCTGTAATTTGTTTTGTATCGATTCAAATGTTTGCATATCAATAAAAGTTTATGGCAAAAAAGTCATTTTCATTTCCTAGTCAGAACAGTTGCTTCTGGGCTCCTTTCAGTGAAACGAATCGTACTGGGGTACAAGTCGTGCAGTTTCTTTTATTATACATATTTTTTAAATTTGTCAACACGTTCTGGCGGTCAACGTTTGAAAGAAATAATTTTGAAAACATGAAAATGAAAAAATCACATAACTGTTTGAACTTCAATTTAATTTTAAATGAATGAAATTAGTTTTTTCTTATATTTTAATGTTTTATCGAAAAAAATTAGATGGAAAGACACTTTTGGCCCACTCTATAGTTAGTTTGTAAGAAGATGTGACTTTTCATAGCGTTGATTCTGTTTTGGGAAAATACAAATCGTGATTTATGATCAGTTACAGGAGAGAAGAAAACTCGTTGTTGATTGATTAGATCAGACCACTGGTATTTCTATTTGTTTTCATGGTGAATAGTTCGAATCAGTGACACATATGATATAGAGAACAAAGGAGTTCGAAAGTGAATAAATGATTGTTTAAGGAAAAAGATTGTTTGATCAAAGATCACGATCGACTTTTTCGTTTTCCTTTTCATTGGATTGGTTAAATGAGGTGTTCACAGTGATTAACACTCCGCTTTTGGAATTTTCTTTTAATTTTAGTGCCAAATCATTTGTCTGGCGCTCGACTTTTTATATTTAAAATAAACTTTGGATAATCAAGCTTGACGTGAAATTTTATCCCCCATGGAATAATAAATATATAATTCATTTCAGAAACCAGTGTGATTATGTTTCAAGGATATATCTACTACTTCGTATGTTTTGCATACGAAAAAAGCTATGTCTCATCTGTGACGATAACGATTCAAACATTAAATATTGATATAAAATAAAATTTGATACTGTTCAAATAAATCTATTTATCGAAATTATAGTTCCTAGAAATGACGTCGAGTTTGAAGAACGAGAGGAATCAGGATAATCTGAATATCGTCGATTAATTTAAAAAAATGTTCAATTTATTCCAGTACATTAGAGACATGATCGGAAACGTGTCCAATTTGTCTGTGATTAATATGATGAATATCGTCGATTAATTGGAAAAAATTTCAGTTGAGGAGAAAACTGACTTATATTCGATGTCTCGCGCGCTATCACAGGGAGAATTTGCTGGTAGCTTCAATGAGAAATCTTGTTTTTGCACGGTCGAGCGCGTTGTTACGGTCGCGGCTTGGAACGAGAGAGAGAGAGAGAGAGAGAGAGAGAGAGAGAGAGAGAGAGAAGAAAGATTTAAAAAGAAAAAAACCACACGACCACCGCCTCTACAACTGGTTAGGTTTCCGTTAATGTACTTTTGCCTTTTTCTTTTCCGTTCTTTTGGTTTGCAACGGTCGAGAGCTCCTCTCATTTCCACGATTTCAAAATCGAATCACGACGAAGGCTTCCGATTCTTATTGCTACGCTGCCATCAATTTGATACGTTTTTAAAAATAACGCGTTGCATTAAATAATGTGTTATGTTATTTTATAAAATGCCAAAATGTTATATTATTTTACAACACTTTGAGTTACAAACATAATTTTTAGTAACATTTGATGAATCTAAACGCAACTCAATGATAAATTTTATCATATTTTGTTATTGAGTTTCAATTTTTATCACTGAAAATGATTTTAGCAGGGGTAACCCAGAAAATCGGGCCTCTTCAAGTGCAACGCTGATGCAACGAAAATTAGCGATTGGTTGATTTGGGTCACGTGATTCGTGAAGGGGGGCGTGGGGCAGACTTCGAGTAGGAGTGGCGTTGTCTGGTACTGAGCGATCGCGCCTGTAATTTGTTTTGTATCGATTCAAATGTTTGCATATCGATAAAATTTTATGGGGAAAAAAAATCTTTTTCATTTCCTAGTCAAAACAGTTGCTTCTGGGCCTGTGAGACGAATCGTACTGGGGTACAAGTCGTGCAGTTTTTTTTTAGTATTTATACACCCTCCTTCACTATTGATTCTCCCTTTTATTAATGATTTTTCCTTCGCAGTTCAATCAGCAAGAATTCACTCAATCGCGAATTGGAGTTTTACCGTACTTTACGCTTCAAAATTAGATTTTTTCTTAAAAAACGGCAGCAGTTTAAAGTATCAACAGTTCTTTCATCGAGCGTGAGACTACTATATACCGAACGGGAAAACAACCAAGCTTTTTCTTTCACGAAGTCGAGTTCAAGAGTTTAGAATATCGACAATTTTTCGGAAACTTTTCTACATGTCGAAACGAGCCCAACTTTCTTCTTCTTTCGGGAACGCGTGTGTATCTACCTATACCTATTCGCCTGTGTGTTAGTCGTTGCTTATCAAAGGCCATTCTCGACGCTCCTCCTTATGCTCGCGAGATAACGAATCGTCTTCGTTCCTTTTAAGGAGAGAGAAAACAAGAAAAGAAAATAGCAAGGAACGAGAGAACGCATGTCTCGACAGCGGTAACAGGTTTCGTGGAATTTGCTTGCAACACGGGCTCCGTTGTTTTCCAATAGTATTGTAGAATAGATAATACGAACGGCCAACAGCGTTGTTGAGCAACTCTGTTGGGCAGAGATTGCCTCGACGGCGACAATCGTTACGAGTAATGAACGAGAACAACTCGAGGCGCGTAAACCATCTGAATCAGAAAACAAGGTCTAGCGCTGCTAATTGTTTATCATGAAACGCGATCTAGCGTCGTTGGCTTTCGTCAGCTGTGCGAGCTCCGCGGATGAAAATATCCAAGCTCCGGTTTACATAATTCCTTGTTAACCCTTTCAGCGCCTGAATGCCCCCCGGTCGAAACGCTCCGCGTGGACACGGGACAATACGCCTTTTCGCTTTTGGCTTGCCGCCAGAGATCGGCGGACTTTGACACAAGTTGCAATTCTAATTTTTCAATTGGGCCGAACTAAATGATGCAGGAGAGTAGGTTATTTCATTAGAAACGTTAAAATTTAAATTTAAGTTTAAAACGTGCCTTGAACGAATCTGAACGTTTGAACCTAACAAACGTAAATTTGGGAAATTTTAAACTTGTATTGTAAACAATGAAATATTTTATTCATTTTTAAATTGTGATATAAATATTTTGTATTTCGATAGTCGATGCACGACATGCTTCAACATGCGTGCAAACGACGTTCGAAACCTGTTTCTCGAATATCCGGTGACTAGGTTAAACAACGAATTAAGTTCATCAAGTTCTATTTTACTTTCACGGCGAGTGTCGCGCGTATACGTACTTGACTTTGGTTGTCCGAAAATATTAATACAAATAGATGAATGAAAATATCCATTAACAATGCCAGAATATTCCGCGCGCAAAGCATCATAATTTGAATGATAATTAAAATAGATTTATACAACTGTCTCTGTCCAAACTTGATGAAATTGATGTTAATTTTATTAATGATTATTACTACTGTAATAATAGTAATGCTACTATTTATACTGTAATAGTGTAATAAATAAACAAGTCTAGAATCGTGGAACTATGGCTTGGTAGTTTTAACAATCATTAAGTATGATTTAACAGTTGGCGAACTTTTGTCAAAATAAAGAATCTGTGCTGCGTTTGATCAGTTTTGATTTTTAGGGTTGGTAAGTGTCTGCGTAACCATGGGCTAAGCGTGCTTAGAAACGCCAAAAAATCATCGAATTCACCAGAGCTGTTAGACAGCGCGTGTTATCGACAATAAATATTTTAAACGATGTCCAAAATAATTTTCAACGAGATTACAGACGGACACGGCAGGGGAATGTCGATTCGTTAGATGGAAACGGCCTTGATAAAACTCCCATCCAATGTTCGTACAAACGTCGCCTATGCATGTACGGATGAACAGTCCCCTGATGGCTATCACGGAAGTGAATCGTTTAAAGTACATACGAGCCGTTGTTAACCGGTCCCGTCGAAGAATAGTTTACCATCACCGATGGACAACTAGTTTCTTTCCAGCGGATTTCATTATCGATTCCGTAAAATTGTATACCATTACCGGGGGAAGCCTGATAATTTCGACATTCATTCGAGTATCAATTCTGCTCATTCGTAATTTATCATTTATGGTCTCCTAACATACATAATTCGACGTGCAACTGTTCACGAAAAAAAAGCTCTTGTAATTATTCGCATAATTACAATACAAATGTTATGCGCATTATGTTAAGGACATTTTGGAATTTTATTGACGACGATTAGCGAGTCTCAATTATCGCGATTATGTGGTACAAATCTAAATTTATACTTTGATAAAAATTGTTAAAACAATTATTATCATTGCTTAAGACTTATTAGAAGCCTTCAGATGTTGTTTAATATTTTCTATTAAATAAATAAATAAATTGTATTATCAGATTGGTTGCAAACTTTGTCGATATAATAATCGCTTTAGTCGCTTCTCATCATCATCTAATAAAAAACATCGAAATGCAAAATATTCAAAATGAATATTAACACTGTTTATTATTAATAATCACTAGACTGTGGATTTTTGTGGCATCCAAGCAAATTTTAAGACATTTAAAGAAAGAGAATCTAAAGAGAAATTTGTTTTATTTACTATATACATATATATATATATATATATATATTGTGATAAATACTATGATTATATATTTTTATATATGATACGCTCTATTTTCTCATAAAAGTTAAGCTATCAATCACATTGGTAATACAATATATATAGTTAATAACTACTATCTTCGTACTAATAATATTCTGATCCCTGTAGAAGCTATTCCTGTGTAAGAATATCTAAACGTCCGCTTCTCAACAACGTCGAGTTGTTGAACAAAAGAAAGAAACCTGAGCTCCGATGCATAATACATAAAACGATGTCAAACACGGGGCCAAGTGAATTTCAACAACTTTAAATCATTCTTCGTAACCCGGCAGAAACGAAAGTTTTGGTAAGCACACGCGTTGATAAGAATGGGTGTGCCTTTGATCGCAGATTACGAACACGGTTTCCAACTGGTCGGCAACTGGTGAAACGTTATCTCACGTTGACTCGTGCGTGTGTTGGTAGACGTGGCGAATTGAACCGCGAGAGCCGCTGGTCGTTTCGATGTAACGCCTTCTCTCGCTTCTTCCTCCATTTTCCCTAGGATCATGTGAAAATACCGAACGAGCGTGCACGGCGGGTGACGTCACCGCTGCCGGTGCTGAAAGGCAACATCTACTCGCTCGCTCGCTTCTGGCTGCTTTCAGCCTCCGGTGTTGTCTCTCGCTCGCGCGTTCAAAAGGCAGAATAGCTAAACGTTAGTCGCGTACCTAACAAATAAATTCGTTTCGTTCCACTAACCTAATAGCGCGATAAAATCGCGCGCGGCCAGTTCACTGTCTATCAAGGTCAGCAACGCGTACGTTTCATAACCGTATCGCTATCTCGTCGGTGCAGAGGCGCGCTGATTCGACGATTCCTCCGATTCCACCATCGTGAAATTACGTAAAAAAAACGTACGACAGAGACGAACGAGGCGATTTTTCCTTTCTTTTCCATCTCCTCCAAGGAGACCGCGAGAAAGAGAACGGGTCGCGTCGCGTTGTTTCCTCGGAATGCGTTCGGAGCAACGCCGCGCAACGTTGCTCGGTTATCGAAAGAAACTTTGGATTTGCTCGAGCAGACACGGGATCGTTGGGCTACGCTCGCGCATTGTTCGACGGTGAAAGGAAGGCGGCGAGAAGTAACCGCGCCAAGGTGCGCCGCGCCGCAGGTTTACGAGGAACGTAACCGCCGATCGTTAATAAATTCATCTTTGCGATTTTCTTTCTTACGTAGTCGCGAAAATATTCCAACAACTATCGATCGCAGTAGGGTTTTTTTATTACGTTTTATGATTATAAAACATAATCGGACAATATACAGTGACTCACGACGTACAGTGATTCGGGGGATTTTGGATTTTTTTTTTTTTTAGAAGACGTGTTATTTGAAACTTGATTAACACCGCGACAAAGTCAATTGGAAAATGTATATAAAAGACACACGAGATATATTTGTTGCAAACGTGCTGCATTGAGTAAGAAATTATTTCAGAGAGTGAATCATTTGAAGTATATACTAAAAGTTCTCGCAATAATCTCCAAGAATATTGATATAATAGCTCATTCTCAGATCTGCTTCAAACTTGATTCACACAACCGTTGAATCTCGCTGCAGTGTCGAATAGCGAATAATTTCAAAATGTTTCAATTGCATTGAAAGTCGCGCGTCTCTGTCGGATCTTACGAGATACGACGAAACGCCGTTCGACCAAATGGCAACAGAGACACGGATAAGAAATTAATAGACATCTCGAGAGACATCTACGCGCGAGTCTCCGCGAAGAGACAAACGCACACTCCTACGATAGATTAGATATCGAGAATATTTCTCGATTATTATTATGTAAGCGTGACGCAAGCGCGTGTGTGTGTTTTTCTTTTCATAGAAGAGTTGGATAATATCGCGGAGCGAATACATTTTCATTCGCGGCGATAGTTTCTTCCTCCGATCGATCGATCGATCGACCCAACTGAGACACGCGTTTCGAGAGGAGCACCCAGTCGAGACAAAGGAGCGTTTCACGAGCCCGATACACCTACGTGAATTTTCATTGTTTTGCCACGGAGGCAGTAATTATCACGGTTGGAGGTTACAGATTCACGAGCATCCACCGTGAGACACGCTCGTGCGGAGTCGTTCCATCCGCGACGTCTCTGCCCATCGTAACCGACCTTTTGCGACTCGTATATATTCGAAGGGCAATTAAGCTCCAGTCCAATTATGCTGTTGACGACTGGCAGCTGGTTCGCGGGGACCCTCTCACAATACCCGTTAAACAAGATCCACAAAGACGGTTCGTCGAAACTCGCACCAACTCGCTGCGCGACATGCCTGCGCGATCGAATGTTGCCGTATCCTTTTTCGTTTCGAGATTTTGTCCTTCGTCGTCGTACCGATTCTTTCTCGTTTTTTCCTTTTTTCCCCTCAAGCTCGATCGCACGTTGCTTTCGAAAGGCAAAGATTCGTGGCCTGGATGAAATCATCGATTCGTTGCGTAACAGCGCCGACGATATTATTCTCGGTAGCTCGTCATTGGACAACGGAAAGAAACAAATCGGTAGTTTGCGAACAAGTTGGTCGGTTACGTAAACGAGTGAATCGATCGAGTCGGGAACGAATAGCGCCGCGGACGAACGAAACATCGACCCAATCGATTTCGCGGAAAAATTTATACAGCCGGACGTGGAAACGACGCGACGAGGGCCCTCGAGCCAAGCCTCGGGCGGAAAAAGGCGGTGGAAAGACAGAGACGAATCTCCACACTCGCGAGAGGCGAGTTTTCCGCGAGTAAAACGTTCTCTCAGCTGACGAAGGTAGCTCCTTCGTGTGTAGCATAGATACAAGAAGAGATATCTGGAGTGTGGTACACGCAGACGCGTCGAGAAAGTAAAGAGCTTCGTTCCGTGACAGTTCCACACACGATCCACAGAAAACAAACAATATTGACTGTAGAAATTAATTCGGTGCTCTTAATCGATCGATCCTTACACTTGATAACGATTGATCGATTCATTAGAGGATCAAGAAGCGAATGAACGCAACAAAAACCAAATTTTTAAAGGCGAATGAATCCCTAATTCATCCTACATCTCTTCTTGTTCTTTGATATTAAACTTTTGGTAATTTTAAATGCTCGAAGGGTTGATCAATTACATATCTGTTTTAAATCGAAACATTTACATTGATGATCTTTTGAATCAGTCTTAACGTGTATGTAAGCTCAAAAAACACTAGTTGAAATAAATGCTGCATAAGTACTTTTCGCATTTCGATTATAGAAAAACTGCACGACTTGTACCCCAGTACGATTCGTCTCGCCGAAAGGCCCAGAAGCAACTAGGAAATGAAGACGACTTTTCTGCCATAGAATTTTATCGATGTGAAATAAACATTTGAGTCGACAGAAAACAAATTACAGGCGCGATCGCTCAGTACCAAACAACGCCACTCCTACTCGAGGTCTACACCCCACGCTCCCTCGCGAATCACGTGACCCAAATCAACCAATCGCTAATTTTCGTTGCGTCAGCGTTGCACCTGCAACTTTCAGTGATAAAATGCCACACGTGGTAAAAGAAACGAAGGATGTCATCTGTTCCTTGGTTTGAAAGGTACGATCAATTCGCGATCAATTTCAAAAAATTAAAAGAGGTTCGTCGCGTCAAAACTACATTCAGAGATGGGATTTCTTAAGATATATTTCTCCCAAATATGGGAGAAAGTTATCAAAAGTAATGGATAATCCTTCAATTGGAAGATGAGCTACATTTCTGTAAATACACGTACGTATTTTGTAACATGTATGCAAGTATAGTACGTTTATATCATAATATACGTATTTTGTACAAAATGCACGTGTAAAATGTATAATACAAATGTTGCGTACATTTTGTACATATATTTTTTACAAATGTACGAGACATTTCACATACACGACACATTTACGTATCATACACGTTGTCCCAAGTAATTTTTACACCCAATGACAATTCCAAATGTAGGTACACGTGCGCGAACAACGTACGCAGATTGTCTGCAGGTAACGTCAGACTGGACGAGGCGCTCGAAGGACGATACCGCGAGAGAGATTTCTCTCCGAAACGACGCGACGTCGACGTTTCTCTTACCTGAAGTCTGACGCGCCTGGAATGCCGCCTGGCGTAACTGTTTCTGCTCGAGTGTTGCTCGAAAGTCGGCGGTACAGGGGGCTGAGATCTCCTTGCTGTCGGGTCGTTCGCGTTGTTCGTCTTGTTCCTCACGATGGCCAGATTATTCGCGCGATTCCCGTTCGCCGTTTGCACGATCGCCGCGGCGTTCGAGGACGGCGCGTCCCGGTGGCTTTTCGTCCGACGAAGCAGACGGCGCACGGTGTTTTTCACGGTGGCGGCCAGGTGAGTACCACCCCCACCCCCACCCCCGCCGCCTCCTCCTCCTCCGCCACCGCCACCGCCGCCGCGTTCACCAGTCTCGTTAGACGTTTTGTACTCGACCATTTTCGCTCTGACCGTAGGAACAGGTGCCACTTTGTGACTACCCGTCTCCGTCACGTACATTCCAGCCACGTTGTCCACCTGAGGCGCGATATTCCCCACTTTTTGCGTTTCCTTTCTACCTTTCCTTCTGAATCCGCGCCGAGATTCGCTGCCCCTCGATGCACTCTCTTCACAGAAATTCACACCGCTCGTCGACGCCGAGCACCGATCATCAACAACAGTGAGAGCTCACGATCGTGTATCTCGACGATACACCGTCAAAGTGGAACGATCCTTTAACGTTCTTCGCCGCGGGGACCATCGATTCGTGGCAGGCTCGTTCGAATGGTCACGCGTGCAACTTGGAGTTGGAGTTTCGAGAATTTCGATGAATCAACGGGTTACTAACTCTTTGTCGCACGGTTTATCGGTACTATGGTGGTAGGTACTATCTACGGAAGGAGAAGAGAAATAACCGCGTGCCAATTGTCGACTTTGCTTTCTTTCTTTCCTCCGCCAGTGGGCTGTTGCCGATCGGACAGCGAAACGAAGCGACCGCGAGCGCGAATCTGTACGGGAGCAGGTGTGCCGCCAGATTGGCGCAGCAGGTGGAGAGTTCAAGAACTCGTACCCCTTAAGGGTACTTTCAGTTTCGACGTGCACGTCACGAACGAGCGAGAGTCACACGAGCGGTTTCTGTTCCAAAGTCTACCGTCTGTCAAACGGCGACCACCGCCATCGTCGAAACGATCAGATTACCTTTGCGAAATCGTGAAAAAATCCCCGACTGCGAAATACTTTGCATTCGATCGTATCAGGTCGGTGCGTGTGTCGGAACGTCGTTCGTTCGAAATTTGTCTATTCTACTCTTGTTTGTTCCGTGGACAACTACGATCGTGGACACTCGAAACAATTAATTTACTCGTTGCAGGATAACGCACACTACGACATGATACACGTCGATACACGAGTATATATCGAAGGATACGCGTTTAAAAATAAATACGTCGTGGAGAGAGAACAGACGCGATAAAGCAACGTACAGAGAACACGGAAAGATTGCGTGCTGCAACGAAAACAAAGATTAAATAGGAAAACACAGATCGCTGTGTGTACTCTACACTCGCACGGTATACCTAAAATAATTAATGAGAAACTTGTTGTTTGAGAAGCACGCTCAGACTCTTCGAAACTGCGTTAAACTCTGTTGAATAACGTAGCAATTTAATGAATTAGCCAGGAGCTTTAAATATCGAAGAAACCACGGCGGCGTTAAAGTTCCATCCGACGAAACGACACCTCGCATGCACCAGCCTAACAGGGAGCTGGAAGAATGGACGGGCGCGATATCAACGAGAATCAACGTTGGATGGTACCCCTGATTTTATCAAACAACGTGCACCGTCTTTCGAATCTTCGTGCCTCAATACCGTCACCGCGACGAGCGCACCTCGCCGTGTCTTTGCTCTCTATTTGTCACGATAATGGAAACTTTTGCTCCGAGATTAAAGTTCGGGCATTAATCGATTAAAATTTTTCGTCCCGTCGACCGATCAACGTTGTTCGTACTAAATTTAATTGTTAGCTGTTGCTTAATTTCGTCGGTGCACGAAATTGATACGCTAAAGATATACTTTGAAATCTGGTTGCAAGTTCTTTTTATTTATCAATTGCGACTGGAAAAATTTAATTTCTCTTTCTGCCCAATTCTGTTCCAGTTGCCACGTCGCAAGTGCTGAACAGTCGAATCGTCGAGCAACACGGAGGATACATCTTCCTCGCTTTCTGAAGACAAACAGCGAATGACGTTAAATTCGTGAAGCAAAGTCGATAATCCGACAAGCCGGCTTTGTCTTCGATCTATTACTTAATCGTCGTTCTATCGTAAATTACGCAATCCACTCGATCGTGGCTAACCCCTTTCTAACGTAACGGAGGATTATCACATCGGACGAAGAAGATGTTCTCTGCTCAACAGTCGGAATTCATTTGTACGAGTGTCGAACATAAAAACACGCGTAACGCAATAATCATTCAACGAACGATAGATTTTACAAATTTACAACTTACTAAGATTTGGAATCTGCAATCTTAATTTTATTACTCATTGTTTTCTAAATTATTTTCTCTGAATAATTTCCCATTGATTTATAGTTTCATCTTGTTAACCTTTCTCGAAAAGTTCTCTCGTTAAAAAAGAGTTTCCCACGTTTTACAGTTAGCGCAATTAATACCTCGTTTGGTCTGCTTCGAACGTAAGTAAGTACAAAGTTTGTCAAATTACATTAAAAACGAGCAAGTGGCCGATGTGACAGAGTTCGCGAAAAACACGTACACGGAGCAACAAACCACGTTTGACGCGTGTTTGGCAAATTCGAGTTCCTTTCGTGCGTATCCTAGAGACACCCTGAGCTATCTTAAAGATACCTATGAAAGCTACGATGATTCCCCTTGAGAACTTCTGTGTACCTCTCTGTTTAGTTTCGTTCTAGCTCGTCATCGACGTCTACACGATGCTTGCCTGGAGCCTCGTAGAACCAACGCGAGAACGAGTATTATTGTTGTCGATCGCGGACCGAGAAGAGGTCATTTGACCCCCCGAAAGGTTTATTTATTTATTCTCGGCTAAATCGATCGATCCGTCGATCATTCGACGACCAAGCTCGAACTCTCGCTCAAACTCGTTTCCCACTCGTACCAACAAAGTGAATCGACACGAAACGCGGGCAGCACACTCGCAGTCGTCGGAATCGCGGGGAGAGGGATGATGATGATGATGATGATGATGATGATATTTCAAGGGTGTCGAATTCTCGATTTTTACGCGATCGACGCGAGAAGCTCCTGTCGCGAACGCGCTTCGGCCGGAACTATGCGACTGCGAGATTTCAGAAAGACACAGCCAGACAAACAGACGAACTACGGAAACAGACGGAGAGAGAGGTGGGGGAGAGATAGGAGTGGAAGGAGAGCCACGAGAGAAAGAGAACGAGAGAGCGCGCACCCGACTTCCTAATGTCGTTAAGTTAAACGAATTAGGCCAGTTTCTCCGATATATACACCCGGGACAAGCACGTAACCTTAGGCTGAATAGCCTATTGGAGCGAATCGCGGATCGCGAGCAGAGTGACGCATGAACTGACCACGAGGTGCTCTTGGTCGCGTAATCATTTCCAACGAGCCGTTTACGATTTTCACGCGACTCGCACGCGCGTGGTGAACAACAACGACAACGACGACGACGCGCAAACGCATTCCATCTCGTCGAGTGAATACATTACGCGTTTAATCTGAATCCAGCCTGACGACGACTACGGCTACCACCGATCGTAACTCTTCGGATGTTACGCGCTCGGCGAGCATTACAAGCTCGGAGAGCACAGAAGGATTGCCCTTGACCCGACTTGTTCTTATAAATTCTTGTTTAATGGATAGATACGATTTTTGAGAGAGCTGACGACAGAGCTGGGAGCGAAAAATTGGAGAGAAAGGAAAATTGTATTCCCTACTGACGCTACTTGCGAAATGTTAAAACGCTGCGATTTCAATTTAAATTTTTACCTAAAGATTTAGACCTAGACGTTTGCGATTGAAGGAGACGGCTCCACTTTTGGCTCTTACTTTAACGAAGCAACAAAGAAAAACGAGACACTTTTTTTCAAACAACTAACTTATAATTATATTTCATCGCCATACTTATTACACGAAGCTTTTTACATCATATGAAAGATAACGTTTTTTTTTTTTTTTTGACTGAAACGAAGCAAGAAACACTCGGGCATATTTTACTGTGGAATATAATAAAACGTAATTTGAAATGCAAATCATTTTTTAAATATATCAGTAATATATCGTATTATATACGATGTTCATATATAATATATATTAATTGTCTAAAAGGGACGAAGAAACGCCGACGTACGACAAAAACTATAAAAAAATGGAGTCGTTTCCTTCCTGCTGCAATAAACAAAAAAAAACAAAATGGATACGAGAATTCGCGTTGAGAATCGTTCTTGGTCGATCGGACGGTCGACGTAATAATAAGTATACGCGCGGCTCGCTGTTTAGGCCAACGAGAGAGTATCGGTAGAAAGACCGGTTCGACTAGATTCCACGTCGAAAGTGCGAACATTCGCACCGTGCGGCACGGGGGGCATTTTCGCGTCGCGCGAAACGTCGGAGTTTCGCCCCTTTGGACGTCGCGAGAAGGCGGAAAACGAAAGACTTGGCCAAAGAGATGGCCAAACCTGTTGCATCAGCGGGACGGCGAATTAAAAGGCGACGGTGTGCAGCGCGCAACCAATCGCGCAATGTCACCGATCGTTACTCGCGTCACGCGTTTCTTTGTTGTGTTCTCCAGCTCGCGTGAAACTTTCGATCGGCGATCTCACCGGTCGATGAGTCACGAGCGAAAATGTAAATTCCCCGCGTGCAAATATCGATTGAAAACAACAAAAAAAGGATGATAGTTAGTGCTCGCTGGAGAAAGCAACGAACTCGACGTCGGTTGAAGGCATTTTAGGCCAAATCGGTCTAACGTGTCGACGTATCGCTGTATCGAGCGGTTGCCGTCGTACAGTTATCGTCGATACGATTAACGTTCCCGACTCGTTCTATCGGCATGCTAATCGCGCCGACCGACCTACAACTTCAAACAGTTCCGTTCGTAACAGGAATTTTTCCGGGGAAGATTACTCGGGGATTTTTCGAACCGATCGCTTCGTTTTCGTCTTTCGGGTCGGGATTCGGAGTTAGAATGGAACGGCGGGGACAAGAGACACGACGTGTACCTTGAAGAAACTCGTTCACCTTCCTTCGAGCACAGCATCTCGAGCAACGAGCCGAGGAAACGTTCTCAAAGACACACACGCGTTTGCAAGTTGATCGATCGTTTTTTTTTTTTTTTTTTTTTTCAAAGATACACGAAACGAAGAGTCGCTGTCGCGTCGCGTTGTCACGTGATTTTCGACGAAGGGAAGAGCCGACGACTCGCGTCGAACAAATCGCGATCGACGCCCGAACCGAATGAAACGGGGGAATTGACAAACGAGTCGAGCGAGTATGCTGCTCGATCGCGAGTCTCTTGCTAACTGAGCGTGGAACGGCCGTGACGGAGACACGCGAGCTCCGCTCGACCCGAGCTCTTTCGTTACTGGATCTTACACCGCCGATGCATACACACATTCACTCTCTCTCTCTCTCTCTCTCGCTCTCTTTCTCTCCCCCTCCCCCTTTCTCGCTTGATCTCTGTCCTTCTGGCACGCATATCTCTCTCTTTATCTCTCGTCCACGCGTACCAATCAATGCATAAACGCGAGTGTCGTCACTTGTTACTACAAATCGCGGATGAGTGCCTCTCTCCGCTCGAGAGAGAGTCTTTCTCTCGCTTCTCTTCGGAGTTTGCCAGTGGTCGAGTCGAGATTTGTGATATCCATTTTCCTGGCACCTCTTCGACGTTCAATCTACTACCGAATCATTGCACTGTGAATTTTCATGAAGATTCACATTTTCCACGAAGGTGATTAAAACAGCAGGATTCGGTTAGAAGCGACCGGCGATCATCTATCTATTCACAAATATTGCAACATCGCATTCTACTTTGAGGATTTTAGATATTTTTGCATAGCACGCGCGTTCTCTGCATTCTTTGTTGCCTTCGCAGTTTTCACAAACGCGTACAAATCTATTCATTAGAGATTTAAAATAGAGATAACGTGTCAGAATATATCGAAAGGAGCACAGTGCACAGTTCCATGTTAGATTAAAACGAATACGCGCTGACGCAGTGTTAATTTCACTGTCTTAAAAAATACAAAGACGATACAGAATATCAGTATTAGCGAAGATATTATATTCTCATTTGGTGTTAAATTCATAGATTTCTGGAAATTAGTTAAACAGACAATTCTCTCTCTGCAAATTTATCGAATATTCTTTTTTTTTTTTTTTTACTAGCAAATTAAAATAAATCTGTTATTGATATTTGGAGATTTGTTAAATTTATTTATTGTTATAGTCTGTACCATCGCTCTGAGCTTCGAGTTAAACAATCTCTTCAAATTTAAATTAACTTTAAATCATCAACCGCAATGCTTGTTTGTTTTTAAATCTTCGTTTGGACACTGGTCCATGAACGAACGAACAAACAAACGGTTATTACTAAAACGTGGATAATGCGAGAAAGCTAAACAATGTTAAAGTTAAAAATAAACAAACGAATCACGTATTCTCGATAAAGCTATTCCTCGCTCTTTCCCCTCGCTCGGCATCGAGTTTCGATACCGATTGATCCATCGTCCAGGGACGAGACGTCGGCCGTGCAAATATCGATGGCGTTTAACCGGCCGGCTAGCCAGTGAGGTCACTAACAAGCGCGCTTATGACTTCAACGACACGGCCCTCTTTCATGCACCGTGCGTTTACCCTAGTCACGTACAACACCGTTGGACGTGCATGCATTTCTGCGTGCATCGGATGCCGCCGCTTGAATAGAAATTAAACAGACGGTACCGCGCCTAGATACGTTCGTTGTGCAACGAATACATTTAAAACGACGAACCAACACGCAAGAGGACGAGGGAGATGGTTGGAAAGCGGAGAGGATGATGGAAGCGTACAGAGTACGGAGGATAGAGATTAAGTTCAACGCGTACACGCGAGAGATCGAGTCAGAGATCGGAGCTACAAGAAGCTACCCATCGTCAACGACGACGTTCAACTGTGTGTACGCTGGCTTCTGACTTTGGAGCACCTTGCACGAATCGAACCGAAAGTCTGTTCAAACGCGTAACATTGCAATTATAAATCCCATTTAAGATGCCGGAGTAAATAATTCCAAAGTCCATGAATTTGATTTGTCACGTACTTATCAGTAGAGAGAAAATACTTCTCGGCTACTGTGTTTCGCGTAGTCTCGATTTCATTTGAGCAAATGCTGCGCGAGTATTCGTAAAAGTTGTTCGTTGTTCGAATCTGGCGTCAGTTACACTCACAGAGGCACACTCGGTCCCATCACTAGCAGGGACACGGAGAGTCGGAGGTCCATTAAATTAATTGACTTTGGGACTGGGAGCATAGTGTAAGATGCACGGAACGAGCCTCCCGAGAATTCGCCCGTGGCTAAAAAGTTTAATGTCAAGGTAAACCGGTTTGGCTTTTACGTGTTTTTCCTTAATCCCTCTGCTCCGTTCTTTTTTTTTTTTTTTTTTTTTTTTCATTTTCCTATCCCCGACACGCTAGAAGGTAGAAACCGGATGGATCGATCTGTCGATACAGCCGCGAAAGAAGATTCGACTCTTAGAGCGGCAAAGTTTGGGGTCAGTTCAACGGTCGGTTCGAGTTTCTCGACCCGAAGAAGTCCGCGGGCGCATCCAACGTAGAAAGCGAACAACGACGCAACGGTACCGAAGTCGATGGATCGTGAAAGCGAGTGAGAGAGAACGGTTATCGATTCCCGAGTAGTCGACAGCTTCGCGTACGCATCCTTGACACGATCTGCTTACACGCGTATCTAGATATCGACCTAGTTAATCGGTCGGCTCGTGCCATTTGCCACGGTGAGCCGAGCGCGAGGGAGGAAATTTTATTTTAAACGCGTGTGAAATGCAACGCGTGAGATGAGGCGCGAGATCGCCGATCCGTGTATCGTCGATCGATATTATATCGTGAAATTGTAAGTTTGCGAAACGAATGACGCGCGGTATCTATCGCCTCGGGAAATTGCGCGGAACTATCAATTTTTTAACAACGAATTGACCTTTTCTGTAGGACATGCGACACACGTGAACTTATGTAACACATGAATCGTCTCGCGTGGAGTCTCTTCAGAGCTACCAAGCTGATCTGAATGACCAATTTGTAATTTTTGTCGCGAAACAGTGTGTTTTTAAAGATTTAAATAATTTTTCGTAGAATATACGAACAAAAGCTCCGTATACTCTGCATCGTATTACAAAGTTTTATCCCTATATTTGTTGGATTTCAGTGTCTCTGGTGGTAAATTTTATGCTTTAAATCGTCGGTAGTTTTAGCATCAAAGAGTCTCCCTGCGAGTTATTATTAGGTACGTGTACTGTAAGTATTTTGACACTTTCGAATATGCAAAATAATAATTGTTTCAGCCAACTTTCCTCCCTGATGCTAACATTAATTGTATATTGTATAAAATAATGGATAATATAAAAGATATATCTATTAATTTGAACACTTCAGTCGTGGATCTTTACGAGAATACATATCAAGATACTAACAGAAGAATTGACTACTAGTAAGAAGGAAATAGATGAATATTTAAGCGATTAAATTAGGGTAGGAACCAAAGAAATAATGGTACAGAAATTTCTTACTCTTCCGTTATAAAAGTTTAAAGATGTAACAACACGTGTTGATCTTTCATCAACTGTTGAAACATTTATGGTTACTAACAAATTACACTCCGTTTCTCTACTTTCTCGATATATATATATTTTGTATTTCCATCTTTCACGATCGCCCGCATCCTCATCTTTGTACAAAACTGAATCACCAGCAACGTTTGTTAATAAATTACGTAAAATCGAATTAAACTTTCGTATCTAGAGAAAGTAGGTACGATCTGTTCGTTAAACCGATTCTCGAGTTCCATTCCCTCTGACTCACTCTCCGGATTACCGGCAACCGACTGATTCAATCTCAACCTTTTCCTTCCAAGTTCACCGCGAGTCACAGTCGATTCCAACGCGAGAGTGACGCAACGTCGACGTCATCCTTTCTATTAACGTCACTTCGACCAACAAAAAGAGGCGTGGGCTCTGTCGATTTCTCGTTTCGCCCCTTTCCTTCGATCGACGAGGAAAACGATAAGAGAACGAAAATAACTTGCCGCCAGCCAGAGGAATGGGGTAGGTTTCGCGAAGAAGACCCTTGTACTTTGTAAAAGATTAACACTTTTCGTAGGTACCCCGTGCGACACGGGTATTATTATTCTCCACACACGTGCCGCGTATGTATTTAACCTTCGATTTATCGATCCCCCCAAACTCGTACAATCAATGCAAAGTGGGTGATGCGCGCGTCCTTGGCATTGCATTAAGAATAGAAGCAGTCTCCCGGGGGAATTAGACGTTTAGGAGCCACCTGGACGAGAAAGTGAAGGACGACGATGGTAACGCATTCCACGTTATTAACCGCGGGAAAATTTTGTCGACGGGTGTGACTCACTCACGCGCGAAACTCTGGTTTTATCGCTGAAAGTAACCGAGAAAATCTTCGGGCTTCTTCAGGTGCAACGCTGATGCAGCGAAAATTAGCGATTGGTAGATTTGGGTCACGTGAATCGCGAGGGGGCGTGGGGTAGACCTCGAGTGGGAGTGGCGTTGTCTGGTACCGAGCGATCGCGCCTGTAATTTGTTTTCTATCGATTCAAATGTTTGCTTGTGGCAAAAAAGTCGTCTCCCAGTGAGACCAATCGTACCGGGGTACGTTTTTTCTTCTCTTCTGTTCCTTGCTCTTGGAAAGCAAAGTTGCTCGCGTTACTTCAAGGGCAAAGTACGAACTTTTACTCTTAACAGCTTTTACTCTTGAGAGCGTGTACTTTCAAGGACGATACGATCGAAGAAACACCACCTCGTCGATCTCTTGTTGCACGTTCGCTCGTTCGAGCTAAATGACCCACCACCCAGCACCGACCTTCTCTTCCGTTCTCCTTTCTCACGAGAGGAAATATTCTTTTATGCGAGAAACACGTAACGTAGGTACTTGCTCGTTATAGCGTATACTTATAGGTATTTGTTCGTAGCGTACGTTTTCCCCGAGATATTCGTAAATAGCAGGGCAAACGACACGCGTCGATATCGTGGCACCGTTTTCGTCTCGATCGTAACTACGTAGTTCTACATATACGTCAGTTCTACATATAGAATGTCACTTTTCATTTAGCAAATATCCAGTTGAGCGTCTCTATTAAAAAAAAAAGGAATTCTACTTAATCGCTTCTGTATAGAGAAACGAAGATACAACTGCGTAAATGTTAAAATATTAAAATATTGTTTCGTCGTTTCACGCTTGTAGAACACTCGAGTATAAATACACGTAACCCGAGTATCCTTCGTTTATCCGAACATCTAAACAAGTCGGTGACGTTTCTAATCTCAACGTAATGACAGGAGATATCGAGAGCAGGAAGCTGGTCGAACACGGTTGTGTAACTCCGGGAGCGACGCAACCATGAAAGAAAGGTTTTCTAAAGCGCAGGTTCCTTTTAACGAGCCACTTGTCCGCGAGAGGGAGGAGGGGACGAAGAAAGAGGGAGGGCAGACACTTTAGGAAGATTGAAATGCAACATGCAAACGACACACGACGTACACGAGTCCGTGCAACGTTTGCTATTCCCATCAACGATCAGCGCCAAGATCAAACTCGAATAGGAGGAGGAGGAGGAGGCGGAGGAGGAGGAGACACGCGAGACACGTCTATAGCCGAGTTCAAGTCGAGCTGATCACTCGACGGTTGCTTTTGTCCCCTGATCTCGTCGATATTCGATTAATCTGCAAAAAACTTGTGTACCCTTGCCGGTGTGAATCGAGAACGATGCCCAAAGTGACACGAAATCGCGTACGAGCTACTTTCGAGGGTATTGTTCCTGGCTTCCGAGGGATCAGCGATAAAAAGGCTCCGCACGTTCTTCCATCGGGGAAAACGAGGACGATGCCAATGTCTCTGTATCCTTCTGCTGTATAACCGATTTGTAATTCTTTATCTTTAATGAATTATGGTTTCATGAATTGAAGATCAATAGATAAAAATTCTGTATAATTTAGGATGATGTTTTCTTGAAGATTGAGGAGAAAACCGTAAGGTGAGGGGTTAATTAATTGCTAAAGAATAGTTGGGAATTGGCACGATAAATGAGAATGATAATTGAACTCCGTGTCTACTATACTATATGCATATCACGTGAAAAATTCTAGCTGTAATTATTCCTTTGTTTCCATAATTTTAATTATTCTCTCGTCGTAATTACAAGTATAGCTATATTTTAAGCGGTACTGTTTTAATAAGCTCCTTCGTTGTTAAAAATCCACCGAAAAATGACTGTTATCAAGATGCACAAACATATCACGCGTTACTTGCGGAGGAAAGAAATTCTTTTCGCAAAAAGAACGGTAAAACATATTTGCGTAGCGTGCGAGAAAGATATTATTTAAAATTTCTCTGAGTTTGTCAATGTCGATGTGTTCATTGAACGAATATTATTGTAGCAAATACGCGTGAAATATGGAGCGTTCGATAGACAAGGATAATTTGCAGACGACAATTATCGCGTAAAATCGTTGAATTACGATCAAAAAATACAGTGGAATTAATTTTCGGATCGACTGCGTCGATCCAAGCCAACGTCTTTCGTTTTTAACTTCAGACGGTGTTTTTCTGACTTCGTTCACGCCGAAGGCTCCGAGCTTGCCTCGATTGGCAGAGTCGGGGTTCTCGCGAAAAGTGAAACGCGGTCACGCACATCGCGCAACACGAACGTTTTCTTCTCTTCCACGGCGAAATCGCAAAGACGACTTTTTCCTTCGCGATGAAAATAATCTAGGATGAAGAAGACGCTTCAGCTTCGAGGTCGAAGGTTTCTCGATCGTCGCTGATCTACTTTCTCAATCTGGTGAAACGGTTATATCGTTAAATGCGAGATTCGACGTATTTCTCAGGGATTTAAACGATCACTCGTAAAACGCACGAACAAAAGTTTGTGTCCTCAATCCATGTAGTTTCATCAATCCATCTAAACTCGTTTCTGTTCCTTGCACTTTGATTTTTCTGACGTCAGTTTTACGCTTTAGTCGCTCGCGTTTAATTTATTATTGAAGCATAGGCGTTACGTAAAAACACTATCGCGCAAACGTAAAGTATTTTACATGATTTTACGTAAAGGTGTAGAACGATGTTGCAATAGCGTTTTGCAAAAAGCGCTATGACGCGAAAGTTTCGTAGACTCTATGACGAAGCGAACTGAAGTGAAAAACAACCGAACTCGGTTACTCGTGTGGTTCGGTACAATTACCAAGGCGGTTGACAATTTTAAACGCGCGAGCGTTCGCCTAATTGCCAAAGAGTAAATTTGTTCGCGAATGTGCCAGAATAAACGATCGTAGACTCGTCGACTCGCGACAGCGAGGTGCGCGATTTTTTCAGAATGACTAATTAAATAGAAAGGTAGACGCGCAAACGGCAACGATGAGAATTTCGTTGTGAAATACGCAACGATGGCTCGTGACGTGAGAGTGCAGCGAGACACGGCAAGCCGGTTCGCCGCTTCGTAGGTGGAGATCGACGTGGAAACAATTGACTGAAAGTCGAGACAGCGAACTCGAGGGAGAGCCGACCGAACGAGGACAATTGTTCCTCGATAAATGACCGCTGCTGCCATTTATGGAGCTCGCTTGACCAGCGATTGTCTCGCGTTATTTTGCGAAGTAACGAACGATCCTGGCTCGAGAGAATCTCTGGAGGACCAGCGAGTCGATCGAGTGGAAACGTTATTCAGATCATAACGTGTGAAAAAAAAAAAAAAAAAAACTGCACGACTTGTACCTCAGTACGATTCTCGTCTCACTGAAAGGCCCAGAAGCAACTGTTCCGACTAGAAAATGAAAATTTTACTGATACGCAAACGTTTGAATCGATGCAAAACAAATTACAGGCGCGATCGCTCAGTAGATCTACCAGACAACGCCACTCCTACTCGAGGTCTAGCCCACGCCCCCTCGCGAGTCACGTGACCCAAAAATCAACCAATCGCTAATTTTCGTTGCATTGGCGTTGCACCTGAAGAGGTTTTCCTCTGGGTTACCCCCGCTAAAATCACTTGCAGTGTTAAAAAGAAAAAAATCAGAAACGCTGTGTTGACCTTTGTTCTCGAGCATGGCGGATTTGTTCAGCGTTTCCGAAAACTTTCATCGACGGACGTCCGAGAAGGAGAAGTTTACACAGTGAATGCCACGGTTCGCTCGATACCAGCGAAGCCAACAAAGTGCATCGTCAATCGCTCTTTTGTCTCTCCCCCCCCTCCCCCCCCCTCCCGCTCTTCTCCCATTATACGGATTCGAGCGGAAAGACAACGCTCGCCATCTGGCGTTAGTCGTGTCAAGCGACCTAAAACTCTATCGATGTCCCGTCTGTCGTATTACTCGCTGTTTAAAAATTGAATCGCAACACAAAAATCGCAAAAGTACGTATAAATATGTGCAAAAAAGCAAAAAGACTCTCTTGTTATTCGTTTCTTTTAGCTGTAATGCCGTTTTCAGCAGTATTCTACAGTGTGTCGGTGAAGAACGACGCGATGACGATTATACTCGTCAGACGCAGAGAATGTGCAGCTGTTGTAAAATTGTTGTAACAAGTTTTTTGTTCGAAAAATCAATAATTTTAATATTAACAACAAGCAAATATTTAGAAACGATGTAAAAAGAATTAGTTTCAAAGTATTCTAAAATGTCTAAAATTCGCAAACATGTTTTATTTTCCGCGAAAAATTTAATTACAAGTAACAAACTACAAGTAATTACTTTTTTCGCACGACGAGTATGCTCGTCATTACGCAAGAAATTGCCTTCTCTTCGTGACGAGTTGTAATTGTCATTCGCAGCCAAGAGCTTAAAAGAACGTACTTGGCAGAATTTTTCAAATCTTCCCCGACTATTAATGCCGTCAGCAATTTCCTGTCTATAGAAAATCATCGACATTGTTTCAAGTTATTCGTCCTGCTATATATTCCATTTCATCCTATTCAATTTGAACGCAGTATATTTTCTGTATTGCTCATAAAGTAATTTATTGTTCAAATTTGTTTTTTCAAAAGTTATAAATCTGCACTACGCACTACCTAGAAACTTCAAGGGGAGACTAAAGGTTTCCAATTACGATAAAGTTGATCCAACTGTGATCGTAAAATTCGTGCTCTTTTTATGCGCCTCGAGTCTAATAAATTTATGCTGAATACTCTCCAATAACGACTTTACTTGTTGAATAGAGGAGGCTAAATAGGGATATAGGTCTGACTGGGGATGTACAGCGAAAGACAAAAGTGAATACACACCTTGAAAGCGCGAAATTTGTCCATTATTGATACCTTGATTTTCCATTAGCTCAAGATTTGGAGACCGTGATACAGAAGTAATAATAGTTCAGATCATTAATTACAATATTTTCGCGGTACGCTTCGGCTCTCGATCTTGTTAAAAAATAACTAGACTTGTAGTTAAATTCGATTTTAATCTATTTATTTTTCTTTTCAATAGAAATTAATGTAATATTATAATTGTATAACATTCTATGTTATTTTTCTTACAATTTTATATTTTTTATCTTCTCGACTTTTTACGTTACTATTTCAGTTTTCTCATATATTCTACAAATAAAAGTGAATAATATAATATGTAACATATTATACTACAATAATATAATATAAGATATATTAACATATATTAACAATAACGATCCTCATTTTTGACTCTCACTACACAGATTGTACAAACCACAATCTTTTCACATATATATATATATATATATGTATATGTATAAATCTCATTTTTGTTTTACAGGTGTATCCTCATTTCTGACTCTCGCTGTGTATCCGTGCGAACTGCCTCGATCGTTTCAATGTTAGCAAAGTGTTTAAAGCAACGTTCCGCAAAATGAAGGGGGGAAAGCTTTCGTTCGCCAGCCAAGTGGAGAGGACTACCAGAGACGCGAGACGCGCGTGCCACGATAATACGCGTCAGGGTCTGCGGCGAATTGGCGAAATGCCGTGAACTAAATTCACACTTAACGAATAATTATAAACGAGTGCGTTTAAGAAAGTGGCTAAAGTTAGGCATCAGCTACCGAGCGTCAGAGTTCGCGGTCAATCGGATTTGCGCGATTCAAGGTGAACCGATAACCCCGAGCAGTCGAAAACGAGAACGCGTTTCGATATACAGTTCTGTCGCGAACGAATCCGCAGGTAATCGCCATCTCCATCCCGATTCCTGGCAACGTTTCCCTCTATTTTTCTTTTTCTCTTTTTTTTTTTTTTTCGGAATCGTGTTTGATTAATTCGTCACGATTACACGTGCATCACGTGCAGACGAAACGTCGCACATTTTCAGGTGAAATTTCTCAATAGCACGTAACTATCTCGCAACATCATTCGTTTAATCTCTCTTCGTTTACAGATAGAACGATCAGATTCTTTGCAATAAAGAAAATAAAACGATCGAACAAAGTTGCACGAGTTGAATTCGCGAGACGAATAATTAAAATTAGAAGAATATCCATGGCGATTGCATTTTGATTATGCACGTATACACATGCATGTGTTGTGTTAAAACAATTTGTCTAAATAGTTTATAAAAATTATTATTTTATAATTAATAAACGACAAATAACTAATTCATTTATCATTAATTTTTAAAAATTACCAATTTCTTGAATATATGCGGTTTGTAATAAATTTCCCGTGTCTTTTGAAACGATTCTTGATTGACGACGAGAGGAGATGCTTGTCAAATTCAAACTTCAAATGAACGACGCTTCGTACGCGCCAATCTAATGAACGATTCAAAACACCCCTGCCGTCGGTCCAACGTCGCGGAAACTGGTTTAGCTGGTTCGACTCGTTGCCTCGAGAAACGAGGACGATCGGAGACGGTGTCGGGGTGTCGCGAGAGAAAAACTGGACGACGATTTAAAGCTTTGCGGACCGCTTCCTCGACGATATCCGGAAGGAGGCGAAGAACGAGTCCGGAGAGCGATCGCTCGATCGATCCGACTTCTCGTCGTCCGGTATTGGCCAGCTGAAATTCAGCTCAACGACCAATTATCAACGCCGACGACTAAGCACGTCGGTGATGTGTGTACTTTGTCGACGAAAAGAGAGAAACTTGGATGGTTGAAAGCTAAAGTGGAGGAAGAGAGAGAGAGAGAGAGAGAGTATAAAAAGGGGAAAAAAGGAATGACAGTGACAGAGTGTCACGCAAGGCGAATTAAACTCGACTGGTGTACGACCTTTGTAAACGAGTCAGCGTCCATACAATTCTGACCGACGCATTGTCCCGATTGTCGCCGCGATTCGACGAGCCGGTAATGCTAAACGTACTCGTCGAATTCTTTAGAAAATTTGGTTTCGTTTACCCCCTCCTCCCCCTTTTCAGGTTAGCTAAAACTTTCAGTCGAAGAAGACGACTTATTGTTAGGTAAGACGATTGTTAGATCGAATTACGTCGAGGAGAGACGGACGACGCTCGGACGATTCGAGAGGATGGCACGACCCGTTTGAAATACAAGAAGTCGTCATTGACGGCGTCGACTACGCCCAGATCGCTCGAAAATAACGCGCGTCGGTTCGCGGCGTTGAATTTGGCGCGGTTGCGACCGCTGGGCCCAGTCTCACTCCCCGATGACTAATCTAAGTCTTCTTTAGCCTTTCAATGTTTTTCCAAGTGAAGTTAAACTTACGAGTACCTGTTTCTCTCCATCGAAGTAACATTATCATTACTACGAATTTTAATTTATTACATACTCTTATTTTTTCGTACAATTGCCTGTACTTTTATTAGGTCTCCCCCTCGTTAATTATCATCCCTCCCTACATAACTATCAAGTTAGTCAAATTAAACAGTGATAAATTCAGTATTCGTCGGACGAAGGTTATCGCCGATCGATCAGAGCGATGACATTTTCATTGAAAACGTCGACAGCCATAAAGTCTCGAAGACGCGTGAAATTAGTTCATTAGTACTACAATGTGTTCGTTGGTGTTATACAAGCAAAAGGAGGGTGCAAAAATCGACACACCGGATGTACGAGGGTTACGGCTACTATTTAATCGGCGTGTCGTCGTACAGTACTACCGAATACGTACTTGGTGACGAAAACCACGCACGCTCGGCGAGCCCTGTTCAAGGTTAGCCGGGCAGCATTGGACGCGATCGAGAAAGCATTGAACCGATCGTTTTGGTATACGCATAACGAAACGTAGACGTGAAAGCTCGGCCGGGTCGCCCAGAGCTGCTGGGGAATAAAGAACGTTCGCCGGCTACTACCGAGAGAAAATTCGAAAGCAACCAGTCGTGAAAACCTGTTCGGCCGAGTCATCGGGTATATCGTTGCTCCGTGTCCTGATCCCGCGAGGACGGAACTGCAGCTAATCGAACGACGAAAAAAAAAAGAAAAAAAAGAGAGAAATGGAATACTCGAATACGCGTTACGTTCGAGATAATTTTTCGAAACGTATATCCGAATCAACCAACGTTTCGGTTTTTCGCGGAAAAAGTTGAAGACCGCGGGTCTTTTGATCCCTTTATGATCTCGTTTGGGTTCTCGATCATGTATTTTCGTTTTTTTTTTATCGAGAAGCGTTACACGTTAGTACACTGCTGATACCTCGTACCGTTAACCAAAGACGTCACGAAGCACCTTTCAATTACGTGTCCGTCACAATAGAGCAACATTACCAAATGTACAACGATTACGTTCGGAGGTTGACGCGACAAACACACTTCTTTTGGTACCAACAGCGATGAAAGAAACACTTCGAATCGATTCGAATTTGTATTATAATGTATATTTATATAAATATTTAACTTCTAATGCTTAAATCTTTTACTTTAGATCCCGATTACTGCCAATTACAGACATCTATCACAGATATTTCAAGTTCTTGATTAATTGCTGGATCTGGTTTTATCTTCTCGTAATCAGTGCTATTTAAAGTCAGGCAATACCGACATTTTGCGTTCTTGGTCTTTATACTTTATACTTTTTTTTATCTTTAGAACAGTTTATCATTAGCAGAATACGACACTGTTGGCTGCAAATTCAAATCGCTTTCAGTATAACTTGGAGCTTGAAACTCTCGAAGAGAGTCTTGACGAGTCCCAAGTCCTGGAAGTCTCGATTGTCTCCAAAATCTTAAGATACGTTCGGATTTTATGGATTTCCTTCAATATCTATTTTCTACAATATATTCGTCGTAAGTTTTATAATTTTATACTCGTTGACATTAAATACTCCTCACCTCGCAATAAAAACCTAGTATCGCAACTTTCAAGACTTTCGAGACAACATCTAAAACGATCAGGCCTTTCAAGGCTATGGAGATAATCAAGATTTCCAAGACTCGAGGCGATTCAAAGTGTCTCATCTTTTGTCAAATTCTACTTGCAACGCGACAGTTTCTTTAATCGAGCCATGTGATTTCGTTTCTCTTATCGGTTCACCGCAGACGTAACGCCTTCCTCCGGACGTAATTGTTCAACCTTCAACCATACCCTTAACACGTTTTGCGTGACAAGGCACATTATCGATCGACGAAACGGCTACCGTGTTTGTTCCTGTGCAATTCCCTCTTCCTTCTGACAGGAAAATAAAAGGAAAGGAAAAAATGAAACGCGAACGTACCGATCCGATAGAGGGCATTTATCCTTCCCTTTTCGTACGCTTGGAAGCAAAGGTGTCCGCAAAGGTCTCGAACGAGCACGATCTTTTGGAGAACAAACGGCCAGCCGCCGTTTCGTCCTCGAAAGAACAGTTACGATCACACGAGCGTAACGGGCTTGGCGTTCCTCATGTTTTCGTACTTACTTTGGAGTTTGTGACGTGGTCGGCCGGCACTGATTCTGGAACGGTTTGCAAAGTGCTCCGCATACTAGCGGACATTGTAGGCCAGCCAGTTTCACTGCCTCAAACCCTCCAACGCTTCGACGATGCACCCTCTCCCCCTACGCCTGAAACAAAACGTTCGAACCAACGATCAAAATCTTCCATTATCTTTTTCTTGGCACGCGACGTTCGTCGAAAATGTACGGAAATGAACTCCGTTTGTTAAACAAACTATTATCTACGAACCGTTATGAACTACGCATCATGCATTGCCTATATGATTTGATCTACGTACGTTCAATTACAATTGAGGGACGAACAATTTGTCTCTGTGACAGAAGACTGTAAACATAAACGGAGTTCTTTCTATCGCATCTATCTCCTTAATTCGAAAGGCAGCTTTCGAAAGGTACAGCTGTTCTCACGCACGCCTAACGACGATCATCGTCCGACCGTTCTTTATTAATAACTTGGCGGGCCGAGCGCGTTCATTTCAAATGGTAACGAGTCTAACGCACCTGCTCCGTCGCGGCGCGTGCGTTTCTCCCATCGTGAATCCGTGGATGCTCGAGGGTGCAGCTCTACACGCTGCAGCACCCAGGATTCGAACGTGGATTCGCACGAAAGCAGATGCTTTCGGTTTGTTTTTCGACAACGTGATGATGCCGATCGCCGTGATGCACGTGATGCACGGAAAAACGGAGCTCCTTCGGCTCCTTTCGCCAAGTTCGCAAAGTTCAGGCTCGAGATTCACGTTCGCGATACTGAGCGCGAAAAATCGTTTACCGACAATTTCGATACGCGCGTCTTTCTCTTTGAATCTACCGACCATTCGCTGCGATTCACATTCGCTGAATTTTAATTCATCGGAAAGGGGAAACTAGGTCTACAGCTAGATCAACAAAGTTTGCACTTGAGCGAATTCCCTCTATAACTGGATTTTCTTTTTATCGGTTTCTTGAATTCTTCGAATGCCCTTTGAATGCTCGTTAAAATTATCAAAAATATAAGTCTCTTTCTGAATTTAATACTCAAAAAAAACGCATCCGTTTTTAAATACGTACTTTTTAGTATATTTGTTTATTTTGTCGCAAGCGATCCCCTTTGTATCTCTAATAAATAAATTAATTATTTTAAGCACCTTGAGTTATTTATCACAGTACGGATAACGCTCAAAGATTATTGAGACTAACGTGTACAAAACTAATTTTGCTCATTTTAATTTAATCTAACTTTAATTTCGCTCGTCCGTAGTTGAATTGATATTTGCCTCTGCCACGCTTTTCTCGTTTTCTCGTTATTCTCTACAAAGACGGCGTTCTGCGTATATATATATATCCGTATATCTAAACGAACAAATGGATTTTTTCGGACGGAAAATCCGACCTTCCACGATTTGACACGCGAACGAGCACGTGAATCCTGCTGAATCGAGTCACCCGACTTGAAACGACTAGAAACGGAGCTGCACAGGTAGGCGAAAGAGTGTGAATCATACCTCTCGCTACCGACTGCACATCGGAATGTAACATCGGGCCAACTTTGGCTCTTGCCTGTCTGATCCGCGGTAAGAGTCTCGCGTCTTGCGTTTACACGTACAGTGGTCGTGCAATCGGAGCGAGCGAAACGCCGGAAAATAGGAAAATTGCACGCGAACGCATCGACCACGGGAAAGCGGCAAGAAGAAAACGACGAATAAACGCTCCCACCGCGTGTCTCCGCTCGTCAATCAACTCTCTTCAGCGCATTGATAGGGGAGTAAGAAACAGAAGGAAGTTCGCTAAAGCGTAATTTGCAGATAATGGTACTCTCGCTTCGGTTTTTCCTCAGGTTCCCACGTAAATTCACGAAACGTTGTGAAATTTGTGATTAAGGAGGCAAAACATTCCGAGTCACGGAAAACTAGCAGAATTCGTGAATTTTTTGAAGTAGTTTACTAGTTCGAAAAGTTGCAATTTTCTGCAGATGTACAATTATAATTTCCAACTTTGTATCTCAATCTTTTTTTTTTTTTTCTTAATATTACAAGATTGTTTACGAACTTGAACCTACATTTTCATTTGAAAATCAATAGTTATGTTTCACTTTAGACACACACAAGAACGATTCACGTTCTAAAAGTGACGTGTAATATCCCTTTTCAAAGATTGAAAGAAAACGTAAAGCTAAAGAGTCGCGTTTGTACGTTTCAAAAGCTCTCGTTTCAATGATTGCCAGTGGGAAAAAAATTTCAAAGGATTCCAAGTGTTACGATCATCGCTACGCGAAACTACGACACGTGACGAAACTATCCTGCGTTGACGTCGATCGGCGAATGAATTTTTCAACGCTCGCTGCGCAACGCGCACCCCCTTTTATCGATGTTATTACGAAACGTAAAGCGAGAGCAGCGTCGACACGACTGACTTCCGTCTCTGATCGGCCACTTTACCCCACGCAAAAGCCACAGACCGACAGCTTCGACAGAGAGAGAGAGAAAATATTAAGAATATTTATACGCCTAACTGTCCCAAAGTATTCACCGGCTGGCGTCGGTTGCATCGGAGATCTGTCAGCGGGCCGCGAGTCCGAACGGACGAGAAAACAGGTGTTTTCGAAGACAGTCTCTCGTTCGGAACGGCGGACACCTGCAGAACATTTCCAGCTAATAATAGAATCAGCGAGAGCGAGAGTGCGCGAATCGGTGGCGTTCACGCGGCTCCGGGGAAAAATTCAATTGGGAATTTCGCGGCGAACGACGAGGCGCGTGCGCCGGTGTCGAGCCTCGAGCCGGCCGTGGGCCACCGGATCTCGCGGTGGTTGTCGTGCACGTTGCCGCCCGTTCGGGAGATCTCGTTCGTCCGCGGAAGGTGCATCCGCGTAAAGCCGCGCGAAAGATCGTCGCGAAAGTGGGTCGAAGTAGGAGCGCCGTCGGTCGAAATTAGGTTCTAGACCATCCCTAGACGAACTGGGTCAGCGGCACACGCGCAGCGTGATCGAGAGGCGAACAGCCGCGAAACTGTGCCCTCGAATCGCCGAAATCGTCACCGCCCGCCCCTTTCGCGGTTATCTCTGCGCGCAAATCCAGGCAAACGCGAGCTCCGAAAATCCAGCCGAGCCAAACCCAACCGAATCGAATCGTACTCGACCGAGTGAGGGAGAGAAAAACGCGCACGTTTCCTACTTCGATTCGGCGATTTCGCGAATTACAAGGAAAGTTTCCCCATACGCTTTTTTGCCTCGCTTTGTTGTTTCTTTCCGTTAATTGTAACGCGCTGGCCACGAACCACGCGCTCTGTTACATAAACTCGCCAACCAGGGTTCCATAACGTAATCCAAGAATAAATCGTTGTCCAACAAGTAACGACTAACGCTCTCGTATCTCTCTCTCACACACCGTCCGTCTACCTACCCAACTGACAATACCTATCCATCTATTTTCTTCGTTTCAATAAAGTTGGCCGATCGATTGAGAAAAGTGCGGCAACGAGACAAACGTGACGCCGTAAAGCGACGTAAACTTCGACGATGAACGCCAGGCTACTACTCAACAACAAAACCCACCGATATTTAACCGGCGAACGTGCACGCACAGACGTAAATACACAGGCACGGTGGTGTAGGGAGGGGGGGGACACGACCAACGAGAGACGAAATGCCAAGCTTTTTCATGCATCGAGCCGTGTTTGCCTTTCAAGAAACGACGCCTCTCGGAGAACAATGCTCGAATATCTCGATGATCGTGAACCGTAAAAGCACTCGTAAAAGCACAAACTTAAAAAGCCGATAAAGATGATCGATACCCGCGATACATCGCGTTCGAACGCGTGTTACGTGTATAACGTTCCGTGAACAACGTCCGATCGAATCGATCGCCGTTGATGCAACATCGACTTTCACGTCTCTTCTTTCACTGGACTCGCGAAACGGTTCAAAACTAACGAATGAAATCGCGGAATAACGAATCTAAATTGTCCGAGCTTATTTACCGATGTAGACGCGGTGATTCGCCAGTGGTCCGACGACGACATCGATAATTTGATTCGACTCGACTCGGAGAAAGGTCGACAGCATCGAACAGCGTGAGTAATCCGTGGCAAAAGGAGCGAGAGGTATCTCGGACCCTCAGGTAAAAATATATTTCGATTAAATCTGTGCAACGCGTATACGCGTATACGCGTATGTACGTTGCGGGAGAGACACAAGCGTTGGCAATTGCACGCACGTAAATCTATTTTTCGTAGCTACGCGTACATCTGCCGCGTTCCAGCCAATTTTTGAGATAGAAACAACAACAACATGTGTATGTATCCTCGGCACCGGGATAACGCGTATCAACGAGGAACGCGGTATTCATCGGTCGAGGCGTGCTCGTGACAGACGCGAACGAGCGAAATGTAGGGTTAGGTCACCGGACGCGGACGCGGACGCGGACGCGAGCGCGAGCACGAGGCGCGTGAACGAGCGAGGAAACACGAGTGATATGGGAGCCCCGGACAGTCAAAAGAGGGAGCGAAACCTTTTCCGAGTTAAGAGCCAAATCGGAGCAGACACCACGATAGACAGAGGGAGAAAGAAAAAAAGGGGGGATGGGGGGAGACAAGGTTCTCGCGACGTGGTCCGCCGGTAACTCCTTCCTCTCTCGAGCCTGATTCTTTTGATACTTACCACCGTTACCACGAGCGTGCATACAAGCGAGCGATCGTACATTGGACACGGCGCGCGCGAACGCAATTACATACGGCACGTACGACGCGACACACGCGCATTCATACACGCCAGTCATACGAACGAAACCCACACCCACTTGTACTGCCAGGAAGGACGCAACACGGGGATATATCACCAGTCCGTTGAGATACGTACGCGTCGAGAGATGCATATAACGCGCGTACGGGTACGAAAACGGCACGCGTTTATCTAAGGTAAAGTTTCAGCGTCGAAGTCGGAAGGTGGAACGACGAAGACAGCGGTGGAAGCGGCGGTGGCGGCGGTGGCAACGGTGGTAGCAGCACCAGCGGCAGTAGCAGCACCAGCGATTTAAGCTTGGTCCGCCACATGCAACGAATCTCCGATCGGTGATCGGCGACGAATACGAGAAGAAATTCTCCCGGGGAACGATGGTGATCGAGCACCTCGGAGGCCGCGCATCGGTACTCGCTGATGTACGAACGTGTGAGTGAGCGCTCTGCTCGCTCGCGCGCGCACACACTTGCTCGTTATTTTTCCTTCGTCTCTCTCTTTCTCTCTCTCTCTCTCTCTCTCTCCTTTTCTCTTTTCCTCTATTTTTCTCTTGTTCCTTTCCACTTTTTCTTTGCTCTTCTCTTCTTTCCTTTTCTTTCTCTGTGAACGACGTTCCCTCTCGTTTGCTCCTCTTGCCACTACGCCTCCTTTCCGGTCTTTCTCTTGTTCACACACACTCACTCTTTCTCTCTCTCTCTCTCTCTTTCTCACTCTATCTCTCTCGCGTGCGCGTATACTCTTTCACTCGCTCGTTCTCTGTCACTCTCTTTGAGTGTCCGTCAGTAACCTAGAAAGCGGTGGCGGCGGCCATTCAGGATTACGGGACTCCGTCCGTACGTCCGCCTTGTCCAACCGATCGACCGAGGGGACGAGATTACAACCTACGTCTCGTCACAACCACGAAATATCTCAATGTTTGAAATCCGACTTCGACTGGTTCGATGAATTTCACGCCGCGAACGCACCAACGCACAATATCCCGTTTTTCGACGTCCGACAATACAACCACAACCGCGACCGCGACCGCGATCGCGACGGCGACCGCGACGGCGATCGCGACGGCGACCGCGACGGCGACGACGACGGCGACGACGACGGCAATGACGACAACGGCAATGACGACGACGACGACGACTACGACGACGACGACGATGACGACGACGGCGACGGCGACGACGACGGCGACGATCACGACGGCGACGACCACGACGGCGACGACCACGACGGCGATGACCACGACGGCGACGGCGACGATGAAGACGAAGAAGATGAAGAAGACGATGAAGACGATGAAGACGATGAAGACGATGACGACGGCGACGACGGTTCCTTTCCTAGCAGTGAGACGAAAATGCAACCTCGACGCCGCGATTGATATTAGAATCGTGGAAACTGTCCACAGAAATGACACTGTACTCCTTGGGACTCGAGCACTACTCACTAGCCGCGATCTTGGTCGAGAGAACGCACCTTCGCCACGACAGATCGGCAAGCAAGAGCACTACGGAACTATGGGTGTGCTTCTTTTGCCAGCGTTCTTACGTTCCGATCGCCGGAATGTAAATCAAAACCGTGCGACCCTTTGATCGAGCGGCTTCAATACAAGAGATATTTACCCATTTGTGACAGATTTTCCGTACGAGACGCACCACATTAACGACCGTCCCCCACCTATTACCACATACAGACATTACCACACTTCGATTTTTCAAGATGGCGACGCACCGTCGTCGGGTCGAAACACGATGCGGATAGGCCGTAAAGTCGTGGCGCTGCGATCGCGCTGATCACCGACGCTACGCGGCGACGAACGACGACACGTTTGCCCGCCAATTTTCGAATCGCCTTACATCGGCTAATCAACGTAGCTACGAGCTATCGCGATTCCCGAATTTCTTTCGAAACGGAGGAGATGATTCTAGGAAAAATATCTCGCTTTCATATTTGTTTTCTACGAATATTATTCGACGAATGTACACTGATACAGTTTAGCTTTACTCGAGTTTCGAGTTTCACCTCGAAACGGTTCCCCCGGCTAGAAAGTGATCTAATCGATAGCAAAATATTTCTGTAACAATTCCTCGTATATGTCTTTGTCGGTTTTTAAGAACAGACAAAAGATTACTCTGTCCACCTGCAATTTCAAACGGAGGCCAATCAATATCCTGACGTGTCGTGTTAAACCACGATGAACGAAAAATAAAATCTTACACTGTCTTTGTTATCGAGTAGGAACTTCTTGACCGTTGATAAAGCCACTTTGGCCGCTGGTCTTTGCGGATATCCGTATATACCTGTAGATATGCACGGGAAAGCAATTGTGCGCAACTGATTTTCTTTGGCGACAGTCAAACTGTTCTCGTAACACTCTTTCAACTTTTCTGGCTTTTCCCCTTGCGGGCCGACTGTATGAATGACATCTAAAAACATTACACTCGTAATAAGAATGGCCACCTTTGACCATGTTTGTTATACTAACGCTTCGCAGGTAGCATGTAACCCCCGGTTATTTTTGCTTCGCCGACACGGCATCCTCCCAAAGTGGCACACTCTTTCTTTAAATTTGGCCCAGCAGCTTTGTGAATAGCTCCGTCAACTAGGAAACAGATTTTACATCTTTTAACATACCGGACTAGACTTTTCTTTCCCTTAATTTCTACTTGTAGTACCTCCGCCACCGCCAAGGAGACTCGAATTTGCTGCATTGACGATCGCGTCTATTTCAAGGGAGGTGATGTCTCCTTGCCATATCGAGATTTTCTTGGCCAGTTCCTCACCGACTTTCTCACCTTTCTCGAGGTTCATTATGCCGATATTTCCTTTGTTTTTCGTCCAATATTCCACCCATGTCGGAATTTGGTCCAACGTGATCACGCTTCCCTTGTAGTATTTTCTTTTCTCTTCTAGCGGCATGGTCAAGAATTTCTCTGTTCAAACAGAGGCAGATGATGATGTGACGTTTTACTTTGTCTAACGTTTCTACTAACAGAACCGGTCGCAGTGACCTTGCTTCTTGCTACTTTTAAACGGTGCAATGTCTACACCACGTCCAACGTTTGCTATCGTATCGAGGGGTCGAAACTACAAACATTTACGTAACTACCGAAATAAACAAAATGATGGTGTGTGCTCTTACGTTTCTCAACCTCGAACGACATCTTCGCTTCAGGGTGATTGACAGACGCAGCGGAACTCTTTCGAACGAGGAAATTCTCAACTATGGATCGTACAACGGCGGTAACTGCGAAACGATCGACGACGTTCGCCTGCAAATCAGAAATAATTCTCTTCTCACTACGCAGTTCACTCGGCCCTTGACATCCCCTCGTCTCTTACTCTGAGAGTCAACATAGTCTTCCGCTCGGAAAAATCGTTAACAACCTTTGTCAATCATCAATCTCTACTTCCGCAAGACGAGACGTTCAAATTCGAACCTTTTCACCTTTTCGTAACGAACTCGAGTTTACTCACGGAGGCTAAACTATGCCAAAGCCTTGTTTTGTTTCTGTCTCTCAGCTGCGATCGTGCCCGGTGAAAAACGAACTTAGGGAGAATCGTCGTTGCCGCAAACGAAGCCTCGATGTAGACATCTAGTGGAAGGCGGTGCAAACGTATCTGTGCTTATGCAATGCGGATGCGCCATCTACTCCGAGTATCGAATAGTACTGTATTTAAATTAGCGCTGACCGTTCGTATTTACGTGCAAGATTCATTTGTCCTTTCACGTTGCAGCTTTATGCTAATGCAAATTCTCTCGCTTACCATTTTTTCCCCTTTTCCGTAACACGCACTGTATAATTTGTTTCCTTACTTTTTTACTAATTATCCAAAATCAAGCGTGCATTAAATCATACGATGAAATTCGTGTTGGCGTTTCCTATAATAGATGGTGACACGTATCGTATCACAGCGCGGCTATAGTTCAAAGTGCATAAAGTATTTGGATATCGATTTATTGGCTTTGGATGAAATTTTAATTATGCAATCATTTAATCAACGAAAGCTAGAGGTATGATCAACGTCATTTCCGCGATTTCTACTCGAAAGTCGTGGTAGCTTGTGTATCGACTGATGAAACAAGGTTGTAAGTTTTTCGTTCTATTTCTAGGTCAAGCGTAACATTCATATATTAAAAAGTTCGAGCCAACAACAACGACACGATCTTTAAAATTGAAAGGCTCGAAGTTTAAATGCAGCGCTCCTATGTACGAGGGTGATTGCATACCTAGGTATTTACTTTATCTTACGTATCTCCTTTACGTTACGAGCCGTAAATAAAATCGCAAGTTCGTTCTTACTGGAATAATAATAACATACCACTTCAACTATCCGATGGAACACGAAAATCATGACCTTGAACATCGACTATCGATCGATCATACCATTCATCGTGGTTCCATTCATTGCAGATATGAATCATTATAAAGTCAAAGTAACGTGTATACTTAAAATACATAAAATTGATGAACAACGGTGACGACGACGTCGACGCCGACGCCGACGCCGACGCCGACGCCGACGCCGACGCCGACGCCGACGCCGACGCCAACGCCGACGCCAACGCCAACGCAAACATTTCAACGTCATCAGCAACGCCACCCCGAAGAGAAACACCGAACGAATCGTATTCCTGTTCCGCTTTTGCACGTTTATGTGTATGAGGAGGAGCTTCGTAGCGCATGCTGAAGCTTCAATTATCGATCCAGATGCGCCTGAGCTTTCGCGTCCGGCACACAAGCTCCGCGTACTTGGTCTAGGTGAAATCGTCTTATATATCGCGCGGTCGACACAACCAAGCCCAGATCAAACAGATATTCGTCTCGCATTTATCGCCGTACACGGAGTACACGCAAGGGGGAAAGGATGCCGCGTCGTATGGATAACACCAAAACGATATTTGTATTCTGTGAGTTTGATTAATTCGTATTTGGTGTCGATTCTTATAACGAGAGACGATTGTGCGCGTTCAGTCTCTGTCTGTTTGATCAGATCCAACCGATCTGATCGCGTCGATTAACCACCGACTTGTCGTGCTTGATTAACTGTTATCAAGTTGCCTCGCTGTGCTTTCATCTCGTTTGCAACGTTACGTGTCGTGGAATCTAAGGATTTTGCAATAGCTGGAATGACATCGTGTCAATTTCGGAATTTTGCTGAAATTTTCACGGAATTAGGATAATTCAATTTGACAGTGTTACTTGGTAGCGTTGTATTGCATCTTCCTTTCGATTCTCAACTTGTAACGAATTTGTACGAATTACTCCAGTACGAGCTAAACTCTCAAAGGATTAATTCGTTTTGTCGAGAAATAAGATTCCAACGTGGTACAAAGATGAAAGAAGAACGTCTTACTAGATGTTGCATGCGATAAGTCGTAAGGTCAATCTTGAATCATTCGTCGAAAGGGGGGTAAAAAATTTTTCAATGGAGAAGTCATCGACGCGCGCACTCTCTTGGGGAGGATAGTGGCGAAAAGTTACGATCAAGAGACCTAGCTCACCCCGTAACAAACGACCTTTTCTGCAGGGTGTGTCTTGAGTACGGCGTTCAGCGTGCCTAGCTCGTCATCGACGCCGCCGCCGCAAAAATTAGAGGAGGAACTGTACACGACGCGTCGAACACCGAAAGTCCTTATCGACTTACCTGGCTACAAGTCCAAGTCCAGAACCTCGGCATCTCAGGTTTTGGTAAGAACACTGCCCTGAAATAAATACGTAATCGTTAATCATTCGAACGTTGTGAATGTTTATTTTACTTTATTTTGGAAAAATACGTGCATCTATTCATATTTTTATGAATGACGAGATACATACATGCAAGAACAATTATTTAATTATTTAAATGAATTCTCGATACGTATTTTTGTCACTCGTCGATTTAAACGTTCCAAGATGACTAACTAAAATTCTTTTTATTCATTCCGCTCAAATAATGTTGACCTTTATCTATTGTAGCAAGTTTGTATGATGACAAAATTGACCTTTTAATGGGGAATAACCCTTGACTCATTGGTGTCCTTAACTATTCAAGAACGACGTGTCTCTTTTACAATTTCCATGCGAATTATTTCATCAGTACTAAATTTCACATAATTGTATATAAACAAAATCAACACGTGATCGTTATTATTGAATTTTGTGAAAATGATCAAAAAGTCTAAATTTCTAAATGACTACGAGTTGACTTTGAAAGATTAATAGGTCTTTCTACAAATTTCACATTTTGTTTTTTTCCTTCATAGAGTTAACAGCGAGTTACAATTATAGCTAATATGTTAGGTTAATTTTTATTTTTTCATATTTTCTATAAGTAAAATGTATCCTCACTCTTTGTTCTCTGTAATACTACTGCACAATCATTCGTGTATTTTTATCTTTATTTTTGTATAGAATTAGGTTTTCACTTGTGTGATTGTGGCAATAAATTAAATTAAATTATCATTCGTCATTTATGAACAAAACCACGCAGAAAAGCTTAAAGATATAACCGATTTTATCAGTGCTCGTCATCATTTCGGTCATCATCCGCGATTAAACTAATCGATTATATATCAGTGGACGCGGCGCAAATTTAATTTGATTCGAAATTACGAGCAATAACTTCTTCTTCTTCTTCTTCTTCTTCTTTTTTAAATAAATAGTTCATTAAGTATAACCTGTTGCTTTTCCCGTGTACTTTTCACGAATTACATACATGTTCGATCATGCTACAATATTCCTCGATAATTTAGTAATTCGATTCGTAATTTTCAAAAATTAAATGAACGAATAAAAGCACCGTGATATGCTGAAACTATACATGGATCGTGGTCACGGATTTTCACGCATTATATTTTAAAGCGTATAATAAATCGTACAAAATGTAAAAAAAAATATGCACATAAAATATTCGAAATACAGTTGTGACATTTAATAGATATGCAAAAAAAATATTTATGAAATATTTATCTATTTTTTAAATTTATCTTCTCAAAAATATGAATGTTTTAAAAATCTATTGCTGGAATGAAATCTAAAAGTATCAAAATGCGCACAATGCACGTAATATGCAAGAAAATATTCAAAGCGTTACACTCATTATTGTATTTAGTCAGTGAAATGAACTTTTACTTAGACTTCGCTTGTTCGATTGCGTTCTTAAAAATATAAAAATGCAGAAAAACTCGCAATCTACATTTATCTGAGAGGGCATTCGTTTTATTTCGGTTAACCAACCGAAGACGATTTTATTTAATTAATTAAAGGTAATGTTTAAACCGCTTAAACCCTTTGCTGAATAATTCTTTAAACATCGATGCGTTTTAAAGCCGGTTGGGAACTTGAACGAAGCAAAAAGTACCACTACGATGACTTCGGAGTCAACGACGACACACAGATCATTCTCCACGGAGCAGCCTCTTTATCGTTTGGACGGCAGCAATGGACAAGCTTGTATTCTTTTGCAAGTAGACGCCCTGATCACGGTGAAATATCGAACGAAAACTGGAGACGACGATGTAAGTCTAGCGTGGGAAATAACGTAAGAAAAACTATCGAGAAAAGAATAGCATCGAGTATGTTATTTCTTTTTTTTTTTTTTTTCAGGAGGCGAATATCTACGTGCCGACTTATGCCACCGTGACCGGGAATTGCGATAACCAAAATACGGTGACGATGTCGCTTAAGTGGGACGCATTCGTACTATCGTGGAGCTTCGCAAAGGTAGACAATACGTAGCATGCTACTCCATCAGATTCTTTTTATTACAGTTCTATTTTCTACTCTTGAGGGTTTTTTGTTAGTTAGAGCACAAGTCGGTAATCTCTTCATTAAAAAAGGTCATCACGAGTGATTAATTTATAAAAAAAAGGCACTAATCACGAAATTATTAAACTCGAAGGATTAATGCGATACTTGACATTTATTTGATTTATTTCTGAGTTGGAGTTTGCCGAGGCCGTCTAGCGATTTTTATCAAGATCTTCGTAACATTCTGAATAATCACCATCGAAATGGTGATCGTAACTTGACGTGCAATAAATATGCTTTGATATTATTTTAGTGGAAATATCATATTTCAAAGAGTTGTATTTTTGGGGCGTTAAACTAGTAAAAGCGTTGTCACGCAATTCAATTTCCCTTCTCTTTCCCGTGCACATGTACGTAATTTACGACACACTTTGTTCCTAGAAACGGCTGAGGTCACGAATGTTGGCGTTACCGTGAAATTATTCTCTTTCTTTCTTTCCTTTCTCCCTCTTTTTCTACAAATCGATAGCTAACTCGACCAGCCCTTCTTCCTTCTTTCTATATTTTTTTACTGTTTCGCTATCATTTTACTGTTATATCAATCACGATCATCTTTTCCGTATCGACCAAAAAAACTCATCGTCAATTTTGACAAATCGTCGTGCAGATGGTTGGTAGTGATTTCGTGAATTCGAAGACGACGTCGAATTAATGAAAGAAAAAATCCATTTTCCTTTCTTCAGACACCCGGTGGTGAACGATGGTACGTGGAGAAGATCGAGCTGACATATAACTCCAGCGACCGACACTTTGTGAATATCGATCAACCGAGTAAGTTCGATTCGAATGCAAGTCGCACGAGACACTCGTTTTACCAACGAGGTAATCTCGAGTCGTGTTCTGTTTCCAGATAAAACAATCAGGTTGAGCACCGGACAAAAGCACAGCCCCATGTTGTTCCCGACACCGGTTGGAAAGTCGTACGCCTGTAACGAAGAGACGGAAGTTCCCTTGACCGATGGAAAAAATCACGCTGTCGTGCTTCTCAGGTATGTAAATGAACGGCGATATCCAATGAACGTGAAAACTAATTTTAAATATCTCTCCCTTTAAGTATCTTAATATATTTATACCGTCTCTATAATTTATATATAGATCACTCGATGCGAGAGTAGTCTATCCTTTTGTCTATTTTCTGTGCAATTTCGAAAGCTAAAACTTTACTCCGTGGCACAAAGTACACTTAACTTTAACGTAAAAGCGATGCAACGTTCTTTGATGTTATTGAATTTCACAGAACTTTCACTTCTTCCCTCGTTGTTAGTTTTTTACTCGAACGTTTACATATTTATTACATTAAAAACGGCTTATATACCTCCGTATATCCTGCGTAACGTGTTACAGAATCGTATTGATAATTTCGTGTGTTAGTAGGCGGAAAAGCATTTAAATTCAAAGTGCAATGTGAAATTAGGTTAAATTCGTTCATTGAAACTATTCGGAATTTGGCCCACACCTGTCCACAGCCTGATTAAGCTCGCGACGTAACGCTACGTAAATGACGACCAGCGAATAAACGAACGTGCTAAAAATTTCAGAGACATGAAACTGCAGCCGTTTAAATTCAAGAACAACGAGTTTGCCGCCGAGTTCTCGTGCACGTCGTTGAGCGCGCGCGGATTTCGAGACGAAACAGCGCCTGTCGCGGTTGGTTCCACGTTGGCTGCCGCCGTTCTCCTCACCATCACCGGCTACGCGGCCTATCGCTACTTCAAGGTGAAGAAAGTCAAGTACGACACGATGGAGTAAACCACCTTCCCCTGGGAAACGCTGCCTAAGACGATGCAACGCTCAGAGAACGGCCAGTCTTTTCTACGAGATGCTCTTCTCTGGCGGTCGCGCAGTCGTCGCTGACGTCAACGCGACGGACGTCTCTCTCGTGTCCTCGATCCTTGTACAACACCATCGAAGCAAGCGTTCCTTCTAGAATCCGAAGCAACATTCGCTTGAAATTCGCCCTATGATAGAAACCGTTTGTGATCAGTTAGTTTATACACGAGTACATGATCGAATTGTCCTAGTCGAGAAGTCGAGGTCTTTAGTCGAGAAGAGAAGAGAGTTCCGATTGTCGACGCGACGCCTCTTGAAGAAATTGTTTCGGTTTATCGTACCGATCAGACCGATCGCAAACGGCCGCAACTTGATCAGGACACGCCAAAAGCAACCAAGCGAGTACGTATTGCAGGTATTACGAAACAAACCGTGTTCGCAAGCTCTGATGGTTGTATCGATGGATCTTCGATTGTCAGTACAGTGGCATCAGTACACTGATTTGACATCGTTCATCGTCCATCGTCCATCGTATAACGGAACACTCGGAGGATGGAAGCTTCGCGAGAAACAGCACCACTTTCTTCCTCTAATAAATCTTGTATACTCGACTAAAGTATTTCTATCGTGTTTCGTACTTTTTATCGGTAGCTAGTTGCAACGCGAGAAATATCGTACGCGTAGTTCGTAGCGTGTAAGCGGACTAATCCTTTTTGCGTTCGCGATGCTTGTTTGCGCGCGTTTGCGCGTGTTTGAGTTGACGCCGTTTGCTTCCGATCGTTTGCGAATTCTCTCTCGCTTCGCTTCGTCTTTTTCTTTTCTTTTTTTTTTCATTACGAAACGACGAGTTGCCCAAAAGCGTCCTCCATCTCCTCGTCGTGGAGAGGAAGCCCTGAATCGGCAGCTAAGAGTACTCTTTAGACTCGTTGGAGAAACGAATAGCATAAAAAAGAAAAGAAACACGAGCACGATTCCATCTCGGCGGCGATACACAGATCATTCAGGCTAGTTTAAGCTCTCATGATTCCTTCCGTTTCTCAGATAATGTACATAGTATCATATCCAACGACCGCAAGTTGCCGCGAGCGTGTCGTGTCGCAAACAACAAGACTCAAGTCACCGATATCCACTGTTCGAACGATCGAACAAACTCGTTGATAGATTCTACGCTGCGCGAGAATTAAAAATTCCCTCACAAAGAATAACCGGTCGAAGTGAAACAGCGATACGATTTATTGCAAATTATTCGTGGATCGAGGTGTGGTATCTGCATTTTATATGTGTGACGATCGCTAGGTTAGATCGTTTCATTTTTATCTTCTAACTCTCGATGTAACATATCGTGTAAATACGTTAGAGGACGCGATCGAGCAAGCTCGCTTTTTCGCTCGCGAGAAGCGAAAGGCTCTGTCGGTGGTACGCGACGGACGATTACTTATACACATACATATCATTTGTCTTCTCCAGTCTGTTTATCTCCTTAGCATTTCCCCTCCGTTTTCTGTTTCGTTCGCGAAACAAAACCGCGACGCGTTCCGCGAGCTTTAACGATCGCGTCGTGTTTTGAACTACCTTTAACAACATGTCGCGAATTCGTCACTCTAGAGCCAATGGATAGCCCATTGTCGCGTAAGTGCATATCTTGACGCGTAAATTTGTCCTGAGGATGGTCGAACGAAGGATCGTCGTCGATCTTCAATCGCGTTGCGACGATTTCGCGCAGGTACGAACGAGAAGGCGAAAGGAGACGAAGCTCGAGGAAATAATACAACATACCGGAAGAATGGCCAGAGGTTTAGTACTTGATATCGTAATTTCTGAACGGAAGTCGATGTTCCAACGTCCTCTCCAAATTCCTCTAGTGTCGTTGGAGTTGTCCCACTAAAATACTAAACTACAGGGAAATACAATGTATCGAGTCGAAAAGAAGGAAGGAAGAACGGTTAGTCGGAAAAGTAACGTCGTACCTAACCGTAATTCGCACGCGTGCGTGTATATTCACGCGCGTTTCCAGCAGGAATAAACTTACAATTAGGGATATGTGCGTAACACGAACCTCTGTCTTCCAAGCGTGTATTAAAGTTGAACTTGCGTGTGTATATACATACATGTATACGTACATACACACGGACATGTGTACATTTATATTATACACACGTATTGCACGTATAATATATACAAATATATATATATATATGCATATACTAATGGATATGTACACACGTATATTATATACACTGCATACGTACACACACACGTACACACAGACACACTGAAAATCTATTTGGAGAACAAGAGAGAAAGAGAGAGAGAGAGAGAGAGAGAGAGAATGAGAGGAGGAGATATTACGGATATCGTATGTCTCACTTCAGCATGTCTATAACAGAAATGACGTGATAGCGGTCGATTCGCGATGTTACGTCGGCAGAACGGAAGGAACGTGTTTCTTTTTACGCATTTCCAGACGTTCGGAATCGGCGCGCACCGTGGAATCGAGAAATATATCGACTCTCTGTAGGATGATGGCGTGCAATGTCCGTTTGAATATGAATTTCGATACGATACAAATACCTAGGAACGTGATATCGCCGGTTATCGGCGACACGCAGAAAATATGGTCTAGATGTAATTATAAAAATGTATTTTTGTGCTAAAAGTCAATCTTATTATAAACATTATCAATAGGTAGCGGTTGATCGAAGTTCGGCAGTTCGATACTTGCGACTTTCAAAGACTCCCGCCGTTGTGAGGCGTTAGCCAACTGTCGCCACGTCAGCGAACAATAAAATACACACACACACACACACACACACACACACACACGTTATAATTTACGAGAAGAGAGTAATTAAATAAGCAGGTGAAGATTTCAATGAAAAATTACGCGTGGCCACACTCGGACAGGAAATTGAATCGACTACGAAATGAATATATCAGCTTGACCTATTATACCGCGGATATATCTGCGATCTATTATCCGCGACTTTGAGCCTCGTAAGAATCGATGTAACGCGTGACGCGGAACGACGCGGAACGAAGGAGTTACGTTAGCGCGTGCCGAAGAAAATTGTATGATACCGATAAAAATAAAGGCTGTTATACAAGTTCGTTGCTTGCGTGATCGATTGACCCGATATTCGCTGGCGCGATCGGCGACGAGAACCGATTAGGCCACAGAGTGGGGGGGGGGGATTAAAACTTGCACGTGTACCCCGTGTACCCCGTAGGTAAGTACGTAGGTGTAATAGCAGATGCGCGTTGGACGGTGAGATTCGGCGGGAAGAGGAAGGAGGGAAATCGAGCGACATAATAATTTCGGGTGGTGGTCTGTGGAGAAGGGCGTGAAAAGTACAGTCAAGCCCGCGTCGAACGGGCAATCCCCCCGGGGGGCTTTGCGCAACACGGCGCACAGTTGTCGATACAGTTCATTGTCGCGATGTCCATTGAAATCTCCGCGACAATGGGTGGAACAGGCCGATCGTATTGTCGTCCGCGTGCATCTCTCCAGTCCCTGGCTGGCTGACTGACTGGCCGACTCCATCTTTTGGAAAGATCGAGCCCCGAGTAAGGAAAGATTACGTCCGTTAATCTCCCCTGATCTTACGTTGGCTGTTACCTTCTCTCTTCGTCGATCGTTAGTATTCTTCTCGAAACGAAATCGAAACGAAATCGAAAATCGTTTGCGGAGAATGACGTAACAACACGTAACGACGTAACAACGACACGTCGCGAGACACCGGGAGAGATCTCGTCAGGATGTAAAAGGGGCAAGTTGGCAAGATAATTGAGCGTAATTGGTCAGGTTTGATGACAGATGCGACCCTGGCTGCGGGGGAGTGGGGGGGGGGGGCTAGGGGGTTTCGAGGCACAAGGCGGGAACGGACGAACGAAGAAGGAGGGATATGGATGGGGGACGGGGATGGGGACGGGGATGGTCTATAATTTATAAACTAGGGGCTGTTTTGGGGTAATTGCAGATAACGATGGGGCGGTCCGGATAACAAGCCGACATGGGAGTCACTGGACACCCTGCCACTCCAGCATCCACCGGTAACACCATAACCTTCGTTATATACGGCTATTCATTCTCTCGTGCCGTGTATCGTTCGCATCGCTGTCCAACCATAAGTTACGTCACGCGTGACACCGTCGCGCGAGGGTCCTCTTAATAAATCGCGGCTTTTGCACTTCCGTTTGATGGCGCTGCTTTAATTTTCGTCGCGTTCGCGATTAAAAAGGAACGACTGGAACGAAGAAGCGGAACGATCGTTGGAAAATAATTGGGAAGAGGGGGGGGGGGGGAAGCGCGTTCTCTGTTTAGCGCGCGTGCAAATGAACGAATCTGGATTTCGATGCGTGTACGTAATTTTTGATACATTGGTGTCCACGATATTTCAGTACGATTCGTCTCACTGAAAGGCCCAGAAGCAACTGTTCCTAGTCGGAACAAAACAAATTACAGGCGCTCAGTACCAGACAACGCCACTCCTACTCGAGGTCTACTCCACGCCCCTTCGCGAATCACGTGATCCAAATCAACCAATCGCTAATTTTCGTTGCACCTGAAGATGCCCGATTTTCTGGGTTATCCCCGCTAAAATCACTTTCAACGATAATAAACAAATTTGTTTGAAAACGGAAAATATTAAATAGTACTTTATACAAGAAAGAATAAGCGTCAATTGTCACAATTGACAATTGTATTATGAAATACACGTGCAACTTAAAAATTCATTTGGATTTAAGGTAGCATTTCCTATAAGCGTCAGAAGTATGTCCATTTTCTATGTGATTTTCAACAGAATTACGTGCGTTTCGTCAAGTTCGTCAAACATCTCAATGCACACCAAAAATTAAACCAAGAGATACATTGTCAATTGTTTAGTAACTTTCTCATTGTCAGGTTAAGCTGCAGTGGACGTTTGAAATGTGCTTTGTCGAAAGTTTTTGACGTCAAGGCACTAGCACTCGTAAGAAATCCCCTGTTTATAACCGTATCGTTAGAAAATGTCTTTCCCATTGTACAGGGTCCGTAATTGGATCCGCAAACATATGAATTTCTAATTCTATAATACGGTTTAAGTTTAAAGCAATCCTTGGGAAAACAATCGTGGACATTGTACCTGATATTTGTACAGATTTTCTACGCGCGACTTTAACGGTCGGGCAGGCTTTTCGTTTCCTTTTTAAGGCTTTACCTCACACCTCGCTGAGCGAAATGCGCGTCGTGGTTCGGTTGTTAGGTCGCTGGGAATCCGTTTAGTCCGCAACAAAAAACTACTCGAACTACCTGGCCTTCAGTCTCGCGTGGCTACGAGGCAGAAAAAAAATTGCACCTATATTTTGACAAGCTCCAAAACTCCAAGTGTTTGTGTAAACTGAAGAAACTAATGCCTACCATTATCATCGGATGTCAACTCCAATTAAACGACGCGATAATTATTCTTCGACTACTTTCCAAAATTCGATTTCTTTTTTCTTTTTTTTTAATTTATTCTAAAGTAAAAGGAAAAAAAAAACGATGCAACAACGCGCGTAAGAAAATTTTGCATCCGTCTGCTGTGAAAAAAAAAAAAAAGAAAGGAGACGACGATATTATCGAGCGTCAGCTCTGGAGCAAAAGACTTAACCGTCTTCTCCGAAACGCTGGGCATTCGCGTTTTAATCGGCGGTACACGTGGACAGATCGGGGAGACGCTTCCTGGAGGTGCTATAAATACAACTCTCGGAGGTATGACGCGATAATTACTCGATTCTCACAGCATAGCCAGTTGCTTGGTCGACTCGTCGGTGATAAGCCGATAAAGGGATGGCGCGGCCTTGAAATGTTTGCACGATCAGCGCGAAGAATCGTGGTAACAGCGCGTTTCGTTTTCGTCCCTAATACAACTCGCGTACGTGCACGAGCTCGCGATGCGCCGCGGCACGGTTCAACCTAGACTATCGTCGTGTGTCTCGAAAAGTATCGCGCGACCATCTTCTCGATAATTTCCTCACAAACTGATCGAATGAGATTTAATTGGCTGGACTGCTGTTCTTTCTTCCGTCAGAAGAAAATGTTCAAAAAAACGACGTCGTCGCTGCTCGGTCGTCGTGCGTAAAATTTGCTTAATTCCCCGGGAATAAATCACGAACGCGAAACGAGGGTGTAACCTCTAATTAAATAAATCTTGGTTGCGGTATGGACGATTTCGTCGCTCGATAGCCAGCCCCCGAGAGGAAAAGGGGACAATGATACGCGTACGCACACACACACACACACACACACACACACATACACGAAGGAGAAACGTTGGAGGGCTGGCGACACGCTGCTGGTCGTCCACGTACGTGAACATCTACCCCTATTGGGGTGCTCCGAACCCGACAGATTCGACGATGTAACGCAAACACCAAACTTTCTTCGTTTGTTTCGCGCTTCTTTACTCCCTTTACTTCCTTGCACGATTCTACGCCGTTTCTATCTCGTTTCATCGCTACGTGTTACGTGTTTTATCACGCGAGAACCTCCGACGTCGAACGACACGAGAAGGAATTTTGCGACGCAGGATTTTCAATTCGATGGTCGTAAATGCACACAGGATGTCGCGTATACACACACACACACACACACACACACACACACACACATATATATATATTGTCGGTAGGTAGTTGCATCGAATAGGTACGAGGGTAAAAGATGGCCGGAGAAAGTTTCATCGGATTGGGAGGAGGATGAAGATAGAGGGGCGGAAGGGAGCGGAGAAAGAGAGGGAGAACGCAAGAGGGGAAAGGTTACAGGGAAAGACAGGAACGTGGCGTGAATGGAGGGAGTTCATAATAACATCGAGGGAGCAACAGGGTTCTCTGTGTTCAGATGCTCTTTTCAAGAGTGAGAACCCTCCTCGACGCGCATTCAAGTGTCGCCGCTTTGTAATACCTCTTAATACCGCTCGCTCGTCGACGTTATTAAGGATCCGGAACATATTGTCGACATAACAGCGGCGAAATGCTTGTATGGCGTCAAGCCTTTTATTGTTGGTGCGAGGCGCGGGCGCGGCCGCGGCCACGGACAGGAAGCGGAACCGGGGAGGAGAATTTTTTCGGAAAAATTTGTCGACGAGCTCGAATCGATACTCTCCACCTACTGGAGACCAACGTTTCGACGTTGCGCCGCGTCCAGGATAAACATCTGTCCTTTTTCGTTTTGCGAACGAGAAACGCCAGTTCCGACCTGGTCTTCCAACCGTCTGTCTGTCTGTCTGCTTGTCTGTCTGTCTGTCTCGGCCACCGAAATTTTGAAACGCAAAGAAAAAAAAGAAAAAAAAAAAAAAAAAAGAAGGAAGAAATACCGAGTGTGAGAACGCGTTTCTGGGACTTGGCAGATTTATGCCACGATGCCACGATGCAAGAATCGTACTTTACCTGCAGATAAATCGTGCGAGTCAGCGTAAGACGATTCTAGTTAGAGACCTGCGTCCACCTTTTTTTCCCACAAAACTCACCTGACACAAGCCTCACAGATAAGACGAGGTCGAATATGCCAGGTAGCATATATATTAGGAACGGTTTCACTGAGTACGGCGAGCGACACGTGCCACAACGTCAAATCAAAATACCAAACAGGCGCGAAACACGTTTCAACACGCGAGCCTTGCAAATACATTTCCTGTTTTCTACGGGACGATATAATATGACACAAATTCCTGATCAACGAGCGAAGAATAGGCGAAGCTCTAGACAAAATAATATACCTACGTTTTCGTAGAAAATGACGTACAATGTCAACTTTCAAGAACCAAAATGTAACGTCTGACTTCGTATTGTACTTGCGATTTGTTCACATAAAAATCAGACGAGTGTGCATTTCAACTCTTTGTAATAGTTTGTAACGGTCGTAACAGTTGTATTTTATCAATACGTCATTGCAAAAATATCGAGCAAATAATTTATAACGAGTATATTAGTTGCCTAACCAATCGGAATAAATAGTCGATGAGCATGTCTTTCAACCCTCTACAATGTCACGTAACTTGAAAGTTACCACGCATCCACAATTGTACTTTACACCTATACACCATTTCAAAAACATCGAGTGAATAATTTACAACGATTATTAGTTGTCAAAATTTTCAATCGGAGCAAATAGCTACGATTAACCCTGCGTAATCGAAATTTCGGAAGAGAAGGTTATTAATTAATTGTAACTTAATAGAGAAACATGCCCAATCCATGCTTCATCCAATCGACATATTCTCCGTTACACTAAAAATCGTTCATTCTGTGACCTTTGAGGATTCCCTGAATTAAAAGACATACACGTGTACGTAGGATGAAGACTGCACTAAAAGATTACACACACACACACATATATATATATATATATATATATAAGTATATAGATAATATATTGTACTTACACACATGTATAATAAATGTATTAAAAAATGCGTAATACTGTACTAATAAAAAAAATAGACACATACACATCAAGTAATGCCACGTGCACACGTGTATTAAGAACATCCTTCACAACGTTCTGAAGACGCATTTTACGTGCCACGTGTTGAGTAAACACACTGAAAACCGCAATTTCTCGAACAAAGACGAGAAAGTAAAAAGAGATCGCGCATTTTCCTCTCGCGGACGTTCATTGGAAATCCCCTTTTAATCCGGCGACTGCTTACCGTCGGGTTCGTTTCCCGCGCGACGCGTCTAGCCGATGCACGTTACAGCAGGGACGATGACAGTCCGCCGTTTCGACTACCCTCAAATCACCGAGCGCGCCTAACTAACCGTGTAATCGACAATTTCAGCCTATTAGCACGTCCTGCGTTTGCAGCGCGCGTACCCCCTTGCAAACTACCTCGGCCACGATAGATGGACACAACAAACAAACGCGAAATAACAAACAGCGATTAACGAATTTTCGGTGTCCATCGGCGAGTTCGCCTCGGGATTAAAGTTCAAAGCGTCAAGTAAATTATATTTATCTGTTCGGAGCTTCGGGAAACGCGCGAAAAACGCAGTTATTTAAAATCGTGGACGAGTCTGTGCATTTTTTGGGAAATTTAAGTAAATGTAGAAAATTTACAAAATAGGTATTTGTAAAATATATATCGTGTAAAGTATTAAAAATTTCTGATCTGGATTTGGTTGGAGTCCATTTAGGTCTCCAAGGTCCTACAGATTACGATTAAACATTTTCCGGAGTTTAAAGAATCAGTTGCCTCGCTCGTTAAGTTAATGATCGCTCCCCCCCCCCCCACTCTGACAAATTCCTGCTCATTTATTACACTAACCGTTCAAGCACAGATTTAGTGAAAGCAAAGGCTGAACGAGCATTCGTTTGTTTGATCTAAATCTTTGCTGTAGTCATTTAATTACTATAACGGAGACTGTTGTGTAATTGTTGCAAAAAGTTATACGTGTCCGTTAAAATAAAATAAATTAAATTAAATAAATTAAGAGAGGAAAGTACTTGCATGGACACCCAGTAAATATACATATATGCTCCTTTGCAAAAATAACATTGATACATGAGTAAATACACGTATATACAAGAGAACTAAACTTGAAGAAATAACTTACAATCTAATTATCAGATCAGTGATTTCGCTGGATCCTATCCACGTGTGTGTTGACGAGTTAATTACCTTTACAAAGGATCCAACAAAATTGCCGAACATTTTTCGTCAACTGTGAAACTAACGCTGCGGTGGCGCAGCGGGAATCAGAGAAAAAAACAAGGGAAAGGTGCATGGGGATGAACGACAGGGTGGTTCGGAGCGAGGCTGTTCGGACCAATCGGTCCTTCGAATCTGGAACGCGAATCCATTGACATGGAACCGTGGCATAAAGTGGCCAGTGACACATAAAGAGCATATTTTCTGGTATTAGAAAGGTCTTTCCAACAGCTACCTGTGTTCACGCCTGTTCGCGCTCTCCACCCAAAGAATCTGCCGCGCCGATCTTTCCACCGGCCGTTAATGGGGAAATAACCGACGGATTACGTCGCCTAATCCACTAGCTAACGCGATATCTCATTGTCCCGAGCGGAGCGGGAGGAATCTCGCTATATTTCTTTCTCGCCCCCGAGATTTTCGATCAAAGTCCCTCGTCTCTGTCTCTGCGATTCTAAGAAGCGAGGTCGCGGAGATGCGCAACGTGCGTTTTAAAATTAACAATTTCAGGATTTCCGCGTTTAAGGGGGAAAAATGTAGTCGATCGGTCTCATTTTGTACAGAAATTTTCTGCACTTGCAGTAGCGCGTTCTTGGAGATTTTAACGATCTCTCATAAAAGACTGACGTTCTTCGTTGCTTTACATACATAAATAGATTTTGCAGTCTTTTGTGTATTCATCCCAAAGTGAAAGCTTGTACAAAAGCCCGCGTAACGCAAAAAAAAAATATATATATATATGTATATATAAAGCGTCTAAGAAAGATGTACCAATACCGAGATTCTATTTTCCGAAACGACGTTGTCAAAAGCACGAATTCGCAATCTATTGACACGAATTTTATACCTTGGTCATCGACGGTTTCCAGCGTTAAGTAGATGGGTATCTCGGGATTGGAAGCGGGGGGAAAACCTCGAGCCATCGGCCATTCTCTCGGAAATTCGACGTGCGACCAAGTTCAAAAGGGGAAGGAAAGGCAAAAAGGAGAGTGGAACTTTTTGGAGCCGCGTTCGCTCACCTGCTTAGACGCGTTCGCCGTTCGTGAGACGCGGTAGGTAAGCGCGTACGTACGGATATATAGCTTCTAAAAATAATCGTCGACGATTCTAGTCGTCTCGCTTATACGCGATACACGGCCGCGCGAAGATAGCCGCTATCTCGACGAGCCGGTGTCCGATGTCGGCCACCAACGCGACCGCCGCGTTGCATCGCATCGTGCCGGTACTTTCGACACCCCGCGTGCCCAACTCGCTGCTTATTGTTCGCCGATATTAATTTTACAGACGCTAATACGCGCGCGCATGCAACGACACACGCGTTTGCACGTGGTAATGCGAGATATAAAATATGCGAGTCGAACGGAACGTCGATCAAACGTGGAAATTCATTGACGAACGGAGCAGCCAGATTCCTTTTTTCTCTTTCGTGAAATTCAACCTGTGTGTCGTTTGTTGATACACATGTGTGAAATATACGTTTTATATATATATACACACTAAACTATCTTGCGACGTTTCATCAAGATCAACTTAAATTTTTCTAAATTGAACCCTACATTTTTTTGTCCACCAATCGACGTATTCTTTTATTTTCTATAAAATGGTATTAATTTATTAATCTGTTTGCGTCGAAATGCTATTTTTAAAATGTCTAATTTAATTTTATAAAATCTATGCGTGAAAGATGAGAATGCGTTTCCTTGTCCTTTATGCGTAAATTTTAAAAGTTGAAGTTAAAATCTCCCAAATTATATATAATAGCTTAACAAGTAGATTAATACTTTTTTTTTCTTACAGAAGAAGATGTATCAATTGATGTATTTACAATGTGCTATTTTAAAATACCAAGTTGATCTTGAAATCTCCGAAACACTACCACCTACAAACAACCCGATCTCGTCAAATTACTTTCGTATATTTAACGATTTAACATCATTTAACGTATAACATTACACCGTGCATAAATAATTGCATACCCAACGCAATGCTATCGAAAAGGTGGGTGTGTTATTGTTAATTTTCCGCATTTTATCGTAATCCCTGCTATATCTGCTATATTTAATGTGAAACAAAGAATATAACTTTCATATTCATTTCCAATAACGAATAACTGACGATTCTTCTAAAATCTCAACACTGAACGAATGTATTTAAGATCGTTAATTAACGCGCAAATTAATCATCGGCCATCCTCAATTATTGCTTTCTTCACCTATTTGATATCGCACGATCTGTTACAGAAACTATTACAGAAACATCAAATGAATGATTTTCAGTTGGAAGAAAAGACCACAACTGACTTTCTAAAGGCACAATTTCTATCTATAGCAGGAGAAGATTTTTACGTAAATTTATATTTTTGAAGAGTTATAGTTAAACAACGGGAAATTATTTTACACGCTAAATGTTGCAACTATAGTAGCACTATAGTTTGGATATTTTATACATATATTTTTTGATATTAAGCGCACACGTTGCAATTTCTTATAAATGCGAAATTCCTAGTCTACGTATCAATTGACCATAGCTGTTTACTAAGAAATGTAGCAACTGATTTAGCCATTTACTAGAATAGAGAAGTTTCCAACACCTAAAGTAACATCCCACTTGTAACATTCTGAAGGTTTCCTAAACTAATTGTACGTAAATACGTTACGTGACCAAAAACTACACTAGAAAAGCACGTGTAAGCTTGCATTTACATAATACGCGTGTAATAAAAATAATACGTGCAATACAAAAAACATGTAACGTGCAATATTGAAAACAAAAATCCTTGATTTCTTAATAATACACGTGTACTATCATTTCAATATACATCCAAAGTCACAGGTACGTTTGTATGAAATTCCATTTACTCGATTCGAATTTTAGTCGATACCCGATTAAACGAACTCTTGCCGGTCGAATCCACTTCGGTCTGAACTGCCAAACTGCCGAATCGTGCGAACGAAAAATCATTAATCGAGAGGAGAATCCTGCCCGATGTATGAACTCCGATCGTACAGGTGCGTATGTGCAAACGATTCATCGCCGCCCTTATGCAGATTCGCGTAAACGGAGTTCCAAACCGTACGCGATTTAATAGCGTCTGTACGGGGGACGCGTCTCTTCTTCCATCAGAGCGGTGCTCGCGCGCCACTTAGGAGCGCGTCGTCGCAAAGCCCTCTCTCTCTCCTCTTCGCTCCTCACCGCGCCCCTCTGTGCGCTTTGTTCCACAGGCCGGTTTAGGTGAAACCGTAGAATACTTGACATCGTCGTGGACAGTGGCGGAACGAACGGGTCGGTCGCGAGGCGCCGAGAAAGTTCGAATCAGCGAGAGAGACGCGCGCGCGCAAGCGAGAGAGAGAGAGACAGAGAGAGAGAGAGTCCGGTTTAATTTATCTGGATTTACGGCCGGCAGTGAAGATGCCCGCTCGCAGTCCGCTCTGTCGCTGCTCCGATGAGCTTCGAGGGTCTGAACGAGGACAAACGGAGGATCGTCGAGTCGATTTTGCACAGAGCCATTTTGGAATGCAATTAAACGCGGTACAACGAAATACGACGCTGCTCGGCGCTGTGCTGCTACCAGTGACGGTGCTCCGCTCCGTTCCGCTGCGTTCCGCTTTGCTTCGCCCCCTTCACGTTGTTCACCCTCCCTCCTGGTCCCATCGTAGCGAGCCTTCGCTCGGCCCCCCTCCCGTCCACCCCCATTTCCACTCACCTCTTACTCGCCGAGCTAGGAAATACCTCCGTTTATTCAGGTACGAACTTGCTCTTTGCTCGACCGAGTTCAAAGCTCTCTCTCTCTCTCTCTCTTCGCTCATAGTGTTTCTTCCAAAATCGAAACTACAGGCAATCAACGACGAACGACGAAACAAAACTTTGACGTGTAAATAAACTTTTTCTGACACGTATCGTAGCCGAAAGGGGTGGTGAACGTACGAGGAGAGACGAGAGGAGAAAGAAGGAGCGGAGCGAAAGGAGCGATCGACTCCGTTCGGGGAATCGTTTTGATAAGAAAGCGCACCCCTGTTCCACGGGGGAGCTGCGCCGGGGACAATACAAAGAGGGTACTCGGGGGATGAAGGTGAGAGTGGGAGAAGGAGGATGAGGAAGAGAAAGAGGGGGAGAGAGCAAGCGAGAGAGCGAGAGAGCGAGAGAGCGAGAGAGGGGGGGGGGAGAGGGCGGGAAAATGGCGGCTCGGAGGTCATCCGACACCAAATCGAAGGAGACGCCATCGCAAAGCGCGGCACCGCCCCTATCTATCATCGGTTCTTGCCTCTGCCCGGAGTGTCATCGTTCCGTCTAACTCGCGCGCTTTCCAAATCCGAGTAATTTTCCCCGCAGCCAGATCGAAAATGCGTCTGGCCGATACGCGTTCAACGCGTGCAAATTCTATAATTATGCACGTACGTACACGTATGTTCGTGTTCCATCAGGGAGAAGAGGAGTCGATTTGTCACTCGATGGGTGAAGGCGGCTTAGAGAGTCAGGGACTGGGGTAATTAGTCGGGAAAGGCGGAGCAGATTCAAAGGATTGTTGAGGCGAAGCGGACGAGATCGAGATTTTCTCGGCCGTTGAAAGACGCGCTCGTTTGTGTCACTGCCAGAACATCGGCTTTCATTGATCTACGTAACGCCGACGGTGGCCCGTCAGGCTCGATGCTATTTTCATCCGTTTCCTGCCAACGGACAAGGTCCTGTTATACGATACACAGGTGGTATAAATATATCTAATGCTTTTAACTAACGGTAATTGCACTTTAATTTCAGAGACGCATACCTGTTCCGGGCTTCCGACATCATGTTTACTAATCCTACCTGCAGAATCTGTAGATTTACAAGGCAATTCGTTGGACCTTTTTTTAGAGAGGCTCAGATTTAGGGCTTACTTTTGGGAATACTATTTATTGAAGCAGTCCCGTATTAACTTTTGAACTGCCAAGCCGTGTTAAACGCAAATGAACGAAAAATCATTTCTGTTCTTTCATTTCCTTATATTTCCTTGAAATTTCCATTTGAAAAACTTTTTTCCCCCTAAATTTCCACTTTTTTCCTTCCTTATATAATTTTATAATATAATATAATTATAATTATGATTATAATAATATAATTTTCGCCGGAAGATTTTTTAACGCTAGAACTACCAGCGACTAACGCATAGAATTCCTATTAGAAAGACGTTAAAGTCAAAAGAGATGGAAAAACAATGCAATGTAATATATAAATCGTTTGAACACACTATTTTACGTTCTAAAAAAACTAATAAATAAATAGGTCATTTTGACCACTTTGGTAGTATTAATTTTCAGTATTAATCGGTAGTTCGAGGTCAGCATTCGTTTTCCCGCATTCGTCTCTTTCTTTTTAAACTCAGTCACTTCTACACCTATTTCCCAGCATTTCCCGTGCTTTCGTCTAGGTCGCTCTTACTAACGTTAGCAACGTTAACACGTTGCGTGTAATAATAAATGTCAACGCGATAGGTACATTTAGCAGGCGTGTCTCGTCGCCTGCGATCCAACTCGAATCATGCGAAAAACGCGTGGAGTAATTGTAAGCGAAAATGGATTCGCGCGAGAGGCGAGAGAAAGAAAGACGAAGAACGACAAACGCGCATAAGTAAGTTTCCGTTTGTACGATACACGCGCGTCCTCAAGACGGAGAAAGAAGGACGCGCGGTCGGAGTCGAAGTGACGAGCACGGAAGAAGAGGACAGACCGAGCGAGAGAATCGGTTGCCGATGTTGTTGAAATTAATCGAACGCGAGGCGTGATAGCACCGCGTAGAATCACAACACGGTGTACGGTAACGTTGTCGCGTTCCGTTTCCGGTGTTTGTCGCTCGCCTCCACGTACGTACGATCTGCCGTCTCGCAATTTTCGGGAGAGCGGCGGTGGGTGGGGGCGGTAGTTCGAAAGTTCGAACGGAAACAGAAAGTTGCACGAAATTTACACGGCCGGAGAATTTCAGAAGTTCAGAAACGATTGGACGGAGGAGGGGGGGGGCGATTCGCGTCGGTCGGAGACGTTCACAGGTGACAGCGTAGAGAAGAAGCCGGTTTCCGTGGACACCGAATGGGGTGGCTTCCGGCCGGGGGTAGAAGTTTGCACCGCCCCCGGCGACCTCCAATAGGACGAGCTTGCGCGCTCCCCGGCGACCAATCCCGAGGACCGACTGCGCTCCACTCCTCGTCGTGCGAATGCGCCACGAAAAAACGAAAAAGAAGGCCGACTGGAAGATGAAGAGAGAATGATAGAAAGAGCGAGAGGGAGGGAGAGAAAACGGGAGACCGATAGGCAGAGACTAAGAGAGAAAGCGAGAGAGAGGGCATCTTCCTCCACCAACTGCATCGGCATCGGCATCGGCATCGGTGCGGAGCGATCAGCAGTAGCATTGGCACCACCACGATAGTCGTTCAAGTTGCTGCCACTTACAGCAGATCCGCGTTAACGCGTCTTCACGCGGTCAGATTTACCTCCCCCCGACAGTTTCTCGCCGATCTGATCGACCGACTAATCTCGTCCGTCTGATTTATCATCGAGTGCGAAGTTTCCAACCGTGGCGGCGGATATCGGTGCGGTGCGCAGTGACTGGATCGTTCCTGGCTTCCTCGAGAAAGCAAGATGCGTAGAAAGTACGAAGATCGCAAAGCTCGAAGGGTGCTTCCAACTTCTGGCTTCGATGGAACTGTGCCGCACTAGAGACACGAGTGACGCGCACCCGGCGGCAAGGATTCATGAATGAAGACACGGATGGCGGGGACGTGAATGAAGCGCGGCTCATCGAATAAACGTCGATCGTTCGTGCAGCGAGTGCTTGTTCCCGCGATAAGCTACGTCGGATCGTAGGTACACGTACGGACGTGTGTTTATTCGTCGATCGATAACGCGAGTCGCGAGACGATCGTGCGGTCGCGGCTGGAACGCTCGGACGTCGCGGCGAGCGCGACGAGCGCGACGAGCGCGACGACCGCGACGACCGCGGAGAAACGGAAGAGGAGGCCGCGAAAGCTGCGTGCGACGCGAACGAAGAGAAACGTCGGAGAGATGAGCCTCGAATGATCGGCGAGAAACGGAGTATCGACACCGAGAATGCCCGATAGCTCGGACCAACTGTCGTCGCCGAACAGCGAATGCAACAGTCAGATCGGTGGCATGCACCGGAACGCGTCCACCGGGCAGTTTGACGACTCGTCGATGTCCGGGCTCGCGTTGACGCATCACTCGCATTCCCAAAACCTGACGGCGGCGTCGAACGGCGGCCTTCAGTATCCACAGGAACTGACCACTTGCAGTTCCGCGAATACGTCCGCCAATATCGGAAACATCGGCGGGCTTTCTCTGGGAATTACAGCCAGTAACTATACGCCGGATCAGATATCTTGTATGTGCAAGGCGTTATCGCAGAGACAGGATATCGAGAAGCTTACGAGGTAACTATCGTCCCTTGTTCCGTGCCTTTTTTTTCTCTCTCCTCTTTCCTCCCTCCTCTTTTCTCACTCTGCCTTCTTCTGATTTCTCATCAAGCGTCGACTCGATGCTTGGAGAGGTGCCACGCAACTATCGTCAGCCGGGTCTCTATCTATTTGTCACAAGAATTCACGATCTATTTTTGCGTATAAGTCCCAATTCGCAAACTTTTCTGTTCTTTTCTCCTCTCTTTACCCCTCTCCTTTATCTCATTTTCTTCTTTCTTTTCCGTTTCGATTCGATGCGCGATTTCTCGGAGGATTGCAAACAGTCGTCGTCGACCTCTTCTGTATCACCTGGATCCGCTTTCAAAGAAAAGTCTTTCGTTCTTTTTTTAGGCTTTTTTTGAGAGATTCACGCTCCATCTTTGAAAGCTTCGATCCAGAACCGTGTGCGTTTCTTTCCATAACTTTCTGCTAACGTTAATCGCGGACCAAAGAACTCGTGGTCGACGACGATTGACCAATCCGGTGGCCAATTTGAACGATCTAGGTGGGCAAATTTATCGAAAGTTACGTATTCGTACTAGCGTTTCTATGAATTGAAATTGGAACGAAAATCTGTTTGCTTCCTCTTGCGTGATTTTCCTCGACGATGCGTACAACACCGAGTGATTCGTGCGACTCATTCATTCAATATGAATATGACAACAAATGCAACGTCGTTAGTCAAAAGATGAAGCAGTTAGACGCTCGGTATAGTTTCGAAACGGTGATGTTTCCATTTCGTCCGCCTGGATTTCTCGAATTGGTCGCACGGTACGACGGGTACCGCGAATCTAAAAGAAGGGCACGACGTTGTTTCGATAACAGGCTCTTGTGGTCGTTGCCGCCCGGCGAGTTGCTCCGTCGTGACGAGAACGTGTTGATAGCGAGAGCCACGGTGGCCTTTCATCGCGGCGCTTATCACGAGCTCTACTCCATCCTGGAGAGCCATCCTTTCTCACCCGATCGACACCCGGAGCTGCAGCAGATGTGGTTCAAGTCGCACTACAGCGAGGCGGAGAAGATCCGCGGCAGGCCGCTTGGCGCGGTGGACAAGTACCGGCTACGGAAGAAGTACCCGCTGCCAAAGACCATTTGGGACGGCGAGGAGGTGGTGTACTGCTTCAAGGAACGATCGAGGAACGCGTTGAAGCAATGTTACATGAGGACCAAGTACCCGCTCTCCGAGGAGAAGAAGAACCTGGCGAAGGAGACCGGCCTGACCTTGACGCAGGTGGCCAATTGGTTCAAGAATCGACGGCAAAGGGATCGCACGCCGCAGACGAGACCGTAAGTCAGTCTTCCTTTCTCTGTCAGTCCTCGTTCTTCTCTCGCCTCTCTCAAAGGGGAAATTCTCCTCGTCAGAAAAGTCGCGCAGAGACGCAAGCGTGCCCTGCTCCCGCAACTTTCTTGCATGGATGGCACGTGTGCCAACGGGGGGTCCCCGGCTTTTCCACCGAGCGAGAAGTGTCTCGACATGTGTACAGGATCGTGCGTTTTTCCCTCCTTTTCAAGACGTTGTCCGCTTCCAAGACAATAAATCATTCCCGAAATGGGTCAGGGTAATTATCGGGGTGCGTGCATCTTTGCACAGGAAACAGTCCAAAGCTGACTTACCATTTTCTGTTTCACAGTTTGCAAACGACGATTTGCTCTCTTTTTGGTTGTTTACCGTTACTGAGCATTTTCGCAAGTAACTCAAGTTATTGTGTTTGATTTACAAGCGTCGGATTAGTAGCGTGAAAGTCTTGGAATTCAAAACTATTATTTAAGAAAATGTTTAATTGTTCTTGGAACAATTAAAGTCAAATGTACGTTAAAAGAGAAGAGGGATTAACTCGCTACCTGATAGATGTTCAACAGATCTTTGGAGAAATTTATGTTTCTCTAAGTACATCGATCCTTGTTCAAACATCGATCATTATTCAACGATTTTCATTTAGAAATTGACATTGAAAGTTAATTGAAGAAGAGGATCTATAGTGTCAAATATCGATATATCTTTTTCGTCTTTCACATTAAAATTATCAAAATGATCGAAACGATCAATTTGTAATTTTTGTTGCATACTTTACAGCCACAAAACAGTGTATTTTTACAGATTTAAATGATTTTTCGTGAAATGTATAAAGAAAATGTATACTTTATTATACTATAAAGTTTCTTATTTTTTTTACTTAGCACGGTGGAACCTGAACTTTTACTTTCCGAATATTTGAATACCTGAATGTTACATTACTACAATAAACTGCGGTAATTTGCTGCCAAGTGATGATTTTCCAGACACTAGCAGATATTTTATTTCAGGTCGGAAAATAATTCGTTCGGATAAAGGACTGTTTACTGTGTACATATGTACGTACTCAAGTTTGCAAGTAGAATTTTGTACCGATGAATAACATGTTTAAATCGAATAACAATTAAATGCTAATGATTTCGAGCTCGCAGCTTCAACGAGATTAAAATTAGGCGTCTCTTTTCACAAACTAATCGTTGCGCCCTCTTTAGCGAGAAGGTTGCCGACCTCGTGAACCGATCGCGTCCGTCGTCCTTTAACCCCTGCTCCGATGTTTCGCTTTCTCGTTTCCGTGAAATTCATCCCAGGGAATTTTGCTCGAATTTCGCCGCTGTGTAGATCGCGCGCATATATAATGGATAAGGGTAATAGGAGAGAGAGAGAGAGAGAGAGAAAGAGAGAGAGAGAGAAGAACATTGTTATGGCTACGACGTAGCTCGGTGGTCACGGTCCGGCTTTGGACCGTACGCTGACGCAACATCGTTCGCTTCGATGGGGAAAAAAAAAAAGAGTCCCTCGAAGATTTTTTTTCCAAGGTTTCGTCCATCGCCGTTGGTTTCGTCGTTCTTCGTTCGCGAGACGCGTCGTCGACCGGGGGAAAAATCGTTCTCGATCGCGAAAATTCGCCGTCCGAGCGTTCTCCTTGTTCGGCCCCCTAACTCGGTCCCACTCGAAAAGGAAACGCGACGCCCTATTACCGTTTTATGACGCAGCTTCGGTTACGTCTCTCGTTTCGCCATTGAGCTGTTCGCACTACCAATAGTTTATGTATACATAAAGGCCACGACCGGCCCTCCCGACGCTCACTCCCATTTATCTCGAGCGCGTTTTACTCTCCGACGCTTACTTTTCACCGTTTCCGTCCTGTCATTATTGCGTTTGTCTCGCCAAGATTCCTCGCGAACGCGCGTATCGCCTCATCGGTCATCAGGCGAGTTGTAGGTGGGTTCCGAAAGAAATCGGCTCGATAACGAGAGAAAAGAGAGAGAGAGAGAGAGAGAGAGAGAGAGAGAGAGAAACGCGTTCGGAGGTTCAGACCTTGGAGCGCGACCATAAAAATGCGCGGTTCGTGGCAGGACGGTGAGAGAAGGTCGACGTCGGGGAGGACGGGAACGAAGCGAACGAAGCGAACGAAGCGAACGAAGCGAACGAAGCGAACGAAGTGGCAGGAACCAAGTGGTCAGGGGCGGAGCTGGTTGCACATGGACCACCGTGCGTGCACGTGCGTGTCGCCAACGCCGACGCGAACACGCACACGTATAGAGCTCGCTGTGCGACTAGCCGTGCAAAGATCGCTACGGCGGGGTAGCGCGGCCAGAGGTCAAAGGGAGGAACGTTCGCGCGTGCAAATGGTCAGGGAGCGTTTCTTTCCGGCGACCGCGGAACAATGCGCAGCGAACAGAGACCGCCTTTTCTTTCTCTCTCCTTTTCTTCTTTTCTCCGTTCGGAACTTTCCTCGCCGAAAGACGAGGAACTTCTCGGAACGGAGAGTGGGACGCACGCGTGTGTGCGCGCCTACGAGCCACTAATCGTTCGGACCTTCTTTCTGGGCCAAGGGTCGTGGATTTTTTTTTTTTCCCGACTCGTGAGACAATGCGAGGAGAAGCTCGCATGTGTTTCTCGGTTCCGACCTTTTCCCCCCGATTTTTCATCCCCGTCGACGTTTCACAGAACACCCGCGGACGATTTATTGCGGGACGACGAGATTTCCTTGAAACCGATTCCTCTTCTGCACTTGTATCGACCGATTTTCTCTCTCGCGTCTGATTTTCGTCCGTTCGAGCGTTGCAAAGTTTTCGTTCGGTCGGTCGAGTTGCCTCAACCAATCCCTTCGTTCTTCTTCGTTTCAGGGACATGTTGCCGTTAAACTGCCAGAATAACGCCGGCAACGTGATCGGCAGCTCGGTGAGCAACGGGGAAAGCATTCAGTCGTTGCAAAGTATCGATTCGAACGGCACGAATCTGGCGATGTCGCCGCTCTCGACGATGAGCATGTCGCCGATCGCTGTGAACCCGTGCAGCCCGATGGGCATGAGTCCCATGGCTCCCCGTCATCCCAGATACGCGACACCCGTGGTCCCGTCCTCCGTGCACACCACGCACCCTCACAGTGGCGGCCTCAGTCCGATGAACGACGTGAAAACGCTGTGCTACGGACGCGGTGTTTGCGAAACCGGTAAGTCCTTCGACTGTTCCTTCAGCTTGCTCTTCTCTCTCTCTCTCTCTCTCTCTCTCGATCGATCGATCGATCGATCAATCGTTATATCGATCGTTGCTCTTGTTTTTCAGGCAAGGACGCGGAGCAGACCTCGGTCTATTACTCGAGCCATTCGAGCATGCACCATCAGTATTACCAGCAGACGCATCACCAGATGATGTCCAGCGCTCATCATTACCAGCACCATCAACAAGGGATGCCGACCGGATACGAAATTACGCTACCGCCTCCTCAGCACTCGACGTGACCAACCGATTACGGCAACGATCGGAACGACGCGGCTCACCCTGGTCAAATCGACGACGTGTTCTCGCGTGTTCACGCGTTTGCCTGACTCGATCTCCCTGTGACGCGATCGGTCTGTTCCTTCCTGTCGCCTAAAAACGTTCCTTGTACATTTTTTCTATCCGCGGACGTTCGGTTTCGGAGGAGCGAGGCGGCGATCCAACGTACGCCTCGTTCCCTGGCCAATGAAGGCGCAACCTCGTCCGTGAAACGTTCTGGGAGGAGCCTTCCCTCGAAGAAGAACTGGTTTCACAGGCGCACCCCCCTTCTCGAAAGGTGCTCGCGATGGAGTTCCCTGCTCCTCAGCTGCTCCTCCACCCTCCTCCTCCCTCCGCGGCCGAGAACAACGACCGTGCAAACGAGCGCATTTCACCGATGCGAGTCGATATCGCGTCGCTTCTTCGCGCCCGAGTCTCGCCCTTTTCGCGTGGTCTCTCCCTTCACGCGGGGTTCTACGCGAACGCGTCGTGGGTTTGCCAGGACGAAGCTCCGTTTCCTTCTTCTAGCTCTTGAAGACGATCCGCTTGCGACGCGAACCGGTCGCAAGTTGCCGCAGTTACCGTTCACTTTCCTTTTTTAATCGACTCGACGTCGACGTACGACGTCGTGCTCCGTCAATCGGGAATTTCGGATTGTTTCGACGCGACGAAAGCAACGTTTGCTAGTCGCTCGAGGTGCATGCGAGATGTGTCGACGGTACGTCGACGTATGTACATACGTATGTATTATGTACGTGTGCATGTAAGTATGTGTGTATGCATGTAGCGTGTACATATAGGTCGATCACAGTGTTCAATTTCTGGTGCAAAATATATTTTTCGACGGTGGAATCGAGCCTACGAATAAACAGAGTACGCTTGGACACAACTCGATTCTCGCGTCCCACAACTGGAACGAAACGATCTCTCGCAGAACGATGTACCGCTTCGACGGAAATTTATTGTACAACCATGTGCGAGATGCGTTAGATGTATAGTTTAAGTAAAATCATAAATCTGTGAATCACGTCTCGATTCTTGTTAGACCAAATTTTCACATTTCTCTCCTTACGTTCGCAATCCTTTAATCGCAATAATAATAACGACAATGACAAATAATCAATCGCTTGCGATCTATTTTCGACTGGAGTAGCGTACGATCCTAGTTGTTTAAATTTGAAAACGTAAATTGTTTAATTATCGATCATAAATAACGCGCTGCTTACCTAACTTCTAACCTATGCGATAATCAAATTCGTATTGCGTGCTTTTTCCTTAATTCAACGCTTGAAATATCACAACGGACGTACACAAAAATTGATTTAATTCCACGATGAGATTATTTCATGGATTGCTGCACTTCAAATGTCATTTTTGTATGATTTCCATCCTGTGTAGCTTCTTCAAAATATGTATCAGGTCGTCCGGAAAGTTCGTGTCGATTTTGAAGAAAAATTGAAACGCAGAAGATTTAAATTTTAGTACACAATATTGTTAAATATTAAATTTAATTTATATCAAATCGGCACGAATTTTCCGGACAACCCAATATTTTCCCGCTGATAAATTTTAAATGTCCATTTCCAGCAACTGTTTTAAAAACAAACTTTGAAGTATACATGTGATTTCGGAATTTTCATTACAAATTCTCAACACTGAACTCAGACACGAACTGTAACGAACTGTTTATTTCTCTTTCATACGATCGACAACTGACAATTTTAAACTTTGAATAGATGACATTTTGTAAGTCGAACCAATACACGTGTAACGTAAAATTTAAACTCACCATTTCGGAAAACGATCGATGTAGCCGGCGAAAAGGACCGTAGAAATTGGGCGAAAACTTCATCCCTGCTTCGGCGTCGACTGCATACGTATGTTTAGATAACATATCGATTACGATATATGCATCAATTACGGTACAACATGTTATTCGATTTATGCTTTGAACAGTATCGAAAAACGTATTAAAACAAAGACGCGACGCGAAATCCTATCGCTTTGCGGCCAAACGAGTCGTAAAAATTGGAAATAAATCGTTGGTTAATATCGAATAACGTGAAAACACCGGTGCAACAAGAGACGCCACTGATTGACATTAAAATCGACGAAACAACGACCGGGTGCATCTTCCGACAACAGTAATTAACTTGTATGGTGTAACGAGACGTTTAGAAATTTGTGATACCGACGACAGAAGTGATGGACACGATTGAAAAGCAAACGGGATATGTTCGTTGCTTGCGCGTCAAATCATTGGCTAGGAACGAGTTTGAATAATTCTAACATTTTAAAACTAATTAAAAGCAACGATCCTATAATGTAATTTAAAACAACAAAAAAATAAATTTGCATAACACTACGAAATTACAACTATGAAAATTAAAAATCAAAACTGCAAAAAACAATCGCGCTATTATAATTCGCAACACTACAGCAAACACGATTATCATTTCTTCGCAACTCTAATTTAAATCGTAATCAATTTCTCGCAACACTAACAAGGAAAACTGCGATTTGCCCGAAACGATGATAAACGATGCCGGAGAAAAACAAATACAACTACAAATACTAAAAGAGCATAGTGACAAAGTAGTAACGAGAATGATTTCCCATGCTTTGGAATCATTTGAACGATCCAGAGGATGAGAAGCCATTTGATGTGACCCTCTTCGTGGCAGTTTGCCGGGCCTCTTCGGCTTTCAGCCTCTTCTTTCTTCGAGCGCAATGCCCGCTGAAACTTACATCTAGCTCGAGTCTTTCTAATCGCAAACTAAAAACAACTTATAAAAGTGAAATGAAGAGATAAATCGCGGAAGCTGACCCCAATACACACGGACGACCATCGATCATAGTGATCGTTAGGCGTTCGCACGTGCGTGCTCGAGCAATACCTGCATAAACGTTCGTTTCGGGTCCTACTCGCGACCTATCCGCGACCGCGATATACTAAATTCGAAAAATCGAGGAGTAAAACCAGAAACAAGCGGCATGCTCCATTTGTACCAATTTCACTGTCGATTTTTCAAATTAGATTTCCTGAAACAGGTTGGACACGCGAAGAGGGGACACGCGACCAGAGACTGTGCCAACCTGCCCGGCCCTACCTACTTATAATTAAACACATTCACACCAGAGAGTACGCTACCTATCCTAACAGTCGCCCTATATTTAAAAAGTGGCAAAACAGGCACACCAACACACTCACTCCACGGTTCTCACGCAATACCACTCGGGCGCAGACCTAAACTAGAGAGGATGTCCCGGGACGCCTCCGACACCCGAGCTTAACGTACAACTTTCACACTCTAATTTACGTACCATTTTTTCCTGAAATCGACTGACAATGGCTAGCGACCATTGCGTAAAACACCATTGCGTGATTAAAAACACGTTTATATTTACAGCTAACATTAACAACCGAAAAAACACATGTAACTTCTATGGAAGTTACAACTTATGTGCAAGTTGAATCATTACTACAACTGATAATAATTATAATTACAGTACATTTAATGAGTATTGTCATGTAATAAACGCGTACTTCAAGTCACGTGCATAAATATTTTAAATATTACAACTTACAATGAATGAAATACAATAAAAACGACGCAATTCCACATCCTAACCACACACACATATGCGGAAAATACGTCGTGCACGATACGCCAATACACTGTCAGTCGCTGAGAAATTTTTTATAAAATCACAATCTACAGTCATCGTGCCCAATGTCTTTCATTCACCCAAGTAGCACCTGAACACGTGAGTGAGATCCTGACAATGAACACGGAAGGGGTTAAACCTGGAAATCCTGAACTAAAGAAATTATTAGTTTACGTTAGTTTGTATCTAACGGACTATTTTATCATTTTATTTCAAACTCTAGTGACTCTACTCTTCCACAACTTAATCAAATTACAGGAGAATAAAGACAATGAACAAGAATTATATTTATTAAAGAAGATATTGTGAAATTTAACAATTATTGGCTTAAATGACCAAAATTAAACAACTGACTCTAAATCAAATATTAATAGAAATAACCTCAGGCGACTTCTTTATCAAAGCACATTTTCGAAAATACGAAAGTATTTGCAGTGTTCAAACTTGTTGCTTTGATTCAAAAATCTGCCTGTCGCGAAGGCACATAAAATTATCTTCTTGCACATAAAATTTCATACATATTTCTACGGAAAGAATTCTAATCTATTATATTTCAAATTCGATTGAAGTTTATAATTATAAAACTCAATTCATTAAATCATTTCATACTATTATGAAAAGGAAGATGAAATTGATTCAACGAATGTTGAATAAGAAAATATGTGAAAAAAGAAAATAAAAGACTCTCAACGCGCGCGATTAAGTAATAATCGACGGACTCACTGACTCTAATTTCGCGGGTTATAGTTAAATGAATTAATTTAATTTAATAACAGCCATTTCGCTGAAAATATTGAAATAGTACGCAACAAACACTGACTCTAGCGATCGCATGGCGCGCGGCCACAAAAATTTTCTGAAAAAGTGAAGTAAAGCTGATTAGTAGAGGAAGGACGAAGCAAACGTACATTCAGAAAATACTGCTATTTTTCTACAAAATAATTATGAACAATAATCAGTATTAAAGAATGGAACCAAAATGACGCCATCGAGAAGACGCCACTTATAGATTACAAAAAGTTACAAATATAATGCCACGTAATGCGTGTTGTTCTCACGAATAATCGACTATCTCTCCGCGATATGTCCTCGTCTCGCAATTGGGGAAATAGTAGGGAATGGGGTGAACCTGTCCGAACAGGCACGATATCATATATATATCATATATGTAATACAGTCATATTACAAGGTCACAATATAACATATAATTTATACTGATTAGAATTGAAATTAAATTTTGGCATAAAATTATAAATAACTTTTAGTATGATATATTCTGTTTAAACGTTTATATGCTATTATTTCTTTAATTGTTGAAAATTACATGTAATGATCATTTGGTTAAATTTTACCTTGAGTTGAAGCCAAGAATGCACGTTTTATTTTAAAAATTCATAACACAAACACAAATCTGACAATTATTGATTTATATTTTTACCTGAGAATTTCTGAGTGACACGTCTTTACGGATGATTTTTCCCGATTACACTTCTTTCGTTACAGACGAGATGTGCTTCCTTCCGCCATTGTTCCCGCTTAAAAGTCGAGCGTGAGAAATATCGAATACATTCGAGAATCGTAGGAAATATATTGCGCATTTCACCGTATTGGGGCGCTGTAATCGCGCGTTACGCATGAAATATTGAGACTAAAAAATAAAAACTTTGGTCGAAATCAAGTATATAAAATTCATTGAAATTTTTAAAAAAAGAACGAAAATATTCATACACTAGATGATAATAATAAAAATACTTTAATAATCCTGAGGTTATTTCTTTCAACGATCTTTCTCACCGAAGAGAAATTTTTCGTCGCTGGAAAAATTTTCTCCATAACTAGATCAATGATGATCTTGAGGATTGAAATATTCTTTTTACAATGACTCCTTAAAATTAGCTGTCGTTTTATTGAACTTGAAACATTAGGATTGAACGACAAATGTTCAAGAAATTCTAACATTTCGTCGTTTAGCTCTGATAAAATAAATTCAATAAAATGTAGAAAAAATGGTGCAGCAGTTTTTAGGGGCTCATTGAAGAGGAAAAACTATAGTCTTCGAGATCATAGTAACTCTGATCATGATTTTGGGGAAGTTAGAATTTTTACAATTTTTTTCAATAAGAAAAATATCATTAGTTTCTCACTCACTGTATGATGTTAAATTATCTCTCAACAAAACGAACTTAGGATTGTAAAAGTAAATGCTTCACGCTTGAGACCCAAATGAGACCCAAGTGAACATTTTTTTATATATATCTTCTTTCGAAGAAAGATTTATATATATTTTCCTTCAAAGTAATGACAGATTTGTATACATCTTCCTTCAAAGTAATGACAGTTTAAAACTCAACAATTTTTCGTCAAGAATATGATTACTTTCATCCGTTAATGTATAATCTTTTATTAAATACAAATTCAAATCTTTCTTCCAAGATATTTCATCTGTGGTTATTCTGTGGAGATTTTCCTATGAATCGAGAACTGGAAAAGTGAAGGAAGATAACTTACGATCTACTGAGTATGCACGAACATTGACTTGACAATTGTAAGTTAGAACGTTACAATGTCACAACAATTGTACTGGTTAAAACTGAATTCTGGCAAATTTCGATGGGTTCAAGCTAAAAATGCAAGTTTTAATTTAAAAATTTACAACATAAACGCAAGTCTAACAACTATTGATCTATAGCTTTTTACTTGAGAACTTTTGAATGATACCTCTTTCTGAATGATTTTTATAGATGAAGCTTTGTTCTTTACAGACTAGATTGTGCTTCTTCCCCATTTAAAAATCGATCATGAGCAATATCGATTACATTTTCGAGAATCGTAGGTAGTGTGTTGTGTGTTTCACCGAATAGTGGCGCTATAATCGTTAACTATCTAACTCCAATACGAGCGCGGTTCGTACGAAACAAACTCGAGATAAAAAATAACAATATTTATAGAAATATTCATTTGATACGTCCAATCCTTTATATAAAATAAAAATATAAAATATATTTTATTCAATTTTTTTCTAATATTTTTAAATGAATGTAAATAATCAAGTACATAATAAATTTTTCGTCTTAATTACTATCAATCCCAGTTCCAAATCTTTATATTTTTTTTATATTTTTATTTTATATTTCACATGTTTATCATATTTATATTTTTTTACTGATGAAATATCACTATATTCAATCCAATAAATTATATATATTTATGTCTATTTTGTCTAATTTTTATAATAGTTTTTATCTATCTTAATATTAAAACAAACAGAGAAAAAACAGTTGTAATCAGAACCTCAAGTCTCATCATACACAACAGTATCAGTTTTATCAGAAATATTCAAAGTAAAAAATAGAGAGATCAATATTGGATTTAAAATTTTTGTGTATGATAATATCTGTATAAGAGTTATCATATGTAGTAGAAACTCAATGGTTTCCAAGACATTATGAAATCTTCTACCATTGTTATCTGTGTATTTACAATTTCAATTAGAGTAATGAGCGTTAAAGTCACCTCTTAGAATGCAATTGTGTTTAGTGTCAATATTTTGAACAATTAGATCCCACTGATCTTGTGTGAAAGTGAGGTATGCAGATCTGTAGGAAATATATTCAGTTCTGCCTTTACATTATTTAAATAAAGAGTTATAGTTCAATATAACTTAAAGAACGTTCAACTTCTCATAGTTCAACTGAGATTTCAGGAGATTTGATGTTAGTAACTTGCTTGAAAGCCACGTCTTTACAGAATTAGAATTCCATTACCTTTTGAATGAGTTCTGTCCTAAATTCTATGAATCGTGGGAAGCTGAAGTTGTCTTTGTGAATCAGCCACGTTTCAATAAAGATAAGGATGTCATAATTGACTAAGATGGACTGAATTTCCAGGCGCTTAGAGCGAAGACTTCTTCAGTTCCAGAAGAAAACTCGTAACAAAGTAACAGTTGTAGCTATGAATAACTTTTATTTAATTAGGGTCTTCTTCTAGAAGAGAGAAATCCTCACTCACAGCATCTTCTGGATGGGAACTGTTGAGGCGTTTTATTTTAAGTTTTGTAAAGAAGAGGAAAGCATCTTTATTAAAGATGGTATGTCCTTTGAGTGAGTTAACGTTTTTTTCATGATTCTGGGATTGTCGTGCGTGTCTAGTAGGAACTATTGACAACTCCGAAAATTTACTGGGTGATTTTGAGTAGGATGCGAGATGTAATCTTTGACAGGCAGTAATAGCAAAGAGATTTCTTCTAGGGAAGTTTTTGTCCTGTTAACTATTCTGCGTTTCTTGATTTCTTTAGGAGAAACAACTGCTTTATGTCTACCATCATCTTCAACAGTATTCAAATCACTAAAAGGGCTCTTGGAAGAGATGAAGTTAATAAGCTGTCTCAATGCATCTTCGAGGTGACAGGAGGACAGTTTGTGATATTTTTAGCTTGCAGTTTATGTATGTGAAGTAACGATGTAGCAGAAATCTGGAATGGAGGTAATGTAGAAAAATTTTGGCTGTTCAGCTTAGACGACTTGATTAGTTATTATTTTGTTGTAATACGAGTTAAAATTGTGTACAAGCAGGTGCTGAGAGTCCAAGTTTATGAGATTCCAAATATATCCAGTAAGATGTATTATCATTATTTATTTGGACGGATTCAGCTACATTTGGAATGTCTTCAAATTGGATATACATTTCACAACAAAGGCTCAAGATGTATATGTATCCTGAATCATTTAGATCCATTGATGAATATGAACTAAAAATGAGTCTGACATATTGTGTAGCAAGCTCTTTAAGAATGACAGAATAGGAAATTATAGGTCACATGTTAAAGAATATTATGCATTTGGATTTAGAAATGATTGGTCGAATTTCCATGGAACAAGATTTGATGTTTACTTCTGCATGACTATCAGTTAATCTGTCATCCATGTGCTTACTACCTTATTACCTTGCTATAAGCAAACTGGGCCTTGAGAAATTCTGGATATAAATATGATATTCGACAAGCCGATAAGCTGCCAATTTCAACAATTGTATTTTTAAATCAAAGTACCTTCGATGGAGTCTAATATTGCGCGTTCTCATGTATGAAATTGTGATTGCTGAGCAGCTGAAGTGTATGAGATTTTGAAAGAAACAATCCGAATGAGGAAATCCATGGTTTAAGATTAAGTGCGTTGAGGTTAAGTGTCCCTGTAATCAGAAACATTTAAAGAAGAAAAATAGTAGATCAGGGATTAATTAGGAACAGATTTTGCTCCGAGTAAGGCACAAAGAGATACAAAGAAACACAAAAGAGACCCAAATATTCATATAGACACTCGCTAGCACTTTTCGTCTGAGCTATCCTATTTAGCAATGATGAATTCTGAAAATCTTTATTAATACATCTTGAGACGTAACTGGAATATACAAGAGCTAAGAATCTTAAACGGACGATATAATTTCAAAACTTGACAAATTATTCCTCTGAATTAGGTTTTTTTTTAACAATTAGTGCAACTTGACTCAGTTTGAACATGGTGGCGCCATTTATCGTAAAGTTAGAGGCACTAATTATTTTCAAAAATGTTTATTTACGCATTTTAAGCTTCAAATGAGGTACAAAAAGAAAGCTGGGCATCTAATTAACAAGATAAAATTATAAAAGTTTGCAATGTAATTCTCTAAACTAATTTTTTTGAAAATTTCTCTGTTCTACGGGGTAACAAACCGTAAAATAAAAATTTTAAAAAATCTTTAGTACCTCTAACTTAGCGATAGACGGCACCTCCATGTCAAAACCGAATCAATTTGCTTTAATTGCTAAAAAATCCTAATTTAGAGGAGTAATTTGTCAAGTTTTGAAATTGCATCGCTCGTTTAAGACGTCTAGCTTTCATTTTATGTTCCATTTACGTTTTAGAATGAATTGATAAAAATTTTCAAATTTTGTTTATTATATCGGAAGTCTTTTGCAAATAGTATTCAATTTTTCACAAACTACATTGAATATTGGAATAAAAGTTGAATGTGAACGTAATCTGTAAAATCATCTTCGAAATATATACGTAATAAATACAAATTATTGGTGCAAATCATTAAAATTAATGTTTTTTTTTAACTAAATCGTACATTTATTAATTAATAATTAATTTCGATCGATTAGCTAAATTAACCCATAAAATTGTACACAGATATTCATGTGTAACTATGTACAGTATAGTATGCTCATTGTTGAACACATTCTTATAGAATACTGCTTTTCCCATAAATCGGCTAAATCGTATTTTCGCGCGCTTATATCCCTCCCCTTCCCCTCATTGGCGCGAACTTATTGGCTGCGTGGAACTTTTATCATTATCTTTTCGACGTTCGTATCCACGTTAACTACGTTAACTTCCTTTGATCAAGGTACCTTTTACTCAATAATTTATCGAATATTACTGTAGTTTGTAATTGAATTATCTTTTTCTTGTTGACCGTTTTTTTTTATCATGAAAGTTTCCAAAAATATTTTGGTTATGAAAGTATCGACGTAACTTGACGTGATTTCGATGATTGTACTCTTAATGTCATATAATTTGTTCCTTTTGTACATTCATCTGGAAGTCTTGGTGTCCTTTTCTACAGATTACTGGTGAATTGCGAGGGAAATTTCGAAGTATCAGAGGGCGCTATTAAAAACGGCGCTGCGGAATTCAAACGGATTACAATTATTTGTAAATCTGATAGAGTTTCATGAAGATGTAATGAAATTTGATTTATTGCAGTGAAGGCAAAGATATTTATATGTCTCCCTGTTTTTTATTTCATATTTACTAAACCGTATGTCTAATATTTAATCGATATATGTACATGCTTTATAATTTATGTGTAATATCGCAAAATTACATAATATTACAAAAGTTTGTAAAGGATACTAACACTAAGATGAAAGTCGACAAGATTAAACGAGCTTCTTATTTAGATTATTTTCTTTTTCTTCTGTTATTATTAATTAAAATCTAATTTTGTATTTTGACAATAGAACTCCAATTCTTGTAGTAATATGTAAAAATATATAGTAATACATATGTATATATATATATACATATACATACATACATATACAGTAATATATAGTAATTAATAAAAATTACAGGAATTTCAATATTTTTTAGAATAAATCACAGTGATAAAGAAGTCGCCTGAGGTTATTTCTATTAATATTTGATTTAGAGTCAGTTGTTTAATTTTGGTCATTTAAGCCAATAATTGTTAAATTTCACAATATCTTCTTTAATAAATATAATTCTTGTTCATTGTCTTTATTCTCCTGTAATTTGATTAAGTTGTGGAAGAGTAGAGTCACAGAGTTTGAAATAAAATGATAAAATAGTCCGTTAGATACAAACTTACGTAAACTAATCATTTCTTTAGTTCAGGATTTCCAGGTTTAACCCCTTCCGTGTTCATTGTCAGGATCTCACTCACGTGTTCAGGTGCTACTTGGGTGAGTGAAAGACATTGGGCACGATGACTGTAGATTGTGATTTTATAAAAAATTTCTCAGCGACTGACAGTGTATTGGCGTATCGTGCACGACGTATTTTCCGCATATGTGTGTGTGGTTAGGATGTGGAATTGCGTCGTTTTTATTGTATTTCATTCATTGTAAGTTGTAATATTTAAAATATTTATGCACGTGACTTGAAGTACGCGTTTATTACATGACAATACTCATTAAATGTACTGTAATTATAATTATTATCAGTTGTAGTAATGATTCAACTTGCACATAAGTTGTAACTTCCATAGAAGTTACATGTGTTTTTTTCTCGGTTGTTAATGTTAGCTGTAAATATAAACGTGTTTTAATCACGCAATGGTGTTTTACGCAATGGTCGCTAGCCATTGTTAGTCGATTTCAGGAAAAAATGGTACGTAAATTAGAGTGTGAAAGTTGTACGTTAAGCTCGGGTGTCGGAGGCGTCCCGGGACATCCTCTCTAGTTTAGGTCTGCGCCCGAGTGGTATTGCGTGAGAACCGTGGAGTGAGTGTGTCGGTGTGCCTGTTTTGCCACTTTTTAAATATAGGGCGACTGTTAGGATAGGTAGCGTACTCTCTGGTGTGAATGTGTTTAATTATAAGTAGTTAGGGCCGGGCAGGTTGGCACAGTCTCTGGTCGCGTGTCCCCTCTTCGCGTGTCCAACCTGTTTCAGGAAATCTAATTTGAAAAATCGACAGTGAAATTGGTACAAATGGAGCATGCCGCTTGTTTCTGGTTTTACTCCTCGATTTTTCGAATTTAGTATCGCGGTCGCGGTCGCGGATAGGTCGCGAGTAGGACCCGAAACGAACCGAAGAGGCCCGGCAAACTGCCACGAAGAGGGTCACATCAAATGGCTTCTTATTCTCTGGGTCGTTCAAATGATTCCAAAGCATGGGAAATCATTCTCGTTACTACTTTGTCACTATGCTCTTTTAGTATTTGTAGTTGTATTTGTTTTCCTCAAGGATCATTTATCATCGTTTCGGGCAAATCGCGGTTTTCCTTGTTAGTATTGCGAAAATTTGATTGCGTTTTAAATTAGAGTTGCGAAGAAATGATGATCGTGTTTGCTGTAGTGTTGCGAATTATAATAGCGCGTTTTTTGCAGTTTTGATTTTTAATTTTCATAGTTGTCTTAGTGTTATGTAAATTTATCTTGCTTTTTGTTGTTTTAAACTCCATATTATAGAGTCGTTGCTTTTAATTAATTTTGGAATATCTAAAGTAGTTTTTTCTTCTCCAGTAGCTTTTGTGTTGTTGATAACAATTTTAATTGAATTTGGTTTTAGAGTTAGTGTTGCGACATTATTTCATCGCGATTTACAATTACTAGTGTTTCTGCGGGATGTCCAATTTGCTCTAATTGTTAGTGTTGCGATAATAAATGATCGCGTTTCTCTTCTGAAGCGTTACGTTTACGAAATGCCTAAATTCCACTGGATTAGTGGGAGGTTGTTCCTGCTCCTGGATTACGTGGTGCAGCTGCAGATGCTGTGATCATTCATCAACAACCACCATAATTGCATTGGACGTATTGTAAGTAGTGTTGCGTATTTCTAAATACGAGTGCATAAATTAATAGCGTTGCGTACTTACTTTCGAGAGTTTTAAATATGACGAAGCACTCTTCTCGTTTGATTTTGAAAATCTCCTGTTTCACAATTAATGCTAGTGAATTATTGTTCCGAAACAAGGTACGGTTTGTTGCTCGGATTTAGATAGAATGTTGATTTGACAATAGCCCTTCTGGTTATTGTATTGAGTACAATAAATGTTCTTGTAGTAGCTTTTCTGGCTACTGTCATATATATGCTACTATAACGCGATTTTTTTTTCAGTGGTCCCTCTGGTTATTGTTTAAAATTTTTTTGTCAGTAGCTCTTTTCGTTACTGTGTTAGGTTCTTTTTTCAGCACTCCTTTAATATTGACGACAATGCATTAGTCATTAATATCACTATAATAGTTGACATAATATAAAAATATTATAATTTAATCTGATATAAAAATTTTGTAATATAATTATTATATTTGTAATATAAAAATATTGTAATATCATTATAATATAATTGTATTATATTATAAAAAAAATATTACAATATTTATAAAAATATTATAAATTTTTAATATTCGTAATATTTGTAATATTGTAATTTAATATTACGAATATTTAATTTAACGTTTAATTTATTGTCAGGCTCTCACTCATGTGTTCAGATATTATTTGGATGAGAGAGAAAGACAGTGTGCATAATGATCATTCTAACGATCATATATATAATTCCAAGTTTAATAATTTCTTAATGATTAATAATGCGTCAGAATACCGTGCATAACGTAATTTTCACGCTGTATGTTTGTACGTGGTTAGGATGTGGAGTTGCGTCGTTTTCGCGATTATTCCAAGCAATGTAATTTCCAAATATTAATCACAAGTACTACCAATAATGGTCAGTGTATATGAGTACAGCAAATTACCAATAACGGTATCATTAATCTTAATGAATGATATGTTAATAAAAAATACGCACCATAATATGGTGTCATATTTCGTACCACGATAATATTGGTCCATGTGCACATCCTCTGTGAATATTTATACTACACGGTTGTGAATAATTCATTGAGTTGAAGTTGAAATATATTTAAACTTGAAATACATTTATACGTACATTTATCACATTTTACACAATGGTAGTTTTGTTAGTCGATTTCGGGGAAATGGTACGTAAATTAGAGTGAAAGTTGTATGCCAAATTCGGGTATCGAAGACGTTTTCTCTAGTAAATCTTTGCACCCCTTCTAATTGTATCTGTGAGAACCATAAAATCAGTGTGTTCTCTTGTTTTTTGCCATTTCTTAAATGTAGGATTAGATATTGTAGGTAGTATAGTTTCTGGTGTGTGCCTGTATATGTGTATATTTGATACATTTGTTCTTTTAAATAAAATGTGTGTAAAATATGCATTTTTAAAATTAAAAATTTCTTATATTAAAATTTCTGTATTTTGAGTATTATATGTACGCGGTCAGAAAAATATGTTCATCATAGCCGGTGGCTTCTCTATTTTGAAGATCATTGTTTAAATAGTAAATTAATTAATATCGCAAATATACGAACCACTCTTTGGTTTATTTTGAAAAATTTGTTATTTCACATTCTGGTTTCGATAAACTGATATTGCGGCACAGAAAAAATATTCCACTCTCGATTTATTGTTCGAGTTTAGATTGAGTGGATTTGGTAGTTCTTTTGGGTATACATTTGCTTTCTTTTTCAACATTTGTAATTGGAAACGTTGCTAAAAATATGTTAGTTTCTCAACGTTGAATATTTTCCAATTGTGGCAGCGTTTATTTACGATTCATCGCGTACTATGACATCCTATTCCGTCATTTTATTTAGATTGTCTATAAATAGATCTTCGTGTAGATGGAATTTGTAGAAATAAATTCTTTAGAACTTGATTGGTAGAGTTTACGAAGAGTCTATTTATTCAGATTTGTGAAACAATTTTTAATTTCGTTTGAACTAATTTTTTTTTTTGGCAATGTTTAATTTATGGTACGAGACACACACTTTATTTTAAACTTCAAAGGATATATCCATTTTGTATACACATTCGTAGATAGAGTTAATAAAAATCTTTAGATTTTTTCTAGGTAGTTCGATTTTCAGATAGGTAGGTTGTTTTAAAGTTAAATATATAACTACGTGGGATGTGCTTATATTAAGTTAAACGTATGGTTAAGCAAAGTACCTTTAAATTAACACATAAATAGGTATTTAATAATAATATTGGTTAATACTGCTTCCTAAATGTTTTAATCTGCACTTAGTACGTACGTTAGTATCGTAACTATTAATTTAACACTAGAAATATCAAAGTGGTCAAAACGACCAATTCGCAATTTGTCGTAGAAATTTTGTAAAATGTATGAATTAAAACTATGAAAGTCTTCTTTCTTTTTTATTATAAATTTTTCTCTATTCCTTGTCTATTCTTTGTATTTTATTTTCTCTGATCCAAGTTTTGCACTTTATTCGCCGGCTTTATTCTAGTGTTAAATACCATCATAGCAATAAATTAAGAGTGATATTTAGATAGGCTTAAAGGATATTGTAAGATAAGGATATAGAAGAATGTTTCTTGGGACGTACGTCTTTCTTTTAAATTCTTTTCAAGTATCAATCATTATACATTTTTATCATACAGTAGAACTTTATATGAGCTTATTGTAAAAGAAATAGTTTATATAATTGGAATTCGTACAATACCAGTTCACTGATAGGATTTTTTGTTTATGCAGTAGGAGTTCAAGCAAATGAATTCAACCAGCAAGTTCATATAACTGAGTTTTTACTAAAATTTGGTTCAAATGACTGGAATTCTTGTGAACAGAGTTCTACTGTAATAACAATTTACAATATTGATACGAATATGAAATATTGTCTCATAGAGAATTATAATTATAAAGTTCCTTTTGCTATTTGTTACGTATAATGATCCAAGGGTTGAATATTTTGCAAACGAATATCAAAAGGAGAATTTGTTTCTTCAAACTTTCTAATGCAGAATTATTAAATTTTTGGATAGAATCGTAGAGAGGAATCCAATCATATTAATTGCATAACTGTACGTAGAATTATTATTTATAAAGCTATTAATTACATAACAAATATCTCAAGCCCCTTGATGGCGATGGTTGTCATAGTTTTGTTAGTTAGAAAATATAGGAGGACTCTTGTAAAGGAGCGTTCAGATGATCAATATACAGGGTGGAATTAGCTTCATTGTTTTTGAAAATATAAAAAAAACGTCATTGATAAAAGTTATTCAGTATAGATAGGGTTATAATAGAGTAGTGATAATTTTTTTGTAACTGGTAAGATTTTAAAGATTTCGGTCACCACCATCTTTTTAATCCATCAATCGACATTCTCTATAAAAAGAAGCGTTAATTAATTATTAACGATCAATTTTATTAATTAATTAATTATGAATTCTGAGAATATTTTAATTTCAAATTTACAAAATTTACAGCACGAAAGAGTCTATATTGAACGATAGTTCGTCAACAAGATATTATGTCATATCCTCGAAAACAACGGAGATACTCGAGTGTTAAATTTTATTAAAACATTCTGCATATCGATTCGATGTTCGAAGGTTCTCAACATCGCGTATACGTAAACACGATCAATTGTCAATATTGATCGTTTGAGGATTCTTTGCTGTGAAATCTTGGAAACCTTGCAATATCGACAATTATAAATATGTACAATTATAAATAGAAGCCCGTTATAGAATAGGAGGAAAGATAGGAGGTTTTTTTCACAGACGAGATCACAGAATGGACATTCATGTACAATATATCACATATCAACAATTTTATTTAGTCTCGTTTTATTTAACATACAAGAGCTATTTTTTTAAACATGACGCACGATTTTAATATGCATACGAGTTCGCGTTATATTAAATAAGTCTAGGTTACATTGATATGACATCTCGTTACGGTGAAACTGTACACAAAAAGAGCGCGCAAAGCACGAGGCTACTCGTTTCTCTGTGTCCCCCTTGGTTGATCGGTCGCTTGTCTCACCGTGTTTTAAGCGTTCTCTCACGCTGGATTTCAAACGTTTTCACGATTATCGTATCACGATATTATGTGGGTCTCACCTTCTCCTCGTTAGAAGGAGCTTCTCGCCTTTCGATACAAAATGCTCGATCTAAGAACACGGTCGGAGATCGTGAACAGCGAACAGGTAGACTCGAACAGTCGCTGTTTCTCTTCTCTAAAAGTCGGGACTAGATAGATATTTTCTTTTTCGTTCGTATTTTGTTAGGTTGTTACGCATGAAACGGCTGATTTATTAAATTATTAAATTATAAATTCACTGTCGCGTAATAATAACATTCTCTGGTTGTAGTAACATTCATCAGCTGAAAGCTAAAATAACGTAACTGACGTTTCGTCGATCGTTTCGACGTAACGAAAATGTGAATTTAGCGACGCAGGAAACAACATTAAGCCAGAGTGCGTGTTTTAAAATTTTGATCGGACGCGGTGAAAGCTGACTAAATAATATTAATAATAGTATTATACAACGCGGTATTAAATAATATTAATATACATTATGTTATGTAATAAAAGCTATCCCAAGAGAAAAGATAATCAAAGATAAACAAAATGATCGATTAAAAATAATCATAATTTCATTTCACGGCAGTCGAGATGCATTGAATCTAATGAATCGCAATACGATCGATGTTCTCTTCAAAAAAAGAGATGAAAACTGGCTGTGAACTAAAAATTTTAATAATTAATAAATTTTAATAATTAAAAACTTGCAATTACAGTAGGCAATTATAACTTTACTTTACTTCAAATACGAACTGAACTTAGTAAATTTATTTAAAAATGAAAAAAGAAACGAAGACTGCAAATTAAAAGTTCCCTATCAAAATTCCTTCACTGTTATGGACGAGACACCTCGTGTCACAATTTCGTTCATAAGATGCTACGGACGAGATGAACAAACGCCGTGTCTTGGCGAATTGTCGATGTATCGAGTTCTTATACATCGTCAGTTAAAAAAACATGCGAGTTACTTCGTCGTGCGGTTGTCTGACGGAGATATCTCGTCCGTAGCACCTCGCGAACGATTCTGCGACGCGAGACAGCTCGTTCGTAGACGAACCAAAGGCGTTTGAGGAATCCGGGCAACCAGATTTCATTCGCAGCAACCTGTCATATCAAATTTATCCGCCAAGGATTTCAAACGCGCGCGGTAAGAACACGGTGAGTGACGGAGAAACGATTGAGGCTCGCGCGTCGCTGTAGCGCGTCACGGGAACATCGTACGAACCTGTCGTCGATACATATTGTCTCCAACGTACATTTACACGTACGAAATACAGTCTGCGATTTCGATCGACGATCGTTTCTACGCACGGTAGATACGACGCGGGCGCGGGCACGTCCAATACGCGCGTGCACGCGGACGATCTTCTTCTTCTTCTTCTTTTTTTTCTTTTTTTTCTTTTTTCTCTTTTTTTTTTTTAGCGTTTACTAGACGGTAAAGACGGTCAGAGACGATGTACAGTAAGTACGCGAGTGTCGCATTGGAAAAATATATGTACGCGTTAAGTTTAGGAGAGAAGGAATGATAAAGACGAGGTTCTAGGCGCGGGCGCGCGCTCGCGTCCAAGCACAGAGAGATATGTTTGAAATTTTTGCGTTTTACTCGAACAAATCAGCGGTTAGTTTCGCGCGTTGCAACGACAACGATCGTCGGACATCGTCAACTCGTTTCTCAGAGACCGTATCGTTAATTATCCGTTTGTACGTTATTTTTTTACTTTTCGGTGACATTGATATTGCGTTGTTTTTCTTCGTACCGGCAATTACGTTATTCCGGTATAGTACCGAAAGGGTTACGAAGGTACAATATATTTTACGTTTTGGTAAAAGTCCCTGGTCTTTATTCGATTAGGTTGCGCGATTCGCGTCCGAAATCACTTTTGTCCACGTTTGAATGTGAATTGAGGACGTTTCTGGAGAAAGGTTCCACAAACCGACGAATGTAACGAATCGAGTCAGAAATTTCAGTTTTTCTTTTTTTTTCTTTTAGTGTATTTGTATTTGTATTTCAATTGTGTCGAACGGAGTTCTGTTTAGAGGGAACGTACGTTTCTACATAGATCCATCTATCTTAATTATCATCGTTTGAGAATTGCAGCGAATACTTCGTAGAATACTTTGGCTTAATTATGCGAACATTTTTAGATTCTCTCAGTACAATGGATTTCAGATTTGTTAAAAAGATACGGACATTTTTGTCAAAATTAATATTGATTTTTTGGTTTAACGGAGACGCGATTGAGACGAATATATTTGTTTGAAAATTTCAATAATTCACACGTAGAATATTTTGGCTTAATAAATAATTATACGGTGGAATATTAGAGAGAAATTTTAGGAGAAACGTGACGATTTATTAGAAAAGATTTTTTCCAGAAACGTCTTCAATTATCTCATTTTCTCTGTCTCTCTCTCTCTCTCTCTTATAATACAGCTATACATACATCCACGGGGCGTGCGACCATCTCGCCTTTCCTCTCGCTCGCTTTCTCTCCCGTTCCTCCTTTCGTAGTATCGTTCTTTCGCAGTAAGTACATAATAAGCTACGTTATAGCTACGTCGTTATCGTTGCCGCGCGATATCGAGTCTAAAAACGAGCACGATACAAACGAACGATCCCGTAGAACGCGTAACACTCGTTAATACTTGGGGAGAGGGTGAAGTAACGACGCTGGAACGGGCAAGATTGTACAGGACAAGTAGATTCTCGGATAGATATGTACAAGTACGTGCCAAGAGAAACGGAACGAGAACGCGCTCACGGATTAAAATCAAAGTTCGAAACTCCGATTTGAATCTCGAAACTCCGGCTGAATTTCCCGCCCTTCGACGAATTGTGCTCCCACGGTGCTGTGCTTCGGGAGGGAAACAGCGCGAGATAACGGAGTCTACGGCGTGCTTCGACCGGCGATAAAACGCTCGATTCTAATTCAGTTCAACAGAAGCGTTGCGTTTCGTAGGCAAAGTGAAGCATAGACGTCGCGTAAGAACAGGAGGGGGAGGGGGGTTGGCGAAAACAAAGATAACCCAAAGCTCTTCGGCTATCAGGGTGGAACGTTTGTCACTTTAAGAACAGATATCGTTCGAGATATTCGTCTAAAACGTGGATCAACGACGTTCATCGTATATCCTCTTCCTTGGAATCGATAGAGCCAAGAATTCGTCAGAGAACGCGCAACAGAGAATGGAGGAAAAGTCGGGTAAAGGTGAAGGTGTACCAGTGCCAGTGGTGGAGAAGTGCGCAGGGGTGAGAGTCGCATGGAGAGTCGTGGAAAATATGACGCAAGTATCGACAAGGAACAGCGGTGCATCGTGATCGCGCAACGCGAAACACAACGATGGTCCAGAGATCGAGGGAACTAACAATACTACGACTATAAGACGCCTGTTTTCTGTTCTCTTCTACGGTTCTCGATCGCGTTTTCAGGATCTACCAGGTTTATCGTCAGCGCGTTTGTCTCTTTTTCTTTTTTTCCTTCGTTTTTCATTTTCTTCGTGATACGATCACGCTACCTTCCACGTTATAATTTACACGTCGCATCGAATCAGGGATGGGGGCAGGGAGGGGACGTACCGACAGCCGTGGTTCGCGAACTTCGATCTAAAATCCCAACACTGTCTTCTCTTACGATCGATAAACCGTCCGCTACTTACAAATAATACTGAATCTACAATATGGTATTTTCTAACCGGTAGAACCGCCGCGTGTTTGGACTCGTTTTGGCGGCGATCTCCTCGCTTTCTCACTCTCTCACACGGTCCTCGTTCTCGTCTTCTCGTTCTCTCGTTCGTCGGGCGGGCAACGGTGCACGAAAGACGGCGGTTGCCGCGCCGAAACGCCGCCTTCCAATTACGTCCAATTGTGTCTCGCGTTTTCCCCCCCGGTTTTTGTCAGACAGTCTTTTACAAAGGTACGATTTTCTCGTTTCGATGGACCGGCGTGTCGTACGCCGGCACGCATTTGTAGTACTGCGGCGGATAGGTGGAGTAAGAGGTCTCGGACGGTGAGAGACGAGCGCGAAATCGGCCGCGAACGATGTGCACGATCAGCAGTAGGCAAAGCAACGCCAGTATCGCGATCAACGTGATGGGCACCGTGCCCCAGCCCTTGCCTCCTGAATGGTGACCAGTGGCCGCTCCGTTTCCCTTCGGCTGCTGAAAACAAACCGCAGATTCATCGATCGAGAATGAGAACCGAGGTGAGAACCGAATCCAAAGTTCGTTCAATCGTACCGTGATTGGACAGACCGGACAGCAGGTTCCCGGTTGCGGAGGCAGAGGGTCGTTGCAAGCTACCGAGCAGACGGTCTCCTTGCAACTGAGCTTCCCGCCGGCTTCGCAAGTGCACGAGGTGCACGAGTTCGGACGCCAGGTGGATCCTTCCGGGTGCGTTCCGTTGAGGTGGTCGGTGCAGGAGGCACGACAGCGACACATCTACGACCGATCGTACATCGAGAATACCGATTCGAACCGAACCTCGCGATACGAGGCGAAAAGAGACCTCCTCTACTCACTGGACAACCGCGTTTGTTCGTCTTGTAGCCAAAGGCGCATCGTTTCCTGCATCCGAGCAGAGGCGGACAACTCGACGATTCCGGTTCCTCCCGACACTTGCAAAACGTGCAGTCGTTCTCGTCCATGACCAGTCCACGTTCGCAGTGCAGGTCGCACTTTACCTCGGGGCAAATCTTCTTGCCGGAGGGATCGTCGACCGACAGAGTGTCGAGGGTGGTGGCAGATTGCTCCACAGTTCGGCAGGCGCACACCGGGCAACCATTCTCGTCTCTCGCAATCTCGCAGTTCGACTCGCAACGTGCTGGTAGTTCAGGGCAAATCTTGTCGTTGGAAGATCCGACGCCGATAGTCGAATGCTCCGTTGTCGCCGTTTCGTCGTCCTGGAATCAGAACGACCGTATCGTGGATTCGAGATCGATCGAATTCGGGTTAGAGGATAGGAGAGAGATGTAGGTTCCGAACGTGTGCGTTAAGAGAGCGTTAAGAGAAAGGTTGATAAAGGTTAACATCTGTGGTGAAAAACTAAGTATATGTAAATTAAGTTTCTACATTCAATATGCGATAATTAATAAATAATCAGATTTACTCAAGTTCTACTTTCACGTATAAGTTACACATAGATCAATTTTTTTATCACGATATTATTTTCCGTAGTTTTGTTAAACGTTTTGTTACGCTCATTCGCTTTAGGCTTGATACACTTATGTCTACACGCATCTTCGAAAGAGTGGTAGCTGTAATAATAGTAATAATGGTAATTTTTGTTATCAAAAATATCGAAAATACATGTTACATATTATACATGTTAGAAAAATACCGTGTAATGTGACACGAAGAACGAATGGCGGTTAAACTTCAAAATCATTTATTACAACGCGTTTGATCTTGCTTCACTTTACTTTATGTAATTTCTAAATTCTATTAGACATGAAATCTGTTAAACTTTCAACGAAATTAAACTTCAAGTAATATCCCTCGTAAATTTCCTTGACTAATTGGTAGATTTGGTAACAACAAGTTCAAGACTGAAAGTCAAGCAATAGTAACATTCAGCTAGTTTTCTAATCTTTACATTTCTTCAAGTCATATTGTGGTCTTTAGCATGCATCTTTTAGTTGAGATCAGTCCCCAAATATCATTGGATTGGATTGAATTCATTGTATTAATACAACAAATCTGACAAGTTTAACGGCTGAACATGTATATTTTATTATCAAGCATCAATTTTATATCAATTTGATATCACGTTAAAGCAGTAAGTATACGTAAAATATCGAAACTTCGTTGGAATCGGAACATCTCCGTGATATTTTTGCATTCAGAAGTGCCATGAAAATTTCTGGAACTGTGCTTTTACTTGAGGAAGATTAAAGACATCCTCCACTCCACCAAGATAATTTCTTAATGCATAAATTAATTAAAACGTTAATTGTAACAGTTCCGTTTCAAGAATCACGAAGCTGGTAATTCTGAAATTAAATTTGAAGAAATTTTTCTAGCGAAAAAAAAAAGAAACGTTTCGAATCGTGTCGAGATAACTGCAATTAAAAATTATATTTGAGAAAAAAAAATATATATATATATTTCAAAAAGTACGTTTGAAATATGACGACGAACTAAGCGAACATGGACACGCGCGAAATACCTCCAAGGCATAGCGTTTCTTCGTTACGTACCTCAGATACGTCGCATTCGCACAGGGGACAATTATTTTCGTCCGTGGCGTAACCACGCTGGCACACTAACTCGCAACCTTCCAAGGAATTTGGGCAGGATAATTCGGACTCGTGATGCGTCTTGTTCGTAAACGGTGGACAATGAGGGCAGCACTCGCCAGGGTGGGGGGGAATCGCATTGTCGCAGGACTTGCACATCGGTCCCTGACAGGACACCACCCTATTCTCCTGGCAAACGCAGTGTTCGCAGTCCGATTGCTGCCACCGTTCGCCCAGTTTTCTCGCTTGGCCCTCGTGCACGCAAACGTCTGTCGACTTGTCCATCTCGGTTGTCACTTTCACCCAAGAGACGGACTCTGCGAAGCAAATACAAACGCGCGTCGTTGTGTACTATTACCTGTAAAAGCTTGCTCTCCGCACACGTTGAAACACGCGTCGTAGGTTTCATGAAACCTGCGTATCAGAATCGGTGCGGCTCCATAGTACCGATTCTTCAATTTGTCACGTGACGCCACGCTTGTGCTTCAAAATGTTGGATCATTTTTCCAACCCTAGTATCACCACCGATAACAGGAGGCATGTTAATTATAAAAGATAAAGAATCAAAGCTAAAAACAAACAAATGGAAAGTTTCTGTAGTTCATTCAGAGAAACAGAATATTTCCAACTCGATATCATTGAAAGAGCCGAAGATGAATGAACCTAGCGACTGCAGGAATCATCCGCGTGTGGATGACTCTGACTTTTCATTATCCGTTTGAGTAAAATTTGCCCAAGGATTGAAAAATCAAATACAAATGAGATGTGTAGTTGGCGCAGAGAAGAGACTACCTGCAACACTAAGGTTTTCAGTAAACAGGAAAGACTTAAAATTTAGTGTTGCAATTTCACTTTAAAGACAAAATTTCAACGTGCGTGAGGGAAAACAGCTGGTTTCTCTGCGGGAGACGAAAATAAACGGTTCCGATCGACGATAAATCGTGCTCGATCATTTCGGGCGTATCGACGAATAGTCGCGTTTCCAAGGGAGATAAACGGCCATTACGCCAGCGGTTCTGTCGGTTGCCCGAGGTAGCGTCCCGCGAGAATCTCGTAATTAAATTTCGAAACGGATGCTATCGAGGCTCGAGCGTGATCGTCGTATTTGCGCGCAGGTATCGATGATGACGCGTTCGTGAGAACAAGATCGAATTTAACGTTAACCCTTTAATGAGCGATTTATGTCAATCACCACGAGGAAATGGCCATTTTTTGGATAACGACGAGTTACGCGAAAAAATAAATCAGCCAATCTACACTCGTCGTTGTTGCTCGATACGCATTTCCAGAAGGAAATCCCATCGTTATCGACTGTTCGCGCTCTACATTTGAAATTTAGCCGCGTTTTTCGAATCTCGCGATTAGATGACACGGACAGAAGAAGAAAAAGATCGTCAGCCTCGTTCTCTTCTCTTTTCTTTTTCTTTTTTTTTTTTTTTGTTAATTTCACGGTGAGGCGACAGCAAAAAGTAGGAAAAGAAAAAAAAAGATTACCAGCCGGTCTACACTCGTAGAGAGGGCAACAGCTACCGGGTGTCTCGCGGTCGAGGGCAGCGGTCACTTGAACAGAACGGTGTCCGGGTTGGCAGTTGACCGGCGGGCAGGGCGCGCACTCGCATTTCCCATCTTCGGTGAGCACGCTGTTCTCGGGACACGGCTCCGACGATCCTCGAGGGTCTTCGGCGGGAGCAAAACAACACCTTGAGCAAAGTTCGCTCGCGCATTTGACGCAGCGTCGCGTTGCGTTCGATTCGATTCTCTCTTACCTGCGGGCACGCACTCGTAACGGGCGCAACAGCTACCCGGCGTTTCAGGGTCCGCTGGCTTCACCTGGATCGGACGTTGACCCCCCTGGCATTCGACCGATGGACAGTCGATGGCCGCGCATTTGCACTCGCCGCTCTCCTCTCGGACGCTGTCCTCTGGACACTCGGCGCCACGCGTGCCTCCTTCGAACAGAACCATTACCAAGCTTAAATTTTCTTTTTTTTTCGTGAATTTGCGTTATCGGATTCGTCTCGATTCGAATGCGCGCTCGCTCGTTCGCCGGACGTGTTCAGGCAGAGAGAGAGAGAGAGAGAGAGAGAGAGAGAAAGAGAGAAAAAAGAAAAGAAAAACGAGAACGAGGCCGGGATGAAAAATGTTTTGGTTTTTCACTGCCGCTTCGAACGAACGCGCCACTTTTTTCCACCGATCGATTTGCCCGTAATCTCGGCAACGTTACCGGGGGAGAACATCGCGCGCTTTCCTCCCCCCCCCCCCGTTGCTGAAATATCGCCGTTGCCGGGAATAAGTTGCAGGATATGGCACGTTCCCAAAGAAAAATTGGCTGCGCAAACTGGTCGAAACCCAGTTGCGTTTCTCGCTCGCCGATCGAACAGATCTCTCCTCGGCCCGAGAAGAGAAGACCCGAAGAGAATTCAGTATTAGACGAAAGGTTGTCAAAGCACGATCGAGCTTCGTACGCGCGAACTTTGGTGATACGACGACATCGGTGACAACTGGAACGGGGAAAAAGATCGTTGGTGCGTTCGTTCAGCTTCAGATCGATGGCCGAAAATTTGTATCGGAACGATAACGATATTTCTCCGTAACCGGATATCGTACCAGCTCGTTTCCATCTGTTTTCGATCGGTTGCGAAACATTCGAGAGATTTCAGTTTTTGATAACATCGGTCCGGTTGGCGGAAACGACGCGAAAGGAAAATAGCAACCGCCGAGGTTCGCCGGCGTACTGGCGCGTGTTTGGAAAGGATATCGGTCAAAGGTCGACGCGAAGCCAAACGATTCCCTCCGCTCCAACTGTTTCCGATCGAACGACGCTGTGCACTCTCTGTTCCATAGAGGCGTGCGAAAATTTCCGTTTTTTTTATACATCTCGCAACCCGCAAACAAGACACAAATAGAAATCACCGTTTTAAGCTTTTGGCTGAATGACGATTTAAGCAAGATTGCATGCAGTGTCGGCCTTATGTAAGACCAGCGCGTCCGACAATTACAGCAAACGAATCGAGCAGTTAAAAATCACCGTCTCAAACGTGCTATTGACAATTTGACGGTCAGGTCAACATTCATACTTAAAACTGACTTTTAATTTAAGTCAAGTGAGTTCTCTTTCGATGGAGTTGCCTTCTTCTTGCCGCAAATCCTTCAATTACATGAATCGCGGTCCGGATTCATTTGCACGCGTACTATGCACGTATTTGCACACACGATCCTTCGTCCAACTGCCGTACCGTTCTCTCTCGCCGGACAAGTGTAGTAAAAAAAAGAGAAAAAAAGGAGGGACGTCCTGAGAGGGTAGTCGACTTTCGGTTTTCGCTTTCCGTCGAATGCGTCGTTTTCTACTGTGTCGGGTCAAGGTCGCCGATCGATGCTCGGCCGCACAAACGCGATAAAACACGGCGCGCAATCGGCTGGTATCGATTGTAATTTCCGCTCGTCCGCTCCGTCTGTCGACGTGACACGACAAAGTCAACGCGGAGGGAAGTTCTTCTTCGAGCTTCTTTTCGAAACTCGTTTTTCTCAAAGAAAAGAAGAAAAAGGAAAAGAAGGAAAAGCACGAAACTAGGGGCATTGATCGTCAGCTGTGTGTTTCGTCGTAGCTCGTAATAAACGTGAGTGACCAAGATTCGAGCCAGCGTGGAGGCGTTAAACACGTTACTTTTAAACGGCGATTGTCCTTGTCGCAGGGTATCCACGTCAAAGCTAATGGCACTGGCGTTAAACACGCATACATGCACATCCGCCATCGGCGAATTCTCGACCTATCGAGCCAGAGGATTTCCGGACAGGTTGGCAAAACGCGACCCCTCCCTCTCCTCGGGCCGAACACACCACGTTAAACCTTCGTGCACGCGACTATAGGCAAACACATTTGCGGCTATCCTCTCACGGATAGTTTGATGTTCGATAAAGCAATTAAACGGGAGGCTTGCGAGGCCAGCGCCCCATCTCGCGGGATATCGCCATATCAGATATCGTTCCGGACGACGAGATCGTCTGCGACACGTTCGCCGTCGTTTCAAAATTTTCAGGCAGAACCTCGCTGTCTTGATACTCGAACGAAAACAGTGTCGAAACAGTATGCAGTATGCAGATGAAACAGAATAATTCGTAAATTATTATTTTAATAATTATTATTTACGCATTATTCTTGACATATCAGCGTCTTACAGTTGGAACGAGTCCAGTACAGATTTCCGAGGACGCTTGTACGTTGTCACGCTTCGAGCATAATTATGATGTTAGATTCGCTCTTCTCTCACTTAGGAGAAGTACGAATGTCATTAATTTTCTTTACAAATTAATATTAAAAAATAACCGTGCTGAATAATTCCAAGTTATTGAAACTGATTAACTTTGATGCTCCTATCATTCGACTCGAGTCTTGTCTTTACTTTTTAATCCACCTGTGCACACATCCCACGCTTCGACGCGTCTATATCCTCTCCCTGTCTCCCTGGACTTTGCCAACGAAGAATGCAAATGAAATGTTTGTAAAAATTGAACAAGCCTGAATCCTCCGAAAGGGGATTAGCATTCGTTCGTAGAGAGAGAGAGAGAGAAGATCACAGCTTAAGTGTTCATTATTCATTCACTGGACATGGTCACGCTACTCTTGTCATCCATCTGACCACAATTATAGACAACCGACAATGGATCGTTCTAGACTTCTGGCTCACCAGAAAATAGAAGAAACACGCATGACCTGGTCTTGCTTAAAATTCTTGTTTAAATTCTCGAAGATATGGCCAATTGTGCCTTTCAAGTGCAGTTAATTTGCATTGTACCGCCACATCCGGTCAGGCAGTTTCCTCTCTTTCTTACTCTGGGTTTAATTGGACTGATCCCATTGCAAAATCCTGCAGGTTGGCCATTGAACACGGTAATCATACTTGGATCTCTTTCCTTGATTCGATCGTCAATAATTTGGAAAATCAATCTCTCCGCTTGCTCGAGTCCTCGTTTCAATATCTGATATCGTGCATCGTTCCGACCATTATTGCGATCATTCAGTTATTCCGGATCGAAGATCGTTTCCCTTTCCTCAAATTGCATTACGCGATCGTTGTACAGGAAAACCAATAAATTGAAATTAAAACTTCGATCCGCGAGTTTGCACGAGCTGCGTCAAAGCGTTCTCGAGAATCGAGCTCTGGCGTAATTGACTTAACGTTTCGACGGACAACGAGTTACACGAGGAACAAAAGCGTCCGTCGCGCTTCCGTCCGCATTTTCGTGCAAGAATAAAGGAGGCATCGTTATTTCCTTCTTTTCTTGGGAAAAAGAGGGGAGAAATTTAACGTAGTTACTTTTCATCTCGACACAATGTCTTCCTAATTTTTTAATCCCTATTACAACGTTTAATAAGAGTTTATTTCAGCAACAAATTTTTGCAAAATCTCTGCATCGAATAACGAAAGCATTAAATGTGAATATTTCGTATTCTACGGGTGGAATTAAACAATCGAAATGAAGTAAAAAAAATGGGAAATAAATTGACGAAAAAGAGAAAAATGGTGCTCTCGTTATTTTTGCACGGAATTCTCGGACAATCCCCGTATCTCCTACGAGGATAAAAGGGCGTTGCTATCGTTCATCAACGACGCAGTTGGGCAAACCTCGTTTGCCAACTTTCCTTCCTTTTTTCCTATTTCCCTTTTTCTCCTTTTTCCCCCGTCCTTCGACGGTTAATTCACTTTTCCTCCTGGCCGCTTCGTCTTATCGCGTCAGAAAAATGCGAATTTGCGAAAGAAATTTAAAAGAAAGAAAGAGCGCGGAAGCGCGGGAACCGAGTTGATGAACGATGACGATGACGATGACGAGTCATCGTTCCGGTTGATCGAGTATCGCGTATAATTTAGCGTATCGAGGGTCGTCGCGTAAGAACGGACGATAGCGAGGAAACGATCGTTATCGTTACTGCAGAGTACGACGTTGTCTCGAGCAGTTATTAGCATAATGGCGCGTTCAGACCGAACGAACGGACGACGGCTCGCCCGCTTTCCATTTGGATCGAATTCGCGCTGGTATTCGCATCGTTTAGCGTAACGAACGAGCATTAATACTTGTTTAGCGTAATAACCGAATGTGAATTTGATCGAAGTGAGACGCGAACGAGCATTAGTTAGGTTCTGAAGGCGTCGTTCAGAGAAGAAGAGTCAAGAAGTTTGCAACTGGACTTGCAAACATGTTCAACTTTATTGAAACAGAGCGTGATCTTTCACTTGGTGCAAAGACGCTGGTTTTGACCAACAGATCGCTATAGATCTATCGTGCGTTTAAAATAAGTACATGATTTTTAATTTCTTTCTTAACGTCAAGCTGTATTCTTAATACAGCAGCTTTCTCGATTGTCGAGAATATTTTCAAACCGTTTTCAGCGCAATCTCGCGACAAGGCAGTAGCTTGCGGAACAATTTTTCAATTTCAGAAATTTCTTCTTCCTCTCAGTTATTTAATTCCGTCGCATTATCAGGTTGTACCAGAAGTTCGTTTCTGAGATCTTTAACGTTTCAGCTATATCGCTACGGCAGTAGTGCAATTAACGCTACACCGTCGTCTTGAATAGCGGAAGATTTATGCGAGCGCGAGGGTCATTCGCCAAAGAGGAATCTCCCGTTTTAAATTTCGCAGGGCATTTTCGAAATGTCCCATCAATCACGCTGTGTCCTTTATTTATATATCTTTTCAACACTTTTTATCCTTTCTAAAAGCTGACAAAGCATTCGAGCGTTGGCGAAAATGCACTCTCAGTTCTTCCATCTTTAAATCAATAAGAGAGATAAAATATGGATTTATTCCAACGTGAAGTATCTTTTTCTCTTTTTTTTTTTCGTTATCTCCGGAGGAAAGCTCTCTGGAAACAAAATGATACATAATTTATAGGTCACAACGCGGTCGGTAACGTAGGAGATCCATTGCTCGTACTAATCCGTAGGAAATCCCGGACCAACTTTCAGTTGAATCGCGATATATTATTATATCGTATCGCGCTATATATTTACAGCGGCAGTCTCGCCGGTTTCACTTCGATCGATCCACTGCGAAACACCCGACCCATTGCCCATTTCTCTCCTTTACCTTTGTTTTCTTAATCGCGCGCCGATCCCGTCGATCTAGCGGATCTCTTTCCCCGATAAATCGCTTTCACTTGACCGTTTAAATCACCGGGCGCGGCTGGTGGAAGGTAAAGGGGATGAAGATGATGGGATAAACTGTCGGCCGTCAAAACGGAATTACTTAATTCTCCCATGATCGCCGCGATCGTAAATTCACTGGCGAGATCTTTTTTATCGAAAGGGACGGAGAGACGAGGTCGAGGAGACGGAATCGATAGGATCGTCTCTCGATAGTCTTCTCCCCATGAATCACCTCTCCCCTCGACGCGCTTCGTTCGTCCGCGTTTGGCGTTTCGCGATTCCACTTTCCTCTCTCTCTCTCTCTCTCTCGGGGAGAGAACTACTACCTATCAGCCACCATCCGTTATCCGTTTTTTTTTCTCCTTTTGGACGAGCCATTTTTTTTTCATGCCAACTCGTTTACGACTGATCTGATAGATCGAAGGCGAAGCGAGGCGAGGCGAGAAAAACTCGCCAGAGAGGGTAAAAAAGTGGAATGAGAAAGAGAGAGAAAGAATTGAAAACGGTGAGTTAAAGCTATGAATACGCCTAGTTTTTGGTCACCGTGAGCTTCGTTTCCCCTCGCTTTGAAACAGCGCGAAGCCGTCCTCGCCCACTATTAATTCTTTCCGGGCTTTTGTCTATTCCGCTGGTAAGAGTCGAGCTGCTCGTCGCGTTCCGCATTGTCCGCGTCCTAGACGCCGCGACGCGACGCGCGTTCGACCGGTCGGCCACCCACTCTTTTTCCTTCCTTTCCGCATTTTCCTATATTTCCTCGTCGTTTCAGCTCGTTTGAGAATATTTCTGACAGATGACTCCGCGACATACAGAGAGTAAGAAGATCGGCGGGCTGGATCACTGTGATCGTTGTCGCTCGATCATACGAGTCTGGCAGATTTTTGTGTTCCCAGAAGAGGTGCTCGTTGCCTCAAGTGTGGCAAACAAATCTGGATCTCAACTCGTGTAATTTTTAATGAATTTCAATGAGTTTCTCCTTATATACACCTGTGAAATATTTTTTTCTACAAGATCTCAAGTTTATAGGAACAATCGACTCAGAAGCTCAGAAATTCCTGGAACGGTGCTGTTTTTCTTATTCTGTCGTCTAAAAATTCCACAAGATTTTATTCTCGGGCTTCAATCTCACAACCTGGAGAAATAAATTATTCTTTTTTTCATGTTTGTGTTCAGAACATAAACAAAGTTTCAGAATGCTCTCCAACACTTTCACGTTTTACGATTCTTACGAGACGGCTGTTGTTCGTAGAAATTATCTAGATAGAAATCTTGAATGATGCATGTACTTAGAAATTTTATTATTTTAATTCTTTAGAGACGATATCTGTGTTAAAGCTACAAAATTTATTACCAAACGTATATAATTATTATTCGTGTAATTTACATGGAGGCATCGTCTCTGAAGGATTAATAAATATTTTGTGTCTTTATATTTCTATTTTTGAATGATCATTTTCATACATTTTACATTGATATTTCTAAAGTCAGATACGCGTGAAACTGTCGAACTCTGGCCTCCATCTGTCTCAGACGTGTTAATTGAAAAACCGCGATCTCTAATTTCGAAGCTGGTGCGAGCCATCCCGATCGACAGGGACGGCGACTCGCATCGAAACTCGAACGCGCAGCCTGAAAAACTTTCGGTAAATCCAATCCGGCAAATGCACGGTAAACATCGGAGCCAAAAAGCAGCCGACGCAAATGATGTATCTCCCTCGAAATCATTAGCCTAATTGAAATCGGATAGGTGGATGAAACGAACCTAATGACGGAAAGAGACGGTCGTGCGCTCGCGTGCATCGGCACGTTACCAACGCGAGACGAAACTCAGTGCGAAAATCAGCGCGATTGATCGACGAATTGAAAAAAAGAAAAAAAAGAAAAAAAAAGGGAGTCCGTCGCGAAAGATCTCTCGAGCAGATTTTAATTGGCTTTTCCACTCGCGGGCGGAGCAAACGCGCGTCATGAAAGGAAACGAAACGAAACGAAAAACGAAACGAAACGAAACGAAACGAACTGGACGATTAACTGGACGATTTTATCCGCGAGTGATTTCGTGCTTTCTAATCACCGGACTTTTATTCCCTTTCTGGTGTTTCCCTCTTTTTCGGGAACGGGAGGGGCAAAAATAAAAAAAGAAACGGAATTCAATGGCGCGCTCGAATGCACGGACACACGTGCATACACACACACGCACAACGGCGTGGGAAAGGCGGTGCGTACACGCGCGCTCTTTTCACTCGGAGGTTCGTTTCGCTTAATCCCCTTCTCATTTCGTTTGAAAGGACTCATCAAGCGCGAGGGATGAATCTGTGCAGAGCGCACACCGGTGAAACCGTGACGGTGAAGTTGGAATCCTCGTCGGTAGATTCGAGAAATCTTGTTTCGCGTGTCGAATCGGGCGTTTTCGGTGTTTCCGAGAGACAGGGTATTCGATCCGAGACGTATTCCCGAAAGCGCACCGCGTCGCGAAAATTCTCGCCAAAGGACAAGAGTATTCGCGAGATACTGAAAGAGGAAGCTCTTCCCTTTTTCTCTTCGTTGTCGACAGAGAAAACACCGTCGTTCGGTAAGGATTTCGACACGTCGCTGCCGATATTTTCGTTCAAAATGAAAGACGCGCGCGAGAGTCTCTCTCTCTCTCTCTCTTTTTTCTTGGCTCGTGACTGGAAAAACAAAGCTCCTTCGATCAAATCCCACGTCGTCGAGGGTTTTCCTTCCTTTCGTTCCCCTCTTCCTTCCTCTCGAAGGTACATCAAACATACGTTCGTCCTTCTCTCGGCGGGAATCTTCGGTAAAATCCACCGATTTTCTATTTTATTTTCGTTTTTATCACTGAAAGTGATTTAAAGCGGGAGTAACTCAGAAAATCGGGTCTCTTCAGATGCAACGCTGATGCAACGAAAATTAGCGACTGGTTGATTTGGGTCACGTGGTTCGTGAGAGGGCGTAGGGTAGAGCTCGAGTAGGAATGGCGTTGTCTGGTAATTTGTTTTGTATCGATTCAAACGTTTGCATGTCAATAAAAATTTTATGGCAAAAAAGTCATCTTCATTTTCTAGTCGGAACAGTTGCTTCTCGGTCTTCCCCAGTGAGACGAATCGTACTCGGGTACAAGTCGTGCAGTTTTTTCTTCCTGTTTTTCTCCCCTCCCCTTCAAACATCTCCCAGGTGCTATCGGAGACGGAGTATTTGCTTATTTCGCGCGTATTCGAAATTCAGCGAGGGGCTTCGCAATGCCTGCCGGTTCCGTGCACTCGAAAAACGAGGGGAGGGCTTCACGTGCCACGGACTTTGAATAAACTTCGACTTCCGGCGCGCCGGTGCTCGGCTGCGATTGGCAAACTGCGGGCGAGCGAGGTGGTTTTCGACGCGGCGCCGCTCCGCGATATACCGTGTACGTATGTATTTCGTTCGTTCGAAATTTCAGTTCGTTCGCGAATAACTAGAAACGCAATTTCAGCTTGCGAACGCGTGGAAATTGACTGGAGACGGCGTTATCGAGTTACCGGGATAATATTTCGCGGTTGCTTTAACAAGAGGGATCGTTGTAACCGAATGGTCGTGTTCAATCTGTCGGAAGTTTGTCGAAGCCGGGATTCGAGGATTGCCTCCGTTGCACACCGCGGCAATAAGAGTTGCGCGAACTAATGGAACAGAATTCGCTCAGCTGGCGCCAGTCACGTGCGTCACGGGAAAAAGATTCGCTGATTGTGACACGCGTTGGAAAGCGTTGTCGAATATCGAATGTCGCGTTGTCGAATAGCCGCCGTTCGTTCCTTGGATCGACCTGACACGTTTTCCTTGTAAAACGTTATGGTATTTCGACGCGAGTGCATTATTTATTATTGTTATTATTTCGGTACAGAGATGGAACATTTAAAGACTGTTACGAGAGATTTACTCTTCTAATAATTATGTCGGTAATTGGAATTATAATTGTACCGATGAAATTTGATATCAATTATATCGGAGATTATAAATGAAACGATCGTGAAAACGATGATTATATCGGTTTGATAATTTGAGACCAACCTACTAAAATCTACTTACGTAGGTGACTCTCTGTGGAAGCTACAAGGCTACCAACATACGTACGTATAAATCAGTAGCCATCTTAATACAGCCATCTTAAGCATTAAAGATGGTTTCACTGAATATTAAGATTTAATTTATACGTCTATTATTTTCTCTGTACAAAATGTATATCCCGATTCACGCTATTCCGAAAATATTTTTCCTTGCAATTAGTCACATAATGTTTGCCTGATTTATTTTTTTAATTGGCTTCGAATTAGGGATCTCTCTCCTAATTGATGTTCATCAATCGACCAGTGTCCGTGTTCCTCGTTCTCCTCTGCTTGAAAGGAACACGTACAAATACCTCGTCGCGAGTTCCTCGTAGTCCGTCGTAGACAGATACTCAATGCTCGTAAGATCGTAAGATCGTGGTTGCGGACGCGGTTGCGGTCTGGACGATTCAAACGGAGAGGATTAAACGCAGCCGCGCCACTGCTCCTCGATAAAATCCACCGGCAGACATTTCAAACAATCGTCGAACGCAATGGTTCGTCCGGCGAGCTGTCGCCCGTGTGCTCGTTCGGCAAACTCTCGGAAAGTTGACGGGGCCACACCGGGGCCCGAGCTTCGTGCCGAGCGGATGAACTGATGAACGCGCGACTGCTGAAAATTCGAGCGTTTCGCGGTCGTTTAACGTCGGATCGCGGCGAGGTCGCGCGAACCGTGTGGTCCAGCTGTGTCTCCAGCCGTGGAATAACGCGGAATAAACCGCAATTTCGAGATCCGGTTTACCGAGCCAATGAATTTTCTCACCGAAGAATATGAAACACGACTCGGTTCTCCGTCCGAGAGAAACTCGGAGCACATTGGCGTGAAACGTTCCGGATAGCGGATGAAATAATATTATCCGGGAACGATCGCCGAAAATATGTCGCTAAGCGGTTTAACGTGTTTTTTTTTCGTCACGTTCGCTCGAGGACGAGGAGAAAATCTCCAGCTATTTTTTTTTTTCTCTCGCCCAAAAATTTTCCCCCTTGGATCCACGAATCATTTCCAACTCTTCTCTCTCTCTCTCTCTCTCTCTTTTTTTTTTTCTCTATTTAGAGGATTATCTTTCGTCAAGTTACGAATTCGTCGAGTCAAGAGCTAACGAATTAGGAACGTAATTACACTGAATCGATCGAGATGCTTTTCCTCCTTTCGATATCGTTCCGCAGCGTGCAAATATTAGATTGCTGCGTATAAAGCGTCGTTCCTCGGATGAAAAATTTAGTGGCAGATCTTATTGCAACACGATGCATTTAATCCAGAGATTCGAAATGACAGATTGTCGTTTCAAGTAATTTTTGGACACGAGGCATTGCGTGGAAAATTGATCTCTATTTCAATGGAAGCCTGGAGAAAGTTTCGTAATTATAACAACTGTAAATTATGATGTATGATACAGTACAAATTGTAACATGAATTTTCGTAAATTTTGCAAATTTCGTAACTGAACGGCATTGTCAATAGTTGTCGATGAATATTAATTGTCAAATAAACGACATTTCGTTTACGCACCATTCTAGATTCTACGTATCGCACAGGTATTAACGAGAGACTTAACCGTGGCAATTTATAGTAATTAACATAGTAACGGCGATGAGATTAACCCTTTGAATGTTTAGTTCGTACCAGAGTATCGTACAGATAATCCTGAAATCAATAATAAAATAATTGGTTTACTTATTAGAGGTACGAAAGGATAACTGTGTTGATTAAATACCTACATCAAAGAGTATGTTCTGTATAATATTTGTTGCGTTATACCTTATATTATATTAATCCTGCATGAATGCAGGCCGTTGCAACTTTTTATATCGCTGAAATTACATAATTTGTAATTTTTGTATTTATTTATTTAATTATTTATCAATTGTCAGAGGATACTAACTCTTTCATAGAATAAAAAGGGACAAGTGACGAAGAAAAGTGACAGTACCTATGTCAGAAGATCGTCTAATCGTGATAGAATTTCATTTATTCGCAACGAGAAAAAGATTATCAGTTCGTTGCAGCTATTTAGTCGAATTAAAAATCTGTTCCTGTAAGTGTTAGAATATTTTCGCGACCATACATTCTGACAACCAGATCACTGAATTTGCGATCGCTTACCTCGATCACTTTGAAATAGAAAGGTCGTCGGTCACCGGTCCGACCACAGCAGCAGCGAACAAGTTAGACTTTTAAACTTTTGATCATTTTAAACGTTCGAATGACGTTTTAAACACCTTCGTGTTGACACGATGCCTTCCTTGAAAGGAAATGGACGGGGTCTGATTCCGCGAGAGAATCGAGAACGAAGCGAGTTCGAACAAGGGGAGAGAGAGATGCTTTCGATATCGCGAAAGACATAAAGGCACTGTGACGCGTCCCATTATAACGATGTCTACGGAACCGGGGGTAGCTATCAGCGGTAGCGGACCAGCTGACGCGGCAATGCAAACACTGGCTTTCCACGTAACTCGCGCACGAGTTGCCTGGCTGCTGGTTACATCGGTCGCAGCAACGCACACCAGCAGGTTGCCCAGTTCCTATTTTCCCTTTGTTCCCCTTGCATTTCACGGAACATCCGTTGTCCGCATTTTTACGATCAGTCGCAATCTCCATCGGTCGATTTGCCGGAAATTGAAAAAAAAAGAAATTCTTTTTTTTTCCAAAGTTCACGGAATCGTAAGCAAAAGCACGATTTCACACTGATTTCAATTGGACCGTGTCAAATAGTAGAAATTTGTCCTTAATCATTCTGAGATACATTTTTATGATATTTGTTGTAGTAGAATGTTCTTGTATCTATTTCGTGTTTCCAAGTTAATCTACATGTTTCATTCTGAATCAGAGATACTGCAAGATTTTTTATACCTTCCTCTCAATCGGAAGAATTATTGCTTGAATTGTTTCACATTTTGCTTTATTATTAATAAGAAGCAATGTATTACTAAATATAAGTTCTTATCCATATGTGCGTAACTTTTTGTCAATTCTCAAACGGAGATTATTCCTCAGATTAAAATGCATTTCGGTTTTCACAAACAAACCGAGATAAATTTGTAGCGGCCTAGGATTCCTCAACTACGAGTTTCGAACACTGACTAGCACAGGCCGTAAGTGACTGCGCGCCTAGCGTCGAAGTCCTGCCGATCTCCGACGTTAAGCGAAGCAGTGTGCGGAACCCCGCTAGGATGGGGGTGGGTGATCAGGCAAGGCTAGCTGGGGGTAGTTACAACAACAAGCGTCTGGGGTAAGGAGTCGCTGCCATCAGCCCCACTGATGAGTCTAGGCAGTGACTTCGAGATGAAACGCATTAATCACTTTCTTCTCCCATTCAATACCTCCAGTCCATTCGTCCTTCCATCAAGCATCCCGAACCTAAACCCTTCAAATTAAATTGTAATATACCATACAAAGAATATACGCAATTATACAATTGAACGTTTATTCAAAAGCGCTGCAGTTCGTCAGATTCGATCAATAGCTCGGATAGAATTGAAACTGACTTCCGAGTGTCATTTAGAGTCTTTTTAGGTAGCACTGTTGTCCCTTCTAAAAGGGGTCTTGCAATCCCTAGTAGGAATTTCATTTAGGTTTCTCTTTTAATGTGAATTTAACTATCGACTTTCCTTACGTTTTACACGAGTAAACTCATGCATCTAAGACTGGTTTTTTTGTCAACAAAGAATGACACACAATAACGAACAAAGATACCAATTTCGTGCCCAAAGATTTTGGGCAAACTAACCACTGGTGGGACGGCCAAATATCCCCGGAGGATATTTGTTTTTCGGCTAGATTTAATTAGCGGCCGAACGTGCGAAATAAAGTGTTTACCGAAGTGGCTGGAGCACCGATCTCTTGAACCGTTCTCGAGAAGGTAACTGTCGGAGGGCCTTTGTATCCCGGCATTTACCAACTTTTCAACGTAAATTCGACGGTTACAAAAGATCAAAGCCCTTCCCTCTTGGCTCGCTCGCACTCGTCCCCGCGTCCTTTATGCCCCGGCTACTACCGTGGCGTTCGTTGAGCGCCGGTAGTGGCGGCAACGACCGTACTCTCTCTCTCTCCCTCTCCTCTCTTATTCTCTCTTTTTTCGTTCTTCGCTTTACCCGTTCGTGCCAGAAACTACATTATTCATGCCAAACGAACACGTCGGTGAACGCCGCTCGTTTCAACCTCGTCTGGACAATTTTTCCGCGTTTTTCCCCTCTCCCCTCTTTGCGTTCGTCCTTCCTTTCTTCACCTTTTTTGTTTTATCCCATTTTTCTTTCTCTTTCTCCAACGTGTATCTTCCACTCGAATCAAGGTCCGCGTTGCAGGGTACGCGTGTATGTACGTACATACGTGTCGTCGAACATGCTCCCGAGGATCTCCTTTCCCCGACGCACGGCGCGCTTCGTCGTTCTTCGATTTATCGAGCGCGGAAATTACGCTGTCTCGTTAAACTCGAACGACGTCACCTCCCCTTTCCATCTCCCTCCCCTCCCTATTAACGCGTACACACAACGGAACCACGCTTATTCGAGTTGCGTTTTAATCGCCATCCGATTAAACGATCCCTCGTTTGTACAATCCACTTGTTCGAATGTGAACTTCTATTACGTAAACGGAAAAATCACCAGGCCAGCGAGGATGGGTCGGTTATTGTACGTACTCTAATTACACATGCTGTAGTCGTTCGCGAAAAATAAAAAATGTTCGAAGCAACTGCTCTGACTAGGAAATGAACACGACTTTTTTGCCATAAATTTTTATCGATGTGCAAACATTCGAATCGATACAAAACAAATTACAGGCGCGACCATACAACGCCACTCCTACTCGAGCTCTATATCCCGCCCTCTCACGAATCACGTGATCCAAATCAACCAATCGCTAATTTTCGTTGCACCTAAGGAGGCCCGATTTTCTGGGTTACCCCTGCTAAAATCACTTTTAGTCATAGTAAAAATATAATAAAGAAATTAAAGTGCAAGGTACAAGAAAAAGTTAATAGTACAATAAAGAGCACAAGCTCTAACAAGTATTTCCATGGAAAATTATAAATTGGTCATTTTTGGTGGCTCTAGCGTCAATATCCGCTTGAATTGATTTTTCTTCGAATTAGAACGTTTGTCGTTTCAATAATTGCCACGAACGACGTAACATCACGGAATAACTCGTTTGCGGTATCGTAAAAATAGTATCGCGTCGCGAGATATCTCGTCCCTGATTGCAAAGCGACTGGTTATCGCACAGAAAGTCGCCTGGACAGGAAACGTCGAAGGGCTTGCGTCGATAGCAACGATTAAACCGTAGAAATGTAACAATGGTGGTTAAAGCGGTCGACCAGCGATATTACGAGCCTGAATATGAATTCTCCCTCGTGGTCCGTCCTATAAAACGAATGTTGGCGGAACCGTCGTTTCCTGTCGATTCTCGTCCCCTCGAAAGCGTGACCACACATCGAAAATGTAGAAAACAGCGCGGGAAATTGATACAGACGGAGAAACGTCTCTCCCTTCTCATCTATCTGACAGAGAAAGAGAGAGAGAGAGCTCCATCCGACAAATTTAGGTTTTCATCGTCTCTGGCAAATAAAATCGAATAAATTCGATTTCGAATCCAATTTTCCTCGACCTCGGATCACAGGCGTATACCGGGACGTCCATTATTGCCGCCATCGCAGCAACCACGGAAAGGGAAGACTCTATTATTAGGTTTTTCCTTCGTTTTTGAATTCATTTCCCGGTACTCGAGTTCGTTTTTGGTCCTTTTCCGACCACCCTCTCTCCGTCACTCCATCGTTCTCGCTTCGCACTCTGCAGACCAGACAACGCATTTTGCACGCCAATTTGCCCGAAAAACGTGGACGAAATCGAAAAAGAAGTTTACTTTAGTCCAAGGGATAATTTCCATCAATTTGCCTACATTTATCCCATCCATCGGGTAACTTTCGAATTTCCTTTGTAGAAACAGGTAGCAGTTTTTGAGTTGGAAGAAAATTCAATAGTGGCTTCTTCAGTCTTTCTAAATAAATGGTAATTTGGGGCTAGATCCATTTTCCCGATAAGGGAAAAATTCGCAACTTGAAAGATACGCTGTCGACACAGTTTCGTGAGATTATGTAGTTAACATTTTCCGTGTCTCATATTCATTACGTTCGCTCACGTAAGAATGAAACGAGTATATATATTTGAGAGCGAAAAAAGAAGATTCGAACTCAGAAAATACCTTCACAATTAGCAGATTTAGCAATATGAACGAGGAAATTTCTCCGAAAGTGGATATATTGACTAACAAAAATATGAATTTCGTTCAGGTTTCTCGAACAAACCGAGCACCATACGTTGAATTCGATCTTCGATCATTCGTTAGCGCTCCGCCACTCGATCAAATGCCGCGGTCGAAAGTTTCAAGGGAAGTAATCGTCGAAGGGTGAGCTCGAAGAGAACTGGGCCGGTATCGAACCCGGGTTCGTGTTACTAATCCCGTTAACGAGAAACGAAACTTTTTCTTCAAAGTTGGGGGAACCGAGAGAGCGCTTCAATATAATCCGAGCACACCATTTCCACGCGATTATTAGTCGCGGATTATCGCAGCAACGAGATGTATTTGGAAACGAATTAACGGCGGAACAACCGACAGGGTTGGCTGGGGAGGGGGAGAACAGGGCAGAAAATGCCGCGGACCGTTCGTAATACTTAAAGTTTGCAAAATATTTTATGAATCGGAGCGGACGCGTTATGTGTTCTGCGGCGAGTGGTGTGTTTAGATTAAGAAAAGAGAGAACGGCCCCGTTCCCCGTTTTCGAGAATATTTAAATTCAAACGAGCGTTCGTTTACGCTCGATGAATTATTCGCCGAATGCTATTCACCTGTCGGAATGCTGGAAGAATGCTCGCTCGATTTTACAAACGAGGGGCCAAATTTATGAAGAACGTAATAACTGAGCATTCGTTCGAAATTATGCGAACCTTTGCCATTCGTATTAAACGAGCATGAATTTCTTTAGTTCTCGATTTACCGGCGAGGGTCCGTTCAATTTTAATTTATCACGAGCTTAATTTAATTTTCGTTTAAGACGATGTGGCATGGTTACAATAATCGAACGATCAGAATCAATTATACGCACGACAATGAAAACTGCTATCTTAAATTTTTATAACTTTGTGAAAAAAAGGAATTACACAATAACGTAATAACTATTAATTTCAAGTGCTGTAGGATGCTGTATTATACAACGTAATAGCTATTCGTGCTAAACTGCGTGGTCGTTACCGTATTCATATTAAAACTTTATTTTTCAATTTAAGACCTTTTTAATTTGGTACAATTTTAATTTATCATTAATTTAAGTTTAATTTAAATTAAAGTTAAGGAAAGCGGTTCTTGTTACAATAATGAAATGATCGGGTACAACAAAGAAAATAACTAAACAATTACATGAATTTGGTCTCATTTCAAAGCATAAAGCATTTACTTTGACTGTCCTAAGTCCGTTTCTTTTTTTTTTTCAAAAATGTTTCTCTGTCACGTGAAATGGAAAAATATAGACACTTTTACTTTGGGAAATTATAAAAACGTTTCCAAAAACATTAAGAAACTTTTCCATGACTAGATTGATCACTTGGTCTTGGAGATGAAAATTTTCTCTTTTACAAAACTACTGTACGATTTTCTTTTGCCAGTTTATTGATCTCTGAACATTAGGGTGAAATGTTAAGTTTTCTCCAATTTTTGTCGTTTAATCAAAATGTTCAAAGTTAAATAAAAATTGTACTGTATGTTTTAAAGGTTCTTTGTAAAGAGAGGCTCAAAACGAGACCAAATAGATTGTTATATAATTTTTCTCCCCAAAGTTGTAACAATTTTTCATCGTTATATGTTCAATCATACTTCTTGCTGCATGTATGCATTATTATTATTAGGTATTAAAATCAGGAATCAAACGGGCAAAGTTAAACTTGTCTCTTTAAATTGAAGATCGAACCAGAAAAAGACTGCAACTGATCATTGCCTTCACTAATATCTATATAATAAATAATACGATAATATGTAATAGGCAAATTGTACGACATGTACAGAATTTAATGGATTTAATAGCGCACTAACGCTATAGCGACGTTATTGCGTGGCATCATGTGATTTTCCGCGTTTAATGATCGGTGCAGCAGCGATGTTGCTGCAGCGTCGTGTTATTTCCACAGTGGCAAAACGCAACAATTGAATATAAATATAATTCGTCGAAATGGGAGGGACGGAGGAAAATCCATTCATTTGATCAAAACGCACCATTTCTCGCGTTTGCCGGTTCGATTCGTTCAACGTACCGCAAAACGTAACGATTTAATATAAATGGAGGGGGGAAAGGGGGACGAACGAAAATTCGTTCGTTTGGTCTAAACGCACCATCTCTCGCAGTCAACGTATCGCAGAAGATGCAAACTCGGACAAGAATCGCCTTCAAGCACGAATCTATTTTACGAGGCGGCGTCACGTGTGGTAAACTTGCCAGAATTACCTTCTTCGAACGTAAAATATTTTACGAACGTACGCTCAAAATCGCCTGTTTTTTCTTCCTTCTTATCGCGTGTTCTCTTCTCCTTTCTTCGCCACCATCGTCCCTAACATGTAAAAATTCACTGGTTCGCGTCGTCCTCGCGATCGAACTTGGATTTTTCATCAAAACCCCACGTACACGCGCCGCTCTGTGCGCTTCGACGCGAGAAATCGCGCTGCTCCGACGGAATTTTTTCACGAGCTCAGCGGCTCGTCCTCTCCTCCTCCAAACTTTCTTCGCTTAAACGTCGAAAGATCTCGCCGTCCCGAGGTCTTGAAAAAGAGAACAAAAAAAAAAGGAAAAGAAAAAAAAAAAGAAAACGTTCCGAGTCGCGAATATTCGACGCTTTTAAAGGCCAGCTTAATCGGCAAAGCGAGGCTGTCTAGAAAATTCAGCGAACTAAACACGAAAAACGTGGCCGAAACGCTCAAAGGGACGGACAAGAAGAGTAATTAAGCGTTTTGCGCGTTTTCCGTTGGTCGTCGAAAAGCGGGGTGAGCAAAAGGCGAAAGAGGAGGCGAAGGGACGACTGGAACGAAGAAACGAAGAGGAAAATTCGCGACAGCTCTGACGATGACGAGGCGACGTCGAGGACGACGTCTGTGGCGACGGTGATGGCGACGCGACGGCCGAGAAGGCACAAGTAGTAGAACCAGAGGCAGAAAAGACGGAATTAGCTGGTTAACGGGCCGCGGGAATTAAATTAGTCGACAGCCGTGTCGGAGTTTCTCTAGAGCAGGCTCGAGATGGAATCAGAGGAAAGTTTGCCTAACCACGAGTATAGGTATGCTTGTTGGCGGTCGCTTCCGCGATCTTGAGATGGAGATGAGCGGGAGCGACGTCGTCGAGGTCGAGCGACGAAATGGAATCGAGACTGGAAGTTGAAGCATGGAAAGAGAGGGAGAGAGAGAGAGAGAGAGGAGTTTCGTCACTGACAGTGGGGGAGGAAGGATGGATGCTAAGATCGAACACCGCGGCAAGATGGTTGTTCCGTGAGAATGCGGTAGTAGTTCCGCGAACGTCAAAGTTCCGTTAGATGAAAGAAGAACGAGGTGGGCGGTTGCGTGGCGTGAGCATGCCAACGAAAGAAAAGGGAGTTTCGCCCTGCGGGGCAAAGTCAGACACCACCTGTTATTGTAACGACGTGGAAATCGATAGGTACGGGGGAATCGAGAAGCCGCTTTCCTCGTCTTTCGTTCGTCCCTCCTTCCCCTCTCCTTCGCCTTCTCTTCCCGTTTGTCCGTAATCCTTCTTTAACGACTCGAGGCCACATCCAACTCCATCGATTCAGCTCGTCACGCCGAGAAACGAGGTTGTTAGCTTTAGTTTTCTCCCTGGGCCGGAAGAGATTCCGAGTGGAGATTCCGAGCGAAGAAAGGAAGGGAACGTGCAACGAAATTTCATCTGGAAATGCCAGGGGGTGCAGAGCGCGGCGGCCTCGTTGCGACGTTAATTCGCAACTAACGTTGCCGATTTCTCGTTGCCTTTAGTTAGGGAACAAAACAAAAAAAAAGAAGAAAAAAGAAAAAGAAAAGAAAAGAAAAAACTACACGGCCCAGAAGCAACTGTTCTGACTAGGAAACGAAGAAGACTTTTTTGCCATAAAATTTTATTAACACGCAAACGTTTGAATCGATACAAAACAAATTACCAGACAACGCCATTCCTATTCGAAGTCTACCCCACGCCCCTTCGTGAATCACGTGATCCAAATCAATCAATCGCTGGCAAAGAGGCCCGATTTTCTGCGTTATCTCCGCTAAAATCACTTTCAGTGATAAAAAGAAGAAGAAGAAGAAGAAGGAGAAGAGAAAACCATCAACGCAGTCGTCCCGGATCGACTGCAACACTGAACTTTCGCTCTCCCCCATCCAATTTATTAAAGCCTTGCTCCAGCTACGTCGCTTTATTAATTATCGTCCGCACAATATGCATATCGCAACACGAAAATCTGAATAATACGTTTCACGTTAATCATCGCGCGTATCGGCGCTGGCAGTGTCCTCCCCGAGTTTAGATAATACCGTCGAATTCGATTTTTTCTGAAATTCATGATATACGATGCGCGTAAAATAGCGGCCCGGCTCACACCCTCGCCACCCTCCGTATAAAATGGAGGACGTTATCAAGGAGAATAAACAGAACGCGATAAATTTGCAGTCGGCCGGCCGGATGGCGCGCCGTATCGGCGTACAGGACTCGTCACGGATAAAGGCTCGTCATTTAATTATCCGCGGCGTGACTTTTTTTTTCCTTTCTTTCTTTCTTCTTTTTTTTTTTTTTTTTTTAATCGAGACGTCGATGAAAAATTACGTCTGGACGAACGATGCGACGCCTGCAATTATCGCGCTACATCGTTTCCCACAGCGTACTCGGCGTAACTTGCGCGTAATCCAACGATATTCACCCACCTTTGATATCAAAATGAAATTATTTCCCCCCGGAACGTGCAATTTCATCGCGTGGCCGATACCTCGCGCCGATCGTGTTACGCAGCCGCGCGAAATCACCCGTGAAAAAAAAGTGCATCTTCTCGAGCAATTATCGTAATGGCTTCGGTAATTAAATCGATTTCGATAACGTTCCCACTCGCCCGTTTCGTTCTCTGGGGTACCGTTAGAAATCGATATTTTGGTTTCAGGTGTTTCCCTCCTCCCCTCCTCCTGCTTCGTCTCGCTGCTTCGCCCCCAATTGCACCGCGCATTGCTTGTTGCTATTCCGTTCCAAGTTTCGTTCCGCATGTTTGCCGTTCCGGCATCCAGGCGAGCGTTTCGTTGACATTTTCGAGCACGCTTTCGAGCTCGCGTGTCCTCGAGATTTCGATCGGAGGATCGAGGGATTCGGGGACACTCGCCAGCATCTTTCGCGGATTGGTTATCCTCGAGGCGGAGACGATTCACAGTGGTTTGCAACTTTGGTCTAGCGGTTCGACAGTTCGATTTCTATACTTTGTATACTTTGTACAACGTATATCGTACAACACACAGTGAAATATAATGAAAATAGGAATGTCGGATTTACAATAATAATAATAATAATAATAAGAATACTTAATTATTTTCATATTTTTATATCTGAAATATAGCTAGTTACCGCAATCATTGGTAAATATTAGAAAATCTAACTTGAAATGTCACGTCTTTTGTCTGGCAATTCATTCCGAGGAGAACAATAAACGCAGTAAGGTATGGTAACAAACAATATACACAGTGAAATATGATAATTTCGCAATGTACACGGTAAAGTATGAAAACAATATGTATCAAGCAAAGCATGATAACTTGGCGGGAGTCAAGAAACTAATGTGTTTTCACGTCAGCAGTAATTAGAAACAAAATTCGAAATGACGTATTTTCTCAGTGGCAGCGAAACTGTTGATACGATATTACATTGCACTTGTTATTTGCGCAATTATTAATATTTTATATTTAACAATGTAATAAACATTTGATAAATGTTAATAATTTCATTATTAATATCCTGCGCTTATTATTAATATTTTACTGTAAAAAAAAAAAAGGATTCTCTGCCGGTAAACAAAATTATCGTTCGATGTTGCAATCATCTGCAGTCTAATTACATTATTGATTATAAAACATATCATTAGTCATGCAACTAGTCATGTTGTTAATTGTAATTAATTGCATGCAGTCCAAAATGGTAAATATTTCAATCAGAGAAAATGTGCGAATGATTTGGTAAATTATCCGTACAATAGTAAGTCTGTAAATTTCAACCAGACAGAGAGACGTCGTAAAGTTTGAGCTAGAAACGAGTTAACGATCGATCGATCAATCTGCAGGTAACCGGAAAGCCACGTTTCCCTAAGTCGATCTTTCGTTCAGTCGCGTGCATCGTATCGTTCTCCATTCGTTTCAAACGATCACGTGGATGATTTCTTTTATTCCCAGAGAAATCCTCTTCTTCCCGGTGTTGCGCTCGCGCTATCACCGGCGATTCGCGAGCGGCAAGATAGAGTCACGACGTCGCGCCTTAAGATATTCGGCGAATTTCGCCGATCCGTCGGATGAAGCGATTAATTTTCAGCAGCCGAGATACGTGGCCGGCGCGGCGATAAAAACGTCGCTATATTTCACGGGCAGAGGGACGGAAGCGAGTTCGTTAATTCCGTCAAGCCCGAAGCGCCGTTTCGACAACAGCGACGCTTCCTCCCCCGGCTCGTGATTGCTTCGCCCTTTCGTGTTCGACGAGACAGAAAAGGGGAATTATTCGACGGAATATTCCTGCAGAGATGCTCCTGTTGTTTGCTGTCCCGCGACGCCGCGCTGCGAGCAACAACTGCACAATTTCAGAACGAAGGTCGAGACGCAAACGGCGTCGACGCGTCTCTTTGGGGGTCTCTCTGTCGAGAATAAACGTCGAGAGTACGCGCATCGTCTAACATACGCCGACACGAGCGGCGATGCCAAAATTTTATTACAACGAGCGACTGCGAGCCCCCGCTTTCTCAACTCACTTTCGCAACGCACGCGCGCCTCCCTCCACTCCCTTTCTCTCAAGTCGGGAGCGCTTATAAATTTCCAGGCGTGTGTGCAATTATGTAAAACTCCCGGCGACCGTGCGGGGGGAGCTTCCTGAAATTGTTCGGAGCGCCGATGAATAATTTCGCCTTTCCTTTTGGCCATCGTCCGACGGGAGGATGACAGGCTCGCTCCTAGGAAATTTCTGCTCGGTAATCGCCGGTTATCCCGTTTCTTTGTAACCACGCGCGCGGAAAATCCCGTGGAAAATCAATGCGAGATTGGCTAGTTATCGAGCGGGGCAATTAACGAAACACGACGTGCTTTCAGAGAACTTCTTTGGCACGTCTCTTCGAACGTATCGTAAAACCATGATCGTTGAAACGTAATGGTGACGTATTTTATTGGAGATTACGGAGGTCTTGGGACACGGCACGTGAAATGTGTAGAGATCAAGGAATTGAGGATTTGTATTCTTAACACGCGTTTACGTGTTTTTTTTACGTACATTGTGCATTATACACGTTTTAGTGTCACACTTCTTTTTACATGTACATATTTTAGAGTTAAATTTTGACGAAACATTACGTTAGCAAGTAGCTAAAATTAACCCCGTTACGTTGTTTCGATTCACCTGTATTTTTCCAGCGTTAAACAATATTTCCAGTCTGACCAAAATTACGAAAACCAGTCTATTATTTCAAGATATAAATTCATTTTACATCTTAAAATAAGAGTGTGTTTGAAATTATCCTCTTGGTGCAGTGCAACTTACAAACCTTTGCAGTTTCTCGTAGTTCAGTTTAGGAACTTCTCGAATATTATAGATGAGCGTTTTTTAGTGATTCGTCATCAAGTCGAAGCATATTATATTTTTGAAAATTTGTATATAGTAACCTCTTTCTTCTACAAACAAACGAAATTTTGATGCATCCCATAATTCTTACAAATCATTCATTTATATTACACAATAGTCTGTCACTGATAAAAAAGTTCGCAATTCGAAGAGACATTTAGGTGGCCTCACTTGAATGAAATTTGAACGAATTGAAAGAAAAATTGGAGGAATGTGCATGTGTAAGTGTCTATTAAATACACCGTCGTACCTCGTTGGCACAAATTACGGCGGTCGAATGAGAGACCAATCTAATCGATAATGAGGACAACTGTCTAATAAAGTTGTCTCTTTAGCTAGCTGCACGGGAAGATCGGCGGGCGCCGCGCGGTTCCACTTTCGCCATTAATGCTCCGAAGGCTCGATTACCACGTCGCGTCTTAGCCATAAATCACGCGCCTAGCTAGCACGTGCGCCGCGCTAATCGAGTAATTAACATTCCGAGTCTCGTTTAATTTGTAGTACGGAGCATGACGCGACAGCCGGAGGTGGTTCGCCACTCGATCCTTCGTCGATGGGGGGGGGGGGACCAGGTGCCCCAAGTCTCGAGCCTCGCTCTCGCTACGGGGGGAGAGACAGAGATGTTTCATCGCCGTCGTGTAATTTCGACGACGGCGGTTAACGAGAGAATTACAAAGACGCTTCTTCGCTCAAATGGATTGATAGAAGCGATTAAACGCGTCGATCGTCTTCTCTCTCTCTCTCTCTCTCTCTCTGTTCGTCTTCGATCGGCAAAAAAATCGCGCGCGAACCACCGTGAAGGTTCGTCGTTCGAGATTCTATCGGGCGTTGATAAAATTCAACGGAAGCGAGGAGAGCTTCACGGATCACATTCTTCTGGTTTATTTGACTTCGCGAGAATCACGTCTGAGGGACGTGAGGAAGGAAAGGGCGGGAGGGGGAGGGGCGTAATTAAAAGATTTAATCGAGGGAAACGATCGAACTCGCCTTTCCATCCGTATTATCGGCCCGTTTCCTCGTCTTTGGTCCTCGTGCTCTCTCACGATCGGTGAAACGGCGGAAGCAATTAACCGAGAGCCCGGTGCTGGCTCGACGGAACGACGCGGCGCCGCGATATCTCTTATCTGTCGCTTCCGTTCCCTCGCGGAATGACTTTCTGTTCGGGAACGCAGTTTATCGCCCGCGAACCGGGCTTCCTACTTCGCGATTCCCGGAGTCCTCGGAGTCCTCCTCGGTCTTCTCCTCTCTTCGCACTCTCTCCGTTGAAGACTGAAAAAAGCGGCCAAAACCGCTCGTAAACGTCGACTCGCGTGCGAAATATAGGGACGCAATACGCGTCAGTATCTTCTTCGTGTCGTGGAGATCCTTCGTAGTACATCCTTCCGCTGTTTGCAGAAATCATCGTGCAGGGATAACCAGAATTTTACGTGGGCGCGAACCCATCGATTCTTGGATCCAGGGAGCGTTCGATCGATCGCGCGCGACATTGTGTGCGATATCTCGTCGCGATGGCGACCTGCAACGAACGTTCTTGATGTAGTTTCCGCCCGCTTTAATCGCGCGTTTTGCGACTCCCTGGTTGGAACCCAATCTAATCGAGGAGCATGGTAACTTGGACCAAACCTAATCAAACGGGGACGCGTTGCATCTACTGACCGAAGCAACTTCTCGCTGAAGTATAACGATTCTTCCGTTAATTCCATTTGTCATTAAATTAATTTATCTATCATTGTTTATTAATACTAATAGTTTGTACTCCAAAAACTCTTTTTGGAGTATTAGTTATTGTTCAAAAGTATGCGAACACTTTCCTCGTCTACTCGTATTTATTATACTTGGGAAGAAGATGTAAAGTTGTTAATAAATTGGGATGAGCTTTGTGTACAATCTTTTAAATTAGTATTGCTTGCGATACTTGTGCGATACTTTCTGCAAATTCTACAAATCTCGCCCATTCTGGGAAAATCGCCTGATAACTAGAATTTTACTATTTCGCAGGGAATGCGAGCCACGGTTTGGAAGGATCATGGAGCTTTCGATTGATCCTTCCGCGCGGCACTCTGCACCGTACACGACCGTGAAAGAAAGTTCTCGGTATAATTTCCTGGTGCCTTAATCGCGCGTTTCGCGCGCCCCTGGAAATTCAATTTAGATTTTGACTAGGCGCGCCGTTTACCGAGCACCTAGGTTATCGGATTACTTGACATTTTCCATTAACGGGTGCCCTGGCAATGGCCGACAACGGCAACGTCCAAAAGCTTATCGTCCCCGATCCGAGCGGGGTATCAGTTTTCCCTGGGCTCTCGAGGATTTAATCTTGCCCGGTTTAAAACGACGCGCGCGCTATACCACGTACAGCACCGCGTATATCTTCCTTTTGTCGTGTCTCGGTCGTTCGACGTTTATAGCCGCGGCGGAAGAGCGCGAGAGCGATCGGCCTCTCGGGCACGAGCGACACCTCCGGCGGATAATTCAATCGAGCCGAAGACCGAAGCCAATTAACGCTTTCGACAACGGCCGCTTGGGCAACCGTTGGAGGGGAAACGTAAAGGACCGTTCTTGCAACGCGCCGGATCGACATCGATCACGACGATCCCGCTGATCCCGCGCCGGTCACCGCCACTGATCAAAGCGCGCCTCGTTTCCTCTACATCGGTTCATGGTTCCCGGGTTCCAAGCTCGGGTTCTAGCTCTGTGCTTCGAACGTACGTAGTGGTACAATGCCGTGTCGGGGTAAAAGGCTTCTGAACGCGCAGAACAATTTTAAAGGTTGTTGAGCAAGTAAGACGAAGCAATTAATAAACAAAATTTCACACGAGTTCGGTGCGAGATCGGTACATGTACCGACGTCGTTATTTCTTTTTAATTAATTTTAATTCTTGACACTGAGTAATGACGATCAAATGTCGATTAATCAACGATCAATGAATAACGTTTTGAAGTACGATTAAGCAGAGAAAAAGAATTGAAAAGAATTGTGAAAACTGTCACGCATCGAACGTGTCGAGGGGGATATTATTCAAAATTCCATATAAAAAAAAATGTACATTATACGTTATATGTTAAATATGGCATTTCATACGTCAAATTGACGCGAAAGACAAAGGAGAATTAAGAAAGCACAATTCGCCATAATGTCGAAAATATTTTCGCAAGATGAGATTAAGTACTTGGCGTGTTAATTTCTTCACCAGTGTACGCTAAAGTATTGAAATGTTTCCTCAACTATACTCAAGCATACATCGTCCCGAGTCGAAGACAAAATCGCAACGCGACTCTCCATTGTTCCCAAGAACCGCTCGTCGTCAGCTTTGATTTACTGCCTGTTTACAGCAGAAACGGGCTTCGATTTCGCGTATCCGATCGTGACCGACGCGCTGTCGTCGATCCCAGCAACGACAGCCAGCTTCCACGCCCCCCGGAACTTCCGGATCGATGTCAACGATCTTAACCTCTCAGCTACGAACTTTGTAAACAATATTTTTAATTTAATTCAACTTTATAGCAGCTTCACATACTCCTTGTCCGAGGAGTACAATCATCATCTGGACACACGTCTTTTCTGGCGGGACATCGTACTTCTAAATCTTTAGAGCCAGCAGCTCGGACTTTCTCTTTTTATAATTTGCTATAATTATAACGAACGTGTAGATTTGCTGTCGCACGATGCAATATATAATAGTATAATAATATGCCTGAACGCCTAGAGTGAAAGCTGTAATAACGAGACGTAAGAACAAAAGAATTTCAAAACAAGAAATTTCCAAAGACAGTCCTAAATGAGTCCCTAACTGACACTCGATAATTCGGAATAATTCACATAAACTAGACTTTTTACTGCTTCTTACGAAAGTTTAAAAAATAGCGGAGGATATTATTTTTACGTATCGTTAACTCTTCTATATTATGCTTTGGCAAATCTACGATGCACGTTGATGATTGCTTCGAATTTCAACGATATCACGTGTTGGAAAGATAATCAACCATCAACCAATATTTGGAGCCAAATAAGTTGGTAGATGATGCAAGAAAAAGTTGGTCGAGGGCAAAGGGTAGAGAGCGGCATATCACAACTAAAAGGTTAAACCATTTTCGCGTTCGTTGGTTATCCACAGCGACTCGCCTCTGCAACAGGGAATTAGATTTCCGACTGTTGCACGTACGTACGTTGCGAGTTCCATGTGGCGTCGGCGTTGGAAAACGCGCTGAACCGACAAAGAAGCAGCTGATGACGAAAGCTGCTCGATTTCCCGGCGATGATTGCGAAAGCTTTCGCCACCGAATGCCTGCGTTTCGCCTCGAATTCGCAAGCGCGTCTCCTGTACCGGCACTCCGGATCAGGCACTTGGATCAGGCTTGGATTGGATTAGGTTCGAGAACGTATCCCTGCAAAGCGAAACGGAATGCTCGCGATGAATTACGAGGAGGCGGGGGCTTGGTTAACGACGACGTATCCAAGCTGCGCGGGTAAACGTCGGTTAATTCCCAGCGCTGAGATCGATGTTCCCTTTCCGCGACGCGATCGATCTTCCGAGACGAAGCGTTCCCTCGTCTTACCTCGCGTGCCCTTGAGATATTGAAAAACGACTCGTTTGGTTGACACTTTGATTCTGAGTTTGCGAAAGACGAGGAGGCTGGTCCTTCTTTGTCTTTCGCGCGACAGGTTTTGGAAAATTACGGTTTGCAAAATCTTTTTTTTTACGTAGGTAAATCAAGGTAAAGTATTCGAACACTCGCTAAAAGAAAACTTTAATCCGTGCTTGTCGAAAAATTAATAATTTGAATGTTTCAACTCCAATTTTCTGAGACAAGGACAAAACTAAGTGTTCCGTTCTCTCTTCGTCTTTTGTGCAACGTCAGACCCTTTGGATTATAGAATTAAAATTGAAATATCTTCTAAATTCGTATATAAATTAATACTTTTTCGTAAACTAGTTATGCATCTATAAAAAAAACTATCTACACCGCATTCTGACATCCTCAAAACCATCTTATTCCATCTCTTATTCCAACTATTTTTTTTTTTATCACTGAAAGTGATTTTAGCGGGGGTAACCCAGAAAATCGGGCCTCTTCAGGTGCAACGCTGATGCAACGAAAATTAGCGATTGGTTGATTTGAGTCACGTGATTCGTGAGGGGGCGTGGGGCAGACCTCGAGTAGGAGTGGCGTTGTCTGGTCGCGCCTGTAATTTGTTTTGTATCGATTCAAACGTTTGCGTATTAATAAAATTTTATGGCAAAAAAGTCGTCTTCGTTTCCTAGTCAGAACAGTTGCTTCTGGGCCTTTCGGTGAGAGGAATCGTACTGGGCTAGATACTTTACGAGTAGTTCGTACTTACAGATTAAAACCGTACGTTTGTGAAAGGTATCTTTAAAGGTATCTTTAAGTTCGTACGTTCAAAGATCCAATAGATCCGATAGCTACGTTTGATGGTTCTTCGTCGATCGTCCCGTCGTATCGCGTTGCGTTGCATTGCATCGATCCGTTCGTTTAATTACGCCGCCGAAAGGATGTCCCAAGATTCGACTAATATTTGACGAGTAAAATTGGAAACGAACGAGAACGAAACAGGCTGGAACGGAATGGAACTGCGGGCGGAGAGGGGTTAGGGGGCTGTAGGAGGAGAGATTCAGCTAGAAATGGAAGTGGGAGCAGGGAACACGTTGGTTCCTCACGCGATCGATGAAAATTTCTTTATTTGATCAAGCATAAACCGAAATAGCGAGCTCGCGTTATTTATTCACTCGCGTTTATTTTCTCTTATCATCTTCGGAGACGATAATAAAAGTGGCGAGAAAGGAAAATTCTCGAGAAACTCGCTTGTTTCGCGAATCCTGTTTTCAGATCAGAGTCGCCTCGGTGCGTCGTCCTGTTTCCCCCCCCCCCTCTCTCTCTCTCGTTACGATAATTTAATCCAACTTGAAACCGAAATGATCAACCGAAAAAATGACGAAAATTGGAGGATTTTTTTAAGTGCTGGGAACAAGTCTCGCGAGGTGGAGAGGCATTTCTCCAGCGACGAGTTGACATTCCTGGTTTAAAAGTTTAATTTAGTTTATTCAAATGGCAGAGGAGGCGGAGGAGCAGGTTTTCCGGTATAAATAATAATAAAATCGATACCAAGACATCGCTCAAGACGCTCGAGTGGAATCTGGCCGAGATAAAAAATCAAAATTCGTACTCCAATTTGAAATTGGGCAAATACGGAAGTTTCAGCTACGCTCCCTTGGAGAGCGTGCGATGCATTATTGATCGCGCTTTCCTATTCACGGAAAAATTCATTGCTGTAATATATTAAACCGAAATGTCCCTTCCGCTGCAACATTTTTACCCCTTCTTCTCTCTGAACAATCTAGAAGTAATTCATCACGTTCAGGGCTCGATTAAACGGAATATGCATGCACTCTGATCAAATACGCAGCTCCGTCAACCTTTTCACTCCCCCCCGAGTCGGGGGAAGTTCTCTAAATTCTCCGCCTTGCGTGTTATTTTCTCCAACTTTTCGATTTACCCAGGCTGCGTATGCACACCTCGTGAAACGCGATATTAAACCGGTATTTACGAAGCCGCCCTAAATTTTCGAGCTACTCGAGAAGTTGTAACTCTGCAACGTAACGGAAACAGCGTCGCGAACTTCGTTTTAATTCAATTCGATTTAATTTATTTCCACGAGACGAAGTGTTTATGGCAGTAAAGTGAAACAAAAAAAGGAGAAAGAAAGGGAGTGGCACGAATAAGAGGCACGATCAAAATTGAGACACAGGGAAGAATCAAGAAAAGGAGGAAAACAGATGCATCTTGGACATTTTAGAAGAAAGAGAGAGAGAGAGAGAGAGAGGAAGAAACCAATCTCTAAGAAGACAGACTGCAAGATGAACGTTCTCGGATGTAATTTGTCGGTGCAGTCCTAAATCTATTAGTCGGGGAGAATCAGGAGTTGACCTGATTGCAAATACTATCTGTCTATTGGTATCTTAATCTGGATGGAAGATAAAATTAATAATCTAAAGTGACTTACGAAAGTGGCTTGTGAAATGCGCCAGTACACGTGGAAATTTACGTAGTTTGATTCCTTTTTCATTTCCTTTTATTTGTTTCTTCAATCATCTCGCGAAACTAGTCCACCGCGACGCAACGAAGACAATGCGCGTGTAACAAACAATTAAATCCAAATGAATCAGATGGCCGCGAGTTGGAAGTGGGACGCGATTGTTCTACGCAATTTAGATTTCAACAGGAATTGAGATCGAGTACATCTTGATAGTTGTTAGCGATAGTGGGCAATCTAGAAACAGAATCAAATTGTCCTGGCTCGTGGTGCTAGCAGGAGTCTGAGGTCCAAAGAGAGCAAACATTCCAAGAGGAGCATTTACTTAATCCCATTTAATTTAGCAAAGTAGAAACGAGCAGGAATTCTTTTATATAAATATGGCGTACGCGATAAGGGCGCGTCCGAGTCACGTGTAGCTCCGCAGACATCATCTCTCAGGCTGCTAAGTCCTGTTACTCATGGCCAGACAGCCGGGAAGTCAGTTTATGTCAAATTTCAGGTTTCTGACAATGCAGCTTAAGAAAGAGATTTGTTCCATTTGTTCCAAGCAATTTCTTTATTATATATTTTTCTAAATCATCCTTCCTACAGATTTTTCAAGCGCAATTTAAAATTGATAGAATTAGCTTTCTCTTGCGTTTTGATGCTTTGTTAAAAAAAAAGTAGGTGGGAAGAAACTTTTGGCTCGGCCTGTGTCACAAGTATCGTAGTACAGATATTTCACATATTACGAGATTCGTGTATTATTTCTTTGTTGTTTTCTGGAAAAGTAAATAAAAAGAAGATGTTACGCGAAGTTTATAAATAAATGCTTCGGCACAAGCGTTCTTTCCTTCCTTTTTGTGCGGTGTCTTATTTACAAAAGGCTTGCAAGGAGGAACAAAAGTGAAATCGTAAAATCACGATATTAAAATCGGACGTTGGAAGGATAGAAGTGTAACGTTCGTCCGAGTCATACATACAAATGAGAAGGGACAACATGGAACATAAGTAGGAAAATACGCGGCTGTTGGTCCGGTTGTTTGAGAATATATAGGTATTAAACGTTGAAGTACAATTTACAGTGCCACGTGGGAATAAAATGAGTATTTTTGAAAAAAAGAAAGAGGAGGAGAAATTTACGATTAGTGAAATACAACGCAAGAACCACAAGGCCGCAAAATGTTAGTATGAATCATGCCTTGTACCGGAGATGTTTTACGGCAGAAAAAGAGCCATTCGAATTCATGTCAGGATTTTGAGCTGTTTATGGCAGAAACGTCTCCAGGGACGTTTGAAAACAGCAAAATAAGCTCAACGGCGAAGTGAAATTTCTAAATATATTTTGGATCTGGAAATCATGCAAAATTCAGTAGCAATTCCGCGCGTAACAGGAGTCAAGGAGAATTATGCAAAATATTATAAAAAGGATCGAGCACTGGATGTTGAAATACATCTGCAAAAAAATTTCTTCGCATCTCTCGATTTTTTTTCCAGAATATACGACAGATTGATAAAATACACGTTCATATCACGAGTGTGTGTGTGTATCACGAGTTCCTTGATTGAAGTGAATTTTCCGAACGTTGCGAAAATTAGACTCGTCGCGTAACGTTTTGTAATAAATGAAGAACAGAATGTAACTTCGTCGCAAGGAAATAAAACTACATTAGGATATAATTAACTTGAAAGGAAAACTACATTTTCTTCTTAATAATCAAGTGCCATTTAATTACAACGTAATAAAACTGACTCTCATTTCTTTTTATTAATACCAAACAAATTAATTTGGCAAACGAAACAAGTATTCTTAGTATTTATTAGTTTCACGATAAATTCATATTTATTGCCACTCGGTCGTACGAAATACGTTCGGAGTAGACACGGAGAAACAAGTCTGGATACTCGTTTAAAACTATCGACGATCAGAGCACAAAATTTTCATCAGAGACGTCAAAAGTCTCCAAAGAAAATTCCACTTGTACGCTCATTTAAATCTCTCAAAACTTTTACAACACTTTCGTAACTATAGAATTTCTAAAGCAAAGATTGTAACAAAGCAAAATTTCCAACAAAAATTATAAATTGGTCATTCTGACCATTTTGGTAGTCAAGTGTTAATTAGTGCTAAGATTTCGTACAGAAAAAAGTGACATCTTCGACAGCGCGATAAATCTTCCAATATTGAATTCGAAACGAGCATTTCGACAAAAGCATCTGCCAACAAATGGAAAGGTCGAGTCGTTTGGAGTTGAAAGTATCATTCGGCGAGGAACGACGGTGACAAGCACTGCGGACCGAATTTCAAGACCGTTTCGCGAATCTGACAAACTAGCACGCGCGCGTTACGGCATCGAGCATGTTAACGCGACGCGACGAGGCGATTAACGGAAACGACTGACTGAGTGAGTGATTCGAGTGTCGGAGGAACGAACGAACGCCACCAAGGGAAATCACGTTGCTTCGTACGCTAAAGGCGTTGTAACTTATCCCGTCTGTTCTCGAGATCTCATCGTAGGGAAGAAGTGGTCCAGGGAGGAGCGGTTAATGTCTTTGTTAGATTCACGACACGGGAGCAGATCGTTCGTTCCCTTCCGTGCAAGAAGCGTAAGAGCGACAAATCGACGTGGTCAATAGTAAATGTTTCAACGTACAGATTGAGGAAGAATTTCACTCTCAAATATATATAATATATTTGTTACACTATTACAGTTTATACGTTTAACTCGTTAAAAATCATTTATTTCGTTGAGCGATAATTCATCACGATGCTGTTTCTTTTTATTTATTAACACACGATGCTCCATTTATTTTATTTGTTAGCGCAACATCCCATTATTATTTGATTTAAATGATTAAATTTAGAGCGGTCCTGCAAATGCAGTACCTTTTACAATTAAACTGTACAATGAACGCATAACGGAGGAAGTTAAATTTGCACGGACCATGGTACATGTAATAAGAATTATCAGTGCTTGCATTCCTTCGAATTTCAGGAAATTGTACAACTTGGGTAAAACGATGAAAAAGTAAATTTTAGTTTTAGAACTTTTTTTAACAAATTAACAACAGTAGAAATAAATTTAAATTCAAGTTTCAAGAATTCCTTTTTAGGGTCTGTATTAAGGAACAGAGTTTTGATAACGTAAATTTATTGAAAAGAGTTACAAATGAAATTACGCTCATACCAAGGTGAAATTTTGCTCCAGATCTGCTTGACAATTTATCTAATGGACGGGACTTTGTTGAAATTAGCATATTTGAAATTATCATTTCAGTGACAGAAGAAAGGGATCTTTGTACGAGTAAATAGGGAAAAAACAAACTATTCGTTAAATTCGTCTTCATTATTACGTCTACGAATCGGACATTTTCATCTCTCGCGATCATCCCGAGAATATCACCAGTTGAACTCCGAAGAATTGATCGACCGATCGACAATTCACGCGAAAACTCGCAAACAAATTCAAGCAGCACGATCTCGTATCGTAGCGTCGAAATTTAGGGTGTCACTGCTTCGAATGCCTTCACCCGAAACAGGAGTGCTATATTGGCCTGGCAATATTGGTTCAGTGCTAACATCGAGTCGGTAACGATCTCCCTAAAGCGACTTGTGAACGGTTATTCATAAGACAAATTCTGGTGGTCCTCTGCTTCTTTCCCTCCTCCCTTTGATTTATCATGGACAAAATTATGAAAAGACGCGCTAAGAAGGCTACTGTTGGCGCCTGCAGGTGCTCGGCAAATGAATTCTAATTCAACAATTACATCATCGCGATTATATTACACAAATATGCAGTGTGTAGGAAGAAGGGAGATGCATTATGAAATGTGATGTAAGAGGTCATGTATTGACTCACTAGATTATCAGATACATCGTGAAGTAAAGCTCAAAGTTACTGTCGAATTTTTAGCGTGTACGCTGACAACTCAATACAGAGCACGAACAAATAAACAATACTGGTTTGATGCAGTGCAGTTCAGTGGGAAACGTACGCTGACGAGAAACTTGGCCGTTTGTTCAAAGTTTATCGTAGCCAAGGGATTAAAAATATTAAGTGTCCTTATATATAGTTTCCTTCCTAGACGGAATCCAACGGTGCTACGAGCGCGAGTATCTCTGCAGGATCTCAACGATTTCCCGCGAAACGGCGGCGCAACCGCCGCGATTGATCGTCAGTTCGTGATCGCGAAAACCGCGCGTTACAAATAAACAGAAAGTCGTTTCGTCCCGTCCTTATATGCGCGTGCACGCTTGACGTATACTCGAAGCGGCTCTCCATTATCGTACGTATGCACGTCACAACGACGGTCGTTAGAGCGAACGACCGCGTCGTTATAACGTTGAACGTGCCAGCGAATCGGCTCGCTCGCCGATTATTTACTCGATTTTTACAAACGAACTGAACGGAACGCAGCGACACGTTGCGTCGTCCATCGAGCGAACAAAGAGCGGGACAAACTGGCAAACGGAGAAATAAAAATGTGGGAATCGTTGGAGGTGGGAGGGAGGGAGGACGGCAGCGGAAAGAGTGACGAGGATAAATCTTGCCCCCGAAATTGCCAGAGAACGCGTATAATCGAATCGCCGATATCCCGTACACACGGTGGAGCCCATGGCCGTGCGATCAATTAAAATAACAATATGCTCAATGGACCGCTTTGCATATAAATTAAAGGGGACACGGTCGGACTGTATCGGCACTTTTCGCGGTTGAAATCGCTTCCCTTGCCCTGCGACGCCCCCAGTCAGCCAACCGGTGGCCGCAAAATCCGCTCGTTTCCGGGACCGGTGGCCCGCCGTGTGCAACAGAATTCCGATGCGTCGCGCCGGGACGAGAGAAAGTGGATGGCAGAGAGAGAAACAAAAAATCCGTGGAAAAAAAGACACGCATTTTCACGGTTTAATGGCAAATATCCCTGTATGCGCGCGCGGCCATTAACCGCCACCTTCTCTCTCTGCCAATGTTTCCTCCCCCGCGAAATTTACACCGCGTATTCCTATTCTGTATAAACGTTTCTCTTATCGATTTAACGATCCACGCGCGAGCGGCGTGAAGAGCGCTCGAGAGCCGGTTTTCATGGTCGAAACCATGGCGGAAAAAGTCCGACGCGAATGTACACTCGGTACGCGTATATACGTGTATATTCGTAGTTAGATCACAGTTGGTCTGCACGGTCTGCCGTATTCAACAAGTTTTGGAATAAATTCACTAGACTTGTGGTATAAAATGGATCTGAACGTGTCACAATTATGGTCACAATAAATATTCGATATTCGACGTGTGCGTTTCCCGCAAGATTATTAATGGTCAAAGCGAGCTGTTACCGATTTACTTTGTCAAATTAAATTTGACGCATCATCCGTCTGTCGATGAAGTCCTGTCTAAATCTTCTTCGCCCAATCGAAGACACTTTGTTATTAATTTTCTTGATGATTCCTCAACTTTTGCAATCCTTTACCTATTATTAAAAACTATGTATGTAACTAATTATGTTTCTGTCATCTTTGTGTTTTTGCATTGTTCGTATATTACGTCTAATATCACAATTTAATTTTTGTCCAATTTTTACGCAAGTTTATAAAGTTTCTACAGTTTCTACATTTACATGATATAACTATAATCATAACATGACACGTTCAGACCTATTTTATGTTCTACAATTTTAATAAATTTATACTGAACACTTTCCAGTAACTCGTATTGAGTTTAATAGCGTAGATTAAGAACGCGATCGAAGCAAGATCGAAACGCGAGCAATAGTATAGATCAGATCTTGACATGTTCAATGCGGCTTTAACTATTCCATTTTCAGTAAAATCTTTTCAATTGTTCGTTTTTTAATTTAATTGCATTTTAAAATGATCGTTATTTAACGACAATTATTTAACTAACTCTAGAACTACAAGTTAGCTAAAACGACCAGTTCATAATTTTCATTGACTTGAAACAATGTATTTTTCGTGTTCGCTTTAACGTCTCTGATGGGAATCTTAGACTTTAGACTTCCAGAATTATCAATCTAATTAGAGAAATAATTAAAAATATAATAATGTAGATTCACGTACAGAGTCTACGATTCGACCGAATCGAATGTTCGTGAAAGGAGAGCGGAAAAATTGCGAGTGGTATAAAGTGGTATCGAGTCGAGGGGGCAATGAAAACAGAGAGGAACGGGGGCAAATCCCATGGACGGGGGTTTCGCGCGCGATTTTGTCCCGGTGGAACGGGACACGGCCTCGCGTGGTCAAGATGAAAACGCTTTCGCGGTATCAAAGTGCAGGTATTTTTCAAGCCGGCGAAGCATACATTGCGGAAGAGGAATGGGCCCATTCCGGAAGATTGACTGGCGTTGCAGTTGCCGCTTTCGGGAGAGCCCATCGCCCGTTTTCGATTCCTTTCTCTCGCCACGCTGCTTTCCTCTCTTCCTCCTTCCACTCGCCGATCGATCTTCTCCCCTTTCGTGGAAAAGTAGAAGAGAAACGCAGAGGAACAGAGGGACGCCGCGAGTCGATCTAATTCTCGCGAACGCGACGCCTCGATCGTTCGAAGGAAGGTGTTACGCAATCCTAACTCTGCGTGGCAAATTTCTAAACCAGAGCTGGCTAACTGGCGGCCCATGCCCCTACCTTCCTGATCGCTAGTGCTACCCCCTCCACTGCATCGATCTCTCCACTTGCTTAGTAAGGAAAGTAGGGGCAAGAGTCGCCAATTTGCCACCGTGTTCTAAACCATTTGGCCACTTGGAGAACTCCAAATTAGGCGCTCCATAAATTTGGTCAATCTCAAGTGCCATAGATCAGGACTATAAGATTGCTATGTTAAAAAACACGTGCGTATTCAAAGGATTGTATAGACTGTTTCCAGAAATGCCACTCCATTTGAGCCAATGGAAAATTTTGGAAACCTGAAAACCCTCATGCTTCTTTCCCTGTTCTACAACTCCTCAGAGTCCCTTAGGAAGGGCAATCCAAGGCAAGAATCGGACAGTGTTCGAAACATTTTAACAAGAATTTTCAAGCAAGAATTTAGTAGAAGCTATCAGGCTTATTACACAATAAAGACAGTCTACGTCAACCACAGTTCCCCACATCAGTGGATGATCCTTCGAATCAGCCTACAAAGGATACACACGATCGACGCCATTCGCGACTGTCCTTAAAACAGAGGGTCGAAGTTAAGTCTCGAGCGACGAAGACCCGCGTCGTCGAGTTCCGCTTTCGATTCCACTTGTTTTTCTTCCCCGATTCCTCTTCCTCCCGTCGAGAAGCTATCGCGCGGAACCGGAGAAACTTGGATGGAAAAAAGTTTGGGGCGAGGAAGATTCGGGACGAGTCCCGACGAGTTAGGAGGGAGTTCGCGCGAGCGAGGCTCGTTTGTGGCAAGAGGGACATCGTTTCGTTTTAAAGCGGACGTGGACGCGTCGCGCGGATTATCGAGTGCTCGAGAACCCCCCCTCTCTCTCTCTCTCTCTCTCTCTCTTTATACTTCAGAAAATATCCGAAATAGAGGAATATTCTCCGATACGGTTGCTCGTCTCTCCAGGTACTCTCTCGTCGCTACTCTCTCGTTGGATATCGATCTCTCGAGCGAAATCGGCACGGTTTCTGCCTCCTCCCTCCCCCTCTGACACACGAGCCCTGCAGCGGCGTTATTAAAATTTCTCAGCGTTGCTCCATTTCCTTTCTCTTCGAAAAACCGAAAGCAAGTATTTCGAGAAAATTGGGTCGGCGAAGATTAGAAAAAGTGGCCTGGAGCGAGGCAGCTGCTCGCCGAGGGAACGGAGTCGCAAAGTTACGCGAACGCCACGGGGCAGAGCGGGGGGTGAATCGCGAAACGGAGGAGAAAAGAGGAGAATACGGCGCCGTGACGAACGGCCCGGATCGTGGAACATTATACACACCCGCGATGAGACAGCTTGGACACGCGCGTCGCGAATCGAGTCGTGATCCGAACGGATCTACGGAATCCCGACGGACCACGTCGACTCGTTGGAAATCAATCCACCCTCCCCCCATCCCCGGAGCTTAAACTTTTTCAGTGATCGCGAAATCGTGTGTGTAACTCGACTCGTCTGGGTTCGGCACCGATGATTTTGCTCCTCGTTCTCGACTTTATCTTTTGTCTGTTCCTCTCCCTCGTTTTTTTTTCTTTAGTGCGAAAAAGAGATAAAAATTGGAGATTAAAGTAGAAAAATGCCATGCGTGACACTTACTTACTGAAGAACGTATACGCGTTCTATATCTTTAGTATTGTACATACTTTACATAGTACATATATGTACTTGTGTCGAATAGAATGAACATCCGTTTTGAACCAAGCTTAGTCGGTGAAAATTTAAAAAAATCGAAAAATCATTATATTCGTTTTCGCCCCAAAATTGAAAATGGGAAACGAAAAAGACAACAAATTCTACGTCAAGTTCTAAGGTATTATTGTAAAGGGGAAGCCTCGGGGGAACTTCAATTTTCAGAGATTCAGTCGTGAAAAAGGAATTTCCAATTTTTACACATCTATTGTGTGAATTTTTTCCGCTACACGACGTAAAAACATCTTGGAACAAAATGAATTTCAATCTTTAAAATGAATCCAAGTTTGAAAATCGTTGTGCAGCTTTACGAAATTGACTTGCTTACTAAAAATGAGCATGAAGCTTCAGAGCATTTCGTCTCGGTTGATGGTGAGCCGTGAAAATTTGACAGTAGAAAAATGTTCGTAAACGAAACCTTCGCGCTATTTGGGCGTCCAAATATTTACGCACGTTAATTTATATACACCGCCGGTCCAGATTTTAAGATTTTAAGCCACTTGCGGTAATTTAAAATCTGCGCAAATATTTTCAAGTAATTCTGCATTTAAATTTATCGTGCGAGCTCCAAGGATTCTCCCAAATTAGGGGAGAGACTCGAAAGAGAAAGGAAGATGAAAGAATTTTAATAAACAAAATTGGTCGCTTTACCTCGACCCATTTGGGCTGTTGTTGAAAAAGCTCGATAGACATACTCACTTAGACACGGTCACTTAAATGAAGATTTTACAACGTTGGGACATAGTTATTATATAGTTTGAAAATTTAAGCAAAGTAATCGAAAGAATGACTGGAATAGTAAAATTTTTCTATTTTCATACTTAAGCAATGTCACGTGGACATTGATATTTGAAGATCTTAAGTAAGATCATTTTCAAAACGTGGAAGCTTCTTTTATTCCACTGCATGCAGAGTGTATTACCGGTGGTCAGCGTGTATTGAAAACACACGTGAAAACACACGGTATTAAAAATTACGTTCAGAGACCGAGACTCGAATTTACTACACGTGCGCACATGTACGCACGTATTTCATTCACCTGGGATGATCTATCAGATACGTTAGATGGTCGCGTCGCGAGGCGCGTTCCCTCGGGACGCGTTCCTCACTCTAACGCGATAACCAAGAATCTGGCAAAACGCCAGCCACCTTTCCGAAAATCTCTTTTTATCTCTCTTCCTCTCCTCCGTCTATCTGTCTCCTTTGGCGCCTCGTCGTTTATCGAGATCAGACAAGATGAAACGAGTTCCTCGATATTCGGCAACGCGAACGCGACGCGCAACGGTGTACACGGATCCCTGTTTCGTTATTTATTCAGCAGAGTTTCGACGAGCCTCGCGATAGGCGGTCTTCCGCGCTGGAAAAAGGGAAGAAAAAATCGAAACGACGAAAGGAATTTAATCATTTACGAGACGAGTAAACGCTGCATCGGGACAAATTGAGAGGATTTCAGCCCGAGGCTTAAGGTCCATTTAGAACCAAGCATCTGTCTATAATGTTTTACCGTTGTTTCCAATTATTTATTAACGTACAGGATGAATAGAAGAAAAGATTCATAACAGTACTCGCCGAGATGTGAAAAAAAGTTCCAATGAACATCGGGTCGAAGAATTAATAATTTTAAAGTTGCAAACGATTTTTTGCTTCGGTCGAAGAACGAATTATCTTCAGAACGACATAGCCACCGTGCTACATGTAAGTGGTTTACCTTATAATTTCTTCTCTTTCCGTTTTCCTCCCATTTCTACGCACGTTCGACACCTTCGTATCGAAGAGTTACTGTTTCAAAGATTCCCAGATACGTGTTCCAACTTTTTCGCAAGCATTTCGACCGAAACGAAAAATCGTTCATTACTTTGAAACTATTAATTTTTATCGGGACTTTTTTTTCATGTTTCGGCGAGTACTATCTACTCTAGAACTTTTTTCTACGCACACACGCAAAGCCCCTCAGCGAATGCACTTCGCTCGACTGCATAATCGTTTGAAAAATTAATTCCGTTTCAATCAATACACAAGCCTTGTATTCGATTCGTTTGATTTGTTATTTCACGAATTTAAAAGAACCCTTTGGTCAAGTACTGGTTCGATTGATGTTCGATTGATCCAGATTAAGTCTCCTTTTTCGTTTCCTTTTTTTATATATTTTCTTCTTCCGATTAACTAAATCTTCGATCGAAGACGAAAAACAGAGACGTGTTTTTGATTTCATTCGTTGCAATCGAAATTACACACACTGGCGAACAAAGCGACAGAGTGAAACACCGTCGACGCACGTTTCGACGGCGCCTTCGTTCTCCTCGGCTCGTCGATGGCGCAAATGGACCTTGTCGTACTCTCAACGTACAAAACAACGACGAAAAGGGGGCAATTAGAAGCGAGAAACTAGTTTAGGAAATCGTGGTACCGCTGCAAAGATCGAACGATTGGAGCGAGAGTGAGACGCGAGAAGAACATTTCGGAGTGGAATTCTCTTTCGGTAGAGGGTACACGACTTCGTTCTCAAAGATAGCCGCCGATTGGGAGCTGCAGTGAGATTCGACGGATAATGGAAAGTAGACAGAACCGTCGTTATACGACGTCTCTCCTCCAACAACGCGTCGACGTGCACTTAATGTAACGAACGTTCGCGGTGGATCCGCCTCGATTAATTTGACAATCTCGTTCGTGGCAACTCGCCGGAAATTAGCGCGCGGCTACGCGAGGCAACAACAGTTGTTCCTTTCGAACAACGGCGGCCGTAATGAATGGCGCGCTGAAACCGAGCCGTCTCTTCGGGCAGTGTTAATCGCGAGCTTTCCCACCGATAATTCCCAAGGATTTACGCCGTCACGGCTCGATCATTCCGTTTCGTTTCGTTTCGTTTCGTTTCATTTTTGCCCCGGGTTGGCCGTTGCGAGGCCGTCCACCAGCGTTCCGAGAATAAAAACGAAGAAGGGAAGAAAGAACGACACGACGAAGGAAGAGGCAACGCGTTTCGTAACGCGGGGAAAGCACAGCTGTCTCTGCGAGACGATCGGAACACAACGAGGGTGGACTGGGAATGTTCTTCCGAGGCAATTTATCTCGGCAGCAGGGTCTCGAAATGGCGTGGTCGAGCCAACCAGCGTCGGAAGTTGCGTCCTCGAGGCAACCTCCGGCGTCAGCCGACTACCAAGGACTTTCGCTCGGCTTACCCGCCACCGAGTCGGATTTTTACAGGGAAATTTCGCTCGCGACAAAATTTGTTCTTCAGAGATTCGTAATCTGCCGTGCGGACAACTTGAACTTATTCCTCTCAAGTCGAGAAAAGTGTGAAAGCTAGCTGCGTGTCTCGATAAACGATAGTTTGTTGCAATATCGTTGACAATGTGCTACGTATATTTTAATATATTACAAAATAATATGATACATAATATTATGTGATACAATAATATTAAAGTTTTATTAACGTCAATATTAACAAGTATGAATTCCTTTTGATGGTGTCGAGATCTTGAGATAATTTTTCGACAATTTTTAAATGTGTTATACGATTTTCAAGCGAAATGTTCGTGTAATACTTTATGATAAATTAAAAACAGTGTGTAACTTTGTTGCGAGAGGAAATAAAGTGAAATGATTCTATCATAGATTGAAAAAATTCTAAAGAACGGTAATACAAACGAATAATATTACTTACTTACTTACGTAAAAACACTATCAGCATAAAATGAAATATACGTCAATTAAATTGGCGAACGAAGCCAAGTATTCTTAGAACTTACTATTTCTATAATTTTTTTGCTGTTTTCTCTAATATTAAACTTGTGCAGCTAAAGAACTCATTGTAGACCCGTTGATAGATATTCACGCACAATGTCAAAAAAAACTGCACGACTTGTACCCGAGTACAACTGTTCTGACTAGGAAATGAAGACGACTTTTTTGCCATAAGCAAACATTGGATCGATAGAAAACAAATTACAGGCGCGATCGCTCAGTGCCAGACAACGCCACTCCTACTCGAGGTCTACCCCACGCCCCTTCGCGAATCACGTGACCCAAATCAACCAATCGCTAATTTTCGTTGCATTAGCATTGCGCCTGAAGAGTATCACTTTCAGTGACAAAAAGAAGATGGCGTATGCTTTCGTACATTCACTTCGCAGTTCGAAATCCAACGAAGTCACGCGTAGAATTTACACACCGATGTACATCCTCCCCTTCCGCCGAAAGCCATCTGTATTCTGTATCGATCTTTCAATTTCTGTCCAGTAATCCGTCCTCGACAAACGCGAAGACAATGAACATTCATTGAGAACAACGCCGAACAACCGAGTTACCAGTCGGGACTTTGTCCCTGCGAGTTACCCACCGACTTGCGGCCGAAACCATCTATATGTACATCCTCTGCTCTCCTTCGCGAAATTCGATTAAATCGACGCAAAAACAAAATAGTTTGCCGTAGTTCTCCCTTGGAATGGCCTCAGTCTTGAACAAACCCGCTGTAAACGATGCTGTAATCGCTTCGGAGTATCGGAACTGGCGGCGATCTTGCATCGTTTGCGCCCAATTATCGATGAGACAGAAGACGATTAAGCGAGTCTCGTCGGTGACAATGGCCCGTGCCATCTGACGAACGTGATTCGAATGTGTACGCCTGATTCGAGATGTATGTCGACCTGGTCGGCCCCCCTCTCCCTCCCTCTCCGTTCCTCGCCGTTTCGACGTCAACGATATCGCGTTATTACATCGTTCCGAGCCCAGGATTAATTACGCGAACTCGTGGTACCGTTTTAAACCATCGTTGGCTCTCCACCATCGTCGAATCACCGACGATCGACCAAATTCGTTTCCAATATTCCGCGACCAAAGGCCGACGCTATATTCGCTTCCTCCCTACCGATGGTTAATTAACGTCCGACCAGACGAGCAATCGGGAAAGATCTTTTTGCCCCGTTTGTCCGGGCCGCGACAAGGATACGTCGATACCGATACCGATGGAAACGTCGGCGACGACTGGCGTGACAAAGGCTCTCCCGTTTCGCGTATTCTTTTCATTGGCCACAATTGGAATTTGATTTAATTATTCGGCCATCGTATCGTGAAATACGCTACAAGGCGAGCCACCAAAAGAATTTGCTAAAGAATTTTTAGTTACCCGTTCCGGTAACAATTTCGCTGCACCGACTGTTCTTTGTATTTTACGCGCATTAGCCTACAATGAAAGTAGGCATTAGCCTACGTGAAAATTCTAGTTTAGAAATGATCAACAATGTTTGAGCTACCTCGCTATTTTCTCAATTTGTCAATTGTGCGATTCCTTGTCCTTTCTTCTCTTACTCTGTTAGTTTGTACAATTAAACGAAAAACTACATCTAGAAAATACAAGGCATCCAGCACGGACTTTTTCATTAATACACGAGCTCTCCAATTTTCATACGCGAATATCTTTAATTCTTTTAGTGCTTGGACCATAAAAATATTGTACATGAAATGTCTAGAATAATTAGTTTATTTATCAGAACCTTTTAAAAAAGATACCTGTTTAAGGACGAATGTGTTCTCGATTCACTGCATGCTCCTGATTCGGTATTAAATTTCTGAACATTTGGTACTTTTAATAAACAATTAAAGGAGCGATATAAATTAATTGAGAACAAATTGCAAACGAAACGTTGCGTTAATCGCTTTTGTATTAACTCAAATTTCACGTTTCAACAAGTTTATATCAGTATGAAAGGAGTTTATCACCCGTGGATAAAAAAATAAATGAGCAAAAATTCAGCAATTTTTTAGTTGTTTAACGTTTAAACATTTTACGTATCTTTACACTTTCCCTGATCGTGATATTTTTCCTTCTATTATTTTCATTTCATTTCTGTTTGTACTACTCGTGCACGCTGCATATATTTGCCAATTCGCTTCTTCTTTTGTTTTCTCTAACGCGTACACAAATGTACCTAATGTTCGTCAATCGCTAAAAGAACAAACAAACGACCAAACAATCGAATAAAATCGACAATGAACGAGGGAATTGGTATGAGAAATGAGAATACGAGCATACGACCGTGACGTGGTAAAAGTTTGTCGAACAGTTCGCTCTAATTACCAGCGGCCGGCTCCGCAAGAGTGCGAGCATGCCGCAGGTGCGGCAACGCGTTTGCCCCTCGCAGCCCGTAACTGAAACGCAGCCGAAATACAGCCGAAACGACGACTATCCACCCCCGTCGAACTGGCTGTGCCGGGATAGAATCGGTGGTACGAGTTGTCGTTGGCTTTCCGCCAAATCTCCGTCCAGTCTCCGACGAATCCTTCCGTTTATATATGGAAATGCAGTCGTGGATGACGCTGCTGCGTCAACCTTCGCTTCTCTCGCTACGAGATCGGTTCTCCTTCGCTTGCAAACAAAAAATCGACGCGCGAACAATCGCCAGTGAATCTAAGACCCGCTCGACATTTTAATCCGCCCTGTTCTTCGACTGAAAATTTGTCAGATTTCGTGTCAAATTGGCACAGGGTTAATACCTAGAACGAAGAGACAAATATTTAAACTTGCAAACTTTTTTATTTAATAGTTAATAAGACTAACTCGGGCCTCTTCAGGTGCAACGCTAATGCAACGAAAATTAGCGATTGGTCGATTCGAGTCACGTGATTCGCGAGGGGGCGTGGGGTAGACCTAGAGTAGGAGCGGCGTTGTCTGGTACCGAGCGATCGCGCCTGTAAAGCAGAACAGTTGCTTCAGTGAGACGAATCGTACTGGAGTACAAGTCGTGCAGTTTTTTTATTACATGCTTCGCGGGCACGTCATCCACTCTGACGGACTACGCCTACGAAGCAACGCGTCCGTGGACAGGTCGAAAGGTCGACGCGTAAAATCGAACGCCCTTCGCTGATCGGATCCCGAATTCCTCGATCCCCTTCATCTCCCTTTTCTTCGTCCGTCTACACGACCTTTCATTCTTTTTTACACCTACGATTTCGTCCTCGCCCATCGAAACTCACTTTTATCGCAACGCGTTACGACCCTTCGAGAATAGACCCCCGTTCTTTTCATCCCTCCCCTTGCTGATCAATCGAGCGACACGCGACGAACGCGCAATAAAAATTCACCCTCCGCAGGAGGACGGCGAACTTTCGCCGGCCATTAGCCGGAATAGACAAGTCGAGTTTATTTTCTCGCGGAAAATTAGTTATTCCCCCCCGGCTGAAGTTGCAGCGGGAGCGCCCTTTCGATTCGGGGAACACGAGGCTCGAGGGCCGGGAGAGTTCTGGATTAATTAATCCAAGACGATAAGTATATACGTAGTAGTTGAGAGCCGAAGAAGGCACACAGTTTGCGCACAGCTACCAAGAACTAATTACTCGATACTTAGTAATGGGCAGACCGGTTTAAGTTTCGCCCCCGGCTGCAGCAACTTTGATAAATTGCGGGTTCGTTTGTTTCACCCTCGTCCGATGTCAATCTAGTAACAGAGAGAGAGAGAGAGAGAGAGAGATATCTCGCGTCTTCTCCTTCCCTTTCCGTTTCCAAATTGATTCAACTTGATCGATCGCTTCGTTACCAATTTTTTTCCAGGTGAAACTCGTAAGACTCTCTACGCTCGATCGGCATACTCGTACGAACCTGATCGAAGACCAAGCTACGTAGTTAATTGTAAAATCTGTACGAACATTACGATCGAGCCGTTTCGTAATTAGAGATGGGTCTAATCAAAGAAGCCGATCTGATCGACCGCATAAGATTCTCGCAAAAGTTCAAAAAGTTTATATGAATTTCACGAGGTACCAGATATTTACCGAGTCAACTTCATCGACGCGACGCGACGGTGCAATATGCGCATTTGCACGGTTAAATACGTTTTTTCGAAATATTTGGAGGATTACTATGTTACGATAATTTCTTTCCTATCCTGGATAGTTTGATTATCATACAGAAATTAACCTGAACCATTAGGTTTAAGATCAATGTGACTTAATACTTTTTTCGCTTGGAATTTAATATTCTTCTTTATAACGAAAAAAATATATAGTTCGATCAAACAAATAAGGATGACCTTGGAAATCTCGAAATACACATAAAAAATTGATACGCCACATCTTGCCTCCCTTAAAATCACACAACTTTTGTACTGAACAATTTTTCGTTAAGCGTGTAATTTATTTAAAAGTTGTTTCAGACGTGAATCATCTTACATTTGCTTGTTATTGTTATATTTGATCATTCATATATAATAAGAATTGTAAATATAATTACTCGAAATATAATTTATGAATATAATTATTAGGTTAGACTGTTTATTTTTCATTAATTGTGGATTTTCAGTTAATACCACTACTATTCAGAGTTTGTAATTTTCTTTCCTATTGCACGAAACGAAAGGTCACTTCTTTTTTAAAGAAATAGGGCACGTAAGCGTTTTGCGCTGCAAACTCTTCAATTCTCAAACTCAATTATTTGTCTTCCAATTATGTGTTAGTTTTTTTTATTATTAAATCAATTCAACACCGAGGGACAAATTCAGTTGGAGAAATGGGAGACGCTGTTGGACGTAACCTCGTCGTTATAGTATAGCGTCTCTCCTTCTCAGAAAGAACGAGCAGCCGTAAATGCGATGCTTGTATACTATCACGCTGTTTAACGCGGTCAATTCTCCCTCCCTCGGTTCGTCAAATTAGTCCTTTGGGACGATGTTTAATTTTAATGGCGAAGAACCATTAGCGCGATGCTTAAATTAAAATACAGCGCTTTAATACGATACGATCGACGATAATCCCGGGATGTAACTGCATCGATCCGGACGGTCGCTTCACTTCCGGCGAGGAAGATACCGGTCTGAACGAATCTGCTGGAAAGCAATAGTACCGCCCGACGACTTTACGAGCGCCGCCACCCCCCTCGGTTTAACTCGACGACTTCTACACACCTTATAAAATCCTCGGGAAGCTTAGACACAGCGCTGCCGCGTTCCCTCGAAATTGGCTACGTTGATATGAATCTGTCCCGGACGAGCGAAATGGCGGAGAAAGGAGCCGCCAGTAGGAGTCGATCGGTGAAATCGTTCGAGATAAATCTCATTGTCGAGTAGATGGTAGCGGGCGAACGCGAGAACTTAATTTCATTCGACGCCGTTCGATTTGATTCAATTTGTTTCTCTCTCGAGCAGGCGAGAGTCTCCGTTTAAGTCAGCATGTGTACGTACACATTTGACGGCGTGTTTAAATAATAACAGTACAAGCACACGATTCTCGAAAGAATTGAGGCAACCCTCGAGAGAAGTTGAGAAGTTTTTCTCGGTCGGTTGTCGAGATGATTGTCATCTGATTGGGCGATGAACGAGATTGTCTGACGGTAATCGGATCAGAATAACAGAATCTGAACGTACGCGGAACAAATCGGAAACAGTGGTGGATATTATTCGAGTTAAATTCAAGGCTTTGACTGCAGCCAAAGAATGATAAAATTGGAACGTGAATTGATTAAATCAGCTTCGAGTAAATAACTATAATGTTAACGTGATATAAATTATATTATTGTTATTATATTATGTTATAATATAAATATATAATTTAGATACATGTTACGCCAAACCATGTTACGCCACAACGCGAACAAATACAATTAGGTCGCTTATCAACGTCATCCGTGTGTTTTTACGCAATTTTGCTCCGACACCTATCGACTCAACCATTGTCTATATAGGTTAAAGAGTTAATATAATTGTTAATGGCAGGGAATTCATTACCCGAGAGCGAGTTACGAAGACTCTGCGCTTTTTTAATTAAGCGGAAATTTGTCTAGAATACGGACGGCCGGTTCGAATGAATAGAAAAATTCACATTCTTCCGCGTGATTAAAATATTACGAGGAGTCGGGCGCGTTACAGAGGGAAACGGACAGCCGATCGCGAAACGCGTCGCCGAGTTATATTAATTAAAACTCGCGGGGTTACGAAATTACTGTCGGAGCGGGGCAACTTCGTCGCGTGAAAGGATGCATAGTGAAAAATTCCTGGCTCCTGGATCGATTTTTCAAACGGGCTTGCGACTCCGGCAACGGTTAACGAGAAACGGCAGAGGAAAGAAAACACGGGGGCGACGTTATTTATCGATACACATCGTCGTACCTGCGAGTCGTTCTTTCTTTTTTTCTCCCGGCGTGGCGCCGTCTTCTGACGGTATAACAAGCTGCGCAAGGGAAAACGGGGCTTCTGCATGATCATCGAGGAGAATCGTCGATTTTTCATGAGATTTCAAAGCTCAAACGTGACGCGAGAAATTGGTGTTGAGAAACTGGGAAGAGAATAGCAGTCACTTTGAATATCACGATAATAAACTCTAATTACCTTCTATTAAATTCTAATTTAGTAGGGATGAAAATTTCTTATCTTTTTAATCGAGAAATTAATTTGTTGTATAACACTCGGCAATAGTCTTGACATTTTTTGTCGCTAAATTCATTGCTGCGTTTGAAATTTCTAATAAACATTCTAATTGCTAATTTTGAGCACTGAGAAATTGAGATCTTACGGACAAAAAGTCTTGTGACGTGAAGAAAAGAAAAAGAAAAAAATTAAAGAAGAGTTTACAAAGTAAATAGTTTTGAAACAAAGCCAAGTCTATATGTAGACTGCGAATGAATTAATTTCACTAGAAAATTGATTTGTCTCGTCACATGTCCAATAAGAAAATCTACGGATGATCGATTTTTAAACATTTTATTGCACGCTTGTTATCTCGACTCCTTTTATGAAGGATGAATATTATTTTTTTTTTTTTTTTGGTACTACTTTACTATTGTGGATAGTCAAATTGTTTCTACATATATATCAGAGTTCAAAATCTTTGGAATATTTTTCTTTTTCCATTTTTCAACGATAAAATTTTTTCATCAAGCCACGAAATTTTTTGCACAGAATTATTGTCGTCAAAGCGGAGACTATGGAATACAAAGGGTTAAAATTTTTCATTATTATATTGAGGGTATGTCCTCTCTTTTATAGGGAACTACCCTTTTTAAGAGCAACGTAAAGAGTAAATGCGATTATCAATATCGTAGAAGTTGTTCCTTTGTGTCCATACTTTGAGTGATGAATCGATAAAATAAACAATGACAATGAAATAAAATAAGATGAAAAATATCTTGCGTATCTTAATTATAGATGATTGAAGAAAATGTTTACAAAAAATATCTATCGATATGTGTTAAACAAAGCTCGTTGAACTTGTGTTTTTGATGCAATTAAAAATCTACTGTTTCAATTTAATTGAGATGAATATTGAGCGTGAATGTGTAGACTCACCACTTAAAATACATTTAAAAATCATTCTGCATACCTGTCATATTGTAATCAAATTATCATTATATTAAATACATTCTAACGAATCACCAAACTTTTCTTCAGTTGTTTGTTGAAAATTTCAAAGAAAAATCGAATAAAACGTAAAGTTTGGAAATGTAATTCAAGTTTAAGTAATTCCGGGCTACTCTCATTTCGATAACAACCGATATATAACAACCAAAGATATATAGATCTCCGCAGTAGCGAAAGGGTTAAAGCGAACGCGTTCGTCTTGTCCAAGGCACGGTCGGGGAGCGATTCGTTTTCATTTGCACGCGACTTTTCGAACTTATCTCACGTCCACGGGCTACGTTTATATATGTACGTAGTCGAAACGGACAGAAATCCGTTTTTCAACGTGGTTGACATTGTTTGTAAGATTTGATATCGATCAAAAGTTCCTTGATATAAGCGCAGCTTTATCGAATCGTTCTTTAGACGAGAGAGACACATGTTTCATTTCAGGAATAAAACGTAACTAAAAAATAATCAGCAACTGAAAATAAAAAATAATAGTTGTTCCAAAAAATTTTCGCGAAAATAATCAATAACTGAAACTTGGTTTATTTGTTTCGCCACGAGGAAATTTTACCATTGTTATTTGAAACAATTAAAATATTTCATTTTCCAAACGTTTTGGTTACAAATGACAATTGTGAATTGAAAATTGTTTTCGTTGCCGATGGCTGAGGAGAATTCTGCTCGCATCACTTACACATAATAGTTATTGACGAGGGATATAATTTCAGATTTTATTAAATTATACAATAATTATTAATTGTTATCAATTAATAATTATCAATGACGAAAACTCCGTTCCGATCGCTTATAATAATGTAAAGTGTAAAGTATTAAGTTTTGCATTCCATCAAAATCCTCCACAACCGCATGAAAATATTTGAAAAACCGTAGGATTACGTTTTGAAATCTCGCGGAATTTAAAAAGAATCAGAATAAATTTACCACCAATTTATTTAACTGAAATAAATTTCTCTCATCAATAACTGTTAATGATAACGACGAAATTTTTTCCAGCACTGACATTCGTTATTTGTAACTAAAAACATTTTACAAAGTCAAAAAAAAAAAAAAAAAAAAAAAAAAATAATCCTATGAAAAAAATTTTATATGTTGCAATTTTAAAATTTTCGTGATTCGTAGATTTCCCGTGGCTTGTTTAAATTTTTTTTGTTTACAAAACTTTTCACGATTCACGTTTCAATTCACATCAGTTGCACTTGATAAAATCAAGTTCAGTCTAGAAGACACTATTCTAACAATCTATCTATATTTTTCTTTTGCCATTCTTTGCCATGAGTTAAAAAGTTGTGAATTACTGGTGTAATGAGAGAATTACAATGTAAAAAAAGAAAAAAGAAGAAAAAGAGAGATACAGACTCAGAAAAGTGACGAGTGAAAAAAAGTAAGGTGTGACGCAATAGCAAAGTAAAATACCAGCGATAACAATTACTGATTCCCGATTTCGTACGAGCAAAGTGACGACGATTTAAGTTGAAATCACTACGATGGTACGGCGACGAAGTACCAGAGGAGACGTTGACTCGAGGGAGGATGAAATTTCGAGAAGCACAGACGTCAGGGTTCGGCGTATCTAGAGTATCTAGAAACCATGGTCGTCGGGTTACTGAGCGGCACGGGGAGGCAGGCGAGGGGTTTCGTAATAAGCGAGCCAGGGTACTCTCTTGGTCCTTTCAGGAACAGCCAACCGTGTGAGAGCTCGCCATCCGAACGAGGATCGTGTAAATGCGATGTCAAGGATGACGCGAATAATAACGTCTGGCCAAGTAGAATCTCGTTTCGGTTCGCGGCTGCGGCTGCGAAGCGACGAACCAACCACCGCGCCAAGTCGGCGCATAAAACTGCTCGTTATTAATACTGCGTATTAAGGCCGTGCGCGTCCTTTTCTTTCGACCACCACCGCGCGCGCGAAGAAAGGGGAGAATGGCGGCCACGTTAGCCACAGGGACCGTGCGATGACGCCGCAATGGACGAGGCAGCGAGTCTCTAGCCGATTCAAAAATTCAAAATTCAAACATGTATATTGTGTTATTTAATTAAACGTTATTTATTAATTACTGTCATTAGTTTACTAATCATTAGTGATTAATTTATTAGTTGATAATTTACCCGAGCGAGCTCTCCCTCAATCACCGATACGCGTGACTCGAATACTAACTTTTACAACAATTTAAACAAAATTTTTCAATAACGTCACGAGTTCGAAGATTGAACTTTTCCTTTCGCAACGGCACCAAAAAAAAAAAAAAAAAAATATATATATATATTGACGTAGAAATTCTTTCCTTGCAAGTGCGACTTTTTATTAACTTTGTTTGACCCATCGAGCGCTGTAATACGCTCTTTCAGAACGCGAGACGATTCGTCTTGTCGCGCGAAAATCCCCGCTTTCTCGACGACGATCGAAAAAGATCAGTCGATCTCCCGGAGTTTTCCGTTAAACGAGAAAACGCTTACGCGACGTATCCCTTCCAACGTCTCTCTCACCCCTCCTCTCTCTCTCTCTCTCTCTTTCTCTGCTCGTTCTATTCGATGCATTTCGCAAAGGAGCGAAGACTTTATTATTCGAAGCCGGTAACACGCGCGTACGATGACTGCTCGCTAACGGTGGGCCTTTGCCGCAGCGCAAAGAGCCTCGACGATGCTCCGACAAAGGATTTTCTATTCCCCGAAGCTACCACCCAGTATCCGGGTAGCTCATCGTGAATTTTCGCCCCCATATTTTTTTCCCGAAAGAATGGCTTCGCGCCGCGGATTTGCGTCACCGATAAATCACCGAAGAATCATTCCGAAAGACCGTCGTAGAATAGAAAACCGTCGCGGAACGCTTCTCATCAGCTTTCGGCTAAGATCCTCCGAACATTTTTTCAAGTGCAACGCTGATGCAACGAAAATTAGCGATTGGTTGATTTGGGTCACGTGATTCGCGAGGGGGCGTGGGATAGACATCGAGTAGGAGTGGCGTTGTCTAGTACTGTGTCTTGAGTGATCGCGCCTGTAATTTGTTTTGTATCGATTCAAGAAAAGTCGTCTTCATTTCCTAGTCAGAACAGTTGCCTCTGGGCAACCTTTTAGTGAGACGAATCGTACTGGAGTACAAGTTGCGCAGTTTTTTCTTCTCTTTTTCTCTCCTTTCGCATGAAAACGAGCTACGATTTTATTAATTTATTTATTTATTCCAATGAAATTAATAGTCCTCATCTTTCGAATTTCGGAGTCAATTCTTTTTTTTTCTCTTTTTTTATGAATTTAACGTGTATTTGAAAATCAAAGTTTCCTCTTTGCAACGATGTTTAAACTTGATGTATTTACAATGATTTATTGAATTTGTCGAGATTTATACAGTGGCTCGTATTAATATTTGGACGTTCGATATTTAATATTTAAACGTCGATACTGCTATAATTTCGTGAAAATAAATCGTAGAATAATAAAATTTGTGCTCGTTTTAAAGAAATCTTTGCTTTTGCAACAAGTGATAAATTAAAGACATCTTTTTTCTGGAAAAGTTCTATGAACTGTCACACTGCGTAAAAATTATATATAATCTATATATAAAATGTAATCCTGGGCCCAAAAGGGGTTAATACATTACAATGAAAGAATTGTCTTTCATCGACTATAAATAGTGTAAATTTCTACACATTTCGATCGCAAATGAACTGGACAGACTGGAATCTTGAATTTCACATTACAAAAAAAGTCATTACTGCCAGATCTTTCTCGCTGGACTTTACGAATCTCGAGTGTAGAAGAACTGCTTTTAACCTGACTCGCCAACGGAGAATGATACGGGCAAACAGTGTGATAAGCGACGGAATAACTCGTTAATCGCGGGACGTCACTACCAGCCCGGCAAATTCTCGACGAGTCAAAGGGCCACGGAAGACGAGGAGAGGCAACGACGAGCGCCAACTCGTCGACCAACGCTGGAAAATGGAAACGCGGAAACGCGTGACATGCGGCGAGAAGACGAGGAACACGCCCCGACAAGGAAAAGAGAAAAGGGGAGTAAATTGTTTTTGCATCGGCGCGCACTGTCCCGGGGGAGAAACAACGCGTTGCAAAACGAACGGGGCGAGAGAGAGAGAGAGAGAGAGAGAGAGAGAGAGAACTTTGCGATACAACGCAACCGTGTCTCTCGCGGGAGAGATCCCAGAGTCTGCGCCTCCGGGAAAGGTGCCCGCACAGCGATAATTTCACGAAACGCTCGAAAGTCCGTTGAAAATACACTCTCGCTCAAGAGGAGTTAAAAGACCGCGAGCAACGGCACGCGCGGAGCCTTCGAGCCTCGCCGACCGACGCTAGACTTTAGCTACCTTCTCCTCCCCCTCCCTTCCACTGGCCCGTCCGTCTCGGTAATTACATCCGTTTTAATTACGTCTGTTTCACGGTCCCGCGAGCACGATTCTCCGCCGGCGAAAAACCACCGCCACGACTTCCGTCGAAAAGGGGATCGCCAGAAGTCCCGCGCGGCGAGTCCAGCGTCCGCGTCCTTCCCCTTCCTCTTCCTCTTCCTCTTTCACGGACCACCCTGCGCCCATCAGCGTTCGCGTGGCGTCCTCCGATCGATCGCGCGAAAACGTTTTTGAAACTTGGGCCTTGCTTCTCGCAGCGGTTGGAGAAATTACAGTTGGCACTCGTCTCGAGAGATTTAGGAAACTTCCCTCGCAATCGCGGCTTCCAAACCGGCGCAGTTCTCCGCTGTGAGTAGTTCGAATAATGTAAAACACGTTGTTCCGCAAGTATCGTAGTATCCTAGGTCGTTGTTAAGTTAGAATCCATAGTTGTAGTTGTTAGAATCTTTAGTTGCGTTTACAGTTGGTTATAACAGACGGCCTGTAGCCGTCATCCAGGCAATGACCTACGCATATAAATCTGTATATTCCCAATAAAATTGTAAGAAAAAAATTTGTAATGAGAATCTTACTTTAATACAGATATACATACGTTCCGCTTTAAACTATGGTTTTGTCGCACATTGTCAGAAATGATATATTCGTTTATCAAACGCATAATTTTGTAATTCTACGATAATTGCCTACCATTTGCCTCGGATCGTGAATTTATAGATTAATGACAAATATAATATATACAATTTGTAAGTCTGAGGAAATGAGAATAAATGGCATCGTACTGTTGCTCTAACGGGAGCTTTCCAAAAAATTTCTCCAAGCAAGTGTCGTTACGTTCGAACAAGCCTACAGAGATTCGAGAACGAGCAAACGAGCTGAAACTTGGATAATAAACGGAAAATAATCGACTTTTAAATTTTTATCATTTCATCGGATAAAGTCGCTGTTCTCCTTTCTTCTAGCCTCTCCTTTGTTTCAAAGCACGGACGTCGTTTCGCCCTTCGCGCTCGCGATCCTTTCTCGGATCTAGAGCTGCGGAAAAGTATAAAGAATCCACGTTGCCGCGGCAACGCGATCTTAACGGGACGGATCTTAAAGGGAACTCTCTCGGCCACGTGGTATTTGCTAATTGCAAACCGTCGGAAACAAACGAGCGCCGTCGATGTTTGCTTATTACAACGTATGCAAATGTCGAGATCTGCGAGTTCCTGCAATGCGGGCCTTGGTAAAATATTTGATCAGCCGCGTTTCCTTGGATCTTGAAAGCGCCGCGGGAAGCGGCGCGTTATCGAGTTCGTGGTTCCACCACGGTGGGCCAGGTTCGGGCACACAAACCCGAAAGATTCGTTGGACCGCGAGATCTTTCGTCCGCGGCCGATCGCGTCTTCGCATCTTCGCGCGGCACTCGAGTGCTCGTGCAAATATTTCGCCCGATCCGAAACTGTATCCCCGGGACGGGGATCGCGTCTAAACGCGGGCCGAATCGACGTCTAAATTACTTGCCAGCTACTTTAACCCCCTTTCCACCGTCGGTTATTTACCGACGAGACGCGACGAAAAGCAATTTCGCCTTTCTATTTTCCGTCTGGAAACGGAAGCGAGCGTGCGCGATCCGTCAACGAATCGATCCCGCGGAACTGCAATTCGGGGAGAAAGTTTCAATCGACGCGGCGCGACCGATTCAGCGCCGATCCCTCTCGATTCCCCACCTTTCGTCCGTACCTCTTCCTCGTGGATTTGGTCTCGCGTTCGTGTGCCGTTAGCCACAACGAGATCTGACTCTCGCGAGTTGACTTAATTCATTGTTTGAACTGGTATTAGTTTATTTCCCAACAAATATTATGCTTTCATATTTCGCAAAGTTTATTTAGTAGACACATGCACGTTCTTTGTAGGTAAATGTTAACACGCCAGATTTACATAACGTTCTCGGGGAACCAACCAAGATTTATACTCGAGACGCATCGCACTTAATTTTTCTTGTACAATGCACGATATTTTAATTAAGATCCGTAATCGTTAAATGCATTTTTTTTTTTTTTTTTCACGATAAAACTTTTTTAGTTGGCGATACATTCGTTTTATTTTACCTGTATTTGAAGTATTTGATGACCACTATGGCTTCATCAAGGAAACAATCTCCGGTCGCAGATGACCAACGTGGCAGTCAACGTGTTAAATAATGCGTTCAGTTCGTTAGTTCGAAACTTTGTTCTTTTACAAAGAGGAATCTAATATGCACATTTACATCGTAAAATGTAATACGTACATTTTCATGTTCATATTTGAAAATACAATATCGAGACTTGAACACATTACAGAATAACATTAATCTAATAATAATGATAACAAAAGTGACAGAAGGACGGTCTAAGCATACTATTGTTCTTCTTTCTCTCTCTGTCACTCTTATACTTTCTGTTCAGAATCTTTTGCACCAATTCACTTTCCGCATTTGCCTCGTCAAGCAAAATGTATTTAATTTGTCGCAAAATCGCGTCGTAGATTTCTAAAATTTGCATCGGTGGGCATTCATTTGCCACAGTCGTAGGAAAATACTTCTCTTTAGCATTATATACATTAAAATACACGGTACTACAATAGCTAATCGATAATCGCGTCGGCTGTTCTACATTTCTCTAATTTATACATCTCGGAACATGCCCGTGCAATTTTCTCCTTTTGTAACACAGAGCATCTCTCCCAACGACGAATGAATAAACAGATAAACAATCGCGAGGACGAAAATGGGAAATTGCAATTCGTTTAGCCACCGTCCGATCGTCGTTCAACGTTTAGAAAGGCAACGGACGCTCGTCGATTTCACGCCGCCGACGCCACGAGAGCGAGAATTCACGCTCGAGAGCACGAATCGTTGGAATCGCCGCGCGAATCCTTGACACGGATCCGGCTCGAAAGAACGTGGAACGTTTCCAAGATTCGCGAGATACCTAGAATCGTAGTTTACTAGACCGGACTGTCTCGTTCGCGGAACGCGCGATGGCCGAAATCTCGATCATGGATGAGAGCTAGATCATGGAACATGCGGTATGTACATACGTACATACAGGGTGGAAAGAAAAGTTTTTGACCGTGGCACAAATAAATTCTACATCTTCGATTTGACGGAAATACGTGTAAAGATTTGCTTGCCGCAAAATTGAAAATTTTCTTTCTTTTTGCATTGCATTCTAGAAGGTAAAGGATCTAATTCTTAATCACTTAATCGTCCGTACTACGGACGCGCGCGTTCTAACAGCGACTTTATGATCCTGGACGCGTGGATGTTTATATTTCGAATAACGTTAACAGTTAGTTTGATAATTTGATTATTTAGACTTTTGAATTGACGCTGCAACTATGATGGTACGGCTAGATGATCAAATGTCGAGTGAAATCTAATTCAGAACCTTAAAGTCGCTGTTAGCACTGTTTGCAGTGTCAGAAACTTCTTTGCCATTTTTCAACAGAACTATTAGGTTGCGATCCCTGGTTCCTTGGAAAACCTTTTCTCCCTTTATCCATCGTGATAAAGATCAATTTTGCGACAGGTTCTTTGCATGTATTTCCATCAAATCGAAGATGTAGAATTCGTCTATAACAGCTATGGACAAACTTTGCTTTTCACTCTCTGTACGTACTGTTTCGAAATTCGACGAAGGAAAGAAAAAGAGAGGAAAAGAGAGAAAAAGAGAGAGAGAGAGAGAGAGAGGAACGTCGCGTCGGCAAAGTCAGCCAAGCGAGTATATAAATCGTTTGTTCGTTTCGGTAAATATTTGCCGGGTGGCGTTTCGCCGAGCATTTCTCGGTCGGCTCCCCTGGCTCGTTTGCCCGTTGCGCCGATCTTAGTCTCGCGTGGAACGTCTCGATTAGCCGGCTGGCACGGTGATAAACCCGCCTTCCATTGCCGCAGTCGGATCGAGATATCCGAGATTCCAGCAACTGCGCGAGATAACGCGATGCTCCTTTTCCGCCGTGATGCCGATATTTCGCAACGTTTCGGAGCACTCGTCTTTCGTTTGATTTGTCGGATCGTCAATCGGGAATTTTCCCCCAATGTCTTTAATTTGGAAATTCTCGGAATTCTCGAATTCGAAACGCGAAACTTTCGAAACTCAAAGTGCCAACATTATTCAGGAACATCTAGTTTTAACGTCACAATTTGTTATCGAAAATATTATGTTATACGTTGCTACGTTTCTAAAGAGAAATTAGGAATGAGTTATTCGATAGAGCTTTCGTTCCTCGTGAAAAATTCGCCTTTCATTTGCAAAAAAAAAAAAAAAGAAAAATGCAGTTAATTTTTAACCAAGCTGATAGTAACAGCAAAGTAAAAATAACGATGTAGAGCAATTAACTGTGTTCTTTCTATTTGCAAAAAAAAATAGGAAAACGCAGTTAATTTTCAGCCAAGCTGATAGTAACAGCAAAGTAAAATCAACAATGTAGATTGCAATTAACTGTGTTCTTTCCATTCTGCAAAAAAATAGGAAAACGCAGTTAATTTTTGACCAAGCTGATAGTGGCAGCGAAGTGAAAACAACTAGCAAATGTAGATTGCACGTAGAAATTCCTACCAAATCGGAGAGGTGTTAGTTTCGGTGTAGTCACGTTTCTTTTAGTCCTACGATCGCGTATCGCACTTTGTCGCCTCGTCCCTTCATCGCGCTTACGACTACTCGGTCAACGATCCCGAAAAACGCGGAATCGTAATTTATTCGAAACACGTTGCTCCGATCGATTTGGGACACAGACGCGGTAGCGGGACAAAGACGAGCGCGTCAACCGAGAGGAGGGAAGCATGTGTATGCACGAGAGAAAACCTGTTGAGCGATTATTATCCTACTTGCTGCTCGGTCGATTCTCGACACTTTACTTTTTTTTTTTTTTTGGTCGTGTTACGTGACGATGGGGATCGATCTTCGCGTGAACTCGACTATCGTCAAGTCCGAATGTACTCCTAGTAGTCTAGCGCTGCTCGACTGCATTTCAGAAAAAGAAAACAAATGGCCGTGATTTTGAACTAGTGTCAGTAAAACACTGATCGTCAAAACGGTATTGATTCTTTTATTACCATGGACGCGATTCTCTCTCTCCAACACTGCTTCCACAATGCGGTCGTCAAAGTGTTAATTGAATTCTAATAACACGAAAGATCTCAGTGTTTTTAAATACGTTCAACTATTTGTGTTTGATCGAGACCTTTTCGCCGGGAATAGCGGAGTAAAATTTTTATCACTGAAAGTGATTTTAGCGGGGGTAACCCAGAAAATCGGGCCTCTTCAGGTGCAACGCTGATGCAACGAAAATTAGCGATTGGTTGATTTGTGTCACGTGATTCGCGAGGGGGCGTGGGGTAGACCTCGAGTAGGCGTTGTCTGGTCTACTGTGTCTTGAGTGATCGCGCCTGTAATTTGTTCTGTATCGATTCAAATGTTTACACATCAATGAAATTTTAAAAGAACAGCTTCTGAGACGAACCGTACTAGGGTACAAGTCGTGCAGTTTTTTGTTAACAATTTTTTTTTTATTAACGCCGGCTGCACATTTCTCAATCTCTCCCTCGGTCGCGAAAATCTCTCCGGACGATCGCTCGTGATCGATCACCAACACTCGACAATGTCCAAAGCGAACTTTTTGCAATCGTTGTCGACCTCGGTGATGTTTCCGATCGAGGGATCGATCACGATCTCCGCGAAATCCGCGCGCAAAATCGTCCGCAATCGACGAATTAATTACAACGATAGTCGAAACAGGCGGGGTACATAATGAACGTGACCGATTGGTTGAAACGTTAAAGCGGGCTTTCGATCGGGACGCGGACGCGGATTACGATAAATGCGATTAAGCGACGCAGTCGCGGCGGTTGCTCGATATATCCGATTAATCAGTCGAGATAAAATGAACCGTTGGACAGCGGGGGTGAATTTCCCCGTTTCCGCGGCGGTGGTCCTTTCCGCGTCGCGTCAGATCGAATCGATCATTGGGAGGTGGGGGGGGGGGGGGCGGAAACTGGCGGGCAATTGCCGGACCAGCGAAACTTACTTCGAAAGGGCGGAATAATTAACCGGAGTAATTTAAAAGGGGACGATGGACGCTGGCGCGTGGCATGTCCGAAGCGGTACGACGCGGTGCGATACTCGCGCGCGCGTTCGACCCAGGAAAATTTTTAATTGTTATTTATTTATTTGTTACGACGGAGCTTGCAACAGCGTGATATACGGCGAGGAAAACAATTGAGAAATATGAACAGCACGCTGACAACGTATTACGTAGAAGATTGTGCGTCGAATAACTCAACTAAAGGCTATTTAAACAGGCAATTTTTGCTTTAATCATTTTTATTGCGTTGCTTATTTATATTTTACGCAGTTAACGTCAAGGAAACGCTATCGATCCATAGTATAGCACTATCCAACACGGTTTTTAATGCCGCGCGATAGCGCTTTCTCGATGTAACTACGAAAAAGTGCCAAGTAACGCAATAAAAATAGATAAAGCAAAATGCACGTGATATAGATAAATAGCGCGTATTGTACGTTGCATCGAGTATCGCATCGAGTAACACTATGGCAGTATTCGAGACGAATCTAAACAGCGTGAGCTGCGTGGCATTAAAACGGTTAAGAATAGAATTTCACGAGTAAAAATTCGTATTAGAACGTTCTGGTAATACGATTTAATTAAACGGCCGTATTCGTCTGAAGGTTCTTCCTCTGGGTTTACATATCTTACATGTCCAAGTTCAAGATCTTCTCCTCCGGGGAAGGTCTTGCCGCTTGAGGTCTCGCGTTCCATTATTAACGAGAAACGATGAATAAATGGTTTCCAACGTATAACATGCGATACGAATATAAATCCTGTCACGTCATCTCTTTAAAAAATGTGATAATACCGTACGTAATTTCGTGTAACGCGATACTTCAGGGTTTTCGTAGCTCGGAGACCACATTTCAAACGAACGAAATTAAAATATAATATTCTAACAATACAAGAGTGATTTATACGCGATGATAAATTTGAAGTGAAAAGAAAACAATGACGAGCAGGCAGCGGATTTTTATGATATCTTATTCACAGGAAATTTAAAATGCAAAATTGCACGAAATGCACGGAATGTGGAAATAAGAAAAAAAATGCATTAAAATATAATATTAATCCTTCGGCTCAGCGATTTTTGTCCAATTTTAATATTTTAAACATTTGAATACGTTTTTCTTACTGACACCTTATTTTTGCAAAATGTTTCCGCTAATAAGCAACGTGTCTGTTTTACCAAGATTATTACACGTTCTGTTTTTCCATGACTTTGTGATTCTAAACGATACGTAGAAAAATTGCAAGATACTAAAATGGTTGAAATTACGTTATTAAATTGCAATGTAAAAATACATTGTGCTACAACGTTCCAATTGCAGTATCGAGATATATTGTATTGTACAATAATCATAATTACGATATCGAAACGTATAAAATATCCAAAGAATAACATTCCTAATAATGTCCGATCTTTCGTAAAGATTTCATTTCGTGAAATATAAATTTACATAAAAACTCGAATCCGTGACAACCAAATTAGCAAATATGTAACGCGTATTTCTACGGAAAATTTTATATCTTTTAACGTGATGATGCTACGGTACGCATTGCTGAAGCGAGAGAATATATTTTATCGGAAAATACAGAGTTTTGAATCGGCCAGCTTCGTCACACTGGACGTAGAATCACAGAATCTGTTAAGAAGCAGAACGCTGAGCGTCCCATCTAAATTTATGTTACATTCTGCACCAGATGTCATCTTTTAAATAATTTTGCCTGCAAACTGCACCCAAACAGTTTTCATCCACAACATACAATCTCAAGCAATCAAACGACTGACCCTTCACATTTTGTATGCAAGTAAAAAGATAAAAATAACCAAACCTCAAGAATTGCAAGATCCAACTCAAGTTAAGAATAATACATTCCTCGTTACTTGTCTACTTAGTTACCAGTCTAGCTCATCACTACTGCACCCAAACAGTTTTCATCCACAACATACAATCTCAAGCAATCAAACGACTGACCCTTCACATTTTGTATGCAAGTAAAAAGATAAAAATAACCAAACCTCAAGAATTGCAAGATCCAACTCAAGTTAAGAATTATACATTCCTCGTTACTTGTCTACTTAGTTACCAGTCTAGCTCATCGCTACTGCACCCAAACAGTTCCACAACATAGTCAAACGACTATCTCATTTTGTATGCAAGTAAAAAGATAAAAATAACCAAACCTCAAGTTTCCAACTCAAGTTATCGTCTACTTAGTTACTAGTCTATCTCATCACTATGTTTATCGTCAGTATATTTTTCGCCGATCCAATTTGAGAAAATCACAAACATTTGGATGATCCGCGAGAGTCTAACGACAGCAAGCATGTGTTATCTTCTCGGTCGAGGAGTATAGATCACGGACGTCGACGAAAGGCAGAGGCGGTGTATTTTCCAAAGAATACAGGGTTGCCTGTAAACCGGCCGCTATTTGTTTTCGCTTCCGCTTCCGCAGTGGACGACGGTCCCGGTTTACTTCCGGCGGGCTTAACCCGGCGACGTTTCATTAATTTGGCCAGAAAGCGAGCGCGCGTCCTCGCCGTCGTGCGCCATTGCGCGGATCCGCCGCGAGCGCGAGCCAGCCCAAAGCCGCGATATCTGTTATCGTTAGAACTTCCGCGTCATTTGCGATGATTAACCTCGTTACGTCTGCTGCCCTTCCCTGGCTCCGATGTATCAACCCACCTCCGACAATATGCCCCGCGCCAACAATGCGGACGGAACATCCGCAACCCCTGGCCAGCAAATGATTCTCTCGCAAATAATTAGCAGTTGCACTCCGCTACCCGCGCGAGTGATCTTCATCGAGATCGTCGTGATTTTGCGTCGGCGACGACGCGTTAACGCCAGAACCACCGACGATTCAAGCGTGAAATTTCCATTACAGTAAAGAGAAACAAGAGAAAAGATGGAAAAACTTTGCAACACGGTGCATCGTAACGCTTTTCACACATTTTACGAAAGATCATTTAGATCTTTACATCTATCTAGTGTTTAGAGTCACATCCATCTTCGTGGGTTATCATTGACGATAGATAGTTTACGATGATACGACTGTAATAAAAATTCTAGAGTTTTTTCCTAGGGGGAATTCCTTTTGGAATTTCTTCTCGCAACATTTTGACTGAGATATGTAAGATTGTTTTCTTTTATGTTCGCACTTGGAGCAAGCGATTAATATCTAAAATTATGAATTGGTCATTTTGGCCATTTCGGTTGGTTCCAGGTGTTAATGAGCTAAGCGGCGACTAAAATTATCTCGGGGAAACTAAAGTACGAGAAATAGGCGAAAATTTGTAATTAATAATATCATATATTATATATTGTAATAGTGTAATCAATTATTTATACAATTATAAAATTATAATATATACGTATAATTGCGTAATTAATAATATTAATAATAATTATTAATTACACTACTAATGGTTGTAATTATACGAATAATTCTAGTGTAATTTATTCGTAATTATTAATATTATTATTATCTTATTATTTCGTACATTTTATAAAGTGAATTGCATTTTATAAAAGGAATGCAAAGTTATACGTCCGCAGAATTATTCTAAGAAATTGATCGGTCATATCGATCGTTCCGATAGTTTTAAAAACATAAAACCTGTCAATTTGCGTGATATCATCGGTTTATTGTCGATTACTTACGCTCGTAGCTAACAATCTCGCGACTGAAATTCTCTTTCGACTCACCTGCAACAAAAGGGACAAACGATTCATCAGAGTTGGAATCTTTTAATAATCCTGGAATTGAAGTTAGTATCTTAATGGATCTTGTTAGAATTATCGATTCTGTCGTCAGGGTATGCAACGAAGCAAATAATAATAATTGTTATTATTTATGGAATTTCTTTAATGCACAAATGTGGAAAAAAGTAAATGACGAATAAAGGAAACACACTCGAAGCAGAGAAGGGAATGCAAAAAAAAGGGAATTTGAGAATGTACTTTGTACGTTGAATTTTTCACGACTGCTCCACAGACTTCTAAATAAACCAAGTGAACAAATTACGGTAAATTGTCAAAGACTGAATCATTCGCGATACGAATTCGACGAAGCAAGCGTTCGATAAAAATGTGGGAACGGGACGGGATTTTTCTCCTGGATCAACGGAACTACATATTCGCGATCGTTTCCAAGAATGCATGCGCGCGCGAGTGCGTCATCCATCTTTGATTAAAAAGACCACTGTTTCTCCGTTCCTTTCTACAATACATTCGCGTTCACTGGAGAAGGAAGAGAAAAGAAACGAATAAAAATAAAAGAAAAAATCGATTCGCGTTAGACGCGTTCCGTTTCGATGATTCGCTTCTCCAGGAATTCGTCGCGAGCGTCGCGAAGGATGCGTTTAGACCAAACGAATTCGAATTCGAATTCAAACGAGCAGTCGCTCGCATCCGAGTATTTTACAAACAAATTACAGCGCGAAGAATGTAACAATTGGACTGGAGATGTTTGTGCATTTTTTTGGGAGGAATTTCAAGGCCGTACCCATTTCAAAGCGTGAAGCTTGCACGTCGATTGTCGCGAGTTCGTTCTTTTCTTCCACGATTAGATCCACCATGATCTTCAACATTTAGAGCGAACTCTCCTTTAGAGCGAACTCTCAAAATTCGCTGTAAAATTTGTTGAACTTTAATTTTATCAGGGGCGATTAAATCCAACTCTAACGTCCAACGTTCAATAAAATCATACAGTAATTTTTGAGTAGTCGTTGTAAAGGAGAAATTTTAATCTTTTCAGTTACGAAAAGAGTGTTTTGATGTTTTCACGCACATTTGAATTTTTGACAATTTTCACTTCTCCACTCGTTACGCGATGCAAAGTCATCTTCGGAGGAAACGTACTCGCGGCTGTCAAAAGTAGAGGCTTCGCGTTTCGAAACGAGATCAAGTGCTTCTTCGCGAAGTTACGTCGCTTTTAAGTGATCGACGATCTTTGTCACCGCTCTTCACCGTGACAATCGCAAAAGAGAGAGAACAAAAATATGCAGAACATGCAAAGCAGAGTAGTATACTTTTGCGATATTTGATGGATGAAATGAAGCTTCACTCGGGCCTGAAAAATCTTCGGCACTGCGTTTGACACGAATTTTATGTATCCAGCTCAATTATACCATTTACATTATATTAAACGAGCGCAAATTTTGTCGAAATGCCGAACGAAATTGCATTCGTTTGTTTGATCCGAACGCGTCCTGACGTTTAAACGCCGCGCGAACGTTTATTCGTTTATATTAACGTTTACGAGGAAGCGAGCGGGCGGAGAAGCTTCTAGCGCGCAAAAGATGAATAATTACAAAAATCCAACAAACGGACGAGTGACGAATATATACAAACATTTAATTTTGTTCATTTGCGCGGCAAACGGGAAACCCTTTGATACAAAGGTGTACAACGCACGGAACGAAAGTTACAGGGACCACGGTCAAAGCTGAGAGAGATCGAAATAAAAGTCGGCAGACTTACAAAGTCGCTAAGCTGAGTTTTTATGCGAGAAACATGGTAGCAAAAAATTGGTACTAATTACCGTGCAAGTACAATGCAATTAATTACCTAAATTAATGGGCACAATGGGTGTATTAAACGTAATAAATTACTCTAGTCACGATAAACGTGAACGTGCAACTATACACGAAGACGCATGTAACAACCAACCAACGAACCAACAGCTGCGACAATTTTAATCTAACTAATTCTAATCTCCACGTCGTGTTTTAGTTTTAAGTATTTATTTGTACGTGTATATTAATTTGCAAGTATATCGCAATTATTTCTTGCAACTATTTCTTCATTCTACTTCAGCAAGTAGAATTAAGCGCATAGTTGGTACTAGTGTTATTATTTAAAATAGTAATATATAATTATAGGTATTACACTAATCACATTAGCTTTGCACGTTACTATACTATTATTATTATATGTAATTAAAATAAACGTACAACAATAATATAATATAATTATAATTAATATATAATTTATAACATAATATATGAAATTGTTATATTATAAATTATATTAATAATTATTGCATGCGATATAATTGATACATAAATATACAATGATGTAAAACAAGTAATAAATACGAATACAATGTAAAAATAAATAATATAAAATATATTATTCGACGGTTTCCACGCGGGGAAAGGATAGATACAAGTAGCTCGGTTCCGCAATTCGTTGATTCGGTAATATCGGAACCTCGACCTTTCGAAATCGCCGAGAAATTTGCGAAAGAGAGAGAGAGAAATATTGGTTCTTCGAGAGGGGATCGTGGGGGAAATAGGCGCGGATTTCGCGGGTGGCGCGCGTCACGGGGACAAAGTCGAGCGCGCTCGAAAGAATGCACAAGGACGGAGAAGGTTCGCGCGTCTCTGGTTGGCGGAGGTGAGGCTCGTCGGCATTTCTCGTAGTCAGCTGTGCAAAGATTGACATCACCGCGTGCCGGAGCGCTGATTCATCGAAAAGAAAGCGCTCGGAGTCGATACCGCACTACCGGGAAAACGAGTTGAAGTAGCCGTCGATTAAGATAACGAGCCGCGAGAGAAAGACCCCTGTGTGTCCGTTTCTTTTTCCTTTCTTTCTTTCTTTCCTTCTTTTTCCTTTTCCCTTCCGCGCGTCGCATCGTCGTTATCGATATCGCGTCTCTCCGAATCGAGAAAATCCCTTCGGCGAACACGCCTTCGCGCTACTGCGTCTATCAGCCCGCGGGCGAGATCTCTCTTGGAATTTTCGCAAACGCGTTTGTAAAGTAACGCTACCGTGAATAATAAGATTACGGCGGCCATTTTGTAAAATCGTAAATCTAAGGGAAAAAAACCATTTCTAACGCGAAATTCCGACATTTTCGAGTAATTTTTGAACTTTGAACATTGTACGAAATCTTATCGCGATTCGCGTACGCTGATAACGTGCAAACCGCGTCTAGAAAAACAAATGCACTGCTGTCATGTGTGATGTATAGATGTCAGACGAGAGTCGAAAAGAAATATTGACACGCCCAGTTTTTCGGCGATACAAATGATAAATTGGCAAAATTTCCACAAGTAGCGTTCGCTACAAGTAGTTGCAACAACATAAGTTCGCTACGTGCACAGCAGCAGTGTCCAACGACTGAAAGTAATGACTTTGTTAATACATATATCGTTCGTTTTCATAAAGACATCGCAAAGAAAAAAGCTAGGTGCGCCATATATATCTACTATATGTCATCGTACATCGTCATACGTCATCATACATCATCGTACACGTAAACAAGCCAGCATCGGAAAACTACAGAAACTACAGAAAATACCCCAAAAATCTTGGTCTTAAAGATCCTCAAAACTCTTAAAAAGAAGAGACAAATTCGGGCAACTTGTCGCGACGCGATCTATTATTACATTATTTATTAGCATTTACTTTAATAAATCACATCGCGTTGTGATCGTTACGAAATACAAGTGAAACTGCGTGCAAGTTTTTTCTGTATATTATCAAGAAAGAAAAAGCGACACGTGTCGCTTTCCGGAGCATACGTTTTCGCGCGGTTCCAGGGGAAAAACGCAATATCGTTCCCGCTGACAAATATCGTGATTCGCGTGTATCGATATCGTTCTTTGTTCTCGCGGTTTTGCGTGATAACTCTCTCGGCTTGGCGCACGGTTTCGGATTTCCTTTATGTACCTCATTTGCCGTTTGTTCTTTCTCGCGCGTATTGCAGCATTTCGGCGGTAGAAAAGTATAAAACGACAGGGACAAAACGGACGCCGCTCGATATGGACAAAGTCGACAGTCGAGAGGGAAAAACGTGGAAAACGGAAAATATGAGCGAGACGTCCCGGCAGACGTGAATCGCGAAACAAAAGTGCGCGGATTTTGCGAGAAATGAGTTTCTTACTTCCTGAATAAATCAATCGTTATTACATAAATATAAATTTTTGTTAAATATACATATATTTACTTAATTATGTATTGTGTGTATTCGATATTGTATATATATATTATTTAATTATATAATATATATATAAAGAAAATTCTCCAAAGTAAGTCACTCTTACAAGGCACAACTTTCGGACCAATGAATTCCCCAAGACTTGAATTTTTGCTCTCGACTCGTTGAAAACAGCCAAATTACCAAAGAAAAAGTAAATAATTACCTCAAATAAAGTTCCCTGAAGTAAAGTTCAGCCAAACTACCTTTACCGTCTGAATTGAATTTCCAGCAAAAAGTAGGTGGCTCCCCTTTTTGTTGCCTCGCTTCGAAAAAACCGCGTGGAAAGAATGTTTATTAACTCGAAAGCGAAAGTTTGTTAACCCGGACATCGACTGACCATAAATTTACAGCCCGTTCGAAGCAGCGCTCGATTCCAAATTGCCTCTTTCGGTCAGTTTTTGCCAAAATTACTCGAAAAAATGGCCCCCTCGTTGCAGCAATTCAATTTCGATTCGATCGTACGTACGTAAACGCGGCCTCTCATAAACACAAGCTCGACTCGATTCGCGAGCTGCGGCTGCGATCGCGGAATTTCGATTAGATCGCCGTGTGGTGGCACACGGCATTCGTCGGACTGGAACGCACCGGCGGCGCGACGTTTCATTGCGATCCGCATGGGAATCACGATTTCGCAAAGTATCGTTAATGAACGGCGCCGTCGAATTCCGCGTGCGCGCCTACTCTCCTCCGCCGCGCCTCGTCGCGTGACGCACAGCCGAAAACGCGACTCGAATTCGTCCATTCATTCGCACGCGTGCCCTCCGCGACACGCACCGCAGCACTCTTTTGTACGCACGATCGCGCGTACGTAATTACGCACACGCCGAGCAAAGCGGCGGTTCATTCACTCGGGCTCGGCCTCGGTCACGCGCGCGAGACTCCTCTTTCGTCGTCCCTCGTCTACCGCGATAACGTGCTAAGCGACGCGCCAAGCCACGTTAATCTGTGGCTGCCATATCTGAAACGTTCCGCGCGATTGTCCCCTACGCCATCCCTACGTCGTAGAAAGTAACGTTTCTCGAGAACTTTGCCAAAACGTTTCAACCTGCAGCTTACTCGGCAGTTTTTTGGCGAAAGATTGACATTTTGGTCTAGGTCAGAAGTGGCTAACTGGCGGCTCGTACGTGGTCCTTACCCCCACTTTTCGCTAGCGCTATCCCCTCCACTGCGTCGATCTCCCCCCACTGCCAGTTGAGAGTGTCGCGGTCACGATACTCGCATTGGGTATATATGTTGTACTGTAGCTGCTAAAGTTAACGGAAAGTAGTTTGTACGGCCTACTGCAATTTCAGACAGAATTTTCATGGTTGAATCGACAGACTGAGCGAGCAGCTTGTGCGACCCAAAGTTCGCCGTCTTATCCCGTCATAGAAAAAAACTTTAGTGTGGGCGGATCGAGTAGATGAAGATTTGTGACCACCATAAAACGTTTCTTATGTACAATGTACAATATATATATTGTATAAGTACATAGCTTTATATTTCGTATTTTTGTACTAACTTTAGCGAATGGAAGAAAAATACACGAACGCTAAACTTTGTAACACCATATATATACGTACACTTTATACGTTTCAAATTAAATTTATCAGAGGATTCGATTTCGATTGCAAGCAAGATACAGAGAAATGTTCGCAACTACAGAAACGGAACCGAAATATCTTCGGTTGAAATTGCACATCATTTATGCACGATACTGTACATTCGAATGCACGTGCAAGTGAAACGTACGCGTACACTGTACGGCTCGACTCGCACCACTTTCTGTAATATCCTTCGTCGCGTTTTTCATCTGGACGAATTCGCAGCGAAATCGATATCCTCGTCAAAAGACATCGACGCGGAACGACGTGCAACGAAGGTAACGAGGCGATTTGCATAAATTCGCCGAAGCCGGCGATCACCGCGAAGAGCGTTCTCTTGTCCGCGTTTCGGAGCTTGAACGCGAGAGAGCACGCGAGCGACGAGAAACGCGAGAGCGAATTTCCGTCTTCCGCGCGAAGCTTATTTCGCGACGATTACCACTCCGCTTCGTTTTCGGTTTTCTCGACATGCGATATCGAAAGTCACGCGACGAGTCTTCTAATCACCGGCGAGATTTAAAATAATTGGACGAGGAATTCGAGACAGGGTGAATTCAACACGGGGGCGAATCACGTAACTCGATCGCCTTGAGTGCCACCATTATTTTCCAAGGTGCGAGGGAACTTTATTAACAAAAATTGTTTAGAATAGTACGAAGATAACTTTTTTTGTTTGTAGCTGGAGGAGTTTTGGAAATTTCAAATTCTTTTTTTTTTTTTTTTTTTTTTTTTTTAATATATCAGTCAGTGCAGCTTTCTATCCTGTATAAAAAAGAAAGTATCGATCCATTTGTGTCGAGAAATTAACAGTTCAGAAAATACTTCGACTTTCATTTTATGCACGAAGGAATACCGTCCTTGTTTCTTCGTCTTTCGTAGATAAGTCGACACCCTGTATATCATTTGATGTAATATTAACTACAAAGTAAGTAGTAACTTACAATAACAACAGTAATCTTTGAGCAGTATTAAATAAATAAATAAATGTAATTACCATTTTGCCCATTAGGAGAATATAATGGATAATATGTAACGAGTATTAATTGCGAATGAGTAAAATTGGTATTGAAATGAATGTTGGAAAGTTTTCTTCGGTATCCAATAAAAAATATTGGGAAAACTATGCATGTACAACAATGGCTAAAATTGAGCTAAACTTTTTTAGCTATATCGTAGAAATTTAAGTTTTACCTCGCTTAATAGAATTTTTAATATAATTTAGTTTGATTAGTATAATCTCTCAAAGAGTGCACAAGATACCAAATTGAATGAAATATTTCAAATTTCAATACAGATTATACATCTACGTATACATATTTACAGAATATTATAGTCATTTAAATATAATATAATATAAAATACAAATCGCTATGGTATGCTATAATATTGTATTATGATATGTATTGTGTAGTATAATATCATATAGCGTTGTATTCTCAAAACACTATTAGTTTATTATTTACTGATCCAAAGAAGTTGCACCATCTCCGAGAATTTGACGTTGAAACAAACGACTTTTGGCACATAGCTTTTCTTTTCGTCCGTTTAAATTAGAATAATCGTGACATCTGGCACTCTTCGATGAACAGAACGATTGGTCGATCGATCGTGACTCTCAATACGAATACATATCACGATCGCTGATCAATAAGACAAGACGTCGAATCGACGATGGAAGCCATCTGGCCATCGAGACGATGTTTCAATCAAGATCTATATTGAAGTGCAATTATTATCCATCGGTTCAATCGTTAAGCGCGACTCGATCGCCCGCGCCTCGAGTGCACCGCGTCATCATGGCAAACATGGCGTCTCGCGCGTTTCTTTCTGCCCAAGTCTCGAGTCTCGTTCCCGTCGAGATCGCAATATCTTGGAAATTTTGAACGTCTAGGGAACTCGCCTCGACTTTGTTCGCCTCGCGTCGACGTTGACTTAATTTGTCATTTCGTTGCAAACGTCCCGAGACGTAATTTCGGGAAAACGGCGACGCTGTCTCGCGCGATTCGAAGATCGATCGAGCACCTACGTCCCTCGGATGGCTTCGAATTTTCGAAGAGACGGAGATTTCTTCGGTAAATCGCCGGTCGAAAGTTCGATCGCCTCGGATTTGTACTGGTCGCGAATGCTGACGGCGGATAAAGATCGTCGATATTTTAAACCGATAGTTTGAGTTTCGTCTTCCCACGACGATCTTGGCTCGATGTTAAAGTGAAACCTCCATTTTATCAATCTTGAGTTCTTTTCTTCTCCAATGATGCGTTAGTAAACCGTTGTTGTCGAGAATTTAAATGCCTTTAAAATCATTGAAAAATTTTTTTCACCGTAGCATAATCTTTTAAAGATTGAAGTCAATTTTTTAATATATTTGCTGTACAATTTCTTTCTTTTTTTTTTTTTTTTTTCAATTAGACCTTGAACGTTATATTAGAGGCAAACGACGAAAATTCAAGAAATTTTGTCATCAAAAAAGTCAAAAACAGTGGGAAAAGTAATCCACGAATGATCGTGATTCAGATTACCCGCGGATAGATTTGGTCAACGAGATTATGCTCTGCGTGACACCGATCTGACACGCCGAATTCCCGAAAATAACGTTCAATTTTGGTTGGTAGAAAAGTGGGAAACAGGGAGAAAACACGCGTATTTATTATTAACCACGTTGGTACATCGGCGAAGCAACTTGTAACACGTTTCATTAGGAAAATACCGCGAAGTTCCGAGCGAATTCCACGAACCGGTTGCGCGATTTCGTAGACACGTATATTACCTTTGCTGGTCGATCGACCGACGCTCCCGCGGCGCAAAGGAAACCACAAATTACCTTGAATGTTATCTCGCGTTCTTCGAATACCGACGAACAGCAGTCTTTCCCGAGAAAGAGAGAATCCTCCGTTGGTTGGATCGACCGAGCTTGGAAGAACCGCGGAGTGTGGAAACCGCGCGCGTCCTCGTCCTCTTTATCAACGTACGAGGCCGTTCCGCTTCCTCTGTTCGCCGGAAGCTCGCCGCTCTTTCCTCTTCGACTGGACGTCTTCCGGATCTGTCGATAGCTTCCGATCAGCGAACGCAGCGAAAGAGGAGACGACGCTTCCATCTCGAGACGGTCTCTCCCGATGGACGTTTATTACGACGACGTTTTTTAACTGGAGTTTTATGTTTCCTTTTCGCGTGTCTTTTTCGTCCACGTTGGTACTAGATACTGACTTTATAGACCAAGGAATGGGAAGGGTTAAATCACTTTTTTTAAATGAATCGTAAAGGAACATTTTTGGAAAAATGCGAGTGCCCCGACCGAGGACAGTGATAAATCAGAGTTTCAAACAGAAGAGACCAGAACTTGCAGAAAATGCAGAAATTGCAGAAACAGAATATTTTCATACTTTGTGTTTATTAGAAAGTCTCAAAGATAAAAGTTTCAGACAGAATAGAACTTGTAGAACGTAAGAAATTCTTCAGTCGGAGGAACGGATAATTTGTTCGTCGATTATTAAAAAAGTTCCCTCGATAATATTTGTAGCAAACGCCGGCAGTGTATGTTATTCGATGAATATAAATTGCGTTCGAATATAAGAATGAACTTTTAATTAAACGTTCTAAAATAACTTGTTTCCATGGAACTTTTATTATGCAGAGTCTCTAAAATATCCGTTCCATGGGAAAATATTACAGCACTTCTTTCTATAAAAATTTTTCGATATAAATTTTTTAATGTATTACAGCTCGTAAATTTTTTAACGCACACAAGGGCAGATATTTTTTTTTTATTCAGAATCTACTTGCTTGGTAGAAAAATGAACAGACTGAGAGAGAGCGGGCTTACCGAGGAAATTTCAATATAGCGGAGGGATCGCGTTGCAGTGGAGGGGATAGCGTTAGCGACGAGAAAAGTGGGGGCGCAAGAGCCGTCAGTTAGCCACCTCTTACCTAAATCAAGATTTGTGACCACCATAAGATGTTCCCTAACATCTGTGTTTCCTGTTTCGAAAACTCGAGTTTTACTCGAGACATTTTTTTTCATAACGAATAATTCACGAGGTATATATTCGGTAGTATCGCATTGGTGATTTGTCCAATCAACGCAAGTAATTCAAGCAAGCAACGATTTCTCTGCGACTCTTCGACTCTTCTCTGCGTCTCGAAGACAAAGTTCAAATCGCGCGCCGATTTTCTCCGTCCTTGAGTACCGAGCGCGCGATACAAGCGAAAGCACGACGAAAATTCCACCGATTCGTCGAGTCGCGGACGATCGATGCTTCCCCGAAGGTGGAGCGAGGATTGACGTCGAGCACTGGAGCTGGAAAAGCAGTTACGCTAATCTATTATTAAGCCGCTGCGAGTCTCGCCGCGAGCAACGCTCGCATCATTCTCGAAATATTTTAACCGCGTCATCTCCCAGACGCCAATTATTTCTGGTGCTTGTTAAAAGCGCGCATACTTCTATTTCTGTCTCTCGAAGCGTGGTTAGGTTAATCGACGATTTTTCAGCGATTGATCAACGATCGACGAACAACTCTATTTTTCGATCGAATCAATCGCCAATTTTGATCGATTAATCGATCAATCAAACTAAAAATTTCAATCGACCGATGCCTGTACTTTGTTTCAAAGTGTACCAATTTAAATGAATTTAGAATCATATTTGATCTAATAATAATTAGATTTTATTAATTGTAAACATCAATCAATCTCAATCAAACTGAAAATTTTAATCGATTCGTGCCTGCTCTGTTTCAAAGTGTACCTTCAATTTAAACGAAACTACAATCAAATTTCACAGAATAACTAACGACTGACAATTGACAATTGATAATCAACAATATTGATCAAATCAGCCGCCGATTTTTCGACAGTTGATCTCATTAATCAATGCAGACGTTGATCAATCAATCAATCAATCAATCAATCAATCAAGCTGAAAATTTTTCATCGATCAACGAGTTCCTGTTTCAAAATATTCTTGACATTATGACGTCCCACTATGAAAGAAGAAAGCTGTTCCCTTCGTCAGTTCGTCGCAATTTTTCCAATGCGCCTGTAATAAATTACCATTGATCGCCGCTGTTCGAACTGTTTACTTCGATCCAATTAAATTACGCTTCAGTTCTCTCTCTCTCTCTCTCTCTCTCTCTCATTTTCTTCCTTCCTTCCAGGTTATCCCGGTTGTTTACCCGGTATTTCATAGTGTCTCGCCGCATCGCGCGGCATTTTCGTGCAATTCCACTCCTCTCGGCGAGAGCCGCGAGTATATTTCACGGTTAATAAAAGTACCGCGGGAAACTTGGAACATAACTTGGCGGCCATTTAAAATTATTATAATTAAAAGCGGTTGTTGTTGCTGGTATTACGGTGTAGGGTTTTGTAACTGCAACGGGTTTTGGGCGCACACAGAGACACTCGTGAATTCTGTCCCTTGAATTCTGGCCCGTGAATCCGCATTACGGCCGCTAAGACCTCTATATACCCCGGAGGTGGTCAAAACGTAATCTGATTAATGATCGACGATCGTCTAATTACGATTAATGTAGAATCAACGAACAGGTAATAAAAATATTATTACGATTGGATGTGATTTAATAATCATTGATTGATCAATAGACACTTTTAATAATCATCTGATATTGATCGATAGATAACTTTATTCTACAATTTTTTATTTGTTTCTGCACGTAGGACACTCTACTATGAATCTTTTCTGTCACTTTTCTTGTCTAGAATTAGCTGCAGGTAATAAAAATATTGCTACGATCGAAAATCGTGATTGATCAATGGATTTTATTCTAGAATTTCTCATTTATTTATTTATTTATGCACGTAGAACAACCTGCTATTAATTATTCTTTTTTGTCGTGTCTAGAATTAAATAAATTCAAGTACACCTGACTTTCTCGAGAACGAAGCCTTAGATCAGACAATTTTATTGTAGATATTATATTGTTATTCCGACGCGTCCCGTGTAATAATGATTAATTGTCGAGAGGTCTAGTCCTGCGCTTTTTAGTCTTTGTATCGTACTCTCTACAGAGTGTCTCGAATTTAAATCTTAAACTCGAAACTTTGGCAAGCTTGTGTAAAACATCGGCAAACCAAGGAACAAAGTCCTTTAGAAATTTGCTGATTGTTCGTAAAAAAAAGTGTTCTGAAAAATACCGATCTCACTGTCCTGAACACTTACCTTCATTTTCAAACAGACGCGATCAATCATTCGCAACAGTGATACTCCTCGAAGAACTGACACAAACATAAATGTTTAAGGTGGCAACTTCAATTAAAACAGTTCGATTGACACTTCGACGTGTTCCCCTATGTTACAAATCCTTTCGAGATTTTCCCCGCGAGAGAAAACAAGAAAGAAAGAAAGAACTCCGTAGAGGAGAACTTTGTCCCGGTGGTTTTCGGTGGGAAAGGATAAAACTTTCCGCGGCATCGGTTTCAAAAGGGCAGCGCGCCACGCCGGGAAGGAGGGACAGGCTCGTTAAAACGAGACCATCCAGCCGTTTCTCCACTTCTACGTGCCCGCATCTCGTACCCCGAATCGTTCTTTTTCTTTTTTGCCCTCTCCCCTCTGTATTAACGCAACATCGCAACGCCCTTCGTCCGCGCAATTTGCGGGTCGAACCTTCCCAACCTCCGACGCGAATCTTGATCTCCACTGGGTTTCTCCGGTCATTAAAATCGGCGAGATATCGGTATTCCACGAAATAAGATCGCAAAGATCTTCTTCGCACGTCTCGAAGGAACTAAGGTGAAGGCTTTAATGATCGAATCGATTTCGCGGAGGAAGCAAATGATTCTTCAAGCTTCAGACTTCTACGGGAAGACGTGAAACATGTACAGGGTGACTCACGTAACTTGCACGCCTCGAGTAACTTTTGAATTATGCGACTAATGAAAACTTGCATGGTTTGTAGTGCAATGCAACAGTCAACTGCTCGTGTAGGTTTCGTAAAACCTGTACCACTTGCATTAGGCAGATTCGATTTGAAACGAAGATGAGAGAATAACAAGCAAATCTCGACAGATGGTGAAGTTTACACGATAGAAGTAGACACTGTTTGAAAAATTGTCTGAAGAAACAGATGCAAAATGCCTGATGAAACAGGAAATCGTTTTATTTAGCCAAGTAGTAATGAAATAATTTCAGAGAAGAATCACTTGCTCGTTCAAATAAACTAACCTAATAAGATGACACGTCATTTATATCCTCCGCTGTTATGACTGTTATGGACGAAGGTATCTCGTGTTGCAATTTCGTTCGTGAAATATTATGGACGAGTGTATCTCGTCAGACAATATCGTTCTATAAATAAAATAATTCGCCACGTTTTTTTTGATTATAACGACTCGTTCAATGAGATTACCTCAGCTTTTTGTATATCTTTTATATTAATCAATTAATTAATTTATATTAATAATTGATATATTAACAATCTAGTAACAATATAATATTAATTATATTAAACACTGTGTCTTCTTCCTTGCGTCTTGCAATTCTGTGACTTTCGTCTAACAATAAATCATGTTCGACGAAACATCTCATCCATAGCACCACCTTGAACAATTTTGCGACATATCTCGCTCGTAATAACGACGAGGTTAAATATCATTTTCAAACAGATCATTTCACATCATTTTTCAAACAACGTCATACCTGCAACAATTTTCGTCGCGACGAAGGAAGGCTCGTCTTGGTCGAGGAACGAAATATGTATCGAGTGCTCCGAGTGCCGCAAGTAGGGTACGAGGCAACGGACAGCAACAACAACAACAACAACAACAACAAGAACAGCCTTTGACGCTCGTCGAAAAAACAGGTGCTTGACGTTTCACGCGGTTTTTACGGCGCAACGTGTGCTCGAGCGTCGTTACGCCCCCGGAATTGGGGTGAAACGAGCCGCGGAAGGGGTCGCAACGCGGAATAAAAGGTCCGCGAATCAATCGCGCGAGCCACTAGCGAACCGTAACGTTTCATCGCGATTCCTCGTGTTCTTTTTCCACGCGAGAACGTTTAATCTCCGTTTCAAACGCGCGGATAATCCTTCAGCCGTTTATAGGCCGCTCGTCGAAACGTTCCGAAAACCCGACCACCCTTCGCGGACGCGCTGTCGCGGCATTAAACGAGTTTTCTTCTTCCTTTTTTATCACCGAAAGTGATTTTAGCGGGGATAACCCAGAAAATCGGGCCTCTTCAGGTGCAACGCTAATGCAACGACAATTAGCGATTGGTTGATTTGGGTCACGTGATTCGCGAGGGGGCGTGGAATAGACATCGAGTAGGAGTGGCGTTGTCTGGTACCGAGCGATCGCGCCTGTAATTTGTTTTCTGTCGATTCAAATGTTTCAGTGAGACGAATCGTACTGGGGTACAAGTCATGCAGTTTTCTTTTTTTTTTCATCATACGCGCGCGTTTTGCTTGCTCGGCTCGGTGCCCGTCGGTCGGCCAGATTTTTCTTGTCAGACCAAGGGAAATCTTGAACACTTCACCCAGGACACTTTAGGACGAGACTGATATTTCTTAGCAACCTACTTAGCGAGCCACTTTATGGATGGAGAAATTACAGAAGTTGCAAGTAAATGCACTGACAGGAGTGCTAGAACTGAAGCTAGTATCTTTGCCTTAGCACGGGTACTTTACGAGATAATTATCCAGAGTTATTATCAGTTTAGTTATTCGTTTGCTAGTATATCAATTTGTTAGTAGTTTGCTAGTTTATAACAATTTATTGGCAGAGTTATTCGTTGAGCTAGAGTTATTACCAGTCGACTCGTCGGACGATTGATATCATTTTATCCGACGTTTCGAGTAATCGACCTTCTCGTGACAAATCTCATTTTCTTTTTCCTTTTGAATGTGTCTATTTTGCACATCTACGTTTTTTTAACAGGTATAAAAATTAGAGTATAGAATAATAGTGGTAGTAGAGTGTGGCATAATAATAGAACAATAGTGGTCAATCTTGGTCAATTTCAATTCGATTATCGACAATCCTGCTCGTGACAAGTGATCGGACAAATTGTAATTTGCAGCGCCCACTGGAATGATGAAGAGTCGGAGAGAAAAGGAATATTCAAGATTGATGACACTTGCCTTAAAAAATATTCATGTACACCGGCAACGTCTGATTAGCTGTGAAAGTGTATTTTCTTAACTGGGAATATTGTTAGCTCAAGGCGGAAGAGGCAGAATTTCCTATTATTGGAAATAATACTACTTTCACGCACGAAGAATTTTGATTTAAAATAATTATTTCGTCGTTTTATTATTATCTACCGCTGAAACATAAATTGCGTTGTAGACATCCAAGTGATACGAGTAGAAACAACAGATATGTAGTTTCGCCTATCTCACAAATAACAACTCCAGCTAGAACTCAGTAGCGAGTCAAGTTTATGACAATACTTTCGAATCAGTAAAGTTCAAAAGTTTGGATTCGGTACTTCTTCGAAAGCCGAGGCTGTTTTCTCATTCAAAATAAAATCCTCGGATGCCGGATGCAAATGGCGGTGAATTCTGCTACGCAAAGTTGAAAATAATTTCCAAAGCTGCAACGTCCAACGTAAAAATCCGACGTTTCGCGTCCGACGCGAGGCCTAATATTCTCACCGATGCCCAAATAGACTCGTCTATTAATATCGATCGCGTTGCTAATTCGCACCACCGCTGAAACGTTCTCGATCGATGGCGTTCGATCGTTCCTCCGGCGCGAAGGGCCGCCAGACGTACTACACACACCGAGATAACGCGACGACGTAACCGCTCTGTTTGCGCACGAGATTATACCGGCTACCGAATAATTCCAAGCCTGTCCCGATTAATCCGCAAGTAATTCCGCTACAGACCGATAATCGCCCGTCACGAGTTACCTAATGAACGTTCCTCTTCCGGAAACATCCCTTCCTAACCTAACCCAAACCGAATCGCTTCCCCTCTTTTTATGAAACTCCACACTTTCCTAATCAACGAGAATTCCTTCTCCACGATTTTCGTCGATCCCTTCGCGCGAGAAACTCGAAATTCGTGACCATTGGCGAATCGGATGGGATCGCGAGCCGCGAAGAAACTCGATCAGCGGCCAACCAAGCGCGAGAACAAGTTGCGTTTCTGGTCTCGCGACGTGTGAATTCCCGACGGTCGGAGGACTTCAGTCGGGAATGCGTAAAATGCGGAACGAGGGGAAGAGACAAAGAGAGGAGAAGCGAGGACTGGTATTCGACGAATAAACGTTTGGCTCAGCTGATCGAAGTCTCCGTGTTTTCAGCATATGCATGCACGCGCCACGCGTCTATTAACGACCGCGCGATTAAAACGGGTGGTTACGCGAGCATTCCGGACAGAAATAACCGGCAAGCGGCGGTGCTCTCTCCGATCCCTTATTCACAACTTCCTCGCGTCTTTTCTCGTTTGCTGCGCGATCGAAACTGTTGGCGGGTCTTACGTAGGCGCGCCAATTGTTCTCCTTGTTTTCGAATCGAGCGACCTTGACGCTCGTTCCTTTACATTAGAGATTGACAGGGCTCGAATGAAACTGTTAAAATTTTCAATTAGTTCTTAGATGTAACAGATATTTTCTTACTTTTAAGTTTTCTGCTTTAGAAAAACAGTTTTACATATACTGAGACTTATATTCCATATATATATATATATATGCATAGATAGAAAACTTTTATTTTTTTCGAAAGTGAGAAAAAGTTCTACTTGAACAAAAACAGATATTTTGCTTTGAAAAAATTAAATTTTTCTCAAACAAATTTATCGTTAAGTGTTACATAGGTTTGAGGTTGAAACTTTGAATCATATAAATGCATAAAAAAATCCCGATTTACATCTATACTTATCCTGTTTTCAATTCCTCAAACAATGGTAATTGCAAGTAAAATAGAGTACAAATTTTTATAGTTTACTTTAAAATATCTGTTAAGAAACAAATATTAATAAACGTTCCTTAGAAGCAAAATTTTAATGTAAAAGTTAATTTGAAACAGAAAAAGAAATAAATGAATTTTTTAACACATAAATAGTATTTTAGATAATTTGTGCAATTTTTGACACACAAGTTGACCAAAGCTACATCAACGTGCCAGTTATTTTCCTTCCTCGAATACGCGACTTTGATGTGTTCCTTTCTATATGTATGCGCGCGTGTGTGCTCAATTTTTGTACGCGAGTAGTATTTTATAATTTGTGCGACTCTTCAAAGTTTTTAATAGGATGATCAAAAGTTGATCAAAGTTTCTTTCTATTGAAGGTCCACTAGGTCTACTATGTCAATTTTTTAAAACATGAGCAGTGTTTTAGATAATTTGTATAATTTTTAAGCATTAGGTAGATTTCTGTTTCGTAATTAATGCAGCTTAAAAGTCAACATGATCGTATATCCATGGTATTCATTAATACATTATTACAAAATCACCGAATGAATTATCTATATAATGATTGTTAACTGTCAGATTTTCAATTTCAATGAATAGCTACAATTAATCTCTCCTCTGTAACTAGAATTTCATTTATTAATAGGAAATTATTAATCATGTCAATTGATTGCAGTTATTGACGCGTACACCAAAAAAAAAAAAAACTGGGACATGCTAAAAATCGTTTTGTTAAAAATCTCTGATGAATAAGAAAAATCGACTAACTATAATATTATGCAACTTGTAAATTATTTATATATATATATATATATATATATAGGCAGTTGCACTTCATCAATACATTATCATAAAATCATTAAATGAATAATTTATAATTTATTATAATTCCCAAATGTTCAATTGTAATAGATAGCTCTAATTAATCTTCTACAACTAAAATTTCATTGACTCGTAAAAGGAGAAGGTTATTAATTAATTGTAACTGTTTTATTCATATAATGAAGACATTCCTTAACATTCAGATATTCTTTAAACTAGACACACACACACACACACACACATACTAAATATTATACTGTAATAAAAGATTACTAAGATTTATAATTGTACTATACTGGATATATACTATCAATAGTAACTGATATAATATACTTTATATAATTTTATGATTATAATTTATATAATTATTATATTATACAGTATTAAATAATTTTATAATTATAATTTTTTAAATACTTGTACGTATACGTATAACAGTATAATACGTATAATACGTAATAGCATGAGAAATGCAACATTAAAAACGTCGTAAATCATACGTGCATTAAGAACACAAGATCCTTAATTCCTTAATGCACGTTGAAACACCGCGATCCCTAGAAATTATTCCCCGTTTTGCCTTTGCAGTTTCCCATTCTCATTTTTCTCTCTCTCACGCGCGCGTGACTTGCCTTATCCCGTAGTATAATTAGGAAAACCGTGGTCAAAGTAATTGCGAGCAAGTATCGAGAACGAGTTGCAAAACTCTGGCCCGACCGAACCGGATACCGTGTCCGATCCGTCGACCCTTTCATCGTCAATCCGACCGGCAACGAAGAGCAACCGGTTAAGCAGAACTTTGTTAACTCTCCTCGCGCTGCAACATTTTTCCGCCTGATGTACGGTCGAATCGAATTAAAATTTTTTTTTTCTCGTTTTTTTTGCTCGTTCGTTCGTCGATAATTAAAAAAAATCTGCGGTTTCATTTTGCCGCGGTTGTTTCAATAATTTCAATAATTTCGTGCGAGAACGTTCGTTCGTTCGTTCGTGGTCAATCTTTCTCTCTAACTGATATAGAGTAGTTATCCACCAAAAAATTGCAACGTGAGAACGTATTCTTTTATTTATTTTTACGCGCGAAATGACAAAATTGGCAAACATTAAACGTAACGAACGTTGAATTGTAAATATCAATACTAATATATATATATATATCGTAGACTTAGTTCTCAAGTCAGAGACTTGAAATCGCGGGTAGACCGACGACTTCATGTGAGAACCTAATTGTGGGGCAGATCGCGATGCAGACCTCGTCGTCTGTAGCACGCCAACGTCGAGCTTCTAGTAAGATCAATGTGTACTTCGGATCAAGTTTCCTTGTGCTTTAAACCCTCAAAAGACAAACATACTGCCGAGTAACGCAGCCACGTCGAACGAAATGGAAATTTAGAATTCCATTACAATGTTGCGAAAATATAACGATATAAAATTACCAGCTAGGAATAACTTCAAACGAGGAAGCTTTCCAACCTTCACCCTGGATAAATAAATCTTGACTCTTCTTACATTTGTGGTGCCGATGTGTCGTTGCAAGTTCTGCAGGATGAGCTTTTCCGCTTGCTTTTTTTTAAATAAAATGTCAAAACATAAGAAAACACTAATTTATTTTAAATTAAATTCAAATTCAAACGTGTTCTTTCTATTGTGTTTTGCAAATTATTTCTCTGAAAACGTTGTTCGCAAATTTGTGCTCTTTTTTTCAGTAGGAAGTGATTTTTAGTCCACTTTGTGAAACACGTTATTAATATCAATTTTACGTCAGTGTCGTTATAAGTTTTAGAACGTGTTTAATAATGGCAAAAAAAGAGGAAAAATAACTTTTTTTTATCGCATTTTTCAATATAAGAGACGTTATCGGACAAATTAGTAATTAGAAGTTATATGAGAAATGAATAAATAAATAGAAATAATAACATGGTCATGAATGAAACAAACTAATCTGGTAATAAATAAAGTACGTAGAAATTAACAATAACATCGCTGAATAATATCAGTTAATTATTTCAATTTTATGTTAATTCAAATCGTTTGGACACGGTGAACGAAATAATTATATCGGACATGTACACCTTATTTCATATAACGAGCATTTTTTTAAATAGAAATCTCCATTTCTAATTCAACGTGTCACTCTTCGTTTCTTATACTCTCCATTAAGCTTTTTAAGAAGGAATTTCCCACTCTTGAATACATTACTTGAATAAATTAATAAATAAATAAATTTAATAAAACTTGAATAAATTGAACGCATTTGAGACTTAAACATTCAAATAATTGTTTCGTTTATTACATCTCAAACTGTTTTATTATTATTGTCCTTTTTTTATTATTACAACAAGCAAATCCGTCACTACGACGGATTTCTCTTTTTATATTATAGTTGCTTTGAAAGACACAAGTATGAAACACGAAGAAAGTTATTCGAGCGATTCAATCGATGATGTTTCAATTGATGATGATTTACACGCAGAACATTCTGACACGTACAAAACGTACGTCGGTCGCCCTAATTAAGAAATAATTATTTTCGCTCTCGCGCGCTAGAAATTTAATAAATAGAAAATTTCAACGTCTCCTGCGTCCGATGTAATTACCTCACACGCTGTAACTTCCATTTTCAATATGATTAAATTAAACGAAGACGAAGCAACAAAAGCTTAAATCGAATACTGCTGCTGTAACAAGATTCGCTCCGCGCGAAGCGGGTTGACGTGTCCCGAGGCACCTTTGATCTCAACAAAAAACGAAACGTTGACTCGTCGTGCGACGATCTATGCAGAATGTGTAAAAAAAAAGGAAACAAGGAATTGGAACTTTCAGAAGCGTGTTCCCATCAAAACAAGCAAGAAAGTCTCGATAAACACGGTCTGGAAAAAACCATCAGTTTTTTCGGATGTTGTGACAACAGTGGGTCAAAAACACGACACACCTAATTCCTTCCCGATATATTCAATGAAAATGAATGACACATTAGCAAAATCTTTCCACTGCGCAGCGATTTCCAATGATAGAAATGTAATAATATTAATTATTAAATTAATATTATATTAATATTACAGCTCGAGTCCGTCTTCGCGCCGATCGATCTTACGAGGACGCGCGTGCAACACGTTCTCTCGTCAGCGTCTGTTCCGCGTCCGCTCGTTAGCCAAAACTGGAGAATTGCGCTGCCTCGATCGTGCAAAGACGGGCTACTTTCCTCTCGCGTGACTGGATACCTGCCCCGCCCAGTGGCCGATGAAGCGACGCTACGTTTCGAGCGTAATTCACCTCGGCCGAAGGGGGAGGGAAACACTCAGGTCAGTATTATCTCATAAAGGGGTCGAGAGCGAACCACCCGAGCAACGCGACTGAATCTTAATTAGAAAATTCATTTCGGGCGTCGACGGTGTGTCCTCTCCAGAACGTTGGAATTTCCGGAATTCCCCGTTCACGCTCCCTCTCGCTTCCTCTGCCCTCCGCTTTCAATTTTTTTCCCTCCGCCAGGGGATGTTTGGCGTCGTCGAATTTCTGTTTGACCGTCAAACAGCGAACAACGATCGGTTGATTGGAAAGTGTAACGCGGGCAAACTCGCGCCGCGAGTTCTTTTTTCGTTTTTCTTTTCTTTAATAATAAACAGACGATTATACGACGTCGGGCAACTGGTTGTAACAAAGTTGTTTCTTTTTCTTTTTTTTTCTTTTTTCCTTTTTTTTTTTTGATGACGATGAAGGCAACAGAAAAAGAAAAGGAAAGAAGGTTCGCAGTTGAGAAAGTACACAGTCAACGGTTGAACTAGTTCAACTTGGCGCCTGTTGTAACCGGAGCAATTGCGCTCTTGGTAATTCCTTTGAGGCAAAGAATTCTAATCCTTCATTTTTATCAACCAAAGTTTTGATGGTTCGCCCGTAAGAAACCCGTGTCAAATTTATGCAGAAACTGTTAGAACTTTGGTGTTGTGGAAGTTTTACGAACAACTGTGCGGCTTGATTTTTTCTAACAAATTCAAATTTACGCTCGAGTGTATATAAATAATGAATTTTTTATTAAATTTACTAAACATTTCGTCGAATTTCGAAGTATTCGATAATGTATATACACGTTTGAACGTATTTCAAATTTATCGTCTCGATAAATTCATCCAAAATTTAGAATCAGTTCGTGCGATCGGAGTGAAAGCGTTGCATCAATAAAAGATCATTCGATGTATATCTATTTCGTGCGAACACACGTGAGAGAAAATGCTAGCTAGTCGTCAGAATACGCGATCGTTGTAGCCATTCGCATCGGACGAGGTGTATCCGCTATCTTTCGACGCGAATCACTCGTTCGAGCAACAAAAAAGGATAAATGGATAAATGGATCGGCAGTTTGGTCGTCGACCGCGTTGCGAGGACCTCTGTTTCTACCTGCGGTCGACAAACTCGGGAATCTAAGAGGATTAAATTTTCTTTCTTTCCTCCGCGGCATCTGGCCGTTCCGGTGAAACGAAACGTTCCTCCTCGGTATAAATAAAATCAATTCATTGGCGAGTGCAAAGCTTCGCGTGAGTGGCTTCGTCTTTCGGCGATAGAATTTGCGCTATTGCAAAAGTATGGCGAATATAACACTTAAAAAAGTGCTAGCGTAACTCTCGTCAATATTGAAAATGTTGCAATCTCGAGCACGGAACGCGTCGTTCATTTCGTTCTAACAGAACAGTACGCAACGGAAGACAAAGTAAAGACATCTTCTTCAAAATAGTACAATTATATATTGCATAAAATATTATATATTTTACCACTGAAAGTGATTTTAGCATGCGTTAATGAGCAACGAAAATTAGCGATTGGTTGATTTGGGTCACGTGATTCGTGAGGGGGCGTGGGCTAGACCTCGCGCCTGTAATTTGCTTTCTATCGATTCAAATGTTTGCGTATCAATAAAATTTTATGGCAAAGAAAGTCTTCTTCATTTCCTAGCCGGAACAGTCGCTTCTGGGCCTTTCAGTGAGATGAATCGTGTATGTGTACACGCTGATAAATACAATCTCCCGTACTGGCATTCTACTTCTAGATCAGAATCTCCCAACCAGAGGAAAATATCGCGACTTTATTCCGAAAGATTCCGATCTAGAAGTAGAATGCCAGTGACTCCTATTAATATTAGTATTCGAACACTAAACAGAGAACAGAGAAAATGTTGCAATTTTGGGAAAAGAAAATCCAAAAATACAACTTGAGCTCGTTTTGAAAATATTACAATTATATAATAACATAATACTCTGATCTAATTATAGTACTATATATTTTTTCCGATCGATCGTTCATAAATACGCGAATAACACGGAATAAATACGCTTCCCTAGTTACGAGATTCTGATCTGACAAGTAGATCCCAAGTAAATCTCGGTTCAACGAGTTCGTTAATAAAAAAAAGTCCTGCCGGTTTCCTCATTCTATCGACCTTTCGCCAGTTTAATACCAAGAGATCAAATTAAATTGGCAAAATGAGAGTTAAGCACAATCTTGTGTAACTCTCGAACACGGCCACCAACGCCAACATCTTCACGATCGTCCAATTACCTTATTTTAAATAAAGGCAAGTATCGGCCGTATTATCGACTGAACAGGCACACGGGACCTGTCGGTATCGAAGGTTGCCTCGAGCAACGAGCCTGTTTTACATTTTTCATATACGACTCGGACGATATAACGGTTCACCGATATAGATGCGCGCGAGCGTGCAACGTCGTCTTCCTCCTGCGGGGCCTCGAAAGGGCTGCAGTTTTTCAAGCAAAATCTCCATCCCTCCCTCGCTCCTGACATCGACACCACGCTGGCAATTAAGGATAATCGGTCTCTTGAATTAACGAGGCACTTTGGCATTTACATATTCGGCGACGATCTTCGATTCGGTACAGTTGACCTTAATTCACCGTGAAACGCGGAGGAGACGCTGCACGCAACAACCGCTGCGAGACTCTCGAACCAATATTATCATTGTTACTTTATTCCTTTTTCACTGATTGATTTTGCGCACGAGAGGAATTTTTCAGAGGATCGCCGAATTGTTACAACTGGACTAAAAAAGAAACAATCGAGTAACAGTGCCTGAACAATTCGTTCGTTGTCATTAAATGTTATTCAAATGTTCTAATTTCTAACAGCTTTTTGACGGATGGAAGTTTATTTTTCGACACGTCGCTCGAAATTGATTGATTTCACCGGTTTTTTTTTTTTGAAACGTTTCGAACGCGCTTACGGGCGATTCCTTCGATCGAATGCAAAACAACGCTTTCCATTCCGCGCCATTACTAGCAACCGAGATGAATTTCCCTCGCCGATGAAACTGTTACGAGCGACCGAAATAGAATCCCTCGATAATTCATCGATAACGGTTATCGACAACGAAAACAATTTTCGATGTAATTGTCGTGTGTAATGAAAATATTCAATTTTTAATCGTCTGTTCGAAGAATCGTTCTTCACATGCTGGGATTAATATCCTCATGCACTTAAATAACGAACTGAACGTGTTTCAGTTGCCATTATCTTTTCAATTTCAGACGGAAGTTGGAATCGCGACAGGAAACATTCGAGCATTTCAAAAAAGTGGTTTCGTAGATTTTGAAATCTGGACTCTCCGGTACTGATGGCAATATTGTGCGTGTTTTCACAGAGAATAACGCAAGGATCGCGAGTCTATATAAAAATAGGTCGAAGAAAAAGGGAATAAAATATTTCCACGTCGAGTTTGGACTTAGCTAAATGTAGACGTCTAGGAAAGAAATAATTAATTTTAAAACGTTCCAAAACATTTTAGAAAAAGATGAACGACGCGTCTTGAAAGTGGAGGCTTCAAGCTTTAAATATGCGCCCTAGTTTATCATTGCACGACTTTCTTTTACACTCCGATGCATTCAACTCGTTTGCATCAAGATTGCATGACTTAAATTGCACGTGTCCACACATACTGTAATTTGTCAAATTGATTATTAATTAATTTAAATTACTTCGGTCATTATCGTTAATTAATTAATTAAATTATTTACTATTCTCTGTTAGTACTCACCAATTGCAACAGAGTGTCGGAATATACGAGACACAGAGTACATAATATAATACATAAAGAGCTCATAATTCAATCAGTGTAAGTTACTTTCGATTAAGTGTAATTTGTGAAAATACCCTTCTTCGTTATTTATAATGATAAAATCATTGCTATATAGTCACTCTGACATAATTATCAGGATGTAATAACTAAAACTGTCAAAAATATTACTAAAATAGCATCGCTATGTAAATTATTAGAAACGATAATGAAACTGTTCGATAATAATTAGACTGACATGAGTTTCCACAACGAAAACATATTTGCACGATGGAAGTAGTTTCGAATAACCTAATCGACTTCTGAGCCTTCCGTATATTAATAAATATGAGATTTCTTAATTTCGCTGTTGGCGAATTATCCCGCGACTTATGATTTTCTCGACTCAGCGAATATTTCGCTTCGTTGTGCAAGTCGGTTAAGTGTCCGAATATTTATGGAAGTCGCTCTAAATGGAAGAACGTCGCCGGCTGTTGGAGACGATCCTTCCAAAATCAGTATGTCTCGGATTGTTACGATGGTCACTATTTCTATAAATATTTTAAAATATTGTAACATTCCAAATATTAATATTAATTAATATTATTGTGATTATTAACTACTAATTCATTAATAATGTAATAAATACCATTTAAATATTAAAATATTAGAATAGGATATTAAACGATCAAAATATTATACATTATAAAATTTAGAAAGATATACGCTTTCGTGCGTATTATCAACACTAATATCTCACTTAAATGCGATTGTCTCACGGAGTAATCCAACTCGCGAGCGGCGGCGAACGTGTTAACGATCGAACCCGATCGAGCTGAGCGCGATTTCTTTCGCGACCGGTCGTGTCATCGATATTAAAAGAAAACCCGCGTGTTTACGTTCCTCTTTTCGGAGCAGGCCGCGTTTTCACCTGCCTCGCTCGTCCTTCGCCAGCCTTAAAATCGCATGCAGATCGAATGACGTCAGGCCACGCTGCGAGCAAACCGGTTGCCGGCCAAACGAAAACCGCTAACCACGACCTCCACTCTCCACGAAACGCACCGCAACCTTATATATACATACGCGACGTTGCTCGCTGTCCTATCGTCCGCTCTCGCGATCTCGAGCCTTCTTCGATCGAGCTGATCGTTCCGTTTCCCCTCTCGTTCGAGCGCCAGCCGCCGGAGAAATTCGTTCACTCGTTCACGTACAGACTAATTTTTAATCTCCGGAGACTCGAAACCCCCGAAATTCATTCTGATTTCATTCATAATCGGTGAGAGGTAATTTTCTGTTTCGATACAACGAAAGCGTGTATATCGTTCGTTCCAGTTGTTTTAAAATTCTTTGCCAATCCTATTTTAATTATTTTAGTATATTATTACCAATTATATCATTTAATTATTTTAATATTTGATACGTTACAATATTTTGAAATATTTATATAGTAACAGTGATCATCGTAGCAGTCAACTATTTCGAGAAGTGTTTCAAGATTTAAAAGCTTGAACCTCGCGTACGATAGTAGTCTTATCCTACTAAGATTGAGTCTCGAGACTAAAAACTCAACCCGGCAAGATTTAATTCTGAGGCTCCAAAGTTTCGAAACTCAATTGTACGAACTCCAATTGTTACATAGATAGTGATTCTCGAAATCGTGGTACAATTTTACACTTTGATCATCTTATAAAGACACTTATAAAAGAACTGCACGACTTGTACCCCAGTACGATCCGTCTCACTGAAAGGCGTCTCACCCAGAAGCAACTATTCTGATTAGGAAATGAAGTCGACTTTTTGTCATAAAATTTTATCGATATGCAAACATTTGAATCGATAGAAAACAAATTACAGGCGCGATCGCTCAGTGCCAGACAACGCCACTCCTACTCGAGGTCTACCCCACGCCCCCTCGTGAATCACGTGACCCAAATCAACCAATCGTTAATTTTCGTTGCATCAACGTTGCGTCCGATTTTCTGGGTTACCCCTAGAATCACTTTCAGTGATAAAAGAAAAATCCTGATTTACCTGAAATACATAAAATCGCGTGAAACCGTGGAACAGACGAGCGTGCCGCAAGAGCATCGAAACAAATACAAAGTATGCACCTGCGACGTGAAACGTCCTTCCTCGTTGTTATACGACCAGAGAACAATCGAACGTTGCAAACGCTTGAAAAATTACTCGTAATCTATTGTAATGCCAACTGCGTGCTACGCTCGTTGTAAATAGACTGTTAATTAAAACCGAAGCCAAATATAAGTCGGGACAGTAATTCATATTCTTCGTATACCGCATGTCAACTAAGTACGTGGTTTTCGCGCACATTTGCATATATCCCTTGCACGCTTTTTACGTACATAAGAAAAGTCCGCGCGCGCACGCTCCACTCGCGAGACATCTGGCTAAAAGAAAAATTATTCGGGTAAAAAGGTGCTGTCTGCCAGCTCTGTTGTTTCGATTCGTTTGTTGTTGCGAGCGGTGACGCGTGCACACAGGGAAAGAAGACAAGAGGGCGCGCTATTGGATCGGGAGCATCGCCGCGTCCCACGTACCGAGCATTAATCTTTGCCCGCTGTTTATCCGTCTTCGGTGTTTAATTTCCTCTTTTTGACATGCCCATTTCCGCGGCGGCGACGCGTCTCTCCTGCCCCCTCGTGCTTATACATGTACGTCTGTCGACGATTGGTCGCGCGACAAACACCGGAAAAACAAACCAGCGCGAGACGAACGGTGGGAGGAACCCGTCTCGTTAAACGTCTCGCGGTTTCTTTCGATCGCAACGCGAACAAGAAGATCCTCCTCTTTTTCCCGCGATCTCGCTCTTTGTCTTTCTATTATACACAAATGTATCTTGCAAACGAAGTGAACGATCGAGTTGGGGATGAAAATGAGTTGAAAGGAAAGAATAAAATTTGTTCGTTCAACGAGTTTGGCTCTCGATTTCCTTTCGATTTCTTTTCCTTTGAGAATTACTTTTAATTAATATTTTGAGTGGCGAAAGTATTTGTATTTATAAGTATGTATAATAAATGAACAAATGTAATAATATGCCATTATGCAACATAATTTATTATACGCCAATACTTACAAAATATAATAATATATATTAATAATACATTGTAATGTGTATTATAAATATACTATTTCACCATCATAAAATACTCTACAATTTATTATAAAATGAAAAGAAATTATGAAAGCACAGCTATAGTTAATCGATTCTTTCGCCATAGACCAGTCATTACACACATATACATTTGATTTAATTTTCCAACATTGAATAATTTAACATTGAAAAATGTTTACGACACCTTAAAACATGGAACAACAATTTAAATCGAACTTAAATTGAACTTCAAATTCAAGTTTAAACGAAATTTACATTTTCACTGAAACGTTCAATTTTTGCTCCTTCTTTCGCGACTCGTTTTTTTTTTCCCCGCGCGCAGAATCGTCCTTCAGACTAGCCGATTGTCCACGGTTTGCGAAGCATCCGGTATAAAAGAAGAACAGCCGCGCGACCGGAGTCCGTCCTTCGCGAAACGGAGGTAAATACGAGAAGTGACGAGGCAAGAATGAACCGCAAAGGCAGGCGAGTTGCCAAAAATTCTCTCGTAAAACGAAACGCTTGAGAAACCGCCGAGAATTCCGCGTTGCACTCGGCTTTTGCCAACACGCGAAACGTTATCGTCGTTATCCGTTAGCCCGTAGCATCATGTACTCTCGCCTTTTCACAGTGTACCAGTATTTCTCAATTTTTTTCTCTTTTCCCTTTTTTTCCTTTTCCTTTTATTCCACGCATCGTGCATCAAAATATACACCCCCCCCCCTTTCCCCACCTTTCCACTAAAGTATTTTGCATTCGAAATATACAAAATCTAAAAGTCCTCCGCGTTGAACGCGTTACCAGGCCGTGGTAAATCTTCTTTGACGAAGTTCGTGGCACTCATTCCCGCGCTTTTTCTGGTATCTAGCAAGACCTATTTCCATAAATAGTTCGCTACGTACAAAAGTAACTGAAGAATAGTGGGAATTTTCAATAATGGTTAAGACAATGATAAATGTTGAAATGTCATCGAACGACATTGCGCCAATATCAGAAAAGGGCACTTGCCTTTAAAACATTGAAAACATTATTTATTATATACTGAATTATACATTAAATTAATATTTTATATTAAAAAACATTCCCTTCAATTGTATCACAAGGCAGGCCTCCCTGTGAATTGTCAAAATCTAATCTCTGTTCAGATACAAGGATCCCTCGTAAATTATCAAAAGTAAAGTGACAAGGGTCATTTTACTTTATTGTTGGAGTGCATATTTGAACAGAATGTAAAATGTTTCTAATGGCTTGCAGACAAGCATCCTTTCCTGATGTTGACTAACATTCCAGCACTTGCAAAAAGATGTCTTGTAGCTTTTCTAATAATTAGATTCGCAGATTTTCATGCATTTTTAAATTTTTACAAACACAAAGAAATAGATTTATAGACTTTAACATAGAAAATCATTTCTTCTGCTTTTTTTGTGTTTATTTCTCCGCTTTCAAATTTTCTACGAATACATAAAACTCCACAGTCTACTAATACTACTAATAACACTCCACCACTAAGTGTGTGGACATTAATTTGTCAATATTTTTTTGACTCCGGAATTTGTACATCACACAAACTTTTCAAATCATCATTGGAAATTGTTATTTCGCACACTGTTTTTCTACGCAGCGAACCAATTATGGAAAGAAATTTTATAATACATCACTTTACATATTTTATAATATACCATTTTATCGTTTTGACAAAGATAAAGCAAGAAAAAAGAAAAGGAAAGAAAAGAACCAGACGCGCCGATACTTTTTTGATCCACTGTACACACTCGACGAGCGTATCTACGGCTCTCGAATCGGATCGAAGGACAGATCATCTTCCTCGCAATTAGATAACGTAACGTAACGTAACGTAACGTAACGTGCAAACATCTGCGAAGAAGCACGAGGCTGGCGAGCCAGCGAGCGAGCGAGCGAAACGAGGTCAATTGGAAAAGACAGTGTGGCGTGTGCACGGTACCACCAACTCTTCTGTGGGGAACTCTTCGGTTTAAAAGGCGACGACCGAAATTTTCGCCAACTTTCTGCCTGTTGCCGTTGCTCCCCCGAGAGGATTTCCCGCGAAAGGAGCTCCGATCTCCTCTCGAAAACGAAAAGCGAAAGTTTCTCACCTCACGTCCCGTTCGCGAGATCGAATTCGAGTTGAACGCGGCCATTTCCGGTGATTAACGCGCGTTCCGATGCCGGAAGGAAAACGAGGCCAGTTTTCACTCCGCTCGGATTGGTTATGCCGCGTTCACGCTACGCTGCTGGCGAACTGTGATCGGGTTAGCTCGCTTCCAACAGCGAACAGTTCGCGAGCTCGAAGCTCATATTTGCAAATATGTGCAAACGAACAAGTCTGAAATTGCTAGCGAGCTGCTCCAGTGTTCGAATCATCGAGGGCAACATCGTGCCCACAAGCATCAAACGGACTGCTCGCGAGTAATTCTGCCCAGTGTGGATCCGGCATTAGGGGAATATCCGGCATTAAGGAAAAAAAAAAAAAGAAACGAAAGTAACGTGGGAAGTTTTCGTACTTTAAAACGAAGGCCAAGTAAATTTTTATACGACTCAAAGTTACAGCACTTTTACGCGCGTACGCGATTACCGAAATACCAAGTGGTATCGGCTGGGGAAATCGCATCCAGTAATCGCATGGAAAATTCAAAGGACCGTGTCGGCGAGAGAGAGTCGAGTCGCGTCATCGTCTAGTCGACGTTATATTGGGTAAAGTTTCGACTGCGTGGAATTTGGCGGAAGATCCGAGCCGTGTCGTCGGGTCTGTACAAACCAGAGCGCGACGAGCAACCCCCGTTGAAAGAAGATGGAAAACCACGGGAGGAGGACGACGAGAGGGTGGTTTTGAGTTCGCGGCACGTAGTACCAGACACGAAACTCGGCGAGTGCGAAGTTCGAGCACGAAAAAGTTCGCGCAACGGATGGACTATTTCTGGTTCATGAAAGTCAAGTCGGTACGTGAAAGAGGATATCGATGTACAGCGGAGTCAGTGCGACGCTTTGTTTCTCGCGATGAGATTTCTCGAAAAATCGTCGCACTGACGTCAGACGCGCGCGCGTCTATTTTCGCAGGCCGGGAAGAAAAACACGAAACACCTCGTCGAGTTGAAAATCTCTGGCGCGTAATAAGAATCGCGGGTCGTTACGCGCGACGTCGCGCAACTTGAGTGTCACCTGTTGTCGTCGGACTTTTTCCACCGGATTATCTATGCAAATTCGAGAAATACCTTTGCGAGGAAAATTTAGAAAATATTTCCTCGATGGAAAATTCACTTCTGCTCGTTAATTATTACGTAGAATTACACTTAACGTGTAACCTTGAATTTCTCGTAAATCCATAAAAATCCGCGGTCTGGTTGTCATATTTTGTCACGGCTGTGCTGTTGTGAAAACGCCGAATGAATAATTTATAACGGTGATTAGCCTCAATAGCGGTTAATTCTTCGTAACTAGAATTTCAATTACTCGCGGGAGGGAAAGAATGTCGATAGATTGCAGTCCCCTGCAACGTGGAGGGTAACGGGAACGTTTAAAAATCTCTAGCGGATAGTAAAAATCATTTGCAACATCTTTCGACTTGAATGTTACACGTTCGCGTGTTCACAGTCGTGCTTCGTTGATGCACCACTGCAAAAAACACAAAGTGAATAATTTACTACGGCTATATTTGTTGTCAGATTTGCTTACAGGAGGAAAAGAATCGATCAATTAATTGCTCGATATTTCATTGCAATGAAAAAAACCTTGTGCCTGTAGAAGAAAGAGAAGGAATGCTGAAAAAATCATTGATTTGCAACGTCTTGCAACTTGAATCTTACACGTTTGCACAGTTGCACTTCATTGTCAAAACACTGATAATTTACAACGAGCTTTCAATTGCAATAAACAGCTGCATAATTAATCCTCTGCAACTGGAATTTTATTAACCTAAACGAGGAGAAGGTTGTAAGCTATTTATTAATATACATAATAAACGTGTTTCCTGTAGAGAAAAATGGGAAGATATGCTTCGACGCGTACTAAAAATCATTTATTTATAACATCGTGCAAAACTTGAACATTACGTATTCACATGTTCTCAGTTGTGCTTTTATCAAATGAATTCATTATAATTATTAGTTGAATTAAAAGACTCACATAAATTAAAAGACCATGTGATAATATATGACATATTATACATCCATATATTTTAATAAATAATAAATTATAATAAAACTTCATAAAAAAAATCTTTTCAATTATATTTTCGTTAATATAAACGGACGACTAAAATTGTATTAAAGAAATTAGATTGTAAAAATAGGAAAAAATTTGTAATACGATAAAGAACACAAACGCGTACTTTAGAAAAATCATTCGACTCTCTAAAACTGCAACTTGTAGATCTACGGAATTACTACAAAAACCTAGAAGACTGCTCTATGAAAAAAAAAAGTCATAAATTGGTGATTCTCTTCATTTTGATAATTCTAGTGTCAAAGACCATGTTAAAAATTACAGTGTAACATTAAACGCTTGTACTTAGGGCACTTCATTCCCCAATATGGCGTCGCGTGTGTGTTTCATCAGGCCAGTTGCAAAACTGAGAACGGAAAATCTGCTTTCTTCAAATAGGAAATCCAGGGACTTCCACTCATCTTGCTAACGGGCAGACCCTTGTGACTGTGAATTGCTGCTCGACAGGGATAAAATCGGGATATGCGAGCCTCTCGGACTCGAATCGACGACGGCCAACAACCAATGACAGACGCGCGACGGTCAAGCGTCAATTTCGAACGCGAATCGCGCGTGACCTATCGTCCATCTCGACGAGAGAGCCGATCGTTCGCGTTTCTACCAACGCCCGGACAACGGCCTCTTCGAATATCCCGAATTTTCCAGCGGCATTAAATTTATACAGAGAGCGTGCACGCGCGGTGGTTGCCTCTCGTTACTTGGGGAAAGCAAAATCGTTTAATACGTAAAGCAAAATAATCGGGGATATTTTACGCCCGATATAATTGAAACGCGATACACAATTACCCTCCCTCCCCCTTCCACCCCTCCATCGCTGGTCTTCAAACATTTACGGATGTTTAAAGCATTAATGCATCGAATCGTACCGGCGAATTAAGCACCTACATGGTCGTTTGAAATTAGCTACAGTTGTAATTGGTAGGTTGAAAGTGAGTAACTGCGATTGTTTCTTCTTTACCGAGTGATATTAAAAAAAAAAAAAAAAAAAAATTGGAAATTTTCTTTTCAATATAGTTGAAACTATATTGTAGTCTAGAATCTAGAGTTAGAGGGGCAAATATTATCAACTGATTGCGGTTTATTAGTTTTCTTTAATTCAAGTTCGAAGCGTCATCAGTGGTTAATGAATAATTATTGTAAAGCAATAAGTACGGAAAATTTCCAAGATGTGATAATGTGAATATGTAATTCTCAACATTGCGAGTGTGATTTTCCTAATGTCAAAATGGATAATTTTCAGTCCATCAAGTATGCGAAGATAATACATTGCACGTATAACGTGCAATTATGTGTCACATTATATCAAAAAAACTGCACGACTTGCACTCCAGTACGATTCGTCTCACTGAAAGGCCCAGAAGCAACTGTTCCAACTAGAAAACGAAGACGACTTTTTCGCCATAAAATTTTATCGATATGCAAACATTTGAATCGATACAAAACAAATTACAGGCGCGATCGCTCAAGACACAGTACCAGACAACGCCACTCCTACTCGAAGTCTACGCCCCCTCGCGAATCACGTGACCCAAAGCAACCAATCGCTAATTTTCGTTGCATCAGCGTTGCACCTGAAGAGGCCCGATTTTCTGATCTTACCCCCGCTAAAATCACTTTCAATGATAATATATTGAAAAATATAAATGGAAACGACGTGCACAATTCAAAAATTCACATCAAAAGCGAGAGAGATGACCCGAAACATTCGAGCGGCGCTTGCTCCTCCACCTTTTCACAAAAGGTAAACGATAAAGGTAAAAAATACCGGGCGCGAGTCGGGCCGGTATCGCGCGTGTACTCGCGTGTCCTATCCAGGCCAGGCGATAATCCGTCCCGTTGAATCGACCGAAAATCAATAACCCCGTGACGCCTCGCCTCGGACAATGCAGACTTCTCTCTCGAGCCTTATCTCGTTCACGTCCGATAAATCGTATTGGGCGATACAGTTTCGTCGGTGTTCGGTGACGGGCAAGTCCCGGTGCCGTTACGACGCGACTATTTCTCGGGACTCGCAAGCAAACACCGCCGCGTCGCTCCGAAACGGGCCATCGACCAACGTTTGCGCCACGTTAACGTTCGTCGTGTTACGGTCAAATTCGTAATTGATCTCGATAAAGACCGAGAGAACCGACCGACCGATCGAGATTTCCTCGAATGCAATATCTGTTAGGTTAGTTGCTGGCAAGTACACAGGTTTTTCACTCCGAGCTAACTCACTCGGAGATCGTAACTCACATCTTTGCGCTCCACCGGTAAAGTAAATCAATCCTTTTGCGGGTCAAATTAAATTTACCTCGCGTGAGATGGAGGCAAGAGCGAGGCGAAGCAATGTCATTTCACCGTTCTTTGTGATTTTACTTCGCATTATATTTGTACAATCGCGCGAGCTGGCGATCAATATAATCCCTGGAAGCGCGTGATTCCGCTGGTCACCGTACTTTTTCAATATTTCAGCGACAAGCGCCGTTGAAGTTTTTTCAAGAATCAAACTCTTTGGCTGATCCTTGGTCATTCCGTTGCAGCTGTCACTCTCGATTACAGATCGTCGTAATTATTATTGTTATTATGAATATGTATTACGCGTAAAGCTACTCCAGGCAGCGGTAGGTGAACCCACGCAAGTATGACAAATAAATCTACACACACACACACACACACACACAGAGTCTTCAATTTCACGTGTCGCATGTTACGTTTCGTTCAAACGTTATTACAAAATTACGCGCAATAAAATTTTTACTTGGGGACGACAACGTCACATTGGTTCGAGTAGAAAGGAGCATAGTGAATTCGATCTCCGAAAGGATGCATTTCATTTGCAAACTGGTGAATATGATCTGAGAAAGGGTTAATTCAAAGTGCACAAAGCACTGCTGAATATGATCTGCAAAAGAGTTAATTTGGAGTATGCAAAGTCTGTATGAATATATGAATATATACAGGATGTTTTGTAACATGTTGGAGGTAGAACAGGGAATGATCCCTCGTGAAAAAATGAGTCGGAAGGTAAGTAGAGTAAAATGTTTTCATTTAATTTTCGACGAAAACATATTCAAAATCTAGTTTTTGCTCCAAGTAAAAAAATGTTATTTTACACTTTTTGACCTCTCTTTGCACGTGGAATAATTTCCTGTTAATCATTCTTTTCTGACGCAGAATTATGCAAATTCAAGCAAACTTGAGCATAATTCTCCAACTAAATTCTTTCGAAAACAAAGCTCTCGAGCGAAAAATTTTACTCCACATTTGCGACTTATATTTTTCACTTATATTTTTCCTGTACATTTCAATGATCAATACAGTACGGAAATTCGAGAGAATCAATTCTAATCAACGAAATTCTGCATTTGCATTGAAACAAAGGGCTCGAGCACTAGAAATTAAATATATGAAAAGTACTCGTTGACTGAAACGATGATCTGATAAAACGGACGTTCGTTATAATTCTTAAAATGGCACTGTTTGTCTCCATAAATGAATCGAAGTATTAAAATATAAATAATACATAAATTTCGAAGAACGTTACGAAAATCGCGCAAAGATATAGAAATACAAGTGAACGTTTTAGCAAAAGAACGAAAAATATTTAATACGTTTCATTAAAAATCAAATATGCAAGAGTTACAATAAATGTTCATTTTATTCTAATTGCACGTATACATCAGATTGAAGAATAAATTCAATTAAATTCAATTAAATTAAAAGTCGATCCCACAGTCGAATAGTTCAGAATCCGAAATTGTTGTGGTCCCCGATGTTCAACGATGCCCATTCAAGAGTTATCAAAACTGAACGAGCCGATGCAAATCAAATTTCTTTCTTCCTCCGTCGCGTTGCGTCGCGTTTCATTCCACGCGAAAGTTACTCGGTAATAAGCGGCGTCGACAACAATTCGCGCACGAGAAGGATTCGGCATAGCTTCTCGACAAAGCGGTAACGCGAGAATCCAAGTTATCGGAGCCGGATCCGAGTTGCTGGTGTAACGCATTCCAGCGATTCTTGTCGAAAGGTGTCGCGTTTCTTCGTTGTAACTGGCGCGAAAACCTTGGCCGGGAAATCGAGACTCTCCTTTCTGCGACAGGAAGCTCGAATCGAATTCGTCGACGCGCGCGGCAAGTACAAACAGCAGGCCCGATGGCGCGCGTCCCGTTTCTTCCGGAAATTGGTTTCCACATTACCCCAAATTAACACGAAAACTACCAAAATGCCCAAAATGGCCATTTGAATATTTTTGTCAGATATACTTTACGGATGTGAAACGATGTATTTTTGGAGACTTGACTTGAACGATTCTTCGTGAAATACATAAATAAACATTTGCGTACCCTGTGGTATTATAATTGCAATAATTTTCTGTTTCTTTTACTTTAACGCCTCTGACGAAATTTTACGCTTTAGACGTCGGTTAATCTACTTCTGGTTAATCATCATCCCGGTCGATGCGAAATTTTCGTAATTTGATCGTAATTTTTCCAAATGAAACTCCAGCTTTATTATTAATCGCGAATAACGATCGAACTTCTACTATTTTTAGTCGTTAGATGCGAAATAACGATTAAAATATCTTCTAATCGTCGACTGCGATTGCAAGAAAGAATTCTCGCTTTCCCATTTTTTCAGGGGGGACGATTGTCACATTTGCTTGCAAACGTAAAAGTCTTAATTCGTAGATAAATAAATATAAATAAAGGCAAATATAGTATTGTATCTAACGAATATGTATATTTAACTTATTCAACGAAGTGTAATAATATGATATAAAAATAAATATAACATGAATAAACGTACACGTACAATATTACATCGAAATAAACATCTACAATTCATTTATTCGAACGAAATGTGTACAAAATATACATTTCGTTGAATCGTCTCCCAGAATCGAGAGCACTCGAGTGTATTAAATCAATCGCCAATTTCTCTTCGAATCTCCTTTGATCGACGATCGACGATCGACTCCGTTTGTCGATCAAATTAATCGACCGGACCTTCGATAAAATTAACCTCGTCGCAAATCGCGAACTACGTTGAATTAATCAGTTTCAGTCAGTCAAACTGAAAATTTTACCTTGATCGATCGTAATACCGAGCTCCGCGAGCGGAAGGGTAACGAGAACGATCTCCGTCCGATTTGACCGCAATTACCGAGCAATGACGATCGCGCCGATTACATCGTGCTTCATCGAATTAATGTATACGCGACGTCCCTGTCGCCGGTTCTCTGCGTCGCGGCCGCTTCAAACGCGACCGGACGAAAACTACGTTTTCACCCGTTATTAATACGGTTACGCGCGCTGGACTCTGGCCTCCCCCACCCGCCCAACCCCCAACTTCGAAATTTATGTCGCGCGATCGGACGTTTCCAGGCAGCGGCGGTAACGTCGTTTCGCCGCCGTGAAACTCGATGAAAAAGCACGATCGAATAAATTCGTGACGCGATCGATAAAAAAAGAAGAAGAAGAAGAAGAAGAATAGGGGAGGGGAGAGAAAAAAGAAGAGAAACGACCAACGATCGGCCACGGTTCATTTGTTCAAACACGTTGGGGAGAAAAATCCGCGATATCGCTTCTGGCTGACAACTGCCACACACACGTTTCCGAGCGTGCATATTCTTCGAGTTTTACGCGACTACGAATTCTCCACGATTCGCCGTTTGCGCCAGCTATCTCCGAGGGCGGGATTTCATATACGCGTCTGACGCGTGCGTCACAGATATTTGCTGCACGGCTTCCCTTGTGTGAATTTGTCGAAGGTGAAGAAATGGCTTATATTGTAGAATTTGTGTGATATAATACGACATTTGGTAAACTAAATCGAATCTAATTCCAATTTGTTACATATTAATATATACACACATATTATCATGATAATATGTGTGATAATGATAACATCTCTAATACATCAAAATTTATACAAAATTTATAAAAAAAACATTTAAACGACAAAATTTCGGAAGCACGTAGAAGATCGACAAACTAAGAAACAAAAAAAAAAAACAGATTTGCTCAGAGTTTTTACTCCTTGCATTTTAGAGAAAATCGCGAGAAAAAAACCATTCGCAACGAACATACGAACTGCGATTCTAAAAAGGGAGCGAAAAGGAGCTTTCTCCTATTATCGAAACTTATAATGACGGACATGATGTTAAAATCACGATCACGAAAACTTATAATGGCACGTCGACACCGAAGAAAACAGAGAGCTTTATTTCGAAAGCTTAATTAAATATTAAGCCGACTTAGTCCCGGAATTAACGACGTAAAGAATTAACTCGGGGCACTCGTGCTCTTTTGCAAGCGCAACAGAGATTTTCCTTCCACTGTTAAAAGGAAAGGAAAGGAAAGAAAAAAAAAAAAGAAAAAATTACGACAGTCCACGCTTTAACTACTACCGTTCGTCCCGTTAATTAGGGTAAAATGCGGGGCAGAGATTCGCTGTTGATTTACAGCGGATAATTGAGGAAAAGACTCGGTGCAACGGAGGATCCTTGAGCGCGAATAAACCACAGCCTTGACACTTGATTCTCCTACAGACACGATTGTGTCAGCCGCGGGTCGACTATTCATCATCCTTGACACGAGCGCTCGCGCGCGGATCGATCACGTTTTACTTTGGGACGACGTGCCGAGCCGAGTGCCGGCCCGGCTATTGGAAATCGAACGTTGAACGCGATCGAATTCGAAGATATTGCGGAAGTCGAGAGAGAAGTCGCGAAGAATCGGTCGCTCGAAACTTCTCGATCGAGCCGAGTCTCGACGCTCGGACTTTGACGACGATCAAAGTTTTTTCTGTTTGGTCTGTCTGTTTCGCGTGCGCGTTTAGGTACAGGGTGAGCCAAAAATCACTTGCTACTAAAATAAATCTGTAACTTTAGCTTTCTTTCTGTTATATACGCCGGTTTCAATATTTGAAAGAAATAATTTTTCATTTGAAATTAATGAAATTTGGTTTACTTTTATATTTTGATGTTTCGTTTGAAAAAAATACATACAGAGGTGGTTCTTGACTCTTATTCGTCTCCCGCGTCAATTTGACACATTTTTCTTAACTCGAGTGGGAATATTATGTATATCATATTCATTAGGGAACATAAACTCATAATATCGACAGGCAGAACTTTTTCGAAAAATGTCTTTTTCTGCGTGGACGAGAGGACAGATATATTAATGAATGTGTTTATTCTCTAGAACAATGGTTTCAGACATAATAAAATTTATAAAAATTTGTCTACCAGAGGAACAGAAAATTTGTTCGTCGATGTTAAAAAAAATAGTAGAATTTGTAGAAATTTTTTTTTAATTAACTGTTTTAAAATATCTGCTCCACGAGAACGCTATCGAAAATACTTCTTCCTGTAAAAATTCCACAAGAAGAATGATATTTTTTTACAAAAAGAGAATTTTTTTAGAAACCAAAAGAATCTTAGTTAATTTCGATTTCCTTGATTCGCAATGAAAATACCTCTTAATGTTATAAATCTCTGCTGCGTTTTTGCGACCTTTTTCCAACCCTCTTGTATTTTCTTAACGTTAAAAAATTTCTCGAGCTTGAACAAATTACGAGGAAAAGTCGGAACGACAGGGGTAATTCCACGAGTAGGAAAAGAGTTTACGAGCGAATGGGGAACGAATGGCGATGGCGGGATCCAGTTTTCGTTGGTTTCCTATCTTCACGGACTCGAGTTTCCTCAATATCTGGGATATCTTCCTACTTGATCGGGGAACGTTGTCGAATCGACCGTTGGATAAGTAGGCTAATTTGCGGCGAGAATTCGCTGCCACCAGAAAGGAAACGATCCCCCACGGTCGACTCGATTCGGTACGCACACACACACACACACACACACACACACGCATTAACGGACATTCGAGTCTCAATTTCGGGATGGTTCAATTTTCATTATCGCTTTCAATTACCAAGTCATCAGGTACTAAGCAACGTTCGAGCAACGTTCGAACAAAATATCGGCAAAACGACGCGTTATTTAAATAACGTTCGAAATAATCGAAAAACGAAGTCATCGAATGAAATAATTTCTTACCTCGCTTTCTACTTTCTCATCTCCGTTTCTTTCAAATAACTTTTCAAACGGTTAAGCCTGTCTCGCTTTTTGCTGATTGCGAGATCATTTCTTATTTCGCGATGAACGAATTACGACTAAAGTGTGATATTTGCATCAAAGAAATTCAAGCGCAAGGTGCGAGAAAAAATTAACGACGCAATCGAAAACTTAATATATTTTATGTGAAAAATCACTCGAGTATCTATCTAAAAATATATACCGTTACGAATATGTGAAATTTCTGTAGAAAATTATAAATTAGTCATTTTCTTTCGAGCGAAACTCTGATAAACGACTCGCTGTGCTTTATTTTCGTCTCGCGCGCAGAATTTGCAAAGGAGAAAGCAGGTAAGAAAAAAAATATCGTCGGGGAAAATCGGCAGTTAATCGTAAGCAATCGGCACGATCCATCGCGGTCACGAGTTCCGGGTCTAAGGAGAGGAGAGAAATAAAAGCAGGATCGCGAGTGGACTTAACGAGGAAGAAGAAAGATAGGCGGAGTTTGCTTGGCATCCTTCTTGCCGCGCCAAGTGCTTTACCGTCTCCTTTTCAAGAGGATACGCTTGGGAATGGAGATATCATCTCTCTCGACGGACGATAGTCAACGGAATCCGAGCGGTAAATTCACATGCAACTAACTGGCTTGTTCGATTTCAAAGTCACGATAAAACAACCATTCTCTCTCTCTCTTCGTTATAGAAACAAAGAGGTGAACGAAAGTACATACTCGCACACTCGATGAGAAAAAAAAAAAAAATTGTGTAGCAATCCAACAGTCGGCCTCATTTTTCTGAATTTTTTCAAAAGATGCTTTTACATCACGCAGCAAGTGTGAAAGCTAGGACTTATCTTCGTTCTCGAAAATTGTAAAAATTCAAACGCCTCTGGCGATGTGTGGTCTTGAAGGGTGAAGACCTCTTAAAACTCACTGTACAATGTATAATACGTGTACTTTGACAATTGTTTATTATCACTGAAAGTGATTTTAGCGGGGGTAACCCAGAAAATCGGGCCTCTTCAGGTGCAACGAAAATTAGCGATTGGTTGCTTTGGATCACGTGATTCGCGAGAGGGCGTGGCGTAGACCTCGAGTAGGAGTGGCGTTGTCTGGTACCGAGCGATCGCGCCTGTAATTTGTTTTCTGTCGATTCAAATGTTTCAGTGAGACAAATCGTACTGGGGTACAACTCGTACAGTTTTTAATATTTCTGTTATATATATATATATATATATATATATATACGTGACTCTGGTTGATTAACAGAAATATTAATATAAATTGTGTGAAAAAAGCAATGGCGATAAACGCGTCTCGTCAAACATGTTCAACCAGTTCTCCGCTATTTCGCTTAGGTTACGACGGATCGACGTCCAGTTTTCACAGCGTCGATGGAAAATTTCAGTTTTGAACTGAAACGAAACGGTCGTCACTCGGGGGAATCTCTGCCGGCGCATTTTAAATGGACGTTCCGCGATTTTAGCTCTCTCCCGATTTTACGGTTAAACGGACGGCCAGTCGATACGCCGAGATATCACGGCGTACGCGATGTGATTTTGTTTCTCCCCGCCTTTTCGAAAAAAAAGGCAAAATAGAGGCGGCGGAGATTCGGAGTTGGCGTGTTTCAGAGAATCCGAGCCGTTGTACCGAATACTGTGTTAAAGAATTAAGGATCCCTTGTTTTACAGCGTCGAGTCACGCTCCTGGTACGAAACGCTGTTTCGATTTGAATGGAAAAGTTCTAAAAAGGAAAAGAGGAAAACCTATCTCAAATTCTACCGAACTGGAATTTCTCTTTTTTACTTATTAATGATAGAATGCGAAGTCAAGTTTGAAATTTCAGCGGTACGTGAAAACGGTCTCTATTCTTTAAACTTTATTTTTCAAATTGGAAATCGCTTTCTACTAGCAGATGATACAATATTTAAAAAATGGAGGTTAAGAAAAAATGTTTAATTCGGCGAATTATCTTTATTTCTGACAGAGATTTTGTTGACTAGAGCATGTTTCTCCACTAAACTCAATTTTGTATTCGAGATGCATAATAGTAAAAAACTGATGTAAACTCGTAAAATGCACGTTTAAATTATCTAGTATTTCGATAGTTCTAAATTATCGCAAGTATCTAAAATACAGCTCGAGTGAATTTTTTTAAATTTAATTGCAATATACATAATTAATGTCAATTAGTGCGAAACAATAATTGAAGATTAAATTAGTTCAAATGATTTTCGTACGTCTTCAAAAAATCCATATAAATTTGACAAAGTGTCAGCTGTTTGTTTCAAATGAACGTGGAATTTGAATGTTTTCAGTATTGAGTTTTCATTTCTTCGTTTCAAATTGAGGTTAGTGGAACATTGATCTCTCACAATCAATGGTAATGACACGTCGAAAAATGAACGGTAGAAAAATGTTCGTGACTGTGGAAACGAATCGAAAATATCAACCCTCGGCGTATGTATCAAAAATTACACCGATTGAAATCAAACGATGGAATCTACTGATTCCACGAACCCGACGAAAAAACTCGGTTTTCAACATTAGAACCACCAAAGTTGATCGAAATGACCAATTTGTAATTTTCGTTAGACGCAAAAACAGCGTATTTAAATAATTTTTAAACGCACGAACTGTACAGTCCATTGTATCGTAAAGTTTCTCTATTTTTACTTCAACATCTCCGACGGAAATTTTACGCTTTAATCGTTGGTAGTTCCAGCGTCGAAACAGCCTCTGGCACTAAAACGGTTAGACAGCCGCGCTGCGCGAATTAAGAAGAACCGGTGCGCATCCAGACCGATGATTTACACCGGTCTATAACGCCCACTCTGTCGCGTTGAGTTATTTTAAAAAGGCTGACACTATAAATCGCGAGGCTGGCTGCCGCTCGCGAGGTATCGCCGCGAATGCACGATTCGTTCGAGCTGCTCTTGGCGGCAGTTATAACGGCGGCCAGTCTCACGGTGCATCAGCGTATCCGACATCGCTGAAACTTTTCGCATTTTCTTCCCGGGTCTTTTATCTTCCGCGACTCTTGGCAATAAAACCAACGTCCTGATTCTATGCCGAGACTATGCATATACGGCGAGACCATCACAGACCTCCCTCTTCCTCCCGTTTCTCCGACTCTTTCATTCCCGTACGCTTGAAATACGATTCGAAGGATCGCGCGATCGGCCGAGTATGTCAGTTCCAGCGAATATATATATAAATATGTATGTGTGTATGTATTTCTCGCCGTTTCTTGAAAATTTGTCCCTCGCGTCGACGAGGAGCGATCGATGCCGAGTAAAATGGTACAAATTAACCATCCCGCCGGAGGGGGCAGAGGGAGGGGAAACGAATTTCCGACGTACGACGAAATAAACGGATTGCGAAATAAAAGGATTAAAAGGAATATGAAGAGAGCGGGATGAAAAGACACGAGATTGGCACCGGGGAGAGGCAACGGTGGCGGCCGTGTTTCCACCGATTGCGAAAGGTTTCCGCGGCCACTCGAGAGAGGAGAAAATCGTCGCACGACTAGGAGTGAACGGTGTATATTTTGGGATATTTTGGGAACATTTCAGATGCAATCCTCACTGCACGCAATTTGCTATGGAATATCATGCATTGTATTATTATATTGCTACTTTATATATATATATATATAGTATTATAAGGTATTATAAAATACTTTATATTATACCATAATTAATACATATAATATTGTAGCAATAATATATACTATAATGTAACGTGTGCTATAATAATATAAAGTGTTATAAAGTATTTTAAAGTTATTACGTCATATCATTATATCGCGTTATTCCCAATAATTGCAATTGCTGCAGAGTGATTGTATAAGTTGTCCTTAAATCGTCAAATTTGAAGGAAATCAGCCCTCCAATTCCCTCGTTTAAATCTATACCTGGCATTCCAATTTCTTCGGCATCAACATCTATTTTCCACTGCATGCATCCTTCTGATCGTTATTGCACAACGGAGATCGTTCGTTCTCGTTCTCTGGTTGTCATCGATTGAAATCAAATTGGATCGAATGAAGGAAACACTCGGAGATTTCATAAACCGTCACTTGGACTCCTCTTTTACAACAGTTCAATCGTCAATTAAAAAATATATCAGCCTCTCAGTTCCTCCATCGTTCAAATCAATACCTAATATTCCAATTTCTTCGCTATCAAGATCTCATTGAATGGAAGATTCGGAGATTATTACGAAGCGACTTTAATAAGCTGTCACTTGGACTCCTTTTCTGTAACGGTTCAGTCGTCCATTTGAAAAAATTCAGCCACTTTTTTAGATCGATATCTAATGTTCCAATTTCTTCCTATTTTTTTTTTCTTCCAGTTGTTGCGTCCATTAACGAGCTAATTAAAATCGAGAGTGAATCATCCCTTGTGCAAATACTCTTCCGAGTAATGGAACTGTGAGTCTGTGAGTATAATATAATGCAATATAACACAATTGTTCAAATATATTACCTATAATCGAAGCTTTACACTGAATGAAACTACATCGTTCGATCAACTTCCGAGTGCCCCCCAAATACACTGCTCACAAAAAAATTGGGGGATATTTCAAAATGAATATGAAGCGATTCTTTTTTTTTATTAAACAAGAGCAACATTCTTTGACTTGTCGTTTGCTTTTCCGATGTTCTTGTTTAATAAAAAAAGAGAAACTTCTTTTTTTTTTGTTGCTTCACATTTGTTTGAAAGTATCGCTCAATTTTTGCGAGCAGTGTATTTTCCTAATAAAACGACCATCGATGCGTCCATACATATTCTCTCTCTCTCTCTCCACGTTACGATTCCTACGAATCGCGTCGTACACACACACGCAGGTACACACGCGGGTTGGAAGCCGCAGCCAGCAGCTCGCTAACAATCAGGTCAGATTTAATGGTCGTGCCTGCTGACGGATGTTTAAACGCGCGTTAAACGCAACCGCGCGACGCCGATGGGAAGATGGTCCGTTCTCTCTTTTTTTTCTTTTCCATCCGACGGAAAACAGATTGCCGTGCAACGGTCGAGAGTCTGACGAGAGCGCCTCGCGCCCGGATACAACCGAAACAGCGGCAGAGCGAGAGCGAGGGAAAAACGATAAAACGAACGACGCTCGGAGAAATAATCGTTCGAGCTGTAGCGTGTCCGCGTACAGGGTCGTACAGCTTCGCCGGGCAGAAAGGAATTCTGCTGGCTTTCATGAAAGATACATGACCGCGCGGTCAGAAACACGATAAACGACTCTCGGCCCGTTGGGTCGCTTCCGCGGGTCAATTTTTCGAGTATTACTCAACCGGCGCGGCGCGCCGCGCCGAGACACCGGTTAATTACCGATTCCAGTCACACGCCAACGATCCCGCAGCCAACGTAATCGCACGCTCGACAAGCGTATCGCGCGATCGAGCGGAGATTACAAATGGAATTTTATCGGGCCATTTTGCTCTCCTACGCACGAGAAACGTGTACATGTATATGTATATATTTTTGAACGGTTCGACCAGTTTAGTTTTAGTTTTGTTGTTTTTAGCGCCACGCAGCTCAGATTTCGATCTGTCGAACAGTGCTCAATTTACAAACGCACTCGGTTACGATTATAAAGCGAGTTTATATTCCAGCTTCCTCTCCTGATTATTATCCCTTTTCTCTGTTCAGTGATTGCTTTATTTGCTTTTGTTTGTACAAATACTTGTACACAGGTACGATACGTTACATCAAAGAAGCGCTATGACACTATTCAACGTTTGGTTTCTTTTTTTTTTTATCCAGGCCCGCACGACTCTTCTCCCTTCGCGAATCGGACTCTCGATGAGCCAATTCTTCCTTTTTTTTTTCCAGGCGTTACGCAACTTCATTCTCATTTAACTGACAGGGGAACGTGTCGAGGTGTCAGTCACCGAGTTTCACGAAATTTGGCTGAAAATATAGTTTTCGAAAAAATATTTGACGGGTATTTTTAAGGGGTGTAAACTACCCTCAACCGTCCATTCAACGATAAAACGGACGATTGTCCTTAAAAAAAAAAAGTTTTTTCGGAAACTACATCTTAAGCCAAATTTTATCAAAATCGGTTTGGCGATTGACACGAAACTCGCGACAACAAAATACGTACAAGCTAAGCTTCTAAACTCTAATCAAGTGGATCTCGCTTTCTCGCAGATTTGTATCTATAGATTTGTATTTAAATTATTCAACCCTTTGCACCCCGAATTATTTGACTCGCAATATCGACGAAACAAAAAAAAATTGATCGATACTCGAGCAAGATCCGTCGATCTCGAAGCTACCCCCTCGAAGCTACGAAACACGAGCCGATCGACCGATTCGTTCTTCCATAAACCGATCTCATTGGCCATTGTCGGTGAAAAACAGGAATATTCAGCGTGTGTGTGGTGTGAGAAGCTTCCATCGCGCAACCTGGTTTTGCATCTGGCTACGCGGAAACTCGGCGCTCCGCGAGCTTTTATGACGCAGCAAACGTAGCACGGCAACAAGCAGTCTCCGGCGAAGGAGAGCTCAAGCCAGCCAGTACCAGTTCTGACATCTTAAAGCCATTAAGATACCGAGTTTAACCAAGATTTGTTGGTATTGCGCAACTGCAAGACGCATTAATCCGATTTACGTCGATCCGCTAATTAAGTTATCGCAGGCTGACGGAGGAGGCCGCCGGGGCTCGGCCGTTACAACGTATCCCTCCGTTTCGTTTCACTCGATAAACACGAAGCGATTTCCTACACGCGTCAGACGCATTTACGTGCACGCAGAACTCTCCTTTTAACACTGTGATCGTGCACGTGATGACCAGATTGCTTTCAAACCAAAAAATGAAATCTGACGATTTTATTCTGACCTAAAGCGTTTTTTATCTATTTTTTTTTTTTTTTTTTTTTGTTAACGATTATCAGTTGTTACATTGAGAACTGGAATCACTTCGTCTTATAATAATAGTTTCTCGCGCTGTTTCGCGAAGGTAATTTTCAATTTTGTAAAATTGACGATGATAGATAGCGTTTCCAATAGAAGTTAGAAAATGGGCGAAGATCTTCAGCAACCTCGAGAAACGAAACTGACAACAGCGACTGTCTGTGTTTCCGCTCGTTACTTTTATTGCTTCATCGAGGATTTGAATTAAAGTTAAGTAGAGAGTTTGTGGTTTTCTCGTATTCGTCGGTCAGTTCGTCAATTCAGTTATTTTCAAACTCATAATTTTATCTTCGATTTTGCAAAATCGTGGAAAGACAGGAACATATAATCGAGATGGTCATATTAGTAATTAATAATGTGGATGAATTAAAATGAAACACCCTAACATATCGATATGTGAGCAAAGCAAAACAATGCTATGAAATATGTATCAAACATCAATAATATACTCATTCAATTAATAGTTCATTATACATATACGATCGTTATTATTTGTTGACTTTGTTATATATATTATACATATATTCCTAATTAATTTTAATAATTGCAAATATATATATATACATATATAATTATTAAATTATTATCAATGAATAATAAATAATCTGAAAATTCCTTACGGAAAGAACAAGAATAATCAATTAAAGACCAACACTGCCAATTTGCAATTTCTTTTCAGTTATTTTGTACTTTGGAATCTATTTTATAACTGTACATGCCCCTTTCACGTGTCACAAAGCGGCGATAAAAATAATAATAATCGCTTTTGAGTGCCGTCAGAAAAAGAAATCCTTTTGACTACCTCAAATATACTTTCAACCTTTCAAGTTTTCAACCCCGAGCGTAATAAAAATAAAAAGCGTACAGCAGCAAATAGGATTAATTGTTAATCGACCAAAGCTCAAGTGGATATATAATGTATATATTATTAGACGTGAAATTGCTCTTGCTTTACTCTTTCATCCACAGCAGCCGATATAAAGCAATAAACGAAACGACAACGGTCCGCTTTCGTCGGGATCTTCATTCGTCATCGCGAGAAACAAAACCATTTTTCTTTGTTGCTCGACATTTTGATAATACGACGAGATGTTCGATCTTATATATACATTTTATTTAGAAATTTTACTAATTTTTCTCCTCGAAAATGCCACAAATTATCATAAAAACAGTGTAAATCATTGATAAATTTTGTTCAAAAGTGATTTGAATTTATCGAACATCAGACGAAAATGTCACGGTTTTTCCAATTCTCGTCGTCTGAGTCTAATATACAAAATATATCAATGAAGCGAAGACGGGGAAGAAAGACATCAAGTTTTTGGAAGTCGTTGTAAAAACGGAGAGAGCTTTAATCTTTAAATCAGCAGTTAGTTAGTAGATTCAGTAATTATGAAAAAATTCTTATCAATGTTTTCACATACTATGACACAATTTATAACACTTTCTGAGAAGAAAAATGCGATGTAAAACTATGTTCTAAAATGGAATAATTTACTAAGTATAAATTTAGAATAAAATAAATAACATATGTTAAGCTTCAAGTTTATTGCTGCACGATTCTGTCTAATAGATTACGTATAATTTATATTTCCATGAACCTCAAAAAAGAAAAAAAGAAACTGCACAACTTGTACCCTGTAGTACGATTTGAATCGACAGAAAACAAATTACAGGCACGATCGCTCAGTACCAGAGAACGCCACTCCTACTCGAGGTCTATCCCACGCCCCCTCGCGAATCACGTGACCCAAAGCAACCAATCGCTAATTTTCGTTGCATCAGCGTTGCATCTGAATTTGGCCCGATTTTCTGGGTTACCCCCGCTAAAATCACTTTCAGTGATAAAAAAAACAAAAAGAACAAGGCGAAGATCCTCGGCCCACTCGAAACCGATGAAACTTGCGCGCGGAACAAAGAAGGAGAAGAAAAACGCGGCGCGACATCGACTCGCGTTGACACGCGAATCGATTTACGACGAAGGCAAAGGAGTAGTCGCCGGCGCGGGTCAGCCAAAGAGGAGAGGGGGCAGGGCAACTTTGTCGAGGGGAAGTAGCGAAAAATCGTGTAAGAGGAGGAGGAGAAAAAGTTGGATCGACGCGACTCGGCGCGCGGCTTCGACGAACGAGATGGATTTTATCGTTGGTTGTAATTCTCGAAGCCGTGTCGGCTTCCTCCTCCCCTTTTTCTCTCTCCCGTCGCAAACTTTTCATCGCAGCGTGCTAACGATCTTGGAATTTCCGGGGGAATTTTCCGGGCAACGCGATCCGAATCGGCGAATTCTGAGTTCAAAGAGTTCAAAGAGTTGTTAGCCGCTAACCGGGAAGTAAGTCGCGTTTAACGAGAGTGGCAAGTTCGACAGTCCGATAGCCAGCGTTCGACGGCGCGGGCAAACGCGATCTGTCGATCGTTTCGGACTCACTCGCGGTGGAAATAAGCCTGCACGAACGATTAAATCGGTACGAGTGGTCATAATTCCTTGACACAGGAATCAAATGAAATTCGACGAAGTCGTACATGTCAAACTTGCAAACAAGATTGATAAAAAATGACGAAAGAAGAAATTAGTAGTTCGCAGAACACTCGTAACTGTAAATTTAACAAAGGTCAATTTTTACACTCTTGTGTTCATACTGAAAAGTGTCGTAAGCACAATACTTTCGCGAATAAAATCAGACCAGCTATAACTGGTATAACTGCTGATCTCTCAAAAATGTAAGATTAAAGTTTCGTTTGAAAAATTAAAGATTGTTTTTAAAAAAAAAAAAAAAAAAAAGCACTTTAGGCCCTTGTCAAAATGTCACCGAAAAAGATTCTACTTCAAAATGGTTTAACGAACGAGGAAAATGATTCGATCAATGTGTACACTTTTTTACTTTATCGTGGCCAAAAGGGTCAATTACCATTGTTACTCGCCGAGCGTTACTCCAGTTTTCCACTTGACGCGTCCAGCACGAAGCTCGACGCGAGGCGAAATCCGAGATCGGTCCCCGGTCGTTTATCAGCCGCCGATTGCTCGGCTCGGCTCCGCTCCGAGCGCAGCAGAATCCAATACCTCCGGTTACTCCTTACGTGGTAATCCATCGGGTCGCATTTAACGTCGCGCAGCCGAAAGCCGACCGTTCGCGTGTGACTGACGCGCCGTTAAAAATATGCATGACGCCGAACGTGAAAATATTTTTACGCTCCGCGAGAAAGAGAGAGAGAGAGAGAGAGAGGAAGAGGAGGATGCTCGCGCCATACCAGGCCTGCAACGCCTGCCCGATTATCGCATCCAGTCCGACTCAACGTAAGCTCCTATTTCGATCAGTCGGCGAAGAGAGAGAAATGGTAGGTTTAGGCAGAGTCGGTGTCATCGTGCGACCCGATTTCGGTTAAAACTCGAGGTACTGTGTCTATCGGAATAAAACGAGCATTCGTTTTAACAAACTGTTATCTAACTCAACGTAAACTCCTATTCCGAGCGACTGGAAGGAACGGTTTGATCGGTCGAGATCGTTATCGTATTTATATCACGTTGATAATACGAGATATAGCGAGACACGAAGCTAGATACGAAAGAGATACGTAATTAGACTAAAACTACCGTTAAATTATACTTACTGTTGTTTTTAAACCTAATGAGAACAAGATCTATCTGACCGTAACTAATTACAACGTAATTGTAAGATCCGAAACTTTCGCAAGTGATACTCGAATAGGCTAGGGAAACCCGAAAGGGAAAGAGAAACTGTCAATCAGGACATCGTACGATGCACGTGATTCGTTTCTTTTCGGTTCTCATACACGCATGTCAGACACATTTGTACCAATACGATGGAGAAATATGTTCCCGTTTTTCCATACGCGATTTTCAAATGTTGCGAGCCCGCCCGAGGCGAGTGCAATGTTCAAAAATCGCGTACAGAAAAACGGGAAACGTGCTTCGTCCAATTCATTCTCCGTTACGTCGAAAATTATTCGCCCGTAACGTTCGAAAGTTCCACGAACTAAACTAAAAAACGCTAATTGTTAATTGTTTTTCATTGCCGTTGTCTCGTTTGATGTCTCTCAGTTAATCAGATCAGACAGGTTAGCTCAGGTTAAGTTAGGTTAGGTTCCATTTATTTTGAAAGTCCATTTCCTTTTATTCATTTATTCACGAATTAGTTTCCAGCTTTAAATCAAAGATAACAAAAAGATTATTTCTTTAATAATATATTATCAAGATATATACTATTTATATATTATTTATATTATTAAAATTCGCTAAAATGCGGCTTTTTTTATGCGAAAGATAAAAAAAATACACTCAATTTTTGTCTACAACCTGCCTGACCTTTAAATCCTTTTCTATCGAGTTACTCAAATTCCTCATTGCAACAACCCCCTTCAGTTTCCCTTTCCAAACAGAAATCGATATTAATTTCCACAAAAATAGCCGTCGCATCGTTCAAGCAATTGCAAAAAAGGAAAAAAAGAAGAGAATCTAAAATCCGTCATATCGGCGGATCTGCTTGTTCCCGGTTAAATGCTCAGAGTCCACACACGCGAGGTACTCGATCCCACGCCCGAATCGAAACGGAATAGATTGTAGGTGGGCGAGCGGCGCACGCAGAGAACACGATGCCCAATTACACGATTGGTTGCGATCGGTTAAGATTTCGTTCGTTTCTCTCGGCGAGCCAGTTCCGAACCGATAAATCGATCATCTCCGCTTCGTCTTCGATCCGTCGACGATCTCGCAGAAATCTTTCTCTCTCTCTCTCAAGTTTTAGTTCTCGCTTTAAAATAGATTACGCTTTTGCGCCGCGATTTCGCGAACCGCGGCCGCCGACTTCCCTCGCAGTATATAAACTGCAACGAACGCTGTAACTGACATAATTACGGTACGAGGGGCGCGTGATGGTAATCCCAATTGCGCGCGGCGTGTGTTTCCCCCGGGAACGAGAATATGCCGCGCGGTGTTGTCTCTCTCGCCAGGGCGATTAAATACGACTGCGAGAGCACGCGGTAGTACATACGAGATACACACTTTGCGTTGTTGCGTTCTTCGACGACGAAGTGCGCTCCTCGTTGGTTAACGGATCGAAGTGAAGTAAGGCGAAGCGAAGCAAAGGGAACGTCTCGCCGCGGGACCGATCGATCTTTAACCTTTCCGAGCTGCGTCGGAGCGCTCGAACACTCGGATCGTGATTCGTTCGTTTTAAATTTATCCTTCGGCGAACGTCGTGGTCGGGCCGCTTCCACGCTGGCCTGCATCGAAAAGGTTACCACGGGGAGGGACAACGCGACATTTCGTCGCCCGTTCGGAGTACGCACCTGCGAGCCGATTTAATTATCCGTTTAATTGAAACCAGTTCGTCGGCTCGTATTCGAACGCGCGACGAGACACGTTGTGTTAAGCCTCCGTTAATTCCACTCATTTTCGGCGCACAATCGGGAAAAGTGTCTGTTGGCTTTGCGTGAGAGCGACACAAAAATCACGACAAAAAGATTTGTAAATACAGGGTGGGCCACACATGATTTTCTTGCAAATGTTGATGACCAGCAGAACATTCGCAAATTTGTGATTTTTAACACTGGCGCAAAAGTACAGGATAATCGCGAGTTTTAGTACAAAAATAATACAATTAAATTTGCGAGTTTTATTCGACTATTATTTCGATGTTTTCATCGTAGACATTAATTTTGGCAAATTTCACTTTGTCACTGTGAGAACGAGAAATCAATCTAAAAAAAAAAAAAGTTGCGTAGCTCTTGTTACTTTAGAAAAAAGAAAACAGGCGGTGAATCGACAGAAAGCCACCAAATTGGTAAATTTAAAAATTTAAAAACGAGGAACGAACGAGACTCGAGGAATTAACCTTTTAGCTACGTGGTAATTCGTAATCCCGATGACGTTATCGCATCGGGATTCGAATAAGCCGCAGTGCATTTTTGTGCAAAACGCTCAACGTGAGACGAGAAAACTAAGTTACAATGGCGTGTCGTTTATAAAGGAAGATTCAGCGGCGTATTGTTGGGAAAGATGACGTAGACGAAAGCCACTATAACGGCGTACTGTAACAGCCAAAAGGTTAAACATGTATTATAAACGTGTTTTTAATACACGTCGTCGTTATTGTACACATTTTTTCACGCGTGTTACAGCGCGTCTTTGTTTTACACGTTTTTCTCGTCCAAAGAGTCGTTATTGTTGATTTATTATTTTTTGGCGCGACGAAGATCTTGCTGACTCGACGAAGCACGCTTTTGTTGTCCTACGCGTAATTTTGCTCGCTGAAAAACCTCCGGCACGCGCCAAATTAAAGTTCGTACGAGAAAATTCAATTAAACGAGAGTTCACGCGGATATTTCGACTGCAGGTCAAAAAAACGTCGCGACAGCGAAATTTCGTACTTTTCCGAATACTGAATATTTAATACGATCGACGACAGCTCTCGTCTTCGTATTTGTCACAAAAAAAAAAAAAAAGCTACTTTTCGACTCTTTTTTTACCTATCGACTTTCACCTAATTTCGCGCTGCAGGCTCGCCTTCGCCAAGGCTACGCAAGCTCTCGCAGTTTACGTGCCGACGGGTCGAGAAAGTAAACGGCCTTAAGCCGGCGCGCGTTCCCGATCGGAGCCGGACTCCTTAAAAGGAACAGGCCAACTAGCTACGCTACTCGAAATCAGACGTATCAATCACAATTTAATTTCTTTCGCAAAGCAATTGCGACGCCGATCGACCGTGAAAGTGCGATTAATCTCCCCTCGGACCGTCGGTTCGCCGCGTGACGAACGTTCAAGCATCCGCGAGAACGAGGGAATCAATCGACTCGCGACGCGACTCGAGATCCAATCAATTTGCCGCCGATTTGCGAACTGGAGATGTTTCGCCCGCCTCTCGAGTGAAACGAACCGGAGACCGCGAAACGTCGTTAGAAAGAAAGAAAGAAAGAAAGAAAGAAAGAAAAGAAGAAGAAAAAAAAAGGGAGAACAGCTCGGGAGAGATCTCGTTACGAGGACGTAAACGAGGATTTTGTCTCCCTCGAGGACGAAATTGCCGGAAGAAAAAAAGAGGAAAAAGAAAAAAAGCGGTAATCACGTCGAAACGCGCGAGTGTTAAGGAACTCGACTCACCGATGGCGCAACAGAGGATCAACAGCAGCGCAGCTACTCGAGACGCTCTCATGATGGATTTCCTTTGTGGAATACTCGCCGATGGAAGTGCACCAAAGCGTTTTCCTCTCGTCACGTCATACCAGGTCGTCTCGTGAACGAACGTCGTGACCTTCCCTCCGTGTGTACCAGCTCTCAACGAACCGCCATTATATCCTCCCGCCGTCGTCGTCGTCGTCGTCGCCGCCGCCGTCGCTGATTAACACTCTTTTCTCACGCCGGGCTCCGCTAGAAACGACGCTGCTCGCTAATAACTTTGTCGTTCGACTTTGAGTTCTCCTCCTTCACTTTTCCAAACACCACCACGTTAAACACGCGTATCTTGCGCGTACAAGCGAGCAAACTCCACTCAGTTGAGTCGTCGCGTGTGTCTTCTTGACGAACCGCGAAGCGCGAAGTCGTCCGCCTGTTCTTTGTTTCGCCTGCACCTCGACGCCGCGCCACGCGGAAATTCCCTCTGCAATTCCGGTAATTAATAGGCAGGCCGGTTCGATAATCGCTTTTCCAAGCCAGCGCTTCCTTCCCAAGTTCCCTGGAAGGATCTTCCCCCCTGGCCGTTTCGCCGGTTGGAAACTTGGTTATCGCGGCGGTGGAAACTGCTGGCTCCGTTCGAGGAGCTGCCACCCGTTATCTCTCGAGTTTACTCGCCGGTTCGTTTAATTAAATCATTCCCAGCGAGGCTTTTTTTTTCCCTCGGAGCTGGGACTGGGACTCGTTTCACGTGCTCGCGACGCGAGGATGACGCTCGACGGCTTCCGGTCGATCGACCGGAACTTTGCGAACGCTAGCCGCCGCGAGGTTAGCATTAATTGAAAAAACTCGACGGACGATAACTAACTCACTCTCTCGTGACTCGCACTTTTCCGACCTTTCTGACCTTCCCTCCTCCTCCTCCGGGAAAGCGCCGTCTCTTCCGTCACCCCTCCTCTTGGCCTCTTGCTCTCCCCTTCTCTCTAACATCCAACCGGTGTTATTGCCTAAGTTGGACAGAGTTCGAGCACCATTTGGTAAATAGATTTATATATATATATATATATAATAGTATTTGCGTGTAAAATTACGAGCCGGGCGTAATTTCGAGTATTGCCGGTGCCATTTTCTTTTAAAAAAAAAGCGTACGAGATTCGAATCGCGACTGCGCTTTCTTTCGATCGCGTTGTCACGCTCGTTGATAAATAGAATCCGTCGGCAGCTGGTAAGACAGGTCAGTCGAGCGTGATTAATTACAGTTCGTTTGTCAGAGAGATACGTTTATTTATCATTAGCGGGTAATTGACTCTTTGTCGGCGGATAATTTATTACTCACTACTGGAGGATAATTCATTCGATCGTGGATATCGTTCGATATGGCTGTGTTTCGTGTCCCTCTCGCTGACTAGTTACTAATGTCACTGTCACTTTATTACCGTCATCGCTCGTCATCGGGTCGGTCGCGGATCTTTTTTATGCACTTTGCAATTTTTTGCAGAACTATAGTCAAACAGGCTTTTAATGGAATAATAGACATTTCATACGTTTTACATTGCGTATACATTTTTTTTTTTTCGCTTATTTTTAGAAACATGATTGAATAGAAAGAGAACCTGAACAGAACTTAACAGATTAGCATATCATAATGAACAGTCTTTACACGTTGCAAATATTTACTGAATACTCGTCATCTATAAGAACCTCGAAGACTTTCAGAACTGACAAATTAATCAAGAGACTTCTTTTCATTCCAATCCTAACTTTCTGTCATTTTACGCGATTTGTTCAAAGTCTAGTTGGTAAATAAATAAATAATTTTCTTCTTTAGCGCTGAAACTTTGTTGAAATTTCGTGTTTGCAAAATTTCCAAATATTATCAAATAAGTAAATTTATTTTCTTTTCAATAATAATATAGAAATTTTTCTTTCATCTCTTTCAGCTTCAGCGACATTCTCCCTGTCCCCTTCCAAAGTGATTTATTACTCTTTCCGGAGTCATTCTTGCAAGACTGACGTCTCGAAGAAACAAAAATATTGAAAGATGAAAGACCCGCTTTTAAAATAATTCAAGAAATTTTCAAACTTTTTGCGATTATGCACGGTTGTGATTTTCTACGATTTTTACGATTACTATTTATTACTTTAATCGCTCGTTGTTAATTAAACAACGTCAAGAATCCCCTAGTTCTTTTGCATCTTCGATGTGATTATTGCAGTAATCACGCCAGCGACGAATTGTAGTTGTAGGCAATTTAAATGACAGAATACTTCTCGCGCCTGATGCCACTTGTAACAACCACTCCACAATCTCGTAATTTGCGCAACGAGCGTACCACCTGCACAATATGGAAAACTTCGAATCGCTTCGAAACAAACAGTAAGATTCGAATATCCGTCGTTACTCCCAAGATAGTCCTACACTCATCCCTCGCTACGTTCTTTTGTATTTTAATCTTACGCTTTGGTTCAACGAGCGAGAAAAGGATTCAGAGACGGGATCGCGAGGAACGTTCGACGTGATTTTTAGAGACATTGATTGCATTTATCATCGAGAACTTTTAGTTGGGCATTTCTCTCTCACTAAATTAACAATTTATACAAAAATCGAATTCGATTTTCTATCCAGCGTTTGTAATATAACAAACAAGATCGTTAAAGACTTTGATCTCGATCTCTCTTTACGGATTAATTGAAATCTCAGATTAAACACAAAATATTGTTTCTCTTTACATTTACAATTTCACTGTTGCATTTGTTATTTTACTTGTGGATAATACTCATTTCGTCTTACGGATAAACGATCGAAAGAAGCAGAGTTAAGCGCAAACGCGTCGTTCCCGAAGAAGATTTATCTCTTAGTGGCGTCAAGCCGATCATATCCAGTCGATAAATTAGTTATCTTAATTGCAATCCGATCGAAACCCGAACCAAACAAAGACTATAAGCGATATCGTTTCGATGCTAGGTCACGTTTCATCCTTCCCTGCCCCTCTGCTTGCCCCAACTCCACCATCATTCGTCACAAATAAATGGATGTTATCAAACTGCTCGCAGCTTTACGATCCGGTAGCCTACTCGTAAAAAAAAAAAAGATTCGTCGTTGTGAGCTCTCCAAAAATTGTATAGATACATCTATATGTAACCTCCCTCTCTCGTAAAAAAAAGAAAATGCGTCGTGGGTCAGACTGTGACCTGAGAATGAGGGGAAAACCGTCGGTGTCACCAGGGGAGAAAGTGAAAATGGGGGGCCCAGAGCAAAAGCGGCGAACTTTTTCCCCTTACTCATCGTCAGTCTGTCGGTTCCTCCCACCACGAAGATTAATTCCCACCAGACCAGAACGTTTTTGAGAAATTTTTCAAACATCGTCTTTAAATTAGTTTCCAAAAGGTCGTTTCAGAAGCGACCTATTTGTAAATCAAGAATTAAATTATCCATTATATTACCAAGTATTATTAAATTACGTTGTTAAATATTTCATATAAAAATTAAATCAATGTATCTTCAATTGAACGATTTATTTGTTATTTCTCGGAAAAGATTATTTACTATTTGCTAGAATCTTCATTTGTCATTTGATTTGATAGAAATTTGTGTACTTCCTCTTTTTTCATTTGACCATCTCTGTCAAATATAACAAACATCACTTTCTCGAGTAATCAGTTCTTCGATTTATTATTTTCTCAATGTTATTCGCATCCTAGCTTCCTAAATTTCTTTTAATTGATCAAATCAGCTACGTATTATACATTTCGTTGATTGAAATCCATTATTCGCTGAATAGCCGAAGAAATTTATTTACAAATCATTGTTCGAAATAACTTTCGCCCAGGTCTGATTTCTACTGCATTCTTTCACTTGGCTAACACAAAGAGCAAAAGCGGGGAGATCGATGCAGTGGGAGGGATCGCCTCACCGACCAAAAAAGTGGGGGCCACGTGCGCCAGTTCGCCCCAGAGGCGTTGGCGCGGCTTTCAAGGATCTCTGAGCTCCCCCGTGCGTCGGTGGTAGATCACCGATGAAGGTTCTAGCCTTTAGCGGTTTGGAAATCTAAAGTTTAGAAATCCGGCGCTCCTCGGAGAGACGGAGACTTCCTCCGTGTTGAAAAGAGAAAAGAAATGTACGCGTTGTTCTTGGCGATGAAGATAGCGAGTACGTGTATCGACGATATTGATTCGACCCTGAACTACACCGACGAAAAGGATAGATTGGGTAGAGGCTTCGATCTTCCCAAGACACGCCCTGGTTTCTTTTCAAAAAAAAAAATTGCAACAGTTATAGCGAATTTATCTCCATCTCATTCGCAAGTGAAACGTGCGAAACGATACCTGTTGACTGGCAAACATCGCGATCGTTCCCACGGTGTTGAACTCAAGTGAACGTTCAAACGTCGGACATCGTGGTCGTATCGGTCGTTATTTAAAATTATCCGAGACCGGAGCATCTCATCCGAGGCGCGCGTTTACACTCGTGAAAAGGAAACGTCCAAACACACAAACCAAAGTTACCGACTCGATTTCCTCTGCGAAACTCAGCTCGCGAGCGGCCGCAACTTTTGAGTCTTGCGGAAGAACGACGCGAATTCGTTCCTCGGTTGTACTTTCGAGCAACAGCACCGACGACGTAGTTCAAGACGACGAAAGTTAGTCGGGTAGAAAGCTGGTGGAACGGAATAGAAATAGTTGACACGCGGGATAGAAAATCTCAGCTTCGGGAGAGTCGTGATTTTTCGAAATGCATTGAGATATATTCTTCTCGATGATGCTGGTGATCATCCTACGTGAAATTTAGTGGTAGATGTATTGGAAGAGGAGATGAGTTTAAAATATGGATTCATGAATGCGCAAGTTATGGGAATCCTTATTGTATGATGCGAGATTCATGCAAAGCTGATACCTTGCAGTAATACTCGCTGTAGCCGTACTGCTTTGAAAAGCGATTTTTTACGAGCGAAATTGAGAACATCTGATCGATCGCTTTTCGATAAAAGCTGCAATTTTGGTTCGCGCTGGTTTAATTTGTTATTATATTATTCATAAGAACGCAGTTACGAGTATTTGTAACTCGATTTTCTACCAATTTCTGATTAATTTCAGTACTGGATTCGACACAATCGGAAAAATAGAATCGCGTTAGAATATTCTTTTACGCGTCTTTTACGTATCGTAGAAAGCATTGTGCTCTGTATACCAGTCTCTGCAACTTTTAATTTACAACTACATTAGAAAGGCACAGATGATTGATACTCGCTTTCGCAACGTTCATTCGTTTCAAGAAAATGATATTGGACGAGCGATACGTAATATCGCCATTCTTTTATTTGTCACTCACGATGTTGCCATTTTTGCTTTTCAATTCGCGGAATTGCTCGACGAGGCTTCTGAACGAGGCTCACGTAAAGTTCGATGCGAAAATAAAAACGAATACGCGTTGATATGGATCTGAAGATATGATATAAAAATATTATAGAGATGTATAGGATATCCCATTTTTAATCGATCCACTCGAATATCCGCCAAACTATATACCGATGCACAAAAATACCTCGAATAAAATTTGCTCCGTTTCGAAGAGGATATTTTACGACGACCGCTAAATTTGTCTGGGTGAAGATGTTTCCGAGATTTCAAGGTCGCCTCCACTTTTTTAAAAATGGAATCGTACATTTCAGTTTATTTGGTTTATTAATCGAACGGCTCGAGATTTTTTCTGTGAAAAAAATAGGTACTAACCTATATTCGCCAGATATTTTTATTTTGTAAAATAATCTATCGTACGAAAGAAGACGAGGAAATTCCCTGGAAATTTTATTCGAAATAATTTCAAAGCATACAAATTTTATCGAAAACAATTTGAAAAACAAATTTCATTCAAAGTAATTCCTTTTTCGTGTCGTCGGTAGTTTGGCGGATAGTCAAGTGGATCGATTTAAATGGAACACCCCGTGCAGAATAACACGCGGAATGTCAGCGCTGCTCGACTTCAAAAATTATCGATCGCAGGACGATAAAACTTGTTCCTACCGGATCCAGCGATTAATCAAGAAAGTTTAAAGATCGGTATCACTTGAATTATTTAATAAATTCCATGTTTAATAGAATTAAGGAATCGCACAAAGTGAAAGAATCAAGCGCTGTTATTTCTCGAATATGGCACTAGGAATCGCGGAGAACATGATTGAAAATTTAGTAAATATCTAAAATTTAACGAATAAAAGATTTAAGCGCTAAAAATGAGACTAAAAATTAATTAATTTTCGTTAATAACACATCGCTCGATAAGTCTCCGGTCCGACACATATATGGCAACACTGTTGACAGTCCCATGTGATTTCTGGATAGCAGCATCCTTCAAACGATACACGTCAAAATTTCACGACATTCTGATAATTACAGTTTACAGGTAACAGTGGTTTTAGTAACCCCAGTTTTGTAATTTTCAAAACAATGGATAAAAAAAAATTTCGTGCGTTGATTGAACATTGTTTTTTGATGGGGAAAAATACCGTTGAAGCCAAACAGTGGCTTGATAAGCGTTACGGAGACTCTGCGCCAGGGAAATCGACTATTATCGACTGGTATGTCGAATTTAAACGCGGTCGTACAAACACCGATGATGCTGAACGCTCTGATCGCCCAAAATCGGCAGTTGTTTCGGAAAACATAAAAAAAGTCCACAAAACAGTTTTGAAAGACCGTAAAGTGAAGTTGCGTGAGATGGCTGACACCTTAAAGATATCAAAAGGTAGTGCGTTTACGATTTTACACGAAAATTTGAGCATTGCTTTCGAAGTGGGTGCCGCGTCGACGATTCAGAGCGCGTTGTTTGGAGCTGTTTGAAGCTGTTTGGAGCGAGATAAAAAGGATTTCTTGCGTCGGTATGTGACAATGGATGAAACATGGATCAACTGCTACACACCTGAATCAAAAAGATCGTCAGCTGAGTGGACAGCAGCCGGTGAAGGTCGTTCAAAGCGACCAAAAGCTCAAAAGTCAGCTGGCAAAGTTATGGCATCCGTATTTTGGGACGCGCATGGTATTTTGTTCATCGACTATCTTGAGAAAGATAAAACTATCGATAGCGAATATTGCATGGCATTGTTAAAAATCCTTCCTGCGATGAACGACAATTTAATAATAAAACGGACACGGCACTTGCCAAGAACGTAAATCACAGGAGAAATACACCTTGATATTTAACACATTCAGCAGAAAATTATTACCAGCCGTCGATATAACTCAACGAAGCTTGTTCGAGAGTTCAATCGGTCGCCAGTGCCATTCGAAGGAACGTCCCCGTTTCTATGCATGAGAAAAATGGTTCCGTTCGTGTTCACGGAATTAGCAGGTGTGTGTTAATACTAAACCTACCGATATTTCACGTATACCTATTTCTATCGTGACTGGTCATTTTGTGTCATCACTTAAAGGAAAGTAACATTTTTTACTTGAACGTAGAGAATAGTCAACTCTACATTTATTCGAGATATTCTTCTCTTTATTGTCCGTTTAGAGGACTCTCCAGAAAGAGGGCTCTAATTGGTCAGATGTGTCAAACCGGTCGCCATCTGTCTCCATCTTATTTTCAGTTTCAGAAAGTTTTCTGTTCATCACCGTCATCCAAACACTCCTCTACGTTAATTATTTTTTCTAACAATCTCATATTTTTGGAATGCCTCTCAGGATAAATATTCGCCACGGAATAACACGCTAAATATGAAATACAGTGTAGCATCGCGAATTTGCTTTCTCCTTCTTCAAATTTGCACTTGTAACTTGAAACGTACAAAGGGAACACTTTAGAACTTTTGTTACATAATGCGATGCCCTCTCCTGGAGTTACAAAACTGCACTGTGTCGCTTAAATTTACGACCTGCATATACCCTTGCAATGAAACGTTGTTACCAATCATTCACGTTCGTAACCCGACAGCACCTCTGTTCGGATAGCCTATTTCCCGAATCGATCGTATAGTTTTAGAAGAGCAAATGTCATGAATTTTCCACTTGACCGGTCAAATTGAATGGAAAATTCATTGTATACATATTTTAGGAAAAATCATGAAGATAATAATCATAGCGATGTATAGGGTGGTCACTGAAAGATATAAAACAAGAACAACTTTCACAAACACGTGCTTTTTTTTCATTTTTTATTATTTCATTTGGAAATATAATTAGTAGATTTTTTACAGTACTATATGTGAGAAACATAAAAAAAAAAAAAAAATAGAAAAGATTTTCAAACACTTCTCAGTTTCTCAATGACCACCCTGTATATAGAAAATTGTACGCAAAGATTTGATCGGTACGGTAGGTAGATTTAGTGTTATTTCGACGAAAGATTTCGCGCAAAGCGGAGCAAAGTGAAGTATGTAGTGGAATAGGCAATAGGATAGGCACGTTTCGTTCATGTTGCAGGTCGATACGGCAGCGATCTGCACGAACACCTGTAAGCGCGCGAAAGCGCACGTTCGTTAATCAAGTGGAAACGTCCCTCCAAAATGCAATGCGAATTAATCGCGTTTAATTCTCGTCGTGTTTCACCGCGTTTTCGTGGAAGAAAATCGATCGCGATGTTTTGTTCAAAGTTCAACGAGAGAGAAAAATCGCACAACGAGTTTTAAGGGGAAACTTTAATTTGGAAGATTATAATGGATTTAGTCGGTGTTTCTACGAAACCGTTCGACTCTTTACAATTCTTTTACACCGCTAAGCACAGCCGTCGTTTTTCAATTTGCTAGACGATGCTAAAATAAACACAGGATTGTCCGAGTTGAGCCCTCGCGCTTAAAAATGAGATCAAATGTGGATTGTCGCGCGAGCTTTCGCCGCGAAGTTGTCAATTTCAATTATCGACAATTTTCCATCGATTATCGGTTCTGCTCCTCGCTGCACGTACTCGGTGCTACAATAGGTAAGTTCAGTTCGATGTCTAAGACCAGGTTTTACACGCCACGTTTTCTTCAGTCTGGAATGTTTTACGAGAGTTTTACACGTTGCCTGTAATCGAATTTGAACGACGTATTGATGCGCAATAAGATCTCGTTTAACGCTACCTCGATTAACACTGATTCGACGCAACGCCGTTTTTTCTCCAAATTCTGAAAAAGCTCTAGTGAATACTCCATGAATCGATATATATAATATATGTATTATATTATATTACATTGTTTATACATGTGTATATATTTATATAACATATTGTGTATATTGATACATACAGGGTGAGCCAATTTTGAAGTTTTCTTTAATCATCAAAACATCAAAATATAAGAAAAAAAACTAATTTTGTTAATTTTAAATTAAATTTATCAATAAAGAAATCAATATCAATTAAAATGAAAATGTAAACATAATAAAAAAAAAAAAAAATTACGGATTTATTTATTAGGAAATGTTTTTGGACCACCCTCTATATAATATATATTGTGATTTTCGCAACTGTAACAGGTTATAACTCGAGAAACGTGATTCTCTTCCCGTTGATCGATTAAATTAAATTAAATAAATTAAATACAACTCTGGTCCCAATGAAGAAACACACGAGACATCGTTAACGTGCAAATAATGCGCGAGAATTTCGTCGTTTGCGAATTTATCAATGAAAGGCAAGATAGAAGTTTTACTTGGTATTATTTTTGTTACTTTGTACTTCCCGAAAATACTCGTGAAACTACCTCGCTCGGAAGCGCCATAGAAAATACTTGCGAAAGGTTCGAATCCAGCGACCAAGAGATTCGAACCTCCTTGCGAGGCTCTCACTGTACGCCGTTTGGAATCGTGACGTAATACAAAAGAGACGGAGCCGAATGCGTTTAACGTGGTATCGTTAAAGACGGAACTTCGGGATACGACTACGGAGAGTACGACTTGGAAATTCGTGGAATTTCAACGATTCCGAGGGAATTCGAACGATTTACGCGAAGATCGGAGAGCTCCCGGGGCTTCGAACGTGATCGTCCGGCAGGGGAGAGCCACCAACTAACTGCACGACGCCACACGACGATAGTCACACTCTGACTTTTAGACTTTTAGACGATGAAAATTTCAAAAGAGAAATCTATGTTGCGTAATTTAGTATCTTCTTCTGATCAGTCTGATATTCAAAATTGAATAAATGATATATATGCATATATATATATATATCCTTTACACATATGCACATGTATACATTTCATCATCGTGTGTATATTTAATATGTAATATATTTAATACATATTTTCATTTATATATTTAACGTATTAATTATAATAAAATTTAATCAGTCGCCGATCTTTCAACTCGATTAATATCCTTTAATCAACGGCCGACGATTCATTCTCTTAAATCAAAATCACTTAATTTTATTTATTAATTGTAACAGACCAATCATTTCACTCATTAATCACAAATCGCTTCTAATTTCGTTAATCGTAAAATCATTGATCAACCGAAAATTGACGGGCCAGACTTTGCACTCGCAGTCTCATTTGTTCACGCGCGACGACATCGTGATTCGATCGAGGTTCGTCACGACGACGACGAGAGACAAGAAGAGAAAAAGGAAAAGGATTTATCGAGGATTTAGCCGCGTTGTGACCGACGCACCACGGTAATATGGCCAACCTCTTCTTATACGACCAGTTCGCTGACATCACCACCCGTATTACATTAGCCTACGTAAACATTTACCGCGCGCCACGCACGTACACACGTTTGCGAGCGCGAGCGTAACCGAGCCCCGTTTGGTTTTCGTTGGCAAGGAGGATCGAGGTGTATCGATGCGTTCGAATCGACGACCGTTCCTCCCGTGTTCGCTGAAATAAACGCTCGTGAAACACTCGTGTCTCTCGAGCACGTTGACGCGGGTGGACATTTTGTGACTAGGAGCGATAAGTCCCGCTACTTTTCAAAGATTCCCCCAAAAATTGCTGTATATATACTTGTGTAAAAACGTGAAAAAACAAAAATTTTAAAAAGCAGTCAGCATTTAACCTCGAAATTTGTGTCTTCACTCTGTTCGATCTAGGCCGATATGTTATTAATTAACACACACACGTGTGGACCATTATATCAATTCACGTCCCATAAGAAAGCTACTTCCATTCGTGAAATTACAAAAATAAATGTGCAAAATTTTTGCTAAATTTGCTAACCAGAAAGTAAACCCCAATTGTCGCGAATTAAAATAAATTAAATTTCTTTGTTACAACTGATTATTAAAAATTCGTCTCCGAAATTATAGTTTACGAAACTATTTATTGGCTGGCTAACTGGCGGCCCTTGGACCCTTGGCCCCCCTACTTTCCTCATCGCTAGCGCTACCCCCTCCACTGCATCGATCTCTCCACTACGTTGAAATTTCCTCGCCGTGCACGAGCCCTACTCTCTCTCAGTCTGTCGATTACGCAAAGCCCTACTAAGCAAATGGAAAGATCGATGAAGTGGCGGAGGAAATAGCTAACGATCAGAAAAGTAGGGGAAAGGACTCGCAGGCCGCTAGTTGGCCAGCTCTGATTTATTTGAACGAGACGAGACTTCTACTCCAGAACTTATTAAGCAGACGTGAAAATATTGCAACACTTATGCTTGCTGCAATATTCAACTATTTCTTCCCGTGGATCCTTTCTGCCACGCTTGAAACATCCTTTCCTATTCGTACTATAGTTCTACTTGTCAAAATATCTTTGAACGACAATTTCTGATCATTTTTTTTCTGACCAGTCGACTACTTTTTTAACGATTAATCACTTTATAACCAAGAGACTCCTACCAAACGGAGCGCGTCGAAATTATCGCGAATAAATTCAACGAGAGGTCTGCCGTGAAAGGGCAAGGAAAATTCACGGCAACGAGATTTGTCGACGAGAGAGAGAGAGAAGAAAGGAAACAGGACCTCGAGCGTGTGCAGCGTCGGTTCCCAGGGGAACATCTTAGCAACGCTCTCTCGGTGGCGCACTAAGCGGAATGGGTGTCTAAGCACGTTCGCTAAACAGCCAGATACGTTCGCCAGATAGAAGATACTTATGGCACTTGGGGGTATGAACTCGTGACCGTGCAGGAGTCCCTGCAGGATGTAGTCGGCCCTCGACACATTCACCTCGGTGTTCACCTCCCGGGCTGGTGGATACGTGCATTCGTACCGATATAACTGGCTGGAGATGGCATCGAGAATGCCTCGAGAAGTAGGTTCGAATCTCTCGTTCGTTGGATCCTTCGGACATCCTACAAGCGCCATTCCGCAAGAGCGTTTACAAGCTTGCCCGAAATTTTATTTCGATATCTCGATATGCTGCTCTACGAAGTTAAAGGGTCATTGCAGAAAAATCGAATGGTAAAATAACAGCCGGAAGACGTCGATCTTTGAACTCCTGTAACATTCTGGCCTGGGCTCATTCTCAGAGCTTGTTGAAGCCTCTGCTTTCAATATTTTGCTTGCGACATCTTTTCGAAATTTTTAGAGAGATTAAAACATTTAGCGATCAAGTCCTTCCACTGCAGTCTTCAAGGCTGAACTCTTCCTCTTTAAAGAACCCTCTAAAATTTGAGATATAACGTTCTTTGTGAAAAGTGTGCTACATCGCCAGCTTTGCAATAATTTTTCTACATTTTGAAAATATCCTGGAATATGAGATTCTACCTCAGGCGTGTATGTCGACAATTTTTGTGAACATTTAATTTCGTGTAGCGCGTCTGTTAGTGAAATTTATCTATTTAACCAATACAACGTTCGAATATTAATATATTCGAAAAATAATATGGTTCTGATAAAGGGCGTTTCACTGCACAGTCACTCTCGAAATTAAATATCGCGAGAAATTGTAAACCGTTCTAATTTGATGAAAAAAGAAGAAAAAATCGTAAAATCCAATTGGCCTCATTTTTCCGGTCCGTTCGATCGGAAAAGTATATCGTTCGATTCCGTTTCTCTTAAATTTTTAACCGCCTGTCCATGTACAGATAGAGCAGATAAAGTGTTACAATTTCATCCGAGGCCAGTGCAGGTATCAATTTGAAACTTTCAGGTATTAAATGATGCAGAGAGGCTAAGATTTTTAAAGAAGGAAAAGTTCAATTTTAGAAGATAAGAGGGGATAAGATTCTAGAGGATGCGAGGGTGAGGTTTCTTTAAAGATGGAAGGGGTGTCATCCCTAAATTTTTTCAAATGACACGATATACTAATTTTTTTATTATTTCTCGTAGTATTTGGATAGCTGTTGTAACAACAAATACGGCGCAAATTTATCTGTAAACGATCGAAGAAAAAAAAAAATATATATATATATATATTCCATGTACGTGATGCAACGTTCAAAATCAAAATATATACAGTGAAGAGCATAAACTGTACCAGTGACAATGAAAAATTGTCGATCATTTTACGACATCATTTTAAAAAGAAAAAAAAGATCAAACAACGATCTATAAATATATATATATATATAAATATATTCACAATGCATTTCTTGGCACTATGATACATTAGTGTACAAACTTTAGAAGAAAAACGCGTCAAATTGACTGAAGGGTTAATATCGGAGCACATGAATAAGGGCACACACACCAATACGGACGACGTGTGTGTGTCTCGCAGCGAATCGAAAACATGTGTGACGCGCGCGCGCGCGCGCTCGTAAGCCTGTTCGATGGACCACTCTCCCTTGAAAGCTGGAAAAACTTTGGACTTCCTCCAAGAACGTGGAAAGCCGCGAAAGTGCAAAGTTTCGAACGCGCGGAGCGGACAGAATCAAGCGCGAGGAGAGATCTGGAGATTTTGTAAATTTACGGAGAAAAGGGAGCACCCACACACACACACACACAGAGAGGGAATATCTCGAGTCCGTGTTTTCTCGTTAAGAGAGCGTTGCGATTGTCTACTGCCAGCTACGAATATCGATGCAACTTTGACAAACGTCGGAGAATCATTCTCTTCTCTCTCCTTCTCTGTTATAAACGCGATTCATTGAATTCCCTCCGATATCTCGCCAGGCGTACCGTCGCCTATTACCGACGACGTCACCTCCGTCGAGGCGTGTCCGATGCCGATTTGAAATTTACATAACCATATTTATGCTCCGTGCGGACTCCCACGATTCGGAGAGGTCGTTGCACAATTAAACGAGCGTTTATCGAACGTTCGACGCGGCTGTTTGAATTTGGACAGTCGACCGAAATCGAGGAGCGAAAGAAATGGTTGATTATTCTCGTCTGCCAGATGTCTCGTATGTTGATGGAAATTTAGGGTGATTCGTTTCACCTAAATGTCCTTTCCAATTGTGACGATGCACCAAGTATTGTTTCTTTGACACGAACGGTATCGAAATGGTGCCAATAACTGGTAAAAATATTTTTTTTCCAAGGAGTTTTTTATGGTCACTGATATTTTCTTTCACGTAATTATATACATATAAGCTGATAAAAAACTGCACGACTTGCCATAAAATTTTATCGATACAAACATTTGAATCGATACAAAACAAATTACACCTCGCGAATCACGTGACCCAAATCAACCAATCGCTAATTTTCGTTGCATCAGCGTTGCACCCGAAGAGCTGAAATCACTTTCAGTGATGAAAAGAAAGTACGTGTTCGGATACGCGAAGAACACGATCTTGAAAATTTAAGTTTTCGTATAAATTTATCTCTGTCGTGATCAGTCTTGGATAAAAGAAAAATGTTCTATATCGACCTTTCGATATACCATTCGCGTTAGGCAAAAAATATTTTTCGTATCTTTACAGTTCGAAGAGATATTTAAATGGACCACCCTGTACAATGTACAGAGATACAAATTTTCATGCATTTATGAAAGATTGGAAGGAACAGAGGTGTACAGTGTGCACGTAATAACGAAAAAAGCGAAAATGCAGAGGATGTTACCCAAGTTTAGTGCTCGAGAACCAATCATCTGGTCTCCGTGTTTATTCGTTTCCTTTTTATTCATTTGCTCCTTAGTGCAAGGAGTCTGCTCCCTCGCAATGCAATGCAAGATGTATGTGTGTACGTATTGTGCAAGTTTATACAAGAAACAATGAAATTCGAGTAAGTCAGGTAATTGCAAGTTGAAAGGATTTGGGGAGCATTGTTCGGAAACTATAATTCGGAGTTCAACAGAAATTGAGATCGAGCACGCCTTGATATTCGTCAGTGATAATGAACAATCTGGAAACAGGATCGAATTCTACCTTGACAGTGGCATCTCAAATCTAAAGTGCTGGAAATTTGAATAATTTATGCAAGCACAATGTTCAATATTCAAGAAACAAATGATTTATCTTCATAAATCATTAATTTGTCGCACAAGGATGGTACAAACAATAGTAAAGCTCAAAAAACAACGTTACTTTCTCGTACTTTTTGATATACGAAATTAATCAGTGTGCCTTCTGAACTATTGGTGTCTTATTTGCACATGTGCCATTTTTGGCCAATGCTCGAGAAACGAATGATTCACTTCTATTCAAATTAATTCATCGCAGAAGCAAATAAATAAAGAGCGTAAATAATAGTCAAGCTCAAAAAACATCACTCATGAGTGGAATTGACCAGTGTGGCTTCTGAACTAGTACGTGTGTATATATGTGCCATTTTTGACCAATGCTCGAGAAACAAATTTCTATAAATTAATTTATCAGAAAGATAGCATAATCAAGCTCAAAAAATTACAGGAAAGCCATTAAGCGTGACATCCGAACTCTTATTTGTACATTTATCACTTTTGGCCAGTACTCAAGAAACAAAAGATAAATTAATTTGTCATAGGAGGATGACATAAATAACAGCCCAAAAAAGCTCAAAAAGCATCACTTTTTCGTATATTATTAAATATGTTAATAATGGGGAATTAATCAGTGTGGCTTCTAAACTATTCTGCTCTGCTGCTTTGTTCGCACATGTGCCATTTTTGACGCTCGAGAAACAACTGATTCATCTCCACAAATCAAGACGACGCGAATAAGGCTCGAAAGAAGCAACTTTCCCAATTTTCACAATTTTCCAACATTTCCAATCTTTCTGTAGCAACAAAGTCGATCGATCCGGCTTCCAAACTTCGTTACAATATTTATTATCTTATTTACACACGTGTCACTTCCGGCCAATAGAGAGCGTTTATCTTTACGACTGTGCGCGCTGCATCTGTCAGAGACAACCAATTAAACCCCGCGATGCTTTCTTCGTGCGCTAGCCAGTGGCACGCGACGCGCAACGCCGATAAATCGGTGGCTATCGTTAATTCCGATTAACGATACGCGTTATCGCGAGCTACGGTTTCGTTTTGGCCGATCCGAGAACGATAGGCGAGTTAAACCGATCGTCTGCCAGTTCCGCGAGCACGTTCGCTCGCTTTCCCCCGAACTCCGCACGAGCCACACGAGGAATGCGCTCCGTATCGCGTCGCGTCGCGTCGCGTCGCGTCCTATCGTATATATACACGGTGTCTACTTTACTTCCGTTCTATTTCACTTCTTGCTATCGTTGTTGGGAAACGATATCTCTGAGATGAAAGGGATTTTCGCCAAGTTTGTTAGATGAAGGCGTTTCTGAGGTCTCAAGGTCATCACTTCTTTCTTAATGGAATTATATATATATTTAATGCTGGCCGACACTTTCTGTCTAAAAAAAAAAAAAAAAAAAAAAAGTACTAATTTTTATACGTTACAAAGAATATTGGAGAATATTTTAACTCTAATTTTAGAAAGATTAGGTCAGTACGAGTCCTCGAGGACTCGTTGAATTTTTAAAAAACTCCGTCAAAAGGAACTTTTATTACTTTATTATTCTTGGGTGTAACGCAACGTATGAGTATCAACTCCTTAATTTTATGAAACTATGTCAGAAAAAGAAAGAAAAAAGATAGCTTCTTAGCGTTCTTACCGTAACCACTGCTGTTTTCTTTTATCGTTCATAAATTTGTATTCGTATGTTGTGTCGATGCAAATTTTTATTTAAACTGTGTAATATTACAAAGGTGGTGTCGTCAAAGGATCGAGATACGTAACATCTGTGATATCGCGATAAATTAAACTACTCGGCTCTTCGTACTTAGAATAGAGAAAGATAACGAAGTATAAAAATACGAGGAAATTCATCACTGATCGATTGCCGGCGGGTTATTTTATCTTATCTGGTATACGAAAACCAACGACAACGGCGACTTATGAGATGATTCAATACATAGATTTCCTCATATCAGTACGTACATTTATTCAATACAAACAGCGGTTTCCTTATCTAAAGTATTTTAAAGCATGCCTGTCGTTGTATAGTACGACTCAGATATGCAGGAATTAACTATATACAGCGAAATTTAGGGATGACGAATCGATATTTGTCATTGGAAGATAGATGTATATATACTTCTTCAGCACAGGAGACAAATTATTTATTAGCTATATACGTTGGCATGTGTTAACTAGAATATTACACGAATACCAAGCCAATATTATCATAATCCTCTAAAATTACATACTTAAAATTACAGACTTAAAGTCATTCTGCTAACAACAAGAGTTTTCAGTCGCCCGATACTATAATCATTATAATATTAGCTTATTCTCTTTGCCAATATCTGTTCACTGTACATATTAACACTAGAATAACTAACATTCGTCAAAATTAACATTCATTTCCGTTTAAACAAAGACACGATTGTCTCAACCATCATCGTTTAAATTATCATTATCATTGAAATTTGCACGCAGAATGTTTCGAGCAAAGGCCGATTGTTCAAGCGTCAAGAATAAATTTTATGAAATTTAAACGAAACTAAATTCGTTTCTCGAATGATATTAGAGTTGTGCAAGTGCACCTATACAGGGTGTCCCTATACAGGTACCCCACGCCCCCTCGCGAATCACGTGACCCGAATCGACCAATCGCTAATTCTCGTTGCATCAGCGTTGCACCTGAAGAGGCCCGGAGGCTAAAATCACTTTCAGTGATAAAATCGCGGTCGTAAACTGCTCTCGCGATAAAAAAAAATCCCGCGGAATGCCCGTGTTACGCGACAGCGCGGATTATTTCAATCGGCCATCGCGACAAATGGAATACGCGGCTTGTCGCGACTGAATTATCGATTCCGGGCGATCGTCGTTCGCCGTGCACGAGCCTCCGCGCGAATAGTCGGTTTTCCCTCCCCGGGTGCAAAGTGCCGTTACCGGAGCTCCGACCGCACCTATACACACACACACACACACACACACACACTGTCCACCACACGGCGTGTTCCCGGGCGTTTTCGAGCCTGACGAACCCGCATCTCCGAGCCTCTCCGCCTCGAACGATGGAGACAGATCGTTGCAGAACCAACAACGGAACACGCCGGGGCAAACGCCTACGCGACGAAAGGCCTCGCGCGGAACGTGTCTGCCGTTGACGGTTCGTCGATTACGTTTTCCACCGAGGTGTGGTACGCGTAGTCAGTGGTGCGGCTCGTAGCCAGTTTTCGCGCGATTTGAAAAAACGTTCCAACGTTCTTTGGCCCGCGCGACCCACGCGACACCGCGCGACCGTCGCCCACCGAGTCCCACCGAACCGCCTGTTATTATCGTTAGTATTATTTCCCTGGTTTTCCAAATCGAGGAACGCTCGCTGTGGAAACGAACAAAGTCAATGAATTTGATTCGTTGGTACATATTTAGAAACCTACTTCCAAATCTAGCCAACAACTCGGCTGATGACTATAACGAACGTACGTGTATGCATTGTGCGATGCGATTGTACAATAGGATAATATCTGAACAGACGCCTAGAGTGAAAGCTATGATAATGACGCAAGAAGAACAAAAGTTCTCGAGATCAACAGTTCTGAATCAATTGACACTCGACAATTCGGAATAATTCGCATAAGCTAGACTCCTTATTGCTTCTAAGTTGAAGAAATGGCGGAGGATATTATTTTTCCAGAGATTAAAACTATGTATCGCTAACTCTCTTTAAGTATTAACGTTATACTTGCTCGAGCGAATCTACGATGCACGTTGATGATTGCTTTAAATTGAAACGACATCGTATGTCAGAAAAATGTAATTAATAAAATTTCGCGTTAAATGCCATTTCAATTTATTATTTCGTTGCTCGCGTTCTTTTGCATATTGCATTATCATAGTTGAATCATAATTTATGTTTCTTTCATACATATATACATAACATTTTATGTTTTATTGTTTTTTTTTTTTTTTTATCTGAAGACAAATTTTTATTTTCTTTCGCAAAAAGAAATCGTTTCTGTCACATCACGAGCTCCTCTCCACTGAATAATTTTCGTTAATGAAATTTGTTCACATCTTCGCGGCGTTCGGCATTATTGAAACGCCCTGTACGTGATAATTTTGATCGTTTCTCTCGGGTTTAATTTTATATCAAATTTCACACGATTTAAACGTCAAATCGTTGGCAAATATTCGATGCGAGAAAAAATTTGTGTATTTCACACGTTGCTCAATTTTGGAATGTTTGATTCCATTTAATTTTATTACCTTTCATTTCGGGGAAAAGTATGAAATGGAAAATAGAATTAAATAACTTAAATACATGGATTGTATTAATAAGATACAGATGTTATACATGCTATTTTGTAATTTGTAATTTTATTGGTTAGTAGAAAGACGTACTGACGTGCAGAACCACAAAATGAACGAAAGATAAGTTAATAGATGTACAAGGTCGATAAAGCTGCGAGTTAAATACGAAGAATAGAGAGTAAGAAATTAATACTAAATTGTCCTCGTTACGACGAGTAATTAAATTGGCCTAGTTTAGCAGTCCAAGAATACTATTTGCAATTTAAAAAAGAAAAGAAAAAAAACGAACAATCTGCTTCCGCTCTAATTTCCTCTGTACTGTAATGTAATTCAAAATTCAAAATTAATCGGTCGCACGAGAAGTACAATGCTGGATTCAAAAGGCTAACTATACTGAAGTTGAAAACTTAAAAATATTTATACTCAGTTAAAGTCACTCTTCGTTAAGAATAACTTGTTACCCTTCATTACCAAATCTACAATTGAAATTGGAAGAATTTAATGTGTGTTTTGCTGTACAACTATTGTACAACTATTGTACAGGGTAAGCCAAAAATCACTTGCTGCTAAAATAAATTTTTTTGTCACATATTTAATAAAGTTATTTAGTTTCTCCTTAGTATTTTTAGTTGATGTTTTATTAAAATAAGTGGGAAGAAACTTTCGGCCCACACTATATATTATACAAAAACAGGTGATTTTACACGATACAAGTTACGTTTAAATACACCGATACAAAAATATAAATAAATATATGTTGCGAACAATGTAAAATATCAAGCATGAAACACAAATATAATTAAAAAATATATAAATATATTTACACTTTATCGCAGAATTAGACTAAAGACTGAACTAGACTGAAGATTTCATTTTGACGACAAAGTTACGTTTGCTCGTACAAATTACACTCAATGAAAAATGGCTTACAGCGATTACCTGCGTCAACTAATTGACCAATTTATTTTATATAACCGTACGATCATTCTTCTCCCGAACGAACCTCGTCACACGCGAGAGCTCGGTCACTATATTTAACCGATATCGCGACAGATCGCACGCCGATACCGATACCGATACCGATATCGTTCTATCTATCGGTACGTTCCTCGCTCGCTCTGGATCGCGTCGCGTCGTTGAAACGTCACACGCGCGTCAACGTGGAATTTGAAAAGCAGTCACGAAACGTCGTTCCAGCTGGAAACGGGGAAATTTCGCTCGCGAGCCACGCTGTTCGTTATCTGCTTCGCTCGCGTTAGATAACGAAAGGTCAGAGGAAGACTTTTACGCGTTGCACTCGCGCCTCTTCCGTCTGCTTTTTCCCCGCTACTTCGACACGTGTGACGAAAATTACATGAACTCGAAAACGTACGAATCGCACGTTTCGATCGAAACTCGAGAGTTCGTTAACCATCCGGAATATGCATGCACATGCTCTCGAGCGCAAAACAACGTTTCCGCTGTCCTCGCTCTTAACGCCAAGCCGAGCGATTCGGGTTTACGTACGTTACTTTTACATTTGCACGGAACTTTGAATTTTTCAAGTGTTTACGTCTCCTCGTGTGGTTTCGAAACTCTCACGTCTCTCTCCTCGCTTTTTTTCCAATTTTTACATCTCCTTTTGACGCAATTCAGTTTTAGCGAACTCTTAAGTGATTCCTTGGAGTGTTTGAAAACTCCCACTGCCTCGAGGTTTCTATTAATAACTTTTTCAGAAATTAAAGATATTTCTCTATTCACGCCGCACGACAGATACGTCAGGGTGTGAAAATGATTGTCGTTGTCTCGACAAACAGCCAGAAGGCACAGTTCTTGAATTGCAAACCTTTCCAACTGTAACGTTCAATTTAAATGGAACACTGAACTGACTACAAAGATCGATCTTTAGTATTTATAAATGAATATACTAGTACTTGGTACTTGGTATTATAACTGATATTTGTAAATAAATAAATAATAAATAAATTACAAATCGAATCTTGGGAAGCCTGTCATTTGCATCTTCGACGGTGGGGCGAGCAAAACGAGGGGGAGAGAACAGAGAAGATCGACGATCAGAAAGAAAAATTACAGACATGGGACAGCCCGTCGATCGTGAAAAGGCACCGATATCTTTCACCCCTGCGTCAACGTAGTTTCTTCTCGATAGCATAGTTTTAAAAAAAGAAGGGAGACAGCGAGGAATGAGAAGTAAGAAAATCAATCAAGAGATATATCTGTGATTAGATACACGCATGTGTGTGTGTGCGTGTGTGTGTGTATTAAAGATCACGATTTATATCACGTATTAAAATTTTCATCGCAAACATTCAAGTCGAAAAAATAGAAAAACTTTGTAATGCAATGAGCTATGCTTTAAGACTACAAGCTACAAAATAAGAAAATAAAATTATCATTCCTCTAATTATAATAATCAAGATTATATAAATATATAACAATAATGATGGCTTAATACTACAAGAAACTTTGAATGACAAATTTATTAAAAAATTAAAAAATTGAAATTCAAAGTATAAAATTGTAACATTTATTTAATATAAAAAAACAACGATAACAACTAATTCTTTAATTATATATATAATTAATTTAATAATATTTTTACTAAACTATATAACTTCAAAAAAAAATTTTTAAATTTACTAAAAATGACAAATAAATATACAAATAAATCTACGTATTTTACGAAAAATTATCGAAATCTTTGAAAATACCTACGCTGTTCTACAAAATATCCAACAAAAATCGTAAATTGGTCATTTTGACCATTTTGTGGTAGTTCTCGTGTATATATCGTGTTTTTTTTATACACTATATCATTGTAATTTCATAATAATTTACGTCTTTCTACATATTATACTATATCATGTATCCTTCTTTTATCCATTATCCACCTACATAAGTCTCTCAGTGTAATTCAGGGTGTTACAGGGAATTACAGCGAAGAGATTTTATCGATTGAGCGAAGCATGTTCATCGTTGTACCAGTAGATAGTCGCAATTAATCGATAACCTTCTCTTCCTGCCAGTAAACGAAATTCTACCCACAAAGTACTAATTACACCTATTTACTTTAACTGAGAAATCTGACAACTGGCAATCGTTGTAAATCGTTCTCCCGATTTTTGTAGGTTCTCGCAGTAGTATTGACAAAGTACCACTGTACGTGGGTTACACAAACGTGTAACTTTCCAGTTGCACGATGTTACAGAGGGTTGAAATTCCGTTTTGTTATCTTTCAGTTTCACGAAATTCTCGGAATATTACTGACTGTTGGTACGAAGAACCACGTCGCTTGGCGAAACATGAGTAAATATCGATTAGACGAGTAGCTACTTTACAATTAATTGCCTCTTCTATAAACTAAAATTCTAATTACAGGCGTGCGACTCGTAGTTGCTCGTTCCAAGTTTAACAAATATGAAATGAAATAAACGAAATTAGAATGAAATTCTAATTTAACAATAATATCGAAAATTTTCAAGTTACACGATTTTGTGGAAAGTATTAATACTATCGTCGTAACGTATGCGTATATAATCATTTTTTTTTTGTAATTGTAATTATTTTTGTAGTATATATACATGATTGTTGCATATAATGCGTAATGTGATAATATGTATCAATGCGTGTGTAACAATAGCAATTATACGATAATAATAACAGTATTAATAACATAACATTACATATAATGAAAATAATATGTAAAACATTGAATGTAATTACATATTAATGATACATTTTTAATGTATCATTATCATTATCATTATTATTATTATTAAATTATTATTGTTATTGTTACACTATGTCACGTGTCGATACATATTATTAATATAATTATTGTCATACGTATCAGAAATTATATCCGTCACGAGTGTACTTCAGACGTCTTACAAGTTTCCGAGACTCTTGCAAGAAATTCCATCTTTAGATCCGATTGCATCGAAGCCAGTTAATGTTACGTGCGTTTTGGTTGGAAAGTTAGCGTCCCGATTTAACGCTACCCCTCGTTACGTCGAGCTGTTCCGCCAAACTAACCGCTGGACGGGAAAGTTTCCGACGGAAAACAGAGAAATTTCCCACGAATCTAACGGTAACGGTTCGAAACGGCATGCGAAAACACGCGACGACTCGTGTCAAGGAAGACGAAGAAGAGCCAAAAAAGTTCGTTCACGCTCGCGTGCCGAATCGCACGAAAAAGCGTTTGTTGCTTACCGATCGAGTCGATCTCTCGTCGAGTTGAATTAAACTCTCGAGTCGCTGGATCGCTTTGCTCTTTCTCCGTCTCCGGCGAGCAAAATCGAGTAGGTGAGAGATTTATTCCCGTCCGCTTATCTTATCACGCCAACGTCACGCCGTTTCAAGAATGCTAACCGGTAAATCGCTCGCCTGGCCCGCGAGCGAGTGCATCGATGTCGGAGCGATCGTTTCTTTTTTTCCTTTTCAATTTTTTCTTCCTCCTGCACAGAGTCACGATAATTGCGCAGCTTCGTCCTAGATCGTCGTAGATCGATGTCAAATGAACGAAATGTGTTACTCGCGTATTTCAAAAGAATCTAAATTTTTCATACACTTCTTTCGGGCACATACTCGTTCCTTGTTTCTTTTTTCCTTGTTTCTCCGTCACGCTGGAGGTGACAATAGAAATTTGGAAATTGTTTCAAAAATCTTGTCACGCGTTAAAAAGTTGTGAAAAGTAAATTTAATAATAACGATGATTAAAGTTAATTAAAAACATCGGGTTCTGACGTTGCGCGTTAATTTACCTCGGAATAAATGCAAGTGGACACGATGCGATAACAATCGAGTTTAAAGGTTTAATTTAGAATTTAATTAACTTGGTGCAAATAGTTTTGTCTTCGAGCTTATTACGCAAACGACGAAATAATGATTCCAAGCATTCTTTCAAGTAGTGTAGAGAGTATTTGAAAGATCAAAAAGAATTTTAATATAGTTATTGCAGGAAAAGCTTGAGAGATAAATCGAGAAATATATTCGAGAGTTTTCGGAAAGTTTGAAAGTTTAAATAAATTAATCGAAATAATAGTGAAAATTATATTGAAAAATAAAGGAGAATTTTTTCACGAATTTTTGTGCGTCTAATGACACGCATTGCAAATTGCTCACAAATGTATGTCTCTCCCTCTTTTTTTCAATTTTTGTGTTCAACTAAAATCGACAATATTTGGATAAAAAGTTTCTTAAATAGAATTATCTTCAAGAAATGGAAGTTGTTTCGCAACCGGGTTGACTTCAATCTTTGACCAGCAACGTGTGCTCGCAATGTCGTTTCGCGTCTGTGCCAGAAAAACAGAAAAATTTCGATTTGTAAAATTCGACAAATTCCTGTCCCTTCCGCGTCATTTGTACACGAACGATTCGTAAATCACGTACAGAAGAATAGAAGCGTGCTTCGTCCAATTAACAAAATCTCTGTCACGCTAAAAATCATTCGTCCGCAACATCCGGGGACTCCTCCGGTGCCGGAAGATCTATTGTCGGTTGTAGAACACCCGTCAATTGTTTCACGGTATTGTATTCTCTATAAAACGTCGGGTGAAATTGCAGCGTGCATCTGCAGCGACATCGAATAAAATGCGGAATAAAAAAAACATCGAAAAATTGCATCATTTCGCTACAATTCCGAATTTCGCAATGTGGAAATTTCAAAGAAAACCAACAAAGATAATAAATAAAAGTCGGTCAGCGATATTCTCGTAAAAATTAAAATCCCGTTAATATTTCTCTCTAATGGAAATACGTTAAAAACTATGCTTAAAAAAGAGGAAAAAAGAAAACGATTGAAATCCAATTTCAATCGAAGCAATGTGGGTCATCAGTTTTAAAAACGTGAGGCACAATTTCACAATTTTGACGGATCCAATATGTAACATCTGATTTTACCTCGAATTTAAATACCGAAAATGCCTTTCTGCGAGACAAACGATCCTTCCATTCAACCCGCCATTCAAAGATTTCTAAAAAAGATACCTAACGCGAACTACAGGGTGGGCCAGAAATCACTTCCTACCGAAATAAATCCTTTTGTTGTATGTTAAAAACAAAATTCTTTTTTTTTAAACTACACAATGAAAAATAAATCAAGTTTGAACTTGAATTTAATTTAAAATTAACAAAATTAGCGTCTTTTTATATTTTGATGTTTTACTTAAAAAAAAAAAAAATAAGAAGAAACTTTTGACCCACTGTTCGTTCAGTAAAACAAAATACCGCCCTGAGGTGAACACTTGGCGCTCCTTTCCACCGCGTGAACGGCGGAATCACCGATGTGAGGCGACCACTTCCGGTTTCCAACGAGCCGACGACGATCGAGAGCGAGAAGCACTTTGCGAGAGCACGTCGCGACGTTTACACGCGAGCGCCGTCGCAATTTCCCTAACACGTTCTAATTATTACCCAGAGTTCTCGGAACCGGCGAATAATTTGCTGGCTGTTGGTCCGCGCGACGAGCCGCTCCATTTGCGTAACGCCGCACAAGTCGTTTCCACTTTGACTTCGACTCCGACTTTGGCAAAGGCTAAACGTTTCCCGATTTCCATCGGCGCGTTGTCGCGTAACTCCACGGTCGATTCTTTAATTTCTCCGATTCTTTGACCCTTCGCGAACGATACTTAAAGACGACAACAACGACGGCGATAGTGATTTCAGATCAGAGGTAGGTTGCCCCTACTTTCCTGATCGCTAGCGCTATCCCCTCCACTGCGATTGGCAAAGTAGGGGAGAGGGTCTGCCGCCAGTTAGCCAACTCTGAGTTTAGACCACTGGTTTCCAATAGGGATGGGATTGCTCGAAACCCAAGGAAGATTCGAAACTCGGATAAGAAAAATCAAACAGCGAGAAATCACAAGCGCGAGAAGATTAATCACAGAGAATATTTGACTCGTGCGTACTTTGAACGTTCGACGATCGGTTCTTGAGTTAGACGCGCGAAACATCTAAATTTAGAGAAATGATCGGAAAAATATCTCATTGATAGCATTGATTCTCTGAAATTCAGTTATCTGTTATTTACATCGATATCTATTCTGTGAAAGACTATTTGTCATTATAGTCACTATAATCTACAAAAGAAAAATTATAGATTCAGATGATAGTGTTAATGTAATAACTTAAATCTAATAATAACCTAAAGTATAATATAGCAAAGAAATTGAAGCGCAAGGTACAAGAAATAGTACAAGAAAGAACACAAGCTTCCATTAAAAATCAGTCGAGCATCTGAAAATATACTGTTATAAATATATACTAAAATTTCTATATAAATTAAAAATTATAAATTGGCCATTTTGACCATTTTGGTAGTTTCAATGTTAAAATTTATTTGTTTCGATTAAATTACACGTAGAATACACATTGACACGTGTTGAAGGCTTTTATTGCAATAACCCCTAATATCGTGAAAAAGTTGCTCGACCTAGCAAATTAAACGTGATTGCGCAGATCTGTTCGTTTCAACGAAATTACACGTGGAATATTTCGACACAAGTTGAAGGCAAATTCCAGTCTTGAAAACCTACAATAACCTACCTAAAGTCTGTTTATCCAAATTCCACTCAATAAAAACCCACGAGAGAGTCAAAACAAAAACCCCAAACACAACATTGGCCCGGGATTCTGAGAAACCGTAACGCGTATAACAATCACGAGGGAAAGTTCCTACACAACAAACAACGCTCGAAGTCTTTCGCGAACGAAACCGTAGGCTAATTGCCACGAGACAAGCAAAGTCAGTCGAAGAAGAAGAAGAAGAAGAAAGAAGAAGAAGAAGAAGAAGAGAAAAAAGCGAGCGACGCGAGGCGAAAACATCGTTCGCTCGCTCTCCCACCATTGATCAATTCTGACCGCCACCTGTGGCTTTGCGCTCGTCTTTCACGGCCACCGCGAATTCCTCAGAAACTGCGAGTACGTTCGGGGAAGAGAAAAGGGAGGAAAAGAACAGAAAAGAAAAACACGACGCGACGCACTGCGTGGCCTAACCGCGTCTCGCGAAAAATAAACATCGAAACTTGGCTCTAACGCGATAACGCGAAGCGGGTGTTCAAGGTCAGCCCTGAAATTCCAGTTCAGGCCGTCGATAAATCCCGATGAGAGGGGAAGGCGGGAGAGGAACTGAAATAACAGCGATATCCAGCGAACCTAAAAATCCCTTCGAGGATCTCGCCCTTTCCTCTTCCACTTCTTCGCTTCGGCGAACAGACGGAGAAAAAGGGGGAGAAAGACGGGCAAACTCGCTCGATGGCCTTGATCTACGCGCTAAATCGTCCTTGAATAGTCGTGAGAGAGAGCTCCGGACGGGAGAGCACGCGCGATCGTTTCGATGGTCGCGGGGCACCGGCGATCTTCGACAGCTGAGAAAGAACTGGCAGCCGGTAATCCGTGCAAGAAGAAGAAAGAAAAAAAAAGTGAACGAAGAACACCGATCGGTCGAACAGTCGCGTCTATTATTAACGATTGAATTAGATAACAACGCGGAGAACGAGCCGACGACGCGGAGGAGGAGGAGGAGGAGGAGGAGTACCCCTCGCGGCTGCCAACTTTTCTCAGCTCTCCGCTTACGTACAACTTGTACGTGTATATTTCGTATATATTGCGCGTTACGTCTACTTACTCCGAGAAAGTCGCTGGCGAAAGAAACCGCTCGAAGATCGACGAAGACGGCGGATATCACGTATCACGTCGGTGATCTCTCCCGTCGACCATGATAAACAACGATAACAACGGAGGCTCGTTGTCGCTTCCTCCGATTTCCTTCAATTTCTCGACTTCTCGCCGTGGAGAAAGCTCGTCAAACTTGAATTTGGCCAAATTTGGCTTCGGACACGCGGCAAACCACGTAGACGCTCGCGAGAACTCACTGCGGAATTCACTGACCGACTTCGGATCTGGGGCTCGCTCGGACGAGTGGGACGCGAACCGAAACTCACGCGAGGCGCGAGCGAAACTGACTCGAGCCGTGACTCGGTCTACGGTTTTATACGAGTGACTGGTTTTCCCCCCCGGCACGCTCCGCGGCTCCCGATGCGTATACACACGCGTTACGAGCCGACTCGCCGACCGCGAATCTGCGAGCCTCTTCCCGTTATTGCTAAACTCCCGAGCGAAAACTTTCCCGAGTCTGCTACCCTCTCGCGAGAGATGTTTTCAGACGGGACGCGAGTAGCTCGGGGAATTTTTTTTCACGTATCGATAACTCGATATATTTTACATCTCGAGCAATTACGACGACGTTTCATAGCTAAAAATTTCGAACATTTGCGTTTCTTTGATCGGGGCTAACGCCACCCCCTCGCCACCTTGAAATTTCCAATTGAAAACTTTTCCGTTAAGGCTTGTTACCCTTCTCGCGAAATATCCTCGACGAGACGCGATATAATGATCGAGCGTAATTTAGAAACAGTGAAATCGAATTCTCCCTGACGAATTCTCTGGTTATGTAAATTAATTTCGTTTCGTTGTAATATCGCACCATTGTTCCATTCTCGTGCTTCGAGCGAAGGAAACCTCGCTATTCCCTCGTAAACTGCACGTTCATTCATCGAGTATCCGCGTATCGTGTCGTCATTGAACGGTGGTTCAATGAAAACACAGAGCGCAGTGGAAAATACGATTTTAATTTCATCTGCGACTCTGCGATTCAGGGAACAGCGAAACGCTCTTCGTCCAAAGTCTGTCGAACATTGTATCGTTTCTTCGACGTGACGGCAAATGACACCGATTTTGACAAAATTTTGTTCGCGCTCTACTTTCTACTTTCGACGAACGAGAAGGGATTTTTTTCAAAAGCACATTAGCACAGAAAAGCAACGTACAAGCCGGAAATATTTATGTTTTTCAAAGTACGCTGGAAACCGCCCTGACGCGAGAGAGCGAAAGCGACGTTTAAAAGTCGCGCGCGTTTGTAGAAAAACAAAGCTTTGCGCATGCGAGTCGGATATTCGACGATGAACGACAACGGTTTGTAACGAGCCTGGCCACCGTTTGTCAGAGTGAATTCCAGACGATTTTCAAAGGGAAGCGGAATTCACACCACTTGACCCTCTTTCTCCAACGTGCTCTCACCCTCGTCTGTCTGTCCTGCGTCTTCGCACTCTGCTTTCTAGAAATCATCGTGGAGAATCCGTATCCTCGACATCGACAGAGACAGATCCTAGCCTCCCTCCCTCCCTCCCCTTAACTCGAGTTGCAAGATAACGCGCGTCAGAGTCCTCCAAAGGCGCCGAGTTTACTCACAGAAAATTGCCTTGGCGTGCACCGCAAGAGAGAGAGAGAGAGAGAGAGAGAGAGAGAGAGAGAGAGAAAGGCATATAGCACGTACATCCGCACTTTATATATATATATATATATATATATATCTGTGTATACAACCGTTCGAAAACGGGAGCAACTGTGAAAATGCGTACGCACCATACTCGTCGAACACGGCGAGAGGAGCACGTTTTGCATTCGCGCAACGCCATCTTCGTACCGGCTGTAGCACGTCGCGTTAAAAATCAAGCGTGGCGCCGATAAACGAAACTCGGTGTAGCTGCTCGGCGATCGAGTATATCGCGATCAAACTGAATGCCCGCGACCGGGCAGAGTAACTAACGGTGGGATAAACTCCATTTATCCGGACTCGTCGGGGAGAGGGAGGGCAAACAGCTGGACGTAATTGGAGTTCGTACAGGGTGTGCGCGAAATTCGGCGGGCAGCCGAGGGATGATTCTACGCGCGAAAATAAAGATTCGATCGATTAACTCTGTTCGTGTTAGACAACGATCGATGTCGTATTAACACGTACGTGCAATGCAATAATTACAATACGGAGTAATATCCGACTAATTGGTAATAATTGTAATTACATTAGTTGTGTTTATATGTGTTGAATAATTATTACATTGTATGAATGTAATGCAATTATATTGTACGAATGTATACATATAATTTAACAATTATAATTATAATTATTACGACATTACACGTATTAGAAAATAATTGTATTGCACCAACATAGGCAATACAATACGTAATTATTTATGTTGCAATAATTAACGATATTAAAATTATTACTCGATTACATATACATTACTGTTACATTTTAATTAATCATTACATAGCAAAGACTTCGTTTTCGAGAAAATCAAGCTTGAAAATGTACTTGCTCGCACAGTTCCATTTACGCGCGCCCCATTTATTTAAATCAAACATTTATTTAATCACTGGTACCTAATTAAACGAACCGTTGCTGCTTGAATCCAATTATTCGATCCTGATTTAATTTGATTATTCTATTATCGGCGAGCGAGAGAATGAGTGAACTTCTATTGCATCGGACCTCGATTACACGTATAAACAATTAAAATCAAAATTAATACAAAGGGAGCTAACTCCGTGTAATACGTGGATAATGACAATGTAGAGAAAAGAAAAGAATTAAATTTGAAGCTTTGTTTCCTCGGAAATAAAGATTTCAAAAGGGAAAACTTGGTCTCGCGCTCTTCTACCGATTATTCGTTCTCGTCTAATCGACCAAGACTGTTCAAATTCGAGTACACTCAACAACAAATTCCTCCCAGATTCGTTTTTCTTCGGAATAGAATTCTACACGAGAAAAAATATGATTCTCTCTCGTTCACTCGACTTTTCTTGCATGTAAAATTACCGTCTGACTAATTACAGAGCCATCTTGTATAATAGGAACTCACCAGGCTTCCTCATTACCCATTATATCCCACGGTTCTCGAGATCCAATAATAATTAACTAACCAATACACTAATAATATCGACTTTTCTCCCGAGCACGTACGCACGTATCCAGCTACGTTCGAAATAAAGCTCTTCGATATTCTTTCAACATTCGGTATATTATTATAACGCACATTATTATTACACACCAACTTCTAACTAAGCGAATATCAAGGCTTCATCCTTGCTAATAATAACCGATTCGCGAGTTCAATAATTTATATTGAATATTTCTTAGAAAGAAAAACATTTACATTTGCATGTACAGTAACAATTTAATATTGTTATATTCGGAAAGCTTAAATTTTTAGCTTTTTTTAGTGTTTCGTTAGTTAACGTTCACGTTTGAAACATAAATTCTCTCTTTTTTTTTATTGCAATATTCTCTACGAAGTTTATTGCGAAACCGTGAAAAGCTGAGTAGCGATAGGTTATCTGCTTTCGAACAATCGCGAAATCGCATGCTCATTGTACTCGTTGGGAGTTAATACGTGATAACAGCTCGCATTCAGCGAGAGACCAAATTTTAGAAAATTGCAAATGGTCCTAGAATTTTAGAAAATAGTAAATCAGAAGATTGTAAATGGTCCAAGAATTTTAAAGACTTGTAAATGGTCCCAGTTCTTTCTAGCAAGAAGCGTAATATTATATTCGTTCCCTTCTTTATCAAAGTCGCTCGTTTCCTCGCGCGACAATGCGTACGCATATACCAACCTTTCGCAACGCGATGCAACATAACACGTCGTAGAACGCGAGCTACACTCCCGCGCGTTATTGCCCGCGCGGGAAGGAATTCGCGTGTCCTCAACTTCCAAAAGGTGGATTACCGCGTGCACCTGTTCGAGATCCCGTGGATGGCGCCGCTTGACCTCGCTGCACTTTGTCTACCGGTGCATCCGACGCGAAATGCAAACGACACCGTCTTTCCGCTCTTTCTCCTCTCTCTTTTTCCGATTTTTTCTTTCTTTATATCCGCTTTTTATATCCGCGTGCATAAGCGCGTTTTCTCACCGTCGTCGTCCCTTTCCCCTTTCTTTCTCTCTTTCTTTCCTTTTTTATTACTGAAAGTGATTTTAGCGGGGGTAACCCAGAAAATCGGGCCTTTTCAGGTGCAACGCTGATGCAACGAAAATTAGCGATTGGTTGATTTGGGTCACGTGATTCGCGAGAGGGCGTGGGCTAGACCTCGAGTAGGAGTGGCGTTGTCTGGTAATTTGTTTTGTATCGATTCAAATGTTTGCATGTCGATAAAATTTTATGGCAAATGAGTCGTCTTCGTTTCCTAGTCAGAAACAGTTGCTTCTGGGCCTTTCAGTAAGATGAATCGTACTGGGATGCAAGTCGTGCAGTTTTTTTCTTTTTTTTTTTTAAGAAGTTATACGTTCCGCGCATACGTGCACGTACGTGAGAAAGATTAGGCGAGGACGAAGCGGGTTCGAGTTGTTTCTAAAACTTGAGAATAAACCCGTGAGTTATCGTCGTGATACGGGTGGTACACGTATGTATATCCGCAGACGGTACGGATATAATTTAGGATTTAATCCCGTACCGCGACGCACGCTGCGGTTTTTGGCTCGAGTTAATGGCGGGATTTTCTATGGGCGTACTTTTAGACGCACGTACGTTCACACGCATTTATTCATACGTCGGTGATTCCGTCTCTTTGCGCGTTGAGCTAGCGAGAAATGATTAAGAATTTGTAAGAATTGGCGAATGAAGAAACAATTAGTGACCACGAATATGAGAAAGTATTAGAGAAAGATAAAATGTGTATTAAATGTGTAAATATTATAATTTATGTTATAATGCACGTGCGTGTAAAATTTATAATTTATATACAAATTATGAAACAAGTAATAAAATAAATGGATAATGAATTCATAATTTGTGTATTTACAAAATGTGTAAATAGATATTAAATAATATTATATAATTGTGAACAATTTTAACTTGATATAATTCATTTTTTTTTTCTTTCTTTGCAATTATTAATCACCGGAGATCACGTGACGTTACGACAGTGTATCTAACATTTTCTTGTTTTGTACCTCACGTATCAAAGAAATGCTCGACCCGTACAAATAAACGAATTAAAAATGAAACTGAAATTCGACGCTTCTCGTACGTTTAATTTCTCGAATTAGCTCGCGCGCTGAAATAAAATGGCAAACAATGCCAATAGGAGATGAAGTTTACACAAACGGAATCAGAAATTTGAGAAATTGTTTGCGGAGACAGATACCGGCTGCAAAATGAAAAGAAAACAGCACTTTATTTGTGACGGGCAAACAACGAAATCATTTCGGGGAAGGGATCATTTGCAATCGTTCCTCGCTCGAGCCAACGTATAATTTCGAAATAACGTCGGATCAAACGGAACACGATGCATTATTTAAACAATCGTCTTTCGAACATTTCATTCGAGCGATCGGCCCATCCCACGACCCGACGATCGTTCCGACATTATTCGCGTAACTCCGACGCGAACGGAAACGATGATGTTCGATTTCTCGTTACTCGGGACTTGGCTTTCTCCGTGGCTGAAAAAGCACGTAGAAAACGCGCGGGGAGAGAAACTTTCCGGACGCCTCGGGCGAGAACCGGTGGAAACGAAGAAACCATTCTCGCGTTACTTTCCTCGACCGGAGTCACGCTTCTTCCACTCTGCCTCACCACCCTTTGGTACAACGCTTTCGGCTTAGCGAAGCTTAGCGCGAAACCCGCTCGAAAAGCGAACGGATGGCTGTTCCGCGTCGAACTCCTTCCCGTGAGCGCTTCGACGCATGAAAAAATAAACGCCGGTTCTCATCGAGAGGGGGGCTGAGTTCTCCGGGAGAAAGAGAGAAGTCGCTGGAAAGTAGCAGATCGAAAGTTGCCGTACCGTAGTCGAAAAGTTCCTCTTTGTTTTATTAAAAACGCTCACCCAAGAGAAACTTTCTTTCGGGAATTTCGTTCCCGTCGCGAGCGGATGCGCGCCAAATATTGCACATATTTCTGTACACATATGCGAGGCGATATCGCAGTATCGATGCCCTGATATCGCGTCTACGATCGTTACTGCAGCTTGTTGCAGTGATTATTTACACAGAGGTGGCTAACTGGCGGCCCTTGCCCCTACTTCTCCGGTCGCTAGCGCTAGCGCTATCCCCTCTACTGCGTCGATCTCCCCCACTACGTTGACAGTGCTCGCGGCCACAGTACTCAGCATTAGGTATGTATGTATATATGTAAATTGTTTTCTTGTACTGTAGCTGCCAAAGTTGAAGATAAATAATATAAAATAATATAAAATAAATAAATTAAAGTTAAGAAAGATAGGAAAGGCAGGCTGCAAACTAATTTTTATATGGGGACGAGACGAATCGCCAGCATCGACGAACCTTCAACGGCAAACGTACAAAGGAAGGTTCGAGGAAGCCAGGGCGAAAAAATTACGAACACGTCGACGACAAAGTCGAACGCGATGCGTGAGAAATAGACAAAGTTTCCTCGACGCAGAGAACACAACACACGAAGTGACACACGTTTGAAATTCAAAATACCAGGCGAAGAATTACTAACGTTCGATAGACAAAGTTGGAAGAATCGAAAGATCTCGAGTGATAAATAAAGTTTGCTCGATGCACGAACACATTTGTAGACTGCAAACTTTCGGTAACCTAGCCTAAATAAGACTTCTTCCTTTTTCTTTCGACGAAAAGAAAAAAACGACCATCCTTACCGTGAACTCCCAAACTACTCCCGAAAGACTCGCGTCACCGAGAACGGACAGCAGGATATAACTACACGTTCGAAATTCAAAAGTGATCCGTTCCAGGTTGGATTTGATCGGTGCGGTCGCGTCGCTTCGCCGGGGCGAACGTTCGCGAACGGGGCATCGATTTGCGAAGCCTCAAACCCAACCCAACCCAACTCCGGCCGAAAGCTATTTTACTTTGTGATTTCGAAAACCGCAAAGGACCACGCCGATTTTCGAGTTCCCCTGCCCGCTTTTATTTTGCAAAGCGACGCCCAGACCCGAACGATGATCACCTTTGCACCCCGGTGGTCCCCCGGCGGCCGCGTTTTCGCAAATATTACGTATTCGACGCGGTGCACCGGAAACCGCAGGGAACTCTATCAACCTGTCTGCAACGGGCCGGTTTCGAGACGAAACAAAATCGCGCCACCGTGGAGCCGATTAAAATCATGCGGTGAAACCCGAGACCGATACTTAGTTCGTCTGCTTCGATTCGGAATCGTGGTCGAGTTGATGAGATGTTCAAGTGATGAAACTGTGTGTCTGTGTAGTGTTTAGTGCAGCGGAATTGTATACGAGTCTCGTCTGACTTGCGTTTATATTAAGTCTTACCTAGTACCTAGATCAGTTTGTTCCTTAATATGTTTCTTTCTCAATTTTGTAATTATCATTTTATCACTGAAAGTGATTTTAGCGGGGGTAACCCAGAAAATCGGGCCTCTTCAGGTGCAACGCTGATGCAACGAAAATTAGCGATTGGTTGATTTAGGTTACATGATTCGTGAGGGGGTGTGGAGTCTAGTGCTGAGCGATCGCGCCTGTAATTTGTTTTGTATCGATTCAAATGTTTGCACATCGATAAAATTTTATGGCAAAAATGTCGTCTTCATTCCTAGTCAGAACAGTAGCTTCTGGGCCTTTCGGTGAGACGAATCGTCGTGGGGTACAAGTCGTGCAGTTTTTTTACAGAATTCTTATATTTTTCTTTTCAAACATGACCAAACTTATCGATTTGACTCGGTATTTTTCTTTTTTTTTTTGGCTTAAGTACAATTTTCTTTTTGGCATTAAAAGGGTTAAATCACACTTGAAAATTAATACCCTGACTTTAGTCACTTGACGTAAAATGTGTGTGAATGTATGAAGAAATTTGAGGGTAAGGTTTTTTAGGATAGAGAGTAGCAAGCCGTGAAAGTTCAATATCTCATCGCCATATTCGGACTTTTTCAATTTTCTTTAATTCCTAAATTAACAAACTTTATATTTATTTTTAAAACCACTTGGCTTTAACAAATTTGTGTTTCTTTGTTTTTTACATATATATTGCCTTAAATCGGCGGATTTGGAAGTCTTTGATCTAATAAACACGCAATGTTTTTACATTTAAATTGCCAAAATAAAAAACTACCACTATTTGTCCAATCCATGACTCAACGCTCGAGAATATTTGATATAATCTTGCGCCAACAGAAACAATTTTTAATCTGCCCTGACTGAAGCTTTATACTACCGATGATTCGCGCTACTCCCTCGGTTCGATCCCGTGAAATTTTTACGCTGAGCGAAACTATTCGAGAAAGGGGCTACGCTTTCCCGTTGAAATTTAATCGGCCGTCGAGCGGAAGATTCAACGTAACCACGAGGGGGAAAAACGAGCAGTTGCCGCTCGTAAGGAAATGTTTAACCTCTTAGCTTCTAAAAGTGTGCATCTACACTGCGTCGGTAAAACGGCACGATGACGATTATACTCACGTCAAGCGCAAAGTGTGTGCAGTAAAATTAAATTATAAAAGAAACAACGCTAGGTTTTTCTTTTCAATCAATAATTTTATTGATTGAAAACTTTATTAATATTAATTAATATTTAGAAATGATATAAAAAGACGACTCTAGTCAAGTCTAGTCTCGAAATATTCTAAAATGTCCAAAATTTACAAATATGTTTTATTTTCCACGAAAGAATGTAGTTCAAATAACAAATTGTAATTACTCTTCCCGCGTAACAAGTTTCCAAGAGATGTCGTACACTATCGAAAGCGGTATATCATAGTGATAATTGTTTCACATTGAAAAAACAATCGGAAATCATTTAAAAAATCATTTTTTTAAACTATCTGAAAATGAATCTTTTCAAATAAAATAAAAGAGACACAAACCGGAGAAAAAAACTGAAAGTTACAAGTAACAAATAGTCCGTAATCACGAGCCTCTACAACTGGGATATCAAGAGACGTCAGAGTTATTATAATAAAAATCTCTTTTTTTTTCAAGATTTCGCGGGATAACTCGCTCTTGCATCGGATCCCTCAATCAGGTTTTCGAGGAAACGAGATTGCCATTTCCGGGAGGGAGAAAGTGTGGGAGGGCTTCCTCCTTAACCTCGTCCTCGAAACTTCCCCCTCCTTTCGTATTCGCGCGACGAGTCACTCTACGTAGACTCATTGATTTCTACGATACGTGACAAGATCGGTGGACCGTGAGCACTTTCAGGATCCGAGTGTCTCGGGCCGAGTGCCGAGCCGTGGAACGGTTCCAAACTTTTCCTCTTTATCTTTCCATTCCTGGAACGATGTTCGACCGGGTTTGTCTTGTTTTCCAGATCAACGAGGAACTTGATTTGCGCCACTATCTATATCTATGCGTCGATCGAGATAAAATTGCAACATTTTCTTCGTTTTTCTTTTCTTTTTTTTTTTTTTGAAACAGAAGATCCAATTCATTCTGCCGCGAATTTAACCCAACGCGCGATTCTAACCCGGTCGCCTACCCCCTTTGTTTCGCAAAATTGATCACCGTTGCTGTTGGGAATTAAAACGTCTCAGAACAGCACACAAATCACCAGACTGCGGATCTTCATGCAGATTTATTCATTTTAATTCGAAAAAGAAACAAAATTTCGGTAGAGAACTGTTTCACATTTTAAATGTTGTACATTTTAGACGTTTTATCGTGTTTATGTATTTTTGTATGTTGGTATTTACATGTTTTTTTTTTTATATTATTTACATCCCTTGTAATAATCGACGATCTGCAGATAATATCACGCGTATTCTCGCCCAAGTATTTCAGAATATTTCATTTTTCTTGATTTTTAATGTCGCGTAGCGATTAAATAGAAGGATTTTAATAATTGCAATTAACATGATTCCTCTTGCCATTTGCCATTTATCTTTCGCTTAACATTTGCCGTTTATTTCATCTTACTTTGAGATCATTTCAGTAGGAAATTGGATCGTTAAAATAGGTTCTCTTTGCATTTGAAGGGAGGTTTCATTTAATAATCGTCCAAGTTCTTCGAATTCTTAATTTTCAAACTTTCACGTCTGCTCTTGGTTAGAGCTAAGATCTAAATTACTATCGGGAAACTTTTAATTGAATGTCAAAAGGAATATGTTGTTTTATTTTTGATAAGTCTGCTAACGTGTAATAATGCAATAAATATAACAAAAATAATAATAATAATAATAAACAAAAACTAATAACAATAAATCAGAAATAAATAAATATCAGATACAAAGACACCGGGCCAATTTCCACGCCAGATAAATCGACAGAAAAAAGTGTAAAAAGAAAAAGGGAACATTTATGCACCAATAATTCCAAGAACTGTCGTTTGCAATTCAGAAAAACGCTTCAAATTCCAACAGTGAAGAGAATTTAAACAAAAACAATTTCAAACAAATTACATCATACAACAAGCTTAACCAAGAAGATTAAAAATAATAAGAAAACGATAAGAGCAAGTTCCAAAATTGTCATATTTCAGATTTAAGTGTATTTAATTTATCAGTTTTAAGTGTATTTGAGTAAAACAAAATAGGCAGAAGAAATAATAAATTAATTACTTCTCAATAATTTCTATCCAGTGATATCATGCCGACGAGTTCAAAAAGAAAGCGACGAATTGTTCTACAAAGTCTGGTCACTCGTTACGGTCCGCAATCAGTTACCATCAAACGATGTGAAATTTTTTCTTCGCGTGTATTATTACTCGTCGCAATTGAAGTGTTGTGAACGACTGATCGTCAGTTGGTCTCGCAGGTTCGAACAACTGTACGCAGAGTGACATGCCAAGCACATATTTGAAAACGGTTTAGCAACTGTGGCGGATAAGTTTGAGTTCCCTTCTCCTCGTTTCGAACTGCCAGCGCCAGCTGGTCGACGACGCTCGTTTGCCTCCCCTGGGGTTGATTCCCCCCACCGATTCATCGTCGATTACGTCGCTTCCGGGGCGAAAGAAAAGGCGAGCAGAAAGCAGAAAGAGGGCCGGTCGTGCCGCGATAAGCAACACAATTTAATCGCGCTTAAACGAAGGAAACGAAGGAGCGCAAAATGAGCGTCCGCGCGGGTTATTTACGAGTTTTGGTAAAAGGCGAGCCAGAACGCGGGGGCGGCGGGGAGGGCGCCGACCAAAAACGAGAATTTGAAATATTTATGTCCGGCGCGGGCGCAAGCGCGCACAAGCAAGCAAGCAAGCAAGCACGCGGCGCTTTGAGATAAGAACGTTTGCTTTCGCGAAACACTTGCACGACATCAGTAAACAAAATGTTGTAAAAGTGCTTCAACGATGAAACGTCGGCGTCGTCGTTTTCGCGAGAGCTGCCGGCGATGCTCGCTGCTCGACAACTCGCATACAGGCATACAGCGGAGAGAGCGTAACTCTGTCATAACGGCGATTATTATTGTGATTGTCGTTGATGTAAAATGGTCGGTAATTCATAAATGGACGTAATTTCGCGAGGAAGAGGATCACGGTGACGGTTCACCTGATTTCGTGAGGCTTCTATTTTGAGAGAGTCTTTTTTTGGAAGATTTACTTTACTTATCGCGTGGCAACTCGGGATATTTCTTTTCTCGAAAATCGAAAAAATTGTAGAAACTGGATTGACGTGTGTGACAAGTATAACATTGTAACACGTAATTGTAATTTTTAACATTGGAGCTATTTTCAGCTATTTTCTGTCGAAATTAACACTGACTTCTATTTGAGACAGAGACACGATTGTATAGACCATCGTTGTTTTAACTATTATAATTACTATTTAGAATATAATTTAGAAATCTCTCAATATAATGGATGTGCAATCGATTTGTCGAGATTAACATTGACTTTTGTTTAGACAGTTATTAGACGTGATTGTACGAACATATTTGTATTAATTGTTATCGAATTGCAATGATTCATACGTAGAATATTTTGGAACATATTAGAGACCGATAACGTTAATGTAATGTAATATTAATACGGGTGCCCGTATGTTTATGTACAAAATTAATTTTCAGCCGCCTTCAATTATTGCATCTTTATTTCTACTAATTGACATTAGCCATTCTATTAACTGCGTGTATACGCCACAATTAAATTAAATCTCAACCGGACTATCGATTTCGATAGTTGTATAATTTTTGATGTGATCGTTTGTTATTTCATGATTTGTTTCCAATGCTGCAGAGAAAAGTTCAGTTCCTATTTACCAATTTCGTATAAATTAAACATAAACTCCAACTATTAAACTGAAACTTGAAAGAACTTTCTGTGAGAAAGATTCATTTGAGTCGTATATTTTATGTATTTGCCATAAATACTGGATAGTTTAACCACGAATACATTTACATCATGTTCGTCAAATCAACAAAATGTCGCTAAAGATGTGTTCATGTTATAATTGCGTACGAGAAAAAGAATTTAAACTAACGTAGTAATTCTCGCGAAATCTTGTCTAGTTATCTTCATTTATATAACAAGACGTGTAATATTAAAATATACATAAAAGGACCTGTGATATTAAAGATACGTACAATATATACGTAAAAAGAATTAATAGAGTTATTAAAGAGTTGTAAAAATTACTATACGTAAAAGAAAAGGGTGTATAATATACAAATTTATATAAACTTAAATCAATATAACGATCCCTCATAAAATTTCATCTGATCATCTTCGCGTATAAAAAAGATGTGTATGACAGGGGTAGCGAACTGGCGGCCCTTGCCCCTACTTTCCTGATCGCTGGCGCTATCCCCTCCACTGCCAATTGGAGAGATACATGTAAATTGTTTTCTTCGCCGTAGCTACTAAAGTTAAAGGAAGATGGAGAAAATAGTTTGCACCGCCCGCTGTGAAACAAAGTGAGAACTAATTAAGTGTGAATGAATAGATCCTGCGGATCGCGGCGGGGAATAAGTTCGTCACCTCTGGTGTGTAACATTAAAAACGTGTGTGTAATGTGCATATTAAGATAAAAGACGCCTGTAATATACAAAAAGAAAAAAAAAAAAACGTGTATTAAGAACACAGATTTAATTTCTTAATCTCCTGCGCTGGAATGACGTACCACGCACGTCGAGAATTTTTTGTCCCAAATTGCAACATTTTCTCAATTTCTTAACAATTTCTGTCCGGTGATATCACACCGACGAGTTCAAAAGAAAAAGAAAGCGACGAGTTATCGGTTATACGGTTCGGTCACTCGTTATGGTCCGCGAACCAGTTGTCAGCGCGAGGGGTTAATACACGTCTGTATTTTAGCGGACGTTCGAAACCGCGATCTTTCATCTTCAGCCGGTTGGCGAAAGAACCGGACGTTCCTCCGGAGAAAGCTGAAATCGCAGCGGCTAAAGCAAACATCGGGGAAACCCGATGAATCACGAGACGGAGCGCGGGCGGCGGGCGTCGTGACGATAGGGTAAGGATAGCTATCGTCGTGGATACGAAAAGCGGAGCAGCCGAGCCTCGATGTCGGGTCATAGAAGGATCAGGTCGAATGGATGCTCTTAGTGATTACATTTGCAAGTCAAACGAGCTAGTCGACAAGATGGTACGTATACTTATATACATACAAAGGACAGCTATCAGAAAAGGGTCAAAGGATCGGCACCAGGGCCAGAACGTTGAGAACGATTTAGGAGAACGGCAAGAGAGAGAGAGAGAGAGAGAGAGAGAGAGAGAGAAGAGAAAAAAAGAGAAGAAATGAAGGGATACTAGTTGAACTTTCGTCGCGTTGAAACGGCCTGCTGAAGAGGCCAAAAACGTGGAGAATGGCGAATTGAGGGGACGGCAAAGGGATGGCAAAGAGAAAAGACGGGGAAGAGAGAGGGAGGGAGCGCTTCATTTCGCAAGAGGGTGAAATTGGGTATGGAAAACGAAGCGAATCGTCGAAGGAAGTGTGTCACGGTTCTCTCGCCCACCCTATCTGTCTCTACCTACCCTTGGAATTCGCAAGAAGAAAAGGAAAGTCGCGCGATGCTAAGCAGAGGCGACGCGGATCAAGGAAAAAGTTGAACGGAGAACGTGCGAAGGGGAGAGAAAGAAAGGAAGAAAAAAAGAGAGAAAGAGGAAGGGAAAGGAAGAAAGCCGGGATGGACGGCGAAATGACTTGGTAGGTTTATCCTGGACTAGCTTCATTTTCAGCTCTCGTCTGAATATAAAAGACAATTTAATTATAGAAGGATTTTCAAAGGCGGGTCGGCTCCTCGTTCTCCCTCTCTCTCTCTCTCTCCCCGTTGCTTCGTTCTATCCCCTTTATCCGTCGACTCTGGGTATCTCGTCAAACGGGACGTAGCGCAATAAAACGCGGCTAAACGTGAAAAAGAAAAAAAAGGAAAGAATCCGAAGATTACCGAGCCTAAACTAATCTGGATGATTTCCTCGATGGTTGTCGTTCATTAGAACGACGCGACTGTCAACTTCAAGAGGGGGAGGTAGGATGAATCACGAGCAACAGATACAGAGAGGTGGCAAAAACACGACTCGTTTCGCTGAAGGTGCAACGAAGGCGAGAACGAAGGGATAGGAAAAAGTTCGAGACGAATAAGAAACGGGAAAGCGTTCTAAGGAAATTGCAATTTGTTCGATATAGCGCGTGCTTGGCGCGTGTGTGCGGTGAAACGGGTCTGTACTATTCTGTCAGATGGTACAGGTAGTAAGGTAAAACTCATTTCGCGTGAACGCTCCATTTCCTTGAGCCAAATTTTAGTCAATGTCCGATTGGATGGACTCTTGAAAATTGCACGAGCGTGAGAACGTTAAAAAAATTTTTTTCGCAAACCAGATCCTCCGTTATAATTTCGAAGATTGAGATTACATCTCTACAACGATCCCTTAAAAGTTGTCGTAAACGATTTTCTTTTATCATTTTAAGTTGAGCGTTGAATATGTAACAGGATTAAACGACAGAGACTCAAGAAATCCTCTTTGTCATCTGAACCCTAATGTTCCGAGCGTTCGGTAAAATGATAAAAAAGAAAAAATCGCAGAGAAAATTTCAGTCCTCAAGATCACGGTGGATTTAGTCGTGGAAAAAATTGTTTTTTAAAAATTGTTTCCACTGTGTCTGCCTGTTGTCAGAGGCACCTGAATTTTTACGATTTTCGAGAACGAAAATACCCTTGCTTTGCTTTTTACATCGTGCGTACAATAAAACGAACTGGCAACTGTCAAAATATGTAGAGTCTTCGTGCTTTGAAACAAAACCGTGCGGGTCGTCGTACGAAGGTTTAAACCGGTTTAAATCATCGACGATCTTTCACTGTCACTGATACAGTTCTCCTCTTCGTTGCATCCGTGAAAACAGATTTTGTTAACACGTCGCTTGTTTACGCACTCTTCTCGACTCCCTGTACACGTAAAATCTGTATACGTCGATATCTGTGCCCCGACGAGCTCGCACGAGCGGAGTTCCGCTCTGGATTAGCGAAAGAAGCATCGTCGATGAAGTTTAATAATCCAGGGAGAAGAGTGGCGTCCGCGAGAAAAATCGTGGCCAGATCCACCAGTTAATTCGCTGAATAACGTTCGAAACTGTCGAAGTTTCGCCACGTCGATTGTTCCGTCGAAGGGCAAATACGTCGAACGGGGCGAAGCGCCGGCAAAGCGGAATTAAATGGATTCCATATAATTTGCAAGATGATTATTCGCGCTAAAGCAGCGCCGGGGTAAGCGTTTTGAATCGACGTCTCTCGCAATTCACTCGCGACTTGACCTCTTTCTCTCTCTCTCTCTCTCTCTCTCTCTCTCTCTCTCTGCGAGCCGCGCATAATCCGCGCAAATGTTTTCTTTGCCGGCGAAAGCATACGCGTACGTGTCGAAAGCTGGCGCTGCCACGACGGAACGTAGCGCGTTTCAACGCCTCTTGCTGATTCAATTGTTTCGACGCTGCGAACGTTTCGCATTCGAACAATATTTGTATCGATATCGTTTCCTAATTCGGCTTCACTTCGTTCTCTTTCCCAGTGTTCTCTTTCTTCGGAGTTTCTCCGAAGAGTGAGTCTCAACCCCTCGCGATCTATAATTTACATGAACGAAACGAACAAATGAAGTTTCCCAGTGTTTCTTTGTTCCAAGCAGTGGAAGATAAAAGAGGATCGATGCATTGTTAATTAACGCACGGCGTTACAGCTTTTGTTCGATTCAACAGATGAACGTTATAATTTTTAAAATTTGTTGTCGTTTCAACGATGGAAGTTTCTTTTTTGTTTCTCGTAAACATCGTACTGCTACATTGTATCGTTTCTACATTATTCGTTATCAATTTGAAGGATTCTGATTCGATCCACGATCCAAGAATCTGACCAAAGCACACGTGTATTATCTCCCTGCCCAGATTAAAATATTTTAACATTGGAACAATCAGAGCCCGATACGATGGATTTTAGATTTTTACAGTCGTCGAGCAGATACCAGCATGTATCTCGGAATTAACATTGATTTTCGTTTAGACGGAAATCTAATTGTACGAATCATTATCATTCAAATTGTAATACCTATTTTGAGATATCAACGTACCGTTGATTGTATTGGTTATAATTAATATACATTTTACAATTATTACGTGTTACATCAATTTCACCAGAAATCTAATCGTACGAATCTGTTTGTTTTAATCATTATCGTTCAAATTGTAATAATTTGTACATACCTATTTTGAGATATCAACGTACTATTGATTGTACTAAATTGCAATTACATTGTATTAATGTACGTTGTAATCAATTTTGACGTATCAAGAATTAGTTGTTCGAGTGTTGAAGGTATTGGTATTTTCGAAATATTAAATTCATATTTATATAAAAATATATGAGAGGACAAATAATTGAATTAACGACAGGTAATGTCAGACTCGAGGCACACAAGAGGCAATCTCGCGAAATCTTTCGAAACGACGGCAACGATGAACCTTTCAGATTCTCCGTTCTCTTTCCTATTCCTATTCCCTTACACGAGTCACTCGACGATTAAACGCCAAAAACGAATAGACTCGTCGATTACGTCACTGGTTAATTTAGAATTCCGCCTTTGCGCTTCTTTCGCTCTTAGCACTTCAAACTACCCTACCCTTCTGCCTTTGACGTGGAACCTTCGCTCGAATCGAACGCGAAAACGTTCGAAGCGATCTACATATACGGGGTGTCCCTATTTCTCCCGGCACAACTTTCACCAGTAACTGAGCGAAGGTAAAAAGAAGAAAAATTCTTTTTCGTCGAGTGTTGAACTTGAAATTCCTCGTTAACGAAAATTCGAGATACGAGTCGACGATATTTATCCGCTCACGATTAGTTAGCTCCACTTCAAAGTGTTGACATCTACCTCAAGAAATCGAGTATATCTAGTTCACTCGCTTTCGTTTCGTTCGGCGTAAGCGTTATAAATTCTTCGCGCGTGTCGGCTTTTGTTCCAACGCCCCGCCGCAAGTAAAAATCCAATGGAGCGAGATCTGACGACCTTCCAGAGGCTGAGGAAATTGATTCTTCTCGATCTCCATCCATCTTTGCGAATTTATCACGCTGTTTGTCACGTACATGTCATTGTTGTTTATTACGCCGTAATAAGAAAGAAGAGTGTTCGAACGTACGACTTAAAACCGGAAAAAACAGGGACACTCTGTACGTACGTATTTGCATATTATTTATTTACTTATTTATTACGCGAGGAGCGGAGCTTTGACGCAGGGAAGATGAATAATCAGAAAAATCCCCGGCGCGCAGCCGCCCTCGATACGGATATTACAACCCCCCGATGGCGAAGAGGTGTGTGCGAGAGGCGTGTCACGCGCGTGTATCGCGCAAGATGCAACAGATGCCAAATTAATGAGAAACAAGCTCAGCGGAGATCACGGTTACGCAAACAACCGGCGTAAGCAGTTTCTTTCTACGCGGACAGAGCCGTGACGTTCGCGTTACATAATCGCGATAATTAACAAATAGCAGGCGAGCGGCGACGCGCATGGTTAAAAGCGCTATTTACTTTGCAAATCGTTGCCGAGCGTCGGTATACGCGCGCCGTTTCGTACACACAGGGTGGGTCGGAAGTTTCCTCTCGCCTGTTTTTTTATCACTGAAAGTGATTTTAGCGGGGGTAACCCAGAAAATCGGGCTTTCTTCGGGTGCAACGCTGATGCAACGAAAATTAGCGATTGGTTGATTTGAGTCACGTGATTCGCGAGGGGGCGTGGAGTAGACCTCGAGTAGGAGTGGCGTTGTCTAGTACTGTGTGTTGAATGATCGCGCCTGTAATTTGTTTTGTATCGATTCAAAAAAAGTCGTCTTCATTTCAAAAGTCGGAACAGTTGCCTCTGGGCCTTTTAGTGAGACGAATCGTACTGGGGTACAAGTCTTTCTTTCGTTCTCACAACGCTCGCGTGAAAACGAGCTACGATTTTATTTATATATTTATTTATTTATTCCAATGAAATTAATAGTCCTCATCTTTCGAATTTCGGAGTCAATTCTTTTTTTTTTTCTCTTTTTTTTTATGAATTCAAATTCGTGTATTTGAAAATCAAAGTTTCCCCTTCGCAACGATGTTTAAACTTGATGTATTTACAATGATTTATTGAACTTGTCGAGATTGTCGAGATTTATACAGTGGCTCGTATTAATATTTGGATGTTCGATATTTAATACTTAAACATCGATACTGCTATAATTTCGTGAAAATAAATCGTAGAATAATAAAATTTGTGCTCGTTTTAAAGAAATCTCTGCTTTTGCAACAAGTGACAAATTAAAGACACCTTTTTTCTGGAAAAGTTCTATGAACTGTCACACTACGTCAAAATTATATATAATCTATATATAAAATGTAATCCTCATCCTTCGGGCCACTCGACGGCTCGGCAAGTCGGTCCTAAATTGCACTAAACGCGCACGACTTAGAGAATATAAACACACGTGTAGGATACAACTGGTTCAATTTTGTGGAATATTTGACAAGTAATTACAACCTGATGTAATAATAATTGTTGTAGATATATCACTAAAAAAAGGTTTATTATCAATCACTAAAATGTAACATAAATCAATAACATTTATCTGCAATTCCTGAATAAATTAGCAGTTCACGTAATTAGCATAAAAAAATCAATAACAAAAAGTTAATAATCTTCAATGGCATGATATCGTTCGAAATATACTAGTACAGACGTTCAACGTGCGACCGTGACCGAGAATAACATGTAACTGATTACGATAGAAAGAGATAATAAGAATCTATCACGAGTCGCGACCGTCGCACGACCCGTAATATTTATATTTGGCCCGAACGATGTACTGCGGGCCAGTAATACGCTTTGGCCCGAAGAGTACGAATCTCACGCGTATCCATAGGTTAAGAGGTTAGTGAATTTATAATTTACAATTAAATTACAGTGAATTATAATAATTTACAGTGAATTTATAATTAATTCCTATAAAAATCAAACTCAAATCGATACTTCGTCTTCGCTAACCCTCGTTCTCTGGTTCACAGACGCTTCGATTTTTTTCAAGTTTTTTAAAATCTTGTCTAAACAGCGACGAGAAAATTAACAAAAGCAGCAAATGTAACATTTGAGATTAACCGTCCTACCGAGAACTAACCGAGAAAGACTCGACTCGGTGTGAATCTATCGAGAAGAAATTGCAAACGAAACGTTGCGGATTGATTTCAATCTCGATCGGAAGGGGAGCATCAGCGGAAATTCGTTTGGCACGGGTCCGATCGCGCGATCGTTTCATAAACCCGTGGCACTTTTCATTCATTCGCTGGTTCATCTCCTCTTATTTTCACCGCGGACGTGTACGCGAACAACTCGCGATAATAACGAAGACGAGTCGAAATCGACGAGCGTAACGCTTTCAAATGTGGAACGCGTTATGGTTACTTTAATCCTTCTGTGAATACGTGAAGATACAGGGTGGGCGAAAAGTCATTTCCTACCGAAATAAATACGTAATTCTTCTATTATGTATATGTATTTTTTTTTTTATGGCGGTTAGTGTTTGACATTAATTATAAATTCACTATAAATTAAATACACAAAAAGTATCTCTCGCGATAAACGTTACGATTTATGTTTGTACGTTTATTCTGTTTATGGTGTACATTATTTTCGACGAAAACGTTATTTTTACTATAATTATTTTATTTGTCAGAGATTTTTCAATGTGAACAAAACATGTTCTTCATTGTGCGGGTAAATAACTCTTGTAAGAAAATTATATTATAAATAAAATTCTAGTCATAGCAATCATTGTGACAATAGCGTTACGTGACTTTCAAGTTACATGACGCTTGTCAACTGCACTGTTAGTATCTTTTAGTGCGTTTAGGAAATCTCCGAACGATCTTTAGCTGCACAAATTTTGTCGGTTAATTGTAAAACGATTTAATTCTCGAATTAATTATCCATTGTAACTGTTTACTCCAATTAAAAATCAATCATTCGCGAACAAGAATACATGAATACGTATGCACAGGTATATGAACTTACGTTCGTTGGTACATTTTTAACATGCGTCAGAGATTTTCGAAAACGTGTCTCTTTGACGTTGGCATATGTATGTTTGAAGGATTGAAATGAAAAGGCGTTTTTAGTCTGAGTTTTATTTGTTAAAAATGAAACTCGAGCGAAACTTGGGTATGCTTTCCACGTTAAATTCCCGGATAAATTTGGCAGTCGCAGTAAGACGTAAATATTCGTAAATATTCGTCAGCTAATGCGTAACGTTTTGGAAACGAAAGAGAAACATCCACCATTCAATGGAACGACAATAGGCGTGCAATTATTTATGCACGACGGTGTATATTTAAACGCGGGGCAGAAATACACGTGCAGGAATAATTAAAAATTGCACAGATTGAGATTCGGACTCGCGTACACGTACTCGCGCCTCTAATTGTAATTTGTCCCGCGAGCTGAAATTGTTTGTCGAAATAATGCAACGTTCTCCTCCGACGTCCAAAATTGACACAATTTTCGTGAAAGCGTGCTCGAAGAACAAACAAGAACTGTGTCTCGATCCATTAATAATCCACTAATAATTGTCGATGTGACGTTGAATCATTAACGCTGGAACTACCAAAATGGTCAATTTAGAATTCTCCATAGAAATTTTACACATTTACAACAGTGTAAAATTTCCTTTAGAGACTCGAATACACTTCGAATTATAGAATTTTATACTATTTGTGACAGAGTCTCTTCCGTCGGAGACGAATTTCGAACGAATTTTAGTAAAATATATAAACGGAAGCTCGTTCCACGACGGAGCGAAACTTTCCTCCTCTGCTGCAAATTTTATACTTCAATCGTAGAAGGTAGATCCGGCGTTAGAAACGAAAAGAAAAAAGAAAATGTTGCTTCTCTCGCTCGAAGGAACGAACAACAAGCGAGAAAGGCTTCCGATCCCCGATAAAATCCCGGATCGCGATCGAACGACGAGTCTGCGAGTCGAGCTTTGCTCGCGATCGTTTATCGCGACTGCGGCGGGAAGATTGCGAGGAGGCGGTGGTTTACCAAGAGATCCATGGGAAAAGGTACGAGTTCAATTTCGCTGGTAGAACGCGCGCGCGAGTGGATTAATTTCCATGGTCGAATCATCGCGCGACATCGAGACAATGAACGTTATTAGATATCTGTGCTGGAGATAAAGTGGCCCGACGGTGGCCAAGCCAAACGAGAAGGGAACACAAAGAGAGACAGAGGGAAAGAGAGAGAGAGAGAGAGAGAGAGACGTCAGAGAGATCCGTGGAACATATATAACCAGAATGGTTCGTGGTCATTTACATATAAATTGCCCGCCTAAAATCATACTCGCGTTTAATTTTCCGCTTCCAAGCGGACTACGCGCCAGCGTGCTTTCGTCGCGTCCAACCGCGCTTTTAAATTGCCGTAACATATCTCGCCGCTCTGATCGCGCTTAAATCACGCTCAACGTGTCCGTCCGTCCGTCCGTCCGTCTGTCTGTCCGCGGCTAGCGAGCAAGCAAAGAGAGAGAGAGAGGCCACGCAAGAGGCGAGTTTAAATTTTGATAAGATAAGGAACGCTTGTACGAGGAATTTTCGAAAAATTAAAGGCGAGATCAGATCCTGAGGAGAACCCATCCCATCCACTCCCCCGCCGCTATCCTTTTTATAGCATACGCCAGCTCACCCCTCGAACTCGTTAGGTCTTCCCTTCTTTGTATTGCGCAAACGACCACTCGGGTCGGGGTATACCCTTTGGATATTCAACGTCGTCGACGTCGGGGCTACGAATTGGAAAGCTGAAAGGGAGGAGAGATTCGAGAAGACGCTGGCTCGCTCGTTTTTTAACGCTTTTGCAGGGACCGTCGGGAATATATAGATACTCGATTTTTGTTGGTCGACAAAGAGATTAATGAAAATATCTATTATTTTCTAAAACAACTATGTTCTATAAATCGTTGTAATTTATAAATGATAATTAAAATAAATAGATTCGTACAATTAGCGGCGTCTGTCCAAACAGAAATTACTATTAATACTGACAAAGTATTCTTGAACGCTTGTCTGATCGTGAAATCAGTTATGAATTCGATCGTTATAGCGTTGAAATAATAAAATTGTACGATTATTTATGAAATTTCTGCAATGACGCGTATAATAAATAATACATGCATACTTCTTATCGGGAATTGCACGTTTCAAATATCCCGCCGGAAAACTGTCGACACTAAATCTAGATCTAAAATGATTAAAACGACCAGTCCATAATTTTAAATAGATACGAAACAATGCATTTTTTGAAGATTCAAATTTTAAAGGTTTTTCGCGAAAAAGTATTGCAAAGTGCACTGCATTATAAAGTTTTCTCATCTTTTTCTTCTTTTTTTACTTTAACGTCTCTGATGGAAATTGTCACAAACAAAGAAATACGATCACGCTGATTTGCGTTTAGTGACAGAGCTGCTGCTTTATTTACAATGAAAGAAATGCCGCGATAACACTGACATCCGAAACCACGATAATTTTTAAAATGACCCCTGACGCTAAAACCAGGGATTGAACCATGCTTCGCTCGTATCCGCTACAGCGACCGAGTAACAGTGAACTGGTTGAACGGAGAAAGGGTCGCGACGTCGTTCGAAATCTATTTTCATTGCCGATACGATCGATACGCGCGACAGTTATCGGGCCGAACAGGCGAAAGAACCGGGCGGGAAATTAATCGATGACAAAGAGGTAGCCATTTTTCCGTGAAGGAAGAACGAAGTGGAAAGGTAAACAGTGGGAAGAGCGATCGAAACGAGGCGAGGCGAGGCGAGACGAGGCGAGCCCCGTCTCACCCCGTGAAATTACACTCGACAAAACCTACTATTCAAAGTCCACGACGAATCGCGTACTCGCTAGACTACCCTCGCGAGTATAATCAAGCTCTCTTGCACGTTCGCGGGAATTGCAACGATGGCTTCTAGCCGTGCTTGCACGTTTCATATTTTACCGTGTGTACGCAAGTCCATCCATCGCGAGGGCAAATAGCGAGGGCTAGAAGAGGGAGAAAAAGCTCGGGGGAAGGGGGGGGGAGGGGGAGGAAAAGCTGGAACTTCCTGCGATGCGTTCTACTGGAGGGCAAACTCTCGGCACGGTGCATTAACCGGGCATTTACGTGCACGTAAGCCGTGTACCGTGCGGATGCACGCCGACAAATCGCCGCCGCAGTCGCAGTCGTTTTTACGTTCGACGTTATGTCCGTCGCTACTTCGACGCTAGCTTCTATTTTTTTTTCTTTCTCTCTTTTTTTTTTCTTTTCTTTTCTTTTCTTTTCTGGTCTGCTCTGTCCCTCTCCCAGCGGGGATTTTGAATCGAACGGAGCGACGACAGCGAAAGCCCGCGCCCGTGAAATATTAACTTTCGCCAGGTCAATTCCCGGATCCGTTCGTACGTCGAACGATCGAACGTCGACAGTCGCGTCTTTTAGACCGAAGATAAATATTTAACGGGTGAACCGTTTCACGTGGGAGTCGTAGTGTCGATTTTGTATTTTTCTGCTTTTGTATCTCGAAAGTTTCGTGCAAAAGTGTAACTTTCTGACGGAGATGATCTTTTGATGGCTGTTGTATAATACTTTACAGAAATTTCACTTTGTCTTTTTATTACTTGGCTGGTTCTTCGACTTGCCTCGCTTTTTGCCTCGAGTAAATCCTGAATTATTCGTAGAACTCACGAAAGACGTGTGTAACGTGTGTAACGTGTGTAACGTGTGTACTTGCGAATGAAAATAAATATTACATGCGTGTGCGCCGTAAACGCAGTCGTCCTTGGTTGAAGAAAAGGACAAGGATATATCGTTTCCCTCCGATAATGTAAATTGGAATTCCTTCTCGTGAAATACATCCACTTGGGGCAGAGGCTTGAATACATTTTACTTGAAATGTAAAAAATGAAAAAATAACAATTTGAGATACGTACGACTTACTTTGATTGATTCGTTACTTTTGTTTCAGAAATCCACTGTGAAAAGAATTTAACCTCACGTTGTGTGAGATTCAAGCGGATCATTTTCAAATCATTTCCTATTACGCGAAGCAATTGACGGCATTGATATAAAAGCAGAAATTTACTCAAACATGAAATAGGAGGTGAAACAAAAAATTGTTTCGTTTGTCGGGCAAATAATAAAATAATTAAAGGAAGAAGAGCATTTCCACGCTCAAATAAACCGACGCATAGTTATTTCAAAAAATATCAACAAAATAACATATGAACTGTTCAGTTCATTATTTTTGAAATGTATTATTCAAATACTATATATTCCCAAACGATATTTTCATCGATGTTATTTTTATTTTTATTATTAGACTGCCTGCTTTTGTGCAATTTCATGTTTTTGCGAATAAGAAAAAAACTAGAGAAACTAGAGAACTAAATTTATTTCCACTGTTAAACATTTTAACAAATATTATATATTTCGTAACGTCTAAAGAAAATAATTTAATGAAATAAAATTTTGCACGGTATCGAAAAAACGACACGAATATCCCTGTTATTCATATATTGTGTCATAATGTGAATTCTTTGGATTTTTGAATCTATAAAATTTCCCGCAAAAACGCGAAAATCTGCAGTCCGGGTTATTATTCAACAGGAAAGGCTAATCCGCGTGCATTCAGGTATACACTGTAGGAATATTCGCGATATCCGCGACGAAACGTGCCCTCGATCCTATTATTTCCTCGAGCGACCCATACACACGTGACCGACCCAACTCCGTAACATAAGTTACTCCGTACACACGTGACACACAGGAGCGCTACGTCGCTATATATAGGAAATTGATATCGCGAAGCGTAAGCTTTATTTTTAATGTCGCTCATTCGGTTTATTGCTTGACCCAATTAATTCCGGCGTACGGAATTTATCGACAAAACGTCAGTCGCGCAATTTGAAATCTCATTTCAGATTTATAACGTTGGTCGGGGCGAACATTTACAACTAAATTCACCGAGTATGTCGGAGGATATAATGCGTCCGTGGCTACGAACCGGGGGCTGGGGAGGAAAATCGTGTTCGATCATCGCCGCCGAACGATTGAACAAAATCGTTTTACTCTCGCTGAGAGATCCGAGATAGAAAAAAAAACTGCACGATTCGTCTCACTGAAGAGCCCAGAAGTAACTGTTCTGATTAGGAAATGAAGACGATTTTTTTGCCATAAAATTTTATTGGTATGCAAACATTTGAATCGATACAAAACAAATTACAGGCGCGATCACTCAAGACACAGTACCAGACAACGCCACTCCTACTCGTGGTCTACTCCACGCCTCCTCGCGAATCACGTGATCTAAATCAACCAATCGCTAATTTTCGTTGCATTAGCGTTGTACCTGAAGAGGCCCGATTTTCTGAGTTTGCCCCGCTAAAATCACTTTCACTGATAAAAAAGAAAAGGAAATAAAAGAGAAAGACCGCGTACCGGCTGGTATTATTCAGCAACCCTTGGAAATCGTTTGCCAATCGGTGTCGCCGATAATTTTAAAGCTGCCGTCGCGATAATGACGAGATGGTACCCGCGTGATAACCTCGTCGCGACGTCGCTAACGATTCCCTTCCTCTCCCTTTCCCCTCTATGGAAAGAACCGATACGACGAAACATACCGAACAGAGAAATACCGATAACGAGGAAATCTCGAGATAGTAAGAAGGAAACGGGAGAGGAGGGAAAGAGAGGCGCGAAATGAAAGGGAATTCGTCGAGGTCTCGAGTCTTCAGGGGAGAAAGGTGGCGCAACGGCCCCCTCGCTGGTAATTTGGCTCTTGACGACGCTCATACTTATGACGGTATTATTTAAGAGCAAATTGTGCCATATTCTCCCCCTCACTAAGTACGGAGACAGAGAAAGATGCAGCCTTGGCTGCATGTCACGAAAAAAATTGTACAAAACTGTGTGACGCTGGAGAGAAAAATGCATGTCGCGTGCTTCCATTCCTCAAGATAGTGTAATTTAAAATTCTTAGTAAGAATTCTTCTTATTAACAGCGTTTTCTCTCCTTTTCCCCGCGTTCTTTCTGCGGTGTAAATTTCCTTCACATCAGCACACGATACTATTTGTTTTTCTCTTGCTTCTGTTATTTTTGACAAGGTAGAAATGTGAGATGCAATTCTGGTAGTTTCATTTCGTACGAAAGCGAGTTATAAGCAGATTGATGAAAATAGGAAGTAAAAGGGAATCGCGAGTATATCACACTCCGGCTAAATTGCACTATTTTTTTTCGAACACATAAATTCTATATTCCTCGATTGAATTATAAATTCGACTTTTCTTTTTTTTTAACACATTTTGTTTTCTCGCAGTAACAGTGTTTTTTTTACAATTTCTAAGAGCCGCGAATTTCTAATCCTCGCGCACAAGGCTTGAACATCTTTTATTTGGAATAAAAAAAAAATAAAAAATAATGTAAAAATAAAATAATATAATGATATGTACTATTATTTACTATTACATAATATAATAGTAAAAAATGTATAATATATATAATGGCGAATAAAACGAGAAAACTATTAAAATCATTAATAAAATAATAATAAAAATAAACCATTTTCAATAAGCGATAATTATGTCAAATAACATCCAACTAAATAAGATAACATACTATTCAATTCATTATATTTTTAAAATTTAAAAAGAAAAAAAAAAGAGAAGATATTTTAACTTTAATTTTATAAAATTTACGAACGAAAGACAAGGATATTCCTCTTTCGTGTAATAAATCGACACTCTAGTTCGCTTAAACGAAAAAATGATTGAAAGGGGATAATTAGAATAATTATTACTTTAAATTTTTTAATTTTCACGAACATAATTAAATTGCCTCTTCTACATGGTATTATTAACAAATTATTAGAGATACAAAAGACGTTGAAAATCGTGGTCTAATTTTTCTCTGTAGCTACGTTTCTTTTTTTTTTTCTTTTTTACATACAACGTGGAGCTAGAAAGTGGAAATTAGTTATAGCGCAGACATTAGTTATGTCGCCTTTGTGCTCGCGGAATTGTAGTCGACCCTGTTCTTAATACTGGCACCGGTTGTAATTATCCGTAGAAGGAAACTACGAATCTGCAGGCTAATTCGATGCGTTCGCCCCGATAGTCGATGAACCGATTAACTGAATTATCGGGGGCCCATTAACCGGGGAAGCGTCCGACTTTCCCTAATGCACTTACATTGAAAACGTGCTTTACATTCGGGACCTGTGAATTCCTTTCGCGCGATTCCCATAAATTTATTCGACTACGCCTCCTACCTAGTCGTCCTATGGTGAAGATTACCATTGAGAATGGAATTACCCGCACCCACCGAAAAGAGCTTTTCACCAACCGGATGCAAATATGAATAAGAGCGCGTCGTCTGGGTCTTTTCCCTCCGAGCTGTTCTCGCTCGTAAAAACCGTGGATGCAGCGCGCTGACAACATGGTTACGTAGTTGCACGCGGTATAAGTAAGTAAAAAAAAATGATCGCGATACACTCGGATGGTAAATCATTTATCTTGATGATCGTACTTGACAGAGAGAATTAACTTCTTGCGCTGGAATGACGTACCACGCACGTCGAGAATGTTTTGTCCCAAATTGCAACATTTTCTTAGTTTTAGGTATATTTGAATGTAACCCAGGCAAAACAAACGATAAGTTTATTACTTCTTAATAATTTCTATCCAGTGATATCGCACCGACGAATTCAAAAGAAAAAGAAAGCGACGAATTATTATATATACGGTTCGGTCACTCGTTATGGTCCGCGAACCAGTTGCCAGCGCAAGGAGTTGAAAAGAGTCAAACACTGGAGGTTTATTGTATTTAGAACGAGAGGAACGATGCATCGCGGATGTAGGGACTCTGAGCTTTGAACGAGTCCAGGTTTGTCTTTGTATTTTTCGATTCTTTTTACGGAAATTACGATACATTTAAATATTTAATGTCCGACTTATTTTGTGAATTTCTGAATTATCGACGTTTTTTTGCTCTGTTTTTTTTTTTTTTTTTATGTGAGGAGCAAAACATTCATTTAGAAACTCGTTTCTCCGCTGCCGATTCGGCCGATCGATCGATCGTTGCTACGCTCGCTAATGTCCGACGTCAAGTTTGCACATCCCATTCTCGTGATAGCCGGTGAACCGTAAAATTGGCAATCGATATTAGTCGGATATAAACGTAATGGGACATCTACGTCCTCCACGAATCATCGAATCTGTCGGCGGACAGGGTAATTAAGTTGCCGAGTAATTGGCGAGCGCCGTTTGAACGGCGGGATTTTCAGAACGCGGCAGACCGTGGATCTCGTCGAGCGGCGGGACCAACGATTTTGTTAGCTTTTAGTCGCGTCCCGTCGTTTCGCAAGTGTCCGACACTCTTGTCTCGGATGAGATCGACGCGGGACGCGCCGCGTTGAATCCCGAAACGTCCCGAAATTGAGGGGTTCCCTCCCCCTCACGGTTTCACCGTGCAGCGTACGAATCCGGTTTTCAATCCGTGTAATTTACGGCACTGTGCCGTGTTTCTCTATCCCTGCACGAGTTCGTGCACATTTGAATATATGTGATTGTACACGCGGTGGCAATTCCATAGGTCGATATTTTTACTTCGTTTTTATATAGTTACGACCGACGAGCGATCTTTTACATCTTAGTGTAAAAATATGACGACAAATGTAGGACGTCTGTTTCTCATTTTGATTTGTAGAATGTAAATCTTATATTTAATCTATAAGTCAAAATGTAATATATACATAAAGAGTCAATTTTAAGTAAATAATGGCACTTGACCATTTGTCCGTGCCATTGTAAATTGTAAAATTGTGGAATTGCACTAGGTATCCAATCATTTTTACCATTGCAGCATTGAACATAACACTATTTACCATTAGTAATATCGAACATAATGAATTTACATTTCAACTATTAAAAGAAATAAGTTGTGTTATCATAATTACTATTTCTTCCAATAAATGAAACTATTTAAAGTATTACATCAAAGTGCAATTTTAAGAAATATAGCTCAGTTCACTTGTCAACCAGATGACAAAAATAAATACGCCTTAAGCTGATAGTTTTTTGTAAAAAATAAAAAGATACAAGGTTCCGTTCGAAAAAATTAAATCGACTTGGAAAACTTGTCTTCACCTACAAACGAACCGATTTCACCCCCCTCCACGCGTAAGATTCGTCTGAAACGAACAAGATAGTTTCATTTGTGGATTAAAATCGTGGATTTAAAAAAGAAAAAAAACAAGTTTCATTCATAGATCTTTACCATTTACCATTAAAATGATAGTGTATTAAGCACAAGACGTGCCTCGATGCGCGTTTTACGTCTACTTTTAATACCTCTTGGTCCGATAACACTTTGGAAATTCCAGCGCCAGGCGGAAATTACGGTTTGTTTCCTCCCTTTGGCTGTTGCGTATATAATCCCATTTGGGGCTGTTAGCGGGAAAGATGGTCTTGTCACGGCTGAGGAGGCAACTTTTTAACGAATAGTTTCGTTTCGGGATCATCCAGCCGGGAGTTTCGCGCTCACCCTCGCCCTCGCCCTCGCCCTCGCCCTCGCCCGCGGACGACCGGTGGTAGCTTTATGAAGCGCTCGGATTTCCCCCGGGAGCCGATGTAACGATACCGACTTGTACATCGTTGCTCGAGCTTTTCGAATTACGCCACTTTCCGCGGATACGTCCGAGACTCGCGTGCTCTCGTTGTTAGACGAGGCGACAACTTGAAAAACAAAAAAAAGGGGAGAAGAGAAGGAAGGGGGATTAATTTCTGCAAAAACAAAGCAGCTTCTCGTGAAAAAGAGCGCGCGAGAGAGAGAGAGAGGAGAAGAAAAAACAAGAGAAAAGAGAGTAGTTTCGCTGAATAACAAGGCTAATTGAACTTGCGGCGTCACGGTGAAGTTTCACCACCGCGGCCGGTCGAAATCACGAGGCAAGATAAATTTTTAATAAAATTAACAGTTGCAAAGAAAGTATTTCGTTGGCCGAGGACAAATTAATCCTCGGTGGCATTCTCGAGAGTCGCCTCGAACTTTCGAAATTCACTTAAGCCCGGAATGATTTTTTAAATAGAAAGCTTCGTTTCATTTAGCTCCGCGCAGACATAAACTTTACTTCTCGCCGATAATTCCTACCCTTCGTCTTTATTTTTTTCCCCTCCCCTTCGCCCCTCCTTACTTCCTTCTTTCTTCCCTCGTCTCTCTTCTATCATTTTTTCATCATTAACCATTTCCCTCCATTCTACATTCTTCTTCTTCTTTTTTCTCTCTCTTTTTACTTCTTCCCTTTTTGTCCAGCCTTTTTTCTCTCGCTCTCTTTCTCCTCCCTTGTTCAATCGAGAACGCGGTAGAACTTTCATCGCGCAAGTACGGCACCGGAGGTAACGATATTCGCCAGTGCGATTTCTATTTCGCTGCGTCGAAGTGGAACCGTCTTTTCTTCCCCCCTTTTGTGCCTCTTTCTCCCCTCCCCCCTCGCCCCTTCCTTCTCTCGGGGAGTCCCTGATAAAAAGGGTCGTTGCCGTGAAACTCGGGACAATCTATTCGTTTTATCGACGCAAATATGCTCGAGGTTCGCAGCCGGGGCTAACAGTTGCCGAGCGCTCCCTTTCCCCTGGGGATTACTAGCTCTCGCAGCAACAGGAAAAACGCCAATCCCGACTGCTCGGGTATATATAGTATGTACGGGCGCACATTTTCTACATGCTCGCATCGGTAAATGTACTACCGGCTCTTTTTTTAATACCAAGTCCAAGTATTTCTTCGCCGATTCCCGACGCTTCTCCGGACCGGTCTCTCGAAACTCCGAGCGTCTATATGAATCCACGTACAACGAGCTCGGGCGACACAGATTTTTATTTAATTTCATTTCGTTCAATATGGAAGATACGCAAATAACGTACATTGGATTGAATGAGACGTTCGATCACTCGCGTAATTAACAATTAACAGAATACGCTAAATATTGTTACTTTCGTCAAAATGACCAATTTACATAATTTTTCTTAGAAATTTTATAGATATGAAAAAAAGGTTATGTTAGGTTAGGTTAGGTTAGGTTAGGTTATTTAAATGATTTATCGTAAAATGTATATTGCCGTGAAACTTCTCTACTTTTCCACTTTAATCTCTTGCGCTAGTAACTGGTTCACGGACCATAACGAGTGACCAAACCGTATACAATAACTCGTCTTTTGTTTTAATTCATCGGTACATATCACAGGACAGAAATTATTAAGAAGTAATAAATTTATTATTTGTTTCGCCTGGGTTATATTTTGGGCCAAATATTCTCGACGTGCGTGGCACGTCATTTCAGCGCAAGAGGTTAATGTCGCTGATGGAAATTTTATGCCTCGATCGGTGATTCTAGTATTAACGAGTAAATTATTCATTCTATTTTCCTACGAATATATATATATATATATGTGTGTGTATTACTGAAACGTCCGATTAAAAATCATGAAAATTGGATTTTCCTTGCTTAATTTTGGAACTTTTAATTTGATCTAACATATAGGATATACGGACAGTATATTGGGCTGAGTAAAGAGTTCGTTCACTCGTGCATTCTTAGCAGAGCACATTAAATATTACTATATTTTCGTAGAAGAGCTATGTCAGTGACTAAGTTCATTCTATTTTTCTGCGAATATATGTCATTCAATGCTCAGAAATGTATTTACTTGCAAAAATCTTGGAACTTTTGATTTGATTACACTGTTATTATTAATCTGTAAAAAATCAAATTTTAAAATAAAAATTCAAATACAATGAAAGTAAAATAAAATAAAAAATTCAAATGAAACAGAATATTATATAATATTACACAATAAAATGAAATATTGAAACTGTAGAATATCGTAGGATATTAAAATATTATGGAATATCAAAAATATGAAATATTATGAAACAAACATTCAAGTCCTTGCGATCATTTGTGATGCCATTGAAGATTTTTAATTTTAATACCTTTAGCACCGTTTCGTTCCATCCGAGACGGAGAAAGTACCACGAAATTTTTCCCTTCGGAGTCTCGCTTCAACGAGCCGAGGAAATTCGTCGGAAAGGGACAGGATGAAAATGATCTGAAATAACGCGTTGTTGGAGTTTCGTTGAAATGCCCGGAATGGGGCGAACTACCGAAACTACTATCGACTGCAGAAATTCGAGGCATTCCGGAAGTCGGTAAAAACGTCAAGACGTTTCGTCGACTTTCACATATTTGTCGAGAACTTGAAACTGGAAAAAGATCGGTAGAGTAGATACGATACTCTGACTGCCGTTCAGGCTCGCGAAACTAACGAGTTACGAAGAGATTCTACAATGCTACGAAAAATCACGGTTCGATGGGGAAGAAACGGTTCGATGGGGAACTGAGAGAGAAAAAGAGAGAGAAAGAGAGAATGTGTGTGTGTGTGTGTGTGTGTGTGTAAAATTAAACAAATCCAAAGCTGAACAAAATTTGGAGAAAAAATATTTTATAAATATTATATTATTTACTATTTTAAATTATTTTATATCATTCACATTTAAAAAGGAATAATATTTTACAAGAGAGTTAAAATATCACTTACCAGGAGCTCATCAAAATTTTGGCCCCTGTTGTACGGAATAATATACACAAACAAGAACAGGAAGTGATTCCTCGGAAGAAAAGCATAAGAGAAACGTTTTTCGATTTGAGACTTTGTTCGAGAAAATCTAGTTTGAAGATTTACCAAGGTAGACTTGAGATTAATTGATCTCTAGACACGACATAATTGAGTGATTAAAGGAAAGCTATTTTACGCGCAGAAATAATAAGTAAAAAAATGTTTAAATGAAAGAGTAAAATCCTTGTGTGAGATGCCTTCGCTTTCGAGAGAATCGAGTTGGAAAATTTATCGCATTCAAAGTCTGGTTCCTTGAAAATGAACTTCTAATTGTAAGTGAAAAAATTTTAGGATTACCTAGATTTACCTCCCGTAAATTATCCTGGAATTAGCCGAATTCAAACGTTCAAAGTCTTCTCGGAAACGAAGCTCCAAATAAAGAAATTTTATTCTATATTCTCATATTTCTGCTTGCACGCACAAGCCTGTACTATATTACCAGAAGCTTCGAATTTTTTAGTGAAAGTTCCAAACAATATAAATAATGATTAAAACGTAACGCGAACCAGTGAAATTTCGACGTCGATCGTGGTCGAAGTATGTAGTTGGGAATCGACTAGCAAATCTAAAGTAAACTTCCGGGATTCGAGTCCTTCCTCAGTTTCCAGGCAAGGAAAGCAACTGGGATCTCGACTCAGCTAGCGAGAAGATAAGCAGACGATCTTGGGGGACTCGATCTATCGTCGTCCTTCCGAGGGGCAAGCCAAGGGGAAATGTTACATCTTCGTAATTTCTGAAAGAAAATCCTCTCCCCTGGATCCTCTCGCGGATAGTCTCGTGCTAAAAGTCACTTGAAATAACATACGCTCGAAAACAGACTGCGCCAGCTTCGACGATAACGATTAACGACGCCGATTGTGATTAACGACGACGGATTTGCCGATGAAACTCACGATCGGGAGGCAAGTTTGACTCCACTGGATATTTCGACCGAGAAATCTTCCAACTATCTGACAACTGTACGTATATCGAGCAAAGAATCTAATATCCGACGGGGAGACCGCTTCCCAACTTGGCTCGAAATTCCGATTTTCGAGCACTGACGAATTCATTGTGCTAGATCGACTCGGTATTTTCCGCGCGCCGGGACTTTTGTTATCAGAGCTGCTCATTATTAAAACTTCGCGCGCTTTTATTGGAAATTTTAAAATGCAGAACGTAGAATGCACGTAGAAGCAAAACATCGAAAGCTTCGTGCTTTACATGTATATACACACACACACACACATATATACATATTTATGTAAAACGATATTGCGTTCCGAGGTTCGACGTTTTTTCATCGCATTCGTCAAAATATGAATTTGCACAGAAACGCATCCTGTTAGACGTTCTGTCAGAAATGTATTGAATTTTAAATTTGAAAAACTTGAACGATTATTAAATGAAAACTTCCCTCTAACGCAAATAGAACTTGCATTTCGCCACGCGAAATGATCCCAAAAAACAAAGCCAGTAAATAAATTTCCAAGTTTATTTAAAAATAAATTTGTTAACCGGATTGACCGTTTAAAGTTAATTACCAAATTATGTAAAATCTGAACGTTTAACAATACAACAAATTAATAATACATTCGCGTACATCTCTCGATACGTTTATTCGACATGTTACCCAATAAGTAAACCAAATTATTTTATTATTGACACTCAGATTAATCTCTACATATTAATTTCCACGTATAATACGTACGAGAGGCCAATCAATGTAAGTCATTCTCAATTAAAAATAATTTATGCCGCAAAAACGTGCTTTTCTTGCGCAAACAGATTAATAATTATAATATCGTAACAACGTTGCACTGCGGTACTATCGTGCCGTACTATCAACTGATAGTTTTAATAATAAAAGTACGTCTGCGCAGCACGGGTTGTTTTCAATAATTGGCTCCCGAGTTCTCCGCATAACGAATGATATTATGTAAAATATCGTCGACCCGCCTGTATTCTCCGTTTGACGAAACGCGAAAGTAGCTTCATTAATCGCTTTATTAATTCGGAGAGAGCACGCGTCAAAGGAGCAACATTTGCATTTCCAAATTAAATCACGCTCGAGTCGAAGAGGGAACAATTTAATTACTCGCAACTGTTTTTACCGCAATTTTGGCACTCTGAGTCCCGAAGCAGCTTTTATCAAATCACGGTTCGTTAAATACGCGTTTTGAAACATTGCGATGGCGGCGGAATCAGAATAAATGAGAGAAGAGAGAAACGAATAAACAAATAAAGAAATGGAAAATAGTAAGAAACGAGAGGAAAGGAGGAGAGAAGAAGCAACGTCCAACTTCCTCCCGGCGAGCGTTACACGATATTTACTGGGTTTCTTTTGTTGTTTCGTCGGCACCACGGCAAAGTTTCATTCCTTTTCCTTTCTCTCATTGACTGTAACGTACCGCGTGAAAGAGGCTAACGCGTCCCGCCTAAAAAGGGGAAGTTCTTATCGCGGCATTGTTGCTCTTTCATTCTTGTTTCGCGAGAGACCAAAAGCGTCCGCCTACAAAATTGAATTAGCTCCCTCTGTTTCGTGGATCTGACTTGACCCCCTGCGACACCTCTCCGCAAGCCCTCTCTCCTTAACAGTAATTCAATTCCTTCCTCGTGCCCCACGCGACCGTCATTCTATTCTATTCATTTTCCCTTGTTTTGCCCTCGTTTAACTAAAAACCGACCAGATTAGACTCGTTTCTTCCTCCTTACGTTCTTACGGTTCAAAATCTGCTCTTGATTGACTTTCTTCGCCAAACGCGGACAATTTTATACCGCTTGCACGTCAAATTTGACTCGATAGTATTATTTCTTTGCGTCTCGATATTTTCCATTCGATTGAACGATATTATTTTTATTTCAATATCGTTTAATGTTGAATGTATGACATAGTATGTAATAATTGGAAGGAGGAGCACACTATTATATTTATTACATTATATCAATTTTATTGAATGTATGATATAGTATGTAATAATTTAAAGAAGAAACACACAATGGCTGCAAAAAGTGTGAGAGCTCCTTTATATTTATTGTATTATATATAGTAGTATAATACACTACATTTAGTAGTGCAGTATACTGTATATGTAACAGCATAATATATACTCTGTATAAAGTATAATATAGCAGTAATATCGTGTTGTACCTACATTAGGTTTGTAGATAATTAATATGTATGTTATTCTATACAGTCAGCCGTGGAAGTCTATATATAATAAAACAATCGTGAAGTTTGTTACTCAGTATCCATTACTATAGATACATTAATTATGTTTTTGTTATTATTATCATTATTGCTAATGTAATTATAATTTCGTTTGATTTACCATTCATATAATGATTCTACAGAATTCCTTCTCCAGAAGATTCGTTCTTCCTTTATTGTAATTATTTAAAATTTGACAACGATATGAACTTTTTTTTAATCTCCCATTTAATCTCATATAAAAAAACAATCCAATTCTTTGTGCCCGTTATATTATTATTTATTTTATTCGGTATTTATTTATTTTACAACTGTACGATTCTTCTATGCTCAACAGCTAAAGCTACCTTACTCCTCTCGAGTACAAAACACGCGAGAAACGTTTCTCCCTTCTTCTTTTCCCTTATTCTTCCGAGCAACAGTCATATTCTCCCAAAATTACTGCCGCTGGTGCTCGATAATAGCAAGCATCTCCGCGCTCGTTCCATGAACAATGAGAGCAAATGCACTACGTTCGTTAAGAATAAACAACAGTGATCGTTTAGTCGACCTTCTTGAGAGTAACAGAAATTTCTAAATACAGCTCGCGTGGTTTCACCGTGATTCTCACACGCGTAATTTGAGTTGAACAAAAAAGAAGCACCGTGCGAAGCTCTTCCATTTTTGCACAAAGCAAAACAAATTAGCCTCTGTGAACGGAGACACACACACACACAAAAGTACAAAGCAATTGTCAGTCAACACGTATTACGCTCTTATTATTATTATTATACCCTATTATCGTGCCTTGTTGCACGCTCTTTTCAGTAGCAAAGGATATTATATAGAATATTATATTGACAGATGTGCAACGATCGTTCAACTCGGCTATATTAATAACTGTCAGTCGATAACGCGAAAATAGCCAACTAAATAAATTTTCGCGTTTCGGCGTAAAGAGAAACGAGATTCCCACGTATCCGTTTCAGTTTATTATTACGGCTACTCGCTTCGTTTGAACGAAAATCGACATTGTAAAAAAAAAAAAAAAAGAAAGAAAGAAAGAAAATAACAATGATGATAATGATAATGTGGAATAATTGCAGATATTTGCAGAAAATATTGTAAAGAATTTACGTTTGGAATTCTGGGCAGACAAAAAATTATTGTAGAATAATTTGTAACTCTTTGACGCTCGGTAATTACAATTTCACTCGCATTTTGTCGCGAAAGAATCGAAGATGGAAAAAATTGCAACGAAAATATTCTTCTTTCTCCCCTTTCACCTATTTCTCGATTTAGTGTTTTCTCTTGCATTTGTTACTCTGGAAAGTAACTAATTATTGCATCTCGTTGTAGATCGTAATTAAACGCTCAACGGAACAACGGACTGCCAATAACGTCAAAGTTGATGATTATTTTCTCAAGTAAATTAATTCTTGAATAACTGGTGAGATATTGCTCTGAAGAAGCGTTGTCTTTGTTTAAAATATTTTTATTTTTAAAGAGCAGAGAATTGCGAACGACTAACGGTACAAGTTGATTCAGTGTACTAATTAAATGTATTATTCTCGAATAACTGGGGAATGTTATTTTCGTGTCTGAAACTCGAGTTTTTTACCATTTTCTCTCTTTTTTTTTTGTATCAATACGACGCAGTGGTAAAAATCCGGACAAATTGGAAGCTACGGGACGTATAGTTCGTTAACACAAGCGTGCTCGTGTAATTTCACTTGGATCCCTCAAACTCAATAGTCGATGAATACTAAACACACTCAATTAAAACTCCCCCGAGAAACTTTCGAAATTGACTAAAAGTGACTCACCTTCAACGTCGTCGCTTGCCGAGTTTCCGGAATTAAAGAGGTCATCTGAAACAGAAGTTCATCAACATTAGCCGAAGAAAATGGCATCCATGGCAGACCGTCGCAGCACTGCGGAGAAAACGACACTAATCAAAAACCGCGATTTTCGAGTCGTCGTGACAAAAACATTGCAGAGACAGTCGTTGACCGATGATGAAAATCTACTTCCTGTTTGATCCATGTTTAAACACTCGATATTCAATTACATTTAATTAACAAAGTGATCCATTTAATTCTGTTCAAAGTCTCGAAAAATATGTTTCTCTTGAAAAGCATATTTTTTTGAACCGTGTCATTTTATACGTATAATTACATCATATCGTTGTACAGGTATAATGTAATCCATATTTAAATATCGAATATTTAACTAACTATATTTAATTAACAAAGCCCATCCATCTAATTTCTGTCTAAAGTCTTGAAAAACATATTTTTTTGAATCGTGCCACTTTATATATATATATATATATATGATTACACCATATCATAATACAAGTAAAACATCAACTACTCTGTATGTTATAAAAGTATAAATCCGTTGTACAAACAACAAGGAAAAACACAGACAGTGTTTCTATGTTCACGTTGTCCTCGTATTTCATGCATAAATTTTATAAAATTGAAGTAAAAATATCTATCTCGAAAACTAATAATTTTTCGATATACGTAGATTAATGCTTTTTTATAGAAAATGTCGAGCTGGATTAAAGGATCGAAAGATACATATCACATGGCCTCTCTGCACGTACGTCCACAAAAAAAAACCTGGATCGTTATTTGCTTAAAAATCTATTCATTTCTTGTCTAAACTACTTTTTTTGTGATACGTAAAAATAAAAGGATTTGTGTATCAAATATCACTCTGTACGTATAGGACAGTTTTGAACGTGTACCAAGGCAAGGTACACGTGCACACGTGGCGTGTGAAACGTGAATTCAGAAATTGAAGATCCGTGTTCTTAATACGCGTGTGCACGTGCCGCATGAATCGATAAACGTCCCGGCACGTTCGTTATAGAGATTTTCGACTCGACGAACCAATGCGTATAGTATAATTATGATGTAATTTAGTAATATAAAATATTAAAATTATCATATAAATATAAATTTAGATATATAGTGTCAAATCAATATTGAATATTTCTCAAGTATATTTCTGAATTAAATCGATTCCTATAATTTGCAGTATGTATATAATAATCTAATTTTAATTAAAATTAACTTCAGATTCACGGTATAACATCGATTTTGAACACATCTAAAGTACATCTAATTGTAAGTTAAATCGACCCCGACGATTAATTGGTAGAAAATTACTCCGCGTGGGCAACTAGAATATACAGTAGATGAAAATAAACGTGGAAAAAATTCAATTTGAAAATGTTTCGAGCTTTCTTAACCTCTGAATCGTTCGAAATGTGCAACGTTCTACATCGTTATTATTCCTAAACGTACGACTTGAAAGGAAAATCGTGCATTTATGGATTAAAAGCGAAGCGTTTAAGCGGGATAAATGTAGTCCACGCGTTTTTTTCACGGAGGTTGCGTCCTCGAGTAATACGTCAATTACTCGCTCGGAATTAGCCAAGTTCAAGCGTACTTGACGAATTTTCAATCTCGATCCCCTCGAAAACGAAGAATTCAGTGAAAAATTCGACTATTCTTTCCTTCTTTTTTTTTTTTTCTAGCTTATTTCTACATAAGCAGAATCGCTGTAAACTAGAATGTAAGTGTACGTACCGTCGCGGAACACAGTCTCGACACAGATCAATTAAATCGTTATTTCCCCGCTTCGTAATCTGTTTTATTAGATTTACCGTGGCGGAACGACGGTGCGCCTTGTGTAAACAGGTAAGAAGATTAAACGAACGAACCCTTTTTTTTTCTCCTTTCCTTTCAAATAATCTCTCGAGTAACCGAATTATTTATCGATTCCGGAGGGTACACAAAATCAAGGCGCTGTTATCGCTTACATTCGCTGTTAGAAACACAGCGAAGCTCCGTTTGTGTACAAACCTGTCGCAAAACAAATCAGTTCGTGTAACTGAGATTCATGTAACAAGAGCTCATTAATTCTGCTCGTTATTCGTAAGTTCGCAAATATAGTGCAGTACAAATATTTATCTCTGTCATACTTATTTATTTATTTATCGTTGCATGGTTCACCTAGTTGTTAATATTTAGATTGAACGATTGAAACGGTCGTTTTAAATTTACTTTCATCGTACTTATTTATCCGTTTATTGTACGGAATAATTACTTTGTAATTGTAACATTTAACTACTGTGATTTTTCGTTCGTCTGATAAAAGTTTACGTTCGAATAGAGTAGATTTAATAGAAAAAAAATTTACAATCGAACGTGTAATTAAAATAATACTACTAATTTCTTCTTTTTCATCGTAAATTACAAACAGATTTGACACATTACGTAATAAGAGTAAAAATGCGCGCGTATATATATATATATATATATATATATAAAATACCGAAAGTACAATATTTGCTACAATATATCTGGCGAACGAGCGAAAAAAAGTTTCTATTTAGATGAAATTTTAAAAAATGCATGAAAGTCTGACGAGACGAAACAATTTTCAAACTCGTGAACGAGGCGCGAGTACGAAACGAAACTTCGCTAGTACGAAATTAATGATAACAACTTTCGAAAAACGTTTAAAATCTGTTAAAACGTTTACGTACATCGTGACGCACGGCAATGCATTATTGGCATCCACACGGCGAGATTACGAGTTTACTCGTACTTAAGCAACGCGATATTTCACCGACACTGGGTGACATTTATTATGCAAATACTCGATTGGATTACCGAGAGACTAATGTGGCAGGTAAATTTCGCGCAGCATCGACGCGGATCCTAAACAAACGCAAAGTTTCGATCCGGAAGTATCCGGCCACGAAATCCTCCGGTTCATCTTCCTCGGACAAACCATCGCGGTATTTACTATTAATATTTGCAGACACGTAACTGCACTTTCCAGCTGATCAATCATCCGTTTAGTCTGCCTCGCGAAATTTGCAATTCGCGGAATGTTCGTTTTTTGTTTTTTTTTTTTTTTTTTTTTTTTAGAAGAAATATAACCCCCGTGAAAAAAAAAAATTCGAGCCTTCACGATACGTATATATTACACGTGTGTGTGTGTGTGTGTACATACAATGCTTTTATCGAATTTTATTTGTCGATGAGAGCAACGTAGCACAACGTAGATGTCGTGTTTTACAAAAAATATCCCCGGTGACTGGTTATTAATATTCGGGCACTACTCGGTGTTACAGAAATTATTGTTTTGTGTGTTTGTTGTCGAATTAATTGTTTTCTTCTGTTTTTAATGCATCAAAGCAATTATTGTAATTAGCAGAAGGATAAATTTCATTCGTTTAATGCGTGCAGCCTTTTTGTGTATAAAAAGCGATACAATTTGAAATTTTTATGAAAATTTTAGGCGAATGAGCAAGCCATTTTTCATTTTTGTATGTTTTAAATATATATTGTATACGTAAAATATACATGTGTATTTAATACATGTGCGATATTATTTTATATATTAATAATATCGAGTATAATATAATATTAAATATAATAAATTAATCGTCTATAATTTATTATTAATTATCATTATAATTATTAACATGTACATGATACATATTAATAAACATGTACATGAATGTATACATTCTATACGTATCAATCATTAATTATTTTAATTTTTATTAATTATTGTATCAAACGTATTATATAATACACGTATATTTTACACAAAATTAACATTTTAAACTTCGACATCATTTTCACATTATCGTCTTGCCTCTTGCGTGCATAAATCCACGTGCATCGAATAAATGAAATTTCTTCAAATCGTGTCCAGACGTTTAAAAACAGTGAATTCGACGAGACTGTTACGAGTAGCATGATCTTTGGAAACAACGTGGTGAATTACTGCATATACGCGTTATTACGTAACCAAACGAACGTTTCGTTTCAATGGGTGACTTCTCGCCAATCAGATTCATCCTTGCCTCAACGATATTCTATTCCGAGATATCTTTTGTGCCACAGTTTGTAGCTGCGGCGAACTCGTAGCTGACCACATCTTCGAAAGGGATTAAATTGAATTTCGCGATCAATAAACCGTTCGTGTAATGACCCAATTATGAAGTTATTGCTCGTTCAAGTGCGCCAAAGAAGCGCGCCCCCCTTTCATCAATTTTCCGTAATCTTACAATTAACATTCGCTCTAATTTCCCTTCTCTTCCTCGTTAGTTAAAAAGGGCGCGACCATTGCCGAGGGAAACCAGCTCGATGCTCCCGAGAATTATTATTTTCGCGGTTACACACGCAGCTGAGAACGAGAGGAGGAAGCTCTCCCCCCCGCCCCGGAACAATCGCCCGGAATTTAGACGATCTATCGGCTAGCTTTACAGTTGATTTCCACAGAGAAATGCACTGCTGGGATGCTGGATTCGAATGTACCACGGGAAATGAAACCAAAGCAATAAACTAATAATAAACTGAAACTAAGTTCGTTATGACGTCGATTTAAGGCTATCATCCAGTTAACCGTATATACACAGGTCTCTCCCGCTATCGCGCACAAGTGCTGAACGTTTCCAAATTATCGCAACCGTAAAGTACGACTCAAAGGAATTTGAATCGTGATTTAATCTTAACATTATCACGGGCGAACAATTTAATTGTCGTTAAATTACACGAATTGCGATTCAATCTCGACGTAATCTCTGCAATTCGATCATAACGTGTACGACTAATAGACACGGATAAAATAGTTAATATTGTATTGCGGTAATCTTAAATATATCATCGTGAAGTGAGTCTGAACGTGTCTTCCTCGTTGAAATTGAAATACGTGTATTTCTGTAACCAAGAGCTGACAGAGTTTAATACTGGGAGCTGTTAAATCGAAGCTCGTGCGCAAATTATTTGTTGGGAACGAGTATTTATTGCAATTTAAAAATGCAAAAAGTTAATAATAAAAGAGGAACATTCGTCAGTCGTTATACCATCCAAATGTAACAGAGACATTAAGCATTCAATGGAATTGCACCGTGTGCCAATTATTTATACGTAATAGTGCATTTATATACCTACTGTACTTTAAAGTATTCACTTTTTGCAAAATTTAATTTTATTTTACATTTTATTTTACCAGAATAGTAGAATATATCAAGAATGATTAGTCAAAGAAGAAAAATCACTCGTACAGAAAAGATGGGAAATCGGTATTGTAATAATAAAAGAAAGGGACAAAAATCGAATAGCGAAACATTTATGAATAATAATAAACATAATTTTAATATGGAAGAACATGACAAAATATTGTTCTGTCACCAAAGATTTAACTTTGAATAATAACAACAATAATATTCATTTTGGTAAAATAAAATGAAAATAGAGATGTGTTAACGGAATTATGTGTTACAATTTTTTAAATGAAAGTAATTACACACGGTTGCGATTTTTTTAAATTAAAATAACTAGAAGAGAACTCTAACCGATGACAGAATTAAAGAGAATCAACGTGTTTATAGATTGTATGATCGTTTGCGGTAAAGTTAATTACATTATAAAGGATATCTTTCGAGAATTCCAAGTAAAATATTAAGCTTCGCAAATTCGAGACTGTCAGAGCAGTCGACATAATTATCCATTGCTTCGAAACTGAAATACCAAGTCCGGCGGGTTCTGAACGAGCTTAAAATTAGACCGTAATTACGTCTGACCTTCGAAATAGGCTTGACGAACGAGGCGTAAAAATTTCTATGGGACCTTTTCTCATGAAAACAAAGAATTTCGAGTACACGAAACGATACTCAGCATGGTAATTTACAAATGCAAAGTTCATATGTCCGAATCCTATTTAACCTCTTGCGCTGGCAACTGATTGCGGACCATAACGAATGACCAAACCGTATACAATAACTTGTCTTCTTTTTGAATTCATCGATACATACCACAAAAAATTTTCGACCTGCATGGCACGTCATTCCAGCGCAAGAGGTTAAAGTTTAAAGACTAAATCTCATGATGAAGTCGAGGACTTTGGAGAATTTGAAACGTTGCTATCGTTATGATATATATATATATATACACATGTTGCGTCTGTATAGCATCTAAGAAAATGGCTGATCGGGACTCTGAAGTTGAAAGTTATTGCCGAGAGAAACAAACTGCGAGAGCGGAGGGGGGATAGAAGTTTCGGCCGTTTGCTTTCTTTGTTCCTTTCTTCGACAGATTTTGACTTGGACTTGGACTCGTACTCGTACTTGTGTTGGTCTTGGTCTCTTCGAAATTTTCGTCGTGTACTTAACCTACCCCGCAAAAGAACAATCCGTCTGGTTTCTATCGTTCGTAGGTACGTACACGATTAAACTTCAACCGGCGGAATCGAATTTAACTTTCTGCACCGTTGCAGGTAACTACTTTTGTTACTCGCTCGCTAACAACTTCGTTACACGCCCGACGCCAGAATAGACTGCTGAAAGTTCGGCTGAATGAAAAGACGAGTTAACTGTCGATTCTATATATACGTATGCAACGATTCTCCGGGACCCTGTAAGCCGTAATTACCGCAAAACTTATTTGATTTTGAGTAAGTATTGGTAACGTGGGGGTGGATCGACGAGGGTCGCCGGTTGCTCTTTTCCGTGCTGACTCCCCATAGAAAATTCGTTACCTACCGCGTTTGTCGAACACGCACAAACGAATTTTGCATGTTCAATTACACCCCCTCCCTCCTGTCATAATTTATCTCCTCCGTAATAACGAACGTTGCGTCATCATGTTTTTCGATTTCTTTTATATATTATAAAAAGTAAATGTCATATATCAAATATGATGTAATATCTTTGTCTCGTCTTTGTCTTTCTGTCCTTTATGTATCATTTATAATGTAGTTTTAATATCTACGTATTTTAGTGTGTAATTATCTTTACCGTTTCTACCCTTCTTCTCACTCTGTATGTCTTCATATCTTTTAGCGTGGTATTATATAAATTATACACGTCTTTTCATTTATTACATTTATACGTTAACATCTTGTCTTTCTCTTTCAGTGTAGTCTTTTGTATCTTGTCTATGTCTACAATATTTATTAGTAGTATTTAGTATACTTTCAGTCTTTATAGTTTTTTAGTTCAGAAGGTCTTCAAGTGTTAAAATCGACATTATTTTAATGTTTTTATACTTGAGTATGTCTCTTCGACCTTGTATAATAGTAGAAGGATTAAAATACATATTTTCTTCTCATACTGAAAAAGAAATGAAACATGAAAGAACGAAGAAATGAAAATACGTTCCTTGTTTCGGACTAAATTCAATAATAATAATTAAATACAGAAGCGAAACAAAAATATCAAGAATTTGATAGACTTGCACCAAGTGTTGTCCAATAATTATTTATGCACGATAGCGTATATTTAGATACACAACCATCCGTGAAACACATTTAGTAAAAATTACGAGGATTTCAACTTCGTTGAATTCGTTCGCGCGTGTACACGTTAAGTGTTGCAGTTACTATCATTCGCTGTACACGTATCGGGGTTGCAGGCGTTATTTTCGGTAGCTTTAATCAGTAACAAAGGAAGCGAAAAGAGTGAGAGTTACATCACGGGACGTACCCCTGGTACGCGTTGTGTCTTTTTCTCATTAACACCGCCGTTTTATCCCTCTTCTTCACCTTCGTGACCTTTCGTTTCTCTTACAAGTCGCCATTGTTCCTTCTTTTGCTGCTATTTATGTTTTCTTTTCATTAACGGGCAACTGCCGCAGTTTCGTTATTTCAACTCTGCTCTCCTTTCACGTACTTCATCCACTTTAACGATTCTCATTTTCTTTCACCCGTGAACGCTTTATCGTCGGGATGAAACAAAACCAACAAAAAGAAAAAAAGAGGAAGAGCAAAGAAGGGAAGAATAAAAATAAAGAGAAAAAAGAAGGAAAGGAAGAGAAAATGAGGGGAGGAAGAGGAAGAAAGGGAAGGGAAAAAGCAGCGGTTTACTTCGCGCGTGTGCAGCGTGCATACGTGTGCCCGTGGCCAATTAAATAATCCGCGGTGCGGAATATATCGCCGGCCGATAAAAACTGGCGACGGTGTGATATTTTATAAAATCACAAACAACACGGTCAACAACCAACGACAATACCGACAAATTGACAATATCGTTGGACAGTCCGGCTTCGGGAAAGAAAGGGGCACCGTGTACGCGGGTACGCGCCGCGGATTTGTTTGTCAATCCCTATTTACCCTTTTCAATATCCCCGCGAAATTCAAGCAGAGCGTCGTGTAGCGTTGTGTACCATCGCGCACACAAGATTGTTTGCGTTGCGTTCTAAACTCCGAATCTTTTTGCACCGTCGCGATATCGATCCGCCGTCGTCCAAATGGAAAAAGCCACCGTTACACGGTGATGTTAAACGGTGTTTCTGGTTTAATTTACCATCGAGATTGGCGGCGCATATTTCAAGTGTACGTGTTTGCATTTCCACGGGTTTAAGCTCCTCGACAGTGGATAGTTTTATGTACAGGACGGAGTTAGATTCGACTGGTGTACGTATTTTCTTTTCCACACGCTCGGAAACAAATTCTCGCGGCAGGATTTTTTTTTTTTTTTCTTGTCCGAATTACTCCGGCGCGTAATAATTCAACGGGCGAGATATTAGGCAGCGAATATTATTCGCACGGCATTTATTAAAATATTCAGGCACGCATGAATTAATTAGACTCGCGTCGTTTAATCGTACGATTGTAAAAATATATAATTTGATATTTATCGCGAGAATGAAACGTGAAATCTGAAATTAAAGAAAAACGTTTCACTGGAGAATACACGTGTATAAGGGCAAGTGCGAATATTTTTTGTAGTCAATGTTCGTGCAAATATTATTTATGTCGTACGTGTGTATTTTACACGTACGTTTATTTTATAGTTGTGCAATTATTTTACTTCCGTGTTTAAGTGACCCTGTCGCCGTCACACGAGGGTTAATCTTCAGAGGGCTTAAAAGAAAGACCCTTTTAGCGGCCTGGACAGATCTTCAAATCTAATGCGACATGTGTGTTTCATAAACGCATGAATTTTTAAGAAAAACGTCGCTGTTTTTAATCCTCCGGAGGTTAAAATTTGCACGCAAAATGAATGAAACGCAATTCGATAATTCAGTAAAGAATTTGAGGAAAAACGTCACTATTTTTGTGAGAAAATCCTTCTAAAAGTTACGGAAAAATCGTAGATACGTAAACAAAAGCTGAGAGCGAATGAAACATGATTCGATGAAGAATGAAAAGAAGAGAAAAATTATCTCCACGAAAAATGAAAAACAATTTTTGAACGAAATTATTTTGTTACTCAAAATAAAATCGATGCAATTCAAGATATTTTAAAATTTTCATCTCATCCACGTTGTTCATGATAATCAAAAAACAGTTCGTAACAGCATGCATTTATAAAATGCGACACACTGTCATGTGAATCGGGGGAAGAACGATCAATTCTGATCAATTCCATATTCAAAAACTAAGCCCCATGTTTCTTAATTACAAACGAGCTCCTGAGAAATCAAACTAATTAAACTTCACTTTACGTTTATTAGAGAAGGAGAGAAAAATTACAAAATTATAAATATACACATGTATACGTAAATACATAAAAATTACAGTGACACGAGAAATGCTGGAAAATGCTGGAAAATGGACCGAGCAGGGAAAAGAAGAAGAAAAAACAAGTCACAAAAAATTTCAAAAAGCCACTAATTCTTAAACGCTTTAGAATTGTAAATTTGCAACTCTAACGTATAACTCTATGTGTATGAAAAGAAAGAAGAGAAGGAACTACGCCTTCGTTCGAGAGGGTTAATTTGCTGATAATTACAACGAGCGTATACATTTGACGCTGTATGATGCGATGTACAACAGTGTAATATCCGAACAAATGCCTAGAGTAATGACGTAAGAAGAAAGAATTTCAGAAGAAGAAATTTCTGTCAGTGACGCTCAATAATTCACTTCTTACGAAAACAGTGGATATTTTTCCAAAAATTGAAACTACGTGTGATTAACTCTTCTATATTATACTTGTTCAAGTCCACGATGCACGTTGATAATTGCTTTAAATTTAAACGCATATCGTCGCGTGTTAGAGAGATATAGTCAACAAACACAACGTTTCGTGTTAAATATCACTAAATACCAACGATTATTTCCAATGCTGCGCCATTTTGTTTGAAGCAAAGATGCTTCGCAAGATGGTACAAAAAAAGAATTAAAATGGCAGCTACTCACCGTAGTTCATCTTCGCAGCCAAGTTGAGCGTGCACTCGCGTCGAGTGGCGTAATCGTAAGGGCGCGGCTCGTTCGGGCACCAAGGCACCGACGGTCCGCAGACGCATCTTCCGGTCGAGACGGTGTTCCCGTTCTGTCCGGCGGTTCCCTCAGACACCAGGTTGCAACCCGGCTCGGACATTATCGGCCCGTGCGGGCAATGCCTCCTCCATCTGCCCGGGATTTCTGAAAAAAGAAGAGCAAGACCGAGATTAGAATGTACATCAGGCACGTGGTGATTTCGAGGGCTCGCAGCGAGTTTGCAGGACAGCGAGAGGGCAACCAATATTAACCTGGAATGGCCAACTAGAAATGAGCGTGAGTAAACAACCGCGATCACCGCGTTGTTTTGTCTGCAACGTGCCTCGGTTTTTGTTTACTCTCCGCTTTCCTGCGAGTCAGTAAGGAATAATTAGCAAACGAAACGTCGCAGATCGACGTTTTGCTCGTCGTTTTCAACTTGTCGCGGATGACGACGATTAATCAGAAACGATCAGTGAATTTTCACGTGTCGCGCGCGTGAATTTTGAAACTGAAATTGTTGAAATCAATCGCCATCAATGTCGTTCTGCAAACGTTCATGACCTTTCCCCTCTGTATCTGCGACGAATGTTCTCCGACGTCTGCAAATATTGTCCAATTCGCTTCAAATTTTGCATGCGCGTGTAATTTTAATGTTTGTACTCCACTGTGGTTGCAGTATCATCGTGGGGAAAGCTTCTATAAATATTATCCAACTTGCCTCAAATTTCACATAAGTGCATGATCTTAATATTCGCGTTTTATTGTGGCTTTAATATTATCTCGCTTCAAATTTTATATGGACAGTCTGAATATTTATAGCTCATTGCAAATGATATAAATACGCGTGTATTTTGGAATTATATTTAAAATTTTGGTGGAGAATGTTCGAATATTTCGTATGTAATATCTTTATACGTTATAACGTCGTATAACCTGTTGTTAATTGTTTTTATTGTTATTATATATATATATATATATACTATTATATAGTAATAAGTAGTATATATATATTATATAATACTGTTAATTTATGAAAATTCATTTTATTTTAGTAGGAAGTGATTTTTGGCCCAGCCTATACAAACGGGAAGAATAGTTTAAATTTACAAAGCGTACTCGAAACTATTTTACCCCATACTCTCATTTTTGTTATTACGATTATTGCTCAAGCGACGCACGTTGCCCGATTCTCTATTAGCGAAGCACGAGTAAAGCAGACGAAAGAAATCTTACATTTCGTATCGAGAATCTGAATTATTATACATCAAATTATTGTCAATCAGTCAAAAGACGCGTCGACGTTAACTGGAAGAATAAGTTAAACAGCGCGATTATTGGCGATGCGAGGCGAGTTCTCGTGGGAGGCACGAGGTTCGAATTACGCGGTTGCTAACATCGGTAAACGGGACAGGTACAATGTATGTCAGATCGGACTAAGGCTTCTATCGTACCCGGGAGAATATAATGTGGTTTCCTAACGATACCTGCTACGTGCTCTAACGACAAATTCCGATTCAATTACAAGCGCCGCGCAAAACTGGATTGCCATTCCGCCGAGAATTAGGCGAGCGGTTTGGACCTGCTGCAATTTCGCAGAATAACCGCGTTACCGATCGAAGTATCGCGCACGCACCGACGAGGGAACGTCCATCCTCTCTGACAGAGATGTCTCTCACTTTTCGTGCTTTTGCAGAGTCGACGAACGGGAAAAGTAAGACGAACGAAGTTATTCGCTGGAAAGGATGCGACTTTACTGTGAAAGAGGAAGCACGGAACTGTCGGACAATGCATTTTTTGCGTCGCACGCTTCTCCTTTTTACTGCTTCGCGACGCTGTTTCTGCCGGTCCTTTGCGCAGAATTTGTTTGAAAATTAAATCTGCAAGGTCGTACGCCGTGAACGCTAGAGCTGAAGCTTATAATTTAAACCTTTACGTTAAATCAAAGTCGCAGAGAAATAGTGAAAGTGAAGTTCGAGTAAAGAAATAGTGAGACTTGAAGGTAAAACGGAGCAGAGATTCATTTATCGATTGATTCAATTTCTTTTAATTTCTACGTATTTCTGCTTCGCTTTCGTGCCAACAGTTCGACGATTCGTTTCGCGACACCGTTCATTCAAATTAAAAGCAGAAAATCCGTGCGACTTTCTGCCTTAAATTGTATTGCTCGGGCATTCGCGCAGCTATTTCAAATAAAATCAGTGTCAGAGTAAACTACAAAGTGTATCTAATTATATTAAGAAAATGCGGGCCCGTGTCAAAGCGCTGGAAACACTCTCAAAGGGCCGGCAGAATTTGAGAAGCGGGAGGACTGATGCTCGCGAATATGAAAATCCGAAAATTCAACGAACGACGAGTCGCATGACCTCGCATTCTTAGCGTTAAGCTGAATATTTAAATATAATTGTTGGACCGAGTGGATTTCTCTCGAAAATTGAGAAAAAGTTGCAAAACTGTAAAACTGAAATTTTTATTTTAAAAACATTTTAAAAATACCTAAAATGAAGTATTTATTAACGTAACAATAAAAAAATTAATTTCCATTAAATTTCTATCTCTTGGCTCGTGCTTCTAAATATTTTAAAAATGTGCGAAAAGAAACGCGAATGTGAGTCCAACTGCAGACGATCGCTGTCCTACAACGATGATTACCATAGTAATCTTCGTCCTCGCGTGCATACTTGATCGAGTCATTTTGAGAGTACCATTGCAATTTAAGCATTAAAACTTTAACGAGCCACTGTTAAATCCTCTATTAAATTTTTAATCAAGAGCGCCATTTCGCCTTTTAACCGCTGACTTATTAAAACAGGAACATTCGTTTCGAGTTAATTACTCGATTGTTCAAACTTTCATGCCCTGTTTCATCTTTCGTGCATCCTTTTCCTTTCTCGAGTTTCAAACGAATCGCTGAAACTCAACTGTTCAACTGTAAATAAATTCGACGTGGGTGCAAAACGAATACCGAACGATCGTGGTTACAATTTTACACGCGGCCTTAAAATGCGCAGCCCGAAAGTACGCAACGAATTTTATGGTGCGCAACGAATGAGAGGCGTGGAATTTCAGGAGGTACGAAATGAAAATATGTTGGAGAACCGAGAGAGGAGAGAAAGAGAGAGGAGGCGAACGCAACTAAATCGAACGCGGCTGATATCGTTTCATCTTGATACCGCTTTTTACAAATATTAATAAATATTTCCGTACGCCGTCTCTTTGAAAAAATAACGCCGAAACTGAAAAAACTGCCGGATACGCAGGCTTTCGGTTTAGCATCGTTTTTATCACTGAAAGTGATTTTAACGTGGGTAATCCAGAAAATCGGGCCTCTTCAGGTGCAACGCTAATGCAACGAAAATTAGCGATTGGTTGATTTTGGTCACGTGATTCGTGACGGGTAGATCTACCGAGCGATCACACCTGTAATTTGTTTCGTATCGATTCAAGCGTTTGCGTATCAATAAAATTTTATGGCAAAAATGTCGTCTTTCCTAGTCAGAACAGTTGCTTTTGGGCCTTTCAGTGAGACAATCCGATTCGTACCGGGATGCAAGTCGTGCAGTTTTTTTCAAACAGCAGCATTCGTAAATATTTACGTGCTATTATTTCATTTCAGCGTACACGCCATACTTAATTTACCATTACGTAAACGGTAATTTATAATTAGTGAAAATTAAAATATACGCGTCCCAAAAGAAGAACGAAAAAAGAGAGAATTTTTTGAATTTTTAACTGCAGATTACGCAGTATTTAATTTAGCGTGAATTTTGTTTCATATAGATTATTGTTATTTTATTTTGGCATATTTAATACACTGCTTTGTAATTCGTGAAAATTAAAACATATACCGTGTACGTATCTGCGATTTAGTCAAAACGAAAAAGAGAATTTTTGAATTTTAACCTGGACCTGGTAGGTTACGCAGATTTTAGTTTATTTTTACACCACGTGTAATACATGCACATTGTTTTACAATTATCAGTGAAAATTAAAATATACGCATCTCGCCTGCAATTCAGTTTTCTGTAAGTATAAAGGAAAGAGAATTTCTGTATTTTTAACCTTTAAAAATCCTGCGCAACCCGCAGCTCAGGTTAAACATTCAAAAATTCCCTTTTGTCACTTAGACTGGATTACACCGTGGAACGCAAGGATTTTTTAATTGTCACTAATTATAAACCAGATACGTATGTACCTTATATTAACTTCGTGATGCTTTCCGTACAAAAATACATTGTTTAATTTTAAAAAGGAAAGAAAGTAGAAAAAGTTCCTCCTTGTTCGTAGGATAAATAGGATAACTGATTTAACAAAGTGTCTGCAGCTTCGTTTTCTAAATTTTGCGTAAATTTAAATAAAAGTGTCCTGGATACGGAATGCCACTAATGGAATCGTGAATTACTGTACCCTATACCGGGTACGTTTGGAATCTAGATGAAGGTAGTAGCGTTAAGCCTTATCAGTGAACAAAACACGGTCAGTCTTGAGTTTTAATTTTACCCTTCAGATTAAAAGTTCCAGCATTTTAAGTCTTAACCTTTACTCTTAATTTTAGTTTCTCAGTTTTTTCAACTTTGTTGTCGACCTGAATACTTGGCTCCAGAATATTTCTGAAGATCACTCTGCTTTAGTTTATTGCAAGAAATTTAACCATTGGATACTGAGAGCCTTTAAGGATTTAAGTTTCACGTTGCTTAATTTTGCAATATTCCATTCAATTTAATTTCATTATTGTACCAAAGAAATACTTGTATAAAATATACAAAATATAGTTAAATTATTTTCAATTTTTATAATACAATATAAATTACTATAGTCACCCGTGAACGTACAGTTTAAGAGTTCATTTTCTTACTCGCGAAAGAATTTTGTTTCGAAATCGATGAAATGAAATAAAATAATACTTTACACAAGCTTTACTATAATTGATGTTAATACGTATATTAATAAATTTATGCAACAAGGTAAAGTTAATATATTGTAGCAAGAATTTCATTAGCTATATTAAATGCCAAATATTCAAAGTGAAGAGTGTTTCAATAATAAAGACTTTTGTGTACTTTTGTGTCCCTGTGGTAGTAAAATACAGCTGGAACAAATACAGCTGCCAAATCACAAGAGATACAACGAGATCTTCAATCTTTCACAGATTCCTACAGAACTTCAAACTCTTTCAGAAATCTCGTGAGATGTTACGTCAATCATACGTAACTCGTGTACGGTACCCACCACGTACGCAGGCTCGAAACAGAGACAGCGAGATCCAGGCTTTATCCGATCGATGAGTTTAATAATCCACGGCTGAGCGTCCCGGAAATCGAATTTACCGATCGACGTTCTACGCCGAAGCAAATTCTAAACGCGAATTCATTTCGAGCTAATGGTTTGAATGTGCTTCCGGCTAATTGGCCGTGGTTCGCCGAGTACACACCGAGAGAGAGGGAACGCACTTTACCGAATTGCCACCGCCGCCACCACCACCACTATTCGAGTCCTCGTCTTTCGACCAAGACAGTCAGGAAATTTTGAGTCAATACGCGACGAACGCGAACGCAGGAATTGACTCACAGTGACGATGTTTTGTCTCTGATAACAAGACGACCTCTCGCTTTTACAGAGACGAGCGAGAACGAAATGATGACGAAAAATTGTTGATCATTTAAATTGATAGATCGAACTTGGTCAAACTCGTATATTCTACATTTCTCGACGTTTTGATCAGTGATCGTGGTATGTATTGGTATGTATTGGTACGTATTAAGAGGTTCGATCGATCGTTTCATTCATCAAAGAGTGGCAGGTGTCACGTCGTCTACGAGTTTTTAATTTAAACGGATAAATGAAAGCTATTTTTCCTTCATCCAAAAGTCGTTTATTTACAAATACTCAGAGACAGTGGTATAATTTTCTTTGTACAATTAACATTGACCTTCAAATATAGTACTGTTACTATTATATATACATAAAATCCACGAAATAAATTTCATCGGAAATATCAATCAGAAAAATTAATAAACAGAAAAGTCTAGATCTCCTAATCGAGTTGCAAATACTTCTAAACGACATCGCGCGTGCACGCGCCTCGATCGGCGAGGTACCATACGACGACGATGTGCCGCGTATGCACGATAATTGATAATTCACGATAAATTCCTTGGTTTAGGTTAGTTTTTATTCGCGGCGCGAAAGCAGCGCGGAACGTTCCCACGAACGCAGAAATCATATTTTACGCGTGACATTCAGCCCCGGCTATATGAAATTTCTGATTTTACGCAGCGAGGGCCAAAGGATTGAGAAATATATTCGAGCTGTATTCGCCAGAACGCGAACACGAAAACGCGCGTGGAAATATTGTCAAAGTTTATTGCCCCGGCGCAAACAGAACAAAGGGATTATCTTTGATCAAGTTTCGGTACGACCGGTGGCTATTGCGCGCGCGGGACGCAAAAATCAATAGCTAAATATTTTGTGTTCGCCGAATGGTGATTTCCGACTGGTGACGGAAAGGGAGGGGGGGAGTGGAAAAATTCCGCGGCGTGAAACGTCACCGCGCGCGGACAACGGGACAACGAGCAAATTTTCGACTTTTCGCCGGCGTAAACCGGCGTTATGAGAAATAATGGTTCGGCCGGACGCACTAATTGTAAGTAAACTACGCGCGCGCGAAACGAGAGGATACTTAAATCAGTGCGAGTCGAGGAACGCAGAAATTACGCAGGGATCCAGTGGCGGAATTATTATTTTCATTTTCTCTTTTTTTTTTCTTTTTCAAACTCCATCCGCGTGCGTGGCGCAAAAACCAGCGACATCAGGACTGCACCGTCTGGCTTGACAGCTATCTGTTTTCTGAACCGACGCGCGCGTCCGTAACAATTACATACGAACCGGAAACTAAAACTATGCTTTCTCACTACCTGTCACGCGAACGATGATCGATGATCCGCAACAATTATTAGCCAACGTTCATTACCGTTTGTTTCGAGCGAAACTGCTTTAATCGAACGGATTTATTACTTTAACTTTAAAGTAACTTTCTTATTGGTACATGGATGTGAGTAGAAAGAAATTGGCGAGAGTGACGCGACGCGTGTTGCTGTCTTTAATTCGAACTCGCGTGTGCGGACTTGTTATTATCACTGAAAGTGATTTTAGCGGGGGTAACCCAGAAAATCGGGCCTCTTCAAGTGCAACGCTAATGCAACGAAAATTGCATGGTTGATCTAGGTCACGTGATTCACGAAGGGGCGTGGGGTAGATCGACGAGTAGGCGTTGTCTGGTCGCACCTGTAATTTGTTTTGTATCGATTCAAACGTGCATATCGATAAAATTTTGTAGCGAAAAAGTCGTCTTCGTTTCCTAATTAGAACAGTTGCTTCTGGGCCTTTCAGTGAGACGAATCGTACTGGGGTACGAGTCGTGCAATTTTTTTTTATGGAATCGTGATGTGTGGATAATATACGTGTATATACTGTCATTGTTAAATTCTCTTACGAATATATATCTATATACATGTGTATGTGTGTGTAACGTGTATTTTAATAAGTTTAATTGTTAAATAAGTAAATGGCTTGAAACGGATGAATGATTTTAAAATAAATTAATTAAACGCAACATGAATCCCGTAATTTTGTGAAAATTTACCAACTCGTAGAACAACTCTTAAATTATACAGTTATTAAAGCCAACAGTTATTAATCTAAGCCATACTGTTCATTATATTACTGTAGCTCATGCTTTATATCCTGCTCGCTATTAAACAACATTGTAAAACAAAAACAATAAATATAATATAATAAAGTTCCCTTCTCTTTTTAATTAAAGTTAAATTAAATTTAAGTTAAATTTATTCGATACCGGATGATTCGCAGCTTTCTGCGTAACTTAGTGTACACTCAGTTGTATAATACTTAAATATACAGTACTTGTTACTTATTATTATTAAATTCTGTCATGTTGTGGAAATATTTCCATAACGACACGATTTATTGAACGATATTTTAGGAAAAAAAAAGATTTACATGACTTGTAAAATGACGATTGTACATATAATGTATTGCACATTTAGACGAGAAGAAAATACAGAATATTTTTTATTATTCATCAGCAAAACTAATGCTCTCCACATTTATTTCAAATCGAAGATTTCATATTTTTCTCACACATAGAAGAGCCAAGAAAATCCGCGTACTTTTGAACAGCAGCGTCCCATGTCGCCCATCGCGAATTTAAGTCCGCGCTCTATTGCTACAATTACACTTGCTAAATTAAATTTCCAGTTGCCAGAAGTGGAACTTTTAGAACGACGTTAGGAAATGAATCGAGAAATTCAAGGAGCTACCCGCCGTTGCCTGCGCTAGTGTCAGAGAACGTGGAAATTAAACGCGAGTCCAGAGTTTTCGCCGTAATTTTTTGCGGGACGATTTTTAAAATCGTACGCGAAATTCATTGCCGCGGGATGAATTTCATATACGCACGCGTTTGTTGGACAACGCGATGAAAATAAAAGGGGAAGGTTCCTCGAACAACCACCCGATCTTATTCAACGCGTGCAGAAAGATTTTCACGAGGATCGGAAGTACCTACTCGCGCGGTAGACGTTTCATTTCGTAATTCTTATTTTTCCAAGCACGAAAGGCAACCATCGGGCAAGGAGCAGCTTGTTTTTACAGCACAGCGTGAGCGCCTACTGCGGAGAAATTATGATAAACTCAACGAACAACGCCATGACTCTCGCGAGGAGAGTAACGATACGAGCGTTGCGAGTTTTGTTGACGCGTAAAGCATCACTTCGCGTCGAATAAATCTCTGAAGTTTTTCATTTTTATTTCTACCGTCGGTGGTGCCGTGGTTAATTTTCAAATTAATCACAGGCCAACAGGTATATTTGTATTTGTAGAACTCCGCTTTGTGAACTCAAATTAACGCATCCTCGTCGGGGAGAACTTGACGTAAGTTACGAGAGTCGATAAATCACGAAATTCTCCTGAAGTGTTACATTTACTCGAATGAAATTTTGTTCGTCGAATCGCTGCTATCTGAAATTGCTACAATCGAGGATTATAGTTAATACTCGAACGAAATATCGAAACTGTGTAATTTTGTGAGAAGGAAATGGATTCGTTTTAAAAACTGAGGTTTCCATCATTGTATTATTATAATAATTATTTATATATATATTATATTCAATATTTAATCTTTGAATTAAGCGAGTCATTATACATAATTGGAATTCATAATAAATTCACTGATTCTCCACTATATTAGTGATTGTTCGTCTATATAATAGGAGTTTAGATTCAAATAAGTGAATTCAACCAGCAAGAATTCGTACAATTGAAGTTCATATTGACTAGAATTTCGTTCAAACAAATGGAGTTTTCGTATAAGCGGAGTTCTACCGTAAAATTAAAATTATAATTATGAAAGAATGTTAAAATTGTTAAAACGAAATACTAAAATATAATGAAATTCCCTCAAAACAACGAAAAACCTTTCTGGAGTTTGCTAAATTCGTTTGGACTAAAAATTATTTTATTACTAGACTGCGAATTTTTATGCAAATTCGTATCTTTGAGAACATAATTGGAAAAGTAGAACCTCGACAGAAAAATTGTTTTACATACTGCGCGTTATAAAAGTCACTATATTTCGGGTGTTATTTGCATTTTTCTCTGCGTTCTCTGAAATTTTACATTTTCAAGTCTCTTATAAATGCATAATTCATTGCAGAACTCTTGATACGTGCAAAATAATTTATCGGCACAATGCAAGGAAGTATCGAACGCTTGTTTGTGAATTATAAATCGCTATACAATACAAAATGTGAAAGCATAACGATGCTGTTATAACACACAGTACAATTGTTTTCGCAAAAACATTCGAACGTATATTGAATACGTTACATGTATTAGAAGATATTTTGAAATTTCATTACTATAACGGGACCTGATTGTCATGTTGATCAAATTCCAAATAAATGTAAAAATGTATATATAGAAATTATAGAAGACACTCGACACAAATATACATTTTGTAGCCATCGCAAATAATCAATTATCCATTAAATTTAAAAATATTAATTTTCTGCTATAATAAATACATGCATGAAATGTCTGTATATATTTTCAGCAGTATAATTTCAACAGTATAATCGCAATAGTTGCTCCCACGACAATGTTAATAAAATTTCAATGATATAACACGAAAGTGTATACAACATCTAGTTTAAATGTACCACAAAGAATTAGTACAATAAACAACAAAAAAAATTTACAAAAAAAAAAAACTACACGACTTGTACCCCAGTACGATTCGTCTCACTGAAAGGTCCAGAAGCAACTGTTCTGGCCAGGAAATGAAGACTTTTTTGCCATAAAATTTTATTGATACGCAAACATTTGATACAAAACAAATTACAGGCGCGATCGCTCAGTACCAGACAACGCCACTCCTACTCAAGTCTATCCCACGCCCCCTCACGTATCACGTGACCCGAATCAACCAATCGCTAATTTTCGTTGCATTAGCGTTGCACCTGAAAAGGCCCCGTTAAAATCACTTTCAGTGATAAAAAGCTATAATAAAAAATATAATAAAAAAAAGAAAAACGCATCCGAAACGAGAATCAGAGATTCTCCCAAGCCAGTCAACGACTCGAAATTCAGGAAAAAGTGTTGTTTCTCGCGTCGCGTCCGACGGAAAGGACGTCAAGACACGCGACTTGGTGCAGAATGGAACACACATGCGATACCAGCCGAACGATAGAGATTTCCACAACACGGTAAAAATTGCAGTTACGTGTTTCGCTTTTCCCCGATCAGTATCCTATCAGATTTAAAATGGCAAAATCCATGCGATGCATTCGGGTCATCCCGCGCATCCATCGATGTTATAACATCGTGTATCTCTCGCGTCGGATCTGCTGTCTCCTACCGATTCACGTAATGTCACGAATTGCACATCACTCAGACTGATATCGTGGAACGCACGGCAAGCGCACTGACGCATTCGCACTCAACACACACACACACACACACACACACGTGCAAACACACGTACGAACTTGGAACCGGCAATGTAATCGCACACAGCTTTGGGTGAGGTCCCAGCGGCTCACGCGAAATAAAGTAATCGATTGCAGTCGTACACAGACCGACAGACTACCTATAGACCTCCGTAGGTAGGTATATACAACGAATCCCTTGGCTTAACTACTTGCTCTGTCGCTCCACGTATACACAGACAGAAGTTGCAATATACGTATGTATCCGCGCGCGTTTGAATCTTCCACTGTTTCCCCGCCAATAACCACGATATCTCTTTTGCCGACTTCTACATTGACTACGCTACTGAAGTAGACTCCTATTCATTATACCAGTGATTAAATACTTAAGCAAAATAAACTGTCCGCGAGACAACAATTGTCACTTTCCTCTCTGCATTGTTTTTATATTACTGTTCCTTTTATCATAGTCAATATTATATCATATAACATATTAATATCATCATATCAATATTATTTTATTTCGTATCGTTTAGTATTTAAATAGTTTATTATATTATTTTATTAAAGATTTCTAATTTCATTTTTGGATTTTCCTCAAACGAATACAAATTGTTAATCATACGGAAAATTCAAGTTAACAGTGTGCAGTGTTCAATGCGAACTGATGTGGAAGAAATTGAAAGAGAGACAAGATACTGTGCGGTGGATGAAAGTATTCGCACACTCGACAATGAAGAATTGTCGGTATTTTAAACTGCTATGACCACGTGAACAAAAAAAAAAGAATTTGTCAGTGCAACAACCGAGTCGATTTCATTTTGGAGTCTCTACTCTGACACCTCTAAGTTCATTTTTCTCTTTTTCCCACTTTTTTTTCAAAAATGTTTCGACACCGTGTAGCAAGTGGAAAAGCAAGGATGCTTTTGTCCTCGAACACATTTCGTTGAAAAATTCGAATACCTCTGAAAACGTGAGAAATATTTCTTTTTCACGACCAAATCTATCATGGTCTTTACAATTACCACTTAAAACTCGTTGTGCGATTTTCTTTTCGATGTTTTATCGAACTTTGAACATTATATTAAATGTCATTCAACTGTGATCAATAAAATGGCGAAAAATGATCATACAGGTTGACGTAAAGGAAAGACTTCAGTTTTGAAGATTATGGTTCAGTCACGAAATAAATTTTTCAGTGATTTTGGTGGCGTTTAAATTTTTACAATTTTCGACGAAAGTATTTTTGCAGAAAAGTGAAACCACCTTTGGAAAAAAATCAAGATTGGCAAAAATAGAAATTTTACGTATAATAAGGATTGTTATACGACTTTGTTTCACAAAGTTTAAATTTTACGAAATTTAAACATTTTGAAATGTCGATAATCTTTCAGAGGCACTGTCACATCTATTTTTCTAGTATACATCATAAATTTTTGATAACAAAATACACCGCCCGAATTGAACACAATATTCGTTTTGAGAATACTTTGTAATTAAAAATACGTAGATATCTTTGGCTTTGAATACATATATAGTTGCAACAAGTGAAAATTTAAAGTAAATAATCATGACGTTAGACGAAACTAGAGAAAATAAAATCACATTCATATACATACATATGTATGAATCTCACACGTGATTGAGTAGAAATTTACTATAAAAGAATTTGCAAATTCAAATCATTGCGTTACATTTTTTTTTATTATTGTTGTATCGATTTGATATGAAAATGACGGGGTTAATTAAATTTGATTATCTCTTACTAAACGTACATACATCGTCGTTGAAAAGAATTCTGAAATTCGCATTGTAAATCAACACGAATCGTTCAAAGTCGACAATCAGGAAGGTACGAATATCTCTTGCGACTCGCTGTGCAGACCGAGAAATTGAATTTAATATTTACTCGGCAACACAATAAATATTGGCAGCCTGCGAGATTATTAATATTTTTACGTGAGTTTCAATATCTGCAATATTTTATACGTGCTGGATTAAAATCACGTATAAAAGTCATCTTCCACCTATTACGTCGTTGATACCCGTCCCGATCGAAAATCAAAGTTTCATCAAAACGTTCGATCGAATCCGACATTCTTCCTCTTTCATACATAGTTAACGCACGCTTTTTCAGCTTTGGAATGCACACACACACACACATATGTACACGTGCATACAATATACACGTAAGCTTTTTCGATCGTGGAGTTAGAACGGTAATGGGGAGATGTGTAATGAAAGCGTTTCGGTGGTTACGTTAAATATTTCTTTGACCGCTAATGGAAAAGTACGTTCGATCGAACGACACGTGAAAGTGTAGCCGAGTAGCGAGCCTGATCTATAGACTTTTGGGAACATGTATTCGTTTCGCCAACAGAATTCGTTGGCTACGTTACGGCACCCCAATGGATAGGTACACGTAGACTAGGAGCTGCATAGGAATGCCATCCAACACCACCGTACATTTACAAGACATTCTCGAGATTTGTTACCCGACATTGAGAAACTGGGTTTTCCCACTTTCTGGCCCTCGGAGTACGTACAGGTATGCCACTCAAAAATATGTGGACACTTTTTCTTGAGTGTTAATACTTGCTACTCAAGGAGAGACCTAGACTTTAGGCTCTTTTACTCATACTTTTGTGAACACGATTAAAGAAACTGTATTTAAATAGAAATATCATAACGTGTGGATGTTTGAATATTACAATGTGCGTTATATACTTTACATATTTTGTACATTTCTCGATATCTATTTATAACAATCTATAAAAGATATTTCATGTATGCTAGCATGTATTTTACAACTATATCTTTTCATCTACACGTGCATGCTTATTTAACTGTGTTTAATAAGTATACCTACTTCAAAGAAGTTTATTTCTGATAAATCTTTTGCCATTTTCTTACTACACACTCTCAAACCATAAATACGGAACGTTTATCATTTAACAATTTGTTTATTTAATACCGTCATCGATCTCTCATTTCTTGAACTTAACTCGTTCCTTAGTGTCAAATTAACACGATGATAAAAAAAATTAACACTTACAATGAGAAAATAAATAGTTAAATTTGCAAAGTCTATTATTGACAATATTATATTCGATTGATACAATTATATTTCAAAAACTACACATGTATTCAAAAAGGTGATAGATATAATCATAATAAAGAAACAAATATATATATATATATATTATACTTTTAAAACATTTTTTATTTAAAAAGTTGTGTAAAATTGGCACAAAGAACGGATGATAAATACTATTAAAACACATCATATATAGGATGTCGCACGTTTTAGCATAAAAATAAATAAAATATGACTAAAAATATCACGTCAACAAAAACTTCATAAATACTAAAGAATTATAGTAAAAAATACGAAACACAAAGCTGTATATACTTATATATATATATATATAATCTCTCTTTGTCAATGCAAAATTTATACCAAAGCGCTGTAAAATTGATTGTGGAATAATTCACAATTATACATCACAGATTCCATAAAAATGACATGTGTCCACGTATGTTTCGACGTACATACATCGATCAAGCCAATTTTCGAGTTAGCAACAACCGTTTGCTCGCGATGCTTTTGCAATTGCAATCCGGTCACGTAACATTTGTTAATCTCGACACTGCTTAGTTCCCTACTCTCGGACCTGTACTTTGCGATCCTACCCTTTATCCGGTCGTAAAAAGGGAAAAGCGCGAGAGCAAAGGGAAAATGATCCGATGGTTTTCAAAAATTCCAAACGTTCGAACTTTGTGAGCCAGGAAAGCGATTCGATGGGATTCGCTACTGAAATAAATATATCCCCTTCGACGATTTCGCGAACTGTCCCGTGCTTGTAATTTTCTCACTATTAAAGCTCCATTTGTACATTTTCATCGAGCAGAACGAAATACCAACGATATTGTTTCATTATTGTTTGATAGTGTTGAATACCGATCATTCTAATGAAAGAAATCCGAAATTCTTAATCTTGCGATCGTGAGACTGGCGAGTAAAAGTCGGACAAGGGATTTTCTCATGAAAATAGAGATCGTGCCTCGAACATCTCTCATCTCGCCTCGCTCGTCGTTCAAATGCAACGTTTGAAAATAAAAAAAAAAGAATAGAAAAATAAAAAAGAGAAACGTGCATCTTCTTCCAGTCGGAAAGTCTTTGATGCACACGTTGAGACGCTGACGCTTATAGAACATCCCTCTTTTGTGCAGTATTCGCGATAATATGAAACATCGAGATTTCTTTTTGAAAGATGGGTGTGTCCTGGAATCATTCTCCAACAAAAAAGAAAAAAAAAACGAAATCGTTCCGTCTATTCCGCTATTTAAATTTATACGAGGTTTCAAATTTCAAATCGTTCCCAGCGAGAGAATTTCAAAGATAAAAAATTCGCAGGATGAAGTGTGTTGAAATGACGTGCCACGCACGTCGAGAATTTTTTGTCCCAAATTGCAACATTTTCTCAATTTCATATTTAAATGTATCCCAAGCAAAACAAATGATAAGTTTATTACTTCTTAATAATTTCTATCCAGTGATACCATACCGACGAATTATTGTATGCGGCTCGGTCACTCGTTATGGTCCGCGAACCAGTTGCCAGCGCAAGGGGTTAATTGCAATCGGCATGCCGGTGTCGTTGAATCGCGAAAGGCGCCGCAGAAACGACAAACGCGGGACCCAGGGATTTCAAAACTTATGACACGTGCACGGTGTATTATGCAGACGCTGGATATTTGTGAACATCGCGCCTTGTTCTTGATCCACCTTCCGCGCGAGCCGAGCAACGAGACAAATGCAACTTGAAACGCGAATCGACACGAGTGGCAGCGATGTCTGGCGAACAAAACGGGTCGTTCTTTAACCGCGTAAATTGGAAGCGGCGTGTTTCGAGCGCATTTGTCGCACAGCTGGCAATTTTCCGCTAGCTTTCAAACTAGTTCGAAAGAAAAAAACAAGAACAAAGAAAAAACGAGAGAAGCGAAACGCGAGATCCGACTGTAAAAATCAAAATATCCTCATTCGGCCGCGAGCAGCATTTCCACTCACGCGATTCGCATTTTTTTCACATGCGTGTCTACATTACTGCGTTACGATGTACAGAGAGAAGCGCGTGCAGAATATGTATATACGTATACACACACAACCTGTATACACGCATGCGAATGTGTGGGTAGATTCACACGCAACTGTGACGAAGACAATATCTCTTTCTGCTAGATTGAAATCAAAAAGAAATTTCAGATGAAAGTGACGAACGATTCGTGGCTGACTCGCGCAATTGTATTTTTACGTAATGCGCGTACATTTTATAATTGCATCAAGTGGAAATTGTTCTTCTCGCCGTTTTACGCAACATGGTGACTTTAAACTTTAAACTTTAATTTCGTATGTTTTAACTTTAACTTTAATCTCGTAGAACTCGAATTTTATGAAATAAAGATTGAAACACTTCAATCATATTGGAATGTTAAAAGTATTCGATGTGTACAGAAGAAGGGCTACATTGCTGTTAAAAAGAAAATAGCATAAAATGCACGTGCGTTATTGCATTTATGAAAAAAATCCATTTTGAACATAAGCAGTAAATTTAATATACACAGAGTCTCTGAAATCGTAGCGCAACAAGAGAATAATGGAAGAAAAGCGGAGAAGAAAGAATCGATTTTCGAGAAAATTGCTTTTCAGAAATTATATAATCCGCAATGAACAAAATTTTCTCGTTTAAAACCTCGTTTCCAAGAAAATAGAAACTGGTCTATTAGCTGCGTGTATTAAATTTTTGAAATTTAATTACCCCGGGAACCCAGCGTGTTTCGAAAAAATTGTATTCCACGTTTTGAACTTGATTGCACGAGAAAAATAACTTCTTCTCAACAGTCTAAAATTAGCCAAGGATAAAAATGGTTTTCAAGTATCAGGCAAGGCAAAGTTCCCTAATTGGAAACTACCATTGCAAATCGGAAACGCATTAATTAAGTTTCAACAAAAAAAAAAAAAAAAATTCGAGAACAATCTCGGCGTTATAGCCGAACGCACAAATGTAATAAAATAGCCTGGAACATTGCGCGTTCAATTCAGGAACGAGTTTCCTCATTTAGACCGCAGGTGTCCTAAATTGGACTATAGATGTTATTTCGGAAATATTTTTCTTTTTTTTTACAAACCAGGCCGCACGGTGTTTCAGTCAGCTTTATTACATTTATGCATCAGTTACAACAATCGAAATTGTTTTCGAATTTTTTTGCCCGAAACTATGAACATGCTGCCGATTTATGGAGGGAATTTTGTTTGCAACCGGACCGTTTATTTCGGGAAACGGTGTAAGTCTCTTTTTACGAGGAAATCGAGAGAACGAAACATTTTCATATATCTCAGTGTGCGGGCTTCCCGTTCGCGAACAACTTGTAATTTAAATTTCTAAACATCCGTTTTATTTCGATTGATTGAGATTCGATAGAAACAAAAAAAATGGACTCACACCATTTTCGAAATAAGCGATTCCAATTACTGATTCAAATTAGAGAACCTGATATTCTCGAAAACGAAAAAATGTAATAAAGGATATAAGAAAAAAACATAAATAATTCTTAAATTATTCTTTTCCTTCGACCGCGTTTTTCTGCGTAGAAATCACCATTGGCGAACGCTCGTATCGCAATTTCAAAGGCATCTTGTATAATACAGATGTAACCGCGTATAACGTACAATCGCGCGAGCTGACGTTAAACTACTGTTTATCCTAGCGATGATATTCTACATGCATGCGACCGCAATTTATACCTGCGCGGATCGGAAGAACGGAACGGAGGAACATCTGTCGCTGGGAATGGACTATTTCTTCGATTATTTGATTCGAAACGAGGTTTCTCTCGTACAGACATCGAGTCACCCCGATGAACTCGAAGACTCGAAGCCTGACCTCCATCAACGACTATTACCCCACGACCCTTGCGATTTTATTGCGGTCTTGCCGGCAATCGAGCATCCAACATATCGATATGTGCACCGCTATGATTTCGTTCCGCCGCCGTTTCGGTCGGTTTGTTATCGTTTTGTCCTCGAGGCAATTAACCTCTTGCGCTGGAATGACGTGCCATGCACGTCGAGAAATTGCTTTTTGTCCCAAATTGCAACATTTTCTCAGTTTTCTAAGTGTATTTAAATGTAATCCAGGCAAAACAAATGATAAGTTTATTACTTCTTAATAATTTCTATCCAGTGATATCGACGAGTTCAAAAGAAAAAAAGAAAGCGACGAATTATTGTATACGGTTCGGTCACTCGTTATGGTCCGCAAACCAGTTGCCAGCGCAAAGGGTTAACCCTCGTCCGTCCCTCGTCACTCTGACGTATTTCTCTTGTAAAATGTTGTATTGTTTTACCAAATATTAACCAAATATTTGTTCTCTTTCAAATACCTTGAAAAGACGAGGGAAGCACATTGCCTGGTGATCTCAAATACAAGGATAATGTGGAAGATGAGGATATGGCTTCCTTCCGAATGATGAAAGATTCGACGTAAATACGTATCTCGCTAGCAAACTACGGAAGTTTGCATTGTGAAAAGGTGGCATTGTGAGACTTCTGAAGAGATGGAGGAAAGTAATAGGTCACGCAACTGAACAACGTGACGTAAAACGTGAAATAGTGTGCGTGAAATACGTTGTTCATTCATAAAACGAAAGAAACTTTTTTGGGGAGAAACAACTGAATAATTGTAACAAAAGTGAAAATGATTATAACGTTAAACAAAATATAAACATATGAAATTAACCGTCTAACGATCGAATTAATAGTCTACGAATAGTTTATCTTTATTCTAATTTCTCATGCAACAATAAATAATCTTTTCCATTTGTAAGTTATTTATATTTGCGCATATTTTATAAAAGCTCTCGTGCGTGAAATTGTGTTTATAAAGTAAATAAAATTGTATTTATTGATATGGGACCCATTCCGACCACCGAAACGCATTGGAGAGATAAATATCCATATTCGAGACTGGAATTTGAGTGAATCTTACACAGAATTTAATAGAAATTCAGTCTATTAAATTAATGATAAAATTTGACAAGTCGATAGAATTTATCAAACGATTTATCTTCTCATTAATAACAGTCTTTTACGATCATGTCAATTTGACACTAAAGTAAATTAAATTAATAAAGATTAAATAGAATCAGAGTCAAAGCTATTTCTCGTGATATTATTACTACATCGATCTGCAGGATATTCCACGACATTTTCATTGTCAGACGAGTTGACGACGAAAGAACGTAAATTTGCATTCGCGCAATATTCTTTGTCGCGAGGCTAGGCTTAATATGAACGCGTCCACTAATTTAGCATGCTCGACTCGACTTCGTGGTTAGACTATGCTCGGTGACAAGGGTAGAACACGTACGTACGCGTTTACAAACGAACACCCGAGCATTTCGTACATTCCTTTCGAACAAAGCAACGTTTCAACATTGCTGAGTATATTTGCGTGTATCCAAAGTATCAAAAAAAAATTTTTTCCCAACTGCAGTTTTATCTCAAATTCCACGCAGTGTAAATATTTCGCTCGTTTTTCGGTCTTCAGTAGGTTGCGTAAAATAAAGTGGAATAATAATAGCTAGACTACAGTGTTGTTCTAATTCAATGTTAGACCTATTTTACGTATCCTTCATGTATTTCAAATAATATATTTTCTAGATTGTCTAGATTCGTTTGTTCGTTCACTACAAATGTGTTTTAACCAGGGATTGAAAAGGTTTCGAAAATAACTGTTTCAAACTGTTACACATTGGGCCTGATTGAAACAGTTACGAGGAACCGAAATACATAATGCAATAACTGTCATAGATAGTTTCGAGCCTGAGTTTTATCGGTTATGGTTTCAATTCTTCAGAACCGATATTAAATAATTCTATAATTGTTATTCTACACAATTCTGTAGATAAATTGTTGTTTTTCAATTTTTTCGTAATTTGGTTATGATCTACCTCGGATCCCAAGTAAAAAGTCACCGATCGAATATGAAAGTAATATCGTAAGATTTAAGACGATTATACAAATTATAATCAAAATAGGATCATGACAGATATAATATAGATATCTGTTCCAAAGAATCAACATTGTGATCGATATATATTCAGGACCGAAATTGCCTTTAACAATTATGACATTATTTGGGTTCCTCGGTATGAGTAACTGTTTCCAAAACCGAAACTGATATAATATTCAATACTTACAATCCTTGATTGGAATAAAAATGACCCAGTATAAAACACTCTTGAAATGAAAATTAAATCACTAGGTACCAATATTATTGCACCATTGTTAATACTACCAATATTATATAGCATTATGATCATAACATTATTATATTATTAACATCACTATTATTAACATAACATCATTATATTGTTAATATCAATACCACTATATCAATCATTCCAAGAAAGAAATGCTCTTTACAGAAAATGTTTTCATTCCATTTTCCATTACTACAACAACGATCGAGAAATAAAAAAAGTCAGTCACTCGCACGAGGAATATTGTACGTACAAATGCCAGGTCGAGAGGGTCGAAATAACGACGCGCGGAAACGTCAGCTCTCCCCGAAAGAAGTAGACACGTTCGTTAAAACGGAAACGGGTTCCTCGTCGTTCGTCATTGCCGGGTAGATTGAACGCAACGCGGAACAAAGCGCGTACGCGATCAAAATTGCGGGCGAGGCCGTTTCACGCAATCGTCCGTGTGCCGCGGAATCCCTCTACCACTTCTCCTCGACAGCAACGGCTTCAACGTTTTACTCCACCGTGCCATTTTCGAATATTTATAACAACGCGTTCGCGATGGTTAGGGGGAAGTCGTGACACGACGACGGCGCTCAGGATCCGCGTCGCGAGGTGTGGATAAAATTTCACCGCGTTCCCTCGTCGCGTTTCTGAATATTTGATGGGGGAGCACGACGCGCGGTCGCGCTATTTCAAGCTATACGTGTTCCCAGCGTGGCACAATGCATTTTGCAGAATGACTACTGTACGGTGAAAGAGCAGTCGTCCAAGGCGAAGTACGGGTAAAAACGTACGGGTTGAAACGGAAAAACGACAGCCAGAGTTAAACGAGTTCATCTTTGAAAACCGGGCGTCGTTGACGCCACCCCTCGGGGCGAAAGTGCATCGCGTTTTCACGCGGATCGTCATCTCCGTCACGCGTGCGTGCATCACCCTTGACGACGAGCTTTTCTTTTTTCATCGGCGTTCGTTGAACCCCGTACCCACCGGCGATAAACAAATAACGGGGAAAAATATCGATACTTTAGCATTCGGTGGAAGTCTCTTAATTAGCATGTTTCGATATGGTTTACCACGCAACTTTACATGCAGTACATTGCAATGATCACGGTATAATTATGTTATAACAGTATCGTATTTTGTATTGTGCCCAACGTGTTCTTGTTTGCATTCTGCATATTTTACTCGAGTATCTTGAAAAGACCGTCGTATCCATTAAATTAATGAATTAAATTAAATTTCTTTATTTACGCAGGCAACATAATATTACCAACGGGCTTGCAAATTCGTGGTTCCTTTTTTAGAGAAATTTTAGGCCACGCTATTGGTTGAGCCGAGCGATACTGTGTACCGGTCGATTCATCGACCGGTATTTTCGGATTGAAAATGAATCTCTATAGAATATAGATCTCCAAGAACTGTTATCAAGTCACGTCGAATTTCCTGGCGGTCTCGTAGCCATCGATTTCATCGAAATTCTTACGTAAAATTAAGCGATCACGCTATTCATAACCGGAGAACTTTAGCGAATGACGTTTACCAAACTTCTTCCAGCTTCGATGCAACTTTTTGTGGAAAAATCTCTCTGTGGAAATGCCAAGTCTCTCCCGTTCTTCTCTCCTTCTCTTTTCTTTTCGTTCTTTCTTCCGTCACTCGAAAAGCACCGAACTTATTTATAATCACGCAACACTATTCTACCACTCATTATGTAATATTAGGTATGTGTCATTGTATATCATTATCAGACGTATTAGATGTATATTAGTGTTAGGTCTATGTCAATATTAGGTGTAAGTCCATTTTTTAAGAAAATTGAGAAAAGGAAAAATTTGCGTGTACTTTAATGCAAACTTCCTTTCCACAAATAATTTGCAATTTAAATCTTTAAATATTCGTAAAATCGATTGAAATTTCATCGCTAAATACAATAAAATTGCACGATTGCACGCGCAAACACTTCAATATTTCAGAACAAAGAAAATGAGCTTACACCACTTTCAAAATAAATAGCCCGTACACATTCTTCTCCAATACGCGTGGCACTTTGTCAATGTTTCCGCGCGAATCAATTGATAATAACAGTTGTGCAAAGTGTCGAAAATAGCAACCCATATTCACGTAGAACAAACACGATGGTTTCAATTTCTCGAAAATGGCACCAGCCAACTTTACTCATTATGAAAGATGAAATAAATACACGGTAGATACTCTTCATGGCAGCCAAACTGACCAAATTGTACACATACGTACAGAATACGACGTAAGTTTACAATTACGAAAAATGAACTTATCGTAGAAACTTACGAATTTCACTTGCGCCCATATATTTTTTTTTCTAATAACGAAATAACAGTAAAAATTGTTATGTAAATTTTTCATAATAAAAAATAAGAGTCGGTTTTTACATCGATTATTCATTAAGTCACCTTTAATTTGCTATCATTCGATCTCCTCGCGATAAAGAGCTAAGCGTTCTGTTCTTAATTTTCGCAACAATTCGACAAGAGAAAAAAGAGCGATTGACTTGATTCACCAACTTCCCATTTAATCAATGGTTTGTAATAAATAAAAAGCTTGCACGTACGATTAAGCAAACACGCGAATAAAAACACGGGGGGAGGGGGTGGGGGTTCGTTTAAAAAAATTCGCCCTTCACTCTCTACCGTTCGTTGAGCGCTCGCGTAATTATGTTTCGTACAGCGGGGCTTTGAAGTGTCGCGATTAATTCATCGCATAAACGCTGTTCACGGGTGACCGAGGATCTTGCCTTACTCGTCAAGAGGGTACAACGTGCTCGTGCTGGTTAATCGGGCTCGATATCACTTTGCGACCATGCAAACGATGCGTACAACGTATGCTGTTTATGGCTATATGTATGCGTGGACGCGCACGTGTGCGCACAGGATACGTGTGGCTCGTGCAGATAATGTTGCACGGTCAATATTTCACCGCAGAGCTCACTCGAGTGCGCGTAATTTCATTTTTAATCCGCAGCCGTACGAACGAACAGAGAAGAAAGCAGGCTACCGTTTACGCTGCACGACTGTTGCCGTCGCGAGAGTTGCGGTCGCGTGTTCTTCTGCCTTTCCCGAAGATATACGAGTTTCGCGGAGGTGAACACAATCCCAGAGGTGCTCTGTACGTATGCGAGGATCCTCCGCCACAATTCGACGAGTTGCCTCGAAAAGTTATCACGCGAGAACAAATTCGCTGGTTTTAGTTTACTTTGTTTAATATATACAGGGTGATTTACGCAGCCTGCACACTTGCAATAAATTTTAAATTATGCGTCTGACGGAAAATTGTGAAAATGACAAAAGTCACGTATGGTTTTGCATGGAAGACAAAATGTGTCATCCTCGAGACGAAATTATCTCCTTAACCGTTAGGTTTAGAAGCAATGATCGGCTCAATACTTTTTTACTTGGCATTTAATATTCTTTCGATTTATGATTTATGAAAAAAGTATATGGTCCGATTGGAAAGAAAAGTAAAGATGATCTTGGAAATTTCGAAACTCACATTTTGAGCAAGTAAGTGACAAATAACTGACAATCATCGATCGCATTGTCTCCTGATGATTATCAATCCCTTAAATTACTTTTTTGTAAGTTTATAACACACCTTGATACAACAAATGTTGACACTATATGTAATACTATTGTTCAAATTCGACGTAACATATAAATAATAGATGCCATTCCATTTTGCCTCGTGTGCGAGATACTCTTGCTATTTTTAAAATTATCATCTCGTAAATTTACTTCAATTTGCAAGTTTATTTCAACGTTTGCATGTCAATAGACAGCTACATTGACGCTAAATATAAAAATAGAAAATCGATACCTCGACATTCCTATCTACTTAAAACTATCGAAATATTTACAATGTTCTCAAAATTTTAGTCGACGATATTTCCTCTTAATATTTCTCGTCTATCTCTCAGGAAACTCGCTTTAAAAACAGGGCCACTGCAACGGGTACTGTGCACGTGAAGCTAACTTGGATGCAGTGGCGTACATTTAAAAACGTAATAATAACTGGGAGAAACGTCGACTCTTCCCTTTTCTTTTTGCGTTCTCTTAAATAACGACGCACGGTGCGGTAGGCTCGATGACATCTAAACGAAATGCAATGCTCACAAAGGAATTAAAATTGCTTTTCAGCAATCGAGGACGTCGAGTTGAAGATCGTCCGACAATGCGACGCGTTTTCAGAAACGTGAATCCAACGTTATTCATACGTTACACACTCGAGGATCGCGTCGGTCAAAACTGGAGTTACATAATGCATCAGACGTATTAGAGTTTTATTATCGTCGAATTTCGTCCGAATGGTCTACTGATTTTCCTCCGTAAAAGAATGTAACATTATATACACATTATGGTAGCCTCGTAGCTTAGAAATGGACTCGATTTACATGTCTTTATCCTAAACACTCGTTTATATCCGCTGTACGTATCATCCTCACGTCGTTGTACAACTGTAACTCGCTGTCAGTCCTCTCTGGCTAAAAACATAAATCTATATTGTAAAGCTATTTTTGACTTTGCTCAATTCTTATTGTGATTTTAAATGTATTCTTCTGTTATCCTTCGTTTATTCTGTCTCTATAGGTAGGTGTCTTCCTCTCTCTTTAACCTTCCGATCTTGTCTTATCATATCACACGCTTGACGTCTATTTCCAAGTTACGTAAAATGTATTTTCTCCCTTTCTCGAGCTGTTCTCACTCTGGCAATTAACTTTCGACTGTCAATTTTTATTTCCAAATAAAATTCTGCCTTCCTTAATATTTCAATGCGCATTTTGAAACTGTTTTATAAACATAATTAAAAAAGTGGAACCCAGACAGAAATTTGTTTCAGACCGATCACACAACCGCGTTGTAACAAATATTCCATTTTCGATATTTCACACGTTTCTACGTTTCGTTGTTACGTGCGACTCGAGCACTCTCGCAAGCTCCAATTTTCCACAAACGCGCAAGAATCCGCGGTCTACTTATTCCATTTCGCGCTCCGATATTTTATTGTACATATCGCGCGTGACTCTGTAGTCCTTTTGTCCCGATTCGTCGGCAACCTGCTTATATCTGTATTCCGCTGCGGTACCACCCTCCAAACTCAATTGACTATTTTCACTTCTCCATAAATATCCCCTTGTCTTTCGTCGGCCCTTTTCCAAAAAGAAAAGAAAAAGACGCGATACTTGTACGATACAGGTACAAGTATCGGCTAATTCAGACGAATTTACATCTTCGAAGCTACGTCGAGCGAAAACCGATAATGCCCGGTGGTTAACGAATTCGGATACCCACGGTTTTACCAGCCAACCTTCGACCAACCCCCGAAAACCAACCTCGAAAACGCAATAACGTCATTGTGTGAGCAACGGCGAGGAAATGGCCCGTGAACGCTCAGATATCTCTCCCACCCTGTTCCCCATTTCGTTTCCTCGTTTTTCCTCAAGCTCGTCAAGCGACATCACCGAGAACTGCCCTGTTCTCGTCTCAATGAACAGCAACGCGTCCCACCACGAGATAATGATCGCCATCCCTCAGCGCTCTGCAACGTTTCGTTCAACCCCAATTCCCAGTTCTCTCGCTCTTAACTCGCTCATTTTTTTTTTTTCTTGTTTTTCTTGTTTTTTTTTTTTTTTTTTTTTACTTTCGTTCGATATTTCGAATAAGTTATCGCGAACCTCTCCGTCTGTTTAAACATCACGTTTCGACGACGTACGCGCACCGAGCAGAATCCCAGTCTCGAATAAAACTATTGCTCGTATCTCCCGTACTCCCGCGAGGAGTTATTGCATCGATGAATTATACAATATCGAAGGTACCGGCGGACTTGGTCGAATCGCGTATATTTCTCCCTTTTTTCCATTGTATTTCATCGGAACGTTCGATCGTGCAGGGCGCGCTCGCAATTCGAAAGATAAGACAAGCCTGTTTGAGTTAGAAAAAAAAAAAGGTACAAAATGTGGAGGATGGTAAATTTCATCTTCTATCGCGTGCGCGGGCAATAATTTGACGCGCGTCGCGTACAAACAGGTTCGCTGGTCGCTGAAATAAATCAGCGGGTGGTTAATTGAGTCGTGCAAATCGATTGTAATAAACATCGATTCTGTCTCACTTGGCCGCTGATGGGCAGGTCGAAACACACGGATGCGGCTTATATCAATCGATTTATAAGTCTAATCGTCCACGGGCGGAGAATTGGACGCTCGCGCGCGAGTTATTTCGGGTTCCTCGCCTCGCGAACGAACAAATTGCTCGCAAATGGACAAAACAAATTTATTAATTAAAAATTTTCCGCGAGCAGAAAAGGCCAAAGGGCGTCAAAATTTCATGCCTCTCTCACAGATACGGGAAAGTTGCCGAATTTGGACTGTGAATCCTAAATTCGACCACACGCGAATTAAGTTACGCGACAGCGTTCACAGCATGAGGTTGTAATTTCAGTATATTGGAATATTGCGATATCGAAATAAAAGAAAATATCGTAAAAGCGATGATTTTTGTTTTTCAAGTGATACAGTTTAATATGAGCTGTAACTTTTGACTGATAAATACGTTCTTTTTTTTTTTTCTTTTTAAGAGGACGATCTGATATTTGCAGCGTAAAAGATTATTAAAATTGAGTAGATTAGGTTTTCTTAAAAATTGAGTCAGCCAATGGTCTTCAACTGGACAGATTAAGTTACGTTGCTTTCTTGACCCATTAAGAACTATTAAAGACTGATTTGCAATTTATTATAAAGTTATAAACACTTTGTTATCGTGAAATTAAAACAACCTAGATAGAAGGTGTAATAATAAATGAAATATTAAGCAAATGTTCGTAATAGAAATAAAAAAAATAGAAATTGAAAGAAACTGCGAATGTAACGTTGAAATCAACAACAAGTTTCAACGATTTGTGGAGGATATTTTCCGATGTTTTCCAGTATATTTAGATTTTCTTACAATTTGCCACAAAATATTTCTCAGAGTTATTCTTTTATCTTTGAATAAATAACACGTACGTAAGTATGCTCTTAAATAAAGTCCCTCTTTAAAACAGTGAGAAATAGACGAGTCCGATTTAGAACGTTCAAATCAGAAAATCAATGTTCCAAACTTAATTCTAAAAGCCATTTTAAAAATACTTTCTTGTAACAAACCACGTAACGCAGCGTTTCGGCCTCGGTTTGTTAAATTATAAAAAATTACGACGATAAAATTATTCTCAAACTTTCCGGTTGACGAAGATGGTATCATTACCTATTCGTAGAAATATCAGTTTCGCATATTCTCATCGATTACCACGCAAACTGTGCAATACACAGGTTATTACTCGCGCTATTGTCCCTCGGTTTAAATGGCGAAACGACGGAAGGATATGACGACGAGAGGGAAGAAACTTTTTGAACCGCGAAACGTAAGTTGAAGTTTTACGATGCGTGCGTGCTCGTACCAGCAGCATTTTTAAATGGAGCCACGGTAATGTAAATATAAAGGACCTAAACTAATTTGTTCATCTACCTCTATTCTCCCCTCCCTCCCCCTCTGCCCCGTCGCGACCTCTTACGTTCGAGCAACGATATTCCATGAATACTGAGTACCTGAGCTTCCACAAGTCAAGTACTAGTGCATATGCATCGGCTTAAATTCAACGAAGGTATGCATATTCGCGAGCAGAGCCTGCGCCCCAGCCCCTTTCTTAAACCGTTTTCCAACCGAACTTTCGCCGCCCGCGAAATGGGCTGAATTGCCGTGAAAATTGATTTACAACTTTAGCGGCTGAGGTACCGCCGAACTCGACGGTTAATAGATTTATTTATTATCACTCGCTACGACGAGCCGTTTAACAGGTCGATTACCGCGGTGCTAATCGTCGCGGCCGTTTTTCTATTTCTACGAATACCCGCATGGTTAAAACGAAAAGTATCGTCGATGGTTGAAACAGGAAGAGTATCGTTGACAAAAAAAAAAAATGTTAAATAACAGAAATTAATTGGATCGTACCGCGAGATGGGAGATATATGCTGGTAACGTAATACTCGCTAACAATTCAATAATGCAGCGACGTTGTGTGTGATAAAAATGATATCTGCAAGATGATACTATCGACAAATTAAACGTAACAAAATATGAAATACCTTGCAATGTAGTATTTCGTGGGAATTAAATTACAAATATTAATCTATTAATAGAATTGCAAACAGAAATCTATAATCTTACATTTTAATTTTTAACATTTGTAAAATTCCACGATCTATTGTTTTAAAAGTCTATTATTTTAATATCAAGAATTAAATATTCGTGTATAATACACGATGATAATATTTTAATAAAATTGAAACGTAAATTTCGTATGAAATTTCGTCAAACGTGTCAGAAGCAAAACGAGGTCTAACGTTTAGATAGAAAAGAAAAAAAGGACGTGTTAGAGGAATATAGGGGTAGACAACAAAACAAAGCGTTTGACGTATCAAAAGACGAAAATCAAACACTTCAGACTGCACTTTCGCAGCGCTAATTTGCCCGATCAGATACGTTTCACGTATCTGCCAAAGGGGCGGGTAGTCGTGATTCTCAAAGCGAGGGAATCGAATCAAGGTAATTCAATTACCTGTCATTTTAAGATAATAACGGGAAGATGGTGCGAGTAATTAGTATCGAAGCGCCAGCCGGAGAGCCGTTGGATCTCGAATCTGAAGAGCGGTTCGATCGAAAGGGGAAAGAGATTTCGAGCGGAGCTCGCTCCTTTATTTTCTTTCACCACCTACCAACCGAGAGTGACTCTTCCAACGGGACAGTTTCCAATTATGAAACATTACGAAATTGAAAATCGCTGATTTTACTTACAAACGACCGCACTTGGGGAACAAGCGGTGTGAAAACTACAATCTCCGCGATTTAATGTATACAAGACTTAACGTATGCAACGACCGCAAATAAAAGCTCGCCGATATTTACATATTAAAGGCGCGAGTGAGTATATTCCATTATCGATCGAAATGTCCGCGATTTTTTTTTGGATATATCCGAACACCAGTCCGTTTATGGCTTTTCACACGCGAAATTAACTCGATGTCATTCTTTACTCGCGAAAGTACTCGAATAAGAATTTTTATTATGAATAAAATCGCGTGTGTTATTCAAAAAGTCATAATGTTTCCAAAGACAGAAAAGGAATGGATCGAGTGGAATCGAAAAGAAGGAATGAAATTTTGTCGTTTGAAGTTTCGAGAAAATCGAATTTGTAGATAAATTTGCTGGATTCTTGAGCAGCAAGTAATTATTCTACGTGCAGAAGAAAAGTAAAAAATGTAGAATAAAGTTTTTTTCCATTTCAGATTTAATTCCAGAGTTCCAACATTATTGGTAAAATGCAGTTGAAACGCATGACAGAGATTCAAATTTAATCTTCTTGGAAACGAAATTTTAAATGAAACAAATTTTGCTCCTTCTTTTCGATTGATTTACCCACACAAATTCGTAACCCACACGTAGATTTCGCAGAAAAAAAGGAAATTCTTTGAACGACCAATTATCCATTATACGTAATAGAATCATATTTAAAGCTTCATGCTGTGCACTAATTTTTTACTAAGTATATGTTTCTAATAAATATCTTGTAACTTGTTGTATGTATATCTTTAGATTGATTTCTTAATATATTTGAAATGTTAATAAAATTTTAAAATATTTTGTGTAACATATACATATATATATAAATTTATAATAACATCATAATAAAATTAATTTATAATGTTATTATTATATTAATATATTATTTATAATATTATAAATTATATATCATATTTTGTACAATATATAAATAAGAATATTTCCCTTTAAATAATAATAGTATACGTTGCGCATTACACAGCAATTATATAGCTACTATATTCGAAAGAATTCACGGTAAAACGTGACTAAGGAAAACAGATAGTACATATGCATACGTATCACGACTCTAACGTATATACGTATCTTGCAACAGTGCTGTATAACTTTGAACGTCCGAAATCCTTTCTCTCGTCTCCTTTCTCTCAAGATTTTTAAACCAGACGACGGGTTTCTCGTTTCTCTTCTCCAACAAAATCCAAGCTTTTTCGTTTTCCTTTCCCTTTATTTTTTTCTCTTCTTTTCATTTCTATCAAAAAGTTTCTTTTATCATCGTAGTTGTTCTCCGCCGCTACCAGGGACAAAGTAATAACAACGTAGACCTCGCAGCGGAAAAATTGTTCAATTAAATTCGCGGCTGAGGCTGTCCCCCCTCTCGTATCTCCCTCCCGGGTCCCACCGTCACCGCTCGACTCTGTTCAAAGTCGAAAGTTACGAAGTTCGAACGAAGGGACCGAAGCTCAAAGAAGAAATAAAAGGTGAAGTCGCGGCGAGGGACGGGAGAGACAGCCAGAATTGGCGGAGTTCCACGGAGAACAACGAGACAAAGCTCACGTATCGCTTGCAAGTGCGCACGATCGTTAATTGGCAAGCAGATGAGACGCGGAATCAACGCGGAAAGACCGGACGCGAGAAAAACACCTTTCACCGGACAAGTAGAAAAGAATCGAACGAAACGTCGTTTGTAATTTTATTATACGAAATCACCGTCGTGCACACCATCTCGTCGAGTCGGAGAAGAGATTCCTGCTGGTCGTGAACGGGAGCCGACAGAGAAGCGTTTATAAAACTTACAAAAGAATCGTTCCTTTGAAAAGCTTGAGACGAATCGACCAGGTATCAACTGACTGTGCAAAATCGTGTCCGTACCATCGTTTCTGCGTTTCTTTCTTTCTTCCTTTTCATTACTGAATTCATTGCTGTGTTAGTAATTACAATTTTTCTTATTCTTTCTTTCTCTCTTTCTTTCTTTCTTTCCTTAATTTAGACTTGCTTTTATAACTACTTAGGGCTCGATTGTCCTAAAATTCCTTTCTGAAATATATATACTACTTTCTCTAAGGTAATAATGATGAAATGTATAATGGTAAATATACTTTACTGCATCATTAGATGTTTATACGATACGTGTGTTAATCGAAATTTGCAAATAAAATAGAAACACGAACTTTGTGAACGGAATGATCATTCGACTTTAGGTTTTTACAGATTTCACGGTTTGTAAATATTTCAACAGTCGGTGCAATTCTTCTACATTTCTTTATATTTTTATATTTCTCTATCGTCAGTAGCTTTATATTTTTCTACCGTTAATTAATTCTCTCTATTTTCTGTAATAATTTAGTTCTGCTAAATTCAAACTAGGGCAAGAAATATGCAAGTTCCATGTTCATGATATATATATTTCTAGAATTTGGTTAAAAATACATTTTCATTCGAAAGTTCAAACCGACTATGATTCTTTTCTCACTTGTACCAATCAATATCATCTATCATTTTTATAGATTATTTTTGAATCTACCTCTGACTAAAGTTAATATGTCAATTAATATGTCACTCAAATAATAATATAGATTAAATGATATGTAGATTATTTCTATATAACATATATATATATATATACTATATAATCTATATAATATATAGATTATTTTTAAATCTATGACTGAAGTATTTCAATTAATATATCTTCATTAAAGAGTTTCATCTAAACGTGTGTAAATACTAATGGACGGCAGTATATGCAAGATTGTTATTCCGATTATTCTTAAATATTCTTCTTTTAATCCCGTAAATTCGGGAATGACAATCAGATTTGTCGGGAATTTTCGCAAAAGAGCCAAAGTCACGCGCAAATTCGGCCATAATCTAACTCGAACAACAATAATCAATCTCCAACTCGTAACGACTATACTTTTAACGAAATATGCGCTCAATATGAACGATTCTCTAAATTATAAAACGTTGTAAAACGTTTCTTTTTTTTTCGACCATCGCAAACGCTTACATTTTCCTCCAGTTTTTTTAACCGCGCCACCACATACAGAAACGATACGTTTGTACAATTTTCCAGACACCGTTGCGCGCCCGTGGTAGAATACTATTATTACCACCCCGAGTGTCGATAATCACGACCGCAAAAGGTTGTCCTCGTTAACGTCATTTCAACGCGATTAGCAAACGAGTGCCTCTTTTTTTCCTCGGTTGACGATCTCGCGATATATATTTATTATGCGTGCATCTGTTTTTAATTAATCACTTTGGAAAGCATCGCCGGATACGTACGTATACTATGTATTCTGAAGGAACATCGTGCATAAATCTAGCTAACAGTTCAGACTTTCTCTTTCTATAATTTGCCGGTAATTATAATAAACGTATACATTTGGTGTTGTATGACGCGACATATAATGGTATAATATCCATAATATCTATAACAAAAGAATTTCAGAAGGAGAAATTTCTGAAGACAAATTCCTGAGTCCTGAATCGGCACTCGTTAAAATAATTCACATAAATTAGACTCCTTGTTGCTTCTTACGAAAGTTTAAAAAATAGTGGAGGATATTATTTTATTCCAGAGATTGAAACTATGCATCATCAACACTATGTGTATTATACTTGTTCAATTAATGTATCAATATTAAATTTCTTTTCTATGAACGAGATGTCTCGTCGTAGAATGTTATTCAGAGCTTATGATAGAGATATTTTGGCCTTAACAGCGAAAGAATAAGATCCCTTCTATATTAATAAATGCTCCATATCGAAAAGAAAAAACACGCGAATTGTTTCACTCGTAGCACATCGCGAATGATTTTTCCACGATTGTGAGATATCTCGTCCGACAAAGAGGTTAAAAAAAGAACGAAACTGCATGCAGTTTGGTATACGACAAGAACTGTTATGTACGTACATTATTTTTTGTAGCCCTTCGTCGAGTGAAAACTCTTTGATGACACGATCGTTTTACCGAAGTATCGGAAAACTAACGTTAAAATTATCGATAGACGTGAGTATGATCAGTTACAGACAGTCTATCGACATTCGCAAATTTCAAATGTTTGAAGAGAGAGAGGGATTTTTAAACAAAAATGTTTCGCAGGTACCAATTTATCTGTTAGTTTTGAAGTTAGTGATTCCGAAAAGATGTTTTTTTGATATTCTTCTCACCGAGAAACGTAATTAAACAGGAATAATTAAAAGAAATCACGGAATATATTACGCAATTGCCACAAGCAACGTGTATACAAGAAACGTGTTCGTATTATTGTAATGAGAGTAAATTTTATACGCTCTTTTGCACAAAAAAATGTATTTTAAAAATTGTCCGATTTCGAACTAACGAGGATTAATTAAAAGCATTAATTAAAAGCCTGTTTATCTTCCGTTATCGAACGTATCAAATTTAACAGATGTACTGCGCGCAGCCGTGAGCTGCGATAAAAATCGATTGGCAAAAGTTACACGAACCGGCCACACACCGGTTATTAATCACCGCGATCCTAAGAATCCTAAAAGTCCAAAGAGATTTAAATCGGTCCATAAATTTACGCACCATTATTCTTCCTTTGCGGTCACGTTGCCATTGATTCGATCGTTCTTTCTTCTTTCTTTCTTTTTTTTTTTTTTTTTTTTTTGACGTAAAAAGCTAATAGATTGCAAAGAGTCATTGTAAAGGACTTTCATCTGTCCCTCGTATTAATTTGACACATTTTATTATTCTGCATACTGCACGTAAGTACAGTTGAAACTCTGTTTTATATATATATATATATTTATATTTTAAAACGTTCACATTTTTCTGAATTATAGGAATTAAGTTTAATTAGAGATTCATCTCGGCCACTGAATACCACAGCGAATAGAAGTGCTTTGAACATCTGTACGATTCAATGGAAATTTACTCCATTTACTTTTATACCAAAGAACATATCTTTCTTTTTACATAAAAGAATTTGTAATTTCAACTATTTATCCTTTCATTGCGCAAGTCTCTTTTTTTTTTCTCCTGCCCGACTGTGTCAATTCGACGCCAAGGGACCAAAGCAAAGTTGGAAAAACGAGGGACAGATGTAGGTTAATAAATATAGTAGTAATAAAAGTCAGGATTCCACTCACTCGTGCAGACTCCTTCGTCCACCTCCCGGGTGTTGGGCAGCAAATTTTTGATGACGCATTGTAAGCCGTCGGCGCAACTTCCGGAGAAACCGAACAGGCCACCGCACGGCTCTCCCTCAACGCGAGCGCACACCTTGCAGCATCTGAAAACAATTACGGACATTCGCGAAAGGATCTCTCAATTTTTCCGAGTTCCCTTTCCCTCGTCAGCTCGTTAATACGGAAATAACGGAGAAACGATCGTCGCGAGTTTATAAAACGCCTCTGTTGAAATGAAAATCGATTCCCCGCGTGGGCGTGGGTATCGCGCGTCCTCCGAGAAAAACAAATTCAAACGTGTAACGTAACAATCATAGATAAGCGAAATTCAATTTGTTCTCTGTACCGAGTAACGCCTATAAAAAATGGAAAAAAAAAGTCACGGAGTATGTTCGAAAGTTAATTGGAAAGTTCGATGAAACTGATTTGTTCGTTCACTCGGAATCTGAACCATGACACAGAAAAAGGAAGTAATTCACAAGTCGTAAGAGATTCTAGGATTGTAAATAATGCAATGTAATGTAAGACAAGGTACCGAAATAATAAAAATAAGAGAAAGAAGAATTGTAGAATTTTTTTAAAGATATTTGGGAGACGAATCAATTTAATTAGCATACCGAGTGACTTTTGTTATGTTTGTTATGTTATTTTTGTTCAGCATTTTTCTCGAAAATGGTAAACATATGTTTACGATATTTTTCACAAAATTAAGATGATCTTTAATTTTTATAAAATATAGAATGCTATTTTTTTTTTTTTGTGTCAAGACGAATTCACACATATGATAAATGATATCCTTCCAGTGTTCTGTAAGATCAGGAATTATGATATTTATGACCTGAAGCATGTTATCTTCAACAAATCGCTTCTGAAAAAAGTCAAACCTAAGTAATAGATAATCGCGAATATATCGGACAAATGACAACGTTGTTAATGATTTTGAAAAAAAAAAAAAAAAAAAAAAACAAATCTGCAATAAGTCTACAGTTTTCTAGCGGGAGCTGAAAAATTTGAGGAAAAATTCATGCCGAGTCCTGTCCAGAAATTGTATGTACTTAACCTAGTAAAAAGAACTTTGTACAAATCGTGCAAAATTTGAAATCTTGCGCAAGTGTTGTTTAAACACTCCGATAACACGAGATATAAAAATGAAGAGCCAAGATTTCTTTGGAAAGGTTGAAAGGTTTCAACTGCAGGAAGAAGACGAAATTGTCTCATTATTGCCATCGTATTACGCGAATACGTTCATGCAAAGTTTCGAGTTTTCTTTTTTCTTAATTTTCCAATCGTCGAACTATTCATTGTCAGTTAGAAGGGAGCGAAGAATATAGAGGAAAAAAATAATGGAAAGGAAGCAAGGATTGTGTGCCTTGTACAGAAAATGTCTACGAGTAGCAGTTTTATTACTCGGTCTCGTTGTTGAATCGAGGGCAATCAATTCTTTTATATTGCGTTTCTCCCTCTCGTCCTCTCTCTCTCTCTCTCTCTCTCTCTTCCTCTCTCTTTCTCTGTGAAACAATTTTCCTTGCCGTCACGCGCTTTATAACCGGCATAATACGAAACAAGATTCGCCTGCATCCGGTTTACCTCGTGATGAAGTATTTACTACCGCGACACAAAAACTTGATGAAAAATATTCTCCGCCACGGGATCCTCGCTTTCCTTTCTTTATTTTTCGTATAATTTCATCTCGGTCGGGAGATGTTCGAACCTCGCTTGCAATCCGCGGGAAGCAAAACGACGGACCCAAATGCTAACGTAACGTTAACATTCTGCGCGCTTATAAATCCTCAAACATCGTAAGCGTAAACAGAAGAAAAACAACAACGGGCTTTTAACAACCCCCGTCTTTCAACGTTGAAACGTTCGTTCGGGATACAACAGCATCGTATCGTATCGTATCGTATCGTATCGTGAAACAAGCTGTTCGAAATCGGGACTCCCGAACGTTGCGAGGTAATACAGCGTGTGTGTCTCGCTGTAAACGCGTTCCCGCGATTTCGTACGGACCGTTGGACGATTAAAGTATCTGTTGCATCAAGTAAAAGCAATTGAATCGTTCGTGCCACGCGAAGGAGTGGTTCTTTGCTTCGTGAAGGAATTACAGCTGAGAACGCGAACTCGATGCATATTTTGGGGGTGTAATGGATGTCCGTTCACTGGAGAATGAAAAAAATGAAAAAAATTTCGGTTCCTTTGTAAAAATAACAAAAACTAAAATTGTACAAATGGGCTGCTAACGTGACATCCAGTCTGTTCGTTCTCGAAACTTTCGCCAGAAAAGAAAAGAAATTTCATTTAATTGAAGAAATTCGGGTGGCTGATACGTGTATTTCGTAATAACCTGACAATTATTACCAGTGATCACTGCACGAGAGAATGATCGTACAATTTACCATTCCGATGTTGTTTGTAATTTAATGAAACTTCAGAAACCTTCAGCCACGTGTATTGCAAATTCCGTTTATCCAAGACCCTTAATTGATCTCAACGTCACGAAATGGTTAATGCACGGTTCGTTACGTTGCAACGTAGTAGCGACGTTGTTCTCCGAGCTACAGCCGGGGTCTCGTGTCATATTTTACCTTTAACGCGAAAACGCTGTTGCCGAAAACGATTTCCATTCACCGAGTGAACTGTCCATAAATCATCCGTTTCAAAAGGAAGATTTCAATGGAGCAAGTAGCGGAGTGAGAAGGTAATCGAAGCCAGGTATCGATATCGCGAGTAATTTGCCAAGAAGCCACCTAATATCGACTAAAATATTGCCGATTTCACTTTCGCCCGGCGGAGAGTTCTCGAGTATCGTAAAATGTTATTTCTCCTTGAAATCACTCGTTTACTCTTCGTCGCGTTACCCTTCCGTTTACATTTTCGAGCACGATTCGAACCATCGCGTCCCGTCCCGTCCCGACCTAGTACCTACGTACGTACATACATAGTTCCTACCTGAAGAACTCGCCGAGAATTCCTCGCCGTGATAAACGTTGGCTACGCGTCTCGAATTCAAAACGACCATACGCAGGATAATGGAATGGCGTCACTCCCTAATTTCATCTTTCGAGCTTTCAATTCGACGCGACCTCGTCGATCGTCTTTTAATCGGGCTCACTTATCTTTCTACGATCGTATAATAATGTATCTAAAAGCGCAACAATTTAGTCGAAATATTTGAACGATTGTTAAAACACATTTGCTCGAGTATTAATCCTCGTAAATAATAAATATTCCTTAAATAATCTTAATTTCTATAAATAAACGTTCCTTTTCGAATTTTGCGATTGTCGCAACTTGTCGAATTTCACAGAATTTTTATATCTTTTGCTTTCCCCTCAAATTTTGCCAGACTACATCAACTTGACTCACGGTGCAACTTCTTCGATCGGCACTAAAAGGATTAAAACGTAATAAACCTCGCGTAATTTGCATTGGTAATCCAACTGCACCGAAATTCTTGAACTGTTGAAAACGCGTACTCCTTGCGAAGTTTAACCAAATTTTCATCCACGTTATTCGTACATCGTATGGGAAATCTAATTCTATAAACGTCATGTGCCAATCAACAAACTTGATCTTTTTCTATCTTACATCTATCTGTCTTTCGACTAATTGCTCGTCTCGTCTCTGTATTTCACTGTATATTAAACAGCATAGATAAATATTTATATAAATATTTATACATACATACACACGTGCATATAATTGTGAACGAACGTTCTTTGAGAAGCCATAACAATAAATAACAATAAAAAAGTCAGTATTGAGAGTTCTATTAAATCAATTGCAAATTCTAGAAATCAAATAAAAGAGAGAATTTCAATCGAACAGATATTGTATTGAAACACGCGCGATTCAGATGTCTTTGGTTTGCATCGAATTTCAGCAAGATAATATTTATAGATCAATCCACGGAAGTTTAACTTTAATCATTGTCAGAAAAGACGTTTTTTTCACATTCACGGTGAAAAAAGAAGAGAAGAAAAAGCGATCGATGCGCTCGATCGATGCGCGGGAAAAACGGCATGAAATTTCAATGACTGACGCTTTTGTTCACCCCCACCTAGTTTGAATATTCAAGTTTCGCTTTATCAAACCCTATTTTTCATCAGCGTACCGCTAATACCGAAATAAAATTCACCTGACAAAGAATGCTGCGCGACAAAGAGCCTCGATGAAGGAACCCGAGTCTCTGTTTTATTGCGGATTTTAATTGCACGGCGGATACCCCCGATGGATATACGACGCGAGGAAACGTCGAATGCTGTTTGCAAGAAGAATGAAAAGAGCTAAATATTGGTTTTTGGTTGACGGATGTGATTAACGACGCTAGCAACCTACCCTGCACAACATGCGAGGAGAGTCAAAAATGAATATGAATGCATCTTAAAGGCGCGAAATTTGTCGCAATATTCCCTAGAAATTTTCCATTACTTTAAGAGATCCGGAGATTGTAACGGGATTGTAAATTAATTAACTTGGAATGTTCCATAGTAACCACTCTCGCTGGTTAATTCGATTAATTCGATTTTAAGTTATCTAAATATTCGAATCTGTTCAAAATTAATTTTTTAACAATTCTCCAGAGGCGTCGTACCACCTATAGCGAGCTATAATGTTCAATGTTGAAATTGCATTCGATTTTAAAGTACAAATCGTTACGTTTATAAGACACACGGTGTAGATTATGCAAAGCAAGGATATACATATTTTTCAATATTTAGATATGTCCGATGAAGAACGTCTCGATATAAAAATTTGGTAATTGAAAATTCGGAGAACTTGAACAATTATTAAATGAAAGCTCCTCGCTCAATTGCAAGAACTTGTTCTGCGATACCAAATGATCTAAAGAACAATGCTATCGGAATAAACCAAAAGCAAAACGAATAAATATTTATAAAAAAGACGCTAAACTAATTTCTACGTCTTATATTATCTTGGTCACGTTCGATTTATAACAAGTTTTTTGTCTTTACGTCTTACGTCTCTCCATACATGCTCGAAATGGCATAAATATTATATACTATCACTTTACTGTCTCAGTTTCAGTATACTTTCAGTAACTCCATAAATATTATACTTATTTTTGTTAGACGTATAACAACTTTGGACTCTCTCCCCACAAGTCGTGTCTGTTGGAAAAAAATTGTTGGCAACGATAGTGAAAAAAAGAAGAGAGCAGAACTTTGATCGATCGATAAGATGCGGAAAATGTTACAAACCAAAGAAAAAAACAAACAAAAGAAAAAAGAACCACGTTACAGAAACGAAACGAATGCGCGCTTTCTTGTTGACAACGTTAATCCGAAGAATAAATAAATTCCAAGGATTTATTCAGGACAAATTTCGAGGAAACTGCATTACAGTAATCTCTCTTGACACAGCGAGATCGTAATATTGGTCGAGTATTAAAGTTTGTTCTGCTGGTGACAAACCAATTGCCTTTGGTGGTGACAAATTGACAGGAACTCGAGACAACAAAGATTTGGAAGTTTGATCTTAATCTCTCTCTTGGTACGGATTCGTCTGACATTTAGTATCACTTCAGAGAGAGCAAATGAAACGCGAAATACTTTCACGTAAGAAAGAGTATTACATTATATTAAGAGTATTATATTGTATTAAGAGAACATGTATAAGGCATCCAGAGATACTGAAGAGTTTTGCGTTCTATGGATAAAAATGAAATTAAAATATCACGTGGCAAAAAGCATTCACGAATGCTTCGTTAGAAAGTTACGATAAAAATGTGAAATGCGACACATACGTTGATACTCTTTTTTCTTACTGTTGGTTTAATGTAGGATGAAACAAGACGATACTGACGTAAGATACGCTCACTGTCTTTGCGATTCTGTTACTGTACCTTTGTTCTACTTATGGCGGACGTTGAAAGTAAAAGTTGACAATAGAGAAACATCTACGCGAGATGAATTAATCATTCGCAAACCACGATGAAATTTAGTCTACAATAAATTCAATAGCACATTGATATCAACTTTCCATTCATAAATGCAAATGACATTTCGAAATGCATGCACAAGTATGTACCTCTGCGTTTCACATTTTTGTCATAACTTTTTAATGAAACATTTATGAAGTTTTCGCTGCTGGATATTCTAGTATTATTTTTACCTTTTACGGAACATCCTCCATAAATTTGGTAGCACGGTAAATTTACCTTGGAACTTATCATCGCTTAAGATTAATGAAGTTATGAAAGTAAATCACTCGTTCCTTGAGAACTAAATATTAATCTTGTATCTGTGTATGTACAACGAAATGAAGAAATTCAGTCTGACTTCTCATATACATGTATGAACGTATGTATGTATGTATGTCTGTATATTCGACGGTTGTCGATTTTAGCCGAAAATCTAGTCTGGTTGTCGATGCCTTAAACTTAGAGCCTCGCTGTATCGTGGAGAGAATTGCTTATAATGCCACGTACAATGCCTGTATTATAATGCACTATGTTCGCTGAGATCGTGTCAATGGGTTCGTTTGGACAAGAAATTGCACGGCGAGATTCCTGAAAGAGAGTTAGCTGAGAGTGCAAACGAGAGAGAGCGAAACTGGCGCGTGGCTTACCTGCAGGGGTCCCAGGTGAGGCCTCCGGGACAATCGTCGTCGGTAAGAATATCACACTCGAAGGGCGAGCATACGCAAGAGAGAGCCCTCGCGACCGCGAGTGAGAATACCACGATGCCCCCCAGCAACAGTAACGAGGCCCTCATTTTTCACTCCTCCGCCGCTTTCTTCTCCTCGTGTTCTTTATCTCGTGTGTCCACCTCCTCTGTGTCCTCTGCGGTCACGCACGATCACGGACACGACCCGAAAACGCGTCGTCCCTCGAATCGCGAGATCAGTTCATCGCGAAACGATTCGCCACGACGTGCATCTCAGCTGCGGCTCGTTAACCGCGCGCCCAGACGCATGTTCTCTCTATCGTTGTCTCGTCGACGAGCAAACTTCGTGCTTTACGCGAGGACCGAGTTACCGATCCGCTTCCTCGCAAGGTAAGATACAATCACCGGCACCGTCTCGTCCACGTCACGAACTGTCTTTGAGTCAGCGTGAAAGACACCGCGATCCAGTCTCGCTTCCAGATCCTAGATAAGCACGCGTCTTCTAACTACGCGTTACGCATTACAACGTAAGGAAACTGGAAAAAAACAGAGCATGTCGGGCAAGCCTTTCGATTACACGGATCGTGATGTTGGCGCGCGATTCCAAACTCTGGAAATATTTACATTACATTTCGCGCGATCGTTTGTTGCCATGTTTGTCGGCGAACGCGCTGTATTTCCATTTGAACAACTCTGCAGAACTCTGCAAACCGTAAACGATGTAACCGATCGTCGGGATAACAAATAAAAGATGCGCGAAACGAAAGGAAACGAGAGGAAAATCTTCGCGTAATCGTTTATAAATTGGGTAGTAATTGGTAGCTGCGTTCTGTTATTTCCATGGTCGAAAGATCTTCCACCCGGCTGAGAAGATCATGAGTAACTTCGAACGATTCCCCCCGAGGGATCGACAAAATCCCGAGCAACGAGCAACCACGAAATTACCTCGAACATCGAACGCCAGCGAATGTTCACGAACGAGATTCCGTCTTGTCGCGACTCACGCGATTGAATTACGAGAGTAAAGGGGGGCGATCTAGCAAGAAGCTCGAAGAGCCGCATTGCCGCATGCACGAATGCAACACTCTCGAATTTCGCCAAGTCGTATTAAACGCGAGAATACTTTTAACGCGCGCCGTTGTACCACGTACGCGTCGAAGAACAGTGCGCGTTCTCGAGGTTGTATTTCCCGACGGATGCATCCACAGTAACAAGAATCGCGACATACATACATTATGGAAACAAACACGTCCGGGAGCAGACCGAAATGAAATATTCGCCAAGTTGTTGGCAACCCTCCGAACCTGTTCGCTGTTGTTGTGCATATTCCCCAATGATTTCACGCTTTACATTCGCAGGATATTTTTTCTAACATTGTCAATGCCGCGGAAACGTCGAGCCGAATGATCGGTAACAGAATCGTTAAGCTTGCCGTCGATGCTCCATCGAGACTGCCCGTTTGACGAGTGAAATTTTGTTTAAGAAAAAGAAAGAGACGTGGCCGCGTGTTCTAGCTCGTTAATCGACTCGCGATCCGCGAAATACGAACAAGGGCAAATCGAACGTCGCGAGGACGCGTGTTACGTCGATTACAAAAAACATAACCGATTATACGGTAGGGCAGATATATTTACGAGAGTGACGCGCAGCAGGTCGCATAGTAATCCCAACGGATACACGGTTCTGCTTCGTTGACGCACTCACGCTGGTGACAACATCGTGTACAGCCGGACAAAATGTATTTTCCGCGTCGACGATGTAACATCCGATACGCTCTGTGTTCAAGGCGAACGTGCACTGGCGAACAATCGGCGTCTACGACGCGGCGTCGGTCGCTTCGACGCCTCGCGTCGGCGCTCTGACGCCACTGTCATTTCTTTCCTCGCAAACCGTTTTCTTCACCTGCTACTGTTCCATCGAGACCATCTCATTTCACTTTTTTCTACAGTGGCTGTCGTCTTATTTTCCGTCTTACTTTTATTTTCATTTTTATTACGATTCTCGGGCTCTGCGTTAACCGATTCGACATCTGGTGCGTATGTATAGGTGTGCCGCAGCAAACACATTCGTCTCGAAAAAGTTACTTGCACCAGATAGAATTGTCAGCTACCTTTGATAGATAACAAGCCTCTGCAAGAAACGAAAAGTATATAGTCGGCCGTCGACCGGTAACGCAGCGTGTGATAAGCCAGCCAGTTGCCAACTTTCTTATATCTAGTTACAGGTATTAACCGTAACAAATGTATCCAACATCTGTCTCAGTAGCAGCGCCTTTTTCTTTCTCGTCTTGCTCTCTTGAGAATGATTTTTCTCCCGTACCCGTTACAAACCCAATTCTTATTACTTCCAACGTTCGTTGGAAAGCCTGCCCTTCTTACTTCGCGCCTTTACGAAACAAACGAATTTCTGTTATTTTGAATGATATTTTGCTACAGTTATTTACCTTGCTATAGTATGAAAAGTACAACGGTTTCATAAGATTTAATTCCACGCGTGAAGTGTAAATTTCATGTATAATCATGCGCGTAATCGTGCCTATGTTAGAAATATTGTCGAAAATTCAAGAAATGAACGGTTCGTGCGATTTTATTCACCTTTATCTGGAACGAAAATTGACATTCGCACGATAACGTACGTATACAGTATCTATTCGCCCGTCGTCGATTAGTCATAAGTTGTACGACATGGTTACACGATAATTTTGTGTCAAAACGGATAAAAGCGTATCGATGTATCGGGTCCACTCGTTTCTTGACAGTGACAACATACATTTTCGCACGAAAATTACAAATTTCACGAGAATCACACACGTCCGGCTAACAGGAAGCCATAATTGTAACTACGCGCCAGCCTTTGGCGGGAAATCAACGACAGTGCTGCCAACGACAGTGCTGCCAAAGTGTCCTAGGATCCCTAGTACATCGTCGTATTAAAAGTAGTAGGCGACCAATCGTTCGTATTAGTTGGTATATTTCGTATATTGATTGAGGTTATGTCTCGATCATTGTTTATAACATTTCCTCTAAACACTGTGTAACGTAATGTAATCATGTAATGAGATATAATATTCGAACGATGTATTTTGTTGAACTTCGTATATTTTAAGCATTTCACAAGAAATTCACAACGTACTTCGCCTTGTATTTTAACTGTAAGCCGAAATGGAAGTACCTACTGAAAGTTTACCGTAAGTAAACAACATTTGATATTTTCTTCAATCAAGCTTTCGCTGTTTTTATCGTCTCATAAAAATGCATCTTTTTCATATCTTTACCATCACGAATGATAAATGCGTGTCACGTGAAACGAAAGTTACTGCAAGGAATTGTGGTTTTTAATATCGGATACGGTGTGCCGATGTGAGAAACAACTAGTGGAAGATGAAATTAAGAAGGAAACTAAGCTTCTCAAAGAGGGGCTGTTGTTTTTTAAGCCGTACACGGAAGCGTCGCTTCAGAACATTCCCAAGAATGATCCATCCCCTAAAATGTACGAATTAATCAGTAAACTTGCCCCACTTCTCGTACGTATTAATAAATATTTTACTCTCTTTCATGAAGGAGAACGACTCGACTTACGTTTAATGAATCACCTCTCTTTTTCTAGAATCTAGACGCTACGATTACGTGGGATTTAGTATGTAATTTTATCAAGTATGAGTACCGAAACTGCGCAGAAACTTTCGCGTCACAGCTTATAGATTTCACGTCGATGAAAACGTTGATCGACGATATTTGGGAATTTTATTACTCTGAAAGAATGACCTTGATAAAGTGCCTTAAACTTATGGTGGAATACAAAGATAAAGAACATCGTTATCAAAAGGTGTTTGCAAATTTTTTCAATGATGTTCTGTTCGGGATACTATTGGAATCTATTCAGAAGCAAATAGAAGCATTAAAAACGGTGAACCCGCCTACACGATCGCAGCTCTGCACAGAAGAATATCTACACAGATTGTACAATAGTAGTCTTGTAGAAATGCGAGAATTACTCCATATATTAACTGTCATCGTTCATGATATTCATATTACAGATACTAATTTTATGAAGTTTTATGAAAGTATTGGAGTAAGTATTGCACACGATTTATATATCGTAGTACAATTTGTCATTAGTATTTAATATTCGATAACTTAGTAATCTTTTATTTATAGGGAGAACCAAGACGGTTAGCAAGTACAAAAAGTCACGAAGATAAAAAGGCAATTGCTAGAAAAATTAAAGAAATTCAATATAGTCAAGCAGCTTTATTTTTAATAATTTTAGATGTCAGAAAACAGTATGTTTTTTTAATATCTGTAATCTAATCAATATCCGCTAATTTTGTTGTTAAAAGTGATTTTCTCCTTACAGTCCCAATATGGAAGAATGGATACAGAACGTGAGAAGTAGTATGCAAGAGACTTTTGAACAAAAATGCATCCGCGATAATTCTCCACAGGACAGCCCCTTATTTTTATCCTGGATGTTGGCAAACTATGCGATTGATCCCGAAAATATTGATACAATGAATCGGTTTAAACCATTTGGTATTAAAGCTATACAATTGAATGTTTTTCATTATTTGCAAGACTTGATGAACAGCGAAATGATCTGTGAAAAAACTCATTATGCTGAAATCGTGAGGAGCAGCGTATACAATCTTCTCACCTTGGTATGCGCTTTCGTTGACGAAGACAAATTGAATGCGCTGAATGATATTTTCGGTGCCGTTGCTGCTACAATTCGCTTCACCGAAACTGCAGCGCGATTTTGGGAAGAGCGTAACGATGGCTTGTGGCCAGTTTTTAAATTCGCAGCTGAACAGTTTCCATACGAGTTTTTACCGTTGACGAATATTGCAATCGGATTAGCAAGCGCGTCAGAATCAAGTGCCGAAAAAATCACAGTGGAACTGGATAATCTTCAATCATTAACATTGGAAGTACCGCGACAACGAGACCATAATAAACCGTTAAGACCATACGAACATGAATGCATGATTCACAAGAATTCATACACAATATTGGAAGACTCCCCCCGTGAAAATATACGTATATTATCAAGTGACCGGGAAGTGATGATATTTCGTCAAAAGGCAAGCTATTGGCACGCCTTGCATCACAAAATAGAACAACTGTTCTCTCAGGCGGGTGGCAGATTTACAGGAACTGCCGAAATGAACAAGAATTTGCCCGAGCACGTTTCAGAAGGTTTAAAATTGTTAAAAACATTAGCCGAGCACATAGGGATACGGCAAAGTATGGTCATCCCGACAGAATTAAGTTTTGAGATTATAAACAGATTTTCCTATCCAGTATTACCCGAAGAGAAAATGTACATATATAAAATAGTTGCCGCTTGCATCAGTATCTCGTCCGAGCTCGTGCTGGAGTACCCCGAAGAAATTTTGTCACGAATGCGAGCCGGTGTTTACCCAAGATTTAATAATCGGTATCAAAAAACATTGGACTTCGCAGAAGCTGTTTCCTTTGACGGTGGTATAATCGCATCCTGGTTGTCCGCTATAGAAACCATTGCCCATTCTTATCCAATTTTAAACGCGTATCTAGATATTTTGTCAAAGTATTTAATCCGAAAATATAACGAGGAAGCTCTATACACCGTGGAAATACCCGGTATGGTGTTTCTGTTGCAAGGTGTTTTACCAAAATTGGATTCCTGGTACTTCGATTCGGACGCAGAAAGAACCGATTTGTGGTTAAAAAGTATGTTCTGCCTTCACAGAGCATTTGAAACCAGCCTACCAAAAGAAGACATACGTAATGAATTACAACTTGTCGTCGCGTACAGTTTACTGTATTTAGAACCGCGACACGCCTTACTGAAACTGATCCGCACCGGTGAACGTACTTTGCATAACAAAATGATGGCAGAGACAGACTGGATTCGAGGAAAGGGATTCAAAGCGATCAAAAGTGTACAATTAGCCTTATCCGTAGTAAATAGATTACTAATATTCCGAAAATCATTGGGTCTTGAAATAGGAGATAGATCACCGTTGGAAGCTGCCTTATATTCTTCGCCTCGTGTACCGAACGGTCTTTTAATAGTACCTACAATTGTGAATTATCTGTACGTCTGGTTTAGTCCACCCTTGCAAGCGATGGCCGTTAGATTGTTGAAGAAGTTCGCCGAAGGATCTTCCATGTCGCTTTTGGTTTGCATGGGCATGGACGGTACTGCTATACGAGAAACGTTTGCTTCTCGCAGAGGTCTCATGTCGCCGACCTGTGTCGCGGATGTTAAAGTCGCTATTCTCGAACTGGTTGCCGTGTGTCTGGAGAAACAACCCGGTTTGACGGAGGCTCTCTTTAATATTGTACATCCGGCAGAATGCAAACGAATATTTCCCCGATCGGTGGAAGAATTCTTTACAGAGGGATGCAGACAATTTTTAGTTAAATATCTAAATAGAATTTACGAGAAGAAGGACATCGTATGCGACAAATTATACAACAGCACAATGGCGTTGCTACGAGCGATGTGGTATCACAGGAACGAGATTCTTGTCAATTTTTTTCGAAAGCGGGAGAACTTCTGGACTCAACTGTTTGCCCCCCTCTTCAGAGAGATAATACCAGGTGCGAAAGGTTATTCTCATCTGCTAGATATAATTACTTTAGAACTGTTCAAGAGCACTACGCCGGAAGAGGATTTTACCACAAATCTGAAGAAACTTTTGGACAAATCGACAGATTACTGGAAGAAATTGACGATATACATTCTGAACGATGTACACGCCGATAGCGAAGAATCAAATTACGAGAAGCGAGATCTCAATGTTACGGATTCGTTGTACGAAATCAATTTGGAATCTTGGTACAATTTTATTGTTACATTAACCGACGAAAGGATAGCAACGAATTATCCGATTAACGTAGCCCAAGCGCAATTTATAACGCAACTTTCTTTAGTGTCACTGCTGGAACGAGTCAAACAGTCTTGTGATGTTTCTAGCCGAAAAATTACGATGCTATTAGCGTCTTTGACGCTCCGATGTATCACTTCTTGGAAACAGATGTGCGTCGATGATTCCAGAATTTTCAAGTCAAGACTGACGCAGCTAATGCAGGAAATCAGTCAAGCTTATCGTAATTATGGCAAGTCCCTGCGTCAAACACTGATTTCTTTGCTTCTTGGATGCGTGCAATGCGTGAAGAGCACGTTGCGCGAAGACGCGACGAGCCTCGAATATCTTTTGTCACACGCTTGTACAATCGCCGGTAGCGAATTGGAGGAACTAAAGGAGAACGCTACCCAACTGGAGAAACGGAAACAACAGCAGTATTTGATCGAACAAAAGACAATCGACAAGAAAACAGTGACGATTGACAGCGTGACAGCGCAAAAGAACGCCGACGAACGAAATGCGGAGACCGTCCGCGGGATTCGGGAGAGTTTACCAGCAACCCTGGCTGTTTGCATGGTTACCCAATTGTTACGCTCCTACGTAGAACGGAGTTCTATATTAAAACATCAACGGAAGACCAGCTGCGTGCAGCTTCGACAGATGATACCTGAACTGATGACATGCATCGGCATCACATTGCAAAAGTATCCGTATTTAAGATTTAGCACTGCCGCTCTCAACTTGCTCAATCTGATCATTCGTTCGCCGTATACTTTGCATCCTGTCAATGAGAATGACATTGCGAAACTGTGGTTGAACTTGATACCACCCGGTGAGATTGGAAACAGTATGCTAGACTCGTTGTACAACGACTGCCAGAATGGACAGTGGCGATGCCAAGATTGGTGGCCTCTGTATACGCTCGGTCTTGAATTTCTAATAGGTCTCGTCACTAGAGAAACGCCTACCGTCTATATAAAATCTGTCATCACATTTCTAAATTCCCACGAATATCAATTGATGGTTGTGTCAACGTTGCTAAGACACACGGCAGATCTTTATGCCGCGGACTTGGTACAATCTCTCGTTGCTCTCATTCATATCATAGCAACGCAGCCCCACATCTGGAACTCGATACAGCCGAATATCTGCGAAACTCTGATTAAATGCATGTATCTGGCGTACGATAATACCGTGAACTTGTTGCTGCGGCCCCGAATTCTCAAGTTCATCATCGATGGCATTAGCGTGGAAAGTGCCGAAGAGTTGGAATCCTGTGACAAAAGATCGCCAAGTGGTGAATTAAAATTGCTGGTCAACAAACTGATCGTCATAAATACAACCTGTGCGTTGAGTTTCGTTTATTTTTCACCGAGGCTGAACACCCTCGTGGACACTATATACACGCAAGATTTTTGGTACACTCCTATGGCAGAAATGAACTTCGGGCCACCTCAGATGAGTATGAGTTCCGGACCGCGATTGACTTACGGCACGATAATCAGTTCGACGCAATTGTTCACGCAGGCTCTACATTCCCGATCCCAGCCCGTGAGTAGTCCGTCTGTTTCTCTTAGCGGGCAACCGGACAAAGCAAATTCTGCTAAGAAAGAGTGGGAACACGCCGCGCCAGAAGATCGACGAATGCACACGAGCAAAGATTTAAGAAGAATCATCCACGCAGCATCCGGTTCCACTTCGAGATCGTCTTCTAACGTAGGAAGTGAATTTTTGGTGTACGTGAGTGGTCTAGATGTGACCGTACCGTTGTTAAGTAGTCCAAGACTCGTGCGGAGACCATACGATCCTCTTATTTGCGAGAATACTATTCTGTCAAGAGCAACAGCCTTAACAAGCGGTAGACACGTGGCGAAAGGAGTCTCATCCGCTGAGAACGACAGTCCCGTTGTAGCAAAATATCAAAAATTCAGCGACCCGTGGTTCGAATCTATGGATGAAAACAACACGAGATTCGCCCTTGAGGTCAATCTCGTGTTGATCTTGTGTCAAGCGCTAGAAGGTGTCAGAAGTCCGAGGATCGCACTTCGAGATCGTCAGCTGATAGCACGTGAAACAGTAACCGAATTAGGAGTTTTCTTCGATTTTCTTGAACACCGTGGCACTCCCGACGATTGGCAAGTCAAAGGATCGTTAATTAACCCTGACGCGAAAAGCGTAAGAACTATTCAACAAACTGTTGACTTCAATCAAACTATCCTGCCGGCCAGATTAAAGGATACAAAAAGAAACAAACTTGAAGAAAACATATTCACTACAGGGAAATTTACAACCAATATTAGTAGCATACAATTTTTGCCACTGATGAGAAAATTATTGAAAACAGTGGTGGAATCTTTGGATTTAGCGCAATATCGATAACAGCATCGAATTAGGATAAATTTGTGGATTTGATTCGAGAGAATTGAAAAACGGAAGGACAGTATCCGATACCGTACAAAAGAAGTAAAAGTTCATGATTATTTATGGTATATGTTAAAATTCACAAAAAATTTTTATTATCTAAGATATAAATCTTCAGCGTGTGTGAAGGATGAAGAAATTAGGTGCAAGGATACACAAATGCGTTGTTTAAAGTTTGTTTTGTATAAATAAAACGTGAAGCGTAATATCAAAATATTTAAAATCGTTTAACATGTTGTGCATCCTTGATGAAAATATAAAAAAAAAAAAAATAGGAAATAAGTACATCGAATTTCATTTAATTTAACCATTTCAGAATATCATCAAAATCTTATGTTTCATCAAATTTATAAATCGCATTTTTGTACACTTAATAATACCAGGAATTAGACACGTGCTTAGAACAACGATACAATCAAATGATCATTCATCACATTGATAACGCTTAATTAGTTATAGATCTGAAAATGCGGATCATTTTGACATTTTAAACTAATACCTCTTTGTAAAACTTGATCTACGGAAATAGTTGTCGGAAAGTAGAAAGCAGAAAATGGAAAAACCTACGGTAATTCGTGTTCACGTGCCACTTATCCTATTTCAATTATTCTTTCCGGTTTACTTATTCTAGCTATTATTTTATTTCGATTTCGCGAAAAACTTTTTCTTTGTTTTGTTTCCGCTACATAGATAGTCATATTTATACGATACAGTATAAAAATATAATTCATGATATTAACGAATGTTATATGTTACGACGATAGTAATAACGCGAGTGTTAAATGTATCACATCGCACCAAGACATTTGACGTCTTCCAGGCTGAAAACCTGAAAGCTGTGTTCGACGCTAAGGAGGCAAATGAGGTAAGATGTTTTCCGGCGAAGGTGAATCATGTACATCATTGCCCCTCGACGTCACTCTCGAATGATAAAAACTGTTAGATGCGGCTGAAGTGATGGTAGAATTACTCGTAACTGTGCTTGTGACTCCAACGGCTGTAACCAACGGGACGGTGCTAGTTGTAGTGGCATTTATTGTAATTGTCGTTACAATTGAAGAGTGACCTCGAGATGTCAAGTTTGACCATGTATGTGGATTAGTGTAGCTAGAATCGGACGGTGAACAATCGGAATGATGACTCGATGTGGTACAATATATAGATGTAGACAACGTAGTTGAAATAGAACCTGAGGATGATACAATCACAGCGGTTGACACCGGTGGTGGTGGAGGTGGAGGAGGAGGTGGTGGCGGTGCTGGCGTTGGTCCATTCAAATCAGCTAAAGGATCAATCGCGGTACCATCCCAAGGTTCCGTCGGCTTTGTTTCGTCATTGTTTGGAGCGTTAACGGTTGACCTTTGCCGTTTCGCATCACCATACAATAAGCAATGAACATTCGGTGAGCTGCTACGATCGCGAACACCCTCTTGTTCTTCCAGAAATCGGTCCATATAGTCCCTGCTTACGATTCAACGATCTTGTCATACTTCAAGTTTTCAATCGTAACATAAAAATGTAACAACAGAAACTATATGATTTTATTGAAACTTAATTTAATTCAGATTTATTTAATGAAGAGATGAAAGAAGAAAAAAAAAAAGAAATAAATATACTCGATCATTGCGACAATTTGAATTGACAAGTATTTTATCTTTTAAATAAATAATATTCTGGTTTTAAAGCAGAGAAAATACTCACGTGATACCAGGATGCAAAGCGTATTTCTTCTTTTCTAACCGTGCCTTGTACGTAAATATATCGTGTCGCTCCGTTTTCTTCCAAAGATAATAAAATTGCACCAATTCCCCAACAGATCGTGTTCTAACCTATTACGATGGTCCTTACGTTATATACAACTGTTTCTTGCTATTGCGAAGTAGTTCGAGCTTGTACATGATGCATACCTTGTTCTTCTGTATAAGATGGAAATCTTTCCCATAACTCCGTAGTCCCGATTCGAAATTATGACACTCTTCTTCCGACCAAAGACTAACTGCATCCGTTGGCGGCACGACGTTCATTCTTCGTCTTCTTAATGCCTCCTCAAGATTGTAACCACATTGTAACAACAGATATAAAGCTTGCTCGTCGTCTCTAATGTGAGACCCAGTTGGCAGAGAACCACCTTTTACCGCTGGTAACTGCGCCCGCTCCAAGAACTCTTCAGTTTCTTCTTCAGGTATGTGACTGGGATCCCATAACATTTTGTCCTCATTTTCATAAGGTAAAGCATCGTCGTAATGACAGAGACCTTCTGGTATGGCAGCTTGGTAATTAATACCAACCATGATTGTCTTCTTCCATTCCTCTTCATCTGGACTATAATCACAATCATCCTCTTCTTCTTCGCTTTGCGGTCGCGATACGCTTCGCAATAATCTTGATGTGCCACTACCCAGTGTTCCACCACTAACTATTCCGTCTTCTCCTCCATCAACCATTCCACTATTAACACTACCTTCTACGCCACTTGTCGTATTATCGTTTGTACAGCTAGCGAGTGCGGTTATATCAGCACAGTTAGCGGTAGTAGCTGAAGTTGTTCTTGTATTTTCATTGTTGCTACAACCGTCGATCATAGAACATTCTTCTCCCTCACCTTCTTCATCATCTTCATCATCATCATGGATTCGATGTCGTCTGCTACTGTCTCCAGTATCTACATTGCTGGTACTGCTTCCTTTCATTGTTGATCCTGACACCAATGACGACGAGTCCTTTCCCTTCACCAACATCTCTGTATAAAATTGCTTAAGATCTGGCTCGTTACTAGTTCCATCCGCTTCATCGTCATCTTCATCGTCATCAGCGTCGTTATCTCCCTTATCGGAATATTGTCCTTCAATCTCTGGATCGCCGCTTCCCGATGGAATTAGCATTCGGTCTGAACTGTTTGAATTTTCCGTCGATGGATCCCCGTATCCATACATCGCAAGTAGGTCTTTTAGTGGCATATCACCTTCCTGAAAGGAGACAAGAACACAAATGATTACTATGTTACATATAACAAACCGACTAAACATACGAATCTCACTACGAGAACGCACTTTGAGTCCAAAGTGTTGTAGAAACTTATCATAATTGTAATTATTTATGGGCTTGATTTTTTCATTTCACAGGCTTGATCCTAGAATAGTTGGGATCAGAATCTTGTTACAAAATGAACATCGCATATGTTAAATATTTAACTCAGTCGCTTCGGAATTATACCTTTTGCAAGTTGGACAACTCGTTGTGAGAGTCTTCACTACCTTCTAAAGCTTCTTCTTCATCTAAAGTCCGTTCATCATCAAAATCATTTATCATCATTTCTGTAGCTGGACCCATATCATAATCTTGATCTGCCCTAAAATGCGAAGCACATAAAAGATATATTTATGTACTGTTTAAAATAACTGCTATCTACTGAGATACACTGTAACCTATTCACTGGTTTATCTATACTAACATGTTTATATTTTCTGCAACATCCAAAACAGAAACATATCACACGGTAATGCCAAGGCTGTATCTAAAGTATACACTGAATGGTATTCGCTGTTAGAATGATGGAAGAAGAATGTTCTTCAGCTACCTGCGTAGTATTTTCTGGTTTCAATCATTTGCTTGAACACTTTACTAGAGAATACTACAACAATGTAATGTACAACTTGCAACGCGTATCTAACCTTAAATTCCTATGATATTAGTGTTGATTTCACGTTCACGACAACCACTTAATTTTTCGAACAAACAGTACAATACATGCTAACTGTATTCTAGTCTCTTGTTTCTGACACTTCGTACTGAATTTCACTGCACTTCACTAAAAATCTTTGATTACAACGTACATATTCACAAAGAGTAGAAAATTCCTCGGCACAAAAGTTTTACAATCTAACGTAACATTTTTCTAAGGCACATTTTTACTCGAGCGTTAGAACTACCTCAAGCATATCAAGAAAAGTCGTAGAGAACCCAGACAGATTTTGTGAAAACAAACAGAAAAATGCACAATACATTATTTGTATTCATCGAATGTTCCATTACGCTTCTGTACTGTTCTGAAAAGCGGGAAATTCATGAAACTCGTCGCGGCGACCAATCATGAACACTTGCGATTACATTGAAAGTATTTTTCTATTGGTTGAGAAATATGTTTTCCTAAACGAATATCTTTGTGATGATTATTGTGCACGCACCTTTCGAAATTTTCGAAACTCTCATTAATTCTTAATATGTATTCAAACAACATGAGTCATGTATATTTATCTATCTAATTAACAAAAATGGAAAACAATATTTATATACATTATGTACAATGTGTATATATGTATATATATGCACGTACAATTCACACACAAGTACACGTACAATTCTACTGTACACAATAATGTATACTTTTTCCTTTAATTCTAAAGTATAGTATAAGTACAAATGCCACCTATGCACTTTGTGCATAAATGCCATCATTGTAGAATGGTTTCTGTTGTTTAAATTAATATCAATAGCACAATATATTTTGTCTATTACATATTTTATTTGTTATAATCTGTAAATATATTTTTATAAAGTTGTATAGCATGTACTGGCAAAAATAAAAGCTATAAAATAAATACAACATGTTGCCTTTTATATTAAAACATAATTACTTCAAAAAGAGACTGGTAAGAAATTTGCAAACTCTATATACTTAATATATTATATACAATGATTTCATGTTTATACTAATATACTAATATATTTATATTTTAGACTAATCACAACAAAGTGCAATTATTATTACAAATATCAAGGTAAATAACACTTCAATATTATTATTATTCAGGTATTATTAATATGTAAGATGTTGCATTCTCATGTACATGTATTTTTTTATTACAGAAGTATACATATAAAAGAGAATGAAGAATATCAATACATTGAAAGAAGTAAAACTCCAACAATGCATTTTCAACCATCTTTACCACGTTTACCTATTCCAAAATTGGAGGATACATGTAGAAGATATCTAAATGCACAAAGACCACTGTTATCTAAAGAACAGTTGGAAAAGACTATAACTTATGTTAATGAATTTCTGACCAAAGATGGTATTCAATTGCATAAAGAATTAATTGAAAGAGATACTAAAAATCGTTACACTAGCTACATCAGTGAACCTTGGTTTGATATGTATCTTCGAGATCGTAAACCTTTACCTATTAATTACAATCCATTCCTAGTTCTTGAGCCAGCATCAAATCCAGAACATAATATACAATTAGTAAAAGCTACAAATCTTATTGTGTCATCGTTACGATTTATGAAATCCTTCAAAGAGAATGTTTTACGACCAGAAATATTCTATTTAAAATCTGAAACAGCTCGAAATAATGCATTTCATATTATTACAGGACTTTTACCTCCTCAGTTCAGTTGGTATGGTGCTTATTTGTTTAAGGTAAAATCACAATTTTAGCAAGAATTAAAAAATACTATTATTTTCTTATATTTCAGATAAAAAAGTTCTTATTTTAGGCCTTTCCATTAGATATGTCACAGTATCACAATCTATTCAATACAACGAGATTGCCAGAATTAGGAAAAGATCAAATCTATGAAAATCCAACTGGCAAAAATATTATTGTCATGAGAAGAGGACACTTTTATTCTTTTAATGTAATAGATGAAAATGGTTATATTTATAAAGCAAACGAAATAGCTAGTTGTTTAAAATTTATTTTAGAAGCTACCATATCAGTTAATGAAAATCCTATTGGTGTACTTACAACATCAGATCGTAACTTGTGGGCTAACACAAGAATACATTTATCACAAATTGGTAACCAAGAAATTCTGCAAAATATAGATTCTGCTATATTTACAATAATACTAGACGATGTAAATATTGGCACTGACTATAATAAGTTAATTAGGACATATCTCCATGCGGATGGAACAAATAGATGGTTTGATAAATCATTTTCTCTAATTGTTACAAAAGATGGATATGCTGGAATAAATTTTGAACATTCTTGGGGAGATGGAGTTGCTGTGCTAAGATTTCTTAAGGTAAATAGTTACAAATGAATTAAATGTTTTTAACATTTAATTATATCGGTTTTTCTTATTCGCTTTAAGGATATAAAAAATGACATAACAAAACAACCAAAATTCTGTGTTGATGATATTAAATATCTTCAAAAAGGAGCAGCAGAAGTCAAAAAGCTCAATTTTGTTATAGATAATAAAATACAAAATATTGTGAATACACAAAAAAAAGAATTTGAAGAATGGACCAGAGAGTTAGCTGTTGATCATTTGATATTTAATGAATTCGGTAAAAATGAGTGTAAAAAATTCGGTGTAAGCCCTGATGCCATTATGCAGCTAGCCTTCCAATTAGCTTTATATTATCAGAAAAGCTGTGTAGTACCGACATATGAATCTTGTAGTACAGCAGCATTTAAACACGGCCGAACAGAAACTCTAAGGTCATGCACAATAGAAACAAAAAAAGCATGTGAAGTTATGGCTCAAAATAAAAATTTATCTAAGGCTGAATTGAAAAAATTAATAATCAATTGTGGTGAAACTCACAATAAACTTTCTAAAGAAGCTGTTATGGGTAATTATAAAACATTTTTAAATTTAGTAACATTGAAAATTTATTTCTAATATATTTCCAGGTCAGGGATTTGACAGACATCTATTTGCATTAAAAAAGATTTGGGAACATTCGAATATTCCAAAACCAACTATTTTTGCGGATCCAGCATATGATAATATAAATAATAATATTTTATCTACATCAACTCTTTCAGATCCAGCTATATATGCTGGTGGTTTTGGACCAACAGTAAAGAATGGATATGGAATTGCGTAAGATATATTTCTCCTTTATTATCTTTATAAATACGTTTAAATATTTTGTTTAATAATACGTTTAAAACAATTACTGTAATGTTTAGATACATGATTCAAGATGAAAGATTGGGAGCTATAATAACAAGTTATAAAACTAATTGTAACGTAAGCGAATATGTAAAATGTTTGGAAAAAGCATTTACAAATATTCATTCTGTAATGGCCTATGGGAAATGATAACATTATATAAGTGCAATCACTATTATTATATCAATGATTATTATATCGAAGATATAATATTGTTGATTATACATATAAGACTTAAATTTTTGTACAATGTATTAATTGTTATGTTACATTATTATAAACATATAAAGAAGTACATTTTTTATATTATCTAATAAAAATAAATCAAATTATAAATAATATTATATTATATACTGTATTTTGCACATATATTAATAAATGTAATATAGTGTTATATTTATCTAATAGAATATTTTGGTTAAAAAAAATGTATATATACATTTGAAAAAGGCATTAAGCACTATAACGCAACTCAAAACAATAAGCAAAAGACTGCATTACAGCAATAAACTTTACACTATTAAATATATTTATCTATACACATGGTTGATAGACAAAAATCTGTAAATTATTAGGTTGTAACAATTATCCAAATTGAAACCATTTTGTAACAAAGTTACATTTCGTTACAACTTCATTCAATTTAAAAACAAAATTCCAACTTTGTAAGATAAAAAAAAGTTTTGTATGCTAATTCAAAGGAAAAAGTTATGCTTTTTAGTATTTTTTCAATATTTTTTTTTCAATTGTCATTATTTTTTTTTTAATATCTTTCTCTGTATTTATCTTCTTTTCAACCATCATTAAACATGGAATGAAATATTTTATTTTATAACGTTGCTGTTTAAATTTATACTTCATCTCCCATTTTTACTTTAGACGTCTAAAAAATATGAACGAATTAATTAGCATTAAAATAACATTTTTAGTAAACTACCATATAAACTTACCATATAAATGCCAACAATCAATCCAAACAATCCAATAGCAGAACCAAAGATTTCTACAATAAGAATTTTAACAAAAAGGGCGGAATTTGCTGCGTCAGAAAGGGCTGCACCAGAACCAACAATACCAACAGCTATACCGCAAAAGAGGTTAACAAGACCGACTGCTAGGCCAGCTCCAAACATTAAATAACCAGCTAACCAATTTTGACTGCGAACAATTGGGTTACTCAAATTGTCGAATTTATCTAACATTCCAGATAATACAATAGCAGTGATTAAACCATAAATAGCCACAGCTTCACAGAATATCACTGAGATTAAATTTTTTGTTTTGATTCTTGGAGCTTTTACACCACCTCCAATAATTGAAACTCCTGTTGTATGAATCCCCCTGAAACATACAAAGATATATATGTAGACATACATAAAAAATAATGCATTATAGGTATTTATAAAAAGAAATAAAACTTACAATGCAGCGCCAACTACAGATAAAGCAACTGCAAGACCAATACCAAGAGTTGCCCACATATATGGAGATGTATTTTCTAAAAACCTAATAAAATTGTCTTGTAAAAATGTTTTAATAGATGTATGTATATATATCAAAGATAATTGTAATATTGAATAAAAAACATATCTAATTTAAATATGCTCACTTACCATGCGATACTGATTCGCTCGCCTTTTCCAGTAAGTACATGATATAATACTGCAACAAAGCATTATTTAAAAAATACAGGTCCTCCAAAGATAAAATGTAAAGAACACTGCGTTTCTTGTTGCTAATATTTGTAACAAATATCCAAATTTATCTCACTTTGAGCAGTTTACTTTTGTAATATTTGAAAAATTGCTATTGAAAAAAATTGCCACTTAGGTAAATATCAAGTAATACCTAATACTAGAATAGTTGCAGAAGCAGTTCCCACAAAAGTAGAACCCAAGATGTATCTCATCGTGCTGCTTTTAATTTCTTTGTTGCGTCTACTTCTTGAAACAAACACGAGAACGCCAACAAATGATTAACTTCAACTTCAAAATATATATTAACAACAGACTGTTTCAGAAACACTTAAAATAAGTACATTTCATATACAAATTAAGACAAAAGTGCTCACACCCGTCTTTATCATGTGACGTCTAGTACTCTTAGACCTGGTGGTTACCTACACTAGTGACATCAACTGTAAAAAAGTAGTATTAAAAATCAATTTAGTTTAAATTTCAATTTCTAGTAGGAAATCGATATATGTATAATTATTTGAAATCATTTCATGAGCATATACTTACTACATTATAAATTATTAAAAATCACATATATTGTACTAATCTTTCTTTATTATTACAAATTTAATTGTATCCATTTTATTTCGATATTGTATGGTTTTGGTATTGTATTACATATTGAAAGTTCAAAAATTAGCAGTGGATCAATGAAAATAATGTCAATAGTATTACATCATTCTTTACTTTTTACTGAGCTTAAATTTAAAATGCAGCAACAGATATCATTTACATGTCCCAGCGCACAAGATCTAATTTTAGATTTCGTCACAGCTCATTCGTCTTCTTGACTTGCATCTGTAATAAACTTGCAAACTAATGTAATGATAATTATACAATTTATCAATATTTTGCAAAATCATGTCTCTTACGAAAGGGTGAGCAATCAATTTTTTTTATAATCTTTTATATATTTAGAAAAATATGCCTTGTTTTAAAGACTAAATCAATTAGATCTACAAACATATAAATAAAAAAGTTTTGATTTAATACTACTACCACTAATAAAAGACAACATCACCGTAAGTACATGTCTAAAATAATTGCTTGAACTATTTCAGTTTGGATTAACTTCCACTGGTAAATTTAGAAATCTAAACTAGCTGTGCGCATAATTGTTGAAATTACAATTGACAATCATTAAATTTTACTATTATATACAAATTAAATTTTACTATTGTATATGCACATATGTATGTATGAATGATTGAAATTTTTCATAGGTACATCTCCTTTAGCGAATTTTTCAAGGTAGCTTACAACGCTGCAATTATAGAACCATGTGCAAGTCGTTTCAAGGAATTGTCTGAAAAGGGAGATAGGGAAGGAATGATAAAGGTTCTCATAAACATACCATGTGTTGAAAAAGTAAAGATAGTCGAGTCGTACAGGGGTAAGGATGATATTAAAGCGGCAGAACTTTACAAAAGAAGTTGTGAAATTGTGCACGAGGAGACAAATAAAAGTAGTATTCTTACCGAAACACTGTTTAAAGCCAGTGTAACTAGTAGATTGTTTCTGAATGCGCTTCTAGATTGCGCACAATACTGTTATAATTCGAAAGCTTTCGTAAAATGCTTGAAATATTGCGAATGCATGCTTGCACTTCCCGAAAACTTTTACGATAAAACTCCTGAATTAAAGAACGATTTCTTGGAACGTAAAAAAGCATGTATCCAATTAGAGCGTGAATGCTATAAAAATATGAAGGTGTCATCTTCTCAAGACAAAAGACTGCGTAAAAAATGCAACAAAAGTCAAAATGTTTCCCCCGAGAATGCATTATTAACAAGAAATGTTTCGGTGGTACCGAGTGTTGATGGGAAACAACATGCTACTCTTAAAAGTTGTTCCGATGCTGTTGCTTTACAATTTGATGAAACACGAGGTCGATATCTCGTAGCTACAAGAAATATCAAGGCAGGATCTGTTCTTATCGTTGAAACACCATTTGCATTCAATACGAAAAAGGAAGCACTTGATACAAATTGTTTACACTGTCATATTACTTTTAAATCGAGTGACAATGTTAAAATTCCTTGTTATTTTTGCCAAACAGTTAGTAACACAGACCACGATATCGATATCGTTTTTATTATCTTCGAAGTTTATGTTTATTTTCTTGTACTTTCATATTCTATTGATATGATGTTAATATATTATTTTAAAAATATGAATAAACTTGTACTTCTACAGGTATCTTTCTGTACGGAAAAATGTCGCAGAGAAGCGTGGCAAATATATCATCAGTACGAATGTATTATATTTGACGCTTTTTATGGAAATGATCTTGAAGAAATACATACTTCACATTTATTGCTAGCTTATAGAATGATAATTTCAGCCTTTTTATCTTCAAATACCAAAGAAATTAACAATACGGAAAAATGTAAAATTCCTTTTCTAAATGACAATTTCCTTCGAGATTATGCTGCAAATAAAAACAAAGAATACAGTGATCTGGGAATAAATCAAGCTTACTGTACTCACGATTATCGTACCATATTAAATTTAGAAACTCATTGTACAAAAATGGAACCTAGCATTAATCTTGTTCGAGCTATAGAAGCTATATTTTTAGCAAAGTGTTTTACTTTTGTCTTGAGTAAAATGGACGTTGTTTGCTTAAAAGAATCTTCCATCTTCTTGGCAGTGGCAATGTTGCACAATTTGCAAGTTATTAATTGCAATGCTTATGAAATTGTAGAAAACATATATGATAAAAAAACGCATGCTTGGGAACCAAGGCATATAGGCGGAGCAATTTATCCTTCGGTTAGTCTTACAAATCATAGTTGTTATCCAAATGTAGTTCGCCATTCTTATCCATCAGGTAAAAAGCATGCTTTTAATAATTAATGATTCCTTATCTTTTATGAAATCTAAATAAACGAGAATAATCTTCGATAGGGATAGTTGCATTAAGAGCATTACGTTTTATCGGTAAGGGTACCGAAATTCTTGATTGTTATGGACCGCATTGGCTTAGCGAGAGGCTTGAATCAAGGCTTGAATACTTATGGAAAAAGTATCGTTTCGTATGTGCATGCGAAGCATGTGCACAAAATTGGCAATATCCGCTACCTGAAATTATGAATTTCAAGTGCAAGGTGTGTTCAAAAATTATTGGCACAATCGCATTAAATGAAAAACATACGCAGAATATATCTAGTAAACAGTGTCACAACTGTACCGAGAAAATTGATCTAAAAAAAACAAAGAATCAATTTCGAAAGTCAATTGAGAAAAGATTAAACGCTATTTCTAAAATGTATGACGGCCATTATGAACAGGCTCTTCCTCAGTTACTTGAGCATATACAGTTTATTGAGAAGTGCCTCGTCGCACCCAACATGGAAACTATTAAAACACAACAATGTATTATTCAGTGTTACAATCAGTTTGGTTGTACCTCTCAATAGTAATAAATCAACAAAAAAAATATTAATATGTATATACGTATTATATGCATACACACGTGGATACACACACACACACACACACACACACACATGACTCAGGATCTGTATCACAAACATTCAAAAACAAGATTTTTTTACATTATATATCTTTTGCATTAACTATTGCCATTTTTCAATTTTTTCATGTAGTGCAAAATGTTACAAAATATAACAAACTGCCCAGCATTCGTGATCATTTTTTGATGTAAATTAGATATTTATGTAACTTTGGTAAGGCTTTTAAAGTCATGACACGAGCACCATTGTTATAAGTGGTAATACATTGATCGTTTAATATCGATGATTACTACAAATGCACGTGTGATTGTGTTTTATTCTATCTATAAAATAAAACTAAAACAAAATGCATGTTAAAATCTTAAAAATAACTGTTGTAATTATAAACACTACTTGCACGAAAAATACAATTTATATACAATGTTTAGAGGTACACATCATCTCGTTTGTCAGTTTATCTATGAAACCATCAAATTGTCTAAATTGAACTATAAACTGATCATGTAAATAATATATAAAATCAATTACCACATGTGCGTTTCTCGAATTTCACTAATAATATGACCAGCTTGTGTTAGTGCCTATAATAAAAAACAAATACAAACAGATTAAGAATTTATGTAGAAGAAAAAATATTTCTTTGTACATACCTTTAGCATATCTGCTGCTTCTTTGCGTCTAACAGCGACGTGTTCACTCTCATTTAAAAGAACTTCAGCGTGATCTGATTTGTATAAATGTGTTACGAGTTCGCTCTGTAAATTATCCTTTACATAGTTGACTAGAAAATGCATGACAGCTTTGGGTACGCTATCTTGTATAGATTTTCGTACAATATAAAAGTATGATTTTATTAATCTTTCTATAAAAAGAAAATGTATATAAATAAATAACATAAAATGATATTCCTTGAAAAAATATATATTTTTATCCATACCAATTACATCACAGTCTCGTTGTTCTCGTTCACTTAGTTTACGAGATGTTTGCACTGGTACTTCAGGTAGTAGATTTACAGGCTTCTGTTGCGGAGATGCTTTCTGTATCTCAATTACTGTATTTTGATTTGGGTGAGGAGAAGTACTAGTTTCACGATTCCTTATTGGAGAACCATCAACTGAACTGCTTGAATCAGTTCTTCCTTGAGGTATAAGATTATTTAATAACCAATTACTTAACACCATTTGATGTCCTTGTTGGTCCTTATTCTGCTCAGGAAAAGATGCCACTTCATCTTGATTATTAATTGATTTTACATTCTGTTAGAAACGTTATATGTATTTAGTTATACAACACACAAAAAATGATAAAAAAATATTAATCTTTTGACTAAACATAAAATTATCAGTTACATTATTTATAAAGGTACGTAGTAAATTATTAAATAATAATTTAATAAGTATTGCAATAATTAAGGTATACAGTAGTTACACAGAATTATATACAGAGTTATATACAATTTTATAAATATTATATTTAATTATTACATTTAGAATATGCTAACATCATTATAATAATTACTTACAGTGTCATTTGGAACTACAGTATTTGATGTGGAATTTGTAGAAGGAAGTTTTCTGTTGTGTTTTACATGATCCACATTAGAGTTCTTTAATAAAGATGACACAAGAGCTGCATCCTTATGAAAATCTGGATGTTTAGTATTGATGTATGCTAATTCTATAGCAACTAAATTTTCCACCATGTGATTAGTAGGTGGAAGACGTCGACGTAGTAACTGCGTTACAACATCAACGATACGCTCGTGTAACTTTGGAAAACGTAACATTTCTTGTTGCACTTCAGTACCACAATGTTGAATGATTCTTTGCATTTCTTCGTGTACAAGTTCTACGCATCGTAACGATGGTTCTTCGAGTCTCCGAATTTGTCGCTTAACTAATAATTCAAAAGAAACTTCTGGTACAAATAGCGCAGGTCGTGGTCCAGTTGCATTTCGAATGGCTGTCAAAATATCCATTTTTGTCAGACCCGCCAGCGGGTGTATAGAATCTAGCGTTTTTCCAAATGTTTCATGAAATATATAACAAATTCGAGCGCCACCGCATAATTCAGTCGTTTCTATATTTCTAGCTGTTCCTTCAATCGTGGAACAGTAACTACTTGCAAATTTCGTAATAATTTGAAGCAATGTTTGACTCTTGTCACAAACATCCTCACCATACGAATTAAGAAGGGTTTGAAATTGTGAAACCATGACATTTACTCTCGTCTGTTTTTAAAAAATATAAGTTCTACCAAATTATGTTTACTTTAGTTTTTTCTAACTATAAATTATCATCAAGTAAAATCCATGTTATTACCTTCAACTCTGGCAGACAGTCCCGAATATGGTGCATGAGTAAGCGATTCAATGTTTTAGCTAAATAAGGAGTTCCATTTCTGTTTGCCAAAGTAGGATATTTACGTTGCAGAAATGCAGCTTCATCCTTTAATGCATCTTGAATACTTTTATTATTCATTATATCCTGTTGGGAACGATTAACTACTCCAATAATTCCTAATTTTACAGGAATGACTCTTCCACATAATATATCTATAGCATCAGTTCCTAAAATGGTACACATATTATAAATGGTACGCATATTTTATAAATCATAATAAGTAAATAACAAACAACACTAATAATAACAATAACTAGAGTTACCAGCATCCATGAGATCCAGTTTAGTAACAACAGCTAATGTACGCCTTCCATCTGGATCAACATCTTTGCTAAGCTTTAGACTTTCACTTGTAGCCATATCAGTATTCGCAGTAACAACAGCTAATATAATAGAATTAGGATTACATATATACTTTAACACAAGCTGTCGTATCTGACTCTCAATATCTTCTGGTTGATCGCCGACTGGTACCTTTGTGATACCAGGAAGGTCTATTAGAGTTAAATTAACAACTGACTCCGAATATATCTTCAAATTAATTGGTTCTGGACAAATTCCTTTGTTAGATCCAGCCATACGCTCTGTTTCAGATTCTATCTCCCTACGGATTTCATTAAAATCTGTATAGATTTTGTTTTTCATATGTAAAAATGTGCCCCATTCATCTAGATCTAATGTTCCACTTTCTGCATTTCGATGTTCGCGGTCATCTCTGGGTGCATAAACAAGTTGCAATATTAAGGGACGTCTAGTAACTATACCAGTACCTCGTGGTAAAAAGGACCGACCAACTAGACTTTCAATTACAGATGACTTTCCAGAACTCTGAAAAAAAAACCAGATATTACGTTTTAGTAAACATTTTCGATAATCATATGTACATATATATGTGTAATAAATATATATTTATTATTTGTAATGTAAACAATTCATTTAACAAATTTTGATCTATTCAGACTCGTATCTTTACATTCAGAAGGAAAAAAGATTCAAATCAAGTGCTTCACCAATTGCAAAGTGGCAATCATTTTTTTCATTATTCAAAAAATGTACTAACTGACCTGTGTACCAAGTACAACGATTTGAGGTAATTGTATAGCGTCAGAGCCGACGGTATTAAAAACATCTTGTAATTTATTTATTACAGGTATTAAAGCTTCCATTGTAGAATAATCGTAAGATAAATCGATCGGAACAGTTACGCGGTACAAGCCGGTGCAAAATGTTCTTCTTTACTATATGTAAACCTGTAGTCACGTACGTCACCAATAGCAATCGAAATATTTTTAACGTACAACTGCCTGCGAATGTCACTGTTATTGTTACACTATGTTCTTTCCGTATAAACGTTATTTTTTATATCGTCAAAACCACCGCGATAATTCTACACCTGCTGTTCCCAACCACCCATTCTCTGCTTCATGCTCATAATCTACACGCGTATGCATCCTACGATACTCAACGTACTAACATATACACATGCTCGAACTGTGTATTTAAAGTATTGTTTCTACTATACCGACGCGAACATTCTTCGTAGAAAGAATCGTTGCTTTTCTGTAACAATTACACGCATGTAAAAAGAATATTCACGCACTTTAACGAACACGTCACAATCGGCAATTATTCTCAAAACTCAGACGAGCGAAAAAAGTATAAAGGCAATGCAAGTTCAAAACAATTTGCGACATGGCAGAGGCAACATGAGAACTAACCAAAATGATTATTAGAGAATCGTTGCAATTCGTAGGTAGGTTGCGCCTCATAGTCTATGCCTACTATACTCGTCATCACTCGTGTGACAGTTCATCCTAGAGCGGTGGTCGTCCGATCACCCGCTCAAGACTTCAAAAAAAGAGAGAGAGAGAGAGGAAAAGAAAAATTTTGCGATATTGATTTAACGCACAATGGGTGACTCGTTGGACGGCACCGGGGAACCGTCCCCGGAGTCTCAAATTGTTATAGTTGTATCATATTCGGCATTCGCCAATTATTTAAAGAAAGTCGTAACGGTCCTCCTACCCGACGAAGATGTGGTACCACCCGCGTTCAACTCTGCCCTCGAAGATAAGAATAATCAGGAGTGCGTGAGGAAGTTCTTAGGCGACTCCCAAGTGTGGGCGCTTTACATACAAAGAAGTTCGAGCAAAGGTATGTGGATTGATTCGCAATAAACGCTAGTCATTTTAATTGGTTCGTTGCTGGGAATTTTTCGTACCCTGCCCTTTTATGATATATCCTCCATTGCAGTGTTTCGATACAACGGTACATTAAGTCACAACAGGAAATGTATCCTGAATATTGCGAATAGTGCGCCGTTTCAATGTATTTCAATCTCTCATAAATATGACTCACGCGTTAACATAATCAATACATGTAATACTGCAAACACGATTTTTCTCGTTAATATTTTTGTTGCGTACGTACCAGATTGTAATAAATACGTGCCGGTATACGTATAACTTATCGTATCAACTGTGTTTTTATTCTCGTATTTTGTAAAAAATCGAAACAGTTTGAATTGTGATAACTGAAAATATAAAATTAAATCGTCAAATATGTAACTTATTTGGACTAACATTGACGTATCGTGCATTTGGTGTTATTAAGTGATATAATGTTTTTTGAAAATGAGGATTGACTTTATTTTATTCAATTGAATACTCTTGTTTTATTTTATAAGTGCAGTGTAATTGATTTATTATCTTTCAGAGGAAGACAACAATGAAGCAGATGAAGAAAAAGAGAGCACTGTTTTTTATATGTCAAACGAGATACATTTTACTAGTCCTAAAATGGCCTCCTTAGTTTTAACAAAACGTGGAGCTGTAATTGAAGCTGATAAATCTATCCATTCGCAGCTGCGTTTAGTTACCTTCTCAGATGGTCCGCCGTATGAAACGTTGCATGCAATAAGTAAAACTATGGCGCCATATTTTAAAAGTTATGTAAAAGAGACAGGCCGTGCAGACAGGGATGGTGATAAAATGGCACCATCCGTTGAAAAAAAGATAGCAGAACTTGAAATGGGATTGCTGCATTTACAGCAGAATATAGACATTCCTGAGATTTCATTACAAATTCATCCACTTGTGGCGCAAGTAATTAAACAATGCGCAGAAGAAAATCGTAAGCCCAAAGTTGCTGACTTTGGTGATAAAGTTGAAGATTCTACATTTTTGAATCAATTGCAGAATGGTGTCAATAGATGGATAAAAGAAATTCAGAAGGTAAAGACCTCATGGACGTTATGTACATTGTATGCTTTATATTTATTTATTTCTTCATAGGTTACTAAACTGAATCGTGACCCAGAATCGGGCACTGCTTTGCAAGAAATTTCTTTTTGGTTAAATTTGGAAAGAGCATTGCATCGAATACAAGAGAAACGGGAAAGTATAGAAATTACCTTGACACTTGATATACTTAAACATGGAAAAAGATTTCATGCAACAGTTAGTTTCGATATAGATACTGGCCTACAACAAGCTTTGGCTACTGTCAATGACTACAATCCGTTAATGAAAGATTTCCCAATTAATGACTTATTATCAGCTACAGAACTTGAAAGAATAAGAACTAGCGTTCAACAAATATTTATGCACTTACGAAAAATCAGAAATACAAAATATCCCGTTCAAAGAGTATTGAGGTTGATAGAAGCTATTTCTAGAGACCTAGGACAGCAGCTTCTTAAAGTGTTAGGTACAAGAAGGTTAATGCACATTCCATTTGATGAATTTGAAAAGGTTATGGAACAATGTTTTGAAGTTTTTAATACATGGGATGATGAATATGAGAAATTAACTGGTTTGTTAAGAGATATAGTTAAGAAAAAACGCGATGAACATATGAAAATGGTATGGAGAGTATTGCCAGCACATAAAAAATTACAAACTAGAATGGAACAAATGCGAAATTTCCGGCGTCAACATGAACAACTCAGAACAGTAATCGTTCGGGTACTTAGACCTACTGTCCGTCAAAATAATAATAATGCTGCAATGGAGAATCCAGATAATGATAACGTAAAAGTTGAATTTGCTTTAGATGCAGCAGATGCAAATGCCATTAGTGAAGTAAATTTGGCATACGAAAATGTAAAAGAAATTGATTGCCTTGATATTACTAAAGAAGGTGTTGAATCATGGAAAGCTGCTGTCCATAGATACGAAGAACGTATTGAGAGAGTTGAAGCAAGAATTACAGCACATCTTCGAGATCAATTAGGTACTGCAAAAAATGCAAATGAAATGTTTAGAATCTTTTCACGTTTTAATGCACTTTTTGTAAGACCACACATTCGAGGCGCCATTAGAGAGTATCAAACGCAACTGATACAAAGGGTGAAGGATGATATTGAAGCATTACATGAAAAGTTTAAGGTATAAAATCACATAGAGAACTCAAATTCTTTATCTTCTGTTCTTAATCTATGCTAATAGCTACATTACCAATTCAGGTTCAGTATGCACAAAGCAAGTGTTGTAAAATGAGTATAGTTAGAGATTTACCACCTATTGCTGGTTCTATTATTTGGGTCAAACAAATAGATTATCAGCTTACAATGTACTTAAAACGAGTCGAAGATGTTTTAGGTAAATATTAAAATTATTTTGCATAGTTTCTCTATTGAATTCTTACTTATTTTTCTTTTATAGGGAAAGGATGGGAAACTCATATTGAAGGTCAAAAGTTGAAAGCTGATGGAGATAGTTTTCGCATGAAACTATCAACTCAGGAAATTTTTGATGATTGGGCACGCAAAGTGCAACAAAGAAATCTTGGTGTAACTGGAAGAATTTTTACGATAGAGAATGTACGTTCACGAACGGGGCGTGGCAATGTATTAAAATTAAAAGTGAATTTTCTTCCTGAAATTATTACACTATCGAAGGAAGTTAGAAATTTAAGGAACCTCGGCTTCCGTGTACCTTTACCTATTGTGAACAGAGCGCATCAAGCTAATCAGTTATATCCCTTTGCCATCAGCTTAATTGAGAGTATTAGAACATATGAAAGAACACTTGAAAAGGTAATACTTTGTTTCATTTTATTATTTATAATTATAGTACTATAATTCGTATATGATTTTATGAACATATTGCAACTTAATTGCATTATAATTATTATTTTATATATTATTACCAATAAACTTTAAAAATACAAGTGAAAGGATAGACAATGATAGGGAATAGAAGCAGGATGAAATTATATATGTTAGTAATATTGATATTTTTAATTCCTTGGGTGTCCAATATTTTTAGCTTACCAATCGGAGTCCCCACTGCCCCGCACTGAAGGTAGTCATATATGATGCTTTCAGGAATTATGCATTTTGCCTATATCTGCGAGATCATTATTGTATGCCTGCTTAGCTCTTGTAGAAAAATGTGTACTGCAAGATGATATGATTTTATTTTAGTGAACTAAACAATTGAAAGAAATTAGTGACGAAAGTATGAGTAGGTTAATCATGGGATGTGCGGGAACCCCACAAAATTGGAGCTTTTTCATTTTCTATTGATATATTAAAATTTACACGTCTTTTCATTCTTTTTAATATTCCTGATTTTGTTGGCTTTCGAACTTTTTACAAAAATCTCAAAATCTATCATAAGTAAATTTTTATTTCTATTCCATATTCTTCATTTACTTGAAACTTGCATTATGTGATGATCATAATTGATTGGGAAGTTTGATTGGCCGCACATTCAGAAAGTTGCTTGTAATTGATATAGCAATGTCATATTTCTCCGTTTTTGTAATATATTAATCATAAATGAAAATTGTCATATAATTTTTTAGCATAAGCTATGAACATGTAAAATTTTTGTTTGCCTTCTTGTCTGTACATTATTGAATGGTAAATGGTAATTTATGTCGTGAAATTGTATTGATATGATTTGTGATATAAGTTTTTTAAAATTACATTTCATAATTTGTCTTTTTTCCTAGATCGAAGATAAGGCCAGTATAATTCCCTTAGTTGCTGGAATGCGTAATGACGTATTATCGCTTATTTCTGAAGTAAGTTTCAATTACATTATAAAAATTTATTATCTTTATCGTTAATTATTTTTATTTTTGATCTTAGGGAATTGCTCTAATTTGGGAAAGTTATAAATTAGATCAATATGTACAACGTCTTTCGGATGCCGTTGTTTCATTTCAAGAAAAGGTTGAAGATCTTGTCGTGGTTGAAGAGCAATTGGACGTTGATGTTCGATCTCTCGAAACGTGTCCATATTCAGCAAATACATTTGCTGATATACTTTCCAAAATTCAGAAAGCTGTAGATGAACTATCTTTAAAAAATTATTCAAATTTAACTATTTGGGTATCTAGACTTGACGAAGAAGTAGAAAAGAATTTAGCAGCCAGATTAGAGGCAGGAATAAAAGCATGGACTGACGCACTCACTGGTCAGAAAAAAGATGTAGATTTAAGTATGGATACAGATGCACCGTCTCAGCCCACTCATAAACCTGGTGGCGATCCAAAGATTCAAAATCAGATACACGAAGTTCGTATAACAAATCAAACAATGTATTTATATCCAAGTATCGAGGATGCAAGATTCCAAATAATGCAACAACTATTTGCATGGCAAGCTATCGTAACTTCCCAAGTTCGACTTCAGAGTTCGAGGTATCAAGTAGGTTTAGATAAACCTGAATCAGGTACTTACAGAAATTTACTTACAAAATTACCTACTGGAAAACAACCTTTAGAAGCAGCTTATGAAGCAGTTGAGTCTAAAATGAGAGATATTGCTGATTATGTAGATCAGTGGCTACGTTATCAAGCACTCTGGGATTTGCAACCAGACAATTTGTATGGAAAATTAGGAGAAAATATAAATTTATGGATGAAATGTTTGAATGATATTAAAAAGACCAGAGCTACGTTCGATACATCAGATACTAGGCGGGAATTTGGACCTGTTATTATTGATTTCGCAAAAGTACAAAGCAAAGTATCTTTGAAATATGATTCATGGCACAAAGAAACATTAGGTAAATTTGGAACCCTTCTCGGCAATGAAATGGCAAGCTTTCATTCGCAAGTATCAAAATCCAGAAGCGATTTAGAACAACAATCGATTGAAGCTGCAAGTACCTCAGATGCAGTTGGATTTATAACTTACGTCCAATCATTGAAACGTAAAATGAAGATTTGGGAGAAACAAGTTGATATATATCGCGAAGGTCAAAGAATACTGGAACGTCAGAGATTCCAATTTCCTTCTTCGTGGCTGCACGTAGACAACATAGAAGGTGAATGGGGTGCATTCAATGAAATAATCAAAAGAAAAGACACAAGTATACAAACACAGGTTGCGTCGTTACAAATGAAAATCGTAGCAGAAGATAAAGCAGTTGAAATAAGGACTACCGATTTCCTCAGTGATTGGGAAAGAGGAAAACCAGTCGAGGGTCATTTACGACCAGACGATGCATTGCAACAATTACAGCTGTTTGAAAGCAAGTTTGCTAGATTGAAAGAAGAAAGAGATAATGTAGCAAAGGCTAAAGAAGCTTTAGAATTGCAAGAACCGGGGGCAGTATCGACCAGTGAAGATAGAATGCAAGTAGTGTTTGAAGAACTTCAAGACTTAAGAGGGGTTTGGTCTGAATTATCAAAAATATGGGCTCAGATCGATGATACGCGAGAAAAACCATGGTTATCTGTTCAACCAAGAAAATTACGCCAACAGCTGGATGGAATGATGGCACAACTGAAGGAATTACCAGCTAGACTAAGACAATATTCCTCATACGAATACGTCAAAAAAATGCTGCAAAGTTATACCAAAGTTAACATGTTAATTTTCGAATTAAAGTCTGATGCTTTGAAAGAAAGACATTGGAAACAATTGACAAAACAACTACGAGTCAACTGGGTATTAAGTGAACTTACTCTTGGCCAAGTTTGGGATGTGAACTTACAGAAAAATGAAGCGATAGTAAAAGATATTATTCTTGTTGCTCAAGGTGAAATGGCACTAGAAGAATTCTTAAAACAAGTTCGAGAATCTTGGCAAACTTATGAATTGGATTTAATAAACTATCAAAATAAATGCAGATTAATTCGTGGTTGGGATGATCTTTTTAATAAAGTTAAAGAACACATCAATTCTGTAGCTGCTATGAAACTCTCGCCTTATTACAAAGTATTTGAAGAAGAGGCATTAACCTGGGAAGAAAAATTAAACAGGATAAATGCTTTATTTGACGTATGGATAGATGTTCAGCGACGTTGGGTTTATCTGGAAGGAATTTTCTCAGGAAGTGCTGACATTAAAACACTATTGCCTGTTGAAACATCACGCTTCCAAAGTATTAGTTCTGAGTTTCTTGGTTTAATGAAAAAAGTATCTAAATCTCCAATGGTAATGGATGTCCTAAATATTCCTGGTGTGCAAAGAGCACTTGAACGTTTAGCTGATTTACTTGGAAAAATACAGAAAGCTTTGGGAGAATACCTTGAAAGAGAACGTACGTCATTCCCGCGATTTTATTTCGTGGGTGATGAAGATTTGTTGGAAATTATTGGTAATAGCAAAAACATTGCAAGATTACAAAAACATTTTAAAAAAATGTTTGCTGGTGTAGCAGCTATTCTCTTGAGCGAAGATAATACTATTATTACTGGTATCGCTTCTCGCGAAGGAGAAGAAGTATTTTTCCAAAATCCGGTATCTACTGTTGATCATCCAAAAATCAATGAATGGTTGACGCTCGTAGAAAAAGAAATGAGAGTTACACTAGCATCGAGTCTTGCAAGAGCAGTACAAGATATCAAACAGTTCAAAGATGGAAATATTAATCCTCAAGCTTTCATGACATGGTGTGATAATTATCAGGCTCAGATTATAGTTTTAGCTGCTCAGATCTTATGGTCAGAAGATGTTGAAGCCGCATTGCATGAATCACAAAGTGATCCAAGTAAGAATTCTTTAGAAAGAGTGTTACTACAAGTTGAAGGTACATTAAATGTTTTAGCGGACTCTGTTCTTCAAGAACAACCATCGTTAAGACGGAAAAAGTTAGAGCATTTAATTAACGAGTTCGTACACAAACGCACAGTAACAAGGAGACTAATTGCGAATAAAGTTTCCAATCCTAAAGCATTTGAATGGCTATGTGAAATGAGATTCTATTTTGATCCACGGCAAACCGAAGTTTTGCAACAACTTACAATACATATGGCAAATGCGAAATTTTATTACGGATTTGAGTATTTGGGAGTACAAGATAGATTAGTACAAACACCTTTGACAGATAGATGTTACTTAACAATGACACAAGCTTTAGAAGCTCGTCTTGGAGGATCTCCATTTGGACCAGCTGGAACAGGAAAAACTGAATCAGTTAAAGCTCTTGGTCATCAACTTGGAAGATTTGTATTGGTGTTTAATTGCGATGAGACATTCGACTTTCAGGTAAATAAAGAACGTTATTAAAGCGATATGATAGCTATACTTATTTCTAAAAAATTATGTTTAATAATATTGGCTTTCTTTCTAGGCTATGGGCCGTATTTTTGTCGGTCTTTGTCAAGTTGGAGCATGGGGCTGCTTCGATGAATTCAATCGTCTTGAAGAGCGTATGCTTTCAGCTGTTTCTCAACAAGTGCAAACCATTCAAGAAGCATTAAAGAGTCAGATGGAAGGGAAAAAAGAAGGAACACTTTGTGTAGAATTAGTAGGGAAACAAGTTAAAGTATCCACAGATATGGCGATCTTTATTACAATGAATCCAGGCTATGCTGGGCGATCAAATCTTCCCGACAACTTGAAAAAGCTCTTTAGGTCACTAGCTATGACTACACCTGATAGACAATTAATCGCTGAAGTTATGCTTTTCAGTCAAGGATTTAGATCTGCTGAAAAATTAGCATGCAAGATTGTACCGTTCTTCAAGTGAGATTTTCATTTTTTGTATGCCATTTAAATATATGTTTTTCTTTTTCTCACTAGGCATATGATATTGTTTTTAGACTCTGTGATGAACAACTTTCTAATCAATCTCATTATGATTTTGGTCTTCGCGCACTTAAATCTGTACTTATTTCTGCTGGAAATGTTAAACGTGATCGGATTCAAAAAATTAAAGAGGGTATGCAGAACCGCGGTGAAACTAATATTGATGAGGCGTCGATCGCTGAAAATTTGCCAGAACAAGAAATTCTTATTCAATCTGTTTGCGAAACAATGGTACCAAAATTAGTCGCTGAAGATATTCCGCTGCTGTTTAGTTTACTTAATGATGTATTCCCGAATGTAAATTATACGCGTGCTGAAATGAAAGGTAATTATTACATTAAAAATTATATTTCAACGTCTTATATGTTATCATTTTCTTTTATTACATACTATAAATAAAATATATGCTTATAGGATTGAAAAATCAGATTAGGAAAGTATGCATGGAAGAGTATTTAGTATGCGGTGAAGGCGATGAACAAGGAGGAGCTTGGCAGGAAAAGGTAATATAATATCATAATATAGAGCATAATACATAATCATCTTTGCATTATTTAGTCTTATCACTATCATAAAAAATAGCATGAAGAAAAATAGTATAAATAAAATGACGAACAATGACTTTTGTCTCTTCCAAGAAAATATATAAGATAGGTATACCTTCCTAATGCTTGAATTTTTTATCATATGCATCCCCCAGGAAATGGTCGGTGAGACCTGGGTAGAAAAGGTGAGACGAAAATTAAATCACGAATAACATTTTCCATAGATGTCATCCTGTTTCATAAACTCATATAATTATAATTCTTTTCTTATTTTAATAATTACTACTTTTATAAAATACTTTTATTCAGGTGCTGCAACTATATCAAATTTGTAACTTGAATCATGGTTTGATGATGGTTGGGCCAAGTGGTTCTGGAAAAACGACGGCATGGAAAGTACTGTTAAAAGCCTTGGAAAGATTTGAAGGAATAGAAGGTGTAGCCCATGTGATCGATCCTAAAGCTATTAGCAAAGAAATATTGTATGGTGTATTAGATCCAAATACACGTGAATGGACAGATGGACTCTTTACACACATTCTTAGAAAAATTATAGACAACGTAAGAGGAGAAATTAATAAACGACAGTGGATTATATTTGATGGTGATGTTGATCCAGAATGGGTTGAAAATTTAAATTCTGTACTAGATGATAATAAACTGCTTACATTACCAAACGGCGAACGTTTGAGTTTGCCTCCAAATGTGAGAGTTATGTTTGAAGTACAAGATCTAAAATATGCCACATTGGCTACTGTTTCTCGTTGCGGTATGGTATGGTTCTCTGAAGATGTACTTTCTACAGAAATGATATTCGAAAACTACATGTTGCGTTTAAGAAACATTCCTCTCGAAGATGGAGAAGAAGATAATCTTGGCAAAAAAGCAACAGAAAAAGATGATACTCTATCTCCTGCATTATCAGTTCAAAGAGAAGTTGCCAGCATTTTACAGAGTTATTTTGCTCCAGATGGGTTGGTAGTAAGATGTTTGGAATATGCTATGAAACAAGAACATATAATGGATTTTACACGTTTGCGAGCATTAAGCTCTTTATTTTCTATGTTAAATCAAGCTGTACGCAATGTTTTACAATATAATCATTCACATACAGACTTCCCTTTGCCAAGTGAACAACTGGAACGTTACATGCCAAAATGCTTGGTATATGCTTTGCTATGGAGTTTCGCAGGTGATGCGAAGCTAAAAGTTAGATCCGATTTGGGAGATTTTGTTAGATCTATTACGACTGTACCCTTGCCAACGCAAAACAATATTCCTATTATTGACTTTGAAGTGAGCATTCATGGTGAATGGTTACCTTGGAGTAATAAAGTTCCGCAGATTGAAGTGGAAACTCATAAAGTTGCTAGTCCAGATATCGTTGTACCTACTTTAGATACAGTAAGGCATGAAAGCTTACTTTACACATGGTTAGCAGAACATAAGCCAATAGGTAATATTATATTTATAAAACTGATAATAAAATTGGAAGCATATATAAAATAAATTGTGTAATTTTTTACAGTGCTTTGTGGTCCACCTGGCTCTGGTAAAACTATGACACTTTTCTCTGCTTTACGAGCTTTGCCCGATATGGAAGTTGTTGGATTAAACTTTTCTTCCGCTACTACGCCTGAATTATTGCTGAAAACTTTTGATCATTACTGTGAATATCGTAAAACACCCAATGGCGTTGTACTTTCGCCAGTACAATTGGGCAAATGGCTAGTTCTATTTTGCGATGAAATTAATTTACCCGACATGGATAATTATGGGACACAACGCGTAATCTCGTTCCTCAGACAATTGGTAGAACATAGAGGTTTCTATCGAACTAGCGATCAAGCATGGGTTACTTTGGAAAGAATCCAATTCGTTGGTGCTTGCAATCCTCCAACAGATCCAGGTAGAAAGCCGCTTAGTCACAGATTTTTACGACATGTTCCAGTTATATATGTCGATTATCCGGGAGAGACATCTCTAAAACAAATTTATGGCACATTTACGCGGGCTATGCTTAGGTAATAGTAACAGTAATGGTTAATCATATTAAAATTATTGCAAATGAATTAAAGAATAACTCTTTCAATCCATAATTTATCATTACAGATTAACACCGTCTTTACGAGGTTACGCGGAACCTTTAACCAATGCAATGGTAGAATTTTATCTAGCTTCACAGGAAAGATTTACGCAAGACATGCAACCACATTACGTTTATTCTCCGCGTGAAATGACACGTTGGGTACGCGGAATTTGTGAAGCTATTAGACCCCTGGATAATTTGTCGGTTGAAGGCCTAGTACGCTTATGGGCACACGAGGCTCTTCGTTTATTCCAAGATAGATTAGTGGAAGATACTGAAAGAGCTTGGACCAATAAGAACATAGATACCGTTGCCATGAAACATTTTATGGGTGTTGATAAGGAAAAAGCATTAATGAGGCCTATATTATATAGTAATTGGTTATCTAAAGACTATGTGCCAGTTAATAGACAAGAATTACGAGATTACGTTAGAGCGAGATTGAAAGTATTTTATGAAGAGGAGTTGGATGTTCCTTTGGTACTCTTTGACGAGGTTCTTGAACATGTTTTACGAATTGACAGAATTTTCCGTCAGCCTCAGGGACACTTATTGCTTATTGGTGTCTCTGGAGCTGGCAAGACAACTCTGTCTAGATTCGTTGCTTGGATGAATGGTTTATCCATTTTTCAAATAAAGGTATGTATCTAAAAATTCGTAAAAATTTTACATTTTAAAAGATTTTCAATTGATTTAATATGTGGTTATTTTTTGCATCAAAGGTTCACAACAAATATACTGGTGAAGACTTCGACGAAGATTTGCGTCAAGTGTTAAGACGATCTGGTTGTAAAGATGAGAAAATAGCATTTATTCTTGATGAATCTAACGTTTTAGATTCTGGTTTTCTTGAACGTATGAACACTTTGCTTGCAAATGGAGAAGTACCTGGTTTATTCGAAGGTGATGAGTACACAACACTTATGACACAATGTAAAGAAGGAGCGCAACGCGAAGGTCTTATGTTAGATTCTAACGAAGAATTGTACAAATGGTTTACTGGTCAAGTTATGAAGAATTTGCATGTAGTATTCACGATGAATCCCAGTACTGATGGTCTTAAAGATCGAGCTGCCACATCACCTGCATTATTCAATAGATGTGTGTTGAATTGGTTTGGCGATTGGTCAGATAACGCGCTATTCCAAGTTGGCAAAGAGTTTACTAGCCGTGTAGATTTGGAAAGACCTATGTGGAAGTGTCCAGATTTCTTCCCTTCAGTTTGCTCTCTAATCCCATCTCAACCTTCTCATCGAGATGCTGTGATAAATGCTTGCGTTTATGTGCACCAAACATTACACAAAGCCAATACCAGACTCGCCAAACGTAGTGGTAGGACAATGGCTATTACACCCCGCCATTATTTAGATTTTATCAATCATTTCGTAAAGTTGTATCAAGAAAAGAGAAGCGATTTGGAAGAACAACAGTTGCATTTAAATGTCGGTTTAAGTAAAATTGCGGAAACAGTAGAACAAGTGGAAGAAATGCAAAAAAGTTTAGCTATAAAATCTCAGGTAAGGTGACTAAATGAAAAAAAATTGTTTTACAGCTTTTTCTCACGTGTATCTTGTACATAGGAACTGCACGCCAAAAATGAAGCCGCGAATGCGAAATTACGGCAAATGGTTAAAGATCAACAGGAAGCGGAAAAGAAGAAAGTGCAAAGTCAGGAAATTCAACAACAATTGGCTATACAAACTGTTGCTATTAATCAAAAGCGAGACGACGTTATGGTTGATTTAGCACAAGTTGAACCAGCTGTTATTGATGCACAAAACGGTATGTATTGTTTATATTCCAATTTTAATCATTGCAATGAATGCAAACAATTGTTATCTTTTGATATACATATAACTGTAATCAATGTACACCCATACACTATTTTGAATACGTGAAACATGTAACGCGCATTGTGCTCAAACATTTACAACGAGTGTAGCTGTCAAGGGGATTAAGCGGCAGCATCTTGTCGAAATTCGGTCAATGGCAAATCCTCCAAAAATTGTAAAGCTAGCTTTAGAATCTATATGCCTGTTACTCGAGGAAAATGCTACCGATTGGAAACAGATTCGTGCTATCATTATGAAGGATAGTTTCATACCAACCATCGTCAACTTCAACACAGAATACATCACGTAAGAAATGATTCTGGATCCGCTGTATGTTCAGTACTCGCGTGGGAATTTATCCAGGCAGATACAACTCTATAACCGCTATATATATATGTTATGTCTCTTGGCTGAATACAGTATACTCACCCATGTATAGCATATACGTTCTTATAAAAATTTCTCATTTTAAATCTCAACACATCAATTTTTAAATATTTTCTAGCAAAAATTATAAGGACGTGATACGTAAATACTCTATTACTGTAAATAAAAATGTATCGTGTTTTTTTTTTTTTTATTTCTAACTATCTATAGGTCGTTTAAAACATACAGCCTGCTGCGGAGCTTTTCTCACATAACAACATCGTCATAACTCTTCTAATTGCACATGCTTGCACTTATTTTCTTTGTACGATATATAAAATCATTTCGTTTTTCGTATAGCGGTGAAATCAATAAAGAAACAACATTTAGTCGAAGTTCGGTCCATGGCGAATCCGCCGGCGATCGTGAAGGTTGCATTGGAGTCTATCTGCTTATTGCTCGGCGAAAATGCCAGCGATTGGAAATCTATCCGCGCAGTCATCATGAGGGACAATTTTATCAATACTATTGTCTCTAATTTCAGTACCGAGGATATTACGTAAGCATGCTTTCATTGTTTGTTTTATAAACCATATATTAATTTTTTTAATCTAGGGATCAGCGAACACGGTTCGTTGATACAAATATTTTGTAAAAGATTTTCATCGAAATGAAAGCTTATAGTAAGAAAAAAGATATGAGTTGTACACGAATATCTTAAAGAAATGTGCAATACTAATATCTGTTATATATGTATCTACAACTAATCTTTGTGCTTGCTGATCTCAAATCTAAACAAATGTTGGACAAATCACAAAGCACAATTGATATGTAAAGCATGTGAACGATAATTGACAAATTTGTTACTAACCAAAATCATGTGTATAATATAATATGCTAAAATTTTACTTGAAATTGCAAAAAAAATTCTTTATTAAATCATTAGTTAAAAGATTAAAAGAATTTTTAAAAATATTTAGAGACGAAGTGAGAGAGAAAATGAAGAGTCGATATTTAAGCAACCCTGACTATAATTTCGAGAAAGTCAATCGAGCCAGTATGGCTTGCGGACCTCTTGTTAAATGGGCCACCGCACAGGTAAATATTCACGAAATATTTTACGTGTTTTTCGAAAAAGAAACGATTAAAAATGTATAATTTAAAAATTTTAGATTGAATATGCAGACATGTTGAAACGAGTAGAACCTTTGAGAGATGAACTCCATTCGTTAGAACGACAAGCTGAAACAAACAAGCAAAAAGGTGAAGAAGTAAAAAATTTGATTGCTCAACTGGAACAGAGCATAGCTTCATATAAGGAAGAATACGCACAGCTTATTTCTCAGGCACAAGCTATTAAAGCCGACTTGGAGAGCGTACAAGCTAAAGTAGATCGTTCTATCGCCTTATTAAAATCGTTGGTTATTGAAAGAGAACGTTGGGAAGCAACTAGCGAAACGTTTAAGAGTCAAATGTCTACAATTATTGGAGATGTACTTTTGTCATCTGCTTTCTTAGCATATGCTGGATATTTCGATCAACACGTAGGTTTTTAATAATAATTCCCATACATATATTTCCATATATATTTTTTCTATATTAACATGTACGTTTTCTGATATTTTTTAGTATCGACAAAATTTGTTCAGTACTTGGTGTCAACATTTACAACATGCAAACTTACAATTCCGACCAGATATAGCAAGAACGGAATATCTCTCAAATCCAGATGAACGTTTAAGGTGGCAGGCTAATGCTCTACCAACAGACGATCTTTGCACTGAAAATGCTATTATGTTGAAACGATTCAATAGATATCCGTTAATTATCGATCCATCTGGACAAGCAACGGAATTTATAATGAACGAATTTAAAGATCGAAAGATCACAAAAACAAGTTTCTTGGATGATTCATTTAGAAAGAATCTGGAGAGTGCGTTACGTTTTGGTAATCCTTTGTTGGTACAGGATGTCGAAAATTATGATCCTATATTAAATCCTGTCCTAAACAGAGAATTAAGAAGAACAGGCGGGCGTGTGCTAATCACACTCGGGGATCAAGATATTGATCTTTCACCATCTTTCGTGATCTTTCTATCAACGAGAGATCCAACAGTGGAATTTCCACCTGATATCTGTTCTCGTGTTACCTTTGTAAACTTCACCGTTACTAGAAGTTCGTTGCAAAGTCAGTGCTTAAATCAAGTTCTGAAAGCTGAACGACCGGACATTGATGAGAAGAGATCTGATTTACTAAAATTACAAGGTGAATTCCACTTGCGACTGAGGCAGCTCGAAAAATCCTTGTTGCAAGCATTGAACGATGCCAAGGGAAAAATCCTTGATGATGATTCTGTGATAACTACTCTTGAAACTTTGAAACAGGAAGCGGCTGATATTAGTAAAAAAGTCGAGGAGACGGACAAAGTGATAGCAGAAATTGAAACAGTCTCTCAACAGTACATGCCTTTGTCTCAAGCTTGTTCAAATATGTATTTCACAATGGATAGTTTGAACCAAGTGCACTTCTTATATCAGTATTCTTTGAAAATGTTTTTAGATGTTTTCACGTCTGTTTTATCTCAAAATCCAAGATTATGTAATATATCAGATTACACGCAAAGGCTATCATTTATTACAAGTGATTTATTTTCTGCCTGTTACGAACGCGTTGCTCGTGGAATGTTGCACACCGACAGATTAACATTTGCATTATTATTATGTAGAATTCATCTGAAGGGTATTGCTGCAGAATCCACTTACGACAGTGAATTTACATTTTTCTTGCGCGGAAAAGAAGGTGTACTGAATATACGAGATCCTATAATGCCTAATTTGAGCTCAGAGCAACAAGAAGCTATGATGCGATTGAGCCTTAGATTGCCAGCTTTCAAAAAGTTACGCGAGAAAATTCAAGAGAATACAGAATTCAATACGTGGTTACAATCGCCAACACCCGAGACATGTGTACCGAAACTTTGGGACGAAGAGAAACCATTGACACCGACTGGAACAGCTATGCATCAACTATTAATAATTCAAGCATTCCGGCCAGATCGAGTGATAGCTGCTGCATCTTTAGTTGTGACCTCTGCTTTGGGAGAGTCTTTCATGGCAGCTGCAGAAGCAGAACTTGATTTTGCTTCCGTTGTTGAAAATGAATTAAAGGCTACTGTACCTGCACTGCTTTGTTCAGTACCTGGCTTCGATGCCTCTGGTCGAGTAGATGATTTGGCAGCTGAATCAGGCAAACAAATAGCCAGTATCGCGATCGGATCTGCAGAAGGATTTAATCAAGCGGACAGAGCAATAAATATGGCTGTTAAAGCGGGTAGATGGGTTCTATTGAAAAATGTCCATTTAGCACCACAGTGGTTAGTACAACTTGAAAAGAAATTGCACAGTCTACAACCACATGCTAGTTTCAGACTATTCTTAACCATGGAAATCAATCCAAAAGTGCCAGTTAATCTGCTCAGAGCTGGTAGAATATTTGTCTTCGAACCACCTCCTGGAATCAGAGCAAATTTATTACGAACTTTCAGTACAGTACCAGCATCAAGAATGATGAAAGTACCTAACGAAAGAGCCCGTCTTTATTTCTTATTAGCGTGGTTCCATGCTATTGTTCAAGAACGTCTTCGTTATGCGCCGTTAGGATGGGCTAAACATTATGAGTTCAACGAGAGTGATTTAAGAGTAGCTTGTGATACTTTAGATACGTGGATAGAGGCCACTGCTATGGGTAGAACTAATTTACCGCCAGAGAAGGTACCTTGGGATGCGTTAGTGACATTATTATCTCAATGCATATACGGTGGTAAAATTGATAATGATTTCGACCAACGTCTTCTTGCATCGTTCCTTCGCAAGCTTTTTACTCCGCGGTCTTTTGAAGCCGATTTCGCGCTTGTTGCTAACATTGACGGTTTGCAAGGAGGTCAACGACATATTACTATGCCAGATGGTACCAGACGTGATCATTTCCTTAAATGGATTGAATCACTGTCTGATAGACAAACGCCCTCGTGGCTTGGACTACCAAATAACGCGGAGAAAGTATTACTCACGACGAGAGGTACAGACTTGGTATCTAAATTACTAAAAATGCAACAATTAGAAGACGAAGATGAGTTGGCGTATTCTAACGAAGAATCGTTGGATACGCCTAGAGAAGCGGAAGCTGATGGCAGGCCATCATGGATAAGAACATTACACAATTCAGCATCAACATGGTTGCAATTACTTCCGAAAAATTTACCAACGCTGAAAAGAACTGTAGAGAATATAAAAGATCCTCTCTACAGGTATTTTGAGAGAGAAGTTAACAGCGGAGCTAAATTGTTACAAGACGTAATTCATGACCTAGAAGACGTTGTTTTAATTTGTCAGGTATTTTTTTAACTTCAAATTGATATTGTTCTACTGTCAGAAAAATTATTACATTCAATATGCACTCATTGTTCAAAACCATATAGAAACAATTGATGTTACTTGATTTAAAAAATGTTATCAAACATGAGCAAAGTTCAAAAACTGTAAAAACTTATGATATGATCTTTAAATATAAATATCTTTTCTTTACAGGGTAAAAAGAAGCAAACCAATTATCATAGAACTATGTTGTCAGAATTAGTGAAAGGTATTTTACCAGGTGGTTGGAGACGATACACAGTACCCAGGGGATGCACTGTCATACAGTGGATAACAGATTTCAGTCACAGAGTGTCACAATTACAAGAAGTTTCACGATTGGTATCTCAAGGTGGAGCTAAAGAAATTAAGGTTTGTTCCTTTAAACATTTTTGCATTAATTAGCAAAATCATTTCTTATAATTATATTCTTTCTAGAGTTTCCCTGTTTGGCTTGGTGGGTTATTGAATCCCGAAGCATATATTACGGCAACGAGACAATGTATCGCACAAGCAAACAGTTGGTCACTAGAGGAACTTCAACTCGATGTAACTATAGGAGACAGTGATAATATTGCTACCGATGATTGTTCGTTTGCTGTAACCGGTCTTAAATTACAAGGAGCGCAGTGTAAAGATAATCAATTGTATCTGACTTCAACCATAATGACCGATTTACCAGTTACCATGTTGAGGTGGATACGATCTACCACCGATGATGTACGAAAGGGCAAATTGTCTTTACCAGTTTATCTTAACAGCACACGTACTGAATTATTATTTACTGTTGATTTAAATATTGCTCCTAGTCAAGATCCTCATAGTTTCTACGAGAGGGGAGTCGCTGTTCTTACATCTACTGCTTTGAATTAATACTTACAAAATTAGCAAATTGCGATATTTAACAAATAATCTAATGATAAAATTATCACAGAAATGGGTAAACGAATTTTTTAGAATTAAAGTAGTAAAAGGTCTCTACATATATTATACTGTTTCCCGAAGATATTTATTAATTTAATCATCTTTGATTATTTATAAAACATTTTTAATTAGCTAATATAATATTCTGTCAATACTCACATAATCTCACAGTCGATCATTAATAAAATAAAACTAAAAAGTTTGCCCGTTTCTCGTACTAAATATGTAGTAAAGATATTATTTATCGCTTCAAAAAAAGAAAAAAAAAAAGAAAAAAAAATCAGCACAATATTTTGTAAACGTGCATTAAAATGAAACATTATACTTGATAATTAATGCAATTGAAAAAGATGCAAGACATCCGTTTTAGAATTGATGTTCCAATAACGGCATTGTAATATATATATAGTTTATTTAGTTTTCTACGTTTAAACTCAAAGATCGCTTTCTGTAACAAAGTTACGTTATGTTTACTGAAGTGTAAGTACGAGAGTATTGTAGGATTATATTATTTGAATGATATATAATAAAAAAAATTAATATACGGTTTACAAGCGTTATTAAAAAAGTAAAATGAGTACCGTTAAAATGCTTTGTACTTTGTTGCTTTAATCAATTATATTAATATCTATTTCTGTAATTATGCGACATTAAATATAATATCAATATTTAAAGTGTCAACGTTGTTTAAATATTATTATTATTAAATTAGATGTCATAGAAGCACTATAAATTTAAAAAAGAACATAAAAATTTTATTATGGTCCATAGTATCAGATATAGCAATTACACGTATGAAATATTAGAATATTTGTACGGTAATATATATATGCTACATAATTATGTAATTAAAATTGAAATTTCTAATTAGTTCAATGATTTTTCATTTTTTATACATATTATTATCTAGCAAATAGTTCCGATTGCATTATAAATTTTCCTTTTCTTTATTTTTCATGATTTTTTTAAAATAAATGTATACGTTGTATATACAAGGTGAATCAGCTACATAGTATCACCTAAACATCTACCTTATCTAATTTTTGTTGTTTGAAAGTGTGTTATTTCTTAAGAAGTTGTATTATATCAGAAAATACACATACCAGAGGAAATTTCTTCAAATAATAATCTTTTACAAGATTTTAAGATCATGGGATTTTTTTCAATGGAACTCTATATTTTTTTATCTATTTATTGATATGTTTATTTATTCTCTATATATAAAACAGGTACTTGTATCTAAAAATACTTAAATATTTAAAAAAACAACATTGATCTCATAGAATTTGATGTATGAAAGAAAAAGACACTTATATATAGTGTACTTATTTACTTTCCTTCTCGTTCATACACAAATTTAGTAAAATTAAAATTGTAATATTTTTTAAGTAAGTATTTTTTGATATAAGTATCTTAATATTTTTAGAGAAAATAAAAAATCGCACTGAGTGAATGTATAAAATATAATTTTGTTCTGAGAAGCATTTTCATATAAAAAGTAAGATATATAAATATTTAAGTGATCCCAATTAGCTGGTCTAGCCTGCATATTAACCACTGCTCAAAAATTAATATGTTTAGAGACTTTGATGGATGTTGGACGGATTAGATTATTGTAACACTAAACAGCCATCATAGTTAACGAAGAAAATGCTTAATAAGCGAATTTAAGATTTGTTAAAATATTATGTACACTAATATCATGAATCTACTAAAAAGTTACAGCAGTATATTATATTACACATAAACATTTTAGTTGCACAGTCTTAATTAAAAATGCCAAAATGCTAAAATAGATGGGTTAAAAGCAAATTGAACATTAATAAAATTTAATGTACACAATCAATCTATAGTAAGTAACAAAATGAGTGTATGATATGTTTCACTGCATGTTGCTATCTGATTTTCATTTGTGCGTCACAGTAATTAAAGTGATAATCGTCACAGTAATTAAAGTGATAAGAGATTATGCTATTATTTATGTGACAAGATTAGAAAATACTGAATTCAGTCTAAAAGATAAAATTAATTTTTCATTTATTGATATCATCGATGATATCATCGGCAATTTGTTTATATTATATTATATTGAATAGTTTGCAAAGACGCATATTGATACAAATGAAACAAGGAATAAATCACCGTAACACTATGCAGCAGAAATTAAATAACCGTCATATTATTCTTCATAAAGGCTCGAAAGAAAAGATATAGTCTATATCACAGAAACGGATTCGTCCGTTTCTTCGGCAGTCTTCTTATCGTCGCTATTATCGTTAGCCTGTTCATTGGAGACTAGAGACACGTCCTTCGGAAGGACCAAAGATTCTTCACCGATCGGCGCCGCAGCCTCGACTAGATTCTCAACAGACGCTGCTACCGTCGATTCGTCGTGGCAAAAACTTCTACGCAGAGACTGTTGAGTCCGCGTAGACCCTCTTCTAATACTACTACGAAGTAAATTAGCCACATCAACAGCAGTCAAATTCGAACTGCTCGATGAAGTCATACACGGTCGACGAGGTCTCTCGAGCGTCGAATGTGTTCTTCCTATTGAACGTTCTACCGCGCCGATTCTCATCGTTCTATCTATCGTGTTAGGTCTATGTCTTTCGATAGCATTATTTTGAATGTTAGAATTGACGTTCTCGTTTCTTACTTCAGTTATGTGAATTGTTACGTCTTGCGTTTGTCTACTTTGATTCATTTCTACAAGTACGGTGGCGTAATCAGGGGGTGGAGGTTGTAGCGCCGGTCTCTGTCTCGGTGTGCTGCTCTCGCCGAGCACATTCGCTATTCGACGTACACTTCTTCGAAAACTTTGCCGTAACATTTTCGCTATTCTCGCTCCCGTTGCTGTGGTATAACTTGGAGGAGGTGTGTATTTTGGCGGTGGATCTTCAAACGGTATTTCGGTTGTCGCATGCACAATACCATTGCCGTGGATACTGGTACTCATATCGTTCCCAGTATGCGTCTGCCCGTCTCGAGAATCATCCGGTTCCAAAGATGGTCGATACAACAATTGAATTCTCTGTAAAATTAGGATTTTCTTTTAAATTAGGATAATGCAAAACATTACATATAGATAAGAGTAGAATAAGAAAAAACATTTCTTTTTGTTTATAAAAACGGTGGATGTAAGATGTACAGCAATTAGAAAAGAAAACTTACACCATTGCATTGTTCGCAGTGATTTACATTAACTTCCATTTGATTGTTCTAATGTTAGCACAAACAAAAATTGATGTAAAATATGTAAATTAGTATGTTAAAGAATGAAAAGTAAAAAATATTATTTAATTTGGTTATTAATTGTACAATCGAATCCTTACGTCAAATATATCAGGCGGACCATTGTTCAAATATCGACATGTCTGTATGATAGCCACTGCCGGTATTGTTAATATTGGTACTAACTGAATCGTAGCTCCAAGTTGTTTTGCCCAAATTGACCAGTATTCTCTAGTGGTACGCCGATAGGAGTAAAGTTCTCGAAATCCAGCATTTTTAAATACCGTAATGCTAAGAATCTGTTGATTTTAAATCAATAACTCGTACACGATTACTGTAATTTTATACAGTAATAAATATTTTGGCAAAAACATACCATAAGAATTACAGGTAGCACGACATTCCACGTGAATGACAAAAGTGGACCAGCCCAGTGTCTAAGGCATCGACCAGTTGGAGGAAACAATTCGGCTACTACCGCTTCACCACTATGTGGACGTCCTCGCACTGCGAATACAGCACCAACTTGCACCAAGTATAAAATCATTATCCACCAAGTACCACCAATTGTGTAGTCTAGATAATATACGACGTGTATGCCCAACTATAAACAAAAGTTTATGTTTCTATAAAACAAATAAAATCTACTTTTACTTTTACTTAAGAATAACAATATTGTACAATTATATACAATTATAGATACGCGTATCAACATCTATATTAATAATTTTCTTTGATATTTCTGTTACTTATGACGTTAAGGATGGCGTAGAAGCGCTAGTTCTTATATCTTTTACTTGAATATCTAAAAACAGTGTATTGTCTTGAATATATCCAGAATATCGAGTTAAAGTTGTATGTGGGATAAACATATAAATGCCAGCTTCTTTATTCACGTCCTTAGGATTCGATTTGTCTTGCCCTACAGCTTTAACGATTTTTTTTATATCGTTTGCTGGATTTTCTTGATTTCTCAATGTGGCTGTTGCTTTAAGGACACAAGGCCAATCTAACAGTGGATCCCATTTTCCGGCTTCAACTTGCAGGCATCCGATAATATGCCGATCTTTCCACTGTCCTATACCATTCAGAAATAGCTTCATTCTTAAAGTATATCCATATTCTTTGTTTAAAAATTTTGGACTGTAAATTACACAGTCACTTTCTTTTGCCTCGGTCATTTTTTCCTTATAGCGATCAATTCTCCATACAAGACGACCATTAGTTGAATATTGTTCGAAACATTCCTGTTTACACGGACAGTCAAGAAATTCCGGACTATTAGATTTTGAATCAGCGATCAATTCTTCCAGATATTTTAAATTTTCTTTCATTTGAAACTTCAATCCTTTAATGTTACTTTTCTGACTGGTTGCGGTTTCTGATTGCTGCTCTATTTCTCCTTCTAAACTTTTTATTTTTTCGATTACATGCTTTTGCTGATCTATTAATTCCTTCGAATTTTTACATCTCATTTCTAATTCTAATTTAAGATCGTGAATTAACTGTTGTTGTTCTTTCCACATGTCATTTGTGTGTACGCTCTCTTTCTTTATAAAAGTTTTTAGATCTTTTAATTCTAAGCACCAATTATCAAATATTTTATCGTGCTTATTTTGTTCGTTAGTCAACTCATCGTGTAAAAGTTTCAGTTGCTCCGAGATACTTTGAAAACTTAAACTGGTGCGTTGTTCCATGCAATCACATATTACTTCTAAATCATTTAATCTTTGATTCAACGTTGTATTATACTGACGACATGTTTCTGTTGTCTCGGAAATTTGAAATCGCAAAAAATCAATTGATTCTTGTTGAGAATTTAATAACTTGAAACATTGAGACATAGTATTCTGAAGAGTTCTGCGCTCCTTTTCCTCATTGTTTATTACAGAACGAAGCAACGTTAAAGCAGATAATACTTTGTTTCTCCATAAAGAATCTTGGACTTCCTTGAATTGATTATTCTCTTTAGCAATATTTTTGCAAGTTTTCCGATGATCTTCCATGATATTTCGAGGCACGTAAACTCCACACTTGAAAGGACATTCTTCTAAGACCGATCCACAATGTTTCACGTGATCATATAGATATTTTTCTTCTAAAAATTCATTGCAAAAGTAACAAGGTACGCTTCGCCGTACTATAGAATTAACTCGATTACTCATTTTCTGAAACGTTCGATGATTCTAGCGATACTGATAAAATGCTTAATCAGGTTAGAACTTGTAGTGATAATCGTTATCTGTGTAAATAGAATATTACAGGTCTTGTCTGATAAGGACAGAATTCTAAATTCCACACTTGAATAAAACAGCAATAACTTAAGTTATTCTCAGTAGTAACGATATAATTATCTTAAATTTCAATGTAAAATGTAAAAATATAAAATAAATGTAAATAATTATATTATATTAGTTTACCTCGGTAGCCATAGGTAAACCTAGTATGTAAGCACAAGCACAACTGAAGAATGTAATAGTAGTTTCCCATAACTTCATCATTTTCGCATTGATTGCCATGATACCAGTTATCACACAATGCCATATTGCTAGCTGTAATATTAAAAGTTCTGTATCTTCGATTTCGCTTTGTCATGTTTTAAATTGCGTACCTGTTGAGCTATTCCAAATAGTATAAGAATAAAATAAAAAAGGATTGCCCAGAACGGCGACACTTGCTCAGTGCCTAGTAACGCCAACGTCGCAGGAACTAATTCAGTCGAAAATCTCAAGACTTGATAACCAGATTCAACGCTGAAGTCTGTACCAGGACGAGTTACACGTTCTCCAACAATAAACGATGCATGTGCCATAAATCTTTCTGGTGTACTACTGTATCCCGGTGGTGCTGGTTGATTCACGGGTCTCATAAACATGTACGATGATATTCTTTCTAAAACAGAAATAATATATTACGCATAAGCATAACTTTGAAATATCAATTTGCGTTGATAATAAATTGTCATGTCATTTACCAAATGAACTAGGTATGTAAATATATCCGTGATGTTTCAGAACTTGTACGCAAGTATTTGCCAGAAAAGCTGCAAGAAGCAGAACTGCGATAGTTAACACAATCACTAAACTTGTGTCTCGTTGTAACAGATGCTTGTGCTTATTGTGAGCAGCTATCTAGAAAAACGATATTTTCAAGTAAGAATTGCGTTAGTCGAATGTAACGTTAACAGTACGTCATATCATCAATTACCTGCATAGCAGCTGCACCAAGTAATCCCCAAGTGAGGAAAACCTCGATGGATGCTGCCATCCATGATTTGCCGTTAATGAAAAACTCAGTCCATACAGTGGCAGGAAAAAGTTGATGTATGGAGCCTGGTGGCGTGAGACCAAGTAATTTCGTACAAAGAACCAAAGTACCAAATACAGGCACCAATGTAAAAACGTATACTACTTTGCCATAGGATCTCAAACCTGACAATTGTCGAATAATTATCAAATATTGAAAGAAAACAACAAGAAAAATCATTGAGCAAAATCATTACCTTTGCTTAATGATACGAACACGATCATCCATACAACAGCTAAATTGAAAGCTACTTGAAACTTTAACGTTACGACACCGGGCTCTGACTCGTTTAAATGATGTCTTTGTAAAACAGCGCCGCTAAAATAATCTGGTACTGTCTCGTACAATTTATGCAAATTACTATTATTCTGAGTAGGTTTATCTTCTCTGTACAAGGAAAACGGTTCTGCCCACCGGTACTTATCCTGCTTCGTTATAAACGAATCCCTAGAAAAATATAGATAGGTTATTATTGTCATACATTTCCTTGTTAAAGTAAAAATCTATCTTTATTAAGAAGTTTATTACAAAATCAACAGACCTAAAGTACACGAACATCCAGGATACACCAACGATACTGTAAATACCGATGAATGCTTGTGCAATTAGAAGAGCTATACCAACACCTTGGAAGAGGGGTGAAATTTTCCACATATCTACGGATCCAGCCGCCAATCTTTGACCGAGACATACGTGCAATGTCAAAAGTGGGATACCCAATACCAAAGACAAAATCAGAAACTGCACAATGAAATTTGCTGAAAGGACAAAACAAAGTGAGTAATAAGTACGTACAAGTACATATCTAATAGTAATTTCTATACTCACCTCCGAATTGTACACTAAGAATAGAAAATCTACTTATATTGAAAAGACCAAGGGTGCAACTAAGGCACGCCAAGGCTGGACTAAGAGCATGTGGCCATTTTCCCAATGGATTAGCATCCTCATCCTCGTCTTCTCCTCTATCCTCATCCCTATCAACATCTCTTTGTCTGTCACATACTCTAAAAAAAAAATACAATGTTTCGTTTAGAAGAGAGAAAGAAGTTAGAAGAAAACAAGAAAATAATTAATATGTTGACAGAAAGTGACAAATCAATCAGAGAATTATCAAAAATCGTTTTTGGAAAGTGGATGACATAAAACGAAATGATACATATACATACTAGGTATTAGTACGGCATTAGGCATATTATTGTGTGGTTGACAGCTTGTGATAAGAGTATGTAAAACAATCATGTTAAAGGTCATATCGATTTGACATAAAATTGGGTTGAACGTAATTGTATTGTATTTGTCGCTCTTACCGAAGAAAATTCACGGTCGATTGGGACTGCGTTGCGGCAAATGAAAACTTATATCAGGATTCAATCGCGCGACACATCGAACACGAGATTTACTACACAGAATATCTGTGTCATTATTTTTAAACGTTATTTCTTATCATAACAGAGTTACAATGAAAATAATTTTACACTTTCAACTGTATAACTGCGAAATCATTTTATAATAAATACGAAGCAGAATGTAAGTTGTATGTAAAGAAGAAAAGGAGAAAATGAAGAGCCAACAATTTATAACAATAACAAGTAAAAGATATGATTGTTACGATAAAAGATCGAGAATCATCGATGTACCGTTATCACGGAATAGAGAGATGAATACTTAAAAGAGACTGAAACATTCCTATATGGTTCCAACTTAAAGGCGCAACTCGACCTTGTTTGCGTGGGGAATACGAAGAGTTAGTATGTCTCTGCCACCTTCACTGCACCAATCTCGCAATTCTCCTGACGTTTTAGACGACAATTCGTGAATTATTTATACCCGTATGAATACGAAGATCGTCTCGATTCTAGATAACGAATCCCTATTACCGTGCTGTTTTGAGGATCAAGATGAAGATCTCTTTCAATACAAATCGACCGCTCTTCGATTCATCTAGAACGAACATTCTACAATTATTGTCCCATAAAGCGACGAAGAAAATCCTGTTACGATTACCATCTTGAAAATTATCGACGCTAGAAGTGTAGAAGTGCGTTGGAACCGATTTCACCGCTGCATAATTAATTGGCTACAATCCTGAAAATAGTTCGAGTCACGAATACTCGAATCCTGAAACTCCAAGGATAGAAAAGTAAGAGTAAAAAGGTTCTGTCGATTAATCAATAAACTGACCACTTCTAACGGCCACAATATCTTTAGTGGTGTTGTGTCCTAATAATACACGAGACTGGAAGCACGCAAACAGTAGATTCAGTGCGATAGTCACCGCGCTGGACTAAATTCACCGTCCAAGCACGAAAATAATAAAAAAACTATGTTCCTTCGACTGAAAGAATTCAAGAGAAACAGCGTTTTTCGAGTTAAATATTAATACAACCAATTCCGTGGAATATCACAGTATACGATACAATGAGACCGTGGGAACGAAAGAGATCTCGTGCTCTAAGGAAGCCTTCATCGTAATGCGTATACCAACAGCGTATGCTACGTATAGCGGTGAACCTTTGTAACAAAAAAAAAAGTTGATGGAACATGTTTAGCTCTGACAAGTAGATACAACAAGTAGGATGGTATACCATGTTTAAAAGCGATTCGTAATTCATTAGTGGCAACCTTAATTAAAAATTGATATTGTTATTCAATTCTTTCCCTTTTTAAAAAACGACGTCTCTTTTCAGTAATTTCTCTCCAAACCCGATGATAGTCGTAGGTTTCGGGTCCTTGATCATAGAATCGTCTAGTTCTCAGGGACGTGCCAACTTGATTTCTCAAGGAAAGCAACTAGATGATCAGTAATTCCTTTCGGCTCAATCTATGAACAGTTAAGTCTGTACCGAGGTAAATTGGAAGAAAGACTTAACAGATGTTAGAGACGATCTAGATGATCTAAAAGTCAACAGGTTGATCATAACATTTCCCTTGCCCGTCCTTAACGCTGTCCATAAGTAACTTATTACTGTCCACTTATTTTCAGAATTAATGAAACAATCGCGACGAGTCGATAAAAAGAAATTTTTACGATCAGAGAGAGTATACCTGATACGATGTCTACGTTGACTACAGTAAAAGTATTGGCGACAAATCGTTGGATCGTGGTTCATCTTGAATACATATTACGATGCCAATGATGTCGATGACCGTCCGTTTGCACGGTGTTCAAGATTTTCCTTCTTCTTAATCTCTTTCTCAGTGTTCTATCCTCTTCTCTTCAAAAAGTTCAGTTCTCTCTTGTCGAATTTTCAACCGACTCTCCGGTTAATTATGAAAAACTACGAAACGAAAATTTTTTACAACTGGTAGAAGAACCGACTTGCTAGATTTACGATCGTTCAAGGTTCCGACGTTCGATACGTTCAACGTGGCAAGAACAATCGAATTTCAAAACTACGCCCCTCTTACCAGCGTCTCGCTTTCGAGGAACGATTTTACGGTTTCGTTCGTCTCCTATTGTCCCGATCGTACGATTGGCCTGTTTTCGCATTCGTGCAAAGCATCGTTCGTCTGTTCCTTTACTTTTTCCCCCAATTTTGCATTTCTCTTTGTGTATTCTGCGAAAGCAACTTCCCAGCAGTTTCACGTTCGAAATTCTCGCGGGTTGCAACTTACTAGTATTTAGTATTTTTACGAAAAATACAAGGCCAAATATATTCAAGTATCAGCAAACCAAGTTATCTAAACAGTTTCGATTGTTGATCGATAGCGGCGTGACCGATAGATACTGCACTTTAAGTACGCTACACTTCAGTCGTTTTCGTATCGCGATAATCGATCAATGGGTTCCATTTTCGATCGCTCGTTCTTGGGAAAAACGGGTTAAAGTTTCTCGAGCCACCCTGTCACATGTTCCCGATATAGTAAGTGAATCACTTTCGTTTGATCGTTCTTTGGAATAAAAAAAGAAAGAAAGAAAGAGGTAACAAAGCTTAAAAAGAGCAACAGACTTTTCTTTTTAATTGTAGAATCTTTAGCGAACAAGTCACACGAGAACTTTACACAAGGCATATGGCTTCTCCGTGGGACGATCGATTCTACAACTAAGGCAACCTGTGCTTGCCAAGATTTACCAACACAACGCTTCGGGCACAATCCTTGAAAGACAGTCATCGTTCCATACGCGTACGTCGATACTCATCGTTTCTCTTTACTGCGTGTTTTGCGAGTTTTCAAATACACGCCGAAACGACGACATTCATTCGAAGCAATTGTCACGTACGCAACGATCATCGAAGGTTCCTCCAGGAAGAGTGAATCCTCTTATAATCAGGTCCGTTATTCGGACAATCTCGAAACGAAATTATATCTCTACGAAGAACATTGTTTGATCTTTGACATGAATATGGAATGGAATGTAGTCGATCGATAGCGTTTCAAGCAGGTATACACCATCGTGTTCCGAGCGAGCTTGTTTCGCGTGAATTATCGATCAGCGGAGTCGCGAAACGCCGTGAAAGAAACGATGCAACACTGACAAATAATTATATTCGTTGTTACATTGAATTCTTGTAACTTCTTTCTCTCTTCTTTTTTCTCTTTTTTTTTCAAGTAAGATGCGGAAACGATGGGAAGTATTAGAAATCACTGACACCTCGTGGTAGTACACAAAATCTATGCACAAACGACAGAGAAGCGGCAGGTTAATGAAACATTGCATTTGACGAACATTCGGGAACAAATTGTCGCATTATCGCGGTCAAACTTTCAAAGAATCCACGATCACTCGTGCTTCGAACAACTCACTATACTGAATGCACGATTGCCGGTGAACTGTACGTATGTAAGTACGTGGGATCCCTCCGAGCCAATGTATAACTGTACCCAGTTAGAGTCACGTGACGAACAAGGTAGATGAACGCACGTGTATATTTACGCTTGCGTGCTCGATCATTCGTCAAAATAATCAGAATTACGATCAACTGCTTATCAATATTTAACAAATTAACATTCGTCTTTGATATTTAATAATCCCTAAAATTTTCAGTATGAAAACTCAATTTGAGGAACTACCGTGCGAACCATTAACCTTTTTCATCGTGGCCGAAATATTTTTGGAAATTTTTTCAAGTAATTTTCTCGAACTTTAAAAAGTTTTTCGAAAGCAATCAAAACTTATTGGAAGGAAAAAGAAGAGGTTCGATAAATTATGATTTGTCAACTGTTGTATTTTCTGAACAACAGAAAATAAAAAATCAGTCAAGTTATGAATTACACAGTGTGTGATTCATACTATCTATTAACAATATTACGAAAGTAATGTGTATTGCGACAGACGAAGTAAATCGGATTAAGGAAACATTGCAATTGATTATTAGAGAAAGTTTTGACTGTAAAACTTAAAGTTTAAATATAATTCTTTTTTCTTGTTCTAATAATGTAGCTACGTTGATGCATGTGCACTATAGTAGCAAAGAAAATAATTTAATTAACAAAAAATAAATATTCTCACATAGTATGCCAATTATACATACCAATGTAAAATTTATTTATCGATAAAACTATTTATATAATGCTGATAATAAGTATTATACAACATTATATAAATATAAATATCTAATATAACAATTTTCATAACACGCCAAATTACTGATTGAAATATCCGCGCGAAAAATATAATAATCAAATATCTTTCATTAGATACTAATATTAAAACTATATTTAAAACGTAAAATGGAATATCATTTTAATATAATTGGCATAATAAATTTCATTTGATATTTATTCCTTGATCGTGCATGAGATAATACCGCAAAAGCCAGACACGAAGTGACTTTCGTCTCAGTTTCGTCTCGTTTTTGACCACAAAAAATTTCACACGAAACGCTTAGACATATATATTGTTGACTATAAATAAAACAAGTAGAACTGAGAACAGCACATGCGGGTGATCAGTAGTTACTGACAGAATATTCTTCATATGCCTTTGCAAATGTTTCTAAAAACGCGTTTTTATCCACCTATTTTATCCCCCATTAAATCATTATTTGATGACATACTTTCAAGCTTCATGTGCAATAAGATCTAAATAATTGAAATTATATTATTTTTCTAGGAAACCATTGAATTGTTAAAACTTCGAAAAAATAATCAACAATAAAACTTTTCCTATTAAGGTACAATTTTTCCTATTAAAAGAACATTTCACAACTGACATTTACAACTCAAGTTTCAGTCAGTATTTCACATGCATTATGTGTATGTACCAGGCACGTATGCAGTTGCATTCAACATAGTACAATGATAATACGCAGGAAGGTGAACCAAAGTCACGCACTCTGGTTACTACATCACCAGTAAAGAAATGTAAAAAAGAGAGCGGTGAAAGAGAAAAGAAAGATTATTTAATCTGATAACGTTCGTTTGAGCATGAGAATGTGTGAAGAGAACTCTGAACAAGAGAAATTCGAACCGTATGAATTTTCCAGTTAGCATTATATCCGAATTATACGTATTACTAACTTCTAACTTCTTCCAAATACTAGTACTAGTTTTTTCTAATAATTATCACATAAATATAACGTTTGTTTTTTCAGAAAATATTTTGATGAATATAAAAGTTTTTTTATACAAACTTTTCAAAGAAATGAAAGACACAAAGAGAAAAACCGGTTACTCATACATTTGTTAACTACATCCAAAAATACTTGGACGAATCCTTTTGATTTCTACAACAGACAACACAAGAAAACCAACTAATCTTATATGTCGCATCTTTTCTTTATGATAAAAGGAAATCTTAATTTTTTTCATTTATTATGAAGAAACAAGCTTTTTTTATTTTTTACTTGCCAATAAGAAAAATAAAGAAAAATTTGTCAATATATATTCGACAACTGGTATTTTGAACATTTGATAACTGTTTGTCAAGATGTATTTGTAAAAACACTTTGTTTGAAAGATGATCAATAGAAAGAAACATGCACATGCACGCCAACCTGATATCCATAGATCTCATTATTTGTATAAATGTATAAAACTCTTAGTAATAATAATCATACTACGTTTCATTTTTCTTTCTAGACAAAACTCAGATGAATTTAATGAAAATAGTCAATTATAAAATTTTAAGGAAAGTAATACAATTATTACATGGATATACCGTTAAATGAGCTCCACCAAGCAGTACCGTTGACTTGGAACTGCAATATTCCCATACTACTACTGACCCAAAAACCACACTCATTGTTCAGGAATCAATACAATTACATGTTAGACTCTACATTAACATTATATATTTATACTTAATGTATTAATAATTTTGAACCTTTGAATAAGTTTCGAAAAATCCTAAATATTTATTCAGGAATCCATAAAATGTGACTAATGTAGAAATATGTAAAGTTAAGCGAATTATCGTTTCAGATAAATATGTGAACGGCTGTTTTCACTAATAGTCGATAAATTCTGTTAAAAATTTACAAATGAAAATCACATGACGCTGCGTAACGTCACCGGTCGCTAATTACTGCATAATAAAATCGCATGACGCCACATACAAAATCGCATAATATCGCTGGTTGTTAATTGCTGATGCTACATTAACGTTACCAAACGTTATAGTGTTAAAAGAAGAATTATTTATTCAGATATATCACGAGCGGTCATGGTCTAAAAATCATTTGTACCTTTGATTCCTTCTTGATTCTCGGAAAGTATTATTATTTTGATTAACAAAATTACGAAGTTTTCAAAAATATGCTTCAATGATAGGAAAATCGTATCGTAAACTCTGGTAAGACGAAACTCTGATCTACTTTTTTGTTCAATTGCACACACGCGTTCTAACCATCGAATTACAGGAGAAAGTGACCAGTTTAAATTACAATGGTTCCGTGGATGTTACAGTACACACCGAGTACGTATATCGAATTAAATTGACCTATTTATTGATCAATTGACAAATCTAAATTAACAAAGTTTTTATAACTTTGTAGATAAAAAAAATAAAATTGCTGCAATTAAAATCTGGATATCTGAAATTTTCTCACGACGAACAGACACTTACAAGGAAGTTCTCTTGACTTTTTCTCAAAAGATCATGCTCGACGACACTAGAATGTAGATTGTGCAACAGGTTACGCGGTTCATCGACAGCGAAACAATCTGTGAGCAATCGAGATCATTGACCTTTGTAAACTCAACCGAGTAGCATGCAATATCTAGTAATATCATCTCAGAAAGGAGTGAGTATAAACAACTCAAATTTTACAAACTCTCCGTAACTCTGAGCTATAAAAGTAAGGAAAAATTGAAACGAAAAACATTATCTCAGATAATTACATTGAGAAACGAAATTGTTGCTTTTCTATATACAGAAAGAAAATTGATTAAGGTGATGTACATGAAAGAGAATAAGATCTATTTGTTAGGCTGTTACCGTAACGCGTTTCATCGAGCGCATGCATTCGTGACGAAACTCTAAAGTGTAAAGCATGCGCACATTTAAACAGTGCACACGACAACGAACAATTATCTATCGCGACTTTCGTTGTTTGCCATTCCTGGTATGTATCGAGCGTGCATTTTAAATCCTCATGTTATATATTTAATTACAATTAACCACAAAAAATAAACAATTCGTTTAATTACAATTAACCACAAAAAATAAACAATTCGTGGGTTGCTTAATTTCCAACGTATAGCACATTAAACGTTGTGAAAAGGAAATGTATCGAAGCTACTTGCAACGATCGATTTGACGGTGTCATTGCTGTTAGAAAAATCAACAACCATATTTCAAATGAAATTGAATAAGAATGCATGATAATATAAACAAGATTATTTAGATAGAAATCTATATAGAAATTAACTTCTCAAATTAATTTCCTAATATTCTGTTCACGAAGTGTATCGGTGGTTTGCGTAAGAAGGATCCAAAGCGCAAGTAGTGTCAAGCATGGATGAGCAACGACCAACAACTAACTCATTAAACCGATTCTCATTTCCGGTGAATGTGGCAATAAGATTGAACAAACGAGAATGAAAGACGCGGTTCGTGAGTTTAGCAAGAGTCTACAACGGTTTGGCTTATTATCCGTAATAATACCTCGTGAGGCATTGACAATAAGAAAACGAGCATTAGTAAATGTATATTTTCTTTCTTTTTTTTTAAGTTCTCTATTGTCAACGACGTAAAATAAAACAAGTAATAATAAAAAAAGAATGAGAACTCTCACCGTCTGGAAGTGATACGTTGCGGACTTGTCGCCGTGCTGGAAGGTGGACTTGTGGAAGCACCGCCAAAAGAGCTGGAGCACGTCGTGGTTCCTGAAGCAGTTGTGTCACTACCCGTGGTCGACGATAAAACGCTGCTTTGCCTCGAAGCGATTTCGCGGCTCCTCGTCCTTTGCGATCGACTTGCTCTAAATTGTCTTCCACCTCCTCTCCGTGATGGCACTACGTTTGAATTATTCAAGTTTCTTACAGGAGCGCTGGACGGCCTGAGGAGGGTGCCGGAAGTACCGTTTGTTTGGGCAGCTAATATTTCCGGAGCAATTAAAGCAATGTCTGGCAGGGAGTTTGGCGCGGACACGATCGTTCCGCGGCAATTATTCGAATCGATGTTTCGCTGTCGTTCAGTTTCTTCCGGTAATCTCAAGTGGCGCAAACGTCTCATTGAGGCCCGTACCCAGGAGTTAACAAGCGCAGGGCTATCGCGTGTTTCCCGATTGATAATTTCGTTGTTACGATGTACAGTTTCATCTTGATTATTGCCATTATAATCAGATAGTGGATCGGCAGTTGACCATCGTGAACTATTAACCACTAAGGACTTTACCGTCCCAGAGACAGACATCGCGGCACTGCAGCCCGCCTCGGTAGCCTGATGCTCGCGGCTGCGCCTGCGCCTTGCATTTTCACTGGTGGGGGACGTATTCCCTCCTTCGGTGTTCTCCTGAACCGCGTCAAGCACACCGGGTGCTAACGACTCCGTAGCCTGTGGATATTCTAGTTCTTCTAACCACGACCAATCTACTTCCGAACATTCTGAACATCCGTCCTCTTGATCGTCTCCATTCGTCTCCAGTCCTTTCTCCGTTGAACAGCTGTAAGCAACGATCGTTTTTAAATTTATCGTTTTTCTTTCTTTTTTTCATCTTACAATTACACGTTAATTTAAAAAAAAATTATATGCGTATAGTATATTCTTTCTTGTTCTGTCAGGTATGTTACCTAGATGTCTTAGGGACGATAAGAAGATACCTGTGAATCCTAAGAAAACACTTGCGAGACACAGGTCATGCGGAGAAAGTTCTAAACTAAACTTTTGTTTCTCAGGCGTGGCTGCACGTGCTACTTTAAAGATCTATTCAATGCCGACTTGAATCCACGCTTCTCGCACACAACTCGTACCAGTACTTCCGGCTAGTCGTTGTCGTGCAACGGATGCTCTTTCGAAGTTTGAAGCGAAACTACACGCACACAGATATTTACATGCAAATACGCATGCGAATTTTTCACAATCTATCCTCCAGTTACATTGTTGATTTCAATTTAACAGAATAAATTTAACATGCTACATTTTACTATGGCAGCGTTATATATAACATTTTGCATTTGAAAATGGAGAAGAAAGTTTAACTATATCTTAGAAAGTACAGAAAGGCTCGAATACAATATAGTGCAGTATAGTATCGAAAGAACTTCTGATCCTTCTTCTGAGCCTTCTCTTCTATTCATAGAAACACGACACAATTTAGTATCTTTTTTCTATTCCTATGAACTCAATATAAATTAAATCTGTTTTGATTCGTGCTATCGTACAATAGGTATCCATTTTATCTATTAACTGTATCTGAAGGATTTGACTTCTTGATTAAGGAATGTTACTCAATAATTGCTAAAACATAACATGTATTGCACATTATATAATGGATAACTATTATTAACAATGTTAATAATAATGTCACGTTTCCTATTTCTAATAGTTGACGTTTCATTACTTGTGCAGAAGAATAAGTATAATAAAATTGTCATACCTCAAAATAAAGCTGGACTGCTGATGAATGTCATTGGAAGTCGATGGCTCGCAATTATACTCCCTTAAACTGGTTGACCTGTCGAATCGAGAAAATATGTCCTGCGATGCATTTGTAAGTGTAATTCCTTCTGTCCAGGATTTACGATGCGTATGTTGAAATAATTCTCTTTTATTTGTTCGTACAAATGTTTGTTTTTCAGGACCAATGTTACTCGCTTCGAGTGCATCATAATCAACAGGATCAGACCTAGTCTTCCTCGAAATATTTTCAGAAGCTGGATCGTTTAAATCAGTGTCTGCTTTCCAACAGTTCAGAACTTGCGAGGAACCATTATCATGGTAATTCAATAAGTCTTCGCTTTTCGTAGCACGGCAGGTTAATAAAACTAGTCCAGAGTTTATAACTTGATCGTAATGATTACATATCGCGTCAGCCTGGTCCTCGTTGTCGTCGTGTTCTGTCAGAAAATTGAAAGCATTATTGATTTCTTGTGCCTCGAACGTCTCGTCTTCGAACTTTTCGCTAGGACAAGGTTCGTCTTTGCTACTTGATGAATTTTCATAATCAACAGTGTCTTGATGCTCTTCGTTAATGTCGGAACAAGTTTTTCTTATAACTGGTTCCAAGTTCCTAGTTATGTTACGAATCCTTTTTATCGTATCGGATGAAACGACGTCGATTCTTTTATGATTCGGCACCACTTGGTCGTGACCTAACGTGACTAATACGTCACCATTGTCGCTTATACATTGTACTTGTTCTTGCTTTCTTGTTAATGACAATGCTTGTTCTAATTTCGGTAAGCATACGTCGAGAAGGTGTTCCTGCTCGTCAGGTGATGATTCTTGAATCGGCACCCGTGGCACACAACTGTCGTTTCCAAGATCGATTAAATCACCATCTTCGCTCGAGGTCATTCTGTAATGGCTAATTACTGTAACAAGAAAATGTCTATTTAATTCGAGTAATGTAACAACCTTGTACATTGTTTTATATGCTTTAAATTTCTACGATCGGGTTAGCTTGGTCCCATGAACAAAGTGGGCCGATGCAACGTCTGAACTTGTCCTACATTCGCTTGACTTGGGGATTAAATACGTATGTATCTTCATCATGTTCCGATACGATGAAAACCAGTAATTATAAAACCATTCTCCCACGTAGAAATTTATTATATAAATTATTTTTTTTGTTCTTTATAATAAGTTCCATAGAACTTGCTATAACTGACTCACTATTTTGAAAATATCGAACAACGTTGTAGAATGTCCATGCAGTTGACATGTTTAAACAATTATTATTGTTTGAAGTTGGTATTTAAGTTTGTTGAATGAAGAAATACGTATGAATGCTGGACCGTTCAGAAAAATAAGTTACAACTTCGCCAATGATGTTATATTATTAAGAATCATTAACAACATGATGCTAAAGGCAATTTACGAGTTCGATTATTTATAAACTAGTCTTACTATCGCGGAAATATCATGAGAAACATAAATATAAATATAAATATAATTTCTCATACCTACCAAAATGCATACGATATCAACTGAAAGCATTATTGATGAAAATTCATTAAATTGTGTTATTCCTTGATAACATTTCATCTAAAATTCGATTGTGGTATCAATTATCTTCCATTAGTATCTATTATCGATCGATAATAATTCGAATTATTATCTATTGCCTAATAAGCGAAGATGCGTAACTAGTAAACGATTATTTATCTATTTTATTTTTTTATTGCGATCATGATCAGCATAATTGAATACAAAATTCAAAAATTGAATGTATGATCCTGTCGTATCAAAGAGAAGATTTTAACCCGTAAAGTGCGTCTAAACAAAAATAAACTAAACCAATTAAAAATTTGACTGTTACATTATTTACATCAGCGTTGGTAGAGAATATGATTCATTCATTAACCAAGTCATTTCCTTTTAGTACTTGAGAATAGAGGAACACAGAAGCGTTTTCGTATTGTTCTTCTGAATGATGCCTAGTAACAGAAAGAACTTTAATATTTGTATTGGCCATGACGATTTTCATATAATTTAGTAATAGATATATGATTGAGAATGTAAACAAAACAGAATTGAATTGAAATTATTGTCGAAAAATTATCAAACAAAACTGTAACTGGAATCGAGCGACTGTCACGGTCGATACTTTAAGACGAGCCTGTTGCCAGCACACTTGTCCGGGTAACAGGTAACCAGTAACCGGACCTTCTCAGCTGGCTATGGCTCTACATAACTCATTCGTGAATCACGAACCAGGACAACAGCTTCAGAATATTCTTACAGAGCTTCAAATTAATCAATATCCTAAAAAAAGCAACATTGCCAAATAATCTACTTGTTCACATGCTCGCACAAAATGATTTTTTAACGAAAATATTTAATTTTATATTAAATATATATTAAGTTCTATATATACTGTTATGTTCCTGTTTAGTTTATATATAGATTTTATCTCATATAATTTTTAATATTCGATGCATATGTAATTCTTAATAAAATAATAATAATGAATGTAAGAAAATAATAATTAATAATAGAAAATAAATGATCGACGAGTCTTCTATTTGTTTTATCGTCTATAAGTATATATCTTCTTGTGAATATATTTAGAATAATATATACTAACAATCATATTCTCTGTTACATATAAACAGCATGTAATATATATCAACATTTGAAGGTCAACTACAATTGCAAATATTTTTATGATCTGGTACACATAACATTTTTTTATCATAATTTATGTTACATAATTTATAAATATTTTTAATTCACCAAATCCTGTATGCATGTAAAACCGTGATATAAATTTAGTAAAGTGAATATGAAAATAAATCTTTATAGAATAAAATATTAAATATTTTCTATACCTTCGTAATAAATTTTTAAAAAGCACGTCCAAAAATGAAGATCCTTGATGAATTTCTAGTATAGCTGCACGAAAAAGATATAACATTGATGAACGATTTCATTTCTTGTAAATTCTTATTCATTCACAGATTAAAAGTTTAAATCTTCAATTCTTATTTAATCTGTTCTTTACTAAGTGCAAAACTTATTATATCTTCCCTCATTTATGTCATTTTATAATGTATAAAATTTTATATGTTATTCAAATAAATGAAAGTTTTTTTAAAATATAGCAATGGCCTAGAATTTGTAAACTGATCATGACGGAAGATAACGCCATCTCAAAATATTATAAGCTTATTTGGTCCAAAGCGCGCTTCTATTAGAACAAAAAAAAGTTGAATTCTATGTGTTCTATTCACATTTATAATATTAATAAACAGAAATATTACAAAATTCGAAACTTCGTTGCTACTTTGGAATTCCACATATGTGCATTTAGTTAAATATTTTACAGTTACACTACTCACTAGTGGTTTTCAAATCTCGTTTTTTAAGTGATAACATAATTCATTCATTTTCCGAACTTTGAATTTTCACTTTTATTAAAACTCTTTCTGAACATCTTTTTGTTTATTTATATTTGAAAGACCCACGAATACTCAAGTCACCAAATTTGGGCATACAATTCTTTTTAAATAAGCTCAAGAGTCATTTTACATTTATTCACTCCGTTATTCTTGGTACTGGTTACGTCGAAAAATCAAATAGGGCACGATTTCAATAGTACAGTTGCAACAAACCCAACGTTTATTGTCGATCTCTGTGATTTTAAAAAGTACTTGTTAATCTCTTCTTTTTCTTTTGTGTCTCAGGAATTGAAAGAAATTATTCACTACAATACGCCACGTAGATGATATGAAAGAAACAGATACTTTTCATTATCCGCGTAAGGCACGCACTGAAGAAAGAACGAACGTCGGCAAGGAGAGTCTGATGCGTGCATTCACCAATTCACTGCCGATCTTCGACATGTTAGCGTGTGCGTGTTGCTTGCTTATCCATCGGAAAGAGAGTATTCAGACTGAATGGTGGAGAGAAAGAGAAGCAAGAGGACAAAGACAGTAGAGAGAGGATGAAAAGGAGTAGGCGATTCAAAGTGAGCAAGTACAGGCGAAAGCAGCAAGCAAACTATAAGATTTGTCGACCGACGATACTTGCCAATTTTAAATAAATATTGCTGTATTATATTTTAGTTTACATTATTATTGTTTCTAAAATATTCAATGATCGTTAATTAATTTTTATTTACTAATCACATATTCGATTAATATAAAAACCAATAATACAATACATACAACTCCATACTGTTTCCATCATTTTCAATTTTGAGAAAATTCTTGTAATTTTCGCTCCAATAATTCCGAATCTAAACGATGTTTACAAAGAAACTGACGTTCTAAAAAGAGGACTGGAATTTCATATTTATACAGTTTCAAATATCGTTCATTTCCATGTGCTGTAATATCAATTTCTTGTAACTGATAACGATCAGAAAAACGCAATCGCAACTCATTTTTTAAAATATCACAAAGCGGACAAGGATGTTTTGTATATAATGTTAATATTGGTGGAGAAGACATTGTATGATACCTACAGAATGAAAGAAAAATTTTATTCTTACTTTATTTTTAATATTATTTATTTATCGTAACAATATGGTATAAAAAATAATATATCTTCATGCATGGTAAAAAGAAATAAAAATATTTTTTAGTCTTCTTTATAAAATTTTCTCCGTTATAAACTTACAACTTTTCTATTAAAATTGATGAGGCTCCTCCGCCTCCATTGCAAATAGATGCAACACCTTTTTCGCCAGCTTTTAAAGCATGTGCTAAATGTACCACAAGACGAGCTCCAGACATACTAAAATTTTTAATGTTTTTGCAACTTAAATATTATTTATATACATAAAAACAACTAAATACTTACCCAATAGGATGACCAAGAGACACAGCACCACCATGAACATTTACTTTGTTTGGATCAAGATCAAGCAATTTTTGATTTGCAATTGCAACAACACTAAAAGCTTCATTTATCTCCCAAAGAGCTACATCATTCTTATTAAATCCAGTGTTTTCTAACAACTGAAAATAATATATACTATATAATTTTTATAAAAAATGGATACGTAATAATTTATATTCTCAGTGTAATAATTTATATTCTCAAAATTTTATCAAACATTCTATTGTATATATTATAAAAAATTTACTTTAGAAATACCAAAAGATGGTGCAATTGGGAAATCAATAGGATCAGTTGCAGCATCTTGAAATGCAATAATTCGTGCTAAAGGTTTCAAATTCATTTTTTCAGCAACTGTTTCAGTTGTTAGGACTAATGCAGCAGCACCATCATTTAAGGTTGATGCATTTCCAGCAGTTACTGTACCATTTTCCTTCTAGAAAAATAAGATAAATAAAAATTATTTGAAATTTAATTATTAGTAATTTCTAATTAATTTAATCTTATACCTGAAAAACTGTATTTAATTTACCAAATTTATCAAAATTGACTTTCTTATATTCTTCATCTTCATTAAATATTATATCAGGATTGCCTCTTCTTTGAGGTACAGAAACTGATATAAGTTCCTCTTGAAAGCTTTTATTTACATATGCTGCAGCACTGCGTTTATAACTGCTAATAGCATATTTATCTTGCTCATCACGAGTAATATTATATTTCTTGGCAGTATTTTCTGCACAATTTCCCATATGACACTTATTATAAACATCAGTTAAACCGTCAAATACAATACCATCCTATGAAATTACAAATAAAGAATACAAAAATTAATGAATTACATTCAGATTCAAATAGACATAAAAAATATTCATTTTTCATATATTATTTGAAAATTTACCTCAAGTTTTATGCCACCATATTTAATTTCCCCTCGTGGCAAATAAAATGGTACATTAGACATTGACTCCATACCACCGGCAAGAACAATTTCTTGATGCCCACATTGTAATGACTGAGAAGCAAGCATTATACTTTTCATGCCACTTGCACAAACTTTATTAACCGTTGTACATACTGTTGACTTAGGAAAGCCTAACTTAAAAATTTACCAATATAGATATTGATATTGTTATATGACATAATATATGTAAAATAATACAAAATTAAACCTGCAAATAATGTAGCTTGTCTTGCTGGTGCTTGACCTAAAAAAGCTTGACAAACATTTCCCATGTATACTTCTGTAACATTATCCTTAGGAATACTAGCACGTTCGATTGCTGCCTATTATAATTTTTAATTGGTACTTTATAACAATTTATTGCTACTTAATAAATATAAAATTAATATAAAATTAATATTTACTTGAATGGCTATGGCTCCAAGTTTTGGTGCAGATAAACTTGATAACCCTCCAAGAAATGATCCCATAGGAGTTCTAGTTGCACTAACTATAACGACATCATTTAATTTTACTTTAGAGCTATATAAACGTAAAGTGGTAAAAGGAATCTAAACAAAAAAAAAATTACTATGTAATAAAAAAAACTTCATAAAATAAATTTTTCTATTTTATTTAAAAAATATATATTATAATGAAATGACGAAGTAATTCTATTTAAAAGCATATGTATAAAAAATAAACAATTTATTAACAACTTACTTTGTTTATATTCTTTAATATCAACATTTTGAGTGCTTAATAACTTGCTTGAATTGTTATATTGTAAAAATTAAGTAACTTTTCAAAAATTTGATCTTATATTATAACTGTAACTTATACTCATCACAAAATAAAAGTAGTAGCGCTGATACTGTTTGAATTCAGATCCATGGTTTTCTTACACTCCATTAATTATAACGAAGATAACACTATATATATATAATATATATACATTTCAAGTTTATTTCAAATAAATCTTCGTTCATACAAAATAATAGATTTTAACTTGTATTCCGAGTATATTTTAACAAAAGTTTGAACAAAATATATAGGGATCCTAATAAAGACGGTCCTGAAATATTGCGCACGCGTAGAAATGTAAGTTTTTAATTATATTTCTCTACTTCATTATCATTATCAGTGTTCTTCGGTCTACACATTGTAACGTGCTATGTAAATGATTTCTATGTCAAATGAGTGTGTCTAATTATGCAGTAATGAAGCCTTCAAAACAATAATCCATTCTACGTTATAAGTCGAATATAAAACTTCGATAAAATTCAATTTATTCTCTCCTTGTAACATTCAAATGTAAACAAATATTTAAAATGAACATTGAAGAAAATAGACTGAGAACTTTTACTGATTGGCCAGTAAATGCCGCTGTCGATGCTGCTCGAATAGCAAAAGCCGGATTTTACTATACTGGACATGCCTTAGAAGTACAATGTTTTTTATGTGGAGTAAAAATTTCTGATTGGAATTATGGTGACCAAGCTATAGCCCGTCATCGATTAGCTGAACCTACTTGCCCTTTTGTTCAAAATCCTTCTAGTACTTGCAATGTCCCTTTGATACCAATTAACAATTTTGGATTAGCATCATCATCATCGACAGAAACATCACAAGATAATAATGTAGTTGAATGCCAGTCTACGAGCCCTTGCCAAAATAAAGAACCTCAAAAAGAATATAGAACTGTGTTACAAAGGTTACAGTCCTTTACTAATTGGCCAATTTCTTCTATTGTATCACCTGAAAAACTTGCCAAAGCTGGATTTTACTATCTTCAACAGGATGATGAGGTAGTGACACATTTAAAAAATAAAACATTGTCTAATATTATAACATATAAATTTATTATATATCTTTCATAGGTACAATGTACATATTGTGGAGGTGTTCTAAAAAAATGGGAACTTGGTGATGATCCTGAGAAAAAGCACAGAGATACATTTCCTGATTGTGATTTCTATCTTCATCAAGACGGTATTAACAAGCAAAAAAGTATATTTTTTTACTTTTAAAACAATGATTAATTTTAGTTTTTTAATTAAAATTAAATTAATGAAATTAATCAATTAATTAAATCAAGATTATTAATAAAACTTCTTTCATTAGATAGTTTATATTTAACTAATGTAAAATTAATGCCTGGTGCAACATCAAATCTCTCCGACTTAGGAATACAAATACACACAACTCCTAAAAAACCACAATGTGCAACATATGAAGGAAGATTAAGTACTTTTCGTGGATGGCCAGTAAATATTAGACAAACTCCTGAAATATTAGCTAGTGCTGGATTTTATTATGATGGTATGAGTCATACAGAATGAAAGTATAATAATTTTAAATGATATTCAGCTAATGGTGACGAAATATTATAATAGGATTTGGTGATCATGTTAGATGTTTTCATTGCGATGGTGGTTTACGAAATTGGGAAGCAACTGATGATGTATGGACTGAACATGCAAGATGGTTTCCTAAATGTGGATTTGTGAATCTTGTAAGGGGACAAGACTTTATTAAGCAATGCATTGACAGCAGGCCATCTTTGGATGAATCAGTAAATATTATATAATTATATTTACGTCACATATCTTATAAAAGTTTCAAATTATTTTATATGTGTATAGATTTTTGAAGGTGTGCCAGAAGATGAAAGCATGGATACAGCTGAAACACAACCTCCTGTGCCTTCATCAGAAATTACAGAAGCAACATTGAACGAGTTATTAGAGAGTCCACCAGCGATAGTAATATTTCATATATTTGATTATTTCTAAAATTTATTTATTACAATTATGAGTAACATTTTTTCCTAGGAAGCATTAGAAATTGGATTACATGTGGGTAGAGTAAAACGAGCTTTAAAAAAGCGAATGGAAGAGAAAGGAACACCATATACAAATTCTGATGAACTTATAGAAGATGTTCTTTGTGATCAGGTTACAGAAGAAATGATAAGGTTAGTGACAAATAAAATTATTTCTTAACTACATAACCATTTTCCGCAGAATTAATTGTTTTTTAAATCATGTGCTAAGAGAGCCACCCAACAATGATGTAGAACAGTGTAATAGTGTCAAAAAAGATGATTCTAAAGTATGTTCAACTGAAAATGAGAACTCTGCAGTGTCTAAAGATAAAGGTAAAACACTAATAAAAAATTTAATTCTGAACAAATTAGTAAGTAACAAATAAAGTAATAATAAGTAAAAAAAAAGATCATATTGATCATAAAATTATTAATTTCAGCTAAATCTATAACAAGTTTTATTATGTACTTAATTTAATGAAAAGTACTATCTATTTTTTCAGCGGCTTTAGAAGAAGAAAATAGAAAATTGAAAGAAGCTCGTTTATGTAAAATTTGCATGGATAGAGAAACAACTATTGTATTTTTACCTTGTGGACACTTAGCAACTTGTGTTTATTGTGCACCATCTCTTACACATTGCCTAATGTGTCGACAAGAAATTAAAGCCACTGTGCGTACATTTCTATCATAAATTAAATAAAATATTAGTGACCACGTTTTTAAATTTATTTATAATAAAGATATAAAGTAAAGATGTATATGCATAAAAATATATTTTTTGTAAATTTTATGGATATATCATTGTATTTATAATTTAGACTTGTTAAATTAAGAGTACATATCAAAAAATAGTGAAAAAGAAACAAATTAATAGTATAGTATTTATTAAATAGAAAACTGTGTTACTACTTTTAATGGTTATAGTATTTGTCTAAGTAAATAAAATTTTATAATAACTCCGTGAGCAGTTGATATTAATTTCAATTATATATTATAAATGAAATGAATATTTAATATTTAATATTTTCTGTTGTGCATTGCGTTACTGCATATTATGTTACAAGATTGGATTACAATGGTAAATATTAATTTATGAAATTTGAAAACAGCTCTGGAATATAAATATCTTTTTCCAATTATAAGACTCAACTTAAAAGAACTTATGAAAGGAATTTTCATCTCTGAAGAAATTTAAAAATAGTAATAATAGGTAGGATTACATTGGACTATGTATAAATGAATTTTGCAGAAAAGAAAGTTCTTGAATTAAACAACATTAGATTGTAATAAAAATTTTAAAGCATCTAGTAAGTATTAGATATACATGTTCTTTTACATAATTAAACATTTATATTTTTTTACATTAGTATTATTTGAAAACTTTAATTTTTAGTTGACTTATAATGCTCATAAATTTGATTCTCTCAGATTATTTATATCTACGTCAAAAATAAAATATTTTGCCTAATGTTTAGACAAAATCAGATTAAATCTTTATCTAATTAAGATCTAATTGAGATTAGATCTTAATCAGTACACTTTCAATATAATTTAAAATTAAGATAAGCTATCTTGATTAGATTATATGATAATATAAATATCCTTGTACATCAATGTCATTACAATATTGATGTTGTTAAGTGTATATATCTTCTAAAGATACATAGGTAAGTACAAATTCTAACGTATATCTTTAAAACATTTCATTATAATAATTTTACAGTAAATACTATAATAAATCATGTAAGTTATATTTTTATATTTCATAATTTCATTATATTTATTCAAATATATTAAATTAAAAATGTTAAAAATATTAGAAAGAATGATATTTTACATACAATACTATAGTTCATGTAAATGTAATATAATATTTATATTTTTCCCATAATTTAATATATTTTTTATATATAACATTTTATAATGACATCTTCATTTTTGATTGATTCATTGTTAAAACACTGACTTAGCAAGCAGCAGTTAAGATTATTCCAAGAACTGATTGCACTTCTTGAAATGTATCAGAGATAAATATAAAGAAATCATGAAATATCTTGCAAATGTATTTTTTTCTCACATGTTCTTTTTATAACAGTATGTATATTCATTCATAAATGATATGTTCTTTTACTCATATCTTATTTAAAATTTGAATCTACTAACATAAAAATTCTATTATGTATATAGATATAAGCAAAGTTATAAAAATGTTAAAATGCAAAAAGTTTAAGCTGACTATATTTTATCAAAAATTTTACTAAATTATTATTAATTAAAAAATATTTCCAAAAATTGTATGAATTAATACGCAACTAAAAACATACAAAGAGAAAATTGTTTCCTTTTCTACGACTATTATTATTACATATCACGCTTTACTTAAATCAAATAGAACGAAGGTTAAAAAGTTCATGAAAAAACGTCATTGCTATCTTTCAAGAATACATCAAAACATTTGAAAGAATTTGTATTTTTTGTTTGGAACTTCTATTTTATGTTTTCATGTACATATATATATATATATATATATACTGAAAATTAATTTGTATGTATATTTAGTCGTTTCACTTGAAAACTTGCATGAATATATATACACGAGTATATTTATTATAACAATAATAAAATTACGAAATATTGCATTAAATGTATAATATACATATGTCGCGTAAACTATGCCTTGTATTATGTTGCAAGATTGGATTACGAAGATATTGAGGTTCGATTTATGAGTCTCATTCTCTTATCGAAAAATATCAGTAATTCCGTTCGAATATAAACTCAGCTTGTTTATCAACAGATAAATGAATTGACTAATTGTTCTCAGAAGAACTCTTGCTTGTATACAATTCATTGTATATATCGATTGACTTTTGGAATTAGAGTTGTTTAATTGTTGGAATATTAAGATTAGATTATTTGTCGGAAACAAAGTTGATTACAAGAAAAGAAAGAATGTGAAAAAGAAGAATGGATGGAAAATAAATATTAAGTTACATTGTAGGAAGATTTATGTTAAAGAAAGTACAATAGAAAGAAAGAAAGATTAGGGAGAAAATCTACTTGATATTAAAAATTAATCTTTATATGATTATATCCAGTACCGTCGTATAGAAAATTAAATATTGAAAAACGTCTTTATAAAGATAGCTTAATGTAAAAAAGTTGTGTACAATATAGAAAATACAGTATACAATGTAGAATAATTCTGAATTAATATGGAATTAAATATACTAAATATACTGAAGCATAAATATAAACTATTGCTAAGAATCTGTTCATTTAAATTTCGCGCTAGATGGCTAATGATAAACGTGTTGTCTGCCTTTCTGGATGTTGTCGCGCATGCGTAGCATCGATGGTCAAATGCCTAGATGGACGTGGGACGCAAGACGTAAAATTGCCACGTTCAGTGTCCGATAGACGCTTTGAATGAGTGGTTGAATATTGTATGATAGTGATATTTGTGACGACTTGACGAAGCCAAACGTGACACCTGGCATTGGTATGTTATCTTTGTAATTCGTTTTTGTTTAACTAGGAACTTTTTTTTGCTTGTGCAAAAAAACATAGTGATTCCTAATTGTTAACGATTTACACACAAATTTATAAAATTTATATAAATTATACAGCAATTTTATCTTTCGATTAAATACTTCAAATATTAAATAATATATGAATGCTACGAGTATATAACAATTCTCGAAAGGCAATTTTTAATTTTTATTGCAAAGAAATGATGAGTTATGTTTGTTGGGTCTATCTTTCTTGCATACCAACTTCCGTTGTGTTCTCCCTTTCCTACTCTTGATTACATTGTTGCCAAACGTCACACAGTGAGACAGATGTGAAAGTTCAGACTAACTTTAAGATTTAATTCGCGATATATATGTGCATTTATGTGTGTGTGTGTGTGTGTATCTTGTTTACGATTTATTTTATTTAATTTAAGAATATAATACAAGAAATTAAGTAATTAATTTTTAAAGTTTTAATAATGTTAAATTTTATTAAATTTTTATGGCTTATCATTATTATTAAAAATTATATTATGTATCATTAAAAGATATATTTTGAAAAAAATTTGTTTTGGAGTTAAACGAATTAATAACAATTAACTCTGTTATACACATATGTATATATAAAACACACACATATATATATATGTTTCTTTTAATTACATTTTTGTTATATATACACATTTTATTTTATATTTATTTTATATATTTCAACTTTTGAATATAAACAAGATTGAAAAATATGTGCTGTTAAATAAGAGAGAAATCCATTATAGATTTCCAATATACAGCGTAATAAAAGGATTTAACATGTTCTCTATAAAGTAATAGTATCAAAATATTATTAAATTAAGAGTCAGAATCTTAATTTTTTCTTTAGCCAGATCGTTTAATGAATGATACACAATTGTTATATACATTACATATTTTAGTTAGATAATTTCAGTTTCATATAAAAGTTTCAAAGTGGCAAGAGAAACAAAGTGGTTAGATGCTTGTATTTTAGCGGTACGTTTGATCAGATTTTCTAACATGAGATTATAGTATTAAAAAATGAGAAACGTAAGTTGCTACGCCCTTGTCGATACATTTTATTCTCATGAGTATATAGTAGTGTAATGCAACAAGAAAAGTTAAAATACGGGCCATACAAGCGGCAACGCTGCACAGGGCGGCGAACAGAGTATGAGCTGTGTAAGGTCTAAGAATCGAGACAGAAAGAGAGAAAGAGAAAAAGAGAGTCTCGGAAGTTCTCGTTTGTGCATGATAGGCTGCGTCATTTGAACGTTATGCACTGAGAAAAAGTCCATCATACTCCGTCATTCACGAATTATAACGACATTGCACTCATCTAGCGAGTTTCGAGTTCTTTCGCTTCTCCCGCTTCTTTTTACTCAGATACAAGCGATATATTCCATAAACGTATAACACAATCGTATGTTTTATATTACATTTATTTCAATATACATATCCCATATGTTTTACAATTCCATGTAATTGAAAATAAATTTTTTACTCGTTTTTATTAATAGAATGAAATTGCAATTATGTATGCGAACTATGAAAATTGCAACTATGAAGAATAAAAAAAAAAATAATTAGAAGTAGAGAATAAAGTTACAATTAATATGTTATTTACTAGTTGCATTTTTTCCAATAGGTTTGAAGACACTTCTAACCATAACTCGAATACGATGACTGATATCATCAAACACAGAGATTTAGGAAATGAATCGAATTTTAAGCCCTCAGCAAATGCACATTTATCACCTCCAGTTGTTGTAACTAATATATACAATGATGAAGTAGATAATATTGATTATCGTTACGAAGCAGCTAGACTTCAAAGTTTTCAAAATTGGCCTGTAACATACATTGAACCTGAAAAACTTGCAGCTGCAGGATTCTATTATACAGGTGATGCTGATAAAGTAAGATGTTTTGAATGTCAGGTAGAGATAGGTCAATGGGTAGAAGGGGATATTCCCATGGCTGATCATCAGAGATGGTCTGCAAGATGCAGATTTATTCGCAAAATTAATTGCGGCAATGTACCAATTGGGGTGGATCCCAGTTCAGTTATACCACCTAGAAGTAGGGATGTATGTGGTCCCTATGATCTTGAATATCGAACTGCATCTGGTCCTGATAATGATAATTTTTCAACGGAATTACAACTACCAAGTACAGCTAAACTTGGTTGCTTAGGTATTGGAAGGACTAAGGGACCAGTGCATCCTGAATATGTTAGTTATGATGCTAGACTACGTACATTTGCATCATGGCCAAAATTTATGGCACAAACAAAGGAACAACTAGCAGGTGCAGGCTTTTATTATACTGGGAAAGGTGATCAAACTTTATGTTATCACTGTGGAGGTGGTTTAAAAGATTGGGAACCAGATAATGATCCTTGGGAACAACATGCAAAATGGTTTTCTAAATGTTGTTATTTATTAATGGTTCAAGGGCAAGATTATGTAAATAAAATAACAGGCCAGCATATATCTCCACCTTCTAAAGAAGTAAACACACAAATTTTATATTTTATGTGATGCATATAACTAATAATTTCATTATATACTCATTTATTTGTATTTATACTTATTTCAGGAAACAATGCAAATGAATTTACCCAGTTGTATTAAAAAGGTACAACCTATAAACGTAGAAACTGAAAAGAAGGAGGAAACAGGAAACAATTCAGGATCAAATTCTCAAGAAAATGATATTCCGAATATTGCCAACAATACCGAACCCGTAAAAGAAAGTGTAGAAAATGTATCAAATGTGAAAGCACAAAATAGTAAATCCATGGATGATGCAAGGATGTGTAAAATTTGTTATAATGGAGAATTAGGGGTGGTATTTTTACCATGTGGACATATGGTTGCGTGTGTAAGATGTGCTCCAGGCATGACAACTTGTGCAGTATGCAGGGAACCTGTTACTATGACTGTACGAGCCTTTTTCTCATAGTATTTCAACAATCATAGATAAAACATTGCATACATAAGTGATAAATTTATGATGATTCTGTACTTTGAATTTTATTTTTAATTATTTTTGCCAAATTGATTCAATATAAACGGCTTATTATATTCCATCCAACGAGTCAAGTCAATGCTAATAAACAAAACATGTAAAACATGTGATTTGACTATTGATTAATTAATACTAGTCAATTGTTCAATTGATAACAGAATATCAATTTAGCAATTTATATCAGAATAAAAAAGCATTATTATTTAGGATTTACTTTGTAATTTTATTTATTGCGTTATTTATATATTCATTTTTGCTGTATTCATTATCTTAAAGATATAATATATCGATTAAAATAATATTATAAGATAGCGATTAAAATAATCTTCAAAAATGGAGCTCTCAAATTCAGTTTTAATCGCCTAAATCATGTATGTACTTGTTTATAAATACTGACTTAACCTGTTGGATAATTTGTACATGTAGTCTTTCTCGACTAACTATTTGATTAAAATTATATAAATATTAGACAACTATCTTATTTCAGAGATTCCAGATTAAATATTTAATTTTACTTTCAAACAATCTGAATAAGGAAAAAATTCATATGGTCGTAATTAAAATCTCTAACTTTTTCTAACCATGAATGTTATGAACATCAATATATTACTTTATATCATCGCCCAATTCTCCATACCTATATTTAAAAAATTCATTCTTAACATATACGTATAGTAGGATTAAAAAATATGTATCATATGCATTTGTAATAAGTATTTGGTGTAAAGTTTAGAAAATAATAAAGCAAAGTACAATACAATTTTGGTTTTTGTAGTTTGTATATTTTCAATGATTAAAATATATTAAATTAAATATTAGTGGATTGAAAGTAGTTAAATATAAAATACAAAATACAGAATCATTATAAGTATATTTTCTAGGTATACAAACTTTTGTCTACAACTTTATCATCCATTTCTATTACAATTTAACTAAAGCATTAACTAAAATGCGTAATTCGTGTAAACAAAGATCAATGTGAAAACATTAGCTTGTATAAAAAAGATTTTGTTATTTAAAAATACAAATGCGAATGAAAAGTACAAACAGATTTATTGATATTTCCAAAATTTTAATTATTATTGCTGTTATTTATTTAAGTAAATTTATTTCACATGAAGTAAAATATCAGATAAGTAATGCACTTATTTGTTTCTTCCATAAAAATCATTAATCATATAAAGTTACTAAATTTTATATAGTGTTCTATTGTATTTTAAAATAATTTATACATCTTTATTATTAGTTTTCCACTTATTGCAACTTTTTTTAGATGTTTAATGCGTTGTCTTTTTTGTTTTAATTTTTTTAATATATTACATATATGTCTGTATGTATTGTAAAAATAATTAAAATTCTAAAAGCGTTTTTTGTAAAATGTCGAAAATAGGATATAAATTTCATTGAAATATTAGATATATAATTTTTTGTAGTAACCGTATATAATAAAAGAATATACTATCTTTATTACCCTTAAATGACATTTGAAAGCATCTCACTTGACAAATTTTTCCTATTAAATTCATTTAACATTATTGTATATAATATTGTATATTTTTAAATTTACAATTTATATTTTAATGCATTAATTTTTATGTAATATTTTTATATGTACATATTATAATATTTTTAATTCTTCAAAATAAAATATAAATGTGTATATAAATGTCAGATACACACGCGCGCGCGCGCGTGCGCACACACACGCATCAATTTATCTCAGTATATACACATACTTAAGAGACCAATAAACAACTATAAAACATATAACTATGATATGAATGAAAAATAAAATAATTATATCATTCTTAGCATGATATTATTTATTTAATTGAGAATACATGAAATATGTTTTAAACAATTTTAATTATCAAGATGACGTTGTGATTTTGATGTTAAAATGGCGACTACTGTGTAACGTATAGACGTGTGGACTCTTATTGATGTTAATACTTTAAATTAAATTATTAAAAATTTCAATATTTGTGCTCTTTGCAATTCATTACAATTAAAATTAGTATCAGCGATGGGGGATCTATTTGATATCGCAAATCTAATTACAACTGTCGGTGTTGATAGAATAAAAATTAAGCCGGAACCTGGACTGCCAGAAAAATCTTCAAATGAGATTTTGACAGAATTATTTAGCACATTCGATGCTGCTGAAGAAGAAATAGTATCGTCAGAAAATGTTGATCAACAAATTTCAAACACAAGTATTGAAGTTGAAAAGCTCTCTAAATCTCAGTTCAAGAAAAAAAAGAAAAAACATAAGCATAAAGATAAAAAACATAAAAGAAAGTCCAAACGAAATTCCTCTGACAGTAACAGTGATCTTGAAAGTAATATTAAAATAATATTAATAACTAGAGAGATAGGTAAGTGTATATATATACATATATATTATAATTAAACATTATTTGTTTTTATAATAAATAGATATTAGAAAGAAAAGAAAACATAAAAAGAAAACAAAACGAAGACATGAAGATCTTTCAAGTAAATCAACAGATTCAGATGAACCTAAAGCTAAAATTTCAAAACTTGATACATGCAACAATGTAAAAAAGAAAAATAACAAAGATAATGATTCGGAAAAAAAAGATGTAGAAAAGTCAGAAAGTTTTGAGAAATTGGTAATTAAAAAAGATCCAGAGTTGGAAAATGTGTTTAAAAAGGAACCTGATAGTCCTCAATTGCCACCTATTTCAAAGAGGATTCAAGATGATTCTGAAGAACAATTAATATCTAAAGTTCTTGGTTTGTATTATTTATATCAAAAATGATTTTGAAATATAGTTTTGATTTAGATACATTTTTTCATGAAGCTTTAGTTTCTCTTGTCAATTTGACAATATCTCAGAAAATATCTATACATATACATATAGTATTTTTAACATAATATATAATGTATATTTTAGATATTTCCAAACATATGACATATAATGTATTTTTGACATTTTTAATAACAATATATTACCAAAGTTGTAAATAATATTTACTTTCAAATTCTTTAACAGACAATAGATTGCTTTCTAATTGTTATTATTACTACAATTATGGATTCAATGCAACATTTTTGAAGATGTGTATGGGCATTTATAGTTTTGTAAAAAAATCCAAAACAAAGGATCATATTAGACAAAACTAAAAAAAATAGAGATACAAAATTGACTCATGCATATGTAAAGATTTTTGTGATTCTTATACATATAGAAATTTAATTTATTGTCAATAAGAAAATCTGCAAATTTATTCATTGTAGATATTAATTTTGTATCATTGTGTTAATTCAATATCAAGGGATAAGTGAAAAAATGATAGATAAATAACTATTATATATATCAATATATATGTTATTATTGTAATATCTTTTTTTGTACATAGAAAAATCAAAGCAAGGACATCAAGGGAAAATATTAATAAAAGATCTTAAAAATAGTACAGTTTATAATGATACAGTTAGAGAAATAGAAAACAAAGAAAAGGAAAAGGCAGCTCGAATGGAAGATGGTGAATTATCTGATAGTAGTACAGATAATAAAACTCCAACATTAAGTCCTAGTCCAATTCGTTGTACCTCTTTGAGTCCAACTTTAGAGAGGGTGGAAAATAGAGTATTGAGTCCTATGAAAGGAGAAGTAACAGCTAGAAATGATTTAAGATTAGTTCTGAGGGAAAAAGAAAAAAAAAGATTAGGAGATGTGGATAAAAAGTTAGAAGGAATAGAAAAATCAAAATTATATATGGATAATGAATACAAACAAAAAGCATATAATTATAACAGTAAAATTACAATGAGCAAAGATAACAAACATACTCATAATTGTCATTCTCAAGAGAAAAGAAGATCTGAATCTCGTTCACGTGTGAGTTCACATAGAAGTAGAAGCAAAGAAAGAGATAAACGAAGAGATAAAAGCCGAGATAGATACAACAAAAATCGAAGTAGCGATCAACGAGAATCTTTGAAGTGTAAAGAACGACGAAGACACAGAAGTCGTAGTAATGATAGAAGTAAAGACAAATACGTACGTGGACGAAGCAGAAGTAGAGAACGAAAGTTAGTATCATTTTTTTAAATTATACATATCAATATATTGATTTCTTAATACATATGTAATTTATTAACTTTTATAACTTGTAAGGGAACGGATAGAAATCGATAAAAAAAAATTGTTAGAAATAGCAAGAAGAAATGCAATAAATATGATTAAACAAGGAACATTACCATTGGTACAACAAGATAAAGCTATTGCTGCAATACAAGCTGGAGGGAAAACAGTAGATGAACTTACAGGTATATATTTTAATAAAAATAATAATTTTTTTAATAATGAATAAATTTATTTTTTAATTTCAGATTTTTGTAAATCATTATCAAAATCTGAAGCATTAGGAGAACTTTCAAGTATCTCTTCAGAAGAAGATGGAAGTGAATCTGAGAAAGGTTTTCATCATCCCTTTTTACTTAAAGGGCGACCTAATTCTATTATTATGAATATTAAGGTAAGTTTAATACATACAATATGTGTATGTATTAAATATGTAAATGTGTATGTATTAAATATGTAAATGTTAATAAATTATTTACAAATATTATATTTTAGGATGCAAAGCAATTACCAACAAAAACATTCCAAGAAAAAACAATAGAATCATCAAATCAATTACGCTTACAATTTCCTGTATCAAGTGGACAACATCACAGAAAAAGTGGTAAAGTTTTAGTTATTATAATTAAACTAATTTCATTATTAAAAATTTCTTACTTATTGTAGAAAATGAATGGATACCAGTTACTCCAAAAAAACCAGAAACAAAAAAACAGTTCATACCAGCTTCTGCCCCAATTGAATCTTTTGCTGTAACATCTTCGACTACATCTATATATCCAATGCAATCAACAGTCTTTTCTCACTCAATAACAACAGAGGTACAAAAAATAGAAGATATTGTTGTGTATTTGCATTTACATGTACATTATATTTTCAGCCAATAGATATTGGTTCAATAGTATCTCAAAGATTAGCAGCAATGAGAAAATTAAGAGAAAATCCAAATGATGTATGTGCTCAAAATGAAATGTATAGAGCACAGAATGAGGTATTGTTATATGCAATTCAAAACTGTATTATCATACATTTGTAATTTATCTATTACATATACGATAGATGAAGACTTGGGCTGAAAGTAAACAAATACCAGGTCAATTTACTGGCAGTACAGGAGCCAAAGTACTTTCACCTGCAGAGCTCACTTCAGGTTATCAAGCCTGGGCTCGTAAGGTAACAGTATTATGTATTTACCAAATAATTTATCCTATTTGTCTCTTTATATTTATTTAATCATAGAAAATTGTTTTAAGCAACTATAGGAATATTTAATCTAATTAAATATATATTTGTAACCAAATTAGTAATTAGGATTTATAAAATGATGAATCTGAGATATTAGTGAGACATGATATAATTTTATTTTTTTTTCTCTTTCTTTTTCTTCTTTCTTTCTTTGTTAACAATACATTACCTGATACTGATATTGCCTGTAACAAGTTTTCAGGTACAGATCTCTATCAAGATCAATGCTATACTCTGGTATATAGCAGATCTGATAAGAACTGTAATGTAGGCACAGACTATTTCTTATATAGAAGTAGATTCTGTGCCTGCATGGACACAGGAGCGCCATTATTTTATACATTTTTATGTTGCATAATTAAGCTATATAATTGATATAATTATACTTTGTACTCAGTAACTAAGAAAACCTAGTAATTAAATTACAGAAGTATTTAAGAATATTGATTACATGAAATTCATTTATATAATGGGCTCTTGTGAGATTATTGCTAATTATCATCAGCTTCCTATCACAGGACTTCATCTGCAGTTAGTGTATCTTATATTTATAAAGCTGGGATATTTAGCATTAGTCTGCATCCACCTGAGGGTTTGTTACAGGCACATAGCTACATCAGAGAAGAAACAACTTCAGCGGCGTGATGTCGAATTTATGATTTTTTTGGTAAGTATTTTCACCCCAAAAGTATTAGAACTTTATACAATCAATTAATATGTTAATATTACATATAGAATAACCAAATTATTTTATTAATTTTAATCATATGTTTCTCTCATTTTTAACTTTTAATTTAAAGTTAACACTATCAAATTCATTATATCTTAATTTAACAAACTATTTAGGACCAATTAGTATCAGCACAGCCTGTTTCGGGTGGGATGGGTATGGCTTTACTTCAGAAGATGGGTTGGCGACCAGGGGAGGGTTTGGGAAAAAATAAAGAAGGTACTCTTGAGCCCTTGCAGCTTGAAGTAAAATTGGACAAACGAGGCCTAGTTTCCGAGCAAGATATCGGACAAAAAATAGGAAAAGCAACGAAACCATTAATACCAGCAATTAAAACGTTGGAAGGTATGTTATGATAAAAATTTATATAATGTAGCAATTTAGTACACTATGAATAATTCAATATTTTACAGGGAAACATCCTGTATCATTATTGGGTGAATATTGTTCAAAACGAAAACTTGGTGCACCAGTTTATGAATTGTGTTTTGAATGTGGACCAGATCACAGAAAAAATTTCCTATTTAAAGTATGTAGTTCTACTTGTTCATATTTCTTTCTCTAAAATATATAATATATACGTATTATATACTATACTATTACCTTAGGTAAAAGTAAATGGAATTGAATATAAACCAAGTGTTGCGAGTCCAAATAAAAAACAAGCTAAAGCAGAAGCAGCGCAAATTTGCTTACAAACTTTAGGATTGTTACCTGAACCTAATTCTATGTCTAATCCAAAATCTTGAAATTAAAATAAAAGACTACTTCCATTAAAAATATTATCCCTTCAAAAAAAAAAATGAAAGAAAAGGAAGAAATTGTAATACAGTGTACAAAATTGTATATTTAAGAAAAATAAGTTATTTTGTTCATTTCATTGTATATAATACTGTTCAACATTTCATTTTTATTATTAAAATATTAAATATTTAAATATTGTTATTTTAAATGTATTAATGAATATAAGGTAAATGAAACAAATAAAACGTGAATGTCATTTTAGTTGTGCTTATTTATTTATTTCTTAATAAATGAAAAGAAAAATGTGAACATGTTCAGTGTTAACAATAAATTAAATTCGATTTTGTATATCGGGTTTCAAAATGCCGATCTGAAAAGAATTAGTGTTTTTCATGCATATTATTGCTTTAAAACTAATTTGAAGTATATTGTATTTTTTAATTTTAACAAGAAGTCATTCGATCTGTTGAGAAAAGTTTTCAAATCTCTATACGTGTTTTTTAGATCAAATCAAATATAAAAAAAAGTTGAGAGATTAATTAAAAAAATACAATCATAATATTTCATAAATTAATCTCATTAATAAATTGTTTTTGCAAATGAGAATTTAATCAAATCATAAGCACTGAAATGTAGGTCAGAATTTTGCAAATTTTTATTTGTAAAGAAACTGATTAATGCGGTATATATATATTATTATACTGAATATTGAATACTATAATACAAGAATGGTAAAGGGGTTAGATGACTCGCAATACGTGAGCCACGAAAAAACGTTGACACCACGTTTGACATGATAGCAAAAGACCGGCAATTTAATTTCGATTGTGATGGACAATGTAGAGATTCCAATTTTTTACGACGACGAACCCGATTTTATGGAACACGATTATTTACAAGATGTGGAATATGAATACGAATATGAAGATGTGGAAAAAGAAACATTATTTGAATTATATCAGTATTGCCTTCGACCTACTATTTACGATACAGTATTATATCTACTGCCACTATTTATTTCTACCATAATATTTAGATTGTGTGCATATTCTCGTAAGATATATTTTTATAAATAAATTTATGAATATAATAAAAAAACAATATGTATATAAAATTGAACAACCGATATTTAATGTTACAGAACATATATCGCATAAAACTTTTCATATATTGTCAATATTGATTGGTATATGTAATATTTATCGTTATGTAGTAGAATGTTTATACACGTTACTAATACTTTGTACGATTTCATATGTTACTTTACATATACCCAAAAGATATTGTAAATATGTGGGTATATTTTTGCCTTCACTTTTTGTTATAATGTACTGGTAAGTTGCATGGCTATTAATTCTTTCAAATGCTAGAAATATATGTTTGAATATAATTAATTATATAGTTTCATCTATAATTTGTCTTTCAGTGAATTTTCTATGCCATCTATCATATGGCATAAAGTACGGGGTGTAGTAATGACTGTGGCAATGAAAACAATTAGTGTAGGAATAGATAAATTTGATACAAACGATTTACCTAATATTTATGCTTATATGGGGTATATGTTTTGTAGCGTCACTTGTTTATTTGGTCCTTGGATATCATTTAAAGATTATATATCAATACGTTATGTAGCTAATCAGGTATGTATTGTTATTATTACGTGCTATATATTTATTACAAACGGAATTAAAAACTAACATTTCTTAATTTAAGGATAAGTGGTGGATATTGTATATTATTCAATATGCATTGTTATCCTTTCTTTTTTTGTCTATCTCGAATTGTTGGGCACAATGGATAATCAATGATACTTCATGGAAGTCAGTGAATATTGTTATATATCTTATCTATTATAATATGATAAATATTAATTTGCTTTTAAATTTTTAGATGGTTATTAGCTTATAAGGATGCATTATCTTTTAGAATGTCTCATTACTTCATTTCGTACATTGCATCCAGTTTATTATTACTAGGAGGATTTCCATTTGCATTAAGCACTATAGTGAAACCATTACAAATAGAATTGCCACATTCACTTGTACATGTTGTTATTTGTTGGAACGTACCAATGCATTTTTGGCTCAAAACATGTACGTATGGACATCTGAATGATTCATTTATATTTAAAGGATTTTTAAGATTTTATCATTAATAGTTTCGAAAATATCATGTATCTTTATTTAAATTTTTAGATATATTTCGTCCCAGTATTAAATATTTGGGAAAATTTGGAGCTGTAACAATGACATATTTAACAAGTGCTCTTTTACATGGATTAAATTTTCAATTAGCAGCAGTTTTGCTTAGTCTTGGATTTTATACCTATATAGAATTTCAACTCAGATCTCTACTTGCTAATATTTTTGATGCATGTATTGCATCAAAGAAATGTATTAAAGCTAAATGTACACATACATATAATACTCACAATTCATGGTGGGTGTTTTTAACAAATGTGATGTTTTCTGGATTGTCAATTTTTCATTTAGCTTATTTAGGTCTTATGTTTGATACATCTGAATTACAAGAAACAGGGTATAGTTATATTCATACTATTGAAAAATGGTCACAACTTGGATTTGCTAGCCATTGGGTAGTCTTTGCTACATATTGCATATATTTTTTGATGAGATAGTACTAATATGCATGTATAAATAAAATATTAATTTTTTTAATGTATTTAAAACATATCATTTAATTAAATTTAAATATAAATATTATTTTTTATATCAATTATAATACTTAATATAAATCGAAAAGCATTTGATAAATTTTTATAAAAATTATTTAAGTAAAAATACAAAAGTACAGAACTAGACTTACAACTTACATGGAATAAACGGGATATAATTTGAAAAAAAATAGATAAAATACATAGTTTTTATTAAGTATATAACATATTATAAAATGTATTTGCATGTAAGTGTACATAAAGCATACTAAACAATTAGTATATAATAACACTAAAAAGTTTATGCATTTGTTAAATAATACATCATTGGCGTATACGATGTTATTAAACTGATACATATTAAAGTTGAGCATAATCATATATAATAGCGAAAAAAATATTTTTTCGATTAAAGCGCAATAATGTTGCATTTTATTGTTAATGCAGCATACAGTAAAGAATATTATGTTTGTAATATTACGACATAATATATTATAAATTAAATTGGAAACATTAGAAGAAAAATATTTTTTTAGAATAAGCTGTATTCTGTTTTGTAATAAAATGTATGAAATAATTTTTCTACAATACATATGCGTATTTAAGTCAAAAATTGAAATTGTGTTTATACATACCTATCTTCTTTTTTCTTCATTCTTTTTCTTACATAGTATACATATATATTAAAAGAACATTTTTTACAAACTAAATATAATATATAAATATACATATTTAATATATAATAAATAAAATAAATATACTATTTGTATAATATATAAATATATGTATAATTGTGTGTATATATGTATATATATATATTTATACACTATAAATAAATAAAATAAAAATCATGAAAATTCAAAATCAATTCAATTCATCGAAAACTGACACATATATAAAACTTCTCTAAAGAGTATATATATACTTCACTATTATAAGAGTATATTTTACGTTTTTTAATAATCATGTTACATACATAATTCTACATTCAACTTTAGTTTGTAATTAAAAATTACACACGAAAATATTGTACATAAAAGATATTCACAATTTTTAATATCACTTAATCAATTTTTTTTTCTAAAATAATTATGTTTATAATCTATTTGATAGATAAAAAAATTTACTTTCTTTTTAATCTTAGATATCAATAACGTATAACATGTTACTTTACATTATTAAAATATCTTTTCATTATGTATCAATGATATTCTTTCAAGAAATGCATCAATTTATTAAAATATTTATCAATTTTTGTTGTATATACACATTATATGTATATATACATAAGCTATGTATATAATTATATTTTCTTAAAAGATATTTAGAGTGATTAAATCTTTCATACTTTCAACATATTACACATTAGTACCAATATATTTATTAATTTAAATATATCCAATTAGTAATAAAAAAAAATAATTAACACGGATTATGCATTATCGTTCATACATGAATACATTCCTTCGCATGAGTACATTTCAGTTACTGTTCTATAATCAACCTAATGATAAAATTCACGTAATTTGCATATTTAAAATTTTAAGTATGTTGTGACATCTTCATAATATTTTTTCAGCATATTTCTGAAAATATAATTTTATCAAAGGATGATTTTTAGATGTACAGTAAAATTATATAGCAAAAGTGTACAAATAGTATTTAGCAAAGAAATTTAAATTAAAAAAGTAGACTATTAAGAAGTATAAAAATGATCCAAAAAATATCGATCAAGCTAGATATTTCGTTTTATAAATGCTATTACAATTAAGAACATTCAAAAGCAATAACTTTTATCTAGAAAAAACGAAGCGTGAAAATATGTAAACACTAATAATAGCAACAATTTATCACCTTATTTTTACGATTATATTTAACAGCATTTTGAATATTAAGCTTACATTCTCTATTTACACTCTATATAAGGCTACAAAACGAAAGTTAATGAATATAACTGCATCTTCAGATTTTTTAAAGAAATAACAAAACGAGTTGTTATTTTAAAATAATTTCTAATTGTATTTGTATTAAATACATAATAAAATCGTTAATAAACCAAATTATACCTTTTTCTCAACTGTGTTTATCTTTTTGTTCATAAAAAGATATGATAAAAATTCTGTATTTCAAAATATTTTTAATGATATTTTTAAACCCAATGCAAACAATAATTCCACAATGGTAATATTAGCTATGTAATTCAACAACATATTTTATATTTTACATAGTATATCACATTCTTGTGTGCACCAAGCCTACATCTTTTTGTATTAAAAACATTATAAGAAAAAAAAATTATAAAAAGACTTAAAAGAAGACTCAGTTAAAATTTCTACACATTGTTATACTGATGATATAACTTTATGTCATGTAGCACTTATATAAGTACTATACATGGATTGATTTTTTATACATACATTGTAATTGCAATTTCTTATTAATGAATACTATATATGTAATATGATTAGTACAATAACAAGTTTCTACAATCTATCTACTTACAAAATTTATAATCATCACAAAATATTGCTTTAACTTAAACTTTAAAAATCTATTTAGTATATGTAACATTCTCCTATAATTCAAGAATTATGTTTAGGTATGGGCTTTATCTTTTATGTGACTTAATAGTTATATTAATAATCATATAAATTAAATAAATTATGTTAATCACATAGTTATAAGTAAGAATACATGGGATTTTAAGTTTTTAGTCATTTCATTATTCTTTTTGTTAAAAGTAAGAATGACTTTCATGTTAATTAAAACATCAAATTTAACAATTATTAATAGTTTAAAATATTAAAAAAGAAAAAACGTTAATCATTTTGTATAACGCAACCATTATCCGAAATTTTAACATTTTGTACAAGTACTTAGCAATACATGTAATTTAAAGTAAATAAAAAAATTGTACATAAAAAAGAAAGTACCATTTTGATAATAAATTAATAAAAAATTGCTTTAATAAAAAATTAAAACTTTAATAAAGCCAAATAATGTATAAATTCACTATAAAAAAACAACAATAACTAAACAAAATGAAAATTTTGAAACTTAATTATTTGGAGATATTTAACTATCATATTATTTTTTCTGACCAGCAGAAAGATAACATAGTAAATTGTTTTATAAAATTACATTATCTTTTTGATTTTAGAAACGTTCAACGTATTGCGAAATATGGAAGAATTTATAAACCACATTGAGGAAAAATTGTATGATTATGACAAACTTGTAACCCAATCTTACAAATATAAACAAAAAATAACTACTTTGAAAATCGTACTTAAAGAACTTGCCAGTGAATCATAAAAAATACTATAACAGTTGTAAGTCTACTTGATCTTCGTTGATCTCGACAAAAGCAATAATTATCGAAGATTAGTAATTAATATGATGCTTTTACTGAATGACTGAATTTAAACGATGAGATCTTCTGCGCTGTCGAGATGCTTGAGTTACTGGATTGTCTTCTCCAATGCCATTCAGAATATCGGTTAGTCATCTGATAAATGCAGTTTTATAACTTTTGGTCGTACGCGCACTGCAAGTCATGAAATGGAAGCGATTCATTAGCCATTTTAGTGTTACTTGCTTAAATTTTAAATATATCTTATCTAGTTTCAACGAATACATAATGACTGTATTTTAAATTTAAATTCATGTAGTGTTTAAGTTTAAATATTGTCTAATTCAATTCAACGAAAAATTTTTATATAGAGAAATTAACGAATATATTTAAAATCTAATCTTAATCTTTATACTGTGATCTCATTATTGTTGTAAATAATGACAAAAAATACAAAAAAGTTAAAAATTAAATTTGTCTTGAAATTGAAATTTTTCCAAAAGAATTCGAGAATATTTTCGAATATTTTAAAGCAAACATTTCTTATCAATACATGCATATTTAGATCAATAAAACATTCAAGCAGCATGCAATTTGTAATAACAAATTAGCTTTACATCTTCCTATATACAAATATATACAATTGATAATTGCCACATAAAATAGATAATATACAAAATTAATCATATAAGATTTCTCAATATTAGATTTAAAATTTTTTATAATACAACTTGTATTTAAAATTCAAGAAACTGCAAAATAAATATACTTGCTTTTAAACGTCGTACGATATACAAAAAAAAAACTCATTTAAAAAATGCAAGTCAAGAATTATTTATAATAAAAGCTACTTAATAACTGTTACTTAATTTGTTTAACCTTTTGAAAGTAATAGTTATAGAGACTTACTGTCTTAGAGAATGATAGCGATTTACTCGATCTGCAGACCTGAGGATCATATTCATGCCTCGCTGCGGTTGTGTAATCAAATTGTTTGCAGACGAATTTGTAGTTTGTGTTTCTGTGATACAAGAAGTTTTTATACTGGCCCTTGTCACTGGTTTTGATACAGACATTGTAGTAAGACGAGTAGTGGAAGATGTATTGTTGTTATTATGGAGTCGTGTTGTTGGTTTAGTAGACTTAGCACGAGGCGGAGACGGTTCACACGTACTGTTGACTAGCCAACTGTTTCTATAATTTTTAATATAGACAGTGAATTTGTATTTACTTTTACGATATTTAACAGTTAGAATGTAAAATAAACTAACTAAAAATGCAATAGAAGAAAAAATTAGTGTATATAAATAATGAATTAAAAAATTTATCGAATAAATTCTGACCTTTTAACAATAGTTGCAGCAGTAGATCTAGAAAGAAGTCTTCTTGTAGAATCCTTTTCTTTATTTCCAGTTAATGTATTAATTGTATTCTTCTGAGTTTTTGTTTGTAATAATGACCTTAAGTAAGGACTGAAAAGAAATTCATGTATTAATTACGATATTCCTTTATTCCCACATAAGTTGTATTATTAGTGAATAGATATTTACTTTACTACTGTTGATGGTCTAGCAGTTATATTAAGTAAAGTATGATTTGCTGGTAACCGTTTTCTTTTAGCTTTAATTTGATTCAATTTATCACCCTGAGATATGGTCGTATATTTAGTCGTGCTAGTGCTTGCATGATCATCTAATGTAATTCCATCTACACAATGCATAATTCCCGAAACATTATCTTGCATGACATGTGCACTTTTTAAACGGGCTAAAAATGATGTTTTCGGTCTACCAATTATAGAATATATCCCATATCCATGAACTGGATTTCCATTCTGAAGTTGTAATGGCTCTTTTAGTAACGAATGAAGATATGCTTCTTTCCTAAAATATAAGATTCATACTCTTTCAGCATGAAAGGTTGGTATTATTTTTGAAACATAAAATACAGGTTAATATTCAATATGATGCATACTTCTCCAACCATTCCTGCTGATGTCCAATTACTGAACCTGGTCTACATATTCGTATCCATGCAATTGTTTCATGAGCTGTTAAATGATAATGTTTCATAATGTAACAACCGATAAGTGAACCTGTTCTACCAAGTCCTGCTCTACAGTGTACAGCAACAGCACCACTTGCATTCTCTGTTATTTTAAGAAATTGCCGCATGATTGAATCTGTTGGAGTTGAACCATCAAGAAAAAACAAATCTTTATGCTCAAATCCCGCATCTGTGAAGATTGAAGCGTCATAAATTTTTTTATTAAGACGTATAATCGTAGTTACATTGTTGTAATGGAAATATGTAAAATATGATTCTGGTGCATGAAATGGATATCCTGTAAAAAGAAAAAAAATAAGAATAATAACTTAAAGAAAAATAAAGAATAATCATAATTTAACTTAAAACTGAGCTTACCATTTTCTATTTTAAATTTAGCGTAAGGACCACAAAATGCTATAAATTTACCAGGAACAACCCAATTCAAATCTCCATTTTCAACTCTTTCGAAATATTCATATTCTTCAACACAAAAATCTTGAAAATTAAAAAATCCAAGTTTGTGGCACTTATATATGGCACTAAGACATTCAATTAAAGATATTTCAAACCACGATGTACCAACAGAAGCATCTCTGAACATTATAAATGATGGACCGTCAGGACTGTTGATTAAGCAATTATATGCTTCTTCTGCTGTGCATTTACAATATAGTATCTAAAAAAATATATACTGATAAATCTTAGTTTTCTGAATATTATATATTTAATAATATGAAATTAATCTTCGTTCAACAAATACCAAGTTATTTTGACCTGACTCTCATTGTGATTGCCTGACGGTAAACTCATTTGTCATTTAACTAATATTATACATAAATAATTTATATAAAAAATTATGATATAATGTATAATATTATGTATAATATTATATAATATTTAATACAATGTTAAAAAATAACAATAAATTTTACACCAAAAGCTTGAAAATATTTGCAAATAAAAAACATCAATAAGAAAAATCAAAATAACCCGGCATCCGTATATCGCATCAGCGTTTATAATTTAAGGATTAATAAAATCTTACTGCATAACTTCCTATGAGAAAAGCAGCATTGACTCTCTTTGCTGGATCCATAGTTGTATAATGTACAATCTTTTTTTTTCGTAGTGTTACTGTTTTGAGTTTTTTATTGACCTTTTGACAATAATGATACAACATAGCAAGATTTAATGGACCAAAATCATCATAGAAATTTTCATAGATCAATTCATCATCAATACTGAAATAATGAATGTTTGGAGTACTCTTTGGTTTTATCATCGTCCTCAATGTTATAAAATATAATCGATCTACAAGTGAAAAAATATAAGTGATGTTTTAATAATGCTATACACAATACTATACAGTATCTTTTTTTTTTTAATCTATTACCTTTTATGAACTCCGAAGCACATATTAGTAAATCATTTGTATCCCCCATCATTGGTTCTTATTGTGGTATTGTGAATACCAATTGAGTAAGCCTGTCATCAGCGCAACCGATACAAAAAAGGATACAATTTAATTAACACAATCAGAGATCATAAATATAAACACAGAAAGTTAGAATAGGTGTAGTAAAAGCAAACTGGATCCATCTACCTACACACGGTTACATTTGCATGGTATGTATAATACACGTGAATTTATAATTAAAATGCCGCACGCGAAAATACAGTATTATATCATAAAAAAAAAATGTTTACTTACCTACGCGACCGTTACAAAATTTAAACTTGGTCAATGAAGAATTGATGATGGCTGATCAGTTACGTTGTCGAGTCTTTCCGGTTATATTATATATTCAAATATATAATATTTCATAAGTATCATGCAACTTCCTCCGCTATTCCAATATAATCATTTTACAAAATATCAGCAAGACATTTATTTTTTACATATATTAACATCATTACTCCCTACAAAAATGGAAAATACATATTAAATATACACTACCATGTTCGTTGTCTTTTAATATTAAACTGGTGACGACGTACGAACTCAATATCTAGAACAAGAAACATTGTAGATGTTCACTAATAACGCAAATGTCTTGTACAATATCGCAAAAACCTCCAGTTAAAATGTAATTGACGTTACATGTTAGCGCAATTACGTTGCGATAATTTTTCAGTCTTTATTTGGCGATGGCCAAATGATTATTTTACTAATTGCGAAACAGCGTACTCTGTTGAATAAAAATTCCCTACGTTTGTTATTGTTACGCTATCACGTGAACTTGACTTTACTTCCAACAATATGTAAAATGGCACAAAATTTAAAATCGTCTACGTATATGTAATAACGCTTTTGCTCAATTATTTATTCAGTTTTTTTTTATTTATTTATCCAAAATGAGCGTAAAGAATTAGCATAGATATTTACAACTTTTGAATCGATTAGGAAATTGCCTGCATGTTGTATAACTGTGCGACTCGTACGAAGTCTCTGATTAGAAAAAAACAGATTTTCTAAATATGCTAAACACAGATCTTTATGCGTATTTTACTAATTTTATTTAATTTATTATACCCACGTTTACACGATGAAAAATTATATTTTACGGTCTATAGTTACTTCATCATAGTCAACTTGCATTCTAACGCCAAAACGTCCATAAATTTTCTTGAAATATATATTCTTGCGTGTTATACGTTGTTTAGTATGATGTTCCTTCGCCAAATTGATTTTGAAAATTGTTTCATACTAAACAATCAACATTCCAAACTTCTCGAAATTTAAAAAAAATTTTTTTTTTTAAATTACTTTCTCGTCTTCAACTTTTCGCTCACTTTATCAAATAAGGCGGTTTAATATTATTTCAGAAGTACCAATCGATGTCAAATAACCCTTGCTAATAACGCTGATTTATAATATTGTAAATTATTAATTTTTTGAAAATTTGAATTAAATTTGTAATATAATGTGTCTAAAGATTTATAGATTTGTATATTATTATATTTTTATATTGAGCTACATGTTCAAATAAAACTGTGAAGAAGTCATTACTACCAATTGTGATGTTTTTTAGTAATGTAATAAATTGCGATCATAACCTAATTACAAGTATGTGGTGTTACTAAGTGGAAGACATTGTTTGTAACACATTTTTGACAGCCGCTAAATGAAACTTGAAAATAAAAGAGTGTAAAAATGGAGTATAAAGAAGATACTCAAACGGATGTAGTTTCATCAAAACATATAACTTCGAAAACATTTATATTTTCTAAACCGCGTGTAGTGAACCTTCCTAAATCTGTTAATTTTGGGATTAATTTCGAACAGGCATCAGATGGATTAAAAAAAAAAAATTTATTTACCTTTGCTATGCCAGTTTCAGCGACAAAGTCCAATAATCAAGATTTACAATCAGATACGTACGAAAAGCAATACAAACCAAAAATATCAAGAAATTCGTACAAACCAGCAGTTAATGTATTTGCTCAGGCACTTAAAGATACTGCAATGTTAGAGCAGTTAAACAAAAATTCCAGATCCCAAGTTGCTAAAATTAATCTAGAAAACTCAATAACATGTGCAAATGTACCTCATTCATTACTTACAAAAGTAACAGCAAAGGAATATTTTATCAGATTTGGGAATCTTTCAAAAATTACTATTCGTCCCAGAAAACAAAAAATTATTGTTGTTTATGCTACTAAAGAAGAGGCAAATGTTGCTTATGAGAAAAGTGGTGAATATTTGGGAGAAAAATTTAATATAGAATGGACAAAATCAACTGTTTCACCAAAATCTCCTACAAAGAGAAAAGATATACAAAAAAATAAGATTTACAATGTATCGCAAATTGTATCTAATTTTTTAAAATCATCTGATAATGAGATTAAATCAGAATTAGATGCTATGACAAATCTGGAATATAATTTACATAGTAGAAATAGTTTTGATAAAATGCCTTTAGTTAAAAGGCATAAAACATTACAATCAAAGAGTATGCCGAATTCTGATAAAAAAAGATTGGAGAAATCTGCAAAAACTGAAAAACATAAAGTTGAAAGTCAAATATCTGATTTATTACCAAATGCTACTACTGAAGAACTACAAAGTATAATTCAACAACCTGCATATAGTTCTGAAGACAAATACAAAGTACTGGAAGCAAGAGATCGACTTATGCGGATGAGGCAAACTAAGTCACATACATTAGCAGCAGCTAAAGTAATGATTGGAACTTGTCCTGATATGTGCCCTGAGAAAGAACGTTTAATGCGTGAGTCAAAAAGACAAGTGGCATTATATGAACAGCTTGAAATCAATGAATACAAAATAAACCACATGACAGCAATCAAACAATATTCCAGATCTTCTGCAGATCAAGAAGAACCAATGGCACATGAATTGAGACCAGTAAAATCTTTAAAAATGACTATGAGTTATTTACTTCATGAAATAGTAAATCTGTGTGATCAACAGGGGACAAACTTAGGAGAGTGGTACCATTTTTTATGGGATAGAACAAGAGGAATTCGAAAAGATATAACACAGCAAGAATTATGTTGTGCTGATAGTGTAGAATTAGTTGAACAATGTGCTAGGTTTCATATAGTATGTTCCGAAAGACTTTGTGCAGAACAACCATCTATTTTTGATAAAAAAATTAATTCTGATAATTTAACAAAATGTTTACAATCATTAAAATACATGTATCATGATTTAAGAGTAAAAGAAATTACCTGCAAAAATGAACCTGAATTTCGAACATATATTATTTTATTAAATTTAAATAATGGTAATTTTATGTGGGACTTACAAAGATTACCAAATAATATACAAAAATCATCGGAAGTTCAATTTGCATTAGATATATATTCTGCTCTTGAGTCAAATAATTATTATAAATTTTTTAAACTTGTTCAGAAAACTACATATTTAAATGCGTGTATCTTACTCAGATATTTCAGTCAAGTGAGATTAAAAGCACTATCAGTACTAGTCAAAGCTTATTGCAGGACTACATCAACAGCATATCCATTATATGAATTAATCGATATTTTGGGTTTTGAGGATGAAAATGAAGCTATATATTTTTGTGAACAAGTAGGATTAAATGTTTTAAAAGATGGTTTACATGTATTATTGAATCGAAATAATTTTACAATGCCTGTATTGAATATAAAACAAGATAGAGCATGCAATTTAATAGATTCTAAAAGAATTGTGCAAAATTTATCTATTGGAGAATGTATAGCAGGAGAAAAAATGCCAGAAAAAACTTACAAATATCATAAACCTCATAATAGCTTTGATTTACATGGTTATTTAAAGCCTGATTCTATTAATGCAGAAGATCAAAATAAGGATATCATTTCTGTCTCAACTGATCCATACATATTTATAGATGAAGATATGAAGACAGAGCAATCCATATCAATGTCTGGAAAAAGTCAAAACAATAATGAAAATACGCTTAATACTGAACAAAAAAGTATACCAAAATTTGTTTCAAGCATTGAAAATCCAAACGTTACAACAACCATAAAATTTGGTACTAATATCTCCTTTGTCCCTAAATCTCAGATACAGATTAATGAATTTTCAACAAATACAAATTCATCATTAATAACATCGAAAACAGAAAATCAGAAAGATTCAAAAACATTTAGCTTTATATCAAAACAACAACTAAGTGAATCTCCTATTTTGCCTGATGTATCAAATGCAATATCAACTACTTCTAAAACATCTAATCTATTCTTTAAATCTACCATTCAACAAGAACTGTCATCAAACAATAGTGCATCTCCATTTGCAACAACTACAAATAAAAATATATTTTCAGAAATGTCACAAGGAAATACATTTATGAAAAATTTTACATCTGCAATATTTCCTAATACATATTCAAATTTACAAACTATTTCAAAATTACCAAATATTGAAAATCCTGCAATTATCACGAATAAAACTATACCAAATGAAACCACAAACTTCTTTGCACATGCAACAAAATTGGAAAGAGAACCTCCACAAGAAGAGAAAGCTAAAAAATTAGAAGAACATGAATCTATTAAAAAGACACAACAGATTGATGATACTGCAACAAAAATATTAAATACTTTAGAAACAGAAATAGTACAAGAATACTGTTTTGCTATAGTAAAGGAAGAAATAGATAAAATACATATTTACAATGTATCTAGTGAGGATATTACCAATGAAATTTTTAGTCAAGTAACTTCTGATATTTGTGATAATTTATTAAAAGAAGAAATTGACAATGTACAAAAATTATATGAAATGTCAGTGAAATTAAAAAATAGAGTAATTATAAAATATTTCAATAAATGGAAATTTAATACATTGAAGAAAAAGCAACAAAGAATAGCATTAGAAAATACACCTGTGTGGTTGCAAAAATATACAAGTGAACAATGTGCAAAATTATTTTACACTAAAGAACAAGATTTAGTTATTAAAAGTATGTGTAAAAAGCAAGATGAAATAAAAGATAGTAAATGTTATTCTGAATCTTTAGCACCAATTCATGTTATAATTTACATTGGTATTAAAGAACACTTGAAATCTTTAAACATTGATATATATCCCAATTGTTATTGGAAACTAGTTATTTCTTGGCCAAATCTACATAATAAAGCAGTTTTATGGCATTATAAAAAAATAATGAATCAGTATCTTTATCCTGAAGATTATTCAGCGGATCCTATCATAAAACTGTATCAACCAAATCAAAATGAAACATTGTACATTTGTATCAAACATTTTGAGGGCCTGATTAGTGATCATAATTTAATAGGATCAGATGCTCTTTTATTTATAGCAGATGCTTCTGAAGAAATTAAACTTATTGTGAAACGTTTAACAAAAACTGTGTTATCTAGAGACAAGCTTATGCCCATACCACTTGTATTTCTTATTTTTGGTAACTCGATATTTCAAACTCATGATGAAGAACTTATTTCTACTTTGAAAAAACTGTTGGAAGCTGGATATTTATCAGTTTATACGATTACACATGAAAAAAATTTAACTGAAGAAACAATTTTAAATTTAACACAAAGTGCAATTCTTTGGTTATCCACAAATAAATCACTTCAAAATCCACTAGAAATGGATTATTTGCAAAATATTTATAATACTTGCTTGACAGAAGACTTATGGCTAAGGTATTATAATTAAATATTGTAAATTAATATAAATAATATTAATATATATATTATATATAATAAATATTAATATATATAATAAATTTTAATATATATTTTAATATTTTAATATTTTTACAGAATACATGATAACTCTCTCTTCAATGAAAAATTATTACATGCTTTGGAGAAGCCTAAATTTATTATTGATTTACATAATGAAGCAGTCTCTCATATAATGGATATAATCCTAGATCCAGAATCTTTTATGTATACAAAATTTGCTCCCGAATTTAAAAAATTCATTAAAAATCAGTGTATGCTACCATGTAGTTATGAATACTTTGATGACATTTGGAAAAATGAAGATTATAAAGCAGAATTAGAAAGAATAATGTCTACTTTTAAGCTACCTCAGTGGAAGTAAGAAATATCATGAATATAATTTATAATATATTGAATGTTGTTTTAATTTAATTAAATTAATTTTTATATATTCTAGGTACCCATGGCCTATAAATAATAGCATCGTACTTCGTCAAAACTTAATAAAATATTGCCAAGAATTATTTACTTCTATTAGTGAGGAAATATCTTGTAGTATATTAAGTAACTTATTTTTTACAACTGGCATTTCAATCTCATCGAATTTTATTGATATTTTACTATACATCATTAAGCAAAAGATATATCTTCTTGATAAAAATTTAAAAGTAATTTACAATAAGAATTATATTAAATGTTTTCGAACTTTACCATGGTGGTCAAAATCTACTCTATTAACTGAATATAAAATTATACCAAAATATAGTAATACTCAAGAAACTGAAAAGGAAAATAAAAAAATAACTGATATTGATGAACCAATGGCAAAGAAACAAAAGTTAAACAAATTTCAAGAAAACAAGTTTGAACTTGAACCATTGGCAACATTTTGTGAAAATAGTCATAGTCAAGTAATGGAAGTGCATTATATTTCGAAAAAAATTGAAAATTGTTTAAAGGAACATCAAGAGCAAAGTTATTTATTTGAAGAAAAGTTAAAGAATGCTTTGTTCAGTGAAATGAAATATACTTAACCAGTTGTATATATAAAAAAAAGTACAATTCTTTTGCACATCATACAGTTCATCTTTCAAAATATTTACAATATTTAAAAAAACTGTATTTATAATGTTATATAAATAATAACTTGTGTATATAGAGATAAGGTCGGAATTATTGCATAACTGTATAAAAGCTGCGAAAATAAAATGTTAAACGCAAAGAGATTAAAAGTTTTTTATTCAAGTTTTTGTACGTACTAAACTAACATATACACTAATGTATTCATATGCATGTATATATAGCTAAAATCTGATTCGTCGAGTAAAAAAGATCAAATTTTATCAATGAAATACCTTAGTTATTTAAATATAACTTCCTTGAAAACTTTCTTAAGTAAAGTAAGTAAAAACTAAATGAAGTTGGATATTTGAAAATTGTAAAAAATTGTTTAACACGTTCGTCGCTACGTCACCCATATCTGAGTGCGGGTATGCTTCCGTGGGGGTCCCGTCACCCAGATATGGATGACGTTTTTTCGGTCAAGTTATAGGATGTTTAATTGGATTTTTAAATAGGAATTTAATGGAATAAGCACTGGCAGATATATATAAAATATATACAAAATAAAAATATAAAAAATATACACATTATATTATACTTTATAGTAATTTATATTTAAAATAAAATGAAACATTACATTACGTTGTATGATGTTTGTTAAAACAGTTCAAACACATTTGTGGTAGTTTTGGACAATTTTGACAATATGTTGTAGTTTTTTTTACATTTTTTCTCGCTTCCTGGCGTTCAAGAATTTGTCTGTTCTTTTGATAACATAAAACGCACATTCTTCTAATAGGCTTACCCTGCTGATTCTTACGAATCTCTAAATGGTGAGACACTTTTTTCGTTTTCTTTCTTTCTTTGTGTAATGTATTTTCCGAGTACAACAATTCTCTAACTAGAAGTTCCCGGAAATTTCGTATTTCGATTTTTTTATTTGTGACTTTTTGATATACGATATGTGCATTTACTATGGTTGTTCCTAAGAGTAAATGTAATGCTAATTTTCGATACCACTTTATGTTTTTCCGTATGGTTGTTGCATATGACACCATCTGGTCGCTTCTGTCGATGCCAGACTTTCCATTATTATATGCGATTACCGCCAAAGGTTTCATTTTCGGAGGAAAACCGCGATGAGAAAAATCCAAACTTGGTACCATAATGGGTGCATGTTTTGTTGATAACATTCTGACATCACGAACATCTCTCCATTTTAGCACCACAATACCATTGCTATCTTCCCGTAATATCATCTCACCTCTTTTCAGTGGGTAGAACATAACAAATTTTGGCATAAATTTTTTGTCGTAACGCACAGTTCCAACAACATGTGTTTTAAAATTTAAAAATTTAAGTGCTAATTCGTAACTTGTATAAAAGTTATCGACAAATAAAGTACGTCCTTCATTTAGCAATTTGTCTGCAAGCTCAATGCAAACATCTTCGGCTATGCTGACTTGCCTGATTTCGCTGGTATCTCGTCCACTATATATTTTCGCGGACCATGTATATCCTTCGGTGCAACATAATTTGAATAGTTTTATACCATACTTATGCGATTTAGTTGGTATATATTGCCTAAACTTTAGTCGTCCTCTCCAAGGAATCATTGTCTCGTCAACTACAATATCTTGTCCTGGTGAAAAGACTTTTTGATAATTATCTATCAATATGTGTATGAGTGGTAAAATTTTTCCAAGTCTACCATTCTGTTCTATGGCTTCGTTGTTTTCGAAATGCAAATTTGCTAATAGTAATTCAAATCGATTACGGGACATTCTGCTGCGCGGAAATGGAAAATTGTAAATAGGGTCTGTTGACCAACATCTAGTGAGCGGCGTCTTTACTAGCCCCATCCAAATCATCAGTCCGATAAATGTTGTAATTTCTTCGGAAGTTGTGGGTTTCCATCTATTAGGTCGAGCGTGTTGAGTCGTTCCATGTTGAAGCAATTTTTGGCCTGCATATCTATTAGTTTCTGTGACTAGAAGGCTTATCACCTTTTCATCCAAAAATAATGAAAGAACTTCACCTGGACTAATGTTGGAAGGCAAATCCATCAGGAGCCCACTTTTTCCGGTAAATGTAAATGATTGTTGCTTGTTGGCGAACTCATTCCATTGGATATTGTCCAAAGAATCACCAGTATTGGTCAATTCCTCCTCTTCTGCTAGAGCAAGTTCTTCTAACATCTCCTCAAGGTCTTCACTTGCATATGATTCCTCGTCATCCGAGTCTGAATTTAAAATTCTATTCATAATCTTTCTTGTAAAATTCACTACTTCTTCATCACTACTTTCCTCACTTTCAATTATATTTTTACACTGTGCAACGAATATTTTGAGGATAAAAAATCACTGATGTGCTTGTCAGGCAAAGTATGCTTTTTGACTGAATGAAGGTTCTGAGATAAGTGCAGTAAGATTTTCAAAGAGCTTATCGCTTTCCCCATTTCGTTTCTAAATGTTTTACTTTATAATGACACGAAAACTTTCACACACCACGCAAGTGCCTACTCGAATTTCATCGTTGCTATTCCAGCTGATCACTGTTTACGTTTTGACGCTCCGACTGTCAGATTTGAGCCCCACGAAAAACTCAACCAATTCACGCTGGGCGACGAACGTATTAATTTCAGAAGTGCATACATTCTATAATATCTTGTATATATTCTTTTATTACAATTAATTGTACATAAAATTGAAATATATAAAAAAAATTAAAATAGTATATCATTTTTATTTACATTTATATTTTATAAAATAATTGTATAATTTACGATTCTATGATGTAGAAACTTCAATTCATAAAACAATTAATACAATTATTAATAAATAATTTTGATATTTTTCTGATGTTTGAATTATTAGAAACCCATATTACTGCGATTTTTCTTTTAAATAGAGACTTTTGTATGTTTAATTTATATTTAGAATAAAAGAGAATTAATTAGTTAAATATATTACCACATATAAATATAAAAAGGAAAATTTAAGTAATTGTAGATTTATTTCAAATTATTTAAATTTTTTAACATTTCTTCCTCGCTTTTATTTGAAAATGCTCCTTTATTTCTAGCGCGACCTCTATCGAAAAATTATTGTACAAAGGTCTTTAAATCTTAACGGACTTTTTAAATGCCGAGTATCTTGTTCATTTTAAACCCATTAAGTTGTGTTTCATTTTAAACCCATGAAAATTTGGTGTTTCTTAACGCGGCATTGTAATATTTTCTTATTGATCCATATACACTCATTTTTTAAAATTTTTTTTTTAGAATTAAATTTATCGTGTAATGAATTTTAATTTCAATACAATAATTCAATTGCTCAAAATGCAATAACATTGCAATAGTATAAGAGTTGGTTTATACTTTGAATACTTATTCATTATTTCATATTCTTAAATTAGTCATTATTACTTGTTTTTTAAATACGTTTAGAATGTCTCACTTAAAATACATAAAAGAAATAAATAATTTAACTCGCATGGATGAAGCTATCAAGGGACCACTTCCACGCTGGCAGAAAAAATGTTTAGAAACATCAAATTCCAGGTATTATTTTATTACTCTTTTTTTTATTAGAAATGAATATATTTTATCATTAATACTATTCATACAGTGTCAATCATAGTATTAATACATCACGAAAAATTACCAATGGATCATTTCTAACACCAACACCAACACCAACAAAAAAAAATGATACTCGAGTGAAGAAAACACCTTCTAAAACTTCCAAGAAATCTCCAAGTATGAAATCTACTGTGAAAACTACTTCTATAGCATAGAATATGTATAATATATAATTATAGAATATTTGTAATATGTAGAATTACAATCGTCTATATAAATAATATATAGTAATATATGCAGTTTTTTAAATACTATAATTAGGTCGTACACCAGCTAAAACACCCAGTGGTGGTGATAGATTTATTCCTTCAAGAGCAACAACAAATTTTGATCTTGGTTATTATAAGGTATGTGTTTATTATTTAATATAAATTTTGTTATTTTAGTATTATGGATATAATATATTATTTATGAAATATAATTTCAGATTCAACAACAAACAAATATAGAAAAGAATGAAGAAAAACTGGACAATGCAAGCCCTTCCAAAAGGGAAATGCAACGCCTCATGGGAGAAAATTTACACGGTGGTGATATTAATCAGATGAGAGTTTTGTCTTACCAGAATAAAGCACCAGCTCCCCCAGAAGGTTATCAAAACCCATTGCGTGTTGTGTATAGTCAAAGTAAAACACCAGCAAGTATAAAAGCTTCTACAAGATATATACCACAAACTCCTGATAGAATATTGGATGCTCCAGAAATTGTTGATGATTATTGTAAGAATCTTTAGATGTTCAATACATATATTATTATTAAACATTTACATAAATTTGTACAAATTTCAGATCTGAATCTAATTGATTGGTCGGAAAATAATATTTTAGCTGTAGCATTAGGAGCTAATGTATATTTGTGGAATGCTGCAACAGGAACTATTGAACAGTTACTTGAATTAAATGGCAATGATTATGTTTGTTCTGTTGCATGGATTCAAGAAGGTCCATATTTAGCTGTAGGTACCACAGTAGGAAATACAGAATTATGGGATTGTAATCAAACAAAAAGAGTACGTGTAATGAATGGTCATGCGGCCAGAGTAGGTTCTCTCTCTTGGAATTCACATATTTTGACGAGTGGATGCAGGTATGAATTTTCATAATGCATATTGATGCATATTAAAAATTTTAATTATATGTTTCATACAGGGCAGGACAAATAGTGCACCATGATGTTAGACAAAGGGACCATTTAATATCAACAATTAACGCACATGCTCAAGAAGTATGTGGTTTAAAGTGGTCACCTGATGGAAAATATTTAGCAAGTGGTGGTAATGATAATATGCTTCAAATATGGTCATCAGTGTCTACACAAAGCCATACACATACACAACCAATTTATTCATTAAATCAACATCAAGCTGCTGTAAAAGCACTTGCTTGGTGTCCTTGGCAGAATAGCATTCTTGCTAGTGGAGGTGGTACTGCTGATAGAACTATTCGATTTTGGAATTGCAATACGGGTAAATGTTAATTCTAATGATAGATCTAATAATAACAAAAATATTAATTTTCGTTAAAATTCTTTTTACAAATATTTATGCAACAGGTGCATGTTTAAACATGGTAGATACCAAATCACAAGTGTGCTCTTTGCTATGGTCTACAACGTATAAGGAAATTGTATCCGGTCACGGATACGCACAAAACCAGCTGATAATTTGGAAATATCCCTCAATGACAAAAGTCGCAGAACTTACAGGTCATTCTAGTCGTGTTTTACACTTAGCAATGTCTCCAGATGGTACTACGATACTTAGTGCAGGAGCTGATGAGACCTTACGATTATGGAAATGTTTCCTACCTGATCCACATAAGAAAAAAGATACAAGTGAAATAAAATCTGTTGCATCTAGACTTAAGCAATCGATTCGATAATGTTTTTACGTTACAAACGAAGTAAATTCGTATATTTACTTAATGAAACATACGACGGATGACTTATTACTTTTAATATGTCATTATTAATGTATTTAAAATAAATTTGGTATATTTAGTACCTGGAAGTATTGAAATATTTTTTTAGATTAGAGATTTAATTTACATGCTACCTTTTATAAGAAAATTTAACAGTGCATTCATAAAATGACATAATTACATAAAATTACTAAAATTTTAACTTTTTTTTATTAAATTGTAAAAAATTGGATGGTAAAAATAAAAATACAATAAATTCTTGTTTAATTAATTTTCACATTATATATTTTTTAAATTCCTTTTGCTAGCTGACATGATAGATACATTAAATCTCCCCACCTTTCCCGAGCCGACATTAGAGTATTCAGTCTTCAGATATTAACTCTTTCACATAACCTTTCCTTAAAAATGATTTAATTAAATAATTTATACTTTGTGATAAAATAAAACACAGCGATAATTTAAAATATCTTTTGTTCAAGATTTATTATTAATTTCAATAACTCCCCCTTTTTTAAATAAAATAAATTTATATATAATAGAAACTATTATATACATTTTTACAATTGAATTTGAAAGAAATGGATGAAGGAAGTTCCAAGAATGTATCATTAAAATCACATTGTAAATATGCTGATCAAATTTTTTCTTCTGAAAATGTAAAAGATGATAATGAACATGACTGGTGGGCAAGTGACAGTGGATCTAGTACTGGATCATATTATTCAGATACAGACAGGTAATTAATTTATCTGTTTTTATATCTTTAGACTGTACTGTTATTATATTTGTTATAAATTGTTATAGTTCCACAGCGGAATGGGAATCGGAAATTAATTCTAACGGAGAATTGATTTATATAGAATCTCTGGTAGATAATATAAATGATGAACAATTTTCTTTTAATGAAACAAAACTTGATTCTCAGCCAGAATTGATACGACGTCGTAGTACAAGAACTGGAAAACTCATGCGACTTATAAAACGTAAAGAAAGTAAACGTTTGAGTACAAGAAATAAAAAAACTAATTTCAATACTACAGCAAACAATGTTGGATGTTCAGGAAAGGAAGGGACTGGAATTAAAGAAGTCACTTTTAGAGATTTTCAAGTAAATGATTTTAGTAAGAATTCAAATATTCCTAATGATAATAATGGTATTGTTTGTATAAAAATATGTGAATTTTCTAGGCAGGTGAAATCCGAGAAGTTATACTATGGGTTGATCCAGATAGACGACACAAATTAGGAAGAAGAGCCACATTGTGTGAAGCATATTTTGGAATAATTCCAGGTGTTTTTTCAGACAAAACGCGTATTATGGTTGCTGGATTTATACCAGATGGAGAAGCAATAAAGAACAAAAATATCAAAATTGGAGATTGGTTACGAAGTGTAAATTCAAATAATATTACATATCAAAATTTGGATCATGTATTATCTGAAATAACTGTGTCAACAAATGTAAGTAATTTAGTGAATATTGTAAATTTATATAATAACTATTTTAAAAATATGAAAGTAATTTCCATTTTTTGTCCATCAGGTAACATTAGAATTACAAAGAGTTGCAGGTGTTGATGTTACAGCAACTTTGTCTGGATTAAATTCTCCTAAAGTAATTATAATTTTAAATAATGTTATATATAGAATTTATGGAATTAAAAACAGTGTGTCTTTTGTTATTAGCAATCTGCATTGGTACAAAGACTGATGAATAAAGAGGAAAGTAAAGATTTAATGCAGTCAATAATGGATTATCCACTTGGTGTATTATATTTACAAACTACAGAACTTTCAGAAGTGGGACCAGATCTACAAGGTGTTCTATATGCATTTCCTAGATCAGAAAGTAAAAATATACATTCCATTTTATGCACAGCAAGAGGAGCTTTTATAACTCTTAATCATTTATTACCAGGAATTGGAGGTCTACAACCTACAAGGTATGATTGGATAGTTTTTATTACTCCATATAAATACGTAATTTTTATAACATATATGCAATCACATTTTATAGTACAACTTTTATAGTACAACAATACAGATAGCAGAAGAAGAAATTCATGTTGTATACACATCTCGAAATGATGAACTATTTTTAATGGCATTACCCAAAAAATGGTAAGTTAATTATTGTTATAATTTATATAACAATAAATAAATATTGATTTACATATAAATTTACTTCAAATTATTTTTAATATTCCCAGTTGTAGTCTTGAAGAAGCTGTTAATTTATCATGTGACATAGTGAGAACATTAGAATTTACATATGAATCGCTGACAAAATGTTTTACATTTGAAGAAAACAGATCTTCTTTGGATCATTTTTTTGTTTTAATTATTGAACGATTGCTAGATATAAAAAGTTATGCAAACAATGCAGGATTAACCATTTCCTGTATGGAGATTCATAATAATATCGAAGATATGGAAAATTATAAATTTTCAAGCACGTTTTCAGTTGCAAATTTTATAGAATTATCAAGAGATGCACAAATTCAAATTGATGCAGCTCTAAGTGAAATGGAAGCCATGGATTATAGAGATTGGGTACGTAATATAGAGTAAAAGAATATAAGAAAGTAAATAATACAAAACAATTTTATGTTTCTAGAATGAAGATCCTATGGACTGTCAAAGGTTGTATACAATTTTAGGTAGTTGTATTTATCATAAAAATTATCTTCTTGGATCTCATTTAACTCACAGTGATTTGATTGAAGTACAGTCTTATCTTAGACAAAACTGTATTTTAAATTTAATCAGTAATGAACCTGTGAAAAGTCTTATCATTTGGAAAAAAGTGTATCCTTCTTCGTGCAATCATAATAATACAGAAAATAATCAATCACTTGTTCTTGATGGAAAATGGTATTTGCTTGTTGTTGGATATGGACATGACTTGTTAGTAGTCCTTCTAGAATCTGGCGGATGTACTGCAAAGTAATTTTTTAAAATCATTTTTATTATATTTTTAATTAACTCATAAATTAATTCATTAATAATTTCATTAGTCTTTTAAAAATTTCTATATTTATATGTATCATATAAAAATATTTTCATAGATGTAGTGAAACTATAGGTCCAGACATATTTTATGTAGAAGAAGCTCAGGAGACTTTGAAACATATACAAAAGATAGGAGTAACAACATTAGCAGCCAAATGGATTGCATCTAATACTAGACCAGAAGTAATAGCTTATGAAGATCCTGTGCCTGTAAAAGCATCATCTAGTATCACAGAAAATCTTCTTGGTCTTATAAAATCAACAGATGTACAAAATTTATCCGTCAAACCAACTCATACTTCAAACAGTAACAAAAAATCTCAAGAAATACCTTCAATTTTAAAAAAACGTAATACAGAAGAATGTCCCATGGTCTTAGAATCAAGTAAATAAAGTTATTTCTTTTTACTATTTTCTTTTACAATTATGTACAAATATATAATATATAACTTTTAAAATTACAATTTTACTGTTTTCTTAGTATATTCTTTGCATACATCAGAAGATTCATTAAGTCAAGGAACTGGTGGAATTAGTGAAATAAGTGATGAAGCAATGCCTATATTAGGAAGACGAGCAACAAGAGAGAAAATTGTTAGTAGATCAAGATATTCTGATGATAGCGATTCTGATCTTGATATATATAAGGTAATCAAGATAACAATTTTACTAAAATATTTATGTTGTTCTATATTTTGTTATTTTGTTAGATTATTTATATAAAGTATATTGTTGTAGAATGATTGTCAAATATTAAGTGCAGATATATCTAATATAAGAGAAAATTTATTAAATCAAGCTGAATATTTAGTACCAAAAGTATTGACAGTGGGTGGCAAGAATTATTTATATCATTATATACATTTGGACATGGTTGAAGGAATTCTTCTATCCTCAAACCCACTAGAACATTTAGGAAAAAACCCTAATTTTCTTATTAACTTTAACAAATGTGTTCATATTATTCATAAATTATTGCATAATACAGTGAGATTTAAAACTATGTTAAACTCAGATATGGACAAAACTGTAATTAATAAGAGTTTAATTGCTGTTAAAGAACATGGAGTATTATTTGAATGGGAAAATTTAAGTTATTGGGTTGTTGGTCGATTATATACAACTCCTCATCCAAAAGAATTGTATGTATGTTATCAGGATTCTGCACCACAAAATTTAATTGAAATAGCATTTAAATTACATTCACTGCACACACTAACATAATTTTTAATTCCTTTATAGTGTTTGTTTTTATTTCGTAAAATTTCTAAAATTCGAAAACAACTGTGTAAAAATTACATCAAATTAAAAATTTTATTAATGTTAAATATTTGGTTGAAAAGAAATTCTTATTTTTTAGATTTCTTTTATTTATATTTTTTAAGAGATCTTTAGAAATATACACCATTAAACATTTTTATTTTTTATAATTATGCATATTATAATTACACATATATATACATTATTTATGTAAGTTTTCACAAAATATTGTTCATTACATATGACATTATTATATATTCTTATATATTCTATATTAAAATTCATGACAATATGACGATAATAATCATTACTGTATACTACAATAAGAATAATTCAATTTTTATATACAATTTAAAAAACATTCTTAATAATTTAATGATAAAATATACAAATTACATATTGTACTCTGAACAAAATAAATATTTTGAAAATGCCTTTTAATATAATGTGTTAATCTCTTTACTATTGCGAAATATTATTACAAGTAGGAATTTTTACATATACACATGCCCCTGCCATTTTACTGCCATAGTGACCAGCCCAAAATAATTTATCATTACCGCCGTGATAAAAACAAATTTTTCTAAGCCCAGGCCCATAGTTTTTAAATTCATGTGATACCTAAAATAAAATGTAAATAAGTTTATACAATATTGTTACTTTTACGAAAGATTTATTTATATAATAAGATATACCTGATGCCATTGATTTTGTTTTTCCCCTTCAATATTATCACGGAAATCAAAAGAATCTATGACTGTATTATCTTCTCTTAATAATTCAATAGCACATTCATATATAGCTGGACAATCCCAACGGCAGCTGTACCATTCACTTACCTATAAACATAAATGATAAATACAATAAATATACACCTTATAAAGAATTTATATGAAATACAAGCAAAATTTTGTAATACCACTATTACAGGCTGTAAATTGTCTAAAACATATGATGTCAATCCTTCAACATCTAGGTCAATTATTTGTGTTTTAGAGCAACTACAGTAAGAAGTAACAAAACAGAATTGTTTCCCTTCAAAAACAAGTTCATTTGGCAAAGGTGCAACTCCTACTGGAGGATTCTCTACTTTCCAACGATCACCACCTTGACTAAGAATTTTCCAGTACTTTTGCGTTCCGTATTCTCCAGAATGATTTTTTATTAAATTTCTTTCAAAAGGCTTCTTTTTACATATTAGATAATAAACATGCCAAGGCACTTCTTTATCAAAAAAAAGTGATTGACGGAAATAAATCTCTGCTTTTTTACGCCAAACATAAGTTTGAATTAAAATTTTCCAACGTTTGCAAACCAATTGACAATTTAACAAAGATTTGTAATCAACATAACAAAAAATTTCTGCTAACAATTCCTCTGGTAAATATTTTCCACTGATAACTAATCCATTATCACTTTTTTCATCATACCTCACACGAGTAGTCATACTACTATCATGAAACTGTCCCATTTTTATTTACGAGATAAAAGTTGCTTTGACAAATGACGTACAAACTATTGTAATATCAATTTTTGAAAGAATAATATTTTACAATCTTTACTTGTATGATTTTGATATTTGAAATATTTTCTTTTTAACGATGTTACTAAAACTTAAAGAATTACATATAGTTCTTCAAACATGAATTATCTACATAACCTTTCGTGTAATTTAACGATTTTTTTATAACGGTTTACTTTGTATTTTAACTATTTAATAACAATATTTATTATAATATATAATAACAAACTATTTAATAACAATATTTCGTATTTCAACTATTTAATAAAATTATCACTCGTATTTATTAGTTTTATTATCCCGAGTAAAATAATACAAAAAGTTAAAAATCTACATACTGTACTTGTGTACAAATTTCAATAGTGATGTCAAATTCGTCAATAGTAAATGATTCACTTATGAATCATGATAAACTGCATGCAGTAACTTCTGAAAATATTCGTACTATAATACGATTAAATGTATGATTTAATATTTCAGTCATTTATAAATCAACCATTTTGGTTGTTTCTTCTAAACAAGTCATTTGTTAATATTAATAAAGATACATAATTTATATGAGAAACTCACATACATTGTATAATAATAATTATTGAAGGAAATAATGCTATAACTGCGTGTCCAAATATTTTCGGGACTCGCTCTATAGATGATAGTTTAGTTACATAAAATTATTTAATATAAAATAAATTAATCACATAATTAAAGAAATTAAATACGTAAAAAACAACTAAACATTTTTACTGAAATAAAGATACAAATTGCTTTACTAAACCACTTGTAGTAAAATTTTAAAATTACAAGGATTACTTGTAACTAAGTAGGAAGGAATCTGAAGTAAATGATTAAGAAGGTAATATTGACATGATAATAAATATCATTTTATTTTGTTTAGAATAATATATTTGATGTCAATGTGTAAATCATTTAATTTAAAGTATTCAAAGGAAATAGGTACGTGGCTTTCTAACACTGAAAAGTGGCATACGATTCCTATTATGAATACGTTTTGGCAATGGGAATCTGATTTTTGAATCATGAAATTGTTTAACTTGAGGTCTTCTACAATTTGCCGCTTCTACAACTTCGACTTTAATAATCTGAATTGAATGAGCACGGGCACGATGGCGAGCTCCCATGTCTCTATAACATTGCGTTACAGCACCACTAACGGACAGATCTCTGTATTCTCTATACATATTATGAGTTCCAGATCTTGAATCATATCTTAGCCAAATGCCAAAGTTCTTGATTTTTATTGGAGATTTCTCTGTTATCTGAAAGACAATGTGTTTAAACACTTGTACATATTTGACAAAAATTTGCATTAACATTTAATACACGTAACAATTACCTGCTTCAAAGAAACAATTTCTCCTGTAGATTTTTTAAATTTTTTAAGCTGACGCAAAAAATACCAAAATCTGGATTTCGCAACAATGACATCAGGCGCAAATATTCTCATTTTATATAATGGTGTGGTCTTTTCTTTTTCGGTCGGCAATTTGCGTCCGATCACCTCGAACTCCTTCAACTGTAAAAGAATATTACAAGTTACTTCTCATTATAAATAATTCTTTATTATTTTAAAAAATTGAAAATTATTTTAAAAATTTGGATTTGACAAAATACGAGAATTGTGAGCATGTGTTAACGACCATAATATGTTAGGTTAAGTCATTGTTAATGTATTATTTAACTACATTTTTACAACTTTGGATGAACTATCACAATATATAAAGCATAGTAATTAAAGATGTTTCCTTAACTGATAAATTTATTAGTTTTTTACAGAAATTTTAAGCATTTACTTACTTCACCCTTAGCTTTCATTTTGCCGTGCGTGCAACACGATAACAAACCGGAAAAAGACCAAGGGAAACGTTCTAGTTACCTCGGAAACGTAGCCATTTTATTTTCTAGTGAAATATTATAATTTAAACACAGATGAAATATAGACTTAACATCTTGCAAAATTTCAAATCATAATGAATTAAAGTAGATGTAAAAAAAATTTCCAGTATTTCTCATTGACAATGTTTTATTGAAAATTTTATATAGTTAAATTAATTTTAATTAAATTTCTTTAACATTTTATTATAAGTAAATGCCTATTCAACAGCATGGATATTTATATAATATAAATTTGTATACAGAAATAAATTATATTTGTACTATACAGATTTTTGTTAGTTTACTCATTTACATTTAATATTTATCAACGAATTCGAATGGAATGTTGGCACAGGAATGTCGTCTGACTTATGTCCGAAAGTTGGTATGTTCAATTTATGAAAGACATGTAATATATCCTTGACAAATTGATTCATCATTGATTGAGTGTGTCTTGGAGTTGGAGCAAGTCTTAATTTTTCTTTTCCCTTTGGAACAGTTGGATAATTGATTGCTTGAACATAATGCCCCTTATCTCTTATTAATAAATCGGCTAATTGACTACACAGTAATGGATCACCAATCTGAAAGACAATTTTAATTAAACGTAATGATACTAATAATGTGCAGAAAACCTAATGTAAAAAAACTTTACTTTTAACGGTATAATGTGAGAAGGTGATTGCTCTAATGGAAGACCTGCAGCTGTCAAAATAGATTTCATATAAGCTACGTTTTTTTGATGGCTAGCCCTTAATGATCTTCCTTCGTCTGAAGCTAAAATTTCAATGGCTGTTAAGGCACCATATAATACTGTTGGTGGCAATGAGGTTGTAAAAATAAAGCCTGCTGCATAACTTCGTATCATATCTATCAACTTAGCAGATCCAACAATGTAGCCACCCACATTCCCAAAAGCTTTCCCCAGAGTGCCAGATATGATATCCATCTTATGGAGCACGCAATCTCTTTCTCCAATACCAGCTCCCGAATATCCATATAATCCAACAGCATGAACTTCATCAACAAATGTTAAAGCATTATATTTATGTGCAACATCACATAAATCTTCTAAGGGACATATATCACCAGTCATAGAATGTACTGTTTCAAATGCTACAATTTTTGGCACACTTTTGTCTACTTTAGAAAGTAATTCTTCAAGATGTTTTATATCATTGTGCCTAAAAATATGCTTCGGTACTCCGCTGTTTCTTATACCTTGAATCATAGACGCATGATTTCCAGCATCAGAAAAAATATGACAATGTGGCAGAAGCTTTGCCAAAGTATATAAAGTTGAGTCATTAGCGACAAAACAAGAAGTGAATAATAAGCCGGCTTCTTTTTGGTGCAAAGAAGCAAGTCTTTTCTCTAATATCTCGTGCCCCATAGAATTTCCAGATATATTTCTGGTTCCCCCTGCTCCTGCACCAAATTTGCTCAATGCTTCTCGAACAGAATCTGTCACTGCTGGATGTCGTGACATTCCTAAATAATCATTAGAACACCAAACAGTAATTGGTTTTTCTCCCCAGGAATACTCTAATCCAGTTGGAAAGCTCTCTGCTAAGCGATTGACTTTTTTAAATACTCTGTAAGAATGATCTTTCTTTTTTTTCATAATTTGTTCATGGAAAAATTTTTCATATGGGAAACCACTTCTTTCCTTTGATTCTGAAGCTGATACATTAATAATGTCCTTCTCAACCATAGGACTAGCTATTTTTACAGCATTTTGTTCTTTAGCAAGAAACGGACATTGACTGTTTATAGCTTTTTCAACTTGTTCACTAGTTGTCTCACTGGTATCTACTTGAGTGCTAAAAAACTGGGACATTACTGGACAAAACTGGTACAGCTGATGGTTCATAATTACGGATGTTCCATAATTACGAATATAATTCGCAGAAAGATGTGTCAAAAACGGACAGGGCATGTTTTTTAAATTACCTAAAACATAAAATTGAAACGTAATTGAATAAAAATTATATCAATTATCATGTATATACATATAGATAAATATATATAAATACATATATGTAAATATATAATGTATTTTATATATTACAAAATTATGTAATAAACGCGATTATTTAAGATTGAACCAGAAAAGATTGAACTGTTTCGTTTTAAGGAAACAGGTATCGAGGTCAATCGTATAAAAGTGTAAAGTCAAGAAAAGAGAAAGTGAAACTACAAGTCACGATGATATGACGTTTAAGAAGTCAAAAATCTGTTACCTGTTACAGCACTAGATAAATGGCACACGTAATGATTGATGTAATGGGTCACTCTATAACATGGGATAATCTATAACATGAACAAATAGATATCTTTTAATATCAAGGTAAAAGAAACTTCAATTTGTGACTCTCAATCTGATAGTCAAATGAATTCAATTCAGAATCAGATTACACTCTCTACGAACGACCGATCGCAATGACAGGTAGGTCACAACTGATTGTGAATGTATCAGCTTCCCGCTTGCGAACAGTGTTAAAAAGATTGAGCCGAATCAAGAGGTCGAATCAATAAAGGACAAATATCAAATTTATTTAAATTTCTCCTTCCATTTGATCTCGAGTTTACTCGTATCAAGCATTTATATTTTTGACAGAGATACATTTTTGATAGAATATTCATCTAGAATTTTATTGCAATAATGTAGCGAACGCTTACCATGAAGATATTTTTAGATATCTGTAACGTTAATTAAATAGAAAGATTAATAAGACCTCGCGTCTTTCTAGTATTTTGTTACACACGTTAACAAAACGTTTTTGCAACTAATCGAATTGTACTTTTGTTGGACGTAATATTCAAGTACCCCCATTCTCGCTACATTAAGCTTTTCCTCATTTTGCAAATTCATGTCCATGCTAAACACAAATAAATAACCAATGGCTATCGTTTAAAGAGTTAATAAAATTCAATTTACATTCAATAGATCCGTACGTCAAAGTATGTTTTATTGTGGCTATGTATCATATGCATACGCACATTCCCACGTGATAAATTGTTTAATTCAAACAATACGAATGTAATTTTACTACCAAGAACATATGGTAAAAATAAAACATTCGTTGCTTTTTTAATGTTATTTTACTGTTATTTTCAATATATTTTTATCATCGATCATAATGATGTTAATAGATTGTTTTAATTGTATTAGGAATTACTTATTATTTTTACTAGAAATTATAATTTTAATTGTTAGATTTTGGTGTATTATTGCTAACACGATGTCATTATATAAGTGATTTAAGTAAGCAATGTTTCGTAATAGCAAAATATCTATTAATATTCTGCAAATATCGCGCTTTATAGTAATTAATAATTCAAATGACGAAACATAATTTATTCTCGATTTATACTGATAAAAGAAATACTGATTCATGATGAAATATTACAAGTATAATATTATGTAATCTGGGACATGCTTTTATTATTACTATTGTTTTCAAATTTTCTTCGAAATTTATATATGTAATTGAGAACAAAATTTTTGTTACTTCAAAACACTCACAATTGATTTTTGATAGTTCGATAGTTCAGTTTGAATGAATAAATAAGCTCATTGAAATTGGATGGATATTTAAAATTAGTACCTTGTTTCATTGTTTATTTCTTTCATAAAACAAATATGTATTGCCAAATTATATTATATAATATAATACATATAATACATATACATACATAAAATTGTTCTACGTTTTATTACTTTCTATTAGGTGAAAGATACGTATTTTTATTAAATTATTTTCGTTCAAGAATTGAAACTTTATATAAGTCAATAAAAAAAACTTTCAATCTCTTTGTTTTTCTTTTTTTAAATATTCTCCAAGATCCCGCAAAAAATTATGGACCAATGATTATAGTTAAAATTCATTGCTCCAGAGGGCCTCGAGACCATCATTTTTTCAACACATTTAAATTTAGAACCGAATCTTTTTTGGAAGATAATATTAAATCTTTAAAATTTATTTCATACTTTATGATTCCAACAAAAATAAATTCACTTTAACTCTGATTATTAGACGTCATTACCAATTTATTTGTTACGTTATGATTGTTACTAGCTTGTACGCTAAATCGTAATTAAGTAATCAACATGCATAAGATATTTAAAAGAGTGATTAATGTTTGAATATACATTGAATGTACATATTATATTGAGTATACATAAATGATTATATAATTTGAATATATGTAGCAAGTCATCCTGTGACAAGAAAGATTTTGTTCAGGAATAGTGTCAAAAATTTTCTTTTAGTTTCTGCGCATCAACAAAAGCAAATAATAAAATTCATTTTGTTATTGGAACTTGTTTGGAATCTCATCTTATTCATATGTGTAGGTATCGCATCTTGTACAGAGGAAATACATCACATATATTCGAATGGTACGACCAATCAGAACACGACAGCACTGCGTGACTACCCTAACTTATTGCGAAAGCCACGTCTTCGATAAGCACTGTCTTCAGGAGAAAGACTGTGACACGAGTTCGGTTTAGAAAAAAAGTACTGTTGTTTGCGATGTTGCTCAAATATTTTACCTTTCTTTTCTTGATCTCGACTATCGTCTTGGCCGAAGAAAAAGATGTGCTTGAGCTTACCGACGATTCTTTTAGGCACGAAATAAATCAGCTTGAGAACACGCTTGTTATGTTTTACGCACCATGGTAAGATATTTGTGATAATAATCTATTTTCAAAGTTCGAAATGCAGCTTTATTTCTTTGTTATTCTATCTTTTCTATTGCAAAAGAACTGATTAAAGAGAAGTGTTTCTTAAGTTCCGGTCTTGACAACTTTGAGTATACCGGCTTGTGACACGTTAATAGCTTGTGATCCATTTAAAATTTTTATTCTTTATTTTTATCTTTAAAAGGGTAATCGTTGTTCTTTACCATGCAAATTTTTAAAATATAAAAGTAACTTGATTTTAAGTTTAGGATAAACTTAAAAAATTTTTTTATTCATATATTGAATATCCAGGTGTGGTCATTGCAAACGATTGAAACCAGAATATGCAAAAGCTGCTGAAATGCTGTTGGGTAATGATCCTCCAATTACTTTTGCCAAAGTAGATTGTACAGAAAGTGGAAAGGAAATTTGCAACAAATACTCAATCAATGGTTATCCAACATTAAAAATCTATTCCAGAGGTGACTTTGTTAACGATTACAATGGACCTCGAGAAGCTGCTGGTATTGCCAAATATATGAAGGTAATTAGGATTTTGATAATGCTGAAGTTATTTAATCATTTCACATATTTAATTTCAATATATTCTAGGCACAAGTTGGTCCAGCATCTAAAGAATTACAAGGAGAAAGTTATTTGAAATCATTCTTAGATACAGATGAAATAAGTGTTGTAGGTTTCTTTGAGAAGGAGGATTCACCTTTAGCAATATCTTATCATGCTGTTTCTAAAAAACTTAAAGAAAAAATTAGATTTGCACATACAACAGCTAAATCACTCTTGGAGAAAGAAGGACATAAGTAATTTTTTTACATTGTCATAAATTTACTTCAAGATCAAAATTACACAAAGAGTAAAATGTATTTTTTTTATTTTTAGGAATGTCATTGTTTTATATAGACCAAAAATTCTACAAAACAAGTTTGAACCAAACATGGTGGAATATGATGAATCTATGGGTGATATTCTAGAATTCATTAATAAAAATTAGTAAGTTTCATGAACATTTGTCTCACTAATACAGTATTTAAATTAAAAGTACTTTTTCTATTAACTGAATATGTATTTTAGTTTTGGTATTGCTGGTGTTCGTACGCGGGATAACGCAGCAGAATTTAAAAATCCATTAGTTGTTGCATACTATGCAGTGGATTATGTCAAAAATCCCAAGGGTACAAATTACTGGCGTAATAGAATTATTAAAGTTGCTAAAGACTTCCCTAATTTAAATTTTGCCATTTCTTCCAAAGACGACTTCCAACATGAATTAAATGATTTTGGAATTGATTTTGTCAAGGGTGATAAACCTGTTATTTTAGCAAGAAACAGTAACAATCAAAAATTCGTTATGAAGGAAGAATTTTCTGTTGATATATTTGAAGCATTCTTGAAAGATTTAGAAGCTGATGCTTTAGAACCATATCTGAAATCTGAACCAATCCCCGAAGATAACACTGGAAATGTTAAAGTTGCAGTGGCCCGAAACTTTGATGAAATTGTTACAAACAATGACAAGGATACATTGATTGAGTTTTATGCTCCTTGGTGTGGCCATTGCAAAAAATTAGCACCTATTTACGATGAATTAGGTGAAAAACTTGTGGACGAAGATGTTGAAATTGTAAAATTCGATGCTACCGCTAATGATGTTCCTGCTCCATACGAAGTTCGAGGATTCCCAACACTTTATTGGGCGCCTAAAAATTCCAAGAATAGTCCAGTAAAATATGAAGGTGGTAGAGAACTTGATGATTTTATCAAATACATTGCTAAACACGCGACCAATGAGTTAAAAAAATTTGATCGCAAAGGAAAGACTGTTAAGCCGAAAAGTGATGAATTATAAATTTTTCACATTGAAATATGGAGTTGTTTATTACAGTTTTTATATATCTCTCAGCAGCAGAATCTGAAGTGAAATTTTTCTTGTGCGATTTATAAGTGTGACAAAAGTGGCATGTAGTTGAAAACACAAAAGCTAAAAATTTTTCTAGTATTAAAGACAGATGTGAATGAAAGAAATTAAAGACCTTTGGTAACATGACTGCATTTATTTTACAAAGTATTTGAAAAAGTGAAAAGGTATAATTAGTATAGGATTATCTGTGTGTATTATGTAACTTTATAATGTTGTATATCATGTAAAACTATGCAGAACTGATTTAGAACTATGATGTTAATATTTTCCAGATTTAGCGAATTATGTTTAAGATTCAATTTTCCATTCCATTTTCCATATCTGACTATATGAAGTTAAAATTAATACATTACTTTTTTATTTATATCAAAAGTAAAATAAATCGTTTTTTATACAATTTTGTGCATTAAGGAATTATATTTTTGTTCTCTCGTTTAAAAAAGCTTCCTAATATGTGATTTCTAAAAAATATTTTAAAATAAAAGAAAAATTTTGTTCAATAAAACTTGTAAATGAAAATTCATATATGACATATTTTATGTTTACCAATCTTTATAAATCCCTTGTAAATTCTAGGAAATTTCTCATTGCTTGAATATTCGTGTATTTAAATGTATGAATTGAACTGTTTCAGGAGTAATAGTTCAAAAACATTGATTAGTAATTTTTATTGTTAATTACAATTTATTATAGTAATCATGGAGTAAATATCTTATATTAAGGCTAATTAACTATAGAGCGATCTCTTTAAACTCAAAAAACTTATCCTGGTTTCATTTTTTCTAATCGTAAAAAATTTTTTTTCTTTAATTATACTGAAAAAGTGCTACATAGAAATGATTGAATTTCTTCTTGGAAGTATCTTCAATTTGCTACTGACACGACGAATTACAATGTCGTACTATTTATAAAGAATTATGGAGATGTACAAAACAGTATTCAGTATTCTTTCTTTTTTCGTATGTGTCTTAAGTATACAAGTACTTATGTCCTTTTGATCCTTAGAGTGATAGATTTATCGATAAATAGATTTATATATATATATATAAACCTATAGATAAATAGATTTATATATATATATATATATATATTTTCTTGTAAGAAAATGAGATAAAGCGATTCGTACTTCTATTGTTATTTCATATCATGAAATAGACGGAGAAATGCTAAAAAAAAATCACGGGACATTCATGAAGGTATCTTATCTATTTCAAGAATGATGACATTTTATGTACAATTTTAATCCTATATGGACCAAATATGTAGAGCAACAAAATAGTTTGTTTATCGCTCTTTTTACAGAGACAATAATGAATTTAATAGATACTGTGATGTATTTTAATCCTTGTCAAACATAGAAATTCAAATTCTTTAATCTTATCTCACAACTTTGTGCACGTAACAATATTTAACTTTTTTCATTAAAAAGATTATGAGTTTATTCATTTTTCTTTTTCTTTCTTATTTCATTAAAGCATATTACCGAAAACTCAGTCTTAATAATGTTTGTACAATAATATTTGAAAGCCATTCTATTCTGATAAGGACCAAAACGATAAGTAACTTCTAAGATAACAGTTAATATATTGATATATGTCATAACTCATAGCATATCCTTATAAAAATTGCAGCAATGTTTGTACAAATTCTTAGTAATTTATTTCATTTAAAACACGATCGCACTTATTGCAACATTAGAGAGAGTCCATAAAGGATTAACTGATACAATCATAATTAACAGTACATTCTTCGCAAATAATTATAAAAGAACACTTGCAAACTGCAACGGATTTTAATTTGCATATATTGTATATATTGTGGGCGTATTTTGTTGGTTTTTCCTTTTTTTTTTATGGATTTGTTTTATTGTGTAAAATAATTAAAGATAAGTTGTTGTTATATTATAGTTTCCGCTGAGGGCCTCTGGCATAACAACTAGCTTCATTGCAACTAGCAATTCCATTAGTCTTGTCTCAACAGTTTCATAAATTATAAGAGCCAACATCTTCCTTTCTTCTTTTTTTTTACCTACGAACTCACATAATTTTTATAATAACGTCTGTATAGTTTATAATCAAATTCAAAAAAACTCTGTAATAAACAGTGCTTACTTGTAACGCTGCCCGAGTGGCTGTTTCAAATACTTCCCTAATACCTTCCTTACTCTTAGCAGAACATTCCAGATAAGCGAAAGCATTGATTTTTTCAGCCATAGCTCTACCTTCTTCTGGTTTAACTGGTTCCTGTTTCATTTTGCTAAGCTCTTTGATGGTATTAGGATCATTGCGCAAGTCTTTTTTATTTCCAACAAGAATGATGGGCACATTTGGGCAAAAGTGCTTCACCTCTGGTGTCCACTTCTCAGGAATGTTCTCCAAGGAGTCGGGACTATCGATAGAGAAACACATTAGGATTACATCTGTGTCAGGATATGACAATGGACGCAGCCTATCATAATCTTCTTGTCCAGCTGTGTCCCAAAGAGCCAATTCAACCTGTTATACAAAATGTTTTTTTAGTACATTTAGAAGAGAAATATAAATGTTTTAAATATATGAAACAATTTCTCGTATTCACCTGTTTTCCATCAACTTCAATGTCTGCAACATAGTTTTCAAACACTGTAGGTACATAAACTTCAGGAAACTGATCTTTACTGAAGACTATGAGTAAGCATGTTTTACCACAAGCACCATCACCCACAATAACCAATTTCTTCCTAATGGCTGCCATGAATTCTAAAATGTAAATCATTAAATATTTCTTTATTAGTACTCTTATTGAATCTATATTATTAAAATTCTAACTTTATGCAATATTAATTTTTTCAAAATATATCTATTAATGCAGAAACAAGAAACATATAATCATTTCACATTAACTAATAAATTTTTATATACATAATTAAAAAATATTTAATATTTTTATGATCATATTTAATAATTGTTACAAGTAAATACACATTGTTTTGAGATTTTTTCAATAACTTACCTATGTACAAATATAATTATGATTTTGTATAATATATTTGTCTAAATAAGTGTCTATTTAATTTTAATAATTTCTTTTTGTTAATAATGATTAATATATACAAAACATATGCGCTTGATCTTGAGACATATCAGAGTAAAACAATAAAGATGTACATCTAACTTCTATTACTTTTATCCTGTATATACATACACATACAAATATGTGTGTATATAACATCTAATAAGAAATCTATCAATTGCGAACACTATTGTGTAAATCATATCAGCAAACTCTAATTGCATTTGTATACAATATAGATGCAAGGAATATTTTAAGGACTACTTAAGTACTAGTGAGAACAGATCTAATTCAATTAAATTAACATCTTGGAAACACCAGCTAAAATTAGTTTGACTAAGGACATGCAATGAGTGAACACATAATACACATAAGATAATATAATAACTTAATGAAAAATATGTTGAATATTGAAAAGATGTAATCAATATCAATGTTAATAGAAACTGCTTTCCCTGCACCTTGATAAGGCATAAATAAATAAAAAGCAATTTTAAATACATAAATCCAAGTGTGAATAGACATAAAGGAAATAGTGAGAAAGATTGAAAAAAAGCATTCTTCAGGATAGAGTTAGGAAGAAATCTGGGGTAATTTTTTGTAACTGTTCAATTAGATTCATTTTTTGACAATGCTATAAACAATGACTTGAATTCAAACCTCGTAGGGTATGTAACTTGTTATCTGAAAATATTGTATCTATTTATATTTAAACAAAGTACTAAATTAGTACTAGCATTACAAATATAGTAGCATACAATGCCTACAGCCCTCTGTTTATTTAAGTTCATATTGCTAAAAATTGCCTCTAACTTTGTAACTGTCTGCTACTTATATATTGGATATGATAGGTAACATTTTCTTGTGTCTATATTTCATGTCTACTTTAATACTATTTAGAAAGCAACCTACGAGGGCTGAAGATTGAAAGGATATTGATTGGGTCGTACCTGATCCAGGGTACCCTGTATCGTCTGGACCGAGGCATCGGCCCGTATTGCATCCCATGTTTTTAGTCTTTCTTTCAGCGTCTCTGCTTTAAGTGGACATTTTATATGTTAGAATGGATAAAAGGTTATGAAATACTACACAGATGTCATATAAATAATATCATATATATGTAAATATGTACGGATATGTTTTGTTTCTGAAATTATATATTTAAATGTCTGAAAAAGTATTAAATCTGTGATCACTGAACGACACCTTTATAATTTTGGTTCATAACTCTTTCCTTCCGATACATATATATTATCTGAAAATATGTACACTACAAGGCTTTGCAAGAATACCAAAAACTAAATATAATGTGAACTTGATGTTATCATAATGACTTCATATACACATTTAGATCAAAGATTAAAGAATTCTGAAATGCATAAGGTAAAGCTTTAAAGATCTGTGTGACAAAAAAAAGATATATTGTATAAATAAATCAATTTCTTAATCCATATACAAAAAGTTTTTGTATATTACTATATCACATGTAAGATAATACCTTATGCCTTACAAAAAAAAATAATGATGTCTTTGAAGAAGAACATGCATAAACACGTTAAAATCGATATTTTTTTATATTAAACATGCACTATTAAGAAATATGTGTACTCACAAAAAAATTCTTTTTAAGAAGCATAAATCAAATGTAATAGGCAATACATTCATATCGTACACAGATAAGATGCTTTGTAATATTTTAGTAGAACAACTATAATCATTTACTATTCAGTAAAAGGTAATGACAAATAAGTATGTAGATCTTTAAGAAATATGTAAGATGCAATATACAAACACTAAGAGTGTTAAAATCTTTTAATATAGAATATTATTAAAAGTTTTTATTGTAATACAAATATTTTCCTGTTTGTATCATAGGTCACACTTGTTAATATACAAAGAGAGATTCAAACTGAAAAGTTTTTACATAAACAGAAAAGCAAGGACTTCAGCATTAGACAGTCTAGTAGATAGCAAAAGCAATGCGAATAAAGATTATATATATATATATGTATATATATGTATATATATGTATATGTATATATATATATGTATATATATCAATATTAAGGCAACACAATTTATACAAATCTTCGAAAACTGCATCTTATTTGATGCATTGCGAAAATCTTACTTTAGTATCTATTACAGATTAAATTATTTAACTCGTATCAAACTGAACGAAAGTCATACTACGACTTGTTAAAAATCTGTCTATCGTGCGTATAAGATACTTGGAACGAAAATTATATGTATTTGTATGTTGTGAGCATACAGAGGTCGATCGTTAACCGAAAATCAGTGTACGTTTGTCCGGTGTTTTTCATTAGCGTACGGAAATTCCGATGAAATCATCGCAAACGTGTAAAATGTTTACGAGAATAGAAAAAGGGGGAGACGCGGATCTCATAGAATAGAAACGCGTATGATTTCTAATGTATCAATAAACGTACCCGATCTTTTGTTTATCGCAGCTCTGACAGAATAAACGACGACGAATGAACGTCAAAGACGAAGCCGTGACACAGATCTTTAGTTACTAGGTCTCCAGACACGGTTCCAGGGAGCTTTTTGCCGAATTTCGCACAGCCGGAAGTGCACGGCCAAAACCGGGAAATAGGGAACGGGGAGGTGGGGTAAGGAGATCTAAGCCTGAGAGGGGAGAATGGGGGCGCTGGGGGTGCGACAGGATAGCGACGCAGGGGTCTAAAAGCCCAGGGTAGGAGGAGAGGGGGGAGGACGATTTACATACTCAATTAAAGCCCCAGGTCGGTATTTGAACTGGTAGAAACGATCCCAGATCAGTGATCGAATGTGGTCACGGTGGACAGCGTGTAACTTCTCATATGCTGAACCAAAGGATCGTCATGCGAAGATGCTGCGGATTCGTAACGCATGGCACTCCCTCGGCCCTCTCTATCACAGGAGGAGGAGAACGGTTTTTCTCTTTTCTTTTCTTTCTTTTTTTTCCCTCCTCGATACACAACGATGCTCCCCGGTCGCGCCAGTTAACAAAACGACATGTAGCACGCTCAAACCACCCGGACGCACATCACAGCACACTCTCATACCACTCCAACTAGTATTACTTAAGAAATAATTGCGTATTTACCTGAAATGTTAAGCGACAGAAAGTCAAGAAGATGGCAGCCCTCGATGGCCACACCTCAATCTGTGAGTGTGCGGCGATCGGACAGCGAGGGGAGGGGAGGGCAAGCATTATACCCAGGATCGTATCGTTGTTTTCGAAGGCCCTTCTCCTAGGAACTTGCAGAACGCTCTCTCAGATTTTCAACGTGATACATATTTTGCAGGCGTGAATTTTCTTTTCGCTCTATTCGTTTTTCGTGAACGTTGTTACAATGTTTATTGAACGACGCATGTAACGTTCAATTTCTGTGGCAGGAAAATTGCGAACAATCGAGTTCGAGTCTTGCAAGTAAAATTACAAATCACGAATAAAAGGGAATATATTAGTTTTTATTAATTGTACGTTAAACGTCGTGTATTTATAATAATAGTAATTATTGCAAAAGCGATTCTTACGTATTAAATGGTTTTATTTATAACGATGGTACAATAATATCAGAAGATCTGTAATAATATAAGCGTGTATCAGAAAATTGATTACCGTCGTTATAAATTTAAATGAAACCGTATTTCATGTCTAATCTATGTATGGACGTGCGAATGTTTAATTTGTGCATCATTTAGTGATACTTTCCTGGACAATGCTACGAAACCAACGAATCATACGCCACCGCGCATATCAGGAACCTGTGGAGGTGGAGGAACTTTGCGCACGCATCATGTTTCATGGGTGTATTTGTGGGTGAATGACGGGAAGGGTTGGAAAATATGTAAATAATGCTGCATCGCAGCTTCGTCACCCAGCGCCCCTGGTATGTAACACGTGAAAATCATGACATTAATTTTATAACCATGAAACGAGCACTGTAAGAAAGTAACGTTAACTGTTGTTTTTAATTTTCATTATAATCATTGTTTTTTTTGTAATATAAATATTATTTAAAAAATTTATTTAAAAAAAAAAGAATAACAAATGTAATAAATCATACATATAATTTGCGTAACGGATACAACGCTATGTACTCTTGCGTTTTCGTAGATTGGTGCTGTATGTCAAAGATTTCGCACGAACAATGTGAATGCGCCTGAAAAAACTGTCGGTACAAAAAAAGAGAGAAAGGAACGTAATGCTTTTGTAAAAAATTCAACGTTATTTTGTTTTTGTTATTGCCGCTACTTTGCGCCTATTTTTCAAATAATTCAACAGTTTTATAGAACTTCAGATATATTCAATTATTCAATTTACATTATAATGAAAAACTGTAGTGTGACTACACTGATCGATTGTGATATTCATCCGTGAAAATGAGTAGTGTACGATCATCCGTAAATATGAATTTACAGATGTAAATATGAGAACAAATTAGAGAATGGGATAACTGTATGTACAAATCGTTGTGTATGTACGAATCGTATAAAAATGATGTCGTTATTGTACGATGCACATAGAAATGACATTCTAATTAAAATTAAAAAAAATTTATTAATTAATTAAAATTAATTTAATAATATTAATTTTAAAAAACGTAACAGGACAATCAAATGGGGGGGGGGGGGATTTGTATAAATACGATGCATACTTATTGGATTAAAAATGTATTTTTTTATTTCATAATAATTATTCTGTACCTATTCTACATTATATGTGATATCAATTGCGAAATGATTAAAGAAGTGATATATATTGAAAATATTTAATAACACGATTTGTTATATATTTAGAATGCTTTTAATTATGTACATTTCTTTTTATTGTAAAGACAGTTAACATTATAGTTTTCTTTTAAATGTTTCAGGTTTTTAAATATTTTTAAAACCAATTTAAAAACAATAATTACTATAAGAAAGTAAAAATATAATTTCTTAACTTTCGATATGTAGTAATCTATTGTAAAATTATTTTCACAAAAATGTATTTTACTATGTATAGAAATAGATTTGAAGCAATATTACAACATAAAAAACAACGTAATAGTTCGAATATTTATCTCATTCATAAAATATTTACTATATTTTGACATTTATTATCTAATCTTCACATATCAAACATTATCAGCACACATCCAAACGACAAATTATCATATTCTGTTTAATAATTAAGTTATAAGAAAATTTGCATAATATATATGTGTATATGCATATATGTGTACGTATATTATTTTACGACAGAGATAATATAAGTTAATCTCATAATATTTCTTCATTTTCATATTAAAAAATGATACACATTGTTCTGTACTTATGTATGTGTTCCAATTCAATTTAATTATTTCCATTTTGTGTAGAATTTTTAAAATATATCATAATCACAGTTGTTTTAATTTTGTTGTGGTGGATCTGGATCATTTGGATTTCCTCCCATTTGTCGTCTTAAAGATTCAATTAACTCGGGATTCGCGTTTTGTAACTGTCGTGCAAATTGTTGACCACTACAAAATTTTTAAATATGATATATTTTTTTATGATACTGTTAGGCAATGAATGATTGGGAAATATGATCGATACTTACGCCTCTATTAGAGCGTCCATATGTCCTCCTTGTTCAACCTGTCCAGTCATCAAATTGCTCACCATGTTTTGAAGTGCTGGATTAGATAACATTTGACGAGCCATGTTCATAAGAGCAGGATTACTCAAGAGTGAACCAAGATCCATGCCAGACAATGTACTTCCACTTAATCCCATATTGTTCATGTTTGACTGAGATAATTTTTCTTCTGCTAGTTGTAAATTATTTTTATAACTTTCATTGTCAGGTTCCATCTCCAAAGCTTTCTGGTAACTCTCCTTAGCTTCTTTATGTTTTTGAAGATGAGAATATGCTAAACCTAATCGTCCATATGCTTTACTATATGAAGGATCAATGGACAAAGCAGTATGACAATCTTTAATGGCTTGTTGGTAATTGCCAATTTTGTTATATGCTGCAGCACGGTTACAATAATACACTGCGTTACGACCATCTAACTGAATTGCTCTAAATGGACAACATCATACCATTATACAAAACGATATTCTAATGTTTATGAAGCTTACTTTGTTGAAACACAAAATACGTACTTTGTATAATTAGCAAGAGCTTCGTGATGTTTCTCAGCTTTCATAAGAGTATTTCCTTCATTTTTCAATCTTTCAGCTTCAGCTTTTGCTTCTGGAGTGGCTTCAGGAGCTAAATTGGGCTTTGCATTTTCGACGGAAGACTTATATATTTCATATAAGTTAATATTTGTTGGATTATCAGATGCTTGTATATTATAAGCACTCTCTAAACACTGTATTGCCACTTCAAGGCTTTCTCTAGAATCTGCTGTGATATCACCTTCCTCTAATTGTTGAGTTAAGAATTGAACAATTGCTGTTACCAGCCCCTTGACAGCCATTACTGCCTTATAGGAACTGCTCTGTTTGGAATAAAAAAATTAATTGCAGAATAATTATATGCAACACCAATGACACAAGCTTAAGATATTAAAGGTATTTAATATCATTTAGTAATGGAAGATTTTTGATACGTGTCATAACCTTAAAATAATTTACTGATTAAAAGAACAGAACGATTTAATTAAAAGAAAGATGTAATTATTAGTTTAATAAGATCGATTGCAACAATGTTATCAGCATCGTGATGATGAATTGTTAAATGTCTTATTACGCTAAATCATGATAAATTGACATAACCAAAAAAAACATGCCGGATGAAAAAAGACGCAATTATATTTCGTTAATTGTGTTTCGATCTTTCTAAATGAAATGGAAAATCTCTACCTACCTATTTAATTATATTAAATAAACGCTTATGTATAAAATGTGAATTGTTTGCAGTTAATTAGGGACGAACAAAGTTACCCAACTACGGTGAAACGATATCTTGAGAGTTTCATTTTAAATTTACAAAACGTTTCGATCGTTCTGTGAATAAAGGAGCACTTTTTACACTTTTATGTACCTTAAAACTTTTAAATGTAATATCGCACAGCAACAATGAAGGAACTGTAATGTGTTTCGATGGCTTCCACTTCGTGAAAAACTGAAACTTAATACTCAAGTATCTGGAATACAAAACTCGTCGTAAAACAATATTGCGAAAATGTTCTGAAAATCTTCACGACTGTACTACTTAATTACTTGTATTTCTGCGTAATAATTTTTATGCCATTTGGTCGTCCCTCGAGTCTCTTTTGCGAACGAATTAAAGTCCACTGCCTTTGTCAGAATCGCGCTGGCGCAATTCAATTAATGTTAAATATGTTTTTTTTTTTTTAAATGAAAATATCATAGGCGTTTCAATTCGAAATGTTCCATACAGAGTAATAAAAAATACAACGGTAATAAATATGATTTGTATTATGTTTTGAATTATTTCACGCTGTATTACGTACAATGTATATATGTGCATTGGTTTATAAATACATAAATATAATACATTGATATCAACAAACAAATTCGCATAAATATTAAGAATTAATAAAAAAATAAATTCGTGTATTAAGAATTTTATTTCGGTCCTTGCCTTATGATTCTTAGTATTGTGCTATTTGTGCTCGTACCTGTAAAAATATAATAATTCCCTGAATGATAGAATGGCACCATCGTTTGTAAATCGTCTATACGGTGATGTATCTTCAATTGAAATCTCTGAAAACAATCATTTCGTGATATGTATAATCTCATGCGTATAAATTATTCTAACAATTGAATTAACAATTCAATCGGTATGAACTTACTTCAGCGAACATATATTCATAAACGTAAAACTGATCGTCTTCCGTCGTGACGATGATAAAGGAATCACTTTGACCGAAATCTGAAATAAGAATGACAAATGTTAAACATAATCTAATATTTATTTCATCACAATGCGAATTTGATGTTAGTATAATATCAATGTATTATTCATACCATTTGCGTAGAAACACTCTATGTCATTGATTCGCGAATCGTGAAATAGACTTTGATAGTTGTAAAAGTTATCAAATTTTGGATCGTAATAAAAGATATTTATCGCATTCGTCTCGAAATCATCTAACAAAACGAAGCAGTCCTGTTCTTGGATGAGACTTTTTACATTACGCGTTTTACCTTCGAAGCTTCTTAGCATTGCAAACTAAAAGATAATATCTATATCAAATCATCGCCCGGAGTACCTTTACAAAATAATTAATAATGAAATGCTCACCTTGGAGGTAATATGATTCAATTTATAGAGATACGACTTTTTAGAATTTCCGAAGCAACCGAACAGAAGATACACATCGCGATGATTTGCTTTGAAAATATCGATAGTCCAAGCTCCATCGGTGGATATGTTCTGATGCAATGATAAATTATTATTTTCAAAATCGATCTTGTAAATTACAGAATCTGTGTGATGTGTTGCGCGCAATGTGTCATAATACACTGCCAACACTATGAAAGCTGCATCTAAAATATTATAATTTATATAATATATATAAATACATAATACTGTTAAAAGAAATTATGCAAACAATTCTATTAGTTTAACATAAATTAAATGTCATACTATCGTGTGTTGTGAAAAATTTTGCATCCTTTATGAAACCCCGAATTTCTAATGGTGTTTCCTTTACACTGGCCAACGTTCCTACTGTATCGATCATTCCAAGTTTAGTCCAAGAAATCGCGATGAATTCGTTCTTGCTATTGTTTAAACTACATTCACGGCTATATGATATGGTGTTCGATATTACATTTACACCAAATGTACTGTATAATTCGTGATAATTTCGTATTATTTTACTACCATTTATTTTTCGAATATGACAATCGTTCTCGGTAAATTCAGCCATATATTCGGTTATACAAAAACAATTATTTGGAAGTCCGCAAAGAGATCCTGGTTCCTCTCCAAATATATTCAGTTTTGTGATTTGTTCGTAATAAATAACATCAATTTTCTTAACGTTTGGTGTCTGAATTTTCAATTTTTCTTCTATTTCCAAGTACGAGAAAATATTGCCGAGATTTTCAGAAATCGAGGCAGATTGATTGATGCTCTTTTCAATCTTAGTTTCATTCTGGGCGAACATGTATAGAGTCCGATTTATCTCTTTTTGCAAATCATAGGAAATGGTGGTTAAATTTATTCCATTCAAGTTAAAAGCAAACACATTTTCTGGAACCTTGACCTCCGACTCGAAAATCTAGAAACACGCAATTTTTAAATGTATCATATTGCTTGCAGATAAATTAAGCGATCAATCTTACCAAGTTTCCGATGATTTCTACATCTTCGTCGTTTTGTATACCATTGGAGTATTCTAATGATACGTTTACATTATTAATAATTGGCCCGTAGATATTGTTATTTACTATGACGTTTTCTTCGAAGATTTTTGAACCAGTGATCACCTGTGTTTCTTTTCCGTTGTTCAAAACCAAATCAGAAGGATAAATTCCATTAATTCTTGATAGGTTCGTACTTTCTAAGATTTATAAATCGACATTACTATTTATTCATGTATTTATATTTCTTGAAAAGGACGTAAAATTAAACACACTGATCGTTAATATGATCTATTATACTTGTATAATTACGTACCTATTATTTCAACAGTGTCATTAAATTGTACATTAGCAAGTAGCTCGTGTTCTTTGTCGATGGTTATGCGATCTTTTAAAAATTCATCAAAATTTACTTCATCTAAATTCTTTAAATATACATCCTCCAATATAACAAGATCTTTGAAATATATGTGGTTGGGTAATTTATCAGTCGTTAGAACCACTCCTTTCAAGAGAACATCGTGAACATTATCATCAACAAGAATTTGATCCATTATTACATCATCGAGGAAAGTTATAATTCCAGTTATCGTTTCCTTTTGATTTTTCCACACTACAGAATTATTAAATTCGAGAATACTGATATTATTAATCATAGGAATATTAATATCATCAGTCACTGAAATAGCATCGATATGCAGATTTTCTTTAAAACTTTTTTGACCAATTATTTCGATATCATTATCATCTATCACAGTATCTTCAATAATATTACGTATTTCATCAATTTCTTTATATTGTCCTGTAATTGTTGATACTGATACATTTCCCTGAAAAATTGTGCTGTTTCGAATAATTTGATACGTAGTTTTAGTTACTGCGTTTTCGAATAATAATGTCACAAAAGCAGAACTTGTCGAGGAAACGTCCCAAGAAATATTTCCATCTACTTTTAAATTATTAATTTTTGGTATTGATATGTCAAGCATGTTCTTGTACAACTGAAATGAAATGTTTTTCAATTGAGTAGTTAAAGATAAAAATATTATCAATTCATATTTTAAAGTTTACCTCGTTAACATTAAGTTTGTTTAAAATTTTTGTTATAGTATTCCCTTCTACATATAAATCATCAAATTCGATGTTCTTCATTAGAAATAAAGGTTTGTCAATCCATGCCAATTTGGAGACGTCCTGATGATTGATAAAGCTGGTTTTAATGTTATCAGTAGTAATTTTGTAAAAAGTGAATTTTCCAGATATATTTTGTTTTCTTGACTTGGAGAGGAAATTTTCGAAAAAATTGTTCATGTCATGATTGTGCAAAGATTTTAATGTGATGTTTTGTACAATTAATTCTTGGATATTATTATTATTATTAAACAGAATATTTCCTTTACCTATATTCTTTATATAAGTCATAGATGGTTGATCACCAATTTGAATTATTTTTAAATCAGTCTTAATCGTTAGATCACCATGTATTACCAAATCTTTTAAATCAGATATTTTCATATTTTTTAATGATAAAAGTCTTTTTATTTCGAGATTATTAATATTTTCAACGTTAAGATTTTCTACGTGAAATTCTGGAGTCTTCATGAACTTTGTTTCCTGATCTTTGTTATCATTTTTTGTATTTTGTAAGGAGAAAGGGAAAACAAGTTCATCTATGTTTATTTGTTTAGCTTTAATCGTGAAGAAATTCATATTTTGTGGAAAAATGTGTGGTTGCTTTCTGCTTAAAATATCAGCTACCAGGAGACCATTAAAGGTATCAGTTAATAATTGGTTTCCGCGTAAGTCTTTTAGATGCAATCTCTCTCGAATGGTGATGGATTCTGAGGCGATTTCGAAGAGACTACCGTTTTTTCCATCAATAAAAAACATATCATCTACATGAACATTTTCAAAATGTAGCCTTCTAAAACTTTCTGGAATAATCTTTGAAGTGGTGTACAAAAATTCTTCTTCAGAAGATCCATTTAAATATTTCGCATTCAAATGATCTATAATTAAACTATTTTCAAAAATGACATCGTTTTCGATTATTTGATCGGTTGATTTTGTCCAAAAGGTATCGAAAATATTTTTCAGATTTATTTCTTCATTGTTTAGAAAGATTCTCGTGTATTTGTCCAGCTCTAAAGTTCCAATTTTCAAGTTACCGTGAATGGTGACATTGGAGTAAATTTGATTTGGTTTGCTTTCTAGTAAGTTAAAGCGTGGATTAACTATAAGTTCCTTTGTCACTTGTAATTTTGCAATTCTCGTTTTTCCTGTAGAACATCAGATCCTTTGTATGAATTTAAAAATTACAAAAATTTAATTAATTCCACTTTAAATTTCCACCTTTAATTACGTTGTCGATAGATATTCTCGCTGCTTCTGAAACCGGAACACCGTTTATCGAATCAGTATACAAATTTTTCACTCGAAGCTTCCTCACAATAAAATTGTTAAATGTTTGATTGGTTCTTGTATTCATGTAATTATTCCATGGCTTCCCATTCAATACTTGTATCGTAAAATTTTGGATTTGCAATGTATTGTTGTAAGTGATCTTTCCTAAAAGATTTAGTTTATATTATAAATTGATGACTTAATTTTAGACGATTTGTTTCGATTTAATATTTACCTTTGATTCTTTGATTATAATTAATGATAAATAATTCCTTAAAAAGTTCATTGATAGCTGTGCCATTTAAAATTTTTACGTTTAAATGTTTCAATGATATACTTGAATTTAAATATATAGTATTATTTGAAAATTCAATTTCATCTCTCCTTAGATTTATCTTCATTTTCGATGTATCGTTAATTAGAGACCAATCTAAAGCAATGTTATTTTTGCGAAAATTAATTCTCATATTTTCAGAACATTGTTATTATTAGATAAAGTAGCATTCAGCTTACATTGGTATGGAATTCCACAAATGGAACCTACTTTAAGATCATTTATAACAATATTTCTTTTCTTTAACGAAGTAGGAAATTGCATTTCGTTCGAATTTTGCATATAAATATCATTAAAAAAATCCACAGTCATTTTATCAATCTGTAGCTGTTCAATAAATGCATCTCCATCGACAGTAATATTCCCATTCAAAAAATTCGTGTTATTTAACATTAAATATTCGTTAGACGATAAAACATCATCAATTTCGTGGGTTAAGTTTGCTATATGTCGTTCTAACTTGCTAGGTGCAATTACATCTTCGTCTACAAAGATGTCGATGTTCTTCACAATTCCTGAACCTAATATTAAATTTGGCAAATCGAAAAATTCCAATATCGTTGAATTCTCATGCACTGGACGTAAAAGGGGCCATAAAGCTTTAGCTTCTTCTACAAAATGTTTTCTCTGTTGCAATATTTCAACTAATTCTGCCAAGTGCTCCGATAAAATATCACTTGCTTTACTCGAATATTCTGAAAGTACAATAACAATAACTAAAATTAAAGGTCATTTTGAATGATTATCGTTTTAAGCAGAATAATTAACCAGAAGGAATTTCTTCAATGAGTAACTCCCACGATTCGACTCTATAAGTTAGACTTGAGTTCATGACAACCAACATCATAATTATCGTGGACTTGTCGATTCTAGTTTGTATGTCAATTATGGTTCCAGCAGGTAGCTTCATAGTATTTATTAAGATACAATCCGATGCATTCTCAAACTTGTACAGTTGCGAGATGTTCTGCGACATGATTAGTATTTATGTTAAATTTCGTAATCGCTAATTATTTATCAAATTCTGTGCTTACATCATTTATTACAAAGAAAAAAGTGTCATCATTGATGTTTACTATGTGGACTAAACTAGGTGCTCTTATTTCTGAAATCTGTTGCCAGGTTAATAGTTCGTGTCCTAAAAGAATGATTTCTCCATAAATCGAAAATAACTATATAGAGATGAGTAAAGTAAAGACCAACCATCCCACCAATGCAAACTGCTCGGTGTGTTTTTGTTTATTAGCAAAATAAAATTAAATTCCATGTGTCTGTAATGATGAACAGAAAACGGATCGGACGTTTCTAGAAATTGTATAGTATCCACGCTGGTTTCCTTAAATTCATATACCATGGAACCGATTCCAGGTATATCTTTACTAGACTGTGCGAATACTATAATCGTCGATTGCTTATGTTTAAACGTAGTAACTGATATTGCGGCAATAGTCATCACTTCCTCTATTTTATCCATATATGTTCCTCTCCAATGATATATTCTATGTAAAAGATATATATATACATATATATACACATATGTGAATCCCGGGGCGAAATAATTAAAAAAATGCATGTTTATTAATTTCACTTACAAAGAAGGTACGGAAAATGGACCAATGTTATCGGCTATTACAAGATACAGTCGATTAACACGAACAAAAAAGTTAGCATCCGTAGGATGTCCCTTATGACGAATAGTCTGTCGATATTTTAATTGCAAATTATCAAATGTGTAGATATTGCACGAGCCGCTTTCATAACAAATTAGTAGATAAAACACACCTTTCCAGACGATGTTCTATAGCATATCAATCGAAACAGTTAAATGTGACTTTAAGTAATTGCTATTAATTTACTTACCCTTACGAATTTAACAGTGTTATTAAGAGATGGATTTATCCCTGGCAATGAGGTAGGATTAGAAGATGAATTACCGAGAGAAAATGCTACGAAATGATTCATTTCTATCAGAAATATTTTCTCATACATATTCAGTATAAAAGGTCGATTTTTATAAATCACCTCTGACCACGTCGATTTTCTTTGGTTCCATTTTACATTGTACGCTCTTCTTTGAACTACAATTATCATATCGTAAAGTTTAAATTTTTAGTATTAATAAAAATATCCGACTGTGAATATTTTATTTGTTTATTAGTCCCTTTTTACCTGATGGTTCATCCCGAAAGTAGAGCTTGGCTATTTCAATTTTCGTCTGCCTTAATTTTTCGTCAAAATAATCCGATGAAATGTACGCGAAAATAAAACTGACGTAACCAAAGAGAAGCTGTCCAGGTAATATAAAAATGTAATCATTTCAAATATAATATAACGCTAAATTTAAGTTTGAAAAATTAAATTTCCGAGTTTCGAATCCGAATTTTTTGTTTGAATTGCACTTACCAGAATTCTTAAGGATTTCATGATTCTTCGAACAATCGAAAACGCGGATTCATCTACTTATGAAAGCTTATTGTACTAATTGATCGAGAAAGACAATTACGGGTCGTCGACTGGATACACATGCAAACAGCTATGCCTATATCAAATATAAACAAGTAACGACTATTACTAAATTCGAATCATTCATAATCAGAAATGGAACTGCGCGATTGAATGTAACAAAGGACAAGAAATATTTTTGTTGACATGACGTAAATATGTTAATAATTCATATAAGATCAAAAGTTAAATCAATCTTGTAATTGAAATTTGAAGTTACTTCTACAACCATGAAAGAGATCATATAGAGATTGAAAAATTGTGAAATACAGCGAAGTGAAACTTATAAATAGATTTATACAATAAACTTGACAATGAAATTAGTCCAGAGTACTAAGTCTGGATTAACGACTTTATGGTTTGTTATTCTTTCTATACCATCGTATATTTATTGTAATATGTTATTATTATATTACATATAATCTTAACTTAATATCAATATGTATATATATATATTTTTTTTGATTTTTACAATATTTGATTAATTTTAAACTTACTTTTGTATTGAATATAAACATAACTATCTTTTTTTATCTATAATATGATGTTCAATTAAAATCTAATGACGTAACGTAGCAGCCTTGTCAGACGGTACATCGATGCAAATATTTATCAAACTATGATATAACACCCAATTAATTTCAATCAACGAACGTACCACGAATTTATGACATTTAAATCCACGCGTCAGATCGGGGCCCGTGGGCCCAAAATGATTCAGAGCACGATCATTGAACGAAACAAATAACAAGATGATCCTCCCGTTGTTCCGCCGATCTCGAGTTGCGTGCACACAGATGGCGTCCAAAATTCCTACAAATACACAAATCCCCGTAACATTCCCATTGGCCAGAAAGGATTCGTGATCTTCACGTAGATTGGCTGTTGATCGCGATCGAGAGGTCTCGACAAATCCTGGCCATGTCCTGTAAATCGTGTCATGTACCGAAAGTACACGGGACCGTGCGTGAAGCGATCGTGCCGGTATCGCAGGTCCGCGCAGTGTTGGTCCATTGCTATCGCTTTTGACGGGAAGCAGCAAGAATCCACGAAGAATAGATCGCACGTACGCAAACGTATCGAACGATATAATAGCTATATACATTGACGGGGGAACGTATGAACTAGTGTGCGAGGCTGTACATCCTGATCAGTGTGTGTATGCAAGCACAACCGCGTGCGGGCGGTTCCCACACGTCCGTGCAACAAGTGTCATACACGGGAGCGTGGCGGATAACCGATTGTTTCGAAGAGCGGTGTGGTGCATGGTGCTCGTTCTTTCATCACCAAATAGAAAGAACGACCGGCGAGAATGGGCTGCGCGGTGAGCACCACCGGCGAGAAAGAAGCCGCGGAAAGGTCGAAGAAGATCGACAAGGATCTGAGAGCCGATGGGGAACGAGCTGCTAGTGAGGTCAAGCTCCTCCTGCTTGGTAATTTCTTCTCCTTTTCTTTTCGTTTCGTGTACTTTCTCTCCGCTCGATGATCGTCACGTCGTTGTTCCTCCGTCTCTTTGTTTCACTTCGTTTACGGTGTTAGGCTGAAAATATCTTATGCTTTCTTGAAGACGATGTACTCGACGTTTCGATAATTCGTTGTGAAAGTAGATCGCTGCACTGGGTTATGTTGTTAACGAAATGTTTTCCCTCTTTTTTTTCCTCTCTTTACGTACTTTTCTATCAATGTTTCGAGACGATGTTTTGATCGAATTTGATTTTTATTTCAAATGATATTTCTCACATTCCGAAATCAATTATCGGATTTGCGCAATCGTGCGAGCCGTAGCGCGGGCAATTTTCCGAAATCTTTGAATCATCGTTCGGAGTGAATCATTGTACGTCACGTCGGACACTTGCTCGGCTGCTTGTATATAATTACAGTTAGCTGTATTTTCAGTTATAAATATTGACATCTTTATTCGGAAGGGAAAAAGATAAAAATCGAATTTCTTGACAATGCACAGTAATGTACATGTTTATTAAACATGCGAATATTTTTATTTTAAGGAGCTGGAGAGTCCGGAAAATCTACTATAGTAAAACAAATGAAAATTATCCATGAAACTGGCTATAGTAAAGAAGAGTGTGAACAATATAAACCTGTAGTTTGTAGTAACACAGTTCAAAGTCTTATGACAATAATTAGAGCCATGGGGCAGCTTAGAATTGATTTTGCAGACCCTAATAAAGCGGTAAATATATTTACTACAAAAATATTTAAATTTTTAAAATAAAAATGTTTGACACACCATTACATCATATGGGTTTTATTAGTAATAGAGAAATTTAATCATGTTGTAGGATATAGCACGTCAATTCTTTACCCTAGCTTCAGCAGCAGAGGAGGGTGAGTTAACTGGGGAACTGGCACTATTAATGAAACGATTATGGCAGGATGCTGGAGTACAACTTTGTTTCACGCGTAGTAGGGAATATCAGCTCAATGATTCTGCAGCATATTACCTTAATGCTTTGGATCGTATAGCACAACCTAATTATATTCCTACTCAGCAAGATGTTCTTAGAACGCGTGTAAAAACAACAGGAATAGTAGAAACACACTTTTCTTTTAAGGGTTTACATTTCAAGTAGGTTCATTTCAAGATGTTCTTTTGTTAATTTTGTACTATGAATTATTTATGAACTAAATATTTTTTTATTTTACTAGAATGTTTGATGTGGGTGGTCAAAGATCAGAAAGAAAAAAATGGATACATTGTTTTGAAGGAGTTACTGCAATCATTTTTTGTGTTGCATTAAGTGGATATGACTTGGTTCTTGCAGAGGATGAAGAAATGAATAGAATGATAGAGTCAATGAAATTGTTTGACTCTATTTGTAATAGCAAGTGGTTTGTTGAAACGTCCATCATTTTATTCCTGAACAAAAAAGATCTTTTTGAGGAAAAGATCACTAGGAGCCCATTGACTATTTGTTTCCCAGAATATAAAGGTGCCAACACTTATGAGGAATGTGCTTCCTACATTCAAATGAAATTTGAAAATCTGAATAAAAGGAAAGATCAGAAACAAATCTACACACATTTTACATGTGCTACTGACACATCTAATATACAGTTTGTGTTTGATGCTGTAACTGATGTTATAATCAAAAACAATTTGAGTAATTGTGGTTTATTAAGTTAAACATTGCAATGCCCTGTTATCAAATCAAAAAACAAGCAAATTTACATCTATTTACACCAATGTGAGTGCACAAAGGATACACATGAGACTGAAAACAAATTCTTAGGAACAGAAATGTAATTTGGGTATACCATCATGTATACCAAACTATGTAATGTCTTCACTTTGTCATTTTCTGTTGGTCTTTACAATATTTTTATATAGTATATACTATGAAATAATTTGTTAGATTCTGTGTCTTTTATCTATATCTTTTGTATGCAAAAATTCATGACATTTCTTTGTAATTGGCTAGTTCTTAATTTATTCTTTTGTTTTAAATGTTCAATTGGAATATTTTGAATTATAATATTCTTAATAAGAAAACAGATACTGTTTATTGATGAACGAATATCTGGTCTTTGCTAATTAGTATATTAACCAGAACTAGTTAGCTATTAATTTAGTAATACCATTTTGTATATAATTTATTCATTAAAAGTAATGTTTATACTGAGTGGAAATATATTTCCATAACAGTGCTCGAAGCCATTCATTTCTCTCATAATAAATTGTTCATATTTCAATGACATACACAACTTATTGTGTTGACAGTATATATTTGTACAAGTCAAATTTGATAAAAAAATTTTGATAAATTTGTAAAAAAAAAACCTTTTTATATGTATCATTAGATAATGTTTAAAGGGTTGTCATTATTTTTCTATCTGCCAAACAAATAACAATGTTAGAATTAGTTACAGATTTAGAAAACAGTCGTATTATATTGCTGGAATAAATAAAAAACTTTTTTTAAAAAGTGATATTTTTTTGAAATCCTGTGCTTCACGTTCTGAAGTGATATTAATAGAATGATGACATTAGCAGATTAGCAAATTTTAGAAAGTAATAAAATATATAATGTATTTAATATATTTAGAAAACGTGAATCAATTACAAAAGTTTTTCTCTCTTTTTTTTTTTTACTAAAATCATCTCTATTTACATTTTCATCAAATACAATGTTTAATTATAAAAATGTTCAAATTCATGTATTTTTAATAGTCCTTTAAATTTGTAAATTTTGTATGATTTTTGCAATTTAGTTCCGTTTTTTACGAAATTTTAATATAGAAAAAAATCATTACCAGAAATAATAATACTCGCATATCAAGTACTTATTCAGAATTTTGCAGAATAATTAAGAATATTTTCTTCGTTGTATAAACATAGTATCCCATTTTACTTTTGTATCTCTATTTAATTAATTTGTATCTCTATATTATATGTACATGTACAATAATACAATACATGTGAAGTTACAAAATAAATATGTTCATATTTTGTTTTTTTTATAGGATTTAGAACTTTAGGACTTATGTATATATAACATATATGTACTCGTGGAAAGTATTTTGTAAGAATACTGTTATTTGAGTCTTTTATTTTTGCTCATTATAACTAATAGTAAACATAAATTATGCTTCATTCAATTTTCGGAAATTATAACTATCTATTTTAAAAATATAGCAAATAAATCATTTTTTTAACATTGATTATAAAATTAATGTGTCATTAAAATATAATGTTTGTGGCTTGTTTATTTCATGGACATAATAATGTTTTATACTATATTTTATACTATGTATTGTATACTAGTATATACTATAACAGTATACTAAGAACAATGACTTAGTATAACAGTATGGTAGTATTACTTTCTTCTTTACTTTTAGCCACAATTTTTCAGAAGCTTATAGACTTTAATGTAACATTTTCAACAGCCAGAAATCTCATTAACATAATTATTATTTCATTTGTTTCAACGATCATTAAGAAGTCTTTAAGCTACATATATTTCTAAACTTTGCATATATTCTGACATATAATCAAATCTTTGAGGTAAACTTGTTTATGTGTAAAATATTGTAGGAATATGCACGATAGGAAGCATTAATTCTTACAGTGCCTGGAAATCAAATTTGACTAATCACAGAACAGACTTGAGGTTTATGATATGCTACACAACTGTACAACATTATATGGAAGCGATTATTCTACTTTTAATCTCTATTGGTATTTATACATAATTAGCTACACAATGACATATAACGGGTTGATTCCAAAATAATATAAATCACTTTTAATGTTTAATGTGGATTTCTAGCTGGAATGGGTGGTCCACCTGATGTTCTTGCCGGAATTGGCGGTGGATTCGATGCAGGTAAACTTGGTGGTGGATGTTGGGGAGGAGGAGGAGCTTGTCTTTGAGGTAACGGGGGTGGTTTAGAATTGGGTGGTCTACTAGATGATTCTTGCGAAGGGTCCGTACGAGGTAATGGCGGTGGTGGACGATTTGGTATAGGATAATTAGGCGATCCGTCTAATATTTCTTCATAAATTGCAGACTCTGGGGATAATCTTTCACTTTGCTCAAATTCTATCCTTTCTTTAGATAAAGGTGCTGGGAATTGATTGGGTAACACGCTGAATACGCCAGCTCGTGGTCCTTGTTTTCGATCTTGTATTGGACTTTTTGGTGGTTGAGTTGGACGACCTGGTGGAGCTGGTCTGGGTGGAGGAATTGCTCCATTTGGGCTACCCCTACTAGGAGATGATCGTTCTCCTATATCTAATTGTTCCAATCTTTGAATAGGGCTTCTCATTGGAGAATTTGAAACGAACTGCGCAACTGTAGTATTACTGCAAAGTTCTATTTCTTTCTCAATTAGCTGCACCCAGTTTGGAGACTTCAAAGATAATTTCAAAGTTTGACCGCATACTTGAGTCATGCCTTTTCTTGCTGCTGACAAAGCACATTGTCCATCTCGGAATGTTACCCAGATAGTTTCACCGACAAATCTGACGAGAATTACTTCGCCAATATGAGAAAAATCTTGTAATAGCGCCATCATAAAATTTTCATCAAACACACTGTCCATATCATCCGATTCTTCAACTGCTTTTACTACTATAGTGCCATCAGGTGGACCCAAATCTTGAATTACTTCTTTGAATACTTGTTCGCGTTTTTCGGATTCAACACAATGAATATCTACATCTACAAAGGCAATAACTGGTCGGTGATCACTTTGTTTCAATTCTGCTCTACCATAATGAATTAACTTTCCAGGATTCCAATCTGTAGGAGAATCTAAAACAAATAAATGCAAATGATTAGTGAAAGTGACAAAAATGCCAACGAGAGTCATAACTGTATAGAACCAACCGATATCAGGTACTTGTTTTCGACGTTTCCACAATACTCTATCCGTCCAAGCAGGCTGTCGACATTTTTCACTAGTGTCATAATCATCAGAAAAAATATCATATTTGTACGTTGGAGCAAAAGTAATAGGACCTTCCAAGAAATTTTTAAAAACATTTCCTTGCTCCTGTTGAACCTAAATTTAAAATATATTGAAAGCCAAAGAAAGCAATGCTTTTTTTTTATCAAGCATGCTTTTTTTATAAATTATATATTTCATACAAACTATTAAATGATTTATTGTCTTTACCTTCAACTGATCATATTGTAATATTTGATCAAATTCATTTCTTTTGATCATTTCTTTCATTTCATCTTTATCCATATCAACTCTATAATTGAAATCTCCACACCAAAATACGTAATCATGAGTATTTAACGTTCTTCCCATAGGGAAGGTAATTTTTCGCGTAATTTCTGCATAATCTGCATTACGTTCATTCACTTGAGACTGTCCAGCAGCGAAGTGTGCACAAACGAAACAAAAGGATGTGGAATACAATACACATCTAATAGCTGCAGCTCCTTTATTTCCTGTTGCACCTCCTAATCCAGTTTTTACACAATCTACAGCTACATCTCTTAAATAAGGTGCATGTTCAGGTCGTATAAATAAATAGAGACAAACACCAACCAATTGTTGGTATGTGACTAAAACATATTCAGCATCTCGGGAAAGTACTTTTTGCAGTTCCTCTGCCCAAGCTTTTGCATTATCAGTACTAGCAGCCATTATATTGCTAGCATTTAAGTCAACAATTTCTTCAAATCCTACCGCAAATATATCTACAGGAATATTGTCGTATTCAACTGATACTAGAGCTGTAAAGAAGGATATAATCAACGGATAAAAGTTTATTTTATTAAAAAAAGAAAAAAATAATATACTTTAGCATAGAACTTACACGATGATTTTCGTGGAGCATCTAGCAACCAATCGGAAAGGGAATCTTTATATACGACACTTCGGAAGTGTTTCCCTCCATTAACGTTGTAAGTACCCATACCTATTCTAAGATTCATTGTAGTGACATATTCATTATATCTTTTACACATTTCTCTGAGAACACTCGGTGGAGCATGTAACATGTTTGAAGGTAAAAGTAATCGAGCTCTATCCGCTAATTCAGTATTTAAAGTTGATCCCAATAATAAAATGTCGATAGCTTCTTGCTTACTGGAGTCTAATAAATTATTTTGTATTGTTCTAGCTGCGGATCTTGCACCGTCCATTAATTTTGAACTTCCTTGAATTGCTCCAGTGCCAGCATATATTTTACTAACTTCATTACCATTGTTGATCCACATTTGTCTAAATACTTCTTCGAATCTCGAAACCATCTGTTGCTTTTCAAGTAACTTTAATAATCCTAGTTGTTTGCCAAGTATTTCCAGTGCGAAAAACGTTTGCACGCAGTTCGTTCTATCCAAACAATCAAGACAATTTGTTCTAATAGTTCCCGTTTGTTCAAGAATGACGGTTTTACCAGCAGCGTAAAACAAAGAAAATGATTCTAAATATTTATCTACTTTCGCTTTCAACTTCGAAAGGTTTTTCATATTTCCACCTCTACATTCTTGATGATAATCAAATAGAATATGAGGTACATCAGTATGTTCTGACATGTTATGATGAGTTTGGAATAACTGACTTAACATTGCTTCTCCTTCTTTGCTCCCAATTAGACTAGATCCAAGGAGATTGACAATCACTTGTTGTCCATACCTTTCTTTGATCATATTTAAGTGCCTATTAAAGGCTGGTGCAGAAGCTTCAAAACCACGAGAAATTTTCACCTTATGAGAACCAACCTGAATACCAGGCTGTTCCCAGAACAAAGGAACTGATCCTCTAGTTTGCACATAGGACGTTATTTCATTATCTAAATATATTACTTGCTCTGTTTCTACAAAATTTGCTACATGACCATCATCATTAGTTCCTCTAACATTAAACCTAGATAATGAACATAAATCTATAAATGCAATATGATTTGGCTTATTGGTTCACAAAATAATTAGCTTAGTGAGCTGTTTGTATTCAGTTAAAAATGAATTAAGAATACCTTGTGCCTGCTCGTTCACAACTTAATCTAGACATAAGGACAGCACGAGCTTGCCTGTGACCAACATACACAGTACGAATCTCCACACTACCACACATAGCTTTAAGTAACCAATGAGATGTATCCACTCCATATCTTAATAAATGTATGTGTAACATTCGATTCCTATTTGGTACATGAAAAAGAAAGGAATATCAAAATCTGCAACATACACAATACACATAATATATACTAACCAAAAGAATCTATTGTCAGTTGTTGTAGATTTGCATCTCCTCTGTGCACTAAGAGTAATGTCAAGAGGCTCTTGATTAGCAGACCAAGAAAAGTAAAATGTACCGGAGTTAAGAACTTTTCTAACTTCGGATACACGATCCTCGTTGCTTTGCGTATAATGAAGTGGTACAAAATGTGTCTGTGTAATTCTAAACACTTCAGACTCTCCTATTTTACCAACCGAAAAACAGCCAGTGACGAGAACAAGGTACAACAAAGTATTTTCGCCTGCGTTTAGTTGCAAGACACCTACGCATCCATATGCGTCTAACAATTTTGTGTATTTCCCTTTCAAAGTCTCTGTTTCTTCAGCAGCTGTGAAGTAATGTTTAAAGTGACATTTTTAAACAATTGTAACAAATGAAATCAAACGACGAATCGAGGAAACTACTCAATAATTCTTGCACTCGTTAAACGAGAAACATGTCGAGAGATTAAAGTTGGATAGCCTGCAGAAAAATATTAATCGTGACAATGTACTTACAAAGAACAGCGACTGCCTGCGATTCGAAAAGAACAGTTTCCTTTCGATTTCGTTGCTCCAATATGAGTGAATGCGGGCTAGGTGGTTTTAACTTTTCGTAGACGCGAAACCCTTTGCCCATCGCCATAGTTGCGTCGATGTCTTTGAAAGTTTTGGGGACAAATGCACGCTTCGGTAGAATATGACAGTTCCGTCTGTCATACGGAGTGCGATCACCCTGATCTCACTGTGTTTTCTTTCTCACTGAATGAACTTTGTTCCTCGTTATTGACAGCAATACGCTTTTCCTTAGTGGTTAGCAGATGAAACCAGCGCTCTTACCGCTGATCCGTCGATACCTCGATATATTTTCGCAATATATACATCTCCGATTTCGTGGTGTCTACACGGTCCGCTCGTCTAACCGTAGCAATCAATCGGACGCGCCATTTTGAAATTTCGAAAAGTTGAACGTGCAATATTCTCGCGCCACAAGCGTCGGTCAGTTAAAAGTTGCCTCGTCAGTCGTGTATTTCTGTGATCTAAAACGATCGTATTATTCCGCCGATTTTGAACGCGAGCAACGCAACACGCTGTTACGAACGTTAATTACGAAAAATTCGAGCAAAAACGCGAAATTTCGTGCACATGGTGGAAGATTACATACAACATTATGTCGAATGTGATCTTTTAATGTAACTTGTCGGTTTGAATTTTTAAACGTGTAGCGTTTGTAAATTTCGAGATAGCTCTGGTTTTCAAAATTAAATTTTTTTGTCTTTGTGTGAATAATGTTTACATCACAAGAAGAATAACATCGCATGTATCATAAGAAAATTTTGGATTCGAGGTAACCATCATTTGAATTTTACATCTACCATATAGAAGTCTACTATTGTAGAGAATCTTTGACTTATAATAATTATTTGAGTATCATTCATTATATTTTAAGTATTTTCGACATATTTTAAATGTATATTGAATGTATACTGTGTGTTGAACGATGAAAAAAAAATACGAATATCTTTTTTCGTTTTATCCGGGCCAACGGAAAAACATTGCGCGCCATATTGAGATGTAGAAAGCCAAGTATTTATACAATAATATCGTTGATTTTCAAGCTGTAATGACATCTACTGAACAAACGAACAAAACAAAAACAATTGATGGGTTTCTCTAAAATCATTCAATATAATTCTTTTAATATCTTTCGTTGCAATATTTTAATTCATAGTAGCTCTATGTTCATTGCAGTTCTACAAAAAATATTTCAAAAAAAAAAAGAAAGAAGGATACAATTGCTGCGGTAAAGTTTATTTCTTAGTGATATATTAATTGTTACATTTATTTTCCACAATGGCCGTTAAGTTGTTAAATGGGACTCTTTATTAAAAGATCGATCATACCTATTCTAATGTATTCTCATGTATAAATAGTTGGAAAAAAATTTCGTTACATTTCTTTAACGGATTGATCGTTGCATGCACCTTAAGTCTAATTATAGAAAATGTCACATTGTTTTACATTACCACGATATTTACATGATAAAGGTATCATTTGTTGGTACCTAATTAAATCGTTAGGCTATTTGTTTTTTCCCTCTTCTTTTTTTTTTTCAGCCAGTCTCGTACTAAAACGTTTCTCAATGGTAGTAATGCTTTCAAAAGAAATTAAGAGACTCGTTGAATTAGAATAAATGAAATTCGTTTGATAAAATATATGTCATAATCTATAAAATTCATAAAATCAATAATTTTTACATCTTTTGTTTTAGCTACGTAATGATCATTAATAAAATGGTCTTCTAAATATGAATTTCAAAGAAAGCATTGTAATTATACAATATTTATGGAAATACTCTTAGACTAGGAAATCATATACATTCTCTATCAAATTTTAACTATCAGTTGATACATTTTAGACGTTATTTACGACTGATGTTCTCTCTCTCTCTCTCTCTCTCTCTCTCTCTCCTATTCTTCCTCGATTTTTTCTGTGAATAAAGTATCTATATAATTTTTTATTTATGTAAGATTACATAATGAAGTACGAACAGATCCAAATCTCTTTTCTGTGAATACTAAGTTTAATAAAAATGTAAAAACTCTTTGATAAAAATAATTTAAAAACGAAAAATACTTAATACTAGACCTATTTGTAATTAGATTCTCAACCTCATTATTTTTTCTTTATTTTCTAAAACATTGTCAATAGAAACGATTCTACGCACTATTACAAACTTTCTTTTTCATGACGAATAATTACGAACTAACGTGTAAATAATAGCTGTTGTAATATAATACTTTAAGAACTAAACTGTAGCTCTTTTGTAAGTTTGGCTTGGCTGTGAAAGAGGCTGTACTGATACATAACAAAATATTCACGATCACTTCGTACTTATACCTCAAGGAAGTCCTTCAGCAAAGTAACTCGACGTTTCTCAGCAATATCCATTTGATTTTCCAAATCTCCGCGATTTGTTGTTTCCGCATGTTCTATTTTCCAAGAAAGATCTTCTATTTCGGCCTCTAATTGTGCTTGCTGATATTCGAACTTTAAATATTTATCATACATTTAGCTTTTTATCTCTAAAATTATTCAATATTTTAAAAGTTTAAAGAGATATTTACCAATTCTTTACGTGGTCCAGGTTCCATATAATAAGCATAAGGATAAGTATATTGTAAAGTGTAACGACAACGTGTTAGAAGTGACGCAGCTGCAAATAAATGTTGCCAATCTATCCATGTCCCGCTAAAATTCATTACTTTCTTATTTATTTGCATTTTTATAGCTTCTAGAGTTTGTTCTTCCAATTTTAACGATTTACTGTGATTTTCCCACTGAAAGCATAATTAAGATTGTTTTTGACATATCAGTTAATCCTCGAAAGAAGTAACTTACTCTTTCATAGTAATGAAGATATTTTTTAAGAGCTTCTCTTGCTTGTGCAAGAACACTTTCATGAGCAATATTAGGATTCTCTTTGTAACGTGAACATACGTAATATTCACTTCCATGTGCTTTCCAATCTCCAAGGCACATCCAACAAAAATCATATTTGCAATTATAACATTGCATATGATTGCAACCACCATTTTTTTCTATGCAAATATGGCATTTTGGGCACTGAAAAATCAGAGATTATTGTAACACAATATGTAATATTATATAAATGCATAAAGACTTAAATATTAACATCTTTGGTGTGGGCACTAATATAATTAGCTGTTTCTGAATCATCTGCACACTTTGTTAGCCACTTTTTCATAGTATTACAATCAGTGGGAGCATGGTAATCGATGCCACATCGGAAGCTGAAATTATTACAGTTTTTGATTAAACCACACTAAAATAATAGAAATATTTGAAAAATGTCAAATGCATACCAAAATACAGTTTTACATGATGAACACATCACTCTTTTTGCTCTTTGCTCTTTTGAACGCATGATCATTTGACAATTGGGTCCAGGACAAAACCTTAATTGTGGATGAGACTTTACATAATCACAAAAAGCAAATTGTTGATACCTTTCTCTCATGTTAGGCTTAGTAAGTAGAGATAAAACAAAGTCCTCTGGAGCTAAGACATTGCAGTCTTGTGCCATACAGCTTATTCCTAGTTTAACATTAACTTAGCTAAGCTTAATTCAATAGTTTAGATAATTTCATTTATTTTCTTCAATAAATTTACCTGTAGAAATACCTTGGCTTATTTGTACTTCAAAATGCATGCACCAACAGTCTTTACAAAATGAATGTCCACATGTTAGAGTAGAAAATTTCTCAGCTGATTGAATTGCAACACAAACGGAACATAATCCACTTCTTTGACTTTTTAGTCCCGACAATGAATCCAGTGGAGGCAACGGTTTTATTTTTGAATTGATTAACAAACTGGAAGCGTTGGTACGGTACTTTGCAATGATATCTTGTAATGCCCAATTATGTGCGTGTAATAAAACTTTGGCTAAAGATGGTGTTATGCGAAGACTATTACTTAACGATTCTACGTCCTCATTCAAAAGTCTTTCCACTTCCTCAATTCTTAAACAGTCATATACAGCATATTCAGGATCTCTTCTACTTTGATCATTATCTATGTCATTGTCACCTTCTCCATCCCATGGATGTACATTGTAATAATCCTCGTAACCTGGATCTCCGCAATCAGAATCAGAACAATCCATTTCTGTATCATATTCTTCAGTCGTCATCTGTCATTAATATTTTTACTATATACTACTTGATTACAAAGAAATATTTTGACTTGTATATTATACAAGAGTTTCATTTAACGTATAATTTATGCATGTGCAATAACTATATTATTTTCCTCATAACCTCATAATTTTTACTATTATAAATATTAGTGTATCAATATATTAATAGGTAATGAGAACATATCAAAGAAATAATCAATAAAGGAATCAGGAGATAAGGATTTAAAAACAAAAAGTTCTTATTAGGCATACAAAAGTAACAGAGTTTTGCAATATTTTCAGTTCTTGTGCAAGTTGTATAATCTTTAAATCGTCAAATCATTTGTACAACATGAAATAATATTCGAAGATACTAAGAGTAATAGGTTTGATTATTTTTCTTCAAAATCGTATTTCTGTGACATTTAGTAAACATTTTGATGGAATCTCGAATATTATATTATAATGCGTTCATTTAATTTGTTTCATTTACATGGCACAAACAACTTACCTTTATGTTCTTATGTATCAAGAAAGATGCATTGATACGTCTATTTTGTTAATTAAATGAGAAAATTATTAAAAGGCTCTACAATAGCCTTTTATACCAATAATCACACGGCGCATAACTAATGTATATATTCTTCCATGTCAGGCGTATGATATGAACGATGCTGTAACAGATGATTTCATTTAATCTGAAAGAAGATAAGAATGTCAAAATCACCTGATAGGAAACAGCTGAGTTTAGTAAAGTATATGTCAATTCGTGATGCATCGTTAAAATCGTACATAATTTATTTCTAAGAATATATGATATGAACGTATTTGAATATTTTATTCACGAATGTCCATTATTTTGGAATTTATTTTTTAACTACAATTATACTATGCTGTTCCAGATAACATTCAATGTATATTCTCTTAGATGATATTTTAGAAAAATAGCTTTGTTTACTCTATATTAATAATATATTAATCATATATTTCTTTATAATTTATATCACTGCATATGTAAACGGGTGTTTATACATACATGTATCTTATCCCAAAAATTTGTACATGAACTGAGAGATTTTATTCTATTTTTATTATTTAAACTCTCAAAGTACAGAAAAACGATTTTTATTGAAATATAAAATTGCTTTTTATTTATTTAGAAAAAAGAAAAGAAAAGAGAAAGATGAAAGAAAGAAAAAGATGGTGCAAACTTTTTGCTTCGTAGAGTTAACTATCTATGTCATTTTCATAGTTAGCTATCTGTATCATACTGTTATGATCACTGATCGGATGTGTGTTCTTAGCCTCTACTTGAGTTCATTTAGAGAATTTAACTACTACAGAATTATGTCTGTATATCACGATGAAGTAGAAATTGAAGATTTTGAATACGACGAGGACGAAGAAGTATATTATTATCCATGTCCTTGTGGGGATCAGTTCCAAATATCTAAGGCAGAGTTAGCTGCTGGAGTGGAAGAAGCCACATGTCCTTCCTGCTCTCTTGTAATTAAAGTAATTTACGATAAAGAGGCGTTTGCTGCTAAACAGGAAGAACTTATTAGGGACGAGGAGAAACAGCTCGTGACTCAAAAGGTTTGATTCAAAATTTAGAATATTTTATAAAATATTAATACTCTGTGTTTCTCACTTGAACCGAGCAATGGCCAAAATAATTAAGGATATATTTATAATTATCAGTGAATTTGAAAAAAAATGTTGCCTTCAATTTTCTACTCTATTGTTATTGTTGAAAGTCAGAATATAGCGCGTAACACAATTATGATTTCACATTATGGATTTTGACAAAGAAAAAAGACAACCTATGTTAACTAAAACACAAGTTTTACTAAAAAAGAAGCACTATTATAACCAGTCTTATTACTTTTATCAAAATATTCTCGTTTAAAGTGCAAATCATCATTCTTAAACGTTATTTCAAAAATGAATTATCAGCTAAAATTAAAGAGAAGATATGCAGAATACATACGAATATCACTTAACAATGCATTGCTTTGTGTAAATAAAAAAAGATATTGAAATTTATTCAAATGAGTTTCAAGATATTCTGACTATTGATAGAAGTGACAAAAGTGTTGGTAAAATTGGAGTTTTGATTGCAAAATTAAAAAGAGTGAGAATCTGAGAAGACAAAGGAAAAAAACCAAAGGAACGTTGATACATAGACAAAAGAAGTGGGATGGAAGGAAGGAAGAAGGAAGCAAAAGAGAAGATTAATAACGACGAAGAACCAGAACTAGATACAGAACTAAAGAGGAAATGAACTGATTATGTGAATCGTTATTATCGATAATGGAGAAGGGTAGTGTGATGAAGACGATAATTTAGACGATGGACCTATTTATTTTAAGATAGTTTTTATAAGAATCGAAAATTTCTCTCTGTTTTCAATTATTGGACTAGAATACTTACAAGCTGCTAATTGAGCACTGTACGGCAATGTATATACGTCTTTTACCAAATTGTGTATATAGACAATAAATTATTTTGGAATGCTTAAACAACGGCATAAGATCTTATGCGTTCGCGCGTATTCCACATCTCTTGGTATAATTATATTTTCTAAAGGAATTATCGTCGAAGGTTGGTACGATGTGTTAAAGAAAAAGGGAAATCAATTTTCTAGAACACAATTAAAACAGTCCAGGGTCACAGGAAGCGTCGGCGTGTTCTTTATTACGAGTATTTCAATTTCTAATATATAATATATATATATTTATACGTATATATATGTATGTATAATAACGATACATACATATATACATGTATATATAGCCATAATAATCTGCAATTTTATTGTAATAAATGATCTTCCTCTACGATGCAATCGGAGAGTAAAAACGCAATTTTGGACGAGAAGGGGACGCGCAAATGTACCGTAGTGTTACGTAATGCTTAACATTTACGCTCGCCGTGATAAGTTGTTCCTCTGTAAACAACCCACGTTAAGTAAATCATCCTCGCTTCCTCTATTTTGCTTTCATTCGCAGACAACAAATTTTTACATAGATCATTGTCGGTCCCGGAATGTGCACATTGAGCGCGGGAAGGGAATACAGAGAAAAGAAAGAAAGAAAGAAAAAAAAAAAAAAAAAAAAAAAAGAAAAAAAAAAAAAAAAAAAAAAAATTGAAGACGGTCAGTGATCGCGAAAGAAGAAGTCGCTGTCCTGAAATTTCCAGCCGCTCGTTATCATGTATTTTTTATTAAATTACGTACGATATTGAAATACGAGATATCGGAATATTGTTGCCCCTAAATTTCGGAATCGGGATCAGACGAATATATGCGATCGAATCGTTTGCAATAACGTGGCAAAAAATGAGAAAATATTACGTTTGTATATTTAGTTTAATTAGAACTAAACTTTACATTTGTATGTTTAGTATATTTAGTGTATTATGACCTGGCAGTAAAAGTCGAAGTTAAAAATTCCGCGTACGACTTGAAAATCTCTCTTGATCATTACCTTGAAATATCTCCTTTGAACTATCTTTCGCGCGTCTGACGGTGTAGATGAAACAACGGGAATGTTACATTATAGCAAACGATTCGCATCCAACGTCTGTTTCGTCGACGTAACAATTGCTTACGTATCGATCGAAGAAACGCGTACATAGACTTTCGTATGACAAAATATAAACGAAGAACCCGCATAATTTTTCCGCCATCGCCGATCATGATCGGTTCAACTTTGCAATACCACGTTCGATTTCCCTTACTGTTCCATACTGTCGATCTGTTTTGTAAAATACGAGAAATCTCGTCGTGTCTCGTTCCTCTGTTACAAATAAACCGCTTAACGATTTATATTCTTCGTAGAAGAAGAAGAAGAAAAAGCAAGAAAAAGATGTATCGATTTCAATTCGAGATCATTAAAGAAGTGGGAAATTCAAAAATCGATCCAATCAGCACCAGATAATCACTCGCTCTATTCGTTGTATCATCAAACTATACACATATGTCGTTATTTCTACAACAACAATTGATTCTCTTATTCTGACAAAACAGCTTTCTCACTTTGGCCTGTCCGTTCAACCCTCTTCGTTTCATCGCCATCGTTGTTCTAACGTTCTCACCTTCCTATCCTTTTTTTTTTTTTTTTTCCACCGCGCATTGTTCTTTTAATAATATGCTATATAATGTATATAGATATATTTATACGTGTTTAGCACGACCTATCTATGTATAAGTAGGCATAAAGACTGAGGTGAGGATACAGGCGAAACCCCGAACGGTAATTATTATTCACGTGTTACGTTACATCCTTTTGATTTCCTATCTACTTCTTTCGAAAGAAAATGATATCCTGCCATCAGAGTTTCTACCTAGTCAATCTTTTCTGAATCGTAAAAAAATGTCTCCTAAAGTATTATCGTAGAAGACTACGCTTTGTTTCTTTTATCTCCGTGTACTATCGGTTTGTTCCTTTGAATCTTGAATCGTAAAACGGACACGCAAAAAAAAGTACGCGTGTCCAGCCAGGACGTGGCCAGCACGTTCACGGAAATTTCTCGTCTCTCTTCGAAGGCCCGTTCGTCGATGGTTTTGCAATTGCTTCACCGCGCAACAATTCGTCTGCGTGCATATCTGCGAAAAGAAAGGCTTGGAACGACGAGGAGGGAAGCATTGGTTCGATAATTATAGAGGTAAATATAGAAAAAAAAAAAAAAAAAAAAAAAAAAAAAAAAACAACGAATCGTTAAAGAATCGACTAGACGAAAAGATTGTCGCGAACTTTTTTCGATCTTCGAACTTCCAAGCCTTTTCCAATGCCAGACGTAATTTCTTTCTTACTCGGACACGCGTAGAAATGGAAGGGAAAGAGAACAATTTTTTTTTACACATCGAATTTCGCCCAACAGAAGTTTCGAGTTTCATTTCATATTCGTACGAACGATTGAACTCGATGTTCGCCGATATACACGATAAAAATAAAGCAAGATTTCCTCTGAATATAGTTTAGTTTCTTCACTAGGTTGTTCCCCGTTTCGGGAACAGGAACAATTTTCGAATGCACGACGGCTGGTTGGTGTTTCCGATCGATTTACGAAATTGCATTTCCTCTAAGCCGCGCGCGTGTTTCGCGATTTTTTTCTGCTTCGAGAGTCGAGGTCGAATACATACAGTACAGTAGTTTATACATACAATAGCTCTACGGATGGTGGCGTGTGACGTTCTGGAAATCACAGGATAAATCAGCTTCTAAATTCGGATGGGCAGTGTAAGCTTCTGCGAGGTGCTTCTCTGACATGTTTTTTTTTTTAAAGCGGCAGCGAGCCTTGCTGATCGACATTTTCCGTCTCCGTTTCGATGCGCTTACACCAAACTGTTCAAACATCTTTCCTCCACCTGCTGTTGCGCTCCCTTCTTTTGCCTTCTCGCTCATTAACGAAACAAAAATTGAACAACGTGAAATTCGTCGAATCAGTGGCGCTTTCAAAGCGTACTTCTAACAATGGCGATACACATAATACACGTTATCACAATCATCGCAATGACGCAATTAGAATAATCATCAATAGTAACAGCGCGGTATGTAATAATAATAGTTCGTAGAACGCCACTGTTTCGAGCGTTGCCATTTCAGAAACGTTCGACGTTGGCGTCGTAACAACGAGCGTTATTTCGGCTGTTTCGATTCGTTCTAATTAAATAGTAACTCGAGTTGCAGGGCCATTGCGCGCGTACATGGAGCGATCAAGCGTTTATCACAATAGATCGTGTTCGCCAAAATGGCGAGCGCGTCGAGTACAGCTCTCGACACTTGACGCAAGTTTGCTAAATGAGATTCGCTAAATCTTGATCACAAGTCAAAGCTGAGACGGATTAAATGTAACATACCAAAAAATATACAACTATACTTCTGTTCGTAAATCACCAGTTGCTCAATTTTGTCAAGACGATTTATATCGCAAGATCTATTTATTCGCTGTTACAATTCCTTCTTTTTCTTTCTTGAAACATTCAACTATTTGTCGTCTTATTGATCTTTTTTGCCTAGTTAATCTGTGCAATAACGCGACATTGTGTTTTTCGAAATTTCTACAAACCTATTAAACACGCGTCGTTAATTTCGCGTCAACGTTGCTGTAAATTGTACAAAAACGTATTATAAAATTAAAGAACAAATTCGTGCGAGAGGATTGCGTATTAATCGAAAAAAATGACCAAGCGATCTGGTGATTTACAAACGGGAGCGTGCGATCAAAGATCCACATTTGAAGGAAACAATGGGAAAAGATTTCCTACGTTTTGAAAAAGATACGAAATTTCACCTAGAGTATTATATGAAACAGAATTTTGCTTTAATAATTCGCCAGTGTATCGAAGATTCGAAAGATAAATGATAGATCTCCGATTAAAGCGTATTACCGTGTATCATTTCACATGCATTCCATCAAAGCGTATTTCCGTGTATCGTTTCGCATGCGTTCCATCCAACCGTGTTCGTCTCTATCGCGAATCAGACAGATCGGTGTAAGCAGAGGTAAAGCTTCCTAGCTTTTACAACACAATCGAGGGAAAGGTAAGGGAGAATCGAGGAAAGAAGGTAGACAGGACTCGTAACTCTCGTAGAAAAGAAAGAAGGAAACTGTGGATACTGGATACTGCCAGTACTTTCTAATCGTATCGATAGCCTCGAACTGTCCGGAACGATAGCTTCATCGACGATGAATTTCGTTATTTTTACCAATTATGTCATCGAGATATATAACCGCAATTATTCTTTACATTTTCTGCAAAAAAAAAAAAGAAAAGAAAAAGAAAAGAAAAGAAAAGAAAAAAGAGGACCGACTAGGCCACTTAGTTTTAGTAGAAAATAAATTCGTACGAAAGAAGACGGAATTCGATTCCTTGTGAAATCTTGAGAAATCATTTTCTTCTTTTCGTTCTTTTCGCAAAAAGCTTTATTGAAGAATAACTTCATCGAAGCAACGAAAAGAGAAACAATCGTCGTCGATTGGCTATCGTTTGGTCAACCATTTCCAAAAAAAATGTTTCGTCACGATCTTTCGTCGATATCCTGATCTTTCACTTTCATCGAGTCCCTCGTCAGTCGTTCGTTTAGTAATCCTTTTACCATACGTTTTCTTTTTTTTTTTGTTCATTTTTTTTTTTTTTTTTTTTTTTTGCCTTTAGTAATTTTTTTTTTTTTTTATTATTAGAGTATCGTTTATCATATTAATCATTATCATTATACTGCTTCACTACGGTTGGTTGACTCTTGGACGTGGATCTGGATGGAGTGTGGTGTACCAAATGCGCGTGAAAGAGAGAAAAAGCTCCATCGCTTGATTCCTTTCGTATTTTTTTTTTTTCTTTTCTTTTCTTTCTTCTCCGCATTTCTCTTTCCTCTCCTTCCATCGTCCTCGAAGTGAGAACAAGGGGCTCCTATATATCTCTCCCCGTCAATCGCGAGACCAGTGCCCTTACTCTGCCAGTTTCTTCTTCAGTCGAGTTTCGCCTTTCTCGAATCCGTATCGAACCATCTCTGCTGCTCATCTGCTTTTCAAGACAGGACGACCCCCCGTTGTCGAGCCCCGAGCGTGTCAAATTTCTCCTCTCGGTTTCTTCTTCTTCGCCTTCGACTAGCTCGAAAGAGGAACGTACGAATGAATTTAACTTCATTATAGGACGTCAGACGGAATGCAGCCTGCAACGGGGAAACAGCGTTCACCTCTTTCCTCCTCCCGTTTCGTTTTTCCCGGATTACCGGCTCCCCGTTCCCTTCAACGATCTCGCAGCTCCGTAATTTCGATGCAGCTCCGTAGTTTCGACTAGCACCAGGTTTCAAAATCGTTAAGATCGAAGCAACGCGCGGAAAATTCGAAGGATTTGGAACGGCGCGGAAATTGCCCTTCGTTTCACCTCGATTCTCGTTGGTTCCCCGACGATACGTTTGATTCGCACGTGCGCGCGAATTTTTCCTTTCGGTTATCCTCGGTGAGACATCTAAATCGTGAACCTCGAGAATTCGCGTCACGTGTGAGGGAAGAAGAAAAAAAAAAAAAAAAAAAAAAGAAAAGAAAATGAAACACTACGCCTCACTACAGTAATTCGTTTCGCTTGTTTGGTGATAAGTTTCTGTTTGCCAGGCATGTTCGGGAAGTTGTTCGTCGGATGTGATATGCTCGACCGTTCTTAAAGAAATTACATTCGGGAAATTATATTCAGACAAGAATTCTAACGGGGGGAATTGTCCAATGACAATTTCATTCTCTTCGAGGAAAAACCGGGAAAAGCTCAGCGGACAAATAGTTGATGGAGAAATTTGTTAAAAACTGGTACGAACTTGCGAGGTCGAGGAATGTTAGCGTTTTGTTGCGCAGTAACGTAACGTTGTCTCTGTGTGAATTTATTTCAGAACGATCGAGGATTCTATATACGCGGGAATGGGAGGACCACCCTCCATTCGGCAAACGCTCGGAGAAAGAGATATTCCGTATTTAAAAGAAATACTAATCCACGGTGGCATCGATAATTCAACGGATCTATCGGACGATTAATAATTCTCTGTCTAAAAATCTTTCTCTCTAAATATAATGAATCAGTGATTGACGAGACGAAAGTTGGGATCAACGTTGGAAAGATCCGAGGAATTTTGTCTGTACCGTGTGACCGTGTGATCCGCGAGTGCGATACCCATTAATTGTATACATTCATATTTGCGTGTATACGTACATAATTGTTTTCTGTATATATATATATTATGTGTATATATATATATATATATATATATATACTTATATAAAACGCACAAAGCGGCTGAAGGCTACTTTATCCTTCCCATCTTATTTATAGCGACAAGCCGTATTTTATTTCCTCGCGATTCGATTCGTCACCATGTCGTCTTTATTTTCATCTTTATTTTCTCCTTTCTTGTTTCTTATCATCAATGGAAAAAGAATTCGGGCTTAACTACGGCGGATCCCTCGAGATCACTCTTGAAATACCCTAGAAAACTTGCTGGCTCGCGTGTGTTCGTCTCTAAGTGCGTGTCTCTCTATGTGTGTCGCATCGCGTGGTGTACTGTGGTACATCTCGTGTTGTATACGTGGGTGAACCGAATATCCGCGTGACCTGCGTGTAAATTGGAAATTTATGCCGTCTCGAGTCTTCTCGATCGAACCTGTTTTCTCTCTCTCGAATCGACAACGGACGAACAATCTTTGCTTTTGTGTGTATGCGCGCGTGTGTATCGTGTACATGTGTGTACGTGTGTATTCACCGAACGCGTGTATTCTCCGAACTATTCCTCGAGCTTCAACGAGACTGACGCGTTGCCCGCACGCACCGTCTTCGTTCTCGATCGTCTTACGGAGCAGGTGTTTGTCGATTCTTCTTTGCTATCGCGCCTCGTTCCCTCGTTCCCTCGTTCCCTCGAGAATTCATCATCGACTATTACTATTCTCTAACTATTCATTCTCTCCTCGAGAAGATCCCTCTTTCAAATCATCTCGGTTCTTCTTCTCGCGAGTTATCCCGACACCTCTTCAAAGTGTCATCTAGATCTCTCGACGAACTCATTTTCAGACGAACGAAGAATACCCAACACGTGACGAGTAAGACGAAAAGGAACCTACGAGATGTCTCGTTCCCGCTGGGAGAAAAAAAAAAGAAGAAAAAGAAACAACAGGAACGAGCAGACGAACCACGAAAGGAGCTTCCACAGGAACCTCGTCGAATCGTTTCATCCATTACTCTTACTCTCTCTCTCTCTCTCTCTCTCTCTCTCTCTCTCTCTCTCTCTCTCTCTCTCTTCTCTCTCCTTTTCCTCCTCTACCTTCGTTTTCCCTCGTTTCTGCTTGCTCCCCCGCTCTCGAGGACGTTCTGCTACTACGTTTTATTACTCGTTCCCCTTCGAGATCGTCTAATTCTCCGAGCCGCTGCCCTTTCCCCAGAATTTATCGAAGCGGTTCCGCGCTTTTTCCAGCACCTCGCTCGCTGCGGAACGTTGTGCGGAGCCTGGCACGTTGGTGCTTCCGAACACTGGTGTCCCATAACCACCGCCGGTCCCGCTTCCTGTCCCGCCAACGCTGCTTCCGCCGCCGCCACCGCCGCCACCGCTGTCGGTGGTGGTAGCACCCTGAGGCGATTCCGCTTCTAGGATACGGTAACCTTGTTGAGGGCCCGTCGACGATGACGGCGTCGTCATGGTCGATGTCGTTGTTGGTTGACCATTCCCCTCCTTTTTTCTATCGTACTCGAAGCCCGGGTCCTCCAAGCATCTTAAACTCGTCCCTGGCACTGGTTTTATCGATGGTTCTGATCTTTGCTGCTCTTTCGACTCTTCCTCGGTACCGCCTGATTCCTGCAATTTGTGGACCAAGGTTTCTATTTTCTGGAGAGCATCGTGTTCAGTTCGACATGTATAACGTGCTTGATTCATCGCTCAATTGAGCATCACGTTTCTTCAAATTTCGTTTTCTTTATTTTAATAGAAAATAATCTGTCTTATGGTGTTAATTATTTATGATGTGATGTAACATGTTCCTCTCGGCTATTTCTTACGTTTATGTATCTAGCTGATACTTAGTTTTGGGAGCTGTGATATTGTTCGACAATCGCCTCTGAATTATTGACATAGACTTTGCTTCTCAGAGATCTTCACAGGAGGAAATTAAACTCTGTCAAATCACGCTATCTTGGCTGGCTAATTTAACGTTTCTCCTTCGTGAAAAGCTTTGAGCGTGCAGGATAGTAAGTTTCGAACTTGATTTCTGGTAATAGATTTCAATAGATACTATGTGGTCAAAGTGACTAATTTATAATTTTTAAAAATTTAAATGATTAACTCTCGAAGAATGTGCAAGCAAAAGCTCGTAAAGCAATTTATTGTATCATAAAAGAATTTATTTTATTTTTATTGCTTTAGTTAATAACTTTATGCTTTGGTCAATAACTTGCACACCTAACATTGTTCTATGATGATTTGTTTGTATCTTGCCATGAAATCTACCAAAATGTTTCCATTTCTACCAAAACGTGACGCTTAATTTTCGTTGGAACATTATCGAAAATGTTGCTTTAAGAACAGAGTCTTACATTTTCACCTTGCGCGGTGGTACCGGAAGCCTGAACGTTGGAAGGCAACGGACTGTCTCTTTCGGAATCCATGTCCTTGTGTCCGTTCAAGCCGCTGAAACTACCGATAGAAACGCTCTCGCTTTCTGGGGACTTGTATCCGGAATGCTGGGAGTGTTGCGACTTGTGCTGTGCCGCCAATTCGGGTGGTGCGGATTGCGGGGCCGACGGAACCGACGAAGGTGCCCAGCTTTTTGCCTCGCTATGCGGACGCGTCAGGGGTTCTTGAAAATAAACGGGAAAATAAATGAAAGTTCGTTCTACGAGTCCGAATTAAATCGGATATATATACAGAGTTAATACCTTAAATATCTTCGTTATTTTTGGGAAAGAACTCTGTTAAGTTTGAAAAGTTGCACAGAGGGAGTCACAGGATTTCAAGAGATTAACGTATCTTTTAATGCATTAATCGACGCAGTTCGACAGTCTCCGTTGAAAAACTATCTACATTGAAAAACTATTAATTTAAGATATTTGAAGTTTAATTTTGTAAAACCTATCGCACGAAAGACGAGGACACAAGAATATTACTCTTATTTTTTTTTATGCAGTAGATATGCATAAAATTGAAGTTAAAAAATCTCTCAGACTATAAATAGATTTTCGATATACTATTCACAGTGAATCTCTTCTTCCATGTTTCTCCAAAAAAAACAACGATGATTATTCAAAAATGTTAACCCTTACATAGAGTTTCATCAATCAGTTCTTAACACTAGAACCACTGGACGATCAAAGCGTGATATTTCCATCAGAGACATTGAAGTCAAAAAAAATAGAGAAACTTTGTGATACGGTACTTTATTTCTATATTTTACGAAAATTTAAATGGGTTAAAAACACACTGTTTCTCACTGTTTCTGTAAAATATCTAACAAACATTATAAATTGATCCTTTTGACCGCTTCAGTGGCAGTTCTAGTGTTAAGTCAGTCGATTTTTCTTGCCAGAACCAGAGATTCGATTCTTTTTTCTTTTCCTTCGCAAGAAGAAATTTCGAAGCTCTACCTTCTCTGACGTTTTGAGTGACAGTGAACGTTTTCCCGGTGTCCAGCGGCACGGTCCAGTTGACCGGTTCTGGGGAGCGCATGATCATCTGCTCCGGCGATTTTACCCTGGTTGGCTCGGGCGGGCTTTTCACCACCGGCTCGTCGTCGATCCACGGGCTTGCCGCGGTGGCCGAGACCGGCGGCTGCGACTGCGTCTGCGACGGTGGCGTCGATGCGACGCTCGACTCCCCTCCGGTCACGTCCCCGTTTACCTGAGGCTCTGCCGTCACTGTAACGTTTCACCGACGCTTTTAACGACGCTTGGCATGTGTCCTCCACCACATGTTTTCGTTGCCCGAGTTCGGGCGGAGTTGCACTCGATGCATCGAATTGTCACCGTGTTTTGCCAACGGTTCAAAATTCATTAAACGGAATTTTGAACGACTTTCAACTCTTAACACTGAAAACGGAATCGGACTCTTGGCCCTTCCTTGGTCTTTCATCGGAGATGAATTTCTATCGGTGTTACGTTATACGCACCGATGAAAAGGAAAGCGACCAAAAAAAAAAAAAAAAAAAAAAAGAAGAAAAAAGAAAAGAAAAAGAAAAAGAAAGAAAGAAAGAAAGAAAGAAAAGAAAAACGTTGGTCGAGTCATCGAGCGCCGATATATCGGAGATCGGTTGTGATTCGTGTGGTTGCACGAGAGATCTACACAATGGGCACAGAAAACATCCCAATAAAAAGTACACTAGCGTACTCAGAGAATGCAGGAAGAGACATACATATACATATATACGCGTATGTATGTGTACAGATAACAGATAGATAAATAAATACATAGATAGGTAGATAAATAGATAGACACATGTGGAGAGAAAAAGATTTATATATATATATGTAAGTGAAGGTAAAAATAGTACTAGATCTGGTGTGACGGCATAGAATGTGTGTAAATGTGCGGCTGTGTGTTGCACGGCCACGCAACAGGTTGACAAAGGGCTCTAACACACAGGCTATTGTTCTCTCTCTACCGCAGAAACATTTACTCGATTGTACGTCGACCTGCTAGTGAAATATCGTGGATTATCTGCTTTCCTTCGACGAAAAGCCCTGCGATCAGAGAAAGAATGAAAGAAAGAAAGAAGGGGGGGGGGAGAAAAAAACGAGTACAGAAGAAAGAACGAGCGAGAAGAGTCGCGTGTCGCTTGATACGCATTATTACCACGAGCTAGGCAAAATCACGGTTGCGTTTGTGTTCGTTTGCCTCTGTGTACGTGTATGTACGTGTGTGAAAAGAACGTTTCCGTGTTCTCTGGACGGGATGATCGTTCGTCGCTGTCGGAAGCACACTTACGTTCAACTGCCACCTGACTCGTTCTTCTTAACTCCCTCTACGCGTTGCTTTTTCTCTTTCTTTTTTCTCTTTTGGTTCCGCTCCCCCGTTCCTTTTCCACTCGAGTGTCCGTGGAGTGCGACGACTCGGATCGTAGTTCGGTGCAGGGTGTCGGTGCGAAAAGCTGATCTAACAAACAAGTCGACAGCTCCGGCGCAAACGCACAAAGGCACGAACTCAGCGAGACGGATCAGCGTTGGAAAGAACGAACCACACGAGGGATACGGGGAACGCCTCGTATCCCCTCGATTCGTCAACGAGACCACGCAGACAGAGAGCGATAGAGAGATGCAGCGTGGAGCGGATTTGAAAGAAACTGTGTTGGTCACTGATTGCGAGAGGCGCCGGCGTGTCGCGAGTGAAAACGCGGCAAAGAAGTTCGCGCGTCTTTGTGTGTAATCTGTGACGATGAACAGTGTGACGACGAGAAAGGAGGAACGCGTGGAGAGAACTGGCGTTCCATTTCCCCGATGCGGGGAGAGCCGTTGTTCTCTAGGCAAACTGTAGGCACACAGGAGTCTGAGAGACAGTCTCGTCGCCATCCTCCGTGTATTGTTCCGAGAAAGATATCAGAGAAAATTAAAGAAGTAGGGGAGGGGGGGGGAGAAAAAAGACGAGGGACGAGAGGAAGATTAGGGATTCGAGTAGCGTATCAACGAAAATAGAAAACCGAGAATAGAGAGAGAGAGAGAGAGAGAGAGAGAGAGAGAGATCAGAATAGATAACAGTGAGAAGATGGGCTGTAGTTTAGTATCGACCAAGGAATGTGGTACATCGATGGAAAACTAGAGAAATTCATCGTTGGTCGTCCGAGGTGTCTTCGCCGTTGAACGAAAGACACCTCCGACGGACTCATCGACGGACGATGAAACTTTGTCTGGCCAATGATGTACCGCAGACTCGGATGAACTTAAGTTGTCTTACTAAACTTCTGCCGAAGGATGTTACGTACAACAATGAGAACAGCACAAAGACAATGACAGCAATCACGGCAATGGTAACGACAACGACAACAACGACAACGATAATAATGGTAGCAACGAAGACACGAAGAAAGCGTTGTTTAGTTGTACATCATACTCGAGCGGACAAAAGTAGGCAAACGGAGAAGAACACAGGCCTTTTATTTTATTTTTTTTTTTTTTTTTTTTGAGCATGCTACTTACTAGGTTGGACGACAGTAGCGGCTTGGTTTGACGCGTATCGACTATCGGAGGATGATTTGGATGGATCGGCGACGGCGGCTGCGGCCGCAGCCGCAGCTGTCTGGTCGCGGCCGGTTTTTGCCTGAGCCTCGTTCGGACCTTGGTGGGACCGGCTTATATCTTTAACACGGTCCGGCCTGGCCGCAGCAGCAGCGCTCGACGTAGGTGGGTGATGGACACTCGTATGAACCGAATGCTTTACCGGGGGTTTTACGCTTGTACTTGTCGTGTTTATAGTGGTAGTGGTGGCTGTAGTAATGGTGGTTGTGGTAGTGGTGGTAATTGTGGTGGTAGTTGTGGTGGTGGTTGAGGGTTTCACGTGATGAAGGGGGCGATAGGGGGGAGCGGTGGTTGCGAGGGAGGCTAGAACATACGGTACACAAAGTACAATGATGAATAAAGCTCATCGTCCTTATTGAGGGAGTTTACGCGTTTAAGACAGCTTTCACTGACGCATCGCCATGCTTAAAATGTAAATTAAGATGCGTAAATGCAGAATAAAGTAGGGTCCAAGACGTCAAGCTCGAATGGAAGAGAGAGTGTTTCTCTACGATATAGAGCGCGTGTTCGATGCTTTTGCTTTTAAGATCGACGCAACGACGCATTCGCGTTACGTTTGGTCTTTTTTCGCGATACAAAGTTTTTCAGCGAAACGCTCGAACGTTTAATCTGAACCGCCTTTCGCGGTTCGTTTTCTATTCCGCGTGCAAAGAGTTCGCGTTCCCACGTAATTATTACACATTTTAAGCAAGGCTGCGCCGCTTCGTTGAGATTCGTTCTTATTGGAGTGGTTATCGAGGGCTGAAGGGTCTCTCGGTGCTATCCTCGATGCTCAGAATTACGTCTGCACTCGAATATCAGAGTTTTCTCTCGTTACACGCAACGACAGACAAGAAAATTTCACGTAGCGTAAATTTCATGTAGCGTGTATACATCGAAAATTGTATCGTTTCGTTGTAAAACTGACCAAGATAAATCGACGGAAGTGTCGGAAGGATATTCGAGCGTGGACGAATCTTGAACAGTTGGAACAACGAGAGAGAGAGAGAGAGAGTTAGAGACAGAGAGAAAGAAAGAGATTAAAAAAAAAAAAGAAGTGAACAAGCTTCGATTGGTATTGCTGCAGCATTCGCGACCCGAGAATCACTTAAACCGGGGAAAAAAGTGTTCAACCGCAAATTGGACCACACAGAGCTTCCCAGCTTATTGTTAACCAGCAATAATCATTCAAAAAAATCCTGACATTCGTTTCTCAATCGAACTTCTCATCGAGTTTCTATTATACATCGTGGTTGGGACCAACGCGATTCGATACGCGGCTCAACCCTTTAACAGTTTAATCGAAAGAGAACAGTGTTGAACGACAAGCGGAGAAACAGATAAACAAATTGCACGTATTACGTGTTACGTTCCATCTCTAGAACAGATGATAGAACTCTAAACTGTTCAAGGGTCAAAGGCAAAGAGAAGAGGTTTAAGAGGGGTAGGGGGCGGGGGGTAAAACGGTGACCGGGTGGTAACTGGTGCAGGATGAAAGGTTTTAGAGAATATCTGAAAATACGTGAAAGTCGGGCTAGCGGGCAGCAGGTACGTGGGTACAGAGAACGTACATTTCCGATGGACCTGCGGGGACCTCCTGTAGAACGGAGTAGGCCCTGGGCCCGAGGGTGGTGGTGGTAATGGCGGCACGCTGGTCGACGAACCCGTCGAGGAAACCGTCGACGGTTCCCGTATGCTCCAACGTACGCGGCCAGGGCCTGTGACTGAAACACCCGCTACCACTCCTGATCAATCCGATCACGATGCTCGGACGATCGTCGATCTGATCGTGATCGATTTCGCGCGAGCAACTCATGTCAGCAATTAGCCTGAATTAGTGACTGAATGGTTGTTTGACAGAGAAAGAGAGGCAAAGTTGCGACAAAGGAACAAAAAAAAAAAAAAAAAAAGGAAAGAAAAAAAGAAAAGAAAAGAAAAGATGTCGGGTGGGAGGGAGGCCGGATGAACGCGGATGCAAGGGATGTCTTTCGTTTTGTCAAAAAAAAAATTTATTCTACCTCTGTCGGTGCGTCCAGTGATCTCGATCAGGAAGAACAACGACGTGAAATTACAAGGTTGTTTTTCTTTTTTTTTCTTTTCTTTTGCCTCGAGACCACGATACCAATAGATTGAAATGATGCAGTGATGTATGTAGTTGGAGCGAAGCGACTACGACTGACATACGAATGATTGTTGCTCACCGCTTCGGCGCTAGATGGTTCAATGGATGAGTCGATACGTACGATGACTATTTGGCTGACTACACGACCGTGACGATGACGAAGAACGATGGTAGATCGAAGAGGTAGTGAGATTGACCGGTGATGATTACGAGTGAACGAGAGGCGTCACGTAAGATGAAAAGTTATGGTGCTAGGGGTGCAGATATATGAAACAACAATTATTGATACGTGGCGAGGATTGTCTATCTATGGATCGTTGGATCAAGCGCGTCAATTATGTATCATTCGAATAAAAAAGATGTTGGGGAAAAGAATACGAACATCTTCGTCAAGACGATTTTCATTTACTCGATCGATATTGTATCAGTCTGCTTGACATATTCGGACATATTAATACAACTGGGAATGGATGAACGAGTTGGTCGAGGCTATCTCGCGGTTTATGAAGGCTATTGGGGAGAGACAGGGGGTAAACAACATGTCGCAAAACTTTCTGCACGGACAATCAATAAAAGGGCTACTGGTTACTAGAGATGTGGTTACTCAAAGGCAGAGACAAAGAGATAGTAACGATTAAACAGGAATATCATGCATTTGCCTAAGACATTAACGACCATTTGGCAGTTAACGTGTTCGACACACACCGCTTAAAGAATTCGCTTGAACAGAAAGAAGAAACGCGTTACGGAGATCGATCTTTCATGTACATGTATCCGATCGACGCTTTTCAATGAAGTTACCACTGTCACGGAGAAAGAAAGATACAAGCGTAGCGATACTTTTTACTCGTTAGAAGCGGTGAATGTCTCTTGCAACACGATTCGAACAGGGCAAAAAAATACGGTCAGGTATGACGAACGGTTTGGCTTTTTGGGACCCACAAGAGCAAACAGCAAACCAAACTCGCATAATATGTATAAATATATATATATATATATATAGAGAGAGAGAGACTTCTATCCAATCAAATTCAATGGTATATGCACAAAAATGCAAAAACGGAACTCGTCAAACGCCAGATTACGAGCGCCAATCGATTTGGGGTATACGATCTCTTGGATACTAAATCGATCGACTTTTCTATCGATACAAAAAAAAAAAAAAAAAAAAGAAAAAAATAGAAATGACGAAGAATGTGTCGATGCTCGTTCGAGTTACTTACTCGGTCGTGGATGCCTTTCAGGCTCACCGCCCTTCTCCCTTTGCTCTTTCTCCTTGTCCTTTGGCTCCTTCTCTTTCTCCTAAACAAAGGGAATTCGATCGATAACGTTGTATCAGACGAAATTAATTTTACCTTCGAATTATTTCAAGCTTACGCACGATCGAGTCTTAAGTGTTAACTAAATCTTAAAAGAAAAAAAGAGAAAAAAACGTCATTGTGACGTTCGTCGAGGGTTCCTGGAAAAAAAATACCTTGGCGTCTTTAGTGACGGATGGTGCACGCGGTGGTTGACGTTTAGGTGATCGACGTTCGGTCACAGTGGGGCCGAGGCTCTGAGAACGACCAGTTCTTGGACTGTTCTTAGGGCTGGATTTGGTCTTAGGCTGAATCTCTTCACGATGCTCCTTCGTTTCCTCCCGACGCCGTGGTATCACGGGCTCCAGCTTCTCTCTCGTTGGAGAGGGAAGCAGTGCGCCGTCACCTGACGCGACAAATGAAAAGAAAGAAAAGATTATTTTGAGAAAGGAAGGAAAATTTGTACAGATTGTCGTAGCCTGAGGTTGCCTAACGTGAGTATCCTGCTTTATATCCAATCTCACAGAACTCTTAGATGTTACAACAATGCTGTTTTCTCCGCATACGTTGAAATCAATTGAACGTCTACAGGGAAATACGTTGCAGAAAATTTTTAATGTGGATTAAATTACGATGCAGCTTCGAAATGATAAATGTAATAAGCGCTGTAGCGCACGCTTATAAAGTTTCAAACTTACTAATCGAATAATGAAGATTTAACCTCAAGACTGCTTAATAATTACCATGTCATCACCATCGAGGGGTTTAAACTTTAAAAATTTCTACTATGAAATGGATCTCATATTAGGCCAATTGAACTACACGTTTCGTACACTCACCTACGCCAGTGGTACGATCCAAATGATGGCGGATCAAGAAATCTTTTCTTGCGCGAGCAATGGCTCTTTCCGTGTCCTGCAATGCAGTGTATAAATTTTCATGTTTTTCTTTTTCTCTTCATCGTCGATTAACAGCCACGTACCGCTTTAGAATCGTCCTGCAAAATTCCATGAATGGGTCTAGCTTGTACCGAAGACGGTCGGCCAGCGGGGGGCATAGTCATCGTGGCAGTAACCGGGGCGACCTTCCTCGTGTTCTCCTTTTCTTTCTCTTCCTTCGTCACCGACCTAAATACGCAATCACTCGTCACGAACGTTTTTTTCTTTCTCTCGTCGACTGTTGACAGTTCGGCGCGAGGCACAATCGCCTTGGAAGAAATAAAAGGCAGCTACGACAAAACCCGTGCGAACGGTCCGAACGACTAGGCCCCCTGTACAACTACGTTTGACTCTCTTCTTTTCTTTTCTTTTCTTTCCTTCTGTCTTTTCTCGCTCGAGTGTATACAGCGTGTGTATGAATGGAAGAGTCTGTTTCTGACGACAGGTTGACAGCGAATATCAACGACAAACGGTGGAAAATTCATCGTCGGAATCGATCACCGATCCGTCGTTCTCCCAAGTAACGAGCGCTAGTAGAATCTATCCGTATTGAGTCAGACGTGACGATGCCACTCCCTGTGCCTGTGCTACTTGCTTGGAGTTTCAAAATTTCGTATACCTATTTGCTCGTGTCTCAAGAAAACCCGGTGTAATTTTCGTACACCTTTGTCTTTATTATTATCATTCAAATTACTGTATGTTTGTTGCAATTTATCGCTTTTGACGGTTGTTACGTTCTTCATTTGAAAGAAAAAAAAATCAAAGATGAATTTAATCTGCATAAGAATGGTTATTCATCGAATTAGAATGATGACTCTTCAGATGTCGATACTTGTCGATGTTGACGCAATTCTAGTTCGCGAGATAAACATTTTTATGCAGATTAAATACATTTTTTCTCTTCTTTTTCGTTTAAATTAATGCAACAGCATAAATAATTTAAATTAATACAATAATTTTAATAATAACAATAGTAACTGCTACGTTGCTTTGAAACATGTTGAAACAGGTATGCAAAATTCCAAAAAATCGCTTAAAAATCATGCTCGAGTTATACTCGAGAAACTTCGTCTGATATCAGAGGACTGCAACTATTTCTGACAACGTTTTATCTCTAACTGAGGGTCGATCAACCAGGAAAACCAATATATTTGTCTCCCAAAAAAAAAAAAAAAAAATTTTTTTTACAGTGACATCTGAAAAACCATGATGATACATCGGGAATACTAAATTTTAATTTCAAAATTCATAAATTAGTGAAAAATAATCAGAAATTACCTGCTGTAATATATATATATTTTGTAGAAAAGAGAGAGAGAGAAAGAATCTAGAATTTAAGAATCTAGAAACCTCTCTAGACAGAGAGAGATTTACAGTGATATAATAATGTTTTAAATATTAAAAAAAAAAGTACTTAGATACTTTATAACATTGTTAAATGAAATAATTTTTTAATTTTGTAGTTTTATACCAATTTTTCTACCCCAATTGCAATTGCATGTGTTGCGTCGTCTGTAGAACCGACCTTGCTCTAGCCTCTTTAACTAAATAGTGAAACTTATTCCCATTCGTACAACCAGTGATCGTTTCGTCCAACGTTTCGTCAACGATTTTACCATCGACGTTCTTCTACCTTCGTATCTCTGTTGATCGTGTTGCGAAACGAACACCGTTTTACCGTCATTGACTTTGACCGTCAAGCGAACAAAGAACGAAGTTGGATGTTTGAGAGAGTGGAGTAGTGTACTGGCCTGGCAAGGGACAGCGCGTTGAGAGCGTGGTTACTGGAGACTCGTTTCCACAGCGAAGCCTCGTCCTCGGCTGCCAGACCGCAACCCCAGTCGCGATGCTAATGTAAATCAGAACCAATCATTCTGTTGCTTTTTACTTCCTAGTCACTAAGCTATAAGATGCGCTTGTGGCGGCATTGTCGCACACGTGAGAACACTAGCACACACACATATAGAGAACACGCACGCACACACATATAGAGAACATGCTTTGACAGACACAGATCGCACTAATTGTAAGTTTTGTACGCGTTGATCTCGATCGATTTTGACGTCTGAGAAATATGCGTATATGTGCATGCACTTGTACGATGAGTATGCGAGCTCGAGACAGAGAAGATCGTACTCGATTTCTCGTGGTCCGTTGGCCGATTGATGTTCAAGACAATGTGTGTTGTGTGAGACAAATCGTTCGGGGGGGAAAAAACGACAAGACGAACATCATGCAAATTTCAGTGCGTAACTTGTAAATCGACAATATGTTCACCTTCTGTGGCTCTGTGTTTGTAACACGTACAGGATGTATATTTAAAAAAGATACACACACATGTATGCACACTAAGGGATGTTCTATGAACAGTGAAAGTTCAAACTGCCGGGAGGAGGGACACACACACACACACACACTCGGAAAACCGAAAGACACTAAAGAAAAGGAGGAAAAAGGGAGTGTCGTTCCCGATTGAAACGTCGAAGAGCAAACGTCCGTGAAAGAAAGGGTGTGGAACAGTGACATCTTTGTTCCCGGAATTACCTTGTACTCGTCAGCGAGTCGTCTAAGCTCGATGACTTCGGCGGTAGGAAACGGTTTCTCCTGTGGTTTGTTCAGCCCCTTATCATCCGATATCCTTACGGTTCTACCTGACTTTTTACCCCTGAAAAGAATCAATCGTGGTTGTAGGGTATTCTAGCGTACGTCCCCCCCTTTTTTTTCATTTTTTAGCGTTTCATTTTTCTCATTTTCTCTCGATCGGCGCGATACATATACGTATATACGCGCGAGACGCGTCACAATCGACTTTAGGATCGTCGTAGGTGCTTTCTCGTTCTTCCCCCTTTGAATTTCTTCGTCGCAGCGGTGCTGCGTACGGGAGCCGAATTCGATAAGCTAGCTCGAATTACACGGGTGTGCGTCTCTGTGCGCAGCCGGTCAGAGGGCGATTCTGCGTGTGAAAATGGGTCGAAAAGAAAAAGAATGATATTTCTTCGTCTGAGACATTTCGTTTTCGAGGAAACTGAGATTGGAAATTTGTCTCATTTGTGTAGTTGAATTTGATTAATTCCAAACTGGATAGGAACGAATGGTCAAAAGAAGAGTAATTTACCCGTGAGAATAAAATTCGGACATGTTTCATTGAGAATTTGCTCGGTATATTTAATTTTTAGTTACTTTCGCACGTACAGGGTGAGCCATAAGTTTCTTCCCACCTATTTTTTTAAAACATCAAAATATAAGAGAAAATTTTACTAATTTTTAAATTAAATTCAAGTTCAAACATGAACGCAAATTAGTGTAGTTTAAAAATTTTTTTCAAATATATAGTAAAATATAAAAAGGAAGTAATTCTTGGGCCATCTTGTGGAATAATCTGTTATTCGTTTCTGTCCAATGTGAATCAACCACGTTCAACTATACTCGACGAAATTTTCAAACTCGATTTTCTCCTCAGAGTTCTTAAACGTTCTTAACACGGAAGTCGCTTTTCTCTTCGACTCGTTTTTTTACACGCGGAGTCATTCCCTGGCTGATTGTACCGCGATCACAGGAGCACGCGATCATCTTGAACTCTGACCTGAAAGCTATTTTCAAGTCCGACATGTCCTCTTCGCGCTCGTCACCCTCGGGCACCACTCCGTCAATGGTGTCGGTTCCAGTTCCTCCGACCAACGGCTCCAACTCCGACGCTTGCATTCCTACGAGTATATCGAGAGGAAGGAAAAAAAAAAAAAAAAAAAAGAAACACACAAACAGAGATTAGAAACGTTCAAGAATCAGGACGAAGCTGGTGTTCGAAAACTAAAAAAAAATCGATACTTTTTGCTACTTGAAACGGTTCAGGGCGCCTTAGGTAGCGAACCCAAGTTTGGTTGGAGGATAAAAAGTTTGTCGAGGTGTTCCATTTACCGTCACGCTTGTGATCCACATCACCGGGTCGTTTCTTGTGAACCGGGGCGGGTCCTGTAGGGGCGATACCCTGCTTAAGAGCTCCCATGCTGAGAGACTTTCTAGGTGGTCCGGTCGTACCTGCAGGAACTCCCGCGGCCGTGACTCCTGGTGCCACTGTCTCGCCGTTCGTCAGCTGAGGTCTTCTAGGCCAGGCGAACTGCAGCCGATACTCGGTGCTGATCCGCGAGATTGCTTTGCTCAGTTGACTCGGCGGCAAGCCCGACTGCGTTGTAACTTCCTGCAGCCCACAAGTTTTGCAATTTTACTCCTTCAAAGAGGGGAAGATTGTCTGTTTGGAACAGTTTCTTTTGGACAGCGTGTCCAAGTTCGAGTCGAGTTGATAACTAGTTTCTGAGACACGAAGGGTCAAAGAAGCTATCCATTGTTAATACTATGAACTGCGCTTCTTCGATTCACAAGTACAATAGCAGTCGAAAGTTTAAGACGACTGCCTTTTCGACAAATGGTATTTTTTTAACTGTACAATTTCGAAGAAAATGATGATCTAATTGAATACGTTTTAAAGCGCACTTTGATAGCGATGAACTCATTTTTTTCAAAGATGTTTTTGCACCATCTGGAGAGTGGGAAGATAAAGATAAGAATTTCTTCTTAGAGATTGTAAAAATTTAGACTCTAAAAATTTTGTTCGCAACTAGGTTGAACGTGATCTTGTTCTACCACGACTCTTCAGTACTTGCTGTACTTTTTTACCATTTTTTACCACTGAACCATAGATTTTAGAGCTAAACGTAGACGAAATGTATCGTTTAATCCTAATATTCAAAGTCTAATAAAACGGTAAAAAAGATCGTATGGAAAGTTTCAAGGGAAACTAATTTTTCAATCTTTAGAGATCAAACGTAAAGTAAAAAATAAAATAAAATAGTAATTCAACAATTGTTAGGTAGCGTATACGTTCAAGAGAATTGACAAATATTAAGTTAAATTGCATTATGAATTCTAAAAATCCACGTTTGAATTCGTCGTCGTAGTAGGTAACAAAATCCCCGAGGAGTTTTTTCAAATTATCCGATAAAAGATCGAAGGTGAACTTCTTTGACTTTTCATCTCCCAGCAACCAACTGTTCAACTTGAAAATTTTCTATGACTGATCAAAGTTAATTGCAAAATCGAAGGACCAAACTAGATACCAAACTTGTCTCGTGGACAAGCCAAATATGCGCTCAATGGCTACGATTTTGCGTTGAATTCACGAGGAACGTGTGTAAGAAAAGAGCACTCGTACGGAAGTACCGGGAATACGCGTTTGCGACATTGTACATCCGAGAAACAGGTCAAGCGAGAGGAAACTCGATGACGACGACTTGTTGACAAAGAACTCGTTGGAAATTGGCCTGCAGGCTACGCGTTGGAAGAAACTTTGAATAACCTTTTATGATTCTGTCAACGTCGCTTCTACTTCCCTCCTCCCCCCTCCTTCCTTTCGTAATCGTCCATTAAAAACATGGACGAACTGATCACGTGTTTATCAATTTACGACCATCTGTTCGTCAAGTGACGAGACTTGTCGGCTTATCGGTCTCCAACTTCGGTCGTGTTTTTCGACAATTTGAAAAAAAGAAAAGAAAGTATCCGAAACGCTCGCAGGTCTGTGGATATTCGCACGTACCCGAACTTTGTCAGCTACGACGTTCGAATCGACGGCGTCGATGCCACCTCCATCGGCCGCCGTGATGAACTCGTGCGTCTTGTACGCGAGCTCCGGGCATTTCTTCCGTCGTGGCAACGGCGGTTCCAAAGTGGGCCCTGAAACGAATCATCGTGGGCTGCTTGAGATCTTTCGTCTTAGGTCTACTCTAAAAATCGTCTTTCGTTTGAACACGAAAAAAAAAAAAAAAAAAAAAGGAGAGACTACACGCTTCGTCCGTTCTCGACCGTTTCCCCTCTTTCCGGTCTTTCCCCGGAAGAGATCATTCAATTTTCATCAAAAAACGACACGATTTTCTTTCTTGTTTTTTTTTGCACGATCGTTCTACAACCGATTCGTTTGTGTTTCTCTTTTCCGCCTCCCGTGGTGAGAGGAGGTCTCGAGCGGCCAAGAGAGAGCGGCTCGAGGTTCTCTCTGTTCCAGAGGGCGGAAATCGATTTCTGATTAATCAAGTGGTAATTAAACAACGGTGGAGAACGGTTGCAACGGTGTCGCGGGGAAACGAACTTATATAAACGAGAGGCGAACATCTCGAGGCGAAAACACATATAGAACAAGCGGGAAGCACTGCTACATCTCGCCGTATGTGTATATGTATTTGCACGCACGCGCGTGTACGTCACACATAGAAAGAAAGTGAGAAAGTCAGAAAGAAAGAAACAAAGAAAGAAAGAAGCGTTTCTCTAGAAGAAGAAGCAGGAAAGAAGAAAAAGAAATTAGAGTCGTTCTCTCTTCTCTCTTTTTCTCTTTCGCTTTTCTTTTTTTTTCCGAGGCGACACGTCCAGAACCGCAAGGTTCATCCAAACAGGCGTTGTCCGCTCTCTTTACCAACGCTTTGGTAAATTAGCTCTCTATATTCTCAGGCTAGCCGCCTGACTGGAACAGTGGCTGGAAGTGGTACCTCTGCAACTCGAGGCTCGAACGCGAGGAACATTGCACTGAAAGACGATTATAAGCGACACAAAAGCGTAAGAAAGCGTCTCGAGTGGCTCGTAGTTTCGCGAAACGTTGCTTTTGTGAACCCTCCTTGGGAGCGGGAGGGTGTTCCTCTCTCGGTCCTCTCGAGTCCTCCGGAGGCAGGGAGAGAGAGAGAGAGAGAGAGAGAGAGAGAGAGAGACCTCGCATCGCTTTGCCGCGATTTCCACGCCGCGTCGCGTCGTGTCGCGTTTCTCGACATGCGGATCGACGCCACGCTACGCCACGCGACGCGTCGTGGCACGACAACTGCGTTTCCATCGTGTTGCCTCATTGTCGACGCGTCGCGCGGTGAATTAAGGTCAACGGAAATTGGATTTCAAAGAGGCGGCGTTGAAGTCGCCGACCGGGGGGATTGAAAGCAGGTCTGGGCAAATTTCGCTCGGAACAGAGGCAAAGAACGACGAACGATTTGAAACGCGATGGTTTCACGTTAATCTCTTGTTTTTTTATTGGAGAGAAAAGTCATTTTATCAAATAAGTCGTTCTACTCGAGTTCCACTTGAGTTGAATTCGTTCAGTTGAAATATAAAGTATAAAATAACATGTAATCTCGGTGTACGAAGCGAGCCTTTGTTCGGGAAGTTAAACGGAGAGCTTCTATTTAATATTCAACGAATTAAGCACGAGTAAACTAGTTGTTAGCAGTAATTCTAAAGTCTAGAACTCTCGTGTTTACTCTCAGGTGTGTCTGAGCTTGCGAGAATTACATTTCCGCTGTTCGAGAAATTATTCGCGAATAAACCAACTTCGTTGCTCCAACAAACTGAGATTCTTCCCGGATAACGTCACGAGTCAGGCATCGTCTGTTTAAACGATCATTTTTCAAACGTTTGTCCGAGCAAAAGTGCCCAAGCCTGGTTGGAAAGTAGAACTCGAGGCGAGGTTGAGTCGTTTCGAGGAAAATTTTTTGTTGCAGTTTACTTCGACCGGTAAATCGTTCGGCATTGGATACGCGATTTTTCAGAAGCTTCGAGATATATCGCAAAAGAAAAAAGACAGAATGGCAGAGACAGAAAGAGAGATAGAGAAAGAGAGATAGATAGAAAGAGAGAGAGAGAGAGAGAGAGAGAGAGAGAGAGAGAAAGAGAGACAGCAGAGAGAGGACGTTCGAGAGAGATAGGTCGATTCTTCGCGCGCGCGCGTGCGCGCGCGTGTTTGCTGCATTCCGTTATTTCCGCTGTCCGTGCGACCGATTCGTCGCGACGGTTCCGTTTTTAGAAACGGCCATTATCGCTGGACGATGCTAGAACAGGCAACAGAATAACGTGCATACGAATGATCGATGCGACGTCGAAGGGTCTATGCACTTGCCTCTCCTCGTTTGCGATCGTCTGATGTGGTTGGTTCGTGTGTGCGTGTGCATATATATATATATATATGTGTGTATATATACGTTTGTCCGTGTTTGCGCGTTTTGCGTGTGACGGTGCGTGGAGTATCAACTTGTACGTGCGTCGTTAACATTTTAACAAGTATATTTAATATCGTGCTCCTTTGGTGTTAATCTGCTGGTGATAGATCTCGAGGTAGATTTGTTACAAATAAGGCAGCCATTTTGGAGAACGCAAGATGGCTCGACGTACGGTATCGTCCACAAGTACTTGGACATGTCCAAGCATAAAGTTATTAATTATTAATTATGTTAATTAATTACGTTATTATTATTATTAATTATTATTATACATTGTTACTCTCGAGAAATGTTACAATGAAAGACGAATAATCTCACGATGTGCATGTACGTTCTGATGTTATTAATCTTTCTACGAATGTAGAGATGAAGATTAATTTTAATTTTTTAAATATTCTTTAAATGCATCGATTGACGCAGCACGACGCTCTCTGTAAAGAAGTATTAACCAATCAAAAAATTATTAGATAACATACAGAGCGAATTTTTGGCAGATTAAACGTTATGAAAAGCCCAAGATGCGTCAAGTATAGTATTGTAATATTATATAATATCTAAGTAATATTTAAAAATATTAAATTTCTACTTAGATTCCATTTGTTTAGTTAGATTTACTGAAAGAAAAAATACAAATCTGCATGAAAACCCGTAGTCTGACTATTGGATTAACAGCAGAGAACTATTCTTCGATCATCAAAGCTCGATGACGTGTTAATTTTTTAATTGTTCCAAATACTTGTGGACGGTAATGCGTGCAATAGAGAAATATCGCAGTCAGTTCTATCGAACAGAGATAATTCTTCTGGTGCGTTTGGGTCAAAGTTGAATCGCATCGGTTGGATGCACCGGCTTTGTGCTCCAATTGCATAGATGAATAAAGATCGACGTTCTCTGCTCGATCATCTGTAAGGGAATATTCCGTTTTACGCCGTCAAATTATTAGATCGTTACACCAAGGAATCGCTATAAAATTAAAAAAGAAAAAACTGATTTCCTTGTTTCATCGCGACGAAAAGTCGGATGATCGTCCCGAAAGATAGCACGTGCGATCCTTGTTAGAGAGAAAACATGCACAGGTACGCTCCGTTTCATTCCGTAGATGAATCTAATCTCGATTCGGATATCTAACGAGGTCTATAGGTGACGTTGAGCTAAACTTCGATGTAGTGACGCCAATAAACTAAAAGGTAAAGAAACGATCGACTTCAACTGCTCGAAAAGATCGTGCAACGTGCAAGTAATTATATTGTTGCTCGACGAACGAAGGTGCACGCAAAATTGACACGAAGAGGTCATCAAGAATTGCGCAGAAATTGATTAAAAGTGGGAGTTGTCCTGTTAATTCTTATTCATCCCTCATTTTTGCAATTTAATTCGTCCCTCGTGATATCAAACTCAATACGCGGTAGTAAAAGACTCGTACAATGAAAAAAGAAAGAAATAGTTTTAAAATTAGAATATATTCGAAAGTTATAATAAATAGATTTGTAAGTTCGTAAATTTAATAAACAGATTGATTTTTCGCATTCAATTGTGTGTACGATTTACGCGAGTTTAATTTCAATTTCATGTCCGTTTTGCCTCGTTTAATTTTGTCATTTGTTATTTCAGATTTTCACTTGTTACAGTTACATAATAATGTATCCAAATATATTTTCCAATTCTGCCGCTGCATTTCTTTAAAACCGTACGTTACGCGTTTGAAAAACTACGTAAATTCGTGCAAAGTAATATAAGAATTTCGCGAGAAAAATTGGTATCAAATTGCTGTCGAGGGAAAAATAAGGCTCAAATTAAATTCAACCAGTAGTCTCGATATTAAATCGGAAGACAGCGTGGCGAGTGAAAATTTTCCTTTTAACCTTTCGTTTTACTGATACATATTTTTCTTTAATTGGAATATCAGCAGCAGCTGGCATAGCCGCGTAATGTAATTGTTAGCCGGCGTTTCTCGGTCATCCATGCTCAGGCAGCCTTTAGTTCAGGCCAGAAAACTGTCAAGGGGATTTCCGTGCATATCAATGGCCGGTGTGAAACTGATAAGTCCGCCTCCCTTCTCTCTCGCTCGCGCTTGCACCTTCTATTTTCAACCGTCGCTCGACTCCTCTGGCTATGAATTAATTATCTCTATCAATTATATCTGCCAGCGAAGTAACTCGTGTTCCTCTCGTTAAATATATATGAATACATGGACGAGAATGGACGAGACTGTCTAGTTTCTAGACGAAAGTAAAAGTGTCGTAGATACGCGGTTGCAGGAAAGGAAAAAAAAACGGAGAAAATGAACTCGAGAGAGTTTCTTTTCGTTTTCGTTTGCGTCACATTGCTCCGGCGCGTTTAATACGCAGAAATATATCAAATGTGTAGAATATTAATTGAAACGTGTAGATAGATGAAACGTACAGAAACTAAAACTATCGATCAGAGATATTCAAGTGATGCACTTGGGAAAAGCGTAGAGCTTATAGTCCAGTAAGAATAGCTTGTAATACAATAGTGCAGAACACAAGTTTCTATTTATACGTTTAAGTTTCTAAAAATGAATGCAAATTTGGAAAGAATTAAATAACAAGTTGGTCATTCTGATCACTTTGACAGTCCGATTTCTTTAGTCACGTCCCTGGAAAACGCGTAAAAATCCGCAGTCTACATATCACGGTGTTATAAATACTTCATACTTTCTTAAAATACTTCGAAAATACTTTTTATAGAATCTAAGAATACTGAATAGCCATACCGCTATTGAATTGAAAATGAAAATTTAACGACGCAGTATATAAAATGATTCGCGAAGTTGGAAACGAACGTCGATTGGCCAACGTTTCTTGCCCTCTGATTCCAATAATTACCCTACGCAATGGAAAATAATATTTACCCCGGTTAGCGTTTAATTAATTTCCCCTTTTGGAAGTTTAATCGAAACGTTAGACGCGCCGGGCGAAATTATCCAGTCGGGTGTCGCGCGCGCGTTAATTGGAATGGAAACGATCGAAAGTATTATCGGACGTGAATTGCCATCGACATTAATTGCAGACTGGAATTACAATTCGTATAGCTCGTTTCCGTGTATGTATTTGGATAGCACGTTGAAACGAGAACGGCACACATTAAATCGTGTGTTTACGCGTAGACTAGCTCTGCATTTGAACTGTGTTTAAACAGAGATAACGAGTCGCGGCAGGTGATTCGTGCGGAATGAGAACCGCAATGGATCATCGGCGACACTGTCACGGAAACTACTTCAGATTACCAGCACGCTAGTTGTTCGGACTAGTCTGATGATAATCTACGCTCATTTTTCGCCGATAGTTTTCTCCGTAGTACCGATCGATCGAATTTTAAAACAGACTCGCCTGATCTGACGGGGTAGTTAGTGATTGAGACACTCACTTCGAATTTATCTTCGCAGTGCATACGTATTTAGACACTTTTAAATTATTGCAAAAATTCTAAATTATTGTAAAATTCAAAATACAAGTTAAATGAACTTTTTTTTCCTTTTAATTTAATTTTAACGCGTTGAAGATTCTACAGAGTTTAATGTATAATTGTATTATTTATTTCTCGTGATAATCATTTCGACGAGGAATATAATTATTTATGGGAAAAGGGATAATGTACCTCGTAGCATTTGCCGTTTCGTTACAATTCAATTCAAATTTAATTGTAATTAATTAATTAGTAAGAAAGTTATATTAATATTTTGCTAGTTAATTGATAAGTACAAGTCAAAAATAATTATATTGTGATTTAGTTCAAACTTGAAGCAAGTGAGATTGTTGTACGTCGGACAAGTATTGTACGATTTTCGAAAAGGTAATCCCACTGTTGAAATTTTAAAATGATTGAAATAAGTCTTTCCAAAGTTTATTAAAAGTTCAAGTTTGTGAAACGTTTGTCAGTCGTAATAAGAATATCGAGCTTTTTAATGAAATTGCACTGTTTCAATTATTTACTCTCGGCAGTGTATATTTAACGACAAATTTGAACCATTTTGAGCATGATTTGAAGGCTAAACCTCTTCAAAGTATCTCGGTTATCTTGAAAGTTCCGGAAATTTTGAAATTCCTGAGTGTTGTAATGGGATGGTGTGATGAATATCCAGCATTATGCAAATTAATGTAAAGTTACCAGATATAAATATCAAAGAAAACCCAGAAATTTCGAGTTACACTTTCAGGATTTCCAAGACTTTCTAGAGTTTACGGGACTTTTAAGAATTTTTAGATTTTTATGAATATTATCAAAAATGTCTGGCATCGATTGCAGCCAATTTTATATTATTTTAATTTTTTATATTATATAAAATTATTTATATTATATATTATTAATTCTATATGTTATATAAAGTCTAAATAACCCTTTAGAAAATTCCCCCTATTTAAACCCTTTAATCGAATGAGTTGAACCAATTTGATCCTATGTCTATATATTTATATGTATATGTAGGTTGACCAAATATCTCTGACCCTTTCTTCCATTCTCAATCCATATTAAAATCTAAATCACTACAAACATTTTTGTGTATCCTATCAGCTTTCATTGCACGCTTAAATGCTATGTAAATTTATCCGTTTGTTCAAACGGGCAGATAAATCTCAAGCATCGAGTCGCACTCGAATTTTCCAAACTTTTTGCTGTCCGAAGCATCTCGAATCCCATCAGCGGCCAGTCAGCTAGTCCAGGGGAAGATTCCGCGATGCAATACGCAACGGTCTAAGCATTGATTAGTCGCGTTGTGGAGTCGGCAGCGGGAAACAGGTCAGACGGGAATAATTTTCAGACCGAACCGAGTAAACCGGTAATCGCAGCGAAAAAAATGTGGGTTGCCGCACAGTAGTCTTTCAAAACTCGCTCGGGTTCTTTTCACCCGGTAAAAATTGCGGGATACTCTCTCGATTGAGGTACAGTCCGCGCGGAAAATTTCGCGTTCGCCAGGAAACTGAGACCGAAATCGATCTTTTACGCTGGAAAATTAAAAAAAAAAAAACGTTCGAAACTTCAATCTTTTTTTCTTAACTGATATTTATTTCCACGTCGCGTGAAAGTATCTTTGAATCTTCCAGATACTCTCCTTCGATAGTTACCGACCGATTACGAATTCGTTCATCGAAGCAGAAGAAATCGTAGAACGATCGTCATCGCAGTGTTCACGTAAACGCGGATAATTGATTCATTGGGCAATTAGATCCGCCGCAAATTCATCTAATATTACAGCGGTGTGTCTCGCGTCCCCGGAGCGATAATTAAATTCGTTGTTTATTAGCCAACGGATTTACCTTGGCATTTGGCTCCTCGTGTATGACACGGGCGGGAATTAACTGTCCCGAGTGATTGTCTCGCCCGATCGTAGGGACGATTAATCGTCGCAATTTCACGATCGAGACTTTTTGGAACGTGGGAGGACGATCTCGATCGTACAGTACGTGTACACGCGTGATACACAGCAGGCGATGAAGACGGTAGCAGCGTGATGCGATCTGTCGCCAATCGCTGGGGCGAACTGGGACTGAAAATTAATTTGCCGCTGTCTAATTGCAACGATTAATCGCTACAATCGGCCTGAAGTCCAATAGGAGGGCGTACGCACTTGCCTACACGCGGCAAAATACGTACAAATGTACCATGTAGAGCCAAGCGCCGTGAAAAATGTTTCAATTGCCGTGCAGGCGAGAACGTAAATGCGGCGAGCAGAGAGATGCGCGCGCACGAGACAGTTTTAATCGAGATGCTACGAAACGCAGAAAATGCGAAACCGAAATACCCGTCTATCAGAGATTCTCCTATATCACACGTCTGTATATCTATATATCCGTGTTTTAATCCGTGTATGGATATATTAACACATTCAAGTTTCATTTCCTGTGATTATTAATGTATATAAATGAGAATGTGACATTGCTGAAAAATATTAAATATTAAAATATGTCGAAACAATAACAATCATAATTAAAATATATTAAAATATTAAGTATCTTGTTACCCAAAATTATATCATTGGGTTGTACGGAAAGTCTATGCCGATTTTTGGTAGGTGGCGTATATAATTTAATAAATGTATATTAAAATTTAAATCTTCTTCAAAGGAAAATTGAAACGCAGAAGATTTAAATTTTAGTATACATTTATTAAAATCGGCACGAACTTTCCGGACAACCCAATATTTTATTGTTAGACGTGCAAATGTATTTTTATATTTCGCATCTTCTTATACATTATAATTATCGTACAAAATAAAATTTGAATATGTTAACAGATCCGTGTCGTATTGTATCGTTACGTATATCGTTTAATACGATGTAATATATGTTAATAAATTGCTATATACACGGATTATACTATTGTACATGTGTAGCTATACGGATTAAAATACGAAGATATTTATTACACACGTACGCTGTGATCACTAGTTTTTCTACTGCACTAAATGGAAGAAGAGGCTATCAACGCGATAAAATAAAAAGGACACAACTAGAGGGATCTTTCCTCGTTGCTTGAGAGAACAATATCACCGAACGTTAGAATCTGTTCTCCTCCGTTTTACTTCGAATTGGACAGGGGAGGTTGAAACGAACGTCTCGGCAAGTGCCAAGGATATTGTTCGTTCTCGTTTCGCTTCATGCAAAAGGGAAAATCGTATTCGCATCGATTCGAGGGAATCGCTTTGAAGTATTCCCGAATATACACGCGACGTACGACGAGCGATAGTCAGGAAGAAAAAACGAATTTTCGAGAATCGGAGACCTCGTTATCTCTCAGAGCGGGTGCTGATGGTTCGAGAGTTCTGGAACGAGTCGTGACAATTTGTACGCACAGAGTACGAAGTGCTGGGGTGTTACAATACAATTCGAGTTCGTGCAACGTTAAATGGGGCGGCGGATCGTGCAGCGTCTAGGGCTGTATCTACTTTCGGGCCAGAGAAGTAAAGGCTGTCTGTCTGCAAGCGTTAATACGTAAATACGTCGAAGAGAACGTGAGAGACGTTCAGAAACGTGTGAGGAATGGCGGAATATCAAGGTCTTCGAGGTCAACATCCTCCGAATCGGAGATCGTTCGTTCATCGAGGCGAAAAGCAGAAAAGATGGAGAGTGCACCTTCGTTCGTTTCGATTCGATGAGATACGCTTCTCGACGAAATAGCTTCTCCTTTCCCTCCATTTTCTTTTCTTTGCTCTCTTGCCGCTCGAAATTGGCGGTGGCGTCGCGCATTTTTCCTCGAGAGAAGTACCTCGATCGGTTACGCCATCGAGCGAAATCAAACGTATCAAGGTCTAAAACGGGTAAAAAGAAAGAGAGAGAAAAAAAATGGAGGGAAAAAAGAAAACGCACGCCTAAGGACAGTCGATGCACAAGCCTAAAACACAGCCTGCACAATGGATGCATTCACACACACCGACGTGATAGATGAGAATGTTCACGCGAGATTCGTCGGGAAAGAGAGAGAGAGAGAGAGAAAAAGAAAAAGTCAGGGCAAGCGAGGAAAGGAGATTGTGGAACGTTTAGCAAAACCTGGCTCGCACTCTTCTGTTCTCCAATCGCGTGCAATTTTTTGTTTGTTTTTTTCTCTAGCTCGCAAAGTTCGAAGGTCACTTCGATAGCTTCCATAAACTTTCCGCATTAAACGCGGCTTTGCCTTCGAGCGATTAATGCATACGTAACGCTTGCATATGAAACAAAACTGTCTCTAAACACGAGAGCGTCCGGCGGTCTATAATCGTACGGTGCTTTTCTACTTTTGCTTCGTACAACGACGACCGTCTGAGATTCAACAATGACCGCGCGCAATCATTCTACTGTAAGTACGATTAACGTGCAAACTTACGCATTAAATGTTTAAATTCGTAGTCCTTTTCACAAATTAATTCGTAATCCTTTTTCTATTTGTCGTTTGTTCATAAATAAACGATTAAAATACATTTTAGTTTAGAAACAATCTCTCATTTATCAAGCAACTTTTGAATCCCTTCTCTAAAAAGATTACTTTGATTTATCTAATTATTTTGATTAAAAAAAAATATTTTCGAGCGTTTTTATTTGGAGCATCGTCGATTAGACGACGTTGAAGCGATCGAAATAAATCATCTGAATCTGAAAGGAATAGATCTCGTGAATAATCTGTGGAGTACATGTATACATTATCGTGCATAAGTATTTCGTGTAAGTATAAGCAAAGAAATTCAAGTGAATGTTTTTAATTTAATCTTGTATGGAGGTAGATATCGATAAAAAGGATATTGATAATAAGTATTGATAAAAAGAATATTAATAATTGAGTGACTAAAGATTCTATACAGCGACATTTTTTTATTCCTTTACACGTCTGTTGGAATAATATGTGTTTCTAGCCACGTTGAGAATGTTTTACGAAGTATCATTGATCGAATGGCATACTAATGCAAACGATATTATACTTATTGCACGTAGTCGTGTGTTTTTCAATTATTACGTAATTACATAGCTTTAACAACCTTTATTCCATGTTTCTTCCTTCGAATTTAGATCTAAAGTCTTCGACTAAAGAGTTTGAACATTTGTATACGCGGAATAAGGTTACAATCGAGGGCTTACGAATTAATTTGTACTTCTAATACACGTTATTATTTGAATGTTTGTTGAATCATCGTTCGATTTGCGCGATTACAAAACAGCAGTGCGAACCAAGCCTTGGGAATCATCGATCAATCGCAAGCAAAGCATGCTCCATTAACCCTTCGACCGTGAAACGCGTGAATGGAACGTCGACGAGCGTCGACGGTGTCGCGGCAGAGAGCGCGAAAGAAGGTGTCTGGCGACGTTTCCGAAAGCGAAAGTTACTTCAGAAGGGTTAATTACTTAAGGGTGGTCTCCTCGCGCCTGGGAGAGGGGGAGGGAAAAAAGGGACGATGATTAAAAGAAAAGAAAAAAAAGAGAGAGAGAGAGAAAAAGGCGGAGCTGTGAAAGAAACGGAGCAAGGCCGAAGTGGGAGATTCCACCCCCTCCCTCCTCCCCACGGAAAAGTGTTCGAAGAAAACGGGGCGGGGAGGGGGAGGGAGGAGAGGGGGCCAAAACGAGCGAAATAAAACCGTAATAATCTAGATGTTGCGTAGCTCCGAATCGTTCGTCTTACCTTCGTTGTTCTCATCCTCGGTTGACTTGGCCGATTGTAGCTTCGCGCTCGCTTGCTTCGCTGCAATCAAAATTCGCAGCTGGCACCGTATTCGCATACTCGTTTCTCGTTTCTCTTTTTCTTCCTCTTTTCCCTTTTCCTTTCTCTTTTCCATTTCGTTTTTCCCTTTACTCGTTGTCTTTTTTTTTTTTTTCACTCGTTCTCGCTTTTCTGTTCTTTCGTTTCGTTCGCTATCTACCTCTCTCTCGCTAAACTCGTTCTTTTCTTTTTCCTTTTCTTTTTAAGTTGTCTGTCTTTCGGTTTCCTAGTCTAGTGACCCGTTTTTTTCTCGATTTCGATGCCGCTTGCCTTTCTGTTTTTTTTTTTTTTTTTTCACAATAACAACAACAACAACAGCAACAAGAGTAACAAAAAATGAGAGAAAAAAAAAGAAAAGAAAGATCGGTTGGAAAACCGATTCGACGAGAATCGGTGCAGGCAAGCTCGGTTGCCAAATCAAACGGCGAGTCGTTCGTGAATTTCCGGCCGTTCTATCGATACCCGATAGCGATGCCGATTGGTTGATTATTTTCACGGTAGCTCACGAGCCGTGATTGGGTTGACGTTGGTGCGACATGTAACGTTTGCATGATCGACGAGCACGTGTCTCGAGACGTTTTTTTTTTTGCGATCTCTGAATCGCGGCTCTCGGGATGTAACGTCGAACTCGTTGTGGCTCGTATCGATAGAGAATCTGGGGTACTGTTTAATTAAGCGTTCTGTTACACGTTCACAACATAGAGAGATCGGTAATGTCCGAGAAAGAAAGTGACAAAGATGGACGAAAGGAAATAGTGAAAAAAAAAAAGAAAATCATTGCAACATCGACGAGACTTCGACTCAAGAGAATGTAAAACACGTTGTATGGAGAAACCAAAGTGGCAATAGAATTGGACGTGTAAGACAAACGTAGTATGTGAAACGAAATGTTGTACATACTTATATATATATATATGGTACGATTACAATAGTCACGAAGGTGAGAGACATGGCGGTGGTGTGAAAACGGGAGGTGAAAACGTGACGACAGAGCGTGTGTGCGATATTAATGAGATCAGATGTATCGTATGATGACTATAACAGTAGCACGATCAAAGAAAAGTAAGAAAAGTGGTAAAATCGCTAAACATCTTTTGGCAAGTAACTAACAACGGGGGGAAAAGATTATGAGAAAAGTGGAATCATCTGGGCGATACGAGCGTGAATTTCTTCTTCTTTCATCTAAATACATGTATAGAGCGTGATCGTCATCGTTATCAGTCGTATTGTTTCCGCGTTTCAATTTTCAAATTACACGTTTTTCCAGGCGATTCATTGGGTTGATCAACACAGCAGCATTCCTTCTTTTTCTTTTTTTTCTTTTTTTTTTTTTTTAGAGAGAGAGAGAGAGCTCTGGAAACGTGTGGAAACTAAACGAAACACAGCTCGCGAGATGATTTTTTTTCACGTGCCAATTTCGAAATACCGCGCGCTCAATTATAGCGCGTTAATTACGTCTCTAACGACGTTAGTTCAGTTCGATAAATTCGGCGACGTAATTACGATTAAAAAAAAAGAAACACCGTACGCGTCGCTATTCCTTTTTTTCCCCTTTTTTTTTTTCTTTTCTCTTTTTCTCGTTTCTTTTTCACGCTCGCGACTGCTGATATGATTCTAACGAATTTATGGAAACAATTAACCTTTAAACAGCACCAGGTATGGATGCCTGAGGAAATTACTCTCGTTCGTTACTTTCGACGAAACATTCGTTTTCTGCGAATTTTCTTTTTACACAAATTTCCCCTCCCCTCGTGTTTCATTTGCTCAGACACCACACCGATTCAACTACGCGACGATATGTATATATATAGCTAAGAGACTAAATCGTACTGATCGAAAGACTGGTTTCGCTAGATCGTGAACAGAATGTGTATATATATATATATATATATATAAAACGGAGAGTTTTAAGTGATAAACAGGGTGGACTTACTCGACGTCGGCGGTGGTTGCGGTGCTCGACGAACGACCGTATGCTCTTGGTGCGGCCCAGTGTACTCGTGCCATGTGTACGTGCTCCTATACTCTGAATGGAGCTGCTGCAATACAGAATCGACGCGGTCAGTTAGCAGGGAACGACAGCTGAGATATCGCGTGCTAAATTTCGTGGATCTTCCCTTTTAAAGGCGTACGTATTTCTATTTGGAGACGCCGGTCTCTAGGTTTACTTGGACGATTCTATCTACGTTAGTTTTATCTACAGTATGTTTCACAAAAGCGTGGACGCGATATCTCTTTAAAAATTAACGTTTTTTGTAACAAGTTGTTTACAATCCGAAAGTAAGTTCAAAACACTAATGCGCACTCGATTAATAGTGTGTCCAATCTCCACCGTTATCGATTACAGCTAGACACCGTCTAGGCATACTTTCAACTTTTTAGTTTTTCTGCATACTCTGACAGGTAACGCCCTCCATATTTCTCGCACACGCCGAACAAGAACTTTCAGGCTTAAAATACGTTTTCCTCGAAGTTTATACTTCATGATGGACCGTACATTTTCGATTGGGTTTGCATCGGGGGATTGGGATGGCCAATCCAATATTCTGATACCGTTTCTTGTTTTCCACTCGGTGCAAAGTTTTCGACTTTGGTGTTTGGGATCGTTATCCTCTTGAAGAACCCATTCGTGTTCGGTATTTTTAAACAATCGTTTTACAGATGTCAACAGACCTCTTTCGTACAATTTAATCATTTTCTGGGCATTTAAAGTGTCTGTAAATATGCATAATGTTCCAAAATCTCGGACATTGAAACAGCCCCAAACATGCACTTTCGTCAGTGTACAATACAGAATACAATATCACTCCAATCACGATCGATATTTTCGTGTGTCCACGCAAGACGATTTTCAACGTGCTTCACCGAAAGCACCGGTTTTGACACTGTGCTCTCCTTCAAACGACGTTTCAGTGTTAAAATACCAACGTCTATTCCCCTTTTTGCCAAAAGAGCTCGCCCTTTACGCAAGGAGAGGTTTAGATTTTTTGAACAAAGCCGCATAATCGCTCTATCGTCACCTTTCGTCGTAACTCGCTTCGAACCTCAATCGGGAAGTTCATCCACACATTTTATCTCTTTGTAACGTTGCACCCACTTGTCAACGAATTGAGGGGACTTGCGCAAATATTTTGCTGCAGTTCTTACTACAGTCATTTTAGGACCTTTCGGATCATAGCACAAGAACACCGCTTCGAAGCGTTTAGTAGCGTATTTTGCACTCATCGCAAGGAGGACTAGGTTGCTCGACAGAACCGAGGATACTAAAGTCCTGGAAGCTAATGCGCATTACAGAATGATTCATATTTTTATAATACCACGATCTCCGGCTCATTCGATACCAAGTTTTGAATGATATCGCGTCCACGCTCTTGTGAAACATACTGTATCGTGGACACTGAGCTTGGAAATTTTGTCTGGTAGTTTTTCAAAATAACGCAGTCGGATTTTTCGAGTACGATTATCTTCGATATTGTTCGAATGATTTCTAATGGCTGCTTGGCTGCTATGATTTGTGTTGTACTTATCTGAAAGAAGAAAATGAAAGATGAATTTCATCTGGAATTAAAACTGTGTGCGTCAATATCGTTAGAAAATAGCTCGAAGAGTTAAATTAAATTCATCTTTGACTGTTCTTTCTCAAATGGATACAACAATCGTGGCAGTCAAATGCACAGTTCTTTTCTTTTTTTATGTCTTTTTTATGTTTAGAATCAATGATATTATTTAAAGGTCAAAAGTGGCAAATTACGCAAAACTTGAAGCGATAAAAATAATTGCGCAATTTTATACAAAATTTCAAGATCCTATCTGACAATATTTCATTCGATTAAAAATATGAAAAATGTTTAAAATTTAAAAAACTTTAGCTTCGACTTTTTCGATCGACTCTGGCCAACGATGTACTTCTTTGAAATGTTAACAACGTGAAAATTGAATCGTCGGACTCGAAGCTAAAGCGACTTGAAAAGCACTTGAAAAGAAAGACGAAGGACTCGAACAAATGGAACACCCCATACCAGCAGTATCGTAGCGGAGTTGATCCATTACAAACTATTAATTCGTCGATAAAATGTCGATAAAACGATCGAAGCGTAAGTTCAACCTTACGCGTGTTCTACGTGACGCAATTCAATTCCGGATCACGCCAGATCCAGCCTATCTGGATGCTGGCTTTACATTCCCCGTAGACAAGTATGTAGGAACGAGCAGTTCAACAGTATCTGCCGCTGACGAGAATGCTATTCGAACCTACGTGCAATCGAGTATAATGACAACGCGTATTGATTCGCACGAGTGACCAGAAACGGTCTCCTTTTCCCCCCTCCTTCACCCTCGTTCCTTTTTCCACCGCGCAGAAAAAAGAAGTTTCAATGGACGTCGATCAATTTTCCTTTGATGAATAGCACGGGCATAAAAGAGAAAAACGTTAACACGACTTCGCGAAGGTGGGAATGAGCAAAAAAAGAAAGGAAAGAAAATGAGAGACGATGGAACTTTGTCGACGCGAATTTCTTGATGAACGTCTCGGATCTTTCTTCGCTGATTGTCGATAGCAGGCTTTGGCGAATTTTATTCGAAATGAAGGTGAAAGATAACGATCCATCACCACTGATTTCTTACTTGTATTTAAAATAGAATAACGCGTAGAAAAAGTTTATAGCTTTATCTTACGTTCGAATGACAGATCGAAATGAAATAATAATACTGGACTGCGGATATTTCAATCAAAGAAATAGGATCTGAACTTACTCAAAGAGATTCTATTTTGAATATTTTGTACGTTCCTTGCGAATTTATAAATGATTACAGATGGTAATGGTAATTCTCTAAAAACGTAGAAACATTCGCTTGCGAAACTATTTGAAAGATCCTATTCGCAGGAACGAATGCAAAGTACAAGACGAAATAGAATAAAAGAATTATTTTTATTAAAAACGATTGCTCGTTCAAACAAACTAACGCAAGATTACTTTGAGACAAGTTGAAAGCCAAATAATACGCGCGAATTTGAACAATCATTTTTCGAATAACGCGCAAGTCCGCTCGATGGAGAGCTAAAAAGGGAGGGGAGGGGGGGGGGAAGCATTTTTCGCGGAACGCGAGGAGGGACGAGGCTCCCGCAATTTATCGCATTAGCGCTAGGTCGGGCTGGGCTGTTTCTTTCCACGAGATTTTATAAACCTGACAGATTTGTAGCGGCATCGCTAATTGCGTTGTCCTGTTTTCTCAGAGTTGATTGATTTAGTTACTTAACCCAGATACTGTCAGTTCTCTGGCCGGGAACACGAAGCTGACAACGTGGTCTCGACGCGTGGTATCGGCGAGATGGTCGACTCGTCTGCTCGTTCTTTAAATATTTTCATTTCGTTTCCGCGACGTCCATCCGTTCAACTGGGATTTCCAGACTCGGGAACAAATAGGAAGGAAAATAATTGCGTGCACGATCGCGCGGTTGTTACTAAGTTAACTTTGCACGCGTAAATTGTTGGGCTCCGATCCGTGGCTGGCTAAAACGTAATTGCGATTACAAGGTGAAATCTCCGAAATGAAGAATCGATATTTAAGGTCGAATTTCTTAATTCGAGTTGTGGTATTTTTTCCAATTTTTAGTGCTAAGAGTCTGCATCAAAAGTTTATTTTATTTTGTCCCTATTATTTTCTCATTGTGCTATCTTATTACACTGTCGTTATATTTTATTGTTCTATAAATATAAATGTTTACAAATTTGTAAATTTGTTACGTAAAATATGTGGGACTCTAACTTTAAACAAGTTAAATTTTAATAATTACAACATCCTTAAATGATGAAAAATTTTATTTAACTAATAAAATCATTCCAAGGATATACGATTTTGTATGTCGTTAGACAAAAGTTACGCCTGCGATAATACATTTACAATATTTATCGGAGTTTAAGTTTTAAAAGGAGTTTTAAAACAGAACACACACCTGAGTCTCGTGCATAATGGACGCGATTTCTTTTTCTGTATAAAAAGAAATCGTGATTTACATACAACAGAAAGTTCCCGCTAAGGAAAACGGAAAAAATTAATATATTTTTTTAAAAATCAGCATTTCGTTCGTTTTCTTCGTGTTGGAATAAAATTACTATATTACATCATCGTTCGAAGTATTTTTTCTGCATTACTATTTTGAGCGTTCTGTGTGTTAATATTTTCGAATTACTGACGCTGATATTGATATTTAATTGCAAAGGAGAACAAGATCCGTAATTGTAAACGAAACGCGAAGAGAAAAAGAAGCGAGCTGTGAGAAAAGCATCGTTTAAAACGAGACCGAGTGTATAAATTTTTCTGTCAATTTTTCTCTGCCCATTCACCCGAGGAGAAAGATTCTCGAGGAGCATGAAATATTTCCAACGGCCGTGTATCTCGGCGTTCATTGTACCAATTAAAACATGCTGCAAGGTTTCGATAGATAGACAGACAGGTCGATGCTTGGGGCTTCCATAATCCATTTGCAAAAGCTTTAGGTTCATATGTCTTTCGCGCAGCGGAATAATTATTGCAATTTAGCCAAAGATACTGCCAACACGCCGCTGCTAATCTATTTTTCATTTGTTTTTCATTCGTAACGTGTTGTTAGAAAACTGCGTTCCCTTGCTACCCTCTACTATATATCTCGAAATATAGTCGAAACTAGTTGAACTTGTAGGGAGCAGGACATTTCGAAATTCTCGTGTCGCGTATCTCCCGTTGAGAATTTCGAAACAGTTTGTACCGGCGAGTAGTGCACGCGCGAGGAAGAGGCGCGATCAAAAATGAATTGGCCGGCTTAAAAATATAGCGGCGATGTAGAGCGGGGAAAGCAGCACCTACAACTAGTGCCGTGAACTCCCGTATTTACGGCCGTCTATCGATCCCTATACGTTCATTTATTAATGCCGATGTGGGGCACTGTTAACCTTTTCATATGTCGCCGCGCCCACGTCGAGACGTTACTCGCCGTGCCACGCGAACATTTTTCGATTATTTTCGTTTAGTCTTGGGCTTGTAAAACGAACGGGATAAGCAGAGAATTTGATTACGTTGAAATATCTAGTCGCGTGCATTCTAGAACAAAAAGACACCACATTCTTTGCGTTCCTCTACTTTCTGTTACAAACTACTTTGTATTCTTCGTTTTTCTTTATTTTGTATATAATTTTGTGTATAATTTTTGTACTCTATTTTATATCATATATCTACTCTTATTATTTTATATTACGTTTAATGTTATTTATATAATATAATATTGCACTGTATTATCATATTTGTGTGGATACAAATATTTATATTGTATTGTTGCATTATGTACTTGCACTATAATTGTACCATATTGTGCTATATTGTACTCGTATCATCACTATAATTATTTCATTTCGTCAACCACTTTGGATGTGCTTGTGTAAAGAAAGGGGTGGTTACATGATCTCTCAGTTTTAAATTTCTTCTTAAACTCGTAATGTAAATAACTTTCCCATCTTTCAACATACATACTTAAAAAAGAAAGATTGAAATAGAAAGCTAAAAATCATATTTGTATGTCTAAGTAAATTATAACTGTTCAGTTTGTATTTTTCAGTAATTACTAGACCGCGGCTCTTTGCGCACATTTATATTTTTCAAAATATAACTTAAGAAATAGAATTTTGATGGAGAATTGTTTTAGATATTGTACTTTATATACCTTATTATCACTGAAAGTGATTTTAGCGGGGTAACCCAGAAAATCGGGCTTCTTCAGGTGCAACGCTAATGCAACGAAAATTAGCGATTTGGGTTGATTTGGGTCACGTGATTCGTGAGGGGGCGTGGGGTAGACCTCGAGTAGGAGTGGCGTTGTCTGGTACTGAGCGATCGCGCCTGTAATTTGTTTTGTATCGATTCAAATGTTTGCATATCGATAAAATTTTATGGCAAAAAAGTCGTCTTTGTTTTCCTAATCAGAAACAGTTGCTTCTGGGCCTTTCAGTGAGACGAATCGTACTGGGATACAAGTCGTGCAGTTTTTTTATTATATTTGTATATTTCATTTTATTTTATTTTATTTTTTTCATATTACATGCATTCTTACGCGCACGCTAAAATCCCCTATAAATCCGCATAAAAATCCGCAGTCTAGTAATTACGTACAAATGAATTCTCAAACATCACTCATTTTGCAACTATTGTTCGGGGTGATCTACTCTCCACCCCCTCCCCCTTTCCCTTAATTTAATCACGATAGAAGCGGTAGACAGCGCGAGGATTCGATCGATTGTAAAACGTTTCGAATAGTCGGCGAATCGCGAGGATGAAAAGTCGGAAGTGGCATTCGAGGAACGAGGGAGGGGCAAAATCAAAAGGTCGGCGTGATTGTCTCGATGAAATTGGATAATTGGTGGATGGAACGCGAAAGCCCACGGACTTAATGTCGTTAAAGATTCCACTTGACGAGGTAACCGGTTAATTGATAATTACGCCGTGGCACTGCGGAGGGAAAACTGCCTATCGAAGGATATCGCGTGTGCGCAATTAATTGGGACACAGTTCTACATTGAACCGTCCCTGTAATCAAATGCGAAAATCGCCAACGAGAAATTATAGTATCTGAGCGTGCCGAACCTGCTGATGTATGCGAAAATGCAACAGAGATGACAAAGTTGGTTGATTATACGCTCGTTGAGGCTCGTAGAGACAGAACTCGTCGAGTCGACAAATCGTTCGTTCGGTTCCTCGACGACGATCGATCGATATTCGTCGAGAGTAGACGAATATAAAATTCGCCAACTATTCGGGGGTGACGATACCGCCAGTTCATTAACAGTTATCCGGATGTGGAACTTTCCCCTCTGACCAAACTGATTGCCACTCGCAGAGGGAAGGGGGAAGTTCGGCTCTTGCAAAATTGAAAAAAAATTCGAAACTTTCTAATTTTAAATTTATATATGACGCAATTTCTTTTTCCTTCCGAGCAAAAACGCTTCTTTCGAACAGATCTTGACTCGCAATTAGAGATGTTGAAAGATTAAGGTCGGCTCAGGTTTAGACTTTAGAAGTTTTATTTTCTAACGAAATATTACGAATTAAATATTTTCGTTCTACTTGCTCTTTTTAGTAAAAGAAATTTCCTCTGATTGCTATTTATTTTTTTTTTAAATATTCAGAATAATGTGAAAAGTGTAGATTTGTTTGGGAGAAGATTAAACGAGGAAAAACATTATTCCATTTACGTGAATTACTTTGTTTGTACAAGGTTTCAAATTCTTTTGAATTTTCCAGTTTTCAGACGCGTTCAAGCTGTCCGCGAAACACCTCGTTTTCCGAGGTACTTCGTAGTATTTCATTCATTCAGGCCACAATTTATTTGCCTCTGTTAACAGAATCGAAATCGAAATCCCAGAGGCTTGCAGAGCAGATTACATTGTATGCGCGTCACGTTAGAAGTAATCGACGAATTTCGTAAAGTTAAATCGTAAAGGCAGACCTGTTGAAATATTCGCAACTCCAGGAGTTCTCAGGTGGCCTGCACCAAAAGAGAGGAATAACGGAGAGAATCTTCTTATCGAAAGCCAATATCAAAGAATATCGCGAGTAACAGCTGCGGATTTCGTTTACGAACGAGAAAGGGAAACGTTGAAACGAAGCTAAACGACGTCCCAAGTTTTTCATTCGCGCGTAAATCGTAAACTTCTTGCCTTCTCGTGTCTATTTTGGCCAAACAGCTTCCCGAGACCGGGCGATTTAAACTTTTAATTGCTCGCCGCTTCTCTCGTTATTGAAACGTCGAAAAGGGCAAACAGTATTCCGGGATGGGGGAGGGGAGCGTTGCCGGGTCTTCTTGGTCGAGAGATTGATGAAAAATTTCGAAAGCCTTTTCTGGGCGCTTCCTCGTCGCGTCGTCGCTCCGTTTCACGGAGGGTAATCGTCGGGCGATCGAAGATTTCTCGCCTCGACGGAGTGCGGAGAGGAATCCGTTTTTCCAACCGGCTGCATGCCGATGAGACGTCGAGATGACATCGTCAAGATCCTATCTCATCTCGTTTACAGCTCTCCTTTCCCTCCCCTGGTTATATCTTCAAAATAATTATCGCACTTCCTATATTTCGACGTGGACGAGCTATCAAGCTTCAATTTTTGTTGCGTCGATCAATTTCGCGAGATTCGTGTATTGATCAATTTCACGTGATTTCACGTGTAACGAGCGAATTCGAATCTCCCGATCCGTATAATACAATGAATAATTATTATATATTTCCACTGCACCTTGAATTAATTATGAAATTACATTGATTAAATATTGACACCCCTCTTTCAAAAGTCTTTCAAAAGTCGGAACTAGGAATATTAATTGTATTATATTAATATTAAATGTATGAAACTTAAAAAATTTTATTACCTACAAAATTATTTGATTATCTGAATATATATAAAGACGTGCATGTTGGGCACATCTATGTACAATGGAGAAAAATTGCATATAGAGAAAAACAAGAACATGCTTCGATAAGATGTCTGTCACACTAAAAATTATCCATCTGTGATATTCCCTGAATCGAAAGATGTGTTCCGGAGGTTATCTTAAAAGACGTAATATTAAAAATGTGTGCACGTGTTCTTAATTTTCTAACATAGAGTGGATCAAAAATTATTTTTTACTGAAATAAATCCGTAATTTTTTTATTATAAATTTCTTTTTAATTGCGAATGCTTTGGCGGCCAACGTTTGAAAGAAATAATTTTTAAAACATAATGAAAAAATCATGTTTAAACCAAAATTTAATTTAAATAAATTTAGTATATTATAATTTCAATAAAGTTAATTTTTTCTCTATATTTTGATGTTTTATTAAAAAAAAAATAGGCGAGAAGAAATTTTTCACTCACCCTATACATTTCACATGCTGCGTGTACACATTCAATGTGTATTTTAATACACATTCAAAACCGCATTCTCTAGCAATTTTTTTTAGATTTCTCGTTTGTATAGAACAACAAAATTTCTGTCAAAATTTTTCTGTCTGACAATTTAGCAAAGAATGCAGTGAAACTTGTTAACCAACATTTTGAAAGACTTTTCAAGTGCACAATTTCGTTTAAATCATAGATTTAGAACTAATGCTACATGATGCAAATTTGTAACGATTGAAGATTAATTACATTAACGTTAACGATTAATGCCAGGTGAGGAGGGACTCTATTCATTAACCAAGCAACTAGATAATAAATTGAAAAGAACGTATAAAGAAAAACTTAAAAAACGTAAAAAACGTAGTATTGGTACGTTGAACAGTTCCTCTTTGTTATTATTATCATCAGCAACACAATCGTCATCATCGTGATTGGCGTCAGTGAAGTGAACTCGAGGATCCACTCGTCGCGATATTCGACTGCTCGGAACGTAGCCCGTAATGCAGCAAAAAGCCGACGAAATTCTCTTTCGCTCTCCCTTTTCCCTCGAATTTCCTCTCGCCTGAATTTCCACAACTCGTTTGTTTTCGGTAACCGAGCAATTTATTGCGAAATTTTATGCACATATTATGCACGCGTCAGCTTTCATTACACGATTTACAGAGATTTAGCAGTTCGGAAAAAGATGGTATGTGTCGGATAGCAATGATGGAAATTTTGGAAATAGCAAATAGAAATCTTTAGAAATTTGTCTTCCCTCTGATCGGGATTGCAGAAAGTACGATCCGGAATAGATTGCGTTGTACACTCTTTCCGAGTTTAATGTTCAGATGAGTTTACGGGTACGGTAATTAACGAGGCACTGGGAAATTCCAAAACTTCTAAAAATTAATTAAGAACTTCCGAAAGTCAATCGACGAACGAAAAAATCGTAAGAAATCTTTAGGTTTACGAGAAAATATAAAAATACGAGAGTCCCTGCCATCTCGATCGTGTATCCGTACCATAAATCTTGACTTGGTGCTAACGCAGTGAAAAGATCATTCGCTCAAAGTATTCGACACATCTCTAATTTGATAATTTGATTTTTATCACTGAAAGTGATTTCAGCGGGGGTAACCCAGAAAATCGGGCTTCTTCAGGTGCAACGCTGATGCAACGAAAATTAGCGATTGGTTGATTTGAGTCACGTGATTCGTGAGGGGGCGTGGGTAGACCTCGAGTTGGTAGACCGAGGAGCGGCGTTGTCTGGTACTGAGCGATCGCGCCTGTAATTTGTTTTGTATCGATTCAAATGTTTGCATATCGATAAAATTTTATGGCAAAAAAGTCGTCTTCATTTTCTAATCAGAACAGTTGCTTTCAGTGAGATCGTACTGGGGTACAAGTCGTGCAGAATTAATGCTTGTACTGTTAATTTTACGTGCCTGTGTTTTTGTTAGTTTCGATTCAAAGGAAGCTGAAAGTTCGGATGAACAATTTAGCGTGACCTTTTTTTCGCGGTGCGCTGCTGTGATTTCATCAGTCGTAGAAAACTCCGAAAAAACCGAACGAAAAAGGGGAAATAAATCGAAGCGGTGAAAACCGAGATACGCGCAAAATTAGATTTGCCCGTTTAAAATTATTTGTTTCGCGAAACTGGACGATTTGAATCGTTTCGTCGAAAAGGAAATTAATTTCTTTAAAGATAATGGAGGATGAAATAAAATGTAATGACATCAATGACATATCTCTTTTAGTCATTGTAAAATTGTACTTCACGCCAGTTTTGCATAGTAAAGATGAAAAATGAAAATTAAGCTTTCGAAATGTGGTACTAAATCAATCAGCTTACATTATTTTTGCATCGAACGGTTCGCATAAAATGTGGGATTTTGTGCAATAATATGCAATGTTATTGTGCAATCAAAAAATGCAATAATATCAATAATATCAATATATAATCAATATATAATCAATATCAGTTATGATATATCAATATCATAGATAATATATCTCTTTTATGCGAGTTATTGCAAAATTATATTTCTGTACAAAACAGAATGAAGACTGAGCTTTCAAATGAAACAGACATAAAATTAACTGTAATGTGAAACTATTACAATTATTAAGTATTGTGTTACATTTATCATATATTATGTTAAATGCCTTTCAAACCTGATTAAACATTTGAAAGATATGGATTTTTGCCAATAAACGGGCAATAGATCGGCAATGATAACGTATATAAATAAGTTATTCTAATTCATCTCAATTTAGAAAGTTCGGAAGCATCGTACGAATTTTTCCAAATTTTTTCAGAGACTTTTACGCAGTGAGGTTGTATCCCGTTTAGACTTTGTGGTAACTGTAAAAACGTTTACACAGCAAGAATTAAGTGTAATATTAATTATATGTTATCAAGTGTGACTTTTCGTTCACATTAAACAATTTCATCAAACAAATTTAACAGTCGTAGAGAAGTATCGACGATTGCTGGAAGAACTCTGGTTGGCAATTTAACGCGACCTCCTTTTTACGCGGTGCGACGCGACGATTCCATCAATCGTAGAAAAAAAGAAGAGAACGAATGAGTGGCGGAATAAATCGTCGCGAGGCAGAAAACCGTGGCACGTGTAGAATCAGATTCGATCGTTTGAAATTCGGACGGGTAAATCTCGATGGACGAAGATGGACGTGATTCGCCGGACGAGCAAAACCAAGTTGCCACGCGCGTTGCGCGCAGTTGCAGGAGAACTGAAGAAGAAGGTGGAAATAACGATGCGAAACCGTGTCAGAAAGAATAATTAAAACAGTGGAGAAAACACGACCCCGATTGTGAATGAAAAGACGAACGAGCTGGTCGCAGAGAGAAAGAGAGAGAGAGAGAGAGAGAGAGAGAGAGCGAGCGAGGGGGGCATCCAACGCTGTGCGTCTGAATAGTAACTCCCCGGGACGATTATTAATGTAAGTGGAAGGATCAGCAAACAGAGCCCGTTGGATACTGATCAAAGCGAGGTAGCCAGTGCTTCTTCAAAGTTGCAAAGACAAACATTTTCGAGGAGTTACGTAGCGCGAGATCGAGTTTTTTGTCCTTGTGTAACTTGTACCTAATTCTTGTTAGAGTGTAAAGAAGAAGAAAAAGAAGAAGAAGAGGAGGAAGAAGAGGAAGAGGAAGAAGAAAACAAAGGAGAGGAGGACCAGGTGGAACAAAATGTTTCGTTCAGGAGCAGATCCGACTGTAGGACGTTCTTGAAACTTTTTGACTGCATGTTGTGCCGCATTGGCGAGATATGTATTTCGCAAAGCGACGGAACGACTCTGCGTCACTGTTTCTTGCGATTGTGAGTGTTCGAGACAACGTGGAAGATGACGAAGTGGAGTATAGTCTCTTGCCTTCGTGACGCAGCAGAATGGAAAATTAAAGCGTTTTCGAAACGTTTGACCCGCTTGTTGGAGAAAGAAATTGGGAGTGTAACAAGTTTCTTAGAGCTATGAGTGTTTGAGACAAAAGTATGCGCGAAGATGATGAAATAGGGCATAGTATCGTGCCCTCGTGACGCAACAGAATCCAAAATTAAAGCATCAAATCATGGTATTGATTAATGCATCCGATGAATATGTATAGAGTTGAATGAAATATACCATTCCCTTGGATAGAAATTGAACCAAGGCTAAGGTGTATTATACATAGGGTGAGTCATAAGAACGATTACCTGAAATAGCTCGTGTGTGGAGAAACGTTTAAATGAATTATGCTGATATTGAGGAAAACTCTTCGACAACTGTTTTTAAAGTCATGTACTCGTTGATTCGTTACTTCACTTCCAAGTTTGCCAGATATATTAGTCAGTCTATGATAGATACATCTACAAGTCTCGAGTATTTAAAAGAAGACAAGGATCGTAAATACTTAGAGCATTCGAGAACGAGTCTTTTGAAATTAATTCGTTTAAAACATTTTTCGATACAATCAATAAGTAGGGAATCACTTTAGGTAACAATTCTTATTGACTCACTCGACGTTGCTCTTTCAATCTTTATAAATTTTGTCAATTCTTTGTATACTGTGGCTCTTGAAAATTTTCTACGTAATATATCGAAAAAGATGTAAGACAAAAAACGTATTCTAACACCTTTTAAAACATCGCGCAAATTAGACGCAAGCAAAGGAGAGATCCTTTCAAATCCTTCTTAGATCAAATAAATCAGATTCCATCGTGCAATGTCACAATATCGTCAAAAAGTTCCACGCAACGTGAGGATTATTCAATCAAACCAACAAAAGAAGACAATTCTATCTTTCAATGCTTTGCTACTATCCGATAGTATCAAGCAAGCTTACAAAAAAAAAAAAAAAAAAACGCGAGTGAGAAAGCAGGTTAGTTTCGAAGGATGTTGTTTTTCGTAAATCTGCTGACACGCTCGATTCGACTAATAGAGAAGACAAAACGTTACGCAACGTACTCCGTGCCGCATCCCTCAGCGAGCAAAGGAAGGAAGGAAGGAAGAGAGGAAACGAGCGACGCGGCGCCTTCCAGACTTCGATCAGGCGAAATAGCCGCAAGGCAGAACGATCGGTTCCGCGCCGTTTGCCAACCAGAAGGAACGGAAGACGATGAAAAAGAAAGGAAGGGAGAAAAATTGCAGCGCAGATAATGACGTAACAAAAGCACGGCTCGTTGCACAGCGGCCTGCAATTTCGTTCTAGCAGTTCGAGAATTCACTTCGTTTTTTTCAACGTGGATACCACTTTTCTAATAAATAAACGATATCTTTCGCGACTTTATCGATCGTAATGATAGTCATAACGATAACTTTTAGTCTTCCTGCGAAAAAAATTATATTTGTGAAAAAAAAAATGATACGTTAACAAAATCTGTTTCTATAAGTAATTCATTCACAAAATGTGCAAAAGTAGCAATTTCCAATAATGAGTCATACAATATACTACATATATATCAATATATTACATATTATTACATATATTGATATATATAATATAAAAAATCTTAAATCAAGTCAAAGATTACGAAATATCATTTTGCAAGTGTTCGAATAAATGTAATCGAACAATGTCGCTCCAGATCTTCGAAACTTCGGGGAAAAGAAAAGGTTTCGTCAGTTTCGTCGGTTTCTGAACAACGAAATCTTGATTTGGGAGCGTCGTGGTGTTGACTTGGACGACCGTACATGCGGCTTATCAACACGATTGCGCGTTGTAAACTATGCTCAGGGGCATATGGAGTAGTAGGAGTCAACGTACTACCCACTCGTCGACCGGCTACACCGAGAATATCGATGAAGAAGGAACGGTGGCGCAGTGCCGCGTTCTCCTACTACCGCGGCCTCCTGGTGCCAGCTGCATGCAGACAGCGAAATACTGCGCGTCAAAGTCGAATTTATCGGGACAGCTTGCATTCTTCTGTGCCGTTCAAGTCCGTACTTCGTCTTCGTCACTATCACTCGTACTCTACATCTAATTCGCTTCGCGGGCGAAATTTGGCTTCGTTCGGGATTAGGTTTCTTCGGTCGGTTAGGTTTCATTGAAAGTGGAAGAATTACGTCCGAGAAGAATTTCGAGTTAATCAACGTTACCGTTGATCCATCGGGGACCGAGTAACGGTTTATCCTTAGATAATTAAACCGATTTCTACGCGAATTCGTACTTTTGTGAATGTAATTAACAAAATAGAAGCTTGCTAGAAAAAACACTGTACTTTGGACATTTTATATATTTATGATTTATGCGCGTTCTCTGTTTGTATGTAGAAAATTTTAAAACCTTTAAAAATCTATAAAAATCCGAAGTCTAATAATATTCTTCAAGTTTTACATTGATTTATAATTCTAGTTTCAAGTTTTGTAAGTTTTATAAATCTAGGGAACAGCGATAGAAAATTATCACGAATTCTTGCAATTCTCTTTTATAATCGGAATTCAATAAAATAATTCGTAAATTTGCAAATGAAGAGTGGCTGTCTTTTAATGAGTCTCAAAAAGATTTTGAACACTCGACGGTTGATTCAACACGAGCGGGATAAGGAGAATGAGGATGAATTTTGTAATTTTCTCTTTCGAACTGGCAATTATCCCTAATGAAATATCAGGACGCTATTTTTTTCGGGTTAATTTTGCCGACGAGAGTAATGAATCGGGCACACGCGAAGCCTAATTTTACAGCGATGTTACGAAGTTGAAATGTCTACGGTCAAGTAACCTGATTTCTATCACCTGCTATCTATCGATATACTTTCTTTGGCCAACGTGATTTGTTCAAGGCTTTCGCAAATCAGCCAATCTATACACGCTAAATAATACTGTCGGCTATGAAACTGTTCCTGACAGTAAAAAACAAGTATACACTCTCGACCATAAATCACTGGAGGGTTAATAAAATAAAATTAAATTAACGCGTTAAACTTCACCACGAACAACTGTATCGATCGATGTTTGTAAAGCTGCGTCTTTACAGTCGATGAACTTCAAATTGTTCACGGTTGTTCGTCTAAACATTTCAAACGATTTTTGATCATAATTTTTGGTAATGTAAAGCTTGGTAGCTTAAGCAAGCCATCGTTCCTTACGTCAGCCTGAATGTTTTAACATTTCATTCTCCTTCCTTGAAACTAGAATCAGAATTAAATCTGTATTAAATAATTTACATTATTTACTTACGTAATAACGATCTCAGCTGGTCATTATATGTAAAATGAAATATCATTATTATAAAAAATGTAGTTACAATATGATTTGTGATTGTAATTGCAAGACAAGTAGTGGTGTATTCTTTCTTAATTTTATTATTTTTTTAGATTATTAGATTCTTTAAATAATTTGCGCAGAGTTTCGCAATGTGTTTTGAATTATTGTCTCTTGCATAAATTCTTTCGCATAATTGCATGTACGTTCTTCCTTTTTTAAATATTTTCAATTTTTATTAACTGATTCACTAAGTGTTTCATAGTTGGCACAATGTAATCAGATATTAATTTTTCATTCGATTCTTTCCATACGTAAAATCATCGTTTTATATCAATTTGTCAATTGATAACACTTTTTAAATTAATATATATGTAATCAATATATTAGAATTAATATTACTACGAATTTTGCGTCAAGATATTGCCATGTAAATGTAATATAAGCGCGATACGTGAACAATACAAATGTGATAAAATCGTACGAAAATTAGAAGATAAAACGAGCAAAATAGTCCGACGACTCACAAACGGGAATTCTGAGTCATCCGAAAAAGATCAATTATCATTTCGACGTGAACGACTGTTTCGGAACAGCAAGAGAGCCATTACTTCCTGGTATTTCTTTCCGTCCCCCTAATGTGAACGAAGCTTATTATCCCATTTACCGTGGTTGGGCGAAAGGGTCGTTTCGCGAACCCTTCGTCTAATTTAACCTGGTGTTGCGCATTGCAGCCGTAGCCAGGCGACCAAGTAGTAAAAGTCAACGTACGTCCGACAGAAGAATGGTACACGTGATAGTGCATATCGACGAACGAAGAGTGGCGCAGTGCCGGTGTTCTCCTACCACGCCGGCCACGCGAATTGTGTTAGACGATTGTGTGCCGAAGGTGACGGGGCGAAACATCGCTCCAACTCTCGGCGCTATGCACTCTGAATATACCCTGCTTTCTTATCTTCCCGATCGACCTTAAAACGTCCGGCCACCGCCGCTGCAATTCACTACCGTAGATACGATATGACAAATGGACGATAAATCTTCACACAACGCAAGGGGCACGACGAATGCGAGTAATTTTATTCGGGGTGTTTAAATCGTGGACAACCGACTAGACTGGGGGATGATTCCACGCTCCTCCCCGTACGTTGCCCGGACACTTGCTCGTTTTGAACAGAATGATCATTAATTTATTATATCGGTGTTGCAAGGTTATGGTATACTTTCGATATTATATACGTTTATAATGCTGTACGATAACATACCGTTGTAATCAAATTGCGAATCATGTTTTTGGGGATATAATTAAAAAAAAATGGAACCTGGGTAGGAAATATGTTTATGTTATATATATATATGTTATATGTTTTACGTACCAAATATTATAAAGAGTATATAAAGTGTGTAAAATAGTATAAAAGTATATAAAATATTATATATTTCGTATGCTTTTTCTTTATGTTACATGCGTTCTGTGCAATTTTGTATCAAGTGCATATAAAATATATTCTAATTATATAATTTATATAATTGAAGTCCACTGATTATCTGATGGTAATATTCGTTTGTCTAATAAAAGTTCAGATTCAAATAAGTGGATTCAGCTAGCAAGAGATCAGATATTGTACGACATTAATATAATTTTCTTGTGTGATTTTACTGTACGACTTTGTTACATTACTCGGCAATATCTTGACAATATATATATGAAATTGGCATATGTCATTTAAACAAATATTGTCGCCTGACAAGTCGAAATTTGTGAAAAATCAACGCTTGATCTTATTATGCCAATTACAAAAAGTTGGAGTCGTTTTAACGAAAATAAATAATAGTAATATTTTAATATTTAAATACAACGAAAGAAAAGAACGTACACGAGAGCAGTATTGCACAAACAAATGATGCAAATAAAGTGGGCAAGTTCAAATATATTCGATGATTTTTCCGATTTTCTCAAAAACGGAAATGAAAAAATTTTATTCTTTCTTTTCCTATGGAGAATCACCCTCCAATCAATTGTCGACGGTTTTGCACGGTACCTTATACAATATTCGTGGCTCGAAATTGATTTTACGAAGAATCGATTCGCACGGTGGAAAATTTTACGTCAAGTTAATGAAATTAATGTCACCAATTGTAATTACACGTTCGAAACACGATCGTGCAACCGTACTTTCAATATTTTTGAAACAAACTCCATCGAAATCAATATATATTTCTTTCTTTTTTTTCGAAAGGTTAAAGGTTGAAGCTGTGCCTTCTTTCAGTCGTCGTTCTAACGATCATTCTAACGGCCGTCCTAGTTTCCTAATTCGACTTTCGCGGAAAGAGCGTTGCTGCGTTTTATTAGTCGGCAAGGTGACCGGCGAACGTGTTTGTCGAAAAATCGATACGCCGCATCTTTTTGTCATCGTGTCAGCGAGTGTTGGCGAACAAATGGAGGTACTTCTGGCCGAGAGACGGAAGAAACAGGAAACAAACGACGTTACCGAGAAAGTATTCCAATCGGTCGGCTGTTTCGTGCGCGTTGCGATCTGACATTAAACTAATAATTTCGTCGTGTAATCGCACAGTCGATGCTCCACTTTCGAAGCAGTGATGGAAAAAAGAAAGACAGAAAAGGGGGAGAAAAAGGGGGAATAAAGAGAGAGAAAAAAGAAAGAGAGAGAGAGAGAGAGAGAGAGATGTTTATCGGTACGATAGAAGGTTCTTTTTATCGAAAGTCTCTTTTTACGGAGTCTCAACACCGGGAAACAACCGGATGACAATAATAGGAAAACGTTTCGAAGCTACGTACCAGCTTACAGCCATCTCTTTGTGATTAATTTCTGGGTAAAAGTGCTCCACGATGGAACGTGTGCAAACGTCTACTTGTTCACGCGTATATACGATTACGGTCTAATGAGATGTGTAATTACAAAATAGGTGCATACATATATGCCATTTAATCGCGAATCATTAATTCACCCATTCATATTTGTCTCTTTTGCCTTTTTTCCATTTCTCTTTTTTTCTTTTTGCCTCTTTGTCTCTGTGTGAAGCACAGGTGCGGAAAAGATTCACGGTTGCTCGTTAAAAAACAAATGCAAGAGGATTAGCGTTGATAGGATGCAATATATTTCCTTGCATCTCCTCCTCAGGACAGCTAATTAGATTTGCCTTTTTAGCCAGACCTGTTGTTCTTTGGGATTTACACGGTTCGTAATATGGTCCATCTTCGATCGAATGCACAGTGGCTCGCGAAAGTATTATTTTTTGTATTGTATAAAACACTGAAAAAATACTTTAAAAAATTTGGAAATTTTTTATTAGTACTGTTGTAATTTATTAATACTGTTTGGTAGTGCTTTATTAGTACTCAATTACGATGATATGACATTGGTGAAATTTTTGACGATTCTAAAAATGTACATAGAAGTTAGAAAATATTGGAGTATGTATTTCGCGAAAATTTCACGAAAATATTTAAACAGTCGTTTGTACGTCATAATCAATATTGACGTGAGTGAAATCATCTTTAACTTTTGTTATACGAAATGATTATTCATGTTGTGTAATAATCTTTCACTAAATATATGTTTGTAATAAATGTCATATATAACTCTATGTATATTTTCAGACAAATTTCGAATTTTATCAATTCATAATTATGACACTTGTGTCAAAACATTTTATTGAATCTACTTAACATGTATATATTCATATAATACTCACGTTATATATATTGTTATACACATACGCATGTTATATGTTATACATAGGTAAATATTTTCTCATTTTTTACAATATAAGTTTATAAATACTTTCGCGAACTATTGCAGAGCTGTAAGTCATTCTTGGTGACAGTTTCACGAATTCCAGACCGCGAACGAAATTGGAATTGCTTCGTTAAAAATTCCCCGCGCTCGATATGAATAATCCTGATAGTTTGACACGTGTTGTTATCGCGACAAAGGGATGGGGAATCGAACGGGAACATGGAGCCATCGCCGAGAAAACACGGCAATTCTCCAGTTTCGAGATTTATGAGCCGTGCCTTGAAGTGAACCGCGCTGCGAACAACAGGTCCCCTTTCGCACTCTCCTTTCGTGCCCCATCGGATTAATTCAGAAGGCGTGAAAATCGAGCGTGTCATTTTTATCGCCCATGGTCGCCCAATAATAAAAAGAACGCGGCAAGAATAAGAAAGTGTCGACCCTCGTCTGTCCTTCGTTTTTCCAATTTAATTTGTCCCTTCTTTGTCAAATCGACACGACGATAAGAAAACTAATACTTCCGATGGAAAGACAAACAGCTAATAGTAGTTGCAAATTACCTGTAAAATTTGTACAAGTTTCACTCTCGCGTATATACATTCGATTTTGTCTCTTTTAGTTCTGCGTGACGTTATGGTCATTTGTTTTGGATTTTCAGTTCTTGTTAATATTCGAAAGATTATTATTACAATTATTATAATTATATAATTATAATTATTATGTTCTATGCACAGTTAATCATGAAAGTATTTGAGCATTTATAGTGATATATTATCTGTGCGAAATCTCTATAAATTTATTAATAATATTGGTCAAGTTAGAAACAGATCTAAAAATACAAGATATTTAATACAAATGCAAACACAAACAATCAAATTAATAATCTAGATATTCAGTTGGACCATATTTGATGTTTGTTATATGCTTATGATGGAATCATACTATATACTAAATAATTATAACGTATGTATTTTCAGACTGATTTCAAACTTTACTCGAGTCTCATTATAATGTTAATGAGATATTAAAACGTTTTATATTCACTTTCTACGATAAATGTGCAAACATTTCTACAAACTGTCGTGTATCTTCCTAGCTGTTACATCCAAACTCCAAAATTACACGCTACACGTTAGAAAAATAAATGTCATTCAGCCTCATATCGACTTGCTGCGACATGATACAACATTTTATTCAAAAAAAAAATGTTAAACAACGTTCTCTTCGAAGCAATTTATATATATATATATATATATATATATATATATATATATATATATATATATCAAACGCACTTTATCGCAAATAATCGCGCGCATTGTCCTCGAAGCAATTGAGTCGCAAATTTGAGAACAAACTGCATTCGAAGGCATTCCAGATGAGTTGTTACCGTTTTATTAAAACAACGTCGGACGATATCGCGTATTCCAGGTACAGTGGAAACGACAATCGACTGTTCGATGAGCAAAGTAGATTCGCGAAATAATTTTCGCGCGGATCGCGTACCCGTCGATCAATATTCCAAGTTCGCATTGTCCGTTCCTAACAATGTGCACGCGGATGATCGGTTCCTCTGACCGATAATCCGTAATACGTATTACTTATCGAACGTCCATCCGCGAGTATTCGATAACTTTAGGAGCTATCTACCTCGGGAGAGTGGAAAGATCTTTCCAGGGATCGTGCAACTTTAGAGAAAGAAACGTGATTTGACGAGAAACTTCCACGATCGAATGATAAGTCGACTTTCCCCTCCCAGTCGGAAAATCGAACACGGTGCACTACCGACACCGTCGGTCTCCAGGCACTCTCGTACGTACGTATTTGTCTGGCTGCGTGCACTTCGTGAACTTCCACGGGGGGGACTTTTGGAAAGTCCTCGAGCCTCCTGCTACGGCGAGATCTTGCACGGCGCGTCTTCTCGTGGAACTTGAATTGTCATTGAAACAATTTGAGACACGACACGGAAACTCACGAGACAGGATTCCACGTATCTACGTTGTATCGTAATCTCGTTTTTATCGCAGTGTCAGAGGAATCTGTTTCACAAATTATTTCATTTCTGACGAAGGAAGAAAAATTCGAAATTTAAGTGAAATAATTTTTTTTATCCTACTAGGGGCATTTACCAAACTGTAAAAATTTATTTTTCCTTGAGAAGTTTTGTCTTGGATAAATACGGAATTTTTTTTATTTGACACGTCGATGCCAGGTTGCGTTATCAGCCAATATTACGCCGGGATCATCGGGTAACTGTGTACCGCGTTGCGGAAACACGTGTTGTCCAGGCACGGACATGAAAGGAGAGTACGGTTTTCGAAGGGACGATCGATAAAGCCGTAGAGCAGTTTCCACGAACGAAACGTTTTAAAACAAAAGTTACGCGTGCGAAGCGTAATCGAGATTCAGTGAAACAACTTCCGCCAAGCTTTGAGGTTCCCGACGAGAGGAAGAGCGCGTAGAATTAACCTTGAACAGTTCGAAATATCACGAACGAGCGATCGATTCAGAAAGATCGAATGCTAATATTTGTCTCATTATAATTTTGCGCAGCGCAAATATCTTTTCGAAAGCTGATCAAATTTCTAGAGACCAAACTGTCGAGCTTTAGGTCGTCTCGATCAGAAAGACAATAGATTGTCAAGCTCGAGTGCTAGTCAAACTTTTCCCTTTCATCCGATAAAACCGCTGATCCCCCTCGGCTAAATCTCCTCTGTACATGAGAGATTCAGATACACAGATAATATCGGTCGCCGAGATAAAGTAATACACAGCGATGGCAGCGTGGCAAGAAGTCTGAATAGTAAACTCGTGCAAATCGACGAGGAGGAAGCTTTTACTTTTTCGCCTTTCCGGCCTTTTCAAAATTCTTAAGTCGCGTATTTCAGCACACGACACGCTCCTATTTCGTTGAAAATTGCAGAAAATCGCAGAAAATGAATACTTCCGATGCTCTAAACAACTTACACACTCTCTAATAAGGTATAAAGAAAAGGTAAAAAAAAAAAAAATACCAAACAATCAAATAAGAAACATACTTCTTCCAAGGGAGACTATCGATCCAAACGATCGGGAGCCAGCATCGAAGGTGCTGTTGCCCCGGTATTCTCGCGAGAACGAGAGAGAGCAGCCAAATCTATACCTCTATATCGCGTGCCCCGATACTATTGCCGTTACATATACCGTCTGAGATACTTCCGCGGAGAAACCCGCTATCCGTCGTCTTCCTTCCGTACTCTATTCTGAAGCGAACAAGTATCGTTAAAATACCCAGGAAGAAGATCCACGAACGCGATTCTTGGCCGGTTTTCCGGCCAATTTTCTCTCTCACCTTGTCAATTGGCATTGAAGGGCACGCACGACAGAGGTTCCAGAATGAACCAATCATGAGGCCGCGGTGTGTGGGGCAGTGGAACAGTAGTGACACACAGCCGCTGCGGTAGCGACGGGCCCGTTTCGACGACACAGGCACGGTCGTCAGGCCAGGTTGATCTCCTCCCGAGGATGCGGGCTCCTCGGCGTCGGCGGTACACGGCTACACTCGCTTCACTTCCGCCTTCTGCGCTCCTTCGTCTTCCCTTCTCCTTCTTCCTGCCTCTCCCCCTCTTCGCCTCGCTTCGCTGCCACCACCACCACCACCACCTTCCACTCTCTACCACCTGCTCCTACTACCTCCTCTCCTCGTCTTCGTTCTCTTCTTTTATACCCTCCCGTGGCTATACCCCTGCTCTCCTTCTTGCTTCGAGGCGGTGGTATTCACGAGAACGGTGGTCGGACGTCCGGCTTGTGCTCCGTCTGCGTGTACGTGCGGGTACGTGTGTGTACGAGGAGAGAAGGCACGAGGGCCGAGGCAGCCAGACGAGTAGCGCGAGCGAGCGAGCGAGCGAGCGCGCGCGCGCGCGCGTGCGAGTCCGGCCCGTGTTGCGTGCGCGCGATCGACGTGGTGCGCCGTCGATGTGCGAGTCACCAGCGTGGCGATGCCATATAGCGAGAGAGTGGAAAGGAAAAAACAGAGAAAGAGAAGTAACGTGTGAGTGTCGTACCTGCTTGCGAAAGGAGGGGGGGTGTTCGCGGCCGGCTCGTCCGGGGATGCAACTTTAATCGGAGGCTTTAACCCTTTGCATTAATGCGTCTTCGTTTCGCTGTCGCGTTCGTTTAAATCGTTTTATCACTTTTTACGTCATATTTGTATTTTGACCGGAGTCAATTTACGAACGGAGGGTGATCTCGATCGATCCTGTCGATGACTAATGCAAAGGGTTCGTTCGTTGGTGGGATGAGGTATAAGGCTGGTTACGTTCACTACGATTGAAAATAATCAAATTAGGGAATGAGAAACTGTTTCTCTCGGTAGAGTAAGATGACAAGAGGGAAAAGAATCGCATATGCGACGACTTTGTCGATCGTCAGTCAGACGTACGATCGGTCCAAACTGGATAAAAAAGAATAACAGTTAAGGAGACAGGGTCGAAGGAGGCGTGAGAAGCCTCCACAAAAAGAGCAGGAGTAAAAGGAAAGGGAAAGACGAGAAACGGGAAGCGAGGTGTAGGGGTGGGTACGTGTATTCGAGGCCTACCACTCCATCGTCTCCGTCGTTAGGTTTTCTGCTTTCTTCTCGTAGACCCGATATATCCTTGCTTTCCTCTTCTTTCTCAACTTTCACCAACTCTCGCGCCTTTGTCTTATTTCTCTGTCTTTCTTTCTCTCTCTCTTTCTCTCTCTCTTTCTCTCTCTTTCTCCTGTCTGTCTGCCGGTGATAGCTTTCTCCAAAGAAGGTTAGTTCAGCTGGCAACTCGATGATTCGGTGATTCGATGGATGATCGCGTCGCCCAGGAGTGTTGGCCCGGCGTGACGTTCACCAGCTGAAATTCACCGCATCCGGAAGCAATCTTTTCGCGTACGTACGTGTATCTGCGTGTGTATGCGTGCGTGTCGTTACGGTTACGCGCGTGTGCTCCGGAACGAGAGCAACGTAGGCAGCGGCCTTGGTCGGTAGGGGCCGTCGATTCAACGCGACACACGCGACGACACACGAGAAAGACAAAGGCACGTACCGGTGTCTTTCGAATTGTTCGCTTTCTCTCTCTCTCTCTCTCTCTCTCTCTCTTACTCTTTTTACGCGTCACCCTGGTATTCTTTCAGTCCATCATCGTGCTATGACTCGGACTCGACGATCAAAAAGTCGAAAAGTCAGGTAATGAACGGAGGGAAATAAGAGCGAGAGAGACAGAGGAGTAAAGAGAGAAAGAGAACGAGAGATTCTCGAAGAAGAGAGAGAGAAAGAAGAAAATGATAGATAGACAGATAGATAGAATGTATGTACGTATACGTGTGTGGTGTGTGTGTGTGTGTGTGTGTGTGTGTGTGTGTGTGTGTGTGTGTTATTATATATGCGAGTACGTATGTATATATAGTTGAACGTATGTATGTATATACATATATATGTATATATATTATAATAAGTATATATAACGTAATGTATTACAGGCGATGACGATGTTAAGTAGCACTCGGACGCGTTGTACGAACGGAATAACGAGACGGAGGGCAGAGCGAGAACGGAATCGTGAGAGGCACTGGTCCCACCGTCGCACCGATCGCACCGACGACGTTGCGTAGAGCGCCGCGTCGCCGGCGAGACGGCTCGACGGTAGAAGGGGTTGCCAGAGCGCAGGCGCCCGACCGGATCGGGTCGATAGTCCGCAACGTTACTCCCTGTTCTCCTCTCTCTTTCTTCGCTCCAGTACGCTCTCCGTCTTTCCATCGTTTCTCTTTCTCCTTCGCTCATCGTCTTCTCCACCGCGTTTTCTCCCTCTATCAACCCTCTTTGCCCGTCTTCGTTCCTTCCTTCTTCGAACCCCAAGATTCTTCCGACTCTTTCGTATTTTCTCACCGTTTCTTCTCGTGTCTCGTTCCTCCTTATTTACTCCTTTCTTTTCCTTTCCTCTCCTTCTTCTTCCCCGTTACTTTACAAGAACCCTCGTTTCCCCCGGTATCTACGTATCAGCAAGGTACACTCCCTTTTCAGTCTGTTCCGAACCTTCGTCCCTGCACCGTTGTCTCTCATCTCTATGAATTTTCTTTTCTCATTTTTGTTTTCTCCTTCGTTTCCGTTTTCTTCGCACGATTACGTTCTCCCGTTTTCACACGCACGAAAATCTCTATCCGTCTCCTTTTAGTTTCCCTTTGGCGAAAGTCCTCTTTCGCCCCGACGTATAAATTTGAAAAATGTGTTTTCAACCCTGGCGAGAGAGAGTCACACCCTTCAGGATCTAACCCACCTGTATCAATATAACAGTCCCCTCTCTCACCCTCGAGACTCATCGTACGAATCTCATTGCTTCAACGGCACACGCACGCGTACGCACCGTTTCAAATCTGTTTGCGCGTAATTTCAAAGTTGCCGCAGAGTTTTATTTATACAACACCGTTCTCCCAAGCAACATCGATCTACCTTCCTCGTTTGCAATTACAAAAATCCCGCGGTAATGTAAAAGTGTTGGAAAGCCACGCGCTGAGGAGAGATACGTGGTAGTACGCGAACTGGCAGCACGCGTGACAGCAGCTTTCGTTGTCAGACAAATTTCGTATTTGTCGATGCCGCTTTTCCACCGCTCCTCTGCAAAGGACATTTTCCTGCGTGAAATTTTCACCTTTCCGTCTTGTCCCCTGCGCGCGAGATTTTCACGTTTTTCCTCTTCTTCTTTTTCCTCTTCCTTCTCGATGGCCGTCTCTCCCACCCCCGCGAGCTGCACCGCGCGCGTTACGCGGCACTCGATCGTACGTCTTTCTCCCCCTCTCGACTGTTAGTCGTCCCGTTCGCGTAGCCGGCGCCGCTGTGTCGGGCCAGCGTCGCGACGCTGCTATCCTTCCTTGCGGATGCAGATATAGGCGCGTTTTGCGACGTTTTCCCGAGCTTCGATATTTGTCACAGTTCGCGTCTCCATTGAATTCTATAGAGTATTTCTGAAATATTCTATGATTCTCTCTCTTTACTCCTCTAGTTTCATCATTTTTTAAACTGACGAAATATAATGGGGGAGATAGAATGAGAGAGAGAGAGAGAGAGAGAGAGAGGAGCATGTACGGTTCAAATTCGTGCGGTAAGGGTTTTGGACACGCAGGGGATATGGGTTACGAGGGGGATGTTGATTGTTCGAGTAGAGACGAATAACGGTTCGGCCGATGCGCGAATTGAAAGGGGGCGAGACACGCTTCGGGGGATTCGCCGCGATTCGAGGATCGTTTTCGATATTGCGTTCGTCTGCATACAGTTGGTTGATATCGCGTATTGTTTCAGCAAGGAAGAACTGTTCAGATTTCTGGCTTCGAAATCTGAACAAGTATCTAAATTCGTAGGATCATGGACATAAACTGTAGAAACTCCGCAAAAGAGATATCGAAAAACTGTGGAAGAGTCACTTCCCTCTTATTAAATTATACATTCTCTGTCTATTTTATTTGCTGCGAATGTTATTAAATACCAAGATGATATGTTCAAATTGAAGCAGATTATACGTTTGAAAGAGACAACATATTCATAAAACTAATACGCTCGGTTAGATAATATATTTATAAAATTAGAAAGATTAGTTGAAATTGAAGCAGATATAAAAAAGATTTGTTCAACACGAAGGAATATACGCTCAGAGAACGTTAATAAATCGCGCAGCGTTATCTTGAGAACCAACAGACACGTCTCGTCGCTCATTGTCAGATTTTAATTGGTTCTCGGATTTAAATTGTTTTATTTCACCTTCAGAGGTTAGCTTAGAGAAAAAGTTTTCATCAATAAACCAGAAACTTTGATAAAGTTAAAGAACAATATACGATGTGGCGAGATACTCTTCAAAGAGTCACGAACGAAATGACGAACGAAAGATTTTTATTGAATTTTCAAAAATCAACCAACATTTGACACATCTTTTAATTTTTGTATTTTTTTTCGTAAAAATCGCGAGTAAAAGGAATCGCGAAGTGACTCTTGCGTCACACCGTGCAAGCACCAGTTTTATTTACCAGAACTTGATTATTTACCAGCCACGATGGTATCGTTAGAATTTTTTTTTTTTATACGATCGCGATAAACGATCTCGATTCTCTTGAATGAACTCATCAGTGAGTCCATCAATCACACTTATCGATCTTTAGATATTTTCCAACCTTGAGGAGACTACGTAGCGCTGCGGTGATCCTCGACGAAATAACACGCGCGAGGAATATGATTCGAGTTGTTTCTCCAAAGGGATGATCGTTACGTAACGCCGCGTAATACATCCTGTTTAGCGGTGAAACACTTATTTTCGTTGGCGGGAGGGACACGCCTGCCAACCATTCCCGAGTAGCACGTTCCTTCCCATCGACCCGGACTCACTTTTCCAGCGATATTCTCTCCGGCACGTAGATATTCCTCGGTGTGCGTTAAATAACACATCCCGTGACCTAAATAATCCTGAATTTCTTCGTCATTTAGTGATCAGACGCGGAATAGTGGAAGTCGAAACAAAAAAAGAAAAAAAAAAAAAAACAAAGGAAACGGAAGATCTTCTCTTATTCGCGATAGCAGCTGCACTGACTTACTCGCAAATACATAGAAATGGAAATGTTTCGTTTATCTCTCGAAGAAAGCGTATCCTTTTTCCTGCCACGAGTCTCGGATAGGTCGATCGTGCAGTAGGCTGATAGAGGGTTAACGCGTCTTAAATTGCACATGGAAGAACCAATCCGAATGCGGATCGAGCTATTACTACATTACCTAATAACACAGTCTTTGTTCCATCTTCATTTACACGCACCACGTGGAATACACACCAAATGAAAGTTTTTAATTTAATTTACAGTACAATTATCGTACTGACTAATTCAAATGAGAGTGGAGATATATTAATTTAACCCCGCCACGACACTTGAATTTTTAATGCTTCAATTTTGAAGCACTGAGTTTGGCAAACAAAAACGATTTATGATATTTTGAAAGTTTGACGTAAAATTTCGTTCGAACTCGAGGTATCTTTTAATTTCCGAGAGAAATGTAACTGAGTCGAAAACGAGAGAACGCAGCAGGGTTAAACATTTCAGTCGTGAGATCCCAAAAAGATATTCACCAGACCCGTATCGTCACATAAAATATACTTCAAACGAGGCTTTGTAATTTAACTATGTACTGTAAAATTACAAAGCCTGGGACAGTGATTTCGTAAAATCGGTAAATTGGCAAATACAAAAATACAGCCGATGCGCATAATTTGAAGCCAATAATTGATTGACGGAGTTTCTCGGCTAACGTGTTCACGTCAGTTCTATATTTCAGTCGGTTTCATTCAGACGTCGGGTTGCTCTGTAATTAATTCGAGCTGTGGCTCCACCGCAGCCACGTGAAGTGGATGGAAATTGTTAAAGAGCGGAGCTTTAAGGAAAAAGTAGATAAAGCGAGGATTAGGGATTAACCGTTTGGATCCGACGATCCCAATTGCATTTCTGTTACAAAATTTCAATAATTTCGCGAAATTAACGAAATTTCAAGTACGTATTAGTAATAATGAAATTGACAAGTGCCTCGAATCGATCGCACTTACTATTCTGTGCGCTCCTACAATCTTTCAGAATATCGATACCTATTATTTTTACCACATTTACCGCATTGGCACTAATTTTCTTACAATATTACGATACGTTAACAAAATCTGTTTCCATAAGTAATTTGTTACATATAAAGAAAAAAGAAGTGATATGCTGGCACAGTGGCAATTTTCAATGATACAAGTAATACAAACATTTGAGAATTAAAAAAGTATTGACATATATGGGATATTTTTGCAGCTCCATTTGAACAGGATATAAAATAATTTTAATGGTTCAAAGATAATGTTGGCGCGTTCGATAACATTCCATTACTTACATTTTTCCCAATATTCCGTCATTAAATGTAAATTAAAAGCATTGGAATTACAAGTGTGGCAATACTCCCTTTGACTCTCGAACTTTTATATTTTTTTTTTTTGTACGTAGTGAATTATTTGATTTGGCTAATGTTTTCATAAAAAAATATCGCCGAAAAACCAGATGCGCCAATACTTTTTTTAATCTGCTGTAAATCCTACTAGAACTTCCGTCACGTGTCAAGATAGATATTCCGATTCGAAATACTCGAGCGTGCGGCCAAGAATAGCAGAATCAACGATAAGCAATTATCGCGAAATTTCTCCAGGCGTGTTCGGTATGAACTCGCGGAGGAGAAACGTAACGTACATACGGCCAACACGCGAAATTTATACTTACCTGCCGGATAAATATTTATAATTCCACGGAGGCCGTATCGTATGTATAGCGTGCAAGCTACAGGATAAAGCGTTGAATTTTATATTTGCACGTGTGTGTATGTATACCACCGTCAAACTATTTGCGACTAGAATACAGGGAGTGGTCAATCGGGTATGCAGGCATGAGTTTTTGATCTTTCGGCACGCTCTTAAGATCGTGTGCCCATACTCGATACAGACACGAAGATATAAATAATGTCGTGGGATGCAGTTGCTGGATACACACACACACACACACACACACACATAATTGATTATATATTATATATCGTCGAAATTATTTTCCTTGTAGTGAACGTGAATTTCGAGCAGTCGGTTTACTTTCTCGACCTTCTCTTTTTGTAAGCAAATAGATAATCTTGCTGGAAACAACTGGATATTTTTCTTAGGGACTATTAAATACTTGGCATTTAGTAATAAAATAAGTAGTAGGTTGCCGTGCGTTAGATCTTAGTTCGTATATAATGTATTTAAACCAAGCGATTATTTCCACGCTATTTTTCAAATTTATGGGAATTATCGATTTCAAAATTCAAAAATTCTTGGAACGAAGCTTTAGCACGGTGTTTTATTTTTTTTTCCTTATTCGCAATCTCTTTCGATTAATTCAAATGTTGAAAATTGCTTAGATAGAACGGAAGACGTCAAATATTAAACAATGTGCACTTTTAAATATACTTGTAAATGTACATTCCTAAATGTTTTTAAATATAAATGTGAAAAAATCATAGGAATATTCTGATCACAACGATTAATAATAAAGTTTCAATATTTTTGCAATAAATTTTCTTTACACCAAGCGTAGAAGAAAAAATAATTGATAAATTGATAAATCCCAACTTCGATAAAACGACATTTCATACGTAGCAACCTAATAAATCAAAAAGATAGACATTGGAGGGAGAAATGCTTCTCTAATTGTCCTATTTACGCGTAAACTCGTCGGTTTGACGACGACGCAATGTATATATCAAAAAGAAAAAAAAAAGAAAGAAGAGCATCCGATCTTACGTGAACAGTCGACTGATTGTGGCTAATTACTGTAATTGCGCTGAATAGGGAACGAAGAAAAAGAATAGAACGAAGGGGAAAAAAAATGAAATGCACTCAGCGTCCTTGACGACGCGAGCAGAAATATACCGAAGGAGGAAAATGTGTTTTGTGACAAAAAAAAAAAAAAAAAAAAAAAAAAGAAAAAAAAAATGGAGGGAAAAAGAGAGAAATGGAAAGAAAGGAAAGAAACGATCTCGCGGAGAAGCGTAGCCTCGTATTCGTCGTTTCCTAAGTTCCCGTTCCAAAGCAGCTATAACCGGCCTAATTTTCGTAGTTAATTGAAAGAAGAGACGGGCAGAGACGTGCGGCCTATCGAAAGCGCGACGTTTTCCCATCCATGGAAATTACTGGCATGGATGAAAGCAGCAGAAAAAAATAATGAAATTATAGAACATTATGATATCTAACAAAGAGCACGTCGACGGCACGATTTTATTCCCCCTCCGCGAGAATCCTACCGCCAGCAACCACCACGGGCTCGTTAAAAATGAACCGGGGCCGTCTATGCAGTCGTAAGTGGGTTAATTAAAATCTTCAGCCAAGTATCGTGCCGGTCTACGCCTATTTCGTAAATTCATCGTCGATCAAGCGAATCTATAAAATCATTCGGACAAAACGGTTCTGCGAAACGTGTCTGCTATACGATCGAACAGCACGAATTATTTCTGAATTTTAGAAGAAAAAAAAACTGCACGACTTGTACTCCAGTACGATTCGTCTCACTGAAAAGTCCAGAAGCAACTGTTCTGACTAGGAAATGAAGACGACTTTTTTGCCATAAAATTTTATTGATATGCAAACATTTGAATCGATACAAAACAAATTACAGGCGCGATCGCTCAGTACTAGACAACGCCACTCCTACTCGAGGTCTACTCCACGCCCCCTCACGAATCACGTGACCCAAATCAACCAATCGCTAATTTTCGTTGCATTAGCGTTTCACCTGAAGAGGCCCGATTTTCTGGATTACCCTCGTTAAAATCACTTTCAGTGATAAAAAGCGGTAATAGTTTAAGACGTACTTCTACTTTAGACTGACCTTACGTTTTATGTATAAATTTATACTTGAACAATGTTAACAGTAGGATTACCAATCATCTGACACGTAAATCGTTGCAATTTAAGCGATAATAATAATTAAAATAACAGATCAAGCATCTGTTTAAACGGACAATATTAATTTTGTTAAAAATACTCAATTATAAAAATGAAAAGTATCCGTCATATTGACGTCATATCGTAATTTCGTTGTTTAAAACGAGAGAATTTGGATTTTAGATAATATCTTAAGAAATTTTCTTCATTGAATTATTTCGATGAAAACAAAGAAAGAGCAATAAAATGATAATGTGTAACTATATTCCTAAGAAAAAAAATGGATTTAACTTAGTCTGACGTTCAAAGCGTAAATCAAAGAATGTTCAATGTTGTTTAAGCGCGTCTCTGTTAAACAGACGGCAGATTTTAATAAGGAAGCCGATCGGAGAATAAGAAACATTCGACGCGCAACGTTTACTAAAGTGTTACGTTGAACGTGATCCAGCAGCACGTATGTACGTACATACGCGTGTACCCTGCGCTTACCGATGATAAGTTACGCTCGACTTCCGCTTCCGTTCACTGCAACCACGTTCGGTCGCACGTACGGCACCTGCTCGAATTGCATGAATTATGTCGCATCCAGCGCATGTTGGTGTCAAATGGAGAAAAGAAAAAAAAAAGAAATAGCACGCCATATGCCGTGAATTTATTCGCGATGCTTCGGCCAATCCTATCTCTCTTCCCTTCTCGTTTTTTTCGACCGTTATCAATCACAATAGTAAACGTCAAACGCAAACAGACAACTATAATTCTTTCCACAGACGAATTCGATCGTTAATGCACGACCAGGTAATTTAACCCTTTCAGTTCCAGTTTCTTATTCTTTTTTTAATCTCATTAAGAGATTTTTATCATTAAAAGGAGCGTTCTATTTTAGATTTCAAGAAAAAATCCGCTTGCAGGATACAAGTTAGAGATGTATATGGTATTCCCATTGGTACTCGGTATTGAGTAATGAGTGATAAACTGCTGTGAATATTCTAGGAATCAAGAAATTCAATACTTGAGTACGATGTAGAATAACTTTTGCATATTTTAGCGAAACAGTAACAATAATCGCAAATAACACCAAAATAATACTTTTTACATACACTTTATACATAAACTTTTTTAGCAGAAAAGTTACTCAAGACATCAATGTTGCTCTGAAATTGGAACTTCCATTAAAGAAACGTCAATCTCGATTAAACAAAATTCTGTGCGCCAATTTTAAAGAATTTTGCTTTAAAGTTTTGTCTGGGAATATATCTGTTCCATTAAAACTGAAAGAGCTAAATGTAACAAGCAAAATTTTTCGTGAAAACTATTTCGGTGAATATATTGACCTAAGTATTGACACATTATCTTTGAGTTTTGTCCGTTTGGAATTAAATACTTGTAATTACTAATACTACGCACACTGTCGCGTACATGTCTTATTAGGACTGAAAGGATTAAACGATTCAGTAAAATTAGAAAAAAAAGAAAAAATAAGAGGATGTCCACGGAATCTGTTCACATAGGTAAGCCAATATGTACGGCTTTACCAGCTTCTACACCTACAATACATAATAGCAAGTGGTTCAAGTGGACTGCAGAAGTGGAATTGGTGTCGTCTTTTGTTCTCGCCGAATCAGCACCAACCTCTTTTTCTTGGCATTCTTAGAAATCAATACGTGTCTCCTAAGTTTCTAATACACGGCAGGCCTATCGCAAGTCTAGTAATATTATACGCGACGTTCCTCGACACGAATCGTCGACTATCTCATCCCAAATGCCTATAATAACCGGATTGATTATTTTCAATTCAGCCCGACGATGTCGTGTCTTTTATTTTACATGATGGAACGCTAAATGAGCTTTCTTCATTCGTCAATTTAGACGTGCACGCGGGTGTGTATGCCATAATGGTCCCTCGTAGTTAGTAGTAATGGGAACACGCAAACTTGGAACACGTTTAATTTGTATAACATGTAAAGGGGTAATTGTACAGGTGCTAAGAGGGTAGAAACTACTCGGCTGTGTTGAAAGGATAGGAGGGTTAGAGGCATTATTCAAATGCAAGGCCCGTCAAAAAATAAAACATTTAATTGATATGTTTTGAGAAACTATGTTATTTTTTATATAAATATATAAATATATATATATATATATATATATATATATATATATATATATCACATTCTTACAGTAGGATTTCGAAACGTTTCCTCTTTTTTCGATATTCGTCGGAATTCGTGTTCACGGAGCAATACATCGTGTGAAATCCCTCGTGATTACGGATTGAACCGGAAACGCGGATAAAGACCGATGGCAATCTATGCTTCCTTTTTCCGAGCAAATTTTATCACGTACCCATTCGAGCGCTACCAATGATAATGGAACGTATCATGGTATCATTCAATTTCTTCAGGAAAAAAAAAAAATATAAAAAGGTGATATTGTACAAGCTGATATCATATTTATATATACAAGAAGGACCAAAAAGAAAAATTAAATAAAAATATTTCATTGATCAAATGTATTTTTATGCCGAGAATTAAACACGCTGATGAGAAAAGCGACACTAGTTTAATCGTAAAGGGTAGAAAGACGAAGAGAACGAATCGGTACGAGATAAATACGTTTGCCAAAATACCATCGTTGGATGAATAATTTATTGCACTAATAGAAGAGAGAAATCCGAATATCGCGCGCATAAGCTCGAAGAACGCCGGAGAAATATGCAGATTTACTCGATCGTTTCGGCTTGGTGCGTTAAATCACAGGAGGAACTTGAAATGAAAATTGCATCGTGACCGGCACTAAAGCATGCTCGCACCGATCGATCGTTGCAACCCATAACACTTCGACCATGCATCGGCAAAGGTGAACAAACTCTACTGTGTTTCGACTGAGACATCCGCGCCACATAACCTACTCTCCGTCGTCGCGACGTTATCGAAATTTCACCCTTATATATTCCGTTCGCAGTGGTGAACAAAATGTAGTCGAGAGAAATATAATCGGACGCACACGCAAAACAGTGGTTGGTCGTTACTTTTTTTTTTGTAATTGATTCGTTCGCGTTCATATATATCAGAGATTTCATATCGGAGACGCTCGTGTCGCTCTCGACTCGATCGCAACATGGCCGTGTTCATTTCGCAGGGGAAATTAACGTTTCGTTTCGCTCACTCACCAGATATTGCTTGCAATGTCTTTTATGCTTAACGGTGCAGCGTTTCTTCTTTTTGGAGGCGCCCGTGGTCAAACCATTTCCGGGCTTTTCTTTGTGAGGTGTCGACAGGTTCCCTTTGTTCGCGGGCATCGCCGTAATCTTCTGGTCCGCCGGAATTGGGTCGTTTCACCTGTCGACGGCCACGGAGAACAGAGATCCACCGTTCGGTCCACCGACGAAAGTGATTGATATTGCTCGAAACTTCTCTCTTCCTCTGTATATACTAGACACACGTGAACGATAGTACATGTGTACGTATAGCTACTGGATATGCGCAAGGACACTGGACTACCCTGAGCTGATTATTCGAGGCCACGCCTCCCGTCTTCCGACCTTACTCCCGTGACAACCGCCCCTTTCGAATTTTCGAAATTCACCTACAGCCTGTTATCTCCGATGCTTTTGTCTTTGTACGGTCTGACTCGGTTCCGTCGTTTGATTCGACGCCGTTGTTTCACACGATTCGCGTGCCTCTGATATTAAGGCATCATTTGAGAATAATAAAATCCAAGAGAAAACGTGGGGGATGTTTGTTAGACAGCAAAAAAAGTGCTCGGACCTGGACATTTAGTAGCGCCGCTGCTCGTAAAGCGGTAAATCATTTAACTACGTGACACGATACGAATATATTTCGAGCAAAAATGTGACAGAAATCTGTTTGTTTCTTGGATTAACCCTTGATTACGTTATTTATCGTTAGAAGTAGTGCTTGTGTACACGAGAACGATTTTTGGCAAATTCGAGAAGTTGAAACCCAAAATTGTATAATAAACTGGGAAACTTTAATTTTGCTAAATTTTAATCAGTGATCCTGATGACTTCAGAAGAATTGCCAAGAAACTTCGCAAATTTTTGAAACGACAATCTTAAAAAATACACCTTCGTATGATTATAAGTTCAAAAAGTGATTACTTGGACATTTGTATTATCATTGATTAATTATGATGGGTCGAACATCCAATCGCAGATGAGATATACGAATAGACATTCCATACAATGTATTCTTTCGACCACGATTTTAAGGTCATCGTACCATTACCATTTTTGTGTCACATCCTGTCGTACCGATTTAGATTTTGTATTGCAGCACTACTAGTGGTGAAAATTAAAATTAAAAAATATGAACAGTGTTGCCAGTTCTATTTCGAGAATTACTTATTGAATTGAACGTGATGATACTTCATCAATGAAGGAATATAATGATTTAAAACAGCGATTGATGAATATACCTCGTCTGTGTCCATGTTTTGAGAATCATACTATTTTTGTGTCACATCCTACCATATCGATTCAAGCAGGTTTTGCACCACAGCGACAATAGTAATTAGAATTAAAATCAGAAAATATGAATAATGTTACATTTACATCGAGAAATTATTGAATTACACGTCGACGCTTTCTTATTTGCACAGCTATTCTAGAAAAAACGATCAAAATATCTAAGATATTAATAATTGAGAAAAGATACATATAATTTTTATAGGAATTACATGTGTAAGTTGACTTAGCATCATTATTATAATTATAGTTATAATTATATTATTATAATTAATAATATAGTGATAACAATAATAATATAATTATAGTATATTTATTACTTATTATGATGATAAATTCATAATTTTTTAAATTAGTGCATAAATATTTTAAATATTTCAACTTATAATGAATGGAACAATAGAAACGATGTAATTTCACATCCTAACCACACAGGTGCGGAAAATATATCGTGGACGATACACTAACATATTGTCGCTGAAAAATTTTTTTATAAAATTATAAACTATAGTCATCGTGTCCAATGTCTTTTACCCATCCAAGTAGCACCTGGGCACGTGAGTGAGATCCTGACAATGAATATGGAAGGGGTTAAACCTAAAAATCCTGAGTTAAAAAGTGATTAGTTTGTATAATTTTTATCTAACGGACTATTGCATTATTTCATTTCAAACTGTAATAACTCTATTCTTTCAAAAATTATTGAAATTTCAAGCCAGAATGAAGACAATGAACAAGAATTGAATTTATTAAACAAGATACTATGAAATCTAACAATTGACTTTAAATTAAATATTAATAGAAATAACCTCAGGCGATTTCTTCATCAAAGCACATTTTCGAAAATGCGAAAGCTTATTATTCAAACTTATTGCCTTGATTCGAGAATCTGCCTATCGCGAAGTATCTTCTTGCACATAAAATTTCATATATTTTTCTGCGGAAAGAATTCTAATCTATTATATATAATCAAATTGTATTAAAGTTAATAATTACAAAACTTAATTAATTAAATCATTTAATACTATTGTAAAAGGGAAGTTCTGCAAAGAAAAGGAAAGCATCTTTATTAGAGCTCGTATGTCCCTTGAGTGGTTTAACGCTGTTTCCAAGATTTCAACTTTGAAAATTCTGAGTGATTTTGAATAGGATTCGAGATGTAATTCTTCACAGGCAGTAGTAGTAAGGAAATTTCTGTCTTGTTAACTATTCTGTGTTTCTTGATTTCCTTGACAGAAACAACTGCTTTACATTTATTATTATCTTTAACAGTATTCAAATCATAGAAAATGTTCTTGGAAGAACTGAAGTTAGTAAGCCATCTCTTGATGCAACTTGGGGGTGGCAATAGGACGGTTTGTGATGTTTTCAGCTTGTAGTTTATGTAACGAAGTAGCAGAAATCTGGAATGGAGGTAACACAGGAAAAGATTTTGGCTGTTCAGCTTGGACGACTGGATTAGTAATTATTTCGTTGTGATAGAAGCTAGAATTGTGTAAAAAGCAAGGGAGTCCAAATTTATGCAGAATTTAGCCACATGATCCTCTTTCTTGCATAAGAAAGCTACATTTTCTACTGATAAATATATCCAGTAAGATGTATTATCATGATTTATTTGGATGGATTCAAGTACACGAATTCAAGTTAGAATGTCTTTAGATATACATCTGACAACAAAGGCTCAAGATGTGTCTGTATCTTGAATCATTTAGACCAGCTAAGAAGGTGATCGACAAGATGGGTCTAATATATTGTGTAGCATGCTCTTTAAGAATGACAGAGTGCGAAATTATAGGGCACACGTTACAGAATATTATGCATTTGGATTTAGAAATGATTGGTCGAATTTCCACGGAATGAGAGTTGATGTTTACTTCTGGATGACTGTTAGCCTGTCAACCATGTGCTTATCGGCCTGATGCAAACCTGCGACCGTTATCTCCACAAAAGTGACATCAGCGCCATCTATATTCTCTCAATCGTTCCGCCGAAAGGTGCGTTTCTGATAAATCGACACCAACTTTATTAAACTCTTTAGACATTAGAAAATTTATAAATTGTTATTTCATTTATTTCTTATTATGGAGATGTTTGATAAATGTATATAAGTTGGCATCAAACATATTATTCTTTATTCGTTATTCGTTATTAGTTATTTGTTATTAGTTAATATATATTGTTACAATAATATTTAATATAATTTATAAAAGATAATACGGAGTTATTATTTAAATTTGTAATATGTTGATTGAGATAAATTCATCGTACCTACAAACCGAGTTAATTTGTACTAATTGTTAAAAAAATCCTAATTCAGAGAAATAATTTATCAGGTTTCGAAATTGTATCGTCCTTTTAAGACGCCTAGCTTTCATTTTTTGTTTCATTTTAAAATGAATTGATAAAAATTTCCAAATTTTGTTTATTAGATCAAAAATCGAAAAATTGAAAATCTTTTGCAAGTAATTTTCAATTTTTCACAAACTACATTGAATATTAGAATAAAAGTTGATTGTGAACGTAATCTGTAATATCATCTTTGAAATATACACATAATGCAAATTATTGGTGTAAATCATTAAAATTAATTATTTTTTTTAATTAAATTGTGCATTTATTAATTAATAGTCAATTTGGCTCGAATAAGATAAATTAATGCATAAGATTGTACAGATATTCATGTGTAACTATGTACGGCATAATATACTCATTGTTGAAAGTATTCTTATACAATACTGTTTTTCCAATAAATCAGCCGAATTGTATTTTCGCGCGCTCATATCCCCACCACCCCAGTTTGGCGCGAACTTATCGGCAGAGGTTACTGTATTGTTGATCGTGGAGTCGTCAAGACGTGTTATTGTGCGTTAACTTCGTTTAATCAAGGTACTTTTTACTCAATAATTTATCGAATATTACTGTATTTTATAACTGAATTATCGTTTTCTCATTGGTCATTTTTCTTTTGTCATGAAAGTTTCCGAAAGTATTTTGGTTATGAAAGTTTCAATGTAGCTTGACTTGATTTCAGTGATTGTTCCTTTAATTTTATATAATTTGTTCCTTTTGTATATTCATCTGGAAATTTTGGTTTCTTATTCTACAGATTACTGATGAATTGCGAGAGAAATTTCGAAGTATCAGAAGGCGCCATGAAATTAAAAATGGAATTTCGACGTTATAATTATTCATAAATCCGATAGAGTTTCATGAAGATGTAATAAAATTTGATTTATTCCATTGAAAGCAGAGGTATTTATATGTCCTCCCTCTTTTTATTGCATAATTGTCAACACTTAATCGATATATGTACATGCTTCATAATTTATATATAATATTACAAAAGCTTATATATAAAGGATACTAACAATAAGATGAAAGTCAACAAGATTAAACAAGCCCCTTAGGTTATCTTCTTTTACTTTGATTATTATTAATTAATAAAATCTAATTTTATATTTTGACAATAGACTTCCTATTTCTTATAGTAATGTATAATTATATATATATACACACACACATATACATAATATATAATAATTAATAAAAATTATAATAAATTCAATATCTTTTAGAATAAATCACAATGTAATTCAAATTTCAATTAAATCATATTTAAATATAATTCATATCATATTTAAATATTTGTATAAATATTTTCGTTCCTCTTTAAGAATTTTTTATGAATTTTGTATATTTGATTTAGATCAAAGATTTTATTTTTTTTCCGTTTTTTAACATTTCGTGTGAAATGCGCGCGAATTGAATTTAAATGAGTAGTTAAAGAATACAGCGCCTCTCACGGTGAAATACGCAATATGCTACGATTCTCGAACGTAATCGATATTTCTCACGATCGATTTTTAAGTAGGAAGAATAGCGGAGGGAAGCACATCTCAGCTCTGTAATTGAACGTTCAATTTGTACGTGCAGTTTATAATAAATGATTTCGGCCGTCGAAAATGTAATTCAATAAGTTCGTCTTAATAAATAGCATTGTATTATAAAATAGAAAATATGTATGGTATCGTTAAAAAAAATTAATTTAACTTCGTAATTTCGAAACGGATGAATTTTGCAAGAAATAATTTACAACATTTACAACATAAAATATTTTATTGATAAGTTGTGAATTTACAAATTTGTAAATAAAAAAACGTCATATCTAATTATATTATTTTTAAAAATGTTGTATTTCAATAAATTTTTTTCTAATACTTTTAAATAGATGTTAATAGTCAAATATATAATAAATTTTTCATCTCAATTTTCATCAGTCTCTATTTTAAATTGTTTTATTCCTTCATTGATGAAGTACCACCACGTTCAATTCAATGAATAATTCTCGAAATAAATTGGTAACATTGTCTATATTTTTTTATTTTCGCGATACAAAACTTGCCTGAATCGGTACGACAGGATGTGACACGAAAATGGTAACGGATTCAGCTGACTCCGAAATTGTTAGCCAAAAAAATACATTTCATGCTAGGTTTATTCGTATACTTCGTCTGTGCCGCTACGTGATCTTTTTCGCCATCGGTATTTCAGAACGTGAGGCACGAAGCCTTGTATGATGTCATGTCTATCGTATGTTTAGTCGGTGGCGACAGGCCTATCCTGTACCTTGTCTGTGGCAAAGCGTGTAACGGAGATAGTCGATATAAGTTGACCCGTGTCTCCGCGGTCGAGCGCGCTCGTTCTGCTCGAAACGTTCGGGCACGAAACGTTACGTTAGATTCTGTCGTAAATTGAGTTACGTCTCGTTGTGTCTGTTGTACGGTTCGGACGTTGTGTCGTGTAGTCGTCCCCCAGTGTGTGCATGTGTGTGTCAATGATTCGTTATTAACGGTGCAGTTAGGCCTGATACATACAGAAGATAAATTATGATGGTCTGATCGCGGTTCCAACATGACTGTGGATTTCGCCAACTACTTTTGGGTGAGTGTCTTCTCGCTTGTTATCCCAGAATGTCATCTCTGTTGTATTTAGGTTAGGTACGTTGAGGTACCTTCTCCCCTTTTCTTTTCGTTTTGTCTCGCGTACGAGCTTCTAATAAACTCTTCCGTCTGGTTGTTCGTACGTCACGCCATCGTAATAGTTTTTGTTTTCGATTAAATTAAATCACGTTTCGTTCAATGAAATCTTTTCTTTTCTATCTCTCTTCCTCCGTACCTTAATTATCCTTGTTTTTTCTCTTTTCTCCTTTACGCGACATGCTTACTTTCATAATTTTCCCTGAAGGTTATTCATTTCATCTCCTTGTCATCGCGTTTCCCTATCATCTCCACGATCTGTGGAGAAACAGCTGCACATTGACATATGCACTGCTTTTTATATGCATGTTTATAGTTCAAGAGCAGATGAAAGTGAAACCGTTGTATTTATTAAAGAATTGCAATATCTTGTATAATAACTTTTTAATTACATTATCTTGGCATTCTAATATGAATTTTTGTATGTTTTCCTTTTTTGACATGGTTGCAACACCAAGCTCTTGTTAAATAAGAAGTTTCCTTTTGTAACAAGTCACTGAAATTTCTAAATTTTTTCATCTGACATATTTTAATGATAAAACGTATAGACTTAAGTATTTCTTACAATTTTGTTCCAAGGGTTTTAATTTTATACATTTTTCTGAAAGATCTGACATTGCCTTTCTGACAGAAGCATGGTACAGATTAGATAGCTACTACTTCCTTTTGTCTCCCTTAAAATTTTATCTATTGGAGATTATTCTATGCAGGATATAGGATGACTCAATTATTATTAAGTTTTTATGGAGTTAATGTTTCGTTGTAGTATTTAAAAATTCTTCAAATAAAAAGAATTTTTATTAACCGTGCCTTATCTTTTTTTGTTTTTTTTATTAAAAAATATCCAATATGTGTAGAAAAAAAGTTATAATCCCTTGATTGAACTATGAAAAGAAACAAAGAAGATTAACTTCATTATTTCATATTAATAACATTTGCAACAAAAATTTAAGTCATGTGTCATGAATGGGAAATAATATGTACAATAGAATGATAAGAGTAATAATATGTAATGACACCTTATTGTGCCGATGTTACTCAAGAGTCCTGCTCTATGTGAGTTTACAGCATGATCAGGGTTCAAGTGTTAAGTGACTAAGTGGTCTTAAGCATAGCTTTAGTATATGTCTTTTAGGCCTGCTTTAAACTTTAATTGCAAGTGAAATTTCTTTTCTGCTACTACAGGAATCATAATCTCAATAATTACCAACAAATAATTCCAGAGTATTTATCAACATGTATTAAAAATAAGAAACGTAAATGCCTAAATATGTGAACTAATAGATACTGTACTTGACATGGAAAATACTTAGACAAAAAAAATTTTTTTCTGTAATTCAAGGGCGAAAAGAATAATGGATTTGACGTGTTATATCATAACATGAAGCATGGTGCATTTGCAAGCAAGGAGTTGGCTGAGTTCCTAAAAGAACGATCAACCATAGAAGAAAATAATTATAAGGTTCTGAGTAAGCTAGCTAAACAAGCTGGCAGTAGCAGTAGTACGCAAGGAACATTTGCACCTGTTTGGGCTGCCTTAAGAGGAGCAGCAGAGAAACTTGCTGGTTTACACTTGCAAATGGCCCAAAGGGTCACTGAATTAATAAAAGAAGTATCAAAATATACAGATGAATTACATAAAAAACACAAGACTGTATGTAACTGTTTCTTCCTAATTTTCTTATATAGAAATAAGTCAAAATTTTGGAGATTTTTTTTAAGCAATTATTTACATATAGTAGAATTATTAAGCATATTTAATAAGTATTATAGTATTAAATATCAAGATATATAAAAAAGATATTCAGTCTTGTATATTAACAAAATGTTAACAATTTAGCTTTCTTATGTTCCTTTATTTGTTGCATTCTTTATAACTGCCATACTGAAGTATGAGTCATTTTGTATATTTACTCTATCAGTATCCGCCCACTATAGTCAGGTCACTAGGTTCTGAGACAGTAGTGTTTGTAAAGATATAAAGATAGTGTTTCTCAAATCACAGTGATAGGCAATTATTTGAAATAGCTAATTAATTAATAAATTGATTATCTCTGATATTTGATTACATTCATATTATAAAAAGATACTATATAATGTTAAAAAAATACAAAACAATACAAATACATGTAGGTAAAAGAAGAAGAATCATCCACTTTGGAAGTTGTGCAAAGTATACAGAGTATTACTGTGACTTTACACAAGGCAAAAGATATGCGTATGCAAAAAGGTCTGGAATTAGAAAAATTACGGAAAGACAATGCCAGTCAAAAAGAATTAGAAAAAGCAGAAATCAAGTTTAAAAAAGCCCAGGATGATTATAAAACTTTGGTTGATAAATATATGATCATAAGGAATGATTTTCAAACCAAAATGACTCAGGCATGTAGGGTACATATCTAACTTATCAATTTTAAATGAAATTTTCTGAGAAAATTTGCATTCTACTAATGAATCAATTTTTTTTTCTCACTAAGCGGTTCCAAGATGTAGAGGAAACACACTTAAAACATATGAAGGAATTTTTAAATATTTATGCTGATGTTTTGCAATCAAATCATGAACAAGTTGGTCAAGTTCATATTGATTTTAAACGGCAGTGTTTGGACATGACAGTGGACAAATTACTAGAGCAATTTGTACAAAGCAAATATACAGGTTTTGAAAAACCAGGTAAAATTTTTCGTAACATGTAGAGTAAAGCATAATATTTTGAATATAATTTTTTCATAAATCAGGTACATTCGAATATGAAGAAATGATGATAGGTTTAGGAGAAATGACCGGTCATTCCCAATTGGAAAGCAATGTTGAGACACCTAAGGAAACATCAAAAGGAGCTAATGGAGAAACAGGCGTAGCTGGTAACACTCACAGTTCAAAAAACGATCGGGGATTAAAAGGGGAGGGTTGTCAGGTGGATGAGGAAAAGGGGAAGGTACAAGAAAAAACAAATGAAAATCTGAATGAAAGGGACAGAGAATTGTCACATGCACAAGCCACCAAGGCTTCCCGCCGTACTACCTCGCTACTCAACCTGTTCATGTCCAACTCCCAGGGTAGGTTTTTAAAGTTGAATAACATTTACAAGTCCTTATTCTCTTTTAATTGCAATAGTTTTTATCTGCCTTGATGTAATGTAATTCTTAGTTATTACAAAATACTATACTCAAAAAATAATCAAAATTAATTATAAAAAATTATACAATTAATGAAACTCTTAAAATATAAGAAATTGATTTTTCCATTCATACATTATATCTTGGTAGATATATTTTGCAGTCTTTTTTTATCACATCAATACCATTTTACTATTCACATACATACACTTGTTCAATTTATTTTTTAGCACTCAATCACAAATTTTATTGATTTAGGCATATGCGAAACAAATTCATTGACTTATGCTTATGTGGTTGTGTTACAATGCTTGAGCATTATAATCTAACAATAGGTGGAGGATGACATTATAAGTTATTATGTATTCCAGGGGGTTTATAGATATTTTTTTCTTTTTTTTAATGTAAATATTTAATTTATAATAGCAATTGTAACAGAAGAAATATAAATCATTACATTATCAGAAAAAACGGGCACTTATTTCGTTTCGTTTATTTATAATTTTTATTACAAAATTATTGAACTCTTTAATAAAATTATGTCATTTGAATTAACATCCCTCTGGAGTGCTACTTATGCCACTGAAAGTGCATATTGTCATTACATTTTAATAGATATAAGTATAAAACTAGCAAGATGAAGAAAAAAGGGCCATTAGAGTCACAGATTATTGAAAGATATAAGCAATGAGTGTTGTTTCAGACAAACAGAAGCAAGCAGGGTCTGGTTCGGCACCTGCAACTCCTCAGGGGAACAACCTGCCTCCTGCTGTTCCACCTCCCAGCATCTCCAGGAACCCTCTCAGAGGATCTAAATGTAACTGCTTACATTGTCATTACCTATACCCTTACCATATCCATTACTCGCATTTTAAAGTAACTGTTAGATTATTGGTTATACGGTACTATTTTACACACATACACATACAAGATTTGTATGAAAATATTGCTTTTTTTGGTAGTTAGATTAAAGGATTTAAGGTGATGGTACATTGTTGCAGCTTCCCGTAACATTTTTTCGAATGTTTATTAAAAATTATTTAAAATATAATACTGATATTTATTAAAGTTAATAAAAATCGTTTTAAATTAAAAAAAAAATTCTGAAAGTTTGCACTGTTACTAATATCTAATTATTTTTTGTGAATATTATGAATACATAATCAATTTCTTTTTAATACTATTTAAATGTAATTAATTACAATGAAAATATCAATTTATCCATCATCTAATTAAAATATAATTAAATAATATAAATAAGTAATTGTACTCAATGAAAAGAAACATTTGTGTACAATTTTAAATGACCATTTTTTTAACGAAGCACTCCTTTCATACACCTTTATCTTTATCTTGCTCTATTGGTTGTTCTCTATCTACGGTATTCGGTAACTGTTTCATTACCATAGTTCTTCCAATATAATTTTTTAGTCATACAGGACATATGGTTAAATAAAATATCTGGTGACTTACAGTGGTAACGCGTATTATGGTTCCTCCACTCTGCACTCTTTTAGATCAGCAATGTACGTATACTAACATTGTTTAAGCACTACTAAATTAATGTTATGTACATAGAGACATATTGTAAGATAACTGATTTATTGCTAATTCACAGATAATTAGAGGGATACATATCTAACATTAATTTATACTTAGCTTTGAGAGCACATTTAAAATATTTCTTCAGTCAAAGCGATTTTATGTTTGTAGAGACATTCCACACATAAAGAGAAGAAATATTTTTTGTTTTCCTTCGACTAACACTGAAACAAGCTTGCTTAGACAGTAGGCTTTAATTCTAGAATTATATAATAATCTAACCAAGCAACATTTTTTTCACAAAGTGTTACTTATATAAATTGTTTTTCTAACAATCTTTTATGTAAACCTGTATCAAGGGGTTCTTCTATCAACACGACTCATTATGAAATTTTTACTTATATTTGTTATTTATATTTTACATTCGCACTCTACAGAAAAAAACGCTAATTTAATATAAAAGTTAGACTTAAGAAGAATTGTGCACTTTGGAAAGTTTCTGAAATTTAAACAATGTATGATGTAATTAGTACAATAGCAACAATTTTTGTGCCATATACATATATCTTTTGTTTCCTTTTACAAACCATCAGTAATATCTTGTGTTCGATCCTTGAACATTAATCAATTATGAATTAATTTTTGAAACTTTCTTTATTGCCTCTATAACAAAACACATGTCCTCATAGAATTAATTAAATAAAGGGAGTTGGATTTGGATAAAGTTGAAATACGAATGTGGGGTTGGCTACTGACGGGACCTCAGGTGAGCCATTCTCATGAGTCTGTTATTGCATGGCTCACTTGTAATCTGTATTTATTTTCCAAGTGCAGATATCTTTTATGATATAGCGTAATGTGATTCTGCAAGCAATCTTTTTTTTTTATTCATCAGTCGCACAATTATCCAGTGTAGTTACTGTAAATATTCCTTTAGTGTAGCAATCTCTCTTCTCCCTTTTATATATATATATATTTTTATTATTATTATTTTTCTTTAAGTTTCTTTATTCTTAGTTAATTGAATGTTTGTAATGCTAAATTTAATATGATTAATCAACATGTACAAAATTCATAAAATTACTATATGAAATTGTATCTCATTTTCGAATTTTCATCACTTTATTTATAACATTGCATGTTGATAGTTAATATCCTTGCTTGCAGAACATGTGTATCATATGCTCTACCGATTCTTAGAGAAATATACAAGAGATACACGCGCGCGGTAAAATTGCGCAATCTCATATATACATATATCGTTAACTGTTTCGAGAAATCATATATTCTAATATTAATATCGTAGGAAGTATATATTATTGTTAGAAAAACAATTTAAAAGAGGAGACTGAACTTCTGCAGATCTGTATGATTTTGATGGTGATGGTGTATGGGTTTTCTTATACCTTTGCTAATGTAACGTGCTATACTTTTTTGCTATTTTCTGTATCCCTTATCTATTATATTTTTCTGACTTAATACAGACATGAAAACTTTTTTATCGATTTCAGAATGTGCTGATATGTCTTTCTGTTCAAATTGTTTTGAATGTACGTCTAGAAAAAAGTGACAGAAAATTATAAATAATTCATCATGGCATTCATTGACATGTAAAAAAATATAAATATAATTAATACAGAAACTTATGTCAGCATAATTAGAGAGACTGTCGTAAATGAAAGGAGCTCATAAAAATTGCATCTGCTATTTGTTGATTCGGTGACGATTATTTTGTTTGATCTGTAGACATTTAATCACGTTGCGCTATGCCTTAAACACTTGGAAAGTAAATTGATTTCTATCTGTCGTTGAATCGCAGATTTTATATTAATTTTTCGATTAAAGATACATTAACTGTTTTGGTACAAATACGTTGACACCGCAAAACGTAGTTTCTTTCTGCTTCTTACAGTTAGTCTTAGTTTATAATTACTTTCTTTTACTCTATGTTAAGAAGAGTAATGCCACATTAATTATTAAGTTATAATCAAGTTAATCAACAGAACAATTACTTGATAAAAATTGTTTCTCTCGCACGTAATATAATTGAATTCAGCTTAATGTAAATGTAGCGTTTCAATGTAACTAAAAAAAAAAGATTATTTATTTTTTCTAATAATAAACAAGTTTCTTTAATTTTTATACGCAATAGAGAAGAATAATTTTTATCGATAATATTAGTATAATGATTAGTAATTAGAGATAATATATACATACATACATACATACATACGTGTGCGTGTGTGTGTGTGTTTGTATGTATGTATTGTACAATACACTTTTGATATCTAGTATATTCAGATTTACTACGAAAATTTACGTGCTGCTTTGTTTTCTACATACCGTGTGTCCACAACCAACAGGGTTTCTTCGCAGCAGAAGAGAAAAAAGAAAGGAAAAAAAGGCAAAAAAGAAGAAGGATATTGTGGAAACAAGCAGCAACAAAGAAGAAAAGTCTGACCTGTCAGTATATGCACATTCAGCAGATCTAGTGCACCAAAGTGTCAATCCTATGATCGAGCATTTATTATTGAAATTAACATCTATTATTGAAATGAATTAAAAAATAATCAGCAAATAACTACTTTTCTTTACCAAAAGCTTGATCACGGAATTAGATCTTAGAAATCTTTGTTTCTTTTATTCTTCTTTTGCAATTTTTGTTATTGGCACATATTAGTACCGCTAAAGCACAATGACATCGTAAAGTAAATTAATATGTATCTTAATAATTGATTTTTTGATACATAAAATGAAAGAAATTTTATCATGTGTACATGATGCACTGGGCCTGCTGGAACTCTTGAGGGTATATTCTACTGAACCACGCTAATTCTATATGATAGGGAGGATAAGGATGACAGTAGAAAGTCTGAAACACCGACACCGGAAGTAGATGAGGATGGTTTTTGCATTAGACCGAAAGCAGAGCCGTGGGAAAATGAGAAAGGATTTTATTCTAGCTCAGATACCGATTCGGAGGACGAGAGGGAACGAAAGATCCGAGTGGAAATAAAACCACTTAGCAATGGCGGGGCACCGATGAGCGCCAGTGTGGACGAGCTCAGGGCGACTGTGGAGAATCTATCGTTATCGCCTGCACCGACGGTACGCTCTTCACTTTCCTTCAATTTTTTTTCCTCTCTTAGGGGCTAACTCTTTCTTCAGAGATTTATTTTCTTGAACGATATCGTTCCGATTTCCACAACAGGGACGCAGAGGATCGAATAACGACTCAGATCATCATATGAAAAGGTCTCAGTCAGTGTCACAGCAATTAGGAGGTAAGCCAAGCTCGGATTTACTTGGCCTAAACTTGTTCAATCCTAGCAGTACACCATCGAGCGCCTCAACGCCGACTGGTAGTCATCCGTACGCGCCATTGCAAAGTCCTCCGCCGTTGTCTTTGTCACCGACGCCTCAACCACAGCCGCCACAATCCGCACCACCTACACATCCTCATCCACGATTCCCTGGTGAGTCACGTTGTTGTTGCACTCTTAGCTTGTTGCGAGACGCTTTTTTGTGTCTTGTTAAACGTACCGTGTGTCATTATCTGTATACTGTTCTAAACTTACAATTAGACCATATGCTAGAGATGAAGAAATCTAGAAGAATTCATCGTTTACATACACAGATGGAGACTTGTTCTCGGAAGTAGGAGATATCACTCCGGCCTTACCTCCCAAGCAATCCGCATCTTCCACTCCAACAGGATCTATTATCATTCCTAGACCACCGTCCCGAAGAGGAGAAGGCCCTTCACCAAGGGGTAGAATGTCACCGGCAACTATATCCAGAGCTGACAGTGTGGCTAGCTTGGAGTTTCGTACAGCTGGTGTTGGAGTTGGGTCTTCCAGAGGCCCGTCTCCGCTCACGATAGGACTCGCCGACACTATTCCTTTAGCAGTTGCTTTCCATGAAATAGTACACTCTTATTTCAGAGGTACTGATGAAACACGATGTCAAGTGAAACTCAGCGGGGATATGATGCTGTCATTCCCTGCCGGTATCGTCGCCGTGTTAGCTAATAATCCAAGCCCTGCGAAGCTTACGTTTCGCGTGCGAAACAGTAACAGATTGGAAAAATTATTCCCTAATAATCAGCTCGTCAGCATGTAAGTTATGGTGGGATGGCGATTTAGTTGTTCGTTTAAGAATGACATTAACATCGGTATTTCTTACAGGGATGCAACGCAGACAACTGTTGACTGTACAATTTTTGAATTCAACATGAGTGCCTTAACTACGTTGTTACGCAAACAGGCTGAACAAAATCCCTCAGCTTCATATTTTAATGTCGATATACTCAAGTATCAAATCAAATGCAAGGAGGGCGCTGGTTCATGCCCTTTCCAGTTGGTTGCCTACTGGAAATGCGAAACGGCTCATACCGACCTTAAGGTATTTACCTGTTGATACATTGATGTATCTCAATCTCTTATTTATCCGTGTTCCAGATTGATTATAAATATAATAGTCGTGCTATGGCTTCACCGAGTCCACTGTTGAACCTCCATGTGGCTGCGCCCATAGACGGAGGATTCAAGTCATTCAATAGTAAACCTCAGGCACAATGGTTACCAGAGACGAATCGGATACTGTGGAAGTTTACTGAACTGTCACAGCATAGCGAAGGTAACGGCGTAGGTTCACTGAAAGCCCGAGTGGAACTCGCACATGGGCCAGGAAACCAAGGAACCATATTCACACAGTTTAATTGCGAAGGGACCACATTATCTGGAGTTGAGTTCGAGCTTTTAGGTCCGGGATATAGATTAAGTTTAGTAAAGCGTAGATTCGTATCTGGTAAGTAACTTATGTTTTTTCCTTTATCTGTTTATTTTCCTTATCTTAATTATAACAGCGTTTTTATATACATGTCTCTTTTTTAATACAAGAGAATAATAATATATATAGGTTATAGAACAAGAACGTTTGTCCGTGTACTTTTAGGAAAATATATTTGTGATGGAGATTCCGACTCACGAAGTAGATACGCTGCACCACCATCAAATATGGATTGACGACTTCCAGAATGGGCGCCTCAATGGGAGAGCCTGCCCATTTAATATTGGTACTTGCTTGTTCATTCACTGCCCATACCAGAACTAATGTCCGTTCAAATTCGAAATCGGCGTGGGGAAGCCTGTTGGATACCAAAGAACGTGTGCGATACAATAATAAGATTATGTAGTAGACGAATAATTTGTACAGATGACGTGGTGCTACGTGATTTTTTCATGTAGCAGAATGTAAAGTTTATTCATGTTACGAATTAAAAAAGAAAAAAAAAGATGGGTCTTGGGTACGAGAAAGTGACAAAAGGAGGTATTACATGAATTCGTACCTTCATAAATTAGGATGAGTGTAGTATGGTATATGATACTAGATGAAGAAAATACTTGGACAGAAATGTAACGAAAAACATAGTTGGACTTCGTAAGTCACTCGCTACCTGATGAATAGCGTTCTATGTGTTTTATAACTTGTATATTTTTCAATTTTTCTATATATTCTCGATTAGATTGTACTATTTTAGTAAAGTTTATACGTGACGCGTAAACAAGATGTAACTACGACTACGAGGATGACGACGATAATGAAAGCAGAATACGTTTAGAACGTCGAGGAGTAAGTAATTTTCTCGCATAAAGCCTTTGGTGTCCAGCATATTTTTCACCACGATATTCTCGCCATATTATTGTGTCTATATAATAATCAAAATACGTTATAACTTTTTTTTACGTAACAGCATGAAAAAAGCTCTAGGAAAGATCATCAAACAGTACAATGTTTTTAAACTATTGTTACATTTTACGTTAATTTTAATATAATTATTATTATATATAACTATCATTGCGCGTTAAGAATTTTTAAAAAAAATGTAAAAATTCTGTAAGGCCAATATTAACTTCGTGTCTGTACATTAATATTTTTATTTTACACGGAGGGTCGATATTTACTTTTTAAAATCTCTCAATGCAGTCCTACCGTGTACATTTTCAAATCTGTTTCTTTTGATATGCGCGAAATTTTTGAAAGTATATTGGTTGCATATACATGTATAAAGAAAGTCTAAAACGTAATGATTCCTAAAATGAAATCATATTTTTCGTTTTGCAACTCATTGAACTTTATATATATATAACATATATATATTTATATAAATTATATATATATATAAATTCCAACATAGTTTTGCTTTATTTATGAACAAAGAAAATAGCAAGGATGTTAAGAACAAATTCTTCGATAGATTAGTGATAGTTCGTACATATATATTAAGTGAAATTCGACGAGTAATGAAAAAAAAAAATGCTTTATTAAAACGTTTAACTAAGTATACAATTTTAACATTGTAACGTACGAGTCAGCTGCGTGACTCGCGATTAGTTCTTCAGATTTCATAAAATTTTCGAAAAATTGTAAAAGTAATTTCGTAGTAATTTGATAGTGATCATTTCGTTCTTTCCATTATCGTAAAAGTAACTCAATACTTTTCCTATAATTAACATTAAAGAAAATTTTCTATATTTATCATTTTAGAGCGAGAACTAACGATGTTAACATCTTAACACTTTGACCGACTATCTTCTATCTGTTTCTTTTTCTTCTCATTATTTCTTTTTCAGTATTTTTTTGCTACGCTTTATGATATATTTACAAAGTGAATCGACCGTTTTGAGAGACAAGCCATTTCGTTTAACCGTTACATGTGCATACATACTTCTGTGTGTATATGTATATGTGTACATAAAAACGAAGTAATAACTTTAAGAATAAGTCTGAAAAATCGAACTCGAATATTATTGCATAGTCCAGCACATACGAATCTTCCCTTTGTGCAAATTTAGATTATCGGCAACAAGTTAATTTAGTTAATAACGAATTAAATAAATGCCGTGCATCTTCGTGCATAGTTCACATAATATCTTTTCTCTTTTTTCTTTTTTATCTGTTTTAAAAGTCATAACATTTTATTTTCTTTTCTTTAAGTTCAATATTTTAATACAGAAGAATTTTCTTGTTTCTTTTTGTTTCTTTTTTTTAAATATATTTAGTTTGAGCTTAATCAATATACTCAAAGATCTAAATTGTTTAATTTCGATCTATACACGAGTTGCAATGGCACTTGTTGCAGGGTATTCGTTACCTGGTTCTAAAAAGTGCATTATGCTTTAAGCTATGAAATGATTCATAGGAGAAGTGCAAACTGCTGTGTTTGGTTACCGAATAACAAGCACGATAAACTTTTTTATAGCGATCATTCATTTAAGGGATATATTATAAGATGATTTTTACATTTTAAGGAAATTATTCGACGTTCAGCCGCGATGCTCTACTTCTATTTTACGAATTTACATTTCATTTTATTATTATTATTATTGTTATTATTATTATTATTATTATATACTCATGTGAAGAAAAGTAAAGGTCTACGAAGAGCAATACCATCTAAGTAATGCGATAAAATTGGCGACCACTCCATTTGATATTGTTTGTTTATTTAATACTTGACAAATACGTTAATATATTTTTTTAATTACATTCTCTACATTGATTGACCCTGCTCTTAACGCGTTTGATCGGCAAGAGTGACATTAGTTAATGTATTTCAACGACTTGAAACGAGAAAAATCCATCTTTCGTACATGGTTGCGCGTGATAATATTTAAAAAAATGAACAAAAAAAAAAGGATGAAAAAGAAAGAGGAAAGGAAAGAGGGTACGACTATTATGGAGTGGTTCCTACGAAAAATCGACTGAGCTCTTCTGTGATACGAAGATGTCACTATAATTTCGTAATAAATGTTTGTAACAAAACATAAGTAATGTTAATACGATCGCGTTCACTTTCTTCCAGACTGAATTCCCGAACAAAGAATTGACGATGTTTAAAAAGCCGATGTCATTGCGGTCGGGCGTAGATTTTTTTGATTCCTATGCGTATGATTAACGCAGAAATAAAACATATGATTACATTTTATGCGATTCGTTTTTTACGTATTATTGTAATAATGACAGCAAATACAATTTTATCACATCCTGATGAAAAAAAAAGAAATCATAATACACACACAGACACGCGCTCGCCCATTTTTTTATCGGAATTAACGCAACATATAATAAAATAAAGATAGTCGTATGTACAGGACTTAAAAGTCATGTGTGAGAGGAAGGGAATATGAAAAAGGAATGAACGAGAGAGAGAGAGAGAGAGAGAGAGAAAAATTGTAATGCAATTGCATATACATAATAAACCCTTATACATAGTATAAATACGAAGAAGAAGAATAAATTAATACGATATACATGTTACATGATACATAGAATGGTTATGTAAGCCTGTTGACATGTAATGTCTATGTTCTAATAAAGATTAGGATATTTTATATATAAATAAACTATCAGTTGCCGCGACTATGGTCATCCTGTATATATATAGAGAAAGAAAGATGTGTGTACGTGCGTGTGTATTTTATAAAGTTACTGATTTAATATGCTTAACAGAGACGATTATATTTCGAGAAAGTTCGATAAAAAAAGATTAATACAATACTTTGTACGCTTAAAACAGAAAAAAAGAAAGAGAAAAGAAAATGAATGAACCAGAAGAGAAGTTGTGATTAAGCAAGATATGTAAAGATGACAAGAGAATGTAACACCAAGAGAATTGCATCAAGTGTTGCGTTTTGATTTCATTATAATCAACATTGTACAAATCTCACGCAAATTCTATACTATCCCTATTATGAAGTACATTTTGTATAAAAATAATTTGTCCTGAATTTACATAAGCGATCATATGAATGTTTTAAGCAATTTAATGCCTACGTTTTATTCGGACATTTACAAGGTATGTAATTTTTAATAAGCGGTTATAGGCATTAAAAAACCGAACCGAACAATTCAATATATATTTACTAGGATTCATTACCTTTGTTAATTACTATCAATACATCTTTTCAGGTCCCCAGTTTAAATATTAGGTCAGATTTTCACTAACCGTAAAAATATATATTACTCTTTAAATATTATCATTTCTCGATAGGACAATCTCTGGAAATTGTAGTGAAATGTTGCAGCCACTGCCATTTATATTTATGTGATAGAGAACTTTTTAAAGAAATGTTTTAGTAATTCATCGCTATGGATATATTCAACGAGCACATCCTCGTACCTGAAGATCGGAGAAATATTTCAAGACAATAAGTTAATTAGCAATTTATCATTGAAAATATTGAATATACTTATTATTTACTTTAGAGGTATTTGGATGTCTTTCCCTTCAAGAGGCCCTATTTGTCGAACTCTTTCTAAGATTGCCAAAGCCAGAGCTCTCTCATACTCCAAATATTTCTCATTCTGGGTGAACCAGAGGGCCAAAGCGCATCTTCTACCCCAAAGAACACCACGAACACCGTGGAGATTCTCTTTACCAGCAGAAAAAGCCACCATTCGCCCACAACGTGGTAAAACAACGTTATCCATCGCTCGAATAAAGCGATCTTTGGCAAAGAAGAATTCACCACCTTGAAAATCGTCATTCAGATATAAAATTGCGGAGTAGTCTCTCCAGACATAAGCAGGACTCTCGCGAATACAAGTATCCTTGTTCTTTAACAGACAATTGTCCGCGTGAACTTGATGGCTCAAGTCATCTCGATCCATTGGCATGTCTAAAACAAAATAAGAGATTATGGAACAAATATTCATTTCTCTCTTTTATTATGTATTTCCTTTTGTGTATATGTATGTGTGTTTTAGATTGAAGAAGAAAGAAAAATCTCGATTGAATGTTGAAAAGTGAGTAATTCAGCTTTTTCAGGGAGTAATTATTTAATATTTTGATTGGTCGCCACAAGTCGTACCAAGTTAATCGGCGTAACGCGATTTCGGCTGCGAAAGGAACCAGAAGCACGATGATGCATCGGGTGAAAATTACCAGGTAGAGCCGTGCGGCAGACCAAATGAGTGTAGGTGAAATACAAATGTCGATCTACTCCGAAATATCTTTCCACGTGACTTCGGACTTTTTCGGTCTTTTCCAAAAGTAATTCCAACCATTCTGGTTTTATTTGCCCAAAATATACCATCTAAAGTTAACATATCATTAATATGTCAACGCATTATTGTGCCGTGATATGAAGTAAGAATACTTTACCAAAGCCGCTCGCCCAACAGTTATTCCTTCAAATTTTTCATGTTTTGAATGTGGACTTTTATTTTCATCGTAACCATCTCCTTCTACCGTGGTCATCTTTACGCACGCAAATTAAGATAATTGTTAATACAGATATAGATATTAGAGAGTAAAATAGAACTTTATAATTATACATACAGTAGCGAACTGCATCAAAGATTCACACTCAGTGGAGTTAAGGAAATCATCAGCGACGTAACGATTTTTTCCACCAAGATCTTCCTCTTTTGCTATTAAATGAATATCATTTCTTACTCTAATATCGTGTATTTTGATGCTCTCGACTCGTATTGTAGAAGAATTGTTTGACAATTTCATATGAGAGAACAACGAATAACCGGATGGCGGGTGTGATACTGTTTCGATGTCTGATTTCTGAAAACAAGAGATACGTTGAATTACGTTGAAAATATAAATCTTGTAAAAATCAATTTATTAATTCCCTGCACGCTTGCACAATAAATCCATGGATGTACTTTGGGTTGCATTCTCTAGGCGTTTAAATGAAAACTCGAATATAACGTATAATAGAAATATAGATACTAAATAAGAATAATAATAATAAAATAATTATTTGATAAAAAAATATTTCTGCTTATGAATATTTTATTTCTTTTTTTTTTCTTACAAAAAATACAGGCAAAACCGACAATTTTAAAGTACGAGCATGTTAGACTTCAGCAGATAATTATCCGATTTGTATCCGCGTATCATTAACAAATGAATTGTTTCAATCAATCGGTTAAGTATCAAATATATTTTTTCATTTTTTTTTTTCTTTATATTTTATTCTTTACCTGTCCTAGCTCTTCCTCTTCAGCATTATTTGCTTTCTTATCCTGTTTTCTTTTTCTTATCTTATTAAATTTTTCATCTATAACTGAAAATTCATTCGAAATGTAATGTAACAGCCTCAATTCATATTCTTGTCTTTTTATGTAGTTGATAGCTTCCTAAAAAAAAAAAATAAAAGGAATAACGTAATTTTAATCATACGTATGTATTGAATTATATTTCGACACATCTGTTTAGGTATAAATGATCACCTCTCTTGGAAAGAAATAGTCTTCTCTAACTTTTGGCTTGGCACTATAGTAATCTTTGTTTTGCAGCATTACTTTATCCACCGGATCGAAAAGCAAGAAACTTTCTACAGCGGCACAAGCAGCTTTCAACTTTCCCACTATGAAAACATGTTATGATACTATTTACTATAATATCGTATCCAATTATCGTATAATATTTTGCAAGGCTGTCCATGGTGAGAAATGAACTGGTTAAACGAAAGATCAAGGTCAGCGACAAAAAACTAGATTAGGCAACAGCTCGGAACAATTTTCACGGATAACGACGATCATTAAAATGTAACAACCTAACTACTTAAACAAGATCATTTCGATTAAACGTCCTTCAAGATACGACCAACAGCTTCCTGAGGAGCTTTATTTGTGAAACTAAAATTAACTTGCTACAGGGATGTAAAATTTATAAGGTAATTATCGGTACATCGAGGTTTTATTATAAATAGAATTTATCGAAATATTAATATACACAGAGAAATGATTTATCAAATCACGTGTCTCTATTGCTCATAGAACTGTTCGAGACGATAAGAATCTTTCAGAAATAAATATACTACATTTTATAAGCAGGAAATCCGGCAGCGATAAATAGGGGTCAGTTTATTTTGCTATTAACTTATTTGATCCAAGACTATGCAAATTTTAAATATAAAATATTATCATATTATCATGGAAGTTTCAGATAAATATGCGTTTCACGCAGCCTTGGCTAACATTTTGCATTTTCGTTGTAAACTTATCTTACGATCGCATCGCGTTTCGACGAGCCGATTATACTCACATTTGTAATAAGAGTACTGCAAATAGTTGTAGTGACTCCTGAGCATGTGTCTGCGGTAATCGCCATTCACGTTATTTAATGTACGTGAGCAAACTCGTTTGCATTTCAAACAGTACGCAAAATGATCTGAAAGGAATAGTAAACTATGTTTAGAAGATTCTGACTTCGTCTACGTTTCAGGTCTACTCACTCGCGATGGAGGAAGTGAACTCTGGGTGCCAGCCTTGATCAAAGGGACCCTCGCAATAAAATCTACATTCCTCCTCGGCTTCTAAGTATAACCGTAACGATACCTCGAACAAGCTAGCGGCCTCTGCGTAATCCTCGTCTTCATAAGACGAGACTCCTTTGAAATAGACGCTGACATAAGCCGGTAGTTCTAGATTTACCACATTCTCGTGTTTTACGCCTGGCAGTGTCAAATAGCGTTTCAAAAGATCTAGGTTCACCTCGTCTTTCGGATGTTCGACTAAATACGTAAACAACGCGTTGGCTGCATCCTGATATCGATGTTTCTGTAAAAAAAATATACCGGCAAAGGTCAACGTACGTAAGATTTCGTATTGAAAGAATAGGGTCAACGTGGATAAGTCGATTGCTGTTGGAAAAGGTGAAAACCAATCGTATTTCATGAAGCCTGATTGTTTCAAGGGAGATTTTACGTGACGCAATAAGCAATACACTCTGTCACACCGATTACGTAGGCTAGGCTTTACGACCGAGTTGACCGCTCAGAATGTTAAACTCATTATTTAGCCACTGAAAAATTGCCGGTGTGGGATTTGCGAAGGCACGATTACATCAGTTCTTTTATTAGAATTCATCAGGTTCGTTTATAAAACGGTGAAAACACATCAAGGAGTAAATTTAAAAGACCGAAGCTACAATCAGATCGGTTAGTCGTTTTATATTTTACAATATATAATAACAGTAATAATATATTTGCTATTTTAATTTTTAATATTTTTTCTTGCTTTCAATAATTATTTTATGCAACACTAAAGAAACAGGTATATTAAATCATAAGATAATTTTTAATAATTTTTTTTGTAGTTACCTGATAGTAGCAAATATGCAGATACTCGTAAACATTATTCCAGAGCAATTTCTGTTCAGTCTCCCGTGGCAGCATCTTGAGCGCTTTCGAGCCGACGATCTCACGATATTCTTGATTGCACGTTAAGAGGCACAATGTCTCTCTCACCTTCTTTTCGTAAAAGTGCAAATCCTCGATGTCCTCTGCGAAAATCGGTGCCGTGCCGGCAGCTTCTGTGCGGCATTTTCGTCTACAATTCGTTATCATTCGCTTGTAAGCCTTGTATCTGGAACAGCATCGAACAAAAGAAAGGATAATGAAAGAGGTACAATAAAACAGGTTTTATTTTATTACATTTACTAACTTAAAAATTAAATTTCTTTTCCTTTAAATATAAACTAGCAAGAGTATACATGTAGAATTCCTTTGTTAAATATTTTTATCGCTAATTATCTTTTTTTTAACTGATAAAAAATCTCTTTCTGTAATAATTCATAATTTCAGTTTTAAACTTACCCGTGGGAAACCGCGTTAAAGTCTTGAATACAGCGACCCCAATCTTCGTCCAGATAAGCGTGAACAGCATCTTCGTATAGTTCATTCAGAGTTCTATTCTTCGTAGATGTGCCCTCCTCGTTCTGCTCTTCTAAATCCAGTAGCACGTTGTCCGGGATTGTGTTGTTCACGGTGTCGTTACTGCCAGCGATCACGCCACAGAAGAATAAAAGTATGACAAGCCTCGTCATCGTAGATAATGCTCAACCATCCCGATTTATACTGAAGTCTCTCAAGGAAAGCTAAAACTCTGCGAGATGCTGATCCGCGCACGAGGCATACATAATCGCTTATCCCCTCCGTGCTCCTAGTTTCCAAATGTAGCTTCAGTGCTGTATCATAATCATGGATCCTCGGCCCATTAATATTAATTCGATCCGTTTTTTACCATTTTAGGAGTATCGGGCTGTCAAAAGTAGTCATGAATACTTTCGTTTAGAAATATAAACAGACTTAGTATTTTATATAATACAGAAGAGCTTTAGGTCTTTATATTTATAGAGTTACAACTATCTCAAGCTTGAAAAAAATTTAGATTCTTCGTAAAATATTAAATAAACTAGCTAATATAATAAACAGGAAATTGAAATATTTGTTAAGGATAATTAGCTATTTATTTAGTATTATATTTGCTGACGCTATTTTGCTCCAAAGGTCAACTCAATTTTTTCATCTATTTTCTCTCCAAATGATCAATGAATATTTTTTACTTTTTCTTTTTAGATACACGAGTGAGCAATAATAATATTTTGTTAAAAGTGATAAACTCAACTGTTACGAAAAAGCTAGGAAAAATATATATTTCAAAGAAGTGAAAAACTTTAGTTTCTCGAGTTGTTCGACTTGAATATTAAAAAAAAAAAAACTTCATTGACGCAAAATGGTAATCTTTCGAATAAGTACGTTCGCACTTGACCTGCTCCAATTTTCATTTTTCGCATCTTTCGAGCATTGACTTTTCGATCGCGCGCGTGATACGAATAGGATCGGAAGGAGAAACAACAAAGTATAGTAAGAAACGAAACTGTATTTCACGTGGAGTGGTGTGAATATAATTATCAAACGTTTATCGAGTTCGTTAAATAAACATTCTCATGGAGAATATCTGTTCGCTTATCACAAAGAAAATGAGAACAACAAAGTCTATCGAAGATCTTAAAAAAGTGGAGAAGGAAAGGGTAAAGGTAAAAGGAGTTCGAATATTGATCGCAATGCGCCGCTTCCTGCATTTCTGTTTTTTTTTCTCCTCAAATCATTTCGTTATCTATAATTAAAACCGAGTTGCTCCAGACGAATATACGAAAATTGTTTTATACAAATATTCCTTATTATTACTTTTCACGCTGTTACAATATCTTTTCTATTCTCGTGAAACAGGAAGGGAAACCGTGTACGTGTCGAAGCGACATCTTCGTCGAAGCTGTTTTCAGCTTTACACAGTTCTTTTGTCAATAAATTGAAACATTCTCAAGGATTCAGTTTTTTTTTCTGAAGGGTACAACAACGCTTGGCATCAGCAAGGGCATCATTTTTAACGCGTGCTTGCCTCGTAAAACAACTTCCAACGAATTCATGAATTCTATACACAGCGATCATAATCCATATAAATGTAACGAAACAATATTCAACAAACAAAGCATAGATCGTCTTCGAACCGTACATCATACAGGGCGCGTATTTACAATATGTAGAAAAGTCTCCTCTCGAAAATTTCTTCTTTTCGCTTTTTTTTTGGATATAGAAATTGACAATTCGAATAGAACTTATCACACTTGTGAAAACTCGAATACGACGCCCGTTCGGTTACTCGTTACTGTATAACTTTTGAATTTTCAGCTCCTCAATTTATGATCTGTTCTTACAATTAAGGACCGGAAACTGCTCTCGCTGTCCAATGATCCATATATCGTTAATTAGTATCACTTACTCGTCTACGTGCAACGAGAATGGAAATGATCTATAAAGCGAAAGTAATGAAAATAACAATGATGGCTCCTCCTACGCTTCTACAAAGAATAATAGCCATATTATTACGTCTACCATTAAGATTAATAATACGCGACCGTCGAAATCTTAGAGATGATTGTTTTTCGTTCCTTCGTTTCCTCAAATTTGTTCTGAACCGTGAAATCCGCGTTGAACATACTTTTCACGTTTTCCAAGAAAGGTTTGACATCGTATCAATCGTTTGAAACATTCAATTCATTTTCCTTGGTAGCTTTCTTCCGTGTGTTTCTTACCACGATTTCTTATTTCTTATTTCTACTATATCTTTTTTAATTTTCCTGTTTTCTTACTCTTGACTCCTCTTAATCGCATTAGCCTCGTAGAGCAGCGAATTCATCGAATTCGAAAAAACGTTCGAGCTGCCTCAAAGTTCTTGGGAAACGCAATACATCTACCAGACTCTTAACTAAGACGACATCAACGCTATAACATCGATCATATATCAACCGTACACTAAGCAGAGAAAAGGGATACGCACAAAGGAGAGAGACGCGATGACAATTGCTGCCTGAAAAATTCTTAATAACGGTGCGATTGTTGAACAATCGAAACACGGGTCTCTTCTTATCAAGCTTCTAAGATTAATCTGTGATGCTCTATCTGACTTAGAGAAACAATTTTACAAACGGTTACAAAAGTCGAACGGAGTCAAATTGCCTTGCGTGCAAAATAAATTAATGTAGGGTAGACGATATACCAATAATTTCGGCTAGTATTTGTCGCAGATCATTTTGTTGACGTTAGAAAAATCCGCTAGGGAAGTATATGCAAAGATGACGTCGCTGATATTCGGAGCTGTACTTCGTAACGTTGCTTATTTTCTCTAAAGTCAGCTTCTTCTCCTTATCGTCTATCCTTATATTTAAAACGATGTGTTTACAATATATATAACGTATTATTTATTTTTAATGATCGATATCGCGCGGCTAAGTTACTTCATTTTCCTCGTTACTTCACTAACAAACACAAATATATTTCATTCTCTTAGAAAAAAAAGAAAAGAACAGAAATATATAACATCACAATTACTCCATTAATACAGTGATCACCGTTTAAAAATCGTCAAGAACAAACTGATATTGTTATGGCTGAGACACACATACGTTATATATAAGTATATATATACATATATATCTATATATATTATGTTGCTCTTTTTTATGGCAATGTTGCATTTTTTTCGTACAATAAGCGACACAAGCGTCAAGAAAACGCGGTAAACAACTTACAAAAACCAAAAACCTACTTTCTTTCCTTTTTTCATGATTCATGATAAAGCATACACTTCTGACCTTAACTAATATATAGTTCTTTTTTTTTTTATATATATATACAGAATAAATTAACGAATACCTAATACTAAAAAAATGATTACAATGCATCTGAGAGGATTAAGTCTGCTCTCCAAGCGCTCGCAACTTTTATTTCTTCTCTTCATCGCTGAAAAACTTTCAAGATGCTTCCAATGCAATATGTTCGCTGCTTTATACTTTTTTTTCTTTAAATTATTTTTTCTGCTTCCTCTTTTATCACTTTCTGTAAATGAGTGAGTGATTTAGGTACTTGAAACTTGTCTGAGAGCACCACTTCTCGCAAAAATACCTGAGCGGTAAATGTTAGCACCAATTCGCATTCATTTCAATTAAATACATCACAGTACGTAGTCGAATGGAACTGAGACGTGTTAATATCATTGTGCATACGGGAGCATCTTGTATATACACTAATCCTGCGATAATCACTTACCGTATATACTTGCACTATAGGCCGATTTTAAATGAATGTTCTCCAAAATATCAAATCCACAGTTAAAAATTTTATTATTTCATAAAACCTAGAAATGTGCATATCTTCAATGTTCAACATGCAGATTCAACTTTTATAAAAAGAATTATATTTTTAAACGTTACTATTTGGTATTAAACAAAGTAAAAGATAAAACTTTTTATATAACTCTGGATATTGCGAGTATATACGATACTGCTTCCACTTTCTCTTCAACTTCACATAATATTACACGTATTGAAAACCTATCTGTACGCGATTCGCTGACTGCTATATATTGATCCATATATGATGCGCTAATATAGACGTAAATATAAGTGAGATCGTATAAATACTGTAGCCCGAAGTGTAAATTACTCCAATTTTTGTCGTTCTTATTTTCGTAATTTCTTGCAGAGAATTAACAATTGTAATTTCAACACATTGCGTCTGTCCGAAAACCGAAACCGTTGAAATGATAGTTAATCATAATTATTCTCTACTTTCATCTGGATTACATTTTGTATTCAATGATCGTATGACAAAGATTATGATTACAGAATAGCGATAGCCCTTAAATACCGTCACGAAATAAAAATACCAGCTAAAGCTATGTATTCAGGTATGTTATTCGATGGAAGCCTATAAATACTTAATCCGAGTACAAACCACTTCCTTTTAAAGCTGTAAACATTAAAACAGTTTACCGTTTTTTTGTTTTTTTTTTTTTTTTTTTTTTTTTTTGATTTCCCACTTTTCTGATTTTATTCGATTTTACAATGTGCATGTTCGTGCATTTATCAGACGTTTGACTTTCTTCTTTTGTAAAATTTGATTGCAAAGAGAGACGAGTTTTAAAAAAGAACAGACGATTCGTTTCATTGGCAGAAAAAAAATCTGATCGTTACACACAGATATTTTGTTTTGTACGATCAATCGAACGATAATTATTTAATTGCTTTTCTTGTCTTTCCCAGCTCCCATAGCCTCAAATGTGCTCATATGTTGCAAAGAGGAATTACTTGAGCCGTCAGAGCTTTCGACTTTGTACTTCTTCAATACTTTTTTTCCTTCCGGATTAGCCTCTGAATTTTTACCAGCTGCTTTTTGTTCGGCTACTTTATGGGGAACAGCTGCTTTTTCATTGTTTTGATGTAGTTTCTGTACCGCAGCCTGTGGCACTTTCTCGTTGTTTTGAGACGACTTCTGCAATACACCTTGCAGGAAGGCTTTTTCGTTGGCTTGCGATAATACTTTCTGAGCGGAAGATTGCGAACTTTTTTCATTGGTTTGCAATGATGGCTTCTGACACGAAGATTGTGAGCTTTTTTCACCGCTCTGTGACGATGCTTTCTGAGGCAAAACTTGCGAACCTTTTTCGATATTTTGAAATTGCTTGTGAGATATATTTTGCAAACTACGCGCTTGTACCTTAAAAGAGTTATCCAATTGAGCACCTTCTTCATTTTTATTAGTAGATAAAGCTTCTACATTCTTTGTACACGAATTTTGCTTTTCCATCTTCGATTCAATTCGCTCACTGATATTCTCCGAGTCTGTTAACTTGTTCATAGATGTATTATTTTTATCGATCTTATCTGAAACTTCCTTCGAGTAATCATCGGCTTTTGAACCGGTCGGTGAATCCTTTTCTTCCGCTATTCTAGGCAGCTGTGTACTACCGCAAGAATTAGACATACCTACGTTTCCCAAGTTGATCGATATCCCGTGAGATATCTTCGAATAATCCGCCTTCGATTCCGTTGGCACTTTCTTCTCCACTTTCGAGTCGTTTGGCTCCTTAAAACTATCATTACACTCGTCGGATGTTTCTGAATAAGATTGCGCTATAGTTGTACGTGGGGTTACTTTCACCACTGTGTTCGCCAACGGTGAGATAGATGTCTTGTTCTCCGCGGATCGGGGATGAAGCCTGTCCGGACTGAGCGCTCTTCTTAGCAACGGAGAACCGGGCTCTGCTGACTTCGGCCGTCCGTAACCTTTTTTCTGATTATTTGGCGTCGACAAACAAACACCTAAATATTTAAAACATATTTGTATTAATATCTTATATGTCCGTTTATTTGTAAATGCAAAAAAAAAAGTTTAATTTGATTTTACGCACACTTAAAGTTATTAATTATATATGTTAATTTATAAATACCTGGACTATAAGATTGCGTGGTATTCGAGCTACCAGGTTGATGCCCCGTGGGGAACGCTAGCGGACTAGGACTCCTAGTGGGACTAGCTGGAAGAGGCGACGGACTCGGAGTTCTAGCCAATGGCGACAGTGGTATGTGTCCCACTGATTTTCTACGATTAGGCGAATGGATATTTTTTGCAGCCGTGTGCAACTTGTGCTTCAAACCGTGAAGTGTACTCGGCCTCTGATAGTGAGACTGATTGGCGATAGTTGGCAAATTCGCAGCCGACGTAGTGGAGCCCGGAGATGAAGAATTTGGACTGGAACAGGGACTTGAATTCCCCGTGGAGTGATAAGAATCTGAGCTGACGCGGTTTGTTGGCGGTGACGGGCTGCAGACAGATTTTGTGCATGCTGCAAAGTACGGTGACGTTTCTTGAGAACGTGTGAACGACTGGAACGATCGACTAGGTGTCACCATTGACGGCGAACAAATTCCCGCAGCCATCTGGAAAAAAAGTTGCATAACGTTTCTATCCGACGGACATGATTTGGATACTATCCAAAATGTAGCATCAAACTCTCTTCTTTCGAATAATCAAATATCTTTTGTGATTAGTGTATAGTGTAGAACTTTAACATTGTCACGGCTAATTTAAAAAAAAAAGAAGAAAAGTATGTAAAAGCTGCCACGGGATTGTATGCCACGCACAAATAAGTATCGCGACTTAAGAAAACAGCAACTAAAATTAAGTTAGCAAGAAGTTCACGGAAGGTTACGAAAAATCATACCATAAGTGGAGGTTTGCTGTCGCTGGATAGAATGGGTGCTGACAATGGACAACTGATAGTTAATGGCTGCAATAAAAAAAAAGTAACACTTAACATAATAAAGTGTGTTGCGTAGAAATTGCCGGTGCTTTAGTATTTATGCCGTAGTATAGTAGTAGAGGTAGTAGTTTTGTGTTAAAATGAAAAAGAAAGTTGTACGAATATACATTCACAATTCAAGGCATTCTTCGAAATGTTCATATGTGATCTGACAAAGGCCACGGACATGTCTTCACATTAACTTATTTAGATTCAAAGAAATTACAAAACACAAAGAAATAAGTACTTCTTCTGTACCTGTTGCATCTCTACGCTAGCTCGTTTCGAACTAATTCGTTTAAAAAGGGACGTTTTTCGTTTCTTATCAGAATGATCACGTTTCAGTTTACGCTGTTTGTGTAACGTTCTGCGCGCCATTTTGCTTTGAGTCAGATCTCTCTTTCTTCCTCCTGTTTTAATACTAGTATTTTCTAACGGCGTACTACGTAATGTTACATGATCGCCGCCACTCAACATCAGCTGAAGTACTTGTATATGATATAAACCCTGTACTGGCTCGCCGTTTATATGCGTTATGAGATCTCCTGGCCTTAAACCAGCTTCAAAGGCTGGGCTGGATTGATCCACAGCCTGCAAAGTACGAAATAAATTCAAATAAAGTATAGAGAGATGTACGAACTTTCATTCAATCATTTCTAACATACCATAACCAAGTGATGCATAGTGTAAAAATCACTGTCACCGTAATAAACTCTGATAGTGTGCACAGTGAAGCCAAATCCACAAGGTCCTCTTCGAATGATAATAGGAGGTTTTAAACTAGTTACAAGCGGGCTCAATTCGCGACAAGGGGACGTATCTCTTGAAGAAGCAGTGGATGATCCACCAGGAGATTCGATTGGTTGAGTATTTAATGACGCATCATCTAAAAAGTGCGAGTTAGTTAATGAAAGTTGAACGTTACAACACAAAAAATAATTCAATTCATAATAACATGTACAAGAGAAATCACTGGTTGGTATAACTAATGACAACCCACTAGTGGATGCGGACTTAATTACAGACCGCGACTTCTGTTTCGCGGATGGGATAATTGGTATGGCGCTGAATGATTCGAAAGAATCAGTACTAGAATTATGCTTGCTTTCCTCAGTTGTATCTCTGTTTGCTGCAATCAAATCCAACCTGAAATGAAATATACTCGCGTTTATACACATGCGTATGTAATATTTTATCTATTTTTTAATAGAAATGAATGGCTTATATGCGTATTAACGTATCGAATTCCATGAGAGCGGAGCTAATTTTGTGATAACAATTATATAATGTTTCGGAAGATGTATGTTTGAACGACTCACATGTGTTCATCATCAATGCATATACTGAACCTGGGCAGCTTATCACGAGAATGCACGTGCCGCTTTCTCTGGATCTGCGGACTAATATCTTCAGACTCCGTTTGCGAGGAATCGGGTGTGCTCAAGCTGATGGACGTCCCTTCTACTTGACTGTTCTTAATAACTGTTAATTGAGATTCGCCACTGGTCACTGTGGCAGGACTCGTAAACGACGAGTTCGACTTGTCCGCTTTTGGAGGTGTTTCGATGTATGTGGTATTTTTAATGGACGAAGAAGATCGACTTTTTTCTGATGGAGTTGATTCCGCTAATTTGGATGGAGGAGTAATTGAGCTATTAGATCCAAAAGATAATTGCGCGACTGTGCGTTCAAGCTCAGTACGGAATAATTGTTTCTTTGAGACATCCAACTCTGTTTGTTCGGGATTTAACTGCGGTGGACGGGTCTGAGATATTTTTCGTGATTGCGGAGAATACGACGAGAACGATCCGAACAAAGGAGAGTCATCGGTGTCATCGGTGTCATCACCTATATCGTGATTATATCTGTCCATACGAGCTGAAATAATATTGCTTTGTTAAATTTCAACGTTAACACAAGGATATCGCTTTATACATACTGTCAAAATAACTTGTATCCTCGTCATTGACTAACTGCGGTACAAATTCAGCCTTCTGTCTGAGTAAACTATTCCAATTCACTCCATAAAAATATGGATGCTCTTTTACTTCGTGAGATCCACCAGTGCCTAAACGATCTCTAGGACTTTGTTGCAGCAATGCTGTTATAATATCTTTAGCTTCTGGCTGAACAGGCCAATCATCCTCATCCGGCCACTCGATATCATCTGTGCATAGTTCGTTTATATTTTTGAATTTTCATTTTTTTAAATACTTTATATCGACATTTACCGTTAACTGTATGAGCAAACAATTCCTCTGGAGTATCACCAAAAAATGGTACACAGCCAATCAGAAATTCATATAGTATAATGCCCATAGACCACCAATCAACAGGTTTGCCGTATCCCTGACGTAATATAACTTCAGGAGCGATATACTCAGGCGTGCCAAATACTTGTTTATCGGAAAATTGTCTCGTATCCCTATCTATATAGCCTTCATAGAGATTTGTCGCCACTAAAAAGAAAAGAAACAATTAAGTTCGATAATCATCAAGGTATATATCAAGAACATCGAACTTTTATGTTACTTACAGGACATAAGACCCATTTTACTGAGACCAAAATCAGTGAGTTTAATGTGACCAAGAGCAGTAATAAGTAAACTAAAAAAAAACGATATATAAAACAGTGAACGAATTAACAATGTGCTTTTTTTACGTACTTGTCAGGTTTCAAATCTCGATGAACAATACCATAACTGTGTAAATATTCGACAGCTAAAACAGTCTCTGCGAAATAAAATCTTGCCATATCTGGGGGCAGTGGGCCAATATTTTTTAAAAGATTCGCACAATCTCCACCCTCTACATATTCCATTACTAAGCACAAGTGTTTCTGTAATTAAATGATTGTTAATAGACGTTGTTTTAAATTTTATGAGATCTTCGAAAATAATGTATACACACTTTTGTTTCGAAGCTACAATACATAGAAACTACGAATGGATTGTCTGTAAAGCTCATTATGTCTCTCTCGGCGAAGACTTGTTCTACTTGATTCCTTAGCATCAAATTGTTCTTATTTATTTTTTTCATAGCAAATCTTTGTCGTGTAGTTTTCTCTTTAACTAAATACACTGCGCCATATGCACCATTACTAATGAGTTTCAATACTTCGTAATCGCTTTCACAAGGAACACGCTGAGATTTTTCATCGTCCTTATTTGGACTTGAAGCAACTTGTAAATTACTATCGCTCGAACTTGCCGAATCTTCTAATTTATTTAAATCTTCTTGGAGTTCTAAAATAAAAAATAACACATTGAAATTATTCTTGTGTAGAATTTAAACAGATAAAAAGAAGTACACAAACAAATTTTACCTGATATTGGATCTCTATTAAGAGAAAGCTTGTTAATAATATACTGAGGTATATCTGTTTTTATTCCCGCATTAATTTTTGCTTGACCTTCGGCTTGTTCAAGTAAATGATAAAATTCTTCTGGATCGAATTCTAAACACTCTAATAAACGAGCTGGACGCGATATTACCAACAATAATTTTTTAATAAGTCCTGTTAATCTCGTTGCCGCATCAAGTGATTTATCTTTTGTCTGAAAATAAGGAGTGTTTATTTATTATTTATTTATTTTATCGTGCAAATTTTTATATAATTTTTATATAATAACCTCCATCAACAAATGTTCCAAATTTTCACTCATTTCGTAAAAATATCTAGTTGTAATTAACTTTTCCTGAGATTTTTGCAAACAGTCCCTCGCCATTTCGATTACTTGATGATGTACGAAACGTAAAATTGGTAAAGAATCAGAAGTCATATTTGCCATTACTTCATATTCATCCAATTCTTTATTTTCATTAATAAAATTAGTTAAACGTTCTTCCATCTGTTGTGTTGCCTAATTGAATAAAATTTTTAAACAAAATGGTAAATATTGTTATATCATCGCGACATATAAACTTTCTTACTAAAACATACCTTTGGAAATCTTTCTTTATAAAGAGTATTCATCATAACAATTTCACTGTCCAATACCGGAGACCGACTTGGACTGCTGCAATTGAAATAAATATACATTGTTGAATAAATGTTATATTATTGAATACTGAAATGTCTTGCAAAGAATAAAAAGTATTTACCTTAAACTTCGTGAACGTGGTCTGTGTAATGGCGATCTACGGCCTTCTTCATCGAGACTGAGAGATACGCTGCCTGGGATACTAGAAATACTAGAACCTGGAAAGCCTGGATGTGAAGAACATGGCGTACCAGGTTTAGAGAAATGGCAAGAAAGCATACGTAATTCATCCTTGGTAGGAACATTTGGAAGCTGATGCAAGCGTTCTTGGCTCGAGTACTGCGACTAATTGAATATATTTATCAATTTCTTTAATCATTGTAGATGTCTTTAGTCTCATATTTTTTAATTGTTAAAATAAATAACTAACCGAAACATTACTGGAACCTGGTGTTGTTCCATAACCACTAGATGGCAAGCTAGCTACTGACCATCTTCTGCCATCTCCAGTTCCTGTAGTACCTCCACCAATCCTTAAATATTATGGGCATTTAAATATAAAAAATTAGTTTTACGATAAATAACATACACTATTACTAATATATATAAGAAAAACAATCACTTAGTAACAAGAAATCTTACAACCATGTTCGTTTTTTATGAAAAAATATACAGCCTAATTTGTGCATCAGCATTTATTTTCTTTACTATTAATAATGTATTAAAAATATAATGCTGACAATGGCGACACCTACTTATATAGGGAAAGAGATCAGATTTAAACAGACTAAAAGTAGGTATGAAATAGATACCTCTTAATTGGAGCAAAAGCAAAATGTGGACTGGATGACATCCTAGGACTCTCTAGGGGACTGCCTACAATCGGGACAAACGCTATATGAAGAAATAAGCAGTAAAAGAAATTAGTTTTCTATGATAATTGAGTCGTATAAATAATATAAAATACACGCTTCTAAGTAATTGAAAAACTTTTAAAGGTAAAAGTTGAAAGTTTCTAGATCTAACTGCATGAATTCAAGTTGCAATAGTTGCATTACTATCTCTTAAACAAGAATATGTATATTTATAATGTAAAAATGCATTTAACATATACATTTAAAAGTCTTGGGTAAAGATATGCCAGAATGCTTATATAATATTCTCATAAAATAATCTGTACATGATATGAAATTTTATTGAAAGATTATTATTAAAATCAATTGGAGGAACAAACTAGGTATAAATAATGAAAAATTAAGAACACTTAAAATTTTACCTGACAATGGTGAATGGCAACGTGGTAAAGTTGGAGATGTTGTTGCAATAAAAGATTTACGATGAGCTGCTTTAGCAGCACGCCGAGGAATGTTAAGATCACGCTAAAACAAGCAATTTGCGTGTTATAAATTTGGCTTATACAATGATCATTATCAATTAGTGTATTTATATTTAACATTCAATAATAAATATCACCAACCACATGAACAGATAAAGAAGGTGCAGATTTCCCGATTGCAGAATTCCTCATCCGAACCAGATTTGATAGTTCTCCACTAACTGGTAATCAGAAATATTAAATTTGATGCTAGGAATTATAAAAAGATAAATAAATAGATAAATGAAATAATATAAATCTTTATTAACCAGGTCGAACTGGAGCTTCCTTACTCTCCACTTTAGGCGCAATTGGTCTTTTTTGCATTTCTGCTTCAGTACTGCAAGCAGATTCCTCGCTTTCAGCTTGATCAAATACAAGTACTCTGGCAGAATTACCATGAGAACGAAGACGAGGTCTGCTTGGTCTATTCCTGTTCTGATCCATGTTTCTCTTATTTTCTTCACTTTCAATTATTTATGTTACCTAAAATCAAGTTGATCGTTTAACATTTTTATCTTCTTTATTGCCTTGGAAGAAACATTGACAAATATTGTTGAAATTATAAATAGTAAAAATATATATATATGTGTGTGTGTGCGTATGCATACCTGACTCAATCAGTTTTATTCACAGGAAGGAAAACAAAGCGATAGGTAAGTCCTACAAGCGAAACCATCGAAAAATTCACAATCCATTCTTTCTCGTGAAAGTTCGATCGACGTCGAGACTGACAGTTTAAAATCGGTCGAATTCACCAATCGTAGAAACATTTGCGTGCCCGAACTATGGATGGCTGGAAACACCGTTTAGGGCAAAAATCCTTTCCTCTGCTAGTGCTGTTACATGAAAATTCATAATATATGAGCAGGACAGAAAATAAATTGTGCTCCGGTCGATCGAAATAGAGATCGTAGACGGTTCGCAGAATCGAACCGGGAGGGATCACTGTTAAATAAAATGTAGTACCTGTAGACGTAAGGAGAGAGGAACGATAATCCAACGGAAGAACAGAACCAGGTATATAGAAGGTGCGACGAAAGAAACAAGAGAAGAAAATACACAATACTAGGCGCACATAATGGATACGAAGAGGACAGGAAGAAGATAGAACGGTGCGCGATTTACCGGGCACAACGGGCATGTCCTCCGAGGACAAGCGGCCCGGGAGTGAGCAGGTGTCGTAGTCCCGGGTCTAGGCTCGCATTTTTCTCCTCGCCGTGGAAATTAATTACGAAACGCGCACCAACCATGGGTTCTGACTCATGATGGACGTACACACGCGCACGGCCTCACGTACAAGGCGCGCGCACATAATACACAGGCTGCGCGCGTGCATCTGCATTTACACACGAACGCACGCGCGAACACCGGCGCATGAAAACGCGCACAAATGCACGCATCCTTGGCCGCTAACTGCCAACAGAAAATCAACATTCGAACTCCCTTTACAGCGGACGTACAAGTTTGTTCCATCGGTACATTGTTCTCGGAAATCTTACCATTTTTATATTCAATGTATTCAACGAATTCCTTCCTAATTTGTATCCTCATGAATTATTTTTATTTCTTATCCGGTTTATTCTCAAGGATAATCAGTACAAACAAATGTATACACACCACACACACACACACACACACACATATATATATTGTATATTTACGTTTAAATCTCATTTGTAAATTTCTTTTCAGATTAACCTTTTCTCAAGTTGAGACTTAAATTTTTCTATTAAACCCGAATCGACTTATTTCTTTAAAATTAATGGAGGGAGTGATCGATGATTAATTGTCCTTAAATGAACGTTTAAAATTGGAAAACGTGGACAGAGTATAATTATACTTATAATTATACTTTTCAAAATTTTACATGTCAAGAGAGAGTTTAAAATATTTTGTAAATACTGTAAATCGTCCCACCTAGAATGTATTAACCGTTCTTTGTTTTATGGTTAATTTGAAAAAAAGATCTGCATTTCAATAAATTTGATATATAATCATCTATTAAACCCTTGTGATATTCCATTTCCAATATTACATATGTTACATACATACTTTAAAATGTTTTTAGATATAGTGAAATTTAGATATTGAAGAGTTTCATTTTTCCTTTTTTTTTTTTTTTAATGGAATGTTATAATTCATAGGTGTGCTATTATTCATAAAAAAAATATATTTAAAGCACTAATATTTTACTTTACGAAGGAAAATGGAACTCCCTTTTTTGACATATATCAGCTGATGTATCAATACACTTATACCATTATAAAAGACATATAGCGTACATTCGTATATTCATTTTATGTTTTTCTTTCCAAAAATACCATGCATATTTTCGTACATCTTTAATGCAAGCGATATATACTGCAACGCATATGCTCTTTCTATTTTTTACGTGAAAATTCTTTTTTTTTCGTCTGATCTTCGACGAAACATGTAACTTAACCTTATATTAAGCCATACAAATTAGTCATCGCCTCAGAATTCAAAATTTCTCAGATAACTTTTGTTTGTAAAAGCTTATTGAAAGGTTATACCACTATAATGGCTTCATTTGTATAAATATTCCATATAAATAATGTATTTACGATTAACTAGTAAAACTCTAACATGTATAAAAAAAAGTTTATCATATAGTACCAATTCTGGTACATTTCCTTTTCAATGTAAAAAACTTGACAAAAGATGGCAATGTTTGAAGCTTCAAATATCAAACTTTCATACAACTCAAAAACTAAATTATCCTGGATCTTTGCTTTTGTGCTTTGGCTCAATCTATTGTGGTAATTGCGTGAGAAAATGGTGGTTGAAACAAACTCCGGAGCAACAATTAAAATACATAATATGGTTTAGGCAAAGGAAACGTATATTTTATGGTATATTATTTATAACTTATGAGCATCTAAGTTGATACAAGAAATATATATTACATGTATTTTTAGGTTCTTTGGGATTTTTATCATTTGTTTTAGTCTTTTATTGTTTGACACATTTGGAAATGGACCCAGTAAAAAAGAAATCACGTTTGATTTTATTTGATCAAACTCAACAAATTGAAAATTCTAAAATCTTTTATAAAGTATGTATTTAAATGAACTAATAAATTTATTTAGATAAATAAACTCAAAATAATAATAATAATAAATTTGTGTAGATGATAGTACAGAATGAAAAGAATATTGTACCATTAAGCGATCCCAAATATAGAATAATTGCTAGGGCACTGAAGAAGTTGATATACTCTAATAAAGATTTATTTGAAAACACTAATTGGACTATTACCATAATTCATCGTATGTTTAACATAGTGTCATTTCCTAATGTTATGATTTTACCAGTATGTGTTCATCTATACATAAACTACTATCTATATAAAAATGAAATAAAATTTAAAAATAACATATTATTTTAAATGTTTTAGGATAAGAATATTATTGTTCTTGTTGATATTTTCAACTTTATTAAAAGTAATGATCAACTAATATTTATTTTAGCCCACGAAATGTCACATATTATACTTCTTCATGCAGTGAGTTAAAATTATATTGTAAATAACATAATTAACATTCCATAAAAGAAGAAAATATGTATAATAGTTAATGATAATACGTGTAACTCTTCTCAGTTGGAATTACTAACTTTTGGAACGATATGTACTATTGCAACTATTGCATCATCATTTTTAATTTGGATATTTTATGAAAGAAGAGTAGCAGCCATTCTTTGTTCAGTATTGTATATAATATTCGCAGCTATTTTTTCTTCGTACAGGAGACAGAAAGAAATTGAAGCTGATGATGTTGGACTTGAATTAGCTGCAAAAGTGTGCAATTTTTATTTAATATTTAATATATCTTTATAATTTTTATACTTTAATCCTAAAAATGTTTTTTCTTCATATTTTTAGAGTTGCATTGATATTAGAGAAGTTTTAGTATTTTGGGAGATTATGATGAAACTTGAAGAACTTTCAGTACAGAACAAATTTAAAATACCATTATTTATGGATCATCCTGCTTTAGAAGAGAGAAAAAAAAGAACCATTCAATTAATACCTACAATTTTGGAATTAAGAAAGCAAGCTAAGGTATGCTTGCAATTTTTAATTGTTTAAAAATATAATATACTATATTAGTAATATATATAGAATATAAATTGTAAATGTATTATATGTATATATAGTGCCATGAATTACCAGCAAGGGACCCACGAGATCGTTTGCCATATTACTTGAAGGATATTGAAAAACACATGCTAAAAGATACAAAAATTTTAGGTATGCGATTTTGAATGAAGCTCTGTACATTTTTGTAAGATGAGGATGAGTTTGATGAAATAATTTATTAGTCATGCTTAAATTGTATTATGATGACACATTTCTCAACGATTGTCTTATCATTTGTCTTCCTGTGTTTAAATAAAAATGTACGATAGTTTTATAGTTTTTCTCAGAGGTGCACGTGAAGTTTAAACTTGTCATAATGGTTCGCAGGATGCTTGTTATAGGAATATTCTTATTATTTGTTGAAACAGTTTACGGATATAATATAGACGTAGACTTTCCTATAATTTATTCTAGTAATAATGCGTTTAATTATTTCGGTTATACTGTACATTTATACTACGAAATGGATACTGATATGTCTTGGTAACGTATTCTTTATATGTGATACATCAAATAAAACTGCTTTCATAGTCAACCAGAACATATTTTACTTTTATGTAATAATCGCGAAAGGTTGATAGTTGGAGCACCAAAAGAAAATTATTCTTGGTATTCTACACAAAAATTTCCGTACCTAATTGAGCCTGGTGTCGTGTATCGGTGTGCGATTAAAAATGACGAGTGTCAAGAAGTTAGACCAGAAAAAATTGAAAATGAGGAAGGATACGATACGCGATACGAAATGAAGACGATTATACGAAAACAATTCGGTTGGTTTGGAAGTGCCATTTCTATAGATGAATCGAATGGGATTCTGACAGTAAGCGAAATGTCAGCAACAATCTCGTTTTGCTAAATAAAATTTTAAATGACATTCTAATTTTAGGTATGTGCACCACGGACGATTGTAATGATTTCAAAACCATTCACAGATATTAATTTCGAAACTATGCAAGGCATGTGTTACAGCGGAGAAATTTCTTCAAACGCTCTGTTTATCGAAAATAATCTGAAATCTTACAGTATGTCATTAATGCTACATTTGATTAAAATTATGAGAGATATAATAAATAATTATGTCACTTTGATTATCTAGATTTTGGAACAAAATTCTGGTACAATCCGTTATATGGTTTTTCTTTTCATCACGCCTCAACGAAGGTATATAAATAATATTTTAAAATACTATGTCCTTTATTATCTGGTAAATAATTCGTAATAAAATTTAGCAAACCGAAAGCAGTAATGACAAAAAAAGGGGAAAGATAAATTACATCGTAGGAAAACCAAAGCACGAAGATTTCGGAACCGTGGATATAATGTATTCAAACGAAATAACGTCTATAGAGTTGTCGTCACTTTACACTGTATCTCAGTTCGGTACGCTCTTTTTAATGACAATTTTATTTTTACGATTAATATGCAATAATAAATTTACAGGATACAGTGTTGAATCTGGTTATTTCTTCAAAAAAGATCAATTGCTTTTCGCCAGTGGAGCACCTGGATGGAACTATGTTGGCATGGTAATTAACAATTTTTTGAAATGTACATGCGTGAATAAAGTTTTTGATACAAAAATTCTTTTTCCAGGTAGTAATAATCAACCCAGAAACTAAATCTCTTACAAAACTGAACGGTACTAATATTGGTGAATTTTTTGGAGCCAGTTTGGCTGTAGGGGATATAAACAATGATGGTTTAGATGATCTTCTAATTGGAGCACCCTATTGCAGAGAAGATAATGGCAGAGTCTACGTATATTTTGGTACATTCGAGGTAAGGTATACTTTACACGAAAATATTATAACGTAGTATTGTATAATATAGTTCTTGATGAATATTGCAGGAACGATTTGAAATGGCTCATATATTAGACGGGCACGTACAAGGAGCCCATTTTGGATATGCTATAGCTAGCGGTGATTTGGATGCCGATGGATATGATGGTAATTCGAATCTATTATATCAATATTGAATAGCATAAATTTTCATAAAGTGTATTTTCTTATCGCAATAGATATCATCGTAGGATCACCTTGGGAAGATAATGGCGTAATTTATATATTCAACGGCGGTTCGTCAAATCTACAAATGACCGAGCGAATTGAATCTGCAAAATTTTTTCGATATTCTTCGCAAAAAATACAGAGATTTGGATTTTCAATTTCGAAACCGATTGATATCGATGCTAATGGGTTAGTATAACTTATTGTAAAATATTTGCGACGTTTATTTTAATCTATATCTTGTAGATATCTGGATATCGCAGTTGGAGCATACAAATCAGGGACTGCTATGATATTACGTAGTAAGCCAATAATAAAAACAGAACTTTTAATTGAAACTGTACCTAATACGTTGCAAAGAAATGCTACGCATTTCTTAGTTAAAACATGCCCAGTATACACTATACGTAATACACTACATAGTAAAGGAGGTATAGTTATTCATGTAAATCTTTGTATACGATTAAATCTGTTTTATATTTTTCAATGAATTCTAATTTATTTTTAGTTATAAAATTTAAGATCACAGTTACTATAGATGAACGTTACCAACGAACTAAACAAACAACTTTGGAATTAAAATCATCTAACATAATATCAGATACTTGTCTATCTGCTCAAGTTAATATTTCGGTAATATAAAATATTTTTGTACCAATTTTACATCACCTTACGATTCATTTAATATAATATTTTACAGAAAAACATACGAGATTTCATCGAGCCAATTACTATTTTTGCGAAACATGATTTTTTATATGATAATGTAACGACTGATTTTTGCAAATATTGTCCTATTGAGAAAAGAAACAATAAACTACAAATTGCACAAACTTTACTTCCTTTCAATATCGGCTGTGGAGAGGATAAAGTTTGTAATTCTAATATATCCGCCACTGCAAAATTTTATAATGTACAATTCAACGATACATGGGTTATTGGCTCGAGCGACATAAGTTTGGAAATTAGTTTAAAAAATTATGGAGAACCCGCGTATCTCGCTATGCTTGAATTTACGTTCCCCAAGGGAATAATATTACGTAGCATTTTACCTTTTTGTCATGAGGATAATTCCAAAGAAAATTTAATAGTAATCTGCGATACGGGAAATCCCATTTGGAACGAAGAAGAGGTATTCTGTAAAGTTTCTTAAAAGTTGTATTGTTATGTATAATATTGTATATTGTATTAATATAAATTTATATTTCGTTCGAATATAGAGAAGTGTTAAATTAGATTTGGATATGAAATTAATTAATGGATCTTACGATGATAAATTATATTTTAATGCAACGATAAAAACTCGTAGCATAAATCATGGAACAGCGAACATAATCAAAATTCTTAATTTAGTAAACGAAGTTTCTTTATTTCTGCATGGGTTCGTATTATCTCCAGACATCTGTATTAAACGATAACGTATATTTTTACTAATTTCATTTTTCAGGAAAGCAAACGAAGAAGCCTACTACTTAACTACTTCAACCGAAAATTCTTCAAATATTACTTTCCAACACACTTATGAAGTATACAAACATGGAGCATCACCTATAGAGAATGCGCAACTCATTGTTAAAGTACCATTAGCTATTGAAGATTTAAAAACTTTGATATACATGTACAAACCTCAAGTAAGAATCTATGGACTTACTCTTGTATATATAACTGTTGATAAAATATGTTTTTAGCTATATATATCAGGAGAACTTTTTGAATGCTCTTCAGAAAATATTTTATTAGATAATCAACTAGATATGGTTGAAGAAGAACCATTCTTCGCTCAATTTGACAAAAGAAACGTAGAAACTTCAGCTTTATATTTACATGACGTGAAGAATATTCAAACTTCAGAAAAACTGAATAAAAATTGGATGAATGATATTACTTATATAAATTGTACATCTGAGATAAATTGTACAACTTTTGTATGCAGTTTAAATACGTTGAAAACATTACAAGATGTCGGAAAGTTGGTGATTAAATTTCTATTAGATATTGATAAATTTAGAGGTAAACGTTTATAATAATTTTTTATATATTTTAACATATTATATACTTTTATTCATTTTATATTTTCTTCAATATCTTAAGACAATTTTAGGGATAATAGAGCTGTTTTAAAATTTTCCACTGAAGTAAGCGTAGAAATCATAAAACCCGATGTGAGACTAGATATCAATGGAACTCGGTAAATTTTTACATCTTATAAAAAGTATTCAGCATTTAAATATTATGTAAAAAATAATTTAAAAATTATATGATAGATCTACAATGGAAGTTATAACAACATTTTATTACACTTCCAAAACAGAAAAGCTACAACTATGGATTATTTTTGTTTCTGTTCTAGTCGGATTGTTATTATTATGCACGATTGCCACAATTTTAAATATGGTAAATTTTTTTTTTTTATTGGAGATCATTATGACATATTTTATTTAATAACATTTTTCAGTTAGGATTTTTTAAACGGAAAGGAAAACAAGACTTAGCAAAACAAGAAAATAATGAAGTAAGTATTTTATAATATTTTGTAAATTTAAAAGTAAAAATTAATTAACGTTTTATTTGCAGATAATAGAAAATGGAAATACGATTATGTCGTGTGATTAAATCTGAAATCTAATACGATATTAATATTAATACTGATATTTATTCAGTGAAAGATACTTAAAAGGTAACATCTATCACACATATATTCTGTAAAAAGCAAATTATATTTAATAGATTTCTAATGTTTATTTACATTATATTCATATCTTTGATGAAAAACGCCCATACATGTATACAAATATCTATTTTTATTAATTACATACTGTGTATTCTGATGTTATGTTATAATCAAATATCTTAACTTGACAAGAACACATAATGTGAAAATGTATCTTAACATGTACATCAATCAGTAGTTATTTACATATATCTGCTAATTAAAGATGAAAACAAAAGTAATAGTTCGTAACAAAACATTGATTACAGTGAATCAATTTACTATTATACACAATAATAGAAAATGCTTCTCTTTCCCTTCATTTTCTTTTTAACCCTCCTCCGTTCCTCATTTTTCTAATTTATTCCTTAATGTCGAACTGACTTATTAATGCTAAAAAAAATTAATCCCACAATGAAAAAATTCTTCTACAATAAATGAACGAAATTTCTATTCAATTAACTGCTCTTAGATAATCAATTTTATATCACATAATCTTGAACATTTTTTAAGAAAAATGTGTTGAATTGAGGGACAGACGAGGGTTGAACAATATTTCTTTTATATAACAAAATCCAAAAAGATTTAGTAACAAATAGTAGTACATATCAGAATGGATATTTTTCCAAAGAGCTCACGGCATTATTACAAATATTCTTGTCATTTTAATAAAATTTGTATAGAATGTGGGCATAAATTATTCTTTTGGCAACATATCAATCAATCTTTTATATCATAAAAAAATTCTTTCAAACTGCATGATATTGAATACATTTTATTTTTCCATTCTTTAATTTCATTGCGTTTCCATCAGTTTCGTTCGTTGATATGATTTACTATGTCTTTCAGAAAGACACAAAATGAAGAGGCGGTTACAGCTTCTGTCTGATCAACATCAGCACCGCACAAAACTCTTTGTGGGGTTAATCCGTAAAATTAATTGATACGGTTAAATCGCCCTTTTCGATGTTAATATATTGGTTCTTGGCACGAACATTCTGTGATGTGCCATAGCACACTTTGTCGCATATCGACAACCTTCGACAAGGAAGGGGATCAAACTTGCTTGTTAGAATCCCAACTGCTTTATCAGAACTCCTGTTTTCCGTTCTTTCATCAATGCTCTCCTTGTCACATAGGCAAGTCGACAGTTTCCAAAGATGGACAAATTGAATAGTTTATAGATCATGAGGGCTAATTTTTTTTTGTCTCTTGGATATACGTAGTAGTAAATAGTAATATTTTCCCGTTAATACGCGTTCCTTATGGACGCCAGTAAATAATTCATGCTCACAAACTATAATTTTTGGATTATTAACCGAAATGATGTAACAATGAACACGAATATTAACAATACATTAGTATAGATAATTTTCGTGAATTCTGAAAGTGTAAAGTTAATGCAGATTTTCGACTCCCACCGAATGATTCAAATCTTTCCATTTGGTTGATCCGTATTTTTTTTTTACTATCGACGTTAAATTTTTTTCCTAAATATATTTTGTTAAAAATATCATATCACAATAACTTTAACATCAAATTGATTAAAAAAAAATCTACTTCAAAGAAAATAAATTTTTTTTTACATTATGTGACAGATGTTTTCATTGTTTTAAATGTTCATAAAGTTATGTAATACGTTTATAATAAATATAAACAACCAGCAAAACATGGAGTGAACTGTGATATGATCTTTTTAAGATTCGTGCATTCTTTCACTATATCATAGCTTTATTGAATTTAATGTAAATTAATTTATATCAAATACATAATGATGCTCATCTCATTCATCAATTAAAGAAAAGGCACAAATATTCTATCCTTTATCAATTATATAGTAGAGAATTATCTATTTAAGAATATTAGAGAATAAACGCGCACGCACTCTAGAATAGGACAAACATACATAGATTATTTGAATCATGATATGAAATGTGCATCATTATGTATATATGAAATAATTGAACTAGTAGTTCGAGAATCTGAATATCATTCGGGCCTTTCTTAATGAACTTAATATTAATAATATTTTGATGCAAAAGTAATAATTATATGTTACAAGTAATTGGAACGTGAAGTTTGTAATATTGCATCATGATTGATTTAAACAAAGAAAAAACAAAAAGAGAAAAAAAGAAAAAATGGAAATCAACATTAATTGTATCGCGTTCTGATATTACTTTTCCGTGAAATTTTTCGAACTTATGAATTATTATTAAATTCTAATTTCAAAAGGCAGTTATTTGATTTTTTTCAAAATCAAAATTATGGATATACATTTTATGTTCCGTTACCTTTAAAGGTAAAAACATTATGCATTTCACTGACAAAAAGAAGTTTGTTGTTAAATACATTGTTTTGTGGAAAAGATCTTTTCAGTATTTTACACCAATCTTCTTTTTATTTGTTGTAAATGTACCGAATGGCAACTAATAATTTAACATAATTACAAAATAAAATAAAAACAAAAATTCCACATCAATTTGCAACTCATAATGAATGATTACTGCCTGTTGAGATTAACATCTTTCTTAAAAGGAAAAAAACCAGCAAAACCTGCATCTCTACTTGCAATATAAAAGATTGCAATATAAAAGAAACATGCAACAGGAACGAAAAATAAATAAAAATACCTCTACATCTTACTTCTTCGTGTAGAGTATTCCTATTTATTAAATGCTTCTGCCGGTATTTGTCCCCGCTTATAAAATTCTTGAAACGCTGAAAGCGCATTATCGTAATTCCATGACACTTCTTCTAAACATTTCAAACTCCATTCCAAATTCATGTTTGTTTGCTGACTAAGCGTCATCGTCATTTGTTGCTTTACATCCTCAGACAATTGTACTGGTAATGGTTCCGTAGTGCCGCTAACTGATGAAGTTTGTGATCCTGGATCTGTCATTTGTGCTTCTGATTGACTGTTCAATTGTTTTAACTGTGCATCTGTCGGCTGAGTGATGTGTAATTGCTCATTTCGAATACAATAACCACTTCCTTCCGGAATTATTATAAAAGTCCGATTAAAGTAACGGATAGGCTGTTCTTTCTTGTCAAGTTCTTTAAATAATCCTGTGACTGTAATCAACATTATTCCATCCTGGAAATACAAAATTATTGTGTGCAATAACGAATAGATTTGCAAATTCTGTTTCTGTTTAGAAATAAAATCTTACCGTAATCAAACTTATGTCCATCGTAAATGTGTTCAGATAGTGAGAAGTTTGTGGCATTTCAGAAATAAATGAAACTATAGGCAAGCGTCCCTGTTTTAGTAATTTTTGCCTTTTGTTTGTATCGTTTATTCTGTATAAGTTTCGATTTTCCATCAGGTAACCATTCAGTCTAGTGTGTATAATTAGTTTGCAGTTAGTATGTATCAGAAAGTTTATTTCAAGTTAATTAAATTGCAGAAACATACTTGTTTGAGTTGTGAGGATTGTGGGGATAGAACACAGTCATACTGAAACACGCATGTTCGACATATGCATCTAGCAATGGTTCACGATTCTCACTATCGAATATCAGAAAGTATTGTTGTAAAAATTGACTCGCAACTTGTTGCGCTTTTACATTTGCAACAAACATCCTTTGAAAGGGTGGCATTTTATTTCCTTCATCCACAACATCGAACAATATTGGTTTTGGAAGATCCATACCGTCCTTATATGTTATTAAAAGTAATTAGCAATTGCCATATTTTGTTAAATATAGCGACTAACGTGATTATCATTCAATACTTACCAGTCGCAGGAGTTTTGGAAACCGTTTCCGCACGTCGCTGTAGTCGGGAAAGAAAAGCCAGAAGCCCGGAAGCTCCAAGTTAATCGTAATAACAGAAATATTTGCCTTATTATTGAAAAGTTTTAAAATAGAGAATACCTAGATTGTTCAGAATTTCGTCCATCTATTTTATATAATTCAAAAATCTAGTTTATATTTTGATGAATAAAAATCTCGATATCTGTTTATTATATACTCTGTTAATAATCGTATTAAGTGAAATTTGTAAACTTCGTTAATTCAACCCAGAGCTGAAAAATCCCATCATTGCGAAAAGGAAAATCATATTGAAACAATACATTACCTAATATAATCATTTTGTCGGGATTTATACTTGTTGCATATCGGATTCCCTGCCAGTTTGAGCTCCTCCAACTTCAAATCTTTAATAGTATCTATTTGATTCATGTCATTTATCTATAAAACATTAACCACACATTGAATCAATTATAAACGATAAAATATACATAATTCATATCATTTTAAATTACTTACCCTATTATCTCCAATGTATAGTATCCTTAACTTTAGAAATTTTTGATTCAAGATGCTTAATCTTTCAATTATCTGCAATTTATTTCCATCCAAATTTAGTGCCTCTAAATCTGGTATATGTTCTGACACAATGTCCAATACCGCTTTTAAAATTTGGGGCCGGAACAGTGCACAAAAATAGTCAGAAATAAGATCTGTAACAACATATAAAAATTACTGGAATATCTTTCACAGGAAATTTGTCTTGAAACTTCACTAACCAGGATCTCTATGAAACTTTGACAAATCTAGTGCATTTGTCGCATGTACATATCGTTTTGCCATGGCTTGTTTCAATCTTTCTTTCAGTTTAGCATCAATTTCACATTGAGGAAATGGTGGTTTTGTAATTTTTATTAACAATTTGTATCCATCGGTGGTTGTAATTTTACGATCACACTCAAGTAATGCAACTGCTACTTTATTATCATCCACATAAAAATTGGCTTCATTTCCAAACACCTTGTACTGTTGGCAAATTTTTATATTTTACATTAGACATTTGTATCAAATATTTTTAATCATGTAGCAGAATCAGAATGTTTTATATTTACCATTATTGGAATGAAAGTTTCTGGTGCAATATAACTGAGAAGATTATTTATTATGTAATCTTTGTCATATTTATGTCCGTATGGTATCTGTAATTGAAAATAATTTGTGTGATATTAATATATATTATTATATATGATATCACAATATAAAATATATGTTATAACTATATGTTGCATAGTTATTATATTATGTAGTTATATAATATATTGTTAATTTACAATATATGTTTAAATATAATATAATAATACTAATACAATATTATATAATAATGTTCTTGTATACTTACAGTAATTTTATACCAACTAGGTTCCCCAAGAGGAATTCGTTTGAGTCTAGGTACCAAACCCATTCTAAATCTCCTATTGGGGACTGGACTATTTCTTCCACGTTGCGTGCCCCTATTTCTCCCCGTTATTATAACTTGTCTATTATTATTATTTGAACTTGTTGCCATTTGTACATCTTCATCTAAGCATGCTAGTGCCAGACTCCTAGGTACATCTCTTGCTGGTCTTGCTTGTGTTTTAAATGATACTCTGGGTCTATTATGGGTATGATATGAATTACCATCGTTTCTAGCCACACGATAATCATGACCTGTGCAGAAAACAGGAAATCAATGAATGAACGATTTCATTCAAGTTCGAATTAACGATTTCATTTGAGGAAAAGAGGTATACCAAAATAGTGTTTATCTTCAAAATTCCCAGGTCTTCCACCACGGCCGCCACGTAACGGTTTCTTTGGCATTTTTTTCAAATTACACGATAGATGATCTTGTAAGAAAATGAAGTGCAACGATCATTGCACAACTTTATAGGTTAGAACGTGAATGCTCCGCTCATGCAAATTGATATTAACAGCAATGATAAAACATTCAGAATGATAATGGCAAGACGTTAAAAATATCGCGTACGTATTTTTCTTCCTACTTGATTCGTTTTTTATAAAAAAAAAATTCACGTTTTATTACACGTCACACATAAAGCTTCTTTCCTCCCCCATAAATCATAGAGAAGATGGCGGGTGAATCGAAGAAGACGCTTTGTTTTATTTCCGAACAAAATCCGAAGTCCGAACGAAGAAAAAAAGCACACAAAAGTACAACATTTAAATTTAGGAATGTTATGTATCTTTTTAAATTATAATTATAAATTGTAATAGAAAATATTTGATTTATATGTATACAGAATGAGTCGTTTAATTATACCACTTAAATTTACTTTTAAACTATTTGTTTGTAACAATGTTCGAAACGAAAGTTGTTCGATGTCAACAAGATACAAACTGAGATAATTAATTTTTCGATATTTCGTTTTTCTTTTTATTGCGATGTGAAAGTGACCTTGAGTTTTTGCCTTAATATAAATAGTCGAGCTAAATTTTTTTTCATACGAATAATTGTTTGAAACATTTTTTTATGTAAATAAATAACTCACCCTATATATTAGAAAAATAAAGGACCGTTAATTAATTTCACTTTTACGATTAATTTCGAATTTATGATTATTTAATTCGCTATATATGTGGTATATTTTAAGTATTTCACAGAGTATTCCAACTTGGTGCGAGTATCTTAAGTTGGTACGAGTAGTGGAAAAAGTAAAAAAAATATACTGTTGGTAGTACCATAAACAAAATATATGAATAGACCTCATATACGATTTTTTTGTTATTTTTTTTTTTTGTTATCCTAGGACTGTTGTACTGATTTAGGAACTGTAGCACTACTAGTGATTAAAATAAAAAAATAAAACAGTGTTGTCACATTTGCAATATAAAATCAGGTTAATTGTTCTACAATTTTTTTCACGAAATTATAACAGTTTAAAGTATTGAAAATTTTTTATCTAGCGTACTTTCTTAAGAATGTCTCGTGAATTTTGTGTATTTCATTTAGACCAGAGTTTTTTATTTGTTATTCCAAGTTATCATTTCGTGCGAGACGCGCGATTAACAGCGCCAACGGTGAAGTATAGAACACCCCTCCTATGATTCTCGAACATAATCGATATTTCTCAAAATCGATTTTTAAATGGAAAGAATGGCGGAAAGAGGTACACTTTATCTGTAAAGAAGAAAGTGTTTTATCCAAAAGAATCACCCAGAAAGAAGTATTATCGAAAAGTTCTCAGGTAAAAATTTAAATCAATAATTGTTAGATTTGTGTTTGTATTGTGAATTTCTTAGAAACGTGTATTTTTGGCTTCAACTCAAGGTAAGATTAAACCAAATAATTAGTACATATAATTTTTAACAATTGAAGAAATAATAACGTGTAAATATTTAAACAGAACATACTATACTAAAAGTTATTTATAATTTTATACCAAAATTTAACAGAACAGCAATTGTAAAACGCAATTCTTTTTATTCTTTGTACTACATAATGGGTAAATAAAAGGTGAAAGACAAATCAAAATGTGATTTTAATTGAGTCATCTTTCATCTTTTTGTATCAAAGATAAATTTTCAATTTTATTTATTCAGTCTAATCTGAATCTAGTTAGAATGCTTTTAATTTACATAATTTCGAGTCAAAAAATAATTTAGTTTAATAATTATAATTAATAAAGTATGATATGCTGAAGTAATGTCTTCACAACAATCTGATTTTCTTTTTTTGTATGTGTAACCTGTTTTCATTGTGAGCTTTGTTATTTAAGTTATAATATTAATCCAACACATAAGTTTGTTTCAGATATATTAATTTACAAAAGGTATTAGTTGCAGGAAATATACAGAGATATATACACTAAAGGTTTAGAATGATGAAATATGAATCAAAGAAAATGACTAAGTGGAAAAAATTGTTACAACAGAATCATGTTTCATTCAACTGTAAGTAATGGTTATATTTTATAGATTTTACCAATCTTTTTTAGTTTCTTAGATTTATTTCAGGTATAAATTATAGAATCGAAGAAGACTTCGTGGTGATCTGATAACATTGTAATAGGTTTCAAAAATCATATTTCTGGCGCATTCACTATTTGATCAATTTCGATCGTTTTACTTGATATAATTTCACAATTTACCGTTCTTTAAACGTACAGTGATTTTTTACTATGTCGGTATTTCAGGTCACGGGCCAAGAAATCCCATAAGATGATTGGTCTATTCATACACCTTGTCTGCGATAGTACTGAAACGTATTCCCACGTGGTTTGCATTGTTTTGAATCGGATTTGATAATTAAAATACTCCTTGTATTTTTTTCTACTACAAATATAATAGAGTATCGAATATTAAATAAAAATGGTAAATAATGCTTTGTTTGTGATATGTAATAATGTATTTCGTATAAGAAATGTCAAATGCGTATTTTAGGTTATGTTTTTATATTGTAATAATTCGATATTGTAATAATTTTGTTGAACTTCTACCAGACATAAAATGATTTTCTCACTTATTTGTAACTCACAGGGAAAGAATAAAAGAACGCGAAGAGTTGTCATGCAAAGGTTTGCACAAATGAAGAAAATGATCAGCCCGAGAGATTCAAGAATGTAAGTCGGTCTTATTATTATAAAATAAACAAATACTATAATTACATTTAGAAACTTCTGTTTCTAAATTTTCTATTTGTAGAAAACCAGAGCTTCGTGCACCATCAAAGAAAGTCAAAAAAGAAGATCCAACTGAACTTAAAATAACAGAAGCGTAAATATTGTTGAATGTGTTTTAATATTTCTATGCAAATTACAAAATATTATCATTAATACGTATCGTTACAGACCTCAGCAATCCTCTGCATTATTTTTCCAATATAATACGCAATTAGGACCTCCTTACCATGTTTTGATAGACACAAATTTTGTAAATTTCTCAATCAAAAACAAATTAGACATCATAGAAAATATGATGGAGTGTCTCTATGCTAAGTGCACTCCATACATAACGGATTGCGTGATGGGCGAAATGGAGAAATTAGGTCAAAAGTATAAAATAGCTCTAAAGATTATGAAAGATCCTAGATTCGAAAGGTTACACTGCATGCACAAAGGCACTTATGCAGATGACTGTATCGTCAATAGAGTGACTCAAGTGAGTATAATTCATTCCAAAACTAAAAGTCTACTTAACAACATTTACAGTATCATAATCTTTTAGCACAAATGCTACATTGTAGCAACCAATGACAAAGATTTAAAGAGGAGAATACGAAAAATACCTGGTGTACCTATAATGTATGTTTCTCAGCATAGGTATACCATAGAGAGAATGCCAGATGCGTATGGAGCACCTAGAAAATAATCACACCTTTAGTACTAGAATTTTTTATTGTACAAATTTATATATATAGATATATATATACAATAAAACCTGCATATTTTATTTTATAATTTTATGTTATAATAATTTTATATTTTGCTAATCGATATGTTACGAGAGAAATTTCATTCCTCTTTCTTTCTGATATAATTCTTTCTTTCTGAGATAATTCAGAAGCGACTGACAACCGATACGTTTTGTGCCGGCGAAGATAAACAGAAGAGAATGTGTTACAGTTATTGTTCGGTGAAACAATGAAGCTGTTGCATGTAACGCCCACGTATCAACACCGCAACTCGATAGAATTTTACTGTTTTATGTGAATGATGCTGCCCCGTATATGGTGAGAACGTGGAATAATGTTAGACAAGTGGGCGCAAAAGCCCGTTTCGAGTGAGGAACGATCCCTGACAAATTTATATGGCCGCAGATCGTAGAATAAGTTGTTAAGAAGTTGCTTTCGCATTCGGCCAAGATATCACCATTCAGTAAAGGATTCAGTAAGGATCGCGTTGGCGATCGTTACGCTTACCTACGCGGGAAACGATCGTATTTCTGGTTAAATCGTGGCTTTCTCGACGAACGGCGGTTCATCGTGCACCGTTGCGGATCTACTAAGATAAGATTTACAAAGTATGCTTTGATGAATATATGTTACAGCGATCACATGCCCAATTCGTCTTGTATAATTACACTGGTAAATCGATTTGCAGGAAAGTACTGTACGCGTGTTCGGAAAACGGTATCAAATCGAGATACTCGCAAGATAAAGACACGTAATATATGTTTGTTGAGGGCTGCGGATGATTTAACGTCGAACGGAAGATTTAAGAATAACGGTGATTATTTCGTTTTCCATTAAATTTATCACGTTCATTTGTGGGATGCGTGTCGCAAATAAATCACCTTTTGTTCAGAGATTAGTTATTCCTACCACGAGTCATCTCGGCTGACTTTTCACGGTTATTACTACTTGTTTACCACGTCATACATTCCCATTCATATCTCGCGTCCAATTAATCACAGTTGCATTCGAGAAAATCACTTTTAACGCGGCAATTCTTCTCGCACTATTCCGCAACCGCGACCAGGCAAATTGTAAAACTAGCCGTATTACAGACCTCGCGTCGTATCATATCGTATCGTAACGGATCGCATCGGATCATCTGAAGAAATGTCAGGATCTTTTGTCGTCTATCGGATCGTAACCTTTTGAATATCCGAGGCTAAGAAATGGCACATGCACGTGTATGTTGTCGTATCATTGAACGTCGATTCAAACACGCGATATCCCACTGCACCTTCTTTCGTGACAAATATTTGGAGTTGACCCTTGCGCGATCAAAAACTTGATATTGTAATCCTTGACATGTCACCAGAAAGTAACGTCGCAAGTAAAAAAGTCAATTTCTAATGCGGATAGTCTCTGCTCGAAACGTCTCAACCAGATCTATTTAGATAAAAAAGATTTTCAAGTGTTTGTGTTGTTACCAATCAGAGCTTAGAAACCCCTAATTTCCCGTGGCATTCCACTTTGTGCGCGTGGTAGATGCTCTCTGTTTTTTCCTAGATAACGATTGCCCAAATGTTTCTCTTATCTCGTTCGCGCTTCGTTCAAAATTCTCGGTTACAGTCAGAGAGACGAAGAAAAAGAAAGAAGAAGAAAGGAAGGAAGAAAGGAAGGAAGGAAGGAAGGAAGGAAGGAAGGAAGCGGTGGTGGGCGTAAATCGGGTTAGCTATCGATACGGTAATCGGCACATAGAGTCGATAGAGGGAGGCGGGGCCGGTGGTACCCATATACTGGCTGGTATACCCAGTAAACTAGATTAAAGGAAAATAGCGAAGAGAATCTAGTTGCGCGTGTAGCTCGCGCGGCCGTGCTCTCGATCGAGAGCGGGAAAAAAAAAAAGAAAAATACAAGGAAAGAAAACGGAAGAGAGGTCCGAGAGGGAAGATAATGCCGAAAGTTAGAGCCGAAGCGTTCGATCGTGGTAACGGATTAGTTATAAAAGTGGCTACAGGGCCGCGGATATACGTATATCTACGGCATATCGTGGCTCTAGACCTTCTCGTTCCTCCGCCTCTCTTCCTCACCGCCCCACACCCCTGTCAACTTCCAACTTCTTTCTCTTTCTTGCCCTCCCTCCTCTTCGTTCTCTCGTCACCCCTCCTCCCCCGCGTATTATTCATCTCGATCGTTCCCTCCTCGTCCCTCCAGCTTGACGTGACGTCTCGTCCTCGTTCCCCTAGCAAACGCCGACTCCGTTCCACCGGGGCAGCCGGTCTCTTTCTCTGATTCGCCCGTAAGCGGTCCTCGTTGCGAGCGCTTCTCAGCGGCGGCCATCTTGCATACCTGAGCCTCCGCATTGCTCGTTCCTCGAGGGCAAAAGGGAGAATATCTCAACGCGAGACGACGCTGGGATGCGCGAGGATAGAGTCGGAGGTGGGAGGATAACGGCCGCGGGGATGGAGACGGGGAACGAGGGCGCTATGAGGGGCCCGGCCACCTTCCGTAGGAGGGAGGAGAGGCAAGCAAGAGACACGTAGGGCCCACGGAGGGGAAACCTATATCGCCGCCGCGCCGACGTGGTTGGACTAGCGTGTACAGAGCGGAGAAGGACAGCTCGACCGTCGATCCTCCGGTCAGACGAAGGAGGAGCAATGTAAGATGGAGACACTACCGGAACGAACGAAGATGGAGCGAACCATGAGGCCCAGATGGAGGGAGATAGAGGTAGAAGGGCCGAGAGCAGGGGACCCGCGAATGTTTCTCTAGACGAGGAGAGTAAAAGCCATCGATGCTTGGTCGAAGGAAGACGGTCGAATCCTTCGACTCGATCGGGAGAGTAAGAGCAAGAAGAGAAAGAGAGAGAGAGAGAGAGAGAGAGAGAGAGAGAGAGAGAGAGAGAGAGAGAAGAGACGAGATAGAAACAACGAGGAGTTTCAGAGAAATAAGGATAGAAATCGGTGTCTCGGAAAAGGAGAGTTTGCGGATGCTTCGCTAGACGAGGAGGAAAAGCGACACCGATCGATGGTTGAAAAGAGGAAGAGAGACGAAAGGGGGGAAAAGCGATGTCGATAGGTCGCCTGAGAAAATCGGAGAAGAAGGAAGGAGCATGCGGGCCCAGAGAGGCTTTTCTAAATACGTTTGAGCAGAAAGATGGATCTAAGGGCGATGGCGGGGAACGGAATGAAAGGAACCGAAGAAGGAATCGAAGGAAGACAGAGAGGGAGTAAGACGAAAAGGGAGAAAAATCGAAGAAGCTCGTGCAAAGTCAAAACGGGAGGAGAGATATTGACAAAAGGGTTGCAAAGCGAGTGGAAACGAGAAAGTAATGTCGACGGAGAGCGTAGAGACGCATGTAACGGAGAGAGTGGGAGAGACGACGACAAAAGAAAGAAGGAAAGAGAAAGTCGAAGGTTTCTTCGAAGAAAGAGAAAAATAGATATCGATGGAAGGTGTGCGAGCGCGCGGCAAAAGAGCGGGGAGTAAACGGTGAGCGAGAGGAGAGACGAAGAAAGAAAGAGCAAGAAGGGGGAGAGGAGATAGAAAGAGAGAGAGAGAGAGAGAGAGAGCGAGAGAGAGAGAGAGAGAGAGGAATGAGGAAAGAGCGAGAGAAACGGAAGCATACATCGGGCCCGATGGATCGGAGAGGGACGGCGTCAGCCAGCTCGAAGAATGCTTCTCTCGGCAGTGGCAACTCTGGGACCGTCTCGGTTCAGTCGAGCCAGGTCAGTCCTCGGGAAGGTGATATTCTTCGTCGTCGTACGTTCACGGGGCCTTACGTCGTCGCGTTTACGGCCCACGTTACTCCTTCTTTTCGCTCCTTTCGCGTATACGTGTGCGTGCGCGTGCCTTTCTTTTTTCCTCCCTCTCGTTTCGTTTCTCTTCTTCGTTCATCGGTTATCTTTCACGTGTACGTTTCGTTTCGTGGCTGTGCCGCGTCTTTTTATCTCCAGCTCTCGCGTCTCTGCTGTCCATCCATCTATCTTCATCACCCCCCGTGAAACGAACGTCTCGGTGGTAAGTGATAGCACGAGAGAAGCGCGCGAGTACGAAACCCGCATCGATACGAACTACGACCTCGACGATTCGACGACAACCGAGTGTTTCCACGATCCGAGTATCCGCCGATCGTCTCGATTCGGTCAACTTAGTTCTTCTTTCACGATCTAACCTTTGAAGAACCATCTTGTTTCATCACGGGAGGAATCCCGTGCCATCGAAAGAACATCGACACTCACGAATTTCTTTATCGTTCGCCATCGCCACGTATCTACTTCGTGCATCTCTTAAAAACGGAGTATCGTTGCGCGTAAACTTTGAATATTCCACTGTGAAGCACGATATCAGACAGTGATTCGACAGCTATTGCTCCGAGACGTGTCACGAGAACTCTGAGCAAGTTTCATCGCGCGAGGAAAGATCTAGCAGACAAGAGGGGAATGAAAAGCGGTGGGAACCGCGAAAAGCGAGAGGATCGCGCGTGATAACAAGGACGAGTGTTTTTCAAGCGACAGGGAGAGGAACGCGAGGGAGCAGCGACCGCGAACGTGGTTGGAAATCGTCGCGAGAGAAATCTCGATCCGACAACGAGCCGGCACCAGGTACCACCGTACCCCTATCCACAGGGTGGATCGTCGAGATTTCGGAGAGGATAGAAAAAGGTGGTCGTAGTGGTTGCCGTAGTGGTGGCAGCAACAACAGTGGTGGTGGTGGTGGTGGTGGTGGTGGTGGTGGTGGTGGTGGTGGTAGTGGTGGTGGTGGTGTTGGTGGTGGTGGTGATCGGTGGAAGGTGGAAAAGTATCGGAGGATCGGAGGCGAGCAGCATCCGCAGACGCGTTCTCGCGAGGCGCGGCTCTGCGGGTCAGTGCCCCCTCTGTCGGCTCCAGCCTCTCGTGTTCACTTGACTTTCCGCGGCGACGAGCAAAAAGCAGCGAATAAAAAAGAAAACGCCCACACCTTCGAGGCACATCCTTAATCCGATTTCGAGCCGAGCCCGAACCAGAAGTTCGCCGAGAAGAACACGGAGACGAAGGGAACGAGCTGATTCTGAAAACAGAAGAGGAAGAGACACGGAGAAACAGAGAAAGATCGGAAAGCATGGAACCCGTTAGCGATCGGGACAACTGGTCGGCCGCTCGTTGACTTCTCCAAGGTTCGATTTGAAATCTGTCGAATATGTCGAGCGTGCGAGCAGCGACTACGTAAAGAGGAAAGACGTATCGGGGGAAAGATGAACGTGCGACCGACGATGAGGAAGAAGAACGAGAGGTAGTATCAAAGGAACAGCGATACTTTTATGTCGTCGGACGGGAGAGGGATTTAGGTAAGGAAGGGGGCGCGTTCGAAGGGACAGAAGAGATGATCATTCGAAGATCGATGGTCCTAGCCCTGGTCCTGGGACTGTTGTCGGTGGACCAAAATGGCGGCCAGCCGAACGACCAGGAGACTCACGCGTCCAACTACTTTTCTCGCAAGGGTCTATCATCCGAGAGAGTGACTCGATTAGTGCCGCGACGATCGCCGATGTTACCGCAGGACAGCGCGGCGATGGGCCTGGCGATGCAGAGCAGGGCCGTCGACACGAGGGTTCAACTGGAGGTCAGGGAAGGCGAGCCAAAGGGGACGCTGGTTGGCCTGATACCCGTGAAGCCTGGCTTCACTTACAGATTCAACGAACCGCCGCAGGAATTCGTGCTCGATCCGGAAACTGGCAAGATCAGAACGGCCAAGGTGCTCGACAGGGAAGCGTTGAGCAGCGACAGGTTCGACCTGGTCGTGTTGTCCAGCCAGCCGACTTATCCGATCGAGGTGAGGATCCTCGTGTTGGACATCAACGACAACGATCCGGAGTTCCCGGAGTCGAGCATAGCCGTCAGTTTCTCGGAGTCGGCGGTGGTCGGGACCAAGTTGTTGCTGGACGCCGCCACGGACAAGGACACGCTGGAGAACGGCGTGGTCGACGATTATTACATCGTGGACGGGAACACCGACGGGAAGTTTCGTTTGGAGGTAACCGGCAACCCGGCCGGCGAAACGTCTTACCTCCATTTGGAAACCACGGGGAAACTGGATCGGGAGCAGGTCGAATTTTATTCGTTGAACGTCTGCGCGAGGGACAGAGGTCGACCGCCGAGGTTGGGCTACCTTTTGGTAAACGTGACCGTGTTGGACGTCAACGACAATCCACCGATATTCCAACAGAGCGACTACGTGGTAGCTCTGAACGAGAGCGCACCGGTAGGTACCAGAGTGTTGATGGTTCACGCCACGGACAAGGATTCCGAGGACAATTCCAAACTGACGTATTACCTGCCGGACAGCGAGAGGCAATTCACGATCGACCCGGAAACGGGAACGATAACGACGGTCGAGCCTCTGGACTGCCCGCAGCAGAGTTGCACGATCGCGGCGCGTCTAGGCGACGGTTGTCCAAAGAGCTGCGTCATAACGGTGTTCGCTCGAGATCACGGCTCGCCGAGGCAGGATGGCCGGACCTACGTAACGGTGAATCTATTGGACGCGAACGACCACGATCCTGAAATAAAGTTCAGCTATTTCCCGTCCACGCCGGGATTCGCTACCGTCGACGAGAACGCCGCCAAGGACTCGATCGTGGCCGCGGTCGCCGTCATCGACAACGACGAGGGCCTCAACGGCGAGACCACCGTGGAAATTCGTGCTGGCAACGAATTGGGCCATTTCCGGCTGGACAACACCCCTAGCTTCGACATAGTTCGCGTGAACGGTCGTCTGGACCGCGAGGAGATACCCAAGTACAATTTGACGGTGGTAGCGACCGACAAAGGGATGCCGCCGCGTTCGGCAACCGCCTACCTCGTGATCCACGTGAACGACGTCAACGACCACGAGCCGGTGTTCCAACAGAGCGAGTACTCCGCCGTGCTGTCGGAACTCTCGCCGACCGGCAGCTTCGTCGCCAGCATCTCCGCCACGGACGCCGATTCCGGGCTGAACGCGAGAATTTACTACGACTTCGACTCGGGCAACGAGCAAGGTTGGTTCGCGATCGATCAAGACACCGGCTTGGTCACCACCATCGCCACTCTCGACAGAGAGGTGCAGGGAAGCATCGAGCTGCACGTGTCCGCCAGAGACGGTGGCCCGAATCCAAAGTACGCGTCCACCCACCTCAAGGTCACGATCCTCGACGAGAACGACGAGGCGCCTCGATTCTCGCAGAACGTCGTTCGAGTCACGCTGTCGGAGAACACGCCGTCGCAGAGTTTGGTCGCCACGCTGACGGCGGTGGACAACGATCAGGGAACGAACGGCAGCGTCGCCTACAGTTTTCACTCGAGCGTGTCCAGAGACTATCCGAAAACGTTCGCCTTGGACGGACTGACCGGCCAGTTGACGACGAAAGTGAACTTGGATCGCGAGACAACCGCCGAATATCGGATTCTAGTGATTGCCAAGGATCAAGGTACACCGCCGCAATCGTCCACCGCGACGGTGACATTAACTCTGGAGGACGTCAACGACAACTCGCCGGTTTTTTACCCGTGGCGGTATCTGATGCCCATACCGGAGGACGCCCCGCCAGGCACCTCGGTGGGCAAGGTGACGGCGACCGACGCCGACGCGCGAGAAAACGCCCAGGTGAGATACTCGCTGGAATCCGGTGGCGAGGGTCTATTCACCGTGGACGAGAGAACCGGCGAGATCACCCTTCAAGGTTCGCTCAGGGTGGCTCACAAGACCCTGTACGAGTTGAACATATCCGCGAAGGACACCGGCGACAGAACCGCCAGCCGAAACGCTCTGGTGGAGATCATCCGCGAGGAGGACTTGGAACACTTGGAGTTCGACGCGTACAACGGCTACGAGTTCAGAATAGCCGAGGATAGGGGAGAATGCGGCACGATGTCGAACGTGTTCGCGCGGGAGGTGGGTGCCGTGCAGATCGCGCAGTACGGCAACGCCAAGATCTCGTACGCGATCGTGTACGGCGATCCGAAGGGTAGCTTCAAGATAGACGAGAGCACGGGCACGATCAGCACGTCCGGGTGTTTAGATCGGGAACAGGTGGCCTACTACAGTCTGCAATTATCGGCCAGGGCCGGGCTCGCTTACGGGCAAACGTCCGTGAACGTCACGGTGCTGGACGTGAACGACAATCCGCCGAGGTTTCCCAAGGGCGAGATCGGCGACGAGGTGTCGCTGAAGGAGAACGCGGCGGTGGGACAGGAGGTGTGCCTGGCTCGCGCGAGGGACCGGGACGCCAGCGCGAACGCGAGAATCGTCTACTCGTTGACTCACAATCCCGGAGGACAGTTCAGGGTAGCGGAGAATTCCGGGATCATCTACCTGGACAAGCCGATACGCGCGGCGCCGGGTACGGTGCTTCACTTGGAGGTGACCGCGACCGATTCCGGGAATCAACCGCTGTCCGCTCAGCACCAAGTCAGGGTAACGATCGAAGACGTGAACGATCACACGCCGGTGTTCAAGCTGACCAGCTACGAGACCTCTCTGCCGGAATCGACGCCGGTGAACGACAGATTCTTCTCCTTGACGGCCGTCGACGTGGATCTCGGTGCCAACGGCCGGGTGTTGTACAGCATAACCGACGGAAACACCGAGGATCGGTTCGGTATATTCCCGGACGGTCAGCTGTACGTGAAGAACGTTCTGGATCGCGAGGAGCTGGACTATTACGCGCTCGAGGTAACAGCTACCGATCAGGGTAGCCCGTCGAGAAGTTCGATAGTGCCGGTGGTCGTGCATATAATCGACGAAAACGACAACGCGCCGGAATTCGCCAATTCGAGCTTCGTCCTCCATCTACGCGAGAACGAGCCACCGGACACGTTCGTCGGGAAATTATTGGCCACCGATCGGGACGTGGGTCGCAACGCTGACCTCGTCTTCTCCCTGCCGGCTAGCCAACAGGACTTCACCGTCGATCCCAGGAACGGTTTCATCAAGTCCCTTCGTGTGTTCGACCGAGAGTTACTGGTCACCAACACCGGTAGCAGCTACGTCACGTTGGAGGCCACCGTCACCGACAACGGGGTGAACCGACTCCGCGATCGAGTCAAAGTCGTCATCTACGTCACCGACGTCAACGACAATATCCCGCAGTTTCAGAGGCTGCCGTACAGGGTGCAGGTGAACGAGGGCGCCGCGATCGGCACGCAGCTGCTGCGAGTGTACACCACGGACGTCGACGAGGGACTGAACGGCGACGTGTTCTACTCCCTGGAGGATGGTAACCAGCACGGCCGGTTCGCCATAGACGAGGCGACCGGGCAAATCTCGCTGACGAAGGAGCTAGACCGCGAGACCACGGACGCGTACGTGTTGACGGTGGTAGCGCACGATGCCGGTCTCGAGACTCGTCTGTCCTCGAGCACGACCGTGCACATCGAGGTGCTCGACGAGAACGACAACGTGCCGCTGTTCGTCGACGACAAATCGAGCATCTCCGTTCTCGAAACGACGCCGACCAACACCGAGTTGCTCAGGTTCAGAGCCACGGATAACGATCTAGGACCGAACAGCGAGTTAACATTCGCGATATCTGCCGGCAACAGGAGGGACACGTTCTACATCGATCCTCTGACGGGCACGTTGTACCTGAGAAAGCCCCTGGATTACGAGGAGCTGGAAAAGTACACGTTGAACGTCACCTGCAGCGACGGCGGTCACCCGCGGTTGAGCTCGGTGACCACGTTGATCGTCGAGGTCATCGATGCCAACGACAATCCGCCGGTGTTCCCGAACACGGCGATAGCCAGACAGATCCGAGAGGGAATCCTGGTGCACACGCCGATAGTGACCATCACCGCGGAGGATCCCGACTCGAACGAAAACGGCGTGGTCACGTACTCCATCGCTAGCCAAGATCCGGAGGATCAGGTGCGCAGATTCGGTATAAATCCGTCGACCGGCGTGATACACACATTGTTGCCGATCGATCGCGAGGAGGTGGACACGTACAAGTTGGTGGTGGTGGCGACCGACAGCGCTCAGCCACCAAGCGCCAGGCTGTCGGCCGAGAAGTTGGTGATCGTCATCGTCGAGGATATCAACGACAACGCGCCGATCTTCGTCAGCATGTCGGCCGTGGTCTTGCCGCTGAAGGGGAACTATCAGTACCAGAAGGAGACGACAGTGACGCAGTTGGTTGCCAAGGATCTGGACTCGAGTACGAACGGTTTGGTCACCTACGAGCTGCTTAGATCGAGCGTCAACTATCCGGACATGTTTCGAATTCACCGGAACACGGGCCAGTTGACGATGCGGCTGCCACGATCCTTGAAGAACAATTTCGAACGTGTGTCCAAGTACCAGGTGGGGATCCGCGCGACGGACGAAGCCGTTCAGGCGGAACGAAGATCCACGGAGACCTATTTGACCCTGATAGTGCCCGGCGAGGACGGGGACGATCAGCCAATATGGGAGCATCGTGGCCAGATCGAGGGGAGCGTGTACGAGAACGAGCCGATCGGCACGAGCATTTTGAGAGTGAGTGCCCGTAGTCGTAGATCGAACATCGATCTGGAATACTACGTGACGAACGTGACCGCTGGTAGCGGCGGCCCGCAGGTCGACAGATTGTTCGACGTCGACACGAAGACAGGTATATTGTCGACGGCTGCCGCGTTGGACAGGGAAACAGGAATCCAGTGGTACGAGGTGGAGCTGTACGCCATCGGTGTTGGTGGTACCAGGCCCAGTACGACGTCCACCAAAGTAAGTTCACGTCTTTGATTGATCATCCCAGTAGATATTAATGATCCGCTGCGTTCTGAAAGTCATTCGCCGCTTTTTGTCGACCAGATTTCCGTCCTTCCCCTCGTAACAGCTTTCTCTCTCTCTCTTCCTCTCTCTCTCTCTCTCTCTCTCTCGCTCTCTTTCTCCCGGGAGCGGGGTGGCGAACCCCGACCGATTCTACCTCCGTCCTTTTCCAGGCGCCGCGCGCGCGTCGAGCACGCTAAAAATCGAGGTATTTGCTCGGAACTTTCTGTGGAAGCAAACGATGTCTCGGTGAGAGAGAGAGAGAGAGAGAGAGAGAAATTCTGGAAATTTTAGCGTCACCGATAACAACAGAAGTAGTTTGACATTCTAACCTGAAAGTTTTTTGCCTAAAGTACACAAAAAGAGAGAGGAGGCGGGGAAGATTCTGGGAAATTTCCTCCCTGGGAGAAAGAAAGATATATTATATATTATATATAATATTATATATAATATATATATATAATATAATGTAATATATTAATAATATAATAATATATATAATATTATATATAATTTTAACCTGCCAACTTGAAAGATTCAAAAATAGAGGAAATGATAGACTCTAGAAATTTTCTTTTTCCCTCGAGGAGAAGAATTTCAGCGTCGTCGACGAACAACGTGAAATATACGTATAGCCGGACACTGAATCGAAAGTAGGAAACGATCGAGAAAGAAAGACGAAAGTAAGAGATAATCGCGACGAACACGCGGACGGAATCGGCACGGGGCCAACGATCGGCCAAGCTTGTTTATCATCAGTGGCTCGTTTATCACCGGCTAAACGTGACCGTATGGATTTATACACGTTGCACGTAAGTACAGGCTTCTCGTCTTACGATGCGATAGACACGACGCGATTCGCCCGCTTGGGAAGAAGCGTTACGTAAGGGAACGATCTTAACGTAATTAGGGTCAACGATAGAGAGTCGTGGCGAAGAATCTGGGAGACGAGAGCAATACGTCGGGAACAATACGTTGTCGATGAACACACGGAGAGGTAAGGGAAAAAGGAGGGGGGAGGGGAGGGACAAGGAGGATGCCCGTAATAGCAGGCCGAGAGTACAGATCGGATTAATCGCGAGATGGTAGGAGAAATCGATATCGACCGTACGCTCTTCCCTCGGGCTGTTAGCCTTTCGGCGGACGCGAATACGCGAGCGTGAAAAAAGGAAACGGCGCGACGGTTAAAAAAAATCGTAAAATACCGATATTACAGGCGATATTGTACACATCAGTATTTTTCAATTATATCATCCCTGTAATTCCTGCAGAAACCAGGGACTTGATATCGCGGTATAATTTTGATACCGCGAATGTCCGATATCACCCTCTGATGCACGATAAAAATAGTATTTGACATCAGTAAAAGCATTCCACAAAGTTCAGGATTGTCGATAAACATCCCCCAAGATTGATCGCTATTATTCTATTCTATACCTTGCCAAAGAAATGTGTTGTAATATTTTGCACGTGCAAAATAGACACATTCGCAAAGGAAAAGAAGAAAGAAAAATTCCACCAAGTAGTCGCGTGCTTACGGACGATAGCTATAGACCGAAACACCGATACAGTATCGAAATTACAATAACGACGGAGAGATCCCTGAAAGGAATTCCGAGTGGAAGGATTCCCAAATCTGACAGATGGATGGTCGTCCTCCAATAGGGCATTTTTCATCGAGAAATTGCCTGTAGAATTTCTGGCAATGATCGCGCGGTACCGTGTATAATTCCCCGGCCAGAGGATAGCTAGTGGACGATCGGGAGAAGGCGAGATAGGCTGTTCGTTTTGGAAAAGGGCACGTGTTCCTAGCGCGGGACCATCCTCCGTTCCAGCACTACCTCGTCCCAGTCCTACCTTCGTATCGCGGTATCCGTACAGAGTATGGATACGTACTCACATCTGTGTACACACACGGTCGCACGGTCACGCACGTAGACGATCCGTAGGCGCTCCAGCAAAAGCGAAAGGACGAGAAGAGGGAGGAAAGAGCTAGAAAGACGCGCGGCCCGAAGAGAGTGGGAGAGAATAAACGACAAGATGAACCGCGTGCCAGGAAATCAAGTTGGATTCGAGTCGGAGTGCTGCTGGTGCTGCTGGCTGGCTGGCTGGCTGCCTGGCTGCCTGGCTGGCTGGCTGCCTGGCTGGCTGGCTGGCTGGCTGACTGGCTGGCTGGCTGGCTGGTTGGCTAGCTGGCTGGCTGGTTCTCGCTGCCGGAGGTTCAGAACTCGAGAAAAACTTGATCTCGGGTGAACGCATACAAACAGCCGGACGTAGGTAAAAGTCGGTCCATCTTTACCCCCGGTGCGACTGCTGGCTGCTGCTGCTGCTGGTTGTTGCTGCTGCTGCTTCATTTCTGAAGATTCTCTCCCACCCTGGCCTCTCCCTTGGCCCTCCTCTCCCGAAGAGAGGAGATGTGCACCCAGTTTCGGCCCGCGTGCTTCTTCCTATCTTTCGTTTCTTTCGTCTGTCCCCATCTTCGTCGTTTCGTTTGACCCTGCCTTTATCGCTCGCTGTGGGATCTGTGACTCTTCGGGAACCGACTGCAGTTTGGACGTTTTTGTTCCAGACCCGACTTTTGTTCTCTCTTCTCTTCTCTTCTCTTCTCTTCTCTTCTCTTCGGCTCCGCTCCTCGCTCTCGTCGTTCGCTTCTCTCCTCGGTTCCCCTTTCTTTCTTTCTTTCCTTTCGTCTTTTCGTCCGTCTCTCGTCTCTCTCTCTCTCTCTCTCTCTTTCCATCTTTCGCTCCCTTTCCCCCCTTTCGTTCTTTCCTCCGTTTCACTGTTGGTTTCTCTCCTCTGATCTCTCCTTTCCGCCTGCCCGTTTCTCAGCGCGCACCGCCTTTTGCAACCAACCTTTGCAACCAACGGCCCCGGCGGTTCTTTTTCTTCTTCAGGTTCGGCCATCGACTTCGTATCATCGGCTTTTTGCAACGGGGGCACGAAACGGGGGATGAAAGTGGGGAAGAGGGGGAGGGGGATACACTCGCTGCCGAATGTCGTCTCTCCGGATCGCCCGGCATTTTTGTCAAACCTCACCGCGCAACCGGTCAATTAGAACATTCTTCGACCGGGGTAATTGTATTTGCATCGTTGGCCGCCCCCCGCCCCTTTATCCTCGTCCCTTTTACACTTTTCCCGGGAAAAATCAACAGAACGATCTCCCTTTCCTCTTCTCTGTTCTCTGTTTCGTTGGTCGTTGGAAACTGTTTGGTTTGGTCGTTGACAGTCGTTGGTCGTTGGAAACTGTTTGATTTGGTCAGTGACACGTCGTTCGTTCAACGATTCAACTCGTCCCGTCTCGTTGACGGATTTCATTAGCGCGTCGCTCTGCGTACGTACACGCCGGTGATCGACGAAGTCTCAAGGTGAAAGAAGAACGAGAAAGAAAACGGAAAAGGAGGAAAGGAGGAGTTAAGAGGGTTGGTTCGAGATGGTCGGTATTTCGTGCGCCAGCGCGCGCGGAAGAGCGACGTGAATGTTTCTCAGCTTTCTCGGTTAGGAACGCGATGTTAACGGGCTTGATTACCGATATTAAACTTACCGCCGGTAAGTTGTACTCGTTAATTACGGTGTTATTAACGCGATGCCGTAATAATTACATTTGCGTACATCGCATCTGTTTAACGATACGAAAACAATTAATGCGTTGAGTAATGCGCGAGGGTGAGTTATCCCCGGTCGCGAGCCAGCCGTCCCACGGTACAGTTTCCGTCCGCGATGTATAAATTTTCGATTTGATACTCCTTCGAAATTTATCGTCGATCTCCGATCTGCTCGTACCCTTTAAATCTTCGGACGCGAGCGTGCCGCGATCGGCTCGTTAATCGAAACTTTCAACTTCGGCCATTCGTCCTACGTGATATATCGTTCGTATCTAATATTAGAAAGTTCGAGCGGATAATAATAGCAGCGAGTTTAACAGCCGGTACGCCGTAGATAGAGTCGTCGTCGACGAGCGAAACTGATCGTTCAGAGAGACGGGGCGTCAATTGATAAAACTCGGCGAAAAATTTAATTCAATTCTTATTCCGCGTTTCAAGCTGGAATTTCGCGTAAGTTTGAATTTGTGTCGATGTATGTGCAGAAGTATGTTTCTGCTTCTCTACACGCGACTTTTGAATCTTTACATTCGCGTCAGACACATTCGCGATACTATTTTTACTTTTTTACATTCGTTCAGAATGTCTTTCACTGTTTCTACTGTTTCTTCATCGTTATATTTAAATTTATTCTATCTTCTAATTATCCAAATTTATTCTAAATTGCTTAAAAGCATACATATATTGTGAAAAACAATATATACTGTATATATTGTGAGCATATATATAACACACACACACACACACACACACATATTGTTTGAATATTATATTGTTTAAAGTTTATAATTTTAAGATATGTCCATGTTTAAGATACGAACGTATCCTGTCGCAATAGTGTTCACGAACGTAAATAGAAACTTATCGGTATTAAGATTTCTTTGGAGGAATATTTTCACCCTTAGGACCGTTTCTCAGCACAGAAGAAAGAGATCGTTACATTATCAGCATCGTACGAGCAATTGCACGTCTCCGTGCAAGATTCGAAATTCTTTCGATCACCGAAGTTTACCCCCAGTTACCAAACTTTCTTCCGCGAGGTCGCGAGTTTGCGATTTCGCAAACGAGAAATACGATAATCCCCGGGCGACAAAACGCGCGAGAACACGTATAAATAAAGCAAGTAGCACGCCGTTTGATTTAAGAAAGCGGATTTAACGTGATCTTGATGTATGGGCGCGCGCGAGCCACGGAACGGCAAACCCACACACGTTCGCGCGCCAATGGGTGGGTCCGGGAGAGCTCGTGCGAAATGTAGGCGTAATGTTTCCTTCGTCCTTTTCTTTCTTCTTCTTCTTTCCCCCTTTTCTTCTCTCTCTCTCTCTCTCTCTCTCTCTCTCTCTCTTTCTCTCTTTCATTTTTCCTCTTTCTCCTTCTCTTCGCCACGTTAGATAAATATATCTGGAGTAAAGCATGTGCGCGCGTAGCATACCGGTCGCGAAAGCGCGAGAGTGGGACCCGCGGTGAATTTAATAATAGTCGATGATAATTACGCCGGTGTCGGATTAATAGCGTTCGTTTAACCGCGATAAACCATCAATTAACTACCGCCGACTTTTTCGTCGTTCCTGAAATATATACGGCCGTGTAAACAGCGAATACACACGCACACACACACACACACACACAGGCGGTTAAATCGTTATTGCCGTATTAAGGATTTGGAGTGGCCAAACCACCAGCCACTTTTTTTCCCCTCCTTTCGGGGGGGACCCTTTCGTTATTTAATATTTCATCGGTGATCATTCGCGAACCTCGTCCGATGTTCGTTACACCGCGGTCGTCGGATCGAGAGAGAGCCCTCCCCCCCCCCTTCCAAGAAATCACCGCATCCGGCTATCCGTGCCGATCGAACATCGCGGAATACGCGACCATTCCACCGATCGACTATCTCGTCATCTTCGCCAGATAGATCGTACCGTTCGAATTAATTTGCAGAAAGAAGAGATGAAGGCCGCGATTAGATTCGCCTGTCTCTTCTACTATGAGTTATATGATTAGTTTATCGATATCCAATGGGGAAGGTCGTGTAAACGTGTACGAGTTGATAAATCGGTGAGTCTTCGGAAGAATCTTTTAAGCGTTCACGCGATAAATGGATACTTACGTAGGTATGTACGTACGTAGGAATTTTATTGCGATTTTTGTTCCGATTTGATCCTCTTTTGTGGGCCCTGCAACAATCGACGTGTTATCATCGGATGAGCCTCTTAGTAAACCAACGAATAAATTAAATTTCTATCGTGTGACGATTTGTGACGAATTAATTAAGAACAGAATGTAATTTTATTGCAAGGAAGCAAAGTGAAAGAATAACAATGCGAAACCTAGTTCAAAAGAAGAATTACATTTCTTTTCGAAGTAATGGTAAAGAGCAATCAAGTGCCACCTAGTTACTTAGTTGACAGTTAATATGAAACAACTGTTTTCAATACTATATAATACAACACAATTTTTCATAATTTTGGATTTAATATTCTTATCATCATCCCTGAAAAAGATTTTCGATAACTGTTAATATTTAAAAATACTTTACATCGTTGTAACCTTTAAGTTAGTACTAAATTTTAAATGCAAAGTCATCATAAAGTACAAAATATTATTACAACCATTCCAGTACCCACAAGATATTAATATAATATAATATTTGATGAAACATTGCGTATTTACGTTTGTTCGAGGTACACGGAGGACTTGGCTGTTTTCGAATCAAACAGTCGCGTTTAATCGAGAACTTTTTGCCAAGGGTGTAGCTTGTAATACCGACAGATACGAAACCCTACGATTCTCTCCCTGCGATTAATTTCCCATTCGTCGTTTACATTCGCTTGTCGCGGTGAAACTGTCGTGACACGATATACTATCCATTTAAGTCGCAGCCGAGGATTTTTAACCCCTTGTAACAATTTACGGGAAAGCTGCTCCAAAGGGGAAAGGTCCACGTTAATACCCCTCTCGCTCATCATCATTATTTTCTCCGCGTTTTTTCTTTTCTTTTCTTTTCTTTTCTTTTCTTTTCTTTTCTTTTCTTTTCTTCTTCTTCTCTTCGCCTCGCCGTTGCGCCTGTTGTACCGTTGCAACGAAGTCTAGCCAACAGCCTTGCAAAAAACGTCAAACGTCCGCCGCATGAAACACCACCAATCGAACGTTGTGCTTCGCCGTGCGTTCCGTGATTAACAACGGTACCGCGCGATCGTTCCACGGTGTTTCCCTTTCCCACTTGGGATTTTCCGGGGCGAACCGTCTCAACACCGATCAGACGAATTTCACAAATTTAGTGACACGAATTTTTACGAGATTGAAGCTTTTTATTGGATATTATACATACATACATACATACATACATACATACATACATACATACATATATATATATATATATATATATAATAAGTTTTTATTGGATAATATATGTATATATATTATAAGTATTATATAAGTATATATATGTATATATATTTTAAGCTTTCTATTGGACATTATATGTAGTACATCTGGATTCTAAAATTTCCACAGCGAATTTGACGTAATACGAATTCCGAAGTTCTGAGTTTTGGCAAGATGGAAACTTTTTACCGGCAATTTTCTTTTCTCGCAACTACGGCTCTTCGATTTGTCAACGAAATGTTCGTAGGATCGTTGTTTCACGGGAAAAATCGTTTCACAAAATGCACCAATCGCAAACGTTCGATTGTTTTCACAGAAAGAATCGTCTGAGTACAGAGTATCGTGATGCAGAGTAAACGAGGAGGGGAAGGAGGAGAGAAAAAAAAAATGCAGGATGAATTTTATCAGCGAAGGAGACGGAGACACGACAGAGAAACGATTTTAGAGCTTTCGTGTTCGCAATTCCTCACGCCCACAGATTTGATTCCTCCCTTCCACGTCGTTTCGTTCCGATTCTTCTTCGCGCTACGCCTTCTAAAGAAGACGTTGAAAAATGAACAGGATGACGATTGTGATTACGCGGGGACGGACAACAGCGGGAACGGAACGAGAGGGAAGATGATGATGATGATGATGAGCAAGTAGAAGATTAGCGTAGCATTAAAGGTGCCATCCCGATTTCCTTTATTTCGTGCCCCGTGAAGATCCCACCGGCCGGAATGAACGCGACGAACTTTATAAATGCGTCCTTGTAAATCATTTTCTGCGCGGCTCTCCCCGGCATCACCGTGCCTCTCCTAATGGAGAGGAGAATTTTTAATTTCGAGAATTACCGAAGGAAGATAAAGACGAGATGAAAATGATTCCGTAATATTGTTCCGGATTGTAAAAATATTTCAGCAGAACGACGTATTTATTTTGGGGATGTCTAACCATTAGTTAGTTCGTCCTTCGTGTCAATTTGATACAATTTTTCTTGCAAAAATGTCGTATCGTTGTTACGAGTATATAACATATAACGTTATATTTGCGATATTTTCTAAAATATATCCAAGCTTGAACACTTGGATTCAATTTGCAGAATCTGTACTCTATTGGAAATAATATTTTTCTCTCTGAGCTTCTTCTCAGGCTCTGCAGCAGTTAATAAATACTTTGACTTAATATGATCTTCTATTTCAGTGTAGATCGCAAGCATCGAAATATTAATTTTTTCCTTGATTGATCGTAGTAATTCAATTATTCATATTAATTCATATATTACTATATTTTTTTCTTTTTTTAATTACTTTATCTTTAAAAAATTCTTCTCGTAAAATAAATAACACTTTCGATCTTTTTGATAACGAAATACACTGCCAGATTTGCAAATGATAACCGTTTTCGAGTCCCTTGACAGACAAAATATTTCCTTCTAATTATTATTATATACATAATTATGCATTCAGGCTTAATTGTAACAAGTTCAAAACAAACGATCATAACGTTAGACAAAACTAAAATCTTTAAGGTGTTTTTCAAGAAAAGTAAACATTTACTTCGTGAATTCACGTGACTTAGGTTATTTATAGAATGTTAAAATCATTCATTTCTATTGAAAATAATCTTCGTTCTCAGAATCTCTTATCGATCTAAACTACTCTCGAGAAGATACGTTCAGTTCAAAAATTTTGCAATCCAGATACTGTTATACGGTCACATTATGTGGCTCGACGTAGAGAGATCTTTTCATCAGAGATTTTTAACTGAACGAAGCAATTTTCAAATCTTGTGTTGTATTCGTATATAAAAAATCAGGAATATATGTACTTCGGTATAAATAATAAGTCTGACACTTATAGGAAATGCCTCAATTGAGATAAAAATTTCTCTGTTTCTGACGGTGATCGACAGAACAAACACGAAACTTCACGTTCACGTAGGATATTTTTTAATTTTAACATTCAATATTTGCTAGTAGCTGGTAAAATTTTTAAGCGTGTGCAATAATTGCAAACAAGTTTATACGAACAAAATTTATAGTAACGTTTGATTACCTGAACTTTACTCTGGCTGAACTCTAATCCTATTATATAAACTACCGTTGTTCGTCAATCCTCTTGTACGAACGCTTACGCTCTAATTACTCCAATTAACTGAACGAAAAATCACCGATGGTGAGGAGAAATAGGTAGACTCCTATTACGTGAACAATAGGTTGCACGAACCTGTTGGAATTCACTGGTCCTCCCCTCTGCTAGTGATTTCCCGTTCCACGTAATGGAAGTTCAGGTTCAAGTAAGTGGATGTAACCAGCGAGAGCACGTTTAATCGGGTACTGACTGAAACTTGGTTCCATTCAAATATACGGAGTTCCGTACGAATCGTTTTACTCGGTTATTTAATATGTCCAACTTTGAAACAAAAATACATTATACAAGTATTCGTCTCGAGGCTTTTGAACGGGCGGGGGTGTATATTTAAATATTTAAGCATTTGTGAAATAGAGACCTCGTAGAAATTAAAAAAAAAAAAGAACCAAGAAAGACAGAGAGGGAAGGAACAGAAAAGGAAAAGAAAAAAAGAAGAAGAAGAAGAAGAAGGAGAAAAATTAATCGTAACAGAAACGAGACAATTTAAAGGCGGTCGGTCGTGTGTACGAGGTGTACGAACGAGGAGAGAGTGGAAGGGAAAAAGGAACAATCGGAGGGGAAAGGAAAGAGAAAGAGAAAGAGAAAGGGAACGAGAGCGTTACTCAACGAGGGAGGTTTAAGCTTCGTTCCGCACGCGCGTTCCTACCACGTCGAACGATATTTCAAGAGATATGATACTGGATGAGCTTGCACATTCGGACGAAAGTCGGCGTATCGATCTCGTACACACACACACGCACGCATGCACGCACGCACACACAGGTATAAAGAGACGAGGAGAAAGAATTATCCAAAGTTGTCGAGGACGAGCTTTAGATCGATTAAAAGAAAAAAAAAAAGGAATAAGAAGAAGAGGGGGAAAGAAAAAGAAAGAAGCGTGGTAGTGGAAGTCACGCATAAGGGATTTTATCTTTCCTCGCTGTCTATATAGAAGATAATTCAACACTAGAACTACCAAAATGGTCAAAATGATCAATTTATTATCACTCAAAGTGATTTTAGCGGGGGTAAACCAGAAAATCGTGCCTCTTCAGGTGTAACGCTGATGCAACGAAAATTAGCGATTGGTTGATTTGAGTCACGTGATTCGCGAGGGGGCGTGGGGTAGATCTCGAGTAGGAGTGGCGTTGTCTGATATTGAACGATCGCGTCTGTAACTTGTTTTGTATCGATTGTTTAACATCTACATTTTAATTGCTCCGGTAGTTGTAGTGTCAAGCTTGGGTCTCAAACATCGATTTACTACATTTCCCCTAAGAAAGAGACGCGCCTAGGTAAGATTCAACGCGATCGCGATTCAATAATGTTACCGTCGCTTGCAGCGAGGAGGCAAAACGGACAACGGAGAAACCCCCATTGAAATATTACTCTTGTTAGAGTCTACCTGAAAATGTCACCGTACCGTAGAATATCGCGCAGCGGGGACCAATGCCGAGACCTCGAGATTCGTCTATTGAAATCACCCGGTCACACAAAAAGAAAAAAAGGACGAAAAATTCCAGAACCGCATACCGTTTATCCCCATGGATGATCGCGCCGTGTTGCCCCGCGGGGATATCTCCTCCGATCTCTCTCTCTCTTTCTCTGCGTCCCCATCCTGTCGTTCTCCCTGCCTCTCCCCCTTGTCATCTTCGATACTCGCTCTTTTCTACCAGCCTGTGGTTGTTGCATCCTTTAAAGGACCTTATAGCTTCGCTCCTGCTGCCACTCGGTTTGCCTTTCAAACGTACGGCGCGTACATTGTTGCTCTTCCTAATCTCTACCTCTGCTTTTCCAACGTCCTAGAGACATTTGACACTCGAGCACTCGAAAACCAGGTATTTCTCCTGCGGGCCATATAATTTCCTCGTCGTGTTTCGCGCTGTAACCTGTAACTCATTCTCTCTCTCTCTCTCTCTCTCTCTCACTCAATCTCTTTCGTTCTTTTCTTTTACTTCGATTCTTTCTCGTTTTACATGCTTTATGGATTTTGATCGACGATTTCGGATTTATCTACCGAGAGAGGCTTAACGAGCCCCCCTTTTATCCTTCTTCACTTAACTGACCTCCTATCAACATCTACGGCCTGGCTTAATGTTTCCTCTAATTCTTTTATTTTCGTATTCTCTCTCTCTCTCTCTCTCTCTCTCTCTTTGTGTCTCGTCTTGCTTCTCCCTTTGCTTTTGATTTTTTACTTTTTTCTTTTTTTTTTGTTTTTGGTCGTCGTTTTCGATACACTCTCCGCCCTGTTAGAGTCGAGTTACACGGTTATTACAAGCTGATAGACGTCTGGCGTCACGGGGATTGACAAAAATTCTAGGCAGGTTTTTGTAAACGGGTGAATGACGGCGAGAGTAACCACGGTGCGGAGAGAATCGATCAATTTGCGGGTTCGTGTTACAAATTAATACTCGTTACTATCGTCCAGCGTTTTTACGCGGCACGGCCAGCGGCGGTTTTTTCGCCGCCGGCCGTACTTTACGTGTGTAACTGCGCCGGTTTGCCGAAACGACGATCGGCGAAAAGCGATGGCAAGAAAACGGCAAAAAGCCAGATCCACGGAAGATTATGGGCATTATTCAATTATGACATCATTAAGGGCTTGTTGCGCTTTCGGGACGTTTTACCGGACGTCTGCCCAGCTTCTGTTCTTCTTTCGCCACTCGTAAACACGCTCGGGAATATAACGCGTTCCGCAACTCCGTCCACTTTGGCTCTCTCCACCTTGGACACGCGCAGTGCCCTGAAATCAAGATATTCGGTGATTCAGGGATATATATAAAAATGAATTCCCCCTGTAAAAGTTTTAAAAATTACCGTTTGGTGTGTTTAAACCCGCGAGTGCTTAAAATTACCGGTGTTCAACTGTGAAAGTTCGACACTAAATTGCGAGCCAAAGAATTCGTCCATGTTTAAACGGATACCCTTTTGATAAGTTAATACGTCAGTAGCCTTTTTGAATGCAACGATCATTTCTGATAGTAACGATCATTACGATATCATTTATTATTTGCTATTACTGTCAGAGTTTTATTTGTTATCATCGTTACATTTTTATCAATTATTTTACGACACGTTAGTGTAAAATAATTAATAAAATTTTATGCAACACTGAACGCTCAAAGGGTTAGATTTATTTGGTAAAAATGTCAAGATGACAGTGATAGTTATACGAATTTAAAGAATATCACGGCAAAAGTTTACTTTCTACATATTCGATATTATATCTTTAACTTTGTAATACTTTGCTTTTGCGGCAAATTTTATCGTATAAATGTACACAATCTTTTATACGAAAGTAGTAAAGATTGCATTTTACACGAATTTATAAACTTTCTTACAGTTTTTTAAAATTTAGTGGCAAAATTTAGGAGGTTATATGTTTAATTTAAGAATCTATATTCTTATTTTTCCATTATATCGAGTTACTGTACAGTTACAAACAACGTTTATAATAATAAACGATAAAATTACGAAATAATAGCGTAATAAAGTTACGAGAGTCGATATATTAGAAAACGACTTAACATTGTATAAATCGAATTGTTGGACAACTAAAACGAAGTTGTGGACCACTGTGCACATTTAAAATTCGGCGGGAAGTTAACCTTCGCGCGGTAATTAAAAACTCACATTAAACCGTATAATGCGAATTTATAAACGCGCAAGTGGCAAATAAAATTGCATATCTTGATGATCGGGGTGTAAATCGGCTTTTATGCTGTTTCAAAAGTTCCAAAGTATTGCCATTATGAAAAAAGGAATTATCGCCTTCCAGAGGATGTATATACTGCTATATTCCCCGCGATAAGGAAATATTCGTTCAGTTTACTGTTCACTCGGATTGGCTCGCATTCCATAATTATTTCCATAGTATTTTTTTGACGATCGTCGTTTCGTTTTGGGATTGGGCCTTCCGAATCGCAAACTGTAATTAAGATTATGATTACCAATCGTAATCATAATCATCATAATCGTGAAGTGATTAACGCGTTGTTGGGATGAATCGCGAATAAGTTTTGTGATTTCTAATCGCCAGTCAATAATTTTACAAGTTATTCATCGATTAACTTCGCTGCATTCATATGTACGTTCAAAAAATTCTTCGTATCATTTTAATCTCTTCAACTAGTCTAATAATAGAATAACTTCTCTGATGGAGAAATGTATAATTTTTAAAATGTATGAAAAAAAAAGTAAATGTAAATGTATAATTTATATACTTTAAAATACATTCATAAGCAAATGTGATGAAATACGTATATTCATTAACCAACGATTAATGAATATAATATTTAAAGAAAATTTTTATTTAAAAATTTTTTTATTTTATAAATTATATATATTTATTATAACGTTATAATATAATATTACGTAATACTATAGTATTACAATATATCGTTCATACATAAATATACAGCGTTATTTAACAATCAGTAATCACGATTAATAACTTGACTTCACATCAGTCGTTAATCGTTTAACTATATTGCGTCTCGTTCGACTCTACCAACGCGAATCCATCAGTGAACGAACGTCTCGAAATTATCTCGCACAACGATTAGATATTCGACGTTTCCTACGAAGGAACGAGACGGGATTGAAAAAAGAATTGATCAACGTTCGCGTGCGAAAGTATAAATCGTCGAGGGGATTCGAGTGAAAATGGGACGAGTGAGGTGGAGAAGAACGGAGGGTAGGTCGGAGAAACGATTCCACGAACACTGTATCTTTTCATAATCGGTTGACCTTCGCATAGTGATCATTCCTGGGAACTATGTCCACGGTAAAATATACTACTTGGTTGGTCCTCTTTGGTTTTTATCTTGCGGTTCGGAAGCGCGCGCTCGCTAATGACCGTCAGATACGGTTCCGAGCGTTTTCGGCCCGACTCACGTTTTCTCTTACCCACGTGAGGGGCCCCCGGACTCACGCCGCGGGAAGAGAACCAGCGCCGCTACTTCTACCGTTCCTGCTAATATACAGGCTCCTGGCGTTCGAGCCTGTTTTAGAACTTGGAAACTCTCTGCCTTTTTCAGCCTAATCATTTCGTACGTTTCTCTGAAGGGAGTAACAAGAACGCTCGGACTGTGAATTTTTCACACGCGAGACAGTTTCTGAATATTCTTCAGCCTTCACCGTACTACAAAGTACTTGATCGATGTTCGCTTTTTTTACTTTTTTTGAAATAAATTTCCTTCGTATTCGGGTTTGAAACAATTTTTTATATCAAATAAAGGTACGATTCACAAAAAAATATATATATACAGCGTTATTATATAGAATATAATTTGACGTAATTGTGATAATAATAAATTGTGATATAACAAAATATATATAAACGAAATATAATAATAATAATTTACATCTTATTACGTGTCGTATAATATTTATCAGTATTAATTTGTCAAATCGTTAGATTTGTATTTAATTGCAAAGTCACATAAATTTGTACGTATTCCTTCGCACGGGAGAGGTAATTCGGTTTATAGAGGGTTGAAAGACAACCGGACAAACACACCTTTGGTCATCGGAGGATCGAATTAAACTACACCGGCCGGCAATTTCCTTTCGTTCTCTTCTCTTTGCGTTCTCCTCTCCTTTCTCCTTTTGTATCTTTCACTTATCCGTCAACCCTTTCTTTTTATCGCTCCTCCTAAAGTCCTCGACGATCACGTCCCCCTCCCCCCCACCACCACCACCACCACCCCGAGCCCCTCCGGGCCACATTGTTTTAATACGTTTGGTCGCAGACAATGTATTCTTTCAACGATGTCGTCCGAAAATTCTCGCCGTCATCGTGACTCAGAAATCGGGCCCGGCTGAAACGTAAACACGTGCACATTGCGCCACAGACTTGCCCATTATCCGGACGAACTTTTTAATCGGCCGTAAAGGAGAACAAAACGAGCATTTACAGGCGTGACACGCGTTCGTCGGTTCTGATCCTCGATTATTCATCGGTCAAAGCGAAAAAGTTGACTCCGAGAACCCCGAGAGAGCGAGAGACGACTCCGATTGGTCGAGATTGGTTCCTGCTCTCGCGGGTTCAGCTTTATTTATTTCGCGCAACTGTTATCTGTTATCTCGCGTTTTGCTTTCTCTTTCTTTCGCGCGTAGATTGTCACCCGAGAGAGGGAAACGAGTCGAAACTAAACTGATATTAAATGGTATTTCACTATTTTTTTCGTCAAATGAAAAATAGTCGTTCACGAAAATACTCGAACATTTGTAGGAACTTTGTCTGTGTTTTAAACTGCTAAGCCTTATCTCTGCTCCCGAAAATTGTGCAAATTCAAATATCTTTGGAAACATTGAACAATTTTCTTTACGGTTCAAATTCACAATCTTGAAGATCGAAGTCTCCTCTTTGGAATGAGTCTCCGCTCAAAGCTTGCTGCACGATTTTTCTCCCGCCGAACTTTCTATTTCTATTATCGAACTTCGAACGCTAGGATTTTTGGAATTCTAACACTCGAAGTTCGACAAAATGCTGGAAGAAAGATCGTGTGACAAGTTTCAAGGAGTAATTGTGAAGAATAGAGGCTTCGATCTACGAAACGATCTACTTACGAGAAAGATCTTTTGCTGTTTCTACAATTATCTTTGCGTCAAAAAAAATTATAATTTTTCATCTTCGTCAAAAGAGGGAAAAAAAAGCAAACTCACGACATAATCGTCATAAAGTGGAAATTTCACGCTACGAAACGAGCCAAGGATCCATGGATCGTTATACGTGTGACCTTTTTTTACAAAGTTATGTCAGCTTGAATTTTACATTATCGTTGGTACAGTTACGCTCTTCGCTGTAACTTTGGTCACAGAAGAAAAATAGAAAAACACGACTGGAAAAGGCTTTGGTTTGGTAGAAGACTCTAAGAGGAGCAGGTAGCGAGCAGAAGGTTAAAAGTCCATGGCGAGTGGCCTGCAAGAACACGCGTTGCCTAAACGTAAAATCGAATGATGTATAGGCATCGGAATATTCGGTCTCCCCGTGGCCCGCCGTGAAGCTTCTCCTTGAGATTACCGCGCTTGATTTACATTTATTTAGGACCCCTAGACAAACACTCGAACAAGGAACACGAATCTCTACACGTCTACCGGGCTTCCAAGCAATTTCAACTGTCAAACCCCCTTCCTTGAACGAGCGACGCTCTTTCTTCTCTTTCCGCTTTCTTCGAGTTCTACGAATTATCATTACACGAATGATCATCGTCGGCTAGACCGAGATTTTAAATCGAAATTTCGTCGTATACGAAGGTGATTCTACGAGAAAAAAAAAAAACAAGTCGAAAGTGGAAAGAATGAGATTTGTTCCTTCGTTTCCGAGGGAATCGAGTTTGAAACTTTACCAAGTACACTTGAATTTGGCTGATTCTAAACGCAACGGAGAAGAGTAACTAACATTTTCTACGTGAGGAAATAAGGAAAAAAATGGATTTGAAAATATTTCAATCGACGATGGAAGGAGAATCGGCGTTTTTTAGTTTTTTAGTTTTTTAGTTTCGCAGAGTTAGTTAGAACGAATATTACAAGTTAGTGGCCATGAATACAATTGAATACAATTTCTGGTAACTACGCACTTTCCTAGGACGAGAATAACAAGTTATTATAGAAGAGAGTCAATAAATTAAATAAGAATTAACATTCAACTAGAAGCCGGTTATAAATAAGTCTCAGAAAAATTTCTTGACACGTTCCATCCGCAATTTTTAATTAAGTCCGCATTAAATAATTTCAACGAAGATTACCATTAATTACCATTATAAGGTGACTATCAAGCAAAAGAGAAAAAATTGCACGACTTGTATCCCAGTACGATTCGTCTCACTGAAAGGCCCAGAAAATTTTATCGATATGTGCAAACATTTGAATCGATAGAAAACAAATTACAGGTGCGATCACTCAGTACCAAACAACGCCAACTCTACTCGAGGTCTACTCCACGCCCTCCTATGAATCACGTGACCCAAATCAACCAATCGCTAATTTTCGTTGCATTAGCGTTGCACCTGAAGATGCCCGATAACTTTCAGTGATAAAGAAATAAAAAAAGAGATCGTCCCACATCGAACGAATAAAGTGATTAAAGAATATTAATTTTTACCTAACGATCTGTAACCATTTTTTTTTTTTTAACAATGACTCGAAAATGCAAAAAGAAAAATACTCTACGCGAATTCTACTCGGAACAAACTGTCTCAATGTTCTGTCTCTCGCTCGAGGAAACTATTAAGAGATTTGTATCTCTTCTTTATTTCCTCCCGCGAACGCAATTAGTAGACTGTCACGTCTCCTACTGTTCTACGCGTATTATCTCACTGAATCTGTGGCTTGAATAAACAAATAACACAATAGTAACATCCGTGCGAGAATAATCCCTTCGTATCCGCGGTACATTACTCAACGAAACGAAGGGATTGTTGAAAAAATAATTGGACAGCAGATTAATCGAGATAATTTCACCGCGAAACGGAGCGGCGATTGTTAATGAAAGGTTAATTACGCGCGCGCGCGCGCGCGCGTTTGCCGGCGATTCGGAGAGAGAGACGATATACCAAAGAGGAGGAGTTCTCGCTTCGCTTTCGTTGCTCGCGCATGTCTTGATCGTGCTACCTCGCGTTTGTCCGCTGGCAAGGATACGTCAATATGTACGTGGATCGGAGTTGGAAACGCTACCGGGAAAAGAGGGGAGCGGAGAAAAGAAACGCGCGCGCCTTCTTGTCGTTCGCGCCTCGCGAGATGCACGCCAAGAATGTAACTGTGCAACTATGGATGCGACTAGCGAAGAGGAGAGAACTGGCGAGCGTAGAAAGGGAAAGAGAGAGGGGCAAAGTAAGAGGAGAAAGAACGAACGAGGAAGGAAGGGTCAAAGAAAATCGAATTTTTCCTGACGATCGACCTCAACGCTGGGTTCCGTTTCTCTGTTCGATTGGAAGCGACGTTACGCTTTAATTAACAGGGTAACGCGACGGAGGAGAAGAAGAATCGCGAGAATGGCGAGCAACGAGGGGGGGGGAGGGGGGAAAGAATGTTTCGAGAAGAAAGATGACGAAAGAAAGAGGGAACGGAGCGGCGAGGCGAACGAAAAGCGCGAGAGAAATGGAAGAAATGACGCGAATGAGAAAGAATGGAAGAGAGAGACATAGAGGTAGAAGGCGATGGATACAACGAGAGAACGAGAGAACCCGGCGAAGAGGGTAGGAAAAGAAAAATAGAAAGACAGGCAAAGAGACGCGTTAACCCCGAGAGTTTAGATTCTCTGGAGGACTCTCCGGAGGAGTCTCGTTTGTCTCCTTCGTTGGAGCCTCTTCTTCTTCTTCTCTGGCGGGGTCGAGCCTCTTCTCTTCCTTGCCCCTTCCCCCGCTAAGTCGGAGTCCATCGCCGAGTTATCCTCTTCCTCTTTCCTCCTCTTACTCTCCCGGGCAGGCTGCTATGTCTACGGTATTAGTCTACCTTGCACGCGGAGAATACTGCGCTCTTCTCCGCCGTGTGCGCTCTTCGTCGCTGTCGTCGTCCTCTTCAACGTCCTTCTCGTCGGTCCTTCTCGTCGTCTTCGTCTACGTCGTCGTCGTCTACGTCTACGTCTACGTCTACGTCTACGTCTACGTCTACGTCGTCGTCGTCGTCGTCGCCAACACGTTGCGTTTCCTCTTCGATCCTTCCTGCACGCTCGCTCAACTGTTATTCTCCATCTTACACGCTCCGCGGTCTCTTCCTGCTCCTCTCGTCCTTTTCATCTCTCGCGCACCTCCAATCTTCCTCTCGCATATTCCCTCACCGCCTCACACCATCTCTTTCTTCATTTTATACACACTGTCTCGAGCTCTCCCTTCCTCTCGCGCTGGCACCGTTGGCTCTTGCTCGCTTCGTGCATTCTTCCTCACGCATTCCTGCCGTCTCTTTCTGCTGTCCTCACACCTCTCCCTCCCATCTCTCTTCGACTTTTACACCCTGCCCTCTTGGCGCTTCTTTCTCCGTTTCTTCTGCTTCGTTTCTCTACTCTCTCTCTCTCTTTCTCTTCCTACTATTACTTTATTTTCCTTTTTTTCTTCTTCACCGTCGACGTCGTCATCGTCATCGTCATCGTCATCGTCTTCTTCCTCTTCCTCTTCCCCTTTTCGTTCCGTTTCTACGTCGCTCGTCTTCTCTCGTGTTCAACTCGCTCGCTCGCTCGCTCGTTCAGGGCTCTTTCTCTCCATAGACATATATTCTCTCCATCCCCACTCGGCGAGCCCGCGAAGTGGTCACGTTGGCTCGTTCCCTCGGCAAGGCTGCTCTTTCTCTCTGGCGCGGTGGCCAACGGGTCCTTATCTTATGCAGAAAGGTGGTGAGGAACCCACCGGACCCCTTTGGAAGACCCCGCATGACATTAATTTTGAAATATTATTTGGGCCCCCTCCCTCTCCCTCACCCGTGCACCGAGCGCGTGACGGCCTCTCTCTCTCTCTCTCTCTCTCTCTCTCTCTCTCTCTCTCCTCTCTGTCTCCCCTTTCGTTCTCTCGCTGCGAGCCACGGTGATTCCTCGAGTGGTCCCCTCCTATCCCTCTTGTATGTAGCTCCGAGCTTTTCAAACGTATTCTGCGAGCGTAATTCGAAGCGAGAGAAAAACGTTTTTCGCCGCGATTTTCGAAGGGATTCTCGAGGAATTTCCCGAGAAGTATTCGGATCACGAGGAATATGAATCTGTCTAGTGGATAAATGAGATAATAATTTTTACAGTGTGTTTTATAATTTTTTTGCTATCAACGAATCTTCGTTAGGAGCGCACGTTCAGATGATTCGACCAGCATTAATTGGTTAATTGTCAGGCAATGATTTAATAATCGTAATATCATAAATACCTGAATTTCTTGTAACTTCATTAATTTCATTAATTATAATTGTGAAAAATGCAATGAGATATTTTATAATGAATCAATTATAACGTTATATTATATTATACACGTATAACAAGTTTAATTCAAATTTTCAAATACGTGTTGTACACACGTGTGTTATAAATTTACATTTATTAAATTATTAAATTTACATTTATTGTAATGTATAATATAACAATGCAATACACAATATAGTATACAGTATAAATTATATTTTTCAACGTAATTTAATAAGAAAGTTCAGCAAGGATAGGAAAGTTCCCACTTTGATGTTAATATCATCGATATTTCTTTCTCATCGTTCGAATACTCAAAAATTAGAACTCGATAAAAGAAATTGATCGAGGATTGTAAATGTGGTTGAAAGCCACAGCATTGTGGTTCTTTGTGAATTGAAAGTTTGTTTCAATAAACGCACATTGTTCAAACGGAGTTCTGCACACATATTTGTTTCAAAACTTTTACTATTTACGATAAATACTGAATATTAAAAATACAAAGTGTAGCGGAGACTGTGTGTGTATATATAAATACTGCTGATTCTGATAATTCTAGAAATCAGCTTCAGCAAAAATTAAAAGCAAGAAATGAGAAATGAAAGACAGAAATGTTCTTTTTAAATTTAACTTTTTAAATGTTCGAAGAACGACCGTACCGCGTTTACCGCCTTCGATTCGATCGAATTGGAGCGTCGGCGCCGTTCGAAAAGGGAGACCTCGCGGAGCACGCCGCGTCGCGGAATTTCCGGGGCATCGATGTCCCCGGGACGCGCTTAGACCCGAACGCGAAAAGACACGGAATTTCGCGGCTGAGAGAACGCGCGAAGATGGATATTTGAATCGCATTGTATTCAAATGAGGCTTGGGCACGTCCGCGCCGTACGTCACAATCGTGGTACGATTTCGGGCAGAGCCTATGAAAATTTATCGGTTACCACCCAAGATGCCCCCCTTCCCCCTTCCCGGCGGTGGTGGTGGTGGTGGTGGTGGTGGTGCCGTGAGTGCCGTACAACCGTAATCCGCGCCGATAGAGAAGGATCGTCAGTCAGAAGCGCGAGAGCGAGACGCGGCCGGGTTTCCAAGGTTCGCCAGGCGACCCGAGAACAGGAGAACAGGAAGAAAGAGAGAAGAGGGGAAGGGTGGGGAGGGGAGGGGAGGGGAGAGAAGGAAGATCCAGAGTGTCTGAATCATCTGCGCGGCGGCGGCGGCGGCGAGTTTAATTCGCTGTCGCGGAAGAATTACATTGGATTTACGAATGCATCACGCCGCGCTTGGGAATTATGAAAAATATCCGTGGAATGCGTGTCGACGTTCGTTTCTCTCTCTCTCTCTCTCTCTCCGTCTGTTGTACTTACGCTGTCGAACAATTGTCAGGGGATGCTTTCAATCGTAGAAAGCGGTGCACGTAATGATAACGACGCGAGCACAATCAGTGATGCCAGACACACGGAGCCGCAAAACGTTTTAAGACCGACCGGACGACCGAACATTTCTTTCCAGAAATTCGTTAAAACCAGATAACGCTTGGTCCACGGTAATCTCCGAGTCGGGCCGGGGTTCGGGCTCGACGCGTATAATAACGCAGTTAATGAGTGTTCCAGTGTCGTCTCTCTCGGGCTTAATTTGTCCTTAATTTATCCCCGACTCAGCCTTTCGTTTGAAGAGTAAAATACGCTCGAGTTAGAAATCCCTGTTTCGCGTGAAACAAAAATGCGAATTTCAATCTGCGCAATTTTTAATACAGGGATATAGTCACGTATTTCTACTGTGGGTATACGTTCACGTATGTCAGATACACACTTTAAATATATTTTATAAAATAGAATGTACCTCGAGATATTGAAGATAGTACTTCAAATAGTCTTTGATCTAATTTTCGTTTCTGATCTTATTTTAGATACAGTATAATGAACATGTCTTTTCTTTGATACAATGTGTCAGGTTAGGTATAGTACGTTAATGTACATATCATGTATTATACTACTGCAATGTATAATATCTTAATGTATCAATATCTTAGTTATATAACATTATACACGTAACTTGCTATAAATTTCTTTTGAGATACGTGAATGAAATATTTGAATGAATAGATCTTCTCTTTGATATAATGTATTAGGTTAGGTTATAAATAACGCATTGTACATTATACATTTTACTCCGTAAATATCATGGAGTATCAAGTACAGATAAACATAGAATTTGAACAGTTTAGCAAATCATTTAGAGAAACGTTCTTCCATTATGAAATTGCACCAAGCGTTCAAAAACTTAAATATAAATATAATTATAACATAATTGTTGAACATGAACAACTTTGTATCAATTAATAATCTCGATTAAACAACAAACTCACGTAAACCAGACATACCTCGCACAACGAAGCTGTAACAAAAGCCAAGAATTTCACAGAATCTCCGTATCACACCAAAAATCGATCCTCTAAATTGGGAACGTATATTATACACGAAGAAACGTGTATAATATTATAAATTACGTGCACCGTATCGAGAACACGGTTACCTTAAATTCGGATCTCTTTTTAATGAAGTATTAAACTTATAAATCGCGCGAGTGGTAAAATAATCCGTGGCTGCCCGAACAAAAAAGAAAAAAAGGTAGGATGTTCGGTCGATCTGATCCTTTGTCGCATCCTTCTCGACCGGTGGCTACCGATCGTGATTTCGAAAGCACGGTCGTGCTTCCTGCTCGAGCATCCGGGTGAAAAATAACACGGAATAGACAGATAGAATAACCCGGGAAGAGCGGGGAGATCTTCTAATAGGCTGGCTGGACGAAGGGGGCGTCCGGGTGTACCGTTTCCCCGTTGTTGACTCGGCTCCAGGCCGACGACGCTTGGCAATCGACGAGAGGGTGGTGTAGAGAGAGGGAGAGGGAGAGGGAGAGAGAGAGAGAGAGAGAGAGAGAGAGAGAGAGACTGCGCGAGGAGAATCGAGGCCGCGCCGCTTAATTTCCAGCAAATGGACCATTGTATTGAAATATTCGAAAACGTTTCGTGGAAGTTCTCCGCGTTCTCCGTGTTCCAGCCGTCCGCGTTCTCGCTGGTTCGCTTCCCGAACGTATAACTCCTCCGGCAGTGCCGAGTACCAGGCAGCTTGTAACTTCTCCGGAAGGAGTCGACCTCCCGGAACGATATCTAACGAGCTATCTTTGGCAAATTAAGCGACACCCGACCAGGCCGACGAAGACACGGTGGCTGGCTGTCGTGTGTGTGTGTGTGTGTGTGTGTGTGTCGGCGCTGCTCGAACGGAACACGCGCGATTCCGCAGCGAGCGAGCGTAATCACCCGTTATTTACGAATCCCGCGATGCGTACGTAGAAACGCGGCTGGGGCAACGTTTCTCTTTTACCCTACGTGAACCGATCCGAGGTACGCTGGCTAATTCTACCCAACTGTGCTCGAGAGCGCGAGCAAGCGAGGGATACAGAAACGCGAGAGAGAAAGACAGAAATAGGAAGAAGGGACAAAGATCAGTCCCCGTAGCGTAGTGACGCACGGGGACGGTTCCGCGCATCTCTGGAACCCTCGGGAGACAACCAAACGCTCTTCCAGATTTTCGTTAAAAGAAGATAACGCCGGGGTACGAAACGGCAAGGTAACGTGATGTAAGGCACGCACGCACTCACACCGGCCCCGATAAATGTACACGTACGTGAGATCGAGGGCGTGGGGCCCCTGGGCTTCACTGCTGGCAGAAGGGGACTTATATACCAAGGCACAGCCGGCTTATCGGGCATACATCCTCGCTCGCAGATTAGCATAATGTCTGCTGCAATGCGTAGGTACCCTTCCCACCCCCTCTCTCTCTGTCTCTCTCTCTCTCTTTCTCTCTGCTTCCCTTCCCTCTTGCCCCTCCTTTGCTTCTTTCTCTCTCTCTCTCTCTCTCTCTCTCTCTCTCTCTCATCTTACACGCTGCTTTCCTCTCTTGCTCTCACTCCTCTTTCGCTTCTCCCGCGAAGGCTCTACCCTTTTCTTTCCTTCTCTCCTCCTCTCATCTCTTTTTCCTCTTCATCATCATCATCATCATCATCATCATCATCATCATCATCATCATCATCATCATTTTCTTCTTCTTCTTCTTCTTCTTCTTCTTCTTACTCTTCTTCTTACTCTTCTTCCACTTCACGAACCACCTCGTCTTTCGCTCTCAGGTCGGGCACCACCGCCCGTCACTACCCTTCGTCGACACTCGAGCGGAACAGTGCCGATGATAAAATAATAATGATAATAATAGATAACGATAGCAGGCATCGTAACGTTAATTACGTTATCTACGACCTATGATTCCGTCGACGTCACACGCGTTGATCGCCGATCAAGGGATCAGTCGGTGTCAGAGGGAAGCGTTTTCAAGGTTTTTCCAACGTGACGAAGTCTTTCAGAATCTTTCTAAAGATGCATGCATTTATTATGGCACGATGAAGAAGCCTGTTCCCGTTTTTCTTGTTGGTGATTTTCAAGCGTTGCGCTCTTCTTCGTTGAATCGTAGTGTGAACTGCTTTGAATTTTTCATATCGGATCACGAGTGACTTTAGAACTAGTTTAGAGGACTAGAACCATTTAATTTCCCTGACGGAAGAAATCATATATTTTATCTGACTTCTTGCATCGAAGAAATTAAAGCGCAAGCAATGAGAGAAAATGTATGATATGATACAATGGAGAACTTTTACTTTTACTTATACATTTTACAGAATAGGAACAATCGTTAAGAATTTACGGAATAAAAACAATCGTTCAAACCTATGAATTTATGAAATTTCTATAAATTTTTAAAAAAACTGATGGTTTTAACTGCCTTGGTAGTAATATTGTTAACACCAGAGATCTACCAATTTTTGTTAGATATTTTGTAGATATACGAACGCACAGTGTATCTTGTCGTACTCTTTGGAAACTCGAATGACTTTTCACGAAGTATACAAAAATAAAAGCTCGCGTAATTTATTATACAACATTGTCAAGTTCTCATTCCTACTTTCAACGAATTATAAATACAATAAGTTTCCAAAGTGTACGACAAAACTCTCGAATGTTTTCCATCACTTTTCCTAATTGTCGACGCAAACGCCCCCGATGTTGCGAGCACGTCCCGCTGCCGCTTATATATAGGAAATTCCACGTCGACTCGAGTCACTGTTTTTTAACCGTCTGATCACCGACGCGACCGTCTCCTCGTTTCACTTGGCCGCGTTCGGCGAACGTTCAGACTCACGCCTCTCCGAGTCAGTCGAGCCGGGAGGACTCCTGGCGAAATTCACACCCACGCGTAGTCTCTCCCTACTGGTTGGGCCAAGGCAGGCAGTTTTTCCCCCGGTGGTGGTGTTAAGGCGATCTGGATTTATTATCGGCCGGAATCCGTATTTCTGTGGCACCCCGTGTATGCGCAATGCACACGAGGGGTGCGGCAGTTCTGGGCCTGGTCGGCGGAGGGCCTAACAGTCACTCAATGAATTATTGGCCATAATAGCAGTGGCAGCCGAGGCTGGGCCTGGTTCTCTCTTGCATCCTGGGCCCACGACTCGGTTCCCGGACCCTGTAACCCGTTGGCGTTCTACAACCCATACCGACGATACGTATTGTTGCTGTGCGCGCGCTCTTTCTCTCCCTCTCTTTCTCTCTCTCTCTCTCTCTCTCTCTCTCTCTTTCTCCCTCTCTCGGCGCTCTTTCCACATGGAAACTCCATGGCGATTCCACGATCGAGCCGCATTCCGAGACGCGGTCGCGAGTTATTCGAATTATTATGTCGCGCGCGTGTCGGTTTTCGACGTCTGCCGTCTGGCTCGCCAATATGTGGAACAACGCTAGCGTTCTTCTTTTTCTTTTGGCAGCGGTTTCACGCGGCTCTTACCGACATGTCAGAAAATTCTCGTTCACGTTCTCTCTTCTCTCGTTGTTTCGCCAGATCCGCGAAATCGGCGAATTCCTACGAAAATTTTTTACTGAAAATCTGGTTTCCACTTCTTAGCAATTCGTTGCAGTTTCGGTTGGAACGGCGCACTTTGTAAAATGAAATTAGCACGGATAGGGGCGAAAGTATATATACCGAGAAAATATTCGATTTCACGGCTGGTAACCGTTGGTAGAAAAAAATCAGATAGGCTGATGTCTTCTTCTTTTTTTTCTTTCTTTTTACATAATATCATATAATCTTTAATGTTTCTTTTTATATAACATCATATGCGTCATTTTATACATTATACGCGCATTTTATAGCGTTATTATAGAAATTGATTTTATTTTTTTTATTTTAAGTTGCCATTTATTTTGCTCTACGAATTTTTTTCTTTTCATTTTGCTTCGCGAATTTCGATATTTTACATCACGGCAATATTTATACCAATATTTTCGTTAACCGACCAAGTGTAACTCAAGTATATACGTGCCGTAAAAGTGTTGACGAGTATTATAAACTATAGACCACATACACCAAATAATACCATAATACCATTATAAACTATAAGCTATATAAACTATATATATATAAAAAGGCAATATAAAAAAACGCTCTCGTTGGAACGTCGCTGCATCCTCGAATCGTCTCTTCCGCCACGACACGTATTTCCGTATTTTTCGTAGTGACGCGCCACCGAAAGAGAACAGACCGCTCGATCCTAACCTTCCTACGGAGGAATTCGGTTGCGAAGGTTGAACGCCTATCGCGGGAATCGCGATGGATATTCTCGCGAGGAAATCGTGGCCAGAGATCGCCACATCCTTTGTGGAAAAACGAGCTCTCGCGAGGACGCTGTTATCGACGCGCGAGTCTCGCGTTTCTTCGCGAAATTGCCCCTCGCGTTCGCCGAAGTGTCGACGAAGGAGGGGACGACGGTCGGTGGTCGGCGCGCGCGCTGGCGGCGAAAGCGTTTCGAAATGAAATTAAACAAATACCAACGAGGACGTCTTCCTCTGGCATCGACGTATCGCATACGCCGGTCGCGGAAAAATCAAATTCTCCGATCGAGAGACGAAGCAAGAGGGACGCACCGCCTTGGGGTGGCGGAGGGAGAAAGGAGCTGGAGGAACATGGTGCAAAAGCGTTTCGAGAGACCGGGGGAACAAAGAGAGAGAAACAACGATAGACAGGGCAGAAAAAGAGAGAGAGAGAGAGAGAGGCAAGAGTGTGGAGCACGGAGCGGCGGAGAGAGGACAGGGGGATAATTGCAGAAGGGGCCCCTTCGCGTTGCTCTTGCAAAGAAGTCTTAAGACGAGATAAGGCCCCGGCGATAACGATTGAGCCCCGCGGGAACTCTTGCCTACGTGTTACACGCACACGCACACACGCGGGGAACACGCTCGATGCTCACACACGATGGCGGATTTAGAGCCCATCCTCACACGTGGCATACGTAAAGGCGCACCAACGTACTCTGTTCTCTCTGGCCTCGTACGCAAAAATGCGTAGCCGTGCGTTGTCTACGTGTGCGCTGTGTGCTCGTGCGCGCGGCAAACGCGCGGAGAGAGAACGAAAGAAGGAAGAAGGAGAAGAAGAAAGAAGAAGAAAAAAGAAGAAGAAAAAAGAAGAAAATCGCGCGAGACGCAGCAGCAACGCGCGCGAGAGGCCGGCGTGTGTACTCGCGCGCAAGCGAGCCAGGCACACACCGAGTCTCGAGACAGGGAGCGCGGCGCAAGCAGCAACGGCAGCAGCGTCGCGCAGCAACAACCCGCTCGCAGCGAGAGAGAGAGAGAGAGAGAGAAGAATTCGCCGAGGGAAAAAATCGGCCCGGTTGAATTAATTAATAGCGCTATCGAGCGAGTAGAGTGAAGCGGCCGATACGGCGTCCGAGCGGCCGGGGCAAAAATTCCTGGAACGAGTCCACCGCGATTTAATCGATTTCCACTTGCTCGCCAATAACTCCGCGACCCGCGTGTACGTCTTCCACTTTTCCCCCGGTCGCCTTCTCGCGTTCTCGTCGCCGAGAAAGCACCGGTTTTGCCGTTTCGGTCGGTCCCTGATTTGTCACTGGCGATCGAGACGAGATCGAGATTCGGATGGTGTCCCGAGAAGCGTCGGAAAAGATCACTCGAATATAAAAATCACTACCGATCTCGAGGAAGAGGGTAAACTCCGCTAAGAGTAAGATTAACTCGGCTTTTTTTAAGTTTCACAGCTTCGTTGTTGAGGTGTACGATATTGGAGTTTAATTCTCGAGAGATGGGACATTTGCTTCTCTACTTTTCGGCTTCTGTATTACATGCATTATATCCGTATCTACGTATCTATGATGGTATTTCTATTTCGTTCTATTCGAGATATTTCAGATATTCTATAGCCGTGGGACCATTTGATTTTCTAGAGGAGAGGGGCCACAATTCGAGAATGAGTTATTAACAGTGAATTTTTTCCATTTCTCTAAATGAAAGTTTAACTTTAAATTTTAATAATTATATCATAATATTCTTATTATATATTTTAATAATTATATTAATATTCTAATATTTAAAATTTAACTTTTATTTTTTATTCTTTCACGAATGTGATGTTCTTTGGAGGCCAAGTTAATGGCTTTTCAAGCTTTTTCAAGCTTCCCTCCCATCAAAAATTCACTTTTCGAATAATAAGAATTATGTCAATCACAGGGGTGTAGTACGAGGATTTCAAAGACATGGCTCAGGTGGGGCATGGCCAAAGAAAGATCCACTGTTTTTAGAGTTAGAAGAAAACGTCTTATACAGGAATCTGATCAATTTTAGTTTTCAATCGTTTCGATTAAAATTATCTAAATTTCGCGTGACACTTCTCTGCTCATCGTGCGATACGAAAAAGGAAGAAAGTGGAATAAAAAAGTGCTTGGAAGATAATTGTTGCGCGTGTGATCGTTGCGACTGAAAAGGAAAAGATCGAAAAGCAAGCTCGAGCGTCGCGTCGAGCAGAAGGACTAAATGGTCGAGCGAAGGTGGCGCGCGACGCGACGCGTTTCTCTCTCGAAAATTTACCTTAGTCATCTCTCGACTCGTGCTTTTCTTTTAGCAATCGTCTGAAGCCGGCACGATCGTCGTCGAAGAAGAAAAAAAAAGAAGAAAAAAAGTACGACCATCTTTATACGCTTTGTTCTTTCAGAATAACGCTCTCGAGCCTCTCCGTCTCCGCTCTTTCTTTCCCGCGAGCGCAGTTTAGCAAAACAGCGTACACTTTGTTACAACAGAGATTCTTCTCAGTTTGATCGATAGACAATACAACACGAGGGGAATAAGGAGAAGAACCACGAACGAATTGTCGGGGGACAAATAGTTCACATCAGGGGCCAAAAGCAACGATTATCTCAATAATCGTAAAATGTTGAGATAAATTAGCAACAGAAATTTGTTTTTTGCAAAATGTGAAGAAAAAAAACTGCATGATTTAGAAACTTTTGTAACCAAAAATGAAATTTCTTTCATCAATGTGGTAGCGCCTATATAATCAGAGACATTTTAGTTGAAAAAATAGTAACACATTTTCATTTTAATTGTTAATAATTATGGTCTTGACTCGGATATTTATTATATGAACTCCAATTATTATAAACCATTTATCTAACAATAAGTTCTACCTTTTTAAGGAATTTTTAAGATATGAAACACTTGTTTCAACATTTTTCACAGATATTACAAACGTAGTTTGTCTCCTTGTACTCCATTAGCATAGCATTTCCTTTTCACTAAACTGTTCTCCTTTTCCATTTAAATAGAAACACACATGCCCAATCTATCACGATATCATGCATATTAACAATCGACATTAAACAATGAATGATACTAAAATTAATCCAAATTGTCCAATGTTTTAGGTATATTGTATAACTGACGACTTTTCCGATTCCAATCCAAAGTGATACGGTCAATGACGCAGAGATTGCGTCATTAATTATCGAGTAGAGATAGGTATTGAATGACGCAACGATCAACGTCAATCTCGAATCTGTTAAACTCGCGAACTACGAGTTTACGGTTACTTACCGAAATGAGTGTTGGTATCGGTAACGATTTAAACGGCGAAACCGAGGTCGGGGATCGCGTGAAAGTTTCACTCGGCGATTACACGTTTCACGCGACAAGTACGAGCCGTTCCCTCGATGGGGATATCTGTATCCGCGAACGACTTGAATCCTTGCCACATCATCTGTTCTACAAGATAGATGGAAAAAAAACAAAACAAAACAAAACAAAACTCCTACGAATAAATGTAACTTTGCTTTTAAATATTCTACGCGTATAATCTTCTCTTTATATACAAAAAAGCTGAGAAAGTGTGAAATCGAAATTTTATAAAATATTTTTACTATTAAATTTATATTATTGTTATATTATATATTTTTATATTATTTTCAATACTATATTTTATAGTATTTTTAATACTGCGACAGATTTTGTTAATACATCATTTCTTCTCGTAAAAATGCCACTAAAAGACTAGGTGTGCCAACACTTTTTTTCATCCATTGTTATAGTTACGATCCTCGACTACAGTTTATTTGAAAGGCCACAAGGTTCGAAAGGACATGGAAGGTGGAGGGCGGAGCTGGCTCGGTCACTCGGCTCGTTCCTCTCGCCTCTTTTCTTCCTTCTTTCTTCTTTTTTTTTCCTTTCTCCCACTTCTTTTAATTGTATCTCAAACATAGCTATTCGATCGTGCCGAACATCGTGTAAACACGTGTAAATTTTTCTTCGTCTGTCTTCTCTGCCAAACTTTCTTCCCTCCTCGTTTTCTATTTCTAACCGTAGTTATTGCTCCCTTTTTTTTTTTATAGTCACCGTTTTCACGAATACATTTGTCGATACTTTTAAAAGTGTTGAAAAGGCATTAACCCTTCATGCATGGGAAATTTAACTTTAAAGTCACTTGGATACCTTTTTTCTTGAGCGAAATTTCTTCGAAGCAAATTTTTATTTCACTTTATTTATTTTTCAACTTCACAACCTGTATCGACTTGTATCAAACTCTGCGACTAAGAGTCAGATATTGTCAAATTGCGAACGCGTCGAATTGACACTTGAGAATCTCGCGAGCGAAGGAACCGCCATGTTTTATTTCAATGTTCAGAATATCATAAACTTTGAATTATTTAAATTATTTATCAAAATATATATATTTTCCTCTTGATACATGCAAACACCTACAAATCACAACCTAAAAATTAACCGAGTTTTGCTCCAAGCATTGATTCCTCGATTCGTTTAACTCGCGTTTGTGTTAATTCAATGGTATCTGGATGAATGGACCTTAGAAAGATCGTCGCGCGTTTTGCGGGAAATCGGTCGAAAACAAAAAAAAAGAGAAAGAAGAAGAAACTTTCGACGAGAGTGAAACGGTTCCGCGGTGTCCAAGGACACGGAGGCCGAACGACGACCCTGGTCTTCCGGCGACGCTCGTTTTGCTTTCAACCCGCGTCTGTCGAGACGCGCGCGCGTAATTGTTATATACGAAGTGTTCTTACGTCGGCCGGCAATCACGTTCATTATTATTCCTGTTTTTAGCCCGGACCGTGGAGCGTGAGCATTGTTCTGCGAACGGGTAATAGCCGGTCATGTAGGTGTACCGGGGATCCTCTGTTAGGGGAACGTTCTGGCTGCCTCGCCGGAGAAGACGACGACGACGACGACGACGACGACGACGACGACGACGACGACGACGACACTAGACGCGGGGAATACGACAGGGAGCTGAGAATCGTTGGTTCGTCCCCCAACGGTATAAAGGATCGCGCGTTACGTTTAGTTTAAGGACGACTTTACGGCCCACCGCGCGCTCGGTTGTAAACCGAAAGTTTATACCGGAGTTCGAACTCTAAATCACCCTTCCTTCGTTTCGTTTTATATGAATCCTCCTTTTTCTCCTCCATCCCTGGAACGATCGTTTCCCCCGCGACGCTACTAAAAAACTAATTTATTCAAAGGGACACGTGTTCTTCCGATTTTCGATTCGTCCGTGAATTTTTCATCGTTCACCTTTGAAATGAGACTGAGATCTACTTTTACGCGAAGAGCTGTATATTTCTGAAAGGCTGGCGGAAAAGAGTGTAAATTTCTCTGGTACTTTCGAAGGAATGACGGACGTAAATATAACGTAAATATAACGGAGCCGAGTTTTTGACCCGACAGCGAGCGATTATTCAACCGCTTGCATTTTCTCGACAACTCTTGCAAGAGTCGTTCTTCTCTGAAAAAATGAAAAATAGACACGTTGATGGTGCAAATTAGGAAACCAGTTTCCAAAGATCACACCGCTATTTCGGAAATATTCTTTTATAATCCGCCACATAGTGTTTCAATCAGTTTCGTTTTGTTACATTCACGTCACGTGTCGATTACGACACTAAAATTGAGGGATCAAGAGAGAACCAACCTACCTTCAAAATGTTGAAAGACGATATATTTATTAACTCTGACATCTCTTGGTGTCTAGTTATCTTATATCTTTATTCACAACTATATTTAGCGAAATATTTCTCAAGCATTGTTTATTTTCCCTATCTGTTATAATTTTGATAAGAAATTCGAATGTGCATCAGAGGATAAAGAAGGAACTATGTAAGAACGAAATTTAAGCTGGATTTCTATCAACTGTTAATTACAAGGTTATTATCACTGAGAGTGACTTTCTTCAGGTGCAACGCTAATGCAACGAAAATTAGCGATTGGTTGATTTGGGTCACGTGATTCGCGAGAGGGCGTGGGGTAGACTTCGAGTAGGAGTGGCGTTGTCTGGTACTGAGCGATCGCGCCTGTAGTTTGTTTCGTATCGATTCAAATGTTTGCATATCGATAACATATCGATAAAATTTTACGAAAATGTCGTCTTCATTTCCTAGTCAGAACAGTTGCTTCTGAGCTTTTCAATGAGACGAATCGTACTGGGATACAAGTCGTGCAGTTTTTTGCTTTTTGTATAGAGTTCCCTTACACACTTTGATGCGCAAGTCAAATAAAATACTTCTCAATACACTATCTGTAATATTCCTCTTAATCCAATTTTTATATTTATCGTAGAAAAGATAAAAAAAAACGTACATTTGTCTAGATACACTATTTCTAACATTAATAAGTTAAGAGAAAACCAGTAGTCGTAATTATGTAATTTCTAATTAAACGCGAATTTTGATAAAACGTCAAGATAAATTCCGACTTTTATTAAGTTTCGATAAAAAGTTAAGATACAAGCAAAAGTAGTCGTTATTATAGAATTTCTAATGAAACGCGAATTTTAATAAAAAAAAAAATCTTAATACCTCAGAATTACCTCAGAACCTAGTTAGTTTATTACATCAACACCTAATTTCTAAAGCGATCTAAACACCGAGAATTTTTCCCTAATTTTCGCGCGAGAAATATAATGAGAAATCGAAGGGTGCCGCGGCAGAAGGTACTTTCACACCCGGTATACCGGTGGCGAGGGAAAGAAAGGGAAAAGGTGAGCATATGGGGGAATGAAAGAAACTCGGATATAGAGGCAAGTCGGATACGGCGGGTTCTCTTGCTCAACAGCCTATATAGCGGAGGCGCGCACCTCTTTTTCGCGGGCATTGTTGCGAACGTCTTTTCAGAACTGAAAGAGGCATGGAGCCACTCGACTCGAGGCTGACCTCGCGGGGAACAGGCAGACGGGGGAGGCCTTGGAGAACGGTGCCCCCAATGCCCGATGCCTCGGGAATCGAGCTGCCTGGCGACACGGCGCTTGACATATTCCTGGTGCGGTACCTGGCGCGACACCGATTATCTTATTCGTCACCGTTCGCCAGACGGTTTCGCGGCTTGCGACAGAATTTTCGAACGAGCTGTTTTGCCGAATCTAACTGGGACATCTTTCTCTCTCTCGAGAGAGAGGGAGACCAGTCTCGCGTGATATTGGAACGCGTGGAAACACGTTCGCCGTTCAGCGGTAAAGACACCGACGCGTCAAAGTTTCGCAAATGATGGAATCGTTTTGGAATTCATTGGGTAACATTGAACGATTCTTGTTTCTTTTTTTCTTCGTGTTTCTAAAATCGTTTTGAAGATCGAAGTCTCGTTGTAGCATTTTCTTTTCGATCGTTTTATCGAATATCGGGGAACATTGAACACTTTGTCATCTAACTCAAACGTCTTTGAAAATAATGAAAGAAATTGTTTCCGTGACTAGATGACCGTCATGATTTTTCTCGATCGAAATATTACAACGACCATTTAAAACCTGGTGTACAATTCTTTTTGAGCTACATTTTACTAAACTTTGGATATTTAAATTAGACGAAATGTTAAGACTTCTTCGATTGTTGTTTAATCCTAGCATTCAAAGTTCAATAAAACTCTGAACAAACAAAAAATCGTGTACCAAGTTTTAAGGACTCCTAATAAAGGGAAGACTTCATTCTTCAAAATGATAATAGATTTCGTTATGAAAGAATTCTTTGCTGTCTCTGGAGACGTTTGAATTTTTACGATTTTCGAGGAGTAAATATTTTTTCTTTCTCACCCACTACACGATGTAAAATCATCTTCGAAAAAAAAAAAAAAAAAAAACTAACTCGCGACTGTCAAAGTAGAAGCTTCATCAAGTGGATCGTTACATGATCTTTTTCTACGAAATCATGTTTGTTCATTTTTCATTAGCATTATCATCTTCAAGCGAGACTCGCTAATCTTATTTTGGTGTCCGATCTCATCTTTGTACGGTAACCATACATAATTAAATATTTAATATTTCGATCGCAGGTTCTAAACAAATGTCCACCAAGATGTCGACAAAAAGGTAAATGATAGTAAATGATATTGAAGATAAATGTGAGATTGAGTGATCGAGGTGTTTGTTTCTAGCTAGAACAAATTTCACAAAGGACAGATGTAACATTCGTCCTGTCTCAATTTTAATAATTTACGAAATCCATTTGAGCCCAATTATCGCAAGGAACAAAGCTAATCTCCTTGTCGAGTCATCGAAATCAATTAGTCCTCTTATCGAATTACGCCAAATGCGTTCGAATACTCGCATTTCGATAAAACTGGCAGTGCCTAATCGTGGAACACGATTGCTCGTCGACGGAATGCCCGAAAGGGAAATAAGATCTCATAAGAAGAGGGAGAACAGCCGAGCAGAGCCCGTGCTGATCGCGCGGGGGAGGGCGAAACGGACTAAAAAGAGTGTCAGCCAGCAAAAGACGGTTAAGGGAGAAAGAAGGGAGGGTGGGGGGTTGGCACCGGAGAATACCCTCATTAATAAAGGCTCCATTTTGAAGGTCATCGTCAGCGTGGACGCGAGGCGAACTTTTGTGCAGGCATGAATTAGAGCGCCGCGAGACAAAAAGCTCTCGGTAAATGTGCAATTGGTACAATGGTACTCTGGTGGCCATTGTGCCGGCCCGAGACTTTCGAACGATGAAAAAAAAAAAAAGAATGGACCGTTCGTCCGGGCACGTTAGAAAAGAAAAGAAATTCCCTTATAGTACGGCCACTTACAAAACGTGGACTAATTTGTTCGTTGAAATAATCAGCGTCGCGGTGTATCGAGTGTCGTTTTCTCGGCTCGAATGCGAGCCATATTTGAGCAAAACGTAATTTGGGACCGCGTACTAAGGGACTAAGGATTAAACTGTGAATTTTATATTTTATATTTTACACTGTAGTTTAAAGAGTGGAATCCCGACAGAAAATTGTTTTACGTATCAGATATTATAAGAAGTATTGTACCTCGGATATTGTACCTCGCAATTTCTTTGCAATTTCACACTTTTAAATTTCCAATGACATTCCTCCAGTAATAAACACATAAAAATTCGCAGTCTGATTATGAAACTGTTAAATAATCGAATACTGTATCAATGACGTACAACAAGTGAGTAATCAGAGTTGTAATCACAACTCACAATCAATCTAAAAGTCATTATCGTCATGATTTGTGGTTAATACAGAAATCATTATCATCGCGGAATATGATATGACAAAAAGGTCTGCAAATTAATTACGTAACTGATTGGACAATTTGCAAATGTTTGCAAAAGTCATCTTCACTATATACTGATGATGATTCGATCGAATCAGGCTCAACGTAGATTGTACATATATTTTAAAATACTCTCAATTACATTTTTTTAACCGCGTATGAATGTGTTTCAATGAATATTATTATAGATATATTATTATATATATTATATAATGCAGTTTATAATATAATATAATAAATTATATATTATTATATAATATAGAATTACATAATTTTATGATTTTCAAAGGATCAAAGCAGATTATGAAGAATTTTTTCAACGATACATAGTCAATCGACGATACACAACTGTATATGTAAATTAATCGTCGTGAGTGATTCAAAAATCATTGATCAATGATTAGAGCGAACAATTATAACTGATTACGAAAGAAAATCAGAGAATCAATATTTCGATGAAAACAGGCCGCAGTGAACCGTCAATTTGTTCGTTCCGAAGCACCGAGGAATATCTTCGGTCGGATTATCGCGGGGATTCTCTCTCTCTCTCTAATCGCTGCCTCGCGTCCCTGCCTCGTCTCGAGAAGAAAGTAGAAAAGATAGACGTAAGTTGACGCAACTTTCGTACATACTTGGCGACCACTTCCAGTTAATTAGCGATTCACGTAGCGTGTTATTATCATGTTATTTACATGTTTCCGAGTGGCCAGCAATTTCCATCGAACGATGGCACGAACGGGGGGGTATCGTAAAACTACGAGAGCTACGACAATACGTATGATACAACGTTCGGCTGTAAATGTGATGGCAGCTGCGCGAAGCAAAATGGAAACGATTCGGGGCAAGAAAATTAGGGGTGAAAAAAAAAGGAAAAGGGTAGTATCGACAACCAGAAGACACTTCTTCTCTTTTTTATACACGTCTTTACGCGTGTCAACTGCGTAACGCTGTCGACGATAATAGAAACTGATAATAGGTACTTTACAATCCGAGATCGTGTCAGGTCAGATAGTTGGCCGGGTATTTTACAAGTTCGTTTTATGACATAAAACGACGCTAGGAATTCATTACCTTGCGCGATAATTTATATACCGAGCGTCGGAAGATACGCGAATCCGTACGAATCAAAAACGTGTACTGAAACACGCGTGCACCTATATATGGCACGTAAAACGTGTACCGAAGGATCCAAGGATCTGTACTCTTCAATATCTGTACGCGTGTACGTGTATCTTTTGCACTACACGTCGCTCTACGTGTTATATTCATCGTTGTAGTCTTTGATTCAGCAAACTTCTGAACGTGGGCGATTTTTGACATTTATGACACAGATTTTTATTGATTTGATGAAGTATGTTCTTTCATCATTGTACGAGTCGATGTTACATATTACGTTAAACAGTATGCATACATTTTTACATGTTATACGTCTTTTCGTGTAATTCTTAATATATCTATGTGTATACGTTCTTTAATCTAGAGAAATTTTACAGATAGACTTTTAGTATGATATAATGTTGTTGATTTAATGAAGTATGTTCTTCGTTGTACGAGTACGTAATTACACATTATGTTAAATATTATTCACTTCTTTTTGCACATTGTACATGTCTTTTAGCTTTACAGTTCTTATCATACGTTTTTTAATCCGAGGAATCTCCGAATGTTACAGACACATTATTTTTAGTAGTATTTGTTGACTTGACAAAGCATATCCTCCACATTCTCCATGGACAAATAACCACAATTAAATGAAAACCTTCTCCTCCCATGTAAATAAACGAAACTCGAATTACAGAATGTTAATTATATCCATTCGCTCCAAATGAAAATCTGACAACTAACAATAATCGATATGCAACGTTCATTCGTTTGCTTTTACGAAACGGTACGAATCCGTACGGGGAATCCTCGCGATTAACGTCGCCTGTGTAACTTTAACCCAGCGATTAACATTCCTTTCGTCGCGTTGGATTTCATCCGACAATGTCAGGTCGCAATAACGTTTATCCCTCTTATCGATTTGTCTGTGGATTTGTGGACCCAGTTAATTAACACGCGAGAGTAGACAGACTTGATTCGCTCTCGATTCGCGATTCGAATCTTTCATTTCATTTGCATCATTCTACTTCGAAAACCATTTCTGGAGTTTCGCCACGTCTCTCCCTCGTATGCACGTTGATCGACGCAGTTTGCGTTTGTTCTTGTACGTCGGAACATGTTTCGCGGTTCGTCTCTGAATTTTGCTTTCCTTTCTCTGTGCCTCGCTTTTTCTTTCCTTTTTCTCGCTTCTTTCTTTAGCTTTGCGCGTGGACTTTCCCTCCTGGATCATGCAGATTGATCGATGCTCTTCGTGCTTCTTTCTCCATCGAAATGATTCGCGGTTTCTAAATTTTATTTTCTACTCTTTCTTCTCTCGTTTTGCTCGCTTTTCCGTATTGGAAAATCTCTTTCCATTTCGCACGCAGACGTTCCCTCGTATGCAGGTTAATCGACCGTTTAGTTTGCGTTCCTTCCTCCACATCGAGAAATGATCCGTGGTCTTTAAATTTCGTTTTCTAACTCGTCTCTTTTCTTTTCTATTTTCCTCCACATCGAGAAACATTTCCAATTTCCCTCATGCGCAGTCCACGTTTGCTCCTCTCGATCAAGAAACGAATCGCAATCGTTTTCACTTTCTTCCGGATTGACACACGTTAAACCTCGATCCGATAACTTCGTTTATCGCCATTGTTTTCTCCACTATCCTTCGAATTCGCAAAGATATCCTTCGGATTGTCTCCTTTTTCCACAACGGTACTGTCCTACTATGCATAAAGAAGCGTAAAGATACTTGCAGAGAAGCAGGCTACGAGTACCGCGGTTTCGTCGGACCGGTATCGACCGGTATCGGTTCAGTACTTGACCTTCGATTATCATTCCGTCCTTTCTAATATCCCCACCGTGGCATGCCTCACACACGCTCTATAATAAGTCGTCTAATATGTACGGCCGCGGTTTAGAAAGTGGCGCCATGGAAAAGCCGCTATTTTTCCACCTAGTTCCGTTTTGTCCGGCTTTAATAATCGCGGTGATCCGTTTTCACTTCGGTCCGCATTTCCACGATATCCTTCCACGTGTCCACTCTGCCCACCACCACTGCTTTGAACAACTTTATTCGAGCCGCTTTGATCGATACTCGACGAGCAACAAGGCGAAACGGGAGGAGGGGGGCGGGGCAGACATCTCTTGAAATTTCGTTGGCTGCGCCTTATCTCCCGAGATAAGAGAATAATTTAGCCAGGCGGTCACAGGCAATCGGTAATCGGTCGCGTTCTCGCATTTCCATAAATTCCGCGAACAAACGGCTTCGCTTAACAGCTGCGGCGATAAAACGAAACGAAACAGAAACAGAAACATCAAATTGTGCCGGATGGATGGAAAATAAAGGAACAAGCCTGGGGCAAGCCTGGGGAATTAAACGTGTCCGTGGCGATCGGACACGAGGAGCAGATACGTCGTCGATATCGGCGAAGGGAAGAGAGACGGTCGACAGAAACAGAAAAGGAAAAGAAGAAAGAGAGGAGAAAGAAAAGACAGAGAGAGAAAGAGAGAAAGAGAGAAAGAGAGAAAGAGAGAAAGAAAGAAAGAAAGAAAGAAATGGTTGAGATTCTTTAAAGGATCGTGGTGCGCGAGACATTCCATCGTAATCTATTCGTCCACTTTAAATCTCGATATTTTTGACGATACGGTGGACGGTGGGTCGTCGATCAATTTAAAACGGACCCGAGAGAGAGCCCAGCCGACTCTCTCAACGCAGAGGAGAGAGAGATATCCCTCCTGTCCTGGCCATAGGCCGGGCCGAAGTTTCTCTCCCGCCGGTTGGCGAACCAACCGCTCCGCTCGCCTTGTGAACCAACTTTCAGGCATGCGAAGCGAAAGAGCCGCACGAAGCCTACGGCTAGCATGACGGGGAACCAGAATGCTTCGTTCCACCATCAACCGAGAGAACGAGGCACTCGGGAGAGAGACTCTCGAGAATCGAGTCGAAGAAGCAAGTCAAGCCCCCGGACCCCGGGTCTCAAGCTGAGAGAGGCTGAATTCCACACTCTATACTCTATACCTTTTATATTGCCTTTGACTATGCGAGCCGTTGGCTATGAGCGACACGTGAGTTCGTGCAACAACTCTCCTTTCCTCTCCACTTCTTCTTCTTCCACTTCGTCTTTTTTCTTCTTCTTCTTCTTCTTCTTCTTCTTCTTCTTTTCCTTTTTCTTAGTTTTCTTCTTCGTCTTCTTCTTCTTCTTCTTCTTCTTCTTGCTTCTTTATCTTTTTCCCTTTCGCCCTATGTGTGTTATCCGGGTCTCGCGCCCGCACCCGTGTCCGTGCCCGTGCCCGTGCCGTGCCCGTTCGCGCGATTTCCTCACCGCGCCTCACCCTCGAGAGGCAACATTTAATTATGCATCTTGCTGCCTGACAGCCTGAATTTCGTGTGCTGCATTTCGTACGTGACTCTTTAGACCAGCGGCCGCCGGTGATTATAACTTTGTGAATATCTTTCCTCGTACGATACCACACGGGCTCTCCGCCGGTTGCTTTTTCTTTTTTTCTCTCCCCCCTTTCCTTTCCTCTCCCTCTCCCCTGACTTTGGTTGCCAGCTACCGACACTACCGGTGCCGCTGTTGCTGTTGCTGTTGCTGTTGCTGTTCACCAATACCGTTTATCGTTTCTCCTCGTTGCTTCGCTAACTCCCCGCTTATCGAACATTTTCGCACGAGAATATGAAAGTATAGTAATAGTGCTACCAGTAGCGGAGGCCCTCTCTCCCTTCTTCGACTTTTTCTTCTTCTTCTTCTTCTTCTTCTTCTTCTTCTTCTTCTTCTTCTTCTTCTTCTTCTTTCGCGTGCGATATCGCATCTCTGCCTCGAAATTTATTTCGGCCGTGGCTCAAATCGTTCGATCAAGGTCGCGCGATCACCGCATTCCGTGCCTGTCGTTGCACGTTTTTTTTTCTCCTCCTTCTTCGCTGGTGGTGGTGATTTCGCACGGCGGAATAACGCGATCGCGTGTGTTGTTTCCCGCGTGATTCGCAAAGAGGAAACAACGCCCGCGGTCGATTGAACCGCTTAAATCCCTTATGAATGAAAGCGAATCGTATTTATCAGGGGGAATTGTTGCCCCGGCTCGCAACAGCCACCGACGTCGACTCTGCCCACCCGAGGAATACGAACGAATTACGTTCCGCCTACGAGAATCGAGATACGCTTCGATTTCGTCACCAAACCGGCGGTGGTTTACTCTTTTCAATTCGAGCCACGATCCGATCGATTATCCACGATTTTTCCCGGCGTTACGCTGGAATTCGATTCCATATCCCACGTTGTCCTTGGCTGCACTTGGGTGTCGCGAGCTGTGTTGGCTACGAGCCACGTACGAGTCCGTACAAGTATTCGAAGCCCTTCAGCGGCGTAAAACGCAGTCGACCTTTCTCGATGGAGGGCTTGCCCCGTACCCAGTCGTGAACCATAGTCCGTTATTTCTTTATTAAGTCGTCGATTTATTTCTTCATAATTGCTCTTATTTATTTCTAATTTACTCTTCACGTGCTATTAATTTGTCCTCTTTCTTTATTAATAAAGTTAGTTATTTAACCTCTTGCGCTGGAATGACGTGTCACGCTCGTCGAGAATTTTTTGTCCCAAAATTGCAATAGTATAACCAACAAATAATAAATTTATTACTTCTCAATAATTTCTATCCAGTGATATCATACCTACGAGTTCGAAAAAGAAAGCGACGATTTATTGTATACGGTTTGGTCACTCGTTATGGTCCGCAATCAGTTGCCAGCGCAAGTGGTTAATCAATGCTCTGTCATGCGGAAAGGAGACAAATTAAATAGATCGTGAAGATTTTAGAAAAATGAATAATTATTGGTTAAGCAACTGTAACTTTTTCACGTACATTGTGACTTTTCAATTCTCGAATTTTTATATTGCTCGCGTTATTATTGTACATGTTACGTAACTCATTATTAACTCGCTATTCTGCACATTGCTTTCTATTCAAGCAGATTTCGTTAAAACTTATCATTTGTTTTTACAAAAATATCGAAAGAAATCTAAATCTAGCGCGTGCCGGCACACTTCATTCTGATCTTCATCGCTCGATTTTATTATTAATTCTCCGGAGAATCGTTTACCGATAAAAAGTCAGCCGCGGTTTTTTTTTTGGCAACGCGATTCTATTCTCCACGAAACCAGCCCTTAGCTATCTTCAGATAATCGGTTCCAGGAAATTACTTATAATGTTTCCTAGCTCCGTCGACTGACCTTGAGGAAAGAGGATCGAAAGAACACGTATCTATCTTAGACTCAAGATAACGTCGTCTAGGATATACGAGCGTTGAAACGGTGTCCATCACGATGAATCTCATTTCGAATAGGTGTATCAGCCGTATTTGCAATGAACATCAATTTGCACGAACGTAAACGAACACGGAGCGTCGCTTTTTTTTGCATGTTGTAATAAAACTCCGTTTATACGAACTTGCTGGATAGTTCATAAAATTGGAGTTCATAAAATTGATTCTCCATTGATTCAGATAGAACAGACGTTCGAGGTTAAGCCCGAATAAATTCAACCAGTAAGAGTTCTTTGCTTAGTTCAAATAAAAGAAACAGTTCTAAACTACCCTCCGTTTCGACAAATTTGCATTCATACCAACCACCATAGTTTTAAAAATTGATCATCGAGTAATTCCAGTTCTCATTCTATCCTATTTTTGTTCTATCTATTCATTGCTCATCTATGAATCTCGATACTTCTTTACTCTTTAATTCCGCGATTTTTCACTTTTTTCGCCAATTTTTGAAATCGATGAAGCTAATTTTCTCGAAAAGATCATCAGATTTTCTTCAGATTTGCCCTCGAACGTTCATCACATGTTACTTGCTTTCGTTCCGTATTTTATATAATGATAACCATGACTGTTAAATTATATTAATGATATTAATTAAAATTATATTAAAGTTATATTATTATCGCATAATGTGACTGTTGCAATAAAAATGAATATAACATTGATCACGCTAACTCTCGCTTAACGAGCACAACGTTTATGTATAAATTTGGTCGAAGCAGACTGGACGAACGAGTATTCGTTTGTTTGGTACAATCACGCGTTAATGTACAATCTAATTCAGAATATATGTAAGAAGAAACAATTGAAACGTCACGAACGGCGCGGGTTTCTAATCACGTGGCTCTAACACGCTTCTAAAACGGGCAACGTCGCGACAATCGTTTGACTCTGCTGAAGAGCAGCTTCGCGGTAATTACCGGGGCCACGCAATCAACCGTCCAGACCACCGAAAACGAGAATCCTCGCGATACGCGACTCATTGTCCCTCCGGCTGAACAAGTAGGAAGGAAGATGAACGGAGAGGAGGAAGGTGAAGAGAAGAGAGAAACGCCAAACGAAAGAAGGGACACGGGAGTGCGAGAGGGAGGGGGGGGGGGCGGGAGAGAGAGGTTTTGAAGGAAGATGCGGGAAAAAACGAAGAACGGGTGGCGACCACGGTGAAGAAGCCCGAGAACGAGATTATTTACAACGCTTCACGTCGGTTTCCCCGACGCGTTTTTCGAGGTTTCGCGAGAACTTTTAACGAGCGGACTCGTCTCTACGACGAGGCACCACGGGCACACGGCAGCAGCCGGCAGCAGAGGAAAGAAAATCAACGAAAGAGCCGCAGACATCGATCCTGCGAGGTGGAGGAGGCGGGAGAGACACGGCCGGCCGGTGAAAGAAGACGCGAGGAGTCCTCAGCGGAATGCCTTTTCGAGTTCCTCGGCCAAGTGGCCATCAGTTCGGAGCGCCGGTCATTCGAGCCAGCCGGAGTCAAACGAAATCACACGGATTTACATATTATGATTTACATCCTTGTCCTCTGCCTTCTCTGCTCTCTCTCTCTCTCTCTCTCTCCCTCTCCCCCTCTTTCTTCTCCTTCGTCGTCCTCGTCTACCCTCGTCTCCCTCGACCACGCACCATCGAGACTCTTGATTCATCTTCTCTTTCTCTTTGTCTCTTTCTCTCGCTTGTTCCGTTACTCTCACTCCTACCGTTGCTCTCCTATACTTTACAACGTGTATTTTCTCGTTTTCCACACGCCGAAAAACACAAGAATCGCGAAAAAACATTTGGGAGAACTCGGAACGACGATTTCAAGTGGTTAAAATTCTACAACAGATGGAGAAGACTAATCGCATAAATTGGAACAAACGGTTACGACTGTCGGAGAATGATCGTAATTTTTGTTCGCTGATGGTGTCTCTTGCGATTGGATAATTTAATTGATTATCTTTGTCGAGTATGAAATTTTTCTCTCTGATCTCTCAATATTCCAAAGCCTCCAAGTTCTTTCTTTCGTTGTTGTTTGATGACACTTGGAATTCACTCTCCGATCGAACAATTATTTTTTTTAACTATTTCTAATTACTTTCAATTCGAATTAGTTCTAATTATTCTTTTTTCACATTACACATTGCATTTGGCGACAGTTGAACAACAAAACGTCGAAACTTCTTGATCGATTTGAACTTGATTCGAGGTCGGTCGACACCAACCAAAAGTCGACTGATGTAAATGAAGCTTAAACAGGAGGAACCTTTTCACCGGTTCCTTCCGCCTCGTGTTTTCCTTCCTGCCTGTTCCGGGGAAACCTCAGACGCACGTTAATTGAGTCGTTGTTGAGGAGCAGCCCGTTCGTTTCTTTTTCTCTCGTCAGGTTTCACCTCTCCCCCTTATCCGAACAAGATCACGAGTCAAGATGGCGAGAAATTTCCGAAAACGTTTTGTCCACGTGTCCGAATCGATTAATCCTTTCGCATAAAATATTCCTCTTCTCTTTCGGTTTCTGTTCCTCGTTCGTCACGATCTTCCGCGTGTCGTGTAAAGACCGAGTCTTCGCAGCTCCGTGAGGCTCAACCTTGAAAACTCTCACGCTACGAAGCTCAAGCGTTCAAAGCTTGAAGACCAAAGTTTCAAGACTCAACTCTCAAAGTTAAAACAAATAACATCATCGACGTGACACTGTGACATTTCAAGGTTCAACTTTTAAGACTATTGTCGTACAAAGCTCGAAGATTCAAAGACTGAAGCTTTTAAAATTCTCAGCCGTCAAAGTTCTCAAGATTGAAGCAAACAGCATCATCGGCGTGATATTGTGACATTTCACGGTCTGCGATACTGTTTATCATCGTTGTATAGATCGATCTAGAGTTCACAGTTCAAGAGTCAAACTTAGATTGGCTCTCAAGATTTGAGAATCTTCACGGCTCTAGATTTCGAGACTCATTTTTACAACACTAATCGACGATTCCTTACTGATTTCGACGGGTTCGATCGTTAGAAAACTCGTCTCGTCTGCTGGGAAGCTCGCTCTTCGTGACTTCGGGGAGAGGGGGTCAAAAAATATTGGGACGTAGCATTAATGACACGATCGAACTCGTGACGTAAGCGAGGCAAATTTCCTAATTATTAGCCGAGCATATCGTCGGAACGGTACTTGTGAAAGTCTAATGATAGGCAACGCGACAACGATTTCGCGTTGTTGCGCCATTGCCCCGGAGAACATTAGCGGATTTCCTCTCCCAATAGTAGTGACGGCGAAAAAAAGATTCTAGATCACGAACCCACGGAGAGATCGAATCCCGGGCATTCTCAAAATTCGTATCGTTATACAGTTATAAAGTCTCGTGCGGTGCATTATAGTTCCTTCGTGCATTTACTCTACGATCGAATGACCCTTTGCACTCGAGAAATTTCCCTTGTGTCGTCTACTGACAATTTTTGTTAAATTATAAAGTACCACTTCCAATGAGAACGTATATGGCATATTTGAAATTTTTCTAATGTGTGACATCGTTCAAAAAAAAAATCATCAATACGCATTAAGAATTTGCTAGAACAAATATGGTATGTAGGAGTTAACGATACATATTTTAAATCCGAAGAAAAATAAACTTCCTTTGCCATTTTATTGCCACTTTATTTTATTTAAAATTTTTCCAATTGTAAATTATTCCAATGAATATCGTTTCGAATCATTGACTAGACTACAGTGTCCTCTGAGAGATTGCGAAGAGTTGATTTAACCTTGGAAAATCGCAGAAAATCGGACGAAGAAACGTGGAAACTCTCGTCTAATTCTAACGAGAACCGTTCTAAATATAGCTCGCGCAAAAGAGAAAGAAATTCCAGGATTATCGTGCGTGCCGATTGCACAAGGAGAGAGAGAGAGAGAGAGAGAGAGAGAGATCGGGTCAAAGAGAGTGGTTAAGCGTGCCGATTGCGCAACGGAAACCGGCGAGAGCGACGATAACACGCGCGCGATACCGCGTGCCGAATTGTCCGGCGGTATAGCGTTTCCCGGAATTTCAATTAACCTTTTATAACAATTTATGCCCGTTAATATGCATATCGATTCGAGCGTGACGCCGATCGATTTTAAACTCTCCCTGCCCGGCCCCAATGCGTCGCGGGTTCCGTTGGTTTATGGTCAAGGTTTGCGCGAGATGGGACGCGATAAGAGGCAGCCAGGTTCTCCTCTAGGTTTTCGACAAGAGACATTTGGATCGAAGGTATCGCGTAACCGAGCAAAACCGATTTGCCAAACCGAGTTGCGAATAAACGGGCTCCGCTTTTAGGTAACAACGACTATAGCGGGACCGAGCAATCGCGAGACCGATCGGGATTATTGTCTCGGTACGGGCGCTCGATCCGGAGAAAGATAAAGTTGTTTATGACTGTTCCCCCGGGGGGAGATATCTACCGAGCAAGAGAAATTAACGGGAGGAAAAATCGAGAAAAATTGTGGGTGAACTATAGATCGCGTGGAGGCGAGGGAGTGGAGACGACGTTGGTTCGGCGTGCTGATTCTACAGCTGGTTGCAAAACTGTATCGCGAAATTACAACAGATCTCTCGTTTCTGTTTCAAATTATTGATATAGAGAGATCGTCTGTTCGAAGGTTTAGAACGAATGAATTTTTTCCTTGTAAAATATAATGCGATTCTATGATTCTCGAGATCCAATGAACAAGATTGATAAATCAGTCAATTTGTAGACTTCAGTTTAAACAATTCAATTTGTAACTGGTTATTTATCTTCTTTCTCGTTATTTTTTGTATTTATTGTATTTTAATGGAATATACCTGCTGCTCAACAATAAATGTCATTGTTCATATAGTCAATGAAAAATTGCTAAAACTTTGTGGAAAAAAAAGAATGGTGCTACTAAAAATAATTTGTTTCTATCTTTATTATTAATGATAATAAGTTCATTTTCAAAGGTATTTTTAATAAACGCGACAAAAAAGAATAATTAACAGGTAACAGGTTTGTTCCGCGTACGTGTCTGTTCTGTGCAATTTTCAATTTATTTTACACACTCGAAGTCTGTCTTAAATCGAAAGAAATCTTACTCCACACTTATTCTTGCACGTAGAATTACCCTCTCGTCGGAATCAGCCAAATTCGAGTATATACTATTGATAAATCATCGATTTCCTCCGGAACGAAAAGATTTTACCCTTTGCAGCCGATTTATTCCACTTTTTTACCGTGAGATCACCTCCTGCTTGGTTGTGCCACCTTGTACGCACGCGAGCGAGCAAACGGGCATGGCCTGCGCGGGCACAGCTCGAGCTGCGCTCGGGAGAGGGTCGGGACACGTGGCGAGTCGCAGGCGTAAATATAAGGCTGGCTACCCACGTTATTGGAGACGCAGAAAATCGAGGAATGTGCATGTCGCGGTGCATTATCGCGCAGCCCATTCAGCCTCCGGCCGAATGCGAGAAACGCAGCCGGACCGATGTACGTAGCAGCGTACGTACTGTACGTATGAGTCGCAAGGGCGTAGCCGACTCGGCACCGATGCGACGCGACACGACGTCGGGTTATCGCGCAACGCGCGGCGAGACTTATTAGACGACGAGAACAATGCAGTCGCGCGGATCGTCTTTCCGTGTTTCACGCTCCTCTCCCTCGTTCCATTGAAAAAGCCAACGGCGGAAGAAACGCCGATTCGAAACGCGAGTCGCCCGGCCTCGCGTCAACCGCGGGACGAATCGCGCGCGCTTCACGATCGACACGTTCGACGATAGTTTCGAGGAAACGAGATTGACGAAATACTCCTCGAAAGGATACGCGATATATCGGCTTGCTTTTAGCTCCTTCTTTCGATTTTTAATTTATCGGGAAAGAACTTGCAATTAGTTGCACGCACAAAAGGACACGTGAATATTTATTTATCACGCAGTGATATTTATAATTTATTATAAATATCATAATTCATTTATGATGCAGTAATATTTATAATGTAATATAATATAATATATGTAATATATTTATAATAATGTAAATTACTGTAATAATTTATTGGCGGGAAAAAAGAACGCTTGGCCGTTTACAATAGGTACAGATGTGTATTTACGAAAAGAATGATCAGTGAAACTTGGATTCAACTCGGTGTCTCCTTTGTCATGTGATCTATTTGTAGCCTGCACCTTATAACACTATTATTGTGCAGTAAATTTAATTGTTACACGTTAAACAACAAAATAAACCGTGTTCTTCTCGCAAGATTTATAATTTTTTTAATACTTAATCTTACTGTTTCGAATATTCTTTTTCTTCGATATTCCTTCGTCGCCCCTTAATTTATAAATTTCATATTAAACAACACTGTCTATCTAAACAATGACCGTTCACTAACACAATTCCTGACGAAACTATCCGTAGAAATTATTCAAAGAATCACAATAACGAAGTGAAGAAGCAGTCGCGAATGGTCAGGTGTAAATTGTATTTTAATTTCAATTTTAATTTTACTAACGATAAATGCGCTGTGGACATCAATATAATTTAAACAATGGAATGACGTTTGATCGAACCGAAAGCGGGAGATCATAAGTGGTCATCAACGATATAAATCGAGCCTAACAATGGAGAAACGGATCTCGATCCGCGCGAGAAAAAACCACGGGAGAGCTCTCGCGAAGAAGAAACGGTCGCCGACGAAAAACTGACAGCTTGCATACCAGACATTTTTCCAATAACTACTACCCTTTCCCCTCCGGGGGAGAGAGGAACGTGTTCTACGCGCCTGCACGCTCATATACGCATACGTACCTACACTCGTGACTGTCCTGCAAGAGTTGTTCGACCGGCGCGTTCTTTTTACTCTCCTTCATCGCTCTCCCTCTCTGTCTATCTTTTTCCTTCTCCTACTCTCCCCCAGCGAGGGGGAGACGAGGAGAGATCGCGCGAGAACGCGCGACAGAACGAGCCCGCAAGAAAGAAAGGAGGAATGATAAAGGGACCCCGGTGGAAAGAAGGGTGTGCAACGAGCCACAGAAACAGAAAGAGAGAGACGAAATGAGCAACGAGGGGCGAGAGGGAGGGAAATAAGGTGAAAAAAGAAAACAAGCTGCAACCCTTTGTGCGGGAATGGCCCTTTCTCTTTCGTTGGCACGAAACACCAGTGTGTCGTATCCCGCACGTAAGAGAGAGAAAGAGAGGCACGTAGGCACTGCCATAAGCCACGTCCCCGCGTATAATTGACGCGACTTTCTCTCCGAGTTGGAAGCTCGACGATATCGACGAGCCCACCCGGCCGCTCTTCTCGCAATCTCTCTCTCTCTCTCTCTCTCTCTCTCTTTCTCTTTCTCTTTCTCGTCGCGATTTATCGTCACTATTTCCATCCGCCGATCGATGCCGATACTCGACGACGATGTGACGGCGACGAGCACGAAATTGGAAATTGGGGAAATTAAATCGATCGGAGGAGATCGGATTAAGAGGTAAATCGCCAGAGGAATCGTGCGGTTCTACGACGCTGCCGCGCAACGATTAAAATAAATCAGCTAGATCCTTGACTCGAGAGATCGGGAGGGCTCGTAACTGTTATAACCAAAATGAGAGGAGTTTATGGGGTAACGACTGTTTCTCGAATCAAATGTTTCACAACATGTTGTCTCGTTAACGATAAGTTGTTTAGTGTCGATATCGTCATCGAAAGGAAATTTGCAACAGTTACAAGCGACCGAAACTTAGAATTTCCCACACGTATACGATGTGTAATATATATTCATGTATAATATATAATCAAAACGTTTGAAAATTATTCAATCGTCATTCAACGCGGTTCTTCAAGATTTTCCCTTACATTTCGTGGAAGTGTAATTTGCTTTTTCATGTTGTTTAATTAAGTAGTAACAATGAAAATTATTTAATCGTGTAGTTCTTCGAAAAATTTCCCTCGCGTTTCACACGATTAATGTATCTAACTTAAACGACAAACAAATTGAGCAACAATCTTTGAAAAGTTTCCTTTACATTTCGTAATTATAATATATGTAATTCGTCCATATGACAAACAAACTGAGTAATAATCAGAATTATTCAATCGTGATTTCTGAAAAGAATTAATATTCCCTTAACTTAAGTGACAAGCAAGTTTCACTGGCTGACATTTTTCGCCAAAAAGAAAAAAGATTCCAACGGCGAATCGTTTCGTAGAAAATATCGATCAACGTCGATTGCGAGACTGTGTCTTCTTCTATATTCAGACACGATCTTGCCAATTCCCCAGAGAGGAACGACGAACGCTAACTCTCTAATTACCGGTTCTTTAAAAACAGGCCAGGGTCTTACCGGACTCTCGTCAATTAGGTAAAACGCGAGGAAATGAAAGTCAAAAGCGACACCGAGGGCCGGGCGACGCGAAACGGCACAATGTCGTTAGGTTAAGCACGGTTATCTCGGAATTACGGAAGCTTTACCAGGGGCCTGGCAGTTCGTCGAGATTTTATGTATCGACGAGAATGTTTTCGTTAAAAAATGGGCCCGTGCCGGTGCCGCATGGCCATAAGACGGCACGTAAAGTCGGTGGCGTAACCGGTAGCATCGGCGGTCCTCTTTCAATTAATAACGTGATCATAGGTTGTTAGAGGTTCCTTCGGCAGACAATCTCCACCTCGTCATCTTTTTCTCCTCTTTATCTCTTTTTCTCTCGTTATTCTACTTCCACGCACGTCACACCACTTACTTTGCGCCACCTTTTTTTCACCGTCGTTCTCATCACCGTTCCCCATCATCGTCCTTCTTCATCCTGCTACCTACGTTTCGCATCCTTCTTCTTCCTCCTCCCCCCTCTTTTTCATCCACGCTTCCCCTTTTCTCTTCCCTTTTCCACTTCTCGCTCTCTTCTTTCTTTCTTCTCTTCTCCTTCGTCGTTTCGTGCTTCCGTTCAATTCCACGGGATTTGAATTTGGCCAAAGGAGAAACAGTTCGGCGTAAGTACAGCCTGCTAAGTTGGGTGGTGGTTTTCTCGCCCACAGACGAGCATCGAGCAAATCGGGAAGGTGTGACGATCGCTTTATTTGTTCGATGCTCTGGGTGGTTCCCACCCGGGAAGAATCGAGGTGGCGAGGATACGGAACTGGAGATCGCGAATTCTCCGAAACGTGTAATAAAATGTACCTCGAGCACGCGTCAAAGAGTTAAAAATCCGTGTTTACGTGTTTGTCACGTTCGCGACGATTTATATCGCGGTTCACAATGTGAGAACGACACTCTCTATATATAAACGTTAACGTCTCGTCGAACGGGTTTGTCGGATATTCTGACTGGATGAAGTCCAGTGTCACTGGTTTTCAGACGTAGCGTTCGCAACTGAAATCGCTTCAAATGACCTGACAATTGAACCATTACATTCGAAAGCTCAATCTTGTCTGTTTCGCACAGAGGCGTAACTTCACAATGGCTCGCATAAAAGACACGTATGTGACAGTCTTTGATACCGTTGTAGGAACTTTCACTTCATCTCACATTGTCACTTCTTTCACTTACATCGTTTTTGCGTTAAACGGGCCAATTAATAAAGGAGATCAACATTGAAAAATTAATTAAAAAAAACTGCACGACTTGTACCCCAGTACGATTCGTCTCACTGAAAGACCCAGAAGCATCTGTTCTCACTAGGAAATGAAGACGACTTTTTTGCCATAAAATTTTATTGATGTGCAAACATTTGAATCGATAGAAAACAAATTACAGGCGCGATCGCTCAGTACCAAACAACGCCACTTCTACTCGAGATCTACCTCACGCCCCCTCACGAATCACGTGACCCAAATCAACCAATCGCTAATTTTCGTTGCATTAGCGTTGCACCTGAAGAGGCGTAACGATTTTCTGAGTTACTCCCGCTAAAAAAATCACTTTCAGTGATAAAAAAGAAAACGGTACACCTTGTGGTTCAGAGATGATTCTCCTAAAAATCTCTTAAAAACGTAATAAAATATATTTTAAAAGCTTTCTGATAATAACGCGCCATAAACGTGGAATATATGTACAAACTTTGTTGCATAATCATTCGAATTGATCATTTTTATCACATAATTTCGAAGAATTTCCAAATTATCCAGTCGTTCGCGTGACAATAGCAATTGTGATGCTAAACACAAAAGAACGTTTAATATTTAATTTATACACACGTTATAACACATAGTGTTATATATACACAATATTTATATGTATATTTAATAATTACCGAATGAAGAATAATGAGAAATGTATTAATTTCATGATCAACGATTTTTAAATTATTATTTACTGATCAGTAATCACAATTATTCTTCAATTATTAATCGAATTACGTTTCGCCTTGTGTATTACCAAGAATCACACGATTCGTTTTTTGCTTGTCGCGTCTCCTTGAAATCTCTCTTCTACCTTATATTTTCGTGAAACGTGATCGTCATTTTCTCCCCCAAGGGGAAGCTCCTTTTAATCCTTTTTCTCTCACCTTCTGACTTATTTTCTCCTTTCCTTCCTCTCTTTATCCTATCTCTCTATCGTGTCGTGACGCGCATTTATCGTTCCGAGGCAACGGTATTCATTACTCTTCGTTTGAGCCGTATTGTAATATAATTTTAACGAATTCTGCGAAGCGACGAAATAAGAGAAAAAAGAAAAAGACCAAAAAAAGAAAAAAAGAAAAAACTACGAATCGACCGAGGATTTTGAAAAGGATAATCCATCACGACGCTCTGACGGATCTTGCACAAAGAACACCTGCCTAACCGACGTTTCTCTCTTTTTCCATCTCTCTCTCTCTCTCTCTGCCACCAACAGAAGATACACCGCGACAGAGTAGGAGGGAAATAAGCGTCGCTAAATTAGGATTTGGCGTGTACGTCGGACATTTCTCAAAGAAAAAAAAAACAGGAGAGATTCCTCGAGTATTACACTGACAATATATCGAGAACATATGCGTTCGAATATACATACATATATATACCTGCGAGATAAACGGAAACCAAAGTTGCTTCTAGGACACTAAAAACTGGTTATTCCGGCGAAAAAAAAATTAGGGCCATTTATATCTCTTGTGTTTTCAGCGAAACTTGGAAATAACTTCATAATTATTTTTACAATTATTAACACGCTGACTGCTAGGATGATCACTTATAATATATGTATTTTAGAATAAAATATATTTAGAATTATATATATATATATATTAGAATAATATTATATTAGAATAATTAATATAATATTATATTAAAATAATTAAAATAGGATAAATAAATCGTTGACAAAGAATTTCACACAACATAAACAAATAGGCTAGGCATTATAAAACGAAAAATACAGTTTCATTGCGATTCATTGTAATGTAACATCTTACAGAGATTAAATATGTCCTATAGACATTCCTCGTCTCGTGTTAATTCTTCAAGTGGCCATTTTTCAGCATTTGACATGACCAGCAAATATGCACAGAGGTCTCACAAACCTAATCTATGCACTGGAGGTTTAAAGAAAATACTTATACACTTATTATTAATAATAATTGATAATTTGTACTTCCTCCCTTTGTTCCGATCACAGTGTGTATCCTTTTCGACATACACCGCGTGCACTTTACCTTCTTAACGATCTAAATCTATTCCAAATGATGCATTCGCCTAATTACTCGTTACTTGTAACTGATATTCTGATCGTAAAGATTCATTGGGTTCTCACGCTCAGGAATCCCATCGCCCGTGCAATAAACGCTTAGTAGTAAAAAGTAATGAACATAAAAATTATGAATATGTACGTGTAAAATACGGTAGCGAATTGCACGAAATCGTTAATCACGCGCGTGAGTTAATCTTGATTTTGTAAATTATTTTATTTTACAATTCCGCCTGTTAATTTGTACATAATTTTATCTTATAAATTATTGATCGTACGTATGTACGTACGTGAATTGAATGATGTTTGGACCACGAGGATTTATCAAAAACGCGACAGATGTTAAAATGGCGCTCGAGTTGCTCCAATTTTCTGGCCCCTTTGGGGACATCGTATCACTCGTTTCGCAAAAGTTGATGTAGATAAAATTCTTCGTATCTATGCATATCGATCACGAGATAAACGAGGAAGGCTAATCGAGGTGTAACGGTATCGGATATCCTAAAAATCTATATTTTGCTAATGGCGACTACTTGGCGTACTGTCGTCCCGCCGGCGACGATCCTATCGATGAATAGCACCGTGGCTCGGGTACAAGAAAATTTACCAATGTAAGCACTTGCGGATAACTTAACGAACCTAGCGGTACCTAGCGTAATACAACGAAAGTCGCGGTTAAACGCGATTCGCTAACAACTCGTGTTAAAATGGCTTTTTATCGCGTGTCACTCGCAAAATAATACCGTGAAAGTATTTACTTTTGCACGTGCTTCGGTAAGGTTTGCAAAAAAAGCAATTATGAAAATGGAAGTGTGTATTTTATTTAACAACTGAAAAACGCATCCTGCAATGAGATCTTTCTTGTCCGAATACTTTAACAGTACTCGACCGTGCTACTCTTTATATTGGTATAATGGAAGTCTTTCTTTCATGCTTTCAATTTGTTTTATACGTGTGTTACTATATACTTTGTCGTGTGTTTCATAATTTCGCAAAAAGAACTTGGTACGATAATATTGATGGATAAGAGACTACGTTTAATTTCTCTTATAAATCAACGTTTGTGGGTGATGATAATTTTCCCACGAATTGAAAACAGCAAATGAAAATAAGGAAAAAGCAGAGAAAAGAAAAATTTCGAGGATTCGAAGTACGAAAAAAATGTAATTGCAGAATTATTTATGCAGTGAAAAAAATTTATAATAGTCTCAAATGTGGACAATACGCTGACAATTCTTTTGATCAGTTTGGTACATGCCATTTAATGTTAAAGTAGTTTGTTCTACTATCCGGAAATTCCACAAAGTAAAGCTTTCGTCATGCTGCTCTTTTCACACTGAAAGATCGATTTCATTTTCGATAAGTGCAAAACTATTTTCTGACGAGCGAAATCTGGTAACTCTGAAACGTTATTCTAATCGAGAGAAATCAGTGCAAAATGTACGCCTCCTCGAACATTTTGACAAAAGAGAAAGAAAGAAGAAAGGAATAAACGGGAAAGGAGAAAAAAGAAAGGACGACCCACCAATTCCTTCACGGCCATTTTCCGTGACATATTCTTCTTGTAACGGACACTTAACCCGCAACCTGCGGTCTGCACCATCGTCGCATGAGGCCAATCGTCTCCCGGTATAAATTCAATATCTTTTGCCTGTCTTCTTGGCCCATCGGGCGAAAGTCCACGATACGAGAGAGGGGAGGGAACGATCAGGGTAGAAAAACAAAGCGAGCCTGTTGCAGAAAGCCAGCGACCGCAGTAGAAACTTGGATGGCTTCTCCTCCTATGGTGTTCCATACTCGACTCCCTTCTTTTCCTTTTCTCTTTTTTTTTTTTCCTCCCTCACCCCTATCCTTTTCGCTTTTTTCTCCACGTACTTTTCTTCCCCTTTTTGCTAGCTACCTTTTTTCCCCTATTTGTTTGCCTGTCGATCTTTTTTCTGGTTTTAATTGCATCATCGAATGTAGGGAGGGCGGGGGGAGAGAAAGAACGACACACATCGTCGAGATCCCATATGCACACGATTCGGCAAGGTGCATCGTGTCTCTCCCCTCTCTCTCTCCCTCGCGCGCGCGCGCATGCAGCGATCGACTCACGAAGAGGAGAATTCGTGACGCGAACCGGGCGTGACACTTTTACGATCGATCGAGTCCAATTGTAACCGCTCGTTATCCGGGAAAACTGTTCCGCCACGATCGTCTCGCGACGATCGATAATTCCTTCGATCTTTGCTTTTCGACCCGCCTCGTTCGCGTAATCGCGAAAACGTAAACGCGAACATCTACGTTTCGCTAGGGAGAGAAGTGGAGAAAATACTCGATACTCGCGCGATCGGGAACGAGTGAAAGAAAGATCGGAAGTGAAGGAAAAAGTAGGTTGATCGACTTTCATTCGTGTGTTTCTACGTTAACGTATCGAACGCTACTTGAATTTCCTAATTTAACAAGTTTATTTGTAAGTGTTGACCTACTCAGGCATAAATTAGTATGTTTTATCAGGAAGGGGAGTGTCGCGATAGAATTTAACCAATTAATCGTACAGTAACTTGATATATCTTATCACAGAGTGATTCGCGTGATTCAAACTTGCACACCTGAAATAACTCTTAAATTACGCGTCTAACGAAAAATTGTTTGATACAGAAGTTGTATGGTTTTTAAGGAACGCAAAATATGACGTATCAATTTTTGTCTGTGTTGAGAGATTTCGAAATTTCTAAATTCCTTTTTATATTATCTGAAATAATCACTGAAAGTGACTTTAGCGGGAGTAACTCAGAAAATCGGGCCAATTCAGATGCAACGCTAATGCAACGAAAATTAGCGATTGGTTGATTTGGGTCACATGAGGGGCGTGAAGCAGACCTCGAGTAGGAGCGGCGTTGTCTGGTACTGAGCGATCGCACCTATAATTTGTTTTGGATCGATTCAAATGTTTGCGTATCAATAAAATTTTATGGCAAAAAAGTCGTTTTCATTTTCTAGTCAGAACAGTTGCTTCTGGGCCTTTCAGTGAGACAAATTGTACTCGGGTACAAGTCGTGCAGTTGTTTTTTTTTAATTGGACCGTATATTCCTTTTCGTCATAAATCGGAAGAATATTAAATTCTAAGTAAAGTAGTATTAAATCACATTGATTTTAAACATAATGGTTTATAGGAAATATTACAGGAGACATTAAAGCAAATAATTTACGATAATTTGCCTCGAGGATGAAAACTGCGTAGTATTGTCAAAGAATTCGACAATGTTTATAAACGTCAATGTTATTATCTTACAAGTGGATAAGTCTTCGATAAGTCATACAGTAAGGTAGCGTAGAGTGTATGATAGAAACCATACAACTTTTGTATTAAACAATTTTTCATTAACTGCATAATTTAAAAGTTCACTTCAGTTGTGCAAGTTATGTGAATCATTACGCAGTTAAGCAGAAAAGGTATGATTTTGCAAAAATCAACCGAGAAAAAAATTTGTTCATCTGAAGATTAGTTTATTAGAAAATTTGTCGAACTAATTCATAAATAATAAATGTATATCGTTGGTAGCATTGTTAGAGTAAGCATTGTCAGAGATTTCTTCTACTATTTTACAATTTTTTTATCTTATTCACTTTAATGTCTTTGATGGAAATTTTATGTCGTCGTGTTAGTCGTCGGTAGTACTAATGTTAATACGATACCATCTACATATGAATAGATCAGGAATATTTACACCTAATTCTAGTCAAAATATAATAGCTGTACAACTCCATTTCAAAGTGTTCGACATTCCTATCGATGCAAGATTAGCAGCGGTAAAATGTTGAATTTATTACTTTTTGTATCTTATTTAAATTTCGTCCTAACTCTTTGAATTAATTTCTCATTCCTCATACATTTTTATAATTTAGAACTTTTACAACTCCAAGTGCAACTCCAAAATGTTCGTCATTCTAGTCAATACAAAATTGGAAGCGAGAAAAAAATTGAATTTGTCATTCTTTCAAGATTTTGTTTTAATTAATCCTTTGAATTGAAATTTGATTCAATTTATCGTCCAAAGTTCTCAATAAATCAAATGATCTCGGAGTTGTAGAAGTATTGCAATATTACAACAGAGCTTTTCAATAAGTTTTATTTAAAATACAGACTATGAGGTTTTTTTGGAAAATATTTTCATGAGAGGAGATAAAGAAAAATTCTTGAAAAGAAAAGTTCCAGTTTGTATAGATTTTATAAAAAAATATAACAAGAGCAGATAATTTGTTAAAAAAGTTCTCGCTTATTGTGAATACTATCCAGTGACGGCATTAAACAGTTATTACTATTAATTTCTAGTATTCTAAACGTGTTTGTTTGTAATACATGGATCATTCATAGTTCAAAGTTTTTCATGTTTCTCCTCGCAAAGCAAACAGTTGGGTAACTAAGAACGTTACTAAATATAAAACACGATATTTATAAAGCAAAGTAATAGGTATCATTTTGATCATTATCCCTGATATGTAGTATAATTCAGTTTGAAGATTTAATAACATGAAATTATATTGTTAAATAAAATAGTACCTGATATTTTGATACATTCGTTTGATCTTGTCTCTTAACAACTCGTTTCCGCGAAACTTTTATCAGATTATTAGATTAGATTGTAAAATGAACACGTTTTTAAAAAAACTAGTTAGCCTGAAGGGTAATATTTCTCTCGATAAATTCTCAAAAAATTCCGCAAAGGCAGATATTTTCCTAAACGAGGTCAAACAGAACAAGTTCGAACAGAACTATGTATTTCAATCTCTGATTCATACATTGTATCGGAGTAAAGCACGCTCGTTACCGTTCTTTCGCGGTATACATAGAGTGGGTTAAAAAAAAGTATTGGCACCTAGATAGCTTTGTGAGAACAAGTAGCGAAACATTGGTAAAAGTTTCCATAAATATAGTATTATACATAGTATTAAATAGTAAATTACATAGTAATAAATAGTAAATAGCAGTAATTTCCAATAATGAATTATACAAATATTATAATTATAATTATATAAATTATACAATGATATATTGAATGTACAATATATAATATAATTATAATATATCAATGTAATATAATATAAATTCGAGAGTCAGAAGTGTTTCACCGTTTCCGCCACTGTGTTCAGTGGCGGAATGTTGTCGGAAAAATTACAAAATATCCTTTCGTAAATACTGGAACATCATCGAGTGATATCGCTAGCATTAGAAAAGAACTTTAAAATATCTTTAAAATATTTGCATTATCGTTGCTTCGTTCCTTATTAAAAATTGCTACCGCGCACATCCTGCAGTGAACTATTTATGGAAATTGTGTGCCTGTCTTCGCAAAAGCGTACTTTCTCGATCTACGCGACATTTTGACCCAGAAAACGGGCTGGCGACGTTTGATCGGCAGAAAAAGACCGGGACACCCTGTATTCGCGCGTGTATATATACATAGCATACGTAGGTATATACAGTTAGACAGGTTTCACGTGGAATTCCTTTCATGATAGCTGGCAGTATGCGAAAAGCCGAGGCTCTCTCGGAGCGGTCGCCCTCGCGCCCGTACGCCGTACGACCAACATATCACTCGTAATAAAGATACATACTTACAACGCGGACCGAGCGTGTAACTGGTCGCGCGGACGGTTACATAAGAGAAGCTGCCGCGCGCGATCTGGAGCCGTCCGGTGCATAAAGAATGCTCATTAATACGCGTTACGTTGTTGTCCGCCGATGATCGCCGTATTTTATTACGCTCGTGCCCGGGCCACGGGGATACGGGAGGAGGGAGGGGGGGGGCTTAATCCCACCGAGAGTCGGGAAAATTACGACAGAGAGCGAAAAGTCTTAGCCCCGCGTGAGATATTAACAGTGGAAGATCAAGGGCCGGACGTGTAATTACATTCAGGGGCGTTTATTGGAATTGCAAATATGCCTTTCGAGCTTTCTCGACGACGATTATTGCGCGTCGCCCGCAATAACGACGGACACGGTAACAGGGTTACAACTACGTGCTTCTGTGCAGTAACCTGGAAGTTACACCAAACTTTGAAAATTTTATTTTCCGTATTTGTCGCCATTTATCGTTAGCTTAATAAACGAAATTGTTGTAACATTACACGCAATTCGTGGTGTTTGGGTCGACGATTGAAATAATAACTCCAACAATTCTGGAATTCTGGATATTATACAGGGTGTTTCACTCAGAAATAACCATTTCAATTAAATGCGCGATAATTTGAAGAATATTTCATGTATAGCATAATAACAATATAGTAAAATATACGATATTTTGAATTTTTTGAATATTGCACATTATCTCCGAATCTCTGCTCGTTACAGAAAAGAAACAAAACTGTTTCAAACAAAACTTACTCTGTTTCGAAGATGGCTACAAATCTTGCCTCCGAGATTTCAGAATGACCTTCGTGTTTTTCTTTCTTTAAATGGAACCATGTATTTTTATTCAGATGAACGTTCATCAACCAGAACACGTGGACGTTAATTTTATTAATTTTAATATCGTTCAAGATCATTTGAAAATTGTTTATATCAATTATAATCGCCAGATTTTTAATCATCAACAAATAGCTGTAATTAACCAACGAGGAAGCGAAATTCTCGTTGATTAAGTCATCAGACTCAAATATTCAAGGACGATCTTGTTCCTCGCCGAATTTCGTAATTCGATTCTTCCCGATTGGTCGTAGCGTAGAACATATATGTATATATGTATATTTTTTTTCCTTTTCTTTTCTTTTCATTTCGCAACGCCAATCGTTCGATCGGCGGAGAATTCCCCCTGAAATATTTCCCGTTCTTTGACCGATTATTTATGGAACGTCACTCGTTAATTTATGTTTACTCGTCTGCTTACCGCGGCCGCGGCCGAGTCGGCCGTGTGTCTCTTTTTTTTTCGGATTATTTTTCCACCATATTTCATATGGCACCGCATGCCCTACAAGGGGGCGCGTTTGCATTCGGTGCGACAGAAAGTTATAAATGATCGAAAGACAACTTAACTCGAACGTAAGCGCGAGTATTCATCGGCGAGAGGCTGCTTTGACGTAGACATATCTACGTTGAAGTCAGGCACCAGTCGACTGGCAACGGGCCCCGTTGTTCGGTGTCGTGCCACTCGCCAGAGAAAACAAAGCTATTAGTCGCAAGAGCCGTAGATATATATCTTATTGTCTCCAGCCGCTAGACGGAATTACAGCCTACCCTTTAACTTACACGTACCCTATGGGAATCCATTCGAAGAAGCGTTATTAACCCAACGGAGAGAAGTCTCAAGCGCGGCTCGCGCGACTTGTAACAGGGACATGGTTCGCTAAACAACCACGAAGAGCTAGCCCGTACCGTACGAAAAACGCTCCGACACAGTCTTCTTCCTCTCTTTCGCCTCGCGTCCGGATTCTAACCTACGGTGTTCTACGGTGTAAAAGCTGTTGCGACGTTGAAATTAAAAAAAAAAGAAGAGAGAGAAAGAAGAAAGAGAACGACCCGTTGCGAAGGGAGAAGAGAGAAGAGAGAAGATTCGTGCCGATCGTGCGACAAAAGCTAGTTGGCCGGAGGAATTCGAAAACCCCCGAAACAGACGAACCGATATATGCAAACGGATCGAGCTAATGCACCTCCATTTGCTAAATATCTCTATCTCGTCAGGCATATCTCGCGACGCGAGCCGGAAAAAAAAACAAAAGAGAAACGTATAAAACGATAAAAGGATGAAGAGAATTATTAATAGATATATATCTCATTGTCCCCAATGGGTATACAGAATTCCGTGAGTTTAAAAGCCCACCATATTCGGTCCTTCTCCCACTCACCGTCGTCGTCGTCGTCGTCGTCGTCGTCATCGTCGTCGTCCGTTGTCGTCCGTGGTCTATGGGGGCCCCCACGAAGATACGTTATTAATCGGGCGATGTCAGTGGTTCGACCCCTCATAGAGAACCCATAGAATCCCGTTCGGTAAAAGGGACAACGAGGTGGAGGCAGGGAGGAAGGAGGGGGGGCAGAGAGGTGGACCCCGAGCATCTCGGTATCGGTTCGAACAAGGAGGGCGATAGAGAGGCTCGCACGGAGCCTGAGAAAAGGCAGAAGCGTGCGAGGAAGAAGAAAGGGAGAGCGTGTGTGTGTGTGTGTGTGTGTGTATGTGCACGCGAAAGAGAGAGAGAGAGAGAGAGAGAGAGAAGCCAGTAACGAAGAAAGAAAGAAAGAAGAAAAGAAAGGAGACGAAGAAGCAGAGGGAAACGAAGAGAAAAGGAGGAGAAGAAGAAGAAGAAGAAGAAGAAGAAGAAGAAGAAGAAGAAGAAGAGAAGAGCGGAGTCGTGGGGCAGAGCGGGATGAAGGGGGCAACAGAAGAATGGGACTCACTTCGTGCATGACCCAAAGAAACCCCTGCTGAGCGACTCGATCCGATCCGCTGATCCCCGACCGCGCTGACGCAGATACCATCTTTCCTTGCACTCCGAATGCTCTCCGGGCGTTTCTTACCGCCCATATACCTCGGCCGTCTCTCCGTCCCGGCCGCGACCAGCAAAGAGAAGAGGGAATATTCTATCCGAGACAGCTATATGACCGCACTGATTTGTCTGCTTATTGTTGCCGTTCCCCGTCTCCTTGTTCTCCGATCGTGACGATGACGCGACCGTCCGCGAATATTCTTTCCACGAACATCGGCAATTCCGCTTCCTTGCGTCGAATCCTCTCCCCCTCCCTCCTCTTCGCCCTCTGACGAGCCAACGTGGACGAAACAGTGTGGGAAACACTAGGTCTCTGATCCAGAAAAATAAGAAAAAAACGAGACCGACCTCTTGGCTCGATGAATTACGTAGGCTATAACTTTGGATACGTACAAACGTAATATATATATATATAATTTTATGAACGCGATGTTATGAATGAAGAATTGAAACATACGCTTGTTGACTGTGTATTGATCGTAGTGAAATATTTGGATTTATATATTATTATTTTTCCAAAGTCGCTTCAAAGATAATATTTGGTTCCAGGGATCCCTGGGGGGGCCCGAAATATTATTATAGGTGGATACAACGATTTTTAATTCGGAGATTTTATTCACTCCGACGAAGCATGAATTCTATCTTCAAATAAAATTTCATTTCCAATAAAAATCCAATGATCTCACCTGACGATTAATTATTGCCAGAATTCAATCCGAGCAAACCTCGACTGGATTGGAGATTACGGGTAAAACATGAACTACGCTTCTTAATCCGACGTACGTATCTCGACAGAAAATATATCGTAGATTGAAACATCGAATTCGAATCAAGCTCGGGAAGGAATTTATTCCAAGTTTCGTCATCGATCGTTCGTCAGGTATGAATCTCATCGGTGAGATACCCTTCTCCCGAGGGTTATCGGAACGCAAACGCGTATTTGACACGGTACGTGATAACCTATCGAGCCGATCGTGTGAACTACGCTTTAAGGACAGGCTCTAGCCTAAACTGTCGATACTTGGAAACGTAATTAACGACAGTGAGAGCTTCCTGGGGCCTCGTGCGGCTCGTTAGATAACCGTAGTACGTATTCCGAAGGACTTTGCATAAATTTAACGTTTTCGTGTTCCTGCGTGTCCGCGTAGAACAGAAACAGATAGACAGAATCGGTAGTGTATCGGTATTTTCGATCTCTGCCAATAACCAAAGAGAAGGCCGGTTCGTTGTCCGTTACCTTTGAATTTTAATGACGAACAAACACAGCCACGCCGTTTCACGATTTGTTCACGAACGATTAATCGTACTCGTGTTCCGAGCTACTTAAAGGAAGTAGCTACAAGATCCGGCATTGGGGGAATAATTAAAAAGTCAAATTTATTCATACGCGTGTCACGCTGGATATCGGACGATTGGCCGGCTGCGGAGAAAGCTCTCAGCCGGTCAACCGGCTATTGTTTCGTCATTTCACGAGATACGGGCTCTCGCTCCTCTGGCACGCCTAAACCGTTTTTAGGGGCAATAATCGATGGCACGCACTTTGTCAATGACGGCTGAACTCCGACTAATTACCAGGAAGATCGATGCGTTCCACCGGTGGGGATTACATAAGCTTGAAAGATCGTCTACTACACTATGGGCACTTCCACGTTTAATATTCTTCGACGTTATGAAGGAATCGATCGCGAGGGGAATGAGAAAAATGGATGTTACATTCCTGTCCGATAAACTGCCGGATATTTAACAAATTCAGATGAAATGTATACGTATACGCATACACGCGTGCGTATGTACATATATATATATATATGGATGATGTATACATCAGATAATATGTATGACGCAATTACAATTATATTATACTTTCTAATAAATACTTTTAAATTGATATTAACAGAGAGTTGACAGAATTTGACAGAAATATTAAATGTTAAAAGAAGATACGTAGCATTAAAAGATTTCAACTGATATCAACGTTATTAAAAAATAATTTTTTTCTTTTTATTCGAGTTTGGAAAAAAGGAAAGAGAAATCGACGAAGAAATTTACCGTTTCGGTGTAGATTCGGCGATTCTCTATGCCGAGCGTAACAATTCAACCACAACGTCGAGGAGCTTCTACGTGGAATATAAAGTTTCGGTACGGTTACTCCGATAAATTTTTCCACGATCGCGGGAGAGCGACCCCGTTCGTCGATCGAGAAGATGCAGTAGCCATCGACTATAGTCGCGATGCTTTTCCAATAGGTACCACGCCGTTGTGTTCCTCCGAGCATCGCGTCGTTTCGATACACTGGCTTCTGGTAGTCACATAAACCTTGGCCGCTGACGTGACTGAGAATTTAATGAAATGAGACATGCACAAGTCGGATCGAAAAACTAACTTTCTCACGATTCTCCGCATGCATACCGTGACTCCGCCGCAACAACGGCCCCCGTAGATTTATATTGATTGCACATAATTATATCCTGGTGACTGACAAAATTTCCAGACACGTCTTCTCTCTCTCTCTCTCTCTCTCTCTCTCTGTCTCTTATTTTTATTTATTAATTTTTTTCTGTTTCTTCATTTAACGCAAGATTCTGCTATTATTAATTAGAAACTCGCAACCGATGATCGAAGACCGATCGCGAGCAAGTTTAAGATCATTTTATACGTTTCATTGTTTCAATATTTCCATTGATTTCTAATTGGATTACGTTTGGAATACATTTTCATTGTACCGTCTTCTATATTCAACAAGTGCAAGTTGTTGTTGGCAAGTGTTCATTTCATTAAATTTTTAGCATACAGATGAATGTTATATTGCAATTAAAACCTTATATTGGAATGTCATCACGGAGTGTATCATTTTTCAATTTTTGTTCATATAAGTCTTATAGTATTGTATTTTATATTATTGAATCAACTGTATCTTAATAACGATTACATTATTAAAATAATAATATAATTTGTACAAACTTGTTATAGAACGATTAATTTACATAATTGTAGTTCATTGATTCTCCCCTCTCCCAGTAATTTTTCATTTTTATAGTTCAATTAGATTGGACCAAGAATTGATTTAAATCAATAAATAAATGGTGTCCGCTGAAACAATAATAATAATAACTTCTTTTCTTTAATATAATAATGATCTGTCGAGAATCGAATGAAAAATAACACTCGACAAGTCTTTTAACCCCTTGCGCTGGCAGCTAGTTCGCGGACCATAACGAGTGACCGAACCGTATACAATAATTCGTCGCTTTCTGTTTCTTTTAAACTCATCGGTATGATATCACTGGATAGAAATTATTCAGAAGTGATAAACTTATCATTTGTTTTGCCTGGGTTACGTTTAAATAAACTTAAAAAAAACTGAGAAAATGTTGCAATTTGGGACAGAAAATTCTCGACGTACGTGACACGTCATTCCAGCGCAAAAGAGGTTAACGCTGCGAACGACTTTTAACCCGAAATCGTATAGCTCATCTATCCCACGCCTGACACAGCGTGCAATTACGACGTAATTGTCACGGCACGATCTGACGAAAATTTGTTTTAATTGCAGGTTCGCGTGACGGTTCTAGACAAGAACGACGTGGCACCAACGTGGGGCAGCGGCACCTGGAAATTCAAAATCTCCGAGGAGGCGCCGCCCAACACCGTCGTCACGGTCCTGAAAGCGTTTGATCCGGACACGATCGGTACCTTGACGTACATTTTGGTACCAAATCATCGTGCCGGTACCAGCCCCGGTCTCGCCGATCCGACCGAAGTCGAGGAGACCCAGTGTCAGTTTAGGCTTCATCCGACCACGGGACAACTGACGCTCGCGGAGGCACTCGACAGAGAGGCCAGAGAAAAATACATCCTGAAAGTTCGAGCCGATGATGGATTGCAACACACGGACATCGCGTTAACCATTCAGGTACGTTTCGTTTTCATATATCATCTCGGTTGACTCGGCATAATTTTTTATCCAACCGCGATCGGTTGCCTCTAATTAGAGAAGGCTTCGGGTTGGACTTTCCGATGGGATTATTGTCCGTGGTATGCTCGATCGCATCGTCGAGCGTCGATAGTGAAAAGTTACTCGTTGCTGTTCGAGAGAGACGACGGCGAGGCGTTTCGTTTTTAGAAGAAAGACAAAGCGAAAGACGAGCAGCAGAAGCGAAGAAGACTCGCGAAGAGGAAGGAAAGGACACCGATCGCGTATTGAGTACCGTTGGAGGCTGATTATCCTGTAATTATAAGGGGATACTACTGTTACCTTGATCATTGTACAATCCACCGTCCCGTTATTCAACCACTATTGATCATTGCGGAATCAATCGATATCAGTCGTGATAAATCGATCCAAAGAGAGAAAGAGAGAGAGAAGGAGAGGGTCGCGTCTATTGTTCGAAAATGACATTTTCGTTGATAAAGTACCATATACGGTGTAGAGATGAATTTCTGTTTCCGTGCAATGGAAATCGGTCAAAAGTTTCCACGTCTTATGGGATCGAAGGTAGGATTCGAAACTCGGATCGAGAAAAAGGAAAACGAGGTTACGCGAACAGTCGATTTTCTCGAATATCGAGTCTCGTTTCGGAGCGGTTTCCGCACCGTTCCGCCTTATAATTCATTACCGGTGGCCGAGCGGGAACGATTCACCAAAAGCGATAAAAAACGCAAAGAAGATCGGCCGGGATGTTTAACGAAGGTGGAGGGCAAGATCGTGGTGGGTAGCGGAGGAGCAGCAGAGGGAGGCCACAGGCCAGCCAAAGGATCAGCCTCGGAGACAATCGCAAAAATTATCCTTATGACGTGCAATGGCTGGAATTCTTTTAAGGTTCTCGGCTGGCCGCCGTCCGCTATTCTATCCGGGTCTCTTAAAGGCAAAAGGAATGCCAGCCCCGATCATAGCTCGGCTCTTTGGGGCTCCATGAAAGAGGCCCGCTGCCGACAGTTGCGGAATCTGCCCCTTCTGGCCCCTTATATCCTCCCTCCCCTCCTCTTCTTGCTCGACCTCGCAAGAGTTTCTCTCCTTCGACCTCCTCCCTTCTTCTTCTTCTTCTTCTTCCTCTCCTCCTTCTCCTCCTCCTTCTTCTTCTCCTTCTCTTTCTTCTCCTTCTTCTTCTTCTTCTTCTTCTTCTTCTCCAGGACGTTCCTTTCGTCCTCATCCTCCTCTTCCAATTCCAATCCCCTTTCACCCCTCTTCTCGTCGTCCTGTTCTTGCCCTCTTCCTCCGGTTCCTTCCAGTTGGTCATCGCGGTGTCTCTACTCTGCTTTCGGCCCTCTCTCTCCCCTCGTCATCCTCGCAGCGCGCGTCTGCGGGGCAACCGTCACTTTTTGCAAACGTCTCCGAACCCTCCTTAATCAAACCGTGCCCACCTCCGCCTGATTCTTTTATACCGCCACCGCGTGTCGATCCCTCTCGACGCTGGAAACCTATTCACCGTTCCTCGCTCGCACCGCGGAGCCCTCGGCGAGCCTTCCGACCGACGTCCAGGCGATCCTATTCGGATAGATCCGCCAGGAAGGACGAAGGAGGAACGGGCTGCCGCTATCGAGGGACTATTCACGTGAAAAATTCGAGCCGTCCTTCGACGTTCCCTTCTTCGATCCAGGCACGTCTCGCGGGGCCGACAAGTCGAACGACGCCATCACAGTGGCCAGTTTGATCGGAAACGTTTGAACAAAATTCACGTCTTTGTTGGTCGAACATTGCGCGATGGACTTTTACGTTAGTTTGAATATTTTTTATATAAATGGAGACTCGTTTTAGAATGAATGCGTTCACATTTTTCGACTTTTGTCGTACAACGAATTCATTTTCCGGGACAACATTACTATCATCGCTCGTTTGAAAAGTATTGTTATTTTGTCTGCTGCACTTTATGATAATTTAGTTTAATTTTTAATTGTACTACGTAACTGTGAGAAATTCATGATATAAATTTATAATATATTTCGTATTTTTTCACATGTGCGCAACTTCGTACGCTTCACAATTTCTTGCAAGTGCGTAAAAATCATTTCATTAGAAACGAGCAGACGAATAACCTTCGGGGAGGTTTCCTGTTCCGTAGAATCTGTCGTTAAAGTCGTTACAAGTTGCGCACGGGCAGTTTCAACGTTACCCCGCGTGATAAACTCCGCGTTTATATTCGATTCTACTCGAATCTCGATGCATCGAGTCGAAGTGTTTCCTGTTCGAACGCGCCACGCCACGCTATCAATCGAATCGAGCCTCCATAGAATCTCTCCCTTCCCTCCTCGCCCCCCCCCTCTCCCGGTGGAAAAACATTCTTTAAATTCCTTCTCTCGGAGACTTCGTTTCGAGATTCATCGCCACCGTAAAAACAACAGGAAACTTTCTTCGAAGCGTATAGACCGAGACGCGGTTCGAAAGGTGAAGCCCAGCATCGCGAACCACGGCCAGTCGTCTCGGGCTTTGATTGAAATATGTTTATTCAGGAACGGACGTCGAGTACAATCGAAAGGGAACAGGAAGCGTTAGCTCCGATTCTGGATTGTTTATCCTGACCCGTCTTACCTTCCCTCTCCCCTGGATCGAGCCGGTAGCTCTGCCAACAGGATGAATCGAGTACGATCAAGAATAACATCGATTATTCTTCCTTCGCCTCTCTCTCTCTCTCTCTCTCTCTCTCTTTCTGCGCGTGTTGCTTCTATCCAAAAATATCGGAGACGTCTCTTAAAAGGTTTAAAAAGAAAAGTCGATCGTTGAAGCTTGAACAGGTTTGGTTGTATTTTCTCTTGGTCTTTCGAACTTGTCTACGATCGACCCGCTGTTCAGAATATGCGATTTACTGGATAATTTTTCCGACTGATTATTTACCGTATGGTATTTAAAATTATTTTCGATGAAGAAAATTATTCTTTTGTGAAAGCGGATGTTTTATATGACGCAATTAATTTCTTATGTGTGACTTTCAATCGCTACGTCCGGTTGAAAAATCACCAATATGTGATACGAGATTTTTCACATTTTTCATGTACGAAATGGTCCCCTATGCGCTGAATAACTTTCGTTGATAAAATTGTTTCCTATCTTCAAAAACGACGGAGATATTCTAAATATTCAACAAACTTATTGGAACACCAAAAGCGACAATTATTCTACTTACTAAATGTTCAAAGAGGATACATATATTGAATAAATACAAAGTACAAAAGTGAATTCTCGATTTGTTACACGTTCTTCGTTCAACGTTAAACTTGTAGATTTCTAATAATTCCAAGTTCTCGGGAAGTTAGTTCCACAAATCCATCAAAAAGTATAAAGTACGAAAATAAATTCTCGATTTGTTACACGCTCCTCGTTCGATATTAAACTTGCAGATTTCTAATAATTCTAAACATAATTCTCGAGGACTTAATAACAAATCCATCGAAAAGTACAAAGTACGAAAATAAATTCTCGATTTGTTACACGTTCCATGTTGTAAACTTGTAGATTTCCAATAATTCTAATCGCACGACGAGTTAATAACAAATCCGTCGAGCACAAATGAATTCATTGCTCATTCCTCGTCGAATATTAAACTTGTCGATTTCTAATAATTCCAAACGCTCGAGGAGGTAATAACTCGTCGAGCAGGTCGGAAGATCCGAGGATTCCGATGAAACAAATCGATAAAGTCAAACGGTCGTTCTCGATGTTGCAGGTGACCGACACGAACGACAATGCACCGACGTTCCAGAGCACCGCGTACTCGTTCGACGTTCCGGAGAACATGCCAAGAGGAAGTCGAATAGGTCAGGTCGTCGCCACGGACGCAGACGCCGACGGACCTAACAGTCAACTGAGCTATACCCTGATTTCCGATTGGGCCAATGACGTCTTTTCTCTGAATCCTAGCACCGGCGTGTTCACGCTAACGGCCAGCCTTGACTACGAACAGGTTCGTACATATATGTATGACACGTCGACCCTCTAGAAACGGCATTTAGAAAGCGTATAAAATGATTTTGGAAGACCGTTCACACGCGATCGGTCGCTTTCACGTTCGAACACCTTCAACATTCGTCGAATGCGTCTGTTATTCGTAAATCGACACCGATGATCTCCTTTCGTTTCGATTCTCTGCGCGATTTCGATTAACCCTGTTCAATTAACGACGGACGAACGAGACTATCTTTGCGGCGAATGTATAGTTGTAGGGACCATTAAGTTTAGGATCACAGTTTTCAATGATCGATACCTTTCGTTGACTTATTTGATAAAAATTTAGATTTCTTTACGACACTGTCTGTATTTTTTTTTAATCATTTGAAACGACCTCTGTATGTAAAATAAGATTAAGATTTTCTACAAATGCACGGTAGATTTCCTTTTTCATCAATCGAACGAATGAATTATAAAACTTAAATGTCGCAAGTAGTTCAAAAATTCGAGTTCTTGGCGCTTACTTCTCTCCCCCATTGAGAATTCGCGGTTGTGCATTTTCGCACACGCGTGAATAGGTCCGCCCGCGAGATCCACGTACGATAAAACGCGTAGCTGCCCGGGGGCAACGATTATAACCACGAGCACGCCTCTATATTTAAGCTCGAGCGCACCTATTATGTTAGCTTTCGGCTAGAAGGCCTACGCTAGAATTTAGGGTTCAGCGTTAACAGTCCGACAGATCGATCAACAGACGTTTATTAACTGTCCGATGGCTACGCTTTGGAGACAAGCCATACTTATTCCGAGACGCGAGCATAAATCGTTCATTTTCGTCACTGATCAGTTTCGTTTTTCAACCGTCGAAAGCACGCTCTATCATCACAAATGTTGAATCATCACTTTCTTTTTCTGTTTCATTTCGAACCAAATCACGCTTTTGTACGCCAAATATCATCACGCGTTGCTCTCTTAAATCGAAAGGGTAACTGTAATAAAATCAATACCAAACTTGCCATAAATTCACAATCAACTAATATTCGTGTTAATAAATGTTTACTCGAGGCCAACTCCTTTTTCACGCCAAGTGAAAGATCATCTCTGTTCTTTAAATAAAGTATACAGAATATGTATCAAAAAAGTGTGTAAAAAGTGAAGCTGCCTCCATCGAGTTTATATATCACGGAGCTATAAATTCTTTCAGTTAAGTTTAAGTACCAAATATCATAAATTATATTTTTTTTAATTACTTCCTTTCGTAAAGTCGAAGAATCGTAATTATTTGTTATATTATTGTAATTAATTGCATTAATCGATCCACTGACATGTTCTTTACAATAATTCGAATAGTAAATATCGAAGTCATATTTTCCATTGATTTCTCTCTTTCATAAAGTCGAAGAGAAAGTGTGGAACAAGAATCGTAATTAATTGTGAAGTTCAGGTCCACTGGTGTACATAATATAAACATGTTGAAATCCAACACAGAGTATCCATGAGAAACAATAGGAACGACGATGCGATGCATCGAACCGGGGTAGTTTGTAGAACCTTTCATTACCGTAATTCGCTTCCAGATACAGGGTGGGATCATTCGATCGCACTTTGCATCTCTCGTGTCGGGAGGATCTGAGCGCATTGGAAACGCAGAAACAGCACGTTGCTTCCACGAAACTCGTATTAGTCCTAACAAAATTGTTAGGCGCCGCCTCAGATGCAAGCGGAAGAGCACGTCTAACGCGCGCACAAAAAGTTTCCCCCCTTTTAAAACATCGCCTCGGTCGAAACAACTGCTCTACGAAACTACCTTTTACTTTTCTATTTTTCTCTATTTTCCTTTTTTTTTTTTTTTTTAACAATTAAGTGTTTCGCGTTAAACGACCATTTTCGATTATACACCGCTCCCGATCAAAAGGACGAAATCACTTCTTCGACTTTTATACTTATTCCTTGCGTCTACAAATTTTTTTAATCCTTTTTATCGTTTAATCATTAATGTCGACAAGACGAGTTAACTGGTCATTGAATTTTGAGATATAATAATAGATTAATAGCTTCCAAAATGGTATTTTCTAGTGATTTGTCATATGAATGGTGAGTTTTTATTTTTTGGATTGATTAATTTTCACTGTTGGTCATTATGTATCTTGGGAATGTCTTACAGTAGGTCATTTTTGTCCCAACAGTGTATCGGAGTAAAATCACTTTTTATTCCAACTTTATTGTTTCATAGATGAAAGAAAAAAATACATCTACCGCGAACAAACAAATGAGTCTATACTGAAAATATACTGTTAAAGATTTATAGTATATAGTAGATAGTAGATCGTATCTATCAGTAGTATAGTAGATAATGTCTATTTATAGTATTAAAGATTATGTATTTATTAATATATCCAATAGTGTTTTTTGAGTGAAATTAATTAATTGACGGATACGATTATTATTAATTAATTTCAAAATACAGCCTTCAAATTTGATCAAAAGCAAATTCCCCATATCTCCCAACTTTCCTTCAGAAACACCATCAAATCCTTTGCCGCGTTTCTAAGTCCTGAGTTATCAAGAAACGGCGATACAACAACATAAATGAGATACCAATTTATCAATGAAAGATGCACGAGATCAATTTGCTCAAATTGTTTCAAGCACTTTAAGTATGTCGTTGACTCTTAGTTGAAGGCTTCGTCGATGACAGTTTGATTTTATGCACGGAAAATCGTCTCGAATAGATAAGGGAACACTTACCTCGGTCGTTCGACAGGTGCAGCACTACATTCTGGTAGTCCAGGCGACAGACGGCGGCATCCCGGCGCTTTCCTCCACGGTGACGGTCTACTGCAACGTTGTTGACTTAAACGACAACGCGCCGATCTTTGAGGCCGGCCCACACGCCGCGGATATCGTCGAGAATACAACGATCGGCACATCGATCCTATCCGTGACCGCCCAGGACCTCGACTCCGGAGATAACGGCAGGGTAATTTACGCTGTCGCCGGCGGTGACGAGAACGGTGACTTCGGAGTGGCACCAAACGGCACCCTTTTCACTCGGAAGTTGCTCGACAGAGAACAAAAGCCACTTTACAATTTGATCCTCAGCGCCACGGACAGCCCTTTGCCACCTGCCCTCCCTTTGTCTTCCACCGTGCAGGTTTGTCTCGCATCTCCTCTCTGCAACAAACGATACACTCGTCTGCAACGATTGCAATATCGTGTCGTATACCGCTACCGATTATGAGATCGTGTTTGTAGCAAGAATTAAATCTCGCTGGATTCCTCGGCGCTACGAATTTTTATATATTATGTATTTATATTTTTGGAGTTACGATGTAAGAGAGAATCTGAATGTTGTAGAAAGTATACTTTGGATATTTTCATACGTACGTTTCTTCGCATCATCGCCTGCATTTTTGCACTTTCAAATAAGTCTTGTGAGTGCATAAAAATCCGCGCGAGACAATTTCGAGTTTGAAGAAACTTCGCACCGAAGTTTACGTTAACTTTCAAGTAATACTGAAATAAAAGACACAGATGATTATATATAATATTTGGCACGATATTACAAAAATTTATTTAATTTTACTTTGTATCTTTGGGAAAAGATAGGAAAAGATCAGTGATGCCTGCTTGGTTGTTCCAGCGTTAAGAAAGTTGTAGCAGAGAATTAATCGCGTACGTTATTGGATCGATAGGTGACGGTGGTGTTGCTGGACGTGAACGACATGTCGCCGGAGTTCATATCGCCAACGAAGATTTCGATAATAGAGAACGCGCCGAGCAACACGGTAGTGATGGCCATTAAGGCGGTGGACAGGGACGAAGGACGAAACGGATACGTGGAGTACTCCCTCGAGGACACGACGCTTCCCTTCACCGTTGGCCCCGTAGATGGACTATTGCGCGTATCTGGCTCGTTGGATCGCGAATTAAGGTCAAACTACACCTTGGAAGTAACCGCGAAAGACCGCGGTGAACCACCGAGATCGTCCTCGACCACAGTCACTGTCACGGTCCTCGACGAGAACGACAATTCGCCGGTGTTCGATCCGCGGCAATATTCAGCCACTGTCGCTGAGAACGCCAGCATCGGCGCCAGTGTACTCCAGGTTGGTGCATTCACTGTTTCAGTAGCTTTCAACGTATCCAAATTTCGTCCTTCAACGGATGGTACTTGTCTAAAACAAAATCAATTTTTCGATATGATTACTTTGAACGCTTGGCAACGAAGCTTTGTTTTATGAAAGTTTCATGCAAAGTTCTAGAAAGTAGAAAAATGTGTTTTTTAATCCTTGAAAGAAGAGTCTTCTCCTTTTTTTGGTAGAAAAAAAGAAAATGGAAAACATTTCATAGTTGAATCTCTTCTTTGATAAAAGAGTTTGAGAAATATTTTATTTATGAAATTAGAAAGATAATACTTTCAGTGTAGAGAATTACATAAAAATTTTCTTGATTACGATATATACAAAAAAACATGATACCAATGTATTTAATCTATTTTTGAATGTATGCGATTTGCTTTTCCTTGTATAAAAAGGGGACAAAGTTAGGAATTAATTAAGTATAAAACTTAATTCTTTGACATAATTGTCGAAATTAATAACGGAACAAAATCGCCACTTTGGAATATATCTAATAATATTAAATTGATAGTATCAATTTTACTGATACTTTTATTCTATTACATTAATAGGAACAATGAAAGTAAGGAGACAGATGCACGTGAAATTTGAAGTTTGAATTTATGAATGGGAAAATTGCTAAATGCCAAAATTCGCTATATTTCAAGTTCACTTAAAACGTCAGAAGTTTCAAATTTTTATTACAGATTTTTTTAACGCAAAGACACAATTTATAGGAAATGTCTCCTTCTTTAACTAATAATTATAAACCGCGTGCTGAAATCAAAGATTTTTCTACAAAAAAGAAAAAAATCGTCATTTCGTACGTACAACAATTTAACATGTAAAAGCGCGAATGAAATTGCGGTTTTACCGTGAAATGTTGCCATAAAGTCGAGATTATGCGAGTCCAATTACGTCACGCTAATTAAATCACGCAAGCGTATATATTCCTTGAACGAGAGGGCCACCGCGAAGCGCGAAGCAAAGTCTCGAATAACGTTCAAACGCTGGTCGCCGATGCCTTTATTTCGTTTGCGAAATTTTCGATGCGAGTCCGTTCCGTGGTTTTTCAACTTCAGGTGTCGGCGATGGATCGCGACGAGGGCGCGAACGGAAGGGTGAGATACAGCATCGCGATGGGCGACGACAACCGAGATTTCACCATCTCGGAGGACGGCGGTGTCATCCGAGTGGCGAAGAATCTCAACTTCGAAAGGAAATCCAGGTACTACCTGACGATAAGAGGGGAGGACTGTGCCTCAGAAGTGGGGGAAACACCGCGGGGTGACACCGCCCAGGTCACCGTCACTGTCCTCGACATAAACGACAATGCGCCTGTTTTCTTGGACTCGCCCTATCTGGCGCACGTTATGGAGAACATGGTACCACCTGGAGGTGGATTCGTGATACAGGTAAATAATAATAATCCAAGTGATTCGCGATCACTCGACTTGTGTTTAACCCTTTATGTTCGAAATTAACCTCTTGCGCTGGAATGACGTGCCACGCACGTTGAGAATTTTTCGTCCCAAAGTTGCAATATTTTTTCGACCTATTATTGTATACAGTTTAGTCACTCGTTATGGTCCGCAATCAATTGCCAGCGCAAGTGGTTAAGTTACCTACGACGATTTTGCAAAGTTTTCGTGTTATTATCGTGGCAAATGAACAGAAAGTATCTGAGTATTTTATTAATACTAGTCAAGGGCCGAAAATAAGAAAAATTTTTATGAGAAAGATAAGATATTTCATTGAAACCTGTTCAGAACATTAAAGTTGAAAGTATTACTCTCAAAATGTGAAGAAAATTTCTCGATTAAAAAGTTGAACATTTTTATTACAAATAACGATATATACGTCAGACGGTAAGTTTAACAACAATTTTGCAATAGCTAAAACTAACAACTTGTGTTTATGAACAATGCAAGAATATATTTCTTGTTTCAGTTTCAACAGTCATTGCAAAAAGTGAAACAATAATGACAAAGAAACATTGTAAATCTTTTGAATACTTTAGTGTTCAAATACTAAAAGATGCAAAAGTTAATAGTACATGAAGCAAGAATGTATAAACATGTCATATTCTAAGAATTCACAAATGTTCATTTTGCTTCAGTGATCATGATAGTGAAAGTGTCACATTGAACTGACATGAGTATTTATATAATGCGGTACTTTTAAATATCTATCAGGATACAAAAAGTTAGAAACGAGGCTTTATTTTTTTATATATCATCCAAAACTATAAAAGTATCATCGTAGAAACAGAGTCTAAGAATCTCGATAAAAAAGAGTAGATCGCTCGGTAGAAACGTTTTGTTCGAATAAAGGCATCGATAAGAAAATTAACCGAAATTAACCGAAATTTAAATACACAAAAAAATATTCAAAGTAATTAAAGTAAAACGATTGTACTTGGTACTCTCTTGGGTATCTTACCAAAATGGTTAACGATGAAAATGAAAACGTTCGATCCCTCAGGTCAAAGCTTACGACGCTGATACACCGCCTTACAACGACCAAGTGAGGTACTTCCTGAAGGAAGGTGACACGGATTTGTTTCGAATAAACGCGAGCACCGGCGACATTTTTCTGCTTCGGCCGCTCGACAGAGAACTGGTACCAGAATACACCCTGACACTGGTGGCCATGGACACTGGTAAGTTCCATTTCTCTCGGTCGATCATATCGCTACCCCCGACGCGCAGCGTTAAAGGCTAATTTATAATTGCGACGAACGAGGTAAAAGAAACGACGCGAGAGGTAAAGCACGACGCGAGAAGTAAATAGTGGCGAGGAGGGGAATAAAGGGGGCTAAATAAAGAAATCGTGGGTTGGAAGGTATTCCCAGTAGATTCTTTGGAGCGCGTACCTTAGGGGAACAGCTAAATAGGTATATACCTGGTAGGATCTGCACAAAGACCGGCATTGAAAGGGTAGTCAGTATTCTTTGGAGAGAATATTTTTCCGGCGACCTTAGTAACCGGTCTTAGGTTCTGTGTAAACTGGTTGCGAATTAGCACGAACAAAGGACTTAATTATATTGGGTTTGACATCTTCTAAAAAAGCCGCAGTGAATTGAGGAAGCAGAAATGAAAAAAAGAAGAAAAGAGAAAGAGAAGAAAAAGGCGATTTTAACGCTGAAAAGAGCTGCCTCTTGAGCGGCCGAACTCGTGCTTACGCAGGTAGCTATAAATTCGTTTAACCGCTTTGACAAATGTACATCGTCTACAAATCGTTGTCGTCCTGTTTCGTCGACGCAACGATCGAAATGTCACCAAATGTCAATGAAACGGCGCGTGCCTATTCGGCGCGAGACAATCGACGCAATTCCGTTGCATGAATTCTTTTTAATCCGTTAATCGATGCTTATTATTATGAAATGAGGGAAAAAAATTATACTAGGTGAATAATTTTGTAACAGATATTCCAAAGTTATTTAACGAAATAATTTAATCGGATCGGAGAATCTTCGGTCGCTTCAGAAAAAAGTCAATCCTATTGAGAAAAATTTAATTACATAATCATAATTAATATTAAACTTTAAATAGTTTAATAGTTTTAAATTATCGAGAATGAATGCATCTGGATCAATTCTCAACTAACAAAAAGTTTTTAACACGTTTGTCTTCTTTCACACCTCTCGTTCTAATGAAATGTTTGTAGATTTTGGATTTTGAATATTTCTTTTTGATATATTTGCTCGATCAAAATATTACGATCACTCTCTCTCTCGCTCTCTCTGATATAACCATAACTAATTATTTTATTACTGACTACAAAATGAATAATGCGAACTAAACGCTTAAAGTGTCAAACCAACTATGGCGCGGAGATTACACAAACGTCGTGTGTTGCTCGTACGAGAAAATGTCGCTCGTTTCTACTCCCCCGCTTGCTTTCTCGACGAATAGACGAAACAATAGACGATATACGGGATGGGTTTAAGTAATGAGCGGTAATATACAAATTGGATATAAATTTGTGGGTTGTTCGATGAGATTCTTTAAGCGGTGGGCAGTTCTTCGTTCGAAATCGTTTTTTATCGTTCGTTCCTCTGACGAAGCCAGTAGTCCCATCCGAGGGGGGGTGCCCCTCGCCCGCCCCCTTCGACCAGCCATCGGCGGGGGCCGATGGCCCAATCGGTCCCCGCCGAGGTAGACAAGCCTGCAGAGTTATGACGCGCGATTATGATAATCGCTCTCAAATGCCTTCCTCTGCCTCGACGCTGCACTCTCTTTCTCCCCACCCTCCCCCTTCGTTTTCCCTCCGTTCCCCCCGCATACCTTCACCTGCTCTCTCTCTCTCTCTCTCTTTCTCCACTCCACCTTCACCTCCACCTCCACCTCCACCTTCTCTTAATGTTCCCTTCACCCCATCCTCTTTCTCGCTCGTTGGATCTTTTGGACCCTCTCTTTGGAGCCAAACGCGCATCTCTCGAGATCCTGCCCGAGCACGCGCATTATACCTCCTATTTTATTCATACGTCATGGCTGTCGCGTGTACGCGCCACCTATAGCGTTTATGCCAGCCGTGTCCACTTCGAAACCGGTACCCGAACCGTGTGGGCAACCATAAGGATCCACCTTACGCCACGTTACGTTCCGTGTCGTCCGGGTGAGAAGAAAAAAAGGGAGGGGATTCGACGCGCGCCATAAGATAAGAACTTTCAATGAAACGACGCGAAACGATTCGTACTACGCGGATCAATGGTCGCGAACGAGAAACAAACAGCCCATTCGTCTACTCGAGAGAGACCGCCGTGCATCGACACTTGGGTTCTCGTGATAACGCGTTACGTTGTAGGTATGTGGTTCACTATCGGGGCGAATCAGCATCGGCAGCGAGTTGTATCGATGCAGGAATCTCGTCTTGATTGGCGAGCAAAATCCGTTCTCCAATCCTCGACGTTGCGCAATCCTTCTTCGTTCCGAACATTACGCAATGCATAACGAGAAGCAGAATCATCGACACACGTAAATAATGTTCGCTAGGTGGATTCGTTCGTTTTCAGATCTTTCAGAGATCTGTTTCTTCAGACTGACTGATCGTTTTGCCTACGTCTCTTTCGTTCTTAATTCTTCCCCCCGAATCGGTTGTCCACTGTTATCGTTGATGATAATACTCGAGTTAAAACATGATTCCACATTTTGAAGTATTCCAATGGGTATTGTACACGTAGACAAATTGGAAAGAATCGGTAAACTATAAATAGGCGCAGTGGATCGGAAAAGTATCGGCACGCAAACATAGTTTTTCAGTATTTTTATTTGTAAAGTCAAACGATACATTGACTCTCGTATTTCTCTTGTATTATAATTGTACAAAGAAACTCATCGTTATTGAAAATTCCGTGTCGTTCGTAGTAAACTATTTATGGAGAAAAGATTTTGCTAATATATCATTTGCTTTCACAAAGAAGACCAATATTTTTATAACCTATGCCATAAGAATACGAGAGAAATCGAGAAGAATGAAACTGGTGCAAGTTTCGCGATGTACCTACGTATCGATGCATCGCAATCTGTTCCTACTTCTTTTTTTTCTTTTAATCAAAAACTACGTACTCTCTACAATAAGAGGAGGCGAAACGTGAAAAGAGAGGACGACCGAAACAGGGTAAGAGAGGGGCACCTGTAGCTCCTTGTCCCCATCAATTAAGCAGACGAACAAGGAGCATACGCTACTAGTGTAAGTCAGTATATTTCTGTCGGATTGCCCACCAGGGGAACACCACCTATGGTGGACCCGCACCATTGTGCTTTGCAATTGTTGTGCCCGCAACCCTCCCCGTGAGAGGTCCACGTGATTGAACGATATAATACGCTTATAGAGGCGCGTGGCCCAGGGCCACGCCAACGCGTACAATGTACCTGCTGCAATCCGAGAAATCGGGTCCCCCCGGAGAATAATGGCCTGTTTTAGGCGACGCAATTAACTCGGCCGGTACCCCGGCTCGGTTCGATACTTTGTAAAATCCCAATTTGTCTTATTCAACGTCTCAACCATCCCGTCGTACAAACACCCATCGTTCCGTCGAACGTGCCAGTTTTGAAACTGTTCAATTTTGAGGGGCAAGTTGCTGAATAATTTTTAGAAAAGGGCACCTGCTTCAACGTCTCAAGCATCGAATCGCACGAACACCTATATTTCGGTCACACGAAATACGTGTATCAATTCTGAAACTGTTCGATTTCAAAGGAGAGTTTCAGAAACGATTGAAAAAACGACACTTTGCAAAGTTTGCAACTTGATTTTTTCAAACGTACCAATTTCGAAACCTCTCGATTGAGAAAAGAAAATCGAGCAGAAGAGACAGAAATATCAGGAATAAGCGATAAGTTTGAAGAAAGGGAAACGTTCCGACAAACTGCTCGGGGTCGACGAAATCTGTTCGCGTAATCATAGAACGATCAATCTACGATTACCGAACCTGTTCTACAGGTTCTCCGCCTTTGACTGGATCGGGTATCGTTCGAATCGTCGTGCTCGATGTCAACGATCACATTCCGGAATTCACTAGACAAGAGTACAGGGCGACGGTCACCGAAAACTCGGCTTCCGGGACCTGGGTCACGAAACCTCACGCAACGGACAAAGACGAGGGCCTCAACGCCAAGATAAGGTACGTAACTTCCGAACACAAGCGTGTAGTTTCTAAGTTTTCGACAAATTTTCGTAAGCTTCTCTTCTGTGTTTTTCTGGTGCAGGTACAGTTTGTTGGGAGAGAATTCGGAACGTTTCACCGTGGAACCGGAAACTGGAGACGTGTTCACGATGGTGCCGCTCGATCGGGAACAAACCTCGGTGTATCATTTAACTTTGGTCGCTCAGGATTCGAGTCCTACGGAACCGCAAGCCTCCGCCGTCAATTTGACCATCTTCGTGAAGGACGTGAACGACAATGCCCCTAGATTTTCTAGTCCAAGATACACTGCCTACGTGCCAGGTGCAACCAAACCAGGTAACGGGCTTATAAACGGACAAAAGGGGAGAATTTCCTATAGTGGACCATTTAAGAACGCTGGAACTATTGAACTATAGACGATTTGAAGCGGAAAATTTCCATTGGAGACTTTGAAGTAGAAAAAGAAATAGAAAAGCTCTACAATACAATGAAATACACAAGCTTTTATTTAAAATTAAAATTTTGGAGTGAGAAATTTTATTTAAAATTTGGAAATTATAAATTGATCATTTTTATCATTTCGGTAGTTCTAGTGTCGATATATAGTTTCGAGCAGAAAGTTTCGAGAACAATTTCAATACTCGAAAATAGCGTGTAGAAAAGCAAGATCGTGTGCGATTGATTCTAATATCTCTCTGATTCCTCGAATTAAGAGAGTAATAAGCGTAATTGAGTAATCTCTGTAACATTGTGTAACTTGAAAGCAACGTATTCATGTATTCACAGTTGCGCTACATCGCGATTATTATTTACCAGAGTTTTAATGGGAGTAAATAGCTATGATTAATCCTTTATAATCAGAATTTCGTTTCGTAATACAACAGAATGCACAAACTTTAATTTACACAATTTGCGGGAAATCGTTTAAACTATTTTACATCTATAAAGTTTCTAAAATTAATAAAAATTGCAAATCGGTCATTTTGATCACTTTGGTAACTCTGGTGGTTGTTAAAGAACTCCCACCTTCCCCTCCTCCCGAAATAAATAAATAAAAGAGACAAAGGAAAAGAGAGGGAGAAACGTGACAACTTTGTAAGCTATAATCTAAGACCCGACGAGAACTCGAACACGAGTCCGAACGCGTTAAGTAACACCTGAATAACAGGAGGCCTCGCGATGCGAGCGCAGCGTACGCAACAACGTCACACACAAACCTAAACCGAAACCTCGCCTTTTCCTTTAAAGGGGATTTCGTGTTCGGCGCGAAAGCGGTGGACGACGACGACGCAGAGAATTCCCGGATCGTCTATCGTCTCCAGGGGATCGACGCGGAGAGGTTCGCGATCGATTCGAACAGCGGCGTGATAAGAACGACACAGGAATTGGCCAATGACGAAACCACCTATCAATTGCAAATCCAGGCGTCCGATTGCGGCGTGAAACCGCAATCGGTCACCGCGGATTTGGTGATACATCTCTGGGAGAGGCAGCTGTTCCCCAGCTTTTGTTCGACCATCAACACCAGGTTCACACTGGCGGAGGACGTGCCGGAAGGCCGAGTGATCACGAAGTTGAGCGCGACCACGCCGAAAGTTGGCACCGCGAGCAATCTCGTTTACGGGATGGCTGGCGGTAACGTCGGCGACGCGCTCAAGATCGACCCTCACACTGGGGAGGTTCGTATCGCACGCGGAGTACTATATTGTACTATACACACCGGAGATTGTTCTTTCTCGAATGCAGCGATGCATCTGTCGAATACGTAGAATCTCTCTTCGAATGTAGAGAAAAACTGCAAGTAAACTTAATCCTACTCGGTTCTCTTTATTTCTTCATCACGTTGCATCTCTCAATCCTTTAGTCGTAGTTTAGTGTAGTTCAATAATAATTTATCAACATTTAAAGGTTCGCTGAATTTTTAAGAACTTTTAAGTCTTTCTTTAGTATTATTTTGTTGCGTGAATGACAAAAATTAGAAATCTGTATGAAATATTATTTTTTATTTCTGTATTAATAGAAATTAAAACTCAGCTAGTTAATATTAGTATTTTATATTTGCACGATGCAACGCATAGTGTAAAGATTGTAAAATTATATTGAATGCCAAAACGAAATATCTGAAACGTATATCTTAATATAATCTGTTGAATCATAATGTCGTCTAATCCAAGGAGAATTTAAATGGGACCAATTATCCGGAAACTTACTTTCGAATATCATAATATCGAAACATTACATCGTCAGAAACATCTGTCAGTAACTAATTAAAAATCACTTGTTACTAGCAGACATTCTGATATTGATTTCAAGCTATCGAGATATTCGAAAAATAAGCTTATAACCTGTTCTCTTTGTGAATATTATAATTCAATAGTTTCGAGTTTCGACCATTCTACGTTCGAAGACGATGACAGTGATCCTTCTTTAATCTAACAACTCGCTCGACAAGATAACAGATAAAACGATCGATCGTTTCGTTTAGGTGTTAGTCGCGTCTGGATTCGATTACGAAACCGCACCGCACTACGAAGCCTGGGTGGAGGTTCGCGATTCCGACACCCCAGCACTCAGGAGCGTAGTGGAACTGTTTGTGAACGTCACGGACGCGAATGACAATGCCCCGATAATGGAGGCGCCGATTTACAACGCCACGGTGCCCGAGGACGAGTATCCGCCTCTGTTCGTCAGCAAGGTATCGGCGAAGGATCGCGATTCCGGGGAGAACGGGCAGGTGTCTTACCACCTGGTCAACGATTTCGCCGAGACGTTCATCATCGACTCTGACACCGGGGAAATCAGCACCAATGCGAAACTGGACCGCGAGGAGGTAAGTGTGGACTCGAGAGGAGAGTGTCGATGACGATGACGAAGCTTTAGAACGAGGAGATGGAACGAGTCGGTTTCGTTTCAGATCGCGTCCTACGAGTTGATCGTGGAGGCACGAGATCAAGGACAGCCGTCCCTCACAGGCACGACGACTGTCCTGCTCACCGTGCTGGACAAAAACGACAATCCACCGCAGTTCACGCGACTGTTCAGCGTGAACGTCACGGAGAACGCGGAGATCGGCACGTTCGTCATAAGGATCACGAGCAGCGACCCGGACATCGGGCAAAACGCCAACGTCACGTACAGGTTCACGGAAAATCCTGGGCAGAAGTTCGCCATGGACGCTCTGAGCGGCAACGTCACCGTGGATGGGCATTTGGACAGAGAGGAACAGGACGAATATCTCTTAAAGGTTCGTAGACAGACTAATTTTCACACGGCTCCGGATATTTTAAACATCAAGTTCCAAACTTGGTCTACAGTTTTTACTAATTAAATTTTACTAATCTTTGTAAGTGTCAGTTCCTTTGGACAAGTTTCGGAGGTTTATCTACCGAATGAAATATTCCAGAATTTTATTCCATTTTCAAAATTAAAATATCAAATCAATTTTATATACGCGTACAAGTGCACTGAACATTTATCCTGTATCAAACTCATTCATTCCAGGACAAATTATACAGATTGTACGTTTACAGATTTAAACTATTCTTCGTAAAATTACGACTTTTCTTCTCGTTTTACTCAAGTCAAGCTTTCTATTGGTCGTCACTGTACGTGTAAAAATAAATAAAAGTGAACCGGAGAATTTCAACGAGCCAATTGTTACAGCTGGTGGCAGCGGACGGAGCCTGGCAGGCAGCGACCGCCCTCACAATAACCATCCAAGATCAGAACGACAATCCGCCGGAATTCGACGAGGAGTCCTATCACTTCCACTTCCCCGAGCTGCAACCACCCGTTGCGCACGTCGGCCAAGTAACCGCGATCGATCGCGACAAACAAGGCCCCAATTCCGTGATATCCTACAGCCTGTTGCAACCGTCCGACCTGTTCACCGTTGACCCAGCCAACGGCGACGTCTTCAGCAAGAAGACTCTCAAGTACAAGCACACCCATCGTCCCTCCTCGCCGGAGAATCTCTACTCGCTGACGGTGGTAGCCACCGACAATGGAAAGCCACCCCTGTCGTCGAAGACGGTGGTCTACGTGAACGTCGTCGACGCGAACAACAACGCGCCGAGATTCGAGCAGAGATCCTACCTCTATCCCGTGCCGGAGAACTACGCGGTTGGCAAAAGAGTGGTGCAGTTAACAGCGAAAGACGACGCCGACTTCGGCGTGAACGCAGAGATCAGCTACTCGCTGGAAGACGTGAATGGCACCGAATACTTCGCCATCGATGAGAGGTCCGGATGGATGTACGTGCGAAACTCACTGGCCAACGTGCCGGTGGGGACGACGTTCCTGTTGAAGGTCCAAGCGATCGACAGAGGTGTACCACCGCAGAGGGACCAGGTCTCGTTGACTCTGGTCATATCGGGAGAGAACAAACACGCGCCGACTTTTGCCGCTGTTAGCCACCAGGTCAGAGTACCGGAGAACGAGCCGGTCAACACTACTATTTTGACGGTGAGCGCCACCGACGGCGATGACGGGCCAAACGGTATGATAAGGTACAAAATATCGGCGGGGAACGAGAAGAACGAGTTCTTCGTGCACTCGATCACCGGGGCGGTAACCATACTCGAGCCACTGGATTACGACCTGGTGCAGGAGTACAAGTTGAACATCACCGCCACCGATCTAGGATTCGAGCCGAAGCAGGCTGTCGCCATATTAACCGTGAACGTTTCCGACATCAACGATAACCCGCCGACGTTCAACCAAAGCGTTTACGAGGCCTATCTGCCTGAGAACTCTCCGCCGGACAGTTTCGTTTACAAGGTATTGTTTCATTCCACGTTCTTTCGCTTGTGATTTGTGTCATTTGTATTTATTTATATACGAGAAACGTGTATAATCCCCCCTAAGTAGAGTTGGAATTTCAAATTTCGAATTACTGCAAAGAGCACAATAGAACCAACAAAGATGAAAAATCTTCGATACTTTAAATTGTGATAACTTGGTAAAAAAGAAAAATTGTCTAACGATTTATTCTTCTGGCAATTCTGAATTCATTTTTATACATCGTGCAGCGAGTGAGAATTTTATTCTTACAAATTGTAATGATTAAAATATCTAAAATAATCTAAAATATCTAAAATATCTAACGTCTCGTGATCAGATCTAGCACGATCTTGAAAACTGAAATTTTCTTTCATTATTTTATTGAACTTTTATCGAACACTGGGATTCAAAAAGTCCTGACATTTCATCGTTTAATAAATAAAGTTCAAAGTTCAACGAAGTAGCGAATAAAAATCACACGACACGTTTATCACGTTTACGAGTGATTCGTGTTACGCGACACTTGGATATATTTAACTTTAAACTATTTGCCAAACTAATTAATAAATCAAGCGATTATATACCACCATATATATTCACGTGTACAATAATAATAATAATAATAATAAAAATAGGAAACGAAGACGACTTTTTTGCCATAAAATTTTCTTGATATGCAAACATTTGAATCGATACAAAACGAATTACAGGCGCGATCGCTCAGTGCCAGACAACGCCACTCCTACTCGAGGTCTACCCTTCCTCACGAATCACGTGACCCAAATCAACCAATCGCTAATTTTCGTTGCATCAGCGTTGCACTTGAAGAAGCCCGATTTTCTGGGTTACCCCCGCTAAAATCACTTTCAGTGATAATAAAAAAAATCTGCAAAAATTTCATATCGATAAACGCTTCCTTTAATCGCAGGTGATCGCTCGAGACATCGATTCACCGAAGTACGCGGTGATCCAGTACAAAATCCTCGGCGGTACGGGCAAGGACCACTTTCGCATTCGCGAGGACACCGGCGAGATCACGTCCTTGATCAGTTTCGACTACGAGGAGGCGAACGAGTACACGTTGGACATCGTCGCCGCCAATCCAGACTCGAATCCGCAAATGGTCGGCTTCACGACCGTTCTCGTGCACGTGACAGGCGTGAACGAGTACTACCCGAAGTTCATTCAGCCGGTGTTTCACATGGACGTGTCGGAGAGCGCCGACGTCGGCACGTCCGTCGGTCTGGTCCAGGCAACTGACCAGGACGCGGGCGAGGATGGCAAGGTCTACTATCTGTTCGTCGGCTCGTCGAACGACCGCGGTTTCTCCATCGGCTCCGAAACCGGGATAATTCGCGTCTCGCGGAGGCTGGACCGTGAAACGCAGAACAGGGTAGTGTTGACCGTGATGACGAAGAACGGCGGTGGGATCCGCGGCAACGACACAGACGAGGCGCAGGTGATCGTCTCGATCCAGGATGGAAACGATCCGCCGGAGTTCCTTCAGAGCGCGTACGACGCCACGGTGTCCGAGGGCGCGGCACACGGGACGCGAGTGTTGACCGTTCGAGCGGTCGACAAGGACATCAAGCCGCAGAACAATCAGTTCTCCTACTCGATCATCGGCGGGAATATAGGCCAGGCGTTCAAGGTGGACCCGCAGACCGGGGACATAGAAACTGCGAAGCAGCTGGATCGCGAAACGATCCCGGTGTACGATTTAACGATCGGCGCGATCGACACCGGTTCCCCGCCACAGACCGGCACCGCGGCCGTTCACATTGAACTCTTGGACATCAACGACAACGGGCCTATCTTCGATCCACCGGAGGTGGTCGGCTACGTGAACGAAAACGAGCCAGCTGGCACGGTCGTGATGACACTGAGCGCGACCGATCCTGACTTACCGCCGAACGGGGCGCCGTTCACGTACAAGTTGGTCGGCGGAAGGCAGAGCGACGTGGTTACTTTGGACAAGCACACCGGCATGTTGAAAACTACGAGGAGTTTGGACAGAGAGGCTATGCCTCAGTTGGACCTTGTGGTAAGCGAAGAATTTTGGAAATTTGGAACAAGCCCAGAGTATCACCGATCCGAAAAATTCAATATAAGAAGGAAATTCTACGTGAAAAAAAATTCTTTCCTTCATCTTTTAAGAAATCAAGTTCAATTTATCAATTGCACTTAAATTTAATTAATTACGAATTAGTAATGTAAAGCATTATCTATCTAGAAAAGCAAGTGGAAGGTATGAAACTTGTCGTAAAGATGTCTTTGGGAAAATTAAATTTTAAAATCTATCAAATACACTGAGCCGATTTTTTAATTAAACATGTTCAAACTTTATTTTTCTTGGAAACGAGGTCTTAAATGAAAAGATTTGATTCTTCTTTTTCTTTCATACGGTGAAAAAATCCGGTTGTACCACTGGATTAGAAACTTTCCACGTAATTCGACACAGTGTGATTCATTTCGAATAAATCTTTACAGATCGAAGTGGAGGACTCCGGTATACCGAGAATGAGGAACGAGCACACGATAACTGTGATCGTGACGGATCAAAACGACAGTCCATCCTCACCGAGATCGGTTCACGTGATAGTGCACTCTTTCAACGAACAGATACCATTAGGAAAGATCGCCGATGTACACCCTAACGATCCAGACATCACCGGTAGCTACTCGTGCAAGATACTTCAAGGCTCGAATCCTAAAATTCTCAGTATTCCCACCGCTTGTGATTTACACACGAAGAAAATAACTCCAGGTTTGTTAATCAAACGTACAGTCAGTCACAAAATTCGTACACTTGATGAACAATTAAATTGTTAGTTTTAAATTTGAACAAAATTAAACTAATTAAAAGAATTAAATCAAATTTAATTTAATTAAACGCTAAGTTTAATTAAGCGCCAAACGTCAAATTTTTTTCACAAGAGAAAGAAAAAAATTACTATTTATTTAAATTTATTTTGAATACTCTAGGCGCTAGTTCTGTTTGTTCCTAGATTACTCGTATATGAAAAAGCAAAAATATATTTTAATATATTATTTTTATTTTCGAGTAGACTCTATGTATGTCAGAATATAGTAACGAGTAAACATGTGGTTTCACTATTTTTTACAAGAATTCTTCAATTGCCAATATTTTAAGTTGTTATAACGTTTTGTGAAAAATCGTATAAACCATTTTTCATTTTGAGTGTCTACTTTGGCAATCATACATGTATTATATACATATCACGAAGGGATAAAAATTGTAAAAATCCAAACGTCTTTAAAGACATTCAATATTCAATAAAAATAAAGACATTCAAAATTCAATAAAAAATGAATTTTGGGAGGTTTTGTTAAATTTTTCTCAAAATCACAAACACTTTTGAAGAAGAAACAAACTCAGGATTGTCGAAGTGGAAGGTGCACGCTTTTAAAATGAATTGTGCAATTTTTTTTCACGAAGTTACAACTTCTCAAAGTCAAGCGTACCAAGGATTTTACGACTGACTGTATCCTCATCTCGAGAAATTATTCAAACTGAAAGACTAAAAATCTTGCAAATACTAAAACTGCATCTTGCATCTTTCGAAACAGGAGTCGGCTACTCTTTAAGCGTGTCTGGAAACGACGGCCGCCATCCGAACGTGGTATCCAAAGTCACAGTGGAATTCCTCGTTTTCACCAACAGCACGATCGAAAATAGCGTGACGCTGCAGGTAGCGAAATTAAACGCCAGGGATTTTTTGAGCCAGTATTATCGCGCGCTACTGGACATTCTGCAAGAAGAAATCGACGTTGGAGACACTTTTAAGATCTTCAGTCTTGGAGAGACCGACTCTGATCTGAATATCCACTTGGCAGTAGAATCGCCTCAAGGTATTTGTCAAGCGGTGATAAACAGACTGCGAATGTTAATGTCATTTCCTAATCTTACGAGTATAATTCACCCTGCTATGATCTTTGATGAATTTTTATATCTCAATCTGATTCTTAATTATTTAGTAAATGAAAAGTTTCATAATATCTAATATGATATCGATAGCTCGATATTGGGAGGAATAAAAATTTAAATTGCTCAATATTGCTTAATTTTGGGATTTTCAATTTGATTTAATTTTATTACTAATCTCCGTCTAGTCAGATTAGATAGCAATAATTAATAAAATTAATAATTAAAAATACTAGGTCGAGAGGAGTCTGAGTGGAAATTTATTTCATTCACCAACAAAAGTTATTGCAACAAGAATTCTATTTTGAACGTACTACGTATTATTGAATATCCCAAAAATGCATAAACATCCGCAAGTGTAGTAAAATTCGAAGATTCAGAAATCGAACGATCCAAATTCGAATAATTGAAATTCACGTCGCGCAGGATACCGTAGCAAGTACGAGGTCACCGAATTGCTAAACCGTAATCGGGACAAAATTCGATCGCTTCTCGAGGGAATGACCTTCACCGTTGGCTACTCGCCGTGCAAGCAGATACCTTGCGAGAACGGAGGCTCTTGCAGCGACAGGTTGGTCATCTACGACGACGCCAGGATCACCGACAGCCAAGCGCTGATCCTCACGTCGCCGCGAATGATGCACGAAATGACCTGCAAGTGCCGGGATGGCTTTACCGGCGACAAATGCGACAGAAGACAAGATCCTTGTTCTCCGAATCCCTGTTTACTGGTAAATATCCCACGCCAAAGCTACGAAATATTCCAATATCAAATATAAGGTGGACCAAAAATCTTCTTCCTACTAAAATAAATCCGTGATTCTTTTATTATATATTTTTTTCTTTTTTTCCTTTTTTTACAAATTAAAGTAAAACAAAATCGAAAAACAAAATCACGTTTGAATTTAAGTTTAATTTAAAATTAATAAAATTAGTTTTTTTATATTTTGATTTTTTTATTAAAAAAAAAAAAAAGACAGGTAGGAAGAAACTTTTGGCTTTTAATGAAGATTTTGACCCACCCTATAGATATCTTAATCCATTAACTCTCAAATGGACTCTTCTATTTTTAGTTCAATAGTTAAGTAAAATTGTATCAACAAGTGATTTAAAATTAAATTAGACTGCTGGGTTTCCAATGGTCTGTTTAAGGATTAAGGACCAACACTACCTTGATGCAACATTTTACTTGCAATTTGTTTTCAATCAGTTTGTATCATTTCTTTGATGTTAAAATATCTATTCTATAGATTCTAGAATTTTAAAAAATTTCAAAAAACAGAGATATTCACAATATTTACAATTTATAATTTTATATAATTCAGAATTTGTAATAATATTATAACATTATGACAAATCATTGCTTGATCTTTAACACGGTCTCTACCAGACCATTTTGAACGTATTTGTAAAAGTATTTCTCTCCTTTGAGAGGTTTAAAGGAAAAGAAGAAATCATCCTCTGCTATATATAACAAGCCGAAGAAGTCAAAAAAAGAAAACCGACTTTCTAATATAGGAGATCAAGTGATTAGTCGTTGATCGTTAATCGTTTCGTTACTTCACTTTCAGGGAGGACAGTGTCGACGAATGGGATACGATTTCCAGTGTACCTGTCCGATCGATCGCGAGGGAAAGCTATGCGAGCTGGAGAGAGGCGATGCTTGCGCGAGTAATCCCTGCAGAAACGGTGGATCGTGCAGAAAGAGTCCCGACAGCTTCAGCTTCTTCTGTTTGTGCCGAGCTGGCTACAGAGGAAACCACTGCGAAGCGATTACGGATTCTTGCAGGCCGAATCCTTGTCTCTATGGAGGTTTATGCGTGGGAGAGAAACCTGGGTAATTTTCCCCTTAACTTACAAGCTACGTTCCAACAATCTGGGCCCAAAACGTCAACAGAATCGCGCAGCCTTCGGGCCACTCGACGGCTCGGCAAGTCGGTCCTAAGTTGCACTAAACGCGCACGACTTGCAGAATGTAAATACATGTGTAGGATACAACTGGTTTAATTTTGTGGAATATTTGATAAGTAATTACAACCTGATGTAATAATTGTTGTTACAGCAGGAGTCATCGTATAGTTCCAGATTTTTGGACTATTTCTTATTTCTTTCCAAATCCAGGGCTCTGGTAGTTGATCTTCGTCAGAGATATCAATCATCAGTAACTAATCGCTTGCATTTTTTTCGTACAGAACGTGTAATGTCACTATCGTCACTATCGTCACTTTCGGTAGTAAAAGTATCAACATAACTCTCACTGTTCTGATCACAAAATCTTCTTTTTGAAAACTTGTGGGGATTCTTCTCTAATATTTAAGAAAATATATTTCAACGTGCGAACGTGACCGAGAATAACATGTAACTGATTACGGTACAAAAAGATAATAAGAAATCTATCCCGAGCGCGACCGTCGCACGACCCGTGATATTTACATTTGGCCCGATCATTGTACCGGGAGCCATGCCGGTAATATTTACATTTGGCCCGAACGATGTACTGCGGGCCAGGCCCGTAGTAATACGTTTTGGCCCGAATACAAGAGTACGAGTCTCACACGTATCCATAGGTTAAGGAGTTAAGTCAAAGTCACGGACACAATTGGTGTAATTGGTGTAAAAAAGAATATTTCTCTTAACGTTTCTGTTAACTTTTACAGTGAGAGAATGTTTCTCTGTTGTTGATTCGAGTCGTCCTCTATAATTTTTGCATCTATAAATCTGTATCTCATTTTTCTGTATTTATTTTCCAATTTACTACAGAGCCAAGAACCTAACACTAAATGTACTAAATACTAAGCACACAAATTAATTATAATATAAATATTAAATATTAAGATTCGAATATCGAATTTAGGTACAGGTGCAGTTGCCCAGAAGGTCGTTACGGAAGACACTGTGAACGATCCACGTTTGGATTCGAGGAACTGTCTTACATGGCTTTCCCGGCCTTGGACTCCAACACGAACGACATAACTATCGTATTTGCCACTACGAAACCAGACGCGTTGCTGCTGTACAATTACGCGCCACAGACGGGGGGACGTTCGGATTTCGTCGTATTGGAATTGGTGAACGGAAGAGTGGTGTTCTCGTACGGAGGTGCAAGGAGCGCCATCACCTCGATCACCATAAAAACGGAGAGCTCCGTGTCGGACGGAGAATGGAGGAAGGTAACGGCAACCAGAAACGGAAGGGTAGTGTCCCTGAGCGTGTCCACGTGCAGAGAACACGGCGACATCTGCGACGATTGCAAACCTGGTGATGGCACTTGTTACGCGGACGATGTCGGACCAACCGGGTTAGTGTCACTAAAAATTCCCTTTCTTTTTCTCAACTCCCCTTTTCAATTCTGTCTCAACGATAATTTGTGATCGGTAATTTAGATTTCCTTAGCGTTTTTCCTTAGCTGTCTTTAATCACTTCGTATAATCACCACGTGATATTACAAAATTATTGACAACTTGAATTTAAATATTAAGAGGAGTTTTAAGAAAAGATGTATACTATTTTATCAGTTTCTTTACATTTTGTTTTGTGGCAAATGGAACGGAATTTTACAAAAAATAACTAATCAAACAACCTAAAATGTGCAACTCGGTTGCAAAGCAGTTAATTTCTAAAAAATAACAAACAACAGGGTATCGTAAAAAAATTTGAAATAGTCAGGTGTAAAAGTCTAATGTTACAATGAAGACAAAATACTTTGCTACTAAATATCCCATTAATGTTATATGAAAGAATAAAAAATGGATACTGTTAATTTCATTTATATATGTATACCGAATTTCTATACCGAATTTTATAATTAGATTTAGATAAATAATCCTAATTATAGAATTCGGTATAGAAACTGTTGCATCTAGAAGATGAAATAACTTTCGGTAGTCTGAAGGGGATTGTTTCTTTGACGAGCCAAAAACCAAGTTATCACGCAATTAATATCAAAAATTTGTTTCCGCAGGACCCTGAATTTTAACAACAATCCACTCTTGGTGGGAGGATTGGAAAATGCCGATCCAGTCCTCGAGAGGCCAGGCCAAGTGCACTCCGACGATTTCGTCGGGTGCGTCCACTCGGTTTCCATAAATGGAAGAGCCTTGAATCTATCGAATCCACTGGCATCGCGCGGAGTGAAATCCACCTGCGTCAGGTCGAAGAACAACCCTTGCCTGAGGAGTGGCAAGGACTCGATCTCTACTTGCGGCGCGAATTCGAAGTGTTACGACAAATGGCATCAGGTGTCTTGCCGGTGTGGATCTGTAATCGCGCCAAATTGCGAGGGTGCGCTCGAACCGATCACATTGAGCGAGGGTGGATACGTCGAGTTTAAAGTACGTTGAATTTAATCGTGATCGTTTGGAATTAACTCGAAATTTAGAATTAACTAGAATTATTTATTTAAATGATCAATTAGAATTCATTTAGAGTTAGTGACAAGAGTAACTGCTAAATATCGTAGAAATATAGTTGTGGGCTATAAAATTTTAGGTTTCACAGTGGCTTGATTTTGGAATTTTCAGTGTGATTTGGTTTTGTTGCCAATTAGAGAGAATATAAAGTTCAGAACAAATTTTTGTAACATAATGGACATTAGTGTACTGGAGCCACGAGTACACTACTCGAGAGTTAAATTAATCTCAGTCAACCGATGTTAAGCGTCATTTTGTCACGCAGATCTCGGAAAAACACAGAAGGATGCAGTTACTGGAGTATCTCTACAGAGGCTCGACGATGTGGCAGAAAAATCGAGCGAAACGAACTGTCAGTGAAGACACCAGCTTCATCACTAATCCGTCACCCTTCAAAACGGTCGGTTTGATGTTCAGAACAGTGAAGCCCGATGGTATTCTCATTTACGCTGCGACCAACAAACACTTTACATCGGTAGAGGTAAGAAACTCTTTCAAAAGTGATTCAGACTACAGAAAATTTTTCTTCTTCTCTTCTTTTCTTATCAGTCACTATACGGATATCTCTTGACATAGTTATAACTAGTAGTTACAGTTACAGTTATAGCCTTAATATTTCCTGTTATAACTATTAGAGCTATTTTATTATTTATAATACGAATGTCTTCTGTTATAGTTTCTGATAAAAGTAAGAAGCTCTTTCAACAAAGAGTTCCAAATTGTCATAGAAAAAAAAATGAACTTCTTTCCTTTCCTTTCCTCCTTCCTTTACTATTTATTACACGAATGTATCTCCTGTTGTAGTTTCTCCTTTTCCATTTCAAATTATTATAAAAAAGAAACACCTTCTTTTCTTTCGTTTCTTGCTTCCACATTTTCTATCATTTACGAATATGATATATCTCCTCTTATAGCTGCGTAATGGCCAACTATTTTACGCGTCGCTTCTCGGATCGCCCGTGAACATGACCGCGAGCATCGAAGGAGGTTTAGCGGACGGCCGCTGGCACAACTTGACCTTGCACTCCTACCTCCGGGGCTTGAGACTGTTCGTCGACGGCGTGCAAACCGGCGAGGAGCTGGATCCTGTCAGTGTCCACGATTTCCTCGACCCGTATCTGTCCGTGTTATCGATCGGTGGGGTTAGCCAAGACCTGTACTACGCACACAGCGCTGGCGCTAGGAGTTTCGAGGGTTGTTTGGCCAACTTCACCATCAACAACGAGATCCAGCCGTTCAATGGGTCCGGCTCGATCTTCAGGGAGGTGCTTTATCACGCGAAGGTGAGCACCGGTTGCAGAGGGCCGATTGGAATCAGCGCGGCGGCCACTGCCGATCCTCTCAGCATAGGGATCACTCTGGTCATAGTATTCTTCGTCATTCTGTTGATCGCTATACTGGTCAGTTTCATCGTGTTCCGTCTAAGACGGCAAAACAAGGAGAAGTCCGCCCCGTCGGTGGTGAACAAGAACACCAACGCCATAATGACCGGCAACCCGTTAGTCGGCTCGGGTAACGACAACCTAATGTCCCGCCACGAGAACACCTACATCTCCGACACGTCGGACTTGCGAGGAGTGGGTCACATGGGTCCGGAGTTAATCTCGAAGAAGTACAAAGAACGGGAAATTAACGCGACCGCGGAACATCGGCCGCAGAGGCCGGACATCATCGAGAGAGAAGTGACCAAGTCACCGCCCATTCGTGACGAACATCCGCCGCTTCCGCCGCCCGCTCAAACCTCTCTGCACTCGCACGAACACAACCCAGAGCCCGACATGCCCGAGCATTACGACCTGGAGAACGCGAGCTCGATCGCGCCGAGCGACATCGACATCGTCTATCATTACAAGGGCTATCGGGACGGCATGCGGAAGTACAAAGCCACTCCTCCGCCTATTAACAACTACGCGAACCACCACAAGCACACGGGTCAGCAGCACAGGCATACCGGGCCGTTCCCGCCGCGGGCGTTGCCGCCACCGAACGTGAACCAACCGCCCGGCCCGACCCAGAAATTGCTGCAAAGCACCCCGTTAGCCAGGCTGTCGCCCAGCAGCGAATTATCCGCTCAGCAACCGAGGATCCTGACGTTGCACGACATCAGTGGGAAACCTCTGCAAAGCGCTCTCCTCGCCACCACGTCCTCGTCCGGCGGCGTGGGCAAAGACGCTTTGAACTCCAACAGCGAACGGAGTCTGAACTCACCGATCATGAGCCAGCTGTCCGGGTCAACGGCCAGCCGGAAGGCGCCTCAATCGAACAACGAGAACTCCGTGAACAACGTATCGTCCGGCCCGATGGGATTAACGGCGGAGGAGATCGAAAGACTGAACTCGAGGCCGAGGACCTCGAGCCTCGTGTCCACCTTGGACGCAGTGAGTTCCTCCAGCGAGGCCAGGGGACCACCGGCGCACGGCCCCCTGCACCTTCACCGGCGGCACACGCCCCCGGTCGAGAGGCTCGAACGTAGAAACTCGTCGACCACCGACGAGAGCGGTAACGACAGCTTCACCTGCTCGGAGTACGACAACACCTCGCTGGTCGGCGACAAACGATCGGACAACCCGTTCGCGAAACAGGACGACGAGGAGGTGAATCAACGTAGCAACGAGTCCTCGCAGACGACGAAACCGCCCCTGCCACCGAACGTGAACTACGACGGGTTCGACAGCTCTTTCCGCGGGTCTCTCAGTACCTTGGTCGCCTCGGACGACGACCTATCGACGCACATGGGTGGACTGTACAGGCCGAACAACAGCGGATCACCGTCGACGACCACCACCGCGTTAAGCTGGGATTACCTATTGAACTGGGGACTGAACTTCGACAGTTTGGTCGGGGTGTTCATCGACATCGCCGAACTACCGGACAGTGCCAGCCGCGTCCCGAGCACGCTCAGGCTACCAACTAGTATACCTAAGCCATCCGAGGAGTACGTCTGAACCGTGTTTCTGAACGACGTACACAGAACTAGACACGCGCTTTTTTTTTTTTTTTAACCAGTAACCGAATCGCTTGAAAGAAACCTCTTCTCTTTTTTGAAAATTGAGGAAAATGCTCAATCCAAAGTGCGCGCGAATGGAATACGCTTTAATTGCCAATTACGTAGGCCATAAAAACGTGACGAGGAGGGACACGAGCGATAACGAGCAGTCGAAACGAAACGGACGGGTTTCAGGATTGCGAGGGAACGTTGTTGTATTATTTTTTTTTTTTGTTTTTTTTTTTTTTCCACTGGCCCGTTCGACAGCTCGAAATTGGTGCTCTACCAAAAACGTGTAACCGTTGTCTTGCCATAATAAGAGAAGAATAAGAGAAGAACTTAATAAGAGTTATTCGTGATCGTGAATTCTCGGAAATCGTCTCGGACTCTCGTCTCGGCAACAGTCGCGTCGAGATGGAATTGTGAATTTGTAAATATGATCCGCGATCTTTCGAACGAATGTTCAACACGAGACTTCGAATCGAATCGTAGTGACCGTACTTTTCATCGAATTTTGTGCATCCGAGCATCGAGCTCGCGGTCACCTTAGCAGTACTTAGATGAACTTTCGCTATTAGCCACGAGTTCCATCATTTCGGGAATTCGTCGCCGATGAGAACGATTATTGTGCCACTGTATCGCCAATCACTATAAATAACTATTAAGTACTAAGTTTCTTGTAAATAGAGTATTCCTTGACGCTCTGTGCCAGATAACGACTCGATACAGTCGCACAATGCCAAAACGACGATTAAACCATTATGTCGAGAGTCAAGCGATCTTGAACGATTTCAAAGAGGGAAGGCATCTTTTTTCTTTACGCTTTTTTGCGTTCCTGACGGTAGTCGTGCCGCGACGATTACATCACCTTACTCAAACGTTCAACGTTCCATCATAATTTAAATTTTTAGAATGTCAACTCTTGATCAATTCAACTTTCACATTCATTTTATTTTGTTTTATTTTTTTTCTCTCATTCTGCATTTCATCGACAACGTTGGACAGAGTGCAACTGCCAGACTGATTTTCTTTCTTCTTCACGAGATTTCGAAGCGTTATCACTGATAATTTATAGCCATCGATGTCGTCAAAATTTTGTAAATTACGCGAATGCTGCCCGTTGTAAATATCGTACGCCTGATCTGTACAAAACGTGTGAATGGAAACTTGCGTGTACTACTTTATCATCGATCGTATTTGTAATAAACAAGACATTTGTAAAAAAAAAAAAAAAAAGTAGAAAAATGATCATGTTCCATTCCTTCCTACCTCGAGTCTCAATATACAGCGAACAGCTGTATATTGAGGACTCGCGATTGTCAAAAGTAGAGGCTCCACGCTTTAAAATGGGACCAACTGTTGCCTTTGATATTTTTACAAAGTTACATCAGTTCAAATGATGAACAATTTTTCATCCGTCACTGGTACGGTTGAAATGCTCTTCACTGTGCTCGATCAATTTTACTCCTTGTATGATTTTTCATAAATGTGAAGACATTCGAGAGACAAACGATTTTTGTCCTGAACATATTTCGAGTTCTTCTGTCGTTTCGATACTCGTCTCGAAGACAGGACAATTAAATGACTCCCATTTGCGAACCTACCGATTCAAACCAGAGATAAATACTTTAGCTCGTAAAAAGATAACAAACCGATACCGTCGGACGACACCACCACGATTTGGTTAAAAGATACGGTCTTTTAACTGTTCGCTGAAATACACTCGACACCGGAGAATGTTCAGATAATGATATCTTCATTCCTGTCGTACGACGAAGAGCTTCTGAACAGCGCCTACGCGAACGTAAGTCTAATCGCCGACAAAGCTTGGACCTTCGACAAGGAGGATCCGTTTCAAAAACTAAATCAATCCCTGTCGATTCAGGTAAAAACCTTCGTAAATTCCCTCACGATTTCAGTCACTCAGTCTATCCCTTTTTTAAATTTAATCTCCAATCAATCCAAACTCCACACTCCACACTACACAACTATCAAATAGAAAACACGCAATGACAGAGAGGCAGAGAGCGAGAGAGAGAGAGAGAGAGAGAGAGAGACACAGATACAGTTTAACGATAGCGATATGTCTTGTATCGATTAGAATTACAAATTGACCGCAAAGTACAGAGAGAACGGTACCTATCGAACGAAAAGCGTTCGCGATGTTATCCCTAACTCCCGTTTGGCCAGCTATGGCAATTACGAGTACAACGAGGACCGGGAGAGCGTGTACAAGTCGGACGACAATTCGTCACCTGTCTCGCTGCCGAATTTCTGCTGGACGGAAGTTACCGAGCCGTGGATGCTACCAGAGGTCGAGAAGCACTTCGCCTGGTTAACTTCCGGTGGAGTTGTGCGATCGAGTCGTGAACTGTTAGCTTTTTACACTTAAACGTTGCCAAAATGATTCGCTATTTGATTCTCGAAATCGCGCCATTTCCGTCGTTCTGTGCTAACGTTCGCGATTCGCGGGAAATTGATGTTGCAAAGATCGGTAACAAGGATACCGGAGCCTGACGATGTATCGAAGGTCGGATGCGGTTTCAAGTCGCACTGGGAAGACTATACGCACAGTCGACGCCCGACGGGAAAGAAGGCGAGAACGAACCACCACGAGCCGAGCAAAGAAGCAAATCTGATCGGTAATACGCCTGCGATCGAACTGGCGTACCTAGGGCTGGGTAAAATGTCGCTTTCATCCTTTGAGTGTTTAATCTTTACAATCGATACAATCTGAAGGAATGTTTAGGATCATTATCCTATTGCACGGTAAATTGATAAAAAACAAAAATAATTAATAGTTAAAGACAATAGTACTTGATCAATTAGTAATTAGCAAAAATATTTGCACGAATATTCCAAATGGTTCTCCAACTTCTAACATTATATGTATGTACGTACGTTTAAATATGCATTCTTAATTTATTATTACATGTTCCTCGTTCCTAACATGAAACTTTTTGGTTTAAATAAATAGCAAATAGTAAATATTTCATTTTATTATCAAATTATGCGCGTAACTACTCGAAACACTCTCCTGAAATCTTGCCCAGCTCTGTTAACGTACGATACGCCTGGAAATTCGCCAAAGTTCACACGCCGTATTATTCTTCTATTAGAAAATCTATTCGATTGTTGCTAATTAAAACGATGTCTGTCAAGAGTCAGATCCTAGCGAAAAGTCGGATAATCGCTACGAGTATCAGCGTTACACCATCGAAAATTCAATGGAGATGCAGCTGCACGTACGCGTGACCAGCGACGCTGTCCGAAACTTGTGGAAAACGAGCGGTAGCAACGCTCGCCAGCAATTCCTCCAACAGAGGATGCGTTTGCAGTGCTGCAGCAAGCTGCAACAGCCTTGCGAGCAAAATTGCCAGGGCAAGGAACGTCAGCAACAGTTCTATTACGCGGTCCAGTATCGACCGGTGATACTCAGGACAGAGTATCAGGCGGCGAGAACGGATGCTTACGGTGTGAGGAAACATCTGCCGCCGGTTCTCAGCCCGGAAGTGCCGGAATTCTTTCCAAAAGTGCCGGTAATGCGGTACACCAGCAACAAGGAGCAAAATGCCAATCGCGTGCAATATTTTCCATCCCTTAACGAGCGAAGTTACCAAAACGAACTGTTCCCTTATAACAGAACTTATGAGAATACCGGAGCAATATATCAGGTTAATTTGCCTCTTCTGCGCTATCTGTCGTTGATTGATGATCTGTCTTTTACTTAGCATCCATTCGAACCTCCAAGGGGCAAGAATCAGAAAAGTACTTGTGAATTTCAGAGTACGGGTATACCGTTGCTGTCGGCTACCGATACGACCACGTTTATCAGACCTCCGCAACAATGGTACCAGAGAGTTCCACCGCCACCGGCGCAAATACAAATATCCGGCTCTTCGTCGAACCCGATCGGTTCGATCGGCACTTCTGTGCAACCATTGCGAACCGCTACTATTACCCATCACCCTCTGCAGGTGGCAAATAGACGATCGTTTAGACCGAAATAGACATTGTATTGACACTTTGCACTCCGGCTAATTTTATTACATCTGGTTATGCCAGAAACTCCAGGGCATAATGTCGTCACTTTCTTAATTTCTGTCCTTCTGTGTTTTCGTTTTTTCTATCGGTTTTCGTTCTTCGCTATTTTTTCGCTACTTCTTCAATATCGGTGCTCTCAGTATCACAAATAATTTCATAAATAATTGCAGTCATCCTGTGCCCTCGCCCTCAAAATTCAAAATCTTCGGAAACGTTTTTCTTCTCCAATTTTTTAACGAAAAAGAAAAGTCAAATTTCAAATCGCAAAATTGTTGTCGCGTCAGCAAAATGATAAATGGACTGATCATTCTTCTCTGCTGTCTGTCAGTGAATGATCAATCATAGCTGTCGTAGCGACGTCTATGAAGTGTAATGATTGTTATTAAAATACAGATTAATAGTGATAAAATGAGAGATTAAAATTGCAAAGGATAAACAGCAGGATAAATGGAATTAAATAAATCGTATGGAGTGTGGAAAAAAATTACAGATGAGAAAAAATTGATCGAAGAAATGTTGCAGGTACAAGAGAAATTTTTACAATCGAACCCTATACCGATACCGGTGTATCAGCACCCGATAGAATTGTACCACGAAACGGGGCAAAAGCGAAAGAACCAAGGCGTTGATTTCAAGAATTTGATACTGCTGACGAGGAACGCGATGAAGGCGCATCGTGGACAATCGAAAAGCTCGCAACCGAAGCCATCGTATCTCGAAGGGAAAAGCCGCGGTACCAAATCGGAATCGGAAGTCCTTCAATGGCTGGACAAAAGTTATCCACCGAAAACGAAGGAATTCAACGCTCTGGCGACGGAATTGAGGAATTTCGATGGAAGAAGCGATAGAAAAATTTGCATCTCCAGGAGAGAAAAGGACGGCGCGAGAACCAGCGAACGAATGAAATCAGAGGTGCAAGGTTCAAGCGCAAAGTCGATCAACGAAAGAGATAAAAATGACACGCGGAACAGAAGAAGACTTTACAGAGACGTGTTAACCAATGCTTCGGCAAACCAAGCCAGCTTGGAAAACGTGTTTGAAAAAAGGTATAAAATTACTATTTAATATATTTCATTAAAAAAACTCCAGTGAAAACTGGCGTGTATTTCAAGCCATTCAGATACTTCATTGATCAATTCCATAAATTGAAAAACGTAGAAAAATGATGGGAAAAACACTGTGCTTCAAATTTATCTTAGAATTTATCATTACTAGACTTTTATGCGGATTTTCATGCATTCGTAAGAGATTAAAATTCTCCTACCCTGCACAGAATGCACATGATGTACAAAGATGTACAAAGATGTAAAATTTTGTATATATAGAAAATATATACAGAAACACATATACATGTATCTTTTACAATATTTAATGGATAAAATGAATTTCTAGTTTAGAACTCTGTTTTAATTAGGTTTACAAAAATACAAACCTGCATAAAAATCCAGTCTAATTGCTACTTGTATCATTCCCTTAAGACGAATGATCTTAAGTATAACAGTAAGCCACTTGTTTCTTTAATCAGATATCAATCCTCACAGGTTGGATTAAAACTCACGAGCATATTTATTATCCGTATCAATTTTCATATACTGGATTGTCAATCCTCTATCTATGTGTAACAAAATTAAGAAATTAGTAAAAATCGGAGTTGATCAGTTTGGCTTCTGAAAGGCTCACATAATGATAATAATTAGTAGTAACAAGAGTGTATTCAACACTAGATACGACGAATTAGAGCAACAAGCAATGGAGCAGTACAGAACATCGGAGGAATCTCTGGCGCTTAAGTATCAAGTATAATAATAATATTTTATTCTTATATTTACTTACCTCGAGCCGCCAATTGATCAATTCACGAGCTTTCTTTTACCGCGATAATGTCGAGGTCGAATTTGATCTCTGTTCGCGAAAAATTTCAAAAAAAATCGACCGATATCGACCGATGCAGGAGCTCGAGCGGCAGGCGGTGGAACAATACAAGTGTTGTGGAGGAAATGCGCAAGAGGAGGGGCCGGTTTCGCGTACGTTGGCAGACGATAAAAAGGTCCGCGAGAGTTTCAAGCAAAATTTTAGAGAAGAGAACTGTTACGACGGGCAGAAATGTCCCGGTTTCGGAAAATGTAGTCCCGTGAATACGGAGGAGGAAAAGAAAGAAGGAGGTTTAACGATTTATCTTGCCAATTTTCCGCTAAGTCACTTCAATCTAGACAAAACTTCAAAAACAGAAAAAACGTAGAATAAATCTACAATTTATTTGTGATTCGTAGATAATTTTCTAGAGAACCAAGATAATTTTGCACAGACAGAAAATAATAATAATGAATCGGATGTCCCTGGTTTTATCGGATGTTTATCCGATAAAAATAGACGATCGAACAATCTGTCGAAAAGCTTAACCGCGTTGTCTGAGGAACTGTCCCACGAATCGAAAAACACAGCTAAGGGTGCATCAGGTGATGAAATCAACAGAAGTGGTAAATACGCCTAATTTAATTTCTAATTTAATTAAAATGTAAAATGTAACCATTGAAAATTACATTTTTAATATTGCGCTTTCTTTTTCAACGTGACGAAAGAATTGCTTCAATTTCAGTCCGGGCATCGTCGAAAAGGCGTCTGATACTGGTGTCACCCTTCGAGAAAGAATCAGAAGCCAAGCTAACGAGGTCGACCGATCTCGAAGAATTTTACTGTATAACACAAGCGAATAAAAATATTTTCGGCTACTACAGTAACTCAAAAGTCGGACAGATCGGCGGTGGGGACGAGAACATAACTGTCATTCAATCTCCCAGAACGGAAGGTACATTTGGGGGGATACGAAAATGGAAATGGTGTATAGCAGGTTTTTTTAATATTTTTTTCTACTAGTCTGGCTCTCGGGCTTTTGGACTACGTGAAGATTGCAACATCTGGGAAACCATATCGAGGAAGGAACCTAGGCCTTATCGGGCTAGGTTCATTAAAAAAACGCAACCACGTTACATGAATTAATGTATTTAAATATCATAATAAATGCTTCTAAAATATTGTATAAATATACACATATATGTGTATGTATATCTCAATAAAAAATGACTTGATACTTTTCAGTTACTAAACACGCAAGCACAACCCGTGTTTCACGCAACACACACACACACACACACACACACACGTGCTTTATTCTGTTAATCCATCTCTCGTAACACAGACGAAGAAGAGAGCAAATATAACAGTAATTATTCTAAATTATCGTTATTACTTTAGAGGACTACATCCTTGATCGTTGAATCTGAATAATCTGTATAAAATGTCATCGTCATAAAAACGATTGAAAAACAAGCTAATGACGAACCTTATCAAATATGAATATATTAAGAAAATGAAATGAAATAGCCTCTTCAGTCTTTCATTATAAATATTCTTTATGTATTTAACGATAGTTTTTAATGATCGCATAATGAATATATGGATGATCATCTTAGAAAGATAGGAATACGTATTATAAAAATTGTAAAAATTTCTCTAAATGAAAATACAAATATTAGAGCACTGGATCTTTATAAAGTATTTTCAACAATCTGAACATTCAATATTACTTTTTTTCATGTATCATTAGATACATCACATCCCATGTATAGATATAAATATATGTATTACATTGCAATAAAAAATTTATATACGTTTGTAAACGCTGTTATGCTGAATATGCATACTTATTATCCCTTGTTTTCAAGCTTTCAAGTTTGCGACTAATACGTACTTTACAATAAAATTAATTTGCATTGTAATTTGAGATCACAAGAAAATTATCATTAGAAAATTATCAACAAGAGATGTACTTTAAAGTAATATTGGTCAATATTATCATAATATTATTATTTTAGGAACTAAAATTGTATAAACGCAAATTAATGATAGCAAATTAGCAATAGTACCAACTTTAACGTAAGTATATTTGTATGAAACATCTATCTACCAATTATCAAGAAATTCAAAACCAGTTTTTGGTATAGTTCTTTCTTCCTCTTCCTGATTCAACTGGGAAGATTGAAAACTACTGTATGAACTGGGAGTCTCTAATAATGCTGTTGACTCATTAATATCACTTGATTTTGTACGCGACATTACCACTAATGTATTTGTTTGACTTTTATCTGTATCCGAATCCCTTTCCCTGACTAAGCTTTCCATATCATCTGCCAAATTGTTTTGTAATTTTAATAAAGACGTTTTGTTCATCAATTTAGCAAATATACTTTCAGAATGATCACTATCAACACTGCCTTTGAACAAGCTACTACACTGTTCATCTTCAAAAATATTACTTGAAAAACAATCAGATTGAAAGCGATTAACCGTATGAGATGAAGTATAGGGATCATTATGAGAGTTTGAATTATTTCTATGTGATTTTGCTGGGCTTGAGAAATGTGATGATTCCCCAAATTGAGCTCTTATTAATTTTGATTTTGCATCCTCTGTTGAATCTATTACACTAAGATTCATTTGTGATTGAGTCATGAATGAAAATGGAGCTGAATGCTCATCACGCCATCGTAATGTCTACAATGTCATAGTAAAAAAAAGCTTGCTTTAACTAGGAAGTTTTGAACTAATACTTTGAACCTGAACGCACATAGGTCTTATAAATAGTAAAATATTTCAGACTCAAAGTATTATACGCTTATGACAGTTAGACATTAATCGACATTTATATGAAAACAGGAAACAAATAGCATAAAATTCATAACTTAACGTTACTAATAAACTTAGATGGTACTTACAGAACCAGTTTCGTCAATAACATATTTCATTCCTGTCTGTATGCGTAGTTTTGGATACCACTCTGGTAATTCCTTAGTAATCTCAGGTTTTTTCAAAGTATATTTTAATGCAACTTCCGGCTGAATGATAGTTTCATTAATCGCTTGATTCCGTTCTGCTATGCTTAACGTGTTCCACAGACCTTCATAAGCCTCCTTAGTTGCAGTTATATCTTCCCCTATCCTTTGTGCCAAAGGATTTATACTATAGAAATATTGTTCAGCTCTCGAACTTAACGCAGCACTCATGCCGAAATTTTAATACTAACGTGAAGTAAATATCTGCAATAAGAAGGAATGAATTTCAGCCAAAAAAAATAAACAATAATAACATCATAGACGAATCCCATGATTGACGATAAAGAAATCTGAATACAGGTTACGATACCATTCGAAAAAATTAATTATTAACAAATAGAAGACGACAAAATATTTAAAACGCCAGAAATTCAATGACAATGATCATAAACAATGTGAAATCGAGCTACTAAATTATTCGCATATAAAAAAGTTTCCTGTACGCAGCTTACAATTAGGCACTAAACGACGCAACGCCCACAGTTACACGTCTCACGTATGAATATTAACCCTACTAACACTACAGATATAAAGTATATGAACATATGTTCGAAAAAGCATTGGTTGTCCGGTCTATTCTAATTAGTCAATGATAATAATTATAATTTGAGAATATAATGTATATACGATTATTCGTAATTGTGCGTAATTGTACGTTAAAATAGAACACAAAATATAACTGAGAAAAGTAGATGATTTATACAAAATACTGAGTATATCGTAAACAATTAACGCTAACAAATATACGAAATATGAAATTATCTATTGAAAAGTACAGAAATAGATATAATTACACTTTGAAATAACCGTTGAAACAATCCTTGAAAATATTCAAAACTGTAGTAGAAAATTGCAACCGGAAATGACACCTAGTCATATGATAGAGAGGAAATTTAAATTAAAAAAATTTACTTCTACAATTTTCTTGATATTATTATATATTAATTTATATAAATTTTCATAACAATAAAAAATATACATTAATAATTTTTCGTTTTATGTAGTATTTATTGTATTCAAATATACATATAATATTATAATAAAAAGGTTTATATAATTAGTTTCAAATAGTATTAATTAGGCCGGATCTTGATATTTGATTAGCAGTAATAATTATTATTATTACGTTAAACATTAATTAGATATATTATTTGGATGAATAAATCTTACATTAAATATTACAAGAAATATCTTGCAATGTTTAAATTTATCGAAAATAAACATCTTAACGAATATAGTAGTACATTTAGTAATTGCCGGTTTATTCAAACTTGTGTTCGTTCGTATACATAAAAAGACACAAGTAAAAATTTTGAATATTAATTGAAAATAAAGTGGGAGGAAACGTGCATTAAATTATTCGTATTAGCGTATTTTATAAAAGATTTATTTTGTCAAAATTATAACAGAACAGTTCCGTATCCTTCATTAATTCTAAAGCACCAACTTTCCAAAAGACAATCAAAGAATTAAATGAATTTGAAAATTTCATAAGAAGCATTTCAAGAATGAAATTTATTGAAATTTACGTCCTTTATTGTAAACTAAGAACAATATAATGCCCCATTATTAGCTAATTAGATTTCATTAAAATTATCATATACTTCACTTTTTTTATTATCATACAAATATATACAATTATTATTATTTTAAGTCAGTTCTTGCACGTTTCAGTGATCGTTTTTCATTTTCTATTATTTAAACGGAACGGATGACCTCACTTATATTTTAAAAACTAAAAATATACATAGTACACGAAAAAAAAGAATGATAATTATTTATATACAGCAATGTTTTAATAGGAATGATAATAAATAAAAGTCGCTCGCGATTTCATAAGAATAAATGTTCGCTGTTTAAGTCATTAAGTCATTTACATAATTATTAGTAGTTCTTTTTATAGAGTTTCAAGTACAAACAAGCGTATGCTTTGACTGTAATCTTTTTTTTTTTTTTTACAAAATATATTTACAATCGGTATTACATCTGTTGTCTGTACGAATATCGTCTGCTCGAACGAAATCTCCTTTCACAAAAAAATAATTAAATATTAACTCTATACGATTTATAATTTATAAATCTTTCATTCAAAAACACGGACGTGATTTAACAACATTGTACATGATACATACATTACTTACTGCCTTAAGAATCGATTAAAATATCCAGGGTAATCCTTTAGGTGAACAAATCTAATAATTAGGTACCTTGTAAGTTTCACAATGTATATATTAGTGTTCCCGACATCAGATAGTATATCACATATCGCAAGTGATACGAGGATCACATAACGATAGTTTCTAATATTCGTTCAAACGAACGAACAATACTTTTTCTTCAATAAAACCAATATGATTTTTTTTTTATTAAATTAAAAATTTAACGATGCTGTCCTTTCCTTTAATTTCATGCAGGCTTCTAATAATTTTATATCATTGATGAGTGGCACTACGTTTGGAATCATTTTTTATGAACCATGTAGAATGTATCTTCCAAAAATCACTTTTGAAGGATAAATTTGATGAATTTTTAATCGTGTCTTTATTAAAAAAAAAATATATATATATATATATATATGCTAATAGTGGCGAATGATTTGCGCGCGATTTCAATCCCGCGACTTTGTCATAATATACTATATTGACGTACATATACACTATCTTTGCACAATGATTGTGTACTTCAAATCTTGTTTTATATTATTCTAAATTAACACGAACAACTCTTCGGTTCTCATTACAAATACTGTATTGCTTTAGATTGCATAAACTAAGTTATGAGAACAAAACAGAAAATATAGAAACATCCGAAATTGTAAAGAATAAAGCATAAACTAGTAGAGAAACCTAAAAAATGTCAAATTTATTTTATATAAAATCATTAAATAAATCGAGTTTGTGCCATCTAATTTGTCTAGAAAATGAAGAAAATAAAAGCAAGTTCTTACAGTAAATAGGCGATGTAGTAATACTCGTATTAAGCAACTCTTACTGATGAAAATGATAAAAAAGTTAAAAATATTGTATAAGACATAGGACAAACGTAAAATTGTCCACAGTTACCTGTTTGACAAATGTTTGAGAGGACCCAGACTTAGAATAGATGTGGCACCAAGTGCACCTAAATTACAAGTATTGGGATTTCGTGCACCATCTATTGTAATTATAGGTAATCCAAAATACCCGCCCGTTTGAGCACTAAGCTGTGACAGAGGGATGTAGCTCTGTATACCAAGATTTGATAAACGATTCAACACATGGGGAGATTTCAAATCTACAACAGGTAATGCTAATTCTGCACCACCATTTTGTGCTACAGTATCAACTTCTTTATGATACACTTGTTTGTGCGTTGTTAGAGCTTGAGCTGTTGGATATTGGGCAGGGCAAAGATTACACCTAGTATAAAACATTATTATACGTATGTATAATATGTATGCATGTATGTACATATTAGTATTTTAATTGTTATCTAAAAAGATTTCTATTATACCTTACTGTTTAAAAGATATACTTACTTATGAAGTAATTTACTTGGTGCACGATGAGTAGCCATGTGTTGAGTCAACATTTCCTGATTTTGGAAATTTTTATCACACACCTGACAAGTTAGTAATGCTCTGTAACAATGAAAGATATTTTATTATCAACAGAAATATATATTTTATTATCATCGAAATTTTCCTTTAATTTATCTCACCGTGGAGGTCTTCCACGTCTGACCACTGGCATTTGCGGCGGAGTATCTTGTGTTAAATCTACAGTGGGAGGTCTCGGAGGTCTTTCCACTTCGTTCACAGCTGTTTTGTTTTGTTTATTGTGAGGAACAGCAAACTGACCCTGTTCTTGTTGCTTTTTTTGTGAACTAGCTGGTATGATAGAAATAGCAGAATTCAGAGTGAGCGCTGTAACATTTAAAGGCTGCTGTGAAGACGTAGTCCTCTGTTGCTGGGGAGGTATCTGCTGTTTGTTTTGTTCACTTGATTTATTTTTATTTGCTGCTGGAGTAACAGTAATACCTCTGGCTGCCAGAACATTAGCCACAGCCTTTGCATCAGACTTCTTGCCCCCAGCACCTGACGTATTCTGCACTTGAGCTGGAGCGGAACCTTTAGATTAGTAAAATAGGTTTTTTTAATTTTACAGTGCACCTCTTCCACGAATAGTTAAGTTTTTTTTTGCAAAATATATAATTAGATAAATATAAAAACGAATTTATAAAAATAAACTTAAAATAATGGATAAAAATATAAAAACTTATTCTCAGTGCAAAACTAATCTTAGAAGAGGTATTTCAAATAGAAGTAAATCAAATAAATCATATACATTAAAAAATCATTAAGAGAGAAATATGTACACAATGTTAAAAATACCTGGTTGTCTAACACTAAGAGTTATGGAATCCGTAAGATGTATAGTAGAATCATTTCTGCTTGTTTGTTGAGTAGTAGCACCTTGAACATTTTGAATAACAGGTAGACCATCGTTTCGTTTCTGCTGCGCAATAACATGACAATCTGCATCTTCATTTCTATCTGGCAATAAAACATCCATTCGTCGTTGTTTTATTGCAGAATTGTTCTGCTGTACCTGCATTGATTGTTGCATAGGACGTTTCATACGTTGCCGCGGAGTCGATCCCGTTTGTGGAATCCGCGGTGCCCTACAATTCACACATGCAAATTAAACTGCTTAATAGTTTATTTAAAAAAGAAAGATCCATCATTTCTCATTTCTCATTTCCTGTTTCGTTTAGTTTCATTAGAAAAAAAATTACACACTTTAACGATTATTTCATCAATAGTACTTGCCGACTACTTTGTGCAAGAGTAGGATACCTTCCACGTGAAATTTGTTGAGGCAATTGAGGATGCATTTGCGGCGGTGCAGTCATTTGCGGATATGGACCCGGTCCATACTGCGGATATAGGTGTGCTACATGAGAGGGATAATGCATGCCCTGTGGACCAGGAACTCTATACAACGGTGGTCTTCCCGGTGGTTGTACAAAGTAATTTGGACCAGGGATCATTGTATTAGCACCTGGTGGAAGACTTGGAGGCATTTGCGTTTGCGGAAGTGGCATACGTTGTACTTGTTGAGCTAACTGTTGAACAGGTGCGGGTAGTTGTTCAAAATTAACAGGCGGTATTATTTGCTGTCCAGCACTAGCTACTGCATTATATGTAGGTGAGTTTGTTTGATGCGGTGAAGTTAAAGGAGAATTCCTATTTATCTGTTGCGAATTTGGTGTATTTGGAGATTCCAACGATACTGCATGAGGTGAATGTGTATTTAATTGCGGAGATGTTTGGCTCAAATGAGGTGAATTTTGGTTCAAATGAGGCGAACTTGTATTTAAATGAGGAGACAATTGGCTCACGCTCGGAGAAAGGGGCGTTCCATGCATTTGAGCTTTATGCATAGAAACTTCCAATGGTGAATGAAAAATAAGATTTATACATTCCGGAATATTGCACTGATAGTGGCCGGCTTTGCTCCGATGCTCATCTAAATGAGCAATATCCTTAAATTTTTCATTGCAAACACGACAAGTACTAACAGTCTCGGCTAACTTTTCAAGCGAAACGTATTCGGTTTCCGATGGTAAATTATTTGATAATGTTTCATTTTGATTATGTCTTTGGTGTTCAATCAAATTTTGTAAAAGAGACCCAGCATTCTCAATATTATTATCACCCCCATGATCAGGCTGCTCTTCATTTTCTTTAGAATTATCATTGTTCTTATTTGATAAATTAGTAGACAATTGATTCCAATTAAAACCAGTCGGGCTTTCTGTTGGCTCCTCATCAGGCTTATCTTCATCGTCACACACTGTTGTACAGTCTGCCGTATGATTTGAGAATGTAGAAGACTTTGAAATAATATTAATAGCTGGATTCCTTTCTAAATTATGTATCATGTTGGATTCGTGACCTCTATCATCATCCTCTTCAATGCCTGAATTGTCAATTAATTGATTCATAGATCTAGATCTGAAATGTCGGATAAAGAGCTGTAATAAAAATAAATCTCATTCTAGGATTTCTTTCAAATATACAATAATACCCAGACTGTTCGCCAAGTTTCTTCAAATTTTCAATTGTTTCCCTGCATGTCGCCTCCAACGCATCTGATTCTTCATGATCTTCTGTCTCAGACAGTCTTTTATCTGAATTATCATACTGGTCTGTACTTTGTAGGTCATCGTTTTGATCTTCCTTTTCGGATGGATTTGCCATATCACTTCCTACACCTGAATCAGCTTCATTGACATCTATGGATTGCCTGTCATTTTCTTCCAATGGATTATGATCATCGGTATTGAATTTAATGCTTTCATATTCATCCTGTAATAAATACTTTCTATAGAATTATAATAACCAACATCTTTTTATGCTCGTTGCTTATGACATACCTGTTGCTCTACCATCACGTTTTCAAATGGCTGATTAATCGAACTTTCTGTATCTTTCTCATGTCTTTGATCATTCTCCTTTGCTCCAGCCACGTCTCTTTGACCGTGGTTTTCCGTTCCCAGATTAATGTTGCTTTTCACAACAGTGAAGTCTTCAGACTCTGATGACTTTTTAAGCTTGAGTTTCAGGGAATCAGTGAAACTCTGTTTTTTCAATGTCAGCTTCAATGATCCCTTCTTTTCAGGATCTAGCCAATATCTGTTACTGTGCTTCTTCTTGATACCTTTCAGATTTGTAACTCTTTTCAAAACTATACGTGGCCTTCCTAAATGCGTATGAATGTGAGCGCGTAATTGCTTTTTTGTTACAAACTGTTTCTTACAAACTTCACAGCTGAATAGTGAAAATCGTAGGGAAAATATTGAATTCTGATCGTCTATATGTTTATCTGAAAAAAAAAAAATAATAATAATAATTAGAATATCCATGCAATAATCCGTCAATTACATTTCGTCAATCACATTAATTTACGAAAAATGATTTATTCGAATGCAAATAACTAAACAAAGACTGAATGTATCTGACACTACCTTCTCAATACACTGAGAGAAGCAAGAGCTGAATAATTTGCCGCGCTTTCGCATCTACTGTCAAATCCATTAAACCAACGTAATTCCCCGTCTGAGAACGCAGATTGCATCAATTGTGTCCAAACACGCATTTTTTAGTTCACTCGCGATCATCAACGCGCGTCCCCCGTGTTACAACGGATGTAAACAATCGATGCCGATGTATATGCAGCAACAGCAAGTGTTCACACAAAATGGTTGCAGCAGCAAACCATCTAGCGCAAGCGAGATAATTGCCTCTGCTTTTGCCGAGAATTGAAAACGGGATTCTCCAATCGATACTGGCTAAAGAACGATTATCATTGGTTCACTTCGTATTAGCGCACTGTTCCCGCCGCGATGTATTTCGCATCGATAGGCATTTCATCTGACACCATTGCGAACGTGCATAAATTGCTTCGCTGCCTGGTTTTAAATAATCACATTTAACTTAAGAGAATATTACTTGTCAAAATAATTTAGTGGAATATAGTTAATTGAACAAACGGACTGAGAAGGTAATAGAAATAAACTTTACGATTGAATCGAATCTTATTGTTGTAACTAGCCAAAGAAACAATGTTAATCTAATACAGTTCATTGAAATTAGATAAAGACATAAATATATCGAAACACCAATAACGAAATCTTGAGATTTCCCGCGTTGTCTGGTACTAACAGTATCCTAACCTTTGTTCAAGAGTTCTGAATAAAAATTTTCTGTAACACTTTCCTTTGACAATTTGTTCAATGTACATCTTAAAGAGTGATAGAAAGCGATCAATTTATTTAACTAAGCCTGTTTTGACCGTGATAAATTCTGAATGGAGAAATTTATGGGAATAGGTTTTGCAAAGATAATCATAGATCAGCAACAGAGTACTAGAAAGATATAATCTTTTATAGCAATGAATTTCAATTGAAATGTTTTACTATATGCAAGAAAAAAAAAGTTAGATATAAAAAAAAGTAATATGCACAAATTAGATTAAACTTTAATGCTATTTGTTGCACATGTTACATTGTTCGACTTCAATATATAAATGTTTCATCTACATTCAATTATTTTGAAAAAAAAGACATACCAAATTTTTGCAAATCATCCACTGCATCTTTACAAATTTTGCTTTCATCTGAAAATCTAAATTCCTCAAAGTCTTGATCCAATGAATTGTTCATTTCCACTCTGTAAATCAGTCATTTATTATTTTCGTTATTATATAATTGCTATTAAAATTAATCAATAATAACATTAACATTGCCATAGATTGTTATTGTATGTCATACTCACAGGCATTGTTATTAACAATATATATTATCATGAAGCCATCAACAAAGATCAATCTTAACTTAAGCGATTGTTCATTGGCACTTAGATGTGCCAGTGTAATACTCGTCAGTTAACAAAATGCACATTCTATAATTCGTAGTAACAAACAGTTCACAGGTTTTCGCACGAAATATTTTTCAGTCACTAAGAAAATTAGCCATAAAAATGATTTGTCGCAGGGTTTACTGTTCTATTTATATTTATCGATAATATTCATTAATGTTTACAATCGCAGTGAAAATAGTAAACAGCTATAAAGTCAATTTAAACGTACATCAAACAAGTATCCTATTAACTATATAAGTGAAAACAACATTTTCCGTTTAATCGATCGTGAGTTATCCGGCGTCGATATCGCATGTATCATTCAAAAAAGAAAGAATAAAGAAATGGAATCACAATTTATTCAGCATACGTATATATAATTAAGTGGACAAAAAAAAACAGTATAGCTTAGACAATATAGTCCCATGTTTAAACAGTGAAATTTATCCGATTTAGTTACATATAGTTAAATATGGTTGTCAATATTATGACATGATCACTGCGCTGTTTATGGCACATTTGTAGTAGCGACATTCAACGACAGTAAAATCGGCGCGTCAACTACGATGCCTACCGTATCCAATCTGAACTTATTATTAGTACGTGTTATATCGAGCCGCCAATATGGCGGCGACGCGATGAAACCCGCGCGTCCGTCAGAATAATCAACTCAATGTGAATTCGTGCCGAACTGTTGAAGCGCGTTCAGCGACGGGTTCAGAGTGTTCAGATGCGTTGTTTTGTAAGAACACGCGCGCGCGCGCGCGCGCGTGGGGTAGCGTGCGCCGAGCGTTTCCCTTTCCTGGTCTCTCCTCTCTCCTCTCCTCTCCTCTCCTCTCCTCTCCTCTCCTCTCCTCTCCTCTCTCCTCTCTCTCTCCTCTCTCCTCCCCTCTCCTCTCCTCTCCTCTCCTCTCCTCTCCTCTCCTCTCCTCTCCTCTCCTCTCCTCTCCTCTCCTCTCCTCCCTCTCCTCTCCTCTCCTCTCTCTCTCCTCTCCTCTCCTCTCCTCTCCTCTCTCTCTCCTCTCCTCTCCTCTCCTCTCCTCCTCTCCCTCTCCTCTCCTCTCTTCACTTCTCTTCTCGACGTTTCGTATCTTTGTATATCTAACTTCTCCACTGCACACCATCCACCACATTTATCCACTCCCCCCCTCTCTCTCTTTTCTCTTCTCCCTTTCTTTCTCTTTCACCTTTTCTTTTTTTTTTTTTTGCGATTTTGCTTGCCCCCGCTGTTCTTCTCGCACCTTCTTTTGTTAAAACTTTTAATGAAAAAGGTTCATGTTCATTTCAGATTTCTAGCTTATTTTGGGATGTATGAAATTAATCTCTGCGTCGCAACATCTGCACGCTCTTCAGGTGAAACCCAATAGTAACAAGAGAGACCGAACGAGATATATGTTGGAACTAAAAATGGTGGGGAGCAGCGAAGAAGGAGCCCGAATTGAAATTAAGTCAACCTAACGTGTACTCAAGTATGAGTAGGGAACCAATCCGCTCATAACAAGTACTGTCGACGCAGGCGCAATTCGAACATCACTGTGAAACTCTTTTCTTCTCTTGTTTTCTATCCTTCCCTGCTTTTCCTTGCAACTAACGGCAATCTTTTTCTTTTCTTTTCCCATTAACTGATTTTCTTATTTTCTCTTTTTTTATTATTACTCTTCCCAACTTCTCTCTGTCTCTCTCTCTCTTTTTTGTCTCTGCCTCTTTTTGTTTTCCTCTAGTCTCTTTGTTGTCCCTTCAATGTTCCACTCTCTCTCCCTTAATCCATACAATTCTCCAACAAATTCTCGTCAACGCTAACTATTCAATTGCCACTCATCAACCTTTGTATACCTAAATTCTACGGTGCAGCTGACAGTCTTCATCTACAGTCTCTGGTTGATTTTATCGATTTTATCAAAAAATATGGCATCCATTAATGTTGTCACTACAATTTTTTTTTATATTAGAATTTATACACAATTTATATTCATCAATGCAAAAAATATCTACTTGCATTTATTTATATGTATCTTATTACTTTAAATTACTTTAAACATTATAGTTGCAGTGAGCTACAAAAATTTGTTGTTTCCAAACATTTTTTATTTATGTTATTTATTCTGTACATGCTGCATATTACTATCCTATATATATTGTATGTCTTAAAGTTTCAGATCTATCTTTCTTGGTCAAGTGGAAAATCAAGATTTAATGTTGATGCGATGGTAGAGAAATGTTTTTATTTATAGTTTTTCTATGGAAAAGCGTGCACTAAAAAGAATACCTGAAATAATTGGTTTTACCGGGAAAATACATGTGAACAAGGCGTGGCATAAATGGTTGGAGGCCAACAGGAATGAATATAGTAGGGGAACTTAACGGAACATGTCGAAAACGACCGAGTCTGGCATCTATTGATCGTAACAGGTTCTGTACAGTTTGCTACAGATACTTAAACAACTTGAGCTTAAAATTCTATATTTAGTTCGAATTGGAATTCCATGTTAATCTATTATACTCGTTGTAATGATCACAACTTCATAGATTTTTATATTTATGTAATATTCTTTTCGTATCGATTTTTTTATAACATATTTATGGCTATATTGAACAATTTGACGTTGAAATAATCAGTACAATTACAAGTACAATTCATAAATCGTTGCATATTACATATTTTTTTAATACGCGTTCTATCTTCGAACGTAACAAATAATTATTGTTACATCAGAAATTCACTCTCAACTATTTTTGTCGCTTTATTTACGATGAATAAAACTCAAGCAAGCGGTTGAATGGTTAAATATAAGTTGACATTCTCATTCCGTGGAATACTTGACTATTGATTTCATCCCTACTATGGACTCCTCGTCCTTTGGTTGGCAACTCTTAATACATAGTATGCGTCGTAGTCATGATAGTACGCGCAGAAAGGTAATCGTCTTCATGGAGAAGACGAGTTCACCACGATATAGTAGCGGTCTAACTTGACGCAAGGAGAAAGGGGATACTTGGATACGTACGTTGACCCAACATCCCTGACTACTCCTCCCTCTCCAACAAATCTGGTTTTATTGCGAGTTGCGCACAACTTTCTAAACTCGAACTTCGAACCTTCTCTGACAAGGTTTGTTCAAGTTATGCTCATTGCATGCGTGGTAGGGATAGAAAAAGATAAAGATTTCAGTGAAGGTTCTGCTTAATAGGACTTTAAGTAGTTCAAGGTTATTTTCAGAAAAAATTAACTTTGACGTAGTGGAACACTTTTGTACATTATTTAGCTATTATACAAATAATTTTAAATGCTTTCCAGCAGCGTAACAGTAGTCTACATTTTTTCTGTGTCATTTGGACACGTCTTATAAATAAACAATGAATATAAACAAATATGATTAATTCAACAAACGTAAAATGTAAAAATGCACTTGTAAAGTCTAAAACAGAGAATAAAATAAAATATGAATAAACATATAAATAAAACTTTTTATCCTAAAAATTCATTTTTGTTGATTGTATTACTCTACATTTCGAAATTGAACGTGCAAGTAGGAGAAACTTGGCAACAGAGGGGATACCTCCAACAGTTCTGCGGTTCCGCCATGTACACTCTACAAGAACTGTTTTATTTGTAGACTCCATAAACACAAAATTTTTTCCCCCGTTTTATTCTTAATCGTTTGAATTTATATTATACAACATTTTCAGTATCATGTTATCCTGAATAAAACTCAAAAATACAATATTTCTAAGTATGTACATAAATTTCACCCTTTTAAAATTATTACATTATGAAATTTATATTTGTAGGTAAATTAATCTAATGTACTATATACTAAAAACATAATAACATTTGTAAATACCAAGATCTCTTTAATTGAAACATTTGTCACATTTAATATCACTATAACATCAATTACCAAAGTTTAATTTTGATAATAATAATAAACTGCATGGTCTCTTCTTTCCATTCAATTATATTCGTTAAAATTAAGTTGTTAATTTATTAAATAATATTTTATTAAATAATTAATAAAATATTATTTTTATAAAGTATTATTTCAGTAATCTATATACTTATATAAGTAATTTGCAATTTGACCTCGTTTGTTGACCTCAACGGTTGCTAGGCACCAGTCATATTGTCAAAGGGAGGGAGTTAAGCTTTAGCGATGTTGTCAAATTGTTTCATGTCGAAAATATATAATCAAAATCTAGTAGACTAAATTTTTACGTGTATACTAAACTCGCAAATTCATAAATGTAATAAAAGCTTTTTGTCAATTTTTATTGTACAATTATGCTTTAATTTTGATACAATATTAAATCTATATTATATCAAAATAGATAACAATTCTGTCTCTTAGCACGAGATCCAAAATTTACAAATGTAAATTATATCTCTTATACTTTGAAAACACACGATGTTAATAGAATAATACATGTTAATATTCAGTACATAGAATATTATTTTACATATTTCAGACAAATTTACATTATTATTTGCAGTTTAAAATGTATTTTTTAATAACTATCATATAAAAAGTAATTATTTTTAATTAAGTATTGCATATGCGAATTGTCATCATCAGTGTTACCAACTAAAAGAAATATTGCGCAGTGTTATATTTTTCATAGAACATGAAATAATGTATTTTAATCAAAACATAAGTTAATCATACTTTTATTAATTAAATATCACAAACAAAGTGTTAAATAATAAACTCTTTTATTAAATATATAATTCGGCTAATTTTATATTCATCATATTTAACATTAATATTTAGAATTACAATTTCAAATATTACCACTGATAATTGACAATTGTTTTCTGAGATTTTTACTTCTATATCCGATACTACAGGAATGAAAACAAATAAACTATTATTAGTGTGTACAAAATAGAGGTTATTTTAATGCCATAACAATATTTATAATAATTTTCTACTACAAATATTGTGAAATATATACATAATGTATACATAATCTTACACTGATATTTCAATGCTAAGAAGTAATTATTATAACATAAGCTGAGATCAGTTACAAACAATTTTTATCATTGATAATACATGATGAATGTAGAAAATAAATTAAATCTTATTAGTAATGTATGCAATAATATTAATTAATTTAAAAGTAAAATAAAATAATTTATAATCATGTTTAATACTTTACGTAATAAATTTCAAACAGTCCAAGAAGGGATATCAGCTAGGTAAAAGTTCTATTTTTCTAATCTAATCTATAATAAATAATAAAAAGTAAAATTGAAAACAATTTATTTTATATTATATATGCCTTGCATTAATTTCATTATTTTAGTATTAGAGGATTAACTGTTGTTGAAAATCCGAAACAAAAAAAGACTGGCAACATCAGAAATGTTAATTACAATGCAGGAGCTGATATCTTACATAGATTTCAATTGCAATGGAATGAACTTCATGAACTTGCAGAAGAAAATGCGGGCAAAGCTCAAGAAGCTGATAAACTCATTGGAACTATTTATGAAAAACTTGAACAAGAATGGAAGAACATTACATGTTTAAATAGTACTTTAGCATACATTCCAAAAATCAACAATGCAATACAAGACCTTATGGATCAAATAGGTACTACTATTTTAAATATATTTTTAATAGAAACACGAGTATCAAAAACAAATTTTAAATGTTTTATGTTATTAAAGGAACATTACAAGAAATGTTTGAGGAGGTAGAAGGTGCAATATATCGATTGGAAGATTTAAATGAGATGTTAGATTTGCAAAATAGACAATTGGATCACAGATTTCAATTAGCCTTATATAAAGAGAAGAAACTTGCAGAATTAAATGTTATTAAAGGTATAGTATTGTACAGTATATTGTACAGTACTAATTATAGTAACACAAAAATGTGAATTTTAGCAAAATTGGCTGATGAGCATACTGAAAGAGTATCAAAATATGAATTTAAACAACAAAAAATGATGAAAGAAAGACGAGAAACATTTGATGAAGTTTTTAAAGAAGAACTTAGAGAATACAAAGCAACAGGATCTATATTAAGTATGTCTTAAGTACCAGATTAATTTAATTTTAAAATTAATGTAATAAAGATCATTTTATTTTAGAATTACCAGTATCACAACAAGGGCCTTCATTGGACGAGATAGTTTTGGATGTAGATTCAACAATGTTTAATGAATTTCTAAAAAATTAACAATGAACCTTTATTTTTATTATTTTGTTAAAGAAATAATTTTGTTAAAACTATTTTACGTACTTTAAACTATAAAAACATGTAATAAATAATTATGTAAAATTATCTGTATAAATTATGTAAGAATTAGATAATACTTTAAAAATGAGATTTTATATGTTTATTTGAGCAACATGAAATATAAAAAAATTATTAGAAATACATCAGGTGCATTAACATTTATTACCTCATTTAATTGAAAATTCTATAATTGTATTTCTATTTCTGTTCAACATCGTGTCGTATCAAATATAGTTTTCGTTTGAACAGAATGTGCGGACACGTCCCTAACCTCAAACATAAAACGTTTAATATTTTGGAAAAACAGAAATCAAAAGCTTTGTAACTCTGCGTGGTCTCGTATTTATTCTCGCTTATACTATTTTTAACACAGGTACTTATAATAAATTATGTAATTAATATATAAAAATTATAAATTGAATAACTTTAATTGAATTTATTATGTTTTTCAGTTATGTGATTTGTAGAAATAAATATATATGTTTCAGGTTTATATATTTTAAAGACTGTTAATACAATTAATAATAAAAGATGATTCCAAAGTATGCCAAACGAAGTTATATTTTAGATAAACTTCATAGAGGATGTGTAATGGTATTAATGGGTCTTACAGTAGTTTCTGGAGCAGCTTTAGTACATAAAGGATATATTTATTTTAAATATGTTCGACCAGCATTAAAAGAAATGCAAGTGAAGAATGATGAAGACTTGTTAAAAGAAGGAAAATATACAACAGCTGTTAGTTAAAATAAATGTACATACTAACAAACTAATAAAATAATTGATGTAAAATGTTTAGAATTATTTTCAACATATTTATTTTATTATACATGTTTTAAAGGAAATCATTATATTCAATTAATTTAAATTGTAGATAGTGAATAAAGTATTTGTTAAAGTATGAGAGAAAAAAGTATATTTATGTATGTGTAACATAAAATTATTATTTTTAGAGCTTCAATTTATTCAAGTTTCATCAAAATTTTGTTGTACAATGCCATTTAAATCAATATAAAAAAGAATATATCATGAGCTTATACCCTGAGTAATTTTCAATTAACAAATGTGTTTTATATTTTGCAATTACTGTATCTTTATCTGATTACTTGTTATATATAAACTTTTTAATGCTTTATTTCTATCACTATTAATAAGGTACTATTAAAAATTAAGTATAGATTGTATGAAAGTACTGCACTCTTTATAAATGCTATTATTTTCCTTGTTAAAATATTAATTTTGAGATGTTTTTTTATAATAATTACCAATCTCTACATTATTAAATAAAAAACTGATAAATTTACTTAAGAAACATTTACAGAATAACTATTATATTTACATTGTTGGCAAATATTGAATAATGATATAATACATTCATACTCATTTCATTTTGTTGAGTATGTTTCACATTTATAAGATATACAATATATCTTGTTCCTCAATCAACATCACATGTTTTATACATATTAAGATATATTTTTCTTGTATATGTATAATGTATTGTTATTAAATTAAAAACTAGTTGTAAATGGAAGGATAGCTATTGTTAACTGAAATGTTTTTTATGTTATAAAATTTGTATATTAAATAAACATCTTATGCTTAATATTTACACGTATGTAAATTGAGTGCACATGATACATTTACAAAGTAGTACGTAGTTAAGGGTGTCATCGCACTGTTTCAAGTATCTTGTACCTAAATTTGAAATTATCATGCACAAAAATTATTATTTATCATAAAGCCTAACCATTTAAAAAATGCCGGATATTTTTCGTGATTATTGTAAGTCTTACAGAAGGCAATAGTTTTTATACAATTTCCAAAAGGAATTTTCGAGTACAAAATACATCGCATATATGTACGCCGGATATTTTATATACATCTTTTTTTTTTTGTATAATAGACATAATTTGTACTCAGTTTCTCGATCATACTAGATAAACGGCAATATTTTAGAAAAATTTTTTAAAGCAGGTGTACGTCAAAGAAAAGTCACAAAAATTGGATTCTATTTACATTTGTAAAAATCAATCAGTGTAAGACTTACCACTTAAAGTATATTCTTATATATACTGATCAATATAGTACACTAAACTTAAAAAATTAAATACATATTATACTTTATTCGCAATATCATATTAATATAGCCATTTTATATAACAATAAAATAGCACGAAACTTAGTCTTATATAGATCGATCTTTAAACCATAAGAGTAGAACTTGAAGTAGTACATTAATAACTAAACCTCTTATTCCGTTTAAAAAAAAGAAAAGAATATTTTTATCAAACGAAAAAGTATTTTATGTTAAAGATCTTATCTCTATAGTCCGGTCAAATACTTGCACAAACCCTGTAGCCCATAGGCTGCAATTTGAAATTCTGCGAGTAAAAATCTTAAATAATAAACATTTATGAACTATTAGATGTAGGATTAGAGTTTGATGACTCCACGCGCATTGAATCGATTCTGGCTACAATTTTCAATGCAGGACCCAATTTAATGCTCATGGCTGACATAAGATGATCTTCTTTGAGTAACATTAATGCTTGACCATCTATTTCTTGAATAGCAAAATCTTCTGCATAATCCGCGCATCCTGGTAATCCACGTATAAAATCACACACTTCACCAACCTATAAAAAGCAGGAATTTTCAATTATATTAATGATTTTTATTTTTCGTTAAACTTATTTTGTTATCTTTACCGTCCACTTCACAGGATTAACTTTAGGCAGTGTTTCATCAACGGAAGAAGTAGTGGTTGTACTAGACAATGATTTTTCTTCCCCGTTCTTTTTTATATCTCCATCGGTTTTTGATTCAGTCTCTATTTCAGTCCATTGTTTTTCGGTACCGTCACGGTCTCTTGCTTCTCGTTTTTTGCTATTTAATTCAAAATTTACGATACATCTCTCTGCAATATCTAACCTAATAACTAATTTACAAAATAATTTATTTACTAACCTCTTCGCGCAACTGGAAGAACAGAATCGTTTTTCTTTTTTGAATTTGATATTTTGTTCATCTATCAAATTACCACAAGCTTCACATTTTCCAATATGAACATTTACGTCTTCGTCATTGGAATAATTGGGTGCGTGTTTTTTCCCTACAGAATAAATATGATACATTCTATACTTTGTAGAAAAAAATGCATATTAAAAATATATTTAATTTTTTAAATCTTACTTGGAGGTTCTTCATGATTATCTTTTTCAGATGATGAATTATTATTACGATTTAAAATGTTACTCGTTTCTTGATTAACTGCATTATTCAATGACGTTCGATTAACAGCAAATGGTTCAGACGCTGAAATATATTATATATTGTATATATATATATATCATATATATTATATTATATTGTATATATATTATATATTTATATATATACATGCATATATATAAAATAGTCGGAATATATGTATATAAAATATTAACGTTGTACCTTCTTGAATAACGAAGCCTTCAATTACATGCGTAAGAACTTGTGGTTTAACCATCGCTTTTGGTGGTACATGTTTACTATTTGCATTAACTGGTACAGAAACAGAAATTGCCGTTGAATCTTCATTATTTACACCATTTGTAATAGAATTAATTGTATTCGCTAATCCTGCTAAAGGATTGCTACATGATTTCTCTTCTAACTTTACTGCTGAATTTTCTTCATCTTTTACAACTACTTTAGATTGGTCCCCATCTATGACAGTAAAACAAAATCCAAATGCTGATACAAAATGCGCATATGTATTTATTTCGAGTATATATTTTTAACGAACCTGTAGTTTCTGGTTGAGATACTGTAACTTCTTCTATTGTGACTGGAATTGAATCCTCCTTTTTCACCACTGATTTAGAATTCTCTTCGTTTGCTGGAGGAGTATTTGTAGCAGATGATAATACTAAAGAACATTCGGCTTGATGATTACGATCAGGTGACGTGATCATTATTGTGGAATTGTTATTATCATGTGTTTGCTGATCCGTTGTTTGATTTATCATAGACATTGTTTGTACCTGTGATGTTCCACTAACTATTTGACTACCAATTATTGTCGAATTGATTGCCTAAAGAAATTATATTACATATTCTATAGAGATATTTAATTAAAGTAGGAAAATGTTATTAAAAGAAGATTTCATGTTCAGTACTTGTAATGGTAATTGTTGTACTGCAGACATAGGAGATTGTTGTACTTGACTCGTTTGAGATGTAGCAACGCCAACTCCGCTCACCGAAACTACAGGCATAATCGGGCGTTCCCCACCAAGAACTACACCTGATTGTTGTTGTTGTTGTAGAGCCATATTTGCTACAAAAAAGAATGTAACATTCAGATATTCAAAGACTTATATCATTTCTTTGTAAATAATATATGAAACATCGTCTCACTCATTATTGGTTTTGGTTGTATTTGCTGTTGCGATGGCTGCACTTGCGGTTGCTGATATTGCTGTTGCATCTGCTGTTGCTGCTGCGTGTGCTGTTTCTGTTGAATAAAAACCTGTTGATGTTGTTGTTGCATCGTTTGCTGTGACTGTTGTTGCGGTTGTTGCGGCGATTGCAGTGGTTTACCACGGCCTTTACCGCTACTACCGCTTCCTTTTCCACTCTAAATTATAAAACATAAAAAAAAAAACTTTTTCTTCATTATACGAACAGAAACAGAAAAAAAACTTCTATATATTTTGCACGTGATTCGAAAAATTGCAACAGTAAAAATCATCTTTCCAACTAATTATAGTAACCTGTACATGTACCATAGTTTGCACTCCATGAACAGTTTGTGTTGAAACAGAACTGGCAGCTCGTATATTAGCTGCTTGTACTGCTTGTAAAGAGGACGGCAAAATACTCAAAGGTCGTTGTCCACCTGTACTTTGTTTACCCTGTTGCTGTTGTTGTTGTATATCCATTACCTTTGGTTTTCCACTAGCTGCAGCAATTTGTTGTACTCCTTGAATTTGTTGTTGCGTAGCTAGTGCTGGTCAAATATGATGATCAATTAACTGACAGTACAAAATTTGTTCATTATAAATATAAAAACTAACCATTATGAGCTTGAATTGGTTGTGGACTTTGTATAAACATATCAGGTTGAGTAGGACCTCTAATAAATATTTGATTGGTTAAAAGTGCTGGTGGTTGTATTCCAGTCCAAGCAACTTGTGGTGTAAATTGCCAAGGAGCAAACTGCATACCACCTCGTCCACCAGATGGAGTAGCCGCTGTACACGTAGTGTACTACACATTTTGGAAACAATATGTATATAAAATATGAATTAAACATAATAAGATTAAGATAATACCTTTTGCACTTGATCTTGTTTGTTCGCAGATTGTTGCTGTTGTTGTTGTATAGACGGAGGTGGTTGAGGAGAACCAAGTACACCAAGTTGACCAAATACCAGAGTTTGTCCTGCACCAGGTGTAGCTGAAGTAGGTACTGGTAAGTAACCTGTAGGAAATCCTTGGACTTTAGTTCCTCCAGCTGCAGGATGACCACCTCCTTGACCTGGTGTTGATGCTGTTGTTAACATATGAGGTGTCAATTGAGCAGCAGATTGAAATGGCTTCCCAGCAGTTATAACCTGTAATGTAGCTTACTTAAGAAGAGGTTTATATACTTTAATAACAGTAAACATCATGAGTGTATTTAAGTACTTGTATAGATGAAGGATTGATGCCAGCAGGATGAAGAGCTAAATTTCCTGGCATCAATAATGGAGTTCCTTGAGTATTATAAAGTTGTTGTAAATGATATGCTTGATTTTGCATAGGTTGTTGAATAACTTGCACTGCTTGTGGATGTGCAGCCATAGTAGTTATAGTTGTTGCACCTTGTTGGCCAGACAAAGTCATAGATACACCTCCAACTCCCTGTTGTTGATGTTGCATTGATACTGCAACAGCACCCTGGAATATTTTATTTTTAAAGATGAAAATTTTTAAATATTGCTTAAAATTATCCTTAGAATAATATGCCTTTGTGCAAATTTTTACCTGCTGTTGGGGCATAATTGCTGCTACCTGTGGCTGTACCTGCACTTGAGTAGGAACAACGTTATGAGGTCCATTATTAGACTGTTGCTGCTGAGACTGCTGCTGTTGTTGCTGTTGTTGGACTTGCTGTTGCACTTGTTGCTGGACTTGCTGTTGTACTTGCATTTGTTGTGATTGCACTTGCTGTTGAATCTGTTGTTGTGGTTGAACTTGTTGAGATTGTACTTGTTGTTGTGCTTGCTGTTGTACTTGTTGTGGCTGAGATGATTGCTGCTGAACATGCTGCTGTTGTTGCTGTACATTTTGCTGTTGTTGGATATCATGGGTTGCAATCATCATTTGCTGTGGTTGAGCTTGTTGTTGTTGTTGTTGTTGTTGTTGTGATTGTTGTGGTTGTGGTTGTGGTTGTGGTTGTTGTTGTTGTTGTTGTTGTTGTTGCTGCGGCTGCTGCTGCTGTTGTGTTTGTTGTGGCTGCTGCTGTTGCTGTGACTGTTGTTGTGTTTGTTGTGGCTGATTTTGAGAGATTCCAATTGGTTTAACATCTGTCATGTTTTCTTACACCTTTTCAAATAAACTTCCTTTAAGAAGTACTGTCCCCACACTTATATATTCAATAATTCAATGTTTTTTTTCCTTGCCATTTTATATAGATTTCTTATTAAAATATCACTTTCAATCTTTTTAATTTGCCGTACCTGAAATAAAAATTATTTTACATTAATACCTTTCATATAAATAGATTTATAAGTATTAAATAGATCGATATTAAAAACAACAATTATTTATATTTTATAAATTTATTTACAATTCTACTTTACATAGCTTTCTCTTCTCTCTCTCTCTCTCTCCCCCCCTCTCTCTCCCTCTCTCTCCCTCTCTCAAATATTTATTGAAGCACAAATCATAATAATCTTAACTAAAAATTTAATGTAAATTTTTCGTAAATTTTTAAAAATAAGTAACCAGTTATGCATAATACAAATATTAATTAATATATTGAAATGTTAATTGTAGTATATTTTTTTCCTACGAAAAAAAAATTACGCAATTGCTCATAACCTTAATAATTTTGATACACGTGTAATGCGAACCATTTAAATTTGAATTTTTTTGTTTATTACAACGTAAAACATCAATAATAAAGTGTAATAGTGAATGAAGTGGCAAAGATTACTTTACAATGTAAGTAATTTTATAATAAAAAAATTAACTATTATATATTTATAACATAAAAAGTTTTTTTGTATAGTACCAATGCACGTGAAAGTAAGTTTTGTAATTTTCAGTGTAATCATTTATTAAAATATTTAATTTACAAACAAAATATAACATTATATCATTTTATTAATGATTTATTTGATACATGATATATAATTTATTTTCTTTATAAAATACGTAAATGGTCAGTATTTTAAATATGATAAATAACCTCAAATAAGAAATCATACTTCGTACAGATACTAAAACACAAATAAAATTATCATATTGTAACAATTGTAACGTACATTGAAATATAAATTTAAAATTAAAAAACTGCTTCAATTAATCGTAAATATAACGGCGCATGGTATAATGTTTTATTTTGTAAATATAAAATTATATATTATTTAGTTACTAAATTATATTAAATAAGTTTTTAATGCAATTTTGTTGCTTGATATTTTTTTAGAATCAATGAATATGAAGTGAAATGAAATTTAAATTCGAAATGTCTCGTAGCATATGAAACAATGAAGAAGTTAAACATATGTATGTTCTATTTTGGCTTGTTTTTAAGTATGAGTTTAATGTTGGTATGAATCTATTAAATGACGAAAATAGTTGAATCAATTTCATCTATCTATTTACTAATGATGATCAATATCTGTTACAAAACTTTACATTTTTATTTTGTAAATACTTTCTTGTTAATATCTATCGTGTGAGTCTATACAATATTAATCTTCTGAGTAACTATAAAAAGGACTTCTAGTAACTACAAAAAGAAACCTAATAATATTAGTGTATGAAAATGAAAAATTATTCTAATCAAGAATTGATTTGCTCAATGTAATAAATAAAGTTAGACATCTGTATGCAAAGTATTTTCCTGGAAAACATTTGCCTAATAGAACTTTTTAACTTCACACGAGAAATACTAACAAGAAATAGAAATATAAGATTCTAGGGTAAATATTGAAATTTATTAGTAAATTATTTCATATCATTCAATAAACTTATACCAACACAACTTGAAAACAAAGTCGAATAAAACATACATATGTTTATATGAATTTTTTTTACTATTTTTATGTGTAGAATACACTGCTAAGAGATGCTATTGGACATCTTGTATAATTGGAATGAATGTTAATAATATTCATATAACCAACCAATGATATGTGTATATATATATATGCATTTTAAATTTTTCATATATATATATGAATACGTAATACATATTCGTACTACGTATATATTCCTACAAAGTGCAACAACTGTTTATTACTTGTATGAAATTACTGATTTCTCAAGTAGTTAATAATAATAATAGTTATTAAACAAAAGTATGTTAGGTTAAGCGTATTTTAGTGGCATTGTAACATACAATTTGATTCTATGCAAAATATTTGACGGATTAATTTGTTAAAAAAGGACATATAAATACGTCGAACGAATCAAAATAGTTGAGATGCGACAATCAGATGGTAAAGAAGAAACCTGTATTCATGCATAAGTATCAAAGTATCGATGAACTGAAAACACATATGTATCATCCATCTTGAGTTTTGGACACAAGAAACAAAATGTCGTCCTACTAGTACCATAATTAGTAGCAGGACGAGGGGTTCAAAGAGAAAGAGGGAATACATCTCACTGAGCGGGAAATACGATTGAAGGCGGGTTGATGGGAGAAGTAGGAGGAAGGGGGAAAGAAAAATAAGAGAAGGGGAGAAGCGATCGTACCAGGGGGCGGTTGACAACATGGATTTCGCCATAATGGTAATATTTGACGATAAAATAACAACACACGCGTTTCTTCAGAAACTATCTATTTTAGTGGCGATAACAGAAAAGTTATAATACGCACAGTAGAGGAATTGAATCTCGGTGAATATCGAATAGCGTCCCCAACGCCGACATATTGGATTACAAAATAAAGCACGTTCGAAGATCCGGCGGGACATAATGCAAAGTGTATTGTGTACCTACTACATTTGTTGGTAATCATGAAACGTTACATAAAATATAACGTGATTATCATCGATATATCAACAATGTACGCCAAAGATATATAAAAAATGCTAAGTACACGATATAGCATGGAATTTCGGATACTTGTTCAGGTACTCACATGGCGACTGCGCAGTCACACCTATCACGTTTTCGAACACGCCGTAGACACTGTCACTAAACGATTCCACTGTTGATTCGATCAAACTTCCAGTCATACACGCCTGTGTTCGTTAGATCTTTAAAACGCACTGTAAGAGTTTTAAACAAAATGTTATCATACGTTTACGTCGCGAGGTTTCGTAAGCAATTGTAGTCGCATTCGTTGCTGCTTCCCTGCTCCCACACGATCTGCGGTACCCCTCGCTTCTCTCATTTCTCCCTCCTCTCACTGCCCTTCTTCCTGTCTGCTCCCCTCTACTTGGTTCCCTATAACCTCACCTCTCCCGTCGCGTGTGACAAACCCGCCCGTTCATTGGTCCAGCGAGGACAAATCCCAAAGGCATCGTTTGCGGGGCAAAGGCGGGGCTATTGGATATGGTGGCTGCAGGCGCATGCCCCGTAACGGTACTCATACTCTTACCCCGCACACTCGTACCCTCTTCACTAACACTATTATTCGTCATTTCATGTATGTATACATGATTATAGTCTGCAGAATATTTCACAGTATAACATCGCGATACTATCAGGGACGAATCTAGTCACACAGTTCCCCGTTGGATTTTGTTATATTATTATACCTATGTTAATGCTCTTAACTATCGATAAATATTTTATCATACCTTGTAATGTTGTAATATTTCTACTTGATTTCAAATAATGTAAAAAGTAAGAATATTTTTCATTAATTTCTATGTTACTTTTTTTACACACACTCTTTTGAGATTTTGTATTTCTGATATAACTTATTTAGTATCAATAAATATAATATATCGTTGCGTTGTTTATAATGTTACGGTGTGTATATTAATAGAGTTATACCATTGTTCATTTTTTAATATAGTTATTATTTCGTTTTTATGTACAATAAATGCCGAAGATCATCGACCATAATGTCTCCAATAATTATTTTAGTAAAATGAATAGTTTTATATCAAATTGTTTCTTGGAATTATTTCTTTGTAATTTGTAGTGATTACATAGTAGTAGTTTGGTGTAATTAATTAGAAAAATACAGATTTTGAAATTGAATGAAGTTTTTAGATTTTATAAATAACGTAAAATAAAATGTGCTAAGCAAAACCATGAAATGAAAAAAGTGGGTGTGCGTTCGTATGCATGTGAGTGCGAATGTATTTGTATATGTACGTGTCCAGAACTGGTTTCCATGTAACTATTTTATGTAATCAGTCAATTAGCTTCGTGTAAATAATAACTTTTGTAAATTCTTCAGTTTTGGGGTACTCATCGACCCAATTTCCCAAATATGCGCTACGTTCCTGGCACAGCTGTTTCTAAGTTGAGCTTCATACTGTCCTGTTCAAAACCCTTGTAATGCGATTTCATTTATCATTGGCTTTTTCCCTTCGTAGGAAAAACTACGCAAAGACAACTTTTTCGCAAAGGACTGTACTATATTTTTAAACTAATAGACAAAACGTTTACTCGCTTTAAAATATGAAATTTACATTATTTTATGTTCAATTTAAATTGCTGAACCTGTGATTTGAATGGTCTACTACATCGTACAATAATTCTTATTTCCTTATCGATTGTAAGTTCGAAATTTTGAATGCTATTATTTATAGATTTGATTCAACCGTACTTCATAAGTTTTCTATATAATTAACATCATCAGTCTACTTTTTTTCGAAAAATGCAAATGTATTTTCTTTCTTCGACTGTTTATGTTATGATTTAGTGTAGCTTTCTTTTTCTCTCTCTCTCTCTCTCTCTATATATATATATATATATATGCATGCACGCACGCGCGCGCGCGTGCGTGCGTGGCGTGTGTGTGTGTGTGTGTGTGTGTGTGTGTGTGTGTGTGTGTGTGTGTGTGTGTGTGTGTGTGTGTGTGTGTAATATAATGCATACGTATATGTATAATGTATACATTAATAATATATATATATACGTTAATAACGTGTATAAAAGATAAAGAAGTGATGTATCATAAAGTGCGAAACAGCCGATTTTTCGGTCATCTTCTAATACCGGTCGTCGATTTCGACAATGAGCGAGACAGTAGAATGTTTCGCGTAGAGGGTAGGAATAGTCGCGGTCGCGCCAATCCCAGCAACCGCGTCTCTACGGTGGCATGTCTAACATATACTACAGTATATCCAATGCGACTGTGTAGGTCGGATGATACAGGGACAGTCTATAGTCCTGTTCACGCGAGGTTAGGAAAATTACGATATCACGCGGAGTGTGGTGGCGTATATAGTTTGCTGTTCGACCGATAGAGCGTGCGGCGGGAAAGTGGGGGAGAGCGACAGCCAATGGTTTAGGTCGACTGGGGTTGCCAAGGTAACAAGTTAATGATTCGAGCCGCCACTGAGAAATTAGCTTTACTCCTTGGCGGTGTCGCGCATGCGTTCTACCTTAGAAACTCGTAGCTACGTATCCTACGTTTTGATATAGCGATATCTCACACCTATATCGACTACATCTACTCCCTCCCGAGAGTGTCATGCGTACATTTTCGTTTCTTTGTGTTCGTGCTCGGCTTTCCTCTGTGTGTGTTCTCTGTCTGGCATAGACACGCCATCATGTGTACATATGTATGCACGCCGAGCGAGAAAGTGTTCTCCTCGTGTTCTTTTGTACGAACGAGCATACACACAAGCGAGGCATGCACACGTGCATGCACACGTCTGACCGTAGAGTGTATTAGTCATCGCGACGATTGGTCCCCTTCCCACTCCAATCTCTTATTGGTTTCTCTCTTTTCCATTCGCGTTCTCCTTGTTCTTCTTGCCTCGACAGATTTGCATCTCTGTTAGTCGATTCATTCTCTTTTTTCCTCGCGTTCTCTCTTTGCTCTTTCGACCCCTCTACCCCTGACCTTATTTTCCCCATCGCTCCGTACAATTGTAATTCTACCACGCGCCGCCGCGAATCCTCTTGAACGACCGATGGGGGGAGTGGGTAGTGCGTAAGGAGGAGGGGTATTAGCCATCAACATTCATTGTGAATTATAACATTCGATGTCCGTCGATCGAGCATCGGCGGCGAATTAGAAAATGGAAGGAGCCCAGGCCCCATAATTACGCCACATCTGATTTTTATCGTGCTATCACCATATCATTTGACAGTCATGAGATTTTGTTCTATCTTTGTATTTTCCCCTCCCCCTCTCTCTATCTCTTCTGTTTTTCTTTTTCTACTTTGTCCCCATTCTCAGAAATTCGTATGCGACTTCTTCCATCTTATAACAAATAGGTAGCGTGTACGCGACGCTGCAACGTAAAGTAATGAATATTGGCAATAACGTTCGTTCGTATCGATTTGAAGAATGTTTAAACCAAAAGCGTGAGCGTGCGATTCACACGTTACACTCCGATGCTTGACGTATAAGCATAATGAACGCGCAAATGAATGAATCGCACTGTAGCATTCGCGTGTCGTTTCGATCCTGGCGCGGATATTTCCATCGGTTGAATTTTTGACCGGGTTACGGAAATACCTCGTTTCAATTAGATCGCGGTGCTAACCGCGACGAGCAAAGATACTCGTTGCACTAAATTTATCCAATCACCGATGAGAATCGCGGTTATGAACGCGATCTTCTGTGCAAAATGAAAGAAACGACGATCCCTGTGTCAATTAATCGAGCCGTTGATCATCGAGTTCACCACCGGAAGTAGCAGACTCGCGCGACGTCGGAAGAGATTCGTGCGCTCGCAACGAACGTATCTTCCCGTAGCTGGTAAAGGAAATGATCGATGCGACAAGTTTGAATCATTCTTCATGGGGGAAATCTTTTGCAGAACATGAGTCCTCGTATCCTGCTTCGGACATTCCAGTGCATCTCGGGATTTCGATTTTCCTCGACGAAACCGGCGTTCACGTCGGACAGGTACAAAGTGAAAAGAGGTCCGTACGCGAGTATCTCCAACGATCACGTAGCATTCTTCAACGAGCTGCTTGGACGGAACAGAGTCATCGCGGATGCGGAGGAATGCGAAGGATATAACATAGATTATGCGAAAATCGTTAGAGGTAAGTGAACATAACAGTCGGCCGTCGATCTTTCGAATTGTGCCATGGACGTTCTTACGACATTTCGATAGAGAGATTTAACTTTTCGATACGAAACACTGGATATTTCGATGTCGTAACTGGCTCGCAGCTTCTTGTCCATGAATCGATGAAAGTAACAAGTCGAGAAAAGAATAGACGTTAACGCGGACATAGATTGTTGGGCGTTGAAACGAATTACTTGCAGGACAGAGCACGCTCGTGTTGAAACCGAAAACCACCGAGGAAGTGTCTGCCATATTAAAGTTCTGCAACGAGAATCGGTTAGCCGTGTGCCCTCAGAGCGGTAACACGGGTCTTGTAGGCGGCAGTGTGCCGGTCTTCGACGAGATCGTCATTTCCATGAAGTTTATGAACAAAATCATCGAGACGAATGAATTGGCAGGTTGGTAAAGTTTGAAATTCAAATCGGCAATATACGCGTGTTCATGACGGGAAAGTGAAAAAATCGAAGATCTCGAATGAACAGGTCAAGTCATTGTTACATCGGTATTATTGAAATGAACAATTTAGAAACGAACTTAGGTGTTCTTTCGTCTGACGAATTCTTTGCATTAGGGGTGTTGACCTGCGAAGCTGGTTGTGTGCTCGAAGATCTAGATAATCATTTAGGGACAGTAGGATTAATGATGCCGATTGATCTTGGAGCGAAGGGTAGTTGTCTGATCGGCGGTTGCGTGTCCACAAACGCCGGAGGTTTGAGGCTCCTTCGTTATGGTAATCTTCATGGAAATGTCCTAGGTCTCGAGGCCGTGAGTTCTCAAATTTCAAGAAACGAAAATAGTATTTTCCCCATCCGTAGTGTTCAGCCGTTTTATTTTAGGTGAAAGCGAACGGAGAAGTGATAGACTGTTTAAATACGCTGAAGAAGAACAATACTGGCTACCATTTGAAACATCTTTTCATCGGGTCAGAGGGTACTTTGGGAATCGTGACGAAAGTTGCGATTCAATGTCCACCGCTCCCTAAGGCCGTCAATGTCGCCCTCTTAGGTATTCTACGAATTCTTGTGGACGTTCCTCTGTATTTCTACGTAAGAACTCGTCGTCTATTGTAGGGTTAAACAGCTTCGAGAAAGTGTTGAAGGCGTTCCGTCTGGCGAAAAGGGAATTAGCCGAGATTCTGTCTTCGTTCGAGATGATGGACAGACGGTCGATCGATATTTCTTTCACGACTTTCGGCATGAAAAGTCCATTAACATCGAAAATCGACGGCCATGATTTTTATGTATTGCTGGAGACCTCCGGTAGCAACGTGAACCACGACGAAGAGAAGCTCGGATCTTTTGTCGAGAAGGCGCTCGCTGATGATATTATCGAAGATGGTACTCTTACTTCAGATCCTACAAAAGTCAAAGTTAGTAATTATATCTTTTGCTTGTGACAAGTAATTCTTCTTATTGTGTTCTTTTTTTTTGCTATACTTTCGATTTGAAAATGAAAAATGACAACGTGGATTTTTTCTTCCTTTTTTTTTATTTTAAAATTTTTGATGTTACACACTGTTTTTTTGATTTTAGATTTTACACACTGTTTTCTTTTTTTTTTTTGCAAAAAGTTTTTTAGTCATTTCAGTGAAAATTAAAAAAAATAATTTTTTTTTTGTATAGCATATATGGGCATTGAGAGAACGCATTAGCGAAGGAGTATTGCGGGAGGGCTATGTGTTTAAGTATGATATTTCCATACCTATCTTGTCTTACTACAAAGTGATCGAGATGATTGAAGAACGATTGCGTGATCCACGTGTTATAAGAATCAGTGGTTACGGACATTTAGGTATGATTAAATACTTGTTAAACGTTTCTATTTTCTTGAATTTAAAAATGAAAAACTGAACAATTTGGAAATTAATTCGAACAGCTGAAGACTCCAATTTAAACTACTTCATATTTTTTTTATCTAGGCGATGGGAATATTCACGTACAGGTTTCAATACCGTCATATGAACCTGATATAGCATCGCAGCTAGAACCATTCATTTTCGAATATGTGTCTAAGCTTCGTGGTAGCGTAAGTGCCGAACATGGAATAGGATTCGTAAAGACGAAATATCTACACATGAGTAGAACCTCTTCTGAAATCAAACTCATGCACGAAGTGAAAAAAATGATGGATCCAAATGGAATACTTAATCCATACAAAGTATTATATCCATTAGAAATTTCCGCATAAAAATAGGATAAAAGAATATATGTATAAATATAGTACAATTGAAATTTCAACAACTGAAATATAGTACAATTGAATATGAAGTACAAGTATGAAGTACAAATATATAGTAAATACAATGAAATTTGATATGAAATATAGTACAATTCTGTGTAATTATATCTAATTTTAAGAATAAGTAACATACATTAAACAAATGAACATATATTAAACATATATTAAACAAATGAAATAAATATTAAGTAAAAGAACATGAAATTTATAGTATTTTTATTCATTATTTTATCTTTTTATTATAATTATCATCTTTATGTGTATTTTGTATTTTTTAAATATTTTTATCTATTTTTTCATACCTTTTGTTAGAAAAATTATTGAAATTGTTTATTACTTTACTCTTGAAGACGATGATATTATTAAAAAGATTTTAAATTTTCCGCGTTTCTTAATTGTGCGTGTAGAAAACAGTGAAAGAAATACTACTATATCAATGCACAGTAAGAAAACATCCTGTTTTATCGATTCTACAAATTTTTATGATAATGAGTATACACAAACGTGTAGAGAGGTCGCTACCATCCAGTTGATTTGCATAATGTCTATTTTTAGATCACGAATGTCAAATTTCATACATATAACTCACTATTTGATATACCTACTTATTCTCCAATGTTTTTTGTATGAATCAATAGCTATATTTTTCGATCTCTTACTGTGCTTCTATGCTAAAGTAAAAATAATCTCAGAATAAAACTCGTCATCGAATCAAACGTATTTGTTAAATAGTATTTTTAGAATATTTATATTGTATGTCACTGATTTCAAATTTATCCCTGATGACTTGACTCAATGAGATACTTTACCGATACCATCAGTTCATTACAGTTATTGAAATAGAACCTCAAAAATTCTATAAACAAATACAATAATAATAAAAAATTCTATAAACAAATACTAGAATTATATATGTATATATATAAAGAAATTATCTTTTGTAATAGTTTTAATAATAATAGTTTAAAATAGTTTTAACGTACGTTCATTAAATATAAAAAACCAAGATATTTTACGATTCAGCAGTCACGAAGAACAAAATATTAAAATGCGCTTGAAATATGTGTAAAATAACCTCAAATTACACACGTAGATCGCAAAATATACGAAAAAGATAATTTAAAACAACGTGTTTTGAATTACGTGGAAATTACTCGAACAAACGAGAAGCTAGGTTAAGGTACACGTTGATTGGTCGCTGGTAAATTCGAGTAGAAATCTCGAATGCAAAAGAATTCGACTGCGCATGTACAGTTCGAAAGATCTCGAAAAGCGCGCGACAAATATAAATCGTCGATAGAACAGAACTGCGCAGTCAGAAACTATAATTCGAAACGAGAGGATCGTACAACGTTCCAAGCTATTACCGAACGACTTTGTATTATTTTGAACGAACGATTATTTCTTACTGTGATTTCTAAAGTAAAGGATTCTTAACGAGAGGTATGTATTCTAACTTTTTTTCTAATTTAATTTAAAATCTCTTTTTCACTCTAAACAAACTTTAGACTTTATCGAGAACTTTCCCTCTTATCTTTCTTTTTTCTTTTCTCGACTCTTTCAAGTTATATTTGAAACTATTATGTTCCATTATGTATTTTTACAATAGGAAATGCAAGGAAGTAGATTATTTTTGTGGAATTACGTTATATCGCGTAACGTTGATATAACGTAATACAGGTGCATTCCGCGTATCTAAAAATAGATATTCGAATCGCGTAAAAACACGGTGTAATTCGATTCGTATTGCAGCAAGCTTAGATATATTCGCTTCTCGCGTGACATAAGATATTTTATTTCTCGATGAAACGATATGAAGAGTCAACATTCCTGTACGTTGTGCTAACGTTGTTAACTATGTCAACGTTTTTTTCTTTTATATCCACAATACGTTCGATTCTAAATTCACTTTTGCGTTCAATTTTAAATTTTTCTTTTTTTTTCTTACCGAATCTTTCGAATCCCTTTTGAATTTTCGATTTTGACATACATACGTTACGCATCTGGTAACATAACTTACGCATTAAAATTACGCAGATCAATCGCATCGACATGGCACTGGTAACGAGAAATCTTTTCCGCAACTGGTGGGAGGACATGGATCGTTATCATCGAGAACTGGAAGAGCATTTCAAACATCTTAACACCAGGGACGACTTTCCGACTTTGCCAATACCATCTTTCAACGAATTCTTCCGGCCGTGGAGAAACATGATGGAACAATTGGAACATGAAGTTGGTGGTTCGACCACGATTGAGCGGGACCAAAACAAATATCAGGTGATCGTTGACGTACAGCAATTCTTACCAGAGGAGATAACTGTCAGGACAGACGACAAATGTATCACCATTGAGGGTAAACACGAAGAGAAGAAGGATCAACATGGCTACGTATCGAGGCATTTCGTGCGTAGATACGTGTTACCACAGGGATATGACATCGGTCACGTTAAACCGAGCTTGTCGTCCGATGGCATTCTCACGATTACTGCTCCAAAACTTGCCCTGCCAGCACCCGGCGAAAGAATCGTACCGATCGAACGAAGCAGAACGCCAGCAATCAAGGCAATATAATTTGTTATCTATGCCTTCCTTCTTAATCGATACTGATACATTAGAGGTTCACTGTGAAACATTTTTTCTTTTTTCGTTTATCTTCAAACACGTCCGATTTATATCTGTGTCTGTAATTTGATTTAGTCATATATAAAACATACATGCTTAATTAGTAATTTAATTGCATTGATTTAATTCTTTAGGTATATAAAATTATATTACGAACATAGTGAAAAAATTAGAGAAACATTTAACTAATTACAATTTAATGTAATATGTATACTGTGAATTTTGATCAATATTGTCATTGTAATTGGAATCTGTTTTAATTTCCTTCTTTACCAAAGTTATGTATTAAAATCATTTAAACTATATGTATATTCTAATATTGTATGATTCAATGTTACGAAATTCAATTATACAATATTTTGCCATAATTTTACTATAGCTATTGAACTTGTAACTATGATTTAATATAGACGCTATTGTACCTTTTATTAGTTTATTTTTCAATAAATAAATGTTAAATACTAAAATAAGATTTGTTTTATCAATAATCTATAACAAAAATATATTTTAGTAATGTATTTCAGTAAAACATATGTACAAAGCACACAGTGTGCTGCGCAGTGTGTTTATCACGGTGCTTCTTAGATATAAGCTCTTTGATATCGATAAAAGATCATGTTTTCAAATTGAAATAATTTAAATGCCGAGCAGCGTTATTTTATTGTTCCCATAATTTATGATACGTTCAATTTTTACGAAGGGCCTCGATTTTCCTCACTTTCCGAAAAGGGTTGTTCATCTTGATCTGGAGGCGGCATTAACTCCCCTGAAATTGTCTCTTCCGAAGGAACCTGACCCTGAATATGTTTCATAGCATGTTTTTCTATATGTGGAATATGATTGTAAATCTCTTCCTCAATGTCCACTTTATCTAACTCCATTTGGATGCGTCTTTTAAGCGGTCCTTCTATTGCATCCATTATCTGATATCTAATAAACAAATTATTCTCATTTGAATAACATTACGGATCGATACGCAAACGCGTTGATCGTGAACAAATGTGAAAAAAACATCAGGATCGAACCTTAAAAGGTTTGGTAATATATTGACGCTGGCTTCAACTAAGTAATCGATAGTACCTGCACCATGAACTCGGGCTTGAATATTACCCAGTTCAAGGTCAAGGCCTTCCAGGCTCGGCTTCTCTCGCGTGTCCAATGGTTGACTTAATTTTATCTGAGCTCTGAAATATTGTGTGGTGAAGGAAACTGTACCGGCTCTGGATAAAAAGCCACCGATCACGCTTATTTCCCAATGAGTTTTTCCTTCGATTTCCTGGGTACCAGCATCAATTGTCGCATATACCTTTAAACGCAAACAACTGAACAGTATACTTATTTAACATGCATCGACGCCTACAAATCGATTACATCAGAGCCGAGACAATTACGGATTGTGATTAAATTTGATTAGTCAGCGTGTTTTCGATTGACAATGTACGACGTAATAACTGATGTAATTATTAGACAGGTATCACACTACATTATGCTGTAATTATATAGACAAAATCACACTTTCGCACATTGAATGATGTGCTTATGGAGGATATTGAAGAAATTTGAAATTAAAGGGACTATGCTTGAAAAATAATGAAAAGCAAGCTATTTACCTTTCTGTTTTGTATGCTCAGAGTAACATTTCCCATTCGGTAGATGCTTGCCAAGCCGGTGATCCAAGTATGAGTCGACGTCACCGTGAATATACCGACAGTTTGGCTATAATCCTTCACCTTGAACGGATCGTAGCCCATTTCAGATATTTGCTTGCGAATCTCCGTTATTAACATATCAAAAGGAGATATAGAATTCGGGAAATGCTGTGGCAACTGCGAGATTTGTTTGTTAACTTCGCCCCTACAATGCAAGAAAATTTGTCAACGAAAATTTTTCAGCCTGCAACAAGAGCTGAATCGAATGATCTTTACCTGGCTTTAGTATTTATCTCCCTCAATATAAAAGGCTTAATACTGTCGAAAATAAAGGTGCCTATAGAATTGATCATGCTTTGGAATACAGAACCTAAGAAGCCCAAATTTTTGAAATCCATGTCTATCTTTTCGAATGTCAAATCCAAATCGATGTTTTGCGCCTGTAGTTTACCATCGCTGGCGACTTCCAGCCTGCCAAGCCCTGTCACATACACTCCCGACAATTTCACAGTAAAATTACCAGCCGTCCGTGAGAGCCAAGAAGAGAGGGTGTAGAATCCACGAATGTTCAAGTTTTTCATATTTAATGTCACTGAAACCTTCGAGAAACATGCCCAAATGAAAATCAATTCTAATGCGTTTATGAATTCGACGCAGTTGTAATGGTGCAATTATTAATTTAACAGAAATTCTAAGATTATTCGATTATACGACGCGATGCTTCCGTGATTAGTCACCGATACGATGTTTTACATTATGATCGTATAATTAACATGTATTTTTTTCGTAACGACAGACGTCCTTATACATTGAAACGAATGTATGTTTTTTTTTAAAGAATCGGCGGGACAATTGTTCTTTAAATAACAAATGTCACTTATTGGCCGCAAGTTAAATTTAAAAAAAAGAGAAAAGATATTTATATATGTAGATATTTTTGTTCCGAGGCTTAGGAAAGTCTTTTGATCTCGAGACACTGTAACTGCAAATTTCGATTATATTGAATAATGCATTATCGGCTGTGTTCCAAGTAGTTTTTACGTTTGTAACATTTGTATCGTAACATATGCAAATAATTTTTGATAAGTCTCACTTGCATCAACGCCAGTTCCGAGTCCATGTTTACTATCCGGAACTTCGATAGATCATAAACGTTTACTTTTTTGAAATTCATTGTGTACATAGAGAATGAATGCTTCATATCCGGTACTGGCATAGGATCCGGTATAGGCAGCCCAGGTAGCCCTATTGGATCTTCTTGCTGATAGTGTTTTAGAATCGCGCGAATATGATCCTCGAGCTGTTTCTCGCCAAGAGTTATTTCTGCTGCGGTGTCATTCTTCCCTGGAAAGCGTTATGATTTAAACATTGAGTTAAACAACACGTAAATTATAAGAATTCACATTTCGCCGCATTGATCCTTTTAATTTTCACCTAACAAAAGATCATAATCACATAAGTCATAAATTAACAATCGATTTGTACCACTATAACTGCAAATACGTTTCGTAAATTATGGGATTCCACTTACCGATGGAATTTTTAGTATCGCATTGACCCATCGCGATAAGAAGCCAAAGAAGAAGTAATTTTGGAAACTGCATTTCCGGTTCTGACATAAGAATGGACGTAGAAGTATGACGAGAAAGTATGCGATCAGTATGATGTATAATAGAAGAGGCCACACATTCGACTGAGAAGTGAGTCAATGAATTTAGTGGAATGATATCTCTTGGGTCATTGAAGGGGCGAGGGTCAACCGCTTTATCTGGCCCCCCTTACCCCCTCCCTTATTCTTGCGTTGTTTCCTCCTTAGCCTCCCCTTAATTCTACACCACTGCAAAAACACGTGTATACATCAGCGTATGCACGCACAATGCGTGTGCTCGTTAATGAGGCAATGTGTGCAAATGTAAACATATAAACAAAATTCGCCTTCTCAGAAAACTAAATGTAGCATAAATACTATGCAAATTTATCTACGAGATTTAATCTGAAAATAAATACGAAAATATTTCAAAAATCTAATACATACATATATTTTTTTTTCCATTTCATTCATGTTAAATTATATTTTGTAACTATGATTCCATAATTAATAAATTCCTCGACTGGGTATCAAGTCATTCCTTAACTTGTACCATATAGCATATGTGCACAGCAAGTATCTTTGAACGAGAAGCACTGCATTTCGAAAAGTTGTAATTTATTTCCTCTGCTTGGTTTAACTTGTGTACATGCAGGAAATAATAAAAGTAAAGAGAACAAAACTGAAAAGGTGGTGAAACCTGAAAATTGCTGATAGAATTAAGATTTATCTGTCATTTGCATCGTTAATAATATGTAAATTTACTTTTATGTTATATTCGTTTCCTTTGTTCATAGAGTAATCAATTAAGAATATATCTTTGGTGTGTGAAAAAGTTCCTTCAGTTCAGTCTTAACTGACTTCAGTCCTTTGAATGTACCTTAATGTCCCATAACTGGAATTAGTTTTTGCCTTATTATTTATTTTTTTTTTTGTTTTCCGTTTTAATTAAGAACAACTACCTGTCATTTGTATCTTACGGCTGTTCATTAGATAGAATTAAATCAGTGTGATGTAATTCTCGTTCGAATGGCTCGGATCGAATTGAATCGTGAGTGACACGAAGTTAGTTATTAACAGCTCTTTTTTACCCAAGATCAACCAATAGTGTTGGAAATCGCGGAGCACTTCGGTTGGTACGACTTGTCAGTGTTGCACCGCAATCGTCGCTTTGAACAAGTTTGAATTCGTAGTTTAACGTACTCTTCCATTATTGTGCATTATTCTCAGTATTTGTTTGTCAATTAGTGTTTTCTTGTTGTTTAACATGAGTAATGTCGTTAATAAAGCAATCAATAACGAAAGAGGTAAGATCAATGTGAACATTTAATTTTTATTTCGTACACAAAAGTCGGGAAGTTTGATTTCACGTAAATATTGGATGTTGCAGTAGTATTGTCATTTAGAAGATAAAATTTTGCAGGAACGGGTATCCGTAAGTCAGCAGAGGAAATGGATGAACAACGTCACAAAACAGTCGCTTACGAATACCTGTGTCATTTGGAGGAAGCCAAGAAGTAAATATTTTAACAAATTTTTTTTAATAAATTCATGATTACCCTACGATTGATGTTTTTTATTTAATAGATGGATGGAAGCATGTCTTAGAGAAACACTTCCACCAACAACTGAATTGGAAGAAAACTTCAGAAATGGAGTGTATTTAGCAAAACTTGTCCATTTTATGGCACCTGAGTCTTTGCCTGTTCACAAAATATATGATGCTGAGCAAAAACGCTATGCAGCAGTTGGTTTACAATTTAGACACACAGATAATATCAATCACTTTCTGAAAGTCTTAAAATCCATGCAGTTACCAATAGTACGTGTCTGTTACATAAAAATTAAAATATTTCTCATACTTACATTTATTTAAAATAATCTGACAAACTTTTTGAAAGACTTTTCAGCCAGAAACTACAGATATCTATGATAAGAAAAATATGCCTCGCGTAATATATTGTATTCATGCCCTGAGTACTCATTTGTTTAAACTAGGTAAAGCACCACAAATTCAGGACTTATATGGAAAAGTGAATTTTACTGGTACTTGTTTGATTCTGTTACATTTTGAAAAAAAAGAATGTGTAGAATTGATTGTATTATTATAGTAGAATTTCATTTTTTCTAGAGGAAGAAATAAATACTGTGAGTAAAGAGTTGAAAAGATATGGAATTCAAATGCCTTCATTCCAAAAAATTGGTGGTTTGTTAGCAAATTGCATCGAGATCGATGCAGCTACACTTCATGCTGCTGTAATAGCAATTAATCAATCTATTGCAGAAAAAGTATGCATTTAAAATATCTTGTTTAAGTACTTTAAATAACTTTAATTGATTAATGAAAGAATATTTTATTTTAAGGATAATGAGAAAATATTAACTACCCTTCAAAATAAAGTAGTGAATTTGAATAATATTATACCATGCTACTGTAAAGAATACTTTGATGCTTTGTTTGAAGCAAAGGAATCAAAAATGCAAGCTGCACTTAATAGAGTAAATAATGATTTTTTCAATTAAAATATTCTTGTTTATATTTCTAATAAGTATTAATAGTATAATTTTAACAGTCTTTTAATGATAGTTATGTGCCAGATATATATGATGAATTATTAACTCAAGCAGAAATTCAGGGTCATATTAATTATGTTAATGGTAAGTTATAAGAAGAATTATTATTTTCTAATTTCGTTGTTCTTTTCTAATTATGCACATCTTTTTTAGTTTCCTGTGCCATGAAAAATATAATTCAGTCTATTAGTTGTAAGAACAATGATTTTATGGATATATTAAAAATGCCTGCATTGTACTTAAAAGTATGTTTTAACTTAATATTTTTATTAATATCTTTTTTGCAATTCTATGATTCTATTTTATGATTAGCGTTATTATAATTTTTTCAGAACGTCGTTCACGAAAACGCACAATTATATAAAGAACAACTAACGCAATTATTGGAAGGTATTGAATGGAATAGTACATATTCAGAAAATAATCATCATCATTGTAAACAATTACTTCAAAAAGAAATTGATAAAGCAAATGAAATAGCACTCAAATCTTGGAAGCGTTAGTATTATATAGTAAATATGATCTTCTAAAATAATAAATATAATTATTATTCAAAATATTTTTCTTAACACAGGTGATGATTGTGTAAAGTTTTTAAATCTAACATTACAAGATGGTAAACGCAATGATTTTTATGAAGTTTTAAAAAAACTTGATCTTGAGTTGACAGAAAAAATTGATGATTTTGCATTACCATTATATTATGAAGAGATGAAAGTCGATCGTATTGACTCTCAGGTAAAAATAAAACATATAAAGTATAAAATTTTATTAAAAACCGGTATTAATACAAACAATATTCTTAATAGAACGACCTTTCATATGGCGATATTGTAGTCAGTGTGCGTGTTTTATCGACAATTGCAGAAATTAGTAAAGCTGTAGACACAGGAAATCCAGATTTAGTTTATCAAGCGTTGGCGAATCCAGGTTGTCATGTTTCTGTGGGTTTACTTTTATATAAATACATTTTTAATAAGAAATTATTTTTGTATATATATATATATATATGTATATATATTATATCTAGGGATTAGATCAAGGGAATAAAGTAAAATATTATAGAACATTAGCAGCAGTTCGATCTGAAAAACAAACAACTGGAAAAGAATGTCCTATATTAACATACATTGATATTCAAGAATGCATTGATCATGTCAATCAACAGTGTGAAAATGATGATGAGGGTATATTCTTTAAATTTTCTATATAATTTTTTTATAAACTATACTAATATTTTAAATTTTGTATTGCTTTGACAGTGATACAAGTTCTACGTCAATTAAACTCGGCTGTCATAGAAAATGACCGAAATGGTATTATAACTGCTTTGAAAAATTCTTCTTTGAAATTAGAAAAAACTATTTTGCCAGCAGATGCGTCTCTTTATTTGAAATTATTTAAAAAATGCCTTGAAGAAAAACATAGTGATGGTTCTGAATTATGGCTAGAAGATGTAGAAAATATAACCAAAATTGTTGCGAGTGAATCCAGGAATATTCAACGTGGTATAATAATGCGTTCATATTTTGTACATTTGTAATTATGCGTACAGTACTTTAATAATATATTTTCGTATTTTTGCAGTCTGCAGCTTTTTGTCAAAAATTAATTCAGCGTTACAAAAAAATGATATGTCACTTACAATTGAATGCCTTGGAAACTTTAGTTTCAGAATACCAGAGCAATATAAAACAGACTGTTTCAAAACCTTATGCAATTTAAAAAATATAAAGGTATAATATTATAATGATGATATGTACTATAATATTATAATGCAGTATTTAATTTAATAATTTCTTTTCGTGTTTCAGGATAAACTGTACAACTATGAATTTGTTCAATTTATTACTTTTAAAAATAATGAATCTTATTTAGATTTACAAAAGCTCAGTTACACTTGGGACCGACCTAAAAATGCCTCAAAGACATTTTATATCGACATGCAAGACATAATTGTATTGTAGAATTAAAAAACTTAAGCTAATTAAATTAAAAATGTTAATGTATAAAAATTATATTCGCACATTATTTCCAGGAATTAATAAAAAGTCTCACAGAAAAGGAACACGCAGAATATTTGATAAAAGACAAAATAATTCAATTTCAAGCTTGTATTCGTGGATATTTATTAAGAAAGAAATTTTCTGATAGACTTACGTGCTTTCATGATAATGTAGATAAAATTATTCGAATCCAAGCCTGGTGGAGAAATATAGTACAGCGTAAACGATACATGAAATTATTAGAAAATAAAAAGAAAACATTTCAAAATACATATGTAAAAGTGAAACCCAAATATACAAATACATTGGATTATTATAGGGAACACGTAAGTACTGCATTTCCTTTTTATTTCAATTTTTCGTATAATACACTAAGTAGTAGTATTGATTTATTTTCAATTTTTAGGAAGACAAAATCATAAAAATACAAGCTTTATGGCGAAGTCGTGCCGAAAGACGTGCTTTTCATTCACTTTTATATATGGAAAAACCACCATTTCCTGTTGTCCGTCATTTTTCTGCAATTTTAAATTTTAACGCAGAGGATTATGATAAAGACTTACAATTACAAGTATAAATATTTTATGTTTAACAATAGTTCAATCATTTATATTTATATTACACCATTTATGTTATATTGCAAATTTACTGTTGCAGTATTTAAAACATGAAGTTGTTCAAAGTATACGACACAATCAGGTTTTATCTCAACAATTGGATAGCATGGATATAAAAATTGGTTTACTTATACAAAATAGAATTACACTACAAGTAATGTTTAAAATAAGAAGAAAATATTAAATTTATACCTAATTTACATCTGACTAAAATTTTAGGATGTTGTAGCACATGGAAAGAGCTTGGAAACTCTTGCAAAGCAAAAGCATTCTAACAGAAGGAGCTCTTTATCAGATGGTGCTGTTTCACATAAAGGCTTAAAATCATTAACTAAAGAGGGTCGAAAAATGTTGGATGGATATCAACATTTGTTTTATGCACTGCAAACTAATCCAGCATATTTATCAAAACTTTTATTTCTCCTACCTCAAAGTAAAACAAATAAGTTTCTCCAAAATGTAATTTTAACGTTATTTAATTTCGGATCAAATATCAGAGAAGAATATTTGTTATTAAAATTATTTGGTAGCGCATTACAAGAAGAAATCAAGTATGATGCTATTACACATAAAAAGATAATAAATTCAAATATAAAGTAAATAATAATTATAATTCAATACATAGATGCAAATTTCAAAAACCATCTGAAGTCGTTACCGGGAATCCTCTTGTTCTGAAAATGGTGGTAAATTATGCACGACAGTTAAATGGCCAAAGAGCTTTGAGAAGAATTGTTGGACCAATTATTGAAAAAATTTTAGCTGATCGTACGTTAAGTATAGAAACGAATCCTGTCGATATTTACAAATGCTGGCGAAATCAATTAGAAATGGAAATAGGAGAAACAGTGTAAGTTTAAAGCGAATATACAAGTCAACGTTGTTTTATAATTATTATTTCTTAACAGAAATCTGCCTTATACGGTAACACAACAACAAGCTCTAGAACATGAGCAAGTACAGAGTAGATTAAATGAGGGAATACAATTACTTCAAAGTACTGTTCTAGAATTTTTGACTAAAATAACTGAATCACGAGATTTAATACCATATGGAATGTTATATATGGCTAAAATTTTAAACGATTCTTTAACTGAAAAATTTTCAAATGCCCCAGAAAAAGATATTTTAAAAGTAGTAGGAAATTTAATTTATTATCATTATATAAATGCAGCTATTGTAGCTCCAGATGCTTTCGATATAATTACATTGCCAATTGATAGATCATTATCAAATGATCAACGAAGAAATTTAGCTAGTATTGCCAAAATATTACAATTCGCTGCTTCTAAGAAAGGGGTAATTACGTTCGCTTTTTAAGAATCATAATATTTAGAACTAACAAGAGACGCATTTATTACGTAAATTTTGATTTCTAGTTTGGTGAAGAGGCCACGCATCTAGTTTCTTTGAATCCATTTATAATTGAATGTCACGAAAAATTTAAAAGCTTTTTCCGTTATTGTTGTCAAATTGAAGATCTAGAAGAACATTTCTATATTCACGAATATACGGAGGCTACGCTTATTCACAAACCTGAAATATATATTTCATTACAAGTAAAAGAATTTTAATAATCACATAAAAATACAAAATTTTTTTCATTATTAATCTTCTTAATTGTTATTTAATCTATGTTAATTACAGGAAATTTGTGACACCCATTGCCTTATGTTAGAATATCAAGATCAAATAGCACCAGATCCAATGGATCCGTTGCACGATTTATTGGATGATTTAGGTCCTGCACCGACCGTTGCATCTTTACTTGGAATCTGTAAGAAATACAAATTTATATTGTACTTGATTAAATGATATTATATTATAATTATTTATTAGCTGACACCACATGTGAAACAAATTTAACGCGTTTTGGGAAAACAGAAGTATGTTTGGTGCTCACCAATAAATTTCAAGTGCCCGAAGAAGAAGATGCTAGTTTAAACAAACTTTTCATAAAAACGAAAGAATTATTAGTTTCTGTACTGCAGTTTTTAAAAGGTCAAACATTAGTCGAAGCTTTGGCAGACTCTGTATGTTCTCCTGTCCAAGAAAAACTGTGCGATGTAAAATGTACCAGTTTATCGCCTACTTTAAATATTATTCATAAGAGGTATAATAATAAAATAAATTATTAATCATTAAATAAACAATAAAAAAAATTTATTTATAGTTCATCCTTGAATGATTGTAAACATCAGTTACGAGCGTATCTTAATAAACTCGAGCTTGATGGTTGGGTCAGCCAAGAAGATGGATATCAAAATATTATAACTGCAGTGGCTAAGGATCTTTGTAATAAAGGAAAATATCGAATTATTCGGAATAAAGAATTGCAAACTTTACGTACAACTAAACAAAGACTGGGAGAAAAATGCAAATATTATCAAGAACAAGTAGAATACTATAATGAATATATACAACATTGTTTGGAAAATTTACGCACAGCAAAAGGGTACATGTATAATTTTTTCTTACCTTTCATACCTGTAACACTATGTAACAGTGTAATTATTTATAGATCCTTGCGAGCATTTAAAACCAATCAGAAGAACAATCACGTTAAGTTAAGATCTAAAATGACATTGAAATATTCTGCAGCCAAACTACAAGAAAAAGGAGTACTGTTAGAAATTGATGGACTACCGCAATCGCAGTTTAAAAATGTAATTTTTGAAATAAGTCCAACAGAACATACTGGTCTTTTTAGCGTACGTTGTAAATTTATGGGAGTAGAAATGGAAAAAATTGATATCGATATACAAAAATTACTTGAATTGCAGTTTGAAGGTGCACCAATTATGGATATGTTTGGTAAAGCAAAAGTTAACGTAAACTTACTGTTATATTTATTAAATCGAAAATTTTATGGTAAAACTTGAAAGAAAAAAAAACTGAATTATTTTATTTATATATCTATATCAATATGACAATTATGCACTTGTGCAATGTCCTATTGTAATTATGAAGTTTTGCACAAAGATATGTCAAATATTAATTTCTTACAATCTGTGAAAATTTTAGATTTAATTTACAAAATTCACAATTATCATACAACAAATTTTAAAATAGAATTAATATTTGTAAATAATTATACTTATAAAAGTTTAAATTTTTTAACATAAGACTTCTTAGTATGGATATATGTATTATTGTGGGCGATCAGTATAATATAATATAAAATATGTAAATTTTTTGAATTAAACAAATTTATGTATAATATAAAACTGACCTGTAATAATTCAATTGTTATTAATTTCATGTTAGAAGATATATTTAACAATAATACATGAAGAAGTCTATAGAACAAAATATGATAAGCTAAATACGATTAAAGATTTTAGAAAAGACAAATATGTATTTTTTTAATTTTATAAAAATAAGTAAACTAATGGTAATAAATATCACCTACTATTAAGGTAATAGTCTATAAATTTATTTGTATAATTAAATCTAGTTCCAGCGATGTGTACCACTCATCATTTTTTTCCGTTTTTCCTTTTATATATATATATATAAATAATATAAATTTTATATATATTTATATATATATATAATGAATGTACTGAATAATTGTATATATATTTTATATGAATATAAATATTTTTACGTTGCACCATTAAAATAAGATAAGGCATATTCTCAGAAATTTCTAAATCAGAGAGCAATAGGCTGTCCATTATTATCAGTGTGTTTCGTAATGCTATACATATAATTTATATCGCCCTTTAAATATTAGACAACCTAATGTTCTTGTGCATTTTATAAAATCGAATCGTTTGAACACAAACTTTGAAATTTCTATCATATGCGTGTTAGATACAATAAAGTCTATTTTATAAAATATATTACATAAAGGCCTGTTTAGTGGATATTGGCAAATAAGCCTGCACATTTAAACTGAAAAATATAAAACAAACTAGAAAACCGTATATTAATATAATTTTTATGTAAAATTGCTTACATATTGTTAAATCTTCGCATTCTATGAGCTTGCATATTTTGTTACCAAACATCATCAAAGAATATCTAAAACAAAACAAAATATTAGTACCAAGAGTAATCATTGAAACATTTCTGCTTTTATCATTACATTATTGTTTTTTTCTTTTCTTACAGAAAAAATATATAAGAGCAATTTAATTTCTTAAATATAATTACTTTAAAATGCAAGTGTGTGCGTCTAAAAAGATTTGATATCTGTAGAGAACAAAAGTTTATTTCATCTCATATATATTATATAAACACTACATATACATATTATCTAAATAAAGTATGCAAGCTTGCATGGTGTACTTGATAATATGTTAGTCAGTACACAAATTTTTTCCGCTTGTAATTATAAAACATTGTAAGGGAACAACCCGCATTCATCTCACGCGCATTGTATTATAAATATTTATTTTTCTTTACATATTTGTTTTTCTCGAAGTTTCATTTTTACTCAACTTTATTATACAAATCTGCCTTTACATAATTTACGTGACAGATACTAACATCCAGGTACTGTGTCACGAGGTATCTTGAAAGACATTTTTATAACTTGTGGAGCATAAAATGTCTGTAATATCATCGGATTGAAAAGTTTTCTTTCTCCCTGTCATTGAATGAAGTATTTAATATTTTTAATATAATTGATTATGTGCAAGCAATGTAGTTCATTGAAGCCTCCACGAAGCAGGCCATAAAGTGCATTTTATGTATTTTTAACTGTGTATTACATATATCACCATAGTATTAACTTCGATAATAAATAGCATAGTAACATTAATTTTTCTTAATAAATGTTGGTTCTTTACTAAATATGTGCACACATTGGGACATAACATTTGATACAGTATATTTAGTAAGTGTTATCGTTTGTTTAAAATGTTGACAAAGTTTCTAAATTTCTGTTGGGCATCCGTCATTTGCGCTAATGTTTCTTCCATCATATTGCGCAACTTCGATAAATCCGGCATTTTATCACACGATTCAATGTTTAATAATTCTGTAAAGAATTGTTCCCAAGCAGCTCTTTTAGCATACCTGTATTTTTTCAATAAATTTTTAATGATTCAGAGTTTCTCTATTTTATAACCAAGAAATACTCCTCTTAAAAATAAATACCTTGGTATTTTCGAGGAAATAAACCAGCGACCACCAACATTTGTGACTCTCATATAATTGCCAAATAATAAACAATGGCTTGTCGCAGCTAAACAATACAAATCAGTTTGATACGTCCATGGTTTTCCAGTTTGCATTTCAATACATGTAAAATCTTCTGTCTTTATGACCTGAGTAAATGTCGTCTTTTCTGGTAAAAGACTCATATCTATACTACATCCAAAATCTATTAATTGTATCGTTGGCCTCACGTCTTCCGTTGGTCTAAAATTATTATATTCATAAATGCAATATTATAGATTTGATCTACAAGGAATAAATATATGATGAATATACATACAAACGCATTAAAAGAAAATTGTCTGGTTTAATGTCTCCGTGGATTATTTGACATTTGTGTAAGTATTCCACAATTTGCAATATTTCAATCGTGAAAAATATAGCCAAGTGCTCTAACAATGGTTTGCCCGTAGTAATTTTTATTTGATTTGTTACTGCTAATAATGTTCCAAATCTGGAATACTCTGAAACTAGTACACTACTGTTATTCGCGACATATGCCATGGAAACATCCATAAATCCACGCAACTAGAAAAAAATTGTTTATTTATTATTTATTAAAATTGATATTTATATGAATAACAATAAATAAGTACTTTACCATATGTGGATTGGTAAGACGACTTTTTATTTCCCTAGTGATATAATACTCCCAAACCCAGGCAGGCTTTTGAGTTTTCAGAGCAACTATTTCACCTGTTTGCAGATTCACTGCTTTGAATACTGTACCGTACGTTCCCTTTCCAAGGCACTTTCCCAAATCGTATGCTTCAGTACCTAGACACGTGAAATAAGCAAAAGTAACAAATATTGAAGCAAGAAAAAAATATTTGCATCTACAAAGATATGTTTCTACATCGAAATACACTCACCAAGCGTAATTATAGTAGAAGGCACAAGCTTATTTAAGTTAATATTTAATCTCATATATCCCTCTGCATGAAGTGGCTGGGGAAATTTAATTTTCTTTAAAAGCCCAGCTATTAAATTTCTATCGAAAGGATTTATATTTTCTGAAGGTAACTGGAAACTTTCTTCTTCTGCTTCTTCCATTGGTTCGTAGTGCTCTTCACATTCCATTGTATCAACTTTTTCTTTTTGTTCTATTTCGTTGAACTTAAAGTTAATTGATTTTCGTAGATCACAATTCTTCTTAATTTCAGAAGTAATTTGATCCACGTTACGTTGCACCGTACGTGGACTCTGAGCGTGCACAGCTTGAATTTGGGCTTGAAGTTTTTGTTCATAAGGTTGGCTTGCAGGAAGAGTAATGTCTTTTGTTTCGTCTTCTCCACCTTGTTAGATAAAAAGTCTTCTTTCATATACAAATAATGTCACAAGAAATAAGAAAATTTAATTTATTTAATTAAAATACCTCTACTCGTACTTTGTTCTTTTATAGAAACCAGATCTTCTTTTGTTAATGTAAAGCCTAATGCAGTGTTTCTTATATGAGTACTGCTGCCAGAACTACTTGAAATATATTCTCTAGTAGATTCTAGTATGACACTCAGTTTGTCTTCAGTTTCTCCATTAGGTGCATCTGAGGAACTACAAATGAAATGCAAAGTAAATATAAATGCTGTTGTATTAATTAATTATATAATTTAAAAAAAAAATCACATACGGTTGAGATTGAGGTGCGGCACACTGATTTGGATATTGTGAAGTTCCTTCTACTACTTTGTAAGGTTGTCTAAATTGATTAGTCATAGGTGTAGAACTTAATAATTGTGTATTAAATGCTTCTGTATAACAAGTATCATTATTTCCTGTCAATGGGGTAATACCAAGACTTTCATCAATATACAAATTATTTTCGTCAGCTGCTTTCGATGTCATATTTTCTTCCATTGGTCCATTATAATCAACGACAATAGCATTTTCTTTATCTTCGGCACTTTCAAGATATTTAATGTCTCTACGATTCATCCCCGGAGATTTTATATACGGTAATTCAGGTGGCATTCTGTACGGTTTACTGTCTGGGTCGTTATATGGAGGATAATGAAGTTGTTTCTGAGATTCTACATTTTGTTGCAATAACGTAGATTCTAGCTGAGAAGGATACTGCTGATAAGCAATGTCATTAGGCATCATATTGCCATAAACTTGCTGAATATGTTGTATATGTTGATGCGGCTGTTGGTGTGGTTGATGATGAAGATGTTGATTATGTGACGGTTGATGTTGCTGATGTTGATGCGGCTGTTGGTGTTGGTGTTGATGTTGAATCTGACTGTGAGATTGCAAATGAGAAACATGCTGAAGTGAATGATGATGAGAAATTACATGAGCCTGTTGATGTGCTTGGATTAATTGATGATGTTGTGAATGATGCGGTCGAGAATGAGGTTGTTGTACTTGTTGCTCATGCATTTGTTGCTGTAATCAATTATTTTAAGAATTAGTACAAAAATTTTTTACATGTAAAAAGTATTCTTCACACGTAACTGATACTATACCTGCATTTGATATTGGTACGTGTTATGTAATCCGTGATTATTATAAGAGCTTTGATGTTCTTGATTAGAATAATTTTGATGAGCAGAATAATTTTGGTGATTCTCTTGATCATTATAAACTTGTATACTATAACCCGAATGATGTTTACTATTTGACATTGCATGCTGTGTCATTGAACTATCCATATGTATGTCAAAAGATAATTTAGTCTTGGCATCTGAAATTCTAGGTGTCATAGGAGTACGAAAATTAGGCATTGTAGGTACAGTATCAGGAGAGCGCCACATTTCTTGTACAACTGACATTGCTTCTTTCGTATTAACCGTAATACTTTGTCCCAGTAAATGTTCTTCAGGTTCAGCATTTAACGATGATGTATGATGCTGATGCATAAAACTGGATTGTAATTTTCGTTGTGAATTTAATTCGGCTTCCATTCTCTGTGCTTCCAGTCTCTCTGCTTCGATTCTTTCGGCTTCGATTCTTTCTGCTTCTAATCTTTCTAGTTCATGTTGTTCTGTCTTACGTCTTTGAGTTTCTAAAGCTTGATTTTCAGCTTCGTACTGTTGTCTTTGAAGTTCTTGCTGTTCAGCGTGAAGTCTTTGTCTGTCCAATTCAAGTTGTTCTGCTTCTCTACGTTGCTGTTCGATTTTCCTTTGTCTCTCTGTTAACTCTTGTTGTCTTTGTAACTCTCGCCTCTGTCTTTGTAATTCTTCTCTGTACGATATATCGTGTCTTTGATGTTCAGATTCAAAACTTTTATGCTGAATTTGATGGTCAGTCTCTCTTATAACCGGCATATCATGCTTTTTGTCTATAGCTTGTGCCCTGTAATTTAAAACACTAATCACGATTATATTCGAATTATTTTTATTATTTAAATAATTATTAATAAAAATAAATTACCTTTGTAAATACAGTTGGGCTCTTATTTCCTCCATACTTTGATCCATATTATTAGCATAAACTAATTCTTTGGGATAATGTGGCCTTAATATAATATTTAAATTTGGAGGATCTGGCACAAATACAGGCACAGTTAAATGTTCCGGATATTTGCTGCCATCGAAAAAATATATATGATTTGAAAATAATCTTAAATTGTTTGTATTAAAATCTTCTGGTTGATCCTCGTGAACTAAAATTTAAATAACAGTAAAGTGCATAAAAAAACAATTTTATCTATAAGTAATATTATTTTGTTATGAATAAAATTGCACCTTTGAAAGCTGATTTTGTAGTAGATGTTATTAAAGGACATCGTTTATTTGCGCTATTCCATGGGCCAGGTTTAATTGTATTTTCTTTATGTATTGTATCTTCTACTGGTACATGATCTAATATGCTTGAAGTTTTTATTCCACCTGGCACATCATCCTATAAAAAACTCTCAATATATTTCTGTATTATTGTACTTTGAAAATGATCTGTGTACCTGATATATCTGTATCCTGGAATTTGGTCGAGTATGGTGCATTGTCGATGAAATTTGTGGAACTGTACCAGGAAAATATTCGCGTACTCGATGTCCAGTACGCATACTACCAACTCTTTTCCCAGCTTTTATTGCTCTTAAAGAACTAAAAGCCTGTCGTTGTTCAAGTAATGACATTTCGTTATGATCATCTGTACGTCCCAATGTTTTACGTGCAACTGCAAGCTGAAAGTTCCTACAATAGATGAAGTACATGTTATTACATTAATTATTGCGTTAGTATTCCTTGTTTTGTGATTAATACTTGTGAGCATAATCCAGTTCCTCCTGTGGTTCTGCCAATGCAGATAATCCCATTAAATAAACTTCATCGGCACGTTTATAATCTTCTATCTGTTCTAATTCAAAGGCCCATGCTCTATACATATCTGCGACCATAGTCCCAATTCCATTGTTGTGCAAAAGTTGATACAATTCTAATGGATTCTTTTGCATGCTTATCTGTATATAAGCAAACAAATGCTTATTTTATAACAGAGATATTTCTTCCACATATAAAAGATACATTTTAAATATCTTACATAATTAATCCACAAACGTACGAATCTACGATCTTGGTGATATTTTGTCTCTTTTTCAAATATAGCTAAACATTGTTGCAAAAGTTTTCCAATATGTGACTCGTGTCCACTTTTCGGATAACTTTGCTCCATCCAAAGTATATATTCATACCAACTTTCTAAAGGATCATCTCCTTCGTAATGTTTTATTGCATCTTCATACATCCTAAAAAAAAAAAAAGTGACGTGAAACTTATCACTTTAGAATATAAGACATTTATGTTAAATTAGAAAAACTTCATTACGTAAACTAAGAGTTCAACCATTACAAAAAAAACTATTAACTGCTGTTCGACTCACTGTTTTTCTTGTAAAAGTATTTGTTGAGCATCTATATCTTCCTGTGCCCTTAATGCAGTTCCTAGCTGTGTAGCATTTCGTCCATAACGCAACGGTTGAATATTCTCTTTACAAAGAGCTATGACTGTAGCAGGATCCATTCTTAATTCTATACTTTCTTAATTAAATCACCTTATATTCTAAAAACAAAGAAATATTGAAATAATAAAAAGCTGGCAGATCACTTTTTAAATGTCTCTACTAACGATACATCAAATTGTGTTCAGAAAATGAGAACAATGGGAATTTTAAAAAGCTTATTATTTAATGTGTTACAATGTGACACGTTACTGATTATTCATCGTTACTGCACATGAGAACGTAAAGGAAAATTCAACAAGAAGTGAAATTCGCAAGCACTTCAAGGTGTATTGAGTCGAACGTAATGCAAACAATCGTCCGCGATATGAAACAATCAGAGCGAAATGCAAACGACGTTTTTTTTAGAAAACATTTAACCTTTCACACGTACTAAAATTTTGCATAATATTCCTCGAATCGTGATTCAAATTTGAATAAATCTAGTCTTGATAATTCCAATAAGGACGCTATCAGTCTAGGTTAGGTTAGTTTTCCACTTAACGGCCGCTACTACAGCCACCAACGGTTTTTCACTGTCTTCTGCTATGCTGTGTTTCAAATGATGCAAGAGTTACGTTCCGCTAATCACAGATTTTAATTGGATCTGCTACGCGAAAGAACCGAGAATGCGTTGCAGCCAGAGATTTACCGTGCTTAATATAGTTTTCACGCGGATGCCTATTGAAAATTGCCAATAGGACAGCTGTTACAGAGGGATCTCGCATGATCTTCGAACCTCCACTTTGTCACTGCTTCTATAGTAACTTGGCAGATTGGTCCAAAATTGGTACGCCAATTTTTTTTTTCTTTTTTTTTCTCTGTGATCGTTACGAAGATTCATTTCAAAAATTATCACGAAAGTTTCGCTAAAAGTTTGTTACTTATTAATTTAACAGATTGTGTAAAGTAACATATATACATATATTTATGCATTGAATACATTATAAAATTTACTATGTTGTTATACTGCAAATATACTGTTATTAAATAACTTCGGTTCCCGTTTCATCCCAATAAAAATCGATCATTCGTTTGCTTTTCAGCTCTCACTGCGGTTCTGGCTTTCGAATTTAACCGGGGCAAGTTCAATATGAAATCTTCGTATTTTTATATAAATTTCTTACGAGACTTGGCAAAATTATTAATGAAATGTAACTACAATTACATGCTCTTTTACATATTTGCGCAGTACGTGCTTCTTCGATTGAAAACATTAATTAATGCAAAATTTAACTGGATTATTTTGTCTGATACCGCTCTAAAAAATTTAATAAAACAATTTCATGATAAGAGAAATTATTATGTAGACTGTAATTCTTGTTTATTGGCGAACATAAAATATTTTGAAATTACTAAACCAACTTGGTTTTACATATGTTCCATAGTATCTGTAAAAAAGTACAAAGTTTTAGTTGTACCTTTGAACAATTCTGATGAAAATGAAATATTTATACCAGATACTATGAAATATAATATAGAAAATGCATTACATTGCACTGCCAATAAATTCTTTTTACGTGAGTACAAAAAAAGAATAGTTTAATGAACAACTAATAATAAAAGTTTGATAAGAAATAATTTTTTTTTAATTCTTTTCAGTGCCAGCAAAAGATGACACTGTTAGCTTTGCTAGAGAAGCAAAAATTTCTATGATTTCTAATCAATATGAAAGCACAAATAATTTAATAAATATTCTATTAGAAAATTATTTTTCAGCACCTAGATTTTTAAGGAAGAATGATTTATTTGGCATTAACATAAAGGAACATATACTAGATCAAATATATTTGCATACAAATTCTTCAGTGTCTGTAATATATTTCAAAGTCAACTCTATTATCAATGACAATGGAGATTATACAAATGATGGTAGTTATATTTTATATGCAGAAACTACTCTTGTTCAAGAATCAGATGTACATAGTTATTTACCTCAAAAACATTTTGTTTACGATGAAATCAAAGAAAAATATGTAAATTCATATCCACCAAGTTTAACAGCACCGCTGGAACATTTAGAACGTTGCATTTTGCCATTTATTAAACATGGTAAAGATTAATGCTTAAATATCTAATTATATCTAAATAGTATAAATGATATGTTTAATGCTGTATTCTTTTAACAGATATTCAGTTACCAATAAAGCCTATATTTCTTATTAAGGGACCACAAGGTTCGAATAAACGTAAATTAACGCAAATTTTAGCTGAGAAAATGGGTTTAAACTTTCTTAATACAGACTTTGCTGAAGTTCAAGCTTTAACGTCAGCACAAACAGAGGCTAAACTACGTATTGTACTGCATAATGCTGAACAATCAGTGCCATGCATATTGTGTTTAAATAATATAGAGGTATTTCGAAGATGTTTTCATTAATTTATTCACAAATATTTTAAGACAATGTTCGCAGGTATTTGGAAAAAATTCTGAAGGCCAAAAAGATGAAAGAATAATATCAAGCTTTTCAAACCAAATAAATTCATTGTATAATAAACGTTTGAAATTTCCTATTATTATAGTAGCTACAACAAGTGAATCTGATATACCAGCTGAACTAAATAGAATTTTCATTGAATCGATCCACGTGGAACATTTAGATCAGAACGAAAGAACAAATTTAATTTCATGGTTGCTCATGAAACAAAATCTTGACCATCAAGTTAATTTATCAAAAATTTCTGGTATATGTTCGGACTTTAGATATTCAGATTTATCGACGCTGATATTAAATGCCGTAAAATTTCGGTGCAAAGATAATGCTAAGAATTTAAAATCGCTAACACTTTCACAAGAAGACTTTGATAAAGCTTATGGTAAAATTGTAATGCTGTAAAAGTAATTATTACTTACACTGTATCAATTTAATTTGTATAATTTCATTTGCAGAATACATGCAATCAGTATATACAGATTGTAAAGGTGCACCACGTATACCAAAAATTTATTGGGAAGACATAGGTGGCTTAATGAATTTAAAACACGAAATAATGCGTCAAATTCAGTTACCTTTGATGAATGCTCTAGGATTTGGACAGTCTGGTCTTCTTTTGTATGGACCACCAGGGACCGGAAAAACGCTTCTCGCTAAGGCCGTAGCAACAGAATATCAGCTTCAGTTTTTATCAGTTAAAGGTCCTGAAGTATTAAATATGTATGTCGGCCAAAGCGAGAAAAATGTTAGACAAGGTAAAGTAATAAAGATACATATGAAACATATATCTGACAAATAAAAATCGCAATATATATCGTAGTGTTCGAACGGGCAAGAGCAGCAGCACCATGTATAATATTTTTTGACGAATTGGATTCATTAGCACCCAATCGTGGTCGAAATGGTGATAGCGGGGGTGTGATGGATCGTGTGGTATCTCAATTACTTGCTGAAATGGATGGTCTTGATGGCTCCAATAGTATATTCATTATAGGAGCTACAAATAGGCCGGATTTAATAGATCCAGCTCTTCTTAGACCTGGCCGATTTGATAAGCTACTATACGTAGGAATTCATTCCGATCGTGATTCACAGCTTAGTGTGTTAAAGGCACTAACTCGTAAATTCACATTCTGCGAAAATGGAAAAGAGTTAGAGCAGTTAATCTGTCAGCTACCCGAGCACACAACTGGTGCTGACTTATATTCTATCTGTTCAAATGCATGGTTGAACGCTGCGCGCAGAGTTTTAAATAATTATCACGATAATTCCAATGAAATTAAATTGGACGAATGTGTTGCTGTAGAAATAGAAGATTTTCTAAAAGCCGCGCGCGAATTGATTCCTTCAGTCAGTAAAGAAGAAGCAGAAAGATACAGAAAAATGCAAATAGAATTGTCTTCTGTATCGTGAAATATTTAATCGTGTCAGGTGAAGTATCCATCAGTCTTATAAACGACATATCATTTTATTTGGAGAAATATGTAAAATAATTTTTACAACGAATAATCAAGAAAAATATCTACCCTCTATCCTCTAGGTATTGCACTAGTTCGTCTTACATGCTAATGCGCGACAAAGGACATGGTAATTCCAATTTGTTTTTTTTTGAGAACGGTCTTTAAAATATATATCAATCAAACTAGTATACAATGTAGAAAAATAGAATAGTTAAATTTATTGAGTTATTGTTGAGCTATATTAGACGATAAAGTTTTGTAACTAATAGCTCTTTTTTGCAAACTGTGATGATCGGAATTGAATGATTATTTTATTACAATTACTAATACAGTAAATAAATATCTATTTTTATTAAAAATAATCGTTTTGTATGTTCAACCGATAAATCTTATTTATTTGAACGACCGTTTTTGTATTTACGAAACGTTATTTTATTAACGCTATTCACAGTCTCGCATTTTACTTACTCGCAAGAACTGTAACTCTCATCTTACTTTTTTAAACGTCTCAATTGCTTTTAATTGCTTTTTTTTTTAAACATTATAATTGCAAAATATACAGTCTAATGAATTGTTCCTGTTTTACAGGTGATATTTGATAATGTACTTTATTTAATTACAGAATAACGATATTCCTTTGGTGTGATCGCGAGGTAGAATCGATTCCAATGTAATTTATCCATGATATTGAAGCATATAACGTTTTCTTTATTGTACGTGGTAACGCACTTATTACATGGAAAAAAAACTATTTATACGTCTGTTATACGTTTTTAAGCCTTTTTTTTACAATCGTTAAGATATGAATAGATACGACAAAAAGAAGTCATAGAATTATGAAAAATCGTTAACTATACGTCAAATTATCTTACAAGAAGAGATTTTACAATTACGAGTATTTTTATTTTTGAACTTCTGTAGATCATACAAGTCAGAACTACTGAAAATTTGTTTTGAAGTAAACCGCCTTATCTAGTATTATGTTCTCTTCACACTTTTTTCCTCTAAACGTAATTAAATATCAATTAACAAGTTTCACGTCTCATGCATCGATGGGTCTCTATTCAGTGCAGTCGAAAATTATTAAAACATAAGTATCACATTTGATAAATAACGCTAATCACTACATGCGATCGACAGAACATTTCATACAATTATGAATCCTATGGAGCACATGAAAAATATTCAAAGATATTCTGCGTCGAATTAAAACGATTATAACTTTCGCGTATAGTATATATTATATGTGAGGTATTATTTTAAATATTTTGTAAAAATTTGATCTGAATATTCCTTTTTCTCAAGGAGTAAGCAACGAGAAAGAGGAATATATGTGTGGAAAAGGGAGAATCATTTAAATTAGCTTATTAATAAATTTGGCCACTGTACAATCGTGTATTTGCATGCTCTCTTTAAAAATTTATATATAAATCCTTGAGTAGATTGAAAAATGTATTTTTACGAAAGATGGAGAACTACTTAAGGGAATATGTAATAGCAATATTTTTCGCTTGCATCGATCGCGGAAAACGAAGGAATTTGTACTCAGCAGCCGCGAATTATCCTTGCAAAGTTCAAAACTCTTACTTACATTTGTAACATTTATCGCATCTTTTCGCAGTTTTAAGCAGTCTTCTTCTATTTGTATTGATTTGTGTGTATATGTGAATACGTATAAGGAAAAGAAATACACTGGTATTTCAAGGTATCTTCTACGAAGATCGTCCAGTCGGGTGACGACGAGGTTGGGAAAACATCAACACATGATGCGTGCAAAAAACGGTCGAGAATATTGCCGACTAGCTGGACAGGGAATCTCTGTAGCTTTCAGTACGTGTATTGCTCGAATTACCAAATGCCTGAGCTTCGGAGTGTAAAACCGAGTTTTCCCCAGTAATCAGCGAGAGCAAGTGTTCTACACATTTCTACATATAATGTACTTTACATTGCGACAAGTAGAGTCAGTTATGATTCTTTGGTATTTAATCTGAAACATAAAAAATAAGAAACCGTGACTAAATCTGTTGGCCTCTGCTAAAAGATGAATGCAGTTACTACTTTTTTTTCTCTATCGTATCAAATTTATTAATTTGTTACTCATTTTTCTCTCTTTTTTCTTTTTCTTTTGAAGAACATTATCGTTCAATAAAATTATGAGGCAGTGTCCATTAAAATATGAATAATCACGATAATCTATTTTTTTTTTTTTTTTTTTTAGGTTTGCACTTTATGCATACCTGGTCAAGACGATTTCGTAGCAAATTCGTGTAGTATGTCACAAGCCATTTCAAGATCGTTCCTAGTAATACCGAGGGCTCTAATCACGGCGTCTTGTGCGAATCCGAGAGCCGTCAGCTTGGAAATGTGTTCGACGTTCACGTTCTCGTATGCCGCGAATTCTGGCTTAGAAGAACCGGTGGGATCGTCCTTACCTCTCATCAGGGCGGACAATCGAGCTGTATTCGCTTCCAGATTAATGTTCCTCACGACGTGTTGTCTTGTACCAGGTATCACAATCGTGTTCTCGTAATGATGGTCCTGTCTGTTGTGTTCTTTGCTGGTTGCCTTTGGAGGCCGTGGTACTGACAACGGTGGCGGAACCGGTGGTACGTTATTGCTGGACGCGATCTGGCTGGTTGTCGATGAAGATCCACCACTGACGCGGCTAGATTTTTCAGGTAGAGACGGCGGTTGCGTTGTGCTTAAATGGTTTGGTTGTGATCGACGAACGTGACCTCTGACAATTGTAAACGGCGCGGGGGGTATTGGTGGCATTGGAGACGGTGAAGAGGCACGATGTAACATATCGTAACCTGCCTCGGAATTTACTGGTAAAATAAAGCATACATTGCTTTTATAGAATGACTTAATTTTCATAGAGAGAACAGGAACAAGTAATCAAGCGGTCAAAATAAGTTCCTTTTCTCTGGATTAGTTTATTCTTTATTGCTTACTGTTGTTATTCTGCTGATTATCTGTATTAGAATTGAATGCCGTGTTGGCTGTCGACGAAGGCGGTGGTGGAGCATTCTCTTTTGGAACAGTTAAGTGACGACCATTTCTTGAGTGACTGTTTGGCGTAGGGGATGGAGAAGGTCGTCGAGGAGGTAGCGGTGGACTTGGCACAATTCTTCGTATCGAAACTGGCGAGTTTGTTGGACTGGAATCTTCTTCTTCATCCGAGTCGTAACACATCAGCCCACAATGTCCATTACATAAATCCATAATTTCCTAAAACGAGAATGAACGAGAAGCATGAATTAATACCTGTGGTATCGATTAACAGCAACAGAATTGTTTTAACTTGATAATATTTATTGTCCAGCGCAAGAAGATGCATACTAATCGCATAAAAATTATTTTCTGCTCTGATTCTGATTTTAGATAATGATAAATTTGTTAATGAACAAGATCAAATTTTGTAGTAAATCTTTTTAAAATTTTGTCGAATAAAGGAATTGTATAAATTAATATAAGTAAAAAGAATGTAGCAAAAAAAAAGAACCCTGTATGCAGAAGAACATCACAATTGAGAACGAGCATAATTACAAAGCTGTAAAGCAGGGGATCATAATGCATTTGTTCACTTACCTGCGTTAAATGAGTCAAAATATTTCCTTCAGTTATGTACATTATCGATTAGTTTTCGATCATGCAGCGGGCAGAGCAATGGACCCAGTAGATAACATTATGAAATAAAGATAAACGATCATGCGAACGATATAACGATGTAACACTTTGGTTCACTTTCAGTAATTCCCTGTTGCTGGAACACTGATTCAATAAGCGTAAAAATTCAAAGAATCCAGCAAAAGGAATGCATGTTTTAAAATATGCAAAAGTAATTCAATGTAATGATAATATAATTTTATTAAAAAAAAAGAGAAAAAAAACAAAAGGAAAACAATGTTTTCCAGATCTCTACTCTTACAATGAATAGGAAGAAATGTACGCTACAATTTGTAATGTTTATGAATTATTTATTTTAGACCTCTTTCATCGCTGGATGTACACAGCATGAATAGATCTAAATGACTGATCAATTAGCAGCACTAGTTTTATTGTACAAAATTACGCTAATGGGTACACGTAAACGCAGTAGAAAAATCTATCTTTTAATTTTTCAACTTTTCAGTGCAACATATAGTAGACTTTGTCTACTATTCATAAATTCGTACACATAAGGATACTATATGCTTAAAAAATTATTACTCCCCTTTCTTAGACCATTAACTGCAAATTCACATCTTAAAAAAATAGTTTTGTTTTTAAAGATGAATTCGACCTTTTAATTGCTCTTACATGCATCAATGCATACAGGATTTATAGCATTAAGGTATTGAAAAAAAAAACAGAAGGGAAGATAACAACGTATATACCACAGCATCAAAATTCGACATGAAGTGCTACCATACAATCTGGTATAACATAACTCCTTAAAGTTCGTTTTATGCGTGAATAGAATAAATAATAAATATTTTAAAGTATAAAGAAAAATAATAACATCTTTTTCCCTGGTAAAGATGTCGCATGTTATTACATGTTTCTATCGCCAACAGGTACATAATTAATTCTAGTAAAATACAACGAATGAACGATTGTTCATTCATGAGCTACATAGTATTTCTATTGCTCGATGTAAACAACGTTATTTTCGTTGGAAGATCATTTTGTTTTATATTGTATTTGCTTCTTATTTCTTAGTACTAGCAAAATCACTATTTCTTTCTGTTCTATACTTTTACCATGTCATTCTTATAATTTGATATACACATTAATAAAAAACCAACTAAAAGCAAAGAATTTAAATTCATTTCAAACAAAACGTGAAGCGAAGAGCATCGAATCAAGGTCTTGTTAAACAATTTTCATTTACAACAAAAGATTTCCTAATTGTGCGGATATAACGCAAATTGAACGGATTAATACTCTGTTGACAAAATATTGACATTACAAAACTCTTATGTAATAAATAATGCAATCGTATGTAGAGATGAAGCATTCTAACTCCAAATATAGTATGCATACACCACAAAGACGCTGCCAGCTATACATTGGAACATGCATTTAAAATATGATTGGTTCCTTGATTAGTCGCGAGCAAAAATCTTTACTCTATTGTACAAATGTGATCCATATGTAATTATTATTGTATAAACATGATATGGGCATTGACTACAATGTTATCTCTAAACATTATCTGTTTGTTGCAAGTAAAATGTAAGTTTCATTATTTTTTAACTCAATAAATCGTTGTACAGCAAGTACAACATAATGATGTGTATGTTAAACTGTACCAATACTGGGACTGAGTGCAAACGCTGTTGTAGTAATGAAACAAGAACGATAACTCGTACAACAAGCCCTCGATTTTGTAATGCAAAAAAGCAACCTACCTTAGGGTCTCCATAAACCGGAAGATTTTTTTTTTTTTGTAAATCGTGACACAACAAACAAGTAATTTAAAAACACACGTTAGTTTAAATAAATATATGAACTGCAAAAAATATCTGTATATCAATTACTCGGAAATCTAAATTTTCTCAGAATTATTCTGCGAATCATTTTATGTACAGATAATAGAAAGAAAAAAGAAAAAAATGAAAAGAAAAAGAGAAAACACGACTCGCACGAAGCTCGTACAGAGACAAAAAAGTTGGTCCCTTTTTACATTATTTACTTTTCAAAATATATATTAACTTTAATAAGTTTGTCATTATATTGTGTACCTCACAAGAGATAACTTTGATGATTCTATAAATGACATGAAATGACATGACAATCGTACAAAGTCAAGATATCACGTGAAATGCATGAAGCATTCTTCAAAAATAAGGTGTTGCTGAAAAATTGTTATACATAGAGCACATTTAATGAGGGTAGATGCTACTCCTAGTCGGATACCTCGGTGTCTGGGTCAAGATCCCGTGTGGGAGTCGACGCGTTACTAGCAGATGCTGATTGTGTGCCTGGCCGATGTGTTCTTCGTGGATCGAATGGATCGATTACTATTTGTTCAGTCCCTTTAATCTCAGCTCGACAAAATGGACAACCTTGTCCCTCAGAATCCTATGAATTGTATTCTTATGGACTTTTCTTCTAAATAATTCAAGAATATATAGACTAAGTTAATTAATTAACTACCTGCCAAGCTGTGAGACATGGAGTGCAGAGAAGATGTCCACAAGGTTCTATCCTTACATCTTTGTCATTCTCTGCACAAATTTTACATAATTGGAATGTGCTACCCATTTCACAATATAACTCATATTGTTCCGCTGTAACTTTTATATGTTCTTCAGGAGTAGGTTGAACTGCCCATGTTAAATCTGGATTTATATTACGACCATCAGGATATAAGTAGCTAAAAACAAATTATGAAGTTTAATTATAATTTTATATTAATATTTTTTATAGACAAAAAAGGTGTGCTTACAATCCTTCCCTATATCCATCTAGCAATGCTTGGCACAGACTTTTGTTGTGAGGTATTGTTTGAAGGATATCACCATCCGATGTAACATAACCAATAGCCCATTGTCCTAACCTTGTACAACTTAGTCTGAATACATAACTTCCTGGTCTAGTACTACAATACTTTTGTAAACGTGCTTTCACTTCATCATAAGTAAGAAAAGCTACATATCCAGGATGTGTCACAGCCAGAATTTTCCAGTTACGGAGAAGTGTAGACCATGGTTGAAATAACCTACAATGATAAATTTATTGTAATTTACATCATAATTACATAAAACAATTGCTTTCTATGTTTATAAGCTCACCTTGTAAATACATCGAACTCAAAGTTAGAGATATAATCATTGCACGTGAGATCTATCGTTGACTTTAATGCCATAGCCTGTAATCCAGAACTAATTGGATGAACTTCATTTAACTTATCTTTAAAAACTTTCCACGGAACCAGCGTACTGAAAAAAAAAAAAATATAAAAGTCATTAGTAATTTCGCTCCAGTAGTACGATCATAACCTAATAGCTAATCAATATTATGTTACCCACATCATACACAGTTATTGTAACTTAGAACGCTATATCTAAGTGATAAATGAATTCAAATTTATATATTTTCGGAGTCGTATTTTCTTGCAAGAAAATACCAAATGTATCATCATACGGGTGTACGTTGCGTTTGTATGTGAGTAGATAAACTCCATAAATTCGTAACAGACAAGTCAGTGCAAAGACGGAGCTCTTACAGTGCAGTTGTATTTCTGGTTTTCCTCTCGCAACATTTTATATTTGCACATTATTGGTAAGATTCATTTAATTCTTTTAGCGTGCATTAAATTCTCGAGTACAATCATTATTTCACAAAAACTTTCATTATATCGCATAAAACAGTACAAAATTAAAGCAATGATTAGACATAAAATATCACGCAATACCGTAAGGTTTACGTAGTGAACGACAGATGGCAATAGATTTGAACTTGCTGTACACAATAAATTCAACATTTTACGCTATTATTTTAGAAGTGTTCTTTTAAATTGCCTTTACCTAACTTTGTTTTATACACTATTTTGAAATTAACATCGCGATTAGTATTAAATCTAATATGGACCTAACCTTATAACCTAGTATAAATGTACTTGACAATATTAAAGTACTAATCTATCGCAGGTGATCAAAGTATTCTCGATTTTTCTGATATTATCACAAGTAAAATTAACGATTATCTTGCATTTCTCTAAGTTATACGATAGAAACGATATTTGTTTAAAACTTGCTACGAGATAAAATATAGTGTTTACACTGAAAAATTTCAGGAACACAATTGTGCGTCTTTTTCGACCCTTCTCCTACATATTACATAACGAAGAATGAATATTTTGAAACTACTACTGCCGGTGGGCTTTGTTCAAATCAGAAATTTTTCAGGCACGTACTATGAATTTAACACCTGTTATTCTCCTGTTATTTGTTGCAAAAAATTAAAAAACTTATTCGTAATTTATACTTCAAAAGTGTGATCAAATTGCATGAAACAATGTTATGTTTACATTTTTATAATAAAATATATCTGTAGTCATTATTTCTGTTCATTGAATTCTAGATATATCTTAAAATCTGATCATTGAATTCCAAAAAAGAAAACTGGTCTATGTCTCATATATTACTTTTGTAATATCACATAATACGCAATGTCACGTAAGAACATTGTAACTATATCACAATCAGAATAAAATTGAATAAGCATCAAAAAATATGAAAATTAATATTACATCAACTATTACATTAAACGTATACGTCATTTTGCCTATTCGTATGATAAAGACTCATCTTGATGACAGTGCGATATACACATAAAATCGCAATCATTATATTGATTAAGGTTAGTATTGAAAAGATATACTTGAAAGATATACTTTTCTAATCTTTTCTAATCTTTACACAATTAGATAAAATGAAAGGCTCAATAGTTAAAAAAACTATATATTTTTTTACATTTAAATGTCAAAAAAGGAAACACGAATGTACAGTTTTGATTTTATGATGTGATTTCTTTCGTTAATAATAGCCTAATAGTAATAATTTACTCTAACCAACTTATTTTAACGCTGTTAATTTATTAAAAATGTTTATTTCCTCCGCATTTACTTTAGTATGAAGAATTTATTTACCATGCAAATTGCATTTTCACTTGTCAATTTTCATTACATTGAGATATGAATTTAATACTGAATTAAAAATCATTTCAGTTGTGGCAGCGACCATGAGTGGGAACGAGAATTACAAAGAAGCGAAATCGATTTACGATTTCACTGCTAAATCCATAAAAGACGAAGAAGTTCCTCTATCCAAGTAAGTACATACTTCAATCAATATCCAGAGGTATATGATATGTGTAAATATATATATATTTTTATACCTGTTTACAGGTATAAAGGACATGTTTGCTTGATCGTAAATGTAGCATCGAAATGCGGCCTAACAGCCACAAATTACAAGGAACTGAATCAATTGTACGACGAGTACGCCGAATCTAAAGGTAAAATAAAAAAACACTGTACTTGATTTATTTTCTAAAACGTTGAAACGTTATGTTTGTAGGCTTACGAATTTTGGCTTTTCCTTGCAATCAATTTAATGGACAGGAACCAGGAGATAGCGAAGAAATATGCAGTTTTGCCGATCGGCAAAAGGTATATAAATCTCTCAACCTAGAATGGAAATTCTACCCATTTGATTTTTACTAATCGCACTGTTGCATTTTCAGGTTAAATTTGACCTGTTTGAAAAAATTGACGTCAATGGAGATAATGCCCATCCTTTGTGGAAATACTTGAAGAAAGAACAAGCAGGATTTTTTGGTGATTTCATAAAATGGAACTTCACGAAATTCATCGTGGACAAAGAGGGCAAAGTGGTGGAGCGCCATAGTCCTACCGCATCTCCACAATCCTTGAGAAGCAACCTCGAAAAATACTTTTAAACATTCTACTACCATTATCTAATCGTAAATATTTTTATTAGTAACGTCACTCCTTGTGATCAAATATCGTTAAAGATGTTCAATTACACACACACTAGTCTTGTAAAATATCCCTACACAACACTATAAACTTCTAGATAGTTTTTTATCTATATTTTCATTTTTACTTATCGAATATTACATTTTCTATTCAATGTTTTACAGATCGAATTGACAAGTAAATTGGTTGTATCCATAGAACAAGAAAAATATATATATTCATTACAAGGCTGAATTTATGGAAGATATTCATTTCTCAAACGTTTTGTTTAAACATTCTTACATTTTACCCACATATAAATTCTATTCTTTCCGGCGTATTCTTCTTCGTTTCTTTTTATGGTGGCAAAATGTGTGTCCCGCACGCTTTTACACTACCTCACAATATTTACATTCGTTCCTGACCTTATCTATTTTTAGCATCATTAGTGCCTTTTATTTAGCCATCAATCGAGCCTCATCCTGCCGTTTTTTTTTTAGCATAGTGAAAATCAAACACGATCGGGCACGATTCCATTCACCGTCACGCGACTCTGTCTAACTCGTAACAGCGAAAGTCGAGGGAAATTAATTCAACCGTGTCTGCTCGGAAAAATAGGTCAATGTATCCCAGGCAGATTCGAGTAACACGATGACATAATTACAGGCCATCGTGTCCTCAGCGGGTCAAGGCGAATACTCGACCCGGTCCGCGAAATATTTTTCTGTCTTTCTCTTTCCCCTTGTTCGTTTTTCCATGTAGCGAGTTTAAGATTCACCGCTACGAAAAACGGGCACCTGGCGAATTCAAATAAGAGAATGGAACAGAAAGTACGAGTAAAAGAAGAAAGAGCGATGATTTATGGAGTCTCGTGTCCTTCCTGAATTTCAATCCTGAGCCGTTTTACGTCATCGTTAAACTGGGTCACGTCCTCTATTGCAGGAGTACCATCTCGGAATTGAATGTTCCGCGATATATCTGTATGTACATGCACATATATATATATATATATATATATGTGCATGTACATACATCGGCGATGCGTGGCTAACGTACAAAACGAAGCTGAGAGAGATACTACCGCTATAATTAGTCGTCCTTGCTTGCCGACTGATCCAAGCCTCGCCTCCATTCATAGATCGCTGCTTTCCCGACGTATCCGTCTCGTCTTCCACGTGACGTTTCCGATTTCCGGCAACTAGCACTCCAAATCCAATCGACTTTAATGTTAAATAACTCTACGAATCTCTCGCACAGCGTCCGACTGATAGTACAAATCTTTCTAATTCTACACTATTATAAAATATTTTGTCAAAAATATCAAAAATATCGTGCCGGTAGTGCACGATTGGTTGACTTAAATGAGAACGATCGTGATAATTCACATGTATCGCGCTGTTCTTTCGACATTGAGAAAAAAAAAAAAAAAGAAAAAAAAACGATGAATATTCGTGTATTTTAATGGACAGAAGTGATTAACACATAACTGTTCCAAATGATAAAAGGTCAAAGTACAATGGAAATAATGCAAAAGGGCGATTCGATCCGAGTTCGATACTTGTATGCTAATCAAGTACTTTTAATTGGACCTTTAACATTCACGAGGTAAAGTTTCTAGCCATCGATGGCTAAACGTAATTATGCAATAGACAGCGAAAATACGCCCATGGAAAATGTCAGTGGAACAGATCGGAGCAACGCGTTTCAAGGATGGTTCGCTTGTTTCAAAGGTTTTGCACGCTCATGTGAATCCGTCGGCTGATTCTCCCTTGACGATGGATACCTGTGTGTTAACCGTATTATCGACATTATATCGGGCATCACACAGTCATTGCTCTACTAAGCCAAGGATGGCTTTAAAGGCACACAGAATCACACCTCGCATGCCCACGCACTCTTCTATATTCGACCGATATGGAATTAACTGATCAAATGATTCTTACGATCGTTAGATGATTATTTTCCAGACGTGCTTGTCTTTAACATTGTATCAATGATCATTTCGTAATTGCTCGAAAGATACTTGACTCTTTGGTACTGCAAATTTTGCTTGAAAAACGAAGAGAAAATAAAAATAAATTACTGAATGCAGCATTCCACTCTTTGAAATATAATATTCGAGAGTTAAGAAATTGTAATGCAATCTCTTGCAATTTTATTCCGAGTTCAATTCCAATGAAGTTTTTCTACTAATTACTGTTAATTACGTAACCTTACGAAGATTGCCATGTATCTCGATCACTCCAGCATTTCAAAACATTTAAAGAGATTGAAAAAATAATGACTGAGCTTTTTGATTCAAAACCGTCTGTATTTATTTAAAGAGGGTATTCAACAGTTACCTGACAGTGAAGATTCAAAAACTGCCGTGTAAAAAGCGATGGAAATTATCCCCCAGATAAAAACAAGTTCTTTTTTCCTTACATGAATGATAAATTTATATAAAAATAGGCCACGAATTAACTCATACATCTAATAATCATTCAATTGTCATTCAATCCCAGCTCGGTCATTTGCTAAGAGCAAATACAATTTTGACGAATCCGACAATGATTTCCCCGAGCGTCCAATAAATGCAAGCGAGGGCTCGCGGTTGTGTATTTTGTTGTGGTGAGACAGAATGGAATTCGTAAGCAAAGAATAGGATCCCGGTCGGTGGACACGGCCACGCCGATTTGTACAGTTCGCTCCGCTTAATTCGCTTTAATCGCGACGTCACGTCCCCTTCCTTCCGCTTCGGCTCACGTCCGGATGCGAGCTTAACTGGCCGACTACGAAAGGAGAGGAGGGTACGGCCTCTTTGCTCGTAACTCTTCAGACACGGATAGCTGATACGCATCGGTCCATCTCTATCAACGCGGTTCCAACCCTTACTGACCGGAATTAATATAGTATCCTCCGGGATACAAGCACGCCTTTGCCTCTCCATACATCTCCATTTTTCTCACTTACGGCACCCGTCAAACGTGGCTAATGTTTTTCGACAGTTTCTCCCAACCTACGCGTTTCCAATACACCGTCGTTCACGTGGCTTCCTCGAACGAGAAACGAGGCTAACGCGTTCTGTCCGTTGAATTAAAATTTCAGTCAGCTCACCTTTTCTTCCTCTCGTCTTTCTCCCCCGATCTCGTTTCGTTTCATCGCCGACTTTACTTTACAGTCTACGCCACCGCTACGAGACGAGAAAACAGGAAATGTATTTTATTTAACGACTACATTATATATCGCGTAACTCCTCCACCTGAAGTGGATGAATGGAAAGGTCAGGTCGTAAAGCTACCCCCGCAAAGATATTTGCACTGCATCGGTCATAAAAGAAGGAAGCGCTTTTCATTCTTCGGGATTGTTTTCGACGGTGTTTTCTTTTGTTCTGTTAGATTGAGGTCTCCTCGAGAGGAAGTGGAGGAAGCGATCTCTTCCCTGAGAGGATTAGAAATACCGCACCGCGATGCAAAGTCGATCGAAACCCGCAAACGCGACATATTGCGTTCGCGTCGACGCCCTCTTTTCCAAGACACCAGATCCGCTGTACACCTGATACCCGATATCTCTTACGAATAAACAGACGAGATTCTTACCAACGGAATTCCAAATATATCGATCGTTTCGGAATCGAATTGAAGTCGTGGTTCATTCCTTTTCTTTGTGCCTTTAGTTTTAGGCCGAATGCCGTATAAAAGATGATTCATGACTTTAGAAAAACCTTTCATACACCGCGACATCGCGTAAAATGCAACGTACACGAAAATCACCGTGAATATCGGCCACTTTGCGCCCCCGAGGAGATGACAGAGAGAGTCTCACGTCTCTCAATTATTTTCGAACAGAGGGGAGGGAAAAAGAGGGAAAAGGGAACCGGAGACACGTTAATGAAATAATCGTAGGAGACGAAGAAACCGGAATGTTCAACCTCGTTGAATTCCATTCTGCCTCACCGCTTTTTTCTCATATGGCTTTCCCAACCCACATCCGGATATCGTTATACGTGTACATATGTACAATATATAGTAGAACAGAAGAACAGAAGAGAAGATTCCAGCCCCCAGCTCGAGCGCCAGAACAAAGTACAATCCTTCGCAGCTGTAGATTACAGACCGGTACAACGAATCCACTACTATCGTCCCGTCTCCTCCTTTCTGTGTCACGGATAGATGACTTCGGTCGCCTTTTCGATAAAAGCTCACCCCTTGCCACTGTTTCCGGTGACGCTCGTCATTAAGAACACCCATTAACAAGCATGGCGTACACGTTCGTGCGTGAAAACGTGGATTTCAACTCGTTCGAATGTATTACCGACGTTCCCAATAAAGGAGAATGCCGCGTTTGAAATTAAAAGGATAGTACGTAGAACAAAGTGAAATTTTCTCAAGAAATATAATCATTTCATATCGTTTCGTAATGCATTGTTCAACGTATCGTGATGCGTATCTATTTTTCACGAGAAATACAATTTGTTTCGTACGTTACGTCGAGCAGTGACATTTGCAAACGTCCGTTCAATTTCCTATGTTAATTGTTTTCTTCGAACGTGACGTTCATATTATTAGCGTGGAGAAGGTCTATGAAAAATACCGAGAGATACGAATAATTTTCTAAGGTATCTCGTACGGTCGTAATAACGATAAATATTGTTTCCGGTCTGCGATAAATTATGATTTACGTTTTATCTTATCGGCGCCGAATTAAATGCGCAGGAATAACCGTGGGCTTTGCTCGATTAAAGAGGCAGAGAACGTAACAGCGTAAAGAGCCGTAACACACACAGGGGCCGCCGGATGTCCGCGGATCATTTGACCGGAAACTGAAAGTTCGCGCATCAGCGTAATCGAGTCGGCTCGCCGCATGTTAATCATACTGCAATCGCCCGCATCCTACGTTCAAAACAAGACTCGCTTCCCCGATAAAAGCTCTTTAAAAGCTCCTGTTTAGTCTCCTTGGGGGAAAAAAAAAAACGCGTAGGCTTCCTCTACGAACGGAAGCGGGGGGACGGGCGGGTGACGGAAGTGAATTTCGAGAAATTAACCGAGAGAGAGAGAGAGAGAGAACGGAAGAGGAGATGCTACCCACGACTAGAATCTCTTTTTTTTTTTTTGTTTCCCCTGACACGATGTTTAATTTAACAGAATCCGGATCACGTAAAGTATTAATATTTTATCGCTTCTCGGAAATTTTCGTTCTATTTTCAGCCGCGTATTTTCTAATTTCGCGATGAGGCAAAACAATCGCGCGCAGTCTGCTACTGCCGATTGATAAATAACTTATATGGCAAAATCGTTACAACTTCGAGGAAGATAAATTACAATTTAAAAATTTATACGCAATGTGCCACATGTATTGGTATACACGTGTATCGGTGAATAGAAAACGACAAGCAATTGCATTCAAATGTTTTACGGCGGGTATCGCATTTATACTTGATTTTGTCGGTTAACAAGTGAAAATATCAATTAACACTAGGACAATCGTATCGGAATATTCTACGCATTATACGAACATTATAATTTAAATGACAATTAAAATAAATAGATTTATATAATTATGCTTCTGTCCAAACAGATATTAACATTAATTTTGACAATATCCACATTTTTAGCACTTTAAGCACTTCTAAAAAAACGAAATCAATCATATTGACAGATTCGATTGTTATAGTGTTAAAATTAATAAATGATAGTTGTATAATTATTTACAAAACTTCTATAATGATTCTAATGATTCTAATAAATAATGCAATCGTCATTTCAAACATCCCGCCGGGAAAGTTAAATTTGTACAAATGAGAAAAGAAGAAACGAGATAACTGCAGAGATGCGTAATGTGTGCCTTAGTGTGCAAGTGTGCCAAATCCATGGCAACGAGCAGTTACAGAGCGTGTGTGACAAAAGAGGCTATATTCGTTCGTCTGTCTCGTGTCCTGACAAATCGTGACAATCTCTCGCGACACCGTATAGCAGTCAGTCATTCATGAATTGGCTCGAACTGCTGCTCGTTTATTTATACCGGCTGATAAATCGCTACGCGGCACGTAGCCCAGAGCGCACGGCACGCGCTTCCCGATACTGTGTCATGACGTATTCCAGTAAAAGTAGGTGTATCAGTTTTGTAAAACGATACTAAACCACCGGCCCCCCAAGAATAGTAACCAGGAAACGGATCTAACCAATCGATCCGCCCCGTTCCATCGACTCTTCCCACCTTTATACGCGTTTCTCTCCGTCTCTCTTTCTCTCCTTCGTTTATCTTTCATCACGATTACATATGTATCTTCAGATATCGAATTGTTGCAGATCACTTCCCTTTTCTTTTCATTCATGTGTCGCAAAACAGCTTCGACAATGAGCTATAACCGATTGTTGACAACGATTCGATAATGCAATTCATTCGACAGCTTACTACAGAATATATGTAGATGAAATTTTTATCATACCGGAAGTAACCGTGCGCCGATAAAACAATGTGACTGTTGCTCAATTGAACGTAAATCAATCAATCGCGTTTATCGCTTCATTATTTAAACAGCCCGATATCTCGGATCAGAAACGTCAAGTACGAAGAATCATCTTTCCTCGATCACCTTGTATTGTTAAAGAGAAAATACGACAACGCTCTCTCCAATCTGTATACTTTACCAATGTCGATGTCATTCTTTTAAAAAAATTTCATTTACGCTTATTATATTTCTGGTAATTATTTGTAATGTTAACAAAAAGAAACAAAAAAAAAAGAAGAAATTATTGTCGAAATAATAATGTCGAGGCAAAGTGATTTTCACGATTCGAGGTCATGCGAGAACATGGTTCTTCCCTCTGCACGAGTTCGCATATGAAAAAGAACACTTCCGGTGACGGCGAAATATATATCCGTCGAATGGCGTCAGGTGCAAACCAGTCCAGACACGTTTCAATTTTCGGCACACGATACTAATGTCAATATCAATGAAACGCAGGGCTGTTTTTAGGTTAGGTGTGCGCACGTGCGAGTCACAGAGCGCGCGTTTATTATTCGTTTTTACGCACGTCAAAGTGGAAAGCACACGCGACGAGACAGGTGGCCTGTTTACACGATCAAAACAAAACGGAAACAAAAGAAAAGAGGAGCGGGGGGCGGGGGAGAGGGAAAAAAGGAAAAGGATCGTCGAATGATACGCACCTGATTCCAAAGCTCTCTTTCCAAAATTCAGCCGCGTCTGCCTTCGTAATACGGAATTTATGTCCGGCAAACACACCGTTTGGAAAAATGGCCTTCAACTCGGACAGCATGTGGCTAAAGACAAGGCTAAGTTTAGTCAAATTCCTACGATAATGCGATGTCTCGTCGAACATCTTTTCTTTCCCTTCTTTGAACAACTTGATCGCTTGCTTGCACTTTCTCATAAGATTATTGATGAATACACAAAAGTGTTCGTTGCTATGTAACACCTGCATCCTGTCCTCGTATTTGCTATATATCAGTCTCAATCGCTGATACGTGTCCGGTAGAATGTCTAAGATGAACGGTGGCGAATTTTTCAGATTCATTCTTTGATGTTGACACAATTTGACCACCTTGTCCATAAGCTTCCACGTTTTATCTAGCATTCGCTTGTCGGTCGAAAGTTTCGGCAGTGTCATGGGATCAGCGAAACGACCATGAAGCTTCTGGAAAATCGAACCAATGTGTACAGCTCGAGTACGACTGCTATGTCCTCCTGACGACATCTTGACGTGTGCTTGCATATCCCACGACACCAGGACTCCTTGGTGTTCGTTCGTGATGCGAGTCCCGCGCACTTTTCACACTACACCTTCCCACAAACCCACCGAACACCTCTCTTTAGGTTAGCCTGTCCTACACTCGCGTGATACGATATACTGCATTTCCCTCAACGGGATAATACGTTCATTACCTCGACGACCTTCTCACGAAGTCGCGGCCACGAGATGTACCATAATGTTGCGCGATACCGCATCCTACTCTTTCTACTCTGTACTGACAACACCGGATACCCACAACGATTCTACACTGACACGGCCAAGCGTGCCCATAGCTCGTTAATTATAGTTTCACTTGCATCCGCTTGACGCTTCGTGGCGCTCCTATAGCGCGCTTTATTTAAAACACACATCAGCAAGTGATGTTTCTACATCTCGTTTTTTCCTTTTTCCTCCATCAGTTCGGCAAATGTAATGCCCCATTCGAAATTGAATTAATGAACGCATTAATAAAACAAGACGAACGTGTATTTCCAATGGTTGACTTTATAATACAATAGCTTTAACATTGTACATAGACGATTTTTTGACAATATAACAGACAAATTGAACGTACAAAATAAAGCGATGAGAATAGTCTAAATTATAAAAATTTAATTAATTGTAAATCCTTAAAATATTACAAACGTTTACAATTCTACAAAATTATATAAAATTCCTTGGCAGTAATGCTTCGCGAAATACCACGTTATCTTGCATCAACAATCAATAAAAAATAACGAATAAGTGAATTTTTTAAGTCATTACATGCACGTGCTTTGTTTCTAATACTTTCTTCCTTGAAATATTTCTTTCAAATTAATGGCTTGAAAGTTCTTTGCTTTGAGCGCTTCATTTAATGAACTATATAGATTTTTTTTGCAAAGTTCGAAATATTAGTTGTTCTATTGAATCGAAGCAGTTTCTTGAACTATTTTTTTTGTGTTTTAATTACTGATGGCCTGATGATCTACTTGATAATTAAGGCTTGACGGCCATACTCCTATTTGCATTTGCAATACAATATAGGCTATTTGTTATCTAAATGATCCTTCGTTATAATAATATAAATGTCGTCACCGATTTTGCAAATAATAACTTAATCGTAGTAAAATAAAGCTTGTCATTAAAAACCAACTTGCAGGGATGGATGCCAGTACGTAATATCTTTCATCTGGAACATAAAAAAATCAAACATAATTGAGCTTTGGTTTAAAACTCAATTGTGAATACTGAATCATATTCTCTCACACAGTTTCACTCATATATAAATGTACTCATATGTAAAATATCACCCAAAACAGTAAATCATTACTAAACAACCTAATAGAAAATAATAGAAATTAAAAACTTTATTTTACTATTTTATAAAGAAATCCATCCATTACCATCAATATACTGGCTCTTTTTATTTACAACGAATGCAAATAACGGATAGAAAATTGATAATGAAATAAATTACGAATAATTGGATATAATTGAGTAATGAATAACTTTAAATAAACATATACTCTGACATTCTTGCGTAATATTATAAAGTTTACCTGTCATTTGATCAGATTTCTTTACTGCCGCCCAGCCTAAACTTCTTTCAACTGCCATCTTCCATTTTTTATACCTAGCATCTCTTTCTATAGAAAACAAAAAAAAACATTTTATGAAAGATAAAATATCACATCATTAAATTTAAAAATCTTTTACCTTCTGGCGTTGTCGTTGGTAAAAATGTATCACTACGTACTGTTTCTATATTTTCACCTTCTAATTCCCAAACATCTATACCTTCTGCATGACCTGCAGCCATTGCAGCACCTAACGCCGTCATATCTGGCATTGTTGATCTGACTAAAATATATAAGCATTAATGCATTTATTTATCTCTCAAACTATTTAATAACATACTATAATTTAATACTTACATACTGGTGTACCGCAAAGATCTGCTTGCAGTTGCATAAGAAGATTATTTGTTGACATTTTTCCATCTGTGTTTAACTTGGTCAATGGAAAACCACAATCTTTATACATAGCTTCCAAAATATCTCTAGTTTGGAAACAAACAGCTTCCAATGATGCTCTTATTATATGCTGTTTCGTTGTAAATGCAGTAAGACCACAAATAATTCTAAAACAGAAGTCTAAGTAAACAATATGTATGCTAGGATCTTATAAAGTGATACTTACCAGGCTTTTATAAAGTGGTACTTACCCTCTCGCATCTTTTCTCCAATATGGAGCGTACAGTCCTGTAAAAGCTGGCACAAAATATACATCGCCGGTACTAAAAACACTTTGAGCCAAATGTTCGCTTTCATGAACATCCTTAATAAGTTTCATATTATCTCGTAACCATTTAATAGCAGCACCTGCTACCGCAATTGAACCTTCCAGTGCATAAACCGCTGGATTTTTTGGACCCAACTGATATGCCACCGTTGTAACTAATCCATGAGAAGAATACACACGCTAAAAATTGTAACAATTTATAATTTCTGATTAAACACTATGCCGAATCATATTATTTCCTATATTACATACTGTAGTTCCCGTATTGCATAACAAAAAGCATCCACTTCTATAAGTGTTTTTCGCTTGTCCCTTCTTTAAACAATTTTGTCCGACTAACGCTGATTGCTGATTTCCTAAAATCTAAAAATATCAAATATTATATATTTGACGTAGATACATATAAAATTTTCTGAAGTATACACGAGAAATGTAACTTACACCAGATATAGTGATGCCCTTCAACGGACCAACTGCAATATTTCCATAAATTTCAGAACTGCTCTTAATCTCTGGCAATATTTGCATAGGAATGTCGAAATATCTGCATAACGTGGGATCCCATGAAAGAGTCTCTATGTTCATCAACATGGTCCTTGATGCGTTCGTTACGTCAGTAATATACAATCCACCGTCTTTGCCACCCGTTAAGTTCTGTAACCATTTTTCAATGAATTCTCTGGATCATGAATGTCATCATCTACTCATTCCTTTTGCTGTAAGGTACAATAATTGTTTTCGTATCCTAGACAAGTTCTACGTTCAAGCACACAGTACTCACATACCCAAACGACCCAAGTATCCATTGTGCCCACTTTACATCGCCTGTCCCGTATCGCTTTCCTAACAGTGGGCACATTATCCTTCATCCAACGAATTTTTAGAGCAGAAAAATACGGGCTCACTGGTAAACCACATAGTGGTTTAATATGATTTTTACTTTGATCCGGAAACTTAGCTATTATCTGATCAACAATGGAATTCGTTCTTATATCGGACCACACTGAAATAATAAAAGCATTAATAAGCATTATAGATATTTTGTATTTGATCAATCCGAGTATTATCAGGACACACCTATCGCATTATACAATGGTTCACCGGTCGTTGTATCCCACGCTAATGTAGTTTCTCTTTGATTTGTAATACCGATCGTTAATATATCTTCCACCTTTAACCCAAACACATCCAATTTCCGAATAACATCTTTAATACACGCTTTTATTGCAAACAGGATCTCTTTTGGGTCCTGTTCCACCCATCCTTCTTGCGGACTTATTTGTTCTACGTCGATTTGATGAGATGCCACTTCAGCTACATGCTTTGCATTGAACACCTACAATACAACTCAATTTCATATGTTTCCTTCATGGAAAAATATACGTTTAGTTAGTAAGTCATTAATGTTAACAACTGTATATATGTGAGTGACATATACGTTGACAATATAATAGGATCTAACGTGAGAATCGACACAAGTAGAATCAACGTCAAACAGTCATACACTCAAGTATAACAATGTCTCACCACAAAACGAACGGTCCGCGTGCCAACATCAATTACTCCGACAAGGGGACCCGGTTTCTTTGTCGAGATCGGCATTGTATCTGGAAGACAAGCGCAATATTTTAATTCGTTAACATTACGTTAACATTGCATTGATGTTACGTTTGCAAAATCTGGCAGATAGAATCTTGAAGTTTAATGCAAGAAGAACGCGACATTTGTTTATAATATACGTCATACGATTTCATTCAAACAATGTTACTGATATCGAGATGGATGTAGCGATTCAGCCCTATTCTTGTTACAAGTGGAAGACTTGATAACATAATGAAGAATATTCATGTTCTATTATCATGCTTTATTATGTTCTTCGATAACCCGTATGTTGCTTGAAACGATAATACTTAGATTAGAGATGAGTTAGACACGTGGTTCGCACGCAACTTTCGTGAAATCTCTCCTGCAACCCGACTATTAATCCCCCATTGTGTTTGCAAAAGCATTTTGTAACTCTCATCCAATGAGCTTATGTCATTAAATTTATCTATTGTTACGCTCTGTATTCTGCGTTGAAACGTTATACAAATCTAGAAACCTATTTTATTCTAACTTCCTGCTTTCTACGTATGTAAGCTCCTCAATATTAAATTGAATTTTCATCGATTATTCTTCGATCATTTGCTAATCAAATCAGTTAATTACTGATCTTAATCTGTTCGACAAAAATTACTTGGTGATACAATCCTTTTATTTTCTTCAATAATTTAAGGTAAACTCAAAGTAAACAGTACGAAATCGCAATAGTACTAAATTCAACTCTTTTCACTGAAGAGGGTTCATCTTTCCTTGCGCGAAGATCGCACGAAGATCGAAACACTTATTGATAGAAAATAACAGAAACACAGACTGAAACACTATATTCTTCAATTAAGGAAATAAACACTTTTGAATCGTCTTCATTTTCTCTACACCTTCAATTGCATCACTAAATTCCTCTTACAGAAAAATTTACTATTATTTTTGTTAATACTACTATTATTTTGTTACTTTAAAATCCCTTTACAAGTTTCCTCAAACAAAGTTTAGATGAAGAAAGAATTCAATACAAATTCCACGGAAGATGTGTACTTCGTTGTGATGCGTCGAATCGTACGAAAGAAACAGAAATGCCCATGTGCGTATCGTTGCGGCTTTTTAAATTGAAATGGAGCACGAGAGACGTAAATTCATTGTCACTGAAGGCTAATTATCTTTCCCTCCTCTTTCGTTTACAAAATTTAAGATAAATCATGTTATACAAGAACACGAGAAGAGATGTCTCGATACATAAAGAATGTATTTTATTAATTTTATGTGTTCGTGTATATGGCTACAACGTGTCATCGTACGAAATTTATGTCAAAGGACACTGCCACCATTGATACCATATACATATATAGCATATGAACTTTAAACTTTAAATTGGTTTTTCAATCGTTTTTTGAAACATAATATTTTTTTGTTGATCCTCAAGAAAGTCTTTATCTATTATCCGTTGTGAAATAATGATAATGGAATTTTTTTAGAAACGAAACTTTCTTGTAACAGATATGCAAATAGGTCACGAGAGAAAAAAAATATCTCGAGAAAAAATCGAAATTATATAAACATGTTATATAATGTAACGTATATATTGTGAATATTAATATTTGTATAAGTATTTGAATATCGTAGAATGAAGTATTCCTCTTCATATTTTTTTTTCCAGAAAGAGACGTAGAATTTTTCATTTATCGCTGTTGTCACAATCAATTCTTTTTGCGTCAAGTGTTACTACTGTTACGTAAAAGTAAATATAGCTTGTCTATTTAAATATAGATTCATAACTGTAATAGATCTGGTAAAAATTTTGTGATCTGAGTGCCATTATTATCAACATTGTTCAACTATATACGTTCTATAATAATTCGATATTGTACAATTATAACAGAGATCTAACATCATTCACTTTTGCGAAAGTCAATTAATAACATGTATATAATAATACCCATTTTTTAATGATTAATTTCCTATACTTCTCACTAAATATCTTCTTGAAAATCATTGCACACCATCCGACACGTTCTTTGAAATTTGATTTTCCTATGAACACTGACACAAAGATGCTGATACTAAATCCCAAATCTTCATCATAAGAATAAAGCAAACATAACTAATATCAGATTTTATGTAATGTACAAGACACTCCTTTCCTTAGATAGAATAACTCTACAGAAGAGAAAAATTCCAAAATTTATGCTTTCACATGAATCTATACGTGGTAGAGTCTTACTAATAAGTTCATTAATAGGCTAATAGACTTATTCTCTCTTTCTCTTTCTATCCTTCTTTTTCATTACAGTCTCTCGTTCTTTCTTCCAATACGTTCAATATGTCACACTTGAATCATAAATTTTGCTGCATACTCTTCGAATCTAAAACTTTCGATTTAATTTAAGTCTAGGAGATTCTCCTGCAAGTTGCTCCGAATAACAGTACGATACGCGATCTCGTTGCATTGAGAAGCTGCACGTGCAGGAATACAATTCGAAGTGCGTAACACGCGCGAAACACGTCACTTTTCAGCATGCGAAATGCATCGTGACGTTGTGCGGCAAAAACGGACCGGATTGATCAGTAGTAGATATGTTTGTCCATTTACGTGTCATTATCGAGTAATACTTAATATTGTACAAAGTACTTTCTACGCGGTGTTACATAACAAGCTGTTAACTTGGATTTTTACCTCCTTCTTCTTAACTTTGTTCGTCTGTGAAATAGCTTCGTGCTATTCGACCAAGTTATGCTATCGATTTTGTTCTTTAATGGCAAAAAGCGAATGAAAGTCTTTTGAAAGACGTTTGAGGACGTCTCTCTCTTCTTATCTACCGTAATTGGGACATACGTAAATGCATCTTAGGATACTTATAATTTTTTTTTTTTATTCTAATTAATGAATTGCTTTGCATTGCAATATCATAATATGAACATGTGTATATGTTATAACGTGAGAATAAGTTCTCTATTGCTCAACGGTTGATAAAAGAGGATGTATATAAATTTCTTCGTTTCGGAAGCCAAAAACTATTTTTAAAGTGATCGTGAACCACGTGATCCCTGATTTGATCATGTTTACCTTCAAAATATAACGATCGGTCTCTCTACGTATGTAGTTGAACAGAACATCTATTCGACACATATTCACATAGTTTGGCAATGGAATCCGCAAGTCCGCAAGATACAAGCTCGTCAATCTCGTGATGCTTCACGCGATGCATTATACACCACTTGGCGTTGCATACATGATGCCAATGCTCGTTGTTTCGATTGCGAAACTCGATATCTCGTGTTTGAATACAAATGTATATTTCCTACACGAGAGCATCCTCGCGCGAGTATTAGTATTATTTTATGAACATTAAATATCATAGTTATTTCATAAATCAACTGATATTAACTAATAGTAATGAAAATTGAAAATTTAAACATTTTCATTTACAATGTTCGAGACAATCGATTTTAAAATACGTACACTCAAAATCATAAGCCACGTTGAATTATCAAACTCTTGAAATCTTCTGTGAAATCATTTTATCAAACTCTTCTGTATTATGGACGTATGCATACATCGATATTTACGAGCTACAAAATATGCAAATGTAGTTACAATGTGTAACATAATTGCACAGGAATGTCTGTCGCATAGGCGTGATTAATTATCCTATGTGTGTGATTAATTATTTTTCTGTATTTTGCTATTACTAATGCAATGCGGAATTACAAATACGTGTCTTTCCACACTTTTTTCAACCGATCCGAAAATTTCCGACTTTTTATCATGTGTAACATATCTTTTTGTTTTTTCTTTTACGTTCATAAATGCTAAACCAATATCGACGGATTAAAAATTGATATTTCTTTATCGCGTATTAACGACAAAATATTTCTGATAAGAAAGCCACGTATAACCTGCGGCTAAAACGATTAACTTACAAACAGTCGAACAACCTAACAAAACTGAAAAAAAATCGTCGATCGAATAATTCTTGAAAGCCGCAACGATCAGATAACATTTCCTTGGTAAATTTCTAAAATTGACAACGATGTGAGGACTCCTTTAGTGTTAGAATTTTATCAAAGGCAAATCGACCGGACTCACCTTTCTCTTTGAACGAGTAATACTTGAAAATACTCGTCTTGCGACCAGTTTGCGTGCGTTCTAGCTCCGGGAATTTGGAATCGCCGAATGTCCCATCCTCGTCCTCTTCCATTTCTTCATTCACATTCGGATCCCCATTTTTCGTTGCAATCCCTTCCACAGCTTCCTCCTCCATGATCAATGAATAATTCAGCAGTACCAAAAACAAAACGCGCGCCAATTCTTCACGAAACAGGAACGCAACGACGACAACTTGTGCCCGCGATCACGATCAAAGTTGAATGATTCGTTACACGACCCTTCAACTAGAAAAAAAAGAACGAAAGTCAGTTACTAAAATCGTGCTTATTAGCACATCTTTCCGATATATCGGGCACGCTTCGGCCAAAGAGAATACGCGCAAGGCACCGGCGTACTTTTGTCTGTTCACCTTCTGTTTTCCTTACCTCTCGCTTCGTCTTACCTAAATTGATTACGTATCATCCCAAGTCTCAAATCGTGTTCTTCCTCGTATCTTTTTCGAGAGACGTTTTGTTGTCCGTCCGTCGTGGTTGTCATCACTGGCAACGATTAACAATTCTAAAATTAACTGTCAATCGTTAGAACCCACCCGTTGCCTCAAAATTCGCGCGGTTCCCGAGAACATTACAAATTGTCCGTCGTTAGTAGGATTTTCACAAATTCCCGCGCTTTTCAACTTAGCTACTGAAACTCACAATCAGCTACAGCTACTCACGCATATATCGTTTTAACTTTTCTACCAAGAACTTTTCAATTTTATGTATCGAGATAAAAAGATAATTCAATTGGTACAAAATTGGTACAAATTCAAGAATCAAGGATACAAGTACGCGTTAAATGTTTCATTTTGTAGTGTAATTAACACTTACTTAGTTTGGCTTGTTAATAATAATTCAATTATCAATATACAAAATAAAATTGCAAATAGATAGATATAGATAAGGTGAACTTCAGAATAAAGATGATGCTATTGTTATTCAATGAAAGCCTGTAACAAATACATTCCGGATATAAACTGCAATAAATAAAAGACTGAAATGAAAGTTATGAAATAGCAAAGAAACAAAATGTCTATATGTATACAAGAAACAAAATACATACACAACTATTGAAATAAAAATTGCAAAAAGATAGTCAATGTCGCTTCCACAGTTAGTTTTACAAAGTAAACAAACAATTTTCGATGACGACACGGTCGTAAGGCTGTACGTAAAAGTACCGGACACATGATGTGGTCTGTAAATGGCCGCATAATGCGCTGATTTTTACCTGGGAAGCTTCAGACTATCCGAGAGTACATGTAGTGTCCCGTTCTTATATAGAAACCAAACGTGAAATCAAGCACTTGTGAGAACACAGAAAATCTTCGTAGCCATCTAGCGGCGAAATTGGAACTAAAGCTTCTATCTGTTACCAGTTAAAGTCACTGTACTACTTGGCGCGAAAATATAAAAGATCCTATTTGCAATCGCACAAAAGCAGATTTTCTTTTAATATTTACATGACGTCATGATTAGATTATGTAACAATTATTGTTTGACTTTACATTGTTCACATGTACATTCTGTTTTAAAACATTTTTATCAAAATGAAAAAATTAACACAGAAAACATTTTTCTATAAAAAATTAAATAAAAACTGCGAAAAATATTACGAAAAATAATTATTTTATTTATTCAATAATTGTAGCGTGACTGACAAAAGTAACATGTGTGAATTAAAATAGTTATGACTTGTCAAAATAGTTGTCTAACTACATCACCAATTATATTTAATGCCTGTCCTCAATGCCCAAAGGCTAATTCATTTTCCAGTACGTGACGTAATTTGATTTTTTATGGACAGAATCAATACGAAAGCAATGCAGTAATGCGTAAGGATATATAAAATCTGGAAGTAGAGTATGTTTAATTAGCACAAGTTTTCTTTGTAAAATAATTGAATGTCTCTTTTTCCAATATTTTTTAGTGATGTAATTAACCACAAAGTTAACTCAAGTGTGAAAGTTTAGTGATTATATTTCTGTGCATAAATCAGTGAAACATAGTAACACTTCATTTCGATATTCGTAGTTAACGTGCGTCACCCACGTGCTATGGAATTATGGGATTGTTATATCATCTTGCGAATTACGATGAAAAAAAACACGAATTATAAATGAAATATCTTTATTGAACAGTTTTTCGTGACTGATGATCATATTCTTAAGAAAAGGAAAATTGTTTAAGTCATCATAGTAAGAAAAACGCGAAAAATACTTACAAAAATGTTGCAGTTGACGGCCGGCAGATGAACACTTAACGCCCCAGTGTGGACATAATTATGACCAGTATTTGAGTGCACAATCATCGACGCTATTTTTAATTTAAGTCATGTGTCCGACTGACAGTAGGAAATAAAAATCGAAGAATGGAATATTGGATGCACATATAATAAAACATGTTACTTGTCATATTTTTTACTCTACTGTACCATGGTTTATTGTCGTCTAGTGAAGAACTCAAGACACTAGCAGACACACATCGAGGCTAGTGGTTTGTAGATATGATAATTATTCTTCCACTGGCTTACCTTAGATGGAAGTAGTGATATTTAAGTGGCAACACTGCGTTTGCAAATGTCGGGAATTAGGAGTCCTACTTTTAGTATTTTATATTGTAATCTACAAATAAATTCGATCAATCTTTTCCTACAAAAATTGATTTATATATACTTGATCTTTCTTGTTATTATACATAAATATTACAATTGTAGTAAAGTAAAAATGTTATACATAATTACAATTACATATGTACATTTGAAATAGGACAGAATGTACTACACTACTAAACCACTATAAAAAGATTAAAATAAAAGTTAATATAAATAAGAAACAAACTTGATTTATTATCTATTGTTCAGTGTTATTTAGTATGTCAGCATGTTCTTATGCAAATGAATATTTCACAAAATTGAGAAAGTTATATTGATAAGGTTATGTTTACATCGAAGTATGATCCCAACATTGTTGCCAGTATTTTTATTATTTCACTGTGTAAAACTAGTAAATTGGCGTATGGAATAGAGGAACAAAAAAAGTGTAACTGATTATTTCTAAAAATAAAATTGTAAAAATAAACTCATGTATTTACTGAAAGTGTCACATTTGCAAATAAAATCATGCTTATTATTTTCATAACAATAAGCATGAGAAATGAGTATTTCTTTTGACTTGACATTTATTCTCATTTCGTGTGCCAACTTATTAGTTATACATAGTACTATCTAATAACATATAGTTTATTATAGTATAATGCAATAGAAGAGTAACCTCAAAACTATCAACTCTATTATATATTAAATTATTTAATATTTTGTATATAACAAATCTAAAATGATTCCTAATTTAACTACGCATCAACAAGATGTTATTGACCCTGTTGAAGAAATGTTAAAAAAGACTGGTTGTATGGAAATTCATTATGAAGTTCAAGTATTAACCTACATGTGTAATTATAGAATAATATAATGTAAAAATTTTAATTTTTTATTTTTACATTTGTAGGAGTGTATAGCAGAAAGTCAAGATTGGAGAAAGTGTCAAGAGCAAGTACAAAAATTCAGAGTGTGTATGGAAGAATATCAAAGAAAAAGGGAAGAGTCATACTCAAATAAATAAATATGACATTAATAAATTATATAAAATGTTTTATTCATCCTATAAAATACTTAAAGAGTGAACATTATAAAATGGTGCTAGTCGTAAGATCAGACATAATTATGGGAAAGGGAAAGACTGCTGCTCAGTGTGCCCATGCTGCAGTAGAATGTTATCGTCAAATATCAGCTAATAAGAAATATCGAGAAATATATGAATCTTGGTTAGAGCAAGGTCAACCTAAAATTGTGTTGAGAATATCTAACGAAGAGAAATTAACGTTATTAGCTAGTAATGCCCGTAAAGCTGGTTTAATTATTTCTATAATAAAAGATGCAGGTAGAACTGAATTAAAACCTGGTACAACATCTACTCTTGGAATCGGGCCTGGACCAAAACATTTAATAGATGATCTTACTGTACATTTAAAGTTATTATAACGTTATTTAATAAAATTATTTTTATTAAGTGTGTATAAAAAGTAGTAGCATTATTTAAATAAATCTATAATTGATTTAAAACTCTTATGTTTTGATTAATATTTTATTAATTACTAAAGCATTGTTCTTCTACTTAGCTTTCACAAGAGGATATCAACAAAATGTAGTTATTAAAAACTCTATGTATTAAAAAACATACATACAGAATAATTTTAATTAGAATATCTTTAGTTATCGCACTATTTCATAACACACAATCCTGCATGCAAGCTTATGCCAGCATAATTTGCATATATTTGTTTTTTATTTTTGAAAGTACCATAATCTATCAATGATAGATATTTTCACATACATTAATTTTACTCCAAAAATAGAATGAACATTTGTACATGTTCTAGGAATATCAAACATTTTGATCCTCTTTATAAAATAAAAAAGCATTGCTATGCATAAACAATTTTTTTAGAATTATTTTATTTACATCTTTTTTAGTGTGATTTTATGAATAAATCTGAAGAAAATGTTATGGTTTAGACTGTTTGCATCGTTAATTTATTTTTGTAAGTATTAGTGTATTAGAATTATTGTATCTTGAAATACACATGTACATAATTTATGAATATATTAGATAAATATTTTATTATTTTAATATTTAATTTGTTACAAGATTGAGCAAAAAAGTTATAGTTGGCTGTAAGGGCATGAACCAATACTAATGAATGAAACTTTTGCATAAAGCATCATTGCTTTGTATGTTTCAAATAGGATATATTTGAATATTTTGTGGCGCCATTTATTTAAACAAATTTGTTTAAAAAAATATAAAAAATAAGTTTAGATCAAAAAAATTTTAAGATGACAATAATCATTGTTAAAATACATATAAAAGACATATTTATAATAATTCTATTGGTTCAAATTTTAATACAGTATCTACTGCAATATAATACTGAAAAAATTATTAATGCATATAGGATATTTTTATAAGAATCTTATGTATAATATATTGATGAACAATTTCATTTATATACATTAGAATCATACATGTCTTTACAAATATATGCTAATAAAATTAATATAAAGAGAGTCATATCAATTTATTTTCAGTTTTCATATTTTCCTAAAATGTGCATTAAAATAGTTTTCATACAAAGGAAATGTACACAAATATAAAATGTATAATAAGATAGAAGATTAAAAAAATTAAAATCTTTCGTGAATACAATTATGTATGATTACCTTATTGAATTTTTTACATATAATTAATAGATAATGATGATAAATCAGTAATTGATATTAAATTCTTATGATTCAAGAGTATGACATGAGCATTCTAAGGTCGACATTTTACATTACAGTGATAGGATTGCATTTAGTAGTATTGTAAATAGTAGAAAATATAAATAAAGACTATATGTATACAAGTACCATTATATATAACATAATCCCTTAGATGTTAAATACTAATTATTACTATGCTAATTATTATTATGTACAATGGCATAAAAGTTATACAGAATATTTTGCAAAAGACGATAAAAATTTTAAAGAGTATATTTATTGATCAAAATAAAACAAAAAATTAAACTTTGATAACTTAATTAATTACTGGCACGTAAAAATCAAATAAAATACGAAGATCCGGCAAAGTGATAAAAAATAAAATGACTCAAGTCTGCAAACACATATCTATGTCTATTGTCATGTTTATTGATAATGATCATAAACATGCTTTAAACACATCTGGTGGACAGTATATCTAGGACTCGTATTCTTATTTAAAAGCGATTTTCCTACCATAATGATTTTTTGCTTAGAAAAATTTCAGAAAAACAGACTTCAATTAACGAAACCGAAACGTGTTAGAAGAACTAGTTATCGCAATAATTCAGGATATTTTTTTTTATTTATATGTTAATTTTTGTAGTTGTTTTCTCATTTTTTTATTTCGTATATACGTGTTTGTATATGAATATACTGCAGAATACACTTTTCATTTGTCTTGTCTTATGTATACATATTGGTTTGTTACCTTTTTCTTAATTATACGCTGTTGCTGCATTACTTAAGTTGCCCTATATTCATTTAGTGAACTCTACCGGACTTCCATTTGGTCGATTTCTAAATAAAATTTTGAATGAAATTTGTTTCTTCTTTATTTTCATCTTATCTTGGTTTATAAAAGCAACTTTAAATTCTTTACCATCTATTACCAAACACCCTATAAGCAATAATAATATAGAAAATAACAATATCTATTTATATCTAAGCTATTACAACCCAATTATATGTCTATACTCTTTTTAAATAGAAAATTACTTAAAGATACTCATATCATACTCACTCATTTTATTCTTCATTGTGTCAGTTATTGACTTCCTATCACAAATGTAAATTTGATTATTAGTGTATCTCTAATTACACAGTGTTCAGAATATGTCAGTCTCAAGTATATAGCAGAGTAATATCAACTCTATAAAATTTTTGTTATTTGGCAAACAGCATGTGTCAAACTGTAAGTTTGAGTTTTCATATCTGTGATGCTTTGCCTTTTGTGTCTTGACATTAAGCAATTATTTTAGTAAGTTCTGGAGGTTCTACATAATTATTCAATACATGTGGCGCTTCATTAAATTCATCAAGTTCATCTCCATTATCAGCTCCTTGTGCAAGTAAAAAATATTGTTCGCTTCTTGTTGGCCAAAGTAAATGCGCCATTACACAATATGCAAAGCAATCAGCAGAATATGTAATACCTACAAATATAAAATGCATAAATAAAAATGATATCATATTTAGAATTTTATGATATACTTACCTAATAAGAGTTTAAACCTCCATAATGCACTTACTTGAAGAGCAATAAGTGCTATAATAGGTAAGTAAATGAACCAAACCAATGATGATGCGCCAAAATGAAGTAGAAAATTTAATTTCTGAGTATTATGTTCATATGTCATAGTATTTCTAAGTTCACATAAAAACCAAATCATTATTGCACTACGAAATAGAAGTATAAACCAGCCTGGCCATGTTTGGTATTCATCAATATCTTCAATAATGTCAACTTCAGTCTAAAAATATTTATTCCTGTATTTAAATGAAATTACATTTCTACAGGAAAAAATATGAATAAAAACATACCATGTTCCACACATATAGTAGAATATGAACCACTCCATAACAAAGCCATATAGTAAAAACCAATGGCTTCCATGTCAATTCCATTCTAGTTACTGCCCATCCTTTGGCAAGTAAGAGAAGAAGTAACATGAATGATGTCTAAACCACATAAAAATAATTATGTAAAATTACATAATTACAATATAATGAACAATTCACATATGTCAAAAAGGGAAAAAATCATTTGTTGGAACTTACTCTTGATAAAATATCAAAAATATCTCCAGCAACTTCTAATTGTTCATATCCTACTCCGTCAAGAGCAAATTTCAACACATGTATCAATATTAAACACACTGCTATAAACTCCAATAATAAACTAGCTGTAAATAATCTGGTTACAGGATGTTTTTGTAATCTTACAGCATATAATTGCAGTGGCACAAGTATGATGTAACACATAAAAAACAACAAGTAAAGTTCTATAGTATTTTGTCTGTCATACGAAAACTGATATGTCAAGCTATTTAGGCCACTAGTATTTGGATTTCCATTTACTAGCCAAATATCATATTCTAATTCGTCATGTTTATCATAGTATTCCCACTGACAAGTAGTTGTATTTCTATAACATGCCACTAGGCTCATATACCAAAAACGTGGCTGCCAAAAATCTTGTATGACGTATGTGAATTGATATCCCTTCACAATGTTCCATATGGAATCTTCGTCCGGACATAATTTACCCTTTGGACAAGGTATTCTCCTTCATAAAAAAAAGGAAATTAAGTGAAGTTTCGAACGTTAAAAACTTTAAAAACTTACAGAATTACAGAATGTACTTTAAAGAATTTAAAAAATATAGGAGCAAATTTAAAGAAACCATATACCTTAAAAAATCTTGTCCTTCTTCGTTACAGTGTACATCATAAGAACTTTGATTTAAAGTGTTAAACATAAGAGTGCAAGCAGTATTTTTATCTTTTAATGTACGATTACCATAGTATTCTAAAAAATGACCACGATCCAAAACTGCTAATGTGATTGGAACAGGAAAGTGGCTTTTCGATGTCACATTGCCGAAAATATATCCATATGAATCTCTCTGTCGATGACGGTCAGTTTTTTGAAAACCGAATTTTATGAGGAAACGAAAGAATTCCTTTGTATTAAAAGTGCCAGAAATATGTGTACTTTTAACGTAATTGATTTGTGACAAAGTACACAATGCGAGGCAGACTAACAAAATTTCTTGAAGTATCAACATTGTTAAATTGTAACTTGATATCTTGTTCCTCAAATTAGATGTCAAGAATCATCAATCACGTAGTTTCTTAACATTTTCTTCTTATTGAACACAGCTGTTGACGTTAACTGAGTGCACACTATATTCAGTCAAATTCCCGTTGTCTATCAAGAGACGCCACATTTCGACAGCGTCATTGTAAAGATTTCACGAACACAGACACATTACACGCATATCACAATATTAAAAAATATCACTGTACGATTTATTCGTTAAACGTTAATAACTTGCGATTTAAACTCAGTTTTCCTATTGATTTTCCCCACCCAAAGAGACTGGCTGCTGCAAAACGTTTTGTCGCTACTATTACCGCACCGTTTTCATAAATTTTCGCGCGCTTGCATAGCACTTATGCTTTTGGCTAATCTATCCTGTCAGTTCTTATTCGTTTGAAATTTATTTTCACATCAAATCATGTAAATTGAAAAAAAGTAAAGCGACAGATTTACTTGCACGTATTTTTTTTTTCTTCTGATTAAACAATTATTAAATGGTGTGCAAATGAAACATAAATTGAACATTTACAAATTTTATGATGAATTCATTAAAATGAGAATTGTTTTAGATACGCATGTATTCAGACAATTGTTTCAAACTGAACTCAATGTCATTTTTAAATAATTGGGACATAACCTCAATGTGAAAATTTAGCAAAAACGAGTCGTAATTTAATTATAAAAAAAGAAGATAGAACAAATTAACACGTTCAATTTTATTTTTATTAATTTTTAGCGAAACACAATTGTAAAGTGTTTCCAAATATTTTAAAATTAGACCTTTTTCTATTTATACAAACCGTTGTGTACCATTATACATTGCCTATCTTAAATTAAAATAATAAAATACGATTTATTTTTGCGCATATGCTGCAAGTTGTATAAACCATGAGCATAAATAGTTTCTTAAGAGTTATAGTTGCTATTTCGAAATGAAAGCACCCTTCTCGAAGTTTCTGACTGAAATACCACTTATTTTATTCATTGAAAAATTTTTTTATATAACATTCGAAAGATGTAACTGAAATTGTTAGAATTTTCGAAACTGCTAGCGCACCCTATGTAAACGTATCATGCTTCTATAGTTTCGTCTATATATATGTAGATTGTGTTTATATGTGTGCGTATATGTACGAAAAAATTTGAAATTAATTATATAAAATCATATACTACATATACATAATCATTAGCTGAATTTCAATTGCCGCATTAAGTATACGTATTAAGTAAAAGATGTAAAATTGTAGATTGAAATATCAAAAGACGAGGATAAAGGAATAATAAAATAAATTCTGTATATCGATTACGAAGTATTACAGTGTATCAACAATTTTCTAAGCAAAACATTTTATTGGCATAATAAAGGATTAATGATATAATATATAGCTATATAATAAATGATGTTTAAAACAAGATGTCTACTTTAGACAATTAAGCATCGCTTTCATGTCAGATGATTAGCTGTCTCGATAATTTTCCACAGTTTGCATTAAAATAATTACTTTATATATTTACATTATATTTCATATAACTATTATATCTCTTATATATTTATATTATGTTGTATATAAGGAGAATTAAACATTTTGTTGTAATAAAACCTGTAACAGATTTTTACGCGCAATAGGTGCTTAGTAGCCATCTTATAATGCAATCTTTATGTCTACATCACATGATTTATATTATTATGTACTGAAAAAAAAAATGTTTTTTAAGAACCGCCATTGGTTCTTAGAATTTATTTAAGTGTTTTAAGATTTTAAATAATTAGTGCCATCTTATAAAAACAAAAATTATTCGACAGCAAGCACATGTAGATTCACATCATCGATATATTGTTTCCCTTTTCGTGAAATTCCTTTTTTCTACGACAATTTTATTTTGATAAATTTAATGTTTTTATCAAAACATAGTCTGAGTCTAACAAAATAAGAAAAATCAAACTTAATATTGCATGATTTATAATGAATATTTCACTTTTTTATTTAATAATGAGGTTATGACTTTTGTGCATCACATTCGAGGCAAAGGTACTGAATCGGTTTTTGCCCCGATTAATTCTTTATATGTTTTAGTTGTTTTATCATTATTCCATGTCATCGATGTACGATTCAGCTAAAATTACATCAATTTTATACCATAGATCATTGAGTTATAAAACATCAAGACAGGCTTCGTCGTCCATTCTCTAGAAGACTATGCATTCCGGCAGTGCCTATTTTAAATTCGTAATTTTATAATTATTAATCAAATTTTCACGGGAAATACTTGATAATTAACAGCGTCGGTCCTACTAGAATCATTAATAACGAAAATTTTCTATTAATTTTGCGATAACTGAAGAATTATTGTTATTTTTCCACAAGCTATCCTGATGCAGTGAAGAGATACTCGTTCGAAAATCATGCCGTGCACAAAAGCGAATAGCATTTAGCGGAAAGTAAAAGCTACTGACTAAGACCGGATACACGTGGCTATCTGTTCATGTACTTTTTGTATCTTGATCGACGCATTACTTTAAATAATCATACTTTAATTTAAACGATTATTTACCGCTTCACCGTTTTTAGAGAAACCCAGCGCTCAACATATTCAGCAGGTCTCTCTCTATGGTCGGCGCTCTCTGGTTATATACGCGTAACAAGGGTATCTGACTATTCCTTAGTATTATCAGTACATTAATTGTCTACTTGCTTTTTGCTGAATTCCGTCTCATTTCACGAAGAAGGGATTATTTGTATTAATAATCGGTGAAATGGAGGATAAGGCACATGGTGGGAATACCTCTGTGGAAGGTGCGGAAAGCAACACTTCAGCCAAGAAAACTGCGAAGCCGAAGTCTGCGAAATCGCAACGTCCGAAATCGTCTCATCCACCAACTTCTGAAATGGTAAATTCTGCCATTAAAGAATTGAAAGACCGTAAAGGATCGTCACTTCAAGCGATCAAGAAATACATTGCAACAACATACAAGGTTGACGGAGAGAAATTGGCGCCATTCATCAAAAGGTACTTAAAATCCGCCGTTACCTCCGGCGCTGTTGTTCAGACAAAAGGTAAAGGTGCTTCTGGATCGTTCAAACTGTCAACAATTAAGGGATCCGAGTCAAAGAAAATTCACCGAACTGTTAAAGTATCAAAATTGAAGAAAGCTAAGAAATCCGTGGAAAAGAAAACGACACCGGCGCGAAAGTCTGTGTCGACGAAGAAACCAAGCTCTTCGAAAAAGACGGAAAGTGCTAAGAAATCTGCAGCTGTAAAAAAATCTCCCGTTAAGGCAACATCAAAACCCGAAAAAGTCGAGAAAACTAAACCAGCGACTGAATCAAAAGCTATATCGAAGAGCAAGAAGACGACCAAAGCACCAGCGGCTAAGACGAAAACACCAAAACCAAAGAAGGCCGCGGCATTGAAAGCAGTCAAATCAGCTGCAAAGAAATAATTGCTAGATATGGAATTCTCGAATTCTTAAAATCAAATGGCCCTTTTCAGGGCCACAATTCATATCTAATAAGGGATAACATCTTAAGACAATTTAAACAGTATTAGTTTTTTATAATATATAATTTACAATAGTTTTCTACGTGACAATAAAAAAAACATAACCTAGCAAAATTATTTTTAGATTAATATCGTTCAAATTTAGAGCTATGATTTTTCATTGTTTATTCGACTTGAGTTACTCCTGAATTGTTTTTTCAAACAGAAGTTCCATTACTCTGAAAGTTTACGTTTGCAAAAGGTTATGAACTGATAAGTAGAATTTCAATATTATAAAAAAACGTGTATTTCTGTTTATATAATATCCACGAAGTGTTTATATCTTTCTACGAGAATAGAGAATGGACAACACGTTTAAAATGCAAATGAATTATAACGAATTGGAAATTTGAGGGAATATATTTAGGGGTGTATTCTTACGAATATCATGAATTTGATTTTCTAAATTATTTGAAAACTGTGATGTGTTTATTTGAAAACTATAATTTCAACTACAAAATTCTTTTTATATTATCGTAACTAATTACTTTTCTTTCTCAGAATTTTTAAAAATTACTGCAATTACGATGTTATATTATTACTTAATGAGCTTGTTGTGAAACCCAGTAATGTTTTTCATTATATTGTTAGTTTGTAAACTAAATTTCAATATTATTTTAGATATTCGAATATATTAAAGTATTCAAATATACTTTACGCGAAGCTGGAAAGAAGTTTCATGGAACGGCAAAATAAGCGATTCTCTCTCACGTATTGTTATATGATCTTTATTTGTACGTGCCAATATACATGTTCATTTTTATGATTACATTCTTTCTTTCATACCCCCAATAGTAGCAAGCAGCTCATATTTCATGTTAAATATCAGTGAAAAACTTGAAATTTTCTAAGCCTCTTAATAGGAGTCACACTAGGTCAGTAGTTCAAGCAATCATATTTCGGTTATCAGAACACAGAAATTGTATAAAACCCAAATCCTCTCATCTAGAACTACTCTACAAAGGCGACTCAATGTATTTTTCAGTTTGTACAGTATAGGATAGTAAAATAAAAATTTATATTCTCATTGTACTTTCTCTTTTTCACTGTCTAATTTATTAATTTTATTATTACCTACAGTGATTGATATTCTTAGTCTCATCCCAGTAACATAATTATAACATATTAGTTCAATATTCCTGATACATTTTTCGCACATAAAATATTAAATTTTTTCATTTTTTTAAACAAAGTGTATTCAAACTAAATTCAAAGTTCATTTTATTGGAAAATTCATACTTTCTTAGTCTTTTGATGAATTAATTAATAGTTATAATTGCAATAGTAAAAATATTGAACTCAAATTCTTTGAAAATTTATCCTCCATCCTTTATCCTCCATCCTTTATCCTGCATCCTCAGATTTTTCCTATGAATACCTAAGAAACTATTAGTGTAAGGAAATGCAACAAGGAATAAAAACTATTTGAACATAAGAGAATGTAGAAAAGGAGAAGTTCCCATGTGTTAAACATTTGTGGCCCTGAAAAGGGCCAGTCGAAATAGATTAATTGTTCATTTGGAGCTAGTGTACTTGGTAACGGCCTTCGTTCCCTCACTGACCGCGTGCTTCGCCAATTCACCAGGAAGAAGTAAACGTACTGCAGTTTGAATTTCTCGAGACGTAATTGTGGATCGTTTGTTGTAATGGGCCAGGCGAGATGCCTCGGCCGCAATGCGTTCAAAAACATCGTTTACAAAACTGTTCATGATGCTCATGGCTTTACTCGAAATACCAGTATCCGGATGCACTTGTTTCAAGACTTTGTAAATGTAAATAGCATAGCTTTCCTTCCTCCTACGTTTCTTCTTCTTGTCGGCTTTACTAATATTTTTCTGAGCTTTACCAGCCTTCTTCACTGCTTTTCCACTAGTTTTTGGAGGCATCGTCGATGATCAGTACTGCTTTTTTTCACTAACTTTCTCGTTCGGAGCAGTTTCACGAATGATTCCTAAGGACCGTGAATTACCGTATTTATAGGAAACCGGTGCAGCAGCAGCGCACCAATCAGAGCACAGCAGGAAAGAGAGTTGACGCTCTCGTGCTGTCATCTGAAAACATACAACACATGAGCTAACAATAAATCATAATTACTTTAATATGATTTATTACTGTCAAATTATAAATTTGCGAGGTGCACATATGAAATTTGTTCAGAATAAAAGATGAATTTAATCGTATTTTTTACTTTAACAATTCAAACCTTATTGAGGTTATACATTAGAAATGTATGAAAGTTCATTGAATAGACATGATCTAACGAATTGTTACTAGAAACTAAATAATATATAATAATATATACTAAATTTAAAGTGTACTAAACTTAGGTATTATACTGCAGGTGTACCAAGGGTATATTATACTAAACAGATATACTATATTAAATTTTTTCTCTATATTCAACAATAACATTTATATTTTATGATCCAAATACCCATATGTATGTTAATACCCATTTAGACTCTAAACTCATTTGATAAAATAATATTAAATACAAAATAGCAAAATTTCATATTATAAAATTAATTCAGTTTGAATCTCACACCAAATACGAATAGCGAATGATTTACTTGGATTTATTTAGATATTTGTTTCATTTATAATTTATAATTTATTCGATGAGTCGAATCAAGAATAGAAGCGGAAATTCAATTATAGTTGCACGTTTGATCAACATTTGTTTTCTATTTGTTTCATTTCCTGATCTGATCGACTCTAGTCTTTCTATGCATTCAAAGTATTCAAACGTGTTTTGTAATTATTTAGAGAATCATATTTGTAAATTGGTATTACGCTATCACGTTATTAAATTAATAACGTGATTGGAATTTGCGGATCCTCCAAGTGCATTTTGTTATGGTAAATCAATGTGAATCGACAAAACATTTTTCTATTTAAATTTTACGATAAATATTATATATCTCTATTGTGGTATATATGAATGCATCTCAGTAAATCTTTCTTTTCTATATTTTCTGTAAGACATAAATCTTTTCAAATCAAACGAGGCAGGTACTAAATCCGGTTAATCACAAAATAATGTAATTAAACCGAAATAATTAGGACTGTTGAATTTACAGAAAGATCGTTGGAGTACTCTGTCACTTCAAGAGATCAGAAACCCAGAGATCCAGAGATCCAGAAACTCAGGAAAGTATATTTCATGTATACGGCAATTGCAAGTCAAACGCACAAACATGAGATAATAAATTTTTATATATAATAATATAAATTTTTTTTACAGTAGATTTTGAAATAAAAATTACAGAAAAGGATAAGGGAAGAGGAACCGGAGCTCTATCCCCTTCCACGTGCAATCTACCAATTGAAGACCTGTAAACTCCACGCGCGTTGTGATTGGTGCTTTGCTGCCGCCGTTTCGGGATATATATTCGGAGCAACGGCGATTGAAAAAATAATATCAGGCTATATTGTTTAGAAACTACTCATTATTTTCGTCGCTGAATAACATGTCCGGGCGTGGAAAAGGCGGTAAAGTTAAGAGCGGCAAAGTTAAGTCGCGTTCTAACAGGGCAGGACTACAGTTCCCAGTCGGTCGCATTCATCGTCTTTTACGAAAGGGAAATTATGCAGAACGCGTTGGTGCCGGCGCGCCGGTTTATTTGGCAGCCGTGATGGAGTACCTGGCCGCTGAGGTTTTGGAATTAGCTGGTAACGCTGCCCGCGACAACAAGAAAACAAGAATCATACCGCGGCATTTGCAACTAGCCATACGTAATGATGAGGAATTGAACAAATTACTTTCTGGAGTGACAATAGCACAAGGTGGCGTGCTGCCCAACATTCAAGCGGTACTATTACCGAAGAAAACTGAGAAAAAGGCTTAGTTTGCCTTTTCAAAGATTGTAAACGGCCCTTTTCAGGGCCACCAATAAGTTTTACCAAAGGAATAATGATCTCGATAGTTCGTAAAACGTACATAAATGTATATTTTGTGAATTTAGACATGTATTTAGACATGTAATATGAAAATTATATGTTAACTATAATATTAACTACGTATGTCATATAAACTATATTGTTATAGAAATGGGATATTCAAATATTTTGATTATAAAATTTATAATTATTGAAATACGTGTATAGTTTTTTACGCATAATTATTTTTTTTTAATCATACATTTTAACGTACCATATATTATCATATATCGCTTTGCAACCTGTAGTATACATTTACAACGATTAGGTAATAATGTATGCTCGACAAAGATCAACAAAAATCCAAAACAATACATTAGACGCCAAGATGTGGCAACGCCGTATTATCAATGTCTATCTGTCGTTCATTTTCTTGTATTTCAGACGATGAACTTGAATGATTTCGAACATTACGACAGAGAATGCAATTTTCGGATAAAGAATTGAATGTAAAAAAGATGCTATGTTCTCAAATGTTCTTTTAAATTTTAGGAAAATGGATAAAAGCGATATTTGCTTAAATTATACACTTGCTTAAGATTATATTAAATTATATGGATATAATAAAATTGTTTATTCAAAACAAATTGAAGTCAATACCCGATTAAATGAACTCTTAGCAATTGATCTTGAACTCTTATAATACATGAACAAAGAATCACTAATAAACACTAGAGAAAGTATAAATCGTTACTAGTACTTTAAATTACAAAAAGTTGTGTATAGAACAATTTAGAACAATTTTTATAGAATATGTACTCCAAAATAACAATTAAAATGGTAATACATTCGAAATACATTCGAAATGAAGTTGAACGAGTGTTCTCAAGCTGAGAGAAAATTGTGGCCCTAAAAAGGGCCGTTTTGGTCGATATTGGTAATCGCAAGTCAAAAGGCTTTTGCGCTTTAACCTCCAAAACCATAAAGAGTACGTCCTTGCCTCTTCAGAGCGTATACGACATCCATGGCCGTTACAGTCTTTCGTTTAGCATGCTCCGTGTATGTAACTGCGTCACGAATGACATTTTCTAAGAAAACTTTCAAGACGCCACGAGTTTCTTCGTAAATCAAACCAGATATGCGCTTAACACCGCCACGACGAGCCAAGCGACGAATTGCTGGTTTTGTAATACCCTGGATGTTATCACGAAGTACCTTTCTGTGACGCTTTGCACCTCCCTTTCCCAATCCTTTTCCTCCCTTTCCACGACCAGTCATTTTGAGATTCTACTAAAGCTATGCTTCGATGAGCTGTTCAACACTGAATGCGTTTACGGCCGAAAATTTGTGCTTTTATTTGGTCAAGATCCCCTCCTACCGCGACTCTACGGTACTTTCTTCCCCACTATTTTCACATCAACCAATCAGAAGCCACAGCACATCGAACCGAGATTATATATACAGGTAGATACTTTTCCTTTAGACATTAGCCATAAAGCATTATTTAAAAGCAGAAATGGTTTTGCAATTGGCATTGATCAATACAAAATAACAGAATAATAAAATTACTTAAAGATCATAAAAGATTTTAAGACCATAAAAGTTTCGCTTGGAAATACAATGGTGTAGTTTGTTTTAAAAGAAGACCCTTGAAAATTATTTGGAAGAATGAATGCTGATAACAGAAATGAAAGCTGATAAGAACCGGAGACCTATAATGACGTACGAATTGTATTTGGAATGTGATAAAACATACCACTGAAATACGAATAGACACTTCGGCCCTTAAAATTTGAACTGGACCATATGTATACAAAAAAATTTGACACGAAACTAATTTTTTTCTCATTCTTTAGTATCTTACAACATTAATTTCTATTAATTATAAACTTCTATCGAAATGGCGAGATTATTTATTGATTTCAAAACTTTCGTTACAACAGTAATATCTCAAGTAAAAAGTTCTTATTGATTTATAATTATCCAATGTTTATATTAAGATATTACTCTTCCATTTGTAAATTAATAGGAATCTTTTACTTTAGATGTTTCGATTTTTGTTTAACGATAACTATAATTGATGTTCAAGGTAACAAGATTATGAAAATAGTTGAACTTAGCTATTTTGTAATGTCGTAAATAAATTTTCAACGGCTTAGACTGGTCTTTCCTCTTAATTTCTAACGATTCATCTTGCAATTTCTAATGAAATTTCAATAACCAGTAAGATTTTTTTACTTATTTAAAGTAAAATGGCTTGTTACTAGGCCGTAAATATTACTAATTAAATTTTTAAATTGAAAAGAAGAATCATAGGAGTAAGAGCTAGCATCCTAAAATATTCGCTTTGCAATTGTTTTGATCAAGGTTATTTACCTTGAAAACGAATATAGTACTCACATATATTCATTTCATCCATCTTCTAAATGTGATTATATTCTTTGTAGGCTTGGTCGGCATATTTACACTACCTTCTACTAAAAATTTTGACCACTACCAATTTTAAATGAGGCCACGTTTTTTCTACAAATCATAAATTTTTATTATTTAAATTTCCTGTATTTCTTACAGTACCAATGAATATCGGTAAAGTATTCAACGAGTTATCTCTTAAACGAGTTTAGACGTTGTTTTTATACCAAAACCTAACTGTAATTGTCATTTGTTCAATTAAAATTCGATAAATTAACGTTGGAAAGTCATATAGTGCGTAAAGTGTATAAATAGTGCATAAAGTTACGGTAGTGTATTATATGCAATCTATAGTATAACTTAGAATTTTATACTGTAACGAATTTTAGGGCATCTTAGAGCTGTGCTATTGGGACCCTTCCCTAGGCAACTGCAGATGGCCAGTCAAGCCAGCGGAGGGGTTCTCCCCTCTACTTTGCAGCTGGCCAGATATCGGCACGCTTGAATATTTTCTGAGAACAAAAGACCTGCTTGTATTCCATTAAATTACTTGGGTATTCGAATTCACGTGGCTTCTCTAACATTATATCAAAATTCGATGTTAGATAAAACGTAGGAATTCTTACAAGGAAGTAAAAAAATGAAAGAGACTCATTAATTTCTAATTTACGTTTGATAGCTTGAATTTTTGTCCTAAAAGATATTTTTAAATCGTAATTTTCTCACGATTTCGAATGAAATTAACAGAATCGATAAGCAAGAGATCTAACAACTGTTAGAAATCAAAAATAAAATCAGTTTTATTTATATATAAAATACACACGAAATATATACTCATCGTTGGCCGTATAAAACTGATAATACAAGTGCAAGTTTAAAGACTGGTAACTTCTTGAATCCAATTGATGAATGGACTAACTCTAGTGAAGACGCCAGGTTTATTGCTGGGGCAGAATCCGTCTCCGTAACTGACAATTCCGACTTGAAGAGGCGTGTTGTTTACCAATACGATCAGAGGACCACCGCTGTCTCCCTGTATTTGCAAAATAGAATAAAACCACAAAAGTTTCGCATTTCCGGGCAAACAACTGCAGAGAACAATAAAGAGAGAAACGACGCGTTTCGTTTACCTGACAAGTGTCTTTGTGGTATGCAGCCGACGTGCATATATGTTTTTCCGTTATAGCCCAGTACATGGAGCAATCGTAATTCGAAATAATCGGTAAAATCGCATACTTCAGTTCGCTCGTTCCAGTACCGTAAGGCCCGTCTTTTCCCCACCCGATGATTATACCCATTTTGTTGGCGAATGATTCTCCAGCGTAGTTATAACCAGCGAGCGTAATAGGTTGAATGCTGACTAAAAATCCAAGAAATAACTCAAGCAATGTACACAGTTGCGTATGTATCTGTTCGTTGGGAATATTATCTTACGTCCGAAAGGAATGTCCTGCGGCATGTACAACAATGCGATATCGTTCACAGTGACTCGGTAATCAGGATGAAGTACAGCTTGGTTTGTAAACATTGCTGTACCAGGCCCATTGTAAAAGTTGTAGCCTATGCCAGACTGGTCACGAGTACCGAAAACGACGAGAAATTGGTAGGGGCCGGATGCTACGCAATGGCCCGCTGTCAATACCCATCTGGAAGAAATGATCGTTCCGCCGCATTTCGCGATTATTCCATTGCCCAGCAGTTGGTGCACCACAGCCATGAATGGAAATTGATTCGGTAGAGCGTATTGTCCACCGGCGATTCTGATCGCATCCGAGTCATCTATCTCTTCTAATTTTTTTTTTTCTTTATCAAACGTATTAAACGCGAAGAACTCTTTGCGTGTGTTTCTCTTGCAAAACGAGCGTACTTACCATACGTAGAATGAATTGGATTGGACTCGAAGCGTGTATTCCAACGATTCATTTCAAACGCGTTCGAAATTGACACGCAGAGGACATTGCGGTTCACAGCTAAAGCAACAAAGAGGAGAAAGTGAAAAGACTTGACGCTTATCGAAATCATGACGAACTGTGTAAAATCCACTAATTGATTTTTCTTTATATACCTTTTTTTTGACTGTGTTTTCTTCAGAAAAATGCGAGTATTTTTGGACGGAAAAATACTAGAAGCGCAGGCAATTAAGGAAGTTGAAAAATTTGGCTGAGGAAATAGGTAATATTTTTCGAAATCGATACTGAACAGTGGGGATTCTATTCCTTCTGCGTTTTTTACATGATACGACAGCTGCATAGAAAAAAAGAAATTTTTCGAGGAAAATAGTTTCAGACCTAAATCAATATATTTGTGCCACGTTAGCTGACCAAGTTTTTGCTTTAATTTATGATTAATAGTCCATTGTTGTTTAAAATAAGCCCAAGTTTACTATTGTTACGATGTTTCCTTTTACAAAATTATAACAGTTTTGAAATATTTAATGTAATATTAGTCGGACTCACTGTAGATTACTTTGATATTAATCTCTACTATTTTAAACATTTAATCTTATAGCCAACGAGAATCGAGCATTAGTATTTTCACTAATATATTTACATACACGTAATCGAAGCTGAGCTGTTAAAACTATAAAAGGAAGAGAATAAGACGGTGAGACAAGCATAGATATTCTGTATATTGTGAGTGTTGATATTCGACTCTAGATATTCTGTATATTTAGTATATGACGAGTGTCTTCTACCAAACATGTCACTCGAAGTTCGTAGGAAATCAATTGAAAAGACTGACATACCCACGAAAAAAGAGAAAGCGGAAGAAAAGAAAGAAAAAAGAGAATTATGGAATCTACATTTTTAGAGTGCTTAAACAAGCTCATCCAAAGATGAGTATTTCGAGCAGAGCTGTGAATGATATATTCGAGAAAATTGCTTCAGAATCGTATCATTTAATCTCTTACAATAAATTAAAGACTATCACCTCGAAAGAAGTGCAAACTGCATTGTCTGGAGAACTTGCTAAACATGCAAGGTATACAGGTCATCGAAAGTATACAGGCAGTTACTAAATATGAAAGCAGTATAAAAGTATCAAACAAACGAAAGGATATTACAAATATCGAACCTTTTCAGGGTTACCAATTTCTCTTTTCTATTGGAACTGTTGCTTGTGTTCTGTTATTTTCCTTTTGATCTCTTTAACGTATTTGAAGTATGTATTCATAAAATAACAGTGACTTACATTTTAGGTTTAGGTTAACTGTATTGTACATGTTTTACGCAATAAATTTGCGTCAATTTAAATGATTTACGATTAATGGGATTTCATTTGTAAATAGTGTGGGGGATGGGGTATTCTCGGAACTGGCTCGGAACTTTTTCCAGTGCCCGAGAATGAGACAATTGTCGCCTGTGGAGTGCCACTTGTGATGTTTAGAGCGAAAACTAAGCCTCGGATTATTTGTTTTAGTCGCCTAGGTCTTAAAAATATTAAGGATTGAGTGTTGTGTACATGAGTGTGTAAGAATAACGAAGCTTTAAGAAGACATATCCCAGAGAGAATTGGGATTTCGTAGAATAAAGAGATAGTCACGAGACGATTCTAGAGAGAGCAGCGAGACGCTAGAGAGTGCAGAGAGAATTATAGTGAGTATAGCGAGATTTTTAATAAATTTTGTAACTTTATTTAACAACACAGGATAAAATATCCTTTCTTATTTTATTTTTATGACATTGGGAATTCGTCCAGGATTTCTACAATAGTAAAAATGTAAGTGTAATATAAGCAAATTTTTACTTATATTGATTATTTAGAATATAACTACGATAAGTTTCAGGGATTCTTCTGTGCTTTTGACTTCTTTTGTTTCGATACTTTCAACATGATTCAGAAATTTGAAAATACTATATCGTATTAAACAATCTCATCTACTTTAACAATTAAAGTAATAAATATCTTGATTTTTGATTTTAAGTAGAGTAATATGAATGATTTGAACGAACAAAGAGTTATCATACATGTTAAAAAGACGTGGTGGCCCTGAAAAGGGCCGATTGCAAGAACTGATCTCAACTTATATTTAGCTTAACCGCCGAAACCGTACAATGTTCTGCCTTGACGTTTCAAAGCGTAAACTACATCCATAGCAGTTACAGTTTTCCTTTTGGCGTGCTCAGTATACGTAACTGCATCTCGGATAACATTTTCAAGAAATACTTTCAAAACACCACGTGTCTCCTCGTATATTAAGCCGCTGATTCTTTTAACACCACCTCTTCTTGCCAATCTTCGAATAGCTGGCTTGGTAATTCCTTGAATATTATCTCGCAATACTTTTCTATGCCTCTTTGCGCCTCCTTTCCCCAAACCTTTTCCACCTTTTCCTCGACCAGTCATTGTGAATAAAGGCAAATGTAGAGAGTAGCAAGTAACACTAAATTCTCACTTTTCTTTTTTTCTTCCTTGAATTTTCTTTTACTGCAGTGACGTGCGGTGACGTATCCCTGTAACCAGCATTTAAATATATAAATTTCGATTGATTAGTGATAAGGTGTTATAGATGTGTTTAGTGCTTTGTGGTTGCAGGAAAAAACTTTCAAAAAATCTGCGATACTTGTGTGATTTTAATTGTTTGAAGTTAAGCGTGTGTAATTGCGTGTTTTGGTTTTGATTTTTAATGGTATGTTAACGTATTTTTACCAGTGTTTTTTGACGAGAGGCTTATCGTGACTTGTGCGACATGCGATGGTGAATCTAACTCAAAATCTACTCAAAAATTACGAAATACCTTTATATATATATATAGAGAAAATTGTTTCCTCCCCACTATTACTCCGTAAGCCAATCCGAAACCGTTAGCGCCACTCGTCCGCTCCCCACTTCAATTCAACAATTCACCAATCAGACACTCGAAGCTCCTAGCTCATAAAATATATAAGTCGGCCACTAAGTGCCGAATTCGCATTTTTAGTCTGCTCTCTGCAAAGAATAAGATGGCTCGTACCAAGCAAACTGCTCGTAAATCAACCGGTGGTAAGGCACCTCGAAAACAATTGGCGACAAAGGCTGCTCGTAAGAGTGCACCTGCAACTGGAGGTGTGAAGAAACCTCATCGTTATCGTCCAGGAACTGTTGCTCTCCGTGAAATTCGAAGATATCAGAAGAGCACCGAGCTTTTGATTCGTAAATTACCTTTCCAACGACTTGTTCGTGAAATTGCTCAAGATTTCAAAACTGACCTGCGTTTCCAAAGTTCAGCAGTTATGGCACTTCAAGAAGCTAGCGAAGCTTATCTAGTTGGTTTGTTCGAAGATACAAACCTTTGCGCTATTCACGCTAAAAGGGTTACCATTATGCCAAAGGACATCCAATTGGCGCGCAGAATTCGTGGAGAAAGAGCTTAAATTTTCTTTCCAATAGCAAAAAAAACGGCCCTTTTCAGGGCCAACAATTCTTCTTTCGAAAGAACAACCCTGTATCTACCAAATATCATCTTTGATAATTTAAGCAGTTTCCAATAGTTTATACTGACAATATATCTCATACATAATACATAATATTTCGTCCTATTCCATATTTACATGCTGTTACAAGGAAATATTACATGCATACAATTACCTTTTGCTTCTATAGACGGGAGATTATTGCTGGCCCATACGAAAAGAATTATTCATTTAAATTGCTATATATTGTAAGAAAAACTCAGTGAATTGTTAATTTTTACATAAAATTTATACAAAAACTACAATAACTTTAGCTATGGCGAATGTAATAGCGCTTTGAGTAAAATAGTTGGTTATCAGTACATTGTTATAGTAGATTAAATATACTTAATATTATAGTACTTATTATTTAATTTATGTAGTATTAAAATATAGTAAAGAATGTGTAAAGTATTATGCAAATATGTAAAGTAACTGTAGCATTAAATTTTATTATGTTCTATAAAATATCTAAAGTACAATTTCCCGCCATTTTCAATAAAATGTCCTATTACCTATATATAAGTATTATATTTTTATTACTGATGTTCTTGGACTAGTTTTAATTTTTTAATATAATTGATAGTGCATATAGAGGAAAGGTCGAAGGAAAATCAATTGATTTTAGATGAATTAAAGCGGGTAAAATTTTTTAGTTATCCATACTACATTGTAGCTAATTTATTTTTACTAAATATTTAATGAAAGTTACAATTTTCAATTATATTTTGTATAATTAATTATATATACATATTTCAAACAATTTGAACAAAATTTTATGCTATGAACAAAAATTCTAGGTTAGGTTTAGGTTGTCTTTTCGCATGAGAAATACGTTTAAAAAGTATCGTTGGTAGACATTATAAGCGTGTTTGATAACGCTTATAATGTCTATCAAGATACAAATTCAATTTGTATAAATCTACAAATTGTAATAGTCTTTAAAAGGAGAAAGCTCAATATAATATACAATACAATATATTGTTTAAAAAATTTCTTTTCTAATATGATTATAAACAGAGTTTGTTTTTCAGATTTCATCAAATGAAAATATGGCCGATAACAAACATGATTACATCGTATGGATAGACACAGAAGTAAATATTTGATCATTTATATTTCATAATATTTCATATTATGCATATTCACAATATTTCATAATATTTTTCCTTCAATTATGACAGTGGTACTCTGATGAATGAAATATTTGAAGTAAATGATATTTATAAAAATTTCTATGTATATTTGATTATTTTAACTTATTAAGTTGATAAAAACGCTAATTATATATATAATATAATCATATATATTATATAATCATCATAGCATGACATTATGTGATCTGTGATCTTCATTCATTTGTTCTAACATATTGATAGGATAATATATTCCTGACGTATTATGTGAACGCTGATATTTAAAAAACTGAATAATTTTCTCAATCGTTAATGATAGTCAACGTTGCTAGTTGCCGTTAGCAAATTGCACTCAATACAAGCTCAGAAATTACAAGTCGGAATAAACATGGTAGCAGTTGAAAATATTTTACTTATTAAATTTTTTTTTAGTTATCTGGACTTGACATAGAAAAGGACACAATTTTGGAAATTGCTTGTTTGGTAACTGACAAAGATTTAAACATAATAAGTGAAGAGTTCAGTCTTGTGATTAATCAACCAGATGTGATTTTAGAAAATATGAATAAATGGTGCATCAATCATCATGCAAAGGTAACTTAAATGCTTCTTAATTTAGTAATTATTTTAATCTTATATTTGTATTTATAACTGATATTTATATATATATATTATACAGAATATATATTACATTATATATTATATGGAAATTATATTTTTTAGACAGGCTTGACAGTAGAATCTAGATGTAGTAAAATTAATTTAAAAGATGCAGAGCAAATGTTACTTAATTTTTTGAAAAAATACATTCCCAATCAAACCTGCCCTCTAGCTGGCAATACAATTTACATGGATCGTTTATTTTTACTTAAACTTATGCCATTAGTCAATGATTATCTACATTATAGAATTATCGATGTTAGTGCAATTAAGGAACTAGCCAGGTACTAGCATTTAAATTTTTTATACATTTCATAAAAACTAGATTGCAAATTTGTATGCATTTATGGGAAATTGTAATAGGAAAAATGCATCTAATACATGTAATGTGCAAGGTCTAGTATTAGTATAGAAGTCAAGATTTAGTATATAGTAGATAATACAAATTTTTGTTATTATAGTTACATTCATAAATACATATATAAAAATGGATAAAAATTTAATCTAGTGATAAGTATGATGTATTATACTTAATCTATATTGTTTTCAAAACTAATACAAAATTTATTTTAGGAGATGGCATCCAACAATTTATAAAAATACACCAAGAAAGATTTGTGAGCACAGAGCACTATCTGATATTAAAGAAAGTATAAATGAACTAAGATACTATAGAAACAATCTATTTATACCGTCTGTGTAGTAGAGCAATTATTTTCTGAGTCCTTATTTTCTGGATCACAATTTTTCAGACAAAATTCTTTTAGAGATTATCTGTTATTTTTTTGGGAAAATCTAGAAGTAAATTTAAAAAAATCTATAGAGTAAGCTCTATATAAAGTTCACGTATGGAATCATCTTGTAAATTGTATATTTATAAATATACAATTATAAAATTAATTAATTATTATCATAAAATTGATCGTGATGTTTGATTTTTGAATAAATTATAATAAAAATTTGTGCTGCTTGAGTGAATGATGGTTATCTGAATTACAATTTTGAAGTATATAATAAAATAAGAAAAGTAATGGCGTACAACGAGGATAGATGCTATACGACAGACAAAAAACGCAATGATGCGTTTGACTATTGTGATTAATTCCATTTTATCGCCATGTGGCGCTAGTATTTCAGTGTCTGTAGCGGCCCTACGATTCCTCGACTACGAGTTTCGAACACTCGACTAGCACAAGCCGCAAGTGGCTGCGCGCCTAGCATCGAGATCCTCTACCGATCTCCGATGTTAAGCAAGCAGTATGCGGAATCCCGCTAGGAGGGTGTCGGGCCAGCCTTAGCGGGGGTAGTTATAATAACAACAAGCGTCTGGGGTAGTAGGAGTCGCTGCCGGTTAATCCCACTGATGATGAGTCTAGGCAGTGATTGAGATGAAACGCAAACTCTCTCTCTCTTTCTCCCACTCACTACTGCAAATTCTTTCCATTCGTCCTTCCATACACATCCTTCACAACCTTCGTTCCTTTATGTCCATCAAATTTTCATTTGTAAAGAAAGTTAATTACGATCAATTTGTGAATTTTTATGATAGTGTTATTCTCAGTATTCTTTCTATATTCTATTTGATTTATAAAATACATATATAAAAATTTTAAAATTTTACTCAGTCAGTAAATCGAAACACTTGTTAATGTAAGTAATGTGTAATTTCTCACAAACTACGTTTAGTTCAAAAATCATAAAAGATTATATTTTTGTAAATTGCAGCTAGTCTATGAAAATGACAAAAAAAATTGTTTTTGTCCTTAATAGTGGTATAGTTTCACATATGTATTAAACCATGTTCAAATTGATTTCAATTTCTCGCTATATTTATGTATTCAAGAAGATTGGAAGAGTTTTAGAACGCATTACCATATTTATCTATAATATACGTCAGAATGCTTCACGTATAGATGGTATATCAGATAATGTTGTTTGACAATTATTCATTGCGAAAATTATACAGATAGGTATATTTAATTTTATCGCAATATAATTAAAAATGTAACTATTGCTTCAGTGCAATTTAGAGAAAGACCAATTTCTTCAGTTGAGGATAAATTTTTATGCCTTTATGTACAACTCGATTTAAGAGACCTCTTCCGGTATTTATGCAAAACGCAGATTTTAAATCATTCAACGGTTAATAACATCAGCAAGCGTTTATATACAATGTGGAAGATAGTAAACTATTCTACGAAAAAAGGAAATTAATGTTTGAATGAAAAATTGAAGACGATTAAACTGTAAAGAAGAATTATTTCATAAAAATGAACGACACACGTAATATGAAGAAAGAGAAAAAACAGCATATACAAGTCTTTGTCCGTGTCAGGTAATTGCACGTTAAAATATTAAATACTTGGGAAATTTTATTTAAAAATGCAACCCTGTATTAATGTTGTGTTATTTTGTGGCAGACCCGTAAATAATATTGAGAAAATAGGGAAATCTATGACAGTTGTTGATATACCATCCAATAAAGAGGTGGTCGTTCGTGAAAGACCCCATGATAAATTTACAAAGAAATTTACGTTTGACAAAGTATTTGGACCTAATTCGAAGCAGGTGCGTATTTCAATTAGTATTTCAGAATCAATTAACAATTGTTATAAAATTTAAAATTTAATTATATTAAAATTATATTAATTTAAATTTAAAATTATAAAATATTTAGATCCAAGTGTATAATGCGGTTGTCAGTCCCTTACTGGAGGAAGTTTTGGCTGGATATAATTGCACAGTGTTTGCTTATGGACAAACTGGTACTGGAAAGACTTTTACAATGGAAGGAATTGACAATGATCCATCATTACATTGGCAAACAGTTGGTTTAACATTTTCTTTCTACCAATAGTAGTGTTGAAATAGACACATATGTTATATATTGTAATGTATGCATATATATATACATATATATATAAATACACACATATATATATATGTATATATGTGTAAAATTTACAGGATACCACTGCTGGAATTATACCACGAGCTGTAAGTCATTTATTCGACGAGTTGCGTGTATTAGGTGTACAGGAATACTCAGTGAGGGTCAGCTTTTTAGAATTATACAATGAAGAAATATTTGATTTATTGTCTCCTAGTGATGATGCTGCGAAAATAAGGTATTTAATTTCTGTGTTCTTTGCTCAAGTACTGCTATTTTAATAAAATCAAAATTATACTAAGTTAAATAAGATACTAAGTTAAATAAGATACTAATATAACAATTTAAAAGGATATATGAAGATCCAATTAAAAAGGGTGCTGTAATAGTGCATGGATTAGAAGAAATATCAATACATACTAAAAATGAAGTATTTAATATTCTTCAGAAAGGATCTGATAAACGACAAACTGCAACTACTTTGATGAATGCACATTCAAGGTTGATATTCTGTTCATGTCTTAAATAATCACTTATGTTTGTTTTATTTCATAAAATTTAATATTAATATTGTTTATGTTTTAGCCGGTCCCATACAATATTTTCTATTACTATTCATATAAGGGAGAATACAATTGATGGTGAAGAGTTATTGAAAACAGGGAAATTAAATTTAGTTGATTTGGCTGGCAGTGAGAACGTTGGAAGGTCTGGTGCTGTCGATAAAAGAGCAAGAGAAGCCGGCAGTATCAATCAGTCTCTATTAACTTTAGGTCGAGTTATAACAGCACTTGCAGAAAAAACTCCACATGTGCCTTACAGGTGAAATCAATATAAATTTTGATATTGAATTTATAATATATAACATACATTCAAATATTAAATCTTTTTATTCATTACATTTTTTGTGTATAGAGAATCTAAACTGACGCGATTGCTTCAAGAATCATTAGGTGGACGTACTAGAACTTCAATAATTGCTACGGTATCTCCTGCTAGTATTAATCTTGAGGAAACATTGTCAACATTAGATTATGCACATCGTGCTAAAAATATCACGAATCGCCCTGAGATTAATCAGAAATTCTCTAAAAAGGCACTACTTCAAGAATATATTGAAGAAATTGAAAGATTAAAGAAAGATTTAATAGCATGTCGCGAACGAAATGGTATTTATTTGACTCCAGATAGTTACAATGAAATGCAATCTTTAATAGAATTTCAAAGTAAAGAAATAGAAGAAAAATTAAATCATATTAAAGCGCTCGAAGAATGTATGAACTCTAAAGAGGTGATGATGATTCAAATTTTATAATTCTCATTGTATTCCTATTCTTATATGATAATGAAATGAAAATTATTTCAGCAAATATTTAACGAATTAAAATCAAAACATTTTGAACAAGCAAATGAATTATTAAGTATGAAAAATGAATTGCAAAATACAGTAAATGTTTTAATGTCAACATCAACATGCTTGGTAACATCGGAACAAGAAAAAGAGGAGCAGAAGCATCTTGTTGAAAAACATGCACATACTGAAAATATTCTTTTATCACAAGTACAATCAGTTTTAGATGTTGCTGATACAGCTACTTCAGATGTAAATAAACTTCATGAAAAAATCTTTCGTAAATTGTGAGCATTTTCTCTGAGATTTGATCTCGAATTTTAAATTATATTTGTTAGTTTAAAATTAATATTTTATACCTCTAGACAAATAGGACAGCGAAATAAATCTCTTGCACAACAATTTAAAAATAGTATTAAAGAACAAATCAGAAGAATTGAAGATGATGTTGCATCACATACTGAAGATTTAATTCAATTCTGTACTTCTATGAAGAATCATATTGGTAAGTAAAATATTCAATAAGAATACTGAATTTTATAAAAATAAAGATGTATTTACTAGCTTGCTTTCTTAGATGCGCAAAATATTTCGTTTAATGAAGACATTGAAAAGTCGATTCAAATTATGTCTCAGGATCTCCTTAATTTAAAACAAAATATTCATGAATTGAAGAAAAATACAAATGATTCTGTATGTAACAAAATATATTTCATGTCTTTATTATAAAATTTCACAATTATTATTTAATATAATATTAATATTCTTGTTTTTTTTTAGTATTTAAGCTATCAACAATGGCTAGAAAGTGAAAATAAAAATGTTACAACTATGACTAATGTAAAAATTAGTATGTTAAATAATATTTCTTCTCATATTGTACAAAAATTTGATCAATTAATAGAAAATAAACTAGTTGAAAGTTTACAAGAATTAAACAGTGATATTTCTCAAAATATTGATAACTTGGTAGAATCTACGGAAGAATCAATAATATCAATTTCTAAATATTTAATTGAAAAGCGGGATTGTTTAAATAATAATATGTTAGAAATTAAAGAATATGTTAAAAATATTCAACGAGATCAAAATGATATTATTGAAAAACGGACAAATTTTTTAAAGGTACGTTATTTTTAAAAATCATGATATTTTTCTAGTTTTGATATTGTCTGATTTGTAGATGATGGACGATTTGCAACACTATTTCAATGAAGTACAAAAAGAGGAGGAAGAAAATCATTTTACAGTATGCACTCTATTAAACACTATTGATGAAACTTGTGAAGTTATAAATAATCAAGCTTCGGATACTTACAAAATAAATATAGAAAAACAACACGATTTACAAGAAAGATTTCGAAATGATTTAGATACAATAAAAAAGGAAGTTGTTGAAATAACAGATCAGGTAAAAAACATGCTAAATTTTTAAGAAAATAAATTCTCTGTTATGTTATTATTTAATATAATATTCATTTTTTTTTGACAGTCTCGGTTGTTACACGAAAGTGCAGTAGCACAAGCTAAAATATCAATAAACGATTTCCAAGCAGATTTAAATAAGAATTGTGATACATTGATGAATTTTAAAAATTGTGTAGAACGTAATATTTCGCAAATGCAACAAAAAATAGAGAAAGATAAAAGTCTTATTCTATCAGCAATTAATGTAAGTTTATATTAAGTAAAATTACTTAATTTTATTTCGCTTGTTATTTTATTTTTAATATTGTGATTTTCAGGATGTATATGTGAAAGTTTATACCACTAGTAATAAACACATAAATTGCTTAAATGATTATAAAATCGCATTTATGAATATATTTCCGGAAATAAGTAAAAAACTTGAAAATGAAAATATTAATACAGCAAATATGAATAGTAAAATTGTTTTAGAAATACAAGAGATAATTGATCAAATTGACAAATTCTTTGCACAAGATTTATATCGCGATAGTCCAACAGGTATGATAAATTATTCATTGGAATTTATACTTTTGTTATGTATGTTCTATGTATATTTATAATTTAAAAAAACATTACATATTTCAAATTAAATAGGCTCAACTCCTGCAAAGAAAGATTTTCGGTATTCTAAAAAACTTGTTAAAACATCTCCACATGAACGACTGCTCAAAAGATATAGAGAAACGCTTAAAGACATCGAAGATACAGAAAATGAGGTAAGTTGGATGTATAATACTTTTAATAAAATAAATTCAATAAAATACTTTGAATATATTTCTATTAGCCTATGCTACTACCGACCCATAACACGTCAAGAAAGGAAACTGTGGATACAAGTTGACAAGCAAACTTTAAAGGAACTACAACAGCATATGTATTATGTGAAAATATATTAAATATGAATTTTTAAATTGTATTTCATATATAACAATGCGACGAAATAAAATTGGTCAAATCTTTTTATAGATCAGTGATATATAGTTCTTAGTTTGATATCATTTTCCAAAAATAATCATTATAAAAAATAAATATGTAATCTAATTAATATAAAGAATAGTGTTAAAATTTTTTTGATGTCATTCATGTGTGTGTGTATATATATATATATATATATATATATCTGTATATATACATATACACCCGCATTTATCAGAATGTTTCTAAAGTGTTTATAGATGCAGAGTGGGGGAAGTTTTGTGATGAGTGCCACGTTATGTGTGACGAGAATTTTCTTATTTTTGTTATTTGACGTATTCTGTCAAGTAACAAAATCAATTTCACGCTTCGCAATGCGAAGTGTGTGTGGTATTACAACATGGGTTTTTTGGAAGATACATTCGTGATCCTAATCACACAGGTGGAAATTTATTTCCACTAATAGAAATAGAATTTTGCCGGTACACGTAGATGTTACAGAATTAGGTTATAAAGGATTGTAAACTGTGAAATTTATGTTATTCAATAAAACATTATTTTTGTTAGCAATACAAATTTCGAAACATATTTATGTCTAAATATTGAAATACACAATATTCATTAATAAATGAATTTTGAATTTTGAAAGTTTTAATACACACCTTAAAGTTAAAGTTAAATACACAAATATTAGTTATTAAACAATATGCTATATATGTATTGTCTGTATTAATGTTAATAATTTTACAATAAACGTAGCGACGAAATATTTTATTTATTTTAAAAATGACAAATTATTGTAAATTTTACTGGATTATTAGATTTAATTATTTCATTTATATGTTCTTATTTGTCTTACATATTGTAGATTATCTTCTTTTTGGGAGGATGGGTATTTTTTGTAAAAAAATTATTTCGAGATTATGAGGTCCATCATAGATTAGTACAACTAATTTTTTCCACTACATTTTCATTATCTTGTACTATGTTTGAGCTAATTATTTTTGAAATAATTGGAGTTCTTGACTCTAGGTAAGCAGTTCTTTAAACTAATTAATTCTAATTGTATTAAACATTAATGTCATAATGTATCTTTAGTTCCAGATATTTTCATTGGAATGTTGGTCTTTATATGCTTCTGTTTATGGTAATTGTTCTAATTCCTTTTTACATAGCATATTTCATCATTAGTAATATTAGATTTGGTAAGTATATTTTATAAACATCTACATTTAGTGTGATACACTTATCAATCATTTCTTTTTACAGTAAGACTGAAATTGATAAGACCATTAACATTTGTTGTGTATCTCTTTTATCTTTACTTATTTTGGAAAGTGGGTGATCCATTTCCAATTTTAAGTCCAAAAAAGGGCCTATTATCTATTGAACAAGGCGTTAGTAGAATAGGAGTTATTGGTGTCACTGTTATGGCACTGTTATCAGGATTTGGTGCTGTAAATTATCCATATACTTCAATGGCTTACTTTATGCGACCCGTTACATATGCTGATGTGCAGGCTATAGAAAAACGATTGTTGCAAACAATGGATATGATTGTAGCTAAAAAAAAAAGAATAGCATTAGCTAAAAAGGGAGAAGTTGTAGGGCAAAACGGAGCTCGATCTCGACTTTGGGGAATGTTTGGCCCTTTAAGTGGTACTAAAAGTAATCAGGAAAGTATGTATTATATTCTTCAATATATTTAAGACAAATTAAAATCGTGCATGTACATTTCACGAAATATACTTACAGGTATTAAACAGTTACAAATTGAAGTTACAGCGTTGGAAGAATTATCTCGACAATTATTTTTAGAAGCACATGACATTCAAAATGCAAGAGAACGTTTAGAATGGGCTGCTACTTGGCAGGGAAAATATTTTAACGTTTTAGGATACTTTTTCTCGGTGTATTGTACTTGGAAAATATTTATTGTAAGTAGAACTATACAATAGAATCACATAAAAAACTATATATTTGAAATTTATGTTTTTAGTCAACAATTAATATCGTTTTCGATCGTGTGGGTAAGAAGGATCCTGTTACTAGAGCAATTGAAATTGCAGTACATTGGATTGGTTTTGATATCGATGTTACATTTTGGTCTCAACATATTTCCTTTTATCTTGTTGGTTGTATCGTATTAACATCAATTCGTGGTTTATTACTAACACTTACGAAGGTATATATGCTAAATAAATGCTCTTGAAGCGAAGATTGAAAACAATTTTTAAATATTAATTATTTTGTTGTTTTAGTTCTTTTACGCGATATCAAGCAGCAAATCCTCGAATATTATTGTACTTATACTTGCTCAAATAATGGTAAGATTATTCTGTTTTATATGGATCAAAATAATAATGATTGTTCATATTTCTTTGATACAATTATATTTTTTTGCAGGGCATGTATTTTGTATCATCTGTGCTTCTAATGAGAATGAATATGCCTGCGGAATATCGAATTATAATAACTCAAGTTTTAGGAGAATTGCAATTTAATTTTTACCATAGATGGTTTGATGTTATATTTTTGGTATCTGCATTATCATCAATAGTGTTTTTATATTTAGCTCATAAACAAGCACCCGCAGAACGTATTTAATTTAATAAAATATTTTTTTAATGAAATCAAAAAATTTCTTTATAACTTCGTGTTTTCTTTGATTAAATTTCCACAATAAAATATTTTGATTAAAAAAAAAGAAATAAAGACAACATTATATTATATAGATCTAAAAATTAATTACAAACTATATGAATGTTAAATTCAATGTATTAAGTATTTAAATATTTATTTCTAGGAACATATTTAATGCTCCTACTTCTAATACATATTATTTTATCAAAGTTAACATGCATAATTATAAACTTTGCAGATTGAGTAATAGTTTCACATCGTCTATCGTTTAATGATTAAAAGTAATTTTTAATTTGCTGAAGTATATATCATTTATATTAACTCTATGTTGTATTTATCTCATTATGTTATACAATGACATTTTAATCGCACACAATTGATAACGTGAATAATAGAAAATTGGCATTACTGTATGATTACTGAGTCTACAATGAACAACATTTTAATGGATCAGTTCGATACTCCACTCTTCTCCCATATTTACACTTGGCTTACGCACAGTTAATACATTATTATTTGGATTGTACTTAGTCTCCAAATTAACTTTTGTCATACCTAAAATGAAAATAATTCGTAATTTGATATTGCAGAATTAAATTACATATTTTTTAATTAAATTGGGATAATACTTACTACGTGAATTTAATATAGCAGATTTAACTCCTTTAGGTGGATTTGCAATATCTACCCTTTCTAACCAGCTTTCTGTCTGATATGAAGATAATTTGTCTATGAATGTAGAAGTTAATTTATTTCCATCAAAATTGAGCCTCAAATATAAATATTTGCCATGACGATATTCAAAACTAGCTTCATCATCGATGTACAATGTACCATTAGCTTTACCCGCAGAATCTGTGGTAACTATCAATGTATAGGGATCATTCTTCATTGCGACTGTACTACGACGTATTCTCATTTTACGTGGAACAATAGAACCGCCTCTTTGGAATACCGGAATCTTATGAAGAGTTACCGGAATATTAACTAAGCCTGGTTGATGATATGGTTGTAGAGTATCAACATCATACCAAGTTATTTTGCCTTCTCCAGGGAAATATACGTTTACATCTGTAACGGATGGTTGAAAAACTGGACGTACGAGTATAGAGTCTCCAAGTAATATTTCATCATCAATAGCATATGTTTCAGTTTCACTTGGATAATGAGCCCACAAAGGCCGCACTACTGGAGTGCCATTTACTTCATGTTCGCGGAAAAGTGTATACCATAATGGTAGATACGAATATCTCATTCTAAAAGCCTCTCTGACAATTTGAGTAGTTTCTTCATTAAATAACCAAGGTTCACGTCGTTTAGTTTCAATATGAGAATGCTGACGATAAAAAGGAAGCCAAGCACCAGCTTGATTCCATCTAATAAATAGTTCAGAGTCTGGATTTTTGAAGAAACCAGCAACGTCTGCTCCACAGAATGACATTCCAGAAACTGCTAAAGAGAGACACATTGGATAACTTATACGTAGATGATCCCAGTCGGCCGTATTATCACCAGTCCACATGGCTGTATAACGTTGTGAACCAGCAAAAAAAGATCTCACAAGAGTAAATGGCCGTAGCGAGCCTCCTGATCTTCTAAATAAAGCTTCATATGTGGCTATAGACATAAGAAGTCCGTTAATATTGTGAATACTTCTATGCTCCCAACCACCATAATGGATTACATCTTTAGGCATAGTTACTTCAGGGCCATTAAATACGCTTGGTTCATTCATATCGTTCCAAATATATACATCATTAGTTGTACCATGGAATTTATCTAAACTATATTGGCTCATATAATATTCTCGTACTGCTGGATCGAAAAAGTCTAAATAAGAGGATGATCCTGGCCAACACCAACCTTCGTAGTCTTTTCCATCTCTCGTTTTAACGTAATAACCCAGTTTTGTGGCATCATTATGGATGAAGTAACCAGGATCGCGTTTAATATGCGGATCAATAATTACAACTAATTTTCTACCTTTTGCGGTTAAATTATGTATCATTTCAATGGGATTTGGAAATCTTCGTCCGTCCCAAGTAAAATATTTTTTACTGTCAGTGTACTCTATATCTAGCCACATAACATCTAACGGTATATCATGTGTATCAAAGTTTTCAGCTGTTTGTATAACATCGTCTTGATCATTGTAATTCCAGCGAGATTGATGATAGCCTAAAGCAAACATTTGTGGCAAAGGTGCTGTACCTGTTAAGATTGTGTATTGTTTAAACACGTCTAGTGGCTTAGGACCTAACATAAAGAACACATCAATTACACCAGCTTCTGACATGAAATGAGCATCCACTTGCGATTTTTTAGTGGATCCAGATACAAAGTTGACGATACTTTCTACAACATTATTGTCTGCACTTGATAAAATATCGATCCACGTTTCTGCAGCATTATGCCAGAAAATACCAGTTGTTCTTTCTTTACCATGAGCATAGAGCACAGGTATTGCTCCATAAATTGACATTCTTTCATTAACTTCATATTCAAATACATCTAAATTATACAGTCTGTAAGGCTGAGCTTGTTTTGTAGACTTTAGAGCAAATGAATCTGCATGTTCTGGTACACCATATGCATGTTCAGCTCCAGGAAAACTGAAGTCCAAGGCAACCGCTTCTGGGCCAAAAGGTTTTGAATCATGATGAGTTTTGAAAATTTCCTCCCAAGCACCTGGATCATCATCTGCACCATCACCTGGTGGATTATCATTAACATTTATTTCAACATTTTCAGCATTTTCCTCTTGTTCTGGTGTCCTATTGAAAATGGTCAAAGAAAGCCATTAATTATACTTAATAATTAAACATGATATATTGAAAGTAATTTTCTTTGAAGCATACTTAGGTTTTGTTCGATGATGTTCAAATCTCATAAGACCTCTTGCATTTGCAGATACAACCAATATATTTTGAGAATACAAATCTACTCTAAATGGATTAGCATATAATATAACTTTGTTTTCATCACTTATTATAGTTATATGATCTGTAGTTTTCTCAATTAAATTTAATTTAGATACTTGTGGTTGATCCTGAAGAGCATGTTCAGGCTCATATCTCCGATGTAATGGATTTTTCTCATTGATATGGAGTCTAAATGTATTATCCTTTAATGTAGTTAATTGTAATATATAAAGAACTCTTGTATCCTTATTAAACAAATCTATACTTATACTCGATTCATTTTGAACTAATGTATCTGTTAATAATTGATATGGTGTTTTTCCAGGTTCAACTTTTCTGCAACGTCTAGTAACATCGATTTAATATTAATAACGGCAGTGTGATTAGCTAAATTTCAAAAAATTAAAGAAGATATTGGAAATTTACCTGCAAAAGCTGCTTTGTTCACATGTTTTAAATACATCTCTATTAACTGCATCAATAAGAAGGAAAGAGCAGACTAATAGTAATAATAATCCCAATCTATAATATAAAATATTAAATTTATAAAATTTTCTGTTACAGAAAATACATTGAATTCGTTGATATAAATTACGTTTTATTCCTGAACAGTAGTGGAAAGAACATTATTGTTACTTATTATCGTTGCTTCTGTAATACAATTAATTATTCTGTAATACAATTAGCGTGCTATTTAATGCGGCTTCTCAATTGTTTTGAATAGATAACGACATTTTTATAAACAAATTAATCAGAGAAAGGCGATGTTGCCTGCCGAATCAAATCAAGATATTGTCACGGGACACGTCAGCGCGATCATGATTAGATTATAAAAATAAAAGTAAGTACAGAGAACTTTAATGTCCGTTACTTTGCATAAGCAAGATGAATTATATATGGAATATTTCGTAGCACGGTATATCCTGTTCATCAAGAATTAGCTCCGTTTTTTTGAAGGTTAAAAAGCCGAAAGTAATTAACTTACCGCACATACGAGGCCATGTTGAAAAGTAATTTTTGCCATAGATAAAGTGTAAAACAGACACATCACTTTATGGGGGCTTGATATTCTTCGATCTGAAATACCGATTGCAAAAAAGGTCTGAAACATAAATATCTTTGAACGAAATAAACTCAAGATTGTTAAAGTGAAAACTTCATTCTTTAAAATAAAATCAAATTAATTGTTCTGCAATTTTTTTTCACGAAATTATAATAGTTTGAAATATTGACAATTTTTCATCAAGTGTATGAATATTTTCGTTCTTTTTCAAGAAAATGTCTCATGAATTTTGATTTAGACTAGAGTTTTTTATTTTTTTATTCCAAGTTATCATTTTGTGCGAAACGTGCGATTACAGCGCCTCAGCGGTGAAATACACAATATACTTTCTTACGATTTTTAAATCATGATCGATATTTTTCACGATCGATTTTTAAATGGGAGTCATGGCGGAAAAGAGCATCATCTGTAAAGAAGAAAGCATCATCCAATAGTTCTTAGGTAAAAATTTAAAGCAATAGCTGTTAGATTTGTGTTTGTGTTGTGTATTTTAAATTAAAACTTGCATTTTTGGCTCCAATTCAGATTAAAAAGGTGTATAATCTTTAGTCTCACAAAGTGAAATTTAACCAAATAATCATTACACGTTCAATTTCAATGTTTTCAACAATTAAAGAAATAATATTTCATATATTCACATATATGAAAATGTAACTGATTTGATGAGTCAAGTTTCAACGATAAGGTAAAATTTTATAAATATTCGAATTTGGTATACATAATTAAAATTTATTCACGATCGTCGTTTATTTGTAACAAAAATCTTGCAATGAACTTATTTTTCTCAATTCTTTCTATTCTTCGTGCTACATAACGAATAAATAAAAGTTGAGAAATAGATTAAAATATGATTTTCAATTTTTGATTTATTCAGTGTAAGTTAAATCCAATCGCTAGAGTTTCTTGCTTTCAATTTTGAGTAAAAATTATGCAATTTAATTCATGAAATAAAGTTGATAAAATATAATTATGAAAAAAGTATTTTGACCGTTGATCTGATTTTTTTTGTGTGTAATATGTCTTCATTGCAGATCTTTTTATTCTGTTTTTTTATTTAAATTATAATACTAATCCAATATATAAGTTTGTTTCAGATACATTAACTTACAGAGAGTATTAGTTACAGAAAATATACGGAGATATGTTCACTAAAGGTTTAGAATGATGGAATATGACTATAACTTTTCAAAGAAAGTGGCTAAGTGGGAAAAGTTGTTTCAACAAAATGATGTTTCATCCAACTGCAAGTAATAGTTTATATTTTACAGATTTTACTCTTTTTTTTTTTCAATTTCTTAGGTTTCAGGTACAAATTATAGAATTGATCGAAGATGACTTCGCGGTAGTTTGACAACATTGTAATAGATTTCAAAAATCATGTTTCTGGCGCATTTACTTCTTGACCAACTTCGATCGTTTTATGATGTAGTGGTTCTCCAACTTACCTTTGTTTAAAGGTAGAGTACGTTAAAAGACCAGTGATTTTTTTTTATTATGTTGATATTTCATATCACGGGCCACGAAATCCCGTAAGATGCTTGGTCTATTCATATAGTTATGTACGTTGCCGGAGAAGATCTTGCTACGTTTGTAAGTTGTAAAGTTGTAAATTTGGGAATTACATCAAAATTAGAAATAAAAGCTAAAAATGATATGACGTATCTAGTTTTTGTATAACGTTTCTAGTTGGAGCATCGTTATTCTAAAATATGATAATATTTGAAGAACTACAAAGCAATTAAAAACTGTTCACGCACGTGAAATTATACTTCTTTCTTCGATGCGCGAGATTCATTTACCATTAAGGATGAATTAACTATAACCAGGTATATAAATATGATTATGATTCGTTACGTTTTGTATAACATCGCACATTCAGTTTATTTGAAGTATTAGAGTAATGCATTCAGTCGGCAGGGAAAATACAATCCTATATAACTATATGTTACACAATATAGAAGTTTGGCACTCGGATCGGTTCATTTTGGGGATGTAAAAAAGCCTAACTGTTCGTTTCTAACATATTCATTAATCAACACACGTATCTCTGTTAAAAATGTCTTATCTCCTTTCACCACACGATCGGAACTATCATATTAATGCGTATGCCTGCGAATTTACGAAACAGTGTGTTCTATGTAGGAGTGTAAATATTTTATATATTTATATATAATAATAATAATAATTATCGTTATTATTATCATTATCACTATATTAACATCGACGTTAGAGCATTTTCTTAATTATACGTTTCCTAGGATTTTTCCTTTTTTTTTCTTTTCTTTTTTTTAATAGAAATCATGGTTAAGGTCACTGTGAGTTTGCGCAGCCCTAAGAGACACAAACATTTGAATATCCCTCGAAAAATCGGCGAGCGCGCGAATCAACAAGTCGTTGCCTCGATTGATCGAGTGACTTATTAATTTATCTTAATACTGAAGAGAATCGTTATTGTGCGTTCTATACGTCGGCCGATAGTTACGAAATAATACTGCAATAATAAAATCTGTCGTTGCTGTTGAAAAAAATTGATTCGCGAATAGGATTCACGTTCGATCGACAAGTTTCAATGAACTTAACCTTCACGACGTCGACGAGATAAATATAAGAGTTTTGGTATGCAGAAAATGACATCGTTATTTTTCTAGAGACAGAAAAAGATGTTTCATTCATGTATTTTTCCGAGTTGGTTTTCCTTCTTCGAGTTACGACGAATCTCTTTTGTTTCTATTGTGTGCAAAATTGTTGCCCAAATGGTAAGATAGTGTATCGGAAAGAATCGGGAGCGACCTCGTGTGATAATAACGAATAATGAAATTCAAAAACGTCGACGTTGTACGACGCAGAACAGTACAAATACGCAGGAATCGTGTAAAAAAGATATGTGCGAAAACTGGAGTATTTCTGGTTGTACTGCGTGCTTTGAATGTGCATATTTTTTTGTTTTGTTTTTTAGAAAAGTCGCGAATACTCCTATTTATATATTTGTCATATGTATATAAACCTGAAATGCGCAGTCCGTTTTGTAGTTTTTTTTCTTTATAAAATCTCTTCGAGCGAGTACGCGCAACGTTTCGCGTTTTTGCGGCAATACTTCCAAGTACTCCCGATGTTCTCGAGTTAATATTCCTCGTCTCATTTACCCTCGATATTCTATCGGTTGTGTATAATAACGATGGTTCTTTTTTAGGTTTCGTAAAGAAAAAGAACGATACTTGTGTAAGGGACGACGCTACGAAGCATCGAAAGAGAAATATCCTGAGTGACGTAGATTTGGCTGAAAGTGAACGAGCTTCGAAAACTATCACCGACCAGATTCGATGTCGGTCGTTTTGAATCTCGAATCCTCTTTTCATCCAACCGAGGAAATCGACAGTGAAATCGACATCGTGCAGGCCTCGTGGAAAAATTCTTACAAGATTTGAGACATAATATCTTAGGCACATTCGATCCATAATAGTCTTGCGATGATAGTCTTGGGTTTGTATTCTTCTTTTATTTATTTAACGAGTTCAGCTCACCCGGAATCGCAGGGATTGCAGTACTGACAAGATACACCGCGAAACATTTTACGTGGAAACCACGCAAAAAGATATTCCTTTACTAGTCCGAATATATTACTTGGCGTTCTTGTCAGAGTCTATGATGACGTGAAAAAGAAGAAAAGAACAAAAGAATCGATGGAAACTCTGATGCTCGACTTATTGTTAACGATCACGTACAATCTTAATGTATACGGAGCATACAATGAATACTCGTTAATTATTAACAACGCAATTGGGTACGTTGTTCTTATCGAGGCTTCGTATTACGCAAGAGCGCGTCGGGAAAAAGAGTTTCCGTCAAGGTTTCGGTATAAAATCGAGGCTTTCGGTAATATTCCCATCTCGCAGAGTCAATTATTATTTCTTTAGGCACATTAAGACCATAGTTAATCGACGATTAGTCTCAAGAATTTCGTAACAAAAAACAGTCTTCGAGTTTTGTGAAAGTGTGTTACGGCCTGTTTCGCTTTGATCGCGAACAGCCCTCCTTTTGCTAGACCCAATACTGATTTCTTCTTAGCAAGGGATTGTTGGTCCGCTGTGTGGTGGCCGACTGACAAGGTAGATCGGACGTGTCGAAGCTGCTCCATTCGTCTCCATCCGCGACACCGTACGGATACTTTGCTGAAACGTCCACTTCAGATCCTGTGATACTTTCCAAGGGACTCAGAGGTATCACTTTGCATTGAGGTAGGGTGGACGTCATCGTTGGTAGAACTGGTAGGGGCGTGCTGGCTGCCACGCTATTGTGATCGTTGGCGTAACGTTTTACATGAGGTGTTACAGGCATCAAGTGATCCGGAGGTCTTGGAAGAGGCATTACACCAACCGCCGGAGTCGGTTCTGGTTTCTCTTCTTCGGCATGTTTGTATTTGTTTTGCCTACACCTGATGGTAATGATCACTACCACACCGAGCAAAAATACGCCAAGAAGCATCCCTAAGATTAACAAATAATCGTTGCTCATATTCGGCGCGATCGCCATCTCACCTTCGTGACCCACCGGGTCCATTGGACCACCCAGCGTGATATTATACTCGTCCACGTCGAGTTTCACGCGAAATTCAAAGTCACCGACGGCTGGTTGAAAAATAGAGGCCGCTAAGACGAATGCGAAGCTATCCAATACACCCTCGTACTCCATCGTTGGAATTTTTCTGCAAACCATGTAAATCACGCCCGACATCACTTCCTGGTGAGAGAACTTGGTCACTTCTTTCTCACGAGTTCCTCGTTTCTCACCGGAAGACGAAGAACTTCTGATGATCCTCTTTATCTTACCGAATTTCGGTTTTTTTACGATCGTGTACGTGGGATTGCTGCTCGTTAGCTTAGCCAACGGTGTAGCGTCCATATGTTGCAACGTTATTCTAGTCTTCTCGCCTGCCAGAGCGACCATAGAGTTCATAATCATCAATGGTACTACCTTAATTTCGATTCTAATGTGTTTCTGTTCGAATCCGCTCAGTCGCGCGGCCAGTTCGAGACTGTCGTTCGATACGGTCATGTCCGTTTGCATGAACATCACGCTTTTCGACAGCAAATCTGTTTGCTTAAAGCTAGCCGCCGCTCCGTCACGTACGTACAACACTCCGTACTTTGGAGTGGTCGTTACTTCGTAAATAACTAGATCTTGTCTCGCGTTAGTGTCGAGTTTCACGTTGCTCTCGGAAATCAGAGCTACATTGGAGCCTTGTTGCAGACTCACGGGACTTGGAACGGTAACGTTCAGTTTGATAGGCAAAACGTACACGTTGAACACCGTGTACACTGGATTGAAACGACCATCCCATACCCGGAAGTAAAAGGAAGCCGCTTGAAGAGGCCCATTGTGTTCGTACACTAGCCGATTGGAATCGACGTCGTGCTGGGTGAATTTGTTCACTTGACGAACTTCCGAGATATTCTCGTTGAACGGTAGAAGCAATAAGCGACCGTACGTTGGCCTGGATATCACATCGTATACAATTTCTTCTGGCGGCGTGTCTGGATCAGTTGTCAGTAAGTTCTCTTTGGTTATCGTCTGATTTTGATTTTGAACCACCGTAATGGACGGCGCGTTCGTGTTCAATTTGAACGGTTCGTCGTTGACTGGCTCGATTATTACCGGAATGCTGGTGTTGCATAGGAGGATGTGGCCAGGAGTCAGGTAAAGAGAAAAATTGATGCGGTCCTCCAATGTGTCCGAATGATCGTGATAATACGCGATTTTTCCACCCTCGATTTGCGGCTGAGAGAAAGTGGTGACATTCAAATCTGGAACAATCATCACGTGGCCGTGGTTCGGTTGACTGACCAATCGCAAGAGTACCACTGGATTCTCGATACCAGCGTGAGCTTGAAGAAACGATACAATCCCGCTGATGTTCATGATAACTTCAGCCGAACCACCCTCTTGGACTCTTACGTTCTTTATGGAGATATATCTGTCTAGACCGCCACTGGAGACTGAAATATCTATTTGAAACACCTGCAAATGGAAAATACAACACGGTAAAGAAGATTTCACAGGTGAATGTGATACTCAACGAGTATTTTAAAATTACAATCTTGCCTGATTGGTTAAGGATTCCGCGAAGCGTGCTTCCACGTCGAACGTAAATGAATCGTTGGCAGTCAAGTCCATAAATTGCTTGGTGTGTTCGTAGAAAACTTTGCTATCGTTAATGTCTTTCTGTGTAAATCGATCAACAGTCAACCACGCGCCCTCGCTCGTTTCCATGATGATCCTACCGAGATGCGGTCCGTTTCGTACCGTGTATTTTATTTCTCGAGATTCGTCCGAACATCTCGTTAACAGTAATTTGCTCGTTATCATTTTTCTCGTTAATGGAAAGACATTCGGTGCAGCGTTCTGCTCGACAATCAGTCGAACAGGTTTAGTGGCTACCAGTATCGTATAAGATTCCGTGGTGTGTACCCCGTCGTATAACACGAAATTGAATTCAGCGTCGGAATCGTCTGGAACATAAAATCTTTTAAGAAATTGAAGTTTACGAGTAGGTCGTAGAAAACTCATCGTCATAAAATGCGCAACACTTACTCGTATGGGTGAACATGATTTTCGACTGGTCGATCTGTTCCTGCGTGAAACTATAAACGTCTACCCCCGGAGAAGACTTTAACGAAATCAATCCGTTTCTAACTCCACTGATGTTGTACGTTATATCACACGCCGCGGTATCATTGTCAACAGCCGCTAATTTATCAGGCGTGAACGTGATCGAACCACCTTGCCAAACGGTTAATTTAGTCCTGTTAACGAGTAGAGGTACTTCGTCGTTCACGGGTTGTATCGTAACCCAAACGTCAAAAGGTTCGCTGGTTTTGTCGCCGGCAACGAGCACCATCTTGAACGAATCTTTCAAAGATTCGTCGCCGTTGTGTTTGTACAATATTATTCCACCGGTCAGATGTTTCTGCGAGAACTTCTTCACTTGAGAATTCTTGGTCGATTCCAGAATCATGCCGTGTTTCGGCTTTTCCAGAAGTCTGTAGTCCGTCACTTTGCCGGAATAATAAGGGGTCAAAATGGAGAAGTTTGTTTCGTCGAGAGTGGTACTCTTTCCCTCGATCACGACAACGCCCTTCGCTTCGACGTAAAGCTTTTCCGGAACGATCACAAAGTTCACGCAAAGACCACGCAGCCACGTTATCCCGTTCGTCACGTCGACGACAAACTTGTCGTTCGTTTGATTCATCACGGACTGTACGTAGAACACGCGACCCTCGTTTATCATGCTTTGATCGAAAGACTTCACCGCGTTCCCGATGTAATCTTCTCGAGTCTCGTCGCTGTGCTCGTCGTGAATCTGCAGCTCCAGATATCCATTTTGCGGCCACTCTTTCAGAAAATAAACTATTTCAGAATCGGGTATCTTGGGATGCATGACCTCGAGGCTCTTTCTGCTTAATAAAATACTAGTAGCCTCCTCCACGAACATCGTTTTATTGTTTTGCACGATCAATGGTTGCCAATAGCTTTCGGGGTAAATCTTAATTAGAAATGTTCCCTCTGCCTCTGCTCCTTTCGCCGACACTTTGAATCTAAAGTCGTCCTTCACCAACGATCCTCCGAGATGTTTGTACAAAATTATACCGTAACGCAGATTCTCTTTGTTGAACGTGCTCGTCTCCCTGCCGTGCTTCAACAGCACCCCGTGCTTTGGTTTCTCTAAGATCGCGTACTTGATATCCTTGTCGGAGATGTACACGTTCGTTTCAACGTCCAGCTCGTTCGGTCGAAGAGCAACCGATCGGTTAAATTGTACCACGGAGCCGTTGTTGCTCTCTCTTAACCTCACGTAAGGAGGGCTGGCTTGAATTTCGAGCACGCCAGTCGTGTAAAAATGACCGTCGGTAACGCCGAACTCAAACTTTCCGTGGTCCTCGCCCTGATGTTTAAACAATATCTGATTGTCGTCGATGTCTTGCTGACTGAACTCGTGTATCTGCGACGTGGGATTGGTCACCCTGTATATTCCGTTCTTCTGCGTGTCTCTTCTCGTGTAGATCAGCTCGCTGGGCTTTGTATCGACGTCCTTGTCCACGTACGCGAGATCTTTGTTCGTCAGCAACCTCTCGCCCTTCGAGACCACGTGGAACACCTTGTGGACCACTCGTTCTGGAGCGTTGTCGTTCTTCATCGTGACCTCGACGCGGAACAGGCCAACGTACATAAAATCCACCGCGTCCGAGGCAATAGCGACGAACTGGAACGAATCTTCCCTGGTCTCCGAGTCGTCGTGAACGTAATAGACCTTTTGGAACGAAAGTTCCTCGGAAGTAAAATAGGAGGTGTTGTTGCGCGAGTGAGACTTGGAGTTGTTTGTGACGGTCAACCAACCGTGATGCGGAACTATCGTCAAGTTGTACATCAGCGACGTAACTCCGTAATCCCTTGGATTCGTTCGTAGAATTCTTAAAAGCGTTCTGGAACCTTCGTCGACCCTCAGAGTTTCTACGCTGTCCAAAGGTTTTACGTTCTTGCTGAGGTAATGCCTGAACTTCAGGATCGAGTGCAAATCGATGCACTGCGGGGCGCTCACTTTGAAGGCAAACTCGTCTAGGATAGTGGAATAGGCCCTTTTGAACAGTCGATACCGCAGTTTACCGGAATCGATGTCCTCTTGCGTGAACGTGTCGCCGATATCTAATCTTCGACTCGAGAGGAATAGATTACCGTATCTTGGTCCCGTTGTTACGGTGAATGCGATCTTGTTGAACGCGGTTATCAATGGGTTCGTTTGGTACCGCAGATTCTGCCCGGTGACAGTCACCTCTGCCACGTTGGTGAAGTTGATCGGTACTCTTTTCGTTTCTTTCAACTCGAGATCGATGAAAGTGATGCGAAAATCGTAGGTGTGCTGCGCCCTTACCTCCCTGACGCTCGCCTGGAACTTGAACTCGTCTTGATTCGGGCTGCCCTCGTTGTGGAGGTAGCGTATCGCGTGCAGTTCGATATCCCTGCTGGTGAAATGATCGACGTTCATCCAGCTACTCGAGACGTCCTTCAGCTTTTGAATCGTGCCAAATTGCGGCTGCGAGACGATATCGTAGCGTATATCAATAGTGTTGTCGTCGGAATTGGTGGTGAAAGAGAGATTCGCCGGTGTCAGGTACGAGTAAGACCGATGCACCACGACCAGTCCTGTATTGTGCATCAACTTGATTTCCAAGGGATGAGCCGCCACCCTCAGACTCGCTGGCTGGCTGCTTTCTATACCGTCGCTCACCCGGAGATCGAGCTTTGCGTTCGGTTTCGCTGAAAAACGCAATTCAAGCGAACGGTTCAATCATTGACAATCATTGACGTAGCTACCGAATAGACGGTAATTAAAGAGACGGCAATAATGTTTGTGTTGTACAGTGAATATCGATGAAGCTGTTACCGTTTCCGCGATGTACGTATGCAATTAATCCTTGCATCAATTCAGCCTGGGTAAACGTGTCGATAGGTCGCGACGGGTAAGTTACTCTTTCCACATAGCCAGCATCCGCGTCGGTATGTAAGACCGTGTAAACCAACATGTCTGACGGCGTGTCGGCATCGATCGCCCAAATTAATTCTTTCGTCAAGATTTTCCTCGTGCCCTACGAATCATTAAACGATCAAGTCGATTAAGTCTTAACAATAACAATCGGGTTCGGTTAAAGAAGAGAAGGGTGGAGCGATTCGATTGTACTCGTCATAATCGAATAAAAAAAATAGAAAAAGAAATTGGAAACGTGAATGAATTTTCCGTTGGACCGTGTTTTACGCGTTAACGTTTTTCCACACGGGACGGCGGGGTCGATCTCCACGATGAAAAGAAATTGTTTCATTTAAGAAGATGGCAACACTGAGTGGTTAATTAGGGGCAACGGCTCGAGCGACTTAAATCGATTTCGTTACGACTCGGCCGCCACGCTCGTCCAAAGATACGAACACTGCAAACAGGCCACAATTTCTCCAATTCTCCGATTAATTGATTTAGCGAGGCAGCGGCAGGCATTCGGACTATCTCGCGTCAATTAGATTCACGTGCTTTCGAGCCCTCGACTTTCGATCGAGGGGGACTGGTTGCTCGAGTGAAAAATCTTTGCTCTGCGTTCGATGGAGGAATTATAGAGGTTTTTGTGTCTTACTTGGGCGAGACGTAGAACTTTCGCGGTCGATATTTCGAGCAACGGCGGATCATTAACGGGCGTAATGTTGACATGAAGCGGAAACCTAAGTCGTCCTCGTAGATAGCCTGGCAACGTGTAACCGGCTCCTGCCACTAATGTCACTTCCAGGATCACGCTGTCCTCTGTGGTTTCACTGCCGTCGTGCATGTATTGTATCTGCCAAGGAATTTCATCGCAATAATGAGACAACGTAGCGCGCGGTAAATAATGTTTCTAGTACTTATGAATATGTATGTGATCCCCCTCGCCGTGATGCCGGTGTAAATATGTAACGACTTAAATCGCTTTATAACAACAACGTCGGCAGTCGTTGGTCTTTACGATTCATCGAGCATGCTAACTTTCGCGAAAACTCGAAGGAAAAATCGTCGGCAGAGATGGCTGGTCGTTAACGAGACATTTATTTCATCTTATTTCATGATTTATTCACGACGAGCGGATGATGCGTTCGCGAGGTGAACTTTCCAATCCCTTCCACGGCAACGCCGACGATATTCTTAACGAACCAATAAATTCCCTTAATATTTCGAAACTCGTATCTTCCGCGTGACTTGCCGCCGTTTTTAAAATTAAACTTCCTTAAAGACTTCCTTTCCCCTCGCGCCTTTCCCCGATGAATCATTGCCGGTACTAAATCTGCCGTCTGCTCGCAGTTAAAATTAATTAAAGCGGCCAGGGGTCAGCTTGTAAATCGGCGATTAGCATACTCTGGATCGACGCGCGGATTCTTCTCGTTCTGACTGCCGGGACTTTTTTGATAAAATTCCGCTTACTTAAACCTCGAGGGGAAACGTTTAACGGATAAAAGGTTTCCACCCCCGAAAGGAACCTTAGTTAATAAGCGGTGGTGGTGTTTATAAATAGATCCGGTGTCGCTGGATAAATCGGGTGCATGCAGAAGAGGAACAGACAACCGAGATTTCTGACGACAGAAGTCCGCCACACGGCCCTCCCCTCCACGATTCTAAAGTTAGTCCTTGTGTCGCGGACTATCTATAGATCGTGGCCTTATGACAAACTGGAAGAACACATGATTTTCCACGTTTTCTTTGTGCTTGTGCTCGAATTTATCGGTTACCTGTTAGATCGTGACCTCAGTCACGATCCTACGGACGTTGGCAAAGTATTCTACGCTCATGGAAGCAGGAAGACATTACCTTATCTCGATTAATGTCTTGAAGAGTGAAGGAATGCTCGGTTCTGGTCGTTAAAAGGTCCAGGGCCAGAGTACCATATGTAGGCGGGGTTACCAAGGTGAAGATAACACCGTCCTCTTCCACCCCATATTTAGCAATGTCTAGTATCATGGCTATGTTATCGCTCGTCACCAGCGCGTGGCTCCCTTCGGACAGCACCAGGGGACTCAGCGAGAGTATCTCCAAGTTCACCGGTAAATTTGCCCTCGAGTAGATCTATCGAATTTTGATAATCGGGGCAATTTGATAAGTTGCGCAATGAAAAAAGCTGGCAAGTGCAGAAAAAAGTAAAAACGAAAGAGAAAGTGCATTTTGAATTTATTTTGTTTCAAGGAAAGGTGCGAAACAAGTGGCTGCAAAGTACGAGGACTGGTCGACGTTTACCTTGTAATCCTCGGCGTAGTTCGACTTGATGCACAGCGGTTGATCACAGTCGCATTTGAACGAGCTGACACCTAGTTGCGAGCAAACTGCCTCGGGAACACAGGGATCAGCCTCGATACAGGGAAATCCCCAAACGCAGCCAACAACGATACCCTGACTGATTTTAACGTCCGGCAGGCCGAGTTCCTTGTTATCCAGCAGCATACTTCGCAGACAGCCCTTGTAGCTCACGTCACCGGACTTGAGGCCCTTGCCGAGCGCCCTGGCGCGTTTGTTCAGCTCGGTGCCGCCGATGTACAGGGTGTCGGCCAGATCGAGGTAACGATTTCCACCGGACGGCAGAGTGATTGTTTTTTCCTGACGGTCGACCGTGATGCCGATTCCGCTCGGATTGAAATCAACGGCCACCCGATGCCACTTGCCGTCCGCCACCGGCGTGCCGTGTATCAACTCGGTCGGCCCGTTCCCTTTGTTCATCAGAAGTCGAATTTTACCCTCGAACAACTCGATCCCGAGGTAATCGGCGTACGACGATTGCCCAGTGTTGTAGAGCAGCAGGCCGCTTTCCGCGCCGGTCTTCAACTCGAATTCCCATCTACGAAACAAAGAAGGGAAGGGGAGGATCGATCGAATCGGGCAAAATTGAAAGGAGGAAGTCGTTCGTCGGGAACGGGACTATCGTTCGCCAACTTCGCTTCGCGCGACTGCAACTCGCGTCGAACTGCGTTTACCGAGCGTGCTTTTACGCTGGATGTACGCGGAGTCGACAACCGCGGTATTAGACAATAATGTTAAAACTTCAATAACAACATTGCCGGCTGCCTATTCAACGCAGCAAGTTAGAATTTCGCTGTTGACTTGGTTCGGATCGCGTCTGTGAATGGGCCAACGCTAAACCCCCAGTTGGCGTCGGGAGACCGTTAACGCGAAATTTCCACCTTCTTCGCTGCAACTTGCAGACGAAATTACCCACCGACCGTTTGCATCTTTTATCGCGCGCCAAGTTTCGCAAATTGATCCGCATCGTTCAAAACGTAGCGCTCGAGCGCTACGTTTGAAAATCATGAAAGTAAAAGCGCGTTCTGTGATCGGATGAAAACGAATTAAAACCGGCCGTTGTCAGATAGAGCCAAATGGATTCCGCCAGTATCCGATATTTTCTGTATAAAAATGTTTTTCGAAAAACGGCAATCACTTTTTTGCACGATACGAGTTTCTATATATATTTCAGATAACACGACTTGCGGTAAGATTTTCTGGATAGTCATCTTGCCAGCATTAAACGGTACGTGGCTCGAAAACCGTGGAAAAACACACGGACGAAAAACGAACGGATGGAACGACAGGTACGTGGAATTAATGGCCGTTCTAGATCGTTGGTTTTCGTGGCGAGGAAGATCAACGTTTTATTTACACATTTCTGGTTGAATTTGGTCAGGGGTGTTTAAGAGGGCTGTCTAAACGATACACCGGCGTTTTCATTTCCGTTGGGATGTTTGCGTGGACGCCGCTCGTTCAGGCCGCTCCGACAGCCGTGGATATATCCAAGGATGTTCGACGTGCAACACATAGAAGCGAAGGGAACAGGATTGTTGGCATTGTTTCGACAGCGTTGCTGCGATACGCAACAGGTACCGTGCCACCTTTATTCTCTGAACCGAGCGTCGAATTAAGAATCGCGACAAGTACGCTTTTAATTTGAAGGGACAAAGACTTTCGCTTTGCAGCGTCCGCACGCCCTCTCTGTCCCATGTATCGCGATGCAACTCGAAGAATCCGCGGGACACTGTTGTGTTCGAATCCCTCGGGGGAATGAAGTTCGCTTCATCCGCGAGAGCGTCGAGCTCGAGCAAACGCTGCTGATATTCCTGCTTATTTGTTAATCGAGAAAGATAATTCGACGATTCGTGTTTTAATTATCGGGCAGGGAGATTTTCGCGATATTATCGCGTCAAAGGAATTCTACCGTCATCCGGCGCGCTATACTCTTTTTTGGCATATCGTGCCAAATTCATGCAAAGCGACGCCGATTAAAATTCAAACGAAAGTAACCGTGTAAAAAGATCCGACTCGATCCGATCTGATTGACGATCCGAGGTTTATTTCGACGGTGATTTATAAATATCCGTATATGCATACGTCGGCGAGCACACGATTAAATCGCGATGGATCGATTTCTCGCGTATTCATTACGTAAACGTTATATCTCATTTAGCCAGAGAGGAATCGGTGCCATTCGTCGGACCAATCGTACATTTTATCCCTGAAAGAGATATCTCTGTTATTCCGAAAAAATGAGATCAAAGTGTTTTCTTAGAGGATACGAGGACACGTATCGGTCCGAGCTCTAACTAGCAGCGACGTCTTCGTCGTAACGCGATTGCAGTTTTTGTTTGACGCTTTCCAAGACGCTTTACGAGTCGTTCTCGTTGGCTTTTGTCGTTAGAAGTAGCACCGGCATTCGTCAAAGGTTCGCCGCTCGAAGTTAAGAACTTCACTCGACCATAGTGTCTGCCATGAAAAGAATACGAGGATACGTACGATAAAAAAAAAAAGAAGGAGGAAAACAGAATCAGTTGATCTTTTTGAATACGAATAAATACGCTTGAAGTATAATCCAATTTAAATTTAAAGGTAATTAACTCTTTCCTCTGATAAAAATCGTTTATCCGATTAGCCAACGATTGGCACGACGCGCTCGCTAACTTATAACCGCCGGTTCGTTTTGATAAGCGCGCGGACAATCGCAAACTGACACTAAAATTGACTTGGAAACTGGATTCTATATTTACTCGATGCTTTAAACAGGAACGCATCAAATATTGTCGTTAGTTTGTATCCATGGCGGTTTGGTCCGTCTATCGACAATTTCTGAAACCGCTAATAACAGCCGTTCGATTGACGAAGTGTCACACGCCGAGGCTCGTACGGCCATAATTTCGTTAGATCGATTCATTTCCCGTTACAAAATCGAGTATGGTTACACGCACGCATATATGTATATTTCAATTGATCGGTTGAAGCCACGCTTCACACCCAAGCGAATCGCGTGTCGCGAAGAAGCAACGATCAACGATTAGGGAAGAGACAACGTTCCCGTTGCAGTGAAAATTTCACGAGAAAGTTAATTAACTTAGTTGAAACATACGAGAGATTTAAAGCCATTTTCGAGCGGGTCCCGAAAGGCACGCGCGCGCGCGCGCTTAGATGTTTAATTTACACGGTGAAAAGGCGTTTTAACTACGTACTTGGAGCCGGAGCGTGGAATAGGTCTTGGGATCGCTGTGAACGCGCCATCCTCCACGAAACTAACTTCCGTGCTTCTCGTGGCGTCGAATTCCGGCGAACAGCTCCACGTAACGGCGGTCGCCTCTGACTGGCCTTTTCTCGACTTGGCATATTCTATTACTCTGGCGCCATTGTATATTATGTCAGCCATGCAGCCGCGCAAGTAATCCGTGTGTCCTGCGAATGGAAGAAAATTTACGATGGGAAAAATTTACGACGCGCGCGGTGTGGTCGGACTCTTGGAAGCAAAAATTCACGGGATTTTCCGCGATCGAGTGGAACGACGGTTCAAAGGATTTCGTTCGAGTCATTAAAGTGACCGGAGTTTTTTTTTTTTTTTTTTTTTCTCTTTTCTTTTTTCCCTTTTTTTCTTTTTCGAATCGCGACGCTGGCAATTTCCTTTGCGCGAACTGCTCGCGCGAGCGAATAACAAAAACGGGCGGATATTAAACTCGATGGCCAGACTCGATTCTTACGAAGTCTCGCGGAACGTTAGAGGGTTGGCGCCCTTTGGCACCAGTTCACGAGGTATTATTCAGCGGCAGAGGTCTTGCTGAAAGAGTGGTGTAATGAAAGCGTCAGTTGCAAACCGCATCACCCGGGGTTGATGCCCAGATAATCTCAGTCCCGTTGACTGCCACAGAGAGAAACGAACTAGGCTATCGAATATCCCACCTATCCCCCGCCGTACACTCGCTAAATACAATTCAACGAAATAATCGCGCCCGTAACTCGGTCAGTTTATTGCAACGAGGCCGATCTGAATGGGCGACTTCGGCGAAAGGCAATTTATTTTCTCGATGAAAGGTGAGCTTGCGAGCACGATCGAACGAATTCGATTCGTGTCATCGGGCTAGAAGTTGGCACCGGTGCTATAGACGTAATTTTACGGAAGCCGCGACGAGTCTAACGCAGCTGCGGCAAGTTAACGCGAGACTCATAAAGACGCGAAACCGTACGGGTGTTTACGGGCATCAGGGGTTCGCGACGACATCTTCCGGTGTGGCGGTATACATATATAAACCCGTGACGGCAGTAAAGCCAGCCATTCACAATGCGGTAAATCGTTCAGCCCGCAATCGTGCCGCAGCTACCATTCTACGTGATCCTCTCGCGTGCTTCGCGATTATATTAATTGGAGAAGTTTCGAGGACGGTTTTTCCTACAGGCGACTGAAGATACGGTGGATAACCGCTAAATGGACCGAGGTCACTGGAAAATGACCCCCCGTTCCAAGGGGGTTGGAAACTTCGAACTGCTATTGCAGGATTTTATTTTATAAGGACAACCGGGCGGTTTTGTACAGGTGCCCGCTGAATGAAACGTGAAATGAAACTTGGAACGAAACGCTCCGCACTTATTCCAGATACCGGACAAACGAGTATCATTTTTCTGGTGCAATCATTCGGCAATTCGTATTTGTATTAGTTTAAAGATCACGGACGAGTGGCTCTCGTGGCAGTGTATCGACGAAAGAGACGGAGAGACAGAGAAAGAGAGGAGGTCGATAGGAAATGTGCGACCGTTGTTCTTTCGTGGCGTCGTATCGGAACGGATCGCGGATGAAAACGATTTGGCGTACTTGCGACCGTGAAAACCGGGCGGCTATAAAATAAATAATTTTCGAACATCGCCACATTCAAGGCTGTTCAATTTATTTGGACGTAACGGTGATCGAACGTTCCGCCGATGGAACATTGACACCGACGTCTCGGGTCTATACTTTTATTGATTTTCCAATGTCGAATGTGTATGTATGTGGCGTGTGTGTCGCGTGTTCTCGATATTTTTACGCAGCGCCGGGAAACGGTTATTCGATAAACGGATTTCATTTCTAATGATACCACATACGTACAACGGGGGTAAGTTTTAATCGAAAATTGGCTACTTCGATTCGTTTGTTTCCTTTTTTTTCTTTTTTGAAGCCGTCAGGTTGGCTTAATTCACCAAAAGCCGAAAGAAGCATCCGCGAGTCTCGGGAGTTAGATTAACATCCTATGTCGATGTTACGTATATTTCAGCGAGATGGAAAATGAATAAGTTGCCGCCAACTTCACGCAAAACCATCACCCACGCCCTTCGTCCGGTATCGTGGCACGGAAACGAATTCGTGGGATCGTCTCACGTAGGTTCCCCTTTTTTAACATCGTGCACAAACGCGCGACGACTTTGTACACGAAGAATGAACGAATTGTCGGAGAGTGGCGCGGCGTAGACGGTCTGTTCGCTCCTTTTCCTCGTTCTTTATTCCCCGACTCGAGAAATTTAGCGGCGCTCCTGCAGGGCAGCAGGAATTAATAAGAGATTCTGGAGGGGGTGGCGGGTCATGGCTATGTCGTACCATGGGGTACAAATGAATTGTCATGAATATGCAAATTGAATTTCGAGCTGGTCGTCGAGCGTTGCGTGAGATGCTCGGGGGAATAACGGGGTGAGGGGGAGGGGGAGGGCTGGAGAACGAGCGTCACCGGTAGACTCTCTGTTTGTACTGATCGTATTCAATTTGGTACGCGTCATCTCGGTCGCCTTCCGATGAATTTTTGCTTTTTGCAGTGAACTTGCCCCGTCTCTCTGTCGCTTGGTACTCTCGCAACGCGAGTTACTGCCGTTTTGGCTCGGGGTGAGCCGCGCCGCTCATCCGCGCGCTGTGATTTAAACTCGCGAAAGTGGCTGAGAAAGATACACAAGCGGAGATACGCGAGGGACAGAGCTCGACCGCGCGGAAGCTAGATAAAATTCGTGGCCGGCAAAGCCGAATCTCATTTCGGATTTGCGATTTTAATGAAGTTTTCAAATTGATTCTCATCGAGGGTACGAGGCCTGTTTAAAACAATAATCAAACTTCGTGCGAAAAAGAAAAAAGAAAGAAAGAAACTAACAGAGACGTGTATACCAAAATTTCGTCATCGAGAAATACACCCTTCGTTTTATGACATTTTCATCGTTACGGCGTTCAGATTTAGAGTGACTCTAGTTTTTATGTACATGTCAAGAAACGAATTTCATGTCGTGCGTACGCTAGTTAGCATTTCTTTCGTAAAAAGACAAATTAAAGTATCGAATCAAAATCAAAATGAAAGGAGAGAAATTCAAATGCTATGACGAGTATATCCTCAGCAGCTTTCACGATATGAAAAAGTCATTTGATGCATTGATCGATCGGTCAGATGACAATGCAAAAAGTGTGTATACATTTTTCGTAAAGAGTTACTTGTGTTGTATTATTATTTTTAAAAATTCCTTTTTACGATCTTAGTGTAGATCAATGATCGGAACACAAATTTCGCTCTTTCTATCTTTCTCCAAAACCGGCGTTTCTCTCCAGCCAGCAGTTATACACTGTACATCTGATTTACGATTTTGTGATTACGATTAACGGGTCAGCCATCCCGGATAAGCTTCGATAATTTCATCTTGTCGGGGAAGGAGATCGATGATCGATCCGTCAGCGACTGGAAATTAGGTTTAGAGAGTACATCCAGTGTCGCGGTGACCTGCTATCAGAATATTCTCTGTGCTAATCTTGCTCAATGACCGTCGCTGATGGTTCACGTCAGTGATGGATGAAGTAAATATCCCCCATGACGCACGCTAAATAATATTTCGCTAAATCGATGTCGAAAGATACTGGCCATTTGATACACGACGCGAGTTAGTCTTGTTATTTTTGAACCTGGTATTAAAAACGATAGCCATATATGTATTTGCTTTTGTATCGTTGTACATCGAATATCGATCGACCTCGGAAAGAAAAGAACTTGTCGATCAAATTATATTTCGTTGTTATTAGGAAGAAAATTATTAGATTCCAGTGGAAGATTATAGGGTAGAAACGTAACTGTGGGAATGGAAACGAAGTTAAGTTACAAGTTGTATTTCTTTCCTCAAGTGGGACACTCTATTTTTATTTTTATTCTAGGGATTTAATAACGTACGTGTGACAACAGTCCGAAGATATTCGAGATCATTCGGAGATATAGAAGAAAAAAGCTAAGACGAGTAACTCTCGTGTTGTGCATTAATAGTTATTGTCGAAGATATAGCTACTTTCTTGTCATTCTAAAATTCTGCTTCTAAAAATTTCCTACATTTTTGGAAAACAAAATGACGAGACACAATCTTGACGAGAATAACGAATAAATGTAAAATGTATTTTCCGGATGAGTTAATGTTATCAATATGACAAAGAAAATTATTAACAGAGAAAATTATTGACAAAAAGCATTGTTGACATTGTTTCTCACTCTGAAATTCCTTTCATTCGCCATTCATTGCATCAGCCATTTTACGGACGATATAATTATAACATAATCGCGTAGACAGTTTACAGTTGATAATTAAGTTCACAGTACTTGCACATTTGATCGTATTCGAAATAATAAATGGGGACATTGAGCTGCCGAATCGCGGGCTTCGTTGTTTCTATTATACGCAAGCGAGAAAATCTCTCCAATGGAGTAGGTATTTCGCCGCAACACACGCAAAACGAATATTCGAAACCAGCTGGTTGTTGCCGGGCCGTGATCACGTAACACGTACCTCCGGTCGTCCCAGTATAATCCGTTTGCAGTTGTGAAAATATGAATTTTTATATGTACGAGAGGTATATGAAAAAGTGGAATTCGAAGTGGAATTCATCAAATCTAGTTCGACTGTGCCAATGAAATATTTTTTGTCGAACGTCCTTATATTGTTTTTCTATTTCAATTCAAACCGTGACGGATCGTCGGAGCAGCGGTAAAAATTTATCAGTGAAAATCTTGGTCAAAAAACTTGGTGGACGCTCTTAAATTTTATATATGTCATTTGAATATCCAGCTGGCGATCTATAATGATGTGGATAGCGCATATTTTCTGGCCGAAAATTAATTTTTAATTAACTGTAGCATTTAAAAAGTATTTTCTTTTTCTACAAAATGTTAACGTAAATGAGTGGTAGAAATCTGCAAAATATTACTTGTTAGTAATAGAATAAGTGAGAGAAAACTTTAAATCTTTAAAATCCAAACGTATCGTGCCATGTATATTCATAAATAATTCTGGGATCAGATAGTGTTCTGAGTACAATTGTACTGTATTGGATGCAAGAGCATCATCAAAATTGATGAAGTTTCAAATCAATGTTGAATAAACAGTGATCAACTTCAGTGCAACGTTCAATTGTTCTTTCGGTTAATCATAAATTAACTGACCATTTTTTTAAATTCTATGATCGTGACTGTAACAACAAGCCGGAAGAATGAAATCTTCAGGCAATACAATAGATCGTCAATGAAGGAAACTAGTTTTTTCTTATTATAATAGATATTGTTTTAATATCTATTATGTATCTCCACTGTATAATATTATCCAAGTTTATATTATAAATATATGTAACAAGAAATATCGAATATATTAAAGATTAAATATTGAAATATAATTTTATTTCATTCATTGATATATTACGATATAACTTGGCTTGTACTAATGGAAAGTATAAAGAGAAAATATCAAATTTTTTAACGGTATATGTAGTCTTAGAAGACGACTTCTATATAAAAAATATTTCACCTTTAAATATATTTGGAATTGAAAACGTGGACTCGACTGCTGCACCCGACAGTACAATTACTATCCTTCAACAAACCAAATAAGAACGAAATCGTAGTTTTGCCCGGTGAAATGAGAAAAAGCAATGATCTCGCTTTAAAGGTTATATAGGAATTGCAATGGGTATTATAAATCGACTCGAGAAAAAAGTATTTGTCTTCTTTTGGTCAAACCATGAAACTTCATCAATATCGACGCGCGATAGCGAGGTAGGGGTTCTCGCGTTCTAAACGAGGACGTAGTAAGCGAGTTCAGTCACGTGGCGCGACGATTTATCCGAGTGAGTCAAGCTTGCTGGTATGGATCTTACCTAGAAATAGCTCGTTAAAGTCACCCTGTCCCCCGATGAAGACTCCGTAGTGTATATTCAATTCGAAGAAACGTCCTGGCAGAAGAGACCTGGTCGTGTGTATCACGTCAATCTGTAGCGTGATATTCGCCTCCCGTCTCGTCAGATTCACCTCGTGCCAGCTGAGGTCGTTCAGTGTCAGTCCACGGGCGCTGGCCATCTCGCTCTCGCCGGCGCCTAAATTTATGTGCACCTGCGGAAAAAATCGAGAGAAACGATCTTACAAGCCGCTCGACCATGATAGATGGTATTACAGGGACATTGATGCTCTGACAAAGTTATGCAAGTTCGCCGTAACTTCTCCTCTCTGAGATAATTGCTTCTTGTCGGGAATTTAGATAAGCCGACGCACAAAGGGGGAAATTATCCTTTTGGCGGTGTGGATAAATCTCGGAATGGATATTCCATCTAGAAATAATGTTTTCTTTAAGAAAAACCGACGATCCTACATTTTCTCACTTTTTTTTCTTTTATTCCGTGCTTTCACACGGGGCGTTGCTATCTCTCATTCATGTATGCAGACTGTAAAAAGGGCACTCCGAGAGAACGTATTAAATGTTGATCTTTCTTGGATCACCTTTCCTATCGCTCGATTATCAGACTCTCCTCAAGATAACGCCGCTCAAGATAACGCGTAATCCGCTGAAACGTCTCGGCGAGTTTTTTTTTTTTTGAAAAGCAGCGGGCAATATAAGAACGTAATAGCGCAAGGAGCGGAAAACGGAGAGAAAAGTAACTCATAAGGAACGGCGTGGCAGGCAAACAGCTCGCCTCATAATCCCACCTTTTATTTAGCAAAGTTACTCGCCCCGACTTCTAAGTGAATTAGAAGAAAAATTAGCATCTATTTAACGCAGCATTTGTTTCGTTTAAAATCCGCAAGGAACAGTCGGTCCCGGTGAAAAAGGGGAATGGCCACGGGTAATCCGGGTACTGGTTTAAAAGAAATGGTTGACACAGTAGCTAGTGTATTTTATTAATCCAGAGCCTCAACCCATTCGCGTAGATCCTTGGTACGACGCCACGAACGGGGATTACGCTCAGGTCCTTTCTTTCTTTCTTTTTTTTTTTTTTTTTGGTTCTTCCTTCTTTTTTTCATTTTGCGGCGTTTTGGGCCGACATTATGAGGCGGGTTCGAGTAATGCATTATCGAGTTAGGATGGTACACGACGCCCTTTAGCGAGAGACGAAGCGGCACCCTCTGATAAAGAGTCTTTAATCGCGACCTAAATCGACCGACCGAGACTTATAGCAACGTCTTCGTGTAACTTCCACGAGCGATCCTTTCCTTCCTCTCTCTCCGCTGCTCGTTGATCTTGCACGGAGGAACGAACGAACCAACCAGCGAGACAAACCGCTGGTAGGATCGCGTCTTAATGAAAAGTCGATCCGTTCGCAGAGACCGGTCGAAATTACGAGGGGGGGCGCGATTGGCATCAAGGTTCGATCGTAACACCAACGGCCTTCGGACGGGTCTCCTTTCGTTTCGCGATCGATTTCGTAATAAAGGCGTGAGCTTTTGCGAGTTGCAAGTTCGTGTCGGTAGTAGCGCTATGTCCGATGACTATGCAGGACCCCATTAATATGTATAAGCGCGAGAGACACGACACTTCGGCGAGTGTAAACGCGGATCTATACGATTCCGAAGGTCGGAAGAGACGACCACCCCCGATGCATTATCGATGCACCACCACTCGATGGTGATTGGAAAGTGAACAATGACAAATATTCGACTGTTGGATTTTACGACCGATCAAAAGGGAATTTCGACGGGATATTATTATCCACACATTTTCGAGACTGATGATGTTGCATTGTTTAATATCATTGTTTACTGTCAATAGCCAAAGACGTATATATCTGCGTCAATTCATGAATTACATCGAAAAGGTCATTCCACTAGTGAAGTCTCTGAAGAGGTTGATGATTGGTATTAGCTTTAGTTACAACTAAAAATGAGTATGCACGATCGTCAATAAATAAAATGAGCGATAGAATGGACACGTGTTATTTAAACATGATTAAAAGAGAGAAGTGTGTACAACGAAAAGACCCAAATTACACCTGTGAGAGAAAAATCAGATTTACGTTTAGACAAATATTTATGATATTCTAAAAATTTCAAGCGATATTTATTACGATTTATTACAGAGTCATGACTGTTACATTTTTGCGACAAATAAATGATATATATATATATATATATAGAGTTTTGATGACGCGTACAATGCTCTTCCAACAAAAAAAAAATCATACTGAAATATACTTGCCTCGTTTCAACGAGTTTAATCGCTGCTAATATCTTTCTCAAATTCTCTCACCAGTCTCGAATGTGTTAATCGAGCAATAATATCGAATCGATGGAAACGTTCCTTCGTTTCTGCCGGGGAAACAATACAGTGCAGCGGGCAATAGAATAAACATCCGCGTGAATTTAATACGTTAGTTAAACGATCGCGAGTAAACGATGCCTCTCGTCGACGAGACGCTTCAAGCCTTCGAATAATTGAACAATCGTGACGACCGAGAAGATTTTAAGCGTGTAAAACCACGAAACAGGGTTTGGGTTACAGCGAGAGACGAACCGAGGCACTGCGACTGCGACTGAAACGATTTCATTGTACTTTTTGCTCGGCCGTTTATCCCGTTCTCATCCTCCTTAACGATCTTCTTAACAAATTTAATTAAGCCCAGACACCACCCACTCGTCTTCTCATGGTTCGACCGGTGGACTTAACCCTTCGCGAAATTAGATTCGCGCGGTTTTCACCTCGGATCTTAGCGCATCGTCGAGAAACGGCATTCCTCTCGTTCCCTGATGCACTTAGACGGTATTTTAACACTCTATCGCTATACTGGATTGCCCTGGTTAGTCATCGTCTTAAAGTGCAAAAGGCCTCGACGGTTCGACGAGTTTAAATTTCGCCGGATAACGTCGTATTAATCACGCGCGTAACAGCATCAAACGAATAGGTCGCCTTCGTAATTTCCTACGTTTTCGTAGAAGGATTTAAGACGGCTTCCCCGAGTGCAGGGGGAACTGCTTTCACGACATTCTGGATTTTTAGCTGAATTATATCAATTCGTTTCCGGCGTCTTGTTCGGCCAGCTGAATAGGCTGATTGGTCCGCAATTTTCTGGATTTATTAGAGCTCTCAAAGACCGACGTTCTTTTGTCGTTTTTCTTCGTTTGTTGAATTAGATCGAATTAGAGGTTCGCTCGAGAGCCTTCGTTCCCATATTTGTGTAACCGTGCGATCGTTTTGCTTCTCATCGGCAGTGAAATCTGAGAAATCTTCATCGCGGAGTCGGCAGATTTTTGTTTGTTCGCTTGGTTATCGTTGGTTATTTGCACGTTGTTAACTCGTCATCATGCCTGTTCTCATTTGCGTAATTTATTATGCAGTTTAATACATTGCGCAACATATTAAAATAAATTACACGAAATTTTAAATAAATTTTAAATTATATTCCAGCAAAAAGACAAATACTTTTATTTAAAATTTTTAACTTGTTTTGACTCTGTTTAAAAAAGATACTTCTTTTTATTTTCACAATTTTTTTCTACACCGTCGCCAGTTTATATCATTTCAACTTGTGCCTTTTTTTTCTGTGTCGTCTACGTAAATTCGCCGTAAATTATTTTTTTTATCACCATTGAAGCGTGTTGCGAAATGACGAGAAAAAGGGAGAAGAAACGAATTAAATAATTCCACGATCTTTGTTCTATCAATTGCGAAAATATCGGCTGCGAACGCGTTATTATTAGAGCACACAAATGCGAACAGACACATTAACGCGAACCCAGTCGGCCCATCTTTTTAATTGGTAGTTACACGCTCGCAATTCCTGACGAAGATTCATCGCCACGGCGAAGACCGTGGGTGGTGCCGCGGATCCTCGTTTGCGTCTATCGGTTCGCGTTCGAACGTGTTCGCGGAGGAGGGGAGTCGCGATTTCCTTCCACTAATCGCGTTAACCCCCAAGTTAATGCCAGAATCAGTCTAAAACGTTCAATCAAGAAGCTGCGCGTCACCGATTCAAATACGCGCGCGTATCCGTATTCTCGCTGAAGAATATTAATGAGGCGAGCGACGGGAGTGCTCGCTAAACCGTTGACTGGCGATTAATAGCGAGCACTCTGTAAATGTTTCGGTGCATCGTGTTTGTTTCTACTTACCAAGCATTTGTGTTTATGAACGCGACCATCGGATATAATATATTCGAATTAAGCGTAATGAGACTCGCTGGATAAACAACTATGTTTCTATGTATTTATCGTTAGGAAGTTGGTGCGCGCACATTCCACCGGCTCTGTCCTGTCTCTACGTATTGCATATACAGTGTTCGCTGTGTACCAGCGATTCTTCTCACGGATTCGTAATTTGTAACTAGAGCTCGACGACGATTACTATCTAAGAGCAAAGTGGCCCATCTGGGTTCCGCGTTGTCCCCCGTGCGTCGTTGTTCCTCGTAATGCAACCCGCCGGTACGCTCGCTGCAGCAGTTTAATTCCCGTTGCAACGAGTATTCGTTCCGGGCACGACGTCACGGCGTCACTGGTGATCGTTAATAACCGGTGGCTCGTTAATTCGAGCGCCGAGAACCGGGTGGTTGAAACTCTCGCGTTATCCGCGATCCTTTACGATCGAGCCGCTCCTCGCCGTGTTACGGCAAAACCGTTCGGAACGGAACGGTCGTATGAATGTCTCCGACAGAACGCGCACGGACAAAAATTATGATAAATAACCCTCTGGCCCGACAATAATTAGAAGAAACGAGTTTCGCCGCATCGTGTTTTCGCGTCTTTTTTTTTCTCACGTTAGACCGTGATGTATATATACGTACCTACGCTGCGCTAGTTTTTTGGCGGGGGGGGGGATTGAAATCGCAGCTCGCGCGTGGCACTTAAAACGAAAAAGAAAAAAGAGTAATGTCGATTCGATCGCATTTTCATGGGAATTATGCGCGAACGGTTTTCACGATTATTCGCAAATAGAATTTTTCACGGTAATTTACAGAGAGCCGTTACCTCGAAATAAATTACAACGTTTTATTTCACCTGGCGTGCGTATGAAAGTTAAATTCAAACGCGTCATATTTAATTCAATTAAAAATACTGGCGCAGCTCCGCGAGCCAGGCGATTGTATTTTTTAAACGCGAAATCTCTCTCCTCGCGGAACGCCGATCGATACGGCTGTAACATCGTGTTTGTTTCGTCTAGCCTGTAAAGGCGATCATTTCGTCAATGCGTTAGTTGCACGACGGATTTATTAAGGACAGTAAAATTGAATCGCAGCCGTGTATTTTGTATCAACGTTTACGTTTAAACTTATTATTGGCCTGGCGCTTTGACGTTTGGCTCGCCGTTTTAAAAGGAACTTAATGCCAAGCAATTGGTTTAAACAAAGTCAAAGGGAGGCGTTAACTTTGCTCGAGAGTTTTCTGAGCGCTTTTTTGCGCCATCGGCATGAGAGAAGAAAAAAGGAAACAACTGAGAAAGAGTGAAACAGAAATGAAAAAGACGACGACGGGAAAGCTCGTTGTTCTTTACCGATAAATTCGATTTTTCCACGAGTTGTATCGATTTGTATCTGTATCTCTCTCGTTTGACCAATCGCTTGCTCTCCGCGCGAGCAGCGGCATACACAAATAAGATGTTTTTATTTGCGGAGTTTTAATGGCACGAATAAAGCCGGTCAACGATGCGACGTTAAAATCACGGCACGGTTTTTGTCGAAGTTATAAAACCGACCGGCGGAACGTCGTCGTTGCTCGTGATCGTATGCGTGAAAATCCTCTGTGTCTCTTCTTTCCCATTTCTTTTTTTTTCTTTTTTCCTTTTTCCTTTTACGGTGGCTGCGGTTTTAACTCGATGCGTCTCCCCTTCTCTTTTTCCTCACCCTTCCCTCTACGTAGCATCGAAGTAAACCCAATTTCTTTAGCGAGGAGACAGTTCGGCTTTGGAAAGATTCAGAGACAGAGAGAGAGAGAGAGAGAGAGAGAGAGAGAGAGAGAGAGAGAGAGGAACGTGAAGCTGACTGTCGCGCCGGTTGGACCGACGTAGCACGTGCGGTTGGTTAACGACGACGAACCTCCAAACAGAAAGCCTATTAATAGAAGTAAGCATTGAGGGCAAACGAACCTTCAATCTGCCAGCTTCGAGTTTGATCAGGCAGTAATCCGTCTTGCCAGCGGCCAATAGCAGCATAGCGTCCGCGAGATGAGTTCGGAACCGGAAGCTGATGTCAGTCGCACCCTTAGCTTCTTGCACCGGAAGATGAATGTAGCTCGCGCCATAGAATGACACTGTAATAAATTTGAAAAATTTATTCTTCCCCCGTGTCGCAGTTGTTCAGCTATCTATGCGTGAAATATGAGTGTCTGTGTGTATATATATATATACAAACACATATTTATACAACACATATAAAATATATATTTGTTCGTTTCTTTAGGCTAGGCCATCCAAAACGTGTATGAGCTTTCAAAACGTTCATAGGAAGGAATAAATCTTCGTTGGGTATCAATATTTCTACTTAAAATGAGTTATACAATGTCGCGTATATTTTTGCACACACGTTAACGTCGTATATAATCTTGTACGTGTGTAAAATCCATATCCATTATCAAAGAGAAATTGCAGGGAATATCGTTACGATGCAGTTTCCGCGGATCGTTCTTTGAAAACGATTTAAAATGGAAACGAACGAAAGCAATGCGATAAAAAAACAGTAGTAATAATTGTCTCAAATGTTTTTCAAGACCGTAGCATATAATCACTTGTAATCACTTTTGGGGATTGTAATACACAGTTTGAGATTCGCTTTGTGTATTCGTGGCGAGATTGAAAGTTACGAGAATGCACGCGTAATGCACAAAATGCGTAAAAATATTCAAGGTATTTAAAATGAAATATTTATCGCAATATACAGTAAATAAAATAAATTTCAATTCAAGTTCTATTGCTTTGGCACTCGAACTAAATCAAAGTGATCAAAATGACCAATTTTACAATTTTCCTTAGAAATTTCATAGATGCAAAACAGTGTATTCAGACATTGTTTTCAAATGATTATTCTATTGTATTATGTAATTTTCTATTTCTTTTTTTTTTTTTTTGCTTGAATGTCGTTGATGAACATTTATACTTGAATCGTCGCTAGTTCTAATGTTAATCATGTTCGTAAGAATTAAAAAATTCATAAAAATCAACAGTCTAATGATGGCAGGATAATCGTTCGAAGATCATAATAGTCATCAAGGTCGTTTTATTACAGTTTTCTGTTCATTTGATTCCTTTTGGCAAGAAGAGGCCAACCGACTCGATAATAGGCAGACATGGACAAACGAAAACTTCCGAAACTGCCGATTATCGACGAAAATGTCCGTTTCCCGCTTGATATCGTAGATGTTTAAACGATTTAAATCCTCGAAATTTAGTCAAATTGAATTTGACATTTCGATTTATTGAGCCTTCGCACGTTCCTGCCCTTCGGTTTTTGTCCCTCTTCCTTTTTTTCCCCTCTCCTTTTAACGCATTTTCCGTCGCCGCGTATCGGCATAACAGTTGAATAAAAATTCGACGCGTGCGTTGAAACGTGATTAAAAACTTTGATAAATAACTTGCGTCGAGGTAGAAAGATATTACGTATCTGATGCGCAGTTAACCTCCGTCTTCTCGTCTCTTTCGCTCGCACAGACTTTTTTACGCGGCTTTCACCGTTGTAACAATGCAATACGCTGCTGCTTGCAAATTATTTATCTTCTGACCGTGGAGTAAAAAGGTCGGTGGAAGTTTTTATCGATGTGAAATATTCATCTGCCGCGCGTTCGCGTCCGTGTCAAAATGAACTTTTGCCTGTTTAACTCGTGACACCGCGAAAAAATATGGAGAGTTCGAGGTGAAATAAAATTCGGCGATGTCTTCGTTTTCCCGCGATGGGAAAATAAGTCGTGGGCGAGATCGTTTAATTGACGTTTCGCCGATGTTCACGGAGGTACGATTCGATATTTTTCATCGCGCGCTCGATCGCGTTGAACACGGAGGGAAGGAGCGAAGGCAATAAAGGGGAGAGACGATGGGTATAAAGGAGAAGCCGGTGAAAGGGAAAGAAACCACAGTAGGCGATTGAAAAGCCGGGCAAGACCGATGAATGAACGACTTCAACTCCTTTAAACGACCGTTGAAGAAGAGATCTCGCATCTAGCTGTATACCGAGAAATCGGGCGTCCTCCGTTCGCCGAGCGCTCTTGTAAAGAGTTTATTTCCCAGCGGCGTGTAAATGATCTAAGAAAGCGTTCGAGTACGTACGAATAACCGCACGGGCCATTAACTACTCAGAATCTTCTTTTTGTCTGCCCTCGTCGTGTTCGTTCTTTCATCTTTCTTTCTTTCTTTCTTTCTTCTCGTTTTCGTTCCACCAACGGTGATGGCGTCGTTGAACGCCGCGCACAAGTATCGCTACGAACCTGCGAACCTCGACCGCGAATCGATGAAATCGATTCGCGTTACCATGCGAATCGTAATATTTGTATTCGGGCATAACGTTCCCTCGTATCGCGGTTGAATGTACGTAGTAGTACGGTTCCCAATCGCGAACATTGTAGAAACGGTATCACACGATAATAACGCGTGCCGGTAACTGGAAACCGCGTGGATTTTTGTCCTTTTACCCAGGGCCGGTTTATTGTTTTCACGCTTCGAGTGTGTTATATCCGCGCGCAAGTCACGGCCCAGAAATAACGAGGTCGAAGTTCTTATCCAATTACAAGCAGATTTTCTCCTATCGGAAATGTTCATCGATCGCGCTAATTACCGAGATAATAGAGCACGAGAAATGGCAAAATCATCGTCGCTCCCGGGGCAGCCGGTTTCTGCCCCGGGCCAGACCACCACCACCAGATCGGACCAATGAACATCGTTTCTTAACTACCTGACGTCAGACGTTTCCCGGTATTACATGGAACACGGTCTTGTTTATCCGTAACTGGCGTATCACGGATGACGAAGCAACGAGCGTCCGTTTTCTTTTCGGATCCCTCAAAGTGATCCCTCGTCGGTGCTCGAGAAAATACACGCGAGACATACATACATACGAGTGCGTGTTAGTAGGAACGTGGGTGTCATTTCTCTGACAAGAAAAATATTCTTTTTGTCGAAGATTTCGCACAGACCGAAAGTACATTGTTACACACTCAATTAACAGCGTGTTCAATATGCATCAGCTTGGACATGCAGTCCAGCAACTTTTCAGCATACGAGCAGGTAAGCTCGAATTCGACGAGGCTTAGGCTTTTCGTTGTTAAGACACGTGTCAGAAGCATTTTCAATCGGACTGAGTGATCCAACGCCGATACCATTTTCCCTCTTCCAGTGCATGCAAACGCGGCTTCGACGCTCGGGATCATTATCTCCCTGAAGTATCCAAGACTGGTTTCCACTGACTTAAGTCCTCTTTCGTACAATTTGATCGTTTGTAAAGATGCATAAAGTCCCAAAGTCCGCGGACATTAAAGCAGCCCTAAACTTTGCACTTTTGTTGGACGTTTAACAGTTCTCTAGTCAATTGGATTTCTGTGGATAGACCAGATTATCGTTTCATAGGATTTGAAAATTTGAAAATTTTTAATGCATATTTACCTGTCTCGTATGCTGAAAAATTTCTAGAAAGCGTGTCGAAGCAATCATCGTTAGTGGTGGAGATTGGACACATCACTGATTGAGCGCGTAATAGTATTGCAAAATTTTTTTTATAAAAAGAATATTTTCTTTCAGAGAAACGGCGTCTACGTTCTTATTAAACACACTGTACGTACGTACGTACAATCGTCGTAGCAGATGCATTCCGTCGGTGGAATCGGTTTTATTACGGCGACGTACCAATTGGTTTCCAGCGAGTAACTAGAATATGTATATATAAAGGACAGACCAGCTGGATAAACGGGACGATGACTGTATCGCGATCCTGTTTCTGTCGTATCGACGAATTCTGATTTTCAATGGAGGGGGGAGCGACGTGGTGGATTAAGACGGCACGTTTCGAAACCGGCGTATATTCACCGGCGATTTTCATTCCCGCGGATCGACGCGCGCGGGGAAACACACCCGCGTTGAATAGAGATTTTGGCTTTTCACCGACGATTGGCCGATTGGTTAAGCGTCCAGCCGCGTTTATCAATTAACAAAATCTGTCGATACGCTACTTTCGACTGAGAAAGCTTTTCGAGCCCGCTCCGCTCGCAAAAACGAACCGCTTTTGAAGCGTTCGCTCCCGTGTCGGCCGCGTCGACGTAGCATTAATTTGCGAGCAAAATGATGGATTAGAGAAATGGGACGCGAGATAAACGGGAAATTGATTAAACTCCGTGTTACCATTGCCATTTCCATCCGTGATATTTCGATGTTCGGTTAGATTGCCTTCGACGTCCCGACTATTACGTAGATACGAAGCCGGGAATCAAGAATGGTTTATGTAAAATTGATAGCGATAAATTTCGTTTCTCTTCTCCTACCCACCCTTCTGCCCCCCTCCTTCCCTCTGGCACGGCTACAACGAAAAATACCAGGTAATTGTTTTTCCAAGCTTCGGCTGAAAGTTTCTACCTCGTATAATTCGATCGTTGGCGCTCGCAATATCCACTAAACGATGGATTAGCCGGCTAAATGAAAAACTGATTACAGCCTTGTCGGGTCGGCGGGGTTAACTTCTATCTATCCTTTCTTCGTTTCTTCCTCGTATCCTCGTATTCTTTTTTTTCTTTTCACCCCGTTGAAATTGAATGCCCGGGCCGAGATCGTTACGAAACCGAGTTGATGAAGCACAGGTTCACGTACAAACTGATAACACTTGCAAATGCTGGCGGTTACGCGCAAATCCGTCCGTTCTCCCCGGGGAAACGCCGTTTCAGATAGGAAATTTTGAAAATCTGCTAATCGGTCAAGTTTGTGCTTTGTTCGTCGAATAACCGGCGCGTATGCTCGATACGGGGATTAATTGACGCTTTATCGATGCATCGATGATCGGTTAGCGATGCGTACAGCCTCGAATAGAGAGATGAATACGGTAGCTAGTTTCGTTTTTTTTTTTCCTTTTTTTCTTTTTTTTAACGCGGCCCATCACGCGCGGTCTTGTCAAGATGAAAAATCACGATTCCGCGTTTTTCAGCTCGTTCCGCTTTTTCTTTCTCCCTTTCTATCGTTAAAACTAAATTTTCCGAAAGGATCGGTTGATTTATAAACTGCCGTGTGCTTCCTGTCGCTGTACGTCGTATCATTAACTCGAAATCGTTCGAAGGGGAATAAAATGAAGAGCCGATATTGCACGGGATAAACGGGGCTATTGCGCCACTCGATGTAATCGGCTTTGGTGGATCTTCTTTATTTATAAGTCTATTAAGTGAAATAACACGTACGTATGCGGTGAAAGTCGAGATATTTAATATATTTCGACGACGTTTGTCTGATATTTTTCCTAGAAAGTTTTCCTGTTAAATCAAGATCTGGAGACCGAAGTGGAGAGTCAATTGATTCCGAGTGTTCCGCAACGACCAATCTTTAATCAGTTTTGCAATATGCTTGCCGTAAGATTCACGAGTCTGAAGATTGAACTTTTGCAACTAGAGCTTGCAGTTAAATTCGGTTTTAAGATATCTGAATATCCGAGTTTGTTCATAGTACTGTTAAGAGAAACGGACTTTTCAACAATCCTCCGACTCCAAAGGAAGTCTACCTTTCACCTGTTTAACGAGCAACGAGATTTGTTCTCGAGATTTGTACTCCTTGAAATTCCATAAATATTGCACACTACCGTACTATTTCAGTTTTACTGATATCTACACTCCATAAATGTTGTACGAATTTCATTTTTGCTAGGTACGTACTCGCGCTTGACTCTCGTTGCATACATGTCGATTAAAAAAAAAAAAAAAAAGAAAAACGGAAAAAGAAAAAGAATATATTCGAATTGAACTGGCACTCGAGTGCCAGAACTTAAACAAGTCGATATCGATCTGACGCGGTTAATACGCCGTTGAAAGAGCGACAGCTATAAATAAGTAAGAACGCGAGACGAAAATCGCCCGAATCACGTACCGTATCGCGGCAATTAGAGACGATCGAAAACCGCCGCGGCAGATGTCATATTTTCGTATTTCTCGTCTGTGTCATTGAACCCGGAGAACCCGGTAGAAAACCCGCAGCTCATATTATTATATCAATTTTCTTCGCTTCAATTTAATTTCGCGAAGCGAAATGGCACCGGGGCAAAACTAATTTTATAATTAACATTTGCGACGGACCCCCCCCCTGTATTTGCTATTTTGTTTATTTTGAGCATCGAGCACGATCGAAAGAGAGAGATACTTCTTGGTTCTAGCGCGATCGATGACTCTAATTAAAACGGTTACGCGCAATCGGCGCGTTACGTTTGCCTTTTTCTCGACACGTTCGGTGATTCTTGAATTATCGTCAAAATGACCATTTCTCTCGCGAGAAATTATCCACGGGGATGTGAGCTCGGCTGAGCTTGGCAATTCATTTTTCCGCGCGCAGTCTCTCCTTCTCTCTCTTTCGTGCAATTTCTCTTTTTCTTCTTTCTCTCAGCCCTTCCATCGGCATTGTATCGCGGAAATTTCTCGACCGTTCGAAGAGAAGAGAGTAAAAAAGAAAAAAAAAGAAAAAACGAGCAAACGAGCAGGCATCGCGTTTATCGCCGAGGGAAAATCACGACGATTCCCGACGCGGAATCGTCGCCATCGCGGGGGATCCACGGAAGCTTCGTCGATCCAGGGATGGATTGTCGAATCGAACGATTGTCGGTTCTAGAACGAGCAACGTCGTATCCATCTGTGTTTACGACTGACGCGTTTTCGTTGGTTATTAAAAGCACGGGCGGTAGATGGTTAGGTCATTGAAAAGCGGGTCGGTTATCGGGGAGACATACAAGTACATTCGCCGCGGCCATACACTCGTTTCCCCGCTCCTCATACCCCGCCGGCCATAAAAGTTAATCCCCGTCGGTGTTTGCCGGTTTTCCATCGCGCATCCCTGGATTTACGATCGTCGGGACGGCAACGGCCGAAAGTAAAGCTCGCGTTTCTTTCGTCACCGTCTAAGAGACGTCTATACATTACCTTTTTCGTCCGTTTGGCAATAGCCCAAAAGGGAGGCCGTTACTGCTAAGAACATTAGCAGCTCCATGTCGTTGAGAAGCATTAGGCACCTTCCTGGACGTCTTTTCTCTTTTATATCCTTCTCCGTTTCTTCGTCCAATTCTCTCTTCGTTTCCAATTGGAGTCGCGAGGGTTGCGCGTCTCGGCAGCGAAAGAGACAGAGAAAGAGAGAGAGAGAGAGAGAGAGAGAGATTTCCTTTGGTTCGTGTTCCTCGACTCGCGAAAGGGGAAAAAAGTTTGCGTACGCTCGCTTTCAAATGGTCCAGCCGGGGATATCGCCACTTAAGGGATATCGAATCCGCGTGACGAGAATTACAACGGGCTATTTACAGGCCGGTTAAGATTCCAGCGTGCTTCCTTTCCATCCATCTGGAAGCGTCGTTCGTCGCGCACAATACGGGCCACCACAACGACCGACGCACCGGGGTCTTCCCCCTGTCCCCGGTTTTCACCGTCGACGCTGATTCACCGTTGGTTGACTGCGTCGCCGAGTCAGACGGCGACGTGTCTCCTCGACGTGTCCCCGTCGCGTATCGTCGGTTGGCGATGGCCGCGCGCTTCAACATCAACATCCACCGGTCTTCACCCGTCTCTATTTTCGGGCACGAGTCAAAAGGCCACACCACCGTCAGGCCGGAACAATGCGGAAACGGCGGCCGTTGTAGCTCGTTTCGTATAAAAGTGTAAAATTGTACGGCGCTGCTGCGAGTAGTATCGGTTCGTCTCGGTTCCCCTCGCTTCTGGGGAATACGCTTTATCCTTTGACCTGGTTCTGGCTGGCATCGTGCACGTACGCCCTTCGTTTCCTGCACCGGCGAGCCCGTTCGTTTCTAAAAAGGACAAGCCAGGGTCTACGATTACAAAACGGCAGCCACGCACGTGTCCCGTCTTGTCACGGGTTTGATCAGCGAAACGGATCGAGCTTTCGGATCGTACACGCTTTGGTCTCGACGACTCGACTCGACTCGACTCGATTCGACTCGCCGCGCCACGAGAGCGACACTCCACGGTCGATGCTGTTTTTGTCGCTCGAGGACACAGAACGATCGTCTGGTCGTCGGATCGCGTTTGCCTCTTCAACGAGACTCGTACTTTCGAATGGGAATCTCTCGCGGTCTTCTTCTCGAAAGTGGACGTTCGTCCGCGAGAGGAATGTTTTACAAAAAAGGGACGAATCGTCGAAACTTGAAGCGGTGCTTTTCGCGTTCGTCGAACCGTCTAATTCAGCGTCGTCCCGTCGAACACGTCGCTTTCTTCGCGGCGCGACGACACGCTCGCCGCTGGAATTTCATCTTTCGAGCAGGAATCCGCTCGCGGTCGATGTTTTTTCTCAACCAGTACCAACGCGCGTATCTTCCGCGCGAACGAGACGTACCGGAGCTCTTATCACATCACTCTCACAGAGAGTTAACGATCTCCCTCTGATTTCTCTCGCCGGTATATTTGCTTCCAGGATCGCCGAGTATTTATTAAATCCGCTGAAACAACTTCGAACCTCCCCTTGATGACGATAACCTCGAACGCGAGCGGATCTTTAGCGGTCGATCGATTCGAATTCTATCGGAAGGGAGGAAAAGGATTTTGTCACCTGGCAATCTAAACATTTAAACAAGCTAGTTAATCCGGGATTTGCCACTCTCTTCTCTACGCTGTCGCCTTTCTCCCTCTCTCTTTCGCGGCTCTTTCTCCGTTTTTCTTCCGCCGTAGTTCAGTTTACTTTCAGGCTGCGAAGAGTTTCTCGCTAGATGTAAGTGGAGGAAGAAAGCACCGGGTGTTTGATCCTCGCGCGGTCGCGTTTTGGTTTTCTACGGAATCTCATTTACAGTGATCGAAACTCGGCACGGTTGACGATTCTCGAGTGCCGGGCCAACAAAAAGAAAAAAAAAGAGAGTGAACGAGAAAGTTGGATCGACGTAGCACCCGAGCCATATTTTTCCCACCCTGAACCCTCCCTCGATTTGTTCTCTCCGATGGTACGTTCCGACACAACGACCATAGCTGGAACAGAAAAAAAAGGAAAAAATAAAAAAATAAAAAACCGTAGTCGGCATTTCTATTCAACGAAAAAAAAAAGTCGAGTACAACGAGAAACCATCGACCCCTCTGTGCTCGTCTGTTGTACGGTTACCGATATTCATTCCCGCGCGATCGAATGGTACCGGGAACACGCGCTCGTCCGTGGAACCAATCCACGAAAAACCCGGAGAATCTGCAGCTACCTGTCTCCTGCTCGCGCGACTCGAACGATCGTTTTGCGTTTTCATCGAAAAATTCCCTCTTCCTCGATCTTTCTCTCCCTTCTTCCCCCCCCCCCCACACCCCCTTCCCTGCCCCTGAAGATATAAATATTTCACGGGACGAGACAGGGAAAGGGCTTACCGGGGGTGCATCTCGCCGCGGTGTGAGATCATTGCCGATTTTACGGAGTCTATCTATCCTCTTTACGCCGCGGAGATGAACGTTTTCCCGGAGAGCCTTAAACCGAGATAAGGAAATGTACGCGATATCTTCGAAAAGTCGTAAAGTCCGTGGATTTCCATAATGCAAACGTGCCGGATGTGTACGTGCAGCGGTTCATACTTTTCTTTTCCCTTTCTCGGCGGAAGAAGATGCACCTCCGAATCTCCCCCCCTCTCGCCGAGGGGAGTTCCGATATCGGAGAATCGGTAATGTTTACAGCGTATTTACGTTTCCTCGCCCGGCAGTGAAACGTAAGGCACGAGTCAGAAAGAAAGAGGGAACGCCGATAGTACCTACGTTCTACTTTCGTCTAATGTAACAAGCTTTCGAACGATACGTCTGTTCGTACACCCGGCAACCACCTCTCGGTAAGAAGATAGTCGCCGTTTCACCTTTTTCTATTCTATTCCTTGGCTATCGAAAGAGGAGGAGACAGCAGCCGATGATAGTGTCTGCCGACAGCGTCGTGCAATCGATCATGTTGTTACGTTTAATCTAACTTTTACCACTAACTCCGGTATAGAAATTGAACCGCGGTACCAAGAAAATCGCCCAGAAGAAAACTTACTAAGAAAAGAAAAAGCCGAAAGAGAACGATTTGACGTCGTAATAAAAACGTACCCTCTCCCGAACGAGTTATCGCCCGCGGGCATTCCGTCACAGCGAGAGAGCACTCGCAGTAGGCGAGCAAGCACGTTGAAAGCACGCGAACGTTGTAGGAAACGGTGGAATACCGATTTCGGAGATGATGAACGCTCAACCTTTGTCCGATGAAATGCCTACGAGGTACGATTCTCATCTACAGAGCGTTCCTCGTAGCGTTTCAAGCTCGCGATGGATCGCGATATTCGAGGAAAGTCGAGAAAGTTGGAAGCATAAATCGCGGCGACGTATATATCGCTCTCGTTCCATCCACGAGCGAGCAGATTTTTTACCGCGAGGAGAATTGAACTTATCGTCGTCGTGCGACGGGACATTCGTCGTACGTCGGACTGAACCGACTTCTTTCTCTCATCGTGAATCGCGATTGCCTCGTCGCGAACGAAGTACGAAGTAGTCGCGTAGAGTCAAGAACTCGAGCCGAACAGTCGTGGGATCGAGAACGTTTTTCGTTCTTGTGCCAGTTCGGTCGAATGGTCGCGAAACAGACACGTCGTGTCCGAGAGACGTGGATCCCCTTTCGAGGAGGCACACGCACGCAAAATCCATACGAAGAAAGACACGCGCCCACGCACGCGGGAATTCTCGCGAAAGTAAAGTGGCAGCGGGGGTACCGTTACGCGCGACCGACAAAATAAAAAGAAAAAGGAAAAGAAAAAAAAGGAATTATGCAGCCCCTCGAGGAGCTAAACCGAAATTTGCATCCGCGAACCGTGACTACCGCTCGTATATCCTACCCAGTTGACGAGAAAGCCTGCGGACCCGTGTAATGGCTCACGTACGTGAACCCGAGCACGCGGCTGAAATTTAAACCGTCACTACCACCAGCATCCCTAGTATCACCGCCGCCGCCACCACCACCACCATCACTACCACCATTGCCGCCGCCACTACTACTATTACTACTACCACCACCACCACCACCACCACCACCACTGGCCAATACTACCACCACTGCGTTCGGTATCGCGGCATGCAATATCACTACCCACCCTTCGCCGTTTCACGGTGTCGCGAAAGAGAGAGGTGTAAGGTGTAACACAGAGCCGACGATTGCGGGGAAAAAGAGTACGGGGAAAAGAGTCGTAGGAGACAGGTTGACAAGCCCGGACCGGCGCCCGGATTCGTTCCGAACGGTCGCAGAATTTACGGAGATGATCGAGCTTCGTACACCGTGGTGACGTGGAATTTCGGCGTTTCATCCATTTCTCTTCCGAATATTCGCCCGCTTCTGGTTCGCCGCCGGTGATTTTACCCAGTGTCGGACGTAACAGTTTCGTCGCGCAGACCGGGAAACTCGCCAGCAAGCGTCCTCGTAGCTCCGTTTTCACTCGTAGCCGTCCGTGGCACGCACCGCACCGCACCGCACCGCGCCGCACCGCACCGCACCGCACCGCACCGCACCGCACCGCACCGAACAGAGGCAACGAGCGTGCGTCCGACCGACCAACGGAGGAACAGAGAGGGTTGAAAGAGAGACGGAATCGAGAGAAGAGCAGCGTGCTTCGACCGGGCGTTCCTCGGTCCTCCTCTGCCGCACGACGACTGAATCTTCGGGGTGGACTGGGGAGGCTGCGCGCAGGGTCGGCCCCGCTCGTTCCGGCACCCCGACTCTTCTTTCTTTCTCTCTACTGCTTTCTCCGTTGTATTCTCTCTCTCCTTCTCTCTCTCTCTCTCTCTCTCTCTGTTTCTCTCGTTTCTTCTTCCTAGAAGACCATCTCAGTCGCGTCTGCTTGACATTTCCTTCTGCCAAGCGATGGGCGAATGTTCATCCCCTTCCCCCGCCCCTCTGTCGCGAATTTTTAAGCAATTTACTTAACGACACACGAAGATCCTGCGTTACGCGTTTTTTGAGAGCGAAGACATTTGTAGATGCGTTGACAAGCGAAAGGACTGCGGTGAACGGGCGAGAGTACAGGCGAGATAGCGCGGAAGGTTCGCAGACCTCCGATACGTTATTTCGCAGAAAGATACTGCAACGGAGGCACGTTGAACACACGCCGAAATTATTATCGTCTGGCCAATTCGACGAGAATTTAGAGATTCCAAATATTTTGTTAAATCGGGAATTTCATTCCGCGGCCCGGTGGAAATTCGTTAATTTCGTAGGATTGAATTCAAAGCCTCTCGAAATTTATTGCGTACAGCATCGTGAAAACGAGCCGATCCCCCCCGCCTCGCCTCGCGTTGTTCCTCTCTTCGACCAATCCCCCCGCCCCCCCTCCTTCTCCCCCCCCCGTCTCGTTCTCCTCTTTCTCCTCTTTTTTTTATTTTTTCTACGTGCCTCATTTTCCTGCGTCGTTCTCGTCCCTTTTTTTCTTCTAGCTTGTCTCGTTGAATTCTCCGTCGTTACATTTCTCTCTTTAGTTCCCTTTCCCGTTTCCTACCCTTGTTTCCTGGTTTTCTCTCGATTTCTTCATCTCTCGTTCTTCTCTTTTCCCATCCTCTCCCCCTCCCACTCTCACGTTTGTTTTTCTCTCCCTCGTTCATCTCCCTGTCTCTCGTCTCTTTCTCCGTCCACCACCTTTCCAGCAGATAGCGACGTTGGTGGGTACGAGGACGAGGATGGAGGAGGTGGCGGCGGCGGAGGCAGCGGCGGTGGAGATGGTGGCGAGCCGAACTACGGGGCAGATAGGGATGCTGCTAACTTTTAGGATTTCTCTTTGTAGAAAGACGCGTTTATCTCGGGTTCAAAGGCAGCTGGAATTTTTAGCCGCGTTACACCGAATACCAGCGGTACTTTTTTATGAAAAGACCGTCCATGAATTTCTACTATTTCAAAATTTATGCCGTTTCCCTCCTTCCTCGGTGATTAATAGTTGAACGACGACGACGACGACGACGACGACGACGACGACGACGACGACGACGACGACAAAGAAGAAAAAGAAAAAGAAGGAAGAGGAGAAGAAGAAGAAGAAAGGGAAGAAGAAAAAGAAGAAGTATACGGCGACAACGACGATTCGCGCTCGTTCGTGCGCGTTTGTTCAAATTACGTTTATCTACACTTCCACTTGGCACGTGTCGCGAAACAATTGCGGTTCCTTTTCCTTTTCCCCTTCCGATTCTCGTCATACTCGGGAGTTAATCGCGGGGGGTTTCAAGCGTTTAACAGCACGAATGGGGAAAGTCGCCGAGGAAGAAATGGAGAAAGTCCCAAACCAAGTAGTCTGCGCGGCGAGACCGCGTACTTGTTGAAAGTTGCCCAATGATCTTTTCCTGATTCGATAAGCGTGTAGTGGAACTCGCTGGAAGGGAGGGGTGATGGGGGGTTGCATTGAGGAGAAAGCAAACCGCAGGAAAATATCGAATAAATCGAGCTTCCGTTCGCGCTGGAATCGCGAGAGACGATAACTCGACGATTACCAGGCAAAGTGAGAGAAAGTAGGGAGCCGCGAATTTTCAACGCTCCCTCTCGGTTGTAACTTTACGAGTGTAGACGCGGATGGAAATTTTTGTAAGACCCGGAACGAGCTACGCCGGGGATGACGCTCGCTCGCTCGCTCGCGTTCTCAAGAGGGCCGTTTCCGTTCTCTCGGATGCTTATCTTCGCGAATCGCGCACGTACGGCAATTTCAGGCAAATTGTTTGTAGCTAACCGTCTGTGGATTCAAACGTGCCTATTACGTGCTTCAAAATGCGTTTATTCGCCTCGCTTCGCTCCGCTTCGCCCCGCGATGATATTCCACGAAGATCGAAATTCTTCGAGTTCCGAGATCGTTCTATCGTGAATGCTTTGCTTCTATTTGCCTCACAAAGGTTGTTAGCCACGCGTTTCATCGATCGTCGCGTATCCCGACGGGTTACATCCGCGGTAAATTACTCAAGATGCGCGGAACGCGTTCGCGAACACGCGTGCCACATTGTTACGCTTTACCGATTGAACGTCGCGCGTGACTCGGTAAAGCGTAAATGTTTTCGAAATGCAAGTCCGTGGCCAGGTATTTATTGTATTTCCATTGGCGGATCGATCGGTCGAATTTCACTGTATTTCCGTATGAATCACGGCCGCGGCACGTAGCAAACGACCTGTGTCGTATTTGACAATACGCTCGGATCGTCCGTGGCATTTCAAATATTCATCTCTCGACGCGCAGGTTGAAAGTACGAGAGTGTAGTCGGCTTGTTTTTCGGGAAATTAACGACCGCTATTAAATGCGTTCCACTCGGGGCAGTTGCACCCGAGCCCGTAATTAACACGTCGCACGCGGAACAAAGTGATTTGCAAATATTTGGTAATTTCGAATATGATCGCAGCACGTTTCGAAACCCGTAATACCACGGTGCACTTGTGACGCGTCGCACACGTTTCGCCGCGTTGCCGAAAATTTGCCCGTACGGTGGAGGCGCAGCTCGCAAACGTCGCTCGCCGACGTCTTTATCGATTCTCTTTGCTCTTCTTCTTCACGATTCTCGCGGAGACAGAGGAGAGTATCGATTGGTCCTCGTGAAACTTTCGTCGTGCAAACAGATCCAGAGATCTCCTTATGCCGCCGACGAGCTACATAACGGGTTGATTTATATACCGTGGGCTTCTCACCGCGCCTAGTTTCTCGCCGTTTGAAAGAACAGATACCTTCGTTCTCTCATTCTGAAATTGACTCGCCCCGGGGGATGCATCGTCTCGACCAAAGACGAACAAGGCAATATAAACCGACGCGCCGAACACCGAATACGTTTCGCGATACGAGAGATACGACGACTTCGTCCGGGCGCTATCGCTGCAACTCTTTTTATTTTTCTTGCTTTTTTCTCTTTTTTTTCCTTTGAAACTGTTGTTGCGCGCCATTTTACCTATTTTTATTACGGTTTTCCGTTGTTTTTAACGTAACGTTCCGCTTCCGAATTCTAGCGCGACCCTCCGCGCCAATGTTCGATCCCTTCCCCTATTAAATTTCATTGCGCGTCCGCGGCCAATCTGGCCAACAAGCCAGGTCTTTTGAATTCGAATCGGGGAAATTATCGAACGTGTTTCTACACCTTTCGAGCTAATTTCGAGACGCGCGCGCGCGCGCCCTTCGTCATCGAAAGATAGTTTTTCCACTCGTCTGCTCGGCCGCTTGGTTCTCTCTTATTGCGCCACGATTACGATCGCGAATGTTCCAGCATTTCGAACGAAAAGCTAACGCGACTTTCCGCTCGTCAA